>OY754329.1:68013214-72813214 GCA_963573305.1 Pyrrhosoma nymphula
CATTAATATTAAAATATTTATTTCATACTTCTTACAGATGCTGAAATTAAAAAATAAAATTTGAATATAGTCTCCATTATGACTAGGGAACTATCTCACTCAAGTGTTAAAAAACCTTCTCGTTTCTGATCCTGTCTATTTTATCTTCAGCATCCACCTCCAGTAACAGATTTCGAAAGACTATATTTTACCTTGTCCCAACTTTTTAATGGTCCAGATCTCTGGCATGTATAATTCAAAGCTCCATATGAATTTTATCAGGTGCTGGTGAAGATTTTTTATGAAAATTGTATGCATAAACATTTAAAAGGTCACGAGAAGGGTTTAATATATGCAAAAAATATATTCGTATTTTTTCGGGAGAGTATACTACTTCAATATGTTAAGATTTATATGGAACTTTACTATATGATTCTTTATGAATAAAAAGGTTGAAAAAATATAAAACATAAATTTAGCATGAGTACTAGATGCATTCGAACAGGCTCAATTTGAGTCATGCAAGAACTTTTGGGACAGAACCCAGGAACAATGAAAAATATTTTATTAATTGCATCAAAAGTAGACCAAATATTATACTCTTGACCACTATTTTTTAAGAGATATGTGCATAATATCACAAAAGAATGAAATAGAAAACTGACCGCCATATTTTGGAGTTAAATATTTATAATATTATAGAAGCAGAAAAATGACTTATCACTTGTTCCTTGCTACAGCAGAAAGAAACATATTTCAATTAATTTACCTTCCCCCTCTTCCTTCTATCAGATCTTATACCTCTCATATTTAAAGCAGGGAAGTTTGAATTACATTTCTTTGCTGTTCCCTCGCACGTTCAATCGTATTTCTGTCACCATAATTACATGCATACCCATCAAGCCGTTCACTTTTGAGGCTCAGCGATAAGAGATTATTATTCACAGTGTTAACCCCGTAAAACTGGCTCTGTTTAAATAATTTATTCCATCATACCCTCTTCTTGCAAACTGCTTTCGCTTCTCTTTCACTCATGCATTGCTTCACACATGCCATATAGTCCTTAAGACTCCTAATGCTCCTTCTCTTAGACTCTAATGCGCCTTCTCTTAGAATATTACATCCCATTCCACACCCATGGCTTTCGAAGTCTATCCGTTACACCCACACCATTCACTCCCGAAACATAAATCTGTATTTTTTTTCAACTCTTGTCCGTTATTTAGATGTGGCCAAACCATCAAATTACGCTCTTTTTTACACATGTCCATGACAGAAGCATACATTACACATTCTTTCATCATCAACTCATTGAGTCGGTCACCGCAATAATCCTTTGGAATCTATGCCCCGTGCCTACTCCCCTCCTACCGAAGAATAAACTACACCGTCTTTACACCCTTAAAAACCTCAATCGCTTATCTTATGCTCACTATATATCTCAAATTTCTCCTCGATCTTCATGAAGTGCCTCCGGCGAAAGTTTTCCACTTGGCCTTCCCATTCTCCTCTCCCGCCTCACGTTCGAAATAAAAATAAAACGGCACCCGCCGAAACCTGGAATTTTTGCCCGCCCACACGATTCCGTATTCAGCTAACCACATTCGACTCCGCTTCCGAAAAAACCCCAAAACCTCCCAATTTCACTCCACTCCATCCCATCTTAACTTTTACCCACGCCCTTCTCTCTCTCTCTCTCTCTTGAACACGTAAAAATAGGCATATTATTGACTCCATGGAGACGAAACTCTGAACTGGTGATCATTCTCAAGCATAGAGTTACTAATTCAAGGAGAAAGCAAAAGACAAATAAATTTAGATTAAAGATTTATCCAAACTCAATGAAATTGAAGGAATAATAAATTTCAATCCCCAACTCAATCATGTGCCGAATTCTTGTAGGTGCCAGTTCATATACACATATATATTTCCAAAATCAGGAATGCACTTCACTTGGTCTAAAACCTGCGATCCTCGGATTGGGAGTAAAACACGCTATCCCTGGGCCTCCTAGCCCAAGCTTATGTTTTCATTTACTTTTAATATTTCCAAAACTATGGAAAAACATGCGGCTGCTGTGCACCCACAGGATTATGTCTTACGGCAGGTTACCGAACACTTTGAGAGCGCACTTCGTTCCATTCAACATATTTCGTGAGCGTTAAAGTGCGCTGATGTGCTCCCATTTGCGCTAGCTTCAACGCCTATTGTGGAAAGCTCCCATTAATAGTCGGGTGGGTTGGTGTGGTGGCTTGAGGTATGTTGGTAACTTTTCTAGGTGATCAACAGCTATGTTCATTTGCACCACTGAGGACAGGAGGAGGGTTAGTAAGGGAAGTATCAATTGGAAAATAAGAGGAAGGGTGGAGAGAGTCCTGGTGTTGACTTAAGCCCACAAGAAGAAGAATTCCCTGTGAAGAATTCTCTACACAGCACTCAAAAAAGGATTGGGATTCCATTGAAAAATCTGAGAGGCCCCGGGTTCAGTGCTCCAAAATGCCAAGGAGGTGCAAGAGTTGACATGAAAAATCTTCGCCGCCTTTAATAATTTAACCTGGGTTCTTATGTGTTGGAGGCCAGTAATTGAGCCACCACATCATCCTATCAATGTGGTGGCTACACCCCTATTCTCTCCTTTAATCTTGGGTCTGAACAGACTTCCTTCCCTCCCCTTATCTTCCATATTACCCCTTCTAAATCGAAAAGTTATGGAAACGGAAATTTTTCCAACTCTGTGGAATCAATCCCTCGAAGTTTTTCCCCCTGAGTTCCACCTCTTTTTTCTCTATATTATCTTCAAAGAGGTCACCTCTCATCTCTGTAAAAAGAACTATCCCTGTCTTCTTAATAGTAATTCCTTCCCAAAAATATTCCGTATACTCCTCTAACTATCCTAAAGGAGCATAAAACTTTAGTGAATTCACACAATAATGAGTCTTTAAGAAAATGAGGAAGTGATCAGGACAATTGCGGATTCGGAGGAGGTCAAGGACGATATGACCTCTATTATGTATGCTCCAATTTATATCACAGAGAATTTGCTACTCTTCACCTGAATAGTATTTAATTCAACTTGTCATCGTGATGATCTAATTTGTGTTGAGGGAAAAATAAAAACCTACTCCTCTCTCTTGGATTGACTGTAGTGATACTCCAATTTTGCTAACTTCATACTAAAATCAATGTCTTCATTGGATATATGATGAAGTAATGGATTCTCAGTATTTATCAGGTATAAGCATTCAAATTAGTTGATTACTGAATACTTCTCAACATATTAGGTTAGTTAGTTCTGTCGGGTTTCCTACCGGGTCAGTGGGTCCATGAAGGCCAACGTTTCGACACTTGACTCGAGTATCGTCCTCAGGACAGAGGTGTGGTCACTCACCTCCGCCCTTAGGACGACACACTAGTAGGTTGTCAACATTTCTGCCTTTATGGGCCCTCTGATCTGGTGGAAAACCCGAGATAACTTTGGAAAGCTCATACGCAGGGAATACCCAAGATCCTACATAAGTTATTCATTTCCTGGAATTTTTTGGTTTTCTAACCACTTTCTTCGTCACACTTTGGAAATTCATAAATGACGGTAGGAGTTTGCATTTTTACCTTAATCATTAACATTTTTTATCTAGACCAGTATTAGACTTCTCTTCCTGAGTCACAAAATGTCCTTTCCTACAGACAGAGCACTAAAGTAGGATTTCACTAAGGGCAGTTTTGGGTACCTGTATGTAAATTTTCAAATACTTTATCCCCGGAATAGGGTACAATCTATTTTATCTTGGATTTAATCCATGTTATATCTCCGCTTTTTAATTCATGTTTGTTCACTGTATAGGGTGAAACGTTGAGTGCCAATTTTATGGGCGACGTCCGGATGGAACATTATGGGCAAGCAAAATGTCACCTAATGTTTCTATGGCTGTTCCCCTTCAAATTTGTCCTCACTTTTGTATTTAAAAAATAATGTTACATGGAAAAGTAATCTTTGTTCACCACAAATATTAATTACATTATAGCCAATTTACACACATTTCCAATAAAGAATAGCAGTGGAAGAGAGAAACTCGGTGCTAGCATTAATCCCGCACCTCAGAAAAGGTATCAAGTGTAATGTTTTTCCTATGGAGTACTAATCTGGAGTACTCTCCTTGAAGCACCCAAGTATGGATCGAGGTTTCTCTGAAAAATAGTCCACCACTTTCAAGATTAAAAATTGTACCCAAAAGATAGGAAGCTAGTATTCCCACCACCACACCAACGCAAATCCCGCGAGATTTGGTGGTCTAAATAAAAAGTGGTTTTTCCTTGATGGGTTAATTCTTGCATGATTTTGAGTCAAAGATTAACTTGTTACCAATAATTCTTCTTCATTTTATTTCACACGTTCACGGGAAATGTTCACCAGGTGAATCGCGCAAGCTACTTGGCCAAAAATATCAACTTTGATCTCGGGAATTGATGGATGTACAACTTTCTCCATCGAAACGTTCGGGCTAAAGTTCAAAGAGTGTTTTATTTCTTAATGAGGGTTCTAACTTTTAAATAAAAAAAAGTGTTTCTATAGGTAATATGATCCTAGTTATGAGGGTGAGTTCTCTCTATCCAAGGAATTAAAACTCTCGAGAAGATTTCCTGCTATATATAAATTAAGTTGCTATCAAAGTTTCATTTCCTCATCGAGGGCTGTCTACTTTGAGTCACAAAGCAATTGTAATCATAAGACCTTCAGAAGGGAAAAGTTAAAACTCTCTCAGATGAGGGAATGATTCGAAATGTAAATGTGCAGACTACGTGCGAATTTGTTAAAATGTCTAGATGTGAATATCGTAGGGAAGGATATTGAAACACTAAACAAGCTCAATTTTTGTAAATAATACTTTTACGTATTTCTCTTTGTAATTTGATGCCTAATTCCGCTATCACAACTTTGTTGAATAGCAAACCAGTTGCATCAGACTAAGACTCTAAAACACATTCCAAATAACCACCATGGGGGCAAACATAAAAAATATTCAAAAGTTTCGCCCATTATTGGAATCTAAAATTCTTTGATGTTAGATTTTAAACTCATATATACTTCACCAACCCTAAAGTAATATCTGTTGACTATTTTAATGATATAGTGGATGCAAAATATGGTGGTAAATGCGTGTTAGACCATTTTTAGCGGAAGAATCTATTGCCTACTAACTGGCTCCGTTCGAGGGAGTTGAGTAGTCTTCATGTTTGACAAGTAGGGTTACAAATGTCGACAATCTTCAATTCCAACTTCAATTTTTCGAAAAATACGTACCAGAATGTTATCAGTTAAGTCATAAAAACAGAAATTTAAAATAAAAAAACATAACAAGATAATTAATCTAGATAGCAATCGAAGTGATGAGTAGCAATACCCTAAATTACTGAATGATTTTCCACAATTTTCAACAATTTTACCTGAGTAAATGACCTACTTAAATTTATTAAATAATCGGTATGACCAATCACCACACAAAATAATATTTTCTCTTATTATGTCTTTGAAAGCGCGTTGAGTAATCCGGTGAATTATCTTATCAACGTGGCCCAGGTGTATTACTATTTTGTTAGTACCTACTACGTGGTACTGGAAAAATATTGATACGTAGTGCAGTATCCAAATAATTACCAAGCGATTAATTATTACCTCCAGGGTTTTGAAGATTTACTATTTAATAACTATAAACGATGTAGTAAAAAGGAGCATTTTGATACATTAATAAACTCTTCAAGTTTACATTCATAATAAGCGGGATTCATAACAACTTTTTACTATATCTGTTACATATGTTAAATAATAAACCTTAATAATCTCGTACGCAATTTTAAATCTCCCTGTTTATTGATCATGAATAACGATTATCAATTTTTATCATTTAGCGGAGTTTAAATCAAATGGCGCAATTGAGATTATGAAAGGATTCTTTCTACCAGCGTATACCTATGCTATCGCATTAGTTTAAGATTATGAACCTTGAAGACAAGTTATCGATTATTGAGGATGAGATGGAAGTAATGGATTCATAACCGTATAGAAAACAAAAGTTTATGGATATCCTAAAGTCAAGGTCACATGCATAACTGAATGAAATTATGTGTAGGATAGTCAGTGCTGCTTTTGAAGAAAGGCAACCGCAAGCGCGAATATTTCAGATTTCAGATAAAACGTGTAAACCCGAATGGATACGATTCAAGTCAAACGAATTAATTTTTACGAATTACGAATATACGAAACAAGTTAAACGAATCATGTTTAATTTTAAAACTAACGTTTCCTCATTATTTAGCGTCTTTCTTCTATCCCCGACGGGAAAGACTCGATTTAAGGGAATGGGTATTGGACGTCGGACCCACTTCTCGGACGCCTGTTTAACTAGAAATGGAACCGCTATCATGAACTGCGCAGGACGTGAATTACCGACAAGACATGAGGGAATACGTGGCTGGTCGGTTTCGTTCCGCCGAAAATTTCCCCAGCGTTGTATTCTCTCGTTTCCTCTTCCCCGAGAGATCGTCCCAGAGGGACCACCAACCGTTCACTGGTGAATCCAGAGTGACGGGATAAATCTTTCGGCCGGAGGCATTTTTAATTGGCCAAAGTGCGTGCGTCAAAACTAGAAGGCTACCTCTAGGGGGAACACTGGAGAGCGAATTCGTTCGGAAATATCTGGACGGGATGATTGTGAATTTCGTCTCTGCCCTAGGCGATATTGTGATGCTGCTTTTTGTAAACGTTTTTTCCCATTAGTTCGTATGGCATCCCAAGGGAATTTATAAAGGATAAGAGAGATTCGAATCAGGTGTTCTCATGATTTAAATGCTTATGGTCATTTGTATTTTTACATACCCGTAATTTGTGCAGTTAATCAAGTAGAATTCATGTCGTGATTAATGTAAGAGAAACAATTGCACTTTTCCACAAAATGGTTTATTGCGTACAACGCGTTTCGGCTCACAGAGCCATCATCAGGTAAAAGACAAAGTTATAAGAGAGTACATTGCATATATTTGTCTTTTCCGAGGAGGGGGGGGGGTAGTGGGAGGAGACCAGAGGAGGAGGGGAAGGAGGAGGTAGTGGCTGGGAAAAATCAGGAAAATCCAAGGGAGGACGGACTAACCCGTGAGAGAAAGGCCAAGAAACAGCAAAGGGTGAAAAATGTAGATAAGGGGGGAAGAAAGGCATGGAATAGGCATGTCATTAGAACGTAGGGAAGCGGCGCTAGGGAAAGGAGGGGGAAAGAGTGCACCTGAGGGTAATTAGGAAATGGGGTATGAATAGGAAGGGATAAGGTGGGCACCGCCCGGTTTAAGGGTGGAGGGCCTGGGTGAGTGGATGGGAAAAAACCATCAAAGAGAGGGGGGGAGTCGGTTGGGGGGAGGGTGAGTGGGAGTTTGGCTGTTTCTTTAGGGAAGGGGAATTTTGAGGAGAGGAGAATGGGTAACAAACACTTGTTCATTTAAAAGAACATCCACATCTGACTGTATAATTTCCAAGGATTCTAAAACGTCCAATCTTGTGCCTTTACTTTCAAGGTGGAGAATTTCAGGTTGGAATCTGCAGGAATGAGACGTTTCTATCAGGTGCTTAGCTAAAAGAGATGTTTCATCATTGTTTTTCCAACACCTTTTGTGTTCCTTAGTCCTGATGTTGAAGTTTCTACCTGTCTGGCCGACGTAATATTTATTACAAGAGTCACAATTTATTTAATAGATGCCAGATTGAAGGAGGGGATCTATTTTATCTTTATTGTATCTTTGTCTTGTACCTGATGATGGCTCTGTGAGCCGAAACGCGTTGTACGTAATATTCCATTTTGTGGAAAAGTGTAATTGTTTCTCTTACATTATGAAGAACTTCCACGATATCTCGCCTGAATCTGTTGAATTCATGTCGTGATTGTTCATAGAAGTTGATTGAAGTTTCACTGGAAAAATAATTTGGACTTGTGTAGTTAATTAAGTAGACTTCAAGCCATGGTAGTTGAGAGAAGTTGGTTGAATATATATATTTGGTTTTTTCCTACAAAATCCTCGCTTGCTGCAACATACGACTGCCCTCAAATTTTCTAATCTTAATGGCTATGTTGAAGCCCCAAGCAGTGAATGTCATAAATTATTCTTGTAAAGACAAAATGAAGCGTGTTTTGCAAAGATAGTGCGCACAACTTTTCATTATAATTCAAAAGAAAAACAAAACTGATAATGACTAAGATAAATGATGCGGAAATGTCAAGCTATTTAGATTGGAAGGTAATGCCTACTTAAGAAGATAAAGAGGTCACCCCGAAAAATCTGGCCTGGATAAATAAACATTTATTTAGTTAATAGGTCAATATTGTGAATTTTTTGCTTATTTGCCCATTATTCCGAGTGAAACAACACGCACCCAGGGAATCACGAAAAAAACTGCGAATGAATGAGAAACTGGGCTACAAGTTAGTCGTGTTAAAGTACACTTTTAGGCATATTGCACGAGGTGGATATTGAAGTACGATAGTTGCTTCATTTTTTCAAAGAGTTGTGATTCATGCACGTGAGTATATATGCAGAGTGAAAAGAAAAACAAACAAACCATTTTATAAAGGATGGGTAGACTTCAAGCAATGTGAGGTGGAAGGTAATGCTAATGGGTAATAAGGAGGTGAAGTAATACATTTATAAAATCTGTGTTGAATTAATAAGTAGACAATTGACCTGCGTCCGTGGTAATATTTTGACTGTTGTTAATTTATGTTCCCTTCATTCGTCTGAATTAAATCCTTCTAATTTTGTGAAAACTGTTTCCCTCTAGGCATAATGCACGTGTAGTGAATTTTCATACTGCTGGCCCCTTGTTCACATGCGGGTTATTAATGCTGGTATTTAAATATAAATTGAGCTTAGATTGTTAATTCCGGGTAAAAAAGGTTAAAATTCTGTTATTCTGGTATTATTTCACGCACTGTGCTAGCAGGAGAATACAATCACCCTCAATCGTGGTCCACACCTGGCGTCATATTAGACAGCCAACGCAATGGCTGTTCAAAATTATGCTTGTGAATAAGGTATGAGGCGTGTATAATTTTGAATGAATGGATATTAAGAGATATTAAGCCGTTAGAAAAAATGGGTAGGTTTGTAGATGGGTGTCGAAAGTTGAGAAAATTTGGAGCAGTTCGAAAAGGAGAGAAATGCTATGAATCATTTATTATGACAAAAAAAAAGTGACTAGGAAATATTTTGAGATATAATACATAGGATGCATCGTTTTAAAGTATTAACAGCAAAAATGTTAAGTAAGAAATTACTATTTGAAGATGCATTTTAATGATGCTGTCATGCATCGCACCTGCATCAGTTTAAAAAAAATGAAAACAAACGTAATATCCCAATAACTTCATCGTGTATCACAAAAAGATGATCTATAACGAGACTGGATCGTAAAATGAAATCGAAGTGTTTTTTTTTACATGTTTTTAGAATCTCTAAAATAGGTTTTTCTATCATTAAATTCAAAAGAAAAAAAGACTAAGCTATTTTTCATGAACTCTGCCGTTGGAATCACAATAGCTTACGAGAGATTTGGAGTGCCCTATGGACAAGCGTAGAATAAAATAATATTCAAATTTTTTCTCTACATTCTTTCATAACCCATCTTCATATTTTGAACTCAATTTCAAGAGCTATTTTAATCTATTTAGTCATATCATTAAAAATATATGACATAGCGTTCGTAGTTTTCATGCCATAAAAAGAAACAATGAAGCCGATCCCTCCAGCCAGTCTAGATTATGAGTTATTGGCAAAGAAATGCAATAACTACTGGGAAAATCCGAAGTTTATACACAAACAGCTTCGTAGGCTGCTTGAAGGCCTAATAAAATCATGAAGAATAAAATTTGTCAAATTTTCCGCATCTATGACGGCTTAATTATCCTCTCTGGAGGCGGAGGTGTGTTTTTCAGCGGAAGTATCATTCTTGAAGGATGCAAAAAAAAAGTTGGAGTTTCATTTTTTTGACACGCGCAGTAAAAAATAAAAATGGAATTTCCCTTATGCAACTATGCATAAAATATTTCGTCCACAAAAATCAATGGAGGGAGATGAGCAGCGATGAACATAATAGATATGCCTTGCCCGAGGCTATGATTTCAACTAGCGTTAAAGATAGGCGGAATTCCCAAAAAAACTGAGAGGATGGACTAATATCGAAAAATCGTTCAAGTTGCTAAATTTAGTTCCTGAATGGGAGCGTGGAGGAAAATTTATCGTTTAAATTTATATAATGGAATATTATTTACACCGTGCTTCTCTTAAATCTCTTGATATAACACCACCCCTGTGGGTAAGCTCCTGTATGGGTAATAGCTGATTTATTTCCGGTGATGCTCAATCAGTAGAGGACTAAAGATAAATTATTTAATATTATTTGTACATAATTGATACTGCTTCTAAATTAAAACTCAATATCCGTGAAAGAGAGAAAACATCCAGGCAACGATTTGTATATTTTCCCAAAATTTAATTCAAATGAGCAATTTGATGAAAATATATTTCCCCATTCATTTAATTCATTATAGTAATCTACCGGTTAGAGGTAGGTCATAATGAAAGTCAGAGAATATCCAACGGACTCTAACACGTGCCGTGCCCTATATACCTCAAGTATTTCTTTCTTCATCTCAAAAAAGGCCTACTTTTCTTCATCCCATCAATAAAACCTAATCTCTTTCTTCCCCTTCCCCGCTAACCCAACATCCGTCCCTCTATCACGGCCTTCAGCAAACCATCGCCCCTCATTACCGCTTTCAGCCACCTACCCTGCCTTCCCTTAATCTCATACATAAGTTTCCTCTCCTCGCCCACCATGTCAAGCACTTCCTCATTTGTCTTCCTTTCCGTCCAACGCACCTTCTCTTTCATCCTCCACACCCACATCTCGAAAGCCTTCAGCCTTTTTTCGTCTTCCTTTCTCAAGGTCCACGTTTCTGCTCCATACAACGCCACACTCCATATTAAGCTCTTAACCAGCCTCTTTTTTACATCCTTACTTAAGGTCCACGTCATCAGCTCCCTTCTATTATTGAACGCTTTCTTCGCTAGCGCTATTCTCCACCAAATGTCTTTTCTACTATGTCCTGTTTCTTCTAGCGCACTACCCAAATAATTAAATTGTTCAACTTGCTCCAGTTTGTGACTTCCTACTCTTATCACCAGCCTCGCTTTCTTTGTCCTAGAGAATGTCATTACTTTTGTTTTTTTTTATTATTAATCTTCATCCCGTATTTCTCGCAATGCTTTTCCAATGCATCTATCAAACTTTGCAATCCTTTCGATGACCGACTGACCAACGCCTGGTCAACCGCGAATCTTACCGACTTTATCCACTGGCCTCCTACTTTCATTCCCACATCTAGATCCTCCCATGCCTCTCATACCATTTCCTCAGCACAGATGTTAAAAAGCAAAGGTGACAACGGGCACCCTTGCCGCACCCCATGACCTATAACTGTCCACCCTGATTCACCGTCAGCTACCCTCACCTGAGCCCTCTGCTCCATATATAAGTTTCGGATGAGTCTCCTATCACGCCAATCTATTCCTATTTTCCCCAGTATCTGCATTAGTTTCTCCCAGTTTACTCTGTTAAACGCGTTTTCTAAATCCACAAAGCAAGCGAAAACATCCCGATTATACTCTATGTTTGTTTCTGTAAGTGTCCTCATTACCGCAATGGCGTCTCTGGTGGCCCTCCCCTTTCTGAACCCAAATTGGTCATCGCCTAAATAGTAGTTTGCTCTGCTCTCCAATCTTCTATTTATTATTCTAAGTAAAACTTTTGCCGCGTGTGAAATTAAACTGATAGTTCTATATTCCTCACATTCTGACGATTTTTCTTCTTCGGGATAGATATTAATACTGTTCTCACGAAATCCTCTGGCCATACTCCTTCCTCGTAGTTCCTAAGTTCGAAAAACGATTTGCTCCCCTTACTACCTAGATTCTTCAGTAGCTCCGAAGGTAGGTTATAGGTTCCCACGGCTTTTCTACCCTTCATCTCACTTAATGCACTCTTTTTTTTGCTGTCAAGTAACTCTGATCCTAAATTATCCTTATATATTGTTCCTTCATCCTCTAGATCTAGGCTAAAGGGTCTTTTCTCGCTGTCATATAGCTCCTCTACGTATTCTCTCCACCTTTCCTGGATATCTTCCTGTTCGATTCATATCATACCTGTTTTGTCCTTAACCTTTGGTATCGTATCTTACCACCCGATAACATTTTCACCTTGGTATACAAAGAGCCCACTTCCCCCTCCTCCTGCAGCTCTTCAATTACCTTGATTTGTCCCTTCCACCACTTTTCTTTTGCCCGATTGGTCACTCGCCGGAGTTTATTATTAAATTCCTTGTACTACCTCTTACCTACGTCGGTGTTGAAGTTTTTCTACATCCTTCTCCCCTTCATTTTCTTTATCATTTCTTCTGTAACCCACTGCTTCTTAACCCTCTTCTTTCCCACCGTTCCCATTCCTTTCTCTGGGGCTCCAACGATGCCTGTTTTTATAATCTCCCATCTTCTCTCTATTATTCCCATCCGCTTTGATTCACCTATGTTCTTTTCTACCAGCTCATCGTATTCCCTCCTTTTCATCCCTTTAAATGCTTCAAGGTTCCACCTCTTTATCTTCCTACCTTTACAAAGCCTTTTGAATCTAACTTCACACTTCATCATCACTAAGTTATGATCTGAGTCCACATCCGCCCCTAGATAGCTACGCGAGTTTTTTAAAACATTTCCTAAACCTCTGCCGTACCATTATATAATCAACTTGGTATCTCCCAGTATCACTCGTCATTTTCCATGTGTACCTACCCCTGGGGTGGTGTTTAAACCAAATGTTTTTCACTACTTATTTATTTCTTCTACAAAACGCAACTGCAATTTCACTCCGATCATTTCTTCTTCCTAGCCCAAACCCTCCCACTTCTAATCCGACCCTCCCTTCCCCCGCCACAGCATTCCAGTACCCATCACTATCTGGTTTTTCTTCCCCGGCACTAATATAATTATTTCTTCTACTTGCTCGTACACCTCTTCCACCTCTTCCTCCTTATGGCTGCTCGTAGGCATGGATACCAGGACCAGTACGAAATTCGTCGGGCGTGCTTTTATTTCTACCACTAGTATCCTGTCGCTTACCTGCTCAATGTTTACCACCCTCAGTCCCAATTTCGTGTTCAATACCATGCCTACCCCACGTTGACTCTTATCTCCCCCACTATAGATTACTCTGTAGCTATCACTCCAATAGTCCCTGCTATCCTTCCATCTCACCTCGCACAATCCCAAAGTATCTATTTTTCCATTTTCTGTTTAATATTTTCAATCTTCCCGGCCCTCATTATGGTCCTTACGTTCCAAGTTCCTATTTTTACCACTCCTTTCCTCCTCCCCTTTTTCTTTTTCTTCTCTCTCCTATCCCTTGTTTCCACCGATGATAATGCTGTACAAGGATTTTGTGTGATGACGACCGCGGAGGCCTTGCCTCCCCCGCTGCCGGGCTCAACACCTGCCCTAGTGGGTGGCGTCCCGTAGTTGCCAGGAATCAATTCTCTGTGAATGACTTTCATATTCTAGGAAGTGATAGTTGAGAGGTATTCCCACGCCACTTAACGGTATTTTTAACGTGACACCATCACGGAACTACCTTTATTCTGGCTCTTACCCTTCGACCTATCTGGAAAAGGTTGCCCTACCATGAGCAATAGTACTTGCTCCTGCCAGTCCAGCTCTAGGGGTCATTAGAACGCACAAGTCCTTCCCCCACGCCAAGGTCGTAGTTCAAGGAAGAGGGTTTTCCCATCAACATTTAATTAAATTTATTAAATTGAAGTTATTATGGAGGCTGATATTTTTACAAACGCATTCATTAGATTCTGCTGCTTTAGTTTTTTTGGCAGTATATAACTACAAAAAACACACGAAGTCCCGAAGGTTTATTATGATTGGGCAATATGACACTCATTTTTGCTAGTTGGTAGAAGAGAAGCACTAAAAAAAAATGATCCCGATGAAAAATATTTTTTCAAAGTCGGAAAATGGCTGTACATTGGTTTTCTCACCCAAATGGAAGAGAAAAATGGTTTAAATAATCCCCATTATAGAGAAAACCATAAAAGAAAAGAAAGATTTTGATTATTGATACTATACAAACTTCATTCAACCATTCTCACTAATTTCCATCATCTCGTCGTCGTCATCGTCTCCTTCTACTCCGGAGGTTGCGGATTTGAGTCCCTCCTGGAAGGGATTTTATGGAACAATCAGGGCGTGGGTATTTGTACTCGTGTGTAAATGATATGGGCCGCCGATATTAAGGCCTGTATGAGCTGGATGATTCCGGGGTTATTGAAATATTAATAAAACCTCGCGTACTAATCAGCAGAAAACCTGTCTTCACATCTCCATGCCAATATTCTAATGGTTGGCAAACTCCAGCCTTTAGGCCAGATACGGCCTAACTAATACTCCAGTACAGCCAAACGCCTCCTAGTTATTCATTGTTGGATCCGGCCTAATTGAATTGTTTCCACCTCAAAGAGGAGAGGCACTGGCATCACAGAAGTTCTAGATAGTACATGCCTCATTCAGTATATGGCACTAAAGTAGAGCAATGCATAATATGCAACGCTCTTTGCAGTTATTTGCACTCCAATTTTGTAATAAAAAACCTTTCCTTGGACACCTTTTTTCTTCTGGCCAAGAGTGCCTTTTTGGCCTCCTGAAATAACCTTGTAGCCCGAAAAGTTTGCCGACCCCTGTTCTAAATAGGTAATACTCCCATATAAACCTATATATATAATCTAATTCCTTTCGCAGTGAGCAATATTGATATTCCTAGAATAGTATTAGTTCTAAGCTGAGGGAGAGATGATGAATTTGTTCACCAGTTACTTTCACATACCTGCTTCATTTCTACATAACACTACCCTTTCGTATGCTTCGATACAAAATTTCTCCCAATTGCATTTGCTCATTGTTTCACAGGCTCCCTGTTATTTCTATGTCTTCTAATATTCCTCGCAACAGTCCACCTGACTGTTTGTTTACATTCATTCGTTTGTGCACCCATTATGCTAACACTTTTAACTCACCTCGTATATTTAAACCATTAAAAAAACCCAGCAACCACACAAAACGGTCAACGAAATGTCAAATTTAGCACTTTTCCGAATCTATAACGTAGGAACCATTACCATTCACTTACTTCTCAATTGACCTCGATTACTTTGGCCTAATATAATTTCATTCTGCATTTTAGGGTTGTGATAATGAGAAACGAGCCCTAAGAGACAAGTCTACACTTAAAATCCTGCGTTATAATCATATTTATCATTCCGAGAATGATGTAAGAATGAAAAAGACCCAGTAATCATTGCGGAAAATAGCACACAAATACGCACGGGCACAAAGATACACGTAAAAGAAATGAAAATGTTTATGACAGAATTATTTGCTTTAAACAAGATTCCGACCCAGATTTTTCAATTACAGGTCAGGTAAATCTGCCAGATACACCACTAAGCTATCGTAGTTCAAGGCGGATCCTTTGAGGAATGAATGCGTTTTAGATTGAAGTTTAACGAGAAAATAAATTGCTTACAATTGAAGGAATACTAAAAGAACAAAAATGATAAGTAATAATTATATATCATAGTATAAATATTTATCTATGTAATAATTATACAATAACATTAAATAACGCTTATTATAACAATAGATCTGCATAAATCATATTTTATTATTTGTAATTAAATGTACTATGTATTATCACATAACATATGTACAGGCATACCTAGGTTATGTGATAATGGATAATGTAATGGATGTTATAGGAAAAAGGTGTATTAACACTAGAATGCCGAAGGGTGTCATTTTGACACCCTACGCGTACATTTTTTGCGGAGCGGGCCTTTAAAGATTGTTGTAGAAAAAAATCTTTCGTGGCTTTTATTCATTTTTAGTGCTTAACAATACGACAGTGTTAAGGGATTACCCCCTCCCTTTTTTCGTCTAAAAAATCCGAATTTACCTTGAATGCCGGAGGGTGTCATTTTGACACCCGGTATATTTTATCATTTCTTCTTTCGGTTTAGGTGTATGCGGTTTGATAATTACTAGTCAAATTAGTATTTTACAATAGTACATTACCTTCATGAATGTTTATGTTTTACATAATTTAAATAAATATCGGCTGTTTGCAATTTTTTCGAAAATGTAGTAGCTCGTGAGGAAAGTATTCTCCGCTTTATTTTTCGAATGAATCGCCTTGAAACCAGCCAATTTTTACCGCGGCGACACGTGTTTCTTGACAAAGAAATTGTGTTTTCTTTTAAACAATTATGTATTTTAACAGTCGTAATTGATTTTATCGTTTGCAAATTTGCATTTTTGAAAGCAAACTTCCACATTCTAAGACGAAAACCTGTTGCAAAAATTGTTAATACTTCTAAAAAGAATAAAACAAGATTTTCTTATCTTATTGATATAAGGTGTTTTATGCACATATAATGTAACTATTTTTATGTAAACAATAAATGTTCATAAAAAGTATTCAATGATTACTTATTTATCAATTACGTGCGTCCTTCAACGTTTCAGCGTAATCCTCGATGGAAGACGCAGTACAAGAGAGTAGACTTTTTGCATAAAATTTTTTTCTTCAATGATAGTCTTTAAAAAAAAAAATATTTTTGAAAATATTAAGGAAACAAAAACAAACATTGCAATGAAGTTGACAAATAAGCAACTACAAAAAAAAATAATCTGCAACGTAACGCGGCTATAATGAACATGGGTGTCAAAATGACACCCTCCCGGCATTATAGGGGGATACAAAGTACCCGGCATTCTAGTGTTAAAAGTTAAGTTTGATATTTATTTTTACGCCTGAATCATCACTTGTTGATCAGGCCGAAGGTAGTCCACTGGATACTATAATTTCAAATTCGGGTTGAAGGGTGGAATATCCTTCCCATTTGCCATTGAATGCTTTCCTGGAAAATTTGGTACCTAACGTGATGATCGATCCGCTCGCATCTAATTTGGAATGCCCAGGAAACTTTGACCCGTGTTTGTACTCGGAACATTTCAGTGAGTGACCGGGGTCTTCCCTCAAGGCTAACTCAACGGGCTTAATCAACATACTAAATGGGAAACACGTATGTGTGAAAACAAATATATTAGCATTGATTCATCCACCCAAAAGTTTTTAGTCAAACCATCGGATGAAATGCCAATGAGAAATTAGATATCGAGGAATGAATGTTTTATCACCATCAGCAGTCATTAATCTGAAGATTGGTGTGCTAAATCTCTTCGCTCTCAGGTAACCGTTCCATTACAGCTTTCATTATACATGTTGACATCATTCATAATTTTCCCGATGTATTCGTTTCATTCTTGGTCGTCCTCGGCCACTTTTCAAATTTTTTTTCTACTTCCATTATTGTTTTTAAGTGGTCGCTCTGTCTTGTTTTCAGTTTTTTATTCTGCATCTTTTCTTTTCAACCCTGCGAAAAACTTCTTCATTGATGATTCTGTCTACCTTTCAGTCAATTTTATCTTCATCACTATCCGATAACGCCACATGACCATCGCTTCCAATCTCATTCCTTATGCAGCTGTGATTGTCCAGGCATATAAGAGCATGCTCCAAACATATGTTTTTTATCAGGGGTCTTATTACTTCCAGGCTGGTGCTATTTGTAGTCAGCAGACTCTTCTTATAAGAGAAACCCTTATTTGCTCGGGATAATCTGATCAAAATAACTTCCTTGCTTCTTCCATCGCTGGCGATTCTGCTTCTCAGATAGCAAAATTCTTCGACTTGAAAAAGCCCTAGTTTCACGGTGACTCTGGCCTATTGATATCTTCATTAAACCATAATTTTGGTTTTCTTAACGTTAACATTCAAGTGTATTTATTCATAGTTTAGTCTGTAAAGTTTAGCATGGACGTCAAATATTCTTTCTTCTCTGCCAAAATAGCTGTATCATCAGAATTTGATCTCCATAACTTTTCCATTATACCACATCTCCATTGCTTCCAATCTCTTTTGCCTTGCTGATGTTATTGTTTAGAATCCATTGCCGCATAAAATCATGCTCCAACTAGGTATATGTTTTGGTAAAGTACATCCTTACACCCTAACTCTAGTTGCTGTCTATGAGTAGCTTTCTCTTCGGGTAGAATGCCTTCTTTGGGTCATCTATTATGCTCTCTACATTATAGAATGATTAAAACTTTGTAATGCTCCACACTGTTTTTATTAAAGGTACAAGCCTGACCGGTTTCAATGTTAGCACATCATCATCAGAGGCTAAAATTACGAAGTACAGAGGTGGTGGCTGGAATATATACTGGGTTCCCGGGGAAGGAAGTAAGGAGGAATGATTTTATTCCGGACAAATTGTCCCCCTTTTTACCGTGCCTCTCCCACCCCTTTTAACTCTTGACGCTGTTGGATTTTTAATTTCCCGTAACCTAGCCCCGTTAACTCCCGTCTCGTTACTAATATCTCCCCCCCCAATCCCAACCTCCTCCTCCTTACTTCCTTCCCTGGGAACCCAGTATATATTCCAGCCACCACCTCTGTACTTCGTAATTTTAGCCTCTGATGATGATGTGTGAACATTGAAACCGATCAGGCTTGTAGCATTAATAAAAACAGTGTGGAACATTACAAAGTTTTAATCATTCTATAATGTCAAAATTCCACCAAGCAAACCTTTCAACCATCTTGTATATGCTCTTTACACCTCATTTGCTCCTTCAATCACCAGTGATGGAGGATACAAGGAAATAAAAACAACGAAAATTAAAATCAAGGAGAAAAATGAATACACGTATGTGGATTTTTTTATCACTACCTAAGTTTCAGCAGCATCTCTCATGCCTGTTTAGGTATACAGCAAATGAATTTCATCATCAATAAATAAAAGCGGTATAAATTAACAAAATAATTAATGTAATGTTGAAGAGCATTTCCCCCTTAATGAATAGATTCCACATATGTAGCCTGAAGCAGTTAAATTCGTCAAAAAATGAAAACTGTCAAAAAGAAACATACATCTGGGGATGCTTGGGGCTACGATGGACTCCAGCTAAAGCCAGGCGAAAGGAAAATGGAGTAAGGGACTGATCCCTGATTTTAGGGAGAAAATCACCAAAATGACCGGCTCAGTAACAGCACGACCCCCAAAGGCCTCGTGGAAGTGGAGATGGAAGGATTTACAGGAGTATTGACGGGACCCTTGTTATCCATCTCCAAACAACCCCCCCCCACCAACAGAAAACATTCCTTTCGCCTTACTAACCCCCCCTGGCTCCACCCCACATACACAAAACTCATTTCCTTTGGCGTCCATCTTCCCGCCTGCTCTCTCTCTCTCTCTCCCTCCCACGGGGCAACCGGCACCTCACAGATTCACCGCCCGAAACTGACCCTTTCGGATGCTGTTTCGCCTCCCGACATTCATCCTCCCTTCGTTACCACCCCATCCCTGGCTCTTTCCGGGGGAGCTACCCCTGAACGACCACTGGCCAGGTCCTCCTTGCCCCTAGGGCCTTTCGATACTGGAAAGCGAAGATCACAAGTCGATACGATTTGTATTCATATCGTAAAAATATTGATGCAGTGGCGATGTGATATGGATACACCACTGTGAAAGTAACATTACAACATTTCACGTCATCTTCAATTAATTGAAATTGGATTTTTCACAGAACTTCTTCAGTTCAATGTATTTGATTTAATCATAACGGAAAGGGCCTTTTGAATCTTATGGAATCATAATATTAGCCACTTATCAGAGCACAATTCTCGAGATTGATCAATTAAAATATAAAGCATCTCACATGGTACCACTATGCGCTCCTAGGGGATTATTTGCAAAAAGTGAATGAATTTGATTATTAAATGCATGTTTTCTCAATGCAATTTAAATATAAATTTATTACTTCCTGAATCTATTTTATAAACTCGAAAAAGAAAGCCACAGGTTGTGAAAAACAAGTCCAATCATAGCCTAAAATGTGTATATTCAGCTGATTGCTAAGAAGTTAAGTCATAAGAAAACAAAGATTTTACGACACTAATTTTACTTTAATGAGATACTTCTAGCGTCTTACAACTGCTTAAATATAAAATAGTCGAATGTGGTTTCTATCATTTCTATTCATTAATTCATTCAAATATTCTACCAGCTGATTGATAGGTTCTTGGACAGTCCCCATTCTGTATCCCAACCTAATAGAGATTGTCTCGCTTTCCCTCCTAAGGATGGCCCGTTATTAGATCCCTCTTCAATTCTTCGTATCTTCTACCTCCTCTTATTTCGTCCAGAATTCCTATCCTCCTCCTTCCTCTTCCACGCTTCCCTAGTGTTCTCCCCTCTATCACTCTTTTCAACATGCCCTCTCCTCTCAAAATGAATAAAAAAACTAGCCCATAGAACCATAAATAGAAACCGATCATCACCGGTTAATTGACACCTTTATGCTTGCAGATGAAATAGTTAATTTTATTAAGTATCAGTGGAATCAAAAAGTTTAGTATTGATGAAGTAATAGTGTTTTATAAAATTAAGTTGTTAAGTTATTATTTAGTAAGTTAAATTCAAGTAGCAAAATATAGAGTTAAAAAGGATAGTAAAACTATTAAAAAGAAGTGAATCACTTTTTTCAAGGAGCAGGAATGTTATTTACTCCATAAAAATCTGAATCTTCCGTTAACAGAGAAGCCGAAAATTCATCAGGATCGTATCTGATCACCTAGGGTAGTCAAAACATGTAGTTGTAATTAGAAGACATTGACATCAAGGAATATCATTGTCAAGTACTACTAGAACCTGGAGTCAAATTACTTTTCCAAAATCGGAATATTTGTTTAGCTTTCACGCGCCTGAAGCTGGAAGCCAAACTTGGGATGTATGGGAAACGACAAAGAAACGACCGCAAAATTAGTAGGAAGAAAAAGTCGTCATTATTTTTCAAAGAAAAGACTTTTATTGCTATATTTTTCTTAGTCACTTATTCTTTTCTTTGAAATGGCCTTAACTAGGGAAAAATTAAATTCGAGGAAAAGCAGTATTCCAACTGAAACGAAAAGGGTAGTGTCTTTTGAAAACATTTATTATGCTCGATTACGAAGTGAAACATTTGATTCGAGAAGAGACTATTTCAAGGAAATAAGCACTCGAGATATTTCCGAGAGAGGCGAAAAACACAATCTTCAGATTTGATGGGCGTGACGCTGTGGATAGCTAGCACTTTCACTTTTCAAGGCTGAGGTTACGTGGGAGGGGTCATAATATTGGAGCAAGTTGAAGGATAACCTTTTTTTCTGACGCCAATGGAATGTCGTTTGAAGGATAGAGAAGAAAGGACTGGAGGCTATCGTGCACATTCTTAGATTTTAATTGTTATACGTTTATCCCCGAAGATGCGTTTTTTGCGACCAATACTATTAACGCAGCAGATACTGTAAAGACCAATTGAGTTTGTGATTACAGGAGAACCAAACAAATGTTGTGCAAAGTGTAGTACAAAATTTGTTAAAAATAGTTCAACATAAATTAATATGTATGAAACTCTCCCTATTCACAATGGTAAAAAAAATGACTCGTATTTTTTCACCTCATGTAACTCACCTCATTGGCGACAAGCGGGGTCTAAAGCAAGAACAAAAGCTGAGAAAATGATGTCCGATATTAGAATGATTTGAATCGAGATTTCTTGGGGATTTATATCGCAAGGCGATTAGGGTTGCCATTAGCCGATTAGGGTGACGTGGAAATTTAGGACATCACTGCGTCGTTATTTCATAATAATGATATAAATATGTATTTTAGATAATTATAACTTACATATCTACGTACAAAACAATAAAGCCCTAGCAAACTTATAATTCTACATGATGAGTTTGTGCAAAATATAATGTCAAAACCTTTACATACATTATTTTCATGTACCTGTGATTTAAATAAACTAATGATATTTATCAGAAAATTGCATCTATTTTAACAATATATTAGATATTTTTAATTTGTAATAATTAAAATTTCAGGTATGACATGACTCTCAAACCATACAGAATCATTATGACTGCCCTGATGGATATATCTTTCAATCTGTTCAATCATCATCTGTCATCAGAGAGAGAGAGAGAGAAATTAAATTTTGCCGAATTGGTTTGCCACATACAGCAACAAATATTGTAGTATGTACTCATTTAAATGTTTTGCCACTGGTCCAATGCCCCACTTATGTATGGATTTCAGTATTGCAAAACCAAAAAAGCAGCATTGCAATAACAACTGTCGGAATTGAATGTAACTGATTTTCGGACTAGCTCACTTTTTCCATTCGGGACATTTGCCGATATTTTTAGAGATTCAAAGAGAAAACTTTTTTTTATGCCAAATAGTACATCTACATACTATTTTTCGAGCCGCCGTAGAGGCGTGTTGTTAGGGCTCAAGCCATAAAAGGGGAGGGAATAGAGAAAAGGAGGGGGTGGGGACAGAGTAAAATTGATTCTTAACGATGTGTCTTAATATAGTGTCACGCTGATATTGTTATAATCACTGATGGTGCGAGGAATGAAGGAATTTTCGTATCTGTCATTTCGGCAGTGTGTCTCTTCGGAGTTTTTCAAATAATCTTGCCCAGCGTGTAGCCTCCGAGTCTCTAACGGTTCCTAACCTATTCCTTTTATCAGCTGTGTGACACTTTCTTTACGCTCGGAGCAGTTTTTAACAAAGCGTGCTGCTTTAATTTGTCTTTTATTTACTACGTGAATTAAATCTTTCCAAGCAGGGTCCCAAATGCTCGCGGCATATTTGAGATGTGACCTAACGGCATCTCTCTATCTCTTTTTCATAATAGAAGGTTTCTACTATTCGTCGCTTGATAAATCCTAGTTTTGTGATGCAACGCCGCAAATGTTTTGTATGTTTCCCCTCCTTTAGTTCTGAAGTCAAAGTATTTCCCAAGCAATTGACTTATTCTCACCCTTTTCTATTACCCCTCTAACTTTTTAGAAATAGCGTGGGTGTGATTTCTTTCATAATAAGTTTACTGCAGTGCGTTTACTAAGGTTAAGTTTGACATCAGGTAAATCCCGCTATTTCAGGACGCATGGAAAAACTAACTGCGATACTTAATGAATATCGCTTCACGCAGTAGTCCATACGTCACTATATCGTGGATCCCTAGGAGCCCTTCCGCCTCACTGTCTGGACCCCAATCACCCATCCTCCTGCCCTTACGTGGCTATCCCTCGTCCACGGCATACTGCAACTAAGTCAAAACCAGCCCTCTCCTTCTCTCTTCCCCCATTACTCCTTCCATCATCCACTCCTTACAGTACGGCAACCCTCTTACCCGCCCCCACCCCCCACTCCGCCTTCCTTTTTCTTCATCCGGGACACCAACCAAGGAAGGGGTAGACTTAAAACCGGAGGGGTCCAGCTGCCGCCTCTGTTCCTCGAACAAGCTCTAAGGGCGCTTCTCTCCTGTCTTGTTGTTTGCGATAGCACACTCTCCCACGAAAAGAAAAGCAGACGGGCTATCCCGGGCTTTGTAAGATTCTCTTGTCCATCCTTCCCCCCCCCCACACACCCAGGATTTCTTCTTCTAGAGACTTCTAAGGCGTAGGGATGGAGAAGTCAAATCCAGAAAATACGGAGACGAAGAATGTGGATAAAATAAAAATGCGATCAGCAGGAGACCACATAAGTCGCAATGCGAATGGAATAAAATGGTAAATACATTCTGATTTTCATTCTCTGATGGTTGTTTTACTCTGACAAGTTACTGTCGAAAGTTACTACAGCAAAAGCTAGCGGGAGAGTTTACTCTGACGAAATATTTTTCTCAAGTTAGTGCATTGGTTTTCGTTTACATTGTCAATAATACGCTTCTGCAAGCGACCTCCTGAAACATTTAAACGTTCTTCAGGCGCAATTGTGGAGCAGTTTACGCCTACAAAATAAGTCGAAAGTCACATGCCAAAAGTAACTTGCGCAATTAACTTGATAGTGTAAACCCTCCTCAAGTCACAATTGTTTTAGCTGAAACTGCATAGCTGGGATTTGCTAGGACATGTGTGGGTGAATTGTAACAGCACAAAAAATTAATATCCGAGTAGAAGTAATATTTTATAGTTTTCTGAATGATGAGTACTTTCGGGCTTACTTCTTCCACTTGCAGGCAGGAGACATTCCTCTGAGGCAAACATGAGGATCACTCGTCATAATTCAAGCTGAACCCAATGCTGCTAAACTTATGACTTGTTTCTTAGTTTACTGAAATTGTTAATATTGTGATAGGCCATAGCTCCTATTTACTTACATAAACAAAAAGCTTTTCCAAGGAGGCAATTTGAAAATCTGATTTTTTCTTACTATCATCCTTTTACAGACAAAGACGGCAGCACTGACATGAATAAGACGATTACCCCTCCGGGTTTGAGCCGCGTCAAACGATGCTTTGCTACGGTGACTGACATGGACCATTGTTTCCATCGTCCCTGCATCGTATATGCATCCCTTGGGCGCCCCTTAATTTTCTAAGATATATCTTATTACAACGTTGTTTTCCGTTTATTTTCAAACTTTTAAGTTTAGAATTAAGTTGGAGTTGGTTGATTAAGAAATGAAGTAAAAGGTAATGGATTAAGGTAGCTGGGGTATTTAAAAGAAATTAATTCCCAAAATTTTGGAAATGGAGGGAGAAAGTTGGAAGCAGCTTAAGGTAAGACCGCATAAACGATGGAAAGATAAATTGAAAAGAGACTTAAAGAATAGACGCATATCCTGGGATGCGTAAAGAGTTAATGTGGAATGATAGAAAATGACGGAAGAGGAATGAGAGACTACCTACTTGCCTTGACACATTGCTATTCATAAATGGCTATGGATGGAAGTCTCAGTGATGAAAGACCCTGTTACAGACAGTTCGGAGGAAAATTTTATAGGTCATTGATCGAACTCGCACAGACATATATTGTTTATTAGAATGTCATGACTTATGAATATATAAGCGAGATAAAGAGAATTGTTTTTGATAAAACTCCATTGAAGGTAAAAATAATCCTCTGCTTAGTCCACCCTGCTTAATCCAACCCTTTAACTGCAATATTAATGTATTGAAAATATCTCCTGAATTTTGCTTCATTTATAATTCGTCCAGTGTCGTAAAATCTCCCTCTTCGTAGAATTGATTTAGGATTGAACTGTACAGTCGCGATTTCGCATGGCAGCTCACGAAAAATTACGACTGTTCTTTGCAAGGACCTTGCATCGGAGTGGCCGTGTCCGAAACCGAGGGATAATAGGCTACCCCGGACCGTGCTCGCCGGCGTGAGACAGACAACGGAGGAAGCTTGCATGCTCTAAGTGAATCTACCCTCGCACTGCTTCCAGGGATGCTCTTTATGGCCCATAAAAATCAAGAAAGTCTGACGGCGACTGACCTCTCTCCAGCGGTAGCCCCACTATAAATGAAAGAGGCAATGGATATAGAATGAACGTGCGTAAGAGAGTTTCGCCTTGGATGTGCACCATTGTGTCATTATAACAGACAGGGGAGAAAGATATGTTGGCGGAGTGGCGGAGATCTATTATTGGTGTGTCAGGTGGGAGGGCGCGAATTATTTTTATATGAAAGCAGTTGTTGAGAGGGAGGTTATGCGAGTTGGCGTGCTCGGCTACAGGCAACGGCAACTGTTATATATTCATTTTTATATTCATTTTTATATTCATTTTTATATTCATTTAAGAGTGAAAAATATAGAATACCTACCTATAACAATAAAATTTAAAATAAAAGATTTTGTTGTAACCAAACATTTAATAAACTTGGATGTCCCCCGCGGGCCACTTAAAAAAATTAAGCACGCAAGGTGCCTCCTTCCCGCAGATTACTCATACCTAATTTAAGGCAAAGGCTCTTTGCCTCCATTGCGGATATTATCATATCCGTCTCAATATTGTTGCTCTTCATTACATTTTCTAAATATAAATTTTTATTTTCAAGAAATTGCTTAGAAGTCTTCACTTTATAAAACTGACTATGAATTTGTAAAATCCTTAAGTATTCTGTCAGGTGGATTAGGCTATGAGATTTATAATCTACATGGGGTGCATGAATAACTGTCACCCTAATACAAGGAGCTTGTCATTAGATATGAATGCATGTTTTGAGAGGTAAAAAATCTTAAACCGGATTTCATGACCACCGAAAAATATTTTGATGGCTTGAAATGGTTAAAAAAGCATAACACCAATAATGATTATGCAGAACAACTTTTCTCATTTCATAGTAAATAATATTGCTCACTGGCGTCCGAAGGCTAAATTTCTGATAAAATATTACGAGTAGTTGAGCCACTTTAACAGGAATCCTCGATTACCAAGAAACCCTTTCAAGTGATCATATTTACAATGTGATAAGTCCGAAATGAACAACTTGAATGGAATGTATGTACCTATTGGTCAATTATCGTCATCGTATTTTGGAGTGCGAATGTTTTTTTCCCTTCACTGCGTATAGTTTACGTAGTAGTACCTACATAGTATAGTATAGTCACGTATGTTAAATGTAGTATAAAATACGTAATCGTGAGTGCAAGTATTTATATATTTTTGTACATGCCATATTTAAGAAGTATAGGGTGCGTTCGCTAATTCGCTGAATAAGTTAAGCATTTGCAGTAATAAGCGCAAAAGTATAAGATTTTCAAAGAAAAACTTTTATTACAAAATTGTCTCCATGCAGTGACTGGATGATTTTGAAAATCTAAAATGATAATTAAATTAGTATATACCTTAAAATGAGTTTCATACAGTTTTTTAGCCTCGCAAGTAATAAATTTGCTGAATGGCAATCTTTATGATGAGATATTCTCCCGCTCAATTCAGGCGTCATTGGAAGTCACAAAAACGTACCTTTAATCACACTTGGATAAAATTTTATTAACACTATTTGAATAATAAAGTTCCTGCGTCATCGTAGTACAGTGCGTCATTATGGCAAAAGTTTAACCACTCCAAAGGTGCCAGTCATCGGGCCTACAATGAAGTACTGAGAAATTCAAGAGGCCTTTTTATCCTCTCCATGAACTAGCGGCGCCAAAACTAGAAGATGAGGAAGGGATAGATGTACGAAGAGAGAGGTACGTGCATATTTTTTACCCGGGTTCCATAATTTACATAGCTCCCTAGACTTTCTAACAGAAATTACCGTAGGATGATAAAGCGATGAGTTAATTATCAGGTATTCTTCACGAGCAGAAGTTATAAATCAACAGCCATACTGCCAGCACACACTCCTCTGAAAGCCTACTTTCATCAAGACTCGTTTCCGTTCCATTGCATTTTTGGTACGCCTAAATTACCCTCCTCCACTGGTCTACAATTAGCCGGTGGAAGCATGAATGACTGGACTCTTTTTATATTAAATAAGAAAAAAAATTAAATTTACATGCAACTACCTCTCTCATCTCTCTCATGAACCTCTCATGTCTCATGAATTTCTCATGAACCAGAAATTGAACTAATTTAAAAGGTTACATACTATTAAATATATCTACTCCGCAGATAAAAAGCTATTTTATTCACGCCCTTATTCTCAGGATTGACTCCTCGGTGTCTGTTACGGAAATTTTTCTATAAAAGTAATGATACGATAACAGCCGGTTGCAACTTGGCTTACCGTACAATTATTTAAATGCTATTACTATTGCTATTTGTTTACATGCGACGTCCTAACGTACGATTTCAGCTGGTATACCGTGCATTATCCCTCACTGGCAACATAAAAATTCATAAAAGATTAATATTTTTCCAATGATAAAGGGTACATTTTTGCTCTTGCAGTTGAAATTAGTAGAGCAATAGAGGAGAAGTATTTTTTTAGTAAGTTGCAATGGTCATTCCTTCATACAAAAACGAATCTTTCATATTAATCGAACGTTCTATATGGCGAAGGAACTTAAGGGGCAGAACGTTTTACTTTTGTCCATCTTTTTCATTAAAGAATACGAAAGAGCATAGTTGTTCTATTGGAAAAGGATAATGAAAAAATTATTGTATTACGAGGAAGAAAGGTAAAATGATTGAACAAGTCGATAATGTTGTTTACCAAAGCCGAATGTTTTCGAAGCATGGCAGGATAGATGTGTGGATCAAGTGACAAGAAAATGATGGAAGGGAATTCGCAGGTAGTTAGTTGAGCGTATAAAGGAGTTAAAGTTTGTTTAAGGTATGAAAAATCGCAGAATGCGAAGTAGTACTCCTCATTCAATAATCTGATAATAAAGCCCGATCCACCAAAGGAATCTCCATTCCTCCAGGGGACCGGGCTACTCGACTCTCCCCTCCCACTTGAGAAATGGGTCGAATTACACTTTAATTCAAATTCACAATTTGAGGGTTCCGACAATTAGTTTACCCGTCTTTTTGTTCAGTTAATTTTTATTTCCTACTAGCTGAAGGTACCCGTTGAAATTCAACGGGTGTGAAAAACATTTACCGTATTTTATAAGTAAACCACAAAGCCTGAAGAACACTGTCAGCATGATCATTTGATGAGTTCGTGACCTATCTTGTATGTTGTGATCGCTGTAATTCGTTCCTTTCCAGGTGAACGGAGAGTTAGGTGATTGTTTGTTCTCTTTAATGGACGAGAAACCCAAAAATGGGCCACGCAGACCCATTTCTACTTAATAAATAGCACCTAGGTTGATAGATGGTGACCTCGTCCCTCAAGTTCTCTAGAGCCGTCTTCTGAGTGATTAACAGCTTGTTCACTTCCCTTGTGTACATAAATATATTTGCATTCAATGACAATTGAGTTCCGCAATTCAACGTTGATATGTGCGTTGAGTATCTTAATCAGGATAGGAGAGTAGAGTATAATCCAGCGGTTGACAACGTCATCAGGAGAATTTTCAATAGCAGCCATGTTTATTTGTCCTATGAATCCTTCAATACCCGGACTATGCCTTTGGCATAAAGGGTAGCCTAATTCATTGGATCCTAAATCATAATCATTGGTTACAAAATTAAAAATCTATGGTGATCAGTCTTAGTGTACTTGCCAATTTGCATGCACCGATGTCATTCATTGCGCAGAATATCCGTTCATCTTTCGGCTAAGAATTATGGAGTGACGTCATTATAATTTCCGCCATCATAAAACAGATTGAAGTTTCGAAACAGATCGTCAATATGTGAACCAGATTTTTAGCTGGTTACCCGTCAGTAGGTTTTGCTAAGATGAAATTTGTGCGGTTCTTAGCGTAATCCGAGAAACACTACGAGGAGATTCTCATGAGATCACTGGTGGGCATGTCTTTGAGCATCCAAGTCTAACTTTTGTCGTTTTTCATGCAAGGACTCATTTTCTCGCAAAGAAGACATTCCTTTTGCTTAAGAAAATTTTTTCGAACGGTTAACCTTTTTCTATTAGGGATGTTGATGGATATACTTTTAAGTCCAAGGAAAGGAAACATAGTGGCGAGTGAATGTCTCGAATTGGCAACTCGATGATTGAGTGAATGTAAGTCAACTGCACTTTAACACGTTTAAGTATATAAAAATAATTCGTAACGTAACGATGTGTGTTTTGGTCTAAAAACTGTTCGCAATCGTAATGAGAGACAGGCGGTTCCACTACGTATATTAAACCTGAGTATTAAACGATAATAAACCACGCTGTGTTTGTTGTAGCAACAGAGGAATTATTACCATTATTTTTCGCTGCACCTAAATATTCCTACACGTTTAATTCCTTTATGTGTATCGTTTAATACGTAAATGTTCTCTCATATTCATGCAGTGCCCCTATGAGAGCTACTTTGAGAATAGACATTGAAGAGTATACTTGTTATAAATATGTATTGAATATATCGATTACTCCCCGAAGCAATCTGTTATGGAGCTCTTGGGACTCTGGGCCATTCTTTTACTGATTTTATTTCTACGTGTTATCATGGGCCTGCAGGAAAACTTAAATGCCAGAGATGTGAATATCCTTTGAATATCAAATCTCTGGTTGTCAAGGAAATATGCTATTGTTGATTTCGGAGAAAAATATGAGAATTTTCAGCTAAAAAGATGATATTCTAGCCCTCTATCTTGAGTGAAAGTAATTTTAAAAAGCAAAAATTAAAAACCACTGCACCAAACCCAATGCTTAGCATGGACCACAAGGAACCCCCAGAGGGGGCCTTTGGGTACCCTGACAGATTTATAATATAGCCTATGTTTCATCCCGGTACATTTTTTAACTACATACAAAATTTCAGCTCAATCGGTTTAGTAGTGTTTGCGTGATTGAGCAACAGACAGACAGACAGACACCATTCAATTTTTATATATTAGTATGATGGGAAATATTAACATTGAAAATATAAAATGATTAAATTTAACTTAAGATACAATTATTTTACTAAAAAGTGTTCCATATAAATTATTAGATTCATATTGCATGGGTTATATGCAATTTAGCGGATCGTAATGCCACATTCGGCCCGCTTCGTCATGAATCTTCTTGGAATCTTCTACTGCGTCCTTTCCTTAGGCGCTTGTCATCTTCCTGGTCTTATGCATCTGCTTCTTCTGCTTTCCCTTGTTCTACTCTCTCGATCAGGTCCCGGGTGCAAATTTTTCTAAGGTGATCCTTTCCAGTTTCTTAGCCTTCCCGTACATGAGACAGAATCGGAATATCTCACGAAGTGTTCCTTGTTTTACATCTTGTGCTAAATTTCGAATCTCCATTTATACACCTTATGCTGAACTGAGTCTTTACTATTCTATGATAGTGGAGCATAGGTGTTTCCTGACGAGCTTAGGTGCGATCTAAAAGCAGTGAATATGGGTTATGTGGGAAGTGATTGAGTTGATAGCTTTTAAAATAGGGTTAGGAATGAGTGGGTCATGAAAAAATGTGGAATCGATGCTGAGTCAATGGACGTTACATTTTTAGGAGTGCGTTTTGTTGGTTTGGACATCTAAAGAGATGTGTGAGAATAGAGCGGAACGCATTAATAATGGGATTCAATGGTATGACATGAAGGGTTAGACCGAGCAACATGGGTAAATGTGTTGGAAGAGACCCAGGAGAGGAGGAATATTGGAAGTCTTAAGGAGATAAGAGCCCGTATGAAGCAATATATAATAATAATATAGGCAAATTTGTTTTGGCGAAATTAGGGATAGCAGCCCTATCTTATATTTAACCCTCACAAATTGGCACCCATGCCCTGAGTGGAATAAAACCCAACCAGGCGAGACTCCAACCCACGACTCTATTAACAGGCGAGGGCTCTACCCCGCCGCCACCGAGGCTAGACTTTGTATGAGTGTAAATGAATTGGAAGAGGAGTGAAAGGGTAGATAAATATGGAAGAAATAATTGAAATGGAGCCAGTTATACAGGCCTATCACTGAGAATTGACCCATAAAAGCCGGAATTAATTTAGTTTTTTTTACAGTTTTAATGCAATAAGCTGGATAGAAAAGCACCGGGTGTTTGGCAATGGCTGTTTTTTCAAGCATACCAAGCTCGGAGAGCAAGTGCTTGTGACAATAATGGATTCGTAAAATGAGTATTATAAATCACAGCGTGGGTAGTGCGAAGGGACGTGCTGATGCCATATGGCACCATTGGACGTTCAAAGGGCTATTTCAACAGCACCTTTTCCAGAGGGAACTGCGTGATGGGTATTTATTTTCAACTATGTCAGGAAAAGGTGGATTCTAACACAGTTGTGTCATGAAATTAAAATGGCGCAGGCACTGTTGTAAAAATATTATCGACGGAATCGTTAGCGCAGTGAAACTCATTATGGATAAAAGCGACACTTAATAGGAACCACGTGGAAAACTTTTGAAATGTTCTTGATGTCATATTTGATCTGGGACCCTCATAGACAGCCGCAGATGAAGGAAATAACTGATCCCTCCTACACCAAGTATGTGATTTAACGCCTACTATCGATCAGATGGAAGCTCTAAACCACCACCTGTCAACACCATTTCCCAGGTTGACAATTACGGGTAAAGAGCCAAGTTTTAAAGGGATAAAGACGATGGGAGAGAAGTAAGCGCAGATAAACGGAGATTTGGAGAACCGTGATATGCGAAGGGTGTACGAGACACTCATGACTTCTTTTTAATTCGTGAAATTAGGTTCATGCCTTGGGAATTGAAGTTTGGTCAACAATAACAGCAAAAGGAAAGAGTTTAGGAGCTATTGAAATGTGGTGTTATCGAAGAATAATGAAGATCGAATGGGCGTAGAGAATCATCCATGAAAAAATCCTACAAAGAGTTGGCGACTAAGGATATTCAATCAAAATCTGCAAAAAAGAAGACATGAGCTCAGTGAAGAATTTGTGAGACACAACATCGCCATGGAAACATGGACTATAATGGAAAGAGCAAGGAATGGGATGAGTTTCTGAGGATAACCAACGATGGAATACATGAAGAAAACAATGAGGAAGGTCGTTCATAAATATAAGATGGAATAGTGCTTTTATATAAAAGGATCATATCAAGTTATGAGCGTTGGTCTAAGGAAAGGTAATCACAGTATACAAAGGTAAACTTCTCCCTCCATGGGTATGCAAGGATACACATAAGAGTAGGTTAAATGCAGTGAGTGTGGGATACATGAGAAGTGTTTGCGGTAAAAACAGATGGGATAGGGTTAAGAAAGAGTGGGCGATGAAAGAATGTGGGACTAATGCCTCTGCAATAGGCATACGTAAAAGATGTTTGCTTCTTTGGTAGGCCCATGCTGTGAGAATGAATGGAGTTCGAATAACAAAGATCTATTTGTGGTAGAGAAGTGAGTTGTGTAAGATTAAGGGGTAGACCAAGAAAGTCATGGGTGAATGTGGTAGAAGTAGCTCTTAAGAAGAGGTATATTAGAAGCATTAAAAATATGAGAGCGTGTATGAAGCAGATCATGAATGTGGTAGAGGTTAAAGTATGTTTGCATGGATAGGGCAATATTGAATGAAATAATTAAAATCGAAGTCAGTTTTCGAAGTTCATGCCGAAAATGAAGCTATATCAACAAAGCATACCCCAAAAGAGAATGACGCGATGGTTATGTGTGCGTGTACGATATGTATCTAAAAGGATGATGGTGTGGATATCTGCTAAAGCAAAGCAAACTTATCGATTAATGACAGCTAATAATGATAATTTCAATTTTATTGTTTCTCTTTTCGAGAAAGAGCATTTTGGTTCACAGTACCTCCTCAATCATTGAATCAACGTCTCCAATATGATGGGGATAGAAAATCATGGAAGGAGAATTTTCCTCCTCATGCCCATACTTATACGGGAAACAACTTTTTCTTTCTTTCCGGTGGGCGTAGACTCAAAATGTTGCTCTTCTCGGAGGGCTGTTCAGAAATGATGTGGTGAGAAAGAAAAGTATTTTTCAAGGATCGGACATTCCTCCAAAAAAGTGAAAGGAAGTGAAGGTGCCCGTCCTTGACATAATGTTTTCTAGCTCTGGACAGTAACATTCTCAGTCACTCCACCCCATGTCTCTTTTGACATAATCTGCGCCTTCAGAGGTAACTTTTGAGGAAGCAGATGAACAAAATTTCAACTAGCAGTACTAGGATAATTATTTCCATAGCCATATGGCACACAATGGACATACTATACCTATTAAATAAAGCTTAAAATACTCTACGTGATGACAAATTTCATTATGTAGAATTATATTACAGCTGGTTCCAGAAATGTTTTCTAAAGAGAATATTTAGATAGGTTTTTCCAAAAATCACTTAAAAATATTTTTATTTGAATAAAGCCTGCCTAAATGGAATGGCGCAGTTTTTGTTCCTGAGTTTTTCAAATCTAAACAAAGTTCCAAGGATTTTCAAAATTGAGAGACATAGCCACGAAATTTTAGCAGTATTTATTGTATGAGTAGGCCGGCATTTTTTCACAAACCCGAAGAAAATCCGTTATAGGCTAAGACAAGGCTTTATTCCTGTGTTTCTTCTAATTGTTTCAAGTCTCAGATGAAATAAAAATATTTCCAATTTTTCATTTCAGGTTATACTTTTTTAAAATATCAGAATTTACGGGTGAGAATTAGGATTTTGTTGCGTTCTGAGGTTTACTATTTATTCTACTTGATGGCAGCCATCAAAAACCTTAATGAGACTTCCGGATCTATAAGGTAAACACTAACTTTTTCAGGTCATCCGAAGTTCATTCAAATATAGCCTTCTTTAGAGCTGACTAAGACTCGAGTATTTAAAGCCACGTAGATTTTCCCATACATCACTCAAGACTATTCAACCCAAATGTTTCATTTTCTACAGTCTTTTAGGGTTTGATTCATCCAGCCTTGGATAGGTTTAAAAGGTAATGGGAGGGCTAATCTTGTATTAAGCCGATTAGAGCGTTAAGTTCACACATTCAGGGAACCACGAGAATTTCAGGCAAGGGTGTTAGAAGAAGCTTTACCCGGATTTGAACTCAGAAACCTCCGGTTCTCAGTGGAACACTCTACCCCCAGTTAAAGCATTTCCGCCTACGCCATGGTTTAAAGAACAAACGCTAGTTTCACTGCTTTTTAAGCACTGTGTACCTACATCGAAAGCATCGGTTTGATTCTCATTGAGTTATCAGAATAAAAAAAGGCAGGGGAACATTCAAGAATCAAACACGCGGTTAAACACTTCACAAAGACTCTTCCCTCGGATTAAGGTCATGGTTTCACCACGACTGTGTGAGTCAAAACAAAGAAGAAGTTCCAACTTTTTGTAAAATTGGTTTTGCAATTCCTGCATTCGCTGATCACATGCATTAGCTATTTAAAACTAAAATTCAGGTACAAAACATTCAGATTATTCCACGAATATATTTTTAATGAACAAGTTTCCATAGCCATTAATGCGACTGCAGCGCTATTTATATGGATTTACCATATTTTGACTTCATTTACCACCATAACTGGCTAATAAAGCAAAAAATAGGTGATAAGATGTCTTTACATTATTTTTAATGAACTTTTCTGGAATTTTGGTTCTTACTTCTTCTAGAAAATGGCATTCATATTACATATACAAATTATATTTTCCCCAGGAGGCATGAATAATTTTCCGGAATTTTTTCCGCATTGATACATCTTCGTACGACAAGTCTATCGATACGGAGGAAATCACGGAAAATTAACCAAGTCTATTCCACGGCTCCGCAGTAGCCTTCATCAATATTTTCCCCAGTGTTTCTCCCATTGTCGCAATTAATACCATGTAACTTCAAGTTCAAATTTCGGGAAAAATAGAACAAGAATGAATAATGTGTTGTTCACTTAAAAAAGAGCACGTTTTTCTATAAGTAGCCAGAATATGAATTTAATGACATACGACTCATTTTATGCCGGAACTACCTCAAAACCCGAGTTCCCAAATCCACAACTAAATCGCCTCAAGGAGTTAAATCTCCTCACACACTGCATAAAGCACTTACTCGTTTGTACTCATTTCTGTCCACCGCACTTTCTTCATTCTCATCCACACCCACTTCTCTAACCCTTGCAGCCTATTCTCGTGTTCCTTAAGTGCCCACGTTTCACGCACCATACAGGGCAAAAACATGACGTAAATGATGCATGAAGACGCAGAAGTTGATAGAATAGAGGCAGACCGCAATTTGATGACTTGTATATCTTTATCCCAGGATGCAGAACAGGGTCACATCGGCTCTGGTAAGCTCTGGTCTCATTTTGCTTTAATTTGCTAATTATTCTTTCTTCTTCTTCATCAGAATTGGCCGAACATGGGCCATGTTGGTTCAACTGTTTTTCATTTTGCGTTCTTCGTCTTTATTTCAATACTCCTTCATTTTATGCTATTCTTGCTGTGCTTCTCTTGCTTATTCCCTGTTACTATATTCTGTCAATTTCTGCTCCTTCCTCGATTTGTCCTTCCCAAAGCTCCGAAAACTTTCCACTATGCTCTTGAGTGCGTCACGTATCTTCATGTTCCCTCAAGTCATTCACATTTATCGCAGTTTCTCTTCCACATTCACGAACCATACACCATTTTTTTTTATACCCTAGAAATCTTAATTCAATATAAATAATTTCAAAATTTCAAATCTTATTTAATTACTTCGTTTCTCCCATTTTCACCCAGTGTCCATAAAGAGTAACTCTCCTTTAAAGCAGGATATCCGTAATGTTTTTTTGAAGGCTTTACTATAATATAAATAATATTGTTTTAACAGAGTTCATGAAGAAATTTTACCGATGTCTCGACCAACTCATACCGGAATTAAGGGACTGAAATATGCGGAAGTTCCCGCTGACGAGCAGGAGGGAATTCTCACCAAAACACAGTTAACGGTCAATGTCGCAAAGTTCAATTTTCTGCTCATCTAATTTTCCAGTTGTGTTTTGATAGAGAATCTGGTAGGGTAGGTGGAAGCTGTAGGTATAAAAAGAACCTTTAATTTTTTTAATAAGTCAAAATCGATAAATAATTTAAAGAAATATAGTTTAAAAACATCTTTTTTCAGCGTTTTATAATTGTTAATAACTTTTACAATAACGACCCTTTGTGTCTTATAATACCTTAAAATTATAACCATTGTCTTTATAAGTGTGCTAAAGTTCAGCCAGATCGGTTTAATGGATTTGGAATTATGTTAATTATTTATCCGAGAGGGCAGAAATTTAAACAACTCCACTTGCCCAGTTGCTGTTGCTACAGACATTTTACAAAGTGAAACGAATTTTTGAAGGGTAGAACTATAAGGTAAGTTAAAAAACATCCATTTATTCCTCAATTATTGCCAAAAATACCATTTAAACCATACCATTCCATTTGTTTTTTTGCAAAAAAACAAATGGAAAAACTTTGTTGTTTTTTACATTACACCCTAGAAATGCTCATTGTTATTATTTTTAAAAATTTTCAAGATTTGTTTAAAAGAATATTTTTGTATTTTCATTTAAAATAACATACTGCATTATCTATCCATTACTAATGCGTCACAAAGTAAATATGTTCTTGAAAAATTTTACATCTATTTTTAAAAAACAAAATAATCTAATTACTTAAAATGTCAGTCCTGGATTTTTTTGTAATGACTCTTAACCTTCTTCGATTTTGTACATTTCGTTGAATAATTCGTCCTCTTCCTCAACCTCACTTTCCTCATCAACAAAAGCTTTGGCGAGGTTACACAATTTATTTTCATCATTTTCTTCATTGCAATTTGTACAAAAAGCTGTGCAATTCAAACCATTTTTTTGCAACCACATTTACCAGTTTTACATCCAGTAGTGCATTTATAAGTGATTTGTTTAAGAGTATCTTCTGGTATAAAATTATCCATCGTATATATATTGGTTCAAAGCTATTTTCAGTTTTCCTCCACCCATACCTCGTTCCAGATTTTTCCAGGTTTTCGTAAAAAATGTAAGTATCGTAAATAGTTAAGGGATAGAATATTGTCGTGATTTTTATATTGAGAAATATCAGCTGCGGTAGAGTATAAAGCAGCGATAAATTTACATTCATTTTTTACAAATTTTATTCTAAAAAGTTCAATATACAGATTTAAAAAACACGGACGTTTAATATTTACTTTTCATTGTAAAAGATTTCCTTAACAAAAAAGCATGTAAATTATCAAATAATAATTGTTTATTAAAAATTTAAAGCATAAATAAAAATTTTTTTTAAATGTTAGATTTTAATATTAGTTAGAATGTTGGGCAATAAAAAATGTAGACTTTTCCAGCATTTTCCGACATTTCAGAGCAATGAAAATAGTCCAATTTATAATATTTCGTCGAGATACCCCAGGTTTAAAAAAAAATGAAGATTCTACGTTGCTCAGAAGCCAAGATACTGCAAAATTTTGCTCCTAGCTCGAATTTGAAGTTCCGTTTTCACAAGTTTGCTCGAAGCTCGAGCTACCTCCCCCACCATACCTTTATAGGGCCGCTGCACGAGTACCTTCATTTTGAAGGGCTCGTATGCCTTGTTCATAATACAAATTGAGTATTGAACATTTTCATATAAAAATATAGGTTTGTTTGAAATCTGTAAAAAAATTGACTCTTAATGTTTATAAACAATGGAGTTATGATTAAAACAAAATAATGCTTCTGAAAAAATCTGTTTCTATTAGTCATAGAGGTTTTTTTTTAAATTCGTGTTTTTTTATGAGCTTTCAAGTGCACCTAATTTCTAGGGTGCAATTAAAAAAAACAACAAAGTTATTCCAATTGTTTATAAGCAAAAAAATGCCCCTCCTTTAAACGGTATTATTAGCAATAATTGAGGAATAAAAGGATAGTTTTTTTTACTTACCTTATAGTTCTACCCTTCAAGAATACATTTCACTTAGTAAAATGTCTATAGCAACATCACCAGGGCAAGTGGAATTGCTTAAACTTTTTCCCTCCCGGATAAATTCATTCATTCATTACAGTAATCTACCAGTTAGAGGTAGGTTATGATGGAAGTCAGAGAATATCCAACGGACTCTTACACGTGTCGTGCCCTTTCTACCTCTAGTATTTCTTTCTTCATCTCAGCATAAGTCCTACCTTTCTTCATCCCGTCAATAAAACCTATTCTCTTCCTTCCCCTTCCCCGCTTACCTAACATCATTCCCTCTATCACGGCCATCAGCAAACCATCGCCCCTCATTACCACTTCCGGCCACCTAACCTGACTTCCCCTACTCTCATATATAAGTTTCCTCACCTCGCCCACCACGTCAAGCACTTCCTCATTTGTCTTCCTTTCCGTCCAACGCACCTTCTTCATCCTCCACCACACCCACATCTAGGAAGGCTTCAGCCTATTTTCGTCTTTCTTTCGTCTTCCTCCAGTGCATTTACTAAGCTTTGCAATCCTTTCGATGACCGACTGACCAACGCCTGGTCGTCCGTGAATCTAACCGACTTTATCCGCTGGCCTCCTACTTTCATCCCATACCTCTCTCACCATTTCCTCCGCATAGATGTTAAAAAAAACGTGACAACGAGCACTCTTGCCGCACCCCGTGATCTACAACTGCCCACCCTGATTCACCGTCAGCTACGCTCACCTTAGCCCTCTGCTCCATGTTTAAGTTTCGGAAGAGTCTCCTATCACGCCAATCTATTCCTATTTTCCCCAGTATCTGCAATAGTTTCTCCCAGTTTACTCTGTCAAACGCCTTTTCAAAATCTACAAAGCAAGCGAAAACGTCCCGATTATGCTCTATGTTTCTTTTTATATGTGTCCTCATTACCACAGTGGCGTCTCTGGTGGCCCTCCCCTTCCTGAACCTAAATTGGTCATCGCCTAAATAGCAGTTTGCTCTAATCTCAAATCTTTTATTTAGTATTCTAAGCAATAATTTTGCCGCGTGCGAAATTAAACTGATTGTTCTATACTCATCGCATTCTGACGCTTTCTTCTTCTTCGGGATAGGTATTAATACTGTTTTCACGAAATCCTCTGGCCATACTCCTTCTTCTTAGATCCTGCGAATAAGTTCGAAAAACGATTTTCTCCCCTTACTACCTAGATTCTTCAGTAGCTCCGCAGGTAGGTTATCGGTTCCCACGGCTTCTCGACCCTTCCTCTCTCTTAATGCCCTCTCTATTTCGCTGTCAAATAACTCTGGTCCGAGGTTATCCTAGGCTATCCTAGGCTAAAGGGTCTTTTCTCGCTGTCATATAGCTCCTCTACGTATTCTCTCCACCTTTCCTGGATATCTTCCTGTTCGATTAATATCTTCCCTGTTTTGTCCTTAACCTTTGGTATCGCTTGACCTCTCTTACCACCCGATAACATATTGGCCTTTGCGTACAAAGCGCCCACTTCCCCCTCCTCCTGCAGCTTTTCCATTTCCTCGCGTTGTCCCTCCCACCAGTTTTATTTTTCCCGATTGGTCACTCGCCGGAGTTTATTATTCAATTCCTTTTACTTCCTCTTGCCTACGTCGGTGTTGACGTTTTTCCATATTTCTTTCCTTCATTTTCTTTATCATTTCTTCCGTACCCCTCTGCTTCTTAACCCTCTTCTTTTCCACCGTTCCTATTGTTTCCTCTGCCGCTCCTGCGATGCCTTTTTTATATTCTACCATCTTCTCTCTATTGTTCCCATCCGCTTTGCTTCACCTATGTTCTTTTCTACCAGCTCTTGGTATTCCCTCCTTTTCAACCCTTTCAATGCTTCAAGGTTCCACCTCTTTATCTTCCTACCTTTACTAAGCCTTTTGAATCTACTTCACACTTCATCATCACTAAGTTATGATCCGAGTCCGTATCCGCCCCTGGATAGCTACGTGAGTTTTTTTAAACTTTTCCTAAACCTCTGCCTTACCATTATATAATCAACTTGGTATCTCCCAGTATCACTCGTCATTTTCCATGTGTACCTACGCCTGGGGTGGTGTTTAAATCATGTGTTTTTCACTACTTATTTATTTCTTCTACAAAACGCAACTGCCTTTTCACCGCGATCATTTCTTCTTCCTAGCCCAAACCCTCCTACTTCCAATCCGTCCCTCCCTTCCCCCACCACTGCATTCCAGTCACCCATCACTATCAGGTTTTTCTTTCCCGGCACTTCTTTAATTATTTATTCTACTGGCTCGTACACCTCTTCCTCCCTATGGTTGCTCGTAGGCGTGTATACCTGGACCAGTACGAAATTCGTCGGGCGTGCTTTCATTTCTTCCACTAGTAATTTTTCGCTCACCTGTTCAATGTTTACCACCCTCAGTCCCAATTCTGTGGTCAGTACCATGCCTATCCCACGTTGACTGTCATCTCCCCCACTATAGATTGCGCTGTAGCTATCACTCCAATAGTCCCCTCTATCATTCAATCTGACCTCGCACAATCCCAAAGTATCTATATTTCCTTTTTCCATTTCCTGCTTAATATTTTCAAGTATCCCGGCCCTCATCATGGTCCTTACGTTCCAAGTTCCTATTTTTACCACTGTTTTCCTCCTCCTCTTCTTTTTTTCTCCCTCCTATCCCTTATTTCCGCCGATGATGATGCTGTACAAGGATTTTATGTGATGACGACCGCGGAGGCCTTGCCTCCCCCGCTGCCGGGATCGACACCCGCCCTAGTGGGTGGCGTCCCGTAGTTGCCAGGAATCAATTCTCTGTGAATGACTTTCATATTCTAGGAAGTCATTATAGTTTTAATAGTTTTGAAATAATTAACATTATTCCATAACTATTTAACCGATCTGGCTGAATTTTAGCACACTTATCCCACCCATAATCGCACCCATAATCTCACATACCCACAATCGTTACATTTTTAAGATTATATAAGACACATAGGGTCCTTATTGTTAAGGTTAATAGCAATTATAAAACACTGAAAAAAGAGAGTTTTTTACTATATTTCAATAAATTATTTATCGATTTTGACTTATTAAAAAATTATAGTTTTTTAATACCTACAGCTTCCACCTACCCAAATTTTCTCCAAAACACAATTGTAAAATTAGATGAGCAGAAAACTGAACTTTGCGACTTTGACCGTTGTTTATAAGAAAATAGGACTGAACTTATCGTACCCTGGTATGTGTTTATTATCAACCAAGTCCCCCCTATCACTTGCAAATATAAAATTTTTGTTCAAAAATAGTTCATGAAAACGATTAATTTCTTTACGCAGACTGGCCTAAATGTATCAAAAATAAATATGAATGATGGATTTAAGAAATTTCAGAAAAAAATGGATTTCCTACACTACGCAAGCGGTAGGGCTTTTTAAAAATTCGATCACCTACTTTCAGTATTTTACAAAATTATGGGTACAGTATTAATTAAAAGAAATGATACATGGAGGAAATTCATTTTGGCAAAGTATGCACACGATGTCTTAAGTCAAAATCCATGAGTAAACTTGATGAAGATTGTAATTACGAAGGACTCAGTGGTAGCATACAAGATAGGAAATTCAGGGCATTTAATAGTCAAGTAGAGATGCGCAGTAAACAATAATTAACTCCTGCAGAGAATGGTGAGCAAGTAAAGAGTAAGTTTCCGTAAATATTGCCTATCCACTAGGAAGACGAAGGCGCTCATAATCACTTCCGTGTAATAATAAGTGGATCAATGCCCGGGTTCGGGGAATGAACTCAGGAAAAATAAAGGCTATCAAAAGCTCTAATCAAGACTGACATGTGCTGACTAATCACTTCCATATTTATCCTCTCGGTTTGTAACTCACGGTTCCAAAACCTAGTAGGTAACCTTTTTTCAACATTTTCCAAAAATTATTCCAGTTATGATTAGTAAGCCGGAAATTGGACTTTGGAAAATATATAGCGACTCTGACTCTGCATGCTGCAAAAATAATTTATAATGATGCAACTTAAAATGTCAAGCTGCTATTGCAGTCGGTTTTTAAAATGATTATTTAAGTTTGAAACTAGAGAGAGAAATGCCTTGGTTTCCAAATCGTACTTGTTAATTACCTTGATGAAAAATTCTCGTTTCTAAACAAAACTTTACAATGATCACGAAAAACTTGAACGGATGGGCAGTATAATTTGTTGAACTTACTACATATTTAAAAAACAACATTTATGTATTCCACATTTTTACTCGCACCCCGATTGATTTATAGACTCTCACGTTATTCTCACGGGGACTATTACCCAATGTGGGCACTTTTTCAACTCTTTTGAATAAGTATATAATAAGGTATGGTGAGGGGTATGGTAGATTGTTTGTAGGGGGGGCCTTCGACAGGAGCCCGGGCACTTAGACCTTCACAGTTCATTGCGCCAACCTGGGTGTCACATGCAGACAGGGGACAAGAGCATCACGGTGAAGGTACGTATGGTCACCCAACCAACCACCGTCCGGGCCCAACATTGTTTAACTTCGATGACCTTACGGGAACTGGATCGTCAACGTGCTTGGGCCCTTGCCGGGTGAAGGGGAAGTAAGGGAACTTGTCTCCAGATTGAAGGACAAATATAGTAAAGATAAAGGATAAATGTTTTATTGAAAGAGGATAAAAACGGTCTAAAGATCAAATTAACTAAAAATTAGTCTGAGAGGTGGGACAGTTCAATACGTGAAATAGAGGTGCGTGAAAATTAGGACCTCTATATGATCTAACGTATTTTGTCCGCTTTGTACTCGTATACCGTCCGCACCTAAATCTAGTAAACTAGAGTTGAAATCTCAGAAGCCTCGAGAAAGTTCATTGAATTTTCTCGTTAAGTATGCATCATCATTTACATGATTAGCTTTTTATTCAATCCATGTGAAGAATAATATTTTCAAAAACAATTTTGGACCTGCTTTTGGATTTCGGGTGAAAAAGGTTCCACTTATTTAGTACTACGGCGCCATACGTAACTTTGGAATCTAATAACTTCAAAGCAGAGCGTTTGAAAAAAAAAACAAAATTTGAAAAAATGTGACTAATAGAGCCTTAATCATTATATCTGCGGAGTTTCAAGTTTTTAACTTGGGAACTTATTGGTACGCTGTTCAATTTATAATCCTACTTTTTCTCGTCAACTATGCTTCATGGTGCCACGAGACTAAAACTGGTATCTTCCTCTTTTAACTTCAAGAGCGAATCAAAATTAAAATTATGCTGAAATTAAACCTTATTTTATATCAAATTATATATTTAAAAAAAAAGCGCCAGAGCCCAAAGCGGGATTCTCCGCTCCGAGTAAGGTAGCGGAAGGTTGTTAAGGATCATTTTGATTTGCTGCTGTAATTTGAATTCTTCCTCCGGCCCCCTAATTATTCGTTTCGTAATGCTGTGCGTATATCGCACATATAGCTTCTAAAATACCTATATGAAATGGGAATACTTCGATGTGATGAAGCTTCCTAGATGAGCAAAACGTAATGAAATCGCGCGATAATAGATAAGATAGATTTGTAGGCATTGGTCACTCTAAAAAGAGATAAAGATGTACAAATCATGAAAAAAATCTGTAATAGGCATGAAACAATTCCGAGAGCCTGGAGAAAAAGCAGGAGCATTCAATTATATCTAAAAACTGAAATTGCGTTTGTTTGAACACCATACAGTTCCAACGGATTCAAGCAAACATTGGCACACATGTTCATTAGAAGTATAAACAGGTAATATTAGATAAACGCAAGGGCCCCAAGGGCCATTTTGTGGGCCATTTTTAATCAACTTTGACTTCCATAAGATAAACATTGTATCCGGTGCAGAGGTTTTTTTCTTTTTTTGCTTTTTTAAACAACTTGCGCCCATGGTATGGGCATGCATTTTTTATTATCGGAAGACTAAAATGACAAAAGTTTTTTAATTATTTTCTTGATTTATTTAAATTTAAGTTTAAGCTTCATTTATTCTAAACCTTTGAGTTTTTGCCTTCAAAATCGTAAATTTTTACGATAATTTATCTATAGCAATTTTTATTTACTTGGCAGCCGCAGCATAGACTTTCGATGGGAACTTATGCCCGAGGTACTTATAGCCTAGGTTAAATTATCACTGTAATAGAGTTACAGCAATATTTTAGCAGGAATATCTTTCAACCCAAACTCTCCATGTGTGGTTAACAACTGCTACAGGGTATATGCATTATGAATGTCAAATTGGGAGGATTATTTCATTCCAATGCGAGAATTTGTTATTCATCCTCCCATTGAAATTCAATGGTTACCAACTTTTAGTGATTGATGAATATTCCTCAGGTGAATCAAGAGTGTGCATTGCCGGTAATTCAAGCCCGCGAGCACAACCTTAATTGAAGAGATCTTTTGAGAAACCGCGCAAACGAGACTGCTTTCTGAGTGAACCCCCTCTCGCGTGGCTTAACAAACCGAGGAAAAATTACTGAGTAACGAAGCTCGTTGATTTACCTTTGGAGCGACCCAATCATTAAAGAAAAATGGCAAATTATTATAAACAGAGTGACGAGAAAAGATTAAAGATTTAACGATAACCAGCAAAGCGATAAAAAAGAATTCATGTTGATTATGCTTATACTTCTAAATACTTTATGTAGGATTAATTTTGATTGATATTTGAGCGGCATTTTGAATGTTAAATAAGGATGGCTTGGCTTAAACGTGACTTTTGGTTTACAGAGCGATTGAAAAAGTCACTAACTGCTACCATCTTTCTTCGTAATGCTATGGGATATCTTTTTATTTTTAATGAATGAGCAATTGATAAATGAATTCAGCCGGGAATCCACCCTGTTTTGTTCTAAAATTAGTATTTTATTTCACAGTCGAGGTCAAAGGTTTTCAATAGATTTATTACATACAAACGGAATAATTTATTAGGAAGGGGTATTGTCATCCTCACAATGAGATATATTAAAAAACGAATTATTTCTAGTTTAAGTCGATAAGGAAATTAATTATTTGGTTAACCCGGTGGGATTCAAATCAGTAGACAATCCGAGCAAACATTTTATGTCTACAGTTTGCCTGAGTTTGAGCCGATGTTAATTTAATTTGCCATTAATAAATTTTGGCTTGGATTCATTAAACACCCTATGCAAGAGTATGGGAAAGGGAATTTTCGACGATCGATTTTGCATTAATTATTCACCTCACATGTTCATTCATACTAAATTTAATTACACGCCTGGATAGCCATTTTGGGTTTAATTTGTTGTGCGTTCTGCTTTCTTCTCTTGATCTCCCAAAATCCCCAAATAAAATAATTAGCGGCAGAGGTCGTAGGCGAAATTAAGGGATCATCGTTTGAGTCGTCTTTAACATAGCATTCATTTCCCTGCATTGGGACGGCCCGATATTGGAGCCAGGAAATGATTTATCATTATTAGAAACGAGGTAATTGTGGCGATGTGTGTAAACATGTGAGGATCCAACCAGATTTGACAGTTATAGCGAAATAATTTTTGGATATTGCAATATGGCATTGTGTGTTGGGGTGGTGCTTATATCACAAATATAAAGCCTCTGATAACAGCTCAGAAAAAGCTAATAAGAGTAATGTCGCGTGTCTCTGGCTCAACTCATGCCTTTCCTCTATTTCAGAATCTCAATATTCTACCCTTGAGGCATTTATTTATTTATAAAGTTTTGAGAACTTTTTACAACCGGAGTGGTTAATTACTTAAGCCCAGGGTTTATGAATTTAGATGTAATAATAACTTACTGATCCCCAGGCCAAAAAAAGAACTATATAGACAATCCTTCAACTACTTGGGACCAAAAATATTTTGCTCACTACCGCCAGATTTGACCGAAGTAAGTAGTGAAATGAAGTTTATCAAATCTGTTAAAAATTGGCTGATCAAAACTATAGAGGTTGAGTTTTTGCTCACTTATATAAAATAAGAGCTGCCGCCAATACACAAAGAGTGATGCAGGGATAATATGAAGTGTTGTAATTTCTTTTCTTTCTCTGTATAATTTACATTTTTTGTCACTGTATTATCTATATGTATTTGATGTGTCTATTTTGTATCTTTTGATTTTACACTCCAGCAGTTAAGTTCAAGTTAAAAAAAAAATGAATGCAACACAGGTCAATTTAAAATTTACATGTAAATGAGTGAGTCGGCAACCCTAAAGCGAGGCGAAAGTCTCAAAGGGTGTCTAATTCCAAATTTTTGTTTCTGTATAATTGAAATATTAATTGTATAGGAATAAATTATTATTATTATTATTATTATATATATTTAACGGTAATACAGATTTTAATTTTTGAAATAATTTTTTAGATAGCATGCTCTTCGAGGCTTAATACGAATAGTCAGAATTGTTGCAGAGTGAAGAAGGTGCTATCGCTGCTACGTAAATATTTATTTTGAGCGAAAGATTGTTGTTGTTAGTAGAGGTGACTAAAAGGTAATATTTGAGACTTTTTTAAGTTCTCTTTATGAAACATTGGATTCATTGAGATATTTACTAAAGTAATCATGAGAAAAAAGAGTTATATTTCTCAAAAATTCTCTAAGGTAAGGGCAATGTACTCTTAGCGGAAAAATGGGTCTCAAGAACGATTAACATTCATGATCGCGGCGCATTACGCTCATACTCAGGAAGCCGAGGCAGTGTACATCGGAAATATTTGCCGCGCGTGTTTTTAAACGCCTGAGATTCAGATGGTAGTTGGCGCACACTTGCATGACAGCTCGTCGGAGTACGATTCATCCGACAGGTCGGACGAGAGCGCAAATTAACTCATGCCACTGGCGATCGCAGAATTTGGTCCTAGAAAGCGTTTTAAACTATCAAAAGCTATTTATTGCCATATTTTTCTAGTGCCGAAATAACTTACAATCGGAACATGCTACGAATACGCCATGTGATATTGTTGGATAAATTCTCACCACATAAAATATTTTATTGGATTTTTCGTTTTTAGGCCCCAGGCAGAAGGGACTCATCTCCCGACGCCAAGCATTTAAGCAATGATTGAACCCAGGCACAGTTGCATCCGCTGCTTGTTTTACTTTTCAGAAACTTAAATGCATACCAACTCACGCTTACAATAAACTTTCCTCAAACGACAATGCTTGTCGTCATTAACGAGACGACTATTATCACAATTGCGATACAAGGTAAGGTCTCAAGAGAAGACAAAATCTCGGTGATCTCGGCCCCCGTACGTAAGACAAATTAAGACGAACCGCAAGAACCCAACTCCCTCCTCCTATTCACTTTAGACGCAATAACAGAATGGGCCATTACTCATCCCGCTCTCAAGCAAAGAAATGAAGGTCACCGACCACCCCTATTCCCAAAAATATGATGCTACTTACCTCTTGTGTTCGTTTGCAGCGGCGCGCTTAAGAATTGATTGCCAAATACTTTTACAGCTTCTATTACCACCTGTAGTAAAGTGGCTATGACCGTTTGTGAAAGGCAAACAATGCATTATTTTTCAGTTTAGAAGTTCAATCGCGCATTCCTATTTCAATGTATTTTTCCAGTACAGTAATAACTTATCACTACGTCAACAACTTCGTATTAAAACTTAACGTTGTAAATAACATTTGCACTTCAACCAACGTGAGGTAATTCCCAAAAAGGCTTTCCTAACTAAAGTTTAGTTGTCCGAAGCAGACTATGGGAAATCTATTTCATTCGATATGTTGATCGTTCATCGAAGCAATGAAGCGTAGGATTTATATTTTCTCTTGAAGCGAAAATTTTTTCCTCACGGAAAATCTTTTTCTCGTCAAAACAATAGCCTCGCCTCGCCAACTTATCTAACGGCAAAATTACCTTCTTGGGAGGTGGGCGCCTTCAGCGCAAAACTCAGGCCAGTAAGGAAAGCCTGACGAGGTGCGGCCATCAAAAATTCATAACTCCTAACATAACAAGTAACTTCATCAAGATAAAGTTACAATTCTTTCACCAAAAATAAATTTAAAGTTTTATACAAATTTCATACACAGCATATATGGACCTATATGTATGATACGACAGTTAGTAGGTGACTGCTTCCTACCATGCAAAAATCGGAAGTTTTGGCCCAAAGATACTTAACTAAATATAACAACGCCGAAACTCAGCTAAAAACATAAAAAGGTTTATCAATAAGGGAAGTAAGGCATTAAAAACTTTCCCTGCAAGTTTAAGGCTGTTGTTGAGAACTGTTAAACCTAGTTTACAATTGGCGTCAACGTGAACTTCTACTTCAAAGTCGAGTTGAACACTCGGGGTCTTATGGACGGGTTTACGATGGCGTGAAAGCGCCAACCGCGAACTTCAACCGTCAAGGTGAAAGTTCAGTCAATTTCAACTTTGACGTTCACGGTTGACGGTTAACGCAAGTGCATGCGCAGTATGAACAAACCACAGACTAGCGGGTATCGCTTTTCATTTGTCTGCTGCCTTGAGTTGTGGGCTACATTTATAACTTTTCTCTTTGGGCCACGTTGTTCTGTGCTTCATCCACGTCCGTCCTGTGGGTCCTGTAGAAGAAATTCGAGATGGAGAAGTGGAATAATTGTAATAAGCGTTCCAGCATGGACGGTAAAATCGTCAATGGCGGCGCTGAGCCACATGTAAATATTAACACGAAGATTGACGTTGTTGACCGAAGATTGCCGACGTGATCTCAGTTCACAACAATCGTAAACCGGTGCCGTAAAACGTGAAATCAATTTCCGTTTAACGTTTGAATCTGACGCCAATCGTAAACTAGGCTTTAGCCGATAGTTGAGTGAAGTAGATAGCCACGGAAAACTGCCACGAAATAGCGAGCGGCTGAAATAATGGCGTTGTAAAAATATTTGAGAAAATCAAAAATTCGTAACTCCTTTCGTATTCGAGATAAATTAACACATCTTTCACCAAAAATACATTTATAGTTTTCACGAAATTTCATACGCAGCATATATGGACCTATATAGTAAGATACGAATGTTAGCAGGCGATCGTTTTGTACCTTGCAAAATTCCAAATTTTTCGTCCAAAAGATATTTAAACAAATATAACATCGTTGAAACTGAGTTAAGCAAATATTAAAGTTTACCAGCATAAAGAACGTGTACAATAAACGTTTCCTGCAAGTTTTAACTTAATACTAAGAACAGTCTGCCGGCAACTGGATTAGGAAAATAAACTCGGAAGAGCCAAGTTACCAGCCGAAATTCAAGGAAATATTTTTTATAACTGTTGTTATGAACAAAATCGACTAAATATTTCTACCACTAAACGTATCGACCCTTTCTGCTTCAGGGTATGTTTATTTAAACCGTACAGCGTAATATTAATTTTCAGGCTTGTGGAAAGAGCAAATGCGAAAATTGGTCAAAATTTCTTCCTCGCCATTTACGTTATCCTCCCGGAACTACATAAAAAATATATACGCTTTTTGCGCGTGCGGTGAGTCCTCTATATATACTTACTCTATGATATATCTCAGGTTTACCACGCGTTTTACCTATTCAAACGCTACGAGAAACGTTTCCAAGCAACATACTAAAGTACTGAAGCAGTAGGTACATGTCCACGCTCACGGAAGCACATTGCCAAATGCAACGACCCGGCACGCGCAAGTTTCTCGGAGTTTCTTTCTCGGAGTTCTCCATACATCTCCTCCATCATCAGCACTCTTATCAACGCACCTTGGTGGCATCTCCTCTCTCCTCTTAATTTTAGTTTGCTCGGCTGCAAAGCACTCTGGAAGCTTTTTTTTGGAAACGACAGCCGATATCCCACGTATGAAGGAATGCATCGAAAGCCGCTGAAAAAGCCGAGATTTTGCAAGTTGGAGGGATTTCACACATCATATTATTGCACTTCTTGTTCATGTGTTTACCTCTTTTCATTCTCATTTTTCAGTGCACGTCGCAGTAACTGCGCAAATGCCGTTTGGAGGAAAAAAGCAATGACTTTTCGGAAAAAAGCACACATCAAAATTTTTCATTTATATATATATATAAATATGCAAACAATAATTTTGCATATGTTTTCATCTTATTGTTTAGTACCTACTAGTGGTGTTTCCAACTATTAATCATATTAAGTCACTAACTTAAAGTAAAAAGCCACTAGTTACTTGCCAATTGACAAATTACGGAAGTTGAAGAACTAAATATACGTAGCGTTATAGCATCAAGGCCTCAACAGACGTGCAAAAATCAGTACTATGTTTAAATTAATGACATTGCTATGCAATCAGTTTTTAAACGAAAAAAAGGCTTTAAGTCACTAGTTTTGCTATCGAAAAAGCATGTTTCCCTGAAAATTACTTAGACTTTTCGCTAGGGGCTAAAGTTATACTTTCTCGCCAAAAAGTCATGAATTTCACTAACTCAGATATACTTCCTACTAGTCGCACTTACGGCTCAAATACACGCGTGCGGTATGGAGTAGAAGCCTCGGCATTTTTGACGAGCGACTAAACTTTTCTCCGCTCCATTCATGGCCCACAACGTAGTACCCTCCGACCTCATTCACGCTCGAATGACAAAAATATTCCCGTCCGTCGTCACCACCCCATTTGGCATTCATGAAAGTTGACTAAAGCGACTTAAAATAAAACTTTTTTAAAATCTATTTTTTTTAAGCGGCCGATATGGAGAGAAAAAAGAGCAATTTTAGACGTCCCTTTTCAACGTTGAATTTTCATTTTATTTATTATTCTTTTCATTCCTTTACAAATGCTCGAAGGACTGATGTTTGAAAGCGTCGACCTACCAGCAGCCCCTTCCGAACACCTTCCACTTGCTCCTTCAGTGCCCTTTCAACCAACGCCGGGCGCGCCTGGACCGTTATTCCCCAAGCGAGTCCCATCCCTACTGCGCCCTCGTACGGCGAGATGTTCCACTGAATGCGGTCACATGATGAGACGGGGAGGGAGGGAAAGGGTGAGACAGTATTAAAAGTATGAAACTCGTCGAATGGTGGGGAGAAATTGCCGCGAAATGTGGAGTGGACGTTTTGCGAAGAAAGATGACTCCCAGCAACGCCAAAAAGTATACAGAAACGCACTGACCTACATTTATGCATACGTAAACATGAAAATATTATCCGAGTACTTGAGCCTGCGAGAGGCCTACAGACCTTGCCCCGTTTTATATCGTTGTTCCAAGTAAAAAAGATACACTTCTTCATTCCCACTCCTTGGTCATTTTTATGAAGAATTGTTCTGTGCACCTTGGCAGTTTCTAACGCCCCTAAAATTCAACGATGTTCGACTTCCTTTCCAAAGGAAGAATCGTAGTTGTATATACTAATTTAATCGTCACATCACTACGAGATATTTGATTTTATTTTCCCTGGAGAATCTTCTTGTACCGTTGACTTTATAGCAGCACGATTCCACGACTTCAAATTCAATGGAAAATTTACAGTTAACCATTTTGGCAAATAGTGGAAATTGCTTCAACAGCTTTGCTGCAGGATAATTACCCCTGTCAGGTGTAAATTTTATTGGTATTATTTTCTACATTTTAGCATTTGAAGAGCAAATATTTAAGCAAGCACATTCCCTATGCTACCAACAACTAGCACCCACATTATTTACGGAGAATGTTGCGCATTCCACGTTGTATTTTAGCGCAAGCTTTGGATATAGGCCTTTGGATTAGGATAGGGCTGCATAAAAATTAAAAAGCATCTTCTCATGTTGTGCCTTTCATACAGAAAAATTCAAGACAACTGCTCCATTACCAAAGGCTTACTTTGAAGACAACTGCTCTATTACAAAAAACATTTGGTGAACAAATCGAGAGGTATTTTAAAACGTGGGATCTGCATGTTTACACCTCAATACATGAATGGAATTGCATTGTAACGGTCATGATTGGTCCATCACTGACCGCTGCGGTGCTAACATCTGGCCTTCATCAAATTATTTTGCATAATATTCAGAGCGCAATCTTATTCATTCCAAAAATAAGAGCATATAAACTATCACGTTCCTTGTGCTTGTACTCCCTCTCATGACGAGCAACGGTAAATCCAGTCATTCTATAGAAATACCCGATCTTGTGATTTACAATGGATGTGTAAAAGACGATGTTTAGGATCGAAGATGGATATAATTCCTAGTTGAACCATGTTTCATTTTCAGAAATACACACACTAAAGGCGGTCATTTCGTTTTTGTGACGCATGTCAAACGAGCAAGTAAATCGTAAGGAGTAGGCATTTTTGACGACAAACATTGAAATAAACCTTTGATTTTGAGGTCACAATGATCATTGGCTGGCACCAAATTCAATTTTGAAGTCGACTTCGCAACCAACAATCGATTCCCTACTTTTCCTCCAATTTTATAGAGAAAACAATCCAAATTACATGAATACATAATGAAATACATTTAATGGCCGGAGTAACAATAAAGGATGGCTCGTAAAACAACTGCTAGCTGTTAGCAACTTTCAAGCTGTTAACTGTCCACGATCCTTGAACTTCAATTACTGGCAACATTGATGTTTTACTACAAATTCGTGATATTTTAACGCACAGACATCGTAAGTAAACAGTAATCATCCTATATAGTATGCGGAATCCTCGAAATAAAACGACTACTTTGACCAATATTATGTATCCATGACTTCTACAGTATCAATTTATTTATGATAACAGTAGAAATTCAAGATTTATCGCTCCTGGTTATACAAATCACTTAAAAAAGGTTGAAGTTCCCCTTAAAAGGGGTATATTTTGAAAATGTTAATATTTATTTCCCTTTGTGATTTATAAAAACACTAGCAAAAGCACCAAGATGAATAAAAACATGCACCTAAAAGCGGGTGGAGTCAAATTACATTGTGATTATTCAGTTGCCGTTGAAACTCATATTCCTACATCAAAATTTGTCTGTACCAACGTATTAATCAAATTAATTTTCTTTAACCCATTGGCTTTAAGAAATGGCAATTCGCCGTCCGGCCGGACTTGGTCGTAAAGTTAAGAGCCGGCGATTTGCCGATTCAATACAGCGTTGTCTTTTATCTCGCATAAATAATTAAAAGCATAAAAATTCGAGGTCAAATCTTTTATATCCCCTAATGGGATGATCATTCTTTAAGTAAATTGTATTTGAACCCCATTTTTTTATATTTGCTCATTATCGCCTAATTATTTATCCGCTGCCTCCTTCAAAGTATCTTCTACCGTCTATCGTCTGTTATCGCAATAGTTGTTTTGTAAATTTCAAGAAAATTGAACTGGGAGACGAAATCAAAGAGTGCTGTTTAAAACCATAGAATTCTAATGCCATATATCTACAAAGGCCCTAGCTTAAATGTGTTATACATGAATTTGACCGGAAGTTCTACACAGAATATACATACTCCTTCGCATAAATTTATTCAAATGTGTTTTACATACCGTTCCTGGGTGTCACGCAGCCTTTTAGCAGTAAAATATTATAGCAACACACGTAATAACCGTTTATATCGTGAATAGCTAAAGCAAATGATAAATAAATTTATTTAGTACTTTATGACGTAAAGTGAGCATTTTAATAGTTAGTAACTTTTACAGTAAAACCTTTTATAAATTCAAGCATCATGACAGTTCAAAGAACTGCGGAACTGGCTGCGCAATAACTGTAACAGAGTCACTGGCTGATGGTCACACAATTGTGTAAAATTCACAGTTAAAAATATCATTCCCCTGGACTGGGATTCGAACCCAGACCCCGATATAGCGCCGAGTGCTCTACCAGTTAATGACGCCTGGGTAGCTTAACTGGTAGAATACTCGGTGCGAAATCGGGGGTCTGAGTTCGAATCCCAGTCCAGGCGAATGATTTTTTCACTGTGAATTTCACACAATCATGACAGTATAAAAGGCTCCATTACCGTAATGATCAATGAATCATTAATTTCACAATGTTACTGATTTGCTTCCAGAGGTCCCACAAGTAACCAAATCATGATAAATATTGGCCACTGATAATAATTACAATAATGCTACCGTTATAATATTAAACAAGCTTTGAACATAGAATACAGGGTTTTTTTCAATGAAACAGTCTGCAACCCTAATCCCATCATAAAGCTCCTCAAAGTTTGTTTTTTTTATCACTGAGGAGCGAATTGAGGAATTCGATAGAGGTGCAAATCAAAGCATTAAGATCGCAATATGAGCCTACTATGAGCTAGGGGGCAAACAGTATATAGGGGTTCTGTCAATAAAACAATTTGCAATCCTTATACCGTCACAAAGCTCCTCGAAGTTTGCTTTTCGATCTCTGGAAATTCATACCCATCAGTAATTTGATATCAACAGTTTCCGTTCTTCCTATAAATGCACGTCTATAATTTCTCCGTTCTTACTAGGACTTCAAAAAAGGATTCAACTCTTGCAGATTCCTTTTTGAAACCGGCGAATAAAAGGAAATATGCGCTTCAAGCCTCCAGCGCATGCTAAAGAAAGAAGTAAAACGGAAGAGGGTAAAAAAAACAAAGGAGTTTCTTCTCCCCCACAAACGATCTTCTCTTTGCGCACGGGAACTCCTTCAAAGCTCGAGAGGAAAAGATGCGAAACTGGAGAAGCATTTCCGAAGCTCCCAAGACTCTCATTCATTCTTTTTTCCATCTCTTATCCTTTTCCTGCCTCTTTTTTCCCTTCCACATCTCTGCCGACCACTAGCTTTTCCGGGCACATCGGTACTTTTTTTATCCCCAGTCGCGGCGTCTTTTCATTTTATTTTAAAGGAAGAGATGAAGAGAGGCAGGGCGAGAGATGAACGGGATCAGCGGAGTAAGGGGGAAAGATGCATTTGCATCGACGGAACCAAAGTTTTCCCTTGTCTTACGCGGTGAAGAAAGTCCTGCGAGCATAGCTTCCCGTTCCTCTCGCTGATCACGTCCTCGCGTCCACATGTCCAACAGGAGGTGGGGAAGAGGACTGCGTCTATTGTGTCGAAGGGTTGGCGGAAAGTAATGGCGGTTGGGGAAGGTAATGGAGGAAAGAAGCAGCAGAAAGAGCGCGGTATGAAGGGTACTATTCTGAGAAGGAAACACCTCACGCGTGCGATTTTGGGTTACAGCAGTGTTTAATCATTTCGCCAGTGTTTGTCCGATGTTCACCAAAATTAGGATTTAGCACTTATTTCACATTCTAAACAAAACTGAGTGAGGAATAATACGCTGCGACAACTATTAAAAAGTGATAAATACGGTACTTATCTTGATTAGGGAAGGGTACCTCGTTTGCCTCGACAGCCATAACAGACAACAATAGACGATCGAATCAACAAGCGGCGAGGCGACATGTCTCAGTAATTTGCACTATTTCGTATAAACCAGCGGGAAGTGCCATTGACTTTATTTTCCGTTCAACACTAGGCATTAAATAAACGAACCTTCTAAATGAAGCAAAATAATATAAAATAAGAGGGGAAATTCTTATGTGAAATCATCTTTTTACAACAAAATATATTTTTCTTGTCCTGGCCTTGGTTTTCCATTTAGATTTTGTATGCGCTTTGCGTGAAAAATAAAACATATCCTTTACGTTAGAGCACTGTGAAAGAAACATTTTCTTCCGCTTTGCAAACGACTTTTGTACTCAAATTCAATCTTCTCGCGTCGCTCGTCAAGAAGTTCTGTAAGTGATTGATAGGTTGGTGTCACTAGAGTCGCGACATGATAATACCCTACTGTAACCCGTTTTTGTACGCTAGCAGTCGAAAATGCAGCGTTATGTTTACCACCATTAGGTATTCCCTAAGCGGCAAGGAATACTAAGAGCGGGATTACGACTGACGTTTCCTGACGAGACGGATACGGACGGTGGAGTTCGCGGATCTTGGCGATTGTAATGTAATTGATCCAATGACGATGACCAGACGTACGAACGGACGATGAGATAACCTTGTCAAAGTCATAACTTTCCTGTCACGATACGTAACCGGCAGCCAATTAGAAGAGCGGTTTCTTAAAAATTCACTAAATATCATCTCTAGATTGTCCAATGTCCATATTACTTTTTTACTTTACAAATAAACATTATTCACCTTCTTAAAGCATTAGTAGTCAGTATTGTCATAATTTGTTTTTAAAATGTGAAAATAAACAGTCACTAAGCAGCCGTTTATCACTCAGTTTGCAAAAACGGCAAACAATTGGTGTTAGTACTCTCGTAAACCGTAATACACTCGTCCCTGTAGCGAATATGGCGGAAAACTGAATAATTCATCAGTTAACGTCACGCCAGAAATCGTCGATCGTAATTTGGGCCTTAGCGAGTGGAAGACTAAATAGATGTTAATAGCGGGGGCGACCGAAAACTGATCATTTTCGTAACTAAGTAAGCACAACATTGGTAGGCTGATTAGGTGGCTCCAGGGATACTCCGCCTTCGATGGCCGGCTCTAGCTAAGATCTATGCCATTGCCATGCCAAGGTGTACATTTTATGGTTAATAAAGAGATCTTAGAATTATGAGCACTAAAATTTATAAAAAACCATGGTTTAAGCAGTTCTTTGCCTTAATAACCATACATCTTTGCCACAACCACCTATCACGCATATAATTAAACATAAAGTTTACAAAGTTAGGCCTTAATCAGTCTCCTATAAAATGGATTGGACTGTTGAAGAGAGGATGTAGGGGTAGTGACCCGTCAAACGCAAAATATTAAAAGAATAAATAAGATATATCGTAGGGTACATGGTAGGATATGGGTTAGGAAAACCGAGAGATAGATAAAGGTAGGTGGAAGGTAGGTAGAAGGAGATAGAGAGTAGTTCATTTTAAATGAAAGGTATATAAGACCGATAAATGGCGTGCATGTGGGTATTCATGGATGTTTATGGCAATTTAGTTCACCTTGAAATAATATGAGCGCAAAAATTTCCGACGATCAATTTCTATTGGTTGGTTATATATATGGGCAAGCAACTGGCAAATTAAGTCATTTCCGCCATTCAGAACAGCTGGTTTTGCTGTCTAAATGGTAACTTTGTTGATTTTCCTGTAAAAATGGAGATGAATGAAAAGGTTTAATGGCCCCAACCTAAAAGTTTTGAGTTTTGAAATGGGATTTGTTGTAAACCCATTATTTCAATGTGAAGTTTAATGTTGAAAGAGGATTTTTTTTAATACGATAATTGATTTAGTTGGCTTGAGTTAGTTCACTTTGGCTGTTAAGTAAATGTTCCACTAAATGGTTTTCGGAAAATAAAGAAAGGCGCCAAGAACCCCGCAGTTTTACGTGAAAACAGACAGATTTGCAAGTTTTCTTAAAATTTCAGAAAGATGGGATCGGGATATCAATAAAAATCGCCTTCGAAACGGATATTCGAATTCAGGCCCTCGGCATGGTTAGCTCCCTTTCGGGAAAGGTCTCGTAAAATAAATGTATCGTAATTTATTAGTACGGGTCTGGAAAACTGCCTGTGTTTACAAATGCTTAATTTACCAGCTCATACTAGAATATCTCATTCCATTCCTCTCTCTCTCAATGATACCAATCCTTTCATGCCATTCTTTCCCCGTCGGTCCCGGTGGTGGCGGGGTAAGAGCTCTAAAATTTACCTTTAAAGTTTACCTTTAAACTTTAATAAGTTCTTACCAGTTAACCCATGGTAGCGGGTTCGAGCCCCACCTGGGAGGATTCTTCATCACCCAGGACATAGTTATTTGTGCGAAGAAAATTAGTTATATATGTAAGAGAGGCCTCTGAAGGTCTAATATCGCTCAATAAAGACGCCACATTTTCTCTTATTTCACGTAACCAAACGGTATTGTGACCAATCCATTTTCAAATTCTGATCGAGCCATTAAACGACTCAACGTTTTCATTTGTCTTTAACTGGATATCGAATCCATACCCTTTTGCAGCCAAATGAATCCTTTCTGTCCCCCTTATGATTGCATCGTTTCGTATGATTGTGAAAATATGTTTAAAAAAAAAGCAAAATGCGCCATCGCTACGGATAAAATTCGTGTGCGACCAACAGCTGAGAATTGAATGATTCACTAACATGTTACACAAGTAAACACGGCCTTAGTTTACTTATATCTAAATTTTACAGCACATCCAGGCCCGATGATGAAAATATCCTGCGTACTTTATGATTCACATTCGATTGCCTTTCCAGAATATTTCTCATGATTCGGATACGTCCTCTTTCTTGTCCTTTTAATTTACCTTTCATTTCATGGAAGGGCATATTAAAAGGAATAAAATGTGACTTCATTCGCTCAATATCATGCTCCTTTCTCTTTTTACTTCCTTCCCTCCCACTGCCATCTTTCGCGGTCAGTCGCCTCTGCCCTGGTTCATTGGATTTTGGCGCGACCATCTACTTGAGAACTTAGGTTCTACAGATGGCCCGCGAACCAATTTCCTCCAGTCATACGCCCTTGATGGTCTATTTTTCAGCCTTCTTTCTTCCGCTTCCGTCGCTTCGATGCTCCCAAAACATTCTGACCCATTCTACATAAACTAATACTCACATTTCCCCAAAAAAATGCAGTTACTTCCAGTGAAATACCAAATTTCGTTCGACGAAAAATGCATTATGAATTGGTACGAATGTAAATACGGTGGTAGTGAAGTATTAAGGGCAGTTGCCCTGTAGTTCTCAGAGTAAGAGTCCATTACCTACAAAATAGCTGGAGTAAGGCAGTCTTGTCTATTGACTACCAGGGTTCCCGAGGTCGAAAACCTTCGTTGAAAACATCAAAATACTCAACCCAAAGCACATAAACTTTCTCTCTCCACATGGCTCAGAAAATGATTGCGTAGATTGACTTGTCCGATGGGTTGAGAGCATTATCAGCGGATTGTCATACAGCTTTGTCCAGGTCCAATGAGGTAGATGGAGAGGGCACTTGCTATGGTGGCCAATGCTCGATGTGACGTGAGCGAGGCCGGTCCACCATCTTTGTTCCCCCTGATTTACCTGAGCGCTAACGACCTGACTCACTATTTTTGCAATTTTACGTTATATTGCCCTAATTGCCAAAAGCCAAATCGGTATGATGCAATTGTTTCTCTTTTATCTATAGGTATTACTATTGATAACATGTGTACAATGTTTCACGCAAATCTTAAAGTAAACAAAATCACTCCAGCCACCTAAATATTGTGTAAGCTCTAGGATTAATGTCTAAAAATTGATGGAGAATTATAATTATTGCTGTTGGGTCACCGAAAAGTTCAAGCAAACCACGTGGCTTTATAAAATGTACACCGGAATGTATTAGCTTACTCCTACGATTCCTCTCCCCCTCATCTGCTTTTATCCTTCTCAATTCCTCAAGGAACTTCCAAAAGCCATTTTTCCTCCGCTAAAGAAGGGTCCTCAGGAAAGAAATCCCTCAGATTTAAAGCGATTGTCGGCTTATGGAGAAACTCGCTTCCCTCGACCAAAATGCTTAAGAGAGACTCCACCAACCACGTTGCCAGATTTTCACCCGTCATATCCCAGCACACGTTCGTAGCAACGACTAGATTGCACGAAGCCCTGGACCCATTGTTAGACTTGCTAGCATGCGACGAAAATTACAATACGATTCACTGGTTGTAAAATGTCAACACAGCCACAGGCGGTTGGAATGCGCAAGAACGCAGGCTAAGAGAAAAGTAAATGACAGAGAAAGGTGGCCAGTGTCTGTAATAATATTATCGTTTGTGAAAGAGAATAAAAATTTTAATATAGGTACAACAGTCATCACACGTGATATTATTTTAAGGTACTACATCCATTTAAACAGTCGTTAAAGTATCACCTGAGATTCTTTTAGAGGGAAGGGGGAGTTTGTTCTTGCTTTTTCTTACGTGGGCGAGGATGATCATCCGTAAGGTTTAAGTCACATATGAGATCGTATTTTTATCACAATGTTGAATAACGGACGAAAAAAATATCAGTCCGCCCACCTGCAAACAGTTTTCAGTTCACCACCATAACAGTTTTCTCCAAAACCTGATATTTTGTAATTTCAAGGTGAGCATGAATGATAACATATAACAATAATTACTGTCGTAGTCTAATCTTATCTTGATTTAGCATACTTTCAACCTTTGAAGTCTATGGCTATAAGCAGCAGTTGACTGTCGCCGGTCTATCCTGTAAAACTGTCCCCAAGGATTTCTGTCCGTAGGATGAGTTGCTGAGAGCAATCCTGATCATCAAATTATTCCATGCTGGCAGACCGCTAACGTATGCTCTTTACCATACATCATCTGTTGCAAGTACCTTCAGCATCTTGTGCTCAATATTTCCATGGTAAACCAAAGGCTAAGATCACGGAAAATGTTTTCATGCGCATGCTTCATGACATCTGTGACGACATATATAAAATTGGGAATGAGTCTTAAGATGTCTTACATGGGGAATAGGGCATTACAAAGCAGTAAAAATCGCCTCACACAATTCATGAACGGCCTCTGATTGTTTACTAGTGTGCTTTGCAATTGTAGTCCATGCTCCTCGCTGAAAGAATATTCTCGCAGCGGATACATTTGTGACCCGCACGTAATTTTTTCATGAACCTTCACCTCGTTATACGTTTTATTTTCCGTTACTTCACTCTAAATGAATTCGAAATGCTCAAATGATATGATGTACAATCACGTAAAAAAATGAAGAGATATAAAACGAAGGGATAAAATTCACTAAATAGAACAACTGTCAGTGGTTGGGCATTTTGGATAGATTTGTAAATTGCCAAAAGTTAGTCGTTCTAAAGCGACAGTGTTGCGTTTAACCTCCGCGACTTTTTCTGCAATTCTCCTGCGCTACAATGTGAGCCGGAGAGTTGGACAACTACTTCGCATTAACCCTGGATGGAATTCTCCTTGAATTGAGATGGCTAGGTGTGCGTAACAGACTTGCTCACCTGACCGGCGATTGGGAGATCTGGGTTCGTATCTCATTCAAATGAAACTGTTTTTCATGGCGAACAACATTCCTTTGGTGCAATACCTAAATGAAGGTGAAACGTCTAAATCCAACTTGCTTCCTTTTTTCGTTCAATATAAAACAGAACTTACCCCAGCCTCTGCTCCGTGGAGATGCTCCATAATTCCTCATTTTTTACGTCCATTTGTCATAATTCATCGTCAAAGCCAGTATTTGAAGGCAATCATTTTTCTCTGGTTCGCTTTTCTATGATGGTCCAAGTCTCTAATCCAATGTGTATTACGCTACGTGTATCGGTTGAATGAAACTATCATACGCGTATGGAAGGCAATAACCGAAATCTCCTGGATAACGGCAGCTGTTCTTCATCCCTTTTCCGCCAAATTGTTTGATAAATCCTCTATATCTCTTTGTGTCGCACATTCAGGTTGCCTTCGTAAATATTTATACCATCAGGAACACAACTTCTAAAATTGATACAATTCGAGTCGGGATTCCGGTTATTTGTGTATTTTTCTGCAGTTTGCATGCATAGCTGAGGGTGTCCCTTTAACTCCAGTTTGACAAATTTGCTGCTCATCACGAAACGTCAATCCCATAAATAGCTGCTACGAAGATAAGTGTATCCTTCTCGTATGAGCCGTGCGTTGTGCAAGGTAAGTTTACGTGGTGAACGCGCTATCCCAAAGCTATATAAACTCGGTATTCAGAAGAATTAAGCTTATAAAAACTTTGAAGATTACTTAGGAAGTCAAATTTTCATTGCTACAAACACTATTCGTAGTTTTTACAATTCGTAATAATATGATTGCCATAAAAATTCAAATATTTTAGATGGGTCTCATTTTCATTACATGTTTACATTACATTTCAGTATTACTCTTTGTAATGATTATTTTTTGAGGATAAAGAATTAAAAACAATAAGATTTGATCAGTATGATCATATGTATTTCATACATATAAATATCATAGTTGCGAGAAGAGACGGAAAATTATGGCATTAGCTGTAATTATAACAACACAAACAGTTATAAAGAAGCAGTTAATAGGGCTGGATACGAATTCGGCATACCTTTAAGATGCAATAATTATTCATTGAATTTTTTGGTATAATTTTATGAGTAACCAACAGTGCCCGGCATACGTTGCAATGCCTCTTTTTCTTTCTAAGTAGGAACACATATACAAAGCCGACATGTACAAAAGAAATGAAGGACAATGACTTTTTGTGTATTCGCAAAATAAAATATTCTATCATGAAGTCTCCATTGATTTCCATACTTTTCAAGGTTTGGCCTACAAACCTTTCTGGGTTCAAAATCGGTCCCTAAACGAATCTGAAACCAAGTCCAATGAATTCCTCGTACCTACACAGGAATTCGTAACGCACAACTAATGACATGAGTTTCTATTCTATGCCTATGCTGCGGTTTCCAAGTAAATAAAATATTCTAATGTTGAAGTAGTGCAAACATTTTAGATTATCGAGATTTAAAATCTAATTTCAGGAAAAAGCGAAGCGTAAACGAAAAATCGAATTCAATAATTCAAAACCTTGTTCATCAAGTTATTTAAAGATAAGCATTTAAAAAAAATTTAATGAGTGTAAGCAATTAAAAAAAGCAAACAAAGAGACCACTGAATTAAATCTTACTCTACGTACAAATAAAATACGTAACTTTAAAAACAAATTCTCTCTCACTGATGTGAATCTGATGCAAGCAATATTATGTCTCACTGATACGATTCTGATGCACATGATTGAGTAACTCGTTAACGATCTGCTTCGTTGCTTGCTTGTCGTTCCTCGCTTCTTTGAGAAGGTCGCGTGCCAACAGTCATTTTTTGAAACGACTCACGCTCCACCTATGTTACGATTGATTTGGTCTTACCACCCTCTGGAAAAACAAATAAATTTTGCGGCTGTCCCACTCGTGAGCATGTGAAAAGCATGGATTTTCCAGATTTAATCCACACACTTCAAACGATTGACCTTCTGCCTTGTTGATGATCATTGAGAAGGCAAGGCGAATCGGGAACTGTAGTTGTTTGACTACAACTATCTAATTAGTCACTAAACCTGGCGTGCGATATTCCACAGGAGAAAAATCATTCGCCTTGATCGGGATTCGAACCCGGATCCCTCGATTTCGCGCCGAGTGCTTTAACCAGTTAAGCTACCGAGGCGTCCTTCTCCCCTGTGGAAAATTTGGTGGCTTTTAGCAGTTCTGACCACCTTGCTCCTTAAAGCCACCAAATTTTCCACAGGGGAGAAGGACGCCTCGGTAGCTCGAGGTGATAAGACGTGTCTCGGCTGCGCTCCGACTGCTCGGTTTCACCGACGTGGCCTTCGGCTCTCCCGGCGAGTGCAAGCCTGCCCCGCCGGCGAATTTCGGGCGGACATCTCCGCCTTGAGTGAAGACAGTTGAAAGTGCAAGTTTTTCGTGCCTAGAGATACCAGACGACGTAGTACCCTTTAGTCCTGGGGGGTTCCCCTCCCCCCGGGACCAGTGATCTTGTTTCAACACGGCCCTTTAAGTGATTGGTGAAGTGTTTTTCTTTTCCCCTTTTTTTTTTCCTGCTGCCATGGTGATTCACCGTCAGCACCAAGTCCTCATCCAGGCGGATGATGACTGCGAAGCACCAACACCGCTTGAGGCGCTCGCATTTCTCACTGAGACGATGCGCCTCGCGGAAGAGGAAGTGTACTTGATACAGTACGGATTGTCGAGGAGACAGATCTATGTTAAGTTTAAGACTGAAGAGGTCTACAAGAGAGTGATGGAAATGGCGCTCCCTCGGATGCCGTTTCCAACCGCGTCGAGCAGAAGAATGGAGGTTAGTGTGGAGGCTGCCACTGGGAGCCCTGTTAATGTCCGCGTGATGTGCCTCCCTGTTGAGGTGCCGCACGCGGCGATTACGAGTGAGCTCTCCCGGTATGGGAAATTCGTCCGTATTTGGGACGGAAAATGGAACAATCCTCGGATGGCCCATATGTTTACGGGAACTAGAATAGTGAGGATGATTATTGAGAAGAATATTCCCTCCTATTTAACAATTGAAGGGAATAGGGCCATCGTTGTTTACGATGGACAGCGCCGAACCTGTGCCCGGTGCGGTCAGGAGGGACATGAGAGAAGAAATTGCCCGCGGAATAACACCAGGAGCTACGCCGACGTCGCAACGGTGCCGGCTGCCATGCACCTGGATGAGGCGACGGTCGAGCGGCAGGCCCGGGAGCTCGTCGAATTGGAAGCTGAGGCCGCACCACCGGCGCCTTCGACTTCAGTGCCCGCGGCGGTTCAGTTGCCGGGTGGGCCGGGTGCGGCCCCCTCGCCCGTCTCCCCTCCGGTCTCCCCGACTCCCGTCTTGGAGGAGGGTGGGGTGAAGAGGGGGATGGGTTCGGCTGATGAAGAACCGCAGAAGAAGCAGAGGATAGATGTAACACCGGAACATTCAAACGCCAATAAGCCAACGCCGATGCCGCAGCGCGTCGGTAAACAAAACCACGTCACCCCCCCGGACACCACTGCCTTCGACGTGCTGGGCGCTGAGGACCCCTCCTTCCCTTCCCTACACTCTCTCCCTCCCCTCGCAAGCCTTACCCAAAACCTCTCCTCCCCCTCCTCTTTGCTAAGCATGATTACACCCTTCCAACGAAACTGTACTAACACGCCGATCGGGAGTGAAGAGGTGGTACGGTCCGCACCTTCCTCCCCTCTCCGCCCAGCCACGGCCGCCACGGACGAAACAACGGAAGGTCGCCGCGGGGGGGAGGAGGGAGAGTCTCCGGCGAAGGATTCGCCGTGTCCAACGCAAAACATTGAATCCATACCCTCCCCATACGGGTCCCATTCAACGAACGAGGACGGCGAGGGCCTGTTTGAGTCTTCGTCCACCACGACGTTTTTCTTGGAGTTACCGGAAGAAGACCTTGGCCCCCGCCACCGTACCCCTCCCCGTACCCCTTCCCGTACTCCCCCCCGTACCCCTCCCCGTACCCCTTCCCGCACCCCTCCCCGTAGCCCCTCCCGTACCCCTTCACCCTCTACTTCTCGCAGTCCCACTCTTTTGGCATTGAACAGGTATAGTATGTTAAGCCGATCATGCGACCTGGAATCGGCGGAGGAGACGAGTCAATCAACAAACAGCATTGGTGTCGGGCGGCTGAGGACCGGACATCGTTCCCGGAAACGCCGCCCTAACAGGAGAGGTAGCCGGGGTACCAGGGGTGGATCGGGCTCATAATGGCGGGTCACGGGGGAGCAAGCAGTCCTCGCAACGCCTCCTTGAGAGTCTTGTCTCTAAATGTCGCTGGGATTTCAAGCCCAGTAAAAGTAAATATAATTCGTAAATTCTTGCATTCTTTGAAAGTCGACATAGTCTTCCTTCAGGAGACTGTAGAGGGAGTTGTTTGGCAAGACACCCTCCTTCAATCCTTTGACAATTTCTCCTCCTGTAATCGGGGAGGCGTCACCACCTTGGTGCGCCGGTGTATGTGCGTGACCGGATTGCGGCGCCATCATTCTGGCCGAATTTTGACCCTCGTTGCAAATGGTGTTCACCTCATCAATGTCTACGCGCCTTCTGGCGAAAAGTATCGAGTAGAGCGCGAGTCTTTTTTCGACTCTGCGTTAGTCCCGTATTTGGGTTGTTTTTCCGGGAAGGCCATCCTCGGAGGTGACTTCAATGCTATTTACCGTCGGGAGGATTCCGAATCTAACCACGATCGTTTGAACTATCGTCCAAGTCGGGCGTTTGGTCTGCTACTTGACTCCATTCGCTGCATTGATACCGCACTTCATCTTTCACCGGCAAATTCGACCCCATATTCGCGTGTCGGACACGGCTCTCGCACGAGGATCGACTACATCTTCCTTTCCCCACTTCTTGCGCCCTCTCTCCTTTCCTGCGATACCCTTCCCGTTTCCTTGTCCGATCATTGTGCGATCCTCGTCTGTCTGAGCCACCCCCGGGACGCGCCCCCTCCCACTAAGCGCCCGTTTTGCCCGTCTCTTTGGCGGTTAGATTGTAAATTGTTGGACGATGAATTCTTCCGTGGCGTGATTCGTGCCTCCGTGATCGATTTGATCAGTAACGTTAGCTCGGAGTTAGATATCGGCTCCTGGTGGGATGGCGTCTTTAAAAGACGCATCGCTTCACTTTTAAGGAGGTGTACTAACGAGTGGAAACGAGAGCTAGATGAGAGCATCGGGTTCCTCCGCTCCGCTCTTAGGGAACTCCTCGTATCTCCCTTGCGATCGGCCACATTTTTTGAGGAAGTCGCAGCCCTTAAGAAAAGAATCTTAGGTTTGGAAATAGAAAGGTACCACCCGAAACGTTGGCAAAAGGAGTTGGATCCCGAAATTTGGGGTCCACTTACGCTAGCTGAACTCAGACGCACACTACGGATGAGTGATGATGCTACACCGCCGTCGGATAGGGAGGACCCTCGAAGTGACATCTTAAAGGACGCTATGGCACACTTTAAGTCGAGATTTCAGCGATATGGGCCCTGGAAGGAGGAGGAAGCACCTCCGCTTCCCGACTCTCTGCCCACCCTATCCCCCGAATCCCATGATAGGTTGACATGCGATGTCGAGGTGGGAGAGTTGGACGCTATTGCCAGCTCACTCCCCCGCGGAAAAGCGCCTGGTCCGGACGGCCTGCCGTACGAGTTTTATCTCACGTATTGGGATGTTCTAGGACCATTTATGGCTTGCGTATTTAACTCGATCATAGGCCGCGGCATGCTGACTCCTAGCCAGCGAGTCGCCTTGATTACACTATTGCCAAAGAAACGTCGTCCGAGGACGTTTGACGATCTTCGACCGATCGCGCTACTAAATTGCGATTTAAAAATTTTATCTCATGTCTTTAAACGTCGACTTCATGGCGTATCACACCTTGTTTTATCGCCATACCAATACGCGATCGCGAAGGAGCGTACTATTCTAGACGCCTCCTTCCTAATTCGCAATGTGATTTTATCCGCAAATCAATCCGCGAACTGTAATATTTCTGCAATATTGGCCGTGGACTTGGCTAAAGCTTTCGATTATGTACGCATCGAGTATATTATAACAGTACTCCGTCGAATGGCTTTCCCAGAAGCCTTCATTTGCACGATCAGAATTTTTTACACTGACATTTTGGCAAAAATTAAATTAAATCGTGACGTTTCCCCTACGTTTGCCATACTGAATTCAGTTCGTCAGGGATGTCCGCTGTCGATGCTTCTTTTCGCTTTCGCGATGGACCCTGTGATCCGCGCGATGGCGGAGGGTGGTGTCGGGGCTTCGCTCTTCGGCGAAGTTTATACGGGTGTGCTGTATGCCGACGACCTGACGCTCTTCGCTGGCCACTTCGACCAGTTGGCGGTCGCGGACGGGATTCTCCGATCTTTTGAGACCGGCGGTCTCTTCGTGAATCGCGCTAAGTCCAGGTGCCTTCCTCTTACGGGGGAAGGGCTTTTGCCGTCGGAGTCGGTATGCAGCTGGACCATTGCTAAACCTTCCATTAAGATCCTGGGCCTCTGGTGGGACACCAGTCTCGACCGGACCCTCGATCGGAATTGGGGGGAAATGGTGCGACAGGTGCGGGCGGTGTCTGCGAGATATGCTCTCCCGTCACTCCCCCTCCTTGCACGCGTTCGTTTCTTGGAACAAATGATTATGCCCAGGATATGGAACATAGCGCACATATGGCCACTACCTTCCCGTGTGAACTCGGAGCTCATAATGTGCACAAACCGTTTTATTTGGTTAGGACACTCCAAGAAGGTTTCGAGAAAGCAATTGTACGGCCCGCCGCTAAAAGGTGGACTCTCTTTAACAAATATCAAACTAAAATGTGACATTCTCTTCTCCAAACTCCACGTCCGCGCACTCTCCGATGACAGGTCGGAGTGGAGGGATTTAGTCAAGGCCGCCCTCGCCGGGGCCTCCTCGAACCCAGCGTTTCGTTCCGCGGAGCGATCAATCCGAAGGATCGTTGAAGCGCTAGCCCCCGGTGAGTCGCTCGTGACAAAAAGAGTTTACGGTAAATTAATCCTAAACGAACTCCCATCTTCCGTCCCGGCAGCACCTGACTCGATAAAAAATTGGTGTGCAGCAAATTTTAATTCTCGCCAGGGGTCACTCATGTTTTCCGTCATTAATGACCTTATTCTCACCCTTGAGACTCAAAAGCGTTACGGACTCGTCCCTTCTGATCGCTTCCCTCTTTGCCGGAGGGTTGACACACTCACTCACCATCTCATTGGTTGTAACGAGGGTCAGGCAACATGGTATGCAATACGTCGGATCTTTCGTACTTGGGATTCCTTCGGGAGTGGCGTCATCCCCGACACCAAGTTAGTATCTCTGAATTTCCGGCTCTTTCCTTTTATTAAAACGATTACCTTATCGAGGATCATTGCGCGATATGTAGAGACAAGGCTTCATGGGGGAAATGTCGAACAGGGACTGATCTCTTATCTGAGGTCTGCACACCTCGCGGGGGCGCCACCCACCATGCGCCCCTGGTTACTTGAACGGTTCCAGGAGTCAACACCCTACCCTGGAATTTCATCTCTTCTGATCAGACGGCTGCCAGCGCATACAAGACCGCCGGATCCTGCCAGTGCAACCACATTGAGCGCCGCCACCCTGTCTTTGCCATCAGCTGTGTAGCGGAGGCATAACTCACGGAGGATTGTTACCTTGTTTTACAATGTATCAAATTGTACGATGAATTTATTATGTAAAAGCGATCAAGAATAAACATATATTAACCGTAGCTTAACTGGTTAAAGCACTCGGCGCGAAATCGAGGGATCCGGGTTCGAATCCCGGTCATGGCGAATGATTTTTCTCCTGTGGAATATCGCACTTATGTGCACTTGCGGGTGACTCCGTAAAGGTAACTGCCGTGGCTAGTCCCGGTATCCTCAAAATTACTAAACCTGGCCTTTAAATGCTTCAAGAGTGAGTAGCCATTCATCAAATCGCTATTGAATCGATATTTACGCCTGGTTACCAAGGAAATTTCTCTTGTTGAAAAGGAAGAAAAATTTATGTATTTCGAGATAAAAACGCAATACTTGGACAAAAACGAAGCGTAAAAGACAATTGAATGAAAGAATTAAATACTCCATTCTTTTATGCGTTCTATGATACTAATTTCCATCCAATATATGAATGCAAGTCATTTAAAAATGCTAATAAAGAAATACCTGCATCGAAATCAATGCTTTTCTTATGGGAGTAAATGTTAACAATATTGGGGTAGTTTTGGGAACAACCCCAAAATTTGACATACTTATTAATAATTTTGAAACCTTAATGGGCATGAGAACAACAACTCATCAAAGCATAGAGTAAGTACTCTATGATCAAAGTTTCATCGCAATCGGATGTCTTCGTATTGTCGGGCATGAATCGTATTGGCGGGCATAAAGAATGAACAAAACAAACATTCTATTATGTATATAAATTTAATGCATGGCTGCAGACTTTCCCAGCAAATGATGTGTATGAAGAGCTCTCGGGTTTCACAACGGGTCAGGTTCTCTATGAAATCCGAAATTTCGTCAAGTCAAATGCCCATTGTCTTCAGGGATCCAATAATCCAATGCCAATTTCCCACATTACCCGCCTTATATTCACTGCGCCGGGTGGTCAGGTGGTCGGTTATTGGTTCCGCGCTATTTTTATTTGGCGCCCACTCCTTCTGTCACATCCTTTTCACTGGCTCTCTGCCTGGTGAAATAATTCCATGTCAATCTACGTCTGTAACTGGTTTCCCTAACTAAATTAGGACTCAAAACACCCAGAGTTTACTGCCTACCCTGTGAGTGTGGGGAACTCAACATTGAAGAGACATGCCGGAAAATCTAAACCAGGATTAAAAAACCCAGAAGGCACCTCCGATTAGGCTAACGGGACCAGTCGGCTATAGCTGAGAACAGCATACTCGAAAACCATTCCATCCACTGGGAATGGAATCTAGTGTAAATCACAAGATTACTGGTATCGCATCGTAAAGGTAGCAATACAGATCCGGCTTCATAGTACTAATTTCAATAGGGACACCGGCTACAGACTCAACAAGACGTGGGAACATTTCACCAGTCAGAGTGCCTGTAAACACGGACGCGACAGGAATTGGTGCCATAGGGAAATAGTGCGGAACGAATAACCTACCACCTGAAGCAGTGAACATAAGGCGGGCAAGTGGAAATTTATGTGGAGACATTTAGGTGGACAAGTGGAAGTTTATGGAGAACATGACCCGGTGTGAAACCTGATGAGTAATTTTTTTAACGCCGTTAATAATTGTTATTTTCCTTATTACTCCGACAAGTGAGATATGATTCAGTTTTTTTTCTCAAACATATACTTTTTCCATTCACAAATGGTTGTGCTGTACAGCCTAGCACGTTTATGAGTTAAGACATAAACTCAATCTTCTTCATTTTATGTACTCCGTATTAGAATTTCTTAATGTACGAACATAAACACTTTTCAAGAGTAACGAGGAGTGATCACAGGGATAAGAGTTTTTTTTAATTAAACCCTTCCTGTAAGGTCGTTTCAGCTGAAACCTCAATAATAGATACCGCACCGAGCTTGGAAACTGGATTGTAGTTTAAATGGGCCGAGTAATTACGTCGGCCAAAATTAATGCCTATGCGGATTTTGTCCTCCGTAGGCAAGTAGAATATCTATTCTTCGAGAGCAAGCAGTTAATTCAGTATGAACACCATGCTTGTACTAGGGAGTTAAAACTTGGCGGTAACCGTTTGTTCTCCCCATGCCCAATCGATAGGACAATGGAGTGCAGCGTAGGTTTTTTGAGGATTAGGATGTGAATAATGGCATTTCGCGCAGACTTCCTGGCTTTATCTAACTTTAAGTCCTGATAAAAATAAACAATACAATTCGATGGAACTTTAAGTTTTAGTCTCCATTTCAAAAAGTATATTTGATAGAGTTATAAAAAATGGCGTTGTAATTTTCAATTAGTAGACGAAAGGTGCTTATTTATACTTTATGGAAAACACCGTAAAAAGAATGAACCATTAATAACAATGTAGTAAGAAGAAAAACTGATACAAGATACTCATACACTAAATAAGATATAAATGGTGTATTCAAATCAATGTAAATGATAATATTCTTCCTGTTGATATTCAACGGGCATCTTCTCTAGTAATTAGATAATTATGAAAAAAATTTCATACTCTAGCAACTGAAGATTTACTACGTTTACAACGAACAGTAGGCTATAAATTTACCTCTGAGTTGCTTTCAAACAAAGACCAATACATCTATTGTACATACCTTGAAAACGATACATAGACATTACTTCATTTAGGTAATTATATTTATGACTTCTTATTATTCATCGCAATGCCGTTAAGTGATTCGACGATTAGAAAAGCATATCCCATTCTTCTGCAAAGCAAGCTTTATCCATTCCGATACGGATAAGGCCGTAGGTAATGCAAAAATATATTAAAATATATAGAAATAATCAATTAATAAACAAAAAGCATCGCAGCTGTTTCCAACGTAATTTTGTCAAACTCCATAATTAATAAACAATAATTAATCTTTAATTAACCACAATGGGCTTTTTGTTTAAATATTTCCATTACAAATCTAGCATCCAATTTTAAAAAATAAAACCTCTGACGAACCGCAAACGTTTCGTAGCGTACAAGTCGATGTGACTCTCCCACGCTGCTGTTCTATCCTGAACTCAGGAATAATGCAACGACGGCTATGATTGTATCAATTTATGACTGTACATTCCGAGCACCAAATGGATTGCAGCAACGGCTCACGAAGCGATACAAATCTTCCTCTGCTCCACTGTTGCAATGAATAATCTTCCCGCCCACCATTCCCTCATCTCCCGACGTGTGGCTGCACATTACTAATGGACAAATCCTTAGGAGATGAATGGGACTCGAAGGAAAATTGCCCCTCTCCCATTCCAAATCACATTCCTCCTTCGGCTCGCATCGTCACCTGCTTTTTACTCACGTGAATAATCCAACATCCAAACACTGAAACGGGTGCCTCTTTCACAGTCTCATCTCTCTCAAGCTTTCTGAGGCCGTAGACAGAACCCAGGTTATACTTCCTGCAACTCTAACCCTTCTCCTGCGAAGTTCATATATATTCCTCTAGTGAATATTTTCATCCGCAGACCACGGAGCTTAACTTTACCCCACAAGCTCAAAAATATTTCCCTCTATTTCAGAGAGCAAGTATATCTTCAAAGAATTTCTATATATGGTGATAAATTTATTGCCCTGCAACAACGGTTTTGGAAATAATTTTGCCATATCTGCGTAAACGATACACATCTTTTTTCGGATACTTGGGATATTATGAATAAAAACAGTAATAATTTAACGCAGAGAAAGTAATAGAGAAAGGTATATAGACCCTTTGACACAATTTTAACATCAGTGAATTGAATTGAAAATGATTAGATATGCTTCAAATCGTACTACGTAAAGGGTTGTTATCGTATCAGACGAAATAATATAATTTTACTATCAGTATTATAAGACACTTAAGACATAAGTACGGAACTTATTTTCCATCTAATTTTTGGATCCAACGACGATTCACAGGCAAGAAGGTGATTTATTGCTAAGAGAGAATACCGGTGGTGTAGCTGGTATCTACCATTTAAAATCTATCGGCTATTCAATGCGCTGATAAATATGGCTAGTAATATTTAAGCATTACTGGTTTACTGGAGCTTATTTAGAATGTTTTGTCCAAATTAATCGTATGGCAGATATGCCAAAACAATATGATTCAGTTTACTTGCGTTGCGCAGTTCAGCAATTGCCCGGAGAGTGCCACAGTGCACTAAAATTAGCATAGTGTAAACACCGTCTCTGGGGCGTTGAATTCAATTTAAGTCCCGGAATTGACTCTCAGTTTTCGGTGCTGCTCTAAGAACTGCTTTTAGTGCTGACCTAAAAGTCATGGAAAACAGCCTGATTTATTTTCGTTCTGCAAAACAATATTTAACCGATATACATAAAATACGGGGAAGTTAGTACATGTATACAATTACTGTACACTTGTTAAAGTAATATTAAATAATTGTAATTAATGCCTTACAATTACAGTACATGTATTTACCATATAAACACTTGAGACCCAGTGTACAGTATTGAGTACATGATGTACTCAATAAAAAATGTGAATTAACGCAGGAAATACCATGATAAATATTACGTAAAAATGTTAAACAAACAATGTCTAAGTTTAGAATTAAATGAACTCTCAAATGAAGTAATTATCAACTATGGACAATCGAGGATTGAATGATTGAAGACAACAACTGATAGAATGCAGGGATCGATCTCAAAATGGCTTTGTTGTGGTAATATTTAACCGAGTAACAAAAGATTGGAAAAGGTGGACCAAAAGCAAAAAGAAAGGTAAATCACATGAAGGAGTTCCACCGAGTAACGCCAGAGACAGTGTCCTATATTAGAAAAGGTGTTAAAAGACAGAACAGACTAGAAATGTGATATAAGGAGAAGTGTAGGGAAATGAGGGGGAAAGATGAAAAAAAAGAACTGTAGGCGTTGTGGACAACGTAATTTGAAAGTGCAAGCAACTAAGGAAAAGATAAGGAGAAATAAGACGTGGTATTTTTACTACGTAAAAGTGAATTTAAGGGACCCTAGTTATAGTGCCATGCTTTTGGGAACCGTCCAAAAGCTGACGACGTTCCTAACCGCGATTTAGGCATAAATATCATCGTAATGATTGGCTATCGTCAATATCCTGCGCAGAAGACGCATTTACTTTAGAATAAATGTGCGAGAATAGGAGGGTTTCAAAATTACGAAAAATTAACATTCGAATTCACCGATTTAACAGCTATATCTAATTCCGGGCATTTTTCTCGCAATATGTTTGCAGGTATAAATTCTTAACAACATGTGTAGTTATATTAACCAATTTTACACGTTGATGGATGTGAAATTTTGATTAAATAGTTTGGCATAAGACTTGTGGTGTACATACCATATCTGCAATTTCCCAATATGCCGGAAAGACTTTTTACTAGTGTATCAGCGATCTTTCGGGGTTTACACCGGGTAGTTAGGTCCATGGCGGTCAACCGGCTGCCATGGACCTAACTACCCGGTGCAAACACCGAAAGATCGCTGACACAAATCTTTGCTGGGAAAGCCTGAAGTCCTTCATCACTTTTTACTAGGTTTATTATATGATTGAGTTGCTAGTTAGTTGGTGTACTCCCTAATGCCTGTGTGCTTATCTGCTGCCTACTACTAACAGCACACCGTACATGTCTTCAGTATTAATCTTATATATCTATCCATGTATGTAGTTGCAAAATACATTAATACTAACGGTCTCTCTAACATTGGTAGCATACCCATAGTGTGGTACATGCTTGTGAAGCTTCACCTCTTGATAAGCATTAGCGATTAATGAAACTGAATCAATAGTCGTAGTTAAACTAAATATAATAGAGTATTGTAAAATGCATGTTGGTGACTACTCGCCCCCTGTCACACAGCCTTTTAGGGTATTTTGTACGCGTAGAAAACAGCTATCAAGAATAACTCAAGAAACAATGTCTGTTTGCTTGAAAATGATGTAAGTGTACAGAAGGAAAAAAATAATGAAACATCTCCTTTGAAGCTGCAAAATTGGTGCAGATTCTATGACGAAGATCATACGGTTATTTACAAAATAGTTAGAATAGAAAAGTGTTCACCGCTAATTTTGGCTCACTTTAGTCCATTGATCAGCGTACATTTCGAATCGCAGCTTGTTCCACAATTTTCCGATCACTTGAATCAGAAAAGACGGCGTGCTCATGAATATAGATCAGGCGAATGTATAAATATCAGCAGAATCGGCCGATCATAATTGCACGTGCCTGAGCGTAAATGAATTTCAAAAGGTCGCGGGAATTTTCTAAGCCCTCCCGGGGTCTCCGTCGTGGACGGCAAGTGGTAGGAGTAGTAGATATGTATAGAAGGAAGAGGCTTTGTAGAGAGGGAGAGTGAGTGAGGTATGGACTTTTCATGTTATTTGTGCTTAAACCACTGGGACCAAAAGGCCGCAGGAGAAAGGTTGAAGGAGCAGTCGAGGCGAGTGGGAGAGGGTTAAGGGCTAAGAATTGGAGGGAGGGAGGGTATGATAAGGGGCGTGTGGGCTTGGGGTCTGTTCAAGTAAGGGTTTGAGGCTTTGCGGAAGAGCTCGCTCCCTTGCTCTGTTGGAAGGAGTAAGGGACACACAGGAAAGTCAGGGAGAGTCGGAAAGGGGGAAGGGGGAACAACGGGAAAGTTGGTTGAATTATTCCTCGAGAAAGGGACAATTCACTTACCTGTGGGCAGATGTTGGAATCAGGGTAAAAGGCCTTAGTTTATGGTCGATTTGAATTTCTATCCCTCCGACCGAAGTGGAGCTCACGGCATCCCTACTTCCCCATCCTCGAGATACCAGGGTACAAAGGTCGTCCTTCCGGGGGATCTGCAACGAGGAGTTTGAGGAATATCTAACCCCAGGCCACCCAAATTAACGTAGTTCAACTAAGGCCACGGACATTCAATAGCATTATGTTTCACTCGACAACAATTCGGATCTTATTCAAGTCAATGTTTCAGGCTGTATGTACTTTGTGGAACTGACTCGCATGAAACGATTTCTCTCTTTTAAATATCTTTCTATTTTTGCTGACCATGTTATTGACATATGTAAGAGCTTTCTAATCGCTCTAAAGGTCTGCTTACTACGCAACACAACAGTAAACTTGCTTTCCATTCGTTGTAGACCCTACACGCTGGGCACCACACTTCAAAATAGAGAGCACACTTGATGTGTACTAACCAACAAAAGAACTTCGATAATCGCATCCGCAATTGTTGTTTTTATGTTTTTTGCCAGGCGCCAAACACAGATAATGTTAAGTTTATAATAACTCTCAGGTAAAAAAATCACGATTTCAAATACTTTTTTCACGTTCTCACGTTCACGTTAAAAAAATATTTCTAACGAATTCGATAAATTCACACAAAACGTTCGGTTGTGACTGTTTCACACCAAAAGAATGCTAACTACCTGCAGGTTACCAAACGTTTATCCAGCGCACATCGTTACATTCACCGTCGTTCGTGTGCGCAAAGTGCGCTGATGTATTCCGCCCTCGCGAAATTTAACACCTTGAATGAAAAGCTCCTTATATTGTCGACATAATGACAATAACATTTTTGTAGAATTTTCCAGTCTTTAATGTATTTAAGTCATTAACCTCGGCCTTGTTATTTTGCTAGCCTCTTCTTAATTCTCTCCCTTTCAGTCACTCACTTTGAAGAACAAACGACGAAGAATGTGACCTTTTATCCCCCTTCCTTCCCTCTCCAAACGTCCCCCACCCGTTGTTGGAGAATGTGTGGACACTCAAATACGGAATATGTACCTTAATAATGAAATAAAATTATAGATTTATAAACCATGGTTGGAAAAAATTCACCCTTTCAGTGCCCCAAAGGGCCAATAGATCGGCCATTTGAGGTATCTGCGAAGAATGCCAAGATCTATCGGCCGGGTGTTTTTTTTTATTTAAAAATTTATTTTTTTTCTCAATGTATATAATAGATAGCAACAAAAATTAAATTTTTCGTCATACCTGTAAGTATTAAGAGTGCATACAAAATAAATTAGCTTCAACACATTCATATCAGGCTTTATATAAATTTATCAGGGCAAGCGTACAAATTCGTCATACAAGCTCCGGTTTGGAATGTGCAGTATGAAAAATAATTTCAATTCTGCTTTAGCTAATTGAAGAGTAAACTACTCTCTTAAAGTAACTATATTAAAAGCTATTTTAAAGTTAGTGTAGCTATTGCATTTTGAAGTTGTTATTCTTTCTGTACATTGGTTTTTTTATGTGATTACAGTAAAATATGTTTCTTCCATTTTTAAGTATTCCACCAGATGGAAAATACGTGTGTCTAAAAATTGAAGCCATTGCGCCAGAGCATGTTTGTCAATAAAGCTCGGGTTATTTTAACCAAACTTATCTCTAGGTTATATTTCAATCATAAGACTGTTTGATTAGGGTAGTGACGTAGAGCCTGGTATAATTGTGTGGAAGTTACTACTAACTATATTCGAATGTGTCATGCGAATCACTCTTCCGTAATGTTTAATGATGCTTACTCATTTGTGGGCTGAGAAAATTTAATATTAAACAGCATATTACACTGGTATGACAAGGATTTTCTCTTGAAAATTCAAGAACATATATGGCAATTAAGAACGATGAATATATCATCCACAACTAACTACAACAATTGCACTTCAATTAACTTAATCCATTCATCTTAATCTCTCAAGAATGAAGTTTTATTCATTAAAAATATATAGATATCCAAAATATGTTCATATTTATTTAGATGAACATTTATACTAATTATTAATGACATTTCAGGCCAAAATTGGAGGCAATTAGAGGCATTCTTTTCAATATGTTTTTATAGGTTATATATTTTTCCAAGTTTCCCAACATAACAGAGCAATTTTCAATTCTTAATCAACAAGAAAGAAAGAAGAATACCTAGATTAAAATTTTCCGAAGGGCTATTGACATCTTCTATACCAATCTCGTAGATTTAAACTCGTAATCACGGAAAAAATAAAAGTTTGCTCATGGATTACTTATGGATATTGGAGTTCAAGATCAATGTTTGTATTGGCACACAAGAGTAAATAATACATTGGACATTTTTCATACAATATTTTCTCTGCATGGGTACTTCATTTTTAAACTCGTTTAGATGATATAAAGAAATTGAAATGTTGATAAAAATTTTCCATTGAATCTAGTGATTGTATTTTTGGCCTATCAATTTTATTCTTAGAGCTGGATGGAAAAAAATCACACAAGAAAATTAGCTCTTATTGATAACAGCGAGTGAAATGAAAGCCTCATCAAATGAGGGAGTATCCCAAAGTGTAGATAACACCAAAAATCAGCACAAACTGCCATTAATATACCTATGATGTCGAATTAAATAATCATTAAAAACGTGTTTGCATTTACACTTCCTGGTTCAGCAGAGAAACGAAACCGGAAAAACGAAAAACCCTCTCTTTCCACCTTAATTTAAGCCCCGCAGGAACCTGAATCAGAACTTAATTGGGAAAGCGAGTGAAAGCGTTTGAGCGAGTTCACTAGACTACGCTCTCATTAATTAAAACTCAACCACTCCCAAAAACGCATAAAACAAGTACCATTGCAAATGTAGGCAGTGAATATTATCGTTGCACTGAAGGTCGAAGAGGACGTTAAAGAAAGATGCAGAGCGAGGAGTCATCGCAAGGTTGAAAGGTAAGGCAAGGTGAAACATGACCAATTTATTCGGCAAATAGCTTAGAACGTTCGGTCATTCATTGGGTAAGACGCTTCAGCGACGTGACTTGACAGTACTTCATTCTCTTAGGAAGTCTTGAAAATTGTATTAACTTTTCAACCAAACTGTTACGCAGCGCACAAGCAGTAGTAAATAGACTTAATTTAACCAGGCGTAACGCAAGTATGCACTTTGGTTTGGTACTCCTTTACTAGGTGAAAGAGAAACTTTGTATAGTCCACGGTAAACTTTTTATTACATTGTCGTCCAAGGTTTTGACTTACAAAGTCATTATCAAGGCAGTTTGTGCAAGTTACCGGACGAGTATATATAGGTATATATGTCTAGGAGGGGATGAAAAGGGGCTGAATAGCAGTAGGGGAGGGCGAAGGAGAAGGAATTGGTGAAAAAGGGGGGGGGGAGTTTGCGTAAACAAGTTAGAAATGGAGAGTGACATTGAATAAAAACTGCAAATTATCAGATAGCATGACGAAGGTAGTGGAGGGTGAAGGCGTACGGAGAGAGGGTGAGAGTGGAATGAGGAATAAACGTCATTTAGAAGGTTCTCTTTGTTTCTGGATGAGGATAGTATAACATTTCCAAGAAGTCCAACTGGGGGCTTTCGCTCTGCACATGGAGAATTTCAAGTACAAAATCACTTCGATGGTTTTCTTCGATAAGGTATTTTGCGAAAGCTGAACTGATGTGCGCCTTTAGGAGGCATCTTATGTGCGCTTTGGCCCGTGAACCAATTGAGCGGCCTGTTTGTATAACCTATGTATGAAGATGTACAACAAACCTTTTCACCAATCCCTTCTCCTTCGCCCTTCCCCACTGTTTTTCACTCCCTTTCATCCCTTCCTACACCAATATACCTATATAATATACTCGTCCAGTAACTTGCACAAACTGCTTTGATAATGACGGTGTAAGTCAAAACCTTGGTCGGTAAATGAAATAAAAAGTTTACCGTGGATTATAAAAAGTTTCTCTTTTACTTAGTTTTTTTTAACGAGGGTAGATGAAAATCTCATGTTAGACACTGTGAGCCCCGTAGCTCACAGTAGTGTGGGACTCTAACCCACTAAAAACACCTCCCATTGGCTACAACTGAGCAAGCTCATCTAGCAGCTTCTCTTTCATGCTTTTGTCGCAGGATATAGCCCACTGGCTACTCCCATTGATGGGGTACAGCCCATTGGCTACTCCCCTGCATTGTGACATTTTACTGTAAGTCTCACATTAGGTTTCGCTTGTTAATTCCCTTGCTGTACTAGGTCATGGGACTTCAGTCTTTTGAGTCTCCTTAACAAGATTGGAGCTTCTTCCGCCATTTTCGTCATCTCTCTATTTACATGGGTCTGTACTCGTTGCCCATGTTGCTCTGCATATTTTTTAACTACTTCAGTAACATGTTCTATTTTTAAATCTCTATGGAGATTGCCATTTCGGATGTACCAAGACGCATTTACTATTTTTCTAAGTACTTTATTTTGGAATGTTTGTATGATCTTTATGTTACTCTTCTTTGTGTAACTCCATAGTTGGATCCCATAGGTCCAAACATACCTCAGTATTTGTTTTTATAACAACAATTTGTTTTCAATCATTCAGTCTCGTCTTCATACTTCGACAGTCATGCTAACGTTAAAAATTATTACAAAATTACAGACACATTAAAAATAATGTAAATTGGCATCTCATTCAGGCTTTGAAAACTGAAAAAATGTTTTAATGAGCTACTAGATACCGGCCCTACTTGTATCCGGCGATGGTAGTCGCCTCGTCTCTCCCTCTCCTAACGTAGTGTATAGGTGGTATAGAGTAAGAAGTTTCAACAAGATCGCACGACGTAAACATTAGTGATTGGAAAATCAGAGACTCACGCTACCTTTCTAATCAAACCGTTTGTACCACCAGAGGTAAATTAAAATTTCGGCGGCGAATACTTTTGTTACATTAAGGCCGAGGGAGAGGCACGTGGAATAACGTTAATTTTTTAGCACCACCTATCAGGAATCAGAAGGTTGAAAGGCAAGAACCAATTTATCTGGCTAATAAGCTCAAAGAACAAATTGAGCAGCGCAATGAATCGAATCACACGCATGGAGACTCGTGAAGAGAAGTTTTCTGGGCTGGCGATCAAAGAGCGAAAAGCGAAATTAGCGCGTCACTCTAAATCACGATTGCGCAGCACTCCGCTATATCCTCACCACGGTTTGCTCTGAATCCTTGCCTAATAGACACGGAGATGTAATTAGAGCCGATGACTATTACGTCCGTGAGTTTACTTGTCGAGCGCCGTGTCGTAAGCACCGGCTTAATAGAGTTTAAATCTGCCGATCGGCCGTTGATCCACTGAAGTGAACTCTTCGGGGAATCTCCTCATATCGTCTATCTCCACTCATTGAATGAAGTTGGTTCTGATTTCAAAAACCATTCCAATCTGAATGCTTAAATGATTTATTAATGCAAGGTCTATTCATTTGTCGAGGGTCAAACATCCCATCATTACTCTCAACCTTCATAAAGCAATGATCCTGAGACATGAGCGGAAGGCAAGGAAGGATAAAAATTTAATAATAGTAATAATTTAATTCCACTTTTCATGTTTGTAAAAAAGGAGAAAAAATCAATATACCTTAATCAATCAATCATCTGGGCACATATCAGAGGAATATAGGCACTCAAAATATGTGAGGGGGGATGAAAAGTTTTGAAAATTAGGAACAGTGTTGTATGTTTATGCAATTAAGAATTCTATTGCGACAGCTGTGTTACAACTAAATTTTTAAAGATTATTGCTGTGCACATATCTGAGATAATACTATACTGTCGGTTTTTGTTTGAAAATTACCAACGTCATGCAATGCATGATCAATTTATTTAGCGGTTAACCCTGTCCCGAGGGACCCCCACCCTTTTTTCCTATCGGAGGAATTACGTATCCGTTTGACAGTGCCGCATCACTGTCCTAATTAATTTTTTTTTCAGAGTAATGAATAAATTCAATCAACATTCTTTGTTAAAAAATAAATACCCCTTTAGTGTCCTATTTTTAAAATAAAATCAAAATATTGGGGGTGGGGGGAGTCCAAACGCCATGGACCCCTCCCACCTGGTCACGTCAATGACTCTAGAGGATTAACCTGCTTTGTAGTTTCATCTTTTAAAAAGGTAATGTGAGGTAGATGGGTATTTAGTAAATATCAACTACTTAACCTCTCGGGGCGCTCCGAAAAAGGGAGCCCATACTTATTTTTTTCAGCCATTTATGTATAACATCAAATCAATGTTTAGGCGTTATAAAGTATCATAACGTGAAATGTAACAACAATATTATCTTTGAAGAGGTCTTCCGCAGTTTGTCTGGAAATAAGCCATTTTTTAATTCGTAAAAATTTACTATTAGAGCTAATTTTAAGGAATTAACCTGGAAGTGAGCAGAAGAAATGTGCCGTAATATACGCGTCTGTTTGTATAAATAATTCAATATTGGGCTTCGGAATCACTAATCTATAGCTTCATTTTAATTTTCTTAAATATTAGCCAACATCAAAACAGAAATTACTAATAAACTAAAATATTAAAACAGTGGGATTGCATATTTTAAATAGGTATGCGATATTTTCAAATGAGAAATGGCAAATAGCTATGAGATAATTATAATTTATCACCAAGTAGTTTGGGTAATCACCAGATAGGAAGATTTTATATCACTCTGAGATTCCATAATAACCAGCGAAATTACATACGCCATTAGAAAAAGGTTTCTTTTGAGATACATTGATTTATTTGAAAGAAAATACTGATCTATATCAATTTGTAAATTAATTATTCGTTCTCAACACTTAACTGCCGTCTCCATTAATTCCATAAAGAAAGACACCCGATAAATTTCGTAGCTACTTTGAATACTATACACCATCGAATATGCAGATTTATAATTATACATACGATATACTGTATACCCACCAAGCCATTCTCTTTCGTGGTAGGCAAAGTCAAAAAACCTTAGTTATTCCATTGCGCCTGGGAAAATGGCTCTCTTTTAATTAATTCATTCATAGTGTCCTACCCTATTCTGGTGGTCCGGCCCATGAGAAACCTGATGACAAGCCAACGGCTTATCGGGATCGCAGAGGCATACGTACCACCAGAATCGTCCGAGAGCAAAACAATAATGTTCTACCCATACATCTTTATTTCACTTCTGCTGCATTCATGAACTGCTTCATACACCCTCTCCTATTTTTCAGGTTCCCAACATTCCTCCTCTTAAAAGGTCTCCTACTACACATTCACCCAAGGCTTTCTCGGTCTACCCCTTCCTCTCACAGCATTCATTCCACTAACTATCGTACATTCACTTCGTTATTCGATCATAATTCATAATGATGAAATGCGTCCTTAAAGTAGCTTCTGACTGAGTCTTTCAATGAGTAATTTATTCTTTGCAGAGAAACATGCCAACTCATTTTTTCGCCCATGGTCTTCCTTGCAAGCTCCTTCCCCACTCCTATTTCATGGATGACACTTACTGCCTCAAGTCCTAGTGGTGGCCAGCTGGATATTGTGTAAACTGGTGCCTTCATGGATCGAAATTACTTCTCAGTAACTCATTGAAACTAATTTCACTCATTTACACATAAAAACACATACCTTGAGCGAAGAAATTTCCGTGGAGGTGGAGCTCGACAGGTGACCGTGGACTGGCAGACTATGACGTTACGGCGCTTCCACCGAGCCCGGTGTGGTAACATCCTAGAATGTAGAGAAAATTGGAGGGGAAAAATTATTTAAAAAATAAGGTGGAAGAATAATGATAACGAAAATTAGATGTTAGGAAAGTTATTCGTGCCCAAGTTAAGCGTAGGACCTTAAAAAAACTAAATCCTTTTTTTGTAGTTTTTGCTGTGACTTTCCAGTATTAGGTGAATTGTCCATGTTAGTAAAATAAGTATACACAACCAACTCCCAATTTCATGATTTCTGGTTTAAATTAACGCTAGATGGTTTAGCTTTTTCGTTAAATGCGTGCAAAATTAGAGTTGAGGTCTTGCATAGTACATCAAACTGTCGGTAAATGAGGTAGACGTCATCGATGGGAGAACGTATTAACGCTGGTTTTCATGCCATGAAATTATATGACCAGAGATTACATAAACGTGCCAAGGAGATTTAACTCAGAAATCAGTTTCATCAGTGAATTAACATCTTTAGGTGTACCGTGTATATACTTAATTACCGTGCAGTATCGCACACTAGGAAAGACGCAGATGAACAAGTCAATTTATTGATGAAATTGGGTTGTGAATTGAACTGTACATACATCTATATAGTATCCTGCAAATCATCTCTAGAGCGTGTGGCAGAGGTAGGGGGTTTCGCCAAAATGCACTACACTATACTCTACTAAAGTTAATGATACTACGACTGCTGATACCGTAGCAAAAACCTACAAATACTTGTCAGGAGGTGAAATTTCACCAACACTGAGCACTTACTACCAATGTAATAGATACATTTGTGTTGACATATTTTGCAACGACATTAATGCAAAGCGGAACAAGGGCTACATAGCACGCGAGATGTGCTCTGTGTGCTATGTAGAAAATTAAGACAAAAAATTATCGAGAAAATGAAGTAATTAGTTCTACTACCAATCGATAAGCTTAATTATGAAATCTTAACGGCAACAAATATGGTAACTCGTCGTTCTCTGGAAAAATTAAAATTAAAACCTGCCCGTTCCGAAGTCTATTTCACTATTTTTAATCTCATGAACTTAGTACGTCTAGTTTTGTGAATTATTTTTGACGTCGAAGACGCATCATCTTAAGTCGTTCAATCCTAAGATTGGTTGACTGCAATCCTCAATCCTTTTCTATCTAATGCTAGCTCCCTTACTCCCTGGTAATTATTCTTATGCACATTCCTATTTATTTGATCCAGGCATTTATCTGGCCTTGGCCTTTCTTTCGGGACTTTTCCCTTTATTTTTCCTTCAATTACATTTTTTACAAACCCGGTGTGCCTCAGGGTGTCTCCAATCCATCTGGGTCTTCTGTTCTGTATGATATTCCTTTGGGTGCTTTCCTGTTCAACTCTTCTACATACTTATTTATTTCTCATTTTATCCGTCCACTTGATCCTGCCATCTTCCTCCAACAGCAGGTTTTTGAGTTTTTTTTAATTTTTCTGATCTGTTTTTCCAAAGGTCCAATTTTCCGGTCCATAAAGTTCCATGCTCCTCACGAATGTTTTCAAAACCTGTTTCCTCGTTCGTATTCCTATCTTCTTTGAACACAGTAGTTGCCTTTTCATGATGAACGCTTTCTTAGCTTGGGCTAATGTCCGTTGTACTTCGTCCATCCTACGTGTCGGAACTTCCGGGAAAGATGAAAGAATCCATTTTCTCTAATTCATTTCCTCTTAATGTGACTTCTGCATTCAACTTTTATCTTCCTTACATTAGGATTTTTATTGGTCATCTTCCCATTTTTTTTTTAAATTGGTAACTCATTAAGTGGGAATTCGTTGTACTACGTTTATTACAATTAGTGAAATAAAGTTACTCGTGAATTATTGTTGCGTAGAATCATACGTGTTAAAATGAAATATATCTTTCTCTATGTGCTATCGGTGTCTGCTTTATATATATCCCTCTTCGAACGACTGAAATTTACAACAATTTTGCATCAACCGGAGCTTACTGAATGTAGAAGAAACGGGATGGTTGAGGCGACCCTATCGAGGGGGTGGTGAAACTGATGAAAGGGGAGCGAAGAGGGTCGGTCACCCCACACCTGTAACCACTGCATCCAAGTTCCTTCCATTCATCCACGCACAGCACAGCTGCGCCCCCCAAAAGCTTCGCCTTTCTCACCCCCGGTTCTTCACCCCTAAACAATGCTCTCCTCTCCACATCCACACAAAATCTCGCCCGGATGGGCTGCAGAACTCCCCCCCCGCCCTAACTGAGCCAAAAACTTTCCCTTCCCTTCAACACACACACACACTTGTACCAGCGCACACTCCAATTCCCACTTGGCCCCACACCCGCTGCATTATTTATCAAGGAGCAAAGAGAAGGGAAGTGGTAATGGCATACCTTGCCAGATGGAGTGAGAGAGAGAGCGAGAGAGAGAGAGAAGAGTAGGTAGTCCCCCCCTCTTCCGGATGTGATTTTCAGCTAAGGGTTGTGAGAGCAGAGAGTTTCCCCGTTCGTCAAGTAAGAGAACCAACCCCGGCCCCCCTGGTTACACCCTCGTTTCCACCCCCTGTTTCCGAGTCTGGATATTATTTTAGAAATGTCTCCACTTAATCAAAGTCCCGTCCGTGTGCGACGTCTGAATTGGCCACTTTACACGCACGACGCGGGTGGAGTGTGGTCACAACCGCGCCCGTGTCACCGTGCAAAATGAGAGTCATCAGAAATTATGAGAATCATCTAGGTAACGCAGAGCACCAACATGATTTAATTTTACATCACCGAAACCAAGTTTTCATAACGCTAATCAACCACTATGGCTATGTCAAATACGGCTTACATCGGAGATTGGAGGCTGAGATTCAGTGAAAGCTGCAGGGTGGGATGACTCTTGGTGGATGCGGCAGAGAAAAAAAAACATTTAGAAAGTCTTTCGAAAGGAGAATTATATTTTATTGACTTTAGATGGAGTTCTTTGTGGGCTCCGAGGTACTTAGACCTTTCGGTTCATTGTGCCAACCATTTTAATGAGTATTGGAGGCCTATGACTTCACCAAAGGCTAGGATGTCACCAATGGGCATATCCTAAATATCCCTGGATTTCAGAAAGACAGTAAACTGGTACCAATTCCTAATCATAGCGATTGATAAGTATTCGCATAATAGATGGGATGTGGTTTCCTCATCCTCTTTGAGATCTTCAATTTCCAATATATATAGGGGTGATACTTCACTCAAAAGTGACCGGTTCATTTCAATCAAGTGTTCTACCAGCTGGTTGGTAGGTTCTTGGACAGTCCCCATTCTGCATCCCAATTTCGTACACATTGTCTCGCTTTCCCTTGGATGGATGTCCCGCCATTAGATCCCTCTTCAATTCTTCATATCTTCTATTTCCTCTAATTCCGTCCAGAATTGCTATCCTCTTCCTTCCTCTACCACGCTTCCCCAGTGTCCTCCCCTCTATCGCTCTCTTTAACATGCTCTCTCCTCTCAAAGTCTCTTCCATCCATCTCTTCTGCCTTCTCCGCACCTCTGCCACAAGCTTCCTCTCCTCTCCAACCATATCCAATACCTCTTCGTTCGTCTTCCTCGCCACCCAGCTCACCTTCTCCATCCTTCTCCAAACCAACATCTTAAACGCCTCAAGTCTACGCACATCCTCCCTTCACAATGACCAAGTTTCCGACCCATATAGCGCCACGCTCCATATCAGAGTTTTCACCAGCCTTTCTTTACGTCTCTTCTCAGACCCCCTCTCATCAATTCCCTTCTCTTCGAAAATGCTTCTTTAGCAACCGCAATTCTGCATCTGATATCCCTACCACTAAACCCATTCTTCTCTAAAATACTACCCAGATACGTAAACTGCTCGACCTGCTTTATCTTCTGCCCTCTCACCCTTATATTCAGCCTCGTCTTCTTACTTCTAGAAAATCTCATCACTTTCGTTTTCTTGTGATTGATCTTCATCCCATACTTTACGCACTGCACCCCTAACGCTTTCACCATTGACTGTAACCCCTTGGCAGACTGACTAACCAATGCTTGATCATCTGCAAATCTGTGATTTTATCAGCTCACCTCCTACATTTATTCCTACCGCCTCCTCCCCCATGCCTCCCTTACCATTTCTACTGAATACACGTTAAAAAGAAACGGCGATAGTGGGCACCCCTGCCGCACTCCCCGTCATATCGTGGCCCATCCCGATTCTCCATCGGCTATCTCTCCTAGCTTGTTAAGCTAGGAGAGATAGGATGAGCCACGAAAATAGGAATTTTGGACGACATGAGGAGAAACAGAAGGTGCGAGGAACTTACGAGAGACATAATGGCAAAGAAACCGATAGGAAGTCAATAAATTTGAGGATAACCACAAAATTGAACACTCAGGAACGGGATCGGAAAAAACTGTTATCAAAAGGCAATAACAGGTAAAAAATATTTAATGGACGAATGAATATGAAAAATGCTCGTCAATTTATTAATCATACAAAGTGCAAGAGATTTAGTGCCCCTTCAGTAAAATTGTAGTGATGCCGGGATGATAAAACTATGGACGAAGTTGACGTTTGGAGCGATAAGAGCAAAGTTAAATCTATCTAGTCTCCGATTGAAATAAGTATATGAGTACTGAACAATGAATGTACTTCTCTTGAAGAATCTTTATTACGACTGAATACCACATGCATTTCCATTTACTAAGCTAAATACATCCTTTTTGGCCGAAATAGCAAACATTCTCTCATGTAAGCAGGTGTAGCAAACATATCGCCGGGACAAAATCGGTATAGAGCATTCACTTCAGAGGAAACACTACATAAAGCACTGACAAAGTAAATAAGCTAGTACATAAATTAAAAATAGCCAGTAAATTAAGGTTTTTCAAAGCAGTCATTTTTCATAGGTTATTATTTCATTAACTCATTTCAGTATCCTGTACAGCACTTAGGCGTGTAGCTGGAATAGAATCATTCATCGTATCGATACAAACGCTATTTGGTGTGAAGGATTCGTAAGCGACTTGTTTTATATGGTTCCATATTTCGGTACATCCGTGTGGGTCAGCTATACCTAAGATAAAACAGTCTCTTCCACGTTACAGGAGACATCTTCAGGTCGAAGTGAAATGAAGACTTTTACGGAGGAGAAACTGTTGTCACTCAATGCTGACCCACGTAGCTGTACTTAGAGGACCAAATGCTTTTATTTTACTCGGTGTCACCTTGCGCCCAACTCTGTTAACCATTACATTACCTTGCGATCGCTTTTTTTCATAGAGAATGGTGAATCCTGTCCTGTCGTTAGGGTGCTGTCCTTCCAAAACAAAATTTACCATTGTCTTTCATCTGATCGGTGGCACACGTAATTTTTATATTTACATTTAAATTTTTTATAATTTTATTTTAAATAACAGAATATTTATGCACTGGAAAACTCGTCGCTTAACATTACCAGCGTAAATTCCTGTAAAGAGGAAAATCTGGCCTCCTAAATAATTATATAACACCACGCTCAAAAGACTCACATATTGCAAAATAAACCATTACAAATACATTATCCGACGAATAATTCATTTGAATAATATCCAAGCGCCAGTCTCTATCCAACCGCTTTGTAATCACATACACACAATCGCTCTTTATCATACATAAATTTATTTTTTGCGCTTTCGAACAAATCGACGAATCGAATAACCACACAGATATATAGATCATATGCACAGAAACATGGACTAAAATGAAATAATTTGAAAACTATTGTGAATAATGAGTGCTTCTATTAGGTTTATTAAGTTTGTGACTTAAATAGACTTTGATTAAATTTACTTGTAGAAATAAAAGAGGTTAGGATCATTTATTAATAACTCTAAAATTAGCTGAGTGGTAACAAATTTGAAAAAAAATATTATTACCACGATATATTTTGAAAAATCCATTCGCAAACATATATGCATTGTTTAACGCAGAAATGGACTCAAAAATAGGTTTGACGCATGGAGTGTAGCACAGACCTGACAAAAATTCCCTTCCAATTCATTCGTATACAACTACTTACCCTTGAAAACAGAGGAAGAGAAAAATAATATGGTACTGTTGTTTAATCACCTTTTGCATTAAAAAACCACGGATATGACCAACAATTAGTATATTCGGGTTATATCTTGGTAATATCACGGAAATATTTCATTGATTAATTTCCTGATCATCTGTTTTCATTGATGAATTTCCTGAACATCTGATTACAGAAAATGTACCTAGTACATTGTAACATTAAAAAAAATAACAGCGTAGCATTTTTTCGATTTTCATTTACTATGACGCTTGCAGTCGTCATCTACGTGTAAAGCTATCTTTCGTTACATGATCCGATTCAATAAATATTTTCCATTAGAAAAGGCCTGGGCAGAAGTCGGCAACATGCTTTTAATATGTCGTCCCCACTGTTGGTTAAAACCAGAGTCCTCAAAGAGTCTTCCTGCAATTTCAGAACTAATTTTCTATTTGATGATAGGCAAAACTTTAGGTTGGATGAAATTTGCGCATGTATAAAATATCTTACTGATATTAAGGTGCTTTTGCAGGATTATTTTTCTGTCATTAGTTCTCCAAATAATACCAGCAGTCGGTAAATAATCTGAGAAAATGAAAACACTGACGACCCTTCTGAGAAAACTAAGACACTTCTGGGAGATTCGAAGTTTACCGCATTAAGAGCCAGAACCGATTTTTTTTAATTTCAGTGTATAATCACATGTGGTGTAACGAAATGGAGAACGCCCATATTCTAAGTTTCAAAGCTTAATTAACTGTTCTTGTCATTATAACCGTGTAGTTTAATTCCTTCTGACTAGATTTCGTGATATTGTTTTAAAAATATATTTATGCATTACGCTTCATAGTTACCTTTGTCTAAATTAAGGGCGTTAGTTGACTGAAGGGAATTAGGGTAAACAATAGCTTTTCAGAGTGCTGCAACACAGTCTATATTTGGGTTTATCGTTGTCACACAACACTTGATTAATAATAAAATAATTTGCACCACAGATTGCATACTAAATTTACTCATTGAATAACATCATAGATGAATCATCAATACCACAGGAACGAGCAGCAAAACAAGTCTCTTCTACGCATGGAAGAATACATGTTTTTGTTCCTTCTTCCACCTTTCCAAAGAAAAACCTGGCCTAACTTATTGTTAGTCAGGTATTTTTCCAGAAACGTGATTTTCACATGTAGGACTAACTACAAAACGCCGTGAAAACGTCGGACTACCAAATAGTATGATGATGTTCATTTCACAATCCGTATAGTGGTTAGTGCATGCCTGGTGAGGATTAATCCCCTGCCTCACACACTTGGGGTGGCAAACAGGTTATCACGTAGATGTTGATGTATGTGCACCTTAAGTTACTAGTAGCCTGAAACTTGTGGTTGCGGTCTCTACAATACTTTTTCCTTCTCTAAATGCACCCTCTCAAAAGGCACTTTTCATTTATCAGGCATCAGCTATGATTCAATCAATCTACATGTCCTCCACCGCTGTTCTGATAGTTCAAGCCCCTAATATTTCCGTCATATTGAATTCTTATTAGTAGTAGTATTTTTGTTTAACGTGCTTCGACGGCTAAGGTCATTTCGCACTTACTGTCTGCCACGAGCAGACAGGGGCAACAGAATTCGGACGCATCGGAGGATCACCCCTCCAAACTTAAGCCGAGCCCAACGATGCTTAACTTCGGTGACTGATCGGGAACCGGTGTTTCCATCGTGGCAGGCCGTTGCTCCTGAATTCTAAGGTATATGAATATTGCTTGTTTTAAGACTGAATATAATAGGATGAAATTATGATGGCTCTTACAGGGAAAATACCTATTAAAGACAAACATTGTGATAAACGGTTACGGCGAGGACCAATTTCACATTTTTATTTATCTGAATGTAAAATATCCCCCATAATAAACCAAGATGTTGAAAATGGCATTCAAACACATTAGTAGGAACTAAAATAACAAAAAAATAAAATAAACTAAATCCAAGTTTTTCAAAACGATGGCAGTTCCGGTAGCACTATATGGTAGAGAAATGTGAGTTCCATGAGAAAATAAAGGTGGAAACAAAGTCACGTAAGCTGAAATGAAACGCCCAAAAATTAGCAGAAGACTGAAAATTAAACGATAGGATAGGATATGAAATAATGTGAAAAAATGTAAACATTTTTAACTCAGAGGAAAAAGTAATAAAATATCTGTAACCAAGTGGAACTTTCTATTTAGCAGGAATGCAGCAGAGCCGTCTACCTAGGATTGCTTTAGAATATAAGTTATAAGTAGTCATCGCAATGTTGCTCGAAAAAGAAAAGACGGTTTTTCAGAATCAAGCTACACCTCCCAACCCACGAAGTGAAAATGCGGATGATGGCGAAATATGCCACGCAAAATATAACAATGATAGGACTTTAGGAGATAAAATGTTTTAGGAAAAATGAAACAAAATGGAAAGCAATTTTGTTTAATAACGAATTTAATTTTAAAATATAAAATGAAGCCAAAAGAACTCATTATTTTTCCAGCCAAACACCATCAGTTGTAAAAGAAAAAATAAATTTTCTTACACAATTTTCAGGAACCCTTGGCGACTGCATGGAATTGAATCCGAAGCGTTACCCGTGGGGTAATTTATGCAAGTGCTCCCTCTCGTTGAAACCAAAATCAAATTCGAAAGCAGACGCCTTGAGAAGGTGGGCATCATCTACATTTGTTTCCCCGCTCACAAAACGTGGTAGGAAAGGTATCTAGTGAGAAATTTCATCCTCCGCTGATAAAAAATTCAAAAGTGTTCCCCGTTGACTTGAGCAAGAGTAAGTGGGTGGGAGGGTGCGCCCCTTAATTAATGTTAACGAATAGGAAGGAGGGGGAGGCAAGGGAATTGCCTATGCCAGCGGAAGAGGGAGAAGGTAAAATTGAAAATGAAAAAAGGGAAGCTCACCCGATAAAAGATGCAAATTTAAGGGAAGGCTTTTACTTTTTTGGGACTTCTTCTGAAAGTAAGAGCAAAGAATTTCTAACCAAACGCCATACTCATGAAGAAAGCTGGTGATGATAACATTTGTTTACTGGAAATGAAAGTAAAAATAATTTCCAAAACTTTGATCGCAGGAAAAAATTTGAATGAATTTTTTAAAACAGTGCAAATAAGGGTTTTTGAAAAAAATCATTGAGAAAATTAAAGATGTTGTTGTTGGGTGTTAGGTTGGATTGGGAACGTCAGGACGCTCAAACCAAATAAGAAGTCGTGTTTTGATGAAAACGGATGCTTAGACAGGAAATATCCTAACAATGTTCTCTAATTTTGGTGATATGAGTAGTAAGGAATGAGGGTAATGCAAATACTCTCAACGTGTAATTATCAGATTACAGCCATCACGACGCGTTGCAGCACCATAGCCTGTTCCACACGTAAAGCACCTTCACTTAAAGCAGGTCGTAAACCGTCGAGATAGGTAGAGCATAGCAGGGAATTAGCTGGAGAGAACAGATTAGTTGTAGAGATTATTTTTGCGATAAAAAACCATAGCAATCAAATAATGATGAGTAGGCGAAGGAATTATCTAACCCAATAATTTATAGCCTGTCAACCCGAATAATGATTCTTAAGAGAGCAGTTCAAACAGTTATGACAAGGATTGGCAAAATAAGATTACGGCTAATTAAGTAACACACAAAAAGACATTTTCCCTGATATTTTTTCTTATGTTACAGAACCTGCTTGGAGGATAGTCAGATGGCTTCTTCGATTCAAAGAAGAGTAGGAACACACCAAAGAGATGAAATTCACAATGAAGAAATTACTTGACATGGCCGATATACGAAACCTAGATCTCCAAATTTCCAATCAGTTTTAGTTCAAGGTGTATTTCAACGAGAGTTTATGTGAAAAAGATGTTCTCATCTCCAGTCCACACTGTACCACAGGAGAAGTTGCCGTGCTTTATTAGCCACTTTCGTGGAGGATTGTCGCTTAATAACGACTAATTTATAAAACTACTATCTCGGTGAAAATATTACAAGTAGCTTGGTTCGCTGTCCCGCTCACTAGGGTGCAAGTTATCACATTAAAATGATGACATTCGCCGGGAAACTGGCTGTCACACCTGAGAAATAACAGGGAGACCTGGATGCAAACCCCGGTCAAGTAAAACGATTTTTTCACGAACTAGATGTTCTCGTCTCAAGTCCACTAAGGATTCAAAGTTCCACCACTGTGAATTTCATCCATTTTGGCCTTTGCACCCGCGCGCACGACGACAAGTACCAAGTTATTTGTAAATTATTTGCAGTGATAGTGATTTAGGAGACGATGAATGACGCTAAAGTGAATTTTTAATTTGAGGATATTTTTAAAAATTTACATGCTCTTCACCTGAAGGTGAAATATTTGGAGAATGGAGATGATTCGGCGTTCGCGAAGTGATGAAAAATTGACTACTAGTACAACGCTTGGTGTAAACTCTTTGATTTCGAATTTCACTCCGGGTCAGGTCCTGCATCTCCACCGATATTTTGATATGCGACTCTATTATCGTTTCAGGACTTCCAATGATAAGGCCAGTTTCCGTTATTTAAAGCCCTGAAGACGACGAGTGAGTCGCACATTGAAACTTAGGTAGAGATGTAGAACCTGGCCCAATGTGTAGCCTGAGAAGAATTTGCGTTCAAAATTCGCCGAGAAAGTATCAGTTCGTACATATTTACCTGAGCCATGAATTTAGGAAACCAATACTAGCTTGACCGTAGTAGCTATAACAGAGAATATGAGAGGGGAGAGGACAGGGATGAATGGTGTGAAAACGCTTTCTTAAGTTACTTTCACGCGGTTTTTGTTATAATCAATAATGAATGGTGTGTGGAAACAAATAATTTTTCTGCCTATCAGAACGGCCGTACATCTTTCTTATTTTGTCACAGCTATCAGTTCCAGAGATGTAGCTCGGGGTTAAAATAATATTCTCCTTGTCGCACTGACACTCACCAGATCGCAATTATTCAAGCAATCTAATCCTAGCGCGAAGTCCTACAAGTCTCTATAGGGTCCCATCCAAATCCTTTCATCACCTGTGTGGCACGGATACATTTGAAGTGTTGCGTGGGTTGCATTGCTTTCATCTTGTTTACGCCCAGAACAAAAAATACATAAAATAGGGAAGATAAAAAAATGAAAGGCGCAATGAAAGAGTAAAAATGTGTCAAAAAGAAATAAGGTCAATCAAGCCCCTGAATATGATGATGCAAAAGCATTGAAATCCGGATTGTGCATAGATGTTTTGACAAAAAGTTGTGGATTCTAAAAGTTTAATTTTTCGTTATAAAAATGTGTTGCCTGAATCGACCCACCCGACGCTAACACTTCTTCCTCATTTATTTCTTCTGTTTCGTAGACTAGTTCAAGGTCATCACGCGAGGGGAAAAGCGCAATAGCTCTGGAAAAAGTGGAGAAATAATTATCGAAAAAAAGTAGACTGTGGATTCTCAACGTGGCAGCAAGAAGATCGATAAAGTTTCGAAAATTAAGAAAAATACCATGATGTTGGATTCAGAATGACCCTAAAGGCAAACGATCTCGTCATCTTTTATTTTTTAATTGTGTGGCAGGAATTGAGGTGGAGGATTGGAAGAAGTAGCTGAGGATTGACTATAGATTTCAGCTATAATCTCTTGTTTTTTACGTTTATGCACGGGACAACCGTGATAGTTAGCCGGGTGACTGTCCCCGCACAGAAAACACTTGGGAGGTACATACGTCACGGATGACCAGGGAATCTTTCGAAAAATGCTGCTCACCCCAGCGGACAAGTTAGGGGACCTGTAGCAGTACCCCTTGGTGTGCCCGAGGTAACGGTCGCATTGGCACTTCGGTAGCAGGTGGATCAGGCAGAGGATGAATCAGGAAAAAGCGCGGCTAAAAGGTGGACCAGGGCAGGGGAGCAGGCAGGAGAGCAGTTCCTGGTCAAGCGGAGGGCGAATCAGGTGGAAGCGCGGGAAATGGCATTCTATGGCAGGCAATCAGGAAGCATACAGGTTTTGTTAGTCCAGTGGCAGCGGGAGAGTGGGAACAAAGTTTATCGGTTAAGTTTGTTGAGGAGGTAATTGCAGCCAATTTGCGACTTTATTACCATGCAGCTCCATGTTTAACAATAGATTAATGAATTGAATTTAATTTTATAACAATTGTCCTCTTGCTGAGTAATTATATATAGGTATTCAAGTCTTTCTTCCCGCCATCCCACGCCTACCGCTGATTTAAACGCTTTCATCTAGTTTTCCCACTCGCCTGTGGTCCCCAAGGCCTCCCACTAGCGAGCGATGAGGGTCTCCCCTCTCTTCATCCTTTTCGTGGGATAACCATTCTGAGGACCGATCCGCAGGATCCCCTCACTGCGGTCCCCCAATTTCCGCATTCGGTCAATTTAGTCTCTTCTCCCTCCCTCCATACACTCCTCTCCCCTTCCATTTCAACCCTTTCACCTCAACTCTAATTTATTCACCGTCCTTTCCTCACTTAGGATGCCCTTTATTTTACTTCCATTGCTTTCCTGAAGGAGTACATTTATCCAGGAAAAGGAACTTTGAATGCTTAGCGTTAGGTCGGGATTACGATGAACATTTTCAGACGTGCCGCTAACGTACGATGGCGTCCAGTTTTCCGTAGTCTTCCCGTAAATGAGGATGTATTACGATTGAGGGGAGTATTAACACCAATTCTTTACCCATCTTCCCATGTTTATTTTTATATTTTAATAACAAAATGAAAAGAAATCGATAACAATACTGGCAAATAATGTTTAATTACGTTTAATTTTAAAGTAAAAAATAATATCGACAATCTGGAAATGAAATTTAGTAAATTCTGCAAAAAAGCTCTAATCTGATTGGCTGCCTGTAACGTAGCGTGATGGATAAGTTAGACTTTGAGGAGGTTGGCTCATTGTGCATTGATGACACCGTCAACGTCCGGCTATCGAAGTAAGTTCCACTATACTACAATCACCAAGCTCCGCGAATATCACCGTCCTTGTCCGTCACGTCAGGAAACGTCGATTTTAAGGATGTTCGGTGGTTTCACTCAACTTAAGGGAATTCGACGAAACTTGCTGGAAGCATTATGTTTTCCTAAAGCTACCTGATTTTTTTCAAAATTATTTGCCGCAGATTTCTTAGGATATCTGATGTGGAAGTGGGCATGAAATTACATGGGTTCTTATGGGAACGCGATGTGCGACTAGCTTCATTCATCGAAAAGAACGTTTTCTAGTTAAGAATAAGAAAAACAAAAATAATTTAAACCACCAGTAGAATAATGTATGAAAATCATTTGATATACTTTATTTTTATTATTTTTGTTTTTCTTATTCTTAACTAGAAAAAGGTTCTTTTTGATGAATTAAGCTACTCGTACCTTGTGTGCCCATAAGAACCCATGTAATTTTTTGTCCACTTCTCGATCAAACATCTTAAGTAATCTGCGGTAAATAATTCTGAAAAAAATCAAGTAGATTTAATACAACATAAGTAATGTCTCCAGCAAGTTTCGTCGAATTCTCTTAAGTTGAGTGAAACCACCGAACATCCTTAATCCCTCCCCTACGTAGTGGTCCCCCAATACTTATTACTCGTTACTAAAAACGAGTGCTACGATCCAATGTCCTCGTCTAATGAACAACCAGAAAACTATTTCAAGATCAACAGGCCGTGTTCAGTATAGTTGCTTGATAATATTGAGTCACTGCAATATCGGGTTTGCAACATCACTTGCATCTCAGACAAAGCTTTACTAATGTTACAATCGGGATTTTTCTAGACCGTGACGCCAAACCTGCGTCATTTTTGAGGCTAAAAACATTTCAATTGATCCCTGAAAAAGTTAAATAAACTATTTATTATTCTTTTAATATCTTTTCAATGTTGAAATAATAGAAGTTTTTGCTTGTCTACCATTTATTTTATATTTAAAGACTCCCACAGTGATTTACGTAATTTTCAAGCGAATACTTGAGTGTAAGTGTACAAGTGGTCAATTAACTTGCATTTTGAATCTTCTTCCTCGGTCGTCAACCCAGGAGGATTGGTTGACAGTAGTTCTCCATCTGTTCCGATCCTGTGCCAGTCTATTCAATTTCACGTACTTGGAACAGCCCAGTTACTTCGTCAGTTGATCCATGAACTACCTCGTGCAGTTTGCTCCCTCAATAGTACCTTCCAAGATGGTGGCCAGCAAGCTCTCTTACCTTAATGATTGTCCTATCCACGTGTTTCTTCGATTTATTAGTTGTTTAAGCAGGAATGGTGTCTTTCCCATTCATTATAGAACCTCCACGTTGCTGACTGTGTCCATCCTTAGCATTCTCCTATAACAGTAAATTTCGAGCACCTACCCCTCCTTTCTTCTGCTTTCCTGACAGTCCAGGTCTCAATGCCGTATAGAATACGCTCCAAGCATAGGTTTTCACCATACGCTTCCTCAGGTCAGTTCTGATGTTCTTCGATGTAAGGAATTTTCCTTTCCTGTTACACGAATTTTTGCCTGGTGTATTCTCCTAACTCCAAGCTCATTTGCCTCTCCAATCCAATGCTAATTTGCTTCCTAATTGAACTCATCTACGTTGTACAAACGCCTTCCCCTCTAACTCACTTCAGCCTGTCCACCTTGATTACTCACCACGGCTACGTTTGTCTTTTTCTTTTCCTCGTTTATATTCATGTTGTATCTGGTAATTAGGGTAACCTACATTAATTCCAGTCTCTCACAGCTCTTCTATGCTTTCAGCCAGAGCGTTTACCTCAAAATTACGTAGGTAAGTCATTGAAACACGTTGTGTTGGTCTTTATGTTTCAAGTATGCGGTGGATAGCGAAAAACCAACTTTTACCCCAGCAATTTGAATTTGTTCGAAATCTCACCAAAATCCGTTCATCATATTCTTTAATTGTATATATCATCACATTTATGTGTCTTCATAATTACTTATTTTGACTTCATGCTCCAGCGGTCTATGAGTGATTTTTGGTTTTCCCTTTAAAGCGGGCTTATGCCGCTACCGACGGAAAAGAAACAACTCACCACTGCAACCACTTCAAATAATTTATTTTACTAGATGCAGATATAGTACAATACTGAAGAGGCGAACAACTTATTACAGAGCCTCATTCATATGTATTTCAGATTCCCTCGTCATTGTTACTGTTGTGGAAATAGATTTTGTTCAATTGTTGCAAAGAATGCAGGTTGGAAGGATGGTCAATTCCAATTCTAATACTTTGTGATCAGTAGCACGTTCGAAATGAATGTTGTTTCTTTTGAACAGGTCGGCCAGATTTGCAAGCATGATCTTCTGTTAGCGCCACACGTGTGCAACGCGTGGGTGGACGGTGTCGGCGGTGACGGTGGACGGCGACTTGCGTCCATTATGGGCGCGGGGAAAAGTTTCCGCACAGTGCATCCTACGACTCCGAAGTAATACCACGATGAAGTTGGTGCCAAATGTATGATAATTTCAAGATATGTCTAGCAATACATTTGAAATGAAGTATATTTGCCGGTGACGAATCAAAATATAAGTAATGAAATTTCCAATAAAATTTCAAATATCGGTCCGTAATCGTCGAAAACTCCAGAGAAAATTCTAACAAATTGGTACGTTAAAGTGATAAAAGCTGATCACGAGTAAATATTAATTCTCGATGACGATTTAAGGAACAGGAATGTTATTTAACCACCTTTCTTTAACGAAATCAAACTTGCAAGGGGTGGATTGCAAAAGAAATGTAGCGGTATTTGCGAGTTGTTAAGCGAACGCAATGAAAAAAAGTGAAGTTGAGCGTTTTTACACTGTTTTCCATAGAATAATTTGTAACTAGTATTTCAATAAATCACGTCGCACAGTGGGCTGAAATAAAAAAAGCTGGCCAAAACCTCTAAAATATTTTTTTTTATTCCGGAAGTTGAAACTTCACATCAACATTTTCAAATAGTTTTTTCATGACATGACGTATTTATTTGTTTCCTGTAATTGAAAATTAACAATATATATGGGGTCAAAGTTGAACAAATTTCGCAAAAAATGCCCGCCTTCCATTTTCTCTGTGAATTACCAAACTTAACCTCTTTCTGTACTTAAATGGATTGAGTTATGGAAAAGACTGTACCACCATTTTATTTTACAGTTCTTTTTATTCATTTGATGGCTTTTTTAAGGTTCTATTTTAATAGTAAAAATAGATACACAACAAAATGACGGATCCTATTTTCAGTCAATTTTTTACATATTTGTTGAGAAAAAGTAGTTGGTACCGCCTGGTTATCTTAAGTAACTCATACCACGCCACTCTACAAAGCTTCCAAATTTGGAATCTAAAGAAAAATCTTGCGCATATTTGTGACCCCGAATTTTACAATGTTTTTTCAAGTGCGCGGTCGAGTCCGGTTCCGCCCGCCGGCGACGGGGAGTACGGTGACGCGGAAAGTGTGTGGATGCGATACGGCCACATTCATTTTTCTATAGTGATCGTCGATATATAGAGATTGAAAAGAGCCAACATAAAGATTTATTTAATAAACCTTGCTAGAAATGTTACTCATAATCATATCGCGGGACAACGCAAGAGCTAAACTGAAAGACTTGGTTTTCACATTTGTCCTGCAATTCGCCTACGGAAGGAAATGTGCATCCCTCGTTGACAGGCAAACTCTCTTTCTAAGGCACCAGCCTTCTCAACTCCCCAACTTCCTCACACTACTTCAAGACCTGCCGAAAAGGGTAATTTCATGACACTGCGGAGCCCTTCGTGCGGTGTATTTTGGGTGATCATATCTTGCTGGCTGTATAAACTATATTTCATTTAAAAAATAACAAGATTTAATTTCATAGTAATGCAATACACTGATTTATGCCCAATACTATTAAATCAATTTAAACATTTATTTTAACCTGCAAATTATCATGTACCGTCCATAATTCTTGTGAAAGAATGATTTTGATATCTATATCTTCTATTAAGGTATAATGAGTTTAACTAAAGAACTAGTTAATGACTATATTTACACATTTATCAGATACATTAACATGTATTTATTCTTAAAATGCAGACTTTTTTCTGTCATGCAATAGATTGTAAACACGCTGATTCAAAATCGATGGTAGTAAATGATATTTGATCCAGCCATGAACAACTATACTCTAAACAAAAGACCACAATTTACACTTTCACAACCTCCAAAAACAGCGAGTTATATTTTTGAGTAATAAATTATTTTTTCTTAGTTCTTTTTTATGTACTATCTGAAGATTCTTTTTCATCGTCACTACCTGAGCTCAGTAAATGTTTTCACTCGGTAACAATAGATCCATTACCTCTTTCGGCAAGCTCGATGTTTCCTCCAAGGGAACGGGTGAGGAGTTCGAAATACAGGATTTTATGTGAGAAGTAATCTTCGAAAAACGTCCTCATTGGCGGCCACTCGAGACCATTTCCTTGTGAAACGCTCAACGAAGTTTCTTATTTCTTTATTACCAGTCCCTTCTCTATTGCCTCTTCTGAGATTTGTCCCAATGGAAGAATCGAGTCTCTCGCAATATCAGCTCCGTGAATAAGTATTTTATGCTCTGTTGGTGGCATATAAAACCACGGGTATAATTTCGCAATTTTTTTTGCTCTCTCCCAGCACTAACTCCTAAATTCTTCCTTTTTTAATGGAGAGACCACTCGAAATTGCCTTCAATATTATGGAGAATTTTTTAATTCCTATAATATAAATCACAATCTGTCAGAACCACTTACTTACAAATAAAATGGCAAATTATAATAAATTATAATGCTGTGAAACAGCAAACAATAATGTTGAAGGCAATATTTTCTCCATACCTATTATTGCAAAAGAGAGCGTGGAATTGTCAAAGAATCACCTAGCCGTGTTCCCATAATTAATTTTCAGGAATTTCGGCCTCGGAAAATCCACAATCAATCCATTTTTTTAAAAAGTGTTTTGCAGCTTAGCCTTTCTGTCTCGCAGTAGTTGTCTGTGCGATATTTTTCAATAAACATTTTTCTTGCATGTAATGATTGATGCCCAGACTTCTATAGAATATTATGTTGCTGTAAACATTGAATTTCGACGGGAGGAATATTTTTAGGTAAGCATTTATTAAACTCTAAAAAGAGCCTGAAAACAAAGAGAAACGATAAAAGGAATTTAAAGCAAGTATTTACGCCCCAAAATTAAAATATATATTTGGTTCAACTCTGGAGATGTAAAATGAAAAAGGCACTAATACTGACAAGTTCCTTCCGAAATTTCATCAAGAGTTTAATGGTATTTTAATGAAAAGATCCCCAAACCTTTATAGCCAAGAATAACAAAAACGATTTTAAAACACATACCTTTATAAATCCACGGATGTAGAAAATAAAATGAAATGTCACCACTAATGCCACCAAAAAATGTGATTATATTTAGATATCGGACACTGATACACACACGGGTAAAAACCGAAGGAATAATGTTTCAAGGATAGCTGCAGACACAAATAAGCAGAACTCTTTTGCTTCAGTTACAATCATTAATTACTTCAAGCACGCCCTTATGTTCTTAAGAATTCTTTCTCTAAAGGGTATCTTCCGTCACATTCACTCATGGCTTTGTCGGTCATCTCCTCCTTCCTCTAACACTCCTCTTTCATAAATGTGTTTTGTTATTCAATTTTCATCTATTTTTACGAAGTGGTCAAACCAACAAAGCATGTTCATTTCACAAAAGTCCATCAATGGAGCATTCACTTTACATTCTTATATTACACACTCAATTCTAACCTATCTCTTCTTCATTTACCGCAAACACGTTTAAGATACCCCATGCCCATTGTATTCAGCCTACTCATATCATTTCGTAAGTTTCGCTAACATACTCTAATAAAGATAGAAGTACACTATCTTGTACTGCAATTTTTGCTTTCTTAGTCAAACGTTAATTCCTAGATATACTCCACATGCTACATGCGACTTTCCTCCATGATGGCACATGCTTGTTAATTTATTCATCTAGCCTCCCATATTTAAAAAAAAATTGGACACAGACATATTCAGTCCATGATATATTTCACATCTAATATTTTATAATGACTGCATATTTTAATAATAATAGAAAACATTTACATTTGCTTCTTTGTCTGTAAGCAGGTCGAAATAATGATTTTGTTTTTAGGCACAAACTTAATTAGGTACAGTTGATTCATACGCATTTTTCAGCTAGATAAATCTTTGAAATAGTTAGCTAAAACATGCTACTCATAAGTAATTTCATCGAATTCTCAAATATTTCTTTAAAACTAAATTCATTTTCGAAAAAAATTTCCATTTCCTAATTGACGCTTTTTCTTTGAATTGATCCTCGAGGTCTTACGTTGTGCATGCATTTGAGAGAGTAGGTACATTTATTTTTATAGACCAGGTGCAAATAAATAGGATATAAAGGTGTGCAAACCTCCCCCTTTCCATCCCCGTTACCGGGTCACCGTTTTCTAGATGGGAGGAAGGGAAAGGAAAAATGATTAAAACTGGTTAAGGCGACGCCGGACGTATTCTTTTACTTTATTGATACTTCCCTTGAGAGCATTTAAGGCGAGATGGAAGAAAAAATTACTGAGCGCAGGACTCCGCAGAAGGCCTTGCGATGCAGAGCGTTAACCCCATATTCACCAGAAAAACGAATTTGGCACGAGATAACTTCGGGAGAGAAAAATGAAGAAACGAAATGAATTCCGAGGAATCGAACCGTTGAAAAGATTGCTTTTCGCGTGCATTACTATGATTCATTTTTTGAGGGTAAACTCGACCCAACGTTAGAGGAGCTTACATTGAACGAGAGGAATAACATTGAGGTCTACAGTACTACTCAATTAAAAACTAACCTTGTGCAAACAAAGTTGGAAAACGTTCCAATTTTTTTCCTTGGACTTAGTCTCAATTCGAGGAACTGATTATACCGGGGAACGGATTGGTTTTGCAGACAGAGGGTGGCAATTCCACGTGCACTCGGCCAAATGACCATACCGATCTCGACCATCTCCGATTCTTACGACTTTTGGTACAAAAGGAGACTATGATGTGAAATGATGTCTCTCAAATTATTAGCTCGTAATATTAATGAACTTTAAAGATAGCGTGCTTCGAATATTTGAAGTTAGCGCCAAACGGCGGGCTCCGAACTTCGACTCCATTTAATGTCATAGTGATCATATTTTGAATATGATGACATTTTTGTAATTAAAAAATCAATAAATCTTTTCCTCAAGATTTTCCAATCATGCATGTAATCTGAGCTCTTTCACAAGTGTAATTTTACCGTATTTTGAAATTAGATCCATATTTATGGCAAAATAACTCTGTTATTAATCTTAAAAAAGGACAAATATGAACTCAGCTGAACAAACATGATGCAGAACTATGCGTAGAGTATGTACGCTTAACTTGTGGCACCCAATGATGGCGTGATGGAGCAACAATTCAGAGAAAGGTGAAAATTTAACTTCGTGTGCTGCGTAAAGAAGCGATGTTTAATTAGTTGCTTAAGGTTGAGGTAGTTTATTTTTCTAAAGTTCAAACTTTTCCTTTTCCAAACCATTAATTATATTTGTACTTTTTTAAATCAAGTATACAGAAAATAGAGCAAACGCAATAGTCTACAATGCCTAACTGAGAATTCCATCTCGAGGGCTCGAATTTAAAACTTAACAACAGTGGAGATTTTTCAGTGAAACCCCGATCCCTCAATGCTGCCATATGGAGATCACTTCAATTTGAAATATTCCGACCGTCGGATGAGCTTTAAAACTGAAGATACCTTGCAGCCTTTTAGTAAGGATAGGCTTATTCCAATACCGGGTTTCCCTCCACCGTTTGTCCATCCCTTAAAAAAACCCTTCTTTATTATCCACCTACCTATCCCCAATGGTAATAGACATTAGTTTTCGTTTCCAGCACATAGTAACCAACCTACCAGCCAAAATGATATCATCAATCGTCCGACAGGATATTTCTGATATACTTATCCTTACCATATTACTACGAAAACACGTGACCTCATTCAATGTTAAAATTAGCGCTAAACGTCAAATTTACCATTATCATGCTCAGAAGAATCGGGGAATCTCCGTACCTAAGAAATAATGGCGTTTACCGCTCCCTCGGCAGCCATCTGAGAAGCTGGGTCAGAACAGCGACGGATATCTCTAGGATTTCAGCAAGAGGAAATACAAGTGCACTCCTCACAAAAACGGCATGCCGCAAAAGAAGAATACACACGTCTGGAGTTGGCATTTCTACGGACGTTATACGTAAAAGGAGACAGCTACGGGCAGATATGATTGATAGCAGAGGAAATGAGTAGGTCTGCAGTAGAGAGACAAAAATGTACGGACGAGCAATCACACAGGCTTCATCAGGGGAGCAAAATGAAGAAAACTACTCCTAGAAAATAATTTCAGAGAAGAGTGAAACAGGATTAGCAATTTTTTTGCTCTACTTTCTTTTTAGAGTGTAAGAACTGAGAGGAAAAAGATTTATGAAAGAGAGGAGTTAATGAGGTGTCGGCAAATTTACTCTTACGGAAACACCAAAAAATGAACATGTATGTTTACTAACAACAAAGCAATTCTGAGGCTATTTTTATCTGAAATTATATAATACATGACAAAAATGAGAAACAGGAGATATTAAAAAGAAGAAAGATTTAGTTTTTCTTCCCACGCTTTTGAAATGAGTGAAGTCTTAACGGGTTTTCTAACAGACCAGGTGGGCTTTTGACGTTTTGATGGCAGGGTGAGGCATCAACATTAGGAATTGTAACCTGAAACTCAAATTCCTTATGACGATGACAGAGTCAGCTATCGAAACGTTGAGTCAGCTGCATGACCTGGTGGGAAAAAAAATGAGAACCTCACTCAGATCCAAAAGACGTTAAATGCAGGAATTATTAGAGATATTATACATTAATGTGATTAACCTTACCTACCACAATCTCAAGTTTACCTAGAGTGAAATGAAAATTTAAAAGCAAACGGACCAACAGAATGAATAATATTTAGCTATGCCAAGATTATTCGTGCATATTCCCTGATTAATGCCAAGATCTCAATGTCATATCTGTCTGTAACCCGTTTGTTAGTCGTAGAACACCTGTAAGACAAGTCTAGGCTGAGTTAACAACATTATATAGAATCTAACAGAGAAGAAAAAGTTCGGAATAAGCAAAAAATGACTGAACTGCGGCATTAAAACTACAATTAAAAAAACGAAAATTCACCGGCAAATTCAATTCCCCACGCAGTAATTTTCTCATCCGTCAGCCGTTACGTAAGAAGTGTTCATGAGAGCAGAGCTTTTCACAAACTCGTATGTATAATCTACATGCAGGACAGTTAACCGTAAGAATAATAATATTTTTATTCAAAAGGACGAGCATTTTAAATTCACGTAATAAATAATAATAATAATAACTTTATTAAGAAAATGCGTTAACTAAATGGCTTGCGGCAACGCACGGCACGGTATCACTTCTTTGTTCTATATTGATTACAATAGAAGGAATAAAATCATTAATTGTAGTGCATATAGGATATACAAAGTATTATTTTTATCAAAATGTAATAAACCATCTGGAATTCACATGTAAACGTGACGTTTTACTGCCAGCGATACCATCTCGTAACGTCATCTTCCGGAATCTCGATTAAATGATTAGGCGCAGCCATGAACATGATTTGTAGCAAGTAAAATTTCCATAGGAGTGTTAATTTAGTAGCAGATTTTTTAATAAGCATTAATAGTTACTAAGAATAAAAATACTTAGGAAGTAAACGAAAAAAAATTTAATTTCTTCAAAACTTATAAATCTCAAGGAGTGTTGCAACATCAACAAGCATTCATGGCGACATTCTAGGATGTATTACATTTCCTCTAACTCCCAGTACCCACACAGTTTACACAAAAAAATCTTAATCTAGTCTCACTGCTCCACAACAGTGAGCATTGTGATACTCTGTAATAAACCGACGTTCTTTGTCGGCATCATTTTGGCACCGAAACTTTTATGACATAAACTGAAAATACAATAATATTTATAAGTAATTCATGCCTTCAATTACTTTTAGTAAAGTTCAGGTGCATCGCCTAAAAAAAAACACCAACAATCCCGCTTCCCCGTCCACCTTGCGAGACCTTTCACGAGAGGTGGAAGGACAGACGTAGGAACGCCTTTTCATCTCTCCCCGGTATTTTTTTCACATTTCTCCGAAAGCGGCGAATTCACCCCACCCTGCTCGAACGTCATTATTTCAAGGGTCGTTGAGCTGACCCTTCCACACACATATACACACACATCCAAGCAGCCCTCACTCATCTCTCCATTGTGATGCAACGTTCCATGTTTTCCCAACATCTGAGTTTTTCCTCCTCCAGTCTCCCTCTCTTTTTCTCTCTCACTTTCCTCCCACGCTCGTCCATTTCGTAGGTTCTCTCTGTTTCTCTGGATCCCGCCAGCATCCCTCTTCACCCACATCATATGCGTATCCCACATCACCGCCTCTCGTGTCTTCTTTCATTCTCCATCCCTTTCCGACACCCGTCACATTATACGCAGTCTCCCACGCCGTTCCGTTCCGGCGCTCTTCCGTTTCCTCTCGCGAGGAAACACCTCTTATTCTCATGCTCGCCATTATATTACAGCGCGTGACATAATGACCGCATTTCCTCACGGGTAAGAAAATGGAATTCCACCTCAGGAATTAAAAACTACATTCATTTAACTCCAAATAAACCTAGATTTTTAACTCCAAACACATAATGCAAATGATATCATGCACAGAAGTGGATTATATTTTAGAGGTGTAAAAACCCCTGAGTGTAATTGCTTTTACCATGGTTAAACTGACAAATATTTTAATTCTCTAATAAATGATCTCTATATATTTAATAATGTTGTCTCAGGACAGATGTGGTGGGACTTATACATAGTATTTGAAGGTATTCTTCGCCGTATTTCACTTTTTTTAAAAGGGAAAGTGGAAATTTGGAGAGCAATCTTTCATTCATAATGTATATTTACACCAGTTTAATTTAATGCACGACCAGTTTCGTCACATAGATGATATCATCAGATAGTGTCACGTCATCATCCGGACGATGCCACCTATGTAAAGAAACCGGTCATTCATTAAATAAAATGAATAAAAATATATATTATTTATTTGAGAAAACAAATTTTAACAAATTTGAGTTAAAAACAACGAATTACTTCAAAAAACCTATAATCTGGGCGTCAGAACGTATTCAGTGATTTAAAAACCATAACGATAACTCTGTTTTCTGAGCTTTTATTAGATGAAACGCATGAATTTGATCTTATTCTTAATATTTTATACGAAACCTTAGTGAAAAGCGTAGCTAAAATATTAGGATCGTCTCAAATGCACTCATTCCTTGCTGGGTCATTCCGTGTCATTTCAAACGAGTTGACCTTGACCTCACCGATTTCGACCAGTATTGAAGGACTAATTGCGTTTCACTGCGTTGCCAAATTGTTTTGGAAAATCTGTATCCGCTGCCTAGTTAAGGGAGTATGAAATGTTCAGTTCTCACAAATTTATGTTTGATTTTTTATTAGTATCTCCGGATATATAGTACTTATGTCAGAGCACAAGGGCTCGTTTGAAATAAAAAGCAATGATGCAGAATATTATTACGTTATTTATTACAATTTCTATAATTATAAATATATTGTTTTATTTTTTAAATCTCAAACGCGCTTTTCTCAAAATACGTCCGCTTTCGACTCTGCACATTTCTTTATATTTTGCAGCTAAATAAATATATTAGCTATGCATCGTTGAAGTTTTGCTATGGAAATTTTTATTTTAAGGGAGAAATTAATTTGAACGTGTCGTCATGTTTGCCTTTTATTTATCTGGTACTAAGTTTCGTGACATCTGACGCTAGGTAGACGGTGTTTTTATATCGGCGTTTAATCGTTCACCACTAATGTATTAACTGAATTCAATGGGCTGATTTCTAAATAAAAACCAAAATTGATAAAGTAGCTACCAAATCACGATGGGAGACTATTGTGTCAATTTTTCATTCATAATCATTCCTCGATTTCTTCCTAACAGAAGTTTTAAAATTCAGAAGGAAATTGAGGTTAAATAATAGTGGCAAAATAACAACATTGTTGGGACATATCGTTATACAAGGATGAATATTACGATCGTTAGCGTGGAAATAGCAAGAAAAAATGTTACAAAATGGCCCCTAAAAATGGTTTACTTACGTGTGAGAAAAAATTCGGTACAGGAAGTCTGCGACTTAAAATCACTGCGGGATGCATAAATGATATGATAGGGAATCACGGCAAGATTTCAAGCTTTCCCGGTGAATATTTTTTGGAAAATATAACTTGATACTTCGATGATTTCTCTAGTGAATTCATGATGATGATTCTTGATTGGTAACCCTAAACAGACCTGAGGATGACGGAAAAGTCTTTCAACGAAACGTTGGCCGTCATGCAGACATTCACTTAAGAAGATTGTATTCCTTTGCTTCGTATATGCACGTGAAAATGTTTAAACAGACATTATAAATCTCCCAAGGTACGTGTAAACATGTCAGCCTGTAGAATATTTTAAAATAAAACTATTTGAATCAATTTTTTCTATAACTTTCATCCTAGAATTAGACAAGAGAGAGTTTGTTGTGTATTGGAATGGTGGATAGTATTCAACTTTTTGTGGTTTACAGCAGTTACAATGTGATCTGGTTGATTTGCTTTTGAAGATTGTGTCAATGGGCATTACTGTTATATACATACCTACATGTTTTTGTATTCATTTTACTACGTTTTATTGTGATGTAGGGTTGGATATGAAATGTCTGACGTATTAAATTCTGCTTATATACCTTGTAAATAATTTTATTTTTGTTGTTATTATTATTACTGTATTTTTTGTAAACTTTATTTAAATTTTTGTAAATAAATGTGTTGATAGTGAATGTGCTGAAAATCTGAGAGGCCGATGTCGGCCTTCAACAATGAACGTTTGCTATTTTCAATAATTCTCAAGCATGACTGATAGATAAGGTGTCAGAATAATTAGCTAGCACTAATGCGGATTTTATTCAGGAGTGGCTTTGTCAGCAACGAGTCATTTAACACCCAAACTCCTTTGAATTTCCGAGCATAAGTTCGCCGTCGAAAGAGGCCTCTGATACCGGGGGGGACAGGGGTCGTGGATGCGAAATCAGTAGCGTCTCGTCTCGCAGAGAGACACTCACCAAGGTTTTTCAAATCCTGATTAAACTGAATGCCGTGGGTGGCGCCACGGAATGCGTGGCACAATCCACGGAATGGCTCGAGCAATCGTTTTAATGAAAGCACTTACATACCTGCCGCGCACCCGGCTTAGCATTAGAACTGAAGCAATTAAATTCCTGTTAGCGGTTAGAGGAACTCCGTGAGAAGCAGGGAGAGGGAGGCCGGGGAATTCCATGGGAAAGCGAAATGGCAGTGGGTGGTCGGAGGGAAGGATTGAGGGCAGGAGTGCTTGTGAAGGGGGATAATTAACGAGAGTGGGTAGGGTAAAGGTGGTGCCGTGAGGGTGTATAAGGGGCACGGTTGTGTGGCAGGCGCAAGGGGAATTTGCGGGTGATTGACTTCTGGGCAAGCTGGGTAGCAAAGGCGAAGGGGATGACTGTGTACCCAGTGGATCCAATGGAGTGCGAGAAGGAGCAAAAATCTTGAGATGTGGTAGAAGTTAGGACTTAAACGAGAAGGAAGCGTTGCGGTGTGCAGAAGATTCGATGAAGTTACTCGTACATGTATAAATGCATACCGATCACAAAGTTTCCTTTCCGGGTAAGCACAGACAACAAAATTGAATTCACGACGATAAGTCTGTAAGGCTGACTCATCTTTTATAAATTAGTCCATACTGCCCTTGTCCTGCATCACTCTTATGCTCCAGGCACACTATACACTATAATGCAAGGCTACTCATAAAAGTAAGAGAGCAGACACTGGAGTAAGTAGAAGAATAGCGCTAGCAAAAGAAGCGTTCAGTGATTGGAGGAATCTGATGATGGGACTTCGGGTAAGGAATAATAGTAGAGGCTAACGTAGAGTCTGATATTAAGTGCATCATTGCATGGAGCAGAAACGTAGGCTCTTAGAAGGAAAGACGAGAACAGACTACAGGCATTTTTTATGTAGATGTGAAGAATAATGTAGAAGGTGCGCTGGACGGAAAGGAAGACAAACGAGGAAGTGCTTGGTACGGTGAGTGAGGAGAAGAAATTTCTGTAGGAGACTGGGAGGAGGTAGAGTAGCTAGTTAGAAGAGACAATGAGGGGCGATGAGTTGCTGAAGGCCGGTAAAGAGGGGAGATTGTTTGGTAAGCAGGAGAGGGGGGAAAGAGAATAGGTTTTACGGAAGCAAGATAGGACGTATGCTGAGATAAAGAAATAAATTGTGCAGATAGGTAGAGTTCTGCGCCTGTGAGAATCTAGAAGATTTGTATTCTTTTCCAATTGAAAATATCTTAACCGGCAGATTACCCTGACGATGATTAGACAAGATTTCATTGCAATTAGCACACGCCCTTCTGTTCTTAAGGCTCCTAACATTACTTCTGTGAAGATCGTCCCTATATGTCAGTGTCCCGCATATACCTCCAAGTGGTGGGTCATGGGCAACAGGATGCTCTCTCTCAATGTAGCCCTTTCAGAAGGGATCCTAGCTCAAGTATAAAATAGTGAAAGTGAGCCTAAGGTACTCATAGGCTTTGGTTTTTTCTTGTGGTATGCTGGTGATAATGAACCAAAACTGACCGGTAGAGCACCGTAACCAGTTGCAGCAAAAGTTGCAATTGGCGCGGGTACTGCAAAGGCCGGAAAATTTGCATACTCTATTCCATCTTACTGATAAAAGTCAACAAGTAGTCTCAGATTGCATGAGCCACGATAGGTAGCAGAGGCTGTATACCTTAGGTTGCCTCATCAAGAAACAGACGGAGTTTCAAGCTGTTCGTCAAAAACAAAGAAATAATTGGACTATTTCAAAAATAATATTTAATTCACGACCGGAATTGATTCAGAGGATCATCTTGACGTGAATCTCCTCCTAAAGGTTCACTCTGGCCAAATTAAGAGACTCCCTACACCTATCAGATGATTAGACAAAGTATGGAAACAGGTTATTCATGAGGTAAGAGGAAAACGAACAATTTTTCGCTATGGAATATGAGCAAGTTTGAAGAACAGCTGAGTTTTTATTCGTTTCCCACATATAATAACTTTCATCGAGTGACGATAAACACTATTGCATGGATTAAGCACATAAACAACAAATGAGGTTTGTTGCTAAATGGGAAATGAATCTGACATGGTAGTCATTGTGAAACATTAATCAATTTGACGAATAACAACTTCAAAAAACAACAGAGAAATCATATGACGACTGGGGTATTGATAAGATGGAGTATAAGATTTAAATACAATGTACGTACCATAATTAATCATTTCCTGAATTATATTGCCGAAATATCGAAAATTATACTGAAAAAGGACTCATACATTAGATATTCAAAAGCAGAACCAGAAACCATACTACGAATCCGGAACAGATGGTTTTTCCTACCGAGATGATTGCACTAGCAAAATCCATCTCAACTCTTTGAAACTATTATTTTTCAGTAATATTCGAGGTACAGAGAAACTTTTGAAAGCATTAGCGCAATTTATATCAACTAAAGCCATGGGCAGCTGTAACAAAATCCCTGGCTCCATCATCAGATGTTGACGGTTTCATTTTCGGTTATGATCTTTAAATATAATGACTCTTGAGGTGCATATTTGATATCCATGAATGTATTCATTAGTATTCAACATATTCTTCCAGTGAATAGTATACTACAACACGTAAAAATTCCTAAAGTCATAAGTGCACAGTTCTGCATACGTGCGTGCATCAAGTGTCGTGCTCATGAAGGCTATTTTAGATTTTGAGTAATTTAGAGGAAGTAAAACATGTAAAATTTGCGAGGTTGAAGAAGTATGTATCCTAAAATATAATGACGTATTTCAAGTAGCCATCAGTGTAAATCTTTACCTTGCACTTCGCATCCCACACAGAAAAACTGAATCTCACAGTACAAAATCATAAATACTTGAAAACGGTTTAACATATATAAAGGCTTCATTTATAAGATGATAACCATGGCATTGAATACCGTGGCTATACCTGAGTTCTTAAAATATAGCAATAACTCAGTACTCATTCAGAACCTGTCCATCAAAAGTCGCTGGAAAAAAAGTTATTTGTCACAAACTTTCTTTGATATGGGAAGTAAATTCACATAAATGCATGCAGATGTACTGAATTAATTACTTGTTGCCATCATTAGCCAAATATGTCAAACCAAGATAGAGAACACCAAAATTCTGTCTAAGACAGTTACTTGTCCATTGCTTATTTTTATTTCAAAGGATTAAAGTTATTTTCTCATTATTATTTGTCAAAACAGAAACTTTTTGAAATTTCATGAAGGAGAGATTGCTTACAGTACAATAATTTGACTGCGGTGCGATGAGACAAAGGATGGGATGCCACGGCATTGGTGTCAGAGAAGTTAAAAACTATCAATTCTCCACTGAATAACTACCTCATTAGTCAGGAGAAGTAAAGCAGGATAACGATAATCTCTGATAATTCATGACTTTGAAATACGCAGTTCCAATATGCAGAAATATTTAATGGAGACATCGGGATTAATTTAGACCAACTTAAGGAAGGGCGTTTTAGAAGACTCGAGCTGACCTAATATAGGAAATTATTTTGAAAATGTCTTAAATTGAAAACATCAACTAATTGCTAAGGTTACGACTTAGAGGAAGCTCTCCACTCAATGAATTGGGTTATAAAATTCTTGGACCTGCTCCTCCACTCAATTTAAAATTTTAAGTACGAACGGAACGAACTCACTTCCAGATTAATTACGTCTCTTAATTACATCCACGAAAATCCTTCGCTTAATGAAACAGCGCCATTCGGTATATATACAATTCCTAAAGGATTATCATGATAGGATCTAGTTCGTTTCCAACGGACTCACTAACTTACGTGAAGATAAGAACATAGTATCAGGTAAATATAATACGAAAATTTACTTAGTTACAGAGATGGTTCGTACAACGCACGAATAACAGGTATTGATACGGTTTTCATTCAGGAATATATTATGAAGGACATTTAAAATGTGTCAAAGTTTATTACTCATAAGAAAATCATTCTTAGTGTTTGTGTGTGTGTGTGTGTACCTTTGGGCCGTACATGCTCACCGACAATAGCACTGATCTGTAAGAAAACAATACGGTGCAATTACAAAATTGCAATACGTATCAGGCAAGTTTTACTGAAACAATGTATTAATAAACGGTGCAAATATCAGGAGTTTTAGGTAAAATATTTTTTTTCAAACTTCTGCCAACGTAGGTATCGGATATTTATTTATCCATCTTCAGTGGTATAAAAAATCACACAAAAATTAAAAAAAACTTTTTCATTATGTATCATTTGATTTATAGCCCTAAAGATGGATAAAAAAAATATCCGAAACGTTGGCAGATGTTTGGAAAAAATATTTGACCTAAAACTCCTGATATTTGCAACGTATAATATTAGAGGTCGAGAAAACATTTCATTTGAATGAATTAATAAAGTAAGATCTGGTGCTTTATCGGCGAATCAGATGCAGAAACTTTTCTTGGGTTTCCAGTCCGATTAAAAACTTGATATAGGCCAATGTTTTGACATCCGACTCGGACTTTATCTCCAGGGCAGTCAAAAAGTTTCATTTTCCACTGCCATAATGACGATTTTCGATTTGAACGTTAACATGTTGTCCGATATGGAGCCTTTAATCCTGTGGGAAACCCGAGAAACATTTTTGCAATATAGTAATGATTATCGTGAAGTTAGACGATTTTTATTAACACCTCAAGCTATCATTCTCGCAATAATTTATATAGGGAAAAGCTTCCCGAGTACAATATTTCTATCGACCCATATGTTCACTTAGATTACAATAATTTTGAAAAATCATAGAAACACATACATAATATAAAAAAATTGAGAAATATGATGAATTAACAGCGAAAAAATGATTAATATTTTTTTAATCAAGTTGAAGATCTTTCCCTAGTTCTTTCATTTCACTTTTTACAATTTTCAAACCACAAATAACTTTTCCTCAATAGATTCCCAGCTAAGTACTTTTCACATGGTGTTGGGAATGAAGGAGGTGATTCTTGACGTCTCAGGGAAAATATTCGGTGCCGTCTGGGTGCATTTTATTTCTCTCAAAAATTGAAAGATGATGTTGTCCATGTGTTAAACGTTCAGAAATTCTTCACCTCCGAAACTTCAACTTAATTTATTTTATGATGCATTCATAGGGCGTACAAAATAACTTTACTATCTTAATTATGACTTTTAACCTCGTTACAGTACTTTACCAGAGAGTTTCTAACGGTTTACACCATGGAACTCTCAATAAAGAAATGTACATACATTTGCAATAGAATTTCGATTTAACACTACCCGATAGCAATGCAACATGATGATTTAAATATCATAAAATTTCTTCCATTGTGTTAACAGCTTTCGTATTATTCTGAATAATTTATTTATTTATTAACTTTATTGTAAGTTTTCCTGCTATTTGATCCCTTCAGTGCAGGATTCACTGTCGTACGGAAACGAAGGTTGATTTAATAGATGAAACCTCCATCACTTAGATGAAAGCATCAATTACCACATGGTGCCGATAATTGTTCGGCAGCACTTGCGATACTGGCAGCAAATTATAGAATGACTCCCTCCTCCCTCAAAGATAAACACGACTCATCAGGGTGAAATTACAAGTCGTCAAGCTCAAATCATGACAAGTCGTAAGTTATATCTACTCTAAAGTGGTGAATACTTTTGATTATTCCAAACTAATAGTAACAAATACTGTCAGTGTTAATATAAAATAACACCACCATTTAAAATGTGAAATACAGTCAGTAAGCACTGAATAATATTCATCACTGGTACGGACCACGCATCGTAAATGTCATTTACGTGGCTAATCGCTCATATCACAGAATTTTGGTGCTGCTGGCAGATTTATAGGTTGCGTAGATTATAGTAAAGATAATAATAAGAGCCTGATGGAGAAAGCCAGGCATAATCTTCACTAGGTTTTTTATGGTGGAAATTTAAACCTGGTACAAGTACTTGGTTAGAAGTTATGGAAGGGAGGATGACATGACGTATAGCAATTCTTACCTAATGGTACTTAGGTGAAGGATGACAGCAGATGGCAGCGACAGTAATGGAACAATTCAGGCCACATAAAATGAGTACGTTACACACCTGCAGACTTGCAGAGATCTTCTTTTAACGGCCACCAATTCCAAGTTCTAGAATTGCTGAGATATTACAGACCTAAAAGAAAAGAAATTAAACCATACAGGTGGTACTAAGACATTATCACAAGAGCGAAAATACGAGATAAGTAGGTATTACATGGCCTTTGGACTTCTTGCAATACACCGTTAATTTTTTTTCTAATCGGATTATCTATGAATATTCACCAAAGTAATGTTTTTATAGCACATAAGAATATATGTAGGTTGTGTTTAAATTGGATTTGATCCATATGTTATATCTACATTCTACCCTGCCAGCCTCCAAAGAGGCGTCTGATAGGGTGTGTTTGGACACTAGCCATGGAAAGGGAGGAAAAGGGAAAAAAAGGGGAGGAATGGGGTGAATTTTGCGATAAATGTGCTTTAACATAGTGTTACGCTATTTTAGTTATAATCAGTATTGGTGCGTGGAAAGAAGGAATTTTTTTACCAATCAGCTCGGCCGTGTATCCTTCTAAATTTGTCTCTCCTATCAGTTCCAGAGATACAGGATGCGAGGATGACATTATAATCTCCGTCTAGTCCTGAAACTTGCCTTCTCGGAGCTTTTCAAGTAATCTAAGCCTAGCGTATAGCCTCTGAGTCTCTAACGATTCTCAACCTAATCCTTCCATCAACTTTGTGACAATTTCTGTACGCTCGTGGCAGTTTTTAACAAAACGTGCGGATTTCCTCTGTATTTTATTTACTTTGCGAAGTAAACATTTCTGTGCATGATCTATGATGCTCGTGGTGTATTAAAAATGTGGCCTAACCAGAGCAAAGTTGCAGCTATTTCACTATTTTATCTGAGAGCCTTCCTAGAATTGAGAATCGTTGATTTCGATCTATACGTATTTAAATTAATCTTTTCGCAAATTCATACACGTTACGATGAGAGTATAACCCGGTATATAACGCGTGGTAATCTTTATCCTGGGCTGATAATTGCCAGTTAGTGAAATTAGAGGAAATACTAAAAAATGCAAATAATCTTTTCACTTTGGATAATAAAGTCAACTCCCTCTAAAAGCTTGCTTTCTAGTCAAAAGATAATTATAATCTAACCCAAGTTCTGGGCTTGCCTGAGCTGTCTATAGCGGAGGAAAACCATGAATATATTTAGGTGTTTACCTCCCTTTTAGTGCACATGAATAACATCAAGATAAGAAAAAAAATATTAAAAACCTTCAATCTAATGCGTTGATTGAAAAGGTTTACTTTATCGTTTTTTTGTCCATTTTAGTACGAACCATATCCAAATGAATTCACACCTTGGCCTATGGAAAGGATATTGTAGAACCAAAATATTCTATAATAAAAACCACCATTTTCCACCCAAAGAAAGGCTTTATATTTTTACTGTAAATGCGAGCGAAAATATCTGTACTGCCACGCTATTTATGAAATTACGTTTTATACGTCTGGTTTCAATTACTTAGACCACGATTGAATCATCCACGTTCAATTAACTACATTCAGATCAATGATATAGTCGATCAAGCGATGCAAAATTAATTGACTGATGTAACTGCGGGTGCAAGCGGGTTAGTTAGGCCTATAATTCACTCTAGGACATAGTCCAGTCCACTCCAGGACATAGTTCGCTGCATACGCAGGTTTGAGTTAATCTTCCCGAGCTCACAAGATACTGCACATTTGAACTATGGCCCATGGTAGTGTGTAAACCAAGGAGGTTAGAAAAGAACAGGAGGCGACATACCACTTGATTCTTGAAGCCAATTCCGCCATTGCAGTCGGCACAGTTTAGACCTTCCTCTGGCTTACCTGTCCTGTGGTCGCGTTCGATTTTCGTCAAATCTAAGTTAAAAACCACAGACAAGGCGATGTTTTGTGACTGGTTCGGCAACACCTACTCGGCACAAAATCCTTCCCAAGCACCCCTATTCATAGATCTTGAATCTTCTTGCATTCTTATCCACCAGGATTTTTCGCCCCCTGGACTCAATAAATCACACTAGTTTCTCCCTCCCTCTCATCTCATCTCTCCCTGCTTCCTCCACTCTCCTCTTCCTTTTGCTCCCCTTTTTTCCTCTCTCCCCTCCGCTCGCCCTCTCCCCGCCCGCCCTCTCCCCGCTCTTCGTCTTTCCCCTTCTTCCTCTCCCCCCTCTTTCCCCTCCTTCCCCTAGTAACACCTTCGTTTTCGCCCTCTTTCCCCTCTCATACCTCAACCTCTATCCTTTTCCTCATTCCTACTCTTCTCCTAGAGAAAGGTGGAGCTAATATCTTCACCGAAATATCGGAAGTTTTAAATTGTGAGTGTTCTTTTTTCCGTTTATATATTTTTATCGGCCACCCTCTTGGCATATTATATATATATATATATATATATATATATATATATATATATATATATATATATATATATATATATATATATGATTCGTTCAAACAGATGGTGAAAGAAAGTTGATAGGAAACAAAATTTGACAACACAATAGTGCTGTGAAGATGGAATGATGGGCGATTCCAAGTGAAAAAAAATCGACTAGGCCGGGCAACGAACCACGGACCTTTCGATGTCGCGCCGAATGCTCAGACCACCGAGAATACTAGTCTTATAAAAAAATGGAATCGGCGTATTTATAATTTATATGTTTCCTATCCTCTTTCTTTCACCATCTGTTTGAACGAAATATTTATTGTTTACGCTTGTGAGCGGTTTGAGTGAATGAATGAATGGCAATATACATATAAATATAATTATATATGTATATTTGTATATATATATATATATATATATATATATATAAGGATAAACTATATGAGTAAATTTGCTTACGTGTACACAGCTATTGTAGAAAGAGTCCATTTTGTGCATGTTCCTCATTCAATGAAACGGTATCTGCGTCGAAACGCCGATTTTTAAGGCTCTGAACGCTACACTCCTCAATTAACCTACTAAGCACCTACGTGCTCATTAGTAGGTAGCGCTTTGTCAAATAAGAGATCGGAAATTAATTCGTACTTAAGGTTTCGGTCCAAGATTTCACATCGCCGCCTTAAGCAGGCCACCGTGAAACCACAAAAGAGAAGGTGGAGAGGGAAAGAGAGAGCGTGGGCTCAGAGTGGGACGAATAAGGGAAAGGGTATGCTCGGAGGAGAAGGTCGCAGAATGTCACGCCATAAGCGCCAAATTGAGGGACCCAACTGGTGGGGGTGGGGGCCATCCGTAATTGTCCCACGCAAAACCCCACACAAGAGTCGCCACTCCACGGTGATGGAGGGGGTGCGGACCCCTACCCCGCCCCCCATCCACACGCACCCACACCTAGACCACCCTAAAACACCACCACCAACACCATCCTCCCGAATCCAAACACCCAACCAAACCCTTCCCGGTCGTCTGTCTTTGTCAACCGGTCCTTACTTACCTCCTCGTCAACCCTCGCTCGCCCACCGCACAGCATGGCAGCGTTCGTCGCATTAATGGACTAGTATATAAAAAAAGGGACGATGGCTCTCTCGCAACACGGTAAAGGAGCTGGTCGGTCCAAGAAGTGAGATAAAACAATGCGGATCTTTCACCACTGGAATGCAAACAATTGTGCAAACGCATGACTGAAAGAGTGATCGCGTCATGGCACGCGAATTAATTAATATTGTTTGTACGAGCGGGAAATCATAAGAGCACAAGAGGTCCTTCAACGCTTGGCGTTCCTCGAGGAAGCAATTATGATCATCCAGCTATTTGGACATCTGTGTTGAAAATAGAACCTTTACTGGCTTCAGTGAGGTGAAATAATTTCACCTCAACTTGGATATTTAGAAGAAAAAATGATGAGGCATAATCCATACTATTAAATCCAACAATGGCATACAAAATAAACTATATCAATCACCATTATTTTTACTGTGCTGACGAAAGAATAAAAATTGCATCTACATGCTACCCGCATCAATGACGTATTACGGGATGGAGTATTATGGCACCAACCATGTAAATGGGAGGGAATGCGATGCTCACCATTCAATAATTTGGCAGTCTCCGTTCTTCATTGAAAATAGAACCTTTACTAGCTTGATTTTGCTGTAGTAATTCCACCTCAATGTATAGTGTATGCATATTCGGGGGAAATTTATTATGATGATAGGTCAAAATTGTGATACATGGACTTATGATAAACTCAATAAAAGATATCCTCCCACCATATTTTTACTGTGCTGACACGGCAATTCTACATCTATTAGCTTTCATGCCAGTCGCTTCAGGGGCGTGTGACAGTAGTTTTAGCACATCAACCATGCAAATTGGAGGTAAATGAAGGAGGTATGACAAAGGTGAATTGCATATTATCCGTGTGCCTAACATGGACATTAAATAGTTTTGTAACACATACCTGTTGTTTTATGTCACACCGACGGCTTTTCACGCAAAATAACAATGAAATCTTTGAAGAAGCTATAGTAAAATACACTTCAGGTTGCCAGGAGCATCGATCTAGATACCTGGCAGGTAAATGTACCGACAGAAGTAGTCAATCAAATAAATGTAGGACTGTGATCTGAATTTAAATCGTAGAAAAAGTAGAATCGTGAGGTGAAATGTCAAAATGTCACCACCAATGTTTTATAAACCATAAAGTAACAATTTTCCGCACAACTAGTGATATAACATGGAGTTATTAGAGCTTCATAATATCTATAATCGAGTAGACATGGATATATTTGGACGTTTCATTATTTCCGTTAGACGAAGGAAAAAAAATATAATTTTCATTCAAATAAGTACCATTATTTTTTGACCATTCGTTTCCCATCAGAGGGTAATAACGTTTCGTATTTCCATTTCTTTCCAGATTTTCTCGCCGAGTTAGGTTCCGCCCCCATAAAACCCATTACGTACAGCACTTTCTCCCGACGTCTGTGCGCTTGGCTGAACTCAAACGTTTTTGATTGACGGCCTTCCTTTCTTTATTTCTCGCTTCAGCACGTCCCAATAATTCCGTACCAAATTCGCCTTCCTTTCTCTCAGGCTAAACGAGTTATCAACTTCGGATGTTCCCTGTTATATTTCATGCAAAATAAATCCACTTTCCATTACGGTATTGTCCCCCGATTCGAAGGCGGGCGTAGTGAGAAATCACTGTCGAAAAGGAGGTGCACTTGAGGCAGCAGTTGGACCACCGTTGTACTGCAAGCTTCTTCACAAAGGATCTGATATAGTCCTATTATCGGCACCATCGCGACGGTGACGTCTAAAAGCATAACACATCCAAATTGGGCTATTACTGAAGCTTATTGTCGCGCCTTCGCCGTCTTGTTTTGCAAAGTGAATGTTGCATCTGGAATAATTTCGTATATAATAAAGCCTCGTTATATCTTACGAAACCCTATATACTCCGGTATATTAGAACACGAGGATATAGTTAGGGGAAAAGACTGCAGAACGGACAGGTTTAAAATGTAATTTTTCCCGCGAACGATAATAGAACATAATAGCTGCCAATAAGACTTTCAACTATATTTGTAAATAGGTAGTGTAGTTAATTAGTTGACTTGCTCCATAATCCTTGTATAATTATCTGCTACCTAGTACTAATAGCACGTCTTGCAAGATCTACACATGTTCCATGTGTAGATCTTGTACCTCTGTGTATTTATGTAGTTGCAAAAGCACTAATACAAACAGTCTCTCTAATATGGGTAGCATACCAATTATGTAGTGTGTCCTTGTAAAATTTGGCCACCTGACAAGCATTTTCAGGCTTTTTTTAATGCATCAGTAGTCGCAGTTACATTTACTTTAATAGTTTATTGTGTAATGAATGTTGGTGATTACTCACCCCCTGCCACAAACACTTGAGATGGCTTTCAGGCTATTATGTAGATGTAGATATATCAGCGAAGAAGGTAGCAGCTGGTATTCTTGGATATGAAATAATAAACTACGAACGTAGGTGATATGATCAGCATTACCTTTTTTTTAACACATATTGAAAATGGAGATAAATAAAAGTCTACTGACATTTAATGTAATTTTAACTCTCAGACTAACAAGGGAAGTTACCTCATTACTCTAGATAACATTCTTCAGTCTTCACTTTAATTTTTTAATTGAGTATTGATGATTTTAATTTGTAAAAGACGGTTTTAAACTAAATGTATGGTATTGTAACGTCAGACGTTTATTTTCGTTTCAAAACTCTTTATTCTTTCCAATACAAAGTTTCTTGATGCATCCAGCATCCTCTCCAAATCCAATTCTCCAACCAACAATCCCCCTTTTCTTTCTATCAACAACTCCCCAGCAACCCAGCATCAATAACACAATTCATATCATACGTTACAGTATTAATCTATATGAGACACTATGGAAGAGCCTCGTCAAAACAGACGCATTAAGGAAGATGTTCCTTAATACAGAGATCTATAAAGCATCGTCAAATGATTAAAAAATTTGGCGTTGACTAACGACAGGAAAGTTAAAAAACGCAGGGTCATGAATATTTGATTACGGGAACTCATTCTGAAAAGGGAGACAAAATGGCGCTCACCAGTGACACTTGAATTTCGGGATGGCGATGAGATTCCCCCATTCATTCAAGATTCCTCTCAACTTTAAGACTTATTAAAGCTCTTTCGTCGGCATCTTTCAGCTCTTCTTTCAGACGTAAGGAAGGGTGCCTCCTCATTTTTTTTCAACCACCTTTTCCTCCTTTTTGGGTCCCTCGTCTGGTGTTCCCCTTCACGAGTCCTTCAGCTCAAGGGGTTGGATCGGACGTACGATAGGAGTAGAGGGAGGAATATCTCAGCCGATCGTTTAATATTAATACCCCTGGCGATCCTTGACCTGAACTCAAAGAGGACGGACGGAGAAGAATATTGTAAACTATTTCCTCCGAGAAAAGATCTCTCCTCATGGTGAAATTAGTATCCAACTTTATTTTTGGCAAAATCAAATTAGCAACTCATGTGAGATCCGAAAACTGTTTCCTACTCATGGTTGTTCATCCGCATCAATAAAATGAATTAAATGTCATATAATTCAATTCCTGGTGTTAAATAAGATTTTGAGTTTCGTAAATTGCATCAGAACGTTGATTAGTTGACATGCGTTATCGATGAGAAAATATACATACTTCGGTTTTCATTTGCTTAATTCCTTTTCTAAATTTCTAGAGGGTTTTCGAGTTCTTTCCGCGTCGGTTCGTCGTTATGGACGCTAGTTTCGCCGGCAATACAGTCGGCATCCTTAGGTCAGATATGTCCGCAGAGTTTTTTGGCATCTATATTAGATAGGACTCTTGGTCCGCAATATATAGGGATTGGACTAGTATGGGGCACTTTGATTGGCAGTGGGGACCGCTGTGCTTCGATTGGTCGTGTTGGTACAAATGCGTCACGAAGTCATCATCTCAGTTAAAGTTATGGGGAGTGATAGCAATTTTAATCACCTACCACGTCAGCCGAAGGGAGTGCTTATCTACCCTGGAGAAACCGGAAACTCATCCACAAAGATGAACCAACGGGGAAAGGACCCACCGTGTACCAATTTAAGTGAAAAAGTGAAACGTATATCTCTTATTTAATTCAAAGAAGTGACCTGTATCATTGTTAAATCCTGGTTCATGCTTCGAGATGGGAAGTTCAAAGTGAAGTTTTGAAGACGCAAAGGTAGTGGAAAATGTTTAGAGTTAAAGAATGAATCTCTTCGGAGACAACCTGTAGGGGAAGAAATGCATGACATACAAAATGTATAACGAATAACATGCAAATGATGCTGGATCATGTTAATCGTACGCAATCTTCTCTTCTCTTGAGTTTTCATTCATGCGTCTTTTGTCTTTTTATAATGCAACCGCACTCCTCTCCACCCATCTCTCGTTGACGAATGAAATTGGTATCCATATTCATGATCCTCATCGGGCAAGGGTCCATTTCAGATATAAAGAGATCCTGTCACCAAGGTACGATCGTGGCATGCAATTCTGCAGATTAAAACCAAGGAAGATGAATAGGTCACTCGGGTTTAGAAGCGGAAGGGATTTTGGCAGAGGGGTGTAAGCCGTGTAAGCCAAAGTGAACTGAAAAAATGGAGGTCACATTCCTCTTCATTCTTTAAGCTCCACCATAACAGTAGGTATTCACATATTCAGTGTACATTCTGCAAAATTATAGCATATTAGTGAGGTTCTGTTTTCAGTATATTAACGAGAGCATCTTACCTACAAGTAATGAAATTTAGATTAAAACGGCATGATTTTATTTGAGGATTCAATCTTACACACTTTGAAGATAAGGAAGACATGCGCTCTGCGAATAAAGTCATAATAGTTGTGGGTGGGACATGCCGGGGGCCTTGAGGTTTGGAAAGGGCATGTTTCTTCGGTGTTGTGGATGGAAAGAATCCTTCGCGTGGCTAGGCGATGGCTGAGCCGTGGGCGATACCGTCACCGTTCGATTGGAAGAAGGAAATAGTCGTTCTTGACAGCTCTTTCAGCAGAAGCTCCCGTTTATCTCTGATATTTCTTCCCGCTATGGACGGCATATTCGAAAATACATGATGAATGACAGCACAAAAAACCACTGGCTCGTAAAATAGATAGCTCCCTCCTCTTTTCAATGGAATGAAAGAAAGATAAAGGATATCAAGGCTTTGCGACGGAAATATTAGCGATTATATTTGAAAATTTCCCACACTCTTCTGAGCACTACATCTTTAGTCATCTGTTATTAAATCATCAAAATCATAAAAATCTGTTAACATCCGAATTGCGCATTTTCAAAATAAACTTGTTTTTATATGAAATAATAAATAAATATTTTGGTTCGCTGAAAAAAATCTTCCGAATGACCAAATTTTCACAAAAACAAATTCAAGAAAAAGAAGATTTAGGGTAAATAGCCTTAATCTGGACATCTTTGATAATGCTAAATGATATGGGAAAGGGTCTGCGAAGAGAATTAATTGCTTCAAGGAATCTACTTTGATGATATTTATTTTTATAAGAGGATGAAGGATTTTCTAAATGAGTCATCGCCACTGAAGCTTACGGCACGTTTTGGCCTTATATTCTAATTAGTGAGCACTCAAATTCTCTTTTAAAGAGAATTTGCCTCTTGGATTTCGTATTCCGCGAGTTTATAGGTCTCTCATGATAGTGGCTTTTGGGTGCATTTGGCAAGAAATTGTTTAAGAAAGAAAAATACCAGTTGGGTAGAAATGGATTCCAGCAATACGTATTTTTATCGTTGTTTGTAATTCGTAGGAATTACGATCGAAAACGGTTGGATTGAATCAGAAATGTGGTTCCATTTAACTAATAAATGTAAATGAGGAGTAAAATTCCATAAATTTCAAGTTCTATTAGCTGAACTATTCCATTGAAGTTTAAAAATAGTTTCCCTTTGACGTCCAATACGCTTCCTAACAATATGAAGCATTGTTAGGAAGCTGCGGCTTCCATTTGCTCACATAGTCATAGCTGGAAGACCATGAATACCTATATTATACATGGTTATAAAATAAGCTTTCGTTGTCTGTATTTCAAATATATATATATATATATATATATATTGTTTATAGACATAAAAACAGTAACTTTTAGTGTTGACCATTTAAATTATTTACCTTATTTGGAAATAGTTATTACTAAAAAAAGATTAGTATCGCAAAAAATCCGGACGCATTTTATTGGGAGTGCCAAGGGCATTAATGACGCGGCTAGCATTCAATTCCTTCATTTGTTACCCTATTTTTACACTCACTTCGTCATTTCTAATACTCTTCCGTGCCCAAACGATATAACCATGACTTGTTTTTTGCGCATGAATCAAGTAAAATTGTCCATTTGCTCCGGTTGTGTCCCCTTATACTTATGAGTAGGTAACAAATTTTGCGCGAGTGATGCTATTTGAAACTTTATACCTAGTGAATCGGTAAACATTAATAGCCTAAGACTACAGATTCATGGGTAATAAATTTTCCTCTGCTCTGCACAGAAGAGGGGAATTAGATTAATTAATACATTTAATGACATCTACCAATTCACCTCGATGAATCCATTGTAATTTTACTTTTTTTAATGGTAATTTTATTTTCAACGCCATACGATTAATTGCAGGGTTACTTGAGATAAAGTATTTAGCTTGTCTCGTATCAGGACCTTATCAGGACCTCGAATCGTAAGACCAGAGGAACTTGATGTAAATTAAACTTCCAATTTTCTTCAACGGTGACCTTCCATATTTCATTTCAAAATACCTACACCAAAGAGGATGAAATTCAACATTAAAATCATTTTACTTGATTGGGATTTGGACCCGGATCTCCGCATTGGCAGGCAGGTGTACACCTTTCATCTGGTGGTCACCTAACCGGCTATTGGGAGATCCGGATTCGGATCCCGGTCTAGTCAAATGACTTTTTCAAGGCGAATTTCACCCTTTTCGACGTACACCTAGGGCTGGGTGGTATTTGAATCCCAATATCAATATCGAGTATCTTAAAATGTTGAAAATGGACCAATATCTATAACCTGTATTGGAGTATTGAATATTTGAAAATATTGGCATGTTGGAATATTGGAAATATTGTATTATAGGAAAAAATGAAATGTTAGTATTTCTGTTTTAGACTTTCGCAGCGCTGGATTGCAGTTCTCTCCATTGTTTTCGGGTTAGCTGCGTCAAGTTTAATTCAGATGACGTTTCGTGGCCTATGCTGGCCACATCTTCAGATCAGGTCTGAATGCCGACAGATGGAAATGGCCCTCATATAGTATACCATCCTCAGGTTGGCCTACCAATGTCAGGTACTTTTTCAATTTCAATAGCCTCCCAAATGATGCGAGGGAAATAATGCTTTTCTTTGGCTAGGACTTTCGCTTTATCAATCATAATCTGATGCCCGGGATTAGTGAACGCATTGTGAACATCTGCCACAGCTGATTGTTTACAATGCTTATTTTTGAGAGCCCTGCGGTGTTCATTCAGTCAGACCTGATCTAAAGATGTGGCCAGCATAGGCCACGAAACTTCATCTGAATAAAACTTGACGCAGCTAACCCGAAAACAATGGAGAGAACTGAAATGTTAGTATATTGGAAAATATTGAACATAGCAATATTTACAGGTAAAATTATCTTGCTGACAATGGTTGGCTAATGCTGCCTGTGTTAACTAAGTAAAATTCTGTTAGTAAAACAAGAAAAGCAATGTAAGCTTCTTTTCCCAAGTTATTGCTATGAATGATGGTGAAAAAGGAAGTGCTGCACTGAATGCCACGCGCGCCGTCTGTTTTCAAAGATTAGGGCGCTCTCCGACCACCCTCCTCGCCGGGTTCATTCAATATTCAATACTTGAATTTTTACATTCGTAATCAAATATTCAATATTCCAATTGGAAATATTGGTTCTTCAATATACAATATTCCAATTATAAATATTGGTTTTTCCGATCGTTCAAAAATTTTGATTTTGGAATCCCCATATGTAAAAATATTGATATCGGAACAAATATATTGGAAAACCGCCCAGCCGTACGTAAACCTTTGAACCCACACACGTTACTGTGTACCACATCATATGTCCAATCGCAGGACTGGAAATTTGCATTTCAATACTTTTCCACGGTTCATTTTAGAATAATGCACTGACATAGATCACTTGCCTAGCCTATCGCTTCTCAAACTCAGAATCTATTAGAACCTTCTTTTCTTAGATATGCGCACAGCCACTCGAGGCAGCTATTGTAGAGATGCTTACATGCTAAATTGATGAAACTTAAAACGAAGGAATGTACAGAAAGTAATCTACGTGGAAAACGTTTACGTCGCTACCGAGTTTCTCCAGCAATTACGACCCTCTTATTTCCATTACCTTCTCTCCCCACATTCTTTTTACATGCTTTTTGTGGAAGCAGAATTTTCAATTTCCGTAAGTCACTAGGCCTGTTTCTTCCTTTCTGAAACCATTGAGGGTAATTACACGGAAAAAATTGAAAGAACTTAAAATCTCTCCTCCACTCATTAGAGGTGGTAATAGTTTCCTCATTTTTGATTTTGTTAGACGTTAATGTTGCACATCTTCACCAAATGTCATTGTTCAAGAGGCCATTCATTGCATTAAGTTTTTTGGGAAGCCATAATGACCGTAGCAACTAAAAAATCCTTCAAATTGGTGGACAGCAAACAGGTATTATTTCATTAGAGCTCCAAATTTTAAGGTTTCATTAAATTGTAAAGCCTAAGACCTAAATCCTGAGACAGTAATAATATTCATGCTCAAGGCGAGATTTAAGCCCTGAGATGGAGCACTGCCGACTGGCGCTGGAAAGAATGCAGATATGTATTACGAGCCCATTATTTTCACAAATATTTTTTCTGAAATTTAATGAGTTTACTACTGAGAGACTTCCAAGTCCAGGACCGCATGAGAAAGATAATGGTGAAAGTAGTTGACTATACTTGAGCTTAGAGTAAATCGTGCCCCAAGGTTAATTGGCACTGCCACTGTCTAACCTACGGCCTTTATACTGCGATGTTCGTCACGTTGGAAACAAAAAACTCTAGGTTATTATCCACACTCTATTGTTTTTAACCTGACCTTGTGTTTAACTAAACATATATATCCACTACTCAATAACTTAAAGTGCACTAAATTGATAAATTGTGTAATAGTATTTAAAGTCTAATATAACTAGCACTCCTCCTTCGCAATATTTCATGCTTTAAGTTCGATTTGTGTGACCTGTTATGCGGGTATAATTGATATTTCATGGCATGATTAAAGGAAACCATAGCACAGGTCAGCTTTAGGTATTCTCAGCATTTGGATTATGATTTTCTATAATCATGTTACATTCATAGCAATAAAATTATGTATCTATGAAAATAAACACCGAAACCAGCCAGGTTAACAATGAATAAAGCCATAAAATAACCCAGTTTTTTGTTTACAACATGTGTCGATCCCACAATGTTACAGTGCCTGCCGTTGGATTGTTCTATGTAATGGACCTAATATGCGGGACATAAACCCAAGACATTAGTGCAAAACCTCCCCCGTCTCTTACTACATGGGGCACTCAACCGCTTCGATAATTATCGCGGCATGATGCATTCCCGGCTCCCAGGCTGCCGCCCATAAAACCTTCATGCCCGCACACCTGCCTCCCAATTTGCCCACACCCACACCAATCGTGCCTACACCGTCACCAACACCAAAATTCTCTCCTCTCTCTCCACCCTCAGCCTTCCTCGTTCGTCGCTTCGAGTGAAGACGCGGGTGCTTCCGGCCGCCGCCGCAGCTCGGCGCGGCAGTCGACCCCCGGCAGGCGAACTGGAAGGGTGCGTGCGGGGAACCGGAGAGAATCCTTTTTCCAATGACGCAGTCAGGGTACGTGTGACGGCGGGCGGGGGGAGGGGAAGAGGGGGAGGGAAAGGGAGACACACACGAGGATAGGAGGGAAAAAAGGAGGGGTTTTCCAGGAATGGAGGACTCGGGAGGCGCTGAGAATCGTCTTCTCCTTTCTCTCCAGGTCACGGTCGTTGTGGGGAGGAGGGACTGGAAGAGACTCATAACACTGCGTTGCGATAACACCGCAGGCCGCGGAACTCATGCATACGCGGATACGATTACCGTCTACACGTGCCGGATGGGTGGTGGTTTCATCGAAACGGAAAACAATATTGATCGAAACTTGTGACTCCAGGAGGAAGTAACGTGTTATCGTTTTGCTTACGCGATGTGCGTCGATATCTTGCGTGGCGATGACATTAGACTCCTGATCTCTTCTTTACGGACACGAGTTGGCTCTCAACATGCCTAAAAGGTGTTTTTTAAAAGGAAAATTACGGCGCTGAAGGAGTTTCTCTCGTGACTGGTGAAGGGAAGTTGTGTGACGTACCTGTATTGTGTTTCACGATCACATCGGACTCCTGAACTCATCTTTACGGACACGTGTTACTTCTTGAGATGCCTAAAAAGTGGTTATCAAATACGGTGTTGGACGAACTTCTCTTGTGACTTGTAGAAGAAGTAATGTGTCATGGTCTTACTTACAGGGATACGTGTCAAAGGCTCGCCTCACGTTGACATATCTTAACGGACACGAGTTGCCTATCGGCATGCCTGAAAAGTGGTTCTCTCAAGGTAAAATACGGCATTTGATCGAGTTTCATCAGTGACTCGCGGAGGAAGAAGCGTGTCATCACTCCATTAGTGCGATAAATGACAACTGGCACGGAAGTTTGAGGTTAAATTAAGCAATAATCCGTTTCACATAATACACGTGTGAGGGAGCCGCTTCAAACCGATCTCGTCACACCCATGTGTTAGAGGTGAACCTTTGACAATCGACTTGTGCTTATTTCCTCCGGTTTGACAATCGTTGTGCAGCGAAGAATGGAAAACGGTCGGTGGTCACGTGTTGCGATCATTAAGAAACATTTGCAGTGCAGTCAAGGGACCAGAGAACCGAATGCAATGATAATTCCATGACCTAGAACTCTTCACTTGAGATTGAATATTCCATTTCTTTGTAGAGGAGGTTTGTTTTCTTGAATAGAATACGATCCCGGCCTCTTTTTAGTGTTTTCCGTGAGAGTTATGTGTTATAGCCCCTTTCCTACCCAACACGCTGCCATAGAGACTCGGGATTGAAAAGTGACTATATATTTGTGAGACTTGGTGAGATGTACGTGTAAAGGAGACTCCAAATACTACATTCAGCTGTTTTTCTTTCCACGTGTCCAAAGAACATTTGATTGTCGGGAGATTCATGTGATTTTTCTGCAGAAGAAAATGTGGTACCCATAAAACATTCTGCTAGAGTGAAAAAAAATTATTATCACTGCATTCCTTCAACCGCTTCAACTTTGTTTTTTCAACAGCAGGATATCCATCAGGAATGCGCTGTATTTCCTTCAAAATGGTGACTTGCAACAAAAAAGTGCAAGTGAAAAAATAAGATTTTTCCTACACTGTTTTCTCCCTCCGCGCGCGCACATTCTCAAGGACACTGCAACTGTTGCTGGTTGAAAGCACGCCTGATCTCAAGGGGGCATGCTCACATCCCACTTTCCAAGTAGGGCAAGGATGTGGATTGATTCACTTGCGGAAGAAAGACGAAATGCGAAATTTTCGTAACAGAATACGACGCTCTGAGTTTTCTGTTCATATTGTCAACACAAGGACAGGTTATAGTGAAATGGACGTGTTTTAGTCATCGTGCGTGATGTTTAAATACGTTGCAAAAATGCTTCACCGTCCTAAGGGATTAAGAACTATAAGTTCCAGCTGAAAATCCAGGGGTTCAACTGTGGCAAATTTCACAGCGGATCAGAGTTGCGGCAAGTAGAAGAACAAATATTTTTCTGCTTACGTTACTTCAGGTAAATCAATTCCCTATCTCGATTAATTTGTAAAAATAAGTTTTTTTGATGAAGAATTATTAATAGGCCATTGCTTGAAATGAATTGCAAGGGAGTCACACATATTGGTATCTGCAAATTTCAAATTAAATTGACTCAATGTCCTTTTCAATTTTATAATCAACCCAGCACATCATATCAGAGAAAATATATTTTTAATACAAAGTATGTTCTACTTTTAAAACACTTTTATCGAAATTCGACACTTTAGGGCAGCGGTTCTCAACCTGTGGGTCGCGACTCCTTAGAGGGTCGAACGAACAGATGTACTTAGGCCTGTATATCTGTTCTGTACATCTGTAATGTACCTAAGACCATCGGGAAACACATTTCCGATCGTCTTATGATGGTATCCATATTTTCGGGGGTCACCACAACATGAGGAACTGTATTAAAGAGTCGTGACATAAGGAAGATTCAGAACCACAGTTTTAGTGTTAAAAAACTTTTTGGCAATCGTCCATAGATAAATCCCTTTTATTTTCAACAACTGTCATCTGTTTTTGAAGCGTGTTAAAAATATAAGTACCCCCAATTACTCTGATTCACTTCCTGTAATGCTGGTAAACGAGACATATGGAAAAATTTAACGGGCAAGAAAATAATATTTCCCAATTCCAAAAAGGTATTCGATAAAGCCCTGTCCTCACCATGCTATTTCTTAGCTTCGAATTTACCAAAAAAATGAGCTTGCTTGGTAAAAGAAGTAGTTCTCATTCTTCCGCATTCTAAACTCTTTGACTTTCTTGGAGTTTATATTGCATCGAGTCCCCACTGTAAATGAATGCTTGGCTTTAAATAGAGGTAACACAAAGTACGCCACGTTTGTTCACTTCATACATTATGATACACCTTAAACGAACGCCGATATTTTATCAAATGGTGAAGTTCTCCTAATTTGTCTTTGTTTAAAAAAATGCGTTGTTTTACTTTTTGTGTAAACTTTCGTGCTCTTTTCCTCGTAATATATCCCAGAGTGGAAAGAGGAAACGAAACGGAAAACCACAAATCTGTAACAGGGTCAACAGTGTTTTTTTTAAATCATGGATATCTATTTGCATTATAAGGATTGGTTGTACCATTGATGTTAATTCCTACGAATTTTAATTTAAGGTCCATATACCTTTACAAGGGAAACGGTTAAAAAGTTACTCTCACAACCAGACCAGACCAGCTTATCAAAAACCTGACGAGCCAGAACTTGTCAGACCAGCTCTTTAAAACTTGACTATTTAGTTTCATATCCGTCCCAAACTAATGTTCTGTTTTGGAAGTGTTGAGTATTTTTGGAATTGAATAGTATTATGTCCATGTAGAGTATTTTTAGTGTCGTCATGCCAAACTCGAAGTATAATTTACTCGTGTGATTTATGCTCTGTAATTACCTCCCCTACAAAATTCCTTTATCTATCTGAATACGAAAATGAATCAAGTATTTCTTCTGTACCCTTTATAAGCGTTTCTCATCGAGTAAAACACCATTGATGCATGAAAATGTAATTTATCTGAGTTCAAGGTGAATACGGATGAAAAACTTTCAAAGATCGTTGTCATAGTTTCATTATTATCATGTATTACCTATTATTGTTCGGTACATATCCGAGTAAGAGAATCAGTGGACATTAATATCTTGATCAATTATCGTTGCTTTTTGCCTGCAGCTATAAATAACCTTCAATTATTTAATCCGTATTTTATCCAGTTATACTTTGACCGATTGATTAATTAAGTTACGTAACATATTCTGAGGTTTCAGGCGTGATGGAGCGGAAACGGAACATAACTGCAATTAATGAAAAAAGAGAAATTTCCACAAGTATGACATTTATTGCACGACCGGTTTCGCTTTTTACAATATCTTCAGGTACATATATCAAATGTGCTCAAGCTTATATAGGGAGGCGAGAAGGGGGTGGTAATACGGGTCACCACGGGACGGGTTATGGGTAAATTGCAGGTTTGAACCTAAAATACTTCACATAGCCAGCAAAAGGAAAAAACTAGATGCCTTGGAGCAAGTGGAAATTAACCTGAGAAGAAGGAAAAACAAGCCCCTCCTTAACGAACTACTCTACAATAGCCGTTCACCCCTCCTATCCATCGACTATTCCTAGCAACCCTATCCCCAACCCTCCCTCCCCTCCCCCTTCCCATCCCTCTCTTTTCCACCAGGGACGCGGCATTGCCCCGATCCTCCTCGACGGCCGACACCAAAAATCATCCAGAGCGAGGGTATCCCGGTCGAGCGACCAATAGGGAGGGAGCTGAATCCAGTAAAGGAAGACGAGCAAGGGGTCCTTTGACCATCTTTAAAGGGAAGCAGATGACACCTATGATGCCATTTTGTTTTTCTTTTGAACATTCATGTGTTTTTGTAATTCGTCACACTCCCCTCCCCCCGACTCCTTCTCCAGTATTTCCAACCTTCAGGCACCTACTGACTGTCTACCCTTCTCTCTTTTTCCTTTCCCCTTCTTCCGTCACCCCGTCTTACCACCCCCCCTTCCCGCCTCCCTATATAAGCTTGAGAACACTTGATATATGTACCTGAAGATGCTGTAAAAAGCGAAACCGGTCGAGCAATAAATGTCATACTTGTGGAAATTTCTCTTTTTTCATTATTTGCAGTTAAGTTGTCAATTAAATATTTGGCCCAGAATTGATACTTTGAGCCGATATTTTAGAAGGAATAATTGAGGTAAACACTGTTGAGGGCATTAGTAACCATATAGTAGTTACCACAAAGTTCTCTTTGAATATAATTCAAAGTTTTAAACAAAGAAGAAGGATCTACATTTTTAAAAGGCGATTTCAATGCGTTCAAGAGACATCTAAAAAATTCTCTTCCCGACTTCCAAGAATCAAGCGTAAAGTTAGACACGGAGGGTAGTTGAAAAGCTTTTCATTCGATTGTACATTCGGGAATCAGAAAATATATTCCAGTAAAGTAAAAAAGAGGGCAACGAACAAAGATGGTACATTGCAGAAGTGAGAAATCGTTAAGACGTCAGAGACTATGCCACGCCAAGGTGAAAAACCTCCGTTGAGATTAATCCACAGGTGATCAAAATTTAATAATTGAAAAATACAAATTTTCTAAAGCCACTACGAAGGAAGTATTTCGGAATGCATTCATGGATTTTATAAGAAGAAAATTAGTAGAACAATTACAGGATAACCCAAAAGCATTTTGGTCATACGTAAGGGAAGTTCAAGGCAATAGGTCAACAGTTATTCCACTATGAAACGAAAATGGCGAATTATTAACAAGCAGTTCCGACAAAGCCAACTTATTAAATTCCTACTTTCAAAGTGTGTTTAGACACTGAAGAATCGGTTAAATACCTCGGAGTTAAACTGACTAATGATCTCTCGTGGAGTAAACATATTAAAGATATTACCGGTCAAGCTAATCGTAAATAGGGATTTGTTAAAAGAGTACTTGGCAAGTGCGACGATAAAGTTAGTGAAATCAGCTACTTCTTACTCGTTAGACCCCACTTGGAATATGCTGTCAGTATTTGGGATCCTTAATAGATAGGCTTGGAAACTGAGTTAGAACGCGTGCGACAAGAAACGTTAAAGGTGTCGAAGATCGACAAGAAACGTTAAAGGCCGTTATGATAATCTCGTTAGCGTTACTGACATTTTGCAGCAACTGGGATGGGAAACGCTTTCAGACCGTCGATTAAAATTTAGACTCAATCTATTATGTAAGTTCTAAACCGGTCTATTTTCTGGCGACGTTGATAATATTTAACGAAACCCGACATACTACGGTAGATCAGATCATGAGAATAAAATTAGGGAACTAGACTGCAGAACGGACAGATTTAAAATGCAATTTTTCCCACGAACTATAAGGGACCATAACAGTGGCCAATGACTCTTTTAACTCGGTTTGTCGATAGTTAGTGTAGGTCTTAGTAGTAGCAGTACTCCGTAATACTTGAATCGTTATCTGTTACCTAGTACTAGCAGTGCGCCGTGAATTTTTTCTATATAAGTCTTGAGTCTCTGTCCATTTGTGTAGTTGCAAAATACATATATATTAACGATCCCTCTCCATTGAGAGTATCTGTAGTGTAGTGCATGCTTGTGAGGCTTTGCCTCGTGACAAGCATTAGCGATTTATGCTAATGCAAAATTAGTCGTAGTTACACTAACTTTAGGGTATAGTGTAATGCATGTTGGTGAATACTCACCCCCTGCTACACACCCCTGAGGTGGCTTGCAGGATATTTTGTAGATGTAGAATAAAATAACACCCACTTTAGATATGTTCAATATATTCAGAAATAAATGAATGAATTTTCTCATCCCAACATTCCATAACTTCGGTATCTGTAAGCATTTGAATCAAAATTGGTGTTTTAAAACCTGAATTATTTTATCTATAATTCGCATACCTTTCCTCACTCTTCCGAATTACTTTTTTAAAACTTTAAATGTAAGTATTTACCGAATGTGTAAGTTGGATAACATATTTTAGTTATGAGATATTTTTAATTTTGAATGATGCTTCAGAAACTTCCTGCTAACTCGGAGATGGAATACTTTTAATGTTAATACATTTTGAGGTATTTTGGCACCCTTCGTTAACACCCTGTTGACTCGGCTCTATCGGCGTTTTCCCTGCAAATTAGCACTTAGCTACAACAGCGATAAATAGTTTTGCAGCATGCTGATAAACGTCTATACTTCACATGCAATGCATCAATTAAAATGCAAGCGTATCATAGCTAAAAGTGTAACAAAATTCTAAATTGCTAGAAAAATGAAAATAACGAAATAGAGTCTCCATGTTTTTCGGGCAAAGCTGCGTCGGTGTATCTTTACGATGACGTTTCGTTTGAGCGAGCACTGCAGGGCTCTCCAAAACAAGCACTGCGTGCAGTCAGCAGTCGCAGAGCATGCCTTCTCGAACCCGGGACATCAAGTTAACATCAATGACGCACGAGTCTTAGCCAAGGAAAAGTTTTATTTTCCTCGACTCATCAGGGAGGCTATTGAAATAGAGAAGGTAGAGGCTAATTTCAATAGGGATGACGGGCATAGACTCCACAACACCTGGAATAGACTCCTGAGAAGAAACGCGCCAAAAGAAGGGTTCTCAACGCTGATTGGCTTTGCTAATGGAAGGCCCCCTTGACGATATAAATACAGGCCAACTTTCACCGTTTGGCATTCGGACTTGATCTGAAGATGTGGTCTGCATTGACTACGAAACGTCATCGTAAAGATACACCGACGCAGCTTTGCCCGAAAAACATGGAGACACCAGCACTACAGCGCTGCGAAAGCCTCAAACAGAAATAACGAAATAGAATTTGGACTATGGAAAAACAGAAAAGACGCCATCTCATGCCTTATGTCAATAATTGAACACAGAAAATTTTGAAAATATAATTACATTTCCAGATACTTACATACTTTATGAAGAAGATAAAATGTTATCCTTCATTGTTGTACGTCTACTACAACCTTTTCCGAGGTCTTTGGTTATATCATTCACGACATAATTTTATGATGAATGCCATTATGGGTGTTTTCCAATGGCAGTGTCACTGTAATAGCTCTTAAGTTTTAATTATCTACAGGTTCATGAGAGTAGAATATTACAGGAGTCAAGTGCTCCTCTCATTTAAATTAAATTAAAATTAGATGAATCTAGCTTATTCAAATGAAAAAAATGAACCAAATTTTTGTTGGGGTTTGCGGCAGAATTACTTGGGATAGGGGGGGTAGAATATCAGAGTTAGACCTTTAAGCCATCGAAGTGGATTTTTGAAAGGGAAAAGGAATGATGAAAGGATGAATTACTCTCTTAACGCTAATGTTTAATGGCTATACTATGACTATATATAGTAAACTAAGAGACACTTATAAGTATGCTTTGTTAAATTCACCCATTGCTTACTGTATTATGTAATTTATAATTTTATTTACTATCGATTATAAAGATTTCCATTGTAGAAGGGCCATATAATCAGATATATACTTACATTTTATCAGAAAAGGTGCTCCACTACCTTCTATCTTAAATTTAAAGATTTATACACGTGCGTCTACTATTGAAATTATAGGATCTTATCTGTATTGCACGTACAGGGAGTGTCATACCTGATCAGAATCACATTGGCAGAACTTGGAGAAACTAGATACATTATAGAATAATAATGATACAAATTGAAATATACCTTCAAGGCAGTGTCTAAAGATACCTAGATCGATCGAAAAGGATGTTTTTACAAAAAATAACAAGCGACGTTTCTTTAGAAATGATAACTTAACATCTGCTGGCATAGAAGGGATACTCCATTCAAAAGGTTTTGATAATTTATAACAAAATTTCCAGGGAGTTTTCGCTTTTCCATAAATTCCAAAGGTGTTTCATAGCATTAATCAACCCATTCTTTGGAGTAAATTGCCATAAAGTGCTTATTTTTCAGGGAGAACTCGGAATATAAAACACTCATTTGCTCGACACATCGGCTTTTTGCCATTTGAATTCACTAAATCAAGTAATAAATATTTTTAACCCTACCCGTCGAAGAAAAACCCGGCTTTTAATGATTATCTTCGCTAAAATTAAAATTTTAAGCTTTGCTGACTGACTCTCTATAGCGATACGCAGCTGTAAAGGCAAATTCAAAAGGATATTGATGCGAGAACCGCTTTTCAAATCCCTCGCCAAGTCGTTAAAATATTTAACACCAAATTTAAATCCATTTGCCATGCTGAAATGTTTTTTTAATTTTTTGGTCTGATGTTTACTTATTTCATCCCTTTAAAGCTTCATTGTTAACATTTTTCCTGAATTAATATTTGACAAAGAATGTGCATCCAAATTAAGATACATTATACTTGATTACAAGGAATAAAATAATTTCAATGGGAATATACATTTTTAAAAATATAAATAATTTGTGGGCCATGTATTCAAACATCCAGGATTACTGATGACGCTTTCTGGGCGCATTATTCCGCCAAAACCTGATTTTGTTTGAAAAAGAGTTTTCTTGCTCTGCAAACGCTTTTGCGTACTATTTAAAAATATATTTCAATAGAATGTTGCCAACAATACCAAACTAATTCCTTTTTCATGAAGTCACAATTCTTTAAGCAATTTTTCCTTAGCAATATTGAAAATTAAATTTTCCAATTTGAAGGAACTCGTGTGGAGTTTATTATTTAGGTCTATTACTTTTATTGCCGACATAGAATGAGCCAACCAACATGAAGCATTGTCATTCCCCATCAGCGAAATAAAACGATTAAATCTTGAACGGTGAAGTGTTAAATTCGATAACTTGATAAATATTTTGCTTTAACTTTACCAACTATAGGCAATGCGCATGTCACAACCGTTATGAGGCAATGCCTACTGATTGAATATCAAGGGAATTAAGACATTTCCCACGTTTTGAGCACAGTCAACTATTTTTATCCTCAGCACAAGGAATTTTCAATAGCACGTAATACCTAAAAATATGTCATATAGTAAAATGTTTTAATGAATTTTTCACTTACTGTGAACTCTTTTGCGGTGGAGAGGATTGTATGCAAAAATATGTGAGAAAGGGACCCAGGCATAACAATAACTTTCCAGACCAAAATGCGAGTCTGAAGAAGTTTTGATGCCAATCATTACATGTATTACCATTACCTTACGAAACTCGTAAGTTAAGAGCTTGTTTTGTGTCGAAATACATTGCCTACAATTGGCATTAATTTTGACAAGGAAATTTTCTGTGGAGTTCCGAAGATACTTTTCCATCATATAGTTAATGAACGAATTAACATAGCAAAAAACAAGAGATAATTTGCACGCATAAATTGATGAACAGTTGGTCATGAAAATCAAAAGCAAAAGACAAAGGATGAAATATCTTAATATTTCGATGCCTAGCTTTTCCGCCTACCACTTGCACAATAATTTTCGATTATCTTCAGAATTTTACGTTCCTGATATGCTAACAGGTTCAGCATGTCATTCAGCAGATGATTGACCGGTAGAATTTATTCGGCACATCGTGATAATAAAAATGAATAAGTAAAATCGCGGTTAAAACGATCATTGGTTTCCGATCATGTGAGAGATTAGAGTTAATAAACGATCATCAGAAAAGGAATACAATCATTAGATATCCAAAGTAAAAGTTACAATTCATCCCAAGGTAAAAAAATGATGAGACTTGTTGTGATCATGGCTAAATTACTTCAAACAAGAAGACTGACAAACTTTCAGAAACTGACAGAAGTTCGCATACACCCTCATACATTGTTGGCTGCCTTACATTGCGGGTACGACCGATCGCATAGGTAGATGAAAAAGTATAACATTATCAGACGGTACAACACTACCTCCAGAGTACGAGATCATCTACGAGGGACTAAAGATCCATTACCACCTACAATGTATTAGGGTGTATGCGAACTTCTCTGCAGTTGCGGAAGGTCATATGTGGGGCAAACCAAGAGATCAATTGGATGCCGATTGAAGGAACATGAACGTGCAATCCGGAAGAAAGACTGGTATCACTATGCCGTGGCTGAGCACACTACGTTAGAGGAAGGTCACGCCATTGATATCGATACGGCAAGAGTACTACACAAAGATAGCAGTTACTTACCGCGGCCCATAAGGAAGGCGATTGAAATAGAAAAAAGACCAAATAACATCAATAGAGAGGATAGTTATAAACTCCCTTATACCTGGAAGAGACTTATTCGAAATTAAGTTTTTTTTACTTCTCAAAATCATCGACTGCTGGAATTGTTTATTTATTTTTTTAAAAGGGACCATTGTTGTTCTTAAAAGCCCTACGATGCCGGCAGCATAGCACGGCGAAACTGTTGCATAATATTAAATAATTTAATCGCAGAACCAAAAACCTGAATACCATATGAAGACTGAAAATTTTCTGCAATTTGCATAATGAAAATGCAACAGGTTTAAAGAGATTGTGAAAGAAGGCCTTACGAATCTAAGATGTGCTCTATGGTTTAATAAAAATTACTATTAATAAAAATACAATATTTTAGTGCGTTATCTGAACTACACTTAACGTTTATATTTTCAATGTAAACAATTACATATCGGGATAATCAGAGGACTCGAAAATCTAACATGAACGACAGACCACTATTAATCTAATTGATATGATGAGTATGAGTGTAATTTTTACGTACGAAATGAAGTTTTAAGGGTACAGGTTCCTAATAGGAAAAAAAGAGTTTTTTGAACATAACATGACTGAAATTCATATGTTTGCTGGAGGTCAACATTGGAGTAGAGTATTTATGCAAAAAGAGTAAGTTAATTGGAAAGACATTTTAACTAAAATAAAATATACTGTATCTTTAGAAATATACCTATAGTACGTAGCAGAGAGAAAAGGAGACCAAAATTAAACACTGAAAATGCTAACACCTAGGAAGCCCATGAAGTTAGGAATAAGGTACATGCTCTTTCTTCAACAATTAAATCACAATTCACTCAGGTAATGACAGATCCTTTGATAAATACTCTAAAAAGGAAGAAATTAGTAGCCTTTTAAGATTTTTTAACTTTTCATGTCTATTTATGCCTTCATTCATCTAAAAGTTTGGAAAAGCTCAAAAACAGGTATTTCCAGAACCGCAAGACTCCATGCACCTTCACCTTTGCAAAAAAAGGCAGAATAATGTAATACCCTTTCAAAGCGGCGCATCACTTTGAACACCCCTCTGGTTAATGCAGCCCCTCATTCACGAAACTTTAAAGGATTCTTGAAAAAATCAAGAGCAGGCATTTGACGAACAGTAAAACATCAATCTCTTCTTGGACTTCACGTTCACAGTAAAGGGGTATAATACTCTACACATTGGGGAAAAAGTAGGTTATATGGTTGTATTTCGTTTTTTAATGTGAAACATTTTTCATGATGGAGGATCAATGAAGTATACAGTGAATGCATAGATGTTCATTTCATTACATATCTAATAAGTCACCAATTATTTGTGACATTTTTATTTCATATTACTAATTTTTAAACACTAAATATCCAAAAGCTAAGGAAAGCTGGTCTCAGCGATTCACGATACCATCTGATGCTCCGCAGATGACGAAGAAACACGTGGTGGAGTACAGAATGAAATGTCATGACCCATATTTCCTCATTGACAACAAAGCATCATTACATAGAACAGAAGATTATTCTTGAATATTACTATAATGTTTTGTGGGTGTTAATGTAGAGGACTGGGAGATTGCCTTTCCAATTGATTGATATCTACGAATGCTAGTCTATGAATGTCTTTATGACATTAAATTCGGCTTCCATAACTTCTTCACAGAAGTGACCCCAATCTCCTTCACTTCAAAGTCAGCCTAAATTATCATTGAAAAATTTATCTTTGCTTCCATTCTCACTTTTGAATGGTAATCTGACCAGTAAATCCTAATAATAATTTTTCTTAGTTTATAATCTGTCAGAGTAGGATTGACGAATATTTTCTACTCCTGTCCAACTTTCAGACCTACATTTCTTAACATCATAATTTAAACCCTTTATTTAAGCCAATTTTCTTTACCCAATTATCCCACTAAATTAACTTTTTATCACTCTTCCCTGTGTAAACAGATTTTCATAAAGCCATATTTTAGCAATATATGACCCGTTCCACGTTACCACGGAAGAAATGTATTGAAATTAAGCAAGAGGAAGGCGATTTGTGTTCTACCCATCATCTATAAAGACATAATTTATATAATTTTCATTGCTCAAATAAATTCTCTTCATTAGTCTAACACAATGAAATGTAATCATACATAAAAGATTATAACGCTGAAATGGGAATATAGGAACATTTAGATGTATATTCCAAGGAATCAAATGGAACGAAATTAAAAATATTCCGATGCATTTTATTATTTTTTAATGCTCAAATATATATTGCCTCGCAGATTCTTGAAAGCATCGAGAGAGTTCTAAAAGTAACATTTATGGTATTTGATACCGCAGACAACACACGCTATACAAATATTATTTTAGTAAGGATAACATTAACACACGACCCGTATGTAAAGCGACGCAAAGGGATGTCAAACCCGAAAACGATGTACTGATGAAAACTAAGTATCAGCAAATTATAATACCAAGATACAATGAGACATGTCTTTTTATTACATACTTACACTGCTTATTATTAAATTAAAAATTATTTTATATTTAGATTTTATTCATTGCTGAAACAATTAAAGACACCAACCAAATCCACTCTATACCGTTCCGCTGTACTGGTGTAATCTGTAATATTAACAGGATAATTTTTTTAAAGAATGAGCGTGGGAACAGCATTTGCGTATATACTTTGCGTGCAGTATTAGCATGATGAAAGTTTCCAACTACAAGAAGAATTCCTTTCACAGTAATGTATTGTGATGGCTTGACAGTAAAATTGAGACTTAGAAAAAAACTAATTTCATCAAGTACTACCAAAACATTAAAAATTACAATGCTTGCACTCGTAGCGTAAAATATAAAAGAACTGGGGGCAGATTGTGGTAGGGTGCAGGGAGGACGGCGATCCCCCCCCTCCCGTAATTCCCAGAAAAATAGAAAAAATGGTAATCATACGGTATCTCACACCCCCCAAATCCCCGGAAAGTACGTTGCCAAAACAACGACCCAGGTTTGGTAAGCTCAGGCACTTTACAGTAAAACATTTGTAAACGCAGGACTCAAACCTTCACATAGTGATAATAAATGGGCCCTTAGCATCATTAATCGGCTCTAAAAATACTTCATTTTCCAGCAAACACATGCCCAATAAACCTTAAAAGGAAACTAGATTTCGTCTGAGTGTCTTATGCAGCGAACATCCCTATGTGCAGAGAAAAATGGTTGAGTGAACATAACCGATAGGAGCGGCTCCGTATCGGATTTTAAAGGCGACGCGACGGACCCAAATGATTCAACTCCTGTGAACGGAGTGCAAAAACATTGGCACGTGCAGGTACAAACAACACCCAACTCACAGTCGCTCTCATCGATCTCCGATTAGATCCATCCACTTCTCCCTCCCTTTATAAACATGCGCATGCCAGAAAACAAAGGAACAATGAAAACGAACTACCCGCACGAATCGCCCTTTCAAGTGACTCCATCCCCTGATAATCTCCGTATGCCTTTCACATGCGGTCCACGATGGACTGAAACATAAACTCATGTTCTAGTGTAATATTTGCTTCTTATCAACGATATTTATAGTTGAATAACTTAAATTTTAATATAAAACGATTAATGCACAATATTTAGTGTCAATCATAAATCCGTGGTTAAAAAGACTGCAGATCATTTTTCGTTCTAAACACCCCAAGACATGAAATAGTTAATGTACACTATATACGTGCTATTGTAATAACATGCAAATAAACCAATCATTTTCCTATTTAATAACTTTAAAACACGGTAAACCCCTAAAGAGATGCCTTTGAGATGCCTACATTCCACTGATATGTATTTGCTATAATGCTTAAACTGTTGCAGTGTTAAGTACTCAACTTCAACTGTTTCAGATAATGTGATACGTTGATTAAAAAGTACGAAAATGAATTATTAATATTGGGTACAATGGCCATGGAGTTTTAGCCATTCTTAATTAATAAGTCAAATAATCGTTGCAAAGATTGGTAATTTCTGGCATTCATACTCATCAGGTAAATATGGCTGGTCTTACCCTTTCCGGGTAAGACCAGATATAAAATTGTAATGCTTGATGATTGGCCAGTAAATGCCATTATACTTTAATAAACCCTTCCAAAATGCCCCGTACAAGCATTCCCCCCTTTCTTTACCTATCCTCATACATAGTCTTCATACACATACTCCTGTTCTTAAGACTCCCAATCATCCATTTAAGAGTATTCCACACAATTCCCCCATGACTTACTCGATCAACCTCTCTTTCTTACACCATCAATCATCTAAATCTGCATCATTATTCAATTCTCATTCATTATCTCGAAATGGTCAAACCTAAGAATTACGATCGTTATATGTGCGTCTATTACCGGAGTATCGATTCCACATTCATTTATGACCCTCTCATTCCTTGCCTTACCCCGGCATCTCCTGAGATCAAAACTCTATAAGATCCACCGCTTTACTGTAAAAAGATTTGTTAGAGTGATCTTAAAAAAGAGTCTCTTTGAAATTTCCTTTCCCCTATTTTGTTGTCTAGGCCTGCTCCCCTTAAGACATCTATTAATTTTCAAAAATACCATTTACTTCTTTATCATAAATCGGCTCCATTTTTCGATTGTTATCTATTCTCTCAACATAGCCAAAGGATAACCTGAGGTTTCAGGCGTGGTTGAGTGGGAACGTAACATAACTGCACTTAAGAATTTAGCAGCTTCCACAGTGATAGGATTTATTAAACGACCGGTTTCACTTTTTTACAGCGTCTTCAGGTTCTGAAGATGCTGCAAAAAAGTCTATCTCTATATCTGTAACATGGAAAGTTCGTACATTTTCCGGCATCGGTGGCGGCGGGGTAGAGTCTTCGACTGCTAATCCGAAGGTCGCGGGTTTGAGTCCCGCCTTCCACTCAGGGCATGGGCGATAATGTAATGCCTATGGTTGAATGTAAGAGAACGCTGCATAATCATAAATTCACCCTAAGTAACTGCAATAAATAAATACATACATTCTTTCATCATTCTCTCTTTCCTAACCCAATTCCCTCTGTTTTTATCTTCTTGCATTTTACTTCCTGATTAGATAACTAATAAATACTAAAAATCCACAACGATAGAGGTTTCAACATTACGGTCGAAATATGGAAGAGGTTAAAACAACTGTGATTTTCGCTACCGTGGTACGTTTATACCCATATTCCTGACAAGCATCTTGGAAAAGGTCACGTCTTAGAAATGAATACAAAAAAGCAGTTTTCGCGGAAAATTGTGGTATTCACAAAAGTGTCTTGCAAACAATTGTTTAAACTTAAATGATTTCGATAAATTCAAAATAGTAACAACTATTTACAATCAATGCGTTTTTTTCAGTTTGGACATTGAAAAAAGAAATTGTTTTTACTGGTCAGTACACTGCACTGTGGCATTTTTATTCTCTTATTCCTATTAAGTATTTTATAAAAAGTCACACCGAATAAGTTAACGCAAAAAGATAAAAAATAAACATGGCTTTTTACGCGGTAAACGGTGGTAGTTTCACTGTGGCAGTTGTGACAATTCATTCTAAACTAAAACGGTTTTCAATGATTCTCAAATAATACCAAACGTTATGACTACTAAGAGTTTTTCCGAATCGGATAATGTAGCATTATACTTATTAATAACTGTTTTAGTTATTAGTTAAATAAAAAAATAAAACGAAATTTTTTTGTCAGCGTATTGTACATTTTTACATCTAATTCTGGATAAGTCAGGTCAACTAAATTAATGCAAAAAGATAAACATTTTAGCAAACCTTTCTCGAATGAAACTGTTTCTGATGATCCCAAAACAGTAAAACATGTAGTGATTTAAAAAAAATCCAGTTTGGAAACAATAACATATTTCTAACATTGTATTAACAGCTGTCTTCTGGATAAAAAGTGAAAATTATCGATTTTTACCAGTCAGGCAACAATGCGGTGACACTATTATTCCCATAGTCGAAACAATTGATAGCAAAATCTCGTTTAACTAATTATCGCAAATGGATGAGAAATCAGCGCAGGTTTCGCGGAAAACGATGATGATTTCACAGTGGCAGTTTAAACACTCTTTCCCAGCATAAAACTTTCCCAATGAACTGAAAATAATACCAAATGTTTTGATGGTCAATATTTCCATTTTTTTCATTATTATTTTCCAATTTTTTTCCGTTTACTATATTGAGTGTCGTTATGTGTTTCACGCTTTAGCGTCCACTTGCTCGCTCCCCGTTGCTTGATGAGTATAATCATCTCATAAACGACCCGGGACATTACAAATATAAAACTTAAAACGTCAGATGGCGTTACATGTCTTTGATAATAACTCCTGGGAATTTATAAACAAGATGAAGGGCTGACATTTTCAGGGAATGTTTCGAAGCACCCAGTAAGTTGAAAATAATTCTTTGAGAAAGTCTCCATAGTTCGAGCATAGACACACGTTTATTTCTCAATTGGGATTAAATAGGATAGAAAAATTTCCCCACAGATCAAATATCTTTTGCTCATTTAAAGATGATAAATACACCCACATTAGCATTACTTTGACTAAAATATGCTTCAAAGGTAATATATTTTTATTATCTTGCGTAAAACTTTTATGTAGTGGTCTCTAAATGGTGACAAATTATTTAGTGTCAATTTTAGCGTTTATTCCCTATCTTCCATGATTAGAACTGCAGAAACTGCCATTTTTGTTCTCGAATACTCAGATATGTTCATAATTCTAAGATAAATTAGTTTTAGGAATTGATATTTGAACGATTTTAGGAGTTTAATGATAAATTGTTTTATAGTTTATTTAGGGAGACAATATTACTTTTACAAAGGTAAATTCATGCCCAAAACAGTATTTTTTAAATAAATAAAACATTTTTGTTTTTGATTTCTAGAAGTTCCACTTCTGTCGTGCTCCCACAAACCGAATAACCTAGTTTTAAAATTCAGAATGACAGTTGTATGGCATCATTTGTAACATTACAGTTTATTTAACTGAATGTTTTTCCTTTCTGGAGCTTTAGTCTACAATTCAAATATAAACCACCACTTCATCAAGGTTTCGATTTTTATTAAAGCTTTATCCGGGCTTCAGGGAAATAAGCAAAAGAGAGTTAGAGGTTTATCCCAGTATGGTCAAACCTATTACTCTCTTTTTCTTATTTAACCTGAATCCCTGATAAAGCTTTAATAAAAATCGAAACCTTGATGAATTGGTGGTTTATATTTGAATTGTAGACTAAAGCTCCAGAAAGGAATAAAAAAATTCAATTAAAATTACTGTCAGGAAAGAATAAAACTTTGCTAGTTCCACATTAATTTATTCACTCGCGACCGGTTTCGATACAGTGTATCATCATCTGGCACAGTTTACAAAGTCCTCTCATGTTATATAGGGGTATGGACAAGGAAAAAGTGGGGGAGGTTTTTTCCTTGTCCATACCCCTATATAACATGAGAGGACTTTGTAAACTGTGCCAGATGATGATACACTGTATCGAAACCGGTCGCGAGTGAATAAATTAATGTGGAACTAGCAAAGTTTTATTCTTTCCTGACAGTCATGAAGGAGTTCCATCAAGTTACGCCTGAAACCATTGAATCAATTAAAATTAAATTGATCAAGAATAACCTTTATATAAGTTAAATATATTTACAGCTGTATTCTAGATAAAAGTTGAAAGTTATAGATTTTTGCCCACTCAGTCCACTCTATGTTGGCATTTTTATTTCCCTTATTCCCTCCACCCTCTCCTCACTCTCACTTGACTCACCTCTTTCCGCTGTCCCAGGCATCGCTTTGTTAGTTTCCGACACGGTCGAGTGGGGGCGCGCCCCATCTCTTCACCCTCCGCCTCCACCAACCCAGTTGAAGGGAGTGAAGGGCTTTTTGTCGTCACTGCCCCTCCTGTCACTTGAGCACGCTCACCGTCCATGCCCACGCATCGGTGACGCCAAAGTGAAAGTCTAGTCAAACTGGCGGTTATCATCATCTTCTATGAGGAGCGGACTTTGTGTTCCCCGTTCCGAGGACACCCCAGCCGGTGTGGTTTGGTTCGCCGTGTCTTACCTACGAAAGCGTCTCAAAATATACCGACGTTACGTAGGATACAGTACGTCCATGAACAAACCCTAGTGGAGAATCGGTTCCCGGAAACGGTAAAGATGGATATCGCTCACAGTAATTCTAATCCCTACATTCTTACCTACCGGCATACGAATTCCTTTATCCGCATTACCGGAATCATGTATGCATCATTATCTCAATTGGAAAAGGCAGCTACTGTGTTCAAAGAAGATAAGACTACAAACGAGGAAAAGTACGTAAAACTTTCGTGCGGAGCATAGCAGTCAATGGGTTGGATACGTTGACCTTTGGAAAAGGAGACCAGTAAAGATGACAAGCTTTCTAGAAAACTGGTGTTGGAGGCAGGATGAAGACCAAATAGACAGATAAAATATGAAATGAAGAAGAATACAACAAGTAGAAGATTAAATGATCATATGGAACTCTACACAGAAAAGATAAACCAGATGGATTAGGCAAACCCTGAGGCGCAATGGGGTTTTAATGTATATAATTGAAGGAACACCAGAGGGATTTCCCAAGAGGAAGGCCAAAGGATAGACAAATAGACTAAATAAATAGGAAAGTACACAAGAAGAACTACAAGGGAATAAGTGAACTAGCATTATATAGGGAAGGATTGAGGCTGGCCCCATAATATTCCTTACTCATACAAATTATGTTAATTCCAAAAGCTGGCAAAAAAATTATATTACAAGCTGAAAACGCAGTTATCTACCAAAAATAAGACAAAAGGAACAAAGCAAAACAACAACAAAAGGGAACAAAGCAAAAACAAAAATGTAGGGTCTCTCACCGGGCCTTGACAACAAAAACATGTGTTATTGCTACTACTATTACTTTTGCACGGTAAATTCATACCCGATACAGTGTTTTTTAAATAAATAAAACTTTTTTTGTTTTTGATTTCTAGAAGTTCCACTTCTGACTTGCTTCCACAAACCGAATAACCTAGTTTTAAAATTCAGAATGACAGTTGTATGGCATCATTTGTAACATTACAGTTTATTTAACTGAATGTTTTTCCTTTCTGGAGCTTTGGTCTACAATTCAAATATAAACCACCACTTCATCAAGGTTTCGCTTTTTATTAAAGCTTTATCAGGGCTTCAGGTGAAATAAGAAAAAGAGAGTTAGAGGTTTATCCCAGTATGGTGAAACCTATTACTCTCTTTTTCTTATTTAACCTGAATCCCTGATCAAGCTTTAATAAAAATCGAAACCTTGATGAATTGGTGGTTTATATTTGTATATACATTTATATATACATTAGTGAGTGCTTGAATTTAATCTTAGGATATCGTAAACTTCTAACGAAAGAACTCGCAACGTCTCATCTATGAAGTGCGGGAGTATATGTGTAAGATGAAGACAAATAACTAGGTATCACCATAATTTCAGACCAAATGTAGGGAAAATACATACGAAATACTATCAGCGTTGTATAAAAGAGACGGGTATAGGAGCTGCATGAAGGTTCTCGGATGAAAAAGGGACCGAGATACGTCGTTCCTTCAACCTATTTAGGCCACTATTTGATGACGTAACGAGAACTTTCGGTGAACATTTTTATACGCAACATAACAAAAAGGGAAAGGAAAGCCGCACGCATCGTTAAAAAATTATTAAGAACAAGCAGAAATAGTAACGCAAATGACGGAAGGTCTATGTTGGGAACCAATAGAGGCTCAGAAGCTTCGTGCTAGGCTAAGACTACATGAAAGATCTAGATTACGTTTAGTTTTAGGATGAAACAGGATTTTAACCTCGAACTGGAAATATAGAGCTGATATATGCGATAAAATAAGATAGAAGTACTGCCGAACCGATTAGATCAAAATTTTCTTATTATGACGCACTATTAGCGACTATTGATAGAATAAACAGAGTGATTAAGTAAGGTACTCTGTGGTCATAAAATTCACCCTCGGTCTTTCCCTCTTCCAATCCCTTTTCCATGCCTGTTGGCCTAACAACCTGACGCATGTCCCTTCAGGCGGATCGCAGGGTAACATTAGATGTACCATATTTTATGAAGCGATATCATGTAGGAGGTTGTAATACCAGGATAGATGGGAAAATTAAGTAGGGGGAATAAAAGAAACATGTCATTTGATTTTGCGTTAATAATGATAGGGGGAAAATTAAACTGAACAAATAAAGAGAGGAAAGTAATCACAAGTAAATCGTTAAATAGTGACAAACGTTTCAGGGTCCACCCTAAATATTCCCCAAGCAACCGGTTGCACTGTGATAAATAACCAAAATGTTGGTTGCGAACAGCTAACACATGATGCCATGCGAGCTACGGAGAGTAAACAAAATAATTAATGTACCTATTTAATCAGACTTACTGAAAAGTTCGATGTAACTCATTTAAACTAATTGATCGAACCAATTCTTTTAACTCCCTCCAACTCCACGCAGGTAATCACTCAAATTTACGAAAAGTAAATATTTCCATCAAATTACTTCCATCAAATTAAGCATAGCGATTAAGTAGTTCTTTATATTTACCCTAGCATTTGGTGGAATGATCGATAAAATTGTTCACTAACGGCTTCGCTCTAAGCGTAGTAAATGTGTAATATGAAGACAAATAACTTAGAAAAGCATGCACAACTTCTGAGTGTAAAGAAGGACATGTAACAAAACACCCCCACATTCATACAGTCTACATAAAAACAAAAAGGGGAGGCATCAGACGTTATGTTGTGGAATTTCAACATTAGGTAGAAATTTTAATTGCAATTTCCCACAGATAAAGATTTATTCGACTCGACATGAAGTTTGCAAATCATGGCAAGAGAAGGTGGGCGGGGGGAGGTTAGGGTAATAGCGGGAGGGAGATGAGAGTAGGGAGGGGGAATGCTTCAAGGGGGAGAGGGAGGAAGGGATGAGTATTAGTTACACAAGATACCGCGGTAACCAGTGACAAGGTGTCTAATTTTGCAATGCTTGTCCCTTTGCCCCCCCCCCCCCCCCTTCCCTCGACGCGCCGCGGGAAGTCACTCCAACGAACTTTCTTGAGTATTTCACATCGCAAATGTTAACCACATTCTTGTGTAACTAATAATCATCCCTTCCTCTCTCCCTCCCTTGAAACTTTCTCCCTCTCTCTACTTCCCTAACCTCCCCCCCACCTTCTCTTGTATATATACCATGATTTGCAAACTTAATGTATGTATCTGATGTTGATGTAGTGCATCAAAACCATAGATAAAAACCATAGAAAAGGTCCAAAGGAGGGCGGCAATATTTGTAATGGGAAATTATCATAGAGACGCTAGTGTTAGTGCAAAGCTCGCTAAATTTGGATGGGAACCGCTGAGAGAGAGGAGGAATATCTCGCAGCTGAAGGACATATATAAAGCTTATTTTAGGGAAACTGCCTGGGTGGATATCACAGGGAGGCTAAGATATCCGGCTTACTTCTCTAGGGATGACCATGAGTACAAAATCGAGCTCCCCAAACAGAGAAATAACTGGGGGAAATTCTCCTTTTTGAACAGAGGGGTGGATGCATGGAATGGCTTTGGTGCAAATGTTTTAAATCCATTCCCTAATTCAGGTGCTGCACAAAAAAGACTCACGGTGAGCTTGAATGACGTTATTATCGAATCAAAAATTAAACAAGATGTTATTGTTGGGATGTCTTCTACAACTTAAAAGATGACTTTCTGAGCCCAAAGAAAAATCCGCTAAGCACCCCTTTTTGATAAAAATTATTTTTACCTTTAAAACCATAAAAATTATCATTTTGACAGTGGTATCACACAAATGTTGACCCAGCCATCGTGTGCAATATTTTGGCAGGATGTTGAGGGAATCGACTTCTAAAGTCAAAGAACATCTCATTTCATCTACATTGTTAAGTTAACAATAAACAAACGATAATTCTATCAGAGCAAAGACTGATAAAATCGAACTTTCAAATATAAGAGGTAAACCAATTAGAGTGTTTATCAATAAAGATCAAGGTAATTATGTATTTCTTTCCGCTGATAATATGAAAACTATTCAATCAAACCTCAATTTGAGTCAAAGAGCAACATTAGGTTATGCTACTTTGGTTCGAAAATCTAAGCGCAATAGACATGTTGTCGAGAAAGATTTAAAAAGAAAACTTTCTGAAGAAACCCATTCACTAGATAATTTTTTCGAAGTAAAGTATTTTGATTTTGAAAGTGGCAAACAGAACACGTCAATTACTCGACAAGGTGCAGTATGCTGTAACGACGTAAATGGTTTAGTAGAGCTTATCAAAAGGAAACGTGGCCTAGCAATGGTTAACTATAAATTTGGTACAGATGGCGGTGGTGGTTTGCTGAAACAGTGTTTGTCCATTCAGTCTCCATATCAAATGGATTATGATGATGTACCACGGAGGCACACTCACGAGAAAGGAATAGTTTCAAAAAGATTTTGTGATGCTGGGGTAAAAAAGCTTATTATTATTGGAATTGCGCCAGCATGTAAATAAACTTTTATAATGAAACAGTTTTTGCACAAATATTGATATACCTAATGAAGATGGTTTTTTTGCTGTTGATCTGAAAGTGGCAAACATTCTGGCTGGACTTAGGTCTAATATAAGTTTATATCCATGTATTTGGTGTTTTATACGTGCAGATGAACTTGAATTACGAGGAATTCTCAGAACTATTGAGAAAATTACAGAATATTATTATAAATCGCAAAAATAAGGTGGAAAAAAATATTCCAAAATTTATATGAATTGCATAAATTTGCCAATTATGAAGAGCTGCGATAAGAATTCTGAAGCATTAATCATCGATTCAATTGTACCTCCTGAGCTTCACTTAATGCTTTGTGTGGTCTTGGTGGCTCTATGCTTGGCCTCTCTGAGGGTGCAAAGCCAGAAGAAAATCATTCAAATGGCCAAGTATCAACGTTCCTGTCGTCAATATGTTTTTGCAAAGATGAATTTTTTTCACCACCCTTCTTGTCACAAAGATATCCAAAGAAAAACCCATGAAATTATGTCACCCCTGCGACAAAAGGAATTTTTTTAACTCCCCACCGATAGACATCGAGGGGTCTCCACGCCTTCCGATGGGGTCGATGTTATCACGTAGTGCCTCGCACGCGTAATCCCCGGAAACCCAATTTCAAAATTTTAACCTTGGCTGCTCCTTTCACCCCTCCTCGGTTATCGAATTTATGGAATTTTGCAGAATGGATGAGAGAATGGAAGCTTCCTACACTTCTTTTCTTTCCTCACGCATCCGATGTCATTTTCAATCTAAATTTTGTTAGGGCTAATTTGATTTCGCAGAAAAGGGATAAAGGATATCCCAGGTGGGACAAACAAATCTCCCTCCATCTTCCGCACCAGTGGTGAAATGTATTCATTAGTAACACCCTGTATCTCTTGATTGTACCTAGTGGGTTTATCAACTATAAAGAACTGGAATTTAGAATATTCAGAATCCTTGATAAGTCAATGGTTTGCACATGAGTTAGGAAGGAAAAGAGAATGTAAAAGGTCCTTATGCGGTGAAAATAAGTTAACCAAATCTAAAGAAGTCCTTGCCATCGACGACTGATTCGTTTAAATAACTCGTGAAATAATACCAAGAATGTTATAAAGAGTAATTGGTATTCATTTGAAATTTTTTTGCATTATAACATATCATTTATGCCAGTTATAACAAAATTCCTCGACTCAAAGAACTATTCTCCGAATACGAAAATATGTGACAAGCTACCAAAGATAGAATGAATGTTAATGAAAGTCATTGGGTTCATTCACTGTATATCGCGAGCTATCGAAAATATCTCGTAATCAACTGTTGGCTGAACTTGGATTTAAACAAAATGCTACACACCAAGCCGAAAGAGGCTTTAGCCCTTTCATTATATTGAGGTATTCTCGCATTTTGAGTAGCACATATCTAATTAAGCTATTATTTTTGTAGTAAAAGAAACCGAAGTTTATAAAAAGTACTAGCTGCAAACCTAAAAGTGAGTATTAAAAGCATTATGCCTTGAAAGAACATAAATTCCCCCAGGGCCGTACTCGGGGGGGGGGGAGAATTCTTGTGAAGCGTGCGTGAGCGAGAGCAGAGTACGTCACTGGCGTGTGTGGGGACTTCGTAGTGATGTTGTGAGTGACCTGCGCTGGAAGAACTCTTGTCCCCCTGACAAGCCTGCTAGTGGGAGTAGGTCACTGGCCCCAGTGAAGACTTTGCGGGCCTGAGTGTACGCGTGATTGGGACCCACGCGGAAGGTTGCCCTTGACGTGTCTGCTGGGTGAGTGAGCCAGTACGTGTGTGTTTTTAGTTTACATAAAGTTTTTACCCCGTTGACGTCCTTACTCAACTTTCAACACCCTATCAATCCTTCCCCCCCCCTTGCTTTGCCCAATAAAGAGTACGGCCCTGGGGGAATTTATGTTCTTTCAACTTTTACGGGCCGTAGATCGTTCATTTATCTATATAGCATTATGCCTTTTCAGCTTCATATCGTACGTAAATAAGAGATAACTAATGTAAATATTATGAATTATTTAAATTAGCAAGGCAAGGATGATAAATTAAATAAAGACAGTATATTAGTGAAATTTGCGATTAATAACCACTTCTGTGCTGACGTCGGGGTGATTTACTAATAGAATGCAATCACATCAAGATTACCTATTAATTAACATATTATTATTTAATATAGACCTCTAATTAAAGCACCTTTTTCTTAAAGAAATATAAAATGGGAGATAATGACTAAGGCTCAAAAAGATGTATCAGAGTAGCTTGTGACTCGCCTGATTTGAGAACACATTTAAATTCTTATCACAATGATACTACCAATATTTCGACCACGTATTTTATCTATAGTTTTAGGGATACTCCACAAAATAAATACCTATATCATGATAAGCTGGCGTAATAACACTTGACACCCTTTCATAGTATGGCTCAGGGTGTAAAACGAATTCGCTAGCGAGTTTAATACGAGTTTATAATACAATACATGGATTTTATGTTGAATGTAAGTCTAGCTGTAGCACTACATGCTCCACTAATATCTTAAGCTTCTCCACGATATAATTCCTTGCGTAAATTCTATGGAAGCGCAAATCACCGATTTTTCCGGCGTCTTGGTATGTAAGTTGAAATGATTACGATTCGGATGACAATGGGAGGCACATGCGATGTAAATTCATTAGCAAATGCCATTCATTGCAGAGGTGCATGACTGTAGAAACATTGAGGACATTAATTGATTATCTATATCCGAAATTAGTGAAAATTGTATGAAATTACAGCGTAATGTTTTTGGACCCGCTGGAAAGGGTTTTGGATTCCAATTCCAACATAAACGGAGCAAGGTTTCCACGCTGATTTAAAAAATTCATTGAAGGTGTGGAAAAAATTAACCCACTCCGACCGGGTGATTCCAAATGTCCATTAAAGTTCTCCAATGTAATATCCCACGTCACGTGAGAAGTAATTCAAATGGTCACTCTATGTTCTTGCTTAGGATCAAATATATTATTATTTAAAAATATTCCATTTTTTTGTTTTCTTACACATGAAACAAAAACTGACCGAGAGAAAACTCTGGTTACTACTAAAACAAAATCAGGTCAGAAAGGTTTAATGACGTTCAATATATATCCTAGGCTATCGTAAATACCTTGTTGTAAAATCGTTCTAATGACATCAAACAAACGTTTATTCGAATTAAGGCATATACTCGCTTCAAACATGTTAAATAAAATACTTGTTTCCTTTCCACTTTTAATTTCCACATACTTATTTTCGATAATAAAAGTGTGAAGTAGAGGTTTACAGAAAAGTTTTTATAAATTAGAAGTGTGGGATAGAACTCCATCTTTTATTTAACATGTTTAAAGCGAGAGTTTTTTACAATGTGACGCCTGAGATATTCTTAGCGAATGAACTCGGGTCCGAATTCTTATTTAATCTGATATATGTCACGTCCAACTATAGCTTGATATAATCCGGGCAACACAATTGGAGTCCTCATATCACCCCGGTTTCTCCTAGCCATATCAATCACGGTTCCCGTAACCACGTATCTTTCCGTCCCGAACCCTCTTCACCTTTTTCCTCTTCCCAGAGGGACTTGGGTAACCCTTTTGCTCGGACCCGCATCCTACATTCATGCCTGCCACCTATAATCTACCTCGGAAGACCGTAGGCCTTCCCGGTGGATGATATGGATGAAGCCTTCTCGGATGTGGCACCTGGTTAGGCTATCGCGCACATACTATATTTTTTCTATTACCGGTCTCCAAAGTTTGCTGACCGTATGTGTCCTGTGTCCCTGTTTAGCTTTTTCTCCTCTTAACTGATTTCAATTACCCATTACTACATACTAGATAAGAAGAGCATACATTAACCTGGCCAACACAAAACTCGGCACTTTGTTTTCCCTGAGAAAGATGAGCGAGTTACTCATTGAAACGTCGGCTATGGAAAGTCTAACCCTGTGCCACACCCTAAAACACTTAATTTATTTTATCTATCTCTTTTAGTTTCACTCGATTGATCGGTTGGCTCGTACCACGGCCCGCCAGATGTATAATTCTCTCAGCCTGACCCAACGTCATCTGCGACTCAGCGGTCATCCTTTTTTCCGGCCCCGGTGGCGGCGGGGTAAAATCCTTGCCTGCTAATCCGAGGGTCGCGGGCTCAGGTCCCACTTGGGTCGGTTTTTCACATGCCCAAGGCATGGGTCAGTTTTGGTGGTTTGACCCCTGAGAAACATGATGACAGGGTAATGCCTTATCGGGATCACAGGGGGATATGGATCACCAGAATCGTGCGAGAGAAAAAAAACCTATTCTCAACTGGGAAACCCGTCTTCAATCTCATTTTCTGACACTAACCCACCCGTCGCCAATCTCTTACGATGTGAAGAGCTCTGTATAGAAGTATTCCTCCATTGGCCATGCTTTTTTAAGATGCGGGAGCTGAAAGTGGGGAAAGTGAGCTGGGTGGTGTGAACCAGCCAGTATGTTTTCGTATACTTAGCCCACGTTATAAGTTTCCCCACGTTATAAGTTTCCCATTTAAATATATTGTAGATGTCCGTTTTTTCAGCCAGTTATGTGCCTTTGGAGGATTAAAATTTAGGGGGCCAACTTTATGTGCGTACTTTTATAAGAAATGAGAAACTTGATGGAACTTCTATGTGAGACTTGCTGGCAGGTGTTAAAGAGCAGAAAAATGAAAATATTATCCCATATGGGGATTATGAAAAAGTTACGAATCAGACGGTATAAAATCAATGAGTGAGCGAACGAACCATCTAAAATATGCCTAAAGATTATCTTTTCCATAAAATAGTTCTCACAAAAAAATAACAGTGCAATTTAGGATCGGATGGAGAATTTCTAATCGGCCCCAACCATGGAAATTTGGTTAATTGCAGCAGGAAATTACTTCAATGTTAATTTTTGTGATAACGGAATGAATTTGCTTTGTGACATTCGCCAATTAATTTGACTGTCTTATTATCCAATTTTGTCATACGGTAAGTAGATATCGTGGAAATCCTCGTATCAACCGATTTTCTTTCCCTTCTACAGGAACTGCTAGGGAGCTCTATACCATCCAACCCTCAACAATCGGAAGAAGCTTTAACAGTGGCATCCTTCGGTGGAAGCTTCACCTCAGACAACAACAAGGAGAACCAGGAATTGAGAAAACTATTTTCCCTTAAAATATCTCATAGAATCACTACTCTTACTGAGAATGTACTTATGACGTGGACTTCCCAAGGGCCACTTGGATTGGTGTTAGCTCACAATTTGGACCACAATTATGCATTCAATCAATGTAGATGAACCAAAATAGAAGGGAAATAACATATAAGGCTGTAGGATAATAGCGATGAAGTGGATACACTTGTGAGAAAAATGTTTATGCAAGACATGGAGGGTAAAATTTAAAAAGTCCCCCGGTAGTAACTGCAAGAAAAAAAACTCCAGGCACGGAATTCAGGTCAACGATTGGAAAAATCCCAAGAGCTTTAAAGGCGATGAAGGTAAAAGTGAATACAGAGTAAGGGTACTTTTTTCAAGACGGCAAGCGCTTAAAAAATATATATGACACATTAGGCTGTGAGTTTCTCTGTGGCTCCCAATTCGCGTTATTCATCTTGTTCAAGTTTACGCCTCTTATTCCACGCAAGTGGGCATGGGTGGAGTTGGGTGAAAGGTTGGAAGCAACTGACAAGTTTGGGGACAGGGTAAAGCAAAGGGTAGGATTATTCGTGCCGCGATTTGGATCAAGAGAATGTAATAAAAAGGTGGTAGCTCGGGGAGAATGAAAACTTGAGGCCATCTTAACCTAGTATGGTATTGAATAGGTTTCATTAAAGTCGATGTGATACCCAGTGTCGCGGCGAGAGATATCCAGGAGAGAGATACCTTCGAGAATATTTATTTTGGGAATAATCTTTGGCTTTTAAGAAAGTTTATTCGGGTATTCTACCGGCCAAATTATTCGATTACTGTCAACTTTTCGACGAACCGTTGGTTATATTCAGGGCGAAGAGTCGAGAATCTTTGGCTCTATTTAAAAGGATTACTTATCAAATATAGAGAAACATACCGCTTATTCTTTCCCTTTTTTGAGACATATGGCCATCAATTACAACTCACTTAGTAAGGAACTTGCTACTAATTATTTAATCCTACTTTTGGGATTACAGCGTCTATGAAGCAGTGATGGGTATTTGCTTCAAGGGAGGGCAGGCTTTAAAATTATGTTAATACTTTAACTGCTTGTTGACGATTGACATAGTGTTCTGCTCCCGTCATTCATTGGACTATTTGAATTATTAAACTATTATAATTTTAAGTATAATATTTTTGCTGGCATCAGTAAAACTAAGTGGTTTCTATACGTATACAAATATCATAGAGGGTAACCAAGAACTTTTTAGTCTTAAATTGCCCTTCTCAAGTTCACTCTAATTTCAATAGCCCAGAAAAATGCCGAGAGAAGGCACCTTATAAGAGGAAAAATACTTTTGCGCCTCTGGGCGTACAAATATCTGCTTGATTACGCAGTTAAAGGGATAAAAAAACCTAGTTGCGAGTAGATTTTTGGTTTTCACTTCCCGGTGTTCATCCTGTTTAACTTGCCACCAACGTTTATTGTAAACCGGACGCGGTCAGCAGTGAACCACTTGAGTTTCCCAATGAGGAGAAAGTGAGTGAAAAAGGGGGCACGACGTGTGTGTGACACACCAATGTGAGAGGGAGGAACGAATGAAGAAAAGATGTGAAGGGAGTAAAAGAAAAAAGTTGAAACGAACGCAAAAATGCTGAGCTGCGGAGAAAGCCGTAAAAAGGAACGATAAATCGTCACGCAATACCGAGGCGCCATTACTTACAGCGGGGAAAGACGGTGGCGGAGAGTGGGAGTGACCCTTTAAAAGGGCGCCAACCATTTCTTTGAAAACGCTGAAATAAAAAGGTTTCGTGTTTTTTTTGCATCATCACTACGTCATCCTTGTAACCATTTCTTGCATTTTCCTTCACACCATCCTCCACAAAGGTTTATTTCTTTTACACGCGTGTGCCGGGCAAAAGGCTACAAAGCGGTTTGAAAGGTTAGAGTTGTGGGAGAACAAAAAGATGAAAAAGTTTGAGGAACACTTTTTTCGGTGGAGAATGTAACTAGGTGGGAAAAGGGCGAGTGAATGTGTTTCGGGAACAACCGATGCCTTGCCCAAGGACCGTTGGGAGAGCGAGGATGGACACATGGCGAGGTGGACAAGGAAGGCCCAGCCGCGTCAGAGTCGCTGGCCGCTTCTCCTGCGTATGCGGCTTGATCCTTCTCGCGGTTATGACCAATTACGCAGATGGAACCGTTATCCAAGGTATGTATCACTTACAGGTTGCTATAATTTAGCATTGTGTAAAATCAGCGTGCGCCCACAGGTGTAAGACATTGGATACCCTCCTGGGCGCCAAATTTTGGTCTGAGCACCAAAAAGTATTGGTTATTAATATATATTGAAACGCCACCGGGGGTGACTGGCTTAGACTTTATTGATTTTTAATAGGTAAATGCACAATGTATATTAAAAATAAAATTCACGTTAACCGTGCAAAATCCTCGCTTCTTATTCAAACGGCTTCATCAGGATGCAAATGGCTCCTCTGTCTTCAAGCGAGGTACTGCCTCTCTTCCTCCCTCGAAGCAAAGTTCCCAGCATTTGAATTGGCACGAGTGGTTCACTGTATTGACCCATTTATGAACCACTAAGAACCACCGCTCCTTTTAAATTCGAATTTAAATTTAATTTAATTTTGAATTTAAAACATGACCCAAAAACTGTACTTATTTGACGCAAATGTCAGATCAGATGATTAGTTTGATAGGCGGAGTTCGTTCTACCGGTTCAAGTAGGGAGGAACATTTCCATTCTCTGCGAACCCAACGCATTACAACTGAATTCCGGCCACAGAAAAATTGGGTCTTGGATTTTCTATCGAAGCATCAAAAACACTAATGAGAAATCGACCGCTGGTCAATAATTGAACGGACTACATACCAACTCATCAACTACTTAGTTAATATTGGAGTGAAAGCTTCCGCGGAGTGGTCTTGTGAGTTGGTGACTTTTGGAAATACTCCCGCGTCGGTTTATTGTGTTGACGACAGTTTCGCGAGCGTTCCAGCTCGCTTCTAAAGATCAGAAGTGCTTTAAGATGAATTTGGCCGCATTAAATATCCCAGAATTCAGTCACTTGAGCTTCACACGTAGAGCGGGACATCCCCTAACATGTATATTCAGGAGAATATAATAGCAAAGGGCAATAAGGCGGCCAAATGCATCGAAAAGCACTTCTGACCCGAAGAAGCGAGCATAGTTCATACTTTTTCTATATATTTTATTGCACCAACAAGTTTAAATCTCGGCAATAGGCCTGTAAAGCTGATTCATCTTAGTGAAATTCTTCCATACTGACCCAGTTTTCCGTTGTTATTTTCCTCCTACATTGCTTCTTACACGCCATCCTGTTAAGACTCTTAATATTGCTTCCATTTAAATATTGGCTACCACCTGGCTACCACCACATTCACCCGTTATTTACTCGGTGTACCCCTTTCTCTCACCTCACTCCTTCTCTACCATAAATCTGCTTCGTTATTCGGCTCTCATAAGTTCTCTCAGCAGGGCCAAACCAGCGAAGCAAGGTCTTTTCATATATGTCCGTTACCGTAGTATCCATTCCATTTTATTTCATCATCCACTCATACCTAATCCTATCCATCCGGATTTTACCCCAAACACTTCTCGTATAACTCATTAGGGCCGGAATTCAGCCTACAGTTATGCTTATCCTGACATACCCAAGTTTCCCAACCAAACTAATAAAGTGAGAAGGAGTTCACTTTTGTAAACTACAATTTTTGTTTCATCGTTTTAAAGCGCTCTAAGATACTTCAATTATTTTTTAATCTCTTTAAATCTTACAAGAAAGTCACAAGGGACGTTAATATGCAGAATAATTAATGAATAAAACGGTTAGTTAGGAGATTGGAGTGCAGAGTTGCTTCAAACCAATCTGAGAATTAGTTACTTATGATAAAGATAGCATGAGGAATTCAAATTCGAGAAATTTAAGACATGGTTGATGAGGGACTTGCATATTATTGAGCTAACGAGTTCACTGGGAAAGATCTTAATGGGAGTTTTGGTTATCTGCCAAATTCCTTTGAAGGACACCCGAATTGGCGCAAAAACACCATAGTTGGAGCAAAGGCTTCCACAGTGGCTCGATATACTGGATCTCATGCTTTCAGGTTGAACTGCGTATGTCAGAGTTTGGATGGCAACAGTTTCTCCTCTATTACAGGATATGTCTTCAGGTCAAAAAGGAAGTACTCGACCTGAAGGTGCCTCCTGAAACGGATGAGAAAGTGTTGTCGCCAAAACGCTGACCTACGCAGTTGTACCTTAAAACTTGGTATCCAGCTGAAACGTTATTTATCGATGAAAGTAATCGCATCGTACCTTATAATTTACATTTAAAATATTTATTACATTTACTATTGGAATAAAAAGACGAGAACAAATTACCTGGAAATATGAATATACGTTGTATGCAAGGACTGAATGAATTTGACAAAGTTGAAAGGAGTTTCTATTGCCCTGGTTTATAATAAGGATTTATAAGTATCCATTTATTTAAATCACATTACGACTTCCAAAAATTCATCATTTAGCCGCATAGAGATTTTTAACGATACAAATTTTCTGCAACACGTTTTGAAGTCTAATGAGCTGAAAAGAGAGTCTAATGTTTTTACCGATGACTGTTTAGCTAATATTAAATAAAAATTCGACAACTGCGAAAAAATATTCCGAAATGGGAGTTGGACTAAAATTAGCAACAAGTCTGATTAATTAGTATTTGATTAAATGAATCGGAAATACACATACACACAAAAATTCGAGCGCCATTTGCGATGACATGAAATTAATTGCATGTCACGCAAAATTGGATAGCACCATCCAATTAGTATGACAGCACCAAATAGTATGACATAAACGTATAAAAGTAAAAAATTCCTCCACTAAATAAGAGGCTGGAAGTATATTTCGGCAAGTATTTGACTATTGTGATGCCACAAATGTTTTTTGGCTGTGATGGGATATATTCATTATTTAGAAAACTATGTTTTCATGAGAATTTTATTTACTTAAAAATGAAAGAAAAAATGTTTGTGGAAAAGTAAAACTTCATTTCTTTCTTTGAAAATATATCTCGCTAAAAATAATACATTCCTCTCGGCTGCGTTAAAAAACTATTTCACCGAGAACCCGAGAGCTGATGTCACGGAACGCCATCGCTGCCAGTGATACGACGCGTTTCCTTTAGAATTTACGCCGTTTTATTCAAATGTGATGACAGTTACTTTATCTACTTTCTGGAAATAAAATGAGCTACACATGAGCATGGTTACATTCCTGTGGAAATCTACAAGCGACACCGTGATGTTAAGTCAAACCGTGGAAATAACGTTTTAGGGTACGTGACTTTTTAAAAACCTTGATAGACTTTTTAAAGGTAACTGTTATCATCTGCAGATGAATTTAAGATATGTGGATTATTACATGAGCTATTTTGAAAACTTTCAGTCTCGCATACCGTTCGAATTTATGGAGCAAATCTTAATAGCGTTCTCCTTAAAACCGACATAGTGCAAAAACCCAGAGTACCACACGCAAAATATTTTCTATTTTGGCACTATTAATCCACGCTTGAAATTTACTGTGTAGCCATTATGCTGTTAATTACATCATGCCATATTTGGAATTAGAAAATGATTAAAGTTTCGACGTTCCAAATATTTTTGTATTTTCCGATAAATCACCAGCATATTTCAGTGAGTTCTGGATCCGCCAATGCAAGCATCATTCATTTATCATGCGCCTGCATCATCAGCTAACAGAGATAGAAAATAACGAGGGAAAATTATGTAAATTCGACACGAGCGGAATATAGGATTTGCATGCATAAATGTGTAGGGATAATGCAAAAATAGGTAATCATTTTAACTGATCGCCAACAAAACTGTGCAGTATGCCATTAAAAATGTTCTCTAATATCCTAAATATATATATCCTTTCAGAGGATATATAGCCTTAAAAAGAATCGTTGTCCTAATCAAGAGGTGATTCAAGAGATGGTAAAATGGTGTAAATGTTTACTTTAAATCAATGAACTGTATGGTATATTGCCCGTTTGGTTTACTGGTTTGATTTTATCTATTGAAACACTTGTGACTGCATATTTTCTTGAAGTCATTGAAGCACTACGAACGTTTTCCCATCCTATGTAGGAACTATAAAATTCATATGGAATGGTGGCCGATTCCAAGTGAAAAAAATTCGTCTAGACCGGGAATTGAACCACGGACCTTCCGATTTCGCGCCGGATGCTCTGACCACATCTTCACATCACCATTGTGTTATCACATTTTATGTGTTTCATATCCTCTTTCTTTCACCACCTGTTTGAACGAAATATTTATTATTTACGCCTGTGAGCGGTTTGAGTGAATGAATGAATGGTTGTATGGCTGGAATGGCTCATTTCTACTTCTTGGCCTTGAGTGCCCCGAAACGCCTGTTCTGCATCTTTACCACTATCTGTGTGCCTGATTCAAAGTTTGCTTTCCTCTTCTGTGTACATAATTTCTTCTCTGCCGGTGAGTGAAAATGCCCAACGCCATCTCTCGGCGACATTTACGGGCTAATCTTAGGGGTCTTAGATTCATATAAACCCCCCGCTGATTCTAGTTTTTCTTCAATAGTCTAGATAGCTTAGTGGTCAGAGCATCCGGCGCGAAATCGGAAGGTCCGTGGTTCAATTCCCGGTCTAGAAGAATTTTTTTCACTTATAATCGGCCATCATTCCATCTTCACATCACCATTGTGTTATCACATTTTATGTGTTTCTTATCCTCTTTCTTTCACCACCTGTTTGAACGAAATATTTATTCTTTACGCCTGTAGGCGGTTTGAGTGAATGAATGAATGGTTGTATGGTCGGAATGGCTCATTTCTACTTCTTGGGATCTGCGTGCCCCGAAACGCCTGTTCTGTATTTTTACCACTGTCTGTGTGCCTGATTCAATCTTTGCTTTCCTCTTCTCTGTACGTAATTTCTTCTCTGCCGGTGAGTGAAATAGCCCACCGCCATCTCTCGGCGACATTTACGGGCTAATCTTGGGGGTGTTAGATTCATATAAACCCCCCGCCGATTCCAGTGTTTCTTTAGTAGTCTAGATAGCTTAGTGGTCAGAGCATTCCGAGTTCTACACGGCGGACGGCTTTTCTTTTTCTTTTATTATTTTCACTTTGCTATGCAGTATAAGTATCAATAAGTAATTATACTATTTCCATGTTAAACTTGCCAAACTTAGGATCTAGTCTGGGATCTCTTATACCAATATTTTGTATTACAGTCACCACACTGTTTTTAAGGCATATCATATAAATACACGAAACATTTCAATCTAACTTTATTAGAATTCAAGATGTTAACATGTGCACGTGCACACTTATTAAAAACATGTAATTCAGTTTCTCAAATAATCTCTTACTTTTACAATTTCCTAGCAAGTATTTAATTAAAAAAGAAAGGAAAGGTAAAGATAACGGGAACAGTTACAACACTCAGCACCCTATTTACTTCGAATACTATAGGTGGCTCAGGTTACGACATGATGCCTATTGCGAAAGGATCATTCAACGCACTGTTTGGAGTTCCGCGAGTTATGGAAAAAACGCGAGGCCCGTGAACCTTTACAGTAATCATATGATTGGGGGCTAAGCACGCAAATCCAGCATTCGGTGCTAGGACGTAGCATCAACCGTAGGAGTGATGACCATGGCCACATTAAAGGGTGAGCAAGCTTGGCAGATGACCTGGGTGCCTAAAGGGTATAAAAGAAAACACGGACCTCCTGAGCTGGCCACAGCTTTCTACTGCGGGTCCTGGTCTTCCCTGTACCAAGTACCAACGCATTCTTCCGTTTGCAAGCTGTTTTGAATAGCAATTGGTTTACCAAGCCCTGTACCAACATCGAAACGTGCAAAATTCGCTGATTCGGGGAGCCAGTTAGATTTTTTAGGTCATCTAGGGTAAATATGATATTCTATCAAAAACGTTCACTTCCGTGGTTGACCACATTGTTAAATGGTAGCAGTGTAAAATGGCAACAGATGCTTTATCAAGAACAGCCGTTGTGGAAATGAGAAAAGTTCGAAGCAATATGACAATTAAGATCATAATTAAAAAAAAACAGATAATCTAGTTGTTAAAATATCTACAAAACTGAATAATATCAATTTTCATAGATGTATTTGGAGCATACATGTATATGGAAGTGAATACTTGACAATAACAGTTGCAGAGTAAAACAGAAAACAATAGAAATGTGGTGTCATCAAAGAATGATGAAGATTAAATGGTAGGAAAGAATCAGCAATGAGGAAGTCCTACGAAGATTTGGAGAGAAAAGAAGGAGATATAATGAAAAGTCTAAGAAGCAAAGAAAAATTAATTTATCGGACACATTTTATGACACAATAGCCTATTGAAAACGATGATGGAAGGAGTAATGAATAGTAAGATAACCAAGCATGGAATACATCAGGCAAATTATTAAGGACCAACCATCCCTTCCTTAGTGGAGCAAATGAACTCAGTGGTCGGCCATTTCGCCAAATAACCAACTAGAGCCATAAAATGAAGCCAGATGAGATAAGCATTTGACTAATACGCCACATGCCTTTATAGATCGAAAGGAAATCACATAAGTACGCGAAGGAAAATGGTAACAGTTCACTGTTTATGAGTCATATATTCATATCCTGACAAATATTGACGTGTGAAAAGTCGCAGATTTCTCATAATAATCCCTGCCACATAATTCATGAGCTACAATTCCGAGTATGTGTCAAAAAAAGTATCATGCATTAGAGTACAGGGGGGGGGTCAATTCTGGTACGCCGCACAGTGGGCTGAAATCGAAAATAGCAGGCCAAAAGTCAAAAAGTGATTTTTTCATGCCAGGAAGCTGAAACTTTGCATAAATATTTTCAAAAGACATGTGCATGCGATTATGCAAAGCACATTCCTTAGTACTCTACAAATAACAATTTGCATGAGGTCAAAGTTGCAAAAGTTGCAAAAATGGTCTACACTCAATTTTCTCACGAAATCTTCAAAATCCAGCCTTGCTAAGCCTTTATGGGTAAAGAATTGGAATAAAAAGTGATGCAGTAAAATGAAACTGTTTTTCATCTTTGTTTTATTGTAGTCTACTTACTCTTTTGTCATTATTTACCAAATATATTAAACAAAATGTCGGACCCTCGTTTTTGGCCATTTTTTAATACATGTAGAGAAATAGTTATTTGCATCACCGAGCATCGCGAAGTAACTTATATGGGGAAACTCTACAAAGCTTCCACAGTGCGAATCCGATGAGTTATGTTGCGACCGTTTGCGACGCCAAATTTCACATCAGTTTTTCGATCGCGCGGTCGAGTCTAGTCCAACCCGCCTGTAAGGTGGTGCGGTAAGTGTGCGGAATGGGTTGTAGCCGCATCCACTACACTATGGAGATTTTCGAGATCCAAACATTGAAAAGAGCCTCCATATATTATATTCTGGAGAAATCGTGGAAAAAAATTACGCATTTTGTAACATAGGGTAAAGGTTTAGGAGGTACTAAAAGACTGCTTTCTTCGGGTGCACCGCGGGCGTTTCTCTTTTTAGTAACTTGACATTGCCTACTGACGAATAGGTACACTTTTAACGGAGACAGCATGCATACCACACAGGATTATTGTCTCTTCGAGACCACCAACCCACGGCTGGTGTCGCACGGTTGCAACTCCCCCGCCCCCTGCACTGCGGTTGGGCGGACGGCGAAGGGTCGTTTATTGGCACCGCGGAACGTTTTCGGGGAATCTGAGGGGTAACGATCCCTATGCTTAATTATTTTGTATTTTTTTATTGTCAGTGTCATTTTTCATTCAGTATCAGGGAGAAATACCGCGGAAGGAAATAATTTGCTTGGTCCTTTTACATCATTATTACGTAAGTTTAATTTTTCTTAAAATGTAACAAAATATGCAGTACAAAATTCATTTTTTGCTTGTATTTCTTCTGTTCACTATCTGATTATTCACTATCATCACTGTCTGATTAAATCAGGTCTTTATCTTTGAGTGTCGTTTCCTTTGAGAAAATTGAGTGTAGACCTTTTTTGCGAATTTTGTTCAACTTTGATCTCATGCTAATTGTTAATTGTAGAGTACTAAGAAAAATGCTTTGCATCATCACATGCACATGTTTTTTGAAAATATTTGTGCAAAGTTTCAGCTTCCTGGCTTGAAAAAAATCACTTTTTGACTATAGGTCAGCTTTTTTCGATTTCAGCCCACTGTGCGCCATGACAATTTTGCGAATATAACGAAAATAGCATGATATTGTCGATTCCGTATCGTTGAGTTGTCACATCCTGACCGCATGTGATAATTAATGAATTAAGTATATCAAGTGATAGCAAACGACATTTCACCGAAACCATGCAACAATCTGTTATTTTCGCTTGCGACAATTAACACGGCGTTTCAAAAAATCACCCCCTAATACGTCTTGTCATTTTTAAGGCATGGTTTCCTATAATGTGTTCGTAAGCAATGTTACTAAAAATTTGGGCTGTAAAACGAGGGCGAAATGCACGAAGTGCATGGAAAAACAATATCTGAGTGATTTAGGATTCATGCCCGAAATATGCAGGTTGACATATGAGTACAAATCCAGCCTGAGTACCTTCTATGGTCGGGGTAGTACCAGGACATGGCCGTTGTAGGCACAGATAGCTTTTAGCCGGAAAATTCTGGTTAGAGCGGATATATATTATGACGGGTCAAATTATCGAGCGCGCATTGACGAATCGACGGACCATCCCTGAAATCCACCCGTTTAGGTCAATGCGCCGGCCCGAAGTTAATGCCTTCCCATTCACAAAGGGGAGCAATCAGTCACCATTCTCGTCTCTATCAACGCTCCCATAAATGCTCGGTCGTTTCTGCCGCCTCCTGACATTCCCATTAGCCTGCACTCAAAATTCTCTCTTCCACTCTTCCCTCAAGTCTCCCACCATAAAGGTGACCGCGCCTTACGCTCCGCCCGCACCCAGGGCTTTTTGCGCCCAATACCCATCCGCCGCCGTTCTTGAAAGGACATTCCTCTCACACAGCAAAGACGCCTTAGTTTGTCCCACAGAGGTATGTCAAGTGCCACAGTTTCCTGTGTCCTATTCTGATTTCTCCTTCTTCCTTCTTTCTTCCTAGGCTCAGGCCTGCTTCCTTCAGTACCTGGTCCATTTAATTTAGCATCTTTGTTGCCCTGCCATAATTTTCTTGTTCGACTCATGACTCTTTTACCCTTGACATTTTGGATCTTCCCTTACATGCAAGATATTTTTTGTCCGTTCGTGTAGAGCCAGCCACTGTATTATTGAAAATTTCATTTCTGATGTTCCTAATCTTTCTTTTTTAAATTTCAATTGTGCAATTCTCGCTGCCGTGTATTCCACAATAAATTGCCAATTTTACATAAAATTTTATGAAAGTGTCTTTTCTTACCCTGTAATCCTTTGTCCCATTTTTCCCGTTCAGCCTATCCAAATAATATCCTGCAAGCACGTGATCAATGGGTTACTCCTGCTCCCTTGTTTCAGTTGATTCTCAGGTCAATCCTGCCCATTACAGTATTTACATGGTTTATATACTAACTAGAGTTTGAGTTCCTTGTTCACATAAAAAAGAGTTAAGAACTAATCACCATATAAATATGAATGGAGTGATAGACAAATTATTATTCTATGGATTATCAGTTTCCTATCATTATTGCACCATTTCGACTAATCAATGAAATAAACGTGATTCACGCTTTAGTCGCTGAAAATCTGTTCGAAGCGGGTATGACTTCAATGCATTGCACACGACTAATATGAAAGACGCTTCGCCAAGTTTGTAGATTACATGTTTTTCAAGGTTCCCTATACTTTCATTATTTGTCTGCATCTCTAAATTTATATTCATTTCTATGAATAGGTTATTTTTCTGCATAGCATTTCCTTCTTTAGTTCTTTCTACATTTAGCTTTCTCAAATCTTACAAAGTGCAATTGTATTCCTCCGTCTACTACACGATAATCGAATAAATATTGATAAGATTACCAATAATTCTGTGCCAATGTAAAACGCGTTGGTTAAAATATTGTCAGCAGAACTGGTTACTGCAAGAGCTAATGCCCTTAGAATAGAGCCTTATTCTAAGATGAATTCCTGGCATGTGCAAAACTCACTGGCTGAAATGTTTGACCAAAAAACACAATTTGCTCCACCCGAGGAGCAATTTTTCTGATGAAAATTTCGCTATAAAAATTTCCTAGAACATAGGGAAAAGCAAGTGAAAAATTAAAATGTCTCCTCTTAGGAAAAGCCCTCAAACTCTAGCGAATTTCTTTAGAAATAAAAGACTTAGGTCAGTAATTTCTCCAAATCAAAACGCTACTTTAAAGAAATCCTTCAGGTATAGAAAAAATTACATCATTATTTGCATAGAGTGCAGTGTGCAGTGCTAACGCGAATTGCTATATACAAGTATAAATATAGTTTGAAAACACAGGCACACGAAAATTAAAAGGACACTCACAAAATAATTTACGGGACGTTTCGACGGTCAGGCCGTCATCGTCGGCGATAAGAGACTAACTAGTGGTCTGTTACCTCGGGGGGGGGGGGGGGGGGGGAACAGGAAGGGGACTGGTGGGGAGCGGGATCAAGGGGTTGCTATTGTTCAGTGGGCCTAGTTAAGCCCGGGCGATTCAAATGCTCTTAAGAACCATATTAATGCCATCTCACGAGTGCTCATTTCAATATTAGTTGCTGATTCGGGGAGGGCTTCTAATATATATATCGAGAGAGAAACATTTATTGAAGGTTTTATGAAGAGAAGCGGTATGTTTAGGAATGGGATCAATGAAGGGAGGACATGTGGTGGAGTGGCGGTGCCCATTCATTCGTATTGAAAGCGGGGTAGTACACTCGCCAATGTAAAATGCCGTGCAGAAATTGTACGAGAGACAGTAAACGATATTTGTGGAAGTAAAGTTGGCTGCTGAGGAAGATTTATTTGAAGAGAGCGTAGCAGAAGAGCGCAGGAGGGAGCAACATATGCATCTAGGACGGTGCAAGTTGAGGAGAGTGGTGGAGAGGGGGCGGTCGGTTGAAGGGTGGGTTTCCTAGATTTTAAGATATCTCGCAGGGTTGCGGGACGCTTAAAAAATACCGTGGAACATGAAGGTAATAGGAGTGCAGTGGAATTATTATTATTTAAAATTGGGTATAGATCGCGGAGGATGTTTCTGATTTGATGGGAGATATTTTATGTGTGTGTGTATATGTATATATATATATATATATATATATATATATATATATATATATATCTATAATTAAAATCAATCGATGAAAAATCACTCGTGGTGAAAATAAATATCAACTGAGGTGTCACAGGCGTGACAAGCTAAAAACATATATTGGCACAAAAAAAATATAAACTTTTTTTTTATATTTCGACAGCTAGACTGTCATCTTCTGAATTCTGTAGAGTAATTCTTACTCTTCAGAATTCAGAAAATGACAGCCAGATTCCATTGTTTGTTAATAGACTAGATAGCTTAGTGGTCAAAGCATCCGGCGCGAAATCGGAAGGTCCGTGGTTCAATTCCCGGTCGAGTCGAATCTTTTTCACTTGGAATCGGCCATCATTCCATCTTCACATCACCATTGTGTTATCACATTTTATGTGTTTCCTATCCTCTTTCTTTCACCACCTTTTTGAACGAAATATTTATTATTTACGCCTGTGAGCGGTTTGAGTGAATGAATGAATGGTAATGAATTGTTATATTATACATATATATAAATATGTTGCTAGCTTATACTTTTACAGTAAATCAGTGGACACTCACTGGCAGATGATCCATGACGACACCGGTGTACTTTCCTATCCTTCCCCAACCTCAACGCCTTGTTGCTAGCTTATATATATATATATATATATATATATATATATATATAAGCTAGCAACTTCTAGAGCTGACGAAGGACCAACTGGTTCGAAACGTTCCGTAAGAACGAATTCTTTATCTTTTCCTATTTCTCCTACCTCCTGTAAGTTTGTATTTATATATTTGTGGCCAATTGGCGAAAACTTCCAAAGATTATATATATATATATATATATATATAAATTCATAAAAACAAAAAAAGTATTCTGCGTACTGTTTTCTATATTGATACAACTACAGAGTTATCACAAGAAATGAAATGATACCGACAAAATATTCATCAATAAAAAAATGTGTAAAAATTATAAAATAATTTACCTCTCATTCAACTATATTTTGTATGAAACAAATATATTCTAAGCCACTGCAACCCACTTTCTTTATCATTTCCCAGGGAAAATGCATTGTAGATCAATTATTTCCTAGAGTAATATTCTCTAGGGAAAACTGGGGTTCAATTTTATAGGACATTTTTCAACAGAGTTTTAGGGGTAAAAAAAAAACGGAATTGTCATTTTGCTGTTCAATTGTCTCTCCAACAATATGTGACCTTGGCAGAACGATTAGCCTTGCTAGCTATTTAATTTCCAGCAAATCATTGGGGCGAATAACTAACTGTATACCAATCGTGCAAGATTTAGCTCAAATTCCTCCCTCCTTACGCAGAAATAGAGTCTTCACTACGTCACCCTATTCAATGAGTGTTTTTAGCAACATTGTCTTTAATTAGTCCCGCAATATTCCGGAGAAGAACAACAGAGATGTTTACGATACCGCGAGCCATAACTCTGAATTATCATTTGCATGCCTGAGGCTTTACAGAAAGGTTTAGGAAATAAACACTCTAATCACGGGTGACAACGAGAAAGTCCAATTTGCATTTTCACCAACTTATTTGCGAACTGAATTTAATGCGGGAGAACTCGGGAAGTTATGAATCTCAATTTCCTTTATAATTTAGTCATCCTTATCGCCTGTATATATATTTACAAAGAGGAAGTCGGATTTAAATATTTAATGACCGGTTTATTAAATCCCAACGCTCCTATGGGACATAAACACGCTTCTCTAAGCGATGCAAATTAATTCTAATTGTCTCTCATTCATATTACGGGTCATTAAAGCCAGACTGTAGAAACATAACATCCTGAGCAGAAACATTGTCAAGCGTTAACAGGGTGAGAATCCGGAAACCAGAGAAATATGGTCCTTAGTCACGTGATTCTGACCATTTAATTGGAGGCGGAAATTAAATAAAAAATAAGAAAGGAGTGAACAAATTCCTTTGTACCCTGATCCTGATTTTTTTATCACTGGATATTTATGTTTTCCACAAGGTGCGTGTTTAAACCTCTTCTGCGTCACCTTGGTTTGCAAACGAAAGTGTATGTGATGCAGGAAAAGTGATAAGGCAGGGAAATGACAAAAACACGAAACAGGATTTTAGTGCACAAGTTTATCTAATTTCCTGTAAAAAATTACGGAAATCTCCAAGTGTAACATAGAATGGCGTGCCATTTCACGAACGCCATCGTCTGCGGATATTCTTTTATCATTAGAGGAGTGCGTATGGGATATAAATAGGCTGATGTAGTTGTTTCCCCATATCATCCTTAAAGTAGACCATGCATAATTAAAAATAAATATTTATCAACATTTGAAGTGTGTCGTTAAATATACAGGACATGCATTTTATCGGAATCAAATATTGTATTATCGAAATATTTCTTCTGAAAATTACGCATCCTTGCCGCGTTGGAATTACTATTCAATCGGAAATTCGGACGACGGCGTCATGAACGGTATCTCTTGCCACACGACGTATTTCCATGTGCAATTCGGCTTTTGTTTCTTAATTTGACAGAATTATCCTTTTATTTTAAATAACGACTAACAGCTAGCTATTATGATTTGATCGTTCACGTAAAAACACATTAAGATAAGAGAAGCGACAAGCCGCGTTGGATCACGTGACTTTGAAATTCTTTATGCAGTTATCGAAAGCAATTTTTTGGATCGGTGATTGACATATACACATATATGCAACACACATTTGAGTTACTCATGAGAAATACATTTGATGCATGTTCCCCGCTGTGCCTTTTAAGGGACACGATTACTTTAAAAGGCCACCCGCTGGGTCAGAAACCTTTTTTGTAGCTGCCTTACTGATGTTCAAGCGCTGCGCGGACTTCCATTCATATGCCACATTACCTAAGAATTATCTGACTAATTATATTTTTTACCTCCAACCAGTTCAGATCTAGGAATCGTTTTGCCCAAGGTATGCGTGCCTAATTCTTCTTCCTAATGCCTGATAGGTAGCCAAAGGGAGTATAGTAAAACAAAGAGGAAAAGGAAAAACGCAGCGTGGAAAAATGTATGTGTCACGACACAATTTTCTCTCGGTCTTTTTACAAGTTTGTCCCTAGCGATGTAGAAAACGCTCAATTTATCGTACAAAATTGTCTGCGAGTGCTATATTTGAATCACATTCATTTTTTCTTAATGTTTTTAGCAACTGCCTTATCAGAAATAAAGGAGAAAACCCAGTCCTAAACTAGTCAGGAAATGGAGGCAGTCGTATGGCTTCTTGTTATTATTCATTCTTTTTGTCATTATACATTTTAGATTGATTTCAAAATAATTAATCATCAATCTACAACTACCAAAAACATGTGCCACCGGCCCACCATGGTTGGTTAAAATTGGATAACAATGTTGGAAGCTACATATTTTAATGTGAGTGTATTGCCTGATATTATTATAGCAATACAGTTCCCACGGTTTCCATCATTAAACAGGTCATTCTTCCCAATTGCGTTTTGCCTAATAACCGGTTGCAGAAACGACCTATGTATCCAAAAGACTTGTGAAATATTTAAGTCAAAGCATTTGTTCAGTATGAATTTCAGAAGCAATGGATATTTAATATATTAATATATTGTTTTATAACTTATTTGACAGGATATAATGGATTTTAATTCTTATTACATACTTCCATGACTGAACCAGATGGTGAATGGGCAATGAACCACTAGGTGGTTAAAATACGTGAAAGAATTATTACGTGACAAATGACGAGTTTATGATCATGATAGATGTTATGAGACGAGTCATTCATAATGGCAACGGGTTATATGCAGAACCAGTTAATATGCACAAGATGCGTTTATACGCATGTACATACATTTTATCGAACAGGAGTGCTGGAAATATTCAAATCAGTAGCAATGGGGATAGCTAAAGATAGTTCCTGCAACTGAAAATTATTAAATAAATCCATGACTTAAGAGAGCTCATAGCTATCCAGCCCAATAGCTTTAAGTTTGCACTACCGACCATAATATCTCTATGAGCACGATGAGTAGCAATACTTAGCAGCTTTTTTTTTAAAGCGGCTAAGTAAACTATGTGAAGTCATCAAGGAAGGAACTTTGAGCCTTCCACAATTGGCCGTCAACAAATAATTGTTGGAAATCCTTTTCTTTTATTCCTAGGGTTCCCCGCATCGTAAAATGCGCGGCCACGATTATCGATCGATAAATTGTGTACTATACATTGTTAAAGTGTGAGAAATGAGAAATAAGTGTGTAAAACTGTTCCATGTAGCATGGTATTTAGTGGTAAGATTTACTAACCAATATTGGTTGAATGGAATAAGATAGTAGAAGGAGCTATAGTAGCCTCTAGCCGCGCCTTCTACTTAGCCCGGGAAAGGTGTGATTTTTCAAAAGAAGCTTATCGCTTCACCCTGCACATATCACTCTAACCCTGGGACACGAGGGCATTTGCTCATTTTTTCGCACATCCTGCCGACTACCGGGGAAGCGGCACTGCAGCAACGCGTACATTCCTTTTTTTGGAGGCCTGAGTAAACTTCACGGAGCCGTGACAGGAGAATAGACTTTTTTTCCCTCAGGGAGATATGAGTAGCACCTTGCCTCGCAGCTCGGCCCTAAAGCACCCTTAGTACCCCAATGATTAATAGTGATGCCAAAGCAGTTTTTCCTGATAAATATATCTCTAAGCTTCTCTCTAAAATATATAAATGAATCTCTTTCCATGCTTCTCTCTTAAACAAGTAATTAAACTTCCTCTTTGATATTTTTTGGCATCAGAGTAAACTGTAATTTTAATAAACTTCAAAATTCTTCAACACTCTATCCTTTGCTCCACTTCTCTCCTATCTCTTCCCTTCTCCTGTCTTAGAAACCCCTACGACTATCATATCAACAGTCCTTAGACAACCCACCACAAGCATCAGTAAAGCAACCAAATATTTCCAACAAACAAATAAACAGTTATTGGCAAGGCAAGTGTAATACTGGTTAAATAAGAGATAAATGTGAAGAAGGGGCACTTCAGGATCGATAAGGAAGGAGGTGACGATCCATCAACGTCTATCTTAACCTTAACTTCTCTCATTACAATAGTGCAGTTGACAGAAATACAACATTCAATGCTGGCTGGGGAAGCAAATCACGCGACTGAAGAATCCAAGATGGAGGCTTTTGTTTACACCATATGATCATGACAATATTATTAACCTTTCAATACACACTTTGCCAAATCATTAGATTTAATTGCATAATGGTATTAACAATATTGTTTAGTGTTGTCGTAAACAATTAGGTGTAGTTTAGCCACCATGATGACACGCTGCTTTAGTTTTTACCTAATAATAGAGTACCTACATTACATGGTGGTGGAATTGGTATTTTAACTCGTAACTACACTAATTACCACATAATGTTTCTTAAGCTCGTTCCACTCTGTGGTTCATCAATCAAGTTTGGCAATTTTATTTACCATCGTAATATATATCCCAGGAGAGAATATGCAATCTGTTAGTTGATTTGAGTGATAGATTACTTTATCGTAATTTAATAGCAATGGTGGTTATCAGTCGAGTGTTTTTTAATATAAATATGACATTTTTAGTAAGATTATTAATTAATTTTGAGGACATAAATTCGTCATTCAGGTGATGCCAGAGCTTTACTTAAGAAGGCTATTCAGGGTTAATTAAATACCTATACTTTCTTGCACTATTTTACCTTCCTCATACGAGCTTCACGTATTTCTCATAATTTATTACAAATTTACAATTAGGGGAATTAATAATTATCCAAACATGATCGTATTTGTGCGGTAAAGAAAATTTCTGACATCAAAATGATTTTCTTACGGGCCTCAGAAAATGAAATCTAAAAAAAAATTAAATTCCAATTTGAAAGGAAGATGAGAAGCAAACACGGTATAATTACGGGACACATAATTGAGATGACTCGCACGATGGATACTGATTACGTCGAAAATGTTATTCTTTATGTAAAATTCACACGCAAGATCAGAGAACGAAGTTCTTTGCATAAATGAGTATCCAAGCACATTGGTGTACACCGATTCATCAACCATGCCGTGATAACGCAATTGAATCATTTCTTTACTGTACCACAATGGAGTTACAGAAATCGTTTCGACAGGTCAGTTTTAAAATTTTTATTAATGTCATACTTGACGTAAATCATCGAAAATTCATTGATAAAGATGTCGGCTGCTACCCACTCATGATGGCGTCATGACTATGTCATTTCTGTCTCACAAGTGTGCCTGAGCAAGCAGGTTATCTATTGGTCGTAGATATAAATGCCAAATGTGCTGTTATAATTTACAAAGTATAGAACCCAGCACTTTTATAGTTAGTAAAAGGATTTCAACCAGTCCTACATATTGTTACTTACATGCTCATGCTGACTTTCATCGCTTCTACCGAGGTTGCTCAATGGCAAGGGGTGGGCAACCCTTGGCACGCGTGCCTAGCGTAGCACGCCGATGACTTGTTCCTGACACGCGAAACAAGTCCAAGCCAAATTTATTTTTATTTTTAGCCTTTATTATATCTTTCAGTGGCGGGGATAGTCCCGTTGCGGCGTGTGCAATCCAGCTTAATCTGAAAAAAACAAGTAAATTTCTCTTTAGGCTATGACAGTGGCTGCACGCACCGGAAGCGGTCAGTTGGTTATCCTAATATATACTGTTATTATATTATGTATTTTCCTCTTTATACTTCATATATGAGGGGTTTAAAAATCAGCAAAAGATAATCTGTAATAAACTTCGACTGCGCTATAGTCGTACAAATGCAAAATTGGGAAAACATAATGACTACTGCATCGAAAAAATAAGTTGTTGTTAACTTTTTGTGCTGATGCTAAAAAAGTGAGTTAAAATAATATGAATATGCATGGAAGTTGCAATTGCACTTACAGACCAGTAAAAAAAATTCACAAAAAACGTTTTCGGAAAAAACTTGTCATAATTTATTTTCAATCAGTCAATTTTACAAGAATTACATAATCACTTACAAATCAAATATTATGCCCTCAAACAACTTTTGGTTGACACGCATAAGTGGTTTTGTGTCAGAGATTTGGCCAATTTTGGCACGCTCTTTCGAAAATGTTTTCCACCCATGCTCTATGATTACGTCAATGTATTAGTATAGTGTTGTGAAGATACAAGCGGGATATGGCATACAATTACGATATACTCGCTCATGTTCAAGCTACTACAGCTTTTATGCATTTTGTTTTAGGCATTTAATATCCAGCTGTATTGGAGTATTAGAAACAGGTCCATTGCATACTATCGTCTCCTAATTTTTCTATTTAATTTAAGTTATTTGTATAAATACACGAAAATGATATAGGGAACCTCATATTGCCTGAGCGATTTCATCTTACTCTGAAATTCAAGAGGCAATTTAATTCTCTGTTTTGAGTCACTGTAGACATCGGAAATCGTCGGGGACAAATTAAAAAACCACATTTTTCCACGTTGACCCGAACTCATTGGCCCAACAAACAATAAAGTTCTATAAAAGATCCACTCTATGTAAAAAATGAGGAAATTGCCAAACTAATTATATTTCCGCGGAATATTTGGCATTTTTTTCCTGTTCAAAACACGATTTTTCCATGCTAAGTAATCTTTAATTGCACGTGTGAGGCATCGGATTTCTCTTGAAAATGAATCCACCACTGGAGTCTGAATAGCACCGGATAATCCAGGCACTCCCATGTTTTGGGAGCGCGGTGAGAGAAACGTCAACCCACATCACCGACTAACCGATATGTCAACCCCCCTTTTCATCTCTGGCGCGTTCCGTCTCGTCTATCGTCTGAATGTACCACCGCAATCTGCACTCCAAGCTCGGCGTCCGAAACAACTGCTACGATTTCATTCCCATCATATCCTTCGGCTTATGTGTATTTATTTTGACAAGTTAACCGGTTAGATAGAGAGACAGGAAAAGAAATAGGGGAAGGTTTTGAGTTGTGGTGACTTGAAGAGGCCATAGTTGTGTGGAGGGGAAGGATTGGGGCCATAGAAAAATATTGAAATTCATAACCCTGTATCTTGAGCTCATATCGTTTTTGTAAGAAGCAAGAAAGACTGTAAACCCCTGCAGAGAACGACATCTCCGCATTACAAATATTCTTTTAAAGTTAAACCGCTTTAGCTTAGTAATTTAATTTTTAGTAGACCGCGCGCGTAGTGGACCGTCCGCATCCATGTGAAACCGTCCATGTCCGATTTTCCTGCAATAAATTCAATGACGCTGTCTACTGCATTTTGTAAGAAGCAGGAAAGACTACAAACTCCTACACCGAGTTCAATACTTTTCCTATATTAAAGTTAAAATTATGACGTAAAAATGACTCTTCAATTGTTTTTTGGAGAAAATATCTTTAGTTATAAATGGTCAGCTTAAGATCACGTCCTGTATTAGTGCCGAATTTCAACTTCTTAGGTCACCTAGAAGTCCTTCAGACAGGCTTTTGACTCCAATTATCTTGTAATTGGCTGATGAGTAGAAAAGATAGTAAAAGGCCTATATTTTATTTTTATTCCATTTATCAGGATTTTTGCATCTTATGAACAATTTTCCGGGAAAGTGGCATATATTTTTATGGAAAATACTATTTTTCCCCGTGTTTCTTCCTTTCCCCTATTGAACACGATGTTATTTAAAGTTCACTCTGAGAATAAAAAGGATGGAAAGGTAACATTTTGTTGTTCATATCAGATAAAGTAAAAGTTTTTGGCAAGTATACAGAACAAAAGCAAAATAACATATAAGTCATTTTACGGTAGAACCACCTTAAACCTACAGCACATCCCATAAAATCAGTTCCGAATTACGTACAAATTAGAACGGAATTTTCATTACCTCTACTGAGTATTCGTTGACCCATGGATAATTGAATTGCGGCGGTGAGAGATTGTTATTGGAACCATAATTGTTAAAAAATAATTTTTACGGTTAAAATCCATCTTATCTGACATGGCGCTTTGCATGACAGGAGTAACCATTGGGGAAAGGTCCCAGGTGACACCTCAATCACTCCTTTTTCAAGAGCTACAAGCAATGGATCACGCCAGGCGTGAACCAGAAACTAATTGCGCATTGCTGCAAAAGTGATTGAATAGTGCCCTCTCTTCGCCGCGTATCGTGTATCTTCTCTGGATCGGAAGTTTAGTATATTTAGCTGGTGTCAAACGTTTTCCTGATTATATGAATGAAAAGTGCTCTGCCGAAAGTGAACATTTCAAAAACTAACTTAACTCCGAGACCAACATTAAACAACAAGTCTGCTTCCACAATGAATTTATCGAACATAAAGCTAAAGAGACTATTTTTACTTGTTAACTTATGTTACTTAGCTTAGCTCGCAAGTAACTTAAGAGCTAAATAAATGGTATGAGTTAATTAAAGTAATTACATTTAACATTATACGATTGATTGACGGCAGGATAAGGGGTACATGTTTGGCTGGGAAAAGCATTGGGCCTTGGTGCTTTTATTATTCAAATTTCTAGTCTTCTTGACTAGTCATGTAAATTATTTGAATCATTTAGTAGTGTGACTGGGTGAGGTTGACTACGAATCTCAGTATTAACTACCACATGGCGTTAGAACAAACTTAAAAAAGCTTCTTTTCATTAGGATCCTGTGCTCATCTAAACTCATAACCTTGCCAATACGATAACAAGAGTATTCGTCGCCTGTCAAGTTTTAGCAATAGTCAAGATTGCAAAGAAGGAATAATGTTTTTCTCCCAGTGAATGAATGGTGTGTCATGTCCAAATGACACATCCAAAAAAATGAAGAATGATATGAGACAGGGTTTTTTCTCCCCCTTTCTCTTATACATATATGGGTTCTGCTCGTTTCATGCAAAATTTGAAAGAGCGTTCTCTCCTCAACGGTATTGTCAGACTCCGACATGCAGTTCGCCCACTTTTTAAGTCTTGCAAGACGGAAGTTTTCTCTCATTAAAAGGGATTTTGGTGACGGAGGAAAGAGAAGGAAAATTTGATTGGAGGGATACTTCGTGAATCACCCAGTATTTAAGGGGACGATAATACTTCCGAAAAATGTGCGAGCATCCTGCTGGTCAATAAAATATGTAAAACCTGTATAAGGATAGACCGGATTAAATTGCAAATTTTCTTTAGACACAGGAAGGATTTGCAATGTGATTGCCGACTGGATTAGAGGTCATCAGTTATCATACCTGCCTTTGATAGCGTCATAAAGCTGGATTATTTAGTCCGCATCGTTCGCTTTAATTATTTTCAATTATGTCCGCAGGTTAAAGTGAGAATTTTCAGACAGACAATGAAGACTATCAGAGGGAAAGTGAGGTCTGCAAACAATTGAGTTGCAATTCGCTCATGAGTTAATGCGAGAGCACGCAAGTACGAGTTAGATTATGGGAGGGCGTGGTGAAATTCCTGGTGATAGGTCACTGTTGGAGGAAGAGTCAGCCCTGAGTGGATTTAAAACGTATTTTTTCCCTAATGTCGTTGCTCAATTTTGTCTAAAATTCATTTTCACTTCTTTAATCACCATCAGTGTAATTAGAAAGTATTGAAAGCCCCAGTAGGCAACTGAATATGTATATAAATAAGGTAAAACCAGCATATTTGATTATCCTTTTTTTTATCAAGCACTAAATAGGCAGACATTTACTCTCTATTTACATTCCAATGTTTCATGCAGAAAGGCCCTGCTGTTATAAGCCTTATTTGGTTAACTCTTGATTTTCATTAAGCACGATTTGAGTCACAATTGTTATTTCACACGATCGCATATTTAGCGTTTTTCACACTTTACCAAAGGTACGTATATTAGTGCAGCATTGTACGACGTAGATACGTTTGCTTATATTCACTTTAAATTGTCGCACGAATTCATGATAGTGGATGTCATCAAATCTGTCATCGTCTGTTAAAAATGGAAATCAAAATAATTTTTTGGAGACTTAATTGCGTGATGAAAGATAGGAGATAGAATTGTTCAACATACTATACAATGGTCATGAAAAATGAGTCTAGACATGTTACTGAAGAGGTGAAAGAAAGAGTAGAATGTGAAACTGGGAATAATTAATTTTTGCATTTAAAGTTTCTGTATTCTTTTGATGGGGGTAACTACTCAAGCGTCCTCTTCCAATATAAAGTTCAGACGTGTTTTGAAGTAGGTAACTTAATGTTCTTACGGGTACATAGCATGCTACTCTATGAAGTCTTCGTATTCGCTCGTACGGTACCATATTCCTCGATGTTTTGGAAACTTTTTAAAGCATCGGTGCTCATCATAGAGGAAGTTAAACCTCTCTATGTATGTTGGTCGCTTTGGTTGGCTGGTTCATTAGAGGAGGCGACCGACTGCTGAGGTCATTAGCACCCTTGACGATTAGAAGACAGGTAAGGGAAGGATTATTTGAAGAATGTAGGGTGTGAGAAGACAAACCCTGAGTTGACGTTAGCCTATCCTTATCGAAAGGTGACAAGGGAACCACAGTTTACGTCCCTCCTGACGGATAGGGTACTGCATATGAAGTGCTCTCCAATTTGTGCACCAAGTCGGGCTCAAAACTACACTGAAAAATGTCCGCTACTGCATGCACATTCTTCGTAGCAAAATCCTCCGCACCAATTCGCGAAAAAGTTCAAGGATGACTTTTCAAATAACGAGTAACAAAAAAACAATTTTGAATTGGGAATATCCGTTAATGTAGCCAACTCCATTTATAACGTACTGAATTTCAAGAATAGAAAATTGTAAGTCCTATCAAACATTTTGTACTTCATGCAGCGATATTATATTACCGCTGTTTTTACATTCTGGTGAAAAAAATTGACCCCTGTTAAAATGCATGACTGAATTGACTAATAAGTCAGATTATACGAACTGCGGCTGAAGTGAGTAACACTGAGTTTTTGGATGAAAATGTCAGCTTATTCTGCCTTTAAATGCAAAAAAAGTTGAAAAACAATACTATTTATTCATTTCCACTACATTTTCATCCGGGGTTACCTAGTCACAAGACACAATCGCAAAAAAGTAAAAGAATTTAATTCATCTATTACCTGTGACGCACTTTTGAAGACTTTCAAGATCACATGGAAATAACAAACCCGCACTTAGTCAATCTTAGAATCCGTATAATTCTCATAAGTTATTTTTCAATGACTAATAATCTTTAGTCTAATTTAGTAGGAACCATAATAGTAACTCACACGTCGGTACTACTCCTCCGGAACTGAACTCAATGGAAACGGCTAAATTAAAGACTGCAGGAACAACGAAAAATATTGTTACGCCCAAATACATAAAAATTAAAGATTTGGAAATTTTGGAAATGAATATGAAACTGAAGAAAAATAAATCCGTAGGCCCTGATAATATTTCCAGTGACGCTCTTAAATTTGGTGCGGGAGTAATTATACCATACTTGCGAACTATCTTTAACGTAACCTTAAATAACCATGAAATTCCAAATGACTGGAAGAAGGCTTAAGGGAGAAGACTCCTATCCTTAAGGGTGGTAATAAACCCTCGTTGAGAACTATCGACCCATCAATAAATTCCCATCAGTTAAGACCCATCTTCATCCTGTAAATTGATGTAAAAAACGATCGCCAAATATTTGCGTGACTATTGGAATGATAATGACTGGCTATTTAAAAATCAACACGGATTTCGCAAGGAAAGCCGATTATTTTTAAGAGAACATAATATTTTTAAATACTGGCCGTCAAACTGTTTCGAAGGTCATTTAAAACGTGAAGTGACCTATCGAGTTAATTTTCAGAAGTGACGAATGCCATGAATGAATGCAACGGTAACACATTTTAAATGGAAGGAAAAGAAGAGGCTTCACCTTATTCTGCTTCACCTTCACGGCACATCTCTTGCCCTGCACCCCTAGGCCCATGGCGATGCCTCCTGAAACAATCACGGGTGTTCATTAGGGCTTTTATTTTGCTGCATGGAAGACGCATATATTGCATGAATAAGAAAGAGTGAACTTAATGCCTTTCGTAACGCCTTTAAATTTCTCTTAATTACGGAGGAGTTAAATTTCATATCACCGTAATCATTCAACATTTCTCTATACCAACACGTTAATGGATGTATAAAAATTTACTATGTGCATTTCTTTGGCCTAATGCATAACTTCAGCGGCCAATCGAAAACTATGCTGGCAAAAAATTACTATATTTCTTTAAACTAAAAAAACTCGATTTTGTGACCTCATAAAATTCATAGTAAGAAAAAATTCATTGATTATTTCAACTTTCACATTTCCCGCTTTCACTCTTACGGATGGCGGTAGTCATGGAATTTACTCATTGATAACACCCTCCAATTAGAGTGGTTTTATTGAACAATGAGGCATTGATTACATTCAGATGGATTGATTACAGCAAACTTATCAATATTTATTGGAAACAAATGCTATTATTATTCGCTGATATTTAAGCTATGCCCTTCATCAAAATAAGTCCCAAATAGGATTATTATGTGCATGACTCATTTCCTGGCCCAGAATCTCTGTCAATATTATTCACCCCAATTCATCCATTGTTTCGTCTGCAAGTATCATATAAAGTGTTGCCAATTAAATATTCATTGATAATAGCTTGCTCACCTTTTTGTTTTGGTTATTTTCGTCATCCCAATTTTTTTATACACACGAGTATTTATTTCGTTTAGCAGGTAATGTTTCTCTTTTAAGTATTATTATTAATTTTTTTCAGTCTATCATGTGGCCTTAGGAGGAATATTAATCAAATTATTAATTCTTAGTCCTTTACCAAAGTGGCATCCGACAAAGGATATGCGTGGCCTAGGGAAACAGAAAGTAAAAATCCAGCTGATCCCAACAAAATGTATTTCGAATTTAAAGGTTTCATGTCAAAGCCAACCATAGTGAATGGAACCTAAAATATCTAATGACATATCAGTAGAAACAAATTAAACTCTCACTGCAAATAAACTGGTCATATTATTCTAGAAATTCTATAAATGTAAAACCAGCATTTTTGACATTTCTCACCCATATACCCAAAGCATAAACAAAGCAGATTCTGTAAAAATATCCGAGTATATACTTCTGGCGAAAGAGTACATAGGGATTCATTGATGAAATAGAGTAAACATGACCCAAATATTAATTACTGCAACCGACTTAAGTCATTAAAATGAACAAAATAATATGAGATAACTATAGAGGGATACAGGCCACACAATCAAAACCAACCAAGACTTCGTCAATCCTGACTCCTATCATAATGTCAGGGGTGTTCTGAAAATGTTATTATCTGCTATATAGCCCCTGCTTCTCGAAGGAAAGTCCAGTTGAGAGAACCTCTTAGATAATGAAATATTAATGCGAAGAATCTCCGATTCTCGTGGATTCTAAATAACTTGGACGGTTTTGAGCTACCGAGTTCATCCACCAGGTTGCGGATGATGGGCAAAAGTTAAGATACGGAGATTGGTCACGAAAAAATTGATGTTTTCGTCGAATGAGCAATCATAGATAAAAAGCAACGGTATCTGATATTGGAATATAATAAATCATTATAAACCCAGAAAAATGTGTGATAAGCTATATTTTGTATGGCTACATATTAAAACTTTGAACGACTCCTTTGTTTTCATTAACTTAAAGCTGAAAACAAAACATACTCATAACGCCACTGTTTAGGCTATCATTGTCATGTTAAAAAACACACTAGCCTCCCACTACCGAGGGTGTCCACTGTAGCCATGGACAGAAATTGTCTACGGCAACATACCTCTTAGATCTTTGGCTTTCCGGGCCATTGCACAGACCACTGCGCTAATTAGGCTTCCTAATTATCGTGGCAACTACAGCAGGTTCCAAATAAACTCCATGTTCTGCTCTTTCAGCACATCAATAATGGGAACGCAAAGGGAATAATAACCCCCAAAGAAGCCACTACCCAGGAGGCTAAATATTACATCGAACCTAATGCCAGGGTAGACTGATATTTGAACCCATTAGTGTGAGCCACAGATTACGGTGAACACATTTGCGTAATATGGGAAAATACCCAGGCAGAACAAAAACTGTCGTAATGACAAAGTTCTGGAGCAAGTTCCAAGTTTTAAAAACTTAGATGTGAAATATCTCCAATAGTAGATCAAGAAACCGATATTAAACAAAATAAAAACTAATACAGCTGTGGGAAATTAAAAAAATAAATGATAAACTAAATTAAAATTTTAAAAAATTATGGCTATTCCTTTAGTAATGTGGTGCGTTTTTAGTGAGACAGGTTCTCTGAGAAGAGACGTAGAGAACATCACATCAGCTGAGATGAAACTCCTAAGAACAGTAGCAAATTGCATATTACATGCAAGGATAAGAAACAAAACCATAAAATAGGAACGATTAAAAAAAATTAATTTTGAAGAAAAAATTACCGAATAGAATACCAAATAGTGGAATCATGGAAGAAGAATGAAGCAGAACCGCATCCTCTGAATTACCTTTAAGATTATTCTATAGTCTTCGCAATGTTGGACGATCTGGTTACAGATATTTTCAGAAACAGGCTACGAAGCCCTAGAGGCACTGTATTACCAGAGGTTGGCCAAGTTTTCCGCTCATTTTCTATTAGTTGACGCTTTTTTACCCATGAATCCCTCTGACCGGAAGGCACTGGACGCCATGATTAGTTCGGCCTGCCTCTTCAATATCATTGCTGTGATCGGGAGCATTGAGTTTTTTCGTCATTCAGTGACTCTGTGAAGGTAAGCTCGCTAATATTTTTACTAAAATTATGAGTTGATAGAGTGAAGAATTAGTGTCATTGAAATGGGATGATCCTTTGTTTTCTCCTATTTTAAAACAACATGAAATGACGTGCAGGTAACATGAACTGTTGCTCCAACTTATCTTGGGATTTTGGGTTGTTAAATAGTAAGTGACCCAAATATTTTTCATTGCTCAGTTTGCTTAAGCCCTAAATTTATAATTACCAATACAAAATGGGTTGAATGTGAAGCTGAGATGGCGTGGTCGGGCCGCAGACGTCAATCACAACCGCTGTGACTAATGCTCTTACATTGGTTTCCTATGTTATCGTATGAGGCTGATTTGTTTTCTTGTTATTTTTAATGATACATTTGTTTAACTATTAACGTTTCATTAGCGTTGATTGTATTAGTTTCTTAAAAATATGCTAGAAAAATAAACATGAGACAGCGTGGTCTCCGCTTGTGAAAAATCATTTTTGTTCTCTCTGCTAACCAACGACGACATGTAAACGTACAATTTCTTTAACACTTCCGTTTCAAAAACCCGACATTTTATTTTCTTAGGGATATCCATGGAAACATGGCAATTCACAATTTAATTTATTTACATGCCGGAATTTTGGTATTAGTCATAATAACTTTAAAAATAGTGAAAAAGCCCTGCATGAATGTGAACTACATTTCGCATGAATGAACAGTATTCCTAAGCCTAAGCAAATTCCAAGTAATAGGTTTACTATTGTGATGTTATAGTAGTAAGTGACGCAGTGTTTGTCAACTTATGCATCTTACGCAATTCTGACAGCATTTGTCTACCGCTACACAACAGTATAGCCTCGTGCCTTTTTTTCTGCTATCATTAACGCGTAGCCTTTTTCGTTATTTAAGAATCCAAACCGTTGTTTATGACTTAACATACCGTGAAGATCATTTAATTTTATGCAGCAACTTTCCTGATCTTGCAACGTATATTTTAAAAGTGAAATCAGTTGGCTGAGAGGGAGAAAAGTGAACAAAATTGACGCCTTTAGTACGTACTTCCATAAGCGGTAATGCTCCGCCGAACTAAACATGGCGCCTGTCATTGACTAGTCCAACCTCTTTCCATATATAGGACCTCTACGCAGTCCTAACCCATGACAGAAGCCAAAAGGAAGAACAATATGAAATACGCATAAATTTCCACGAGAAAATATCCAACTGAACCGGAAATGACTGTAAAAATGTTTTGAATTTCCGAGCCAATGTGCAGAACACTACGCTGCCTAGCCTCCTAACATACAAACCCATCACGCCGTTCCCTTTCGGGGTAGGTAAACCTAAGATACTTGGTTTTTGCCGTAAGGCCTTAATTATTTCCTCCAAAATGCCCTTTCCTTGCATACCTCTTCCACTTCTCTTACACTCATGCATTGCTTCATACACACCCTCCTGTTCTTAAGAATCCTAATATTCTTCCTCTTTTAGCGTCTCTTCCACCACATCCACACATAGCTTCATATATCTGTTTCGTCATTCGATTGTCATATATTATCTTTCCATGACCAGATCAACGAAGCACAATCCTTTCATACGCGTCCATTACTAGCGCATCTAACCCACATTCTTTAATGACCCTCTCATTCATTATCCAATACATCCTACTTTTGCCGCTTCTCAGGTACTTCATTTCCACTCCACATAACCTAATCCAATTTGTTGTTGTCTTGTAACAGACATATTTTGGCGTAAATTTGGTGAAACAAGTCATTACTACTGATGAGAGCTAAATATTTTCCATACTAAAATTAATCACCGATTCGGAAATTCATTGATTGAATTCATTTGCCTTGATAATGGTAATGGTAGGTAATAACAGGAACATCCAACACTTCTCGAGAATCGTTAACTAGGACTAACAGGTGTGATTATCACCCTGTAGCCTAGCACAAAATTGGGGATATTGAGTTCATAGAGGCGTCCCTTTATCTAGCATGGGAGCATCGTTTGTTTTGGGGACAAACAGAGAGGGATTTTGGGAGATCGGAATGAGTGAGACGGGCATTGTGCCGTGTGGAGGGAGAGTTGGGAAAGTGGATCGAGGGGGTTGGGGAGTGGGGGCAAGAAGATGAGTTGATGCGATGACCGAAGCACCCACCCGCCCTGTGAGAGTGTGATTGAGTTTTAGAATGCGGGCGGGATTCACTTAGCGCGGTGGGGACTCATCGTCCTCCCCCTCGCGCCCTTCCCTCCAAGCGCCGTGGAATCTCGCCAAAAACCGTCCCGAGGGAAAATTGAAAAGGGGGTTGCGTGTGGGTGGGTGGGTGCGCTGATCCACCTCCTCCGCCACCCTCTTTGAAGAGCCGTCGTCGTAAATCAGCGCGGGTTACACGTGCGGGGTGCTAACAAGTGCCTGAGAGGTTCCTCCCCGTGATGTGAATGGAAGATTTACATCCGATGACATTTCGACGGGCGGTTGTTCAAAAATCTTTACCCCATGCCGTACCACTGCTAATAAAGTTTTCCTGCTAACTTTCAAAAATCTCTTCACGTACACTGTACCGCTGACGAGTAGTGTTTTCACTGTTAATAACCTTAAACGGTGTACGTTTTGCTTTAGTCCCTCAGATATGAGCAAATCAACGATTCTCGTTAGCCAAACGTTTCTCGAAATCATTCGGAATAAAAATTACTCATCAGTACATGCGAAACTTAAAAATATTCCCTGTATTTGTGTGTTTGAAAACAAGGAAAATATATAATAATGTATGTATAATGATAAATATGACACTTTGCATGATAAACTTATTTTTGAATAAATCTGATTTCGAAGTATATTTTTGAATTGATTAGTATTGGACAAATCGTAAATGATAGGAAAATCCCCACCATATGAGTTTTCATACCGCCTATAAATTTTACACTGCCTAAACTTATCGGTACTTTTGCCGAGTCGTGGCTTTATGTTTTCACGGTCATTTTTTACTTTACTTTTACGTAATATCTATTACTAATATTTTTACGTAATACGTAATATCTTGAGGTATTAAATCAGAATAAAATATTTACATTTACCCGAAACGAATATTTTCTACTGTTGAGTGTAGAATGGTATTTCATTTTGGTTTTCATTGTATACATTTCAGGTTCATTCATTCACGCTTCATGCATCAAATTAATTCCTGCTTCCAAGCTAGTCTTTGAATGTAAAAAGTGTGCCCTTATATGTATTTGTATGCAGTTTGATTATTGAATGTTTTGATTGGAACTTTTCAGCTTGCAAATTTTTTGTGCTGTCATCATTCTAAAGGGAATATAGGAGGGTATTCTTGGAATCAATTCCGTTTGAATTCAGACCGCTGTTATTAGCTACCCAATTTATTCCATTGTAAGACATGATCTCTGTGACGAGCATTAATATGATTTTACAATTTGCAACAAATGCCTAAATGACAATACAACGCAGCTTGAGGTATTGGAGATTGAAAAGAATAATGCTTCGCATTGAAGAAAATTTAATCAGATTCTGTTAATGGCATCCTTGCGGCAATGAGCCAATCTTTACTCGATATATTCCCATCAGTAAAATAAAGACAGAGAGTATGTGATCAGTTTATACCTAAAACGGTGATTCATAGGAAACGTCATGAGAAAATCGAGCCTTGAAATGGCCGAGAAGAATTTGCAGAGCTCATACAGCACTGAAAGGAAAAAACCTATGAGTTCTTCATTCATTCACTGGCTTATGGTAAAATGAGGATTTCCAAACGGTGGTTTCAATAAAATAAAATTTAGTTTGATCGAACTTACATTCATTCTCACTTCTCGTAGAGTTAAGGTATTTTAAACAAATTATGAGAATATTGGGCTCATATTTTACAATACCGGCGTTTTCCCAGAGAAGGGAATTTTCACCTTTCACCAGATAGAATATACAGGACTTCAAACTTCAGATTCCCGGATCTCTCAAGGGAAGAATCGTTCTAGCAGTTTTGAAAGAGTAGGAAGTTAAATTTTATCTATTTTCGAATAGTTTCCCGGTCTTTGGTAAGGTCAGTGCATGAAAAATTCTAAGTTCGTTCATAAGTGCATAGCCTGAGTATGTATGTTTTGATCTCGTCCGTCAGGGTACTCTTTCCCGAAAAGATTCCCGTTTACAGGCCTTCCGTCCTTTCTCCTAATCGAAGACGCATTTTATTTTACGTACCGCGATCCTGGGAGTGATTTTTAAAGCTTCGCAAGTGTTCGGGATGGGTTCGTCGGCATTCACCGAAGAGCGTCATTTACCTAGCCATTTCCCTCACATGGTTCCCTAGCTTGCTAGGAATAGGATAAAAATGCCACTGGGTAAAGAGAGGAAAACAAATTGGTCGGGAGTATGGGTGAGGTTATTTTTGGAGGACCAGGAGAAGTTTGTGGGTTTGAAGGAAAATATGGAAAGAAAGATTGGTCTCCAGGGTGACTCTTTAACGACACTCAGAGACTACTGCTACATGGATATTTTATGCTCACTTGAAATTCGGCCGTCAGAAATGGATATACGACCGTATTCATAGATTCCTTAGTTTGGTAGTACCTATTTGAAACGCAGCGCACAAACTAGCTGCATTCCATCGTAATAATAATAATATTTATTAATGTTCATGGAATTACAACCTCTATGAACATAGTAAATAGAAATGTTATAATAAAGCTCATATTAGATTATAATCATATTACAAAAAATAAAACATTATATATAATATATTGGAACCATACTGAGTTAAACCTTTTACTCTCCTCTTTAAATTTCACATAAAGCCCTGATGGAGCTTATATAAAAAGGTGAAACGTTGGCGAATTGGTGGTTTTTTTGAATAAAATAATAGACCAAAGCTCCAGAAAAAAAACATTCAATCACAATTAACGTGGTCAAGGTTATATATATACAAAAAATAAAGGTTCAAGGAGACATTTAAAAAGACATTGGTTACAAAATAACATTTTGTTTGGAGTATTGCAATGATAATGATGTCAGTAGGAAAAACACAGCAGAAAACAATAGTGATAAAATTAAATTAAAGACAAGAAAATATATAGCACATAATCCAGAGACATCATTTGGTAGTACGTATGTAACAATAACAAGGAAAATATCAATCAAAGTGTTATAAACAAAGAGATTTATCTTTTAGGAGTTTGAAAAGCTTTCTCTTGAATACGCTCCGAGTCTTTGATATTTTTAGACATATTGTTCCCGATATATAATCCTACAACAATGGCAGATTTCTGATAGGTCGTGGATCGGAATTTGGGTCCATAGAGATAATAGGGATCCATCCTAGTTACAACATTTGGGATTTTAATTTGATTGGACAAAATTTGAGTAAATAATCGTAATGGTATTTACAGGGCACTATCTAGCTTAGAAGCGCGAAGTGTGCTACTATTGTAGTAGCTGTTTTTTAAACATACCCTGATACTAAATATGGTAATCTCACACGCACAATCCACCTCCAGTGATTAATTTTAATCATAAAGAGAATTTTAGACAAATATCTACCACCGAAGCCGCCGCTTTAAATATGCCGAAGATACTGCTGGAAGTGTTTTCCTCAAGTTTGGCTCATGCGAGGTTTAGTATTGCTTCAGGGTAAAACTGAAAATGTGAATTGTTTTTTAAATCTTCAATACCGTGTTTTGATACTCTAGTATTGTGCTTCATGAGGATTTTATTAAAAAGTGAAGGAGTTAGGTGATTTCTAGCGTCGGAAAGTGATTATCAGTTTTATCTATTAATTAGTTTATTCTATATCTATTAGAAACTGGAATAGAGTCAGGTTGTGAATTGGAGGTGTTGATGTCAATTGAGAGGGGTGGATGAGGATGAGTAGTCAATAGAAGAACAAACTCCTAATTTATAAATATATTTTTAAATTTTTATTTAAATTGACGTATTTCGAATAAAAACCAATATGTAACTAAAAAATCTTTGTTTAACAACGCACAATTACGAAATTACTCTGGGCAATGACGGGATATTGCATAGCAACAAATTTTCGTGCCGAAATAAACATAAGGTTTTGAGATTCATGAGAAAAACTGGGTAGGTATTCCCGGCTTTATGTTTGTTTCATCTAGCGCGATTTTACAAGAAACAACGATCTCGAGGAACTTAACCTCGCGCTATGTGAGGGCTTACTGTGCTAAATTTATTTACATGCATTCTTCTTAAGAAGGAATACTTGGGAAGCATTTAATAGATTCTTTTTGGTGAATAAAGAAACATTAATGGTTTACACGACTTCTTGGATAATTTCTCATTTTCATTAAACCGATATCAACTTATTTATTCCCTTAACTTATTATAATGCTTTCAAATTTAAGGTCACATATGTTGGTGCGGATTACTCTTATAATCATGAGTTCAAGTACGATGAACGATATACTAAGTCCTTTAAGATAGAAGACCCATTTGGTATGGTCGTAATAGAGACACTAAAGATTAATGTCATGTGAAATCTACAAAAGTTTAATTTGACGCCGTTGAGCATGCCTTTTCCAAAATCAGTTATACTTATTATACCTTTTTCATGTTTTTGGTGCACTTCTCATATGTATATTTATACAGAATTTTACTTTACTGCTAAAAATAAAGGACAGTGACGTGGAAATGTTGCTGGTGACATATTGTAAATTAACACTAACTCTGCCCAAGGTCGTCAGAACACTCGGCAAAGAAATATGATCATTTGTGTTGAAAAGTACTGTTTTGGCATTAATAGGTAGGTATTTCAAAGGTTCTCACTGTTAATGTCTCTTATTTACTTTCTTTTGCCAAGTGTAATTTATAATATCTTTACTTCTCAAAATTCGTAGACGCTCACTTCCAGCTCACCTCTCTGCTTCGGGCGTAGTACTTATACATTTCGAGTCCTCCCTTATCTCATTGCGTAGTCAATCAACCTCGGTGGTCCAATCGCCTCCCATTGAGATATCTCCGCCCAGATAGAGCGTCGGATTCAGTGTGGACTACGAGCACTCACTTGGATTCACTTTCCGTTGATGTGTTGAATCCGTTGATTTACGAATGAAGCCGACATGACAGCCTGAGGCTTACCCACGGACAGTATAGGAGGGGGCAAAGGTTGGCCGGTGGCCCGTTTTCAAGGGGTCTAGGCATCCGGTGGTATTGCTCATACTTTTTCCATGGTCCCCTTAAAAGTGGCAGGCTATAATTCAATCAAAAAACATTTTAATCCTTGTCAAAAACAAGAGACAACATTTTTTTCAACCGTACATTTTTTTTTAGCTACGTGAGAAATCTGGAAAGATCCGGGATCACGCCAGGAGAGGTTACCAGATTACATTCCAGAAATGAATTCTCGCACCTAAAACCTTAAGGTCCATAAATAAAACTGCTTGATACTCAGAGAAAATCTCCCAATCTAGCTTTTTGAGAATAGGAATGAGTTGTGCACATTAACTGCAGATAAAATAATTCATTGGTTTGAATGAAAATGCAGAACCTTCAATGGAATACAGAATTCCGTAATTATAATTAAGTGACAAGTATCAACATCTTTTTCTAAAAGAATATACATTAATACAAAAATATCCATTCACTACGATGACGAAACACGACTATTTACCATATCGTTTAGTGCAAAGGAACACCTCTCCCATGAGCGAAAATACGATTAGGGCTCCGTGGAAGTTGACGAACAAATCATTTAATTTCTATGCTGGGTTGAATAATACAGGTATCACTTATGGGCTAGTTAATTACCATTACTTAATGAAAATTTTTAATTATTAACACATTTTGATCATGTTCTCAACTAGATTCCACACTGTTAACCTTTTCACTTGCCACTGATGTTCACCTTTTGAGCAAGGACTATACATTCATTCCCCAAAATATATCCTGACAACACTACATCCATGCGTTGTGACTCCGTGACTGACCAATTACCTCAAACTTTAGAGGATTCACATGAGAGAAAAATACGTTGCGGATTCAGAGGAAGTTAAAGAAGTCATTAGCCAACGTATGGCAACTCGGATACAATTGTTTTCTACGGAAGGCTTGTTGGTTACAAGTGATTATAAATAGTCACTTAATATTCAATTATGTGATTTGAGAAATATTTTCTTGAACTCATTCCACACGGTTTTCGCCGTTTAAGTACTGCGCAACACACTTTCAAATCCTTTCAATAGAAGCTTGCAGATATGTCTCTCTCTTCTTCTCGCTTTCTCTATTCATTTCGCTCTATCCATCCTTCTTCATCGAGGAAAACTTGTTTCGGTATCCAGTGTGCCAACCATACTACCCCGGCCGGAGCAAACATTGTCAAACAATCCATCTCACCCACTGTGGAACACGTCAGTCAACAATGTTCCCACGTCAAACACCGCGCGTTTGGAAGCCGATGGAAAAAAATTGCAATTAAAAAATTCCGCCGTCCCATACTCTCTGGCAGAGCACGTACTTCTTTCACTCCCTGGCATTCTCCCCAATCCATTAGCCTTTCCCTCTCTATACCCCAACCCTACTCTTCTTCCAATACTTTCCTACCCTCCTGAAATCTCCCCAGTTAGTGTACCGCCCCCTTGCTGTCGCTAATTGTGCGGGGCCGAATAGTTAACAACCTTCGTTTATTCGCGTGCAGGAGGGACATTCACGAACGTTAATGACCACCACCAATTATCACCCTAACCTTTTGAATTTCCGCTCCAATTTAACTTTGTGAAAAAATGATTTTTCTCTCTCTTTCCGAGGCTGTCGTAGGATGTCTACTCTCTAAAGGCCGTGTTAATATTCACATGCGAAAATAATAGTGCTAACACATTTTCTTCGATAAAGTATTCTTAAGTCATCATATTTTATTCGTATACGATTATTGTTAACTTTAAAATATCGGGTGGTTGTTTAACATGCGATATTTTAATGAAACCGAGCGGTAATAAAAAATCTAGCGGTATCAATCACTCAGTTTCTACAATCGATCCCCAGGTACAATTCCTAACAGTGAATGGTTTTTAAAATTTCAGTGGAAATCTGGGTACTATGTGGAGAACTCTTCATGTCTTTATCCGTCGGATGGGACGTTAAATAGTGGAACCGTCGGGGAATTTTCATAGAGAGCATGGTGACACCGTGTCTATCTCCACCCTTCCTACACTTTCCCCTCAAGACAGTTTCGTTATCAATGTACTACATTACCCTTAATGGCGTAAGTGACCTTATTAGTCGGTCGCCTACTCCCCATATAAACACCCAGCCTTCAATTTATTGTGACAAATCTTTACAATTCGCTGAGTAACAAAAGTTTCACGTCCGCAATCAACCAAGATTTCACTGAAAAATCGTCGTCAACAAGCGAGTTTTCTCGGTGGAAGTTTTTCTCTATATGCCTAGTTGCAAATGCGAGTGAATGTCACCACTCCAACTCATATACTAATAATTTCGAGCCACCAGGGGTTTCCAACCTATTGGTGGTGCTCAGGTACACCGACGTCACGATTATGCAGCGAAACACCATTACCCGGTTGAAAATTCGAAAGCTCTACAACATAAGCATTCGTCAGGAGAGACTCCAGTCACATTCGTCATCATGTTTCGTCACAACTATTTCATACTATTTATACCACGATAGAGGGTTGGAAATAATCTTTTCGAAGGAAATATTTCTACCTGAATACGCATCCTGGTTGAGAGGTGAAAAGTTTTATAAACATGAATAAACCCAACGCGATGGAACCCGACAGGAAAATAAAGCAAATTAATACAATTATTGTAAACCTGAAGAATAATTTCACCTCACCGAGGTCATAATTTCTTAAAACATGGATCCTTTTTGCTGTGACGTTGCCAGGATTTCGTTTCGGGGGACAGACTCTATGTTGAGTACAAACAAGGTGGAGGGGCAAAAACTTTTGAAAATCAAGAACAAAACTGGGTGACTTGGCAAATAAAAGTACAATTTTGACTGCAGTGTGAGAGCCGATTTTTTTAAGGTTTTTCCTGCGTACATTTATGAAGAATAAATTGCTCATGGTTATTACCAACCGGTTATTACCAACCAAAATTACCAACTTATTGATTAAATACGTTGTTCAAGGCAAATAAATAAAATAAAAATTATAAATTACAGATTCAGGATTGATGTGATGGAACTGTTCCATAATTACAGAAACATGACACTTTGTTTCTGACACAAGTTTTCCACTGATAGAAGATTTAGTACCTACCATATTGATAGAAAAGTAATAAATTTGTAACAAGAAAGTGTACCAGAAAGTAACGGATTTTATAGTTTAAATATTTTATTAGTGGAAAACTGCAATTGTTTTGTTTCTACCTTTATTAAAATCAACATTCTTTGTTAAAAATAAAATTCGTCCTTCCGAACGAGATTTAACGAGGGCTGAAACCAGTCCATTCTTTACAACCCTCTTTCGAAGACAGGCATGTAGGAAGGGGCAGGGATAAGAGATGACCAGGGGACCCAACAACCCCCAGTGGTCCCCACGTCTGCCAGTCTGTCAGCTTATGAGCCTACGGTGACAGCTCTCCCCCGAATTCCTCCCTAGTCACCCCCTGCCAATGTCACTCGACTCGACCACCAATCGCAACCCCCTCAAAGCTTACTTCACCCCCTCCCTTCAGTTCACTCGGGCCCCTTCCCACCATTCCCCGCATGTATTCAATTTGCGTTACGTCGTTCACAAGTCTGAGGGCGTTCCATTGTGTCTGGTTCCCAATGATGTTTTGACCCTCTGACTGTAGAGATGGCCAAATTGGGAGTTATTCCGAAAGGGGCTCGAAATTTATTTGAATTTTCCAACGATATTTTTTCAGGGACTTCGATTCTAATAATTTTTGCAGTGGGAATGTAGAGGAGGGATTGGCTAATAAATAGGGAAGTAGCAGATAATGGGATGTAAATGGGTGTCATAAAATAATGATAAATAGTTTTTGGTAATCTAGTAGAAGCTAGAAATATATTGTGAGCTGAATAGCCCAAGCAAATAAGGGTTTCTACCAGAGAAGGAGTCTGCTGACAGCTATTAACTCAAACCTAGAAGTAAGGCAGCACTTCGTTAAACATATATAAGGCAGTGAAACCTTGACATTATCAGCTGCCGATAAAATGAGTTAGGAGGTAATGGGGATGAGGTGTTTTCGAAGAATGAATATCAGATGGACGGAGAGAATCACCAAAGAAGAAGTGTCCCACAAGCAGCTAGAGAAAAGAAGCACAATGAAAACTGTGAGAAGAAGAAAATACAAACTAATTGGAAATTTTTGTGACACTATAGCCTATTGAAAACAATAATATAAAATGCAATAAATGGTGAAGACCAAGGGTGCCCTTTGCTGAGGCCTTCCTCTGCAAGCGACTTTTTCAGAGGAAGACGAAGTATGGATTAAATCAGGAAAATAACGTAGAACGTCAAAGTGAAGGACTGGGTAGGAATGAAGCGGTTGGCGGTTAGGAGCTTGGATTGGAGAGCTGCAGTGAACCAATCTTTGGATTGATGACTGCTAATGATGAAGGAGGAGAGGGAAATTAATTAAGAGTTCCATGTGCATTTTTGGGGAGTTTGTTGAAATCAATGATTTCAGGCCAGATACGGTGGAAATGAATTAATCAAGCCTAAGCAAATACGTCCATTTTCAGATGATTCCATGATTACCTGTTCCGACATGGCTGCGTTATTACCAGGTAGACTTTGTAGCGTTGTGCCTGATAACGAACAAGCTACGTTGAAAGGTATGTATAGCTATAAAAGTGACGATAGTCTTAATCAATTCACTATCCAGGATTGTTGACACGAAAACGTGAATGGAATCAGCTCGTGCAGCATAAATTTAACTCAACTTGGAGTCTTGGAAGGATTATATAAGAGCGCATCTTGATGACTCCAAATTATAAATATCTCCCCCCTTCATGATTAAAATAAATTAAAACAATATCATCTCATGCGAGTAACACACATCGATGAGAATTGAAAAGGCTAAATTTTATCAGTTTTCAATTTGATAAAAAAGGTGAAAACATAATACTCTACCTTGTACCGGGGTTTTCGATAAACGTTTTATGCCAGTGGCGAAGTTTCTGTTTATGACACTAGTCAAGACTAAATTCACGGTTATTTGGAAGAATCACACGGATAACCGTGAATCTTAAGCTGTAACTAAAGGGATCAGATATTGTGAAAAGCGATATATCATACTAATATATAAAAATTGAATGGTGTCTGTCTGTCTGTCTGTCTGTCTGTTGCTCAATCACGCAAACACTACTGAGCCGATTGAGCTGAAATTTTGTATGTAGTTAGAAAATATACCGGGATGAAACATAGGCTATATTAAAAATCTGTCAGGGCCCCCAAAGGCCCCCCCCTTGGGGTCCATTGTGGTCCATGCTAAGCATTGGGTTTGGTGCAGTGGTTTTATTTTTTGCTTTTAAAAATTACTTTCACTCATGATAGAGGGCTGGAATTTTTTTTCTCGGTTGGCTGAATAAATGGAGATTCTAATTCTTTCAATCGATTTTCTTTTACGCTTCGTAATTGTCTGAATATCATGTTTATAGCTGAAAAATCTGACATTTTTCTCTTTAATCAACAATAGCATATTTCCTTGACAACCAGAGATTTGAATTTCAAAGGATATTCACGCATCTGGCATTTTAGTTTTCCTGCCGGCCCATGATAGAACGTAGAAAGAAAATTTGTGTAAGAAGGGCCCAGAGTCCCAAGGGCCCCATGATAGATTGCTTCGGGGGGTCTGCCTCTCATTACGATTGCGAACTGTTTTTAGAACAATTCACGCATTAGTTTCACAAGTTATTTATGTATACTTAAACGTGTCAAAATACAGATAACTTTCATTCACTCAATCATCGAGTAGCGTATTCGAGTCTCTCACTTTCCGCTGTGTTTCCCCTCCTTGGACTTAAAAATATAGCCATCAACATCCCTAACAGAAAAGTGTAACTTTTCGAATAAATCTTCTTAAGTAAGAGTAATGTCTTCTTTGCAAGAAAATGAGTTCTTGCATGAAAATCGACAAAGGTTAGACTTGGATACTCAAAGAAATGTCCACCAGCGATTCAATGAGCGGATCCCCGTGGTGTTTCTCGGGTTACGCTAAGAACCGCACAAATACCATCCTAACCTAACCTACGGACGGGTAGCAACCTTTAAATCTGGTTCAAATATAGATCCATCTGTTTCGAAACTTCAATCTGTTTTAAGATGGCGGAAACTATAATGATGTCACTACATGCTTCTCACCCGATGGAAGAACGGAAATTCTGCGCAATGAACGACATCCGTGCATGAAAATCGACAAGCACACTAAAATCTCCTAGGCGCTATTTATTAAGTAGTAATGAGTCTTTACGGCCTATTTTTGGGTTTCCAGTGCATGAAAGAGGACAAACAATCACTCATCTCTACGTTCACCTAGAAAACGGTAAGCGAACCATTGATTTTCATTACGATTGCGAACAGTTTTTAGACCATTTCCCGCATCATAAAAAATACGAGTTCTTTACATATGTTTGAAAGTGTTAAAGTGCAGTAAACTTACATTCACTCAATCATCGAGTTGCCTATTCAAAACTCCCACTTGCCACTGTTTCCCTTCCTTGGTCTTAAAAATATATCCATCAGGATGCCTTTCTTTCGAAAACAATTTATAAGGCAAGAGGAATGTCTTCTTTGCGAGAAAATGAGCCCTTGCATGAAAAACGACAAAGGTTAGCCTTGAATGCTCAAAGACATGTCTACCAGCAATCTCATGATAATCTCCCCGTGGTGTTTCTCTGATTACGCTAAGAACCGCACAAATTTCATCCTAACTACTGACGGGTAACCAGCTAAAAATCTGTTTCAAATATTAAGCCATCTGTTTCGAAACTTCAATCTGTTTTAAGACGGCGGAAATTATAATTGCGTCACTACATGCATTTTACCAGTAAGAAGAACGGATATTCTGCGCAATAGACGTCATCGGTGCATGAAAATTGGCAAGTGCACTAAGACTGATCACCATAGATTTTTAAATTAGTAATCTATGATTATTTTTTAGAAACCAATGATCATGACTACCCTTCATACCGAAGGCGCAGTCCGGGTAGTGAAAGATTCATAGGAAAAATAAACAAGGCTGCAGCTGAAAATGCTCCTCTTGACAGTATCAACCGCTGGGTATACTCTACTCTCCTATTCTTATTAAGATACTCAACACACATATCAACATTGAATAGCGGAACTCAATTAAGTCGGTCAAATATATTCGTATACACGTGATCAAGGTCACTCAGAAGACGGCACAAGAGAACCGGTGGGACGAGGTGACCATCTATCAACCTAAGTGCTATTTATTAAGTAGTAATGAGTCTTCGTGGCCCATTATTGGGTTTCCCGTGCATTAAAGAGGACAAACAATAACTCAACTCTCCGTGCACGAAATGGAAAACGAACGAATTACAACGATCACAACAAACAAGATAGGATACTAACTTCTCAAATGATCATGCTAACAGTGTTCTTCAGGCTTTGTGGTTTTCTTATAAAATTAGTTCAATGTTTTTCGCACCCGTTGAATTTCAACGGGTACCTTCAGCTAGTATATATATAAATGTATAGACCTACGGTACTAAGCCTGTAATTATGGCTCCGAAATAAAACCAAGGCGTGCAATAATTATCGCTGTTCATTAATTTTTCAACAGATGGACCAAATGATAACTTCGATGGGAACAAAATCTAAATATAGGTACTCTTAACAATTCATTTCGTACTTAGAGATTTTGGATGATTTTAATGACTGGAATTAGCGGGATGTGATATTTCGGGATGGATTATAGGCATTGTTTCATACGAAGAAATTTACATACGTTTTAGCTGCTTGTTCATACGATCCTCCCCGAAGCCATTTCTGCTCTTCCCACCGGAAATAAGGCGCCTATGAAGAAAACAATTTGTCTCCGCGTATGTTACAGTCGTTTCCGCTCCAAATGATCGCGAGCATGTGGGTGGGCGGGGGGAGGAGGGAGAACGGGGTCGAGGGAGCATTCCATGTGAAGAGAAAATGAAAACAATCCCGTTAGGAGTGCTGCCAACTCATAATTGTTTTCAGTTTATAACTTCAAGTAGAAATTCGCTTGTTAGTTGCATGATGAAAAATTATAAAAGATTCGATTTACTGAATAACTTACATACAGTTACATGAAGTAGTTACATGAAATTCTTTGCCATTAATCCATTCTACTTCCGCCATGGGTCTTACTTATGGAACGGCAGAATTTCGAAGTAACTCCTCGTTAAGGAGGATAATGAGCTTGGTGTAAACCGTCCGTGGGATGTAATTTTAATTTTTTTTAATTTTTTTTCCAAATTCCATGAATATGAGTCCTATTTTTGTTTCGTTAACATTTTTTCCATTTCTCAACGGCATCGCGTTGAGGAGATGGGACTGTTTGGTAAAAGTTCCATTTTTTTGTTATGCAGCAATCAAAGTTGCATATGCTTCTGAATAAAATTCAAGTTCACCAATTATAATATGCTCTACGTGGAAAATACGTGAAACATCTATGATGCACTCCGGAATTATCATTTGTGTGGAACGCTTGAATACATATCTTGATATATTCGAAAATTACAGAATTTGAAGCTCTCGTAAATCACAATTTCGTTGTGAAATTCGTGGGGTAGATGTTACGAGATGTGCGATAGCCGTGCAGAACTGTATATACCAATGTTACGCTACATATAAACGATACTTTGGTGCGTCAACGTTGGCTGTATCGTTTTCATCTTTGAACACCAGGCACATTTATTTAACTCTCTGTACACTGAGTAACAAATTTGGTGACAATATACGTTAGAGACTGCGCAGTGACTTCTGCAATCATGTAATCTCACGCCATCGGTAGCCTGGTATGTAATTATGCGACCTTCATACCTATAGTTTTCCGATTCAAATCTCACCTTGGGTGTTGAAATTGATATGTTAGTCTTTGGAATGAGATCTTGAGTTTAGAGATATGATTTAAACATAGCAGATGGACCAGCACATGTCTGAGGCAGTTATACTTCAATTCTCTTTGCGATGTTATGTGATAACAATGAAGGCTATAACTATGGCGGGAAACTCTAACTGTCCTCTCAGGGTAGTAATCTCAGGAAGGGAAAAATCTAAGTTAAATCTTTCGAATAAGTTCGAAGTTAGAAAGTTTTTTGCCGATTGCAGAGCCGATAGATTTAAAATGTCATTTTTTTCCGGGGAAAATAGTTGCGATAGATCATTTTTATGAAACTTCCACCTACGTTAGGTACAGTAGACGTTGTATCTTTTATTGATACCTCGTCTTAATTACTAACGCATTCCTCTGCTTGAAATGTCCCGCATGATTTTGTCATCTGCATGAATAAGTATATCGTAGTGTTCGTGAAATTATTATATAGTAGTGCTAATCAGTAGTTGTATTTTAACCAGTGTACTGCATGTTGACATGTTCGCCAACGTAGCACTCTCCAACTTTATTCTTTGGCTGTGCATTGTTTTCATGACTACTATTTGGTCTACGCCAGGTGGTAGGTGGAGCATGTAGGGGCTTAACGGAATCAATACAAAATTTTTATCTTTCACGATAAATTGTATTTATCACGAACTGTTTCATCGCATAGGCGACATCTTCAGGCGAAAAAGATGCCACCTTGCGATGAAACCGTTCGTATTCAATAAAATTCATTGTGAAAGATAAAAAGTGGCGTGAGGGTTCGCATAGGTGACATCTTTTCCCCCTGCAGATCTCGCCTATGCGATGTAACCGGTGGTATTAAATAAAATTCATTATGAAAGTTACAAAGTTTGTATTGATTTTAATGAATTAAAAAAAGGTACTTTTTTCACAGTTTTTAAATTCCAAGTCGACCGGTTTCGTCAGATAGGTGACACCATCAGGTTGACCTGATGATGTCACCTATGTGACGAATCCGGTCGACTTGGAATAAAAATCTGTGAAAAAATTACCATATCTTTTTTGAATTCATTAGAATGGATTTTCACTAAGTGAAGCCTGAAACCATCGAGTTGTATTGATTTGGTCAATATGGAATTTCAAGTTTCACGTCAAGTTACGCTGAGAATATCGAGTTCGTTAGGGGCTTGACCTTGAATTGGGACGATCATTGCAAACCCCGTGTCACACACCCTATAGGTGGCTTGCAAGGTACTTCGTAGATGTAGATAAGTGGTTGAGCCCTAGTCAGGAGTGTGCTTTGGCGGAAACGAAATGTTTGTATCACAACCCTAAACAATCCTAACAGCGGCACACATACATTAAAATTTGTCAAGATTTGGCCTCAAAGCCTCGTTGTTATTAACGATTCCAAGCTCTTCCTGGATAAGAATCCACTCTAGCCACTCGCTTGTGCTATCCACTTTAGCGAAACAAGGTTTCCACCGCTCTTCTCTCTTTCCTATCTGCCTCAACCTTTCAACCGCCTTCCATCCTATCTTCTCTTTTTACCTTCGCTGTCCTTCTGTTTTTTAACGCATCGCGGAGCGCTCCTTTGTCAGAGTCCTCTTCGGTCAACAATGCTATCTCCGCTGTTCACCACCGTGGCTCGGTGTTGCAGTTGAGGCCGGAACCCAAAACACGAGCCTATTCCCGCGTAAATCAGTTTCGCGCGGGTGTGAAGGCGTTGGCTGGACGATGCGACACGAGAAAATAAACGAGTGACTGGCGCATGAGGCGTTTCGAAGAATATATACTCTCCCCGGTTGCCATCCTTTGCAAGCGCGGCCGAAACACTTGTTATTAGATATCTTATCACGCCCTTCCTCCACGAACAGTTCCCTCCTTTCCGTCAACCACAAGCTTTGTGTGACCAACAGGGTGTTCATTTGTGAAAGAGAACGGCCAAAGTATTTATATTTGATAGGGAGAGTGGGAAGAATGATGGTATGATGTGAGCAAATGATGAAACTATTGACAAACAGACGTTTTTTGTGTATAGGCCGAATTTTTGTGAAAGATGGAAGGTTATATGAAGAGATTGAAAGACGTGCAAATGCCGGGAGGTAAGTCGTAGGTAGTTGTGCTGAGCACATCACCAACCGACCTATTCTCTTGATGACGTTCTCATATGGCAACTAAACTTGGGTATGTTAGGATAGACACGAGATTAGGATAAATGCAGTGGGAATGGAAAACCTGTGAAGCTGCAAAATACAATGGATAGGGTTAGAAATGAGTGGGTCATGAAAAAACGTGCGTTGGACGCTCGACTAATGGACGTATAAAATGAACGTACTTCGTTGGTTAGGCTACGTCGAAAGAGGCCATTGGTTGGATCTCTAATATTACGATCCACTCCTTTTGTGCTCAACGGTCTCGCCAAGATTTGTGGAACGGTGCCAACGTTTTTGTAACCAAAGATGATTTGTTCGCACTAGCCACTGTTTATTTGAAGTGCAATGACTCACAGAACACGTTTCATCGATTTACGTAATTTTCAAGTGTGCCGTGAACATTCATTCAATCTGAGGTAAGTGGTACATATAGGTATTGTACGGTTGCGTAGTATTAAAAGCACGTCTCACAAGCTTCCTACATAGCTATTTTATCTCAATAAATATATGGAGTTGCAAATGAATCTAATATTCATAGTTTCATTTTAGATATTCATTGTAGCACACCTAAAGCGCAGGATGTACCGGCAAAATTACACATTTTTGCAGGTTTTGGCAGATTTTTCGCTTATGCTTAAGGAATTTCATTTCCTTTGTTGTTTCATTAACTCTAGTATAATATAGTTTAGTTCACACTGTTGAAATCTCACCCTCTGTCGAACACCCTTGAAGGGTCTTGCTGGGAGTTATGTAGAGATTCTCTGTGAAAAAATGTGGGAAGGGGGAGAAATTGTGTATGTGCGTGATGGAGATATAGCTGTAGAAAAACTTGGTTGCACTCGCTTGTACAGAGAATGAGGTCAGGGAGAGGATAGCATAAAAGAGAGGAAAAATAAAGATATTTAGGTTCTCTCTAAAGGTCCGTCTGAGCCCTGCGGTACCTCTGACCTCCCTTCAACGCTTAGTTCGCCCTCTGAAACCTCAAACTTTCCGCTGTGGAGTGCCATCACGTTTCGCTATACCTATATCTTTTGACCTCATCGTGATGATTCTTAAGGCTATCTCTACCCTATCTACCACACGTTTGTGTGTCGTGAGAGCCTTCTGGAAATTAACTTCACGACACTCCACTCTTACTCGATTTAACCATTCACTAATTCTTCCACGTAGAATCAACCGATTTCAGCTGTTTTCCCACAATCCACAACGGCCAATCACTAGTTGCCATCCTCATTTAAAGTCCTGGAGTCCGCTTTAATATCCAAAGTGTTTCAATCGATACTGACTCATAAAACGTACTTAAGGAATACGTTCCAATATGCATACTAACCCAATATCAATATTGGTCTGGCTAAATTACCAAAAGTTTGCGAGATAATGCGCGCCAATTTTCGGAGTTTTCGTGATTCTCGAAACTCACTAAATATTCGCGAAACATTCGCGAAATCGAAATAATATGTATTATACCCACTGTGGACACTTTATTGTAACAAATGCAAATTTCACTGAAGTATTTATTGGTGTTCCAACGGGTTAAATTGATTAAGGCCGAGGGAGTAATGATTTGGCCGGAAAACAGATTTTGTTCAAGTGAATGCTGGATTTTACTTCAATCTGTGAGAGTCCTTTCCAAAACCATTTCGGCTGACGAAGTTTGATGCTCCTCAAACACTACTTAAGCCTCATTTTATAGTATTATTGTCTCCCTTTACATAGTTGTTTTTAATCAAGTACAAGATAAGGTAATAAAGAAGGCCATAGAAATCATTGAGATGATGTACCGTTATTGCTGTATACAATATTGTTGCCACTACGGGGAATAATTCTTAATTAATGATTTGAGACTATTCCTTGAGAAAAACGAAGTGGAGAGACCGCGGAGAATGGAGAAGCCATCAGTGCCAAAAAGTCTAGTGGCATGAAGGCTGAAGATAATTTCTTGGACCCTTAACTAATATCAACATTTTATCTATCATAAGCAGATTCGAAGAAGAGTCCACCTGTAAGGCTGTAAAGACAATCTAAACTGTAGATCGATTCCGATAAAACTTAAAGGAATTTTTTTCCGAGAAAACCTCGTCTTTCTTTTCTTATATTGACATTGAAGCCTAATTTTGAGCAACACTATTTCAACGTAGTTGCAACGAAATATTTCTTAAATTTAACCAAAACATTTGTATTTAAGCACTACTTTTGAATTTATTATCCCTTGATTTCAGGAAAATCAAATTCAAGAGCATAATAAGGAAATAAGTAAAATTGGGAAAATCTACGCTGTGAAAAGGAATATCAATAGCGTTTCTTAACCCTCCATTTATTCGATCACGAATATAGAGTAGTGAATAAATTTTGCGCAAAAAATGGGATTCTCCACGGTATAACTATAGAAGAAGGAAAAATAAAGGATGCTGGGACGTCTTGCCATCCCAAAGAAAATGGAAAAACGCTACGGGTGGGTTTGAAGGCAGCAAAGAAAACTTAACCGACCTCGGTACAAACTCGAATAGGTATGAGGTGGGTGGTGTGGGGAGGGCTTTTTCTGACTGCCGCCCTCTCTTGTCGTCCGGGCCTTATTCAAGTGGTGCAGAGTTTGGCCATGAGCCACAGGTCCCAGCAATTCCGCTGTTCCACTTGCCCACCAAAATGGTGAAATAGATTACGGGCGACTTAAAGGGGACCACATCATCCCCAGGCCTGGGATTGTTGGATACGGTCGAGGGGATATCACGCATCTCGGTCGCATAAGATCGCGCTCACAAAGAGAATATGCTGTTCACCGTGAATCTTAACAGCCTCAAGTATCACCCGGTGAAAAAAGTAAACACGCGTGCATTGAAGAGGTGATCTGATTCCAATCCTAATGACGAGGGACATACCGAAACAATTGAGGGAATATTTAAGAAAAATACAGAACTTTTGTGAAATTTTTATTTTAGACGTTTGGTCACCGGCAAATTCTGGCTACAGAAGCTGGTACATAATATCGTATGCAGCCGCACTATTTAAACTCTAAGAATGGCGAATAACATCGCAACACAGAAAAACACAGAGTCGTAGTAAATCCAGTACAATTTAAAATGTAATGTCTACAAAAAAAAGTCCAGAAAATAATACGAGGAAACATTTAAGAAAAGTATTGAGTTATCTGAACTTCCCATATCGTGCACTTTTTGGCTTTATTATGTACGGAATTTATTTTCCCAAATTCATGGCCAAACTTCCTTTAGAATGATAGAATTTTGGAGAAATTATAATATTGTTTGTACAGTTTAGATATTGGTTTTGCAACAGTTTGACGTGCTTCGATGGTTAAAGTAGTCCCGGAGGACTAAGGTTTACTGTCAGTCACTTTCAGGTGGATGCAACAAAACTCAGACGAATAGAAGGTAAACTGGACTATTCAAAAGAATTAGATTATTACAATAAAACGTCAATACACCATAAACTCTAAGGCAACTACTACGAATAGGAAGATGACCTCTCCAAATTTAATCAGGGCTCAAATGTATTTAACGTTGGTGAACGCGGGTGAACCGGTGATTCCATCGTGGCTGGTACTGTCGTATTGTACCGATGGTTAAAATGTTAGTATACATGCAGCATCAACATTGAACACAAATGTAGGTGCATGGAATGAAAATCAGTATGCTACGCTTTTCATATATGACCATTCTGGTGGGGAAGAAAGACTAGTTTAAGATGGTTGAACTGTATGGAAGAATCATGAAGTGTTGAAAAGTAATGATTAATTTCAAGAAAACCTAAATAATTATTTGCGGACGAAATTCAGAAGACAGAGGAACAATGAAACTTTAGCAACAAAACAACCAAGAAATTGAAGAATTTTGTTACCTGGGAATGAGCTATCATCAGTGCTAGAAGAAGAAATAAAGGTATAGTCAGCATGACTCAAAGCTCAAAGAGAGCTTTCTATCAGAACAGCAGTCTGCTAACAGTCAGCAACACAAGCTCGGATATAGGGAACGCTCTTTGAAAAAATAATTTATGAGCATGCTCTAATATTGCAGTAAAGATTGAGTGATAACTACAGCAGAAGCAAGAAAGTTTAAATCCATGAATATGTGGTATTCTCAAAGAATTTTGAAGATAAATGAAAAGAATCAATGGCAAATAAGTCCTACAAAGAGTGCACTATGAAATAAAGTCAGCAAAGTCAGCTAAGTATGCTCAGCAAAGCAGAAGAAAAAAAAATTATTGGGCATATTATGTGACTTAATAACATCTTAATACTTGTACTGAAGGGATGAATAAACGGGAAGATTTGTAGAGGAAAACCATGCAAATCATGAGATACATTAAAATAAAGAACAAAGCACTAAAATGGTTAACTGAGAGGAGCACAGGAGGAGTAAAAAACGGCAAACTAATCATTGAATAGAGTACTATTGATTCGGCATCAATACGAGGCATTCTCAAAATAAAACTCTTTCTCGAGCTATAACGACTAATTTATTTCAGTTCTAACAAAAAGAAGAGGTTAAAAATATAAATTCGCCGACTAAATGTCATATGAGGACCTTTAGACTGCGGAATTTTTGGCTAAATTTAAACGATTTCAATTTCGACTGCGATGACTATCAATTAAACTGCTTTCAACCTGAATATATAGTCCATCCTCAATGCTCAAATATTTGAACTAAAGCCTATTTTTTATATTTGGAGTCAACATATTGACGTTAATCACCAATTTAAAGCGGATGAACCTTTCGATCAAAACATGGTAAGCCCCAGAGAAACATTAAAAAAAAATATTTATTTACTTTTGGCATATCATACGTGCATGAAAAATTTTGACCCGTCCGAAGTCGTTATTAATGCAGCTCGGCAGATAAGAAGCAGATGAAATATTTGCCTCATATACAGGTCAGGTGGATCAAGTGCCTATGCAAGCATTTTGATGGAAGCCTAAGGCGTTGCTTGTCACCTGAAACCAATATTTTGATTTATGCATAGAACCTAGCCACTGTAACGCCGTAAAAAAATTTCTGCTCTCCGTGTTAGGAAGCACTAAAGCAGCAGATGTGTTCCAGGCGAGGTGGACTGGATTTCTCATAGAACCTAACGGTATGAATTTAAAAAAAATATCATCAACAATTTAAAAAATAAGAATGGTCAATATAAGTCAATACGAAATAATCCTTGTAAACACAAATTACTTTTTGTTTCGAATACATGAGATCATTACAAGACAATAACAATTATTATTCGTTCATTTCCCGTCTTGATACCTCATTAACTCCTATAAAAATGATGTAGAGTCAATTAACATTTTAAATACGGGAAAACGTAATTTAAACGAATATTGTCAATAACGAAAGACTTATGAACAATATGGCTACTAATGAATGGTAATATATATTTGGTACTTTTGAATAGTAATGCAAGTAATAATTGGAATTCGTATTTCAAAATGCACCCGTTGTAGCCGTGTTTAAACTCAAGCACTCCGCAAAAGACACCATCTAACTGTTACTTGAACACATTTACATCCCCCGTCACCGTCATCCTCACGGAATAATACCTCTGTAATTGTGTCGGCAAAGCCACCGCAGTTCCCATAAAAATATATTATTTGAGACTTGCGTCATAAGCGAATAAACTATTCATCGAACACACATCGAAGAATGAAGTTGCTTTAAACATTTGACACTAAATAAAAGTTCTCTTCTGAGTAAGGCAACGAGGAAATGGTGTAATTTATATTTTTTAAAGCTAGAAATGAGCAACAACCAGAATTAAACAACGATAGCAAACTTATATACACTCACAAAACTAAATACATTCATTAAAGGATTGAATGATGCCTTTTAAAATAACATAAATGTAGAAAGCAACTAGATAGTATTGACTAAGTACTTGCGCCTCATTTAATTAAAATGCGCCACATAATCCGCTTTACGGTTCAATTTGCAAATTTTTGCATTACTGTCAATTATCGAAAAAATATATATATTTTCTCTTCTAAAACCTTCCGTGCTTACGAGAGCATGGTACCATTCCCATATTAGCCATCTCTCTCGTGATAATTGGCCCCGGTGGATTAATTTGGCTCAGGAATTTTCTCACCAGCACACGACGACGGAAAACAGAACCACGAGTCGCAACAGACCCGGCTCCTAACGACTGCGAGACCGAGCTCGGTGAGCAGCGACTTCCACCCACAGAAATCCACATTGAGGCAACAAAGGTTCCCATGGGAGTTCACTCACTGCGAGCAGAGAGAGAGAAATATACACACATGGTACGTTTTATAAACCTCTGTTTGGAGAAGATAGGTCTTGGTTAAATAATAACAGTAATCATTTACTCATTTGCCAAAGGTTCGCAAATTTATTTTTGCTTCATCTGGTCTCCGAATAAGTGGTTCGTAATATCAGCTATTTACCATAACAACAAAACGTAAGTAATTTCCACCCGCATTCCCACCTCTCTTTAAACACCGCGGTACACCTGTGCAATTTTGACGAGTACCATAGTTTCTCAACTCTAAACCAGTCACTTGAAGATGATGTCGTTTTATCACGTGACCATTGTAGACCAATCTGGTAAGCTTACCCGGGTAGAGATCGTTACCATGGTCGATGCCCACCGGGCGTTCTCAATATTAATTCTTCTTCTTGAAATGGATTATGGTAAAAAGCTAGAAATTAGAACGGGGTATTATTGAGCCACATTTGTCACTATTTGACTGCCATTGAGTTGTTATTCATCAATTTTTTCCGTTCATAGTACATCTAAAAAATTCTAGCAGTAAATATATTAAATGTGTTATAATTTATGATGACTATGAAATCACTTTATTTTTTTGGAAAACACGGAAAATAACAATTCAAAAAGCAAAAAAATCCACATCGAATATATAAGAAAGTACTGAAAATGAAATTAGCACCCTCTTTAGAACAAATGCAATATGGTATATGTCTTCAGCGTGTATTTTCCTTAAAATATTGAACCAAATTAAAATTATTAATTTCTTGTAAATAATGTGAATCAGTCACCGAGCCCTGATAAGGAAAAATAATACTTTTCAAAAAGGTAAAAATAAATAAAGTTTGTCAAATTAGTAAATAACATCGATTGTTCAATGAAGGTCTACCTATATTATACTGAAAATATGAATAGTATTTTTATATAAAAATAAATAGCACCGGATGATATTCCAGGAAACGCCGGCCGCAGAGGAGGGGATTGAACAGATCGCAAACGCCCCATTTGTATCTCGGGATCGTTGGCTGACTCCCTAGTCTATAAATCTCCCGGTTCTTGACACTCAACTGGTTCAGGTGACTGCTCTCCGGCCCGGGAGACACGTAAAAGGCGAGGGGCGGAAGAGGGAAATAAAATAAGCATCGAGCCTCGTTATAGGGTTCTGTGCTGGAAGATCACCAGATTTGGCCTCGAGGACCGTGGCATCATGCGCGCGGATTTGGTGGTTTATGATATTATTCGAACAGTACCTAGTAAAAACACATGTTTACAATAACGTCCCTGGAGCGATATTTTGTCTTAAGCACAGTGCCGTGACAAACTTTGCATACGTGTACTTATTAGTTATATATATGTATGGAAAAAATATAAAAAAAGAAAAACATTTTAACGATTTGGCCTTTCGCCATTCGAACACGTAGCATTATGGAATGAGAAATATAATTCGTTAAAATTGGATTATTTATATACAGATTTTCTTCTAAAAGCGGCATGATACATTTAATATAGCTACGATAATTTCGAACACGTATACAAAGTTGTCACGCGGGGGTCGAATATTCGGAAAAAAACATATTAAGTATAACTTTTACCTTAATTTGAAATAACCCGCAAAACACTATCAATAGCACAAATCATAACCTAATTCAATTAAGTGAAAATGTAAAATATAATTCTTGTATCATATCCAATTCTAAGTATATGATGAGTTCCACCACATGTACTTATATGAAATATGGTCCTGTTATTTTTTCGGCTAACTTGAAATATTATTAAATCCCTCGATGGCCTATAATAATCTCTCCATCCACGACAAAACCAGGAAGAATTGACAGCGGAAGACGACGCATGGATCCCTTAATTGGTTAAAAACCCGTTGCGAAATATGAGGATCTGATTTTGAATTCCAGTGCATGTAACTATTTTTTATCTACAAATTTGACTTAATCCCCACGCCCGTAAAAATTATAATGCTTTAAATTTAACTTAAACCACTTTCCATTCCATCATTATCGGAATTCTAACCCATTTATGTAACCATCATCCTTCTGCATAATCGCAAGAAGGTCGGTCATTTTAAGGAAGCGTTTAGCTTCTGTTGCCGCTCAAACCTATCATCCAGGTTCCGAAGTATTGTATCAGCCACCAGTTTACAAGGAGCTTATTAGAAAATGCTTGATTGTGGGAAATATCTCGTTAAGATGACATCAGTTTTTACAGCGGGTGGTTAAATGAAATTTCCTCACACATCGAAAGATGAAGTAGCTAAGAAAATGATCTGGTGGCGTATTCCACGATTTTCTATTTTATTACATTTATTTCATTTTTGCATCACATAAAAGCATTGTATATAAAAATAAAGAAAATAAATAAGAAGAAAAGCATTGAATATAAAACCCTTTAAACAGCTGATTTATAAACGAAAAATAGACGCGCTTGTGAAAGTAACGAAAGAGAGCACAATTTAAAATTTTAAAGGAGAGATGAATTTTGGGACATTCGGGAATAAAATCTGGGAAAAGATAGGTGGTTCAATTGGAAATAAAATATCATAGGGTTAGAGTGAACAGATATGGGACCCTTAGAAGAGAATGGGGAAGTTCTCTCCAATAGAAATCAGCATTCGAAGATAATCTTGGTACTCAATGGGCGATGAAGAAGGGAGATAACGAGGCTTTCCAAGTCGCTGGAGAAACTCTATGAGGGAAAAATCTCTAGCTCTTGGATTCAGCTTGAAATGTCTGGAGAAGATTATAGAGAAAAAGGCTGATAAAAGGAAAATTTGGATCGAAAAGTCGTCAAAAAAGTCACCAAAAGAAATGGCACGTATCCAGAACTATTTAGATAACTTATTTGACGACCCTAAATGAGCTCCAATAGAGTAGCATCTTAAAACTACTTATTTTATGGCGTAACATGTAAAAGGTTTTTTTAAGATAAAAAGTAACTAGATGCCGCGCACCTTCCTATTTCCCGAGTCTTGACAAAAGAAGTGGGAATGAAATATTTAATTTATCTGCTGGTAAGGTTTGCTCCAAGATGCCTCACCACAAACAGTTGGTATCAGAAAAGCATTCACATGAAATGACGTACTTTACAAACTCAGTTGACTGGAGTCCCTATTAGGTACATTTAATTTATTTTTAGGGCAGTGAACACAAGAACTTTAAGTAACTCATTAAAAAATATGCCGTTCCTTCAATGAAATAAATGCCAAATGGTTATAAATTTGTAAACGCATATAATTAACAATGTGTCACGGAAACTAAGTAAATTTTCATGGATTGTGACCTTTAAATTCAAATGTACAAAATGTACAGGAAATAAATATAATTGGAGGAAGAGCACAATAATATTCAAGTTTTGTCCTTAATGGTATCTCACACTATTTCTATTTTCATAATTTATCATTTTTTTTAAAAAATTATGAGGTTAATGCCTTAACAGTTAGTAAATATGAGGTAAAACATTGCTTAAAAACGCAAAAGATTCTTCGGGAATGAATCAAAATACAGCAATTTCTCACAGTTAAAACAGACCCTAGGAAATCACATTAATACCCGGTTACAAAATGGAAGTCACTCATAGTGTTCAGATTTAATGTTTGAATGATGTAAATTTAAGGTTAAATGAAGTGAGAGAGGGATTGGAAATAAACAGATGAGGGGCACAGCATCCTCGATGAGACGCGAGGAAAATGAAGAGAGACGCACAAATTCAAGGAGACGGCATTTCGCCGCGTTTCACCGAAAGGAATTCCAATTATTCACCGCGAACACGATGACTGACAAGAGTGAGAGGGAACTCACTAAATTAATGCGAATCGCTAAAAGGGGCGGTCGCGCCGTGAGGGAAAATGTTTAACAACCGAAATATTCATGGCTCGTTTTAATATCACCTATACAAACATCAGAGCCTTGCCAAAGAGGTCGTTACATTGGCGGAAGTTAATGTGGAGAGAGAGGAGAGAGAAGTTACCGTTAATAAAAGGAAGAAAACGATCATTAGGCAGCATTGTAACAGCTAATAAAGGAGCACACTGAGGGAGGACCGAAGGCTTGTATTGAGGTCTGGAAAATAATGTCTTTCGAGTTATAACAGCTTACTGTTTAAGGTGATTGGAATGCGGGAAATGTAAACAAATGTTCATGATCAGGTGCCATCAATTTTAAGAATTATTGCCTTCAGCCTCATTATCTATTTTCTCTTCAGCTAAACACCTTATCCCATTGTGACTCCTGAAGGTTCTATCTTGTAGGTTTAATCTCATGCGTGAATTATTGAGATACACCGCAGTACGGACAGTTTTAATATGTCATTTTTTCCGCTCAAATTCAGGGCCATTTTAGTCGCGATCGATGCCACCAATAATGTAAGCAATAGGTAACGTTGTTTTTATGCTCCCTCAATGTTTTTCTTCAATTTTCAATTTCCATTAAAGCGATGATAATTCATATATGTTTTATGTGCCTGTGGATTTTTTTAAATATTTTAACATACTTTTTGCATATTAGCATGACCATAATTATCAGCACTTTAATTCGGTAAAGTTGCTCATTTTTAGCGTATGAGTATTATTGAACATTATATAATAGTACCCGTGATGCTAGAGTAATATATCCATCCCAACTAAGTAAAATGATAGAAGCCGTGTTGCATATAAAATTTAATTGCAGCTACGTTACTCAAAAATGTGTTTAGAAAAACAGTAAATAACACTATGATTGTGTATAACGATTAGTGGAAAATTGGTGAGGAATTTCCTCCAGCCACATACACTGAGTTGACTTGCAGGGTACCACTAAGATATCACTAGAAAGGACACGTCCCGATCGCGAAAAAAACTATGAAAAAACCGGGGGAATCCCCAAAATATGGGGTACAAATGTCACTTAAATCAAGCACCAAAGCGCATATCTGAGTCACAACTGTTTTAATTATCGCTGATCCTATTTCACACAATAACAGCAAAAAGCAACCCAGCAAAATTTATCGAGTCCAACCTCCATAAGTAAAGTCTACAGATGCCTGGCTTGTGATGGTGTGTCGGGTGCAGTGAGTCCTCCGACACCACCCTGGCACACATTTTAGTCACCACATTTGTCGAATGAAATTCGTTCACCACTTTTACTATCACGAGCAAGCCACAAGGAAATAATTAAAGCGCTCTCCGGTGGTATTCTTAGGCACATATTAAGACTATGGTACGAAAAGACGTCCAGTAAAACATTAGCCCTTATAATAATAGTATATAATAAAAATATATTTTAACCCTAAATTGGGCGCACGTAAATACTTCCACCTACCATCGTGTTGGGTCGCTTTGACTCAAAGTCGTCAAAATATTTTTCAAAGAGCATTTATATGTAAGGTTTATGTAGATTGCAGTACGGAATAAGAAAATACTGCAGTAGGATCAAATCTGAATTTAAATTCAAAATACTATAGTAAAACATTTGTACTTGGTTGTGCTGGTTGAGTTGAAAATGGTTGAGCTGACACTACAAATGAAACCTATATTTTCCAATGATCTCCATTATTCAACACCACCACAAAACACAACAAAAAACGCAATATTGTTTTATTAATTCACTAACTACAATATTTTTATTCTAATTTTGTTTAGTCTTCTTTTCTTGAGTAAATATGGCTTTAACTTTGTTGTCCCATCAGTTGATAATGCGTGAGTTTGTTTCGCATATCTGGGCAATATTACATCTTATTCCGAACTCACTTTAATATTATCTAACAGATATATTTCAATTTTTTTTTCGTATAACACCATAGAAGAAAGTTTATGGTGAATGAAAGACCTACATTTTCTGTAACTCTTGACGCGCAAATGCAAGTTACCCTCTTTAGGTTCATTTTGTGTTACCTTAGTGTAAACAAAGCTGATCAGCGCACATGGTAATAATTAAACCTTCGTTAGAATCCCTAGGCACTACCTGCAACTTAAAGCACACACAAACACGTATTTCTTTTCAACAAATAATGCTTAAGTACGAAATCCTACAACCTAGCTTATTTTTATAATTTTAAAAGTAGCTTAAGTCTCATAAATAGGGAGAAATTTCACAAATTATGAAGATTGACAATTTTTATTGACCAATAGCTGAGGCTTACTCCTATAACTTATCGGATAGAAGTGTAAAGGGATGATGGTGATAATATAATGATTGCTTAAGGCACCATTAATGAAATGTATATGCATAACAAGTGGGATATTAAAATTACTGGCGAAAATATTTTAAGCTGAGTCCAAACTCGTTAGGCATTAGGGAGCATGGATTTGGCTACCTACATTTTGGGCAGCTAACGCGGAAAGCGAGCTTGAGTTTGACGCCCTTCGCAAGTGTCACCATCTGCTGAGCTCGATGCAAACGAAGGGCAAGGGAAATACGGAATACGATAATGTTTTGAACAAATGACCCTCATGACTAGTGCTGTTTGAAATTGGATTGCGATTATAATACATTTCCTAGTTATCTTCGTAGTTTCGGAATATTATGTGGTTAATTCGTAACATTGAGATTTATTTAGTTAGATTCCGTGACATATAAAGTACAGTATAGCACATAGGTACATAAGACTTTTGATCAAATTGTTTGTGTCTTTCTAAGATCGTGGTTTGCATAAATGATTCCTTTTGGTAGATAGCGATTCGTGTTGGAGTGAGCAGTTCATTAAATTTGTGATTGTGTATTTATCCGTGTCTTTTAGCAGTATAAAGCACGTACTTATAGCTATTATGCAATGATATTGTATCTTTCTAAGTTCATGGTTTGTATAAATGTTTCCTTTTGGTAGATAGCGATTCATGCTGGACTGAGCAGTTCATTAGATTTGTGATTGTGTATTTATCAGAGTATTTTAGCAGTATAAAGCACGTATTTTTAGTTTTTGCTCATTGTGCTAGTATTAACTTTCGCCGCTATGGCTAATAACGAATCGTGTTAGACTGAACAGTTAATTGCATTTGTGATCGTGTAGGTAATAGCTTCAATTCGAATTTTATATTATCCCTGTGCTATTATTTCCTTTTGCGTGCATTATTAATAGGTCTGTTTAACGTGATATCCAGCCACCGCACGATATCCATTTAGTATTGAACACCTTTTGTAAGTTCATAGGATGAGATCCTATAAGTTTCATGCTGTGGCAGCCATATGGAAGCCACGAAATGATGTCCGATGGACATGATGTAAAATAAATCTTAAATAATATGAATTACACCTATTTACAATTTCCCAATGATACATGAGCTTCATCTAAAGTCATACAACTATTTCTTTTGCTTACTATAATTGAAGTTTAGGTTGTAGGTAAATGGGGTTTGAAGACTAACTATTGTGGGGAAGAACTATTATAGCTTCCCGTTTTTGAGTGTTTCTTTTGTAGAGTAGTTACTTTTTAGTTTCGTTAAAAACTTGCAACATTTGACTTTATTTAGGCGCGTAGGGTAGTTTTTTGTAGGTTTATATTTTTAGTTTAGATCCACCCTTTCCTTTCTAGCTTTAATTAACTGTTCGGTTGATTGATCGGTTTCTGCCTATTTGAAGCGATTATCCGGTTGTAGATTCCTATACCCGGAATCTTCCATATGTATGCCTCCTGGCCGGATTGAATAAGGTTCCTGAGTTAGAATTACGTCCAGTTGTACATTTTCTGCTGTTATTCATGTTTCTGCTAAGGGATATTTGTTATTCATGTTTCTGCTAAGGGAAGTTTAGCCCCTTGAATATTTACTTGTCCAATTCTTAAGTGTTTATTATCCATTATTGATTTTTCTTTTTAGTAATTCTAATATGTAAACATTAATCGGACGTTCTGTATTTGTAGCTGCGTGTTTGCAATTTCCATCCTCCCTCTTCTTACAATTAATGCAGCACGGGTCGTCTTCCTTATTCGAACAGTCTGAGTATTTATGGTTCTCCGAACAGTGGGAGGAGCTTTCATCATTCTTGCACTCCTCGGCTAAATGCCCGAAGCCCTGGCATTTAAAACATCGTGTTACTTTTATGTACTCACTCACTCTGTGGCTGTCAAAGTCCACGTACACTCTGCTACTATTACTTAGTATTTTACAAGTGTCTGAATCAACTTCAATAACCCAGTTAGTTTGGTTGCTGTCCTTTTTTCCAAAATTGAAAAGGATCTTAACTTTCCCAGTCTCCAGGACGTCGTTTTGTGCCTCGATTGCTTCTAGCACGACGTCTTTGGGGACTGACTTCTTTACGCCGTATACCTCCATTCGCGTATTTCGTTTCTCCGGTGTTCTGGCCACTAATTTCTTATTCTTAAAAATTGAGACTTCCTGTAGTTAAACAACTGCATCGGGGGTGTTCAACTCTACGTGCACACACCTGTTGGCTATTCTGGATAATTTAATAACTTTTACGCCAAGTTTCCTCGGGAGAACGTTTTTATAAAGATCCTCTTTAGTTTGATCACTTGTCTGTATCTAGGAGTTTTCTCCGGGGTAGAAAAATACAGGATAACATTTTAGTTTTTGACTTTTTCGCAACCATTTCTGCGTATGAGTTGGGAGGAAGGCTTTTGGAGGCCGATGCAAAACTTTCCTTTACGCATCCCTTTATCTCATTCCTTATATAATTAATAGTTTCCTCGTTATTATGCGTTGCTGGTATGGCTATTTGCAGACTATGTTCGATTTGCTCCTGGACTTCATGTCGCAGGGAGTCCTTCACGAATTGGGATTGTTGGGCATTCAGCTCAGCAATTCCTTGGGAAGATTTATTCTTTGTTATGCTTTCTACGTGAATTAAAACTAACTTTTCAAAGGTTTGTTTCATGTTTTCTAATAGGGAGGCGATTTCCCCCTTCTTTCTCGAGTACATATTTCTGCCATTTTGAAGCACACTCTCGGCTTACGAATGCTCCTTCCCAAACTGCTCCCGCAGTTGGATAAGGGTCTCCATGCTGTAATCAAACACTCCACCAGGAGCGGCTCAGAGAGTTATTTAGACATACATATGAAATTATCAGTTTAACAATAATAAGAGAAAAGACACACAACAAACATACAGTTCACCAGATGCAGCTGGCCAGATTATTTAAAGAGGCAACTAAGTGACAGTAATTATGGGCACGCAATTTTCCCCGATAGAGGGCATGACCTCAATCAATGGGTAGCTGTTGGGAGTGAAACAGGGCCACCGATAGTCTTACCGGTGCAATGTCAACTACGCAGATCACTCTCTGCCTCAGTCGTTGGCTGCCCCGCGCGCCGGAGTTCGCATCAGCCGCGATTTTACTACGGGGAGAACCTCGCTCCGGCAGTGAGAAGTTTAGATGTCGCCAGCTCACACAAATACTGCCGCATCCTTCTAAGATTTTTCCACACTTCTTAAACTTGGTATAGGTAAATTTGGTAGGCAAAACTGGAGGGCAACTGGGGGTAGTATAAGTAGGGGAAACAGCCACTTCCGGTTAACGGCCACGTGTTTTTTAAAAACTTAATTGCACCAATTTTCATTAGATTTTGTCACAAGATGTAGCAACACTTTATATAGAAGAAATAAACTTTTCACCGCCAGACGGCAAACGGATTCTGAGGAAAACTGGTTTACACGTTTTTTTCCGCTTACTCGAAAAGTATTTCACTTCCACGTACAAACTTTGGAAGGAGGGGGCCACTGGGGATAAAAGGACACTTCCAAAAATTTGGCGCCTAGGAGTGGCGTCACACAGGAGATATAGCCACTTTCGATTTGTGACCATGATGTTTTTTTTGAAATTTTAATCTCGTCGATTTCCACCAAATTTGTGCAAAAAGTGTACACTGATTTTCTCCAAAAAAAAAGCTTTTTGCCACCATGCGGCTAACGGTTTCCGAGAAAAACCGAAAAAACCGGCTAAAACAGATTTTCGCTAATTCAAGAAATAATTCACACAGAAGAACGACAATTGGGAGGTAGGTAGCCCACATGTGATAGGAAAGCAATTCTTTAAGTTTGCTGTCTTCATGAAGAACCACTCCGGAGAAATCGCAGTTTTAGTTTTTCCAAATCCACAGGCGATCGATCCAGGTGAGGTTTTGGAGAGGAGCACTGTGAGGCAAATCTGTACTCGACGGTGCCAGGATGTGAGTGACCAACCACTCGTAATTATGGGAATTTCAAAATGGTGACAGATTTAGGAAGTACTTGTTGTGCCCTAAATCTGGCGAGCGATTTGGCTGCCCAAATCCGCTCCCTTATGTTGCCTAACGAGTTTGGACACACTTAAAGATGGCGTCCTCCCGAAATTCCCGGATGTAGGTACCTAACTGGCGAGTTTGGACACGGCTTTAGCCTTTATAAACGATGAAAGAGCGGGAGTGTTATGCAGATTATGTTGTTAGAAAACAAGAAAATTTAGCTGAGCAAGCAACACACGTTAATTTATGCAGAATTAGAGTTTGGATTCCATCCATATGTTTTGCGGTGAGTTGATTTGGCGCAAAGAGTTTGAAATTCACCCGTTGCCAGAGGCAAATCAAAGTCGATTGTGAAAGATGAATTGTTACCTATCTAAGCAATAAAGAAAATGTCGGCTTTCTATTGATTTTATTACCATAGCTGATTGAATTCAATGCAAAGTTGAAGATTATATTTGAGAGTTTGAGTTGGCTCCGGAAATAATTTGATGTTTTGCGTGTAAAGGAAAAAATGTGAACCAATCATAGATTTAAAATATATTACCTTTCGTGTATTTCTTCAAAAAAAGTTATGCTTTTCAAAAATAGTGATCCCTTCGGCTTATTAATGCTCCGCATGAATATCATAATATAATTCATTCCTTACTCTGAATAAACTTCATCCATAGTGTAAAAATGAGCTTTTGGTGCCGTTTTCAAGAGTCAAAATACCAAGACTTTGAAATGGTAGCTAAAACCCGTGCTTTTTCTGCATATTCACCTAAATATGTGAATAAATTGAACAAACTCAAAACGTGTGAGTGGATAATGTTGAAATTATGGATGCAAAAAAGTGTGCAAATGGGTAGGTACGCTAAGAGTACCCGTATGAGATTTTTCTCAGAATCAGTTTAAATTTCCCGTTCACGACAACCAGTGGTCCCTCAATTTGAAAATTCAATGCAATCGTTCTTCATTATTCACGCATTCTGAGATAGTCACATCTTCGCCGACATTAACAGGCACCTTGCTTTGCCAGCCAATGTTACGGAAACTAGGTCTTTTTGCATAAAATGCCGCTTTTTAAACATTACATTAAAGTCTAGCGAACAAATTCAATTTGCTTTAAGTAAACGTGATATTTCGATACAGTTATGACGTGAATCAGTTTCTAAGGCATAGAGACTAACGATACTCTCTCTTTTAAATGAATAAACACCTGTAGGCTTCCAATTTCACAGAATGCAGGTGAAAAGCCGGGGGAACGGGAATAACTCTAGCGTGGAAAGAACTCCGCAAACGTTACAAAATACAACGGAAAACCAGAAAAAGTTTTATTAGAAATGGGAAAGTTAGATCATATAGATTTACATACAGGTTTCCTAATATCTGGTTAGTGTACACCACAAGATGTCGTAGAATTTTAGTTTTCCTTATATTAACTAAGAGTTATTACGTCAGACCGCCAGTTAGTTAACGTGAGTGCTGTCGATGGGAGAAACTATGAACTTCGGTTTTCTCGATGTCATTAGAAAAAAATATTTTGATAATCAATAAATAACTTGCATCGTATGATATAGTGCTTCTGTAAAAAACTCAATTTTTCGCGAGCAATGGTTTGGAGCTGGTAAGTTTTGTAAGCGGTTTTCGAAATGATTCGAAACTACAATTAAGCTTATAAATTCATCGTAGAATATCGATAAAAAAACGATTCCAATCGTCTTGCAACCAGAGTAACGATTGAATACATGATTTGTGTAGCTATCATTGTATTTTAGCAAGTTAAATATAGTGGAGTTGATGTTGAACAACTTGACCTCACTCGGTGTGCAGTCGCCCTTACGTGAGGTTTGGACTCCGGCGATGGTCGAAGGATTGGATTCGGAGGGTCGCGAGGGTGGAGCCTGTCTATTGACGGCTCACCATCGGTAGATCCCCAAAATATTGGCATTAACTGTAGGTTTTGTTGCTTCACAGCATCATCAGGTGATCATAGTACAAATATATACACCAAAAAGGGTGAAGTTCACCTTGAAAAAAGCATTGGACTGAGCGGAAATCAAAACCCGGAACTCCCATTTGTTTGTCAGGTGTGATGGCCAGTTACACCAACAACCCATCTTAATTCAAGGCGAATTTCATAGAAACATGGTTTTATTTAAGGGTTTATTCACCACGACTATGGTTTAGTAAGCAAGACAACGTCCCCTGTGCTGCCATGTGGAATAAAGATGATAAAAATTTGCCCACATATACCCCTGTAACTGGCTAACACCACTGACCGGCAATAGGGAGATCTGGATTCGAATCCCGAACAAGTTAAATTATATTTTTCTTGGGGAATTTCACCCTCTTTGGTGTATATCTTTGAACCTGTGTGCGTTACTGTATGCCATATAATTCGTACATTTCATAGTGATTGGAAATATAATACAATTCAGAAAGGCGTCCTATCTAGTAAAAAACCTATGAGAGTTCCATGGGTGTTAGCCAACAAAAACTTAACCTCCGCCACGTACTGTACGCCCATATACACTTGTCCATTTTGTATTATGTTCCCCTGATAATGCTGCACAGACATTAAACCTAGGTTGTGATAAATAAAATTATGAATGGAAAACCTGAATTATTTATTGTTTATCAATATTTCGGAATTTCGTAAATTTATGCTAGTAACAATTAAGTTTAGATAAATATGCATTCATCTTACGAGTTGCAGGTCAAGACGGAGGATAATAATCTACACTCATACTAAACCTTTAGGACATCAACGAAAGCATCTAAATAAGAAAATTTTTACGCAGAACAGATTTAAGGTCCATTTTTTTTAATTTTTAGTTTTTTTTAGAGAAGTTTAAAGTCCATCCGATTCACCATTCATGAATACACCATGAATATAAGGTTGACACTATTCTACAACACAAAACACCTCAGTAACCATCCCCCTCCTCCAGAAGTTCCTTTTCCTATAACATTTCTATTTTAAAGATAATTAAATAAAAACTTGGTTTTTTTCTCTGAATATTTTTATTATACTGTGTTTTGAACTGTTACGCATCATCCTCACGTACAATGGCCATTTGGAAAAATCCCACCCTTTACAAAATATATTCACCGCTCGAGAGCGTCTAGAGCTGCAAAATCTCTAGGGTGAAACAGTTTTGGTGTCCTTCACTGACATTAGGTGATTGGTGGTTAGTGAATTGGCGTCCTTGTTGAGGAAGTATCTAATGTGTTCTTCCACACGTGTCCTTCCTTATTATGGTCGGTGTCCTCCTGCAACACACCCTTGTGGAGGCTCGCATGTTGGCATGTATATGCAGAAGTAGAATTCTTCCTATTCGCTTCCCTAGGTCTCAAACCCCATAACCATATAACCCCAGAACCACCACCCCTTATAAGATCTCTCTCCTTCTCTCACCGCTTGTAAATCAATTAAACTGTAATTACTTTGGCTGCTCACCCATCATGGCGAACATACACATTTTCTCCACAACAGTTCTAATGAAAGCTCAATAAAAGCAGTACCAATAGGAGGGGAACAATTCCGAAATTTTTCGGCGAATAAATTCGAACTCACAGCGATGAACTTTGCCAGGCAAAATATTTCTCACCGCCCTTATCATGTTTTATTTACTCTAAATTATTGTGGATTAGCAACTTACACAGGACATAAAACTATGCAAACAAGAACAACTTCCAACCATTACTTCCAATTATGATTACGTAAAATATAAGGATGCATCTATTCACACATATGAACGATTGGCTCAATATTGAGCTGCATTCAGGGCTATCGATAAGGTTGAACTAATATGGGTTGGGGCCCCCAGAGTGTAGGGGCTCCTCTACATAGTGGCAACTCAGTTGTGTAGTTGCTATGTAGAGGACTCAGGGGGCCCTTTCTCACCAGAAAAGCAAATGCTTTAATTTGAAAACAACAACATAGGATCTTATATGTCTTGTGTATCCCTACGCACAATAATGTATGACCACATTATAAACAGAAGGAAACTTTTAATATGGTATCATTCACAGAGGTATCATTGCTTATTCCATTTACTATGACTGAAACAAAAACTGAGCTAAATACTATTCCGTCAAAACCAAACTCACTCATCGTCCCATACCCATCTCAATGCCTGTTTTCATATATCTACCTTTATTCATGGATAGTGTCTTGATTCCACATACCACACGCTCTAAAAAGGTATTATTTTGATGTAGATGTGGATTCACGTCAATCTTAAATTTTCAACAGCATTTCTATCCATTATCCTGTTTCACATCAAGTATGGACCCAACATTATGGATATTATATACCATAGGAATTAGTTGCATTATGCCTTTTACTTACGGTTTAACACTGAACAAGTATTCATACACATATAGTAACCGAAGCCAGGAATATTTCTGTGTCGTAACAAAGGAAACAGAATAAATAGGGCATTTTAAACTCCAGCAAGATATACACTAAATGGTTTCAGGCTTTACTTTGTGGAAATATTTAGAATGGATCTAGAGCGATATATTTTATTAAAATATCATGTGATACTGTTCAATCATACCAAAAATACATTGAATGAAAACCATTATTTAGTTGTGAAATCTTTTTCATCTTCTTCCTTCCATAACTTGACTATATGCCTGTTCCAGCTTCACTTTTACTACCTTGTCCTTGGTCTTCCAATTTTGCTCTTTTCTGATGGCTTGCATTACATAGCTTTCTCTGGAATTCTCTCTTTTTGCATCCGCATTACATTTATTTTCCATTTTGCTTTTAATTCTTCATTGTTTTGAGCAATGGATTGAGTATCTAGCTCTTTTCTTACAACTGCATTCCTCAGCCTATTTACTTTGGTCTTTTACAGATCGGAGAAATTTCCTTTCAGTTTTTGATATGGGTTATAGGTCCTTTTGTCTCGTTGTCCAGCATTCAGGTCCATGCAGGCTAGTGGGGACTTCTATTACCTACTTTGTAACATTTTATTTGAGTTTCTCTTCTTGCTTTACCATTTAAAGATCTTCTCATTCCACATATTCTCTGAACACGTTCATTTTATTTAATACATCTTTGTGTTCTTTGTAGGTGTATCAAATCCTAAATATTGGCAAAAAGATATATTTTCTAGTATGTGATGTTATAACAATATATGTTTCTATCGGGTGGTAACCTAAGAAGGTTGTTGTAGTTGTGTTTTTGCAATCGAGATTTTCAGGTTGTATGTATTACCAGTTGTTGTATCTTACATAACGCAATTTATCTTTGTGAAGACATTCAAGTCGGAAAGAGTGAATCACTGCGCTACAAAACCATTGTCTAGATAATTTAATCGACCAGCACGATTTGAAATATCCCCAATGCTTTCTAAATATAGCCTAAATTATGCATAGCCCATGCATAAACACAAAACAAGCTTCATCAGCGTCAATGAGGAATTGCCCAGGCAATAACAATGCCTCAAGGAAAAATCCATCAAGAGATTGTAATTAATTCTGAGAATACGGAATGGGATTTTAATTTCACTCATGCTGAGAGCGCGTTTTCCAAATATTGAATCATGTGATAAGCTCTCCCGATTAACACTCCGAGTTCGGGCATTGATGGAATAAAAATACTGAATCTAGGTCCTAAAGGACAAAGGCCATAACATCGTTTTATTAAACGTTTTGACGACCATGTAGTATTTGAACCACCAAATGAAAAAAAATAAATAAGGATGATTATTCTTTGGTTATAAATGCAAAAATAATAGTCTGTCAAAGAGTTCAAATGTCGAGTTCAGCATAAAAATAAAATTTTGAATTTCAATAATTATTTTCAAATAATGCCGAAATTTATTTCTGAGGATAAAATTAATCAGCATGTTCTCATTAGGTAATTTTAATTTTTAGGATTCATTCGAGTAGGAAATGCAATATTTGAGTGTCGTCCTTGGAGCGATTCTTGCACGCAAAACAGTTTCATTTCTCCCATTTGTAATTCACTGTGCCTCCAAAGTAGAAGCTGTAACTAGGGATGGGCAAAAGCGTGTATTGCAGTAAACGTGTACACGCTTGTCATTCAGGGGTGTACACATCTTACCTTTCCCGATGCATATAATAGTTAGTCGCCGGCCGCACATTCTGTTCTGCGGTGGGCCTACAGGTATAATGTACGCCTAGAGTGCTGGAGTCCCGCACCGATGCATGCAGAACGGCAGCCTGCTAAGGTCAAACTCTGTCACAGGGAGTAAGATGTGATTACAGGCGGTGACAGTAATCACCGTCTGCGATCCAGATTCCAGGAAGTACCGTACACACTGATTCATAACGATTCACCTTGACTCAAGTCATATTAAGTGACCGGGGGAGGGGGGCATGTGGCGGCAATTCATGATCAAAGGCGGACGATGCTAACGTGTATTGCTTCGCAAGAAAAATTAAAAACGTGAACTCGCCTCCAGAGATCGCTTTTCTTTGGGCTTTTCAGGGCTAAACGCATCCTCAGCGAGGTCGGCAATGCTAGAAGGACTAGTTCAGCGGAAGAGTGAATTTCATACAAAGTTTTCATTCAAACATTCAATTTCATACAAACATTTTTTCGATAAATATTTGAGAACCTTGCGTCACGAATTTATATGTGGCCGTTAATTATTATTTTTTTTTATTTTAACATACATTTATTCTTGCACGACTGCCTCATTGATCTATTTTCTCAGGTAGTTGGTTCCATGGCAGAGCATTAAGAATCAGCTGTTTAGTGAATACTTCATCTTCGGGCTCTTAACTGGTACAGCCCTTCTTTATATAAGTCTACGTCTACGCACAAAACTAAAGTAGGAAACGGAGATATACTTAAATATTACCGTCGTGTACATGAGGCAACGATATCCATTTAAAAGCCAATTTTTACACTTGTTTCCAATTCTCCACCGACTTCCTTTCCTAAACGCGCCGAAAACAACTTAATCGGTGTCTTTACGATCCATAATGTAACTAGCCATAAGAGTAAATTTTATTGATTAATTGTAATTAACATATATTTACTGGAGTTCTTATCAATTCTCTATAAAATTGTTTATTTTACTTTTTCTCCATAGGTAATACCATAGAGTAAATATGCTTACTCTATGGTAATACCTTACGTATCACACAGCTAAGATTTAAATAAGCTTTGGATCCAACGTATTTGCTCTACCTATATTATTAGATCTTCGAGTTAAATAATAAATCTTACTATGGCCGCAGTTACTCGCGTTGAATAATATGTCAGAAACTTATAAAAAGGGAATTTCAAAGTCCATTCGAGTATCATTCGTCTGATGAACTACCAATCAGGAAGCCGAAAGCGGAATTTGAGAAAATTACTGCTGAAAATGGGAAGCTTCGTAAAATAAATTATCGTCTGCTTCATAGCAGTCATTGACTATTTGAACGTTTGAATGTTGCATTTAGTAAAGAGTAAAACAGAAACAATCGCAAATGCGTCTCCAGAAATATGTGTGAACTTAGATGAGGTTTCATGCACTGTGTAACCACTGATTCATCCATTCGTTCACGCAAACGTACATGAACTCGTGCGTTTTAATATATCGTGTAACCAGGCCTTTACAGAGCTCTAGGTTTTCCCTTTAAACAATTTTTCCTTTAAACAATTTTTCCTTCATAGTGAAAGTCCGTGCACTTTACGAAGCTGCTGAATGACTGGCCAAGGTTCAATCGGCACTGACGGCACCAATGCCTTTTAAGAGGGGAATCAGACAAGGATGCCCCCTTTCCGGACAGCTGTACGCTATATCAATCGAGCCACTCATTCACTTAATAAAACAAAAGATCCCTGGGGTTCCCCTTCCAAAATACTCACCAAGATCCCGGGCCCTATCCGTATACGCTGATGACGTCACTATTTTCGTCAACAGTTACGAATCCGCAGGAGAAGTAGTAAGAGCGTTTGACACACATGAGAGCGTCTCAGGAGCATCGCTAAATAAGGAAAAATCTACGGGATTATACAGCGGAACTTGGCGGGACGGAGGACACCTTTTAGGAGGATGCAAGCTCTCATCTGACGGAGTCCAACTATTGGGGGATGGCTCGCTAACGACGAGGCAAAGGAGAAGAGGGAGGCAGAGAAGACTCTTTTAGAAAATATTAGATCGAGCATCCGTAAGTGGGAGGGAGTCCCACATTCGCTCTCTTTTAGAGGAAAGGCAAGAGTTGCCAATCAGTTCATCGCTCCCAAACTATGGCACACACTTCACACCATCAACATCAGTCAGCGATGTGTGGGAGAACTCCAAGCTGCAATGGCCAACTTCGTGTGGGGTGGAGGAAAACACTGGCTCACCGCAACAACGCTATGCGCACCGCTCAGCAGTGGAGGATTCCAGCTGGTCATCATTGGAGATAAGATAACGAGTATCAGAATACTTTATATCCAGATATTCGCGACCAGCAATGAGAACGCAGATTGGATACACCTCGCTCGTCATCATATAACGAAGAGGCCCAGACGCGGAGACTTTTACGACTCCGTCAAAATGAGGTGGGTGTAAATGGGTTTTAGAACAGGAGAAGAAAGACGACCCTTCCCCGTAGGCTGGCCACCAGCACCACTGCCGGAAATCCCAATATATTTTAATAGTCAACGGACAAAGATGGAAAGAAAGCTACCCATAAGCAAAAGGGATATATACCTGGAAGTCAACGCCGTAGGAAAATCGATATAATGGCCTATTAAAGGAAAACATCCGGGCGAAAAAATAAACTGGTCAACATAGTGGGCCGCACCATCATATGGCAAAGACGCGGAAGTGGCATGGAGGCTGGCACACGACCTGAGGGCAGTTGGCAATTTTTAAGAAAATCAGGCATTAGGAATGTCAACACATGTAGGCAGTGCGAAAACACAATGGCAACGGCATGGCACATTGCCTTCCAGTGTACGACAGTAAATGCACTGTGGGAAAAGTTTGCTGCAAATATTAAAAAAACTGTCGGGATCAGAAAGGGTTAGAATGCATGACCTCTACTCTGGTTCATAAAAGGTTATAGGTAGTATATAGGTTCACAAAGGCAAACAAAAAGAAAATATGCTGTGCAATTATATACACACCTCAGCAAAAAGCAACATCTATTACTGCCTTGCGGCCGTAGGGAAAGAAGAAAGGGCTAGCCGAAATTATGAAAAATAATTCTTTCTGAATAATGAGAGTTCGCCTACCACCAAGCTGCCGGGAATTTTGAGCGCTTCAGCAGATTCTGGTTCCATAAAGAAGTACTCTGCAGCCTACGCAATGAGGAAAATGTTGAAATGCTATCACAATAAGCAAGTTACTAGAAGAAGGGACAAAGTGAAAAAAAAAACAAAAATTGTTGTGGAAAGGAGCACCTTATGTGCGGAGGGATGGGGTCCAAGGTTCTGGTAACCAGCCCCTACGGCAGATCTCCCCTGTGCGCGGTGCTCCCAGAAACAACAACAACAACAAAATATCATTAGACTGAAAAAATGTCGAGAAATAAAAGATGATGATGAAAAATAAATAGAGGAGTAGACGGAAAACTTTAGTAGATACCGTCCCTTAGATAATAATAAAAACGTAGGCAAGACGACAGGCGTCGAGAATTCAGTGTGTGATGGAATACATCTTATCTGCACGAACTTTTACACCGAAAGTTCGGCGCATAGCGCACAGTCTCAGATAAAATCATCACACACTGAATAAATGCGTGCTGCTTACCATTAAGCAGCACGCGGTCGATAGTGTACGAGCACTCACCACTGCCCGGAAAAAAAACTCCTTAAGAGGAGTAGGGCTGTGAGGGAAAATTCCACCTTTCCCCTTCACCCGTCCCGTTTTCGACCACCTCCACCTGTCGTCGAATCTCCGCCACTCGTCCAAGAGGTTAAACGTTTCTGGAAGGATATCTACGAAACGTCGATGCCATTCAACGGAGACACTCCGGCCATAGTCCTCTTTAAAGAGTTATGTGACCACCATCTACAAGAAGTGGATGGACCTCTTCCAGTCACAGAAATTGACGTGAAGAAGGCCTTCTCTGGCAAGAAGAGCTTCTCGGCTCCAGGAATAGATGCCGTGAATAACTTCTGGTGGAAGAAGTTTACTTCCACCCACCAACACCTCACCAGAATCTTCACGTCCTTTCTGATAGGCATAGAACTTATTACACCTTGGCTGACTGAGGGACGCACAGATTTGATACCTAAGAAGGGAGACTTGTCCAATCCAAAGAACTACCACCCTATAACCTGCCTCAACACTGTATATAAGGCGTTCACCTTGATCTTGAGAGACCTTATCCTACACCACGTCCAGCCTCAATGAGAGAAGGCGTACAAGCAGTGGGGCTCAAAGTGGGGAATCGTAGGATGCAAGGACAACCTTCTCATTGATATGCAAGGATGCCATCCGGCATAAGCGAAACCTATCAATAGCCTGGGTGGAATACAAGAAGAAGGCTTTTGACACCACTTCGCATGAGCTTTTGATTTCTAAGCTGAAGTTGATGAAAATCCACCCAGAGGTAGTGTCCTGCTTTCAACGCCTATTACCACTATGGAAAACGCGCTTCGTTCTGACTTCAGCCAAGCGGTCAGTTTCCACAGAGTTGTTAACATACCACCGTGGCGTTTTCCTAGGCGACAGCTTGAGCCCCTTACTGTTTTGCATTTCCCTCCTATCACTGTCCGTTAGGCTGCGACGAGGTAGAAGATACATGTGTGGTGTTCCAGGTAACATGAAGCATAAGGTCACTCATTTGTTCTAGATGGATAACCTGAAGTTTTATGCTTCTAATGCAAAAGACCTTCGCACTGCCCTAGACACCGTACTGGAATACAGTGAGACTATAGGGATGGAGTTCGGATTGGACAAGTGTGTATCCATCCACCTGGCGAGAGGAAGATTTTAGGAGAACAGGGAAGACGTGCAGCATGTTGACGGGAGCATCATTCGTCACCTCGAGGAAGATGATAGCTATGAAAAACTTGCCTTCCCCCAGCGCCGAATGCAGGAGGTTGCAGCAGTGAAGGAAAGGCTCAACGCCAACCATAGACAGACTCTCAGGAGTATTCTGGAGTTCTGAGCTGTCTGGCAAGAACAAGGCTCTTACCACGAACATTTTCGCGGTTCCTACACTGCTTTATACCTTCGGATACATGAAGTGGAACGTCAACGAGTTGAAAAACCTTGATGGCGGAACGAGGAAGATGATGACCATCCTTAGAAGTCTTCATCCGAAATCTTCCGTCGCCATATTGTATCTCCCTCGCAATGTAGGTGGTAGAGGACTATTGAGTCTGGAGTGTCTCCACAACAGAGTTTTCTTGGGTACAGCATGCCGAGTGTTGAAAGGCAGGGACCCTCTGCTCAATCTTATGAGAGAGAACGAGAGTGCTGGAGCAGGGGCGTTTCTCTTTCAGGAGGCAAAGAGGGCAGCGGACGAAACGGGTCTCGACTTCGACCCGTCATCCGACGGAAGCGACAATGACACGACCATCTTGTCATTGAAGGGAGACGTCCTCAAGCTCGAAATAAAAAAACCGAGCAGAAGGCTCTGCTTAATAACGTCAAGTGCACTGCTTAATAACATCAAGTGCATTCCGGCCTGTGTGGCACAGGCGGAATCACTAGTTGCACGCATGCAGAAGGCCGTCATCATGGGGTTACTCCGTCTACTGCGGACGCATGACCGGACAGCAGCGTAGCTACTCATCCGATGGGTGTCGGACGTGGCAACGATTACTGCCCAGCCCCTCTTGAGTCTCCGGCCATTATGAAGGCAATGAAACCTGATGCTTGCTGGGGACTCAGAGGGAGGTGTTACAACTGTAACATATAATAAATCGTGTACACGTCCCATCCCTAGTTGTAACACTTTCTTCTTTAACCTTTCGTACTTCTGAGTTCCTACCTTATGCCTCTACCTACAAACTGTCCACCATTACGATATCAATTCCGATAATTAATAATTTTATCGTAATCATTCCTTCCCTTCTGATAATGTTATACCAAATCATCCTTCAATTGGTTTCTTTTGCCTATGTCATTTCTGGGGTTTCCTGGAAATATTTTCTGGACCTACTTTTTATTTATTCTGGTACGAATACTTTTTTAAATATTTGTTTCCCTAATTAAAGCATGTTATGAAATATATACGTTTAGACGAAATTATATTGGAATACGTTTTTTTCGAATTTAATATTTATTAGAAAGAATTATCTTGATAATAAATGTATTAATTCGCGTTCAGAAGAAAATCTGAACATATCTAATCGAATTATTTTGAAATATATCATGTGCCATAAGGCTACGTGTTAAAAATGTATTACCATCCAATATGTCAAATAGGTATAATGCATTTTTTTAATCTTTTGTTAATAGGTGTCACAATTGAGAACACGTATGCAAAGTTTCACGCAAATCTGTACATAAGCAAAAATGGTTCCAACCATCAAGGGCAAAGAACCACTATTTAGAAGTTTACCACGTATCCAAGCGTTGACGTCAATAGACGTCGTCGTCGCGCGCACAACAGTCTCATGTCAATACCATGATATGAAGATGATGAGTCAGTTTTTCCTCACCCGTCACATAGCATAAGCGACGAAATGCGAGAAGATGTTCCGGAGCGTGGAGTTTCCGAAAACGTCTTGCATCAATCTCGACGGAGAAATTGTTTCCAGTCGACGTGAACGGCAGCACGAAGCTCATTACCACCTTCTCGGATGACATGTCGAGCCGATGAGAGAAAACAGCCATATCGCGAGGGAAATAAATATCACCCTTGCTAGAGTCAAGACGTTTCCCGAATGCAGTGTCAGCAAAAGGAGACAAAAACACCTTCGACAAAACTCATGACGATGATTCACGAAGAACCTTCCGAGATAGGCAGAGAGATGGAGAGCCAGAATAGACTAAGCGTGACTCTTGGCTAATGAAAAACCTGCACTGGCGATACTTAGCTTGTCCTACTCTGTAATATAACACATCATTAACCCTCTGTTGTAAGCGCACGGTGTATACTGTAGTCAAATTAACTATGAAAGTTCCAGCCAGATTTTTAGAAAAATGTTGAGGGGATTTCAGTTTAAGAGTCTGCCATTTAAGGTCAACTCTAAGCGAGGATCTCGTGAATTGTTCAGCCTAGCATGTGTTTTGATACGGAAAGGTTAACATTATCCTATGCTAATGATCCTGGTTATTGTATAATTGTACGATGCATACATGCATTATTTTTCAATTTTAATTTTATTGTATATTTATATATATAGCACATATATAGCACATTTTTATATAGCATAGACGTCACATTCCTCCAAAATCATTACCCGGATAGTAGGCAGAAAAGTTGAAGGAAAAATTGAAGAAAACCTGTCAGAATACCAATTTGGATTTAGGAAGAATAGGGGGACAAGGGAGGCAATAATATGCCTGAGACTGCTGGAAGAGGAAATGATCCACGTGAGCAAGCCATTGTATATAGCCTTCGTGGACTTGGAGAAGGCATTCGATGATGTCGAATGGAATAAGATGTTCAATACTATGGAAAAACTTGGCTTGGACTACAATGACAGAAAAATCATCTACCAGCTCTACAAGGACCAGGTGGACACAATGCGTACGCAAAATGGAACAAATATGGAGGCAAAAATTAACAAAGGGGTCCGATAAGGATGTAACCTGTCACCAGCACTCTTCAATATGTTCATGGAGGAAGCAATAAAAGAAATAGAAGAACAAGGAATCAAAGGAATCAAAGTGAATGGAGAATAAATGAATATGATACGCTTCGCTGATGATATCGCGATCGTCGCAGAAAACGAGGAAGACCTACAGAACTCACTGAACACAATATAAAAAGTGTTCCAGGAATATAACATGAAATTCAATAAGAAGAAAACCAAGATACTTGTGTGCGGAAAAGAGAAAGTAGTGGCCGACGTCCGCCTCAAAGGAGAAAGATAGGAGCAAGTGGAATCATTCACCTACCTCGAGAGCACCATTACCTGGGATGGAAGAAGCATGACAGACATCAAGCGTCGAATAACCCAATCTAAGACGGCACTCATGGCCAAAAGGCCGCTATTCTGCTCGAAGAGCATAAGACTGGAGACAAGGAAACAATACGTGAAAACATTCGTGTGGGCAGTGGCACTCTAAGGATCATAAGCAAGGACCATTGGAAAAACTGACCAGAAAAGATTAGAAGCCTTCAGGACATAGTGCTGGAGGAGGATGCTTAAGATCAGATGGACGGATAGGGTGAGAAACGAGGAGGTATACAGAAGAATTGGAGAAGAAAGTACACTTTGGAGCACCATACGCCAAAGAAGAAGACGGTGGGTTGGCCATGTTACATGCACACAACGATTACATAAGAAGCATAATGGAGGGAAAAATTGAAGGGAAAGTCCCCAGAGGAAGACCAAGAGACAAGTACTTGGGGCAAGTCAAGACGGATACTGTGAAGAAGAACCATAAGGAAGTGAAGGAACTAGCATGGGATAGGGAGAAATGGAGGGCTGCAGTATACCAATCCTAGGAATGTAATACTATGATGATGATTTATATTTACTATTTTATTTATATCACTTAATTTTGTCTTTTCTGTATAATAAATTTTTACCACTCGAATGTTCTTAGCAGTTACTAATCACACAGTATCATAAAGACGATATATTTTTTTAATAAGCTTTATTATACCTTTAATAAGCTTATTTATAATAAGATTGACTATTTTAACAATAAAATAATTTTTAGTTGGTATCATATATAAATTTGAATTCTATCACCATTACCCAATATTTTAAAAATAAAGATAACGATAATTTAGTGCATTTAATTTCGAATTAACACAATAATTATTTGAATAAAGGAATGTAGTCCATTTGTACTCCACGCGGATATCCATCTGTCAAGAGGTTGCACAAAAGACGGAAAGGTAATTGCGCAGTACATAGTTGATAAACCAAATGAACCGTTCCCCTTGACTCTAAATGTGTGTTCTCAATGCAGATATCAACCAAAGAATATATACCTAGTATTACATGCATTTATTGAAATTGGTTCCTTTATTTATCAAGGGCTGAGCAGTTTCCTTAGCAAAGACGATATTTGGTCTCTCAGAAACTGTATTTCCATTTGAAGTGTGGCTAAAACTACTAGTTTAGATATTAAAAAAAGAATTGCGATGCCGCCAAAAAGGGGTAGAAACTACTAAAAACACAGAGAGAGATAACAGAATAATAACGATAAAAGCCCCATTGAAAAATTGCAGTGGATGATTATATTAACGCAAAAAATACTTGTTGCTTATTAATAACAACAAAAAATAAATGATTTGTCCACTTTGACCCAAAATAATGACCTCAAGCCTTGAATATCCCGGTAAAAAGGTAGTATTTTGAGTGATAAAGAGGAAGATATATTTATTTATTTAAATTATGGATCTGCTCATTATATGCGGTTTCGCCTCACAGGCATTTCATTTCTATTAGCGATTTAACTTCATCGATGCCAATTATACTATTCATATATTGGCTTATAGTCGGTGCTAAATCAACTCTTCAAGAAACAAACCACCTGGACTGATTTGGGAGGAATAAAATCTGCGTTAAGTGATTGAAAACAATACAATTCTTCCAGTCCATGCTATCATGAATTGAACAGAAATATGCCATTTTTTCGCCTCTTCTAGCTGTATAGCTAAGAATTAATTCCATTCAAGTACCAGGAAGCCAGGCATGTACTTCAACTTCATTTAATAGATTTTCTATTCAAATAAAGGAATTACATTTTATTAAATAATACAAAATTACGCAAGAATGGCAAAAAAATATTCAGAAAGAGCCAGCGGATATTGGAAAATGCTTTAGGTGTTTAGGTGGAAATCATGTTAAATATCAGAAGACAACTTTATGTTCAAGCTTGTAGCCTGTAATAACAAAACCATTTTCGGCACTATACGTGCTCTTTTTACGGTCAAATATGTGCCATTTGGAGCGTACCTTGAGAATGGTAAATTTTGCCCAAACCATAGTCGGTTAATGGAAATTAAAAGTGGGCAAATAACGTATTGAAATTTTGTTTAACATTTCGACGGTGATCAAGAATAGAAAATATGACATTGAATGAATTACCTCCAGATTCATTCATTTTCTACAGGACCTTGGAGAATTTATATGAATTCTCATTCTTAAAATAATATCGCATTACATTTGTAGTAGTGGACTGAATTCTCGAAAGTGCGGCCCCTTATCACCCGGCGCGTTTTGATTAGGTTGACGCCTTTTCATCAAGCGACCCCTCCGTTTCGACACGGCCTCTCGAATGGAGTACAAGGAGTAGGGTGTCAGGCTCGAGGGATATTATGTAGTGCTCCATCCTTCCACCCCCTGTCCCTTCGCATCTGATAGCGCACACCCCTCGCAAGCGCTCTTCACAACACTCTGACTTTATACCACTCTACTTATGACCTCCCATCCCTGCCGTCTTAACCCCGAAACCCCCACGACCCTCACCTCTCGGCTCGACAGTGTTGCGTCCGTGCGTTATTGCCCCCCGCTGACACTTCTGCCGCACACGCGTGGAAGAGGGGAAAGAAGATGAAACGGATGACGGGGTGGGGCGGAGGGTATTCAACGGATGTCGCCCCAATTAAGAGTTGGGAGAGTTTAGTTTATTCTAGAGAGAGTTGAGAAGGGGGGAGGAACTGGGAAGAGTGGGAAGAGGGCACGTGTGGAGATGTAGGTAGGATTTGCTTCCGGGATATGGTTGGGGATAAGGGGGGGGGGGGCACGCAAGGGCTTTCGTAGGATATATCTCTCATGCTGTCCACGGGGGAGAGGGGGTGACTACGCAGGGGTTCCCCGACGCAATTACTCAGCAGCAATGGCGAGATGTGAGAGGGTGAGGAAGGGTGTCAGTCACACAAAAAAAAGCCATGGCCCTGAAGGGTGGGAGAGAAAAGCGTCGCTGTGGATATACATACATGTACGGTTGTGTAGTAGACGGGACATATCCCTTAACCGTGGATTCATTTATTCTTTGTTAAATATTGCCCTGGGGAAATCGGTTTACCGCAGTATACGTTCATAACTTGTTTTTTTTTGTTTTTCCTAGCTAAAATCCCTTGTCTCCGTTGTGACTTCATAGAATTTGCCCAGCATTTTGTGTGAAAAGAGTAGCTTTGTAATTCCACATAAAATGTATTTCAAAGACGACCTAGGTTTCAGCGTAGCACGTCATCATTTTAGTGATATTTTTCTCCATTCATAATAGATACCATATTCCAAATAAGTTTCCTTATTTCAGCAGCTGTATGAAGCAAATACGTCTAATCCAACTTAAAGATTCAAATATATTATTTTACATGACTAATATTATTAGCTATTTACTAAATATGAATATATAAATATTTAACTTGACTCAAATTTCACGCCGTAGGGTGAAAACGACGTCACAACTGAAGGTTCTTTTGCGATTACGTAAAAAGTATTGTGGTAAGTAATATTATTTTTAATATTGAAGAATGAGTTCAAACTACACACCGCTCACAATCTGATGCGATATATGAGTTTGAGCTCTCTCACTCTCACTTTTAAAATAAATTCATACTGAAGCGGTTAGCCGTACTATATCTCATAAAGAACGGATTGTAAATTTTGGCATGTATCTCGAAGAGTAGGGTGGAAAGCGGCTGGTATTTAGGTATCCATGGAAAGGTGAGATATGTTTATTTATAAAGAGGTAAAATTCACTGAACGTAATGTGAAATGATATCGCGCTCTAACTACCTAAATGCCCATCGAGGGAAATAACTTGCATCGCAATGTTCAAGGCTGAATAATTTCGGCATCACTTTAGTGGATTACATGGTATACATTAAATCCAAGCGTCAGCATTAATCAACTCATTTCTAAAGTTTAAAAAAAGACCCACATTTTATATTATGTACTTCACTAGAAGTATTGTCTAAATGTCACTGGAGTGGATATATTGACACCAATGCTAAAATTACCGCCAGCTTACCTAAGGAAATCATACTGAAGAATCCCTATGATGGTAAATCATAGACAGGATTGTATATGGAGCAACGAGTGCCTAAATTTCACAAAATTATCCACTTGATCGGGAATCCAGCCTGGTTCCTTTGATATCACCCTGAGTGGTTAACAAGTGAAGCCATCGAGACGAGTTTCTCCCCTGTGGATTCCGGGTTTGAGTCTTGGTCTAGGAGGAATTATTTTACCTCCGTTGAATTTTAGCTTCTGTTTGCACTTGCCAGTGGAGGTCAGGTTGGTGCGGCGGCTAGAGCACCGGCCTCCCCTCCTGAAGGACCCAGTGTTTGAATCCTGGCTTTCGCGCAGACTTCAGCATGGAAATTCCGATCCCAACTTCAGTGCTTTAATGGGACTTGCCTCTCATTAGGAGAAGGCTAAAGCCGACACTATGTTTCTCTCCACCCTTTCTCCCTTCTCCAAAATAACTCTTCCATTACAAACCTACCCACCTTTCTCCTTTATGTGGTAAATTACCTGAGTTGTCAGTCACCTCCCAAAGTCACTAGCCAATTGCATTAGCGGTTGACGCCGTAAAGGTAACATCAAAGAGTCAACTAGAGTTATCAATAGGTAATAAAGCGAATTATTTGAATTCACGAATTCGCTCCCTATCAATTGCATCGTCATCTGCTGCTTTCTACTTACTCTACTTCTACGTCGTGCATATTACTGGTATCACTCTTGCATTTCTGTGCATTTACGTACTTGCGAAATACATTAATAAAAGTTTCACTAACATTGGTATCATAACTATAGTTTAGTACTGTTGATGGAACGTCACCTTCTGACAAGTAACAGCACATTTTTGCTAATGCACCAATAATTGTGGCTCACCTCCTGCCACACACCCTTGAGTTGGTTCGCAGGGTATTAGGTTGATACAATAGTGCCGTGGCTAGTTCAAGGTATCCTTAAAATTCGGTAGAAAACATGCATTGTGATGATCAGCGGCAGGGAATCTTTAGCAATACTGGAATCATTCATATATATATATATATATATATATATATATATATATATATATATATATATATATATATATATATATATATATATATATATATATATTTTCTCCAACACAAGGGGGATGATAGGGGAAGAAAGGGATGCATTCACAAAAAAGGGAGGCGGCGGATGGATGCTGATTCCCAACGGTGAGGATGTGGCGAAGTCTCCCCCACGGTGTTAACCAGTGTTTCTCTCACCCCGGGTGACATATCACCGGGGAGCCGCAAAAATCTCGCAAACGCAGCCTTCCAATTAATTTTGCGGACATTGTGCCGGGGGAATGTGCTCTCGCGTACCCGAGGTACGTTCAGCGGTCAAGTCTCGGAAAAAGTTATTTTGCGTGCAAAATTTGGCATCCAGCAGAAAAAGTATTTCTTCCGTCCTGATATTGGGGGAAATATCACGAAGTGCCATCGATTGAGAGGTGAGGTTTCAGGAAAGCATGGGGAATAAAACGGATGGTTAGAAAAGATTAAAACTAGGAAAAACATTGGAAGGAAAGGTGCTTAGCCTTTTTCGCCTAGGTGCATAAATGGAGTCTAATCAATCAGAAATATATGCATTACGCTTTCTGCTTGGTACTATTAATACACCGTAACATAAGCTATCATCATACCGTATTTTTGGCTGTAAAAATAAAGCCTAATTTCTCAGCTTCTAGCTCTAATTGATCATTATTGATTGCATAAGTCAATTTCCTCAACATCCATTATTAAATTAAAGTGTTTCCATTCAAGTCTCAATCATCATGCAGTCAGGGTGAATATTTGAATTTTACGAGAGTTTCCATAGAAACTGGTATTATCTATGTATATTAATTTTTTAGTCTGTCAGTCAATCAGTCAGTCAGTCATTCTGTATTCATTTTATTTCTCTCTCAAGTTTTGAGCTAGAGAAATGAGGTTAGGTGCATTCATTGCAGATTCTCTGTCTGATTAATTTGGTAGTAGTTTTGGAATTAAGTGGTTAGCTATAAAGCTTATAATCCGTAAAAACTACTAAACAACGATGAATTTATTTAGGTTAGCAACAGCGAAGCACGTAAACAAACAGTACTCATTGAATTGCAATCAGTTACAAACCATATGGGCATATAAACGTTCAGACGGGTGGGTGGGACGTTAATTTATCTTAAATGTTAATTATAATGGTAATCGTTGATTGCACTACGATATCTGTATTAATTTATTTTCATTTCTTTTATTTCCTTTTATATATATCTACTTTTACGCGAATTAAGGCGAAATTCGCCAATTAGTTGAGTTTAAAACGAAAGGTACAATAGTGTGCCAATCGATGTTATTTGGTGAAGATATTTAGAAATTATCCGGGTGAATGTTTAAATGTCTGCCACTCCAAAACAATAAGGTTCATGTCAAATTTCTGTAAACTCAACGTTAATATAATCAATTAAGTGTTTTGATATTGCCGTTCCCTTGATTTGGTTTTATTGCATATGAAATACGATTTGCTAGCGTAAGTGAAATGAACCTCAAGAGTTTTCCATGCATGAAAGTGTCTGGATAAATACCTACGTCGTAAACGTTTTAATACATCTGCGTGTGCCGCTGTCTCAATATTGGTACAAACCACGTTAAAAGTTTAGAAGTATTACTTATACCGTTACGAATACTAGATGAATGTGCGAGAAACTGTACTGAGATAATTCATTACCAGTATTTGTTTATGTATGTCAAATATTGCTCCCGTGCTTGCTGTTTTGGGGAAGTAAAATTGCCACTGGGGCACCTAAAACATAGGCTCTCTGTGTAATGGAAGGCAGAATTTTTGCCCTCATCTTTTTAGCTATGACTAACCGATCATCTGAGTGGCTTTATCTTAAAAATAGTACTCTCCTTAGACTACTAGAGCATTTTGTTAGAAAAAGATATAGAAAAGGAAACTTTACAGCAGAAAATGTATTCAAAAAAGTAAACAATGGCTCTCTGTGTGGTAGAAGGCGGAATTTTTGCACTCATCTTTTTAGCTATGACTATCCAATCGTTGGAGTGACTGTATCTCAAAAATGTGTGAGTGAAACTTTCTACAGTGAGCATTGCACATAAAAATGAATATCATGACATTTTTTACTCCAAAATGTTTACTTATGTTTCAAAAACTATTCTCAATGTTTTTTTCATTTTCGGGAAACATATACACTTATTTAGCCACATTTCACACTGCTTCTCGTTGAGTAGTGCAAAAAAAGGAAAAACACCAAGTTCATCTCAAGAGCACACCAGACAGAGACTGCCTGCAAAGCAGGCAGCAGGTCTGCTAGTATATATGCTCTATTATCTTACTGCTAAGTAAATATAGTGAGTTTATTTAACACACACAACTAAGGCTATTCATCAGTTGATCCCATTCCGTGCGGACTTCGTGGAATGCTTCTGCGTTAAAAATAAATATATAGGATACACTTTTGTTTCTTTATGATTTATGTTCATTCCATATTTTCATGAACTGAAATTTCTACTTTCTAATTATTCTAATGATTTCTAATAATGCTTTCAATCCCTTCGATGATCGACTAACCCACGTCTGGTCGTCCGCGAATCTAAAAATCTTTAACAGCTCGCCTCCTACTTTGATTCTCACATCTAAATCACTAATATGAAACGTGCCGTGCCGTCTCTTCGATATGAACAACAAAATCCTATCTTTCCGCAAAATGGTGTTGAGTGTGAGAAATGCGGGAAGCAGGGCGGAAAATATTTTTTTTATTAAATAAACTAGCTATACTAGCGTACTATCTCGAAGAATCGAATGGTGATAAAATATAGGCACCTTGTCATAATATATTTTGAGTTTAAAACAAATGAATACAACATAAAATTGAAGTAAGAGGTAAAAGTAGGATTGATAGGGTTAGGAATGATTGGGTGATGAAAGAATGTGGGTTGGAAGCTCTTGTAATGGACAAGCATGAAAGACGTATGCTTCGTTGGTTTAGCCACGTTGAGAGAATGTAACAGAGTGAAATAAAGGAGAAACCTTATGATAAGATGATAAAATGGCGTGAAAGGAAGGGGTTGACCGAGAAAGTCATGGGTGAATGTGATGAAAGATACCCCCAAGAGAAGGAATAAGGAAAATCAGAAGTCTTAAGAACTGGGGAGCACAGGAGTGTATGAAGTGGTGCATGAGAGTAAATTAAAATATGTATGCAAGGATATGGCAAAGTGGAGGAAACTATTAAAGCAGCGTAAGCTTTACAGGCCCATCTCCGAGAAATGAACTTTTTAACCGTGCCTTCCCCGAAAGGAAACTGCGTCGTGGGTAAGAAAGATGAAATGTAAATACAATAATTATGTGTGGTGCTTAACTTTGTTATAAAAGATGAATTAACTATGCTCCTCGAAAATATATTGGTAGACATTCAGCATTTCTTATACCTTAATTTCTTTCTATAATAGCTACAGCTCATTCGTCAGTGAAAGTATTTTTTTAAATGAATTATACAATTGCGTAAGTGAAATCTAGTATGAATTACCACTTCAGGGCTGAAACGGTAGAACTGTTCGACTAGTTTTGACGTACTACATCAGTATCAAGTGGTTAACTCAAGAATTTTGTGTATAGTATATGGTGAGGAAATAGAGGGGGGAGGAGGAGGTTGAGGGTGCCATCTCCCTTTGGGAAGGTGTGTGAGAGTGAAACTAGAGGGGAAACCCAAGGGCAAGAGGGGGTAGAGGGTGGGTAGGATGGATGGAAAGGGGAAGTGGGGTCTTACAATTAGTGGGACGCTGAATATGTGATATTATAAGTATTTCGGGAAGTCCCAGCGTCCGTATTCAGTTCTTGCAGTATGTCCTCCGCTGCATGGAGCGTTAGGTGGTCCTAATCAAGGAGCCTAGAAGCCAAGGGGTACAAGTGACTTTTTAGTTTTTCCGAGCTAAGTGCAAAAAAGTGTTCCTAAAGTATGTTAAATTATTTTGGCCTTGGAGTATCAGTGAATTTACGGATAGGTGCTCCGATCTGGTGGAGTAAATTTCATCTGCTTCAAGAAACACATTTTACAACAACAAGTTGCACTTTAAACATGAATAACTCAAAACTAACTTTGTGTCACTTGTATCTCTTCGCTTCTAGGCTCCTCAATTATTAAGAGATTAGGACCACCTAGCACTCCACTTGATCATGGGACCGCTATTTCTCGTGGAAAACTGCACACATCTGTGTTTTACTTACTGTGTTGATATGTAGTATTTACTTTGACTCACACAATCGGGGTGGGATTTCCTTAATAGCTCAAATAAACTCAGATGTCGCGTCGGTCACTTCCCAAAACGTCTGACCGACCAACCCGAGCCGGACCAGCGTCTGATGCGAAGAGGAAGAAGGGCAGTGAGAATTTAAATACCTACGCACGTGGAGATGAGTTAGTCCACCGGAGAGTACTCGCCCCAAACGCCATCCCCCTCCCCTCTCCCCACACATGCATGGTCGTACACGCGTGGAGAGTTTCACTGAGGCTATTGTCCTTCCATTCCACCGCGAGCACCTTTATCTCCCATGCCCCTCTTCGCATCCTTCCTGAAACAATGAACTCTTGCGAGAGAGAGAGAGGGACACGTGGAGAGGGGCAGACGGGGATGGATGTGATGCTGTAGGGGTGAGTTGGGGGTTGAGGCATGAGGGGGAGATGGTGCACACTCCGGCACGCTTGAAGATGCATATATTGTTCGAGGATTGAATTCCGGACGTGGAGAGTGAGGAGCACAGAGGCAACAGAAATGGGGGATGGTTTGGGAAGGGGGTGAATGAGGGTCGCGGAGAGGAAGAAGGACGGGGGGATGTGTAACCCTTAAAACGTATCAGCTAGGGCTACCAACTGTCATATTGTTAAAATGTGGAATATTGGCTCAAAAAATTAGATCTTTTGAGAAGTGTCTCCCTTCAACTTTTTTATGCGCACTTAACTATGATACGATTTATACCAATTATAAAAAATCCTCTGGAAACTAAGGAAATAGTTAGCGGATATACTTCATGGAATGGAGACAATAGAATGAAAAAAAATACTTCATTTTTCCTTTATAGCCTATCTAAACCTATTGATTATTACGCAGGCATAGCGTCAAACCGGGTGCAGTACTCAATGTCCGAAGATATATTCTTTTGATTTTACTGTGGTAATTGTTGAAGAATCAGCAGTTTTTATATAATTCGGAGGAAAGGTTAGCAAAGCAATAATTGAGTATAAACATTTATGAATATCATTTAGCAGAAAAAGAAAAAAGTGAGAAATACATAACGAGGCGAATGCATCAATCAAACAATCAATAAACAAACTGAACAGAACATTGGTAAAAAGATATAAAAATCTATAAAAAATATCAAATATATCACACAATTATTCAGAGCCTACATCTAAACGTTGGTGATGGGCAGAGAACTTTGGAAATAGCACTAAAAGGATTGACAAAGAATTTAAGCGAAGAAGTGAAGGTTAAAGACTAATGGACACATTAAATAAGAAGTATTTTTGTTTAACGTGCTTCGACGGCTAAGGTCATTTCACACATACTGCCTGCACGTGGCAGATTAAACATAATTGGCTTTTAATAAGAAAATAACTTGAGTCGTTACGTGGTTACGTAGTACATAACAAGCGCTTGGATTTAATTCACTATGCAACATCGAGAGGGATATAGGTGATATTACATGAACATTTAAGTCTATGAGTATTTCTTGTAATCACCATTAATGTATAAATATAATTTTCACATTCATATTTTCAGAAATATCAAAATAATTATTTATTTTTACTTAAATATAATGCTCTTTACTCCTGACTGCCATTCATATCCATGCTCAGTGTTTCACTCCTGTCGGCGGTCCCACGACGGCTACACCTTTTCCTGTCATGTGACCAAATGACCTCAGCTGTCAGTAACTATTCTAAATTAACCAACGGGGAAAAATTTTTACGGTTGGTAGGCTTGTCTCTGAGGGGTATAGAGAAGAGCAAGAGGGAGATAAGGACGAGGCCAAGGGAGATGGCTTAACCCTCGCATCCCCACAAAACGACCCTCCGCATCCTTCCTCATTCCTCCCAGCGTCTCCCTCTCTCGACAGTCGCAACGCAACAACAACCTCTCTCTTCGCTACGCCTTCGTTGTCCGTCCGCTTCCAGGGTCAACCAGAAAAGGTAGTTTTGCCGCTCCAGTCTCGCCGTCGCGTTTAGAAGGCATTGTTCTTCGATGTTGACCCTGCAGTAGACGGAAAGGGGGAGGGCTTGTGCGCTCATGGAAGAGTCGTTGAGGCCCTTAAAGGGGTGAATGGCCCTCGTATGGGAGTTGTATTTATGGTTGTGCGCGACGACAAACGCTCGAAAGCGTAAAAACGACGTAAATAAGCAATCTGCTCGGATCGGGAATCTTTGGTATCGAAGTGTATCTCCTACTTCCTCAAATGCCACTTTCCGTCCATGTACGTACACCCTAAACAGTGCGCGCTCTCTCTTTCTCTCAGTGCAATATTTTAGTAGGGCAAAAACAAGCATGCCACTGTGGTAAGATTAGTGCCACAAATAATTTTAGCGAAACATGGTGGCAGTTGCGCAGAAGGCCCTTAGAGAGGAAGAGTCTATTTCCTACAAACTGGCACCGCAATGGGGAGTCTCCGAGTTTGACGTCCAGGATAACCAAGGTTGCAAACCTTCGTTGCCAGTTTTAAAATGTTCAATCTGTTATTCACAGAAACTAAAATATTAGGTTCGGCTCATAATAGAGCTATTAAAACTTAAAATGACACATATATATAACATAACCTTACATGTGCGTCAAGAGTAATAAAGCGTGTTGCGGGTTGAATATATTTTAATTACCGGTGACGAATGACATATATGTATGTCATTGTTGTTTTTTAATGTTTAAGATGGGATTCTCTGACGGGTGGGCAGAATACTCGAAATTAACACTCTCAAAGTTCGAAAATTGTAGAGGGAAAACTGGTTTGAAGTGCCGCTTTCCTACGTAGCATTTTATTGCCTGTTGAAAGGGAAAATGGAGGTTCGTCCTCTCGTTGCATACACAAATGAAGTGCGTAAGGGATGATTGGGCCGTTAATTTTTCTTTCATAAACCCACAATCTGATCATTAAAACTCCTGGAACACAAGTAAATAACAAAAGATAGAGAAAACGTTTAGGCCATCTCGGCTATATTCGTTGTTTTCCCGTGCTTAAAGATACGCACCTTCGAGTTGCTGTAGAGACAACTTTCCCCACCAAGGGCGTCTTTAGCCCGTACCGAACGTGCTCAAAGGCTATTCCGATTGGTCGGATCCGGGTGATGCCTTGATCGTACTTCTAACATGTCAATCCCGAAGGATAGCATTACACAGCCCTATTCGGATTTTGTTCCACAGGGATTCTCGGGTACAATATTTCGAAAGTCATATTGGTTGGTTGTTTATCTATTAGAAGATGAGGTTATTCACGCCATAAAGAATAGGTGGTTTGATTGTAAGAAAAAGAATTCCTTGAAGAACTGTTGAAAGTTGGAGAAAAATCCAGCGTCGGTGTAAGCCCATTCTTAATGAAAGGCACCAATATGACCTCAGTTTAAAAATCCAATCTAATGGAGGGAATATTATGTCTGAAGTGCTCTTCACAAGAGATCCAAGCAGGAATCGAAATTCCGCTGGAAAAATATCCGCCCCTGCCGGGATTTGAGCTCAGATCCTTGGTATATAGAAGCCAGGGGGGTCAATTTTTGAATAAATCGTCATCGCATGATTTTTTCGATTCGGCTTTTTTTGTTGTCTCACCCTGCCCGAATGCGATAAGTATGGCATGAAAATTATCAAATGGTATATCATACTTCAACGGCACCGCGCGATAATCTGTTGTTCTATCGTGCTATTATTATCACCACTTATTGAGAACTGACAATCAGAGCTCAATCTAGCACCTTAAACTGATTCTCTTTCAACCCCGATTCACCTGACCCAAGCGAGCCTTGTATCGTAACATTATGTCATTTTCATCCCAGCCGCATATAGAACGCACTATTTCTGTAACAGCATCATTGGAGAGTAATCCAGGATCGGCTTTCTAGCTCCTCAGACACATGTATAATTTCTTTGCTACAGACAGCATTTTTTCAAAGTAGATCCATTTCGAAATCAGTCAAATGTTTTATGCTTCTCTGTCACCTCTTCAAGCCTATTACCATTTACAGGCACAGAAAATGTAATCACGAAATTTGCCATTTGTCTTACATTTAATTTTGTTGTTTCCTCGCATCTGGACAAGCTATTCAATGGCGCTTCAATGTATTTTTACTGCAGGAAGGGTACTCAAGCAGGATTCCTTAGGTAAAGTGGCCGAGGTACTCAGCGAGGCTTTGGCCGATTTCTATTTACGAAAATATATTTTCTCGTAGTCTTGCCATCTTCAATGGACAAGTGTTCCAAAATTTAATGTCATCTCTGATCCAGAAGGAAATATCCAGAGAACCTTTCGGTCCAAGCATTAATCCCCAGGTTTAAAACAATAAATTTCGGAAAAATAGACAAACATCTGAAATTGCTATTATGATGTCTTTATTGTGTTCGGCAATCGATGTATCCGATGCTTTCTGTTTCCATCCTCTGTTGCATGGAAAGCCCTGATGAGGTGTTGATAATTACATTACCCTGGGTTTAAGAACTAATATTTAAGTCACGCTAGCTGTCGCCAATCAGCAACGCACTCGCAATTCGGGGAATGCTAAAATGACTTTTGTCGTTTTTTCCCCTTACAACGCCGCAACCTGTACGGACAAATGTGATCCAAAGGTTGCAGTTATGTTAGGCGTTGACAAAATAATAAATAAAACGTGCATTTCTCAGGTATTATCAATAAATACGTTTTTTCTACACAAAAACAAAGAAAAATATGCGGGATCAATTTGATGATATTTTGTAAGAAATTATATGCCATAAAATACGCTAAGATCCATTAGAACTGAAAACGCACATCTCAAATCAATCGATCAATTTAACGAAAATATAAGTAATTTCTAATTGAATAGTTCAATTGACTATTTACGAGATAAGACATTCTTTGGATGAATATCATCGCATTAATCCCTTGCTTCAAGGTCCCGTACACCTACACCATAAACTTAATTTAAATTTTTCTCCGCATTTTGTTAATGTTAGCTAACATGATATTACCAGGTCAACACAAGGATAATGTATTATGCCCGTTGCTAAACGAAACGGATTTCATTACAAAATACAGTTCATTAAAGTCGGGAATGCCAGCTACTAAGCTAATACGCCAACGTCATAGCATTAAGTTTGTGACTTCCTGCCGTACCTCGTGCATGATTGTTATTAAGCGCTTGAGTAAGCCTGGTTAGAGAAAATGTAATATCAAATCAAAAGCAGCTCAATATGTTACAAATAAGGCCATGGAGATTACGTAAATGGAAAAGTATATTTTTTATATTTCAAATTTTCCGAAAAGCATAATATTCCCAGGAGATATATCAGTTTTTAATTTGTAGGCGTTGTTTTGCCATCCTGATTCCAAGCATCTACGAATTTTATTAAGATTGTTTTATCATGTTAGGGCTTCAGTAGCAGATTATATATATAATACACGATAGAGAATATCCTCACCATATTTGACCATCATTGGATTACGAAAACAATATTCTACTTCATAATGATTTAATAAGATCTCCAGTAAAAATTAAGCATGAAAGTAGTATAACATAATATTACCTCTGAGTTGTACTTGAAATTATAAAAACACGTCTAACATTTCCTCATGAAAGTTATGAATGAAGAAATTAGTAAATTTGCAATCGTATGTTTTAATGCAAACTCCCGTAGATGCACCACCAATGAAAACAAATATTGAGCTTATCCTCTTTAATTTGGTAGGGTGGTCTTAAAAGATATCAAGGGAAACAATGTGTTATATAATGGTGTGAGATACTGGAAGAGTTTTTAGTGGTGAAGAAATTTCAAGAGGGTAAGTAAATGAAAATATATCATAATAGGGTGATTTCAACAACAGGATAGAAGACGAAAATAAGAGTAAAATAAGTCAGATGAATAGGTGTAAAATTGCCGTTATTTCGGATAAAAGGCACGTTAATCCTATCATATACAGATATAGGTTGAAAATCAATTTCACCTGAATAGGAAAACATTCACTATGATTTTGAGAAATTATCACTTAAAAAAAAATAAGTTAGACCAATAAAAAGAGATCTTATTCGCGGAAGAGTTTGAATTTTTAAGACAAAAGGGAACAAAAATATAATCCTGCAATGAAAAATGTTGAAATTTGAAATATACACTAAACATCAACTAAAGCTCTATTAATACTCAGGTATAAAGTTAGATTATATTCGTGTAAAAAAATCGAGGTTCTTATCTTCGTAACTTACTGCAATGAGCAATGATAAAATTATAAATCCTAGTAAAATATTAGCTATAAATTATAATCCTAAGAACACTTGGCACGGCGAATTATGAAATTAAAACCGAGTTTCCAAATACAGAAATTCTCTTCCATTAGATTCATGAACTGAGCTGCGGTACAATTAGACAACTTATTACAGGGAAGAATTACTAATAACGGCACGTAGGGAAAATCAAAAGACATTTAACGGATGAGAAACAGCCGTTGGTAAAAACATTATGCCAATAAGCCAGCATCAGTAACTCGATACTTTCTTGAATTCAAAATTTATCTTCATGAATCTGAATCATCTAATATTATATTCTGATAAAATATAGATTTTTGCATGTTAATAATAATCTGGAAAGCCAAATGGAAATGACTTTTGATCACGTTTTAAAGGTTTTATACAAATAAAGGAAATATGTCGCTGCATCATCATAATCTCGATCTTCAAGTACGAATAGGCAAGGGATATTCCTAAAAAAAACATCTGAGACTGAATACGGATAGAAGAAAGTAAGCGAAACATTATACTATTGTATAAATCCGAGACCATAAATAGTGATCCGCAGAGCCAAACAAAGCAGGGAAAATATGACATTAATGCGTTTCATGCAAGTACGAGTGAAGTCACTGAAATCACAAAAAAGCTCATGAACTTTAACGGAGAGGACGGATATCCCCTAAAAGGCGCATTGAAGAGAGAAATTAGTGTCCCACGCAATCAGAACGCAAACCCAAGAAAGGGTAGAGAATTGGCCAATCAGTGCGCAATACCATGCCAGGCAGGGTTATGCATGGATGAAAAAAAAGCCCTTACGACACCTTGACCTGAGGACACCAGAAGGATAGTAGACAAAAATTTTGCCTTTGAACGCACGTAAACGTGAATCTGAAAATATATATCATATGTATCTAATAAATTTTTGTTTGTTACGTGACAATTCAAGGGTATTTAATTTAACTGGTTAAAAATATATAAATAAAAATATAAAGTTATCTATAAATTAAATCGGTGGTAACAGGTCTTTCCGTATAGGTTATCTAAACCTCCCATTTCAGTTGTATTATTTCTCTTTCCATTTCGAGTATTATTTGGGAGAATAACAACTTTATATAATAGTTATTTTCACGCCCTTAATATGTAATGTGAGTCATTTATGATAATACTTTAATATATTATGAGTGTATGTCATCATAAATAACTGTCAAGGATTGACACTGGAAGCTGGTCTCTGCGCTGCTTCTTTGATCGTCCCCAATCTGTTTTCCACATGGTATGTAGTTTAGAAGTATCTGGGGTAGTACGTCGTTTGGCAACATCTAAGTATGCTTACACCATCTTTTACGGTGTTTTCCAATAGTTCCTATTATGGCCGGAATACTTAGCTCGGAGCGGATGTCTTTATTTCATTTATGGTTGAGGAGGATATACCCAGCTAAGGTTCTTAGTAATATTATTTCAGATGTTTCTATCCTAATATGATTAGTCTATGCGTTAATGACTATGTTTAAGCCCAGCCATATAGTCGAGTTGTAGTTCCTACATTGTTTTTACATTTTATGATTTTCTCTGGGCGTACCATAAACAAAAGTGCATTCTTTGTTTGTCCTACCAGTTATTAAAATCTGGCTAGTTATATGTCTGCAGTATATCTCTGGGATTGATGGTAGAGATAGCCAAAATAAGTGAAATTATCAACATTTTCATTTTCTTGATTATAAACGATACGAGCACGCATAACACAAAAAATTCAGGGAAAATGAAATGTGATTTATTTCTTATAGAGGCGTATTGCACTCTGCTCTAAACTCACATTTTTTTTTTAAATTGGGTTAATTACATGGATTTTCCTACTGGTAAATAGTAAGTCACCAAGAACATGCCAGAGAAGGGAATCGGAACGCATCAACAGAAAGGGAATGAATGATAGATGGATAAAAGTCCACGCACGCAGTGGGAGATGAAATTGAGAGATGTTGTTTCTCTGGGAACGAAAACCCTCCGGGCCCCTTAATGACGACGTGAAACAGCGAAACGCCAGATCGACGCGAAATGAAAGCCCAGAGAAGCAGCGGCACCCAACAGCTCCTCCAGTTCAAATTGCAAATATATTTCCCTCCTCTGTATTCTCTTGCTCTCTCCATGGAAGAGGAAGAAAGAGAAAAAATGAGATGAATAAAAAGACAAAGAGAAGCGAGGCAAATAAGAAAGAAACGCAAGAGTCGAGGGAATTGGCAGAGATTACTGGTGGAAAGAAAGGGAAGAGCGGTGCGGAAATTTTTCGAAGGAACATAAAGATCCCTTAAAGGGATAGAAGGAAACGCGTGATATTTCAGACCCGTCGAAAACTGCTGCGTTCTCGTTTTATTGCAGGACACGGCCGCGTTATGCAAATCCATTTCGGGAGCGCAAATACGCCGAAGGACAGAGAGATTGAATAGGATTCGGTGAGCTCGCAAGGGTTAGGTAGAGAGAGAGAGAAGCATAGGGAACAAGATTGATGAAGTTTTGTCGAATGCTCAGTAGAAAATAAAACGAGAGGAATCCCCTATGAGAAAGGAAGTGCTTATCCCGACGCCCCAACCAAACTTTTAAATCCGTCACTTCATTTGCCGCGTTTTGAAGAAAAGAAGTCCACAGCCCGTTTAAAATCGCTCAGCGGTTCCACGAATGAGTGTTTGTCATACTACTTTTTTTAAAATATTATTGTTTTCTTTTGGCACTTATAAAAACCATTCCGATTTTAGAAGAGGACTTAAAGATTTTTTCGATTATTTTCACTTGCAAATTTTGGACAAGCCTGCAGTTTCCATGCAAGATTTTGAAGTAGTGAGTACCTCTCCATTTGAAATTGGAGTTACAATAGTAAAATGTTCTGGCCCTTTGCCTCTTCCGTAGCGGTAAGCAGTTTATTATTCACGTCATATTTTTTGTGTCCTCGCCTTCTCCGTTGAAATTGCTTACATTATTGAAATATCCTCCCTTTGCTAGCCTTAAGAAATTTGAATCCAAATTTATCCTCAAATATCACAGAGGGGTAAAATTCTCCATAGTTTTGTGTCTTAGATTCGGTAGTAGCCATAGTAATTCAAATTTACATACTTCAACGGCTAGGGTCAATTTGAACGTACTGTCTACCAACTGCAGACAGCAGCAACAGCACTCACGACAATTAGGACGACCACCACTCCAGATTTGAGCCTGAACTAAGGATTATAATTCCGATAGCTGAAAGGGAATCGGTGTTTTCACCGTCGCAAGCCGTTGCTTTAGTTAGATTTATTTTCTCCAGTAAGCGCTAAAAATAGATTATGGCACTTTACCTCGACTAACTTATTTTCTCACCGTTTATTGACATAATAAGTGATACGGAAGCTACTCTACGTCAGCTACCTCCAAGGTTGAAAGAATATGAATAGTGTTAATATTTATCTCATATAATTCTTTCTATCATATTTCTCCAGTTATGGAAAGGCTGCTCCTAACTTGATGACGAATTACTGTGAATGAGTTTAAGAAATCAATGGGCATACTGTTAAAAATGGAAATACTTTGCATAAAAGTCAGATTGTTCGTAAATGTATCGTCTCAAGATGACGCGATAAATCTTTCGTAGTCGAGTAGAATATGATATGTCCTTCAATTCCGCGAGGAACCATTCACCATTATCTCTGATTCCGATATCAGGTACTTATTTTTCGACAGAGCACCTGAGTTTGAATGCCAAGTGTTTCCTTGAATCATGAAATCATGCACGGTATTACAGAAAGGATTTGACGTAGCCATTCGGCGCGATAGCAAATGAGAACATTCATGGCATGAAAAGCGAAACATGCTATAATGAGCGGATGAATTAAGTAGTATGTGTACCAAAGTAAGAGGAGATTGATGCGTCATTATTCTAAAACAATTTGCCTATAAAAATGTGAACCGAGAGCAATTGATATAGTTTTGTGTAACATTATTTAAAAAAATGTATGTCATAACAAGAGAGCTCTCGCACGTTAGCCACGTATGGACGATCATTTTACACAAATAACAAATTCATTATGGTGGGACTATATATATATAATTATATATATATATATATATACTACCGTCAGCTTTAAACTAACAAAGAGTTGATTTTAGTGAGTAGTTTTGCTGATTTATTTTTCACGCAAGATGTCTTGATAAAACTCAGTACTTCGATTTTGATGCTAGAGTTATAGATTAGTTTGTGCATTGGAGAGGGTCGTTCACAGTTATAAATAACCTTCATAATGAACGTAATTAAGTGTAAATAGTTGAAGGAATGCAAGGACTGAGCAGACTAAATCGCGTGAGACCTACCATTTAATTCCTTTATCCTTGGCTTTAAGGAACAGCATGGCGCAGAACCTAGTCTCAACGAACTCTTAGAAACAAATTTTCACCTTTGGCACAGAAAATTCCTCACGGAAAACACCGAAATGGCCTTTTTATATCAATTGAGGAGAGCGAAGTTTATGCTTGAAAGTACGTCAAACTTAAAATGATTCATTTTCGGTTTCTGGAAATATTATCTCCTAAATACAGACTGAAGTAGTCCTTCATTTATTTCTCAGATTTCACTTCTTCATTTCTATTTTTTCACATGTTGCTCTAAAAGTATGGAAAATATGCAATATTACATTACTCCAGATGAAACCCATAGCATTGATAAAAATTCTAAAGGGTTTTTTAGTGAGTAATTTTCTTAAGAATTTGTAATAAAATTGGAGCCTCTTCTATACTATGTCTCTTCTATATTTTTCCATTGTATTCTTATCAGAGTTATAAATAAAATCTCGAATGAAATATAAAGACTAGGGATTCCAACTTCTCACACAGTAATCGTTTACCGGTAATCGATTATAATCGGAAGTTTATTATTCGATTAGACCAATTACTCGAAGGTTAAATAATTGATTAACGAACTATTTATGTCGTGTGTTTGCGCGAGTTTTCTGAAATACTGTCACAATTTAATTTTGAACACTCGTGACGGTTATTTTAATGGTAACTCTTCATCATAAGTAAAAGTAGACAAATGGAAAATGAAAAACGTCTCTGTAGGCCAATCTCAACAGTAAAACTACCTTCAAAAATATTCAAACAAGATAGCTAACATTTCTATAGTTATAATATTTTTTGTACATAATTATACAGGAAATAGTTCAGAAATGTAATACAATGGTTAGCGACTACTCGCATTTACATTACTAGCTTAACAATGTGTCCGCGTGACACGCTGGTGATGTGGACAAGACCTAAGATATAGGTAGTCTATTTTATAAAGCCTCTAAAATATCAATTAAATTATATTATAATTCTTATTTAAAAAGTGATTAAAATTAAATTGTTCCTTATGAGAGTTATTTATGATCAGGAACTCAATCACTTATAAATCATTTTCTTATTTCTTAAAGGATGGAAACCCGCGAAAATTTGGCAAAATATGTACCAACTGATCCATTATTAATTACAATCAGACCTTCCATAATGTATTAAAATAAATAATAAATTTGGGTTCAATAATCTATAAATCGAAAATTCACTCGATTACTTGCATCCCTAAATAGGTCTCATTAGGATCCGTATCTCTAAAGCACGACTAAGGATAACGATTAAAAACATTTATTAATAATACTTTTGGGAGTTCGTAAACTTGCCTTAAAAACAATTGCCAACTCTAGTGTCATATATAGCATCATTCGTGATTGCTGATGGAAATTATCGCAAGGAATAACATTGATTGGGTAGTTCATATACCTACAAATATTTTACTAAAGATTTAGATCGATCCTATACTAAAATGGTAACCTCGATGTTTATTCATCGCTCCATTTCGTGACCCAATTATCAATGAAAATATCCCTTTATCAACATCTTCTTATCAGAACTTCCTTCACGGGCAATGAGTTTTTATTTTTAAATGCTTTTCTAATGAGCAATTACTGTTCAATGGCATTTGAATTTCTCCTATCCAAGCAACATTTAACGTGATGTTAACTTTCCGGAAGAGTAGTCTGAACTCCTTCTTAACTATGAAAAAATACTCTTGCAATCGCTAAGGTCCGAGCAAAGGCGTGATAACCTCGATGAGAAAGTGAATGTAAGTGCGAGCTTGTCACATTTAATTTAGCACTTCACTCATCTTTTGAAGGCCTTTTCAGTAGTTCATTTAATGTCAAAACGAGGGCCGTGAAAATGTTTTTAGACGTCCCTTCCTTAGCCGAAAGAATAATCGAGAGTAATCTCAATCGTCTCAGGGTCAACTTTGTGGAAGTTCATTTTATAAATGAAATGGAAAAATTTGTCTTACTCCACCAATTTATTTTATAGTACTACTAGTTTCGACAAATTACTAGTTTCAAGTAGTGGTTATGTATGGTTCAGAAACATGGACCATGACTACTGCAGAAGAAGAGCTACTAAAACGATGGGAAAGGAAAGTGCTAAGAAAGATTTTTGGTGCAGTGAAGGAAGACCAACAGTGGAGAATACGGAGGAATAGAGAACTAGAGGAACTCTACAATCATCCTAACATAGTGAAAGAAATTAAGAGTAACAGGTTAAGGTGGTTAGGGCATGTTGAGAGAATGCCTGAGGATAGGATGGTGAAAAAAATAGGATACCTTGGACATCCTAGTGGCAGAACATTGAGAGGAAGACCTCGGAGAGGTGGAGAACTCATGCAGGATATCGTGATGTCTGGGCTAACATTTCCAGAAAGGCCAAGGCCCTACAAGGGCTGTAGTGCCGAGGAGTAAGTAAGTAAATACTAGTTTCGACGCAGCGGCGTCATCTTCAGGTATCTGAAGACGACGCCGCTGCGTCGAAACTAGTAGTACCGTAAAATAAACTGGTGGAATAAGACAAAGTTTTCCTTTTCATTTATAATCGAGAGTAATTTGAGTACAAGAAATGGATACATTTTTAAAATGAAAAATAATTTCATATGACTGGGATTCGAACCCGGGTCTCGCAACTTCCGGTCAGTTGTGTTAGCCAGTTACATCACCAAGCTATCTTAAATCAACTCAATATTTCAGTCCAGGTTTATACGAACAAGGTGTTCTCGTACCAAGTCTACATTTTAGTACAGGAAACGTAGTCGTGCTTGACAAGTCACTGCCGAGAAGAACAAACCCGTTATTGTCAATTTAGAATACCTGATCCAAGTTTTAATCCCAAATGATTCAAGTCACGTCAAATGATTTTTTCTTGGCGAATCTTTGCACCCGTGCGCGTGCGAGTGCGCGCCAAATAATTTGTGGAATCCCGATGATATAGAGAAAGGAAATCTAATGATATATATCACTCTTAAGCACTGGAAAACTGGTAGCAAAATTCGCTTTTCATGGATTTCTTGGGTTAATTGAAGTACTTCTTTATTTTTTTCGGTCTTTTGGAAGTATCGTTGAGTTTATTTAGTTGAGAAAGAAACTAAAAAATATAGCTGGGGAAAAGCAATGCATACAAATGGCGAGAGAATGCAGAACACGGGAGGTCTGAAAATAGCTCCTGTAATAACATGCATAAGCCATAAATATCCCATCAAGTGACCGTAACTGCCAGATTTAATCTCGGAGAAATTGCCCAGCCGAACTGCATATGCACCAAAATCACGATTACAAATTCGGACTGTGGGGAGGGGGTGGGGCGACGTTACCCGTTACAAGGGTTGACGACCTTTCTGTGTATACTTGCCGGGTGATTTCGCCGTGATTTGCGAACTGAATGCAAACTGTCGTGTTTGGAAGGTCGGGCGACCTCTTGTAAATGAAGCGGCGGAATTTCATTTGAGCCGAAAAGGGTGTGGAAATACACATGCCTCTGAATGCCTCGGATTGCTTCTAAACAACTTGTACTGATTATCCCTGCGTTTAAACAGTAAACAATTGTGCCGTTGAGAGCGAGAATGCACAGAAATAGCACTTTCGGGAACATGACGGTCTAAGTGAAATGGATGAAGCATTGAACCATATGTGTTGCTTTCAAGAGGCAGAAAACTGAAGTTAGATCAAAAGAAACTATATTGAACTTTTCCACAAATTCAATTGAAATGTTTTGAAAAGTGCTGCCTAGTTTATTTTTTTATTATGACAGCCTTCCACAACGTCTCGTTGGATGCAGATACTGATGATAGACTCACACCACTCGTGTACAAAATAGGACACATGTAGAAAAGTTCTTCTGCACACCTAACTACGAGTACAATATGGAAAAAAATTGGCTTACACCAGTTTTTCTCTCTATGGATATTTATTGAAAGCCTCTCAAAGTACTCTGCCACTTGAGATCATCAAAATACATGGAAATAAATGCAATTTGGGCACTCATAACAAAAGTTATCCTTATCATAAATGTGAGATAATCAACCTTTGTCATTCGGGCATCTTTACATGGTCAGAAAATACGCGACGGTATCTCCAATAATTCTGAATGGTAATTGTAAAAAGCATGAAAATAAAACGACAAGTTAGGTTACGTTCATGGAATCGTCACTTCATAGTGGTGAATGTTGACGTTATGGAAACGGCTCTTTGCTTTAGCCAATTAAGGCAGAAATCAAGCTTGAATTACTTTAATTTTTTGTATGCACCTTTCTGCTGATGAGTCCTGTAATAGTAATATAATGGGATCTGTCATCCCGAATAAAGAATATTTCCTTCTCAAAACATTTTAACTCCGTGGAAATAAGATAAATCCGAAACATATATTTATCCAGCGAAAAAGGAAGTGACTATTTCTTATGCATAAAGCCGTAGTATGCGTTCATTTAAGGTAGTTTGAGCGACATATTTCCCAAGTCGTAATTAGAGATCATATCCTAATTTTATTATTTAATTTCAGCGTCTGTAAGTCTGTATTGTAATATCAATGGCACAAAAATTCTCAGTAATTACTAAACATATCTACAAAAGTCTCTAACCTTACTCATTTTTCACGCCGTAAGGTGAAAGCGCCTTCACAACAGAAGGTTTTTCTGCGTTTTTGTAAAAATTACTGTGTTAAGTAATTGATTACTTTTTATAAATAGTTTAGAAAATATAAAAACTACATACCGATAGTTTTTTGGTCAAATTTAACACTTTATCCCATGTATAACACATTATATATAGGAAAATGGCTCAAAAAGCTGTCGGAGAACGGGTTAATATTTTTCTATCATTGGAGAGGTGAGAGTTTTCTTAAAAATCTGGTCAAATTCATCAAATTAAAGGTGAAGGCTTGTAACATAATGCCTTGTTATCTAATCACTCCTTTATTTCTCGCAAAAACTACCTTAATTTCTTCTTCCCGCATTTAAATGTATTTCTTGAGTCTACATTTAAAGAATAAAGTGATCTAATTCAAACTTGATAGTGAAACTCAAAATGTTTGTCCTGATCACTGATATATTGACTTCCGGCAATATGTATTGACATCTATTCTTATCTCATTTAAAAATGTGCAGTACAAAGGTATACGTAAAGCATTAAATAAAGGGAAATTGTGTTTTAATTCTTGGCAGGTGGGACTGCTCTTAATAACGAGACATATCCACCCCACCAAGCCAGCAGTTTTAGAAAATACTATCGTCTATGTACGCGAATATTTATGGGAGTATTTTCCATACATCGAGATTAAATTTTAAATGAAGCTTTAAATTGCTTACCGCGTGTGGTCGTGAAGAAACACCAGCGAAATAAAATTAAAAAGGAGTCGACCGAAAAACTGCGCAAGCTTTTTGGACCTTACTTCCCTCCTGAACTGCATCATATATTTTTTCATTATTCGCTTTCATGACAAAATGATCCGGCAAAAATATTCGCAAGAAAGCAGAAAGCCGGGCAAAGGCATACGTAATAATGGCCCCTTGCTCTCACCAACTGGTGTATATTCCTACAAAACTTCTTTGTTTTGGGTGTCGAGTCCTGTGACTAATATAATAAACATACATAATCTAGTAGGTTGCTTGGTGGCTGAATGTTGGAGGGGATCTACTATCCCTTCATTTCATCTCATTCCTTTCCCCACTAGGAAGACTTGAAATGAATAACCATGAAATAGAATAATGCATGAAGAACCCTTTTTTTCTCGCAACTCATACCAGATGTTGCGCTTAGAGTCTCGGGTCTATTTTTTATATCCATCCGAGAGAGAGAGACTACCCCACCAGACTATTCTCTCCCTTTCTCACACGCGCACATACTCAGACAAATTCATGCACACACATGAACACGAACACATATGCACACACGGATGATACGTAAAATGAGGACAATCGTGCAGAGAGTATGAGGAGCGGGAACTGAAATCGCGCACGGGGGAGTATTGCAGAGAGGGGTTTTTATTTGCTTGAAATGTTTACTGTGGCAGGGATATCGCGCAGAGTATTGCGCTCCGAACGTAAGCAGACGGAGGGAAGAGGTAGGAGTTATGGTGTGTGTATCGTATTGGCGGGTAAAAGGAGTGCATTTTGTCGCCGTCGAGTTCTCATGTTTTGCCTCGACGGCAATATTTCAAACGTTCAAAAAGGACGAAGGAGAGTTCTCGAGATGACAACTGTCACGAGAGTGGGTTGGTTCTGGTGAGGAATGATGGAATGCAGCAGAAGGGGAGAGAACGGAAGGGAGACGAGGAGTCAGAAAAAAAGATGCATAAGGGAGAGGACGCTGGGCTAGTATCAAGGTTCTGAATCCAGCTTAAAAGGCTAGTTACACATATATCGATAATATGTCCCAATTTATGAGAACTTTGTACGCATTTGATATTTTTGGGTTACTTATTCATTTACTGTTTGACGGATGACGGCCAGCACCAATTCGTATCTCCGATTCATTTTATTTTTAGAGCAATATTTGGATTTTAATTTTCTTATTTCTCAGCAAATTATATGTATAAATGTTTCTCGATTCTCCATCCGTGTAAGGATTTCGGCTGCTGCAATATTTGTATCTTTCGAAAATTAATCGCCAATTATCTAGATGGTGAAATACGCCGACTATCGGCAGGAATATATCTTATCGCACTAAAAAATTCTCCACTTGCAGCAGTAATCCCTATTTAGAGTAGTAATTATGGCAGATGTAAAATAAGAGACACATAAATATGAAAATTCGAAAAGAAAACAGATTAACATATCTCCAAATGGAAAGAAGGACGCGAGCTCGAATTATTTTTGATAGCGAGTTGGGATAGTTCTTGGCTGGTGGATTGATGTAGTCAGGGAGAAAGTTTAGTGGAGAGGAGAGGTGGAATAAAAGTGTGCACTTGGTGAGTGAAAGTACATGAATGGGTATGTACAGTAATGAGTATAAACGGGTAGGTCAAGTAGGTATTCTAAAATAGTGAGAAAAAAAAGTTCAGGATAGTTAGTGATCAAGTAAAGAGAGTTATGAATATTTTTTTTATTTGTACTAAGCCTAAATGAAGATTAAAAATTAAGTCAGCATAGCGCCAGCCACGAAGAACGTAACTCAATTTTAAGACTATTTTTGGCAAGTGAGTTTTGTCGAGAACTTTAAGATCAGTTGGGGATGGCTTCGAACATATTGGGGAGCAATAGGAGGTAATGAGGAGGTCAAAAGTCGAAAAGTAAGATTGTACTGCATTAGGATTTCTGACTTCCGTTAATTGTGAATTATGTGAAGTATATAATAACCAGTAAATGAAGTACTTTGTTAGCCACCAGCCATTGGAAAGTGATAGAGACTAGACTAGAAAAAAGGGTAACAAATGAGCCAGCAGTTTTCATCTTAATTTTGATAGGGTAAATATCAATGCCTGTGGTTGATGATTACACATGTGGAGAAGACATCTGAGGTCATTAGAAAATATTCTGCTATGTATGTACCTTACTCAGATTTTAGGAATATTTATAAGTATCCTCCTAACTGTTATTGGTGCCCAAAAAGGTTTTTCTTTTCTAAGGGAGAATGTAGGGAACGTTTCATACGTTCGGCAGACAAAACGAAACCAACAACTGCTAATGTGGATATTGTCGCGCACGTCTTGAATACGTGTCGTACGTCAGTTTGGTAAGTTACGAATGAATAACTCGAACAAGCCCCCGTTTTCGGGATTAATTGGACCGGTCGATCGGGCAGGAAACGTATTAACGGACTAAGCTCCTCTCTCACGCCGGAGATAATCCAGTCTCCCAACGCAGCTCAAGTGTATAAAGTTTTCCACCTTTCACTCAATCGTTCGGAAGGTATCAATTAGAGTACCACGTGTGGGAGTAGATAAAGCCGCTTAATTTCGACGTGCCAATATGCGAAATTATATTTACCCCTTCTGACTGATCAAAAAACCACTTCAATCTTCATCCCTCTCTTCCGCCAACAATCCTACAGTGAAACTGAAATCCGCCTGTCCATAATATGATATGTATTCATTTTGACGCGAATACGCCATTAAAACCATTCTAATTACGGTATAAGAGGAAAGAAAGGGCTATGTAACGTTTGCAGGATGATTCATTCTCACTCTATACCATCGTGACTTAAAACCCAATTGAAATAAATGTAGGCTCATACGATATGCAACTACAATACGAGCATGATCTTCAGTTGAGGCCGCGCATGCGTGACGAGTGGGTGAGGGCTCAAGGTGACAAGAGCTATTTTTAGAATCGGGGAAAGTGTTCGCGCAGCACATATCGCTACTCTGATGTGCTAGCACGCTGATTTATGTATAAAGAAAAAGATCCTGACTAGATGTACGTTGTTAAGTAAAAGGTCTGGTAACGTACCGTACCTGTTACTGACGAATCAAAAATACGGAGGTATTTGTGTAATTTCAAGCAAACTTTCACAGTTTGAATGTGGGAAGTAGTGTACGAAAGTGGTTCCTGCGCAAGATGAATGTATTTTTTTATATTTCGTTCACGTTTCTAAGCCATGTGGCTTAGAAGGACCTGACTTTAAATGCAAAATAGGCATATGGCTCAAAAATTCACTTTTAAAAGAAGCTGTCCGCTATTTGCTGACTTTGAACAAAATCCTATCTTTTCATACTACTATACTAACCAAAGACTTTTAACTGCATGGGCTTGAACAATATGGTCTGGATTTATTCGGTGGGGTTGGGTAGGTGGAACTCTTAGCTGCGGCGAAAGCAATCCAACTAACAATAATTGTAACAATTGTAAGAAAACGAAAACTATGAACTCAAAACCCTGGTCCTCCAAGTTGAGGGTTGAGGCATCGGGCTAACTCTCCGATATTCGAAAAATACTGATCAAAGAAACCTACCAAAACCTCGGGATAGGAAGAAAAATAAATGACGACAAAAACTAAAAAAAAACTGATACTGATTTTTGGAACATAAAACGTCAAGAAAGAAAAGCCAGGGATCAGAAAATGTAGGTAAATACGACCACTTTTACAGTGGGGTGAAAAAAACGCAACATAAGTTCAATTTATAAGAGTATGTAGAAGTGCAACCAGCGGGAGTCACCATTACTTACTTTGTTCAACTGTGTGCTTCTCAATCATAAAGAAAAATTAAGAAAATAAACAAAAATATAAGTTTACAGATTGAGCAACGATAGTACAACCTGAAAAATTGAGACCAAGAAAGTATTAGATGATTGTATCAAATTTGATTGTATGATAAACTTAAAAATTCTACAATTTACAGTAAAGACGAACATGAAAAACTCATTACACAGAGTATCCATGAAAACATTAAACACGGAAAAGACTCTGGTCCAGCAGATGTTGCAGCATAATTTTTAATGAACGGTATCACAAAACATTATGAACCTTTCAGAAAACTATTCCAAGAAAGCTTAAACGGGGCTGAAATACCAAACAGAATGGAAAATCTCTACTTTGACTACCATACAAAGAAGGCGACAAATCTAAATGTGACAATTACTGCGGAGTAGGTGTAACTTGTTCTATTGGTAGGGTAAATGAAAGAGTCATGATGAATAGAATAGAGCATGATTATAGGGAAATAGAGTCAGAAGATCAAGCGTGTTTTTGAGCAGGCAGGTCACATCACACACTCTCTCCTACCAAGATAATAGATAAAACACGAGCAAGAAACTGAGAATTCATGTATTAATTGTGGACCAAAAAATCAAATGACAGTGTTCCTCTGGTGAAACTTTGGCAAGCATTAGAAAATACGAACATTAATATGGACATCATATAAGCTGTGAAAGCCCTGTATTGCTAGTCGGCCACAAAATTTAAGTTTTACGAGAAGGAACAATGAATGCCACGAAGGAAGGTCAGGAAGACAGTAATAATGCAGGAAGATAGGCGATATCCTTACTTCACAGTGTACTTAGGGGCCAAAACATCACTAAAGAAAATAAAAAAACGTATTTATAACACCACTGTGAAAAGAATAACAGCTGTATGTAGAACTGAAAACATACTGAATACTGCAGAAATGAGTTTTTGGATACGCGCGGCAGGAAATTCAAGAATAGAAAAAATTACCAATCATAGAATAAGAAAATTTATGGGAATCACAAGCTCGTTAACAGATGACATAAGATATAAGCAATTATAAGTATAGACATGCACAGTGGATGGACGAAAATAGGCTCCCAAACAAGGCTAAATTGTCAACTACAGGTTAAAAGAAAAGCTATCAGACCAAGAAGAAGTTGGATGGAAGACATAAACAAACAGCTTGAGGAGAGGGAGCTGGAAGTAGATCTATGGCAAGGTAAATATAGGTGGAGATTGGAAACTGGAAAACGCTGAAGAGCGATGTTAGCGATATGTATGCATAGAAATGTTTTACCTAATTGTTGTACGGAGGGATGGGCTGAAATAAGTACTCAATTAATAGTACGTTTGATGACTAATACACATATTTTGAATCCTATAGCAGCTTTTTAATGGATCTTTTTCCAGCCTAAAAGACACGAATAAAAAGGCAGGACTACAAAAATATTTTGCCTTCCTACTTATTTGTAGAGCGATACTCAGAAATCTGGCAGTAACATTTTTAAAATTAATTTGCAATCACCTGATGCAGCATAATTACTCCAAAGAGAGCGTCATGATATCAACAAGGGTGCTAATAGCGCTACTGGTGGGTAAGAAAGGCTTTTAATTTCAACCAATGAAAGTTGCGTAAGCACATTACGACTGATCCACTAAGACCCTGATACTTTCACCCCGTGGGTCTCCACCCCGAACATCCACAGCGACACCGAGTGCTATTCACTCTCGCTTTCCTCGCACAACAATCAATAAGCATGCGGAAAGGGTTAATGGAATTTTTCTTCCGAGTCATTAGCTCTCATTGGCCTTTGGGAATCCATGCAATGCGCTCAATCGTGCGTGAATAGAGCCACAGGCAGAGGGAGAGAGAAGGGCTGTGCGTGCGTGCGGGTCGGATTGCTGGTATGAGGGCGTGGAACGCTTAGAATTGGGTGACTTGCTCAGATTTCGTCGGCGGGAATACGTTCTCAGGGAATCGCACATTTAATTTGCCTTCGAGGGACATGTACTGAGGGAAATATTTTAATATCAATGAACGATGTAACAATAAATAATGTTTAACACTCAAACAGAAATATTCCTTAAATTAATACCGACAATTAGAGAGTAATTTCGGTAGCCTTGAAAGAGGACCGAAAGAGGATGGTCATCGGCCAACCTTATAACTCATTTTCCATGTAAAAGGGATTTACGAAAATACTTCAAGTTATAATTGCGAACATTACCTAAGCCACAAAATTATAAAGTTACATTTCACACAGTAATAATTTGATACACTATTTTAAAATTTCTTTATCAAGAAGCCAAGAAAGCACATTTTTAATACAATTTTCACATGTTTTAATTAAACACATGAATCGGGTGAAATTAGTACACCTTCGATCCTAAATACAGAGAACATCATTTTAACTCTTTACTGAGAGCGTGGGTCACAGAGGTGGCTTATAGTTTTTCTTTTGCGTGCCAATTTTCATATTAATAAATTTAAATACTCGCGATTTTCAGTAGGTTCACATAAAAATGTCATTAAGCGCCACACTTGCCTGTATGTGACAAGCTGTTGCAGGATTGTACGGCCCGCGAATAGAAGCTGGTCTCTGTGGGACAAAACCGTGACTCACGTGACTGAATGAGCAAAACTTTTCTCTCAATGATACTTTTTTGGGCTACAGCTTTTGTTTCATATTTGTCAACTTAGACATATCCAACAATATTTGGGACATTTCCCTTACAATTTCCGAGTACCAAAGCCCCCTCTCCTGCATGCACCGCAAAGGCGAGGTGTGGTTGAAAGCGACCACGTGGTCAGTAACAAATGGGACTCCCTCCCACCCCCAAGAAGTGAGATACTCCTGGCGATTCCAGGAGCACGGTGACCTCTCATCAGGGAACCTTTGTCCTCGCCGTGAGTGACATGCAGTATTTTACAGGCCGTGTGGTTCGCTTGCTGGGAGAGTGTGAACACGTGTGCCGTGCTATACTTCCTCGTCACGGTTGCGCAAGATAAACTGCGGAGCGTAAACGTTTGCTCGTTATCATTTTTTGTCATTATCTAGTGAAGGCCACGTGTGTACAAACAATGTTTTGGTACGTCAAGGTTCCTAAGCAATCTTTCCACGAAAATTATATATTTTACATTCATTCATAACCGACAATCTTTGTCATTTTGCTTGGATAACTGTCGTTTTTGCCTATGTTTAGTCAATTCTTCAAGAATATCGCACATGTCTCAGAAGACTTTTTTTATTACTTTTCTTTTTTCATCCTCAGAGTTTAATTATCAAAATTACAATGCCTTATTCAAAAAGAACAAGGCTAGGTCATAGTCATGATGACGAATGACACAAGAGTTCATTTATCAATACGACAATGCCTTGTACAAAAATAACAAGGCTAGGTCATAGCATTGATGACGACATAAGGATCGATTGAGTTATCTTTTGATTTGTAAATGGGATCAGGAGAAGAAGAAGATCTAGATCGAGACGAGACGAGAAGACATTATTCAAGATGATGAACTAGGCTCTTTCTCAGAGTATGAAGCGAGTGAGCATGGAACCATCCATGAAAAAGTCCCTGAGAGCTATAAAGAATTAGTTACTGAGGACTCCGGTGGTGGGATGAGTCTAAGAAATTACTATCAAGGGAAGAACAAGATAACTAAATGGAAATAATGTGGACCAAATGTAAATGTTAGGCACCGTAATTATGGCGTTATCACTTATTTTCCTGGGTCAAAAAGTGCTCTTCTAAAACTTAATCAGAGCTAGATTTCTCCCAGGTGTTTCGATGAGAAATTGATAGCAATTAATAGCAAATTAGGATAAACCTAGGATGATTTTTCATAGAAATGTGTAATTTAATTTCATTTTCAATTTTTGTGCCATGGCACCGTATTAAAATTACTAGAAATTACTGCAAGATAACCCTGAATTTTAGAATAAAGTAGCGAGGCAACCAGCTCTCATAAAATCTATTATGATCAAATATCAATAGCTCCTTTTTTACATGGTAGTATTGATTAAAGAACAAGTGGATAACTTCTAGAAGAGTTATGAAAACATATTCAAAATTATGATAAACTACATGTAATTTTACTTTACATAACCCCACCATAATTGGGAAAATAAACTTCCTTGATAGCTGATTTCGGGCAAAGTAATCTTTGATAGAATCAAAAACAAACTTTGTAAATTTTACAATTGATTTTATTCACTACGACCGGTTTCGACGCATAGGCGACACCTGAAGATGTCGCCTATGCGTCGAAACCGGTCGTAGTGAATAAAATCAATTGTAAAATTTACAAAGTTTGTTTTTGATTCTATCAAAATGGAATTTTACAAAGTAACGCTTGAGAGTATCGAGTTCATCAAAGTAATCTTTGTTGGACGAAACCTTCAACAACACCCAACATGTTTAATATCTTAGCCCGGCAGTACTAGCTAACCATAGCTCTATGCTAAATTCATGCTAAAATTATATGAGCGTGCCACGCTCTTCAATTTAATCCCAGAAGATTCTATGAAAAAGAAAAACAATGTCCTATTTACCATGCTACTGAGAATGGAATATTTATTTTATGGTGGTGATAGCGAACTAAACTGCGCAGTTGCCTACTTGATATTTACACAGGAACATTAGCCAGAATAAAGCTTATGAATTTAAGCATAAAGCATGCTAAAACACGATCTTTGGAGGATATTCAACGGATTATTTCGGAAGCAATGATCCGTGCCGTTGTTTACCAGAAAATTCCCAAGACGGAAATTGGTCATATTTATGAGTTGTACATAACAACTTCTGCGCGAGACTGGACGAAGAAAATTGAAAGTAAGTTCACTGAAGATGCATATAAATGAGATGAGATAGCGGACGCATCAGACCTCCGGAGAGCTATCAAGTTTGAAGGGAATGCGGCAAAAGACATTTTGGCTGCGATGCAAAACAAACGTATCTTTCCCAAGCCAAAGTTTGACTAGTGAAAACATTGTAAGCCACCCTTCTCGTCGGTGAATATCAAATAGGTATTACATTAAAAAGGAGGAAAACAGGGATGCAAAATTGCAAAATTCTCTTGGCCAAGGATGAGATAAACTAAAATTAAAGAAAGTAGGGGTATAGCGCACCAGAGGAGAGGGAATGATTCTGTTGACACATAGACGAACACATTGTCTGATTTGATAAACTAAGGTCAAGTTTTATTTATAAATGGAAAATTAAGTTAATACGTCCTCCCATCGATTGCATCTCACATTAAATAACGAACGGTTCGATTTAATCTACCCCTAACTCTCAGTTAACATTAAGTTAACGAAAAGGTCATATCACCTTTCGGAAAACGTTGAACAGACATTATCAAAGGCCCTAAGAATCCAAATTTTTCCGATAAATACTGGCCCCAACAGAAGGAAATTATTCTGAATACCCATACAGTAAAAAATAGTACCTGCACAACTCACACACGCACTAATTAGGTTACCAGCACCATGAGTTATCGGTGAGTATTCCTTCAGCCATTCGGAAGGCTCTCGCATTATTAAAATGTAATTTCAGAGTCATCATTCAACTTTCAATCGCGTCAATACATTAAAACACATCGCAACGCCGTACGTCAATAAATTTACTTTTGCTTGATGTAATATTGTAACATGTCGTTCTTGATGCGTCATATTAAATGGATAAAAATTGTGAGTTAAAAATTGAAGGACCGAAAACGTTAGTTGAAATATTTTTTTAACAGGAAAAATGTAAATGGAGGTGGTAGACGTGTTTCAAAAAACGCTTAGAGAAGAGCAATAATTGGCCAAGTCTGAGGTTCTGAGCCATAAACCTCCACGCTCTCTGCCATGGATTACCAAAGACCTAGGGATAAATAAAATTTACCTACAAAAGGCTTGGAGTCCCAAAGGCTACAGGTTGGGTAATTTCCAGGGTATTCAAGCTTCTCAGGTTATGTTCCGCTTAGCACAAGCAGTGTGTGTTTCTGGTTATTAAGCATATTCGGGAAACCACACGGTGGAACTAGCTCCATAACCTGACGAGTGAATTTCACATGCCGCTGGACATAGCACTCAGTGAGGTAACCCACACCGATCAAACTGGCTTTCGTGTTCAAGGCTGTGGTTCCGGTTTGATTGATGTCTCGGGGGTCACTGAACTATTGATTTTCCCAAAATAGGCACACGTGTTTGCAACCAGTTTCCTAATTGGCCGAAACACCTATTTATAGGAAATGCTATGCCGAAGGTGAGACAATGAGAGTGACTTAAAAATTAAGAGAAATGTCACGACAGTATGCGACGTAAAAACTCAAAGCATTTCAAATTCCCGCGAATGGAAGATAAAATCTGTGAGAAATTGTTGAAATTAATGGCATTCGGACATTGATGGTATCAATGGCAGGGGAATGGGAAAGGCAGTTGAAAAAAATGGCGTCGCCTTCAGCAGTGAGTACCAAAAAAGAACAGCAAACAATAATAACATTTTTATGGCCAGAGGTCGTAAAAACCTGATTTTAGAGATCGATACTGAAGGAAAAATGGATGAATTAAATAATAAACTGAGTAGTGTATGTATGAGTATGTAGAAAGCGCCATATAGAATACTACACAGAAAAGAAGAACCAGATGGAATGAACACAAACTTATGGCTAAATGAGTTTGTGATAGGTGTGATACTCGAAGGTAAAATGGAGGAAAAGCCCCAAGAGGAAGGCGAAGGGCTAAATACGTAGACCAAATAATAAGGAAAGGACGTAAGAAGTCATGAAGTAAGGGAGCTAACATAAGATTGGAAAGGATGGAGGGCTACAGTCAACAAATATTAGGATTGAAAAATATTGATTCACAAATGACACCGTAAAACCTCAAAAAATCATAAGAGGATGCTGGAAAGTTAAGGTGATAGCAGTAATAGCAAGATAAGAGTGCAAGAGCGGGAAGATGAGTTTGAAAACATTAAAGTACTTCAGTCACTGATGAGCAATCCTCTGGTCAACCCAGCACGGCCGTCACTATTGAGAATGTGGGACGCTCTGACGCCATGGTTCAAGAGAACCGGTGAATTTATTTAGAAGCTTTGGCCAGGTATTCGAATATCATCATCGAATCAGCGCATGCCATTATTACGGAGATTCTCAAGTATCGCAAATTAAGGCCACAAAAATTTTGTTTGCTGTTAATTCGGTTTACTGACACAGAAAACGCCATTGTGGATAATCATGATTGTTTAAAAACAGGATATCAGATGGACGTACCTCTACGGGGAAAAGATTAACTTTAGCATTAAAACAAAATATTATCAGGAATAATAATGCATGAAACTAGCTAGGGATGAAAATTACATGGTAAAATGCGGTCTCCGGGCTCTAGCGTGTATAGACATGTCTGGCGTCATATGTTCCAGCTTAATATGGCCCTGCTGACAATGCATTGCAAGAATTACAAGGTTTACATAATTGGAGACGGTAAGACCAAACAATAGATAGGTGGATAACATGGCACAGCGAATGCGGTTCCAACGCGCCGTGTATTGTAGGTGTACATGATCGGGGAGGGTTAGACCAAACAATGGACAGGTGGATAACAAGGCGGAACGAATACGGTTCAACCAATTACCGCACGCTTACTCTACTCTTTTGTGGGAAACAAACCCGCCAATAACACCGTTGGGGTGAAGAAAAAACAACTGATGGCATCATAGGGCACAAAATGTAAAAAATTACATTCCTTATATAATTACTTAGATATGTTATGATGTAACTATCACAGTTCCGATACTCAAATAACTCACTCCTCGTTAATGGGGAACAAGAAAAGTTTTTCATCACTCGTTGTATACCAAGTTCATATTTTGAAAAATGCAGAGCCTAAGAGAATATCCGATAAACAACGTCGTTTTATTATATTTTCCATGCTAAAAATTACGTGTACTTTGCGGCATCAAAACACTACGTCATCTGGAATCCGGCGGATGAGGTCACGAAACGATGTCCCTAACCGCAATACCACGCGTTTCCATATAAAGTTAGGTTGGGTTTCTTGGGCTACTTTATGGAAATAATCGCATTAATTTCCTTCATTGAGCAAAAGCAACTTGTTTCATCGGATCTTCCCTGTTGAAATACATGCATAGCAGAGGAGTATCGTGTGGTGACGTCAAGCTATTGAGATACCGTTATGGAAGACGTACCTTTTCAAAACTTTTATGCACTTTCAAGAGGCAATCAACAGTACCTATAGTTGACGCATACATTTATAAATTTTATATTTGAGTTTGCTAGAGAATCTGCTATCATGACCAATATGAGGAATAAATTTTATGCAAGAGGAATGGAAAAAAATATGAGAAATTGTTATTTGTTGATGTTTCCAACAATCCGAGAGGTCACGTGTCATATGACGAGAATATTTTTAGTCCATTAGTAACTGTCCATTGTTGCCAGGAAGCTGCCAATATAGCTTTCATACCAATGATACTGGAGGCGACTAACCGTGGTTGGATGTTGGAGTAGTTTTTAAAAAGTGTTTAACAGAAGAAGTAAGGACTAGGTTTGGAGCTGTAAGAGACTCAGGGGCTTGGTTTAGATAACTTAATAAATTCAGATCAGGCGAGTTTCTAAATGACATGGGGTATATCTAGCTATATATTTCTATATGATATCTTGCCCAATCACTAGGTCTGGAACTGACAGAGGTGACAAAAGTAAAGAGATACACTGCCAAACTGATAGGTACAAACATTTCTTCTTTCCAAGCATCATTAGTGATTAAAACAAAAATAGAATGACACAAACATATGACAAATCGTTAATGTACAATTCAACTCTGTCCTATTTCCCTTCCTTTGAACTATTCTCTCCCCTATTCATGACTGGCATCTTAACCCTTCCCGCCACACGTCTCCGTGGCAGGTCCCATAGTAGTATGAAAATGGTGATGAAATCCCATTTTTCGATAGGAACTGCCGTTACATTCAACTCTATCCCATACTCTTCAACCAAACCTCACAAATAGGCGTGTCATACGCCGGTACTGGGGTGCTTTAAAGTGTATAGATAGGCCGTTCTCCCATCCTGAGGGCTCAGTTTCGAGTCCCGGCTGTGGTGGAGATATTAATGGCATTCCAATCTTTACATGGGTTCCAAGAGCGTAGTAACTATTAAAGCAGAACCCTTTCCGTTGGATGGGACGTTCAATTACGGAACCCTTGAACCCTCTTGTTAACAATGTGATAATGCCAACGCCGAGTACCAATTTGCTCTTCCCACAATCTAAATTCTCTCCTTCACTAACCAACTTCTCTCGCAAATGAGCTCAGTTTCCAGTAACCACTCCAAATAACCAATCATTCATGCAAGCCATACGCGGCGAGAATACACTGATATCAACCGAAAATTACTTAGCGCCTTCACAGAGCAGTATGCGGGTGCAGATAAAGAAGAACAGGAGAAAGTTAAAGCCAAGGGAATGGTAACGAGAGCAGTTTGGACGTGAGGGACTCGAAAGAATGGTTAAGAAGCAGAAGAAAAAGTTGTATTGAGTTTGTGCGTGAGAGGGAAAGTTTTTGTGGACGTGCAGCAAACGAGGAACCGAGAGGGCGGGTAGGATAATAGGGGTACGGAATGGAGAAGATGCGTATCGCGGAGGGGAAGGGCTACACAGGGTAGAGCGCCGTCTGGGAGCTTTCTTTATTAGAACCAGGGGTGTAATTCCCCACTCCCTACGCTCATATAGTAAACGCTCTCTTCTCCTCGGGATGGATGCTCAATTTGGTGACTTTCTGCATGTTTTCAAAAAATGAGCCTTCGACTCATCAACAGTTCCACGAGGAATTCGTCAGAGCAAAAAATAATCATCCTCTACGGAATTGAATTAGTTCTATCACCGCATAGGCTTGAACCGTTAAAATTTACTGAAAATGCTTTCAAGTTTCTCCGGAAAGTAATATCATTTGCAGTTCTATTAGATTATTGAAATTATTTGTGTAGTCTACCGGTAAAAGCAGGTTTAAGCAGAATGGAGTAAAAATCCTCTAGATTTTACAGACATAGACCATTATCTATCGACGCAATTATTTTATCTGTAACTACTTTTCCTAACTCTTTCTATTCCGTCCATGAAACCTATTACCTTTTTCCCCTTTCCCCCCTAGACCAACATTATCTGTTCTTTCACGGCCTTCAGCAGTCCTTTGTCCATTTCCTCTTACAATCAACAACTTTGACTCCTATTTTCCACCAGATGTATCATCTCCTCACCCACCATACCGAGAACTTTATCGTATGTCTTCCTTTCCATCCTCCACACCTTCTCCATTAGTCTCCACATCCTCATCTGAAATGCCTGCAGCATATTCTCTTCTTCCTTTCTCCGTGACCACGTTTCTGCAGCGTACAACGCTACAATCCATATTATACTCTTCTTAATATCCTTATCCAAAGTTCCCGTCATCAGCTTCCTCTAATTGCTGAACGCTTTTTTCGCTAGCGCAATTCTCCTTCCAGTGTCTTTCCTTCTTTGCCCATTTTCTTCTTAGGTACTACCCAATTAATATAATTGCGCTATTTTCCATAGTTTGTATAATGTTATCTTTTTCAAAAGTTAAGAATGTGTACGTGGTTTTGGAGTTCTCTTAAAACAATGATAAAATGAAATTGTATCAATGCTATGAGGCAGTATTTTATTTATGATAAGAACATTGCTTTCAATAAATTAGCAATCGGTCAATTGTCAATGATGAATTGTTTTTGCTATTTTTTAAATAGAATAAATATTTAATCAATTAATATGCGCGTGCAGTATGCATTATCATAATCCGCACACTTAAACTATACTTCCGATCAGTTTTGAAGTACGCTGCCGGTATGCTGAATCTAAAATGAATGAAAAGCATTTGAACTGAAGTGATGTGACGTGAGCAGCGCACTATAGAGCGAATAAAACATATCACTATCTCTTTCTTAAAGGATTGGAAAACGTTCAGCAACAGAAAGTATAGTTCCTTACTCTTTAACTAGGTAAGGAATAAATGCCTTACGAGCAATAGAAGACTGATATACGCAGTTTATGTGGTATAAAGGTAAAAAAGATATAATGAAATGAGGGGCAAAGTAAGGAATGTAACGCCGAACAGCAATATAAGGATCCGGAAAATGAGAGGAAGGGAACCAAGGGTAAATGACAATCAAACGGTGAGATGGAGTTTATTGTCTACATCGGTTTACATTTCGCGCGCAATTGCCACGCGCCTTCAGCACCTCCGTGTTTGGCGTCTCCTCGTGACTTCCTCCGAAGCGTCCCCATTGGCTCTCGATGTCGTCAAAGGCTTCGTGCGACCTATGTTGAAAGATCGTTGCTGTCTAAGTGGGAGAAGGTGAGGGAAAGAGAGGAAATTGTAGGGTGGGAGCGGGAGGAAGAAGAGGAAAAAGTAATACCAACCCAGGGGTTGGGAGACGGCAGGAAATGCTAAGGGAATGCTGGTATGCAACTTTACAGGAAGCTGTATCCTCGCACCATGGTATTGAGTCATCAATTCATTTTTAATAGATTTCTATCTATTAAATCTATTAAGTCCAAAGTCTCTCTATATTCGAACTAAACTTGAATAGGCAACGTTTGACTTCGTAAAATGGGAAGCTAAAACGGGGTTAAGTCTGTTTGGGTTTCGCTGAGGAAAGGTTGGCAGAAAAGAAAAGCATGAATTTACAAAATGCATAGACCAATCAATCAATCAAATGTATCAATCAATCAAGTTGACAAAGTTTTCGGCTCGTTATGCCATCATCAAGCCCTTATCCCCATCGTTTCTATAAAGCTGGTGCCAATACTCTTTCATATGTTCCTGGCTATAGATTAAAGTATGATCGCCTATGGCAGACTTCACTAGACATGCCCTGCTTATTTAATGTAGGTGATCAACAAAGGTGTTTTTACAGGCAAGATCGAGAACCTGTAACCTTAGATGATTGCCCGAGAAGAGAGATGGGCAAGAGATACTACCAATTATGCTGGACTAGCATGTGGCCTAATATGGAAGAGGCTGCAAGAGACCGTTGTGAGAAGGGAATAGTACCTCTAGGAAATGGTGACGCAAGAAAAGTAGTTCATATTAGTATTAAGAGGTAAACAGTATCATGCACGATGCTCTTGTGAGTGAGAATGGTTAAACATAATTCACATATTACTGCTCACACTACATGCGCAAAACAGAGGGAATCACTTAAATCTATAGCTTAATAGTTACTTTTGCATCAATTCAAACTTTGCATAATATTTCTTGAAATTGAGTACCAACAAGAGATGCTCAGTGACATAGGATAGAGTGAAGTGAAAGTAGTTACTTCGTCATGTTTGTTACAAAATGAGGGTAAATGCAGACTACAACAGCATAGTTCAAACACCCGAAACAATGTTGAGTACTGGAAAAGGCGCAACAAGGATAAAGATGATACGGAAAGCCATAAATTAACTAAACGCCACAGGGTTGGCAGGTTCATGCATTTGAGAATAGAATGAGAAGAAATAATGGTGTATATATGGAGCTTCATCATCTTTGACTCATCCGTGAATTATTATTTCCCTTAAAAGTTTTTATATTTTAGATTTTCTCTACCCTATATTTTACTTTACCTCTGTGTCATTTAGAAATTATATAGCACCACAAAATAACCTTCGCAGTGCTGTCACGTAATTCCTATGAGTATATGCAGAATTACTGTGGTCCAACTCATTATAGGTACTGATAGTTTTAATACAGTGGAGACAACACTTTTACGACCATAAAGCAAAATCTCCAAGTTAAACACATTAATCAGGTGCCCACAAATTGGACTAAATCGTACGTTGGCTAAAGACTCTCGGACCACTAGGTTTAGGTTATCAGAAAAAGATATTGTCACACGATCCATGTTTAACCAAAATAGCTTATGGTTAAACGTGGATTAACACAATAGGACAATAGGGTTAAATTAGATATAGCAGATGACGTTTATCCAAACCAGTTACTACAGCCACATGCCTTTTTACAAAAACTACTTACATTTTACTATTCATGTTACAAGTTGACTGATGAGAAAACTGCCATATACTTCCTTGATGAATCAGAAAATTATTTACAGAAGTACAAATTACGGACGCCTTATTACTAGGAGCAGAAGAAATGATATGGCCGATTTCGTTTTTGAAATGTCGATGATTACATAGCAGTACAAAGTGAAATGAAAGGTGGTTTTATCCATGAACTCAACAGAAAGTGGTAAATTTGACTTACATTTTTTTGTCAAATAAACATTATTTCCTCGAATGTTTCGATATTTCAGAGAGCTTAACATGACGTAATCATTCAACAAAGGTTAAAATTGAAGGTTTTTCTGTGATTATATTCAAATGTTAAGTCCAAGAGTCACTTAGTACACACGGCTAATATATGACGATACGATATGAGTGACGGCAATAACCAATAATAATGAATGAAAAAACAAATACTTAGGTAGTAAGTAGGTATAAGCATATCAAGCCATCATCAGGCTGAAACTTATGCCGTGTTGCTTCTAATAAAGTGTGGAATTGATAACCATGTACTTGTTTTTTCATTAATTATGAAGGAGTTCCATCGAGTAACGACAGAGACAATGCTCTATATTCAAGCAATTAAAGTTGACATATTACAGACTTTCAAATGTGATGAAAAACACAAAATTTTACGCGTACTCAATACGCTAACTATTTGCGCTGCAGATCATCATATATTGCATTCAATAATTCAAGGATATTATATTCGTAATATACTAATACTCCAGGATCTTATGGTATGAATCAAATAGCTCAAATATCTTATACACTAAATACACTAGTACTCCAGGTCATTATACTTGTAATTTCAAAACTAGATTCCATCGACCTGCAACTGTATCTGAACAGTCGTACAAATATTGATCCCTGTCAAGGAAATCGGTCGATGGAGAAGGAGAGAGAATAAAATTTACTCACCAAGCTTCTCTACGAAATTACACCCTTATTTTGGCCAGACGCCGACCTTGAGGCCTTTGTCACTGAAATTCCAAAGCTTTGGCGCTCGACTGAACCGGATTATTGCCCCCACAGCTCCCGAAAAAGCTTCATGCCCATGACTCAAGTGGGGGTTGACAGTTGGAACTTCACCGTTAGGAAGAAAAAAATATGTTTTCTTATTTATCTTCGGCAGTTGGAAACAATGCGTGGAGATTCCTCGACCTTGGCTTGAGCTCGAAAACTGATCAGGGTGGTACAGCACTACGTGATTCAGTGACGCGATATCGGCACAAATTATTAACACAATTCCAACGGGCCACACATGTGGGAGATGGGGAGGGGCAGAGAGATGGGGAAGAGGGAAAGATCTTCGAATATCCCGCAGGCGGGCAGGAAAAGTTATTGCCACGTGAGGAATGGGAAGGGATGACCTGACCTGGCTGTAAGTATCGGCCACCATGGCGCTTCGTTGTTATGGCACCATAAACTCACTCGGTAAAGCGAGGGCGGTCCTCTTTGGCCAGCCGGAGTATCTCTTCCTATAGAAGCTTTCTTCACACATTGCGCCATTGCACAGTAGTCCTAGTTCCCAAGTTCACCTCCTCTCTTTCATTTTGTCTCCTCAATTCCATTTCGTCTTCACGCTTTCACGCAGCGCTCCTCCCCAAAAATGCAGAAAAAAATTCTCTCCGGAAACCCTCTCACATTTTTATACCATCACTTGGAGAGAATTGTCACATCTTTTTCTTGGTAAAATCTGATCATATGTAGACTAACACATCATCTGAGACGAGCATACATGTAGGTATAATTACCCCGTGAGCCTCCGTACAAGAGACATGTGGTCGACAGCCGTGAAAGGTGAGGGATAGGGAAAAGGAAGAGGGGAGAGAACAGATGTGAACTGTGTGCTATCGATGTGTCTTAAGATAGTGTCACGCTGTTTTTGTTATAACCACTAATGGTGCGTTGAAAGAAGGAATTTTTGTACCTTTCAGTTCGGCATTGTATCTCTCACATTTTGTTGCTCCTATCAGTCCTAAAGTAATAGCTCGGGGTCAAAATAATATCTTCCGAGTTTTACTGAAACTGGCCTCATCTTAATTTTTAATGAAACCTTAGCCTAGCGAGTAGCCCCCGAGTCTCTAGCTGCTCCCAACTCAGTCCTTTTATCAGCTGCATAAGACTCTTATTTTCTCGTATCAACTTTGAACGAAGCGCGAGGCTTTTATTTGCTCTTTTATTTATTTCGCGATTTAAAAATATTTCTGTGTGGGGTTCCAAGTGACCACGGTGTATTAAAAAATTGGGCAAAAACTAGAGTAAAGAAGGTATATCTCAAGTTTTTATTGTTAAACCTTTCTTCTAATCACTTGATATATCCTAATTTCTTTAAAGAAGTGCCGCAAGTTTTTCTTATGTTTCCTCCGCATATGAAGTAGGGATACTGCAGAAATTTCTCTACTCAACAAACACATTAACTATTACACTGTTTTCATGGAAAAAAGGAGACTTCGTAATTGTTCGACGTTGCGGAAGGAAGATGAACGTCGAATGTCGATACTATTGGCATCTCGATTTGTGGAGAGGCTTTAAGATGATAGGAGAGACGTAGAGGAAAACAAATGAGGTCATAACTAAATGAATAAATAATTTTTATATTCTTCTCTTTATATTCTTTTATATACTTCTATATTACGGACCACTGTTTCAACAATTATTTGTCGAAACGTTGGTAACACCAGCCTTCTTGATCTGGTGGGAAACGGGAGAAAATTTCATAAGCAGAACTGTTCATCTGTTTACTATCCAATTGTAAGAGGTGGACATACTTTTATGTTGCAATAATAGATCAATATAAGGAGTTAAATTAACTAAGCAATTCCACAAATACTTTTAATAAAATACATAAATATATATGTAAATATTCAAAGCGATCACGCCATTCTCTTTATTTGGGAAGTAAAAGCCATAAATGCTTAATTCTCGGTAAAAGGCCTGTAAAGCTGACTCTATTATAATAACTTTCTCCATAACATCCGACACTTGCATGTCTCCTTTGCTTTAGTTACAGTCATGTATTGCTTCTTACACGTCATCCTGTTTTGTATCCTAGTATCCTTTTTTTAGTATCTGCCATCACATTCACCCACGACCTTCTCAGTCTGCTACTTCCTCTCATACCATTCACTCATCTATCATAAATCTGCTTCGTTATTCGATTCTCATCCATTCTCCTGAGGTGGTAAGTCAACGAAGAACACTCCTTGCATACATCTTCATTACTGGAGTACCCATTCCACATTCTTTCATCAACCACTAATTCGTAACTCTATCTCTTCTGCTTTTACCGGACTTCTCAGGTACCTCATACCCGCTACATTTAGCCTACTCTCATTCAGTAAAAGAAATCCCGCAATACGAAATTAATTGATAATTTTGTTGACTCTGAGATATTCTATGGGTTGAGGAGGTAATTACTTCCATTAAAACACTCAATCCGTCCATGTGTGAACAGCAACTGTTATTTGCTTTCAGCTCAATTACTCCTTTTTCCCTTCCAGTCGAATCGGTACCCATCGAATGATAGAGATTGAAGAGGTGTGCAAATTCTACAAGAAAATTCGTAGTGGAAATCATCAACTTTCCCAATACACATTCCAAATTTACGATCGTCGTTGCATGGAAATAGTGCCGCAAGGAAATTCATCATTCGACAACTAAATCATAAAAATATCACTCATAATTTATAAAACGTAATTTAAATAGCTTCACATTACAGAAAAATTATAAGTGCAAATTCCACTCAGAAAAAGCCGTAGGTACCTGTAAATAAACTGGAGATGTGTCGAATTCACTACTTCCTCGATTCCGAATCAGGGATCGAATCTTTCGGAAACTTGAATCGGATCTCCTATCGTATATAGTTTCATAAAAATCCGATATTTCTAATCAGTTTATGAAGATAATTAATTAATTTAATTGCAACATAACTTGTAAAACATTTGGAAATTGCAGATGCTAAAAAACATATTACAAGTTTGATTGTTCTATCACATGTTATTAGGCATAAAAGTAACATGATATTGATTTTAAAACAGGCTCAAACTAAAAGGCAGTTAAAAATCTAATCATTTAACCATGCCTTGCATAAAATATGAGGTACGACAGATTAAGTAAAAACCGTCGAGTCCAAAAACATTCATAGCAACACCCAACATACAAAACTAATACACTCGCAACCTTGGCAACGTATGTACTGAGCCGTAACTTTGTCGCTATTACCGACGTCGCTGTCCCTACATACTATAATCTTCAACAGTTATGAACGCGCATTTAGTTTTTCTGTTGATATTTTAATTCTTAAATGGGAATGCTTCAATTCTGACTTTAGATATTAAATTGTTTTTGAATAAGAGTACCTCAACAAAAAGATTACTCAACCTTTTCATTTAATTGAGAGAAAACAGTGAGGAAAAATAAATATGGGTTTCCTTCAAATTGTAACCAACATTATTAGTGGTGCGATTTTAAACTATTGTGTTTTTTTCAAATTCCACTGGAATCCACATCCGTGAAGAGTAATAGGAACAGATTCATTCAATTTTGACCCCAACATAGCACGTATTATACCATTCCATCTTTTTAAATGTTGCACCAATCATTCCGAAAATAAAAATAACAATATTAGTGATGACGCCATAAAGATAAATAGAATTTAAGTTTTCTGAGCTGTCATTATGATAGTGACCCTAAGAAGTGGCAACATTTAAATATACAAAATTATATCAGGAATATATCAACAGTGTTTTAAATCTTCTGAGTCAGTATAGGGAACTCACGGAAACGTTTTAACACCTACCAAACCTAGGTAATACATCCACCGTCGTCACCAAGTGACTATTCTAAAAACTGAATTATTTTTATTATAAGAAAATCGTAGCAGAAAATTATCAGTGAATATTCATTTTTGCCCTTGAGAGCTTTCAAATTTGGGCAAAAGATAATCCTCTACTACAATTGGAGATTAACGAAACAATGCCTGCCACAGTGATTCCATTGTTCTCAAGGGAATAAAACTGAACAGCCTGCGGAGGTTTTTCATTTCCTCTTTTGATCTGAAGCCCCACTAACTTCAAGCCCCTTCAGGACTATCTTACAGGCTCATTGTTACCATACAGCTCGCTCTACGAGCTGGAGACAATAAGAGAGATAAAGTACATCGAAATAATACATTTTTAGTCTAAAACTTCTAACAGTTGAGACATTGGAGAAGCTATGACACTCGCCGAGAGTATGAATCATTTAAAATATTTCCCCTGATGAATGGGAAAATTCGCTGCCAGTACAAGGTAATTTAACAATTATAAAGTGAATAGTTTAAAAAGTTGGTTTAAATAAAAACATATATGCCTACTTCCAGTACGATGTATCATTATAAAACAAAGAAATACTCTATATAACCGAAATCATCTCATTGTTTTCCCATTTATTTCCACTTCAATATTTCAAATCTGACCAGTTTTGCTGGTTTTACAACATTAGCAAACGTAGGTATTAATTACCTTTGATATGTATGTGAAGCCATTAAAGCCAAAAGGTAAAGTGTAATTGTATTGTAAGATTCTGAGTAACGTTATCAATCGTAATTCAGATAGAGAAATACTTTTCCAACAACTACAGTTAGCAATTTTCCTGGATTTTCCGGAGGACTCCCGGAATAGAAAAGTAATATGGGAAATATCCCTCCTCCTGCATTGAGCCTTTTTCTTCTTACTTTACATATAAATAAAAATTTGTAGTGCTCTTCTTGAAATTTTTTTATTTCTTCCCGGGTTACTCGCTACGATTCATGATTTTCGCACACATGTTGATTGCTACAATTAATATAGAACATTTAAATACATTATTTAAGTTAATAATGTCATTTCATTACAATATAGGTAACACTCGGCAGAACTTGTTCAATAGTGATCAGATTGTAAATCTATTGCTGATTTATTTTGAGAATACTTATTCAGCGTTAATTATCATCACGCACGAAATACATGAAAATTTATAAATCTTGGAACGAGCTACTCCAGAAATACAATAATCATAAATAGACAACCCTATTAAAGAGGGAGCTTATTTTGAGGTCAATCCTCATTTTCTGAACTTTCTCATGAGATCAGAAAATTGACGTTTACGAGAACGGACTAGAGCCGCTTCCACTGCAGCAATCACCTTCTCGATTGAACAAAATAACTAGCGATATTGAAGAATTTCTCAGTGATTAGCAGTATGAACGTCATGTTAGATGAAGTTACTTTGTATATTATGACAGAGTGAAATAAGTAGTCGCTTGTTACCTCTGTTTTTAATACAACTGGCTGGTTTCGTTGTTACATAATCATTGTAAGAGTTCTAGTATTCAAATTCTGCTGTAACATAGAAACCGTTGTCTTAAAAACTGTAAGGAAAGTTAGGAAGTAATTCAATCAAGTTGTGTAGAAAATTCTGAATATTGTTATATGGTAACTTTAATGTACATTTTACCTAACGCTATGATCAAAAGTAACTTGCTATTTTTGGCATAATTCAACCTTAAAAGTGGAGATTTTAACATGGACACTTCATGGACATTGGATGAAAGAACAAAGAAGTGGAGATTTTAACATGGAGATTCCTCGGATTGCAGCAGAAAAACTTCGATTTGAACGAAAAAATAAATATAACCTTTTAATTAAAACAGTTTTTAAGAAGGTGAAATTCCCAGAAATGAAATAACAATGAAATATGTAATCTTACCCCTATTGTATTCATTATTAGCAATTACCTACCGTAAATAAAGTCAAAATGCGCTAATTCCATACAAAACATGCTGAAGTCGACTTCTATGATAGGAAAAAAGTGCTCATCAAAAATATATTCGTGGAATAATCTACATATACTGTACTTAAATTTGTTTTTTCTATCGTTAACGCAGGTTATAAGCGAAAGCATGATTTTTTAAGCAAAATAAATTAAAGTGTTGAATTCAGTATTTTTTGAGTCACTCAGTTGAGGCGGAACCTCCTTAGCTGTAAATAGCAGTGGTTGTTTCACCTAATGCGTAGACAACTCTGCATCGCATATCCTAAGCTCTTTATCTTAGTAACTTCTATATCAATTTACTTTACGGGACTCAAACCATGACCATTTTGTTCCATATTGGAACTTAACTGACCTGATCCGCACGATAAGCATAAGCCAAATGGAGAATCTAAAATTAAGCTTATAAGGACAAACGTGGGGAGATGAGAGAAACCATTCAAAAGGAGTGAACAATGTTTGATTATTCACGGAGAAAATATGAAGGTGCTTGAATGTGAGTAAAACCTCGAGAGAGTGGCGATGTGGTTAGCCCATCAAAATGTGGGAGTATTAATTTATTCTTGGCTATTGCCCTCCTCTAAAGAAGGCTTGCGTGTGAGGCAGGGTGGGACACGGGCCGACGATCAAAGAATTCCGATTCCCTTTTCATAATCCTCCGGATTATGTCTGAACCACCGGAAACACTCAGCTGAATCCAGGCGATTTTCCAAGAACTACACTTCTCTGAGGTGGGAAACGGATTTCAAAATCGCCGGATAAAAGCCCTTACGATAGAAGATGAGTAAATGCAAAACGCCGTGAAGCTCTCAGTCGATCTAGTGACACAACGAAAAATAAAAGACGACGACCTGGGACCCTCTTCCGGAAGGCCTCGGAAATTATCAAGCCTCAGCAATGATGAAACTTAGGAAAAATTTAAAAAAAATGCCCGTCGATGTAAATGTTGAGATAAATCGATGTCGTGACTTCAGATCCATGATATAGTTGTGTCACGACGATCGACGACGACGACGACTAACTGGGATCTCCGCTGCTTATAATCACTTCTGAAAAATCTAGTACTGGGGTATATAATTTTTAAATACTCCAGGACGGTTTATAACTTATATGATTTTGCAACCATCGTTCTGGATAGTAAAACTTGAATTTTTTTTATGGTCATATTCAGGTAAGGTCAGGCCGCACCTTTTATAGTGGTAGGAATTCTTAGCACATTTGTATTTACAATTTTCTGCACACTAGTTTTACGTTGTGCTGTGGGTACTATTAATCAACATTTGCAAAACTATAACGTAATGATTCTCACGTGAGAAATGATATACTCCAAAAGGAATAAATATATTTGATTTTTTCATGGCGAATTACACCTCCTTTGATGTTTCGCGTAATCAATATTCGAGAAGATAAGTATCAGTCACTATTTCCTTGAATTTCAACATGATCGGGTCAGAAAAAACAATTTTCCAGTGGTGTAGTTAATCGAAACCTGGGTCAGAATAATTCTATTTACCGGTGGAAATTGCAATTTCTTTCTCCAGTAATTGTAATCAATATTTTTTGGGTATCCCCCAAAATCTTACTAACATCCCCAGTTATTTCAAATCGGTAGCGTAGCGTTCGATACATAACGCAGTCTTTCATAGGTGACAAACAGAGAGACGGGAGTTGCAGTGCGTGTAGGCTAGCCGGAGAGAAAATAAATGGATGAGTTAAGGCTGTATGACAAGATCTCAGCCATGTCATCGTCCCTCTTTTGCGAGGCATACGGCATCAGCCGAAGCAATATCTTACGAACTCAGAATTATTTTTTCTACTTGCATATAGGTATCGCTGAAAGCAGGCACTTAAAAGTGGGAAAATTGAGTGCTGAAGTCAGAAAAACTACCTTACCTTTTCTTGGTAGTTTAACTGCTTCAAGCACTCGGCGCGATATCTAGGGATCCGAGATCGAGTCCTGGTCAAGAAAAATGATTTTTTTATTTGTGGAATATTTTCAATCCAGTCACTCGTGGGTGACTCCGTAAAGGGAATACCGTGGCAGATACCGGTACCCTCAAAAACTCTATTGATAAAATAAGTTCTGCAGGTACCCTCAATGCGTTTGAACTACCACCCTCGCTGGGTAGAGACAAAGATGAAAGAAGAGGTATTGAATACGGATTGCGACTGGTAAGGGACAATCGAGGGGGTTAGGCGAAATTTCTTGAGTGTGTAATAAGGAAAAATACTACTTGAGCTACTTGAGAGAGTTATCAATGGTAAAATGATGAAAAGAAAGGGGAATTGGTAGAAAGAGAGCATCGAGATTGTACACCTTGAAAGCGGCTTAAGATGTGTGAAGAGTTTACGATGGGGGTAATAGGGATCATTTCTAGTGATTCTAGGCAGACCTGGAATTAGATGGACAAATGATTTTGAAGCCTAGAAGCTAGATAGGAACAATCATTGACCCAAAACTACCTTACCTTTTCTTGGTAGTTTAACTGCTTCAAGCACTCGGCGCGATATCTAGGGATCCGAGATCGAGTCCTGGTCAAGAAAAATGATTTTTTTATTTGTGGAATATTTTCAATCCAGTCACTCGTGGGTGACTCCGTAAAGGGAATACCGTGGCAGATACCGGTACCCTCAAAAACTCTATTGATAAAATAAGTTCTGCAGGTACCCTCAATGCGTTTGAACTACCACCCTCGCTGGGTAGAGACAAAGATGAAAGAAGAGGTATTGAATACGGATTGCGACTGGTAAGGGACAATCGAGGGGGTTAGGCGAAATTTCTTGAGTGTGTAATAAGGAAAAATACTACTTGAGCTACTTGAGAGAGTTATCAATGGTAAAATGATGAAAAGAAAGGGGAATTGGTAGAAAGAGAGCATCGAGATTGTACACCTTGAAAGCGGCTTAAGATGTGTGAAGAGTTTACGATGGGGGTAATAGGGATCATTTCTAGTGATTCTAGGCAGACCTGGAATTAGATGGACAAATGATTTTGAAGCCTAGAAGCTAGACAGGAACAATCATTGACCCAAAACGTTTGGTAAAACACCCACGGAACGTTATTAACAAAAAATACCGATCAACCAAGTCATCTTATTAATCTAAAGGAGAATTCCCACCGCAGAAAACAACAGATGGAGCGGGAGAGTAGCCGATTTTTTTTAAGAGAATAGAAAAATCTAATATAAAAAATATTCCCTTCTTACAAATCCACACCTTCCACACAACATCCTGCTACCCTCTTCCTTCTTCCCACAGAAAACCGTTTAATATCGACGCTTCAAATCCTTTCACAACGCAAACGATTAAGGCTAACAAAGCACTGTTCAAACAAAGAAACCCGGGGAAGGGGTAAGCGTGGGATTCGAGGAAAGATTGAGACGTGCATGTGTGGAGAGGAACTGTCGACGGAAACGTCCCCATGAAGTTTCCACTGGTTTGCGCTAAAGCCTAATTTACGACCGCCGCCGCTTCCGGATTATAAATACCTACACAGGCGACATTCCAAATGGAAAAAAAAATGATTTTTCGGGGTATGAAAAAATGATCATAAAAATGATGTGAATGGGTGGTTAATACATAGATCTAGAAAGGAGGTTGTAAGCTGTTGAAATGGATTTATCTATGTTCGCCTAGAGTTCTTTTTTGGCGCCAAAGTTAGAAACTAGGTTCTCAGTAACCTATCCGTTTTAAGGAGGCAATTTTATGTAAATAAATGAAAGCTCATATGATAAATTATTCAACTTTGTTCATTACTTCAAAGACTATATCATATGCAACAAAAATGTTTTTGACGGTAAAGTCTCACACCGCGGCAGCGCACGGATGAGGTGTGGGGGACACTATGCCGAAGTCGATTTTATGATTTTCTGTATATCAATAAAAATTTGAGCTAGTGACTTCAAGCTTTGGCGTTTAAAAGGTTCGCATTACCAGCTTTTTACCATCGTAAGAATCATTAATGCAAACTCCCGGTAGGCACTGATCATGGTAACTTTTTCTATCCGGGTTAACTTACCATATCTACCTCTTTAAAATGGTTGTTTTCTGTCATCCGAATGCACGTTAGTTATAATAGTCATAAGTTGTGAAGTAAGTTTTGTTACAAAGTAAGAAATCAATCGCCACCATCTTCAAACCACCGGTAGTTTTTAGTTGTTTGTTGGTATTTTGGAGCATGTTTTCCCTTAACTTGGACGTAGTATGGTGCAAATTAAAGGTAGTAAATACCAGTGAAACAATAGCAGCACGAATGTGGGTAGATTATTACCAATGTTTAGTACAATGGTAGATAGAAACGCGAGTGGAGTAAAAGAAGAAGTTGTTGTATATCCAAATAGTAAACGAAAAGTTTGGTATTAATAGCTCAAAACACTTCCGAATTCTTTTTTACTGCAATAATTATTATTTATTATCGTTACTTATTATTATTGTAGCGTGCCAAGGAGTACGTAGAGAATTATATAAAAAAACAGTCAGTTTTGCTTGAGAGATGTGCTGTAGATGGGTAATTTCTGGTCGTTTTTAGTGTGTAAATCGATTTGAAAAAGAAAGACAGAGACTAAAGACTGCACGACTGTGAAAGTGTCTACGTGGGGCAGACTTCGAGAAGTTTCCAGAAAAGAACAAAAGAACATTATAGTGCTTTTAAAAATGACCATGAAGAAAAGAGTAATTTCGCCAAACACCTTTTAACCTGTGACCATAAAAGTGATTTTAAAGTTAAAGTACTGCATTTTACTAATAACCGACGTGAGCTAAATTCATTTGAACAGTTCGAAATTTTAAAACAAAATGTTGACGCAGATGTTAATCTTTTAAATGAATACTTGCTGCCCGCCAACTCCCCCATCCTTTCCTCTATTGTTGTCCATTCCCGTCCTCCTCCCCCCCTCAACCCACTACCCCACCCCCAACTGACTGAAGGTATATAAGGGATTGCTGTACACTATTGTTCACCTGATGATGACGCTTAGCCGTTGAAACCCGGATCGTGGTTGAGTTTATTTTTTTATGTGGTTTGTAAAAGTTTCCTCGCTGATATATACTGTATTATTATTTTTTATAAGTGTGCTATTGAGTAATATACGTATTCTATTATTTGGTGTGTAGTTCAATTAACTGTACACCGTTGACTAAGTCGGTGACTGAGGTTTTGAAGTGACGCACGAAGCAAATGTCATAAACGCCTCGGTTTCGTTACATGACTTCGGACCGTAAACCTTGGTGCAAGATATGAATTCCAAATTTTCTCCAAAAACTCATCTTTGTCACATTGCTGTAAAAAATCTGTTTAAAAATCAGGAATGTGCATACGAACAAAAGAGCTGTCAATGTACTTCCTTATATGATTTATTTCTCAAGACCCCGGTCTCGCTGCGATATATAATATCTTCGGGCCTCCCTGAAACGACAGTACCCTCAATATTTTCAGGTTCTCCTGAAGTGGTGCGCGACAACTAAAGCAAGGTGGTGAGGAATCCATTTTAAAAATTATGGAAATTACAGCGATAATGTGTAAAATTTGAACATTATGATTGGATAAGTTATGAAATTTTCCACAAAGAGGTAAAACTTTGATTACCACCTAAATTGAAAATCTGGGGATTGTTAAATTACTATGGACCTTGACCTGCAGATGACGTGACAACGCCGATAACTAGGCAGAAAGAAATATTCTTTCCACTGGTGAAAAATTGCAAGTCCTTATTAAATCATAAAAATAAATTTTATGCAGAAGCACGAAATTGTCCTTTGTTATTTGATAACAATTAAATTCCAAACTGTTACGCATGATACTGCTAATTCTGTAGAAATATGGTTACTAATTGCAGCAGTAAATTTTTTATACCTGTATTTCCTTAGCTCTTTTCTCTATATTTTTACTCCTTGCATCCTTCTATCCTCTTCCCGCCCTTAACTTTCATTCTGCGCTGTACGCCACTCATAACCCCTCGCAGTTTCCCCGGAGGACAAAGCTGGCTTCAAACCCCCTTCCCGCATCATTTCTGCGTTTCCCGACCTTTTTCAAAGTTTCTCCCCTTCTTCGGCTCACTTCTACCCCATTGTCTTTATCTTATTCTTACCTCCCCCCTCTTTACAGCCTCGTCTCTCTCCACAGACCTTTAAGACCACAGCGTGGCAGCGTGCTGACGTATCTTTTCCTTATCCGTTCCCAAGACAACACGCTGTTTCTTCCTCTCTCACTCTGAGGCTATTGGTAAGCGCCCCCACCCGTTCAAATCTTATGCTACTCCTTCTTCTTTCTCGACACTTGAACCTTTCCTCTCCTTATTCTCATCCTCCTCTTTTTCTTGCTTCCTACACTAAAAACTGTACTTCATATTTAAGTGGGATCCTCTAACAACGAAAGGGGCTTCCTCTTATATTACATGACCTCGAGTAGATTTTCTTGATTTAGGAGAAAATAAGATAAGGTTGATATTCTTACTTGGAGAGGATATAATTTTCTTGAATTGAGAGGAAATTATGCTTAAATGAGTATGTTATTCTTGAATACAACTGTCTCCATGTAATCTTGGTTTTAGAAGAAAATAAGATTGAGGAGCTACTTTAATTTTGAGAGGACAAAACTTCTCTGCTATTTATTTTGAAAGAAGTATTTCATAATATCATTCCATTTACATAAATTTTTATCATTATCTGTTGAGGAATAGATGCATAGTTGACATTCCCTCTCAAATGTCTCTGGCACTGGAAAGCCCATTTAGCTCAAGTGAGAGTGCAGCAAGGGTAAAATAAGCCTGTTCATTTCAATAAAATAAATACATATACGAAATGCAATTCTTAAATATAATTTCAATACAAAATAAATTGTTAAATATCGCATCAGAGCGTTAAAATCTTACATGTTCATAAACTTATAAAGCACTTATATGAATGGACGCAAAAATATGAACACAATAAAAGAGAACACATTAAATTGGACTTCAGACACTTCTTGCGAATAAAACCAGTGACTATTTCGATCAAAATTCCTCAGGTTTCATCTTTCAACTCACTCTTATCTTTAAAATAAATTAAAACAGCTACCCCTTTATTCTGTTCCTTCAGACCCTGAAATAGGTTCTACATTCAAGTGAAAAGTCGCAATACGACAATCATAAATCGAGGCTCATTCTACCATAGTTTACACGTTTCATCCTATTTTAAGTACCAAGGCATAAGTGTACTACGTTTAATCGTGTTATAAGTACTAAGGCAACTACTACGACAGTGAGTTGCAATTTTATAAGTGATGTGCAATTACTTTAAAGATATATATAAATACAGGAAATCTTACTACACGCATTTACGAACTGCTGGATTTTATTGGGCTAATAAAATAATCACTTGATGTGTGCCAATAAATGTTTTTTGCTGGAAAAATGTTATAAACTGGATATATCTACAAAAAACTAAACATAATTGCAAAGTAAATAAGTAAATACTTTCGTGTTGCTAAGGTCAAATACGCACGCACCTCTAAATTTGAGAGAATACTCTTCATGTTAGAGGATTGTCCGCTTACTACTAGAGCGCATATTCTAAATTTAATACGACGCATGTAAAAAAATCACTCTTGAAAAAAGCAGTAAAAATTGTTCTCAAATAATGACTTAGTTCTTCTAGTAAGAATGTAGCGTAAGATTAACGAAGAAAAAAAATTCCAGTTGAACTAAGAATACATTTTCTGGTTGTATCTTCTCCTCTGCTTTCCTTCCCTCTTCTTCTTCCCCGTGCGGATCCAAATCTTTTCGACTCCTGACTCTTTTCGCCATCCCCAGTTTTTTTCACCGATTTATTCCCTCGGATACCTCCTTAACCATTTCGCTTTCCCAAGGATTTTTTTATTTATTTCCAAAAAGACGAACGTCATTTTTACACATTTATATAAAAATCACTGTGAATGCAATATATTTTTTATAAGCTTAATTAAGGAGCGAGTTGTTCTCACAGCTACTGTTACAATGAATGCCATGAAGTACCCGTGTGGCAATCTCTGTGAGGACAACTTACTCGCCTATAGCTTAACTATTTAGAGCACTCGTTGAAAAATCTAGGAGTCATGATCCGAGTCCAGGGGAATGATTTTTTCACTGTGAATTCCACACATATATGTGACCATCCACGGGTGACTCCGTTAATGTTACTGCGCGGCCAGCTTGACAGTTATTTGAATGCGTTCTCACATTAGGAACGATGTCTACTATATTTAGGTCTACATAGAGCAGCAAAATGAATCAAACTTCTTTCACTTTAAAAATTGGATAGGAAGAAAATGAGTATCTGCGACCTTTTCTTATTTTTCTCAAATATGCTAAAATTCCAAGAAGTACAGCCTGGAACCAAAAATGTAGGTAAATATTTCCCTTCGTTTACTATACCTATTTTTTTATCACGGTTTAATATTTCGTTACACATTTCAGTCACCCACCTGTATTATTTTACAGCATATTCTCCCCTCGAGTTTTCTCTGTCTCTCTATTGAACCCTTTCGTCACGCGAGAAAAACCTCTTCTCTTTCACTCTCCTCCTTTGTTTTATTCTCAGCTTCTTCCGTTGTAATCTTAGCGATTAAAAGTTGATTGAAAAGATGCCGTAAATTTCCCCGTGTCTACCACCACCACCAACTCAAATTCCCCCTTCCTCATCCTTCTAGAGGTCGGAAGAGAAAACTTCAAATTTTCCTTTTCTCCTCCAATCCCCACCCAACAGTTCATTCCTTCTCGTCCTTTTCAATTATAAAATGCTTGACTCATATCGCGTCATCGTTCCCGTCTTCTTGGTGGCCATCATCTTTCTTTTCCAATCCTCTTTCACCCGTTTCCAAATTTTTGCTCGTTTTATTTCCCACCGCGGAGGAGAATGGCAGAGGGATGTGAGTGGGAAGGGGAGGAGGGAGTTTGAAGAGGGATGAGATGATGCCTCGCGGTCCAATTTTCGAATAAATTTGCTTTTATTGATCGATCTTTCCATGGAGATAAGAGTTCCGAAGAGGTGCCTCCTACCTTCTCTCCTCTGCTTGAAAGGGGATAGCAGCCCTCTCTCACTCTGATCTTTCGACGATGCGGTCTTGGGAAAGTGCTCCCGACATACTCCTGACCTGACGATCAGGTCGATTTTCTCGAGATTGGGTCCGTAATAGCCTCAGTGAACCGTCTTTTGTCTGCTGTCTTTAAATTATAAAGCCGCGTATTCACATTTGGAAGCTCCGCGGATCAAGAAAGCGATGTTGCGTTTTTGAACTTTGTGAACTGTCTTCGTCATTTATACTATTGCTGAGAAAATTGACTCACAAAAAAATTAAATTAGCTAAATCAAAATGTTCTCTTTACTAGCGTTCTCAAAGTCGCTTACAAACTTTACTCTGTTCCTACTCCACATTGGTTAACTCTGCCATCATTTATTTAGCCCATTCATGCCATTAACTAATTTTATCGGACTTTATGCGCAAAGCCATATATATTGTTGACGATGACTTATACGCTATAGATGTGAAGTTGGTTTTTTGTAAACTGATCGTTCTTGAGTAAATCGGTGAATATCATAATGTCAATTTGTTTCGTGTGTCAATCAACTTCCATTTTTTATTTAAATTAATCTCAATTATTATCAAAAACCATGAATCGTATTCTCCTGATCAATTGTAACAACAAATATAGAAATAACTGATAAAATTTGCATTGAGAAAGTGTCACGGGAAATATAAAATCATTGCCACAATAGAAGCCGCAAGTATTCCTTGTTTCTTCTCTAATTTTTGTTTTAGCATATAATACTCTCTTAAAGTGGATCGTGGTGGTCTAGTGGGTAAAGTGATTTGCTTCTGATCGAAGGTTCCTGGGTTCAAATCCGGGTGAACGCCTTTGGAGGCCCCCGAACAAAAAAATCTTTGGAGTGCGAGGTGGCCTAGGGAAATGAACTGGCCCCCCTACCCTGAAGGTGTGAAATTCACACGCCTGTTGCTTATTCCGCGGTGAGCTCTACCCTCAACTATCCAAACCAACCTTCAGGTTGAATCACTAAGTGAAGTAACTCTTTTAAAAATTCACCAAGTAACATATTATGTCCACTCATATGTCCTATGTCTCTCATATGAATGCTGATGGCAAGATCATATGGATCTCTAAGAATTTTACCGAGGCACTTTCTTAAAATTTTTGAGAGTATAATATTCAGGATCTATTGCAGCAACTTTCTCAGAAAATGGACGATAACCAAGAAGCCACTCAATCATGTAAAATGTTGAGCCCTACCGAGTTTCATTATCTAACACTGGAACAATTGCGTTATGATTCTTTGCTAAAAAAAATAGTGCTTGGCACTCAACAGTTTTTGCACGATAGCTCGAATTTTCTCCAGTAGTTTTTCAGCGTAGCTTTGCTAGAAGCCATCCATCAAGAAAAGCTAGTAGGGATGAGTGATTGGATCACTCAATGTAGGAGACAACTGCTGCTGAAGCCATGTTGGTAAAATAAGACAAGGCTATCATGTATAAAATAACAACCGAATACATATATGTGGGATAGAAAGATTGGAATTCTCACTCGATTCGTCAATTCATTTACAGATAAGGATGGCATCATGATTCTCTCTAGAGGATGAGGAAATTCATTGATATCAAAACTGGGAACGGGGCTTTAAGCACCCCTAAATTTTAGCACTAGGAGCGTGTAGTTCATGTGCTTCCCCTCAAATCTCATGCTCTCGCAGGACTCCCTACATGGTAAAGTAAATGCGATATAGAATTTTGGACGAAATTTATTCTTCGGGCTCAATGGGAAAATGATGAGGTAAATGTTTTGATTAACTAATGAATATCAAGCAAAGAAAGAAGCTATGTGAGTCAATCTGGCATTTTGGGTTTCATACAAACGTGAGGACAACGTAATGATGCTATCAAAAGGACTCCTGAGTAATTTAAAAATTCTTAGTACATGAAATGTTAACAGCAATGGAATTTACTTTATTTTAGAGTAGTGCAGATTTCAACTTTGTAGATGATTAACTGAAAATCAGTGGCCGGAGTGGCAAAATTATACAATTTTGATCCCAGGATCTAAGAAAATTTTGGATCTCCGGGTAGCTCCAGCTTCGGCTCCGGCTAAGAGCCTGTATGTAATGATTGAAGTGAACTGTTAAGGTAATGATTGTTGAAATTCGGGAATACCGTGGTGTCGTAAGAGTCATCGTCCTCTTTACGGTGGCTAGGAATAAGGCCACAAAAACTCCTCGATCATCTGAACGTTATAATGAGTTTGATAGTTTGAGCGTCTTAGTGTTTAAATAATAAAACTCCCAAAACTGGAGAGTTAAGCAAAGACGTACATTTTCAATTCCAATCCATACATAGTAAATTATACGGAGTGTTTGAGAGGTATAAATTTTAGGTGACTGACTGGTTTGGGGGCATGGAGATAAGATGGAAAAGCTCTATAAGTTACCATGCATTGTTATATATCTTGAGACGAATCTTATTTATTTAGATAAATCATAAGGAGGGGTAAGGGGGTATTGGAGGGCGTTAAAACTACAGGATGCGTTGATGATTTCATCATTCCGGGTTCTCGTCTATGTGTGTGGTTTAAACATGGAAAACTGTATGTACAAGTTTCTGTATTGTATGAATTACCAAATTAGGAGAGAGAGAGAAAATAGAGACTATCGAATTGGTGTGTATGGAGAAAAAATAAGTGTTGACTGGAAGAGATGTATTAATAAATCCTCATCGTTGGACGAAGTTATGTACCGCGCTTCTGTCCAACCTTCCTCCATTCCCCTAATAACTCACTGACCGTTACTCACATCTTCCTTGACTCAAATGGCGGAAATGACCTAAGAGTTGACGATCGCCTCCCCAAAATATTCTAGAGTGACGTAAGATCCCAGGAAGTAGACGCAGTAGAGAGGTTTCTTGCCAAAACTTTCGGAATGCGCAACGCAACGGAAAGGATTGGCTGTCAAGATGAGTAGGAGAGAAAGGAACGAACTCTTGGGAGATAAACTTTGGTGAAATAAGAAAAGGAAAAAGTTTTCTTCTAAAGGAGAAAGGTGGTGGGGGAGAAGCTCCTTCTGCACGAAGGTGTTGACGAAACGTTTTCACCACCCATCCTGCCCACCCGCTCTCGAAAGCCAGAGCCCACCCCCCTTAATCGAAACGCACTTTACATAACCCGTGCAAGGAAAGCAAGGAAAATGTGGCGCCGGAGAAGCAACTTCCTCCTCAAGGGAGGAGGATGAGCGGCTTACCCCTTTTCAGTTCCCGGGGATATATAATCCGGGAAGGCGAGCAGGCAGGGTTGCTCTCTCTTACAACGGGGTCAGCAGGCAGGAGAGCACCACGAGGATTACATGGCAAGACGGAGTAATTGTTTGGAAGGGAGACTTTCAAGGCGCCGAAGGAAGTTGCGTCATTAATTCTACATCTACGCACTACACTGCGAGCCCATGCACAAGAGCGTGTGGCACGGAGTGTTAGGACACCAGGCGGCCAGTAGGGTGGCAAAAAATATAATTAAAAAATGAAAGTGAGGTGTGAGCAGTATTCATCAGGTGTCCCACGGTAATTTGTGCAATAAATAATAAATTTTAAATAAAAAAGGAATTTATTATTATTCATGTAAATTCACAGAATCATAATACGTGGCAATATTATGTGAATTTCGGTAAATTTGGTAATTCCGTAAATTCTTAAAGACACACGACCAATGATTAGTTTTTATGCGTGGGTGCGCTTCAACCATTCCCTTGCCAGATACTACTTCGACTACTTGAGAATAAAACGTCATCGAAGTATGCCATCTTTACCACCAGTCAAACTAAGGTTAAGAAGTTAGTAATATAGACATCGTTTATTTGAGCTAATTGTTGACATTATTTCATTTTGTGGTGGAAGCAGAATTATTTTGTACCAACACCTGTTGTAAAATCACGACACCAGTCAATTTTTTTACAATAGTAGATTAGTTGTGTCAATAAATGTAGTCGTTGTTTGATAAATCAGGCATTATTGTTAGGGAACTGCTGCGTTGGTATTTCAATGAGCGTTATTGTGAGCCACCATGTTTGTTGATGCGATTTATGCAATTGATATTTCAGGCTTAAATTATTTCCTTGCAATTACTAAATAGGGTCGTAATCTGTGGATACTATTCGCTATTTGTATTACTGTACCGATTATGCACTACATATTCTTTGCAAAAATGGATCTTATTTCGGGCGTGAGCCCGTCAGCACCAAATTCATATTCAGCGCCAAAATATTCATTCTCGTGTGACATCGAGGTGTGCACGTAAATGGAACTTGTTTTAATGAATATGGATTTAATGAATAAACTTGCGAAAACATTTACCGTAAGACTAGGCCTTTACAACGGAAAGTGATTTGGTAAGAGGGCAAAAATGAAGGAAAGTATACATTATCTCAATGTACTTGACCTGCTAATCACGAAGGGCTAAGTTATCGAAAGTCGTGATAACTTTCGCAATTGAAAATAACTATGATACCACATGGTTTCGCCGATTCTGAATTGTTAACTTGTCACTCCTTGTACGCATGTGATAAGTATTTTATGAAAAAATATCAATATGTGGTGTAGCATGTGATACTGACGCGAAACTGTGCAATAATCTGCCATTTCGGCATGCAATAATTATCGAGACATATCGATATTTGGTTGATCTCCTGATCGCCGTTCATTTGCAAATTTCGTCTTTTCTAAGATAACATTGATGAAGTTAAGACAATAACTATTTTAATGTTTTAATGTGCTTTGATTATTACATGCCGATGACAGTAACATCTTTTAAATAATATTTTCATAATTATATTCTTCAACGTTTTACACTTTATGTAGCATTAATTTAATTCTAAATGTATCCATTGTCACTCTCATAGATGATGGGAGAATATTTAGAACAAAATATCATGTATGTTGCTATTAAAATTGGCAACAATAAAGAATAAATGAATGACTGCTAAAATAAAGACATGTAAAACCGTAGTGCAACAAATCATCGAAGAACAACAGAGAAAAAAGTAATTTACCGATAAACGACGATGAGATTCGTGATTAGCCAATCGTATTTCATAAGGATCCTTTTCCTTCTTATAGATCATGGCACCAATATTTGTCCATTGCCAATGTCTCACTCTGTTGTTCCTGTCGTCATAAATAGTTCGTAGGTACAAGGATTAAGTGGTGCGAGGTAAAAAATAATAGTCTACGCTAAAAGCTTGCGTTTCTACAACTATTTCTTCTTACTAATCGGTCCTACAGCAGCAGTTTATTCCAAAGGGAGAATTATTAAAATATCTACATGAATGTAAAGTGCAATGAGAAGGTGCCAGAGGTTTTAGTAGAAGTTGTTAAGACGCTAACCTTGTACGTGAGAGGGAGTAGGAAAGAGAATTGGGTAATAGGAAGGGGGAAAAGTTCTTTGTGTTTCGGCGAATCTGCGGCGATGACTGCGAACTATTGTTGATTACGATTCTAACACACAAAGATCATCAGCAATTTGTTAATGAACCACGGGTTCCTATGTACCCCAATGGACAAAATGCCAAGCGCTATTAAACACAAGCGAGTGTGGGTGTTTAAGGTGGCTGGAGCGGTAATCGAGGGTCATTTATTGCACATTGCAGTAATTTTTCAAGTAATTCGAAGAAAATTTAGGACCAGATATTATTTATGTTATCTGTTTATGCGGTGGACTCACCACACCTCAGACAGGCTGGAAATGATATAAAAATTATATTCAAATGTCTTCCTAAATTAGTACAGGTTATGATTTAGAGGTTTTGGCGTGGTATTCGAAGTGCTGGAAAAACTATTTTAAAATACGTTATTTTAGAATATTGGACTCGACCTGACACCTTAGCATTAGGCAGAAAGAATTATAGTAACATTAAATGAATTATTTCACGTTGAGAAGAAAATCTGTACGTTTGTAATCGAATTTTCACAAGATGAACCTCAATTGTCGTAACGCTAAGTGTTAAAACTGAATTGAATTTCAAAATTTAAAAAAATTACAAAATGAAATTGTTTCGCTTTTATTTAGAGTTATCACTGATAAGAACACGCATGCATAGTTTTACGTAAATCTGTACATAAACAAAAATAGCTTCAACCTCATTTTGGAGGGAAAAAACTTCTGCACGGTAGGATAAAAAAGGGTGGGAAAGAAAACAGCCAACCTCCAGACACAAGTTCTCCCCTTCCTGACGATACACACAGTACAGGCGAGTGCCACCAAGGTCTTTAAAATAATAATGAGGAATTCTAGAGATTTGCAGCGCAAGACCAACCACACAATTACGACGTATTAGTCTAATTGCACTCCCGAGTTCTTCGGCGTCATATGTTGCCTTAATACAACCTCTAACGGACCGTTGAAGTAATGGCAAAGCGAGAAAAGAAGAGAAGTTAACGGCAGAGGACAGTCCAGTTGGGAAATATACAAAGCGTGGCTTGAATACCGTGCAGCCGATCTTTTCCGCCTTCCATCTATTTTAATGCGCTCTCCCCACTTGCTTTACTAGCCACCTCTGGTGATTCCTCGGACGCTTTGTAGGACCATTTATAAGGAGAAACTACAGCCTTTGGAGAATTAAGGCCAGAGGCATGCACTCAGCGGGTAGGTGAACAAAGTGCGAGGAACGCTGAACATACAGTTACAGAATTAGGATGCTTCTCAACGGGAAATTAAATATATTGTAATTGTGATGTAAATCACTGATGTATCACATTACAGTGTAATACCAATAAAGTGGGAAAATAAATTGAAATATACAACATAATTGCCATAAAATCCAAAATTTGAACGTGGTAAAATATTTACTTGGTTCATAACGTTAAATGTCTCTAAACTTGATTTTTGAGAGGTAAGAGTGGATGAAGACCGCAGAATCCCAAAGAGCGGGTTGGGAGAGGATAGAGAAAAACAAGTTGAGTGGAGTGGAAGAAATTTAGGAAATAGGCAGCAGAAATGCGAGATGTGAGGAAATTTTATGGGGTTGTTCTAATGGCAACGAATAATTAGTAAATATGATCGTAGACAAAGGGATTTTTAAGGCATAGATACTTCAAGGAAAGAATGTACAAGAACTTTCTTCGAGATTCACGTAGTAGAAGTATCTCGTATCCTTGCCTTAAAAAAGATTGTTCTTCTTAAACTTAAATTTAACTTATCAACCATTGTTTCCAGTTTTCCATGATTTTCAATGTAAATGGCACGCATTTTATGGTACATAATTAGTGGTTCAGTTCTAAAGTTGATAAACTTTGCCCCACCATCCTTCCCTATCTAATGCTAGATCCCTTACTTACTGGTAATTCTCCTTAGATATCGATGGCGATAGATTCGATGGCGTCTCATCTTTTTAATACCTCGGAGCATTGGTGGCTTTGGATAACTCGTTAAGTGCCTGTATAAAAGACAGAATTGGCAACAGAGCAAATTTTTCTAATATTCAACTGTTATAAAGTACACTGGTTAGAAGAAATAGCAAATATAAAAAATATAAAACTTTAATCAGACCTGTTGTCACGTATAGATGTGAATGCTGAATAAATTCGACAGTCTCTGCAAAAATGTGGTGGAACAGCATTTAAGTACTTAATTAAAACTGCAGTAATTGTACTGCCTACTTAAATTTAATGTAAATATTACACTACACGTGTTTCAACGTTTCTAAGAGTGTCATTTAGGCCGTAGTCCTGATGATGACGCCCTAAGAAACGTCGAAACACGTGTAGTGTAATACTTACATTAAAATTTAAGTGGACAGTACAATTACTGCAGTTTTATTTAAGTTCGTGAATGCTGAACATTATTAACTGCTGAGGTACATGCACTTAGGTGTTTTGAGAGATGAATCCTACGCAGAATATTTGGCCCCATGCAAGAAAATTGACAACTTCATTGATGGCCAAGACATTGTGAGGTTGGTCAAACCACAGACTCAGATGGACGGGACGCTTGATAAGAATGCCAGAAGAAAGAGTGGCCAAACGAGTCTAGGAGGGAAGATTATTCAATATAAGAAGAAGAGGACGCACACGCTTGAAATGGCAGGATGGAGTGGAGGTGAACCTGGATGCTATTAGTGTAAGAGCATGGAGAAAGAAGGCCATAATTAGAGAGAACTGGAGGAAGAATGAAGCGGAGGCCAAAACCGACAGAAGGCGGTAGCGCTAAAGGAAGAAGAATTGGTCTGCATATTAACCTTTTGGCCTTCCTATTGGGACTTAAACCTCTATCCCTTAAAATTATAGTCATCACCAACCCAATGTACCTCAGGGTGTGCCCAAACCACTTGGTTCTTCTTTTCTATATAGTGTTCCACTAGGTCATTTCCTGTTCTACTCTTCGGTAAACTTCTTCGTTTCTTATTTTATCCGCCAAGTTGATCTTCAGCATCCTCCTCCGACACCATGTTTCGAATGCTTCTAATCTTTCCTGTTCTACTTTTCCAATGGTCCATGTTTCCGATCCATAGTGCACCAAGCTCTACACGAATGCTTTCACATACTGTTCCCTCATTCGTAGTACTATCATCTTAGAATACAGTTGTTGCCTTTTTATCATGAACGCTTTTTTTAGCCTGGAATATTCTACGCTTGGTACCCACTGTACTTCTTCCGTTCCAAGGGATGTAACTTCAGCGGAAGGTATTTTATGGTAACTTGACATGAAAATATTCTAGGGCACGATGTTATGATGCCCAGTTCAATATTTTTCGTAGTGGACACGCGTTGCCATAAACATCGCTTGCGCTATATAACTGACGGCTAATTTCATTTCATGGAATCCAAACTTTCTGTTAGCATCACATTAACGGAGAGACTACCTCATCTGGCGATTACTATGGGCCATATTTTATGAAACCGAGCCTGAGAGCCTTCAGCGTACGTAAAGCCATCTCATTTTTTAAACCAAGGTTAATAATTGCGAAAATTATGAATTTACCACCTGGTCGTTACTGGCGGTTATGCTAAGCATAGAAAGAGCCATATTCCTCAACCCCTGGTCCCCGAAAGTATCCCAGAGAACTTCAATTTTAATAAATGTATTATCAAGCAAACATCGTGAAAAATTACTTGAGTAATATAATTAAGGTATTTTTTCTACCCTTATTTTGAAGTATTTTCTCGGATTCTCTGTTTTAATAAATAATTCACGTTTGCAGTCCTCTGCTGATTGCTTCGTTAGGTATGTTGTACAATGTGGCGGGCTATACTTAAAATCCTTCAACATATGAATGATAATTCCTGTGTAAACCTTTAAAGTAAACCTTTTTCTTATTTGAGAGAGGTATATTAAGGAAACAAATGCCAACATGTTCCACCCACGACACCAATAGGACACGAATCTTTGATTGAAAGGAATTTATATTGGAAGTTGGCTCTGATATGCTAAGTTCATCAATATCGCGCTATAACTACCAGAATTTCAGTCTCCATATACTTGATTTAATTGAAAAATAGTAATTGGCTGATTGTAAAAATATTAGGATGGATAACCTTTCACTCAGTCAGATTATAACTTATAGTCTGATTATAGTAAATTTTTTGCATCGAAGTACCAATTATCGTAATGCTTGGTTAAGCTGGAATACAAGTACCGGGATAGTCTTAATTATAACGGATATCCCTAAGTAAACACACAGTTTGCTGAAAAGAAAATGCCACGCGTAAGATGAGAATTATGCTAAAATTGGATTAGACAATGTATTTCCATACATTTCATATTTTATTGTGGAAAAATACAAGATGGAAATGTTGCATAAATAATACCAGCACTTTTACGATGTAGCAATATACAAATCTGAAAAGTTTTAAACTGTCAAACTGTTCCTATTTTTGACACATAAAAAAAGAATCCAAGAAAATAAAAGCAAAATATTTAATTACATCTAACCCTCAAATCCACATTGCTCATGTATTAGGTCATTAGCTCAACATCCGAAACAATTACCATCACTAACACACAAAAAGAGTATGTGTAATCATGCACACAGGAAAAGATTATATCAGAGGGCTAGCTCGATAAATCCCTTCAGCAAATTATACGCGCGAATAAAATTAATTAATTTTTCAAACTTAAGCATAAGTCACAGAAAACCTTTTTGGCTCATTTGTGCAAAATTGCGCTAAAAATAAAAAACAAAAGTTGTGTTAACATGCAATGCCACAAGGTTTTTTCTGAACAAGTTTTGTTTAATCGTTAACGAGTTTCTCTTGACACCCGGTGATTTATTATTACTATGATTATTGCACATATCCATTAGCTTGGTATACAAATATAATTACACTCAGTAACACGATTCCATCGCCACAAATTGCAATAACATTATATCCTATATAAATATGTATTACATTAATGCAGAGGTAGATATAAATACTAAACCAACTGGTTTACATATCTATTTCCAAACTATAGAACTATCTATATATTTCATGCCCAAAACTTATGCAAATAAAAGAAAAATATCTTCCTTAATAATCTGCCTAAACTATTCCAGCATTTTCATTTTTTAGGATAGACTTTCCTAAAAGTAAGTATTTTTGGTCGTTATCTCATAAATGCCCACACATTATTTCACATGGATGGGGTAAAATGATAAGCTGTTGAATAATAGTGATACTGCGGCTTTATAAATGAGGTTAGAGAAAAAATTACTAATTTCTTCCCTTGAGGCACGAAAACGTTAAGATATCCCATATTTTCATCGCAGTAAATCCTTTGCGTGGCTTTACAACAAGCACCATTTAGTGGGCTTAAAATGTAGGAACTTTTTCCGCAGTGTAATCTGCAAGGTATCTCCATTTGCATCTGCCATAAAATACTGAAGCAGCATCTAGGTGTAGGACGTAAAAACAAGTAACCTATAGATTAAAGAATTTCGTCGTGCGTAAATGGCAAAAAAATCTCTTTCTCATAATTAATGCAAGTTCTGTCTACGCTTTTTCATGTTCAATTTTGCTTAAATACCAAGAACGAAGTGTGTTTATGGGTTACTGGAGGCAAAATCGTTTTAAAATAGGGTGCTTTTTCTCGAAGGAAAAATATACGGAAGTTGAATTTAAAATCTCTTTTATTTAAACCTTTGTTCTCTTTTTTCTTGCAAAAAAAACTATTTTCACCATGATTACTCTGACGCTACGATGAAATTACCGGTTTATCTATTAAGGTAGATTAATTAGTTATTTTCAAAGGATTTAATACTATTGCCATCTCCATCCAGCAACATTTATCTAATAAGGTAGATTAATTAGTTATTGTAATCTCTCATTTCTGTGACTATCCGTTGTTGTGTCAGTTCCATCCGCTCTACCCTTATAAACTCAACAACAAGGGGAGCTACCCTTAAACACTCAACAACAAGGGGAGCTACCCTTAAACACTCAACAAAGGTCATTCGCCGAAGATTATTTAAAACAAGTGCCACACGAGAAAACATTTTAAATAAGCTCAATACATCCTAAACGGCAGGGTACCGGGTAAATTCAATTGCATTACGTAAAATCGACATATAATCATTTTTTTATGCAAGACACAGTCTTGACTACGTCACAGTCTTGCCGTTGACGCACGACCACATGAAACGCTAAAAACTTTAAACAGCTATAAATACCATAAATTTATTAGAAAAAATGTTAATCTCTTTTTACACCATATTGAATATGAATATGCAAATACTACACTTCGTCACCGGGAAATTTATTTTACAAGCATTTATACGGCTTTTTCAGGGAAACTAGGCCGGAAAATATAAATTTTATTTGATCACAAAGAAACATTTGTTGTAAAACATCTATGTATTTGGATGAAAGATAAATTTGTAAATATACAAAAAAAAAACAAAAATTTAAGACAAACAGGATCTCCAATTTAATAAGAGGGAATAAGTAATGCAGTTTAAATGAGAAACGACCGCTTGTAACTCTACTCCAAACCAGTGTTAGTAAAGAGAAACTAGCCTAGGAGAATCCTAATAAGGCATTAGTATATCAAAATAAATATGTATGTTCAATAGAAATACTAATCTGATTACAGTAAATAATGTTTAGTGATTCATCAGTACAGCTGATCAGACAAGAAATATATAAAAAATTGAAAAAAACGAAACCAAGAATTACATCGATAGTAATCTATTAAATGAATATTCATTATTATATTTTAGTTTTAAATCAGTTTTGTCTTCTCTTCCAAACAATAGAATATCTATTTAAACGGTAACAGGCGTGAAGATAAGAAGTAACGTCTCTTAAAATTACACCATACTCATTTAAACTCAGTACAACTAGTTTAGGATTCAAATCACCGGGGAAAATCTCTATTGGAGGCAGGTGAGAGGTTGATTTATTGAGCAAGAAACTTTTCAGACCCACTTCCAAGTAAATCATGTTCCCTCGTGCCAGAGTTATTTCACTTCTAACCGTGTTCAACGTCTGTTTCACGGAAGCACTAATCACTCAAAATCCTTCTTAAATATATCTTTATGGGAATTTAATTCGGATTCGGAGTGATTATTTTAAAAATCCTGCAGCACTTCAACTTCACAGACTTGGGCCGTGAAAAATATCAATTAAAAGAAAAATATTCCCACATTTTGGAGCTTATAACCTCATTGATTTAGGGACAATAAATAATCATTAAAGGGCATTCATCCAACTTTATTTTATGACTTTAAGTTAGATCAGAAACACAATAGCTATGATTAAAACCTTCACTAATGTCAGTGTTAAGGAATGGTAGCTTCTTCATCCCTAGGTTTTTTATGAATTACTAGCTGTGCTAGGCATGCGTTGCAATGGCCCTTTTCTTTCTAAGTAGGCACACAAATACAAAGCATACATATTGGCACGTTCAAAATTAATGGGAGAAAATTATACAATGTGTATTAAAATAGAGTTGAAATTTTTATTCGAGTGCTTTCGGATATACAACATTTTTGGTCCTTGTGCCCTCTGCAAAAACAAATAAATTTTTCGGCAGTTCCACTCATGAGCATAAAACATATAATTGACTGTGTGAAAAGCATGGCTTTTTCTGATGTAATACATACACACTTGAAGCGATTGACCTTGTGCCTTGTTGATTTTCATTGAGAATGCAAAAAGAACGGGGACCTGTAGTCGTTTGAAATCAAATGGCATGTCAGTGAGAATGATGGGAATACGTGGAATAAGCACATCTTTATTTTTTGTCTTGCCATTCAAAATTGTCACTTATATGACGTTTGGCATCAGTTATTTGTCAGTGAGCCTGGTTCCATTGCACAATCGTGGTGCATTAATGTTTCACAAAAGAATTATTGGTGCGCCGAGATTGAGCGACAATTTGTTTGGTGGAACACCAAAATGATCCAAAGAATTTAAAAACTCAATTGGATAATTAAAAATCTCGTCCGCATTCATAACGCTGTCAATCGATGTGTAGGTGACAGACTCTCCCGAAGTATGTTCGTGGATGGTGTAGTTGATTGCATTGACGTCGGTGTTTTTTGCTACCAAAATAGCACGTTCGCAAAGCCATTGGTGATTTTTGTAATTGGTGAAAATTTGTGGAAAACCTTCAATGAATCAATTTTTCGATCGATGAAACAATGACACAAAAGTTCAATGGAATTGAAATATATTTCGTGTCGGCATCAACTGGTAAATTTCTATTACCAATGTCTAATAACTGTTTTGAAAATATGGTGGACACATTATGCTGCAGATTTACACGCATATTGGTCGTTGACGTGGGTTTATGTACATGACTCTAAAGGTGCGATACTTTGAGGCAAGCGTAGAGTTCATCAGCTGATTTTGAATTAGGTATTGTTGGTCTGCCCCACACGTGAGCATGCAACATATTATTGACCACGTGAAAAGCATTTCCAGATTTAATCCGCATACTTGAAGCGATTGACCTTGTTCCTTGTTGATGGTCATTGATAAGGCAAGGCGAACGGGGAACTGTATTCGTTTGGCTACAACTGTCAAATTAGTCACTGAACCTGGCCTTTAAATGCTGCAGGTGTGAATAAAATTTCATGAAATCGCTAATAAGGTGGTACCACCGTAAAATGAATTAAATGCCATTCTATACATATTCTATCTACTTTTAGAAAAATTTGTCCTCTATCTGATATGAAAAACAAAATAATACCTTTCCGCGCAATTTTATTCTATAATTGAACTTATAATTATATGGTGTTCAAAGGGGGAATGAGAGAAACACGCGGAAAAATAGTATTTTTCCATAAAATATAAATGCCATTTTTGTGGGAAACTGTTTATAAGAAGGAAATAATCCAGAGAAACTTAAGAAAAATAAAATATAGGCCTCTTACCACCCTATTGTTTTAGTTATTAGGGAATTACTGCCGTAATTGAAGTCAAAATGCTGTAATTCGTAGGAAATGGCGCTGCAGTTGGTTCCTATGACTGAAAAAAGTGCTAATTTAAAATGCATTCGTGGAATAATCTGCATTTTTGTCTACCTTACTTTTGGGTTTCTAATGGTAACGAATTTCATCAGCGAAAGCAGGATCTTTTGAACAAAATATAAAAAATGTGGAATTAAGTATTTGTTTTGACTCAAACAGTCACGGTGGGACCTCCTTAAATGGATATTCATGCCTGGTTGCCAAATAAATTTTGTTTTGTTGAAATGGAAGAAACATTGATGAACTTCAAGATAAAACGCAATACTTGGACGAAAACGAATCGTAAAAGAAAATTGAATGAAAGAATTAAGTACTACATTCTTTTATTCGTTCTTTAATACAAATTTCCATCCAATATCTTAAGTGCAAGAAATTTAATAAAGCAATTAAATAAAAACCTGCAACGAATCCAATGATTTTCTTTTGGGAGTAAATATGAACAATATTAATGTAAAAACATACCCAAAAATCGCCATTTTTATAATTTATAAAGGTTTATGGGCACTTACACAACAACTCAACAAAGATTTATCGCAATCAGGTGAATGGTATTGGCGTGCATAAAACACGAACAAAACCAAAATTCTTTTTTTATATATAAGATTACCTGTGCCCGACATGCGTTGCAATGCCACTTTTTCTTTCTAATTAGGCACTTATATACAAGGCAGACATGCACAAAATAAATGATGGACAATAATTTAGCGTATATTCACAAAATTAAATACTCTATATTGAATTCCCTATTCATTTCCAGACTTTCCATGGCTCGGCCCACGAATCTTTTCAGGGGTCAAAATCGGTCCTTAAACAAATTTAAAACCTAGTTCAATGAATTCTTCGTACCTACACAGGAATTCATAACAAAAACATTATGGCATGAGTTTCTATTCCATGCCTATGTGTCGCTTTATAAGTAAATAATATTGAAGAAGTACAAAAATTTTAGATTTTCGACCTTAAAAATCCAATTTTAGGGAAAAGCGAAGCGTATACGAAAAATTGAATTCAAGAATTCAAAACCTTGTACTTAAAGTGATTTTATGATAAACAATTAAAATCCATAAGCAAACAAGGAGACCACTGCACCAAATATTATTCTAAGTACAAATAAATTACGTTACTTTTAACAACTTACTTAATGTTTCACTGATACGATTCTGATGCACGTGATTGAGCAACTCGTAAACTATCTGCTTCCTGGCTTACTTATTGTTCCTCGCTTGTTTGAAAAGCTCTCATGGCAACACTTATTTGTTGAAACTGTTCGCACTCCACCTATTTTACAATTGATTTAATAATTCAGATACCTTCGAAGGCGCGCGCACAACAACTCACCTAAGTTTCCCCGGCATGCGTTCCAATGCCTTTTTTTTCCTTCTAAGTAGGCACATGTATGCAAAGCAGACACATTTATATGTACAAAATAAATGAAAGACAATGGTTTTTGAGTATTAAATTAAAGTTGAAAAAATAAAAATTATTTATTAGTGCTATGGGATGTACGTACATTATTTTTGGTCTTACCACCCTCTGCAAAAACAAATAAGAATTTCGGTTGGCCCACTCGTGAGCATATTGTGAAAAGCATGGATTTTCCAGATTTAATCCACACACTTGAAGCAATTGACTTTTTACATTGTTGATGGTCATTGAGAAGGCAATGCGACCGAGGAACTGTAGTCGTTTGACTACAACTACGAAATTAATATCAGAAACTGGGCTTTTAATGCGGTAGGCGTAAATAACCATTAATTTAAACGCTATTAAACGGATATCCGCGCCTGTTTGCCAAGGAAAAGTTTTAATGTTGAAAAGGAAGAAAGATTGATGAATTTCGAGATAAAAACGCAATACATGGACAAAAACGAGGCGTATAAGATAATTAAATGAAAAAATTAAATACTGCATTCTTTTTTCGTTCTATGATACAAATTTCCATTCAATATCTTGAGTGCAAGTAATTTAATTCATTTTTCATTCAAGTATTCTACCAGCTGATTGGTAGGTTCTTGGACAGTCCCCATTCTGCATCCCACCTCAGAGACATTGTCTCGCTTTCCCTCCTAAGAATGGCCCGTTATTAGATCCCTCTTCAATTCTTCATATCTTCTACCTCCTCTTATTTCGTCCAGAATTCCTATCCTCTTCCTTCCTCTCCCACGCTTCCCCAGTGTTCTCCCCTCTATCACTCTCTTCAACATGCCCTCTCCTCTCAAAACCTCCTCCATCCATCTCTTCTGCCTTCTCCGAACCTCTGCCACAAGCTTCCTCTCCTCTCCGACCATATCCAATACCTCCTCGTTCGTCTTTCTCGCCATCCAGCTAACCTTCTCCATCCTTCTCCAAACCCACATCTCAAACGCCTCAAGCCTACGCACATCCTCCCTTCGCAATGACCAAGTTTCCGACCCATATAGCGCCACGCTCCATATTAAACTTTTCACCAGCCTCTTCTTTACGTCTCTTCTCAGACCCCCCCTCATCAATTCCCTTCTCTTCGAAAATGCTTCTTTAGCGAGCGCAATTCTGCATCTGATGTCCTTACCACTAAACCCATTCGCCTCCAAAATACTACCCAGATACGTAAACTGCTCGACCTGCTCTATCTTCTGCCCTCCCACCCTTATATTCAGCCCCGCCTTCTTACTTCTAGAAAATCTCATTACTTTCGTTTTCTTGTGATTGATCTTCATCCCATACTTTTCGCACTGCACCTCTAATGCATTCACCATTGACTGTAACCCCTTGGCCGACTGACTAACCAATGCTTGATCATCTGCAAATCTCACTGATTTTATCAGCTCCCCTCCTACCTTTATTCCTACAGCCTCCTCCCCCCAAGCCTCCCTTACCATTTCTTCTGAATACACATTAAAAAGCAACGGCGATAGTGGGCACCCTTGCCTCACTCCCCGTCCTATCGTGGCCCATCCCGATTCTCCATTGGCTACCCTAACCTGCGCAGTCTGATTCATATACAAATTTCGAATCAGACGCCTGTCCCTCCAATCGACCCCTAATTTCTTCAACACTCTCATTAATTTCGTCCATTCCACCCGATCGAACGCCTTCTCGAAATCTACGAAGCATGCAAAAACATCCTGCCCATACTCTAGGTTTCTTTCTACTAGCGTCCTCATCACCGCTATAGCGTCTCGCGTTCCCGTCCCTCTCCTAAACCCGAACTGGTCGTCACCCAGGTATTCATTTGCCTTCTTCTCTAGCCTTCTGTTTAGAATCCTCAGAACTACTTTGGCCGCGTGGGATATTAAGCTTATTGTCCTATAGTCTTCGCAAGTTTTTGCCTTACTCTTCTTCGGTATAGGAATTAGTACAGTCTTCGCGAAGTCTTCCGGCCACACTCCATCCTCATAAATCTTACGAATTAGCGCAAAAAGTTTTCCTCTTCCGTTCTTCCCCATGCTCTTTAAAAACTCTGCAGGTATGTCATCTATTCCCACCGCCTTATTCCTTTTCATGTCTCGTAGAGCTCTTTCGATTTCGCTATCTAGGATACTTGGTCCGATGCCATCTCTGTCGATATCGTCTTCCCTTTCTATATCTAACCTATTGGGCCTTATTTCTTTACCATACAGCTCTTCAACATACTCCTTCCACCTCTCCTGGATCTCTCTCGGTTCTACGATTACCTTTCCCGTCTTGTCTGTTATCGTTGTAATTCCCCTTCCCTTATTACCACCGGTCAGTTCCTTTACTTTCCTATATAATGCGTCTGCTCTTCCCTCTTTTTGGTATTTCTCTAACGCGTCGATCTGTTCTCTCCACCACGCCTCTCTTGCTTTCTTTGTTTCTCTTCTAAGCCTGTTATTAAATTCTCGGTATTTTCTCTTACCTAGCTCTGAGTTTACACTCTTCCATTTCCTTCTCTCCTCCATCTCCCTGATCATCTCCTTCGTGATCCACGGTTTTCTAATTTTAGTTGCACTCACTACGCCTACCGTTGCTTTCGCCGCTTCTATAATTCCATTTTTCAAAATTCCCCATTCATCTTCCACTGATCTAACTCCATGATCCTCACCCATTATCTCATCCACCTTCTCCCGATACTTCTTCTTCATTGCCCCAGTTAATGCCTCCGTATTCCACTTACGTACCCTCCTTCCCATTCTTATCTTTTTCAGTTTTACCCGACATTTCATGACTAATAAGTTGTGGTCTGTGTCTGCATCAGCTCCTGGATAAGTATGCGAGTTTTTAACACTATTCCTGTATCTGTGACGTACCATTATATAATCTATCTGGAACCTGTCTGTGTCTCCCGGCTTCTTCCAAGTGTACCTACGTCGAGGATGATGTCTGAACCATGTATTTGTAATTACTAGGTTATTTCTGCGGCAAAACTCCACAGCTTTCTCGCCCCGGTCATTTCTTCTTCCTAGCCCGTAATCGCCCACCTCCCGCCCATCTCTTCCTTCACCCACCACCGCGTTCCAATCCCCCATTACTACCAGGTGCTTACTTCCTGGTATCCTACCAATTATTTCCTCTAGCTGATCGTACACCCCATCTACCTCCTCCTCTTTATGATTAGAGGTAGGCATATAAACCTGTATTATAACTAAATTCGTTGGTTCTGCTTTTAGTTCCACGACTATTATCCTATCACTCACTTGTTCTGCATGCACTACTTTTCTACCAAGTTTCCTATTCATTACGAATGCAACCCCGCGCTGACTTTCATTCCCTCCACTATAAATTACTCTATAGTCGCCGCTCCAGTAATCCCCGTCATCCTTCCATCTTACTTCACCCAGACCCATGATGTCTACACCCACCCTCTCCATTTCTTGCTTTATATTCTCTAGCTTCCCCGCCCTCAGCATAGTCCTAACATTCCAAGTGCCTATTCTTATAGTTTCGTTCCTCTTCTTAATCTTCTTTTCCTCTGCTGCTGCTTCGTCTGAGCAAGGATTTCGTGTGATGACGACCGCAGGGGCCTTGCTCCCACCGCTGCCGGGCACGACACCCGGCCCTCTTGGCCGAGTCCCGTAGTTGCCAGGATTCATTATCAATTGAGAACTGTCCATAATTTCAAGGTTTTTGTTTTAATTGAGGTAGTATTCCTTGGCCTTACTCAATAGTGTTTTTTACGTGACACCATCACTTCAGAGGCCGCCCCACTGGGGTCAGACGCCTTTTGCAGCCGCCTCACTGAGGTACAGACGCTGCGCGGACTACCATTCGTCTGTCTCCTAACCTTCGACCAATCTGGCATGGGTGACCCTACCAGGAGCAATGCTCCTGCCAGTGCAGCTCTAGGGGTCATCGGAGCACGCAAGCCCTTCAACCACGACAAGGTTGTAGTCCAAGAGAAGGGGTAATTTAATTAGGCAATTAAAAAAAAACCTACACCGAATCCAATGATTTTCTTATGGGAGTAAATATGAACAATATTGATGTAAAAACAAAGCCAAAAATCGCCATTTTTATAATTCATAAATCTATATGGGCACGCACACAACGACTCACCTAAGATTCAAGATAATCGACCGACTACTTTTCGAGTTTTACGGTCACTAACATACGCAGGCTGAATTTTTTTATACAAAGAAGATTTTCAGTTTTCAGTGACTGCATGGGATCCTAATAAATTTTATTTATTTTGAGAATTAATTTTGTAATAATTTTTCCTTGTCAGTATGACTGTCTATGCCGCATGAATGAATGACGCTTGGTAAAATGGTTTTTACATGCGTTCTCTGATTACGTAAATCACTCGATTTAGTGGACTAATTCTTAGCTAATTTAATCTTAAATTTACGTGGGATTGGCTATATGTATAAAAGTAATATTTTTAATAGATATCAGTTTTCGGGTCCATCTGCCAAATTCGTGACTTTAATAACGACTTCATGTCTGAGTGATGTACCCAAAGATGTGTAAAATATTCATGGAAATGTGTTTATATCTGTTTTCATGGAGATTTTCCAGCGTTATTTTCTAGGTTTTCAGTGAGTAATGAGTTCAAATTCAATTGCTACTACAAAATAGGATTGCTGATTCTATAATATATATTACATTATTATATTAGTAATTTATATCGTGGTCTGAAGTACTGATTCGTGGGGACGAGGAGTATAAAAATCATTGATGACGATATGTAGCGCAATAGTGGTTGTATTCACAGCTTTTGTAGGCCAAGTATTAGAAAGTTCGTAAGCTCACTATAAATCGGAATCTCTATCATCACTTGTGATGTAGTCCCAGAAGAATTAGTACATGGATAGTAACGCCTATGGCATGACGAGTATTAGAGAAAAATATAATCTTATCGGATTGCAAATTAGGCCGGGTACACTATGAAGTCGTCTCAGGTGTAGCACTGAGTTGAGCTGAGAAGGTGTAGCTTTCCAAAGTCGACGTTTCGACAACCAACTCGTTCATCTTCCTATGTGAAAAACTGATTTCCGAGTTTATTTTTGGCCGGGTTTTTGTACTTAGTTAACAAGTTACTGTGGCTTATGGTTGGTCGGAATTTGGTACTCAGTTATGCGAGCTTCTTACCTTTTCTATTACCGGTCTTCAAAGTTTGCTGACCGTATGTCCTCTGTCTCTCTATGGTATCATATACCGGGAAAGCCTACGATCTTTCAGGTACAGTTATCTCTACTAACGTTCTAACAAGCGACTCGCTCTCAATCTTCAGGGTTTCTGGATTATCTTCATCTCTTCAGGAGCCCTGAAGAAGATGAGCGATTCGCGCCTCAAAACTTCGGCGGAGACGAAGAACCTGACCCGGTATGCAACCTTTGAAGAATTTTTTTATTTATTTTACATCACCACCAAAAATATCTCGTATGCCTTATAACACCTGGATATCTATCTATCTACAACGGATGAACGCACGCAGCCATGTCCTGAGTTGAGAAGAATCCACCCAGGTGAGATTTAAACCCATGACCCTAGAGTTAGCAGGCGAGAACTTTTCCCCACCGCCAGTAGGGCCGACATCATTCTTCAACGTTTATCCTATAGGTTCAAGTACAAAAAATGCCATTTTCCAAACAACAACATACATATACATAACAGATAAAAAAACAACAGTTTCGGATACCGCTATAGGCTTTCGCCTCTTCATGGACTGAAACGTTTCACTGGCATCGGTGTAACAGTAACAAGAACGGAAGCGATATTGACACGGCATTCGCCCGAGGACGGTAGAAAACCCGCAAAACCACCGTCAATAATCCACCATCAATAGTAACAAAATATCTATAATGAATGAATAATTAAAAGAATAAATAGTAATATAAACAGATTTGGAAAATTGAATTATGCATGAAATTAACAGTTTATAGTACATAGACACCGGAACAGAATTAGTTTGTACTTCTTTATTAGGAGTATAAACTCAATGTGAAGAAAAATATAACTTTAAGCACAACTGAAATTCCTGCTAAGACCTGGACTGAATGAAACCTCTATAAGTAACGTTTAGCTGGAAATAAATGAATACGACTATGACTTACTGAATTTTCCCGTGTTACTTTCTGCAGACCGGGAGTACTGGTACAGGGAGGCGAGGTCGACCCTTGAAGACATCCTGTCCTATGGTGCTGGGGACGGCGGCGGAGGTCACGGTCCCAAGGTGCACCGGAAGGGGGGCAGCCAATGGACGGACCACGCTCACGGATGGGAGGTGGGCGTGGCCAGCAACGTGGTGCTCTTCGTGGGAGACGGCATGGGCATCTCCACAGTGACGGCCGCCCGCATCCTCAAGGGACAGAAGCTGGGTGGGTCTGGAGAGGATCACAAGCTCGCCTTCGAGAAGTTCCCCAATCTGGCGCTGGCCAAGGTAAGGGAGATCACAACTATCATCAAAACTCAGTTAGAGAAGGAAAATAAATGATGGATTCCATAAAGCGGTTGAGAAAATAAGGAAAGCGAAATATATTTTTAGCATTGGGATAATTAGGGGCCTATTATGTAACTAATTACTCCGGAGTAACGGAGAATAAGGAGTTATTAAGGCCACCATAGCTCCATTGGCTATTGCAGAACTAAAAATAACTCCAATCAGAGTTACGAATTGAAATTATAAGAGTAGGTCTTGGGTTGGCGCTATCAAACCTCTGAGATAACTCCAATTTTTAATTCCGATTCGAGTTATTTTAGGTTCTGAAATAGCCAAAGGAGCTACGGCGGCAATTATAACTCCTTACACTCCGTAACCCCGGAGTTATCTATCTATATGATATCTGATACGGACGAAAATATTATACCTTCCACGCTAATTTCCCTTGAAATTAGATGGCGACAAATGGGATATTGGTAGAAACACGGGGAAAATAGTATTCTTCCATTATATACAAATGCAAATTTCGTGGGAAACTGTTTGTGAGAAGCAAAAACAAAAAAATAAAATACAGGAACCTTACCAACTTGTTTTTTTTAGCAAATGAATGCCGTAATTGAAGTCAAAATGCGGTTATTTCATGCAAATGGCGCTGCAGTGGGCTCCTATGGCTGGAAAATGTTTCAATTCAAAAATATTCGTGGAAGTATCCGCACATTTTGTACCTCAATTTTGGTTTTCCCAAGGTAAGGTATTTCATCAGCGAAAGCAGGATTTTTTGAAACCAAATAAACAAAAATGTGGAACTTCGTATTTATTTTGACTCAGTCGCGGTGGAATCTCTTTAATCTACACATCTTGTTTTTTAAAATTGACTAATCCAGCCTGCCTTAAATTAAGGCGTAGATGCACGTGAATTGTAAATAACCTGTTGACTCATGTTTTAAATTTTCAATGGTAATGTAAATAACACGAGCGCCTAAATGATGATGATGGTGGTTGGAACTATTTTTTCCTCACCCCTTTAGCTGGTGAAAGAAGGAAGTGATCGTGTTGGTTACCAGGAGTAGACAACTCCACTTAAGCAGAGGCAAATCAAGGTGTATGTAGGGAAGGAAGGAAGGCCTGCTGGGAAAATTAATTTATTAGAGCCACTGAAAAACACGTTTTTTTTAGGACTACGACTTTTAATAATTTAAACAATGACCACAATGAAAACCATATATGCAAACAACATTGCATCATTCGTGGCCATTTTGGTCACATTTACATATTTTTTTTCTTTTTTTGACCATCTCGAATATAGTTGATTTCTAAACTTAATTGTTATTTTAGGATTTTACCTGCGGTGTTATCACTAGTTTATTGAACCAATAAAAACTCTATAGATGCTGCTAGTGTTCTGCATAAAAATAAATCAATAAATCAAAGCGTTTAAAAAACATCCACTGACCAAATTGGGACGAAACCTAACTCATCAGCAGCAGTCATCAACCACTTGCTTCCCAAAATGTTTATCTATCTCTAACTTTAATTCACATACCCATCTCATCCTTGATATTTGATCGATATATTTTCCCATTTGCAAATACATCTATCATTGTCATTCATTCATACTTTGCATACTTAAGTGCTTACCTCAATGTAAGTACGTCTCTTTCTGGTTGCCTCTTATTTCGTTCAATGAGAGCCCAAAACTATTCAAAATTCTATTCTACTTGATCCATTGAACGATCCATTCAAAATACGTATCACCATATTCTATTATGATTAACTCATTTTGATTTCTTGTGCAAAAACGGCGTTTAATATAAATAAGTTTCTTTAAGCGATGAAAAATAGCTGATATTTATAGCATACAAGCACACCGGATAAAATACATGATTTAAGCTATGATAAATTAGCACATTGAATTTCACTACACGATACAACAACATAATATATACGGAAATGATCCTTCAAGTCGTTAATTGTAATACACCTAGCAATTCGACATGAATGCGAATCAAATCTTTACCATAAGGTGGATGTTATAATCCCAGTTAGAATATAAAGCACAATCAGCAGTTATGAGACGTCAAATATTTCCAAAAATATGTAAGGAAATGAAAGGATCGGATATGAACGATCGAGCCAACTTTTTCAAGGTATTTTTCAAAGGGCAAAATTTCACAGCTCATCTTTTAAACTATTTCAACAGCGAAAGAGTAATTTTAAGTAACACAACAAACTTACATATTAGTACCCTATATATAATTCATTATAAGTAATTTACCGGTAAAAGGTGGATTACTTTTAATGGATATTAAAGGCAGTTAGTTAAAATCCTATCAATTTTTTAATGTGCAGGGCCACATCTATCTCAAGCATTTCATTCTTCATCTCAGCGTACGTCCCTCCCTTCTTCATCACCTTCTATAAAACCTATTCTCTTTCCTCCATTCCCCGCCTGCCCAACATCCAGCCCTCTATCACGGCCTTTTTTTATGCCAATCTGCCGTGAAACTTTGCGAGAGCCATGGCTAAAATATTTGCCCAGTTGCCAGTAAGTTTTGCCAAATTTTTCGTAAAAAGGTGACGCGTGAAAATACCAATACTGAATGAATCAGCGGGAAAAAAATCACAATTTCCTTTTGACCGCGTCTTTCTAAAGATTCGGTATTTATGGATCGACGAGGAAGAAGAGCCTTCACATAAAACGTTCGAAGGTTTTCAGAAAGAGAAATGAGAGAGCAGAGGGCAAGGTCTGTATTTTTTTGGCAATTTACTACGAGGCATTCAGCCGCCGAGATAAGGAGCACCCGGCACGACAAAAACCCTCTGTCCTCCCATGTGGTCAATGCTCTCCTACGATAGTGTTCCGGCGCGGAAGTAATGTGGGGACTACATACATTCCGGTTTACAGCACCGAAACTTTCGGAACAGGCCCTATCCCGAATTTACGCTCTTCCGCATCTCCTAAAATTAACTCGAAAACTGAAGCCGTACTCTCGAGGCCACAAGTTTCTCTTCTTGCCGGGGACTACTCCTTTGCTTTCCTAGTGTGTGGAAAGCCTCTCCTACATGGATGAGGAAACAGTTTATAGTGTTTTACAAGACGGCATCACGTTCCTTGCGCCCCCACGACCTTTACGCCGGCTTGCGTCTACTTTAACCTTTATAAGGTTGGGATTGCACAACCGCTAACTCGTCGAGTACACACTTCATTTTAAGGTCACTCACATGATTCAACTTTCCACGGGATATACTTGACGACAGCGTACAAATAATGAACGTATCCAGAGGTATATGAGCCAGGATTGTGCCGGGGCCTAGGATGGGCCGGGAACTAGGATTTCGTTTTGGGTGGGGGTGCATATTGAGCATAATCGCGCGTGAGGGAAGAGTAAACATTTTTTACATTAGGAGAATATTTTAGTGCTAATGCAATTACGAGTGCAACTATGACTGCGGTTTAACACCCATTACTTAAAAATTTTAGCTACAAAAACTTATGAATGAATATATAATCCAGTTTTTCATATTTTTATAAATTATAAATATACTTATTTAAATAGCTGTCACACCTGCAGAATAAATTAATTCAACATTATTTCTTTGAAAAAACAAATATAACTTTTTCGTATTGTACAACTCTTTTAATACAAATCCAAGTTATTGGGGGGAGAGGGCTCTGGACCCCTGACTACGTCACTTCCACATGAACATTCCTTAACCAAAATGGAAATCCCTCGTATTTTGTCTAGCAAAAAAACGTTTCTTCAAGTCAAGCGGGAAATGATATAGCATAGATACGACTTCCTAACGTTAGAAATCACTTTTAAAAGATAATATTAAAGGGCATAAAATAATGAATATTAAATGTAATAAGAAAATATTTGTCAATACTATTGGAGACTAATCAATCAATTACGTCATTTTTATTGCTTTCCTCTTAAGGCGTCAAATCCATATGGAATGATCACTAAGTCAATATTATTATTTGCTTTAGCTAATTGTCCAACCTAAATTTATACAGGAAATAATAAACGGAAAAGTAAAGGAACTCGTTGTATTGTATTCTTGCAGTCATTTTTATACAAAGAGTAGTGTGTTTCACCAGGTTACTTCAGCTTAAAGGTCTATTCATGATGGGTAAGGACTAATTATTGGTTTTCCCACGGATATATATTTAAGTAAACGTTCGGTCGTTTATAAAGTAAACATGAAGTAAACTTTCGGTAGCTGGAAAATTAATTCCTGCCGAATTCTCGGAGTTGGAGACGGTCTTGAAGTAATTTTATACGAGACGTAGGTACTCATGAGTGGAACTGACCTACGTATTTCAATTGATTAAAAAACTGATATAGAAAGCTATTTTAGGTTAGGAAATTTTCAAATATTTAGTTTTCATCAGATTTTTAGGGGGGAAATTTAAAAAATTGATTAAAAAAAGATTTATATAAACATTTTACAATCGAAAATTCAAAAACTATACCTTTGTGCAAAAATGCGGGATTTTGGCAACAAAATTAAATTAACGCCAAACGCTGAGAAATTGGCATTTCATCTGGCAAAAAACAACTTTACCTTCTTACGTCTAACTACCTACATGTAAAAGGTCACAACAGCAAACGGATAACACCATTAGTTTACTACGGTAGAGAACTACAGAACCTACAGAACGATGCTGCCTCCACACTTATTTAGGGGATAGAAGAATTAACACTGCAATTCCAAATGGCTACCATATGGAATTGCAATGTTAATTCTTCTATCCCTGATATCAAGGAATTCCACCAAGTAAGGTCTGAAACTATCATCCACAAGTTTTTACCTTGGGTGACCCTTCCCTTACGCTTCAATTCCACAAAAGATTGGAAAAGTATTTTCCGGGTTAAGGCCGCGTTGTTCCATTTGGGCGGACGACAGTTTCGGGCGCATTCCAGCTCCCGTCTTCAGGTCCAACTTATCTGCAGAGCATCATTTTCTTCTATATATATCTAGTCAGGTGCGCGCTGATACGTTCGGTTTGAATCCCATTGTTGGAAAAGCCGTTTGAAAGATGCAGGGAGAGGATAACCGTCTTCCCTGTTGAAGGTCTTTCCGTGGTTCACTATTTCTATTGCCTCCCTTATCAGCCGAGGGAAATATTTATTTTCTCTGACAATGATTTTGGATTCGTGGAATTTAATCACGTGTCCGGGTTCTGACCATGCATTCTCTGCAACTGCGGAAAGGCGAAAATTTTTCTTTTCGGTTGCCTTACGATGTTCTTCTAATCTGATTTTTAGGGATCTAGATGTTTGACCGATGTATGATTTACCACAGGTACACGACACTTCATACACTCCTTCGTATATGTCGTGTTTGGCGAGAACTCTTGCGATCCTCTCTGAAGTTCCTGCGACGTATGGTAAGATAGCATGTGCCTTTGCCTTCTGATGGTCTTCTCTTTCAGTCTCCAAGGTCGCATGACGTTTCTCTTCTTCCTTACGCGCGATTTTTCGAATTAATTCTCGGTTATAGCCATTCCCTTGGAGTGCGGCGAGGAGGTGTTGTGTATGAAGTGTATGTGTATGAAGGAGTGTATGAAGTTTCGTGTACCTGTGGTAAATCATACATCGGTCAAACATCTAGATCCCTAAAAATCAGATTAGAAGAACATCGTAAGGCAACCGAAAAGAAAAATTTTCGCCTTTCCGCAGTTGCAGAGAATGCATGGTCAGAACCCGGACACGTGATTAAATTCCACGAATCCAAAATCATTGTCAGAGAAAATAAATATTTCCCTCGGCTGATAAGGGAGGCAATAGAAATAGTGAACCACGGAAAGAACTTCAACAGGGAAGACGGTTATCCTCTCCCTGCATCTTTCAAACGGCTTTTCCAACAAAGGGATTCAAACCGAACGTATCAGCGCGCACCTGACTAGATATATATAGAAGAAAATGATGCTCTGCAGATAAGTTGGACCTGAAGACGGGAGCTGGAATGCGCCCGAAACTGTCGTCCGCCCAAATGGAACAACGCGGCCTTAACCCGGAAAATACTTTTCCAATTAATCACCGCGGAAGCCTCCGTACCAATTTCATCCACAAAAGATTGTTGCACGAAGAGCTATTTGATTTCCTATAGTTAAAACTTACTGTTTACCAACCGCAACCAGATTCATTAAGAAATAAATTAAATTTTCCCTTTAAGCTCTTAGGCCCAGTTTTATGATCTCTGGCAATATATTTCTCGTAATGAGAACTGAACTTGATTTCTTTTCATATTGATAGCGCTCATTTCAACAAACCTGTACTTGAAACTGAAGTCTAAGTTACCATATCGCTAACTTTAGGTCTTAGTGTTCTTTTGATTAACGTTAGGCATCATAAAACCGATTATCACTCTTTTCCCCACCTTTTCTTTCCAATTGTTACTAGTCTTAAAAATATACGTATAAATAATACAATGAGTGCACAAACGTAGTATGTGATGCTAATTTAGCGTTTTTAAAGGTCAGAGAAAAATCATCTCCAGCTGCACTCCCACGACGTAGCTCTCATGCCTTTCTGCAGGGCGTAGAAAACAACCTCATTCGTGAAAAACCCCTTTAAAAGCAGCATGAGAAGTGGGTCACCTCAGGTTGCCCAAACCCTTCTTCTCTGCTTATTAAACTACAGCAAGCCACCGCTTCCTTAAAGCAAAGTCAAAAATGTTTTCGTCACACATTTCTGACTCATGCAACACGTAGTTCATCGTTCGCAGAATGAATGAAATCTAAGCATCCCACTGACTCAACAAATTAATGCAAATGACGTTCATCGTTCACGTGCATGACCCATTTGCTTCGCTCATCACCCCATGAGATTTATTGCTCCTGCTTCGTAATCCGTCGTCACTCGAGTTGTGTCACGACATTAACCGTACGGGAAATATTTTCACAAATCTTCGCGATTTTAAGACCGCACGGTGTTATGTGGATACATCAAGCTTTTCACAAGAACCCCTTCATTTGCTTGCGTAATAACTCTTAAAATATTCCGGGTGGTTTTAAAGGGTTTTGAGCAGGGAGTCCCCCAAGGCATTAGAACCATTTCGGTCGGTTTGGGGGGGGGGGGGGGGGTCATAAATACATGAATGAGACTTCCCCTTCGGGTGTGCTAAAGAACCTCCTTCCGTTGCCTTCTTCATTTCCTTGACGTTCGAAACCGGTGAAAGTGTGTGTCCCTCCCACTCACTGCACAGTAATTAAAGCCTATTTCCTCCCTTCCTGCTTCTCCACCATCCAGATTAATCACCGAAAAACCCAACCTCCCGTCCCCTCCCATCTTAATCGCAACGTTTCTCCCCATCCAGCAGTAGCATTGTGCGTTTAAATATTCCCTCAGTCAGACTCATTCTCATCCCTTTAGAGCCGTGCGTTCAATTTACATTTCTCCCACTAACTCCTTAACGCAACCTCCCTCCCACACACCCCCCCACCACGCGAGGCTCGTAAAGACTTTCGATTCCTTCCCTTTTGGAGAAGTGAGACCACCGCCGCTGGCGGATGAGATGGAATGAATTCCACTCCCCACCTCTTTGCCACTCTCTCTCTCTCTCTCTCAAGAGAGAGGCCCTTTTAAGGATGTAGAACATCTGAGGTGGCATTTCGGGAGGCGTGTAATGTAAACTCTTGCCAGGAAGTGGTTCTCCATCCTTTCTTCAAGGATCCTCGAAGGATAAAATCGATGCGTTTCTCCGGCGAGAGCACTGAATGGTGATCATAGCATCAGCTACAGAAAGAGGGAGACAAATACTACATAGATTTCCACCACGCCATTCCCTTTCGGGGTGAGCAAATCCAAAGAAATTAGTTATTGCCGTTAGCCCTACATATTTGGCTGCCATTTAATAATTACTTCCATGATACCCCACCCTTAAAAACCACTTTTTACTCTCTTAAACTCATGCATTGCCTAATAGACGCTCTCCCATTCTTAAGAATCCTAATATTCCTCCTCTTTAGAGTCTCTCCTTCCACATTCACTCATGAATTTCTCGATCTACGCCCTCCTCTCACACCATTCACTCTACTATCATGTATCTGTTTCGTAATTCGGCTCTCTCCCATTTTTCTGAAATGGTCAAACCAACGAAGCACACTCCTTTCATTTATGTACATTACTAGAGTACCCAGCCCATATTCTTTCATGTAAAACTCATTTCTATCCCGATACATCCTGCGTTTCCCGCAAACACTTCTCATGGTGATCAGAGCATCAGGACCGGGAGCAAAAGCTACTACTTTTAACCAGTATCAAAACAACCGCTGATGAGTATAAATACTTCTACATTCATTATTTTCATCACTATCGGATCCTCTGCCACATAATTTGTAGGTTTTTGAATAGCCCTTAGTTTTAATTCCCCTACTCCGTGTCCTCTTTTAAATTTGGTACTCATTACTTTCCCGAGGTAGTCGCACACTCATGTCAGGTGGTGGATCTCATCTTCACTCAAGGTCCTCGAAGGATGAAATCGATAAGTCTCGCCGGCGAGCTCTTAATGGTGATCAGAGCATCATGATCGGAAAGAGGAAGACTTACTCAACTTTAAATACATCAAAACCACCCATTAGGGGTAGAAATATTTATGAATTTATCGTTTTCATCATTAGTATTCTACCAGCTGATTGGTAGGTTTTTGGACAGCCTCTGCTTGTACTATCACTATTCTATATCATCTTTTAATATTTATAAACAACTATACATTCTCGCGTGAGTTGTTCGCTCATGTAAAGAGGATCTCCTCTTTACTCAAGGTTCTCTAGAGTGAACATTAATGCGTCTCGTGGGCGAGCACTCAATGGTAAACAGAGAATCAGGAATGCGAAGACGGTGATGCACAAAAAACAGACCTGTTAATTGTTCTATTGTCTTTAAAGAGTAGAAATTACAATACATTCAGAGTCATTACTGACCTTGTATATATTGACCAGCACTGGTAGACTTTTGGACTGTCCCTAGCATAAATTCCCCTTTTGGGGGTCAGCTTTCAAATCTCCTACAGAAACCTCATTATCATAACACTATTGTTTTTCCATCAATCTTTCTGCCTCGACTCACGTCGTCAAAGATTTACAACATTCATAATTACTTTCCGGGCTTCCCCTGCCTATCAACATATCTTCCAAAAATGCATTTAAGTACGGAATTCACAATTGCCACGATAATAACATTCTAAGAAATACATTTAATCCGCCCTTAACATTTGATGGATCTCAGAAACATTCGGCATTGAAGGGCTTCGCATCGAAGTTCTATATTTGAAACAGTAGAGGAATATCACTTGATTTTACACTCATAGGTTGATAGCAATACCTGATAAATGAAGCAATATTACGTAATTGTTCTCACATGAACCTAACGCACATAAAAATTATCATAAACGTGATATTGAAACCGTCGCTACAGATTTTGACGATGGGATGTACAACTGTGGTCATCATTCTAGAAAATTTGGAATAAGTAATGCTTTTTAACAAAAAACGTTTAACAGAGCAACTGAATTTTAAGCTCAAATATCTTTTAAATTCCTGCGTTATATATTTCTTCTCCTAAATTCTCTTAAACTCCTCTCTCCTCATTCATTTCATAAAAAGAGATCATAATGAAACCAGGTTGATCCAAACTCAGTTACATTTCTCTCTTTATTTTTGTAAGGATTTGACTCGTTATGAATTAAAATTACAACTATGAGCTCACTACATGCTATAAAATATCTAAAATAAAATGGAAATGGTACCTATAAGACCTGTAGCTACCCGGTTTCATAAGAATAGGAGGCACACAATATATTTGCAATTTGAGTGAATAAAAAAAATAGCAAGAATCACTCATTTTCAAACGCATGGTTTCGTTGCTAAATATCACATGCTTGTGAAGTGTTTATTTCTCTATCTCACTGAAATAAAAGTTAATTATTTCATTGAATTAAAAATTAAGAATTGCAATAAGATATTTGCATTTTATTTTAATAAGTTTTTCTCATAGATATCAACTTGCTTTGGGAACATCACAGCGGCAAGTAAAGCTCTCCGAAATTAATTCGAAGAAATTTGTCCTTGCAAAGTAATTGCTAATTCGTCTCCGTTGTCAATATAGTTTACCCTTTTTTAATTAAATTTACACGCAGATCCTTGATTGCGTTGGCACCAGGGGTGGGGAGAAGAGAAGGCAAAATAATAACTAAGAAGGGCCAATCGTGTTTCATGAGGTGTGACTTTTCACATTTCTTCTCAGGGGGCACCCATTTGAGAAATGTTGAGGGTAATACGATTTTATTTTACTTGAGAGTGGTTGGGAGTGAATCCGAAGCCTATTCCTTTTCCAAAAAACAAGTGAAGCGTGAGAAAGAGGGTAGGGGGGAGGACCATCAGAGAGTTTCCTTACCCTTTTTTTACGCTTTTGACAGTCCCGTCGTTTTTACCAAAATATACGCACACTTACACGCTGACGTACATATAACATATACATATATATATGAATCTATATAAAAGAAATAATCAAAATTCTTCCGCACCCTTATGGCGCAATGGGACCTCGATCTTGTAAGTTATTGTACCGCGAGAAAAAGAAAAGAACTTGGAAGATAACAGAGGAATTGGGACGCACATATTACTCTCCGTCCTTTTCCTCATCCAATTCTCTTTCCCTCTTCTCTCTCTCTTTTTCATGACAGACGTACTGACACCCGTTTTAATACGCCCATACCTAGGCTGGTGGGGTTAATGTTTAGATACCACATTTTCTCGAAGGCGTACGGAGAAATTGGGTTAAGAATCAAGGGAAACATAAGAAGAAGACTGTTAGAACGGAGCTATGGGAAATGAATACGCTAGGGACTGTAAAGAACAGTAATTAGAAGGACGAAGACTTGGGATGAAAGAAATACAGCGTACATCAAACGCAGAGTACCTCAAGCTGAGAAGGTACTCATGATGGAAAGGTAACTACTATAGTCAAAAAAGTTAGGAATACTAACGAGTAAACGGTTCCTGAAAACATTCGTGTAAAGCTTTGAACTCTATGGATCGAATGTATTGGGCATCGGAAAAGCAGATTAGGAAATGTGAGAAATTTTGTAACTTGGTGCTGAAGGTGGGCGCTGAGGATCAAGTGGGTGGATAAAATAAGAAATGAAGAATTATACTGTAAAGTAGAACAGGAAAGGACCGAATGAAAAACTATACAGAAAATAAGAACAAATAGGAATGAGCACACTCTTAGGAAGTATGGTGAAGTAGAACTCGGCGTCCAAGTTGAAGTTCTCTTAAAGAGACCCCAGTTTAACGACCCAATCGATGGATGGAGGAATGCCCTTGAAAAACACTATATGTGGTATCCAAGTTAGTATTATCGTTCCAATGATCTATCTCCACCACTGCCGAAATTCAAACCAGGGTCATCGTCAAAACTCAGTACCCTGGCCAACATCAACAACCCGAATCCCAACAGGGGTTAGTGTTTCGGATATTTGAAGTGCATATGAAAGAAAGGGAACGCTTTCGCCCATGGGTCGAAGACTTATTTGGGAGCGTTTAGTAGCTCCCCTTGACATGATGGAGAGGGTTTTTAAATGGAGAAAGAAAGAGAGCAAGAGGCTAGAACGAAAGAGAGAAATGTACTATACGCATAGAGAGAGGAAAAAACAGGATATCAATAAGATGACCCATAATAGACGAAGTATGGAACCAGAAATAATGGAGAGATTAGGCGAAAAGGGAGGGAGGAAGGAATAGAAGAATACGCAGTGAATAGTGGGGTTGGTAACACGGATATAGTGCACCTACATCTACTAAAATCCATGCAATATAATGTGTGTGCCATGAGGCGATTCCACACCAGGCATGCAGAGCTCGTACCATCCCAATATGGAACCTCGCACGCTATCTACTTGGATATATCCGACAGTAGTAAGGAGAATAATGCCCGGCCAAACCGAAGATCAATGGAGTGCTACGTTAACAAACAAGCTAGCATGCATTGCATGGGCTCGGATACTCTTAGCGATTGGAATCACCCATACCATTGGTTAGTAAATATTGTGAGATATTAGCTCGGACATAAAACAAATTCTTGCGCGGCATTTAAAGTGATACGAAGCGATAGCAATAACGAAAATATTAAAAACACAAGTACTAAGTCTAGTCTACCTAGTTATATTCAGTCTCGTCTTCATACCTCAACAGCCATGTTGACATGAAAAAAATCACAAATTATAGACGCACGCAAAATATAAAATTAGCATCCCATTGCAGACATTAAAAAAATGATAAAAAAAGAGAATGTACGCGTGAAAGAAAGCGTTTCAATTGAACCATATACGCATATAAGCGCGCCTATTTGCTTTCTCTATTATGAGGCCCATGTTTTGGAATGGATAAAAACATATCAGTGATATAAACATATCAGTGCACGGAGCTGAGTAATAGGTAGGACAAAGACAAAGAATAATCCTAAAAATAATGACATAAAATAGTTAAAAAAATGACACCTATTAGAAAATTCAAGACTTCTATGTCTTTTCTTACAACTGACTCGAAAATATAAAAAAATAACCGTACCCTGGATGGTGAACATCCACTCGAAGAGTATTCGATACCAAGACCTCTGGTTTAGCAGGGCGGAGAATCTACCTTGCCGTCACCAAGCGGGGCAATCACGAGAGCAATGATACCCAAAGGAACGGAACGAGCAAGAATGGAAGAGAGACACTTGAAAAGGGAAGGTTGGATACAAGCACGCACAGTCAATAGGGAGGTTGTTATCTCCGATATGGAACATGTATCTGAAAGAAAGTGAACGCGTTCGGTTATTGATCGAGACACACACATTTATGCGCGGCCATTCGCTTTCTCCGATACGAAAGACCATGTTTTGGAATGGAGAATAACTGAGATAGCAGCTGGTTTGTCGCAGAGATACGTATGCATACATGCATATGATATCTTGGGAGGACTAGACGTAAGAATAAAATCAACACAGTGACATAGAGTGAGATAGCAAGAGGGTAGACAGTGTGGGGTAATATTCACTATAGTCGACTAGTTCCTCCTTTGAAAGGAAAACGCACACCAACACACAAGCATACTGGAACAAGGCTTTATATTTGGCTAAGATTACGTTTTTCAAGTCCCCCGCTTTTTCTAATGTTTCGGAATCGAAATTTCAGTTCACAAGAATTCCCTGAATCATATTTTTTATTTTGTTTGCAAAGACTTTCACCAAAAATCATCATGACATCATGAATGATGTGATGTTTCCCCAGCGTATCATCTGAAGGAGGTTTTTTTGGGTGTTCCATCAGATCAAGGGCTCCATCTCTGCCGATGCGACGTTTCGAGGAACCACTCGTCCATCACGGCTTCTGACAGAGCAGCTAATTTCAGCGGAGCAACCAGACCACGTGGACAGGTCGCGTGCAGGCTACCAGAAGGGTGGACAACTTCCCATAAAAACTGACGCAAAGCTTAGAACGACGAGTTACAAGTTCCAAAAAAGAGTACAACCTAAACTTTATGACTAGCGCAACACTTTCCCATGACGCTCAACAGAGTCACTTTGGCTCTGATGAACCGTATAGTTTGTGCAATTTTCCAAACACCACGAACATGCACAAATGATACTGTACGCAATCACGAGCACGGCTGCAACGATGAAAGGGATAAACTCAAGGGGATGAAATTCATCATTTAAAAAAATCATTTGACTTTAACAAAACTTATACAGGTTCGAATCCCGGTCTAGTCAAATGATATTCTCACGGAAAATTTCATCCCCAAGGGGTGCAGCTACGCTTTGGCTTCTTTCATAAATTATATTTTCTTAAAATGGTAACAATAAGATTATCATTGTTGATAGGGTTTGTGTGGTGGATAGAGTACTGACTGGCTTCCCATTTCAAGGGCCCAGGTTTGAATCTTGGCTGTGACCATAATGTTTTGGGTACTTAAGTGCTGGGCTAAAATTGTAGTACTCCGTTCGTCGGATGGGACGTAAAAATGTGGCCCCGTTGTCACCCTTTTCTTTAATAACAAGCTAATACCGACATCATGGTTCTCTCCACCGTTCCTCCATTCCCCAATCAATGCTTTCATTGCCAACCTATCCACTTGTCAGACGCCACTGCGCCATGGTCACCTCTCCAAGAAAATAACAAGCAAAAGCATAGGAATCTTCATTGGATAGATGGGGTAATTTTCAAAATTACACGAACAGCACTCTTATTGCGTTTTTGGCAAAGAGCAATCGTGGAAATTTCCCGGAACTGAAAATCAAGGAATTTCCGACCTGAAGCAACGGTAGCACGTGTCACTCAGTGTGAATTGAGTAAGACGAAACATCCTCTTCCCGCGCGGTTTTAGGTCTCTTGTCCCAAAAAATGTACGTATAAACTCGACTCTTTCTCACTACTATGATCAAGGAGTATCTTTCCTATTTTACGAAACTACTTGTTTTGGATTCGGGAAGGAAAATTGGGGAAAATTCTCGAAAAGAGGAGAGGATTCCTTCCTGCCCGGAACCACTGGTTGAGATAAAGCTCGCTGTGAACTCAGGCGAGAAGGAAGCAAAGGAAGATGAAATTGAGATCTATTGGGGGTAGAGAAAGGCCAACGACTTTGGTAATTGAATTCGTAAATGTATCGCCGAGCGCCATGAGGTCCGCGCTGGGTAGAAATGCTATCGGTTCAGCCATGTGGAATCATCGGAGCATATTTTCGTAATATACGGCGCACACAAAAGAGCGGACGACTAATTCAGTTGATTCCAAAATTTTCAAGTCAGCGGAACTCGTGGAGCATTGTGAAAGCAGGCCAGGAAAGGAAGGTTCAGTACCACTCAATAGAGGTGAATTCTAAACGACAAATAAAATGAGAAACGAGGAGTACGAGGAGAATGTTTGGACCTGTATGCTGAAGAATATTTATGCTAATAAAATACTACGCCCTCGGTCACCCGCCCATGCCCTGGTGGACGCCTTCATTTTCTACCATCACCAGCCTGGGTCGTCTTCCTCGACCCCGACCTTCCGGACGTAAGGAGCCAGCTGATCATTTCCATTCCTCCATCGCTTCACCTTGTCTCTTGGGGGACAGGTTTAGTATTGTTTGTGCTCTGATCCCATTTTTGGGGTAATAAATCTACTGTTAAATTAGTTTTACGCCTGTAACTTATTTTCCGTCACCAACCCAGCCCCCGAGTTATCTCGATCCCCCGGACAACGGTCCAGTGACATCAAGAGATATGTGAGGTTAAGCTCGCTATTTGTTCACTATCCTTACACATGTTTTAGATTACACAGTTTGCGAAGAAATTTGATCGTTAGAAAGTTATTATTGCAATTCCTAGGGGCATCTCTTTTGAGTAATAATTCAAGCAGCTAAAATATACAAGCCTCGACCATTCGATTCGTAGCGTACCTATTGGGACAACAAAAGGTCGTGATTCGTAACCCACCATGCCTTATGCACCTGTTTGTGTCATAGCGCAATATATCCTCTGAGTGCGTAAATATTATAATGTCTACCACTTTCGCTAAGGCTTCCTTATACGCCCAATGATTCTACCGTGCACCATATTCAATTAGCCTGATCACTTAGTCATATATATTGTTTAACCCTCCGGTGGGCGCGCCAAATTCACTCCCACCAGTGGGCGCGCCGCGGAAATTTTACCGCAAATATATTTTCATTATTATATTTAAGGGCAAGATAATTTACTAATAAAAAAGGCTGATTAAGTTGTTACACTTACATATTTTATTGTTTGACACTGAATGTTCATTGTTAATTATCTTAGTTCATATCTAGGTCCTGTTCATCTTCCCATCTCATACATTTTGTCTCTTGACGACAATGCCTCCTTCATACATTATTTTTACATCACTGGCACAAAATATTTGACCTGAAATTTTTATACAACCTACAAACATGGCATATTACTGGTTAACATGCTTCAGGAACCGGTTCCTTGTTCTTATATTTTCCTAAAATTCTTTAATATCTTTAGTCAAACGTCAAACTCTCTTCGATATCACACAGCTACTGAAGCGTCCGGTGGATAATTGATCCAGATATCGGAAATACTCCCTCCAATCATGAGAAATAAATACCTGGAGACACAGGCATTAAATACAAACGGTACCAAATGGAGAGCTCAGAAACTAAAATATGCGGCAATTTGCCGCGGGCGCGCCCGCCGGAGTGTTAAGGAATAATTTGCCTTTTATTGACACTTAATTCTAAGCACGAATAACTAAAACTGACTTGCCTACTTAGAGCTAAATATTTGGTAAAAAGTAATCAATTTTGAGGATATGGAACCCTTAATAATATGTTCCTGACTTATTGTAAAATAAGTTTTCTGTTGGATATTTCTCGGATTTTGCGTTGAGTTGCGTAACTGGGAAGGAAATACTCAGGGTACTTTGGCACCAGAAAAAAAACTGTTGTGACTTCACAGCTGGTTGCCTATGTATCTTCTTTCAAGATAGCATTTTTCAACTAGTTACATTTAGGCTGGAATGGGTACCTGAAGACACTTTGAAGGGGACGGTTTGTTCTCATCTCTCTTTCGCCAATCTCAGCAAATAATCATGGTCATATGCGTTGTTTCACAAGCCCATCCCTAAGGGCAAGTCATTGGGAATATCTGAGTGGCACTTTCAGAAGCAAAGCCTATAAGGAATGAATTGATGAGAAAACAAAGTGCTGCGCAGGAGAAAATGTATTAAAAATATGATTTGGGTAACTTCAAAATGGTGGTTTAGTTTTTTCTCTCATAGCTTTAGATTTTTTCCGGAAGTTGTTGGCATTTCCTTATAATAGAGAATAAAATGCTTGCTCTAGCCTTCCAGGGAATTTAGCAGAATCGAACTGGTGATTGCCGTGTCAACTGCAACAACCCTTATCACGGTGTAAACCCAAGGTTGCCCACACCCTTCCACTCTAGCTGGATAGAGAGAAGTTGACAATTCAAGATAGGGCGATGCACTGGGAATACGACCCTTCATGATCGAGTCTTCGGAAAGGGATGTATGACATGACATATTAATTGTAACCTGATCTCTTCACAGATGCACACCCCACAAATTAACAGTGCATTTTCATTATATCCATTTCATAACATACGCACCAAGCAGAACACTTCATAACAAATCCCAAGCAGAGTTGAAGAGCGCTAATCAATATTTAATGTAGTCATCGCATCCTAGATTGTTGTTTTTGAGTTGATTTTCAGGAAAAAATCTAGGATGGACAATTTAGTTTTTAAAATTACTCTGTGATAAAAAAAATTGCGTTTTTATTATTTATTTTGAACGAACTCCATAATTATACTCAAAATACACGGCGGTGACTATTGTGATTTTACTGAGTGAAACCTACCAAGATAAGCAAACGTTTTGCCTGCGCATATTTTTCGATTACTCATCTTCCGAGTGCGTTAAAGGGCGCTGATGTGTTTTCTCTGCGCAAAATTCAACATGTTGAATGGACAGCTCCCATAGTAACTCCGTTTCCTCTCCATTTTAGTACTTCAACCATCAGTGCAAATAGCGGAAACGTCACTGCTAACTTACTCGATAATAGCCTGGAATGGGCACGAGACGTTCATTTTAAACGATTAGATATTTGGTGTTTGAAGACATTGGTGCGTAGAATAGCTAGTAAAAAACATTTCCATAGTTATAAGTAATGGAATAATTGCTTCCTGGCATCGATATCAGATCCTGCAGAAACACCTTTCAAGGAGAGCGTTCAATATGATTAATGACGACTATGCTGGAAGTTTGCCTTACCTGATCTCGTAAGCTAATGGGGTTTAGCCCTAATATAAAAAGTGTCACTTATGTACGTCTTTAAATCTCCGAAAGATATGAAAAACATGATAAATTTACTCTCAAACTTACTTTTTAATTTTTGAAGTACCTATAATAAACATGATTTATATGTTGCTATATTGATTTTAATCTTTCCAAGGACTACAACCTTATTGTGGTGAAATAAAAAACCTTGAAATCTAAGACACTTCTTAAATGAAAATTAATCCTGGCAATTACGATACTTGGGCGAGCTCTGACGAGCGACTCTTCCGACTCTGAGCCCGGCAGCGGTGGGAGCAAAGCCCCTGCAGTCGTCATCACACAAAATCTTTGCTCGAAAGTAGTGGTTATTATAGAAGAGGAAAAAACGATAAAGATGAAGAACGCAAAAATAAGAATATGCAGGTGGAATGTTAGGACTATGCTAAGGGCGGGCAAGTTAGAGATTACGAAGCGAGAAATGGAGAAGTTGGGTGTAGATATTCGAATCTTGAGCGAATTAAGATAGGCAGATAGCAGGGACTACTGAAGCGATGGTCATAGAGGGATACATAGTAGAGGGAATGAAATCCAGCGCGATTTTATATTCGTAATGGACAGGAAAGTCGGTAAAAAATAGTCTACGTAGATCAGGAGAATGATAGATTAATACTCGTAGAGCAGAAAGCAAATCCAAGGAATTTAGGCATAATCCAGGTGTATATGCCTACCTCTTATCATAGAGAGGAAGAAGTACAGTAACAATACATATATCTCAGCGGGAGTATGTTTAGTTCAATAAATATAGGAAGAAAGTGCTCATAACGTTGTTTAAGAAATATAAGTATTACTATTCTTTTATGCACGAAGTAGGCTGATGTAATAGTGTTATAATAAGCTCCGCCCCAACAGGTAAGCCCGTAATCCAACTTGGAGTGTACCAAGGCATAATAAATCATTTTTCGGACAGAAAGGAAACATTTATAACGAATGAAATAAAATTTGGTGAGACTACGCTTCAAAACAGCACTTACATTTGCAATTTGCTTATCCCATTTCAGGCAATAATCAAATGTTACTCCCAGATATTTCACTTCCTTTGCTATTATAATGATAGGGCAATTGCAAGGATGCGTTGAACAGTCTAAGGTGTGATACAGTAATTTAGATACTACATGGTTTATACACCAGCTGGAGAAAAAAAAGATTTAGTATTATATCTGAGAGTAAGCTTCGTAGTAATGGGGGAATCGATTGGGTGGGTGGGTGAAGGGAGAGATGGGCAAGAGGTGGGTAATTATCGGCTAGGAAGGAGAAATGACTGCTGCGGGAAAGCTTTGGAGATCCTCAACGTACGTATACTCGGAAGAAGCCGGGAGACACAGATAGGATTAAGATAGATTACATAATAACTTGACCCAGATTGAGGAAAAGTGTAAAAAATTCAAAAATCTATCCAAGGGATGATCCGATTAAGATGATAACTTATTAAAGATGAAATGCTTCGTTAAACTCAATAAGATAAGAATGTGTAATAGGATACTAAAGTAGAATACAGAAACATGAACTGGGGTGATGATGAAGAAGTACTTAGATCAGTCTGGTAAAATCTTGGGACTAGAAGAACATAAACTCAGAGCTGGGCAAAAGAATATACAGGAAACTTAACAGCAGAGTAAGAACAAAAATAAGGAAAGTAAGAAAGGCATTGTGTAGAGAACAGAATGACTCCAGATATTTCCGACCGAGAAATTTCAAAAAGAAGGAAGATGATTATGTAGGAAAGTAAAGGAATAGAAATGTGGCAGTAAGGGAAGGGGAACCGCAGTGATAACAGACAAGTCAGTAAAGTTGTCTGCCGTAGAATTAGAAGAGATCCAGGATAGGTGGAAGGAATATATTGAAGAACTTTTAGATAAGAAAATAAGGCCCAGTACGTTAGATATTGTAAGGGAAAACGACATCGACAGAGATTGCATAGGATTCGGTTTCTTAGATAGTGAAATCGAAAGAGCGCCACGAGACATGAATAGGAATAAGAAGGTAGGAATAGATAGCATGTCTGCAGAGTTATCAAAGAGTATGGGGAAGAACATAAGAGGAGAACGTTCGTAGGATGTAGGAGGACTAAGTGAAGTCAATACTAAATCCTATGCCTATGAAAAACTAGGCAGAGTTTTGCGAAGACTATTTGACAGTTATATTAATATCCCATGTGGCCACATTTTTTCTTAGAACTATAAACCGAAGGCTAGACAGATAGGCTAACGAATTTCTGAATGACGAGCAGTTTGGGTTTAGGAAAGGAACGGGAATACGGGACGCAATAGGAGTAATAAGGACGCGAGGGAAAAGAAACCTACATGGCCAGGATGTTTTTGCTTGCTTTTTAGATTTCGAAAAGGCGTTTGATAGGGTGGACCAGACGATTTTATTGGAAGTGCTGAACAAATAAGGGTCTGATTGGAGGGACAGACGTTTCATTCGGAATCTGTATATGAACCAGGCGGAGGTTGGAGTAGCCGATGGAGAATCAGGATGGACATTGATAGGACAGGGAGTAAGGCAGGGGTGCCTACTATTGCCATTGTTTTTAACGTGTATGAGAATTAATGGTGAGGGAGGTATGGGGAGATGGAGGTTGGAATGAAGGAATGAGGGGAATTGATCAAGTAAGTGAGATTGGGAGATGATCAAGCGTTGTTTAGACAGTCAGCCAAGGGGTTGCAGTCAATGATGAATGCGTTAGAGGTGGAGTGACAAACTTATGGGATAAAGATAAATCATTAAAGACAAAAGTGATGAGACTTTCTAAAACTGAGTGAGATGAGACTCAAGTTCGGAAAAAAACACTGAGACGAGACTGATCTAAGTCTCGTCTCGCGACAACACTGTTCCAACTTTTTTACATGTTCCATTGTTTTTCATGACGTATTCGACTGCATGCAACTGTGTGCAACAATAACTTACTAATTTTACGGACATTATAAATAAATAAACTATGAATATTTTCACTGAAAATTTTAATGTATGACCTGTTTCGCCGCACAGACAATCTCACCTATCTGACGAAGCCAGTCCTACATTACATTAATCAGATAAAATAAACAGTTAATCTATTCACCATAATTTTATTTACCATATACCTATAGACCTAACTAAATGAAAACCTTAAATGGTCGAGTATCCTTCCCAAGATGATCTAACATGCAGTACAATTTCGGCACCAAAAATAGCCGAAATAAGTCTTGATCATAGTAAAAATGCAGAATTTATTCGTTGTCCCGAAAAAAGCAGTCAAAGATGCTGAAAGATATGTTAAGAATGTAGGGTGAAGGGAGAAAGATATGACGGTGACAAACGATGGTGAAGAGAAGAGCGCACGAGACAACGGGCCTTATCTCCGCATTGAGGAAAAAGCTAAAAGCATGCGGGTTCGGGAAAATAAAAGCAGTCGAGGGGATTCGGGAAGCAAAATATTTCGCGAACAGATTGGTAGATAAATAATAACCGCCCGGATTCTTTCTGAGGCGACGAGCGCTGTCGTCTCTTTCTATTGCTCTCCCCGGGACAACCTCTGCTCTCGCATTTCCAATACGGCCCGTTATACTTGAGGGAGGACCTTGGCGAAACCTATTTTCTCCTCTCTCAGACCCATATGCCTCCTCTGGTATCCGGTTCCATCTAATCTTCGTCCCCAACCGTTTAACTTTGTTCCCAGACCTTAAACACTCAAAAACCAGCGCGTCCTTGCAAAAAAAGTAGTTTCACCCTTAACCCACGGTGGGGTAGAGTATCCAAATCGGAACTCCCGAGGTTTTTTCCCTTGGAGAAGTGGAAATATCCCCTTTGGGGGTCCTGTGTATGCACACACGTAAGTCTACCAGCCTTGGGTAAAGTGTGGTTTGCCATAATACTCTCGACCTTGATTCAGTGAATCGGTCGTCCATATTTCATTTGCTTCTACGAAGCCAAACCTCTCTCTTTCGCGAGAATTGGACGCACCCTTGAAATTGTTTTCCCCAAGATGGTTTCAGGGTTGTCCGCGGCTATTTCCTACTCTACTTACAATCACACAATTCCTTAACTTTACAAAATTATTAATATAATTTTTGATAGGAAATAATGTTATTTCACCTTCTCCAAAATACATTTAAAAAGGTAAAAAAATAAATTAAAACAGCCACACTTGCTTTAGGTGACCACCAAGTCATTTGCCTGAAAATGGGGTCACCTTCAGAAAAATACAGCAATAATAAGTGACAGACATAATTAGATATAAATTAATTCATATCTGTAAAAAAAATTCTTAAAACACACATCAGCACTGCACAGAAAATTTTACTTTTACAGTGAAACAAATGGCTAATTAACGAGATCAGCATCCCTAATGCAGAAGGCCGTGTCGGACCTCGAAACGTTGGACAATATGGATCCTCTCACCCGGTTGGAAAGCCTAAAAGCCTTGATTCTGTAATTAATTTTTCTACTGTAACCACCCTTATTCAATGACAATATAGATAAAATAGTTTCTCATCTATAAAATATTGGGCCATAAAAGGCACATTACTAATAATTTAAAATAGAGCTCATTGTCTGATTTATACAATTATTGGGATGTACTTAAAATTACGGGTACTTAGCCACGGTTATTTTGATTCTAAGAACAGTGGGCGGTAAAGAGCTAAATTCATAACCGCTCCGCTCTGGTGGTGTATGCCGATGTCTGATGGTCAAACGTCATGACGAAACATTTAACCCTACGGGTTGAATATCGTGTGATTTCAAGGCATTAATCATTCAAATTAAATTACGTTCTTTTTAAATTATGCATGCCACACATTCCAGTGGTCACGTTTGATTTTGTCGAATCTAAGTTAAAACCCACAGCTATAGGCGTAGCAAAACATGGCGGCACTCGCTTGTGAATAACACCGCGCCAAAGAGAGGGAAGCGTTTTAGAGAATTGAGATTAAGCATCCATCCGGGTCTTATTTCTGAGTTCCCGCCGACTGGGAGTCCATCGTTACCTTTAACCGCTCGTCAACGTATGATTCACTATCGATAACCTGCAATTCACCACTGGTGAGTACCATCAAGTTTCGCTTAACCTATAATGCGATATTCTGTGAGTGATAAGCCACGCCTACTCGGCACAAATCCCTTCCCATTCGCCCTTGTTCTTGCTTCACCGTCGCCCATGAGCGTTCACGGTCATGACTCCTCCAATTCATTTTCTCCTCCTTGGTATATCCGCAAGTATTTGTTTCACTACCTAGGCTACGTTGTTGTACTAAATCATCAGGACATACTTATTTACGCCTTTCCTAAGCTCTTCTATTCCTTTTACAATTCATATTGGTTTCTCAACACTTTGTTTGCATCATCTTCAAGTATACCTGCTCTGCTCAATCTTAAATTTTTGTTGCTCAAAAAAGATATGGTATAACCATAGAGTAAGTATATATATACTTACTCCGTGGTATAACTCAGTTGCACTAGGTTTACTCTAACTTACTTGAATGAACTACGTCCATTTCCCGTTAGGCGATATTTTGTCAAAATTGATCTTAGACGGTTAAATGGTCCAAAATATTAATTGCACATAAAAAATTGGTTTGCTCCACTGTTACCGCATGGTCTTGCTTAGAAAACTATCTAGTTTCTTCCGAAATGTGCAGTAATTTCAACGTCAATGTCGTCGTTACAATGTACTAGAAATTGCCGCGCATATTGAAAAATTTCTAGAATTTGAATAACACTCCTATTCTTGAAATTTACCGTTATCTGCAGCTGATTTCCTAACTCAGTGTCACTTGTGTAGTAGCTTTGCGTTTTTGTACCCATGCATCCAAGTCAGTTTACCAATTACTATTATCCTAATTCACTCTAATTCATGTAAATTTACTGTGTGGAAGAACCTACTCCCAGGACTATAAATACGAGATTCTCTCCTTCCTCCCCTTCTAATACAGACGTACAACAACGACGCGCAGATCGGAGAGTCGTCGGCGTGCGCCACCGCGCTGCTCTGCGGCGTCAAGGCGAACTTCGAGACCGTCGGCCTTGACTCCAGGGGGCGCTTCGACAACTGCTTCTCCAGCTTCACGTCCCGAGTGCCCTCGCTCATCGACTGGGCGCAGACCGAAGGTACGTTTATGGAGCGCCTGGATTTAAGAATCTTAGAGGGAATTTTTTCTCAAGTCACAATGAAGACCATATTCATATTTTATTAGGTAGTTTGAGGGAGATTTTTCTCTGGTCATAATAGAGAAAGACCATTTTCAGTTTCTATTTTAAAATTTAATCTGTTGTAAACAGCATGAAGTAAGTCTAGTCATATTATTAATGCACAAATTTATATCTCTATGACTAAACTTCCCAGTTGTTAACTATGCACACATATTTATGTATTTGGAAGATTTCCTGTCACTTAGTTATACAAAAATGCGCTTACCTTGCCGTTCGGTTCACACCCTGCGTAGTAGGTAGTACACTTCAAAACAGATCTGGAGCAGAGTTGATGTTCATTAAAAGCAAAATAACGTCGATAATCGTATCCAGTATAGTTGTTTTTGTGTTCACATTCCGTAAAGGCCTCACACATGGATATTGTATAGTTGCTAATTACTCCGTTGCAAAAAGCTTGCGTTTTTAAATACTTATTTGAAACAAATTCGATAACCGTACACAAAATATTCGGCCGTAACTGTTATTTATCCATAGATCGTCACCTATTGGCAGATTATCGGACGCTTCGTCAGAACAAATCGTTCCATTCAACGTCGTTCGTTTGCGCTGAAGCGACCAGATGCTTTTCGATGTGCGCTAAATTCAGTGGGCGATAGTCAATTATTGCGTATGACGCATCTGGTTTTCTTGTACTATGTAGACGGCTTACTTGTTTACACACATCAAAATTGCTGTACAAGTTGATCTATTGGGTTTTTATGATACCAACCATCATTCTAATGATAGGCTACTACATATATTACACCATTCGATCAATGGGATAGAAATTAACTACGTTATTTGAAGTAAAATTACAGTGACTAGATATATACGTATGTTGTGTATGTCACTGTATGTAAATTTAATGGGGATCCAAATGTATTCATCACAAATTTTAATGTAGCCTCTCGTTGATGTGTAGTAAAATAGCCTTGATAATGCTAATAAACTTAAGCGAAACATTGGAAACAAAATTCGGAATCTTTACTTTTTACCAAAACTCCACCTCGAAAGGATAACTTATAACTTAATTCTTTAAAATAATTGCAAAAAGAATACGAATTGCATAACGTAGAATTTATGATGCAACACTTTCGTAATAATTTCCTTATCTTCATCAATAATACCTCTCTAGACAGCCACACATTATCTCAATAAAATGGGTTCAGATATTTTGGCAAATATCTTGATAAGCTGCGTGGTAAGGGACTGATATTTATGGTATAATTGGAATATTTCTTTACCGTGAGGAAAAAATCTAAACTTTTTGTCTTATGATGTCGCGTTCAAATTAAGTTAAGTAGACAGGCTCGCTGTATAAAAATAGGGTAATATTCTTTTGCATTAGCTACACAAATTAGGAAAAGTATACAACAAAGAAATTCTATTATTCTGTACTAGAACATAGATATCATCGCAAATAACATTTTTGGTGAAAATATGATATGTGGTGAGATATTTTTGGATTAAAGACTAAGATAAAACTCAGTTCTCAGTCACTGTGTTGTACCAGATTATTGTAAATATCGTCCTTGATACTATCACTAACAATAAGTACGTCAGAGGGATAGAGTTAGACTACTCCGGCAGGCTGAGAAATTAAGGACTACAAAAAAATATACCTATAGAGCAATATGAACCGATACAGCATTTACTATATTTCACGGTAGTATATGCAAGCTATCATAAAAAAATAATGCAATGCAAGCTGATTTGGTATAAAAAATTGTTTAAACTGAGTACATACAGAGTGCTCGAAATGAAATTATAATTAAACCAAGGCACCGAGCAACTCATTCTATATCGTCCAGAAACATGGACATTGGGCATCGCATTTGGCAAAAGACTCTTCAAGCAGACTGATGTATATTAGCAGCAGATTCTTGCAGAAATGAGGGTCTTCTTACTGTTCAAGCCTGCGTAATCCTTCGAGGGATGTTCAAGGAAGCCTGAGACTCTTTTCCTGTTTCCTTACATGTTAAATTTTTGTAATTGCCATATTTACCTCGAATGATCTCATACTGCCTCTATTATTGCAGCAAAACTTTTTAAAATACTTAATGATGATTGAACTACAAAATATTGAGAATTTTTACCGGTTTTTCTTTGATGCTTATTGCTACAAGATTTTTTTTTTCTTCATTGCCTACCATTCACTTTTCTTAAAACCTGATAGGTGTCGCAAATTTATTTTGGAAAATGTAATGGTAAAAAAGGTAAAGTGCTAACATGTCTCCGTTTTCGTGTTATACATAAAGCACTTAAACTGGTAACCAACCTCTACCTTTACTTGCAATGCGTCATACATACAAGAAAGGTGCAGTGGTACTGTTTGACTTCACCTAAAGACTGTGAAAGTAATAACAGAAAAATGTACGTCCGCCAAGTAATCTGAATCTACACGGCTTTATTTTCACCTCACAATAGCATAGGAAAGCAATCATAGCAACGAGTGCATTCCGAACGGCTTTTATGAAAAGAAAAATGGCTGAGTTTCTCGCCCTGTTCCGATTATTTCGCAAGTCCCTTGAATAGTGTGTCGATGGAAAGGGGAGTTCGAGGGGATTTGAAGGTGCGGCCTCGCTGAGAAATGACTGCTTCCCGGAGAACATGCTCACAAAAGGCTACGCCATATTGATTTACCGTTCGCGCACTTTCCTCGCAATGTACGTACGGTATACACCGTATCGTGCGCCACCTATTGTGATCGAAGGGCACAAGTTGAGCGCGACCATCAAATTTCGCGGAGTCGTCAAGGTGAGCTCACTTCACAAATAAAATGAAAAATAAAAAAAACGAAGAGGTGTGATGGTGAATTTTCTCGCATCGGTTGTAGCAGTTCTCATCGTGCGGATAAAAAAAAATAAGAAGGGGACTTTGCGCACGATACTTTATTGCGCTGCATGCAAGGTATTCTATCGACGTGATTTGAGCACAAGGGCAAGTTCATGAGATCGGGTCCATATAGATACTCACGACCTGAATTTTGATAGTCTCTAGAAACGCTTCTTTTATTGCTACCATTGCAAATCATACCTTCCTTCAAAGATATGCAACTGTGAGGTTCTCTATGATTAACGTCATTTCTTAATGTCGTGGACAATAGAAATTCTCACCAGTCCTCATATCTTTAACATTCAAACTCGCCAAGGGCATCAATTTCAAAAGGATATTCTCCCTTAAATTAAAGAACAGTATTATTCATGTTCATAAATCAGCTAAGAAATATGCAATACATGACAAATTTTGAGGATACTGGGACTAGCTACGGTATTACCTTATTACGGAGTCACCGGGTTCGAGACTCGATGAAGGTGTATGGTTTTTCTCTGCGCATTTTTTTCTCTCACGGTATATATGTATTTCAATGAATTTAGAATAAAACATTTTCCGAAATAAGGAAAATGTGAAAAAAATTAACGCTAAAAACATGAAATATGTAGTCGATAAGCTTCAAAAACCTGCAAAGAGCACAAAAACGACAAACTGAGTATCTATTACAGACTTTTATCACAAACCAACAATATAAACCTTGCGAAAACTAGTAATTTAAACATTTAATCTATAAAATTTTAATCTTTATCCTATTTAAAGCAGCATAGCTTATAATCCAACATCGCAAAGACAAGAAAACAGCCGTCTCATCTAGCAGTCACCTGCCCTGATAACCACAGACATTACTTTGACTACTCACTGAATCACTTGGGTGTTCAGCTTAATGTTGCATTTTGATTCGTTATTCGGAAAGAAAGATAGGGAAAGTTCTAGGTATGGTTGGTGAGGAAAAGAAAATTCTAGAGGAGAATAGGAGGAGGCAGAGTAGGTGGTTGGAAGAGGTAATGAGGGGCGAAGAGGTAATGAGGCCCTGATAGAGTAGATGTTGGGTAAGCAGGGAAGGGGAAGAAAGGATATTGGTTTTATTCACGGGATGAAAAAGGGTAGGACGTATCCTGATGGGAAGAAATAAATTGTGTAGGTTTACAAGTTTAAAAATTCAAACGAATTTTTATATTTGCAGGGACTTTTTATGTTTTCAAAGGAAATTCAAAATTGACTTTCATTTTAACTTACCCTAACTGGTCTGACAAGGCTTATATGAATATCTGTGGCCCGATTCACCTTTTACGTATTTTTTATTGTATGTTATCCAGGGATATTGTTTGATTGGCCTTCATTCCCCTATATAACATTTCCAGGTAAGGCAACGGGCATCGTGACGACGACCCGCGTGACGCACGGCACTCCGGCCGCCCTCTACGCCCACTCGGCGAGCAGATACTGGGAGGATGACGGGAAAGTGCCGCCGGGGGCGAGGCACGCGTGCAAGGACATCGCACGGCAGCTAGTGGAGGACGAGCCCGGAAGGAACATCAATGTGAGCCCGTTGAAACAATCACATACCACCCTCAAAGCAATCAAAAGATCTTACAGCCCACCACACAATAACCTTTCCATGCAATAGATAGTTGTATTCTGCTGGCGTCAACTTGGTCAATGAAACATGCCTTGGCCTTCATGTGGGGGAAGAGGAAAATTGAAGCATATAATGGAAGTGAAGCATGGAGAAGTTTTCGCTGAAAACCTTTTACAGTGGAAGATTCCGTTTTCTACGTAAAATCTCCTCACGGGGAAGTTTTTAACAACGTTTGACTAGCAGGTTTACCATTTGCAAACAATCGTCAAATTTAAATTGCCCAATCTGCTATTTGCATTAACATTTTAGTTCTCCATGGCTCTTAATCCAATTGCTTAGACAGGCTTTTCTAATTGTTTGCAAACACTATTGGCGCTTTTAGACGAAGTTTTGTTTTTTTTCACAGTAAACATGTAGTGAAACACGCTGCTTACACTATCATGCCTTCTTATCTCACGCGTAATAATTAAGCAATCGTTTGCAATTTTTTCTTTAATTGTGTTCTCCAGAAGTGGCTTTTTTGGCATCGTCAAAAAAAGACATGTGCGTTTAGATAAGAATGATAATTTTCAAATTTCTTTTAGAGAATCTGTTCAATAGATATGTAGTCAAACTCAATCATGCGTATCTTTAGGAGAGTACAACTAAAACGCTTTTTTCCAAAAACTGAGTCAGAGGCGGTAGCAACCAATTCATACCAAACATCACATCCGAATTAATGATTCTCTTTTTTATTATATCCAATTTTCCATGTATAGGGTGCGAAAAAATTAACCTGCATTCTCACGCATTTTTATTCCTTATCCCTAAGGACATTTTCCTCACGGTTTGTATTAAAGCCCGTGATACGTAAGCTGCCGGCCTTCATTAGCCCTTTTATCCAATTTTCTTATCGTCTTAATTCCATAAGCTACTTCAAAGATCTTTCCGCGCGTTGAGTCGTTATCGCTAATCGCACTTCCTTTGAGAAGAGTGCCATTTCACCTTAATGAAACCCTGAAGCCCGGCACTTCTTAGAAAGAGTAGGAACAATGTGAATGGAATACGGCTAAAATAACAAGAGCAAAAGTAGATTTCCTACCCAAGTATTTTTTTTCTGTAACTGTTCCACCTATAGGCTGTAAAATGTTTAGGTTTAAAAATATGCAAATGGGGAAAAATAAAATAAACTATGTACGCTTACAGCAATGTTCACCTATCAACAGCCATACTCTATGGATAGGTATGATACTACTCTATACTAAACTATAAGTAATAACTTAATATCAATTCGCTGATTTATATTAATTTAGAATTCTCATGTGTGCAAAATGTTGCCTTTAGTGATAAAGGGCGATCCAAAAATATGTTTTGATCTCCTAATTCATTATTTTTCCAAAACTTCTCCTTTTGTCTGCTCATAGTAAAGCAAATCAGAAAGTCAGTCGATATTTCCCAGTTCCCATCTCTGTTATATAGACAGCTCAACCTTAACATTTTAGTTTTTCTCCTCACTGCGATATCAGTTCTACACTAAAATAGATTCTACGCGCGCCTCAAAGATAAAAGAATCCTAAATCTGGCCCAATCTTAGATGAAACTGCTGACGTGACTGACGTTAGAATCTTCTTCCCAAATCAAAGGATTTCATTGCAGTCACCCGTGTTCTTATCTCATCTTGGATTAAGAACTGAGCCAATATATCTAAAGTTAAGAGTGGAAAATGATGATAAAACATTCTTTGTTGTCAAAGCATTAGCCCTTCTTTCAGGTGGAGACCAAAATGCATTTATAAAATACACTTACTATGAGTATTGATTAGCATAACTTTGGGCTTAACTGAAAGACCGTATGCTTTCCCGGTGATGATATGAATGAAGTGCTCTCGGGTGTGGTACCAGGTTAGGCATTCCATAGTAACGCTTCGACGAGGAACAACGCGTCGTAGTGTTCGTGGCATCAAGAAGCTACTAAAAGAAAGCGCAGAATAGCTCAGTGCCTTTTCCTTTCTACTCAGATGACGAAATGAAAAAATCATCCCGACTTTTATCCGAAAGCGCCCGCTTGTTAATGCCCATTCGACCCGCCGCATTTTGAGAAGACCGAGCTTCGCTCTCATCCGAGAACAAATCCGCCAAAAGAGGAGTGTCCTTGACGCCAACAGCAAGAAGTTGTTGGCCCTTCATCTTAATCTCACTGTGACACTCTCAACGCTGAATTGTGAGTATGTTGACCGGGCGCCTATGGCTCAGAGAGAACCACTGCTCGTAACGACGCCCAGAGACAGAACAGAAAGTTGGATCGATTATCCAATCAGGGGGGATTCACTCCATCCTTGGATGGCAACCAAGGGGTGATTAACCTGATGGAAAAACCACTTGATTAATCCACAATCTCAGTGCTCTCCAAAGACATCAACCGTGGCACCAAAATCGATACCTCGTCATTGTTGGATGTGTAGAGCAGGCCATTCCGAAGCTTCCGGTAGACGTAGCGGATGAGGTCAAGAGGCAAGTCATCATGGCACTGACAAGGGCCGTTCCACCAAAACCTAACCTGGCTGGAGTGGAAAGAGGAACACTTAACGCCCTCAAACGGGACCCAGGAATCACTGTTCTACGATTTGACAAGGGAAATGCTACAGTCCTGATGAAAACGGAAGAATACCACTGAATGGCTCACCAGATACTTCAGGACAAGGTCTACAGACCTCTTGACGAGAGATTCCACAGATGTCATCGTGAGGAAGACAGCTGCACTCTTCGAGGAGTCCAAAAACGACCCAGACACGAAAGCCAGCCTTACAGTACAGGGAGCCATTCCACCGAGGTTCTATGGCCTGCCGAAAATTTGTAAGGCAGGCTTTCCTCTATGGCCTATTGTCAGTGCTATCAAAGCTCCGACATATAAGCTGGTCAAACACTAAATCTCGGTACTTTCACCAATTGTGACCAACATATTAAAAACTCGTTCGAAAAGAGTTCGTGAAGACACTTGTAGGCGTCCGTCTTTGTCCTGAGGATATCATGGTGAGCCTTGAGGTTGTGTCCTTGTTCACAAGAGTCCCAATAGGAGTAACGTTAGAAATCCTTGAAATAAAACCCGAGGAGGGGGCCGTTGAACTATTCCAGTGTGTTCTAAAATCGACGAGTTTAATGACGGCGTTCCTATGGGCTCCCAACTATCTCCAGCTTTGGCCAATCTCTTCATAGAGAATGTTAAATAAAAGACTTAAGTACGGCACTACTACTCCAAGGTATTTTTCCGGTATGTGGACGATACATACGTCATTTGTCCCCTTGAATAAGACTCCTTAGACCACTTCTGGGTAATATGAATCAGCAGCATCCCCGAATCTAATTCACCATTGAAGTGGAATTTTAAAATAGAACAAAATACAACTGCATCCCTTTCCTCAATCGACTGCCTTTTACTTTCACACAGATGGAACGTTGGGATGTTGTGTCTGCAGAAAGTCTACCCACACCAACCTATTCCTAAACGGGAGCAGTCACCACCACTTCTCCTAAACGCAAAAGTCCTGACAACCCTGATAAATCGTGCGAAATCAGTAGCTGACGCACGGAGTCTATCTATCAAATAGAGAGACCTAAGGATGACGTTCAAGCAGAATGGATATATCGACAAGGATTTCTTCCTGGCCCTAAAAAAAGACCAACGAGCTGACGGGAGGAAGATCGCGAGAAACCATTTGGAAGAGTCTGCATCACCTATGTTTCCACGGTTTCCCTTGCGAGTGTGGCCAGGCTTTCATTGAAGAGACTTTACGCACCGTGGAAACTAGAATCAAGGAAAACCAGTGGGCTCTATTAACCCGAGAAATCAGACTTAGCGGAACATAGCTTCGATCAGGCTCGCCACATTAGTTTTGATGACGCTAAAACCCTTTGCCACTCCAACGGATATTGGGGTTGCCTGATAAAGGAAGCTATTGAAATCAGTTTAGAGGAGAAAAACCTGAATAGGGACACAGGAAATACGGACATCAAACTTTGGATACCGCTAATAGAAAAGATGAGAAACACGCGGAAACGAACAAATAATCACGAACAATCGTGATCCAACTGAAATGATAAACTAAAGAATAAATGCTGGACCAAAACCAAACTCGGCACTGTTTTTCCCTGAGGAAGCTGGGAGAGTTGCTCATCGAAACGTCGGAATGCCTAACCGGGCGCTAACCCAAGAAGACTTAATTCATTTGGACATCACTTTTATTGCATAAAAACTGAATAAGTTTAGCTTACTCAATTCCATTATTCTGAAATTTGTGAGTGAGGGTGCATGAAAGTTACGATGAAGCACAAAATTTGCGAAGATTCCGTGTTTCTTAGTAGAGAATTTAAACCAAATCCTTAATATTTCAGCACTGAGGTATTTTATCTTTCTCATATTGGTTATTAATTTATAAACTACAATGATATTTCATATTGCGTAAAATTTATGACGAGTAAGACTATTGGTTATTCAAATTCATGCATTTCCTGATAGCAAATATTTCTTGTGACAAGGTTTAAACAGATTTAATTTTTTTTCTGTAAACTTGAAAATTTTCATTTCTTTTGCATTAATATTTTGTCTGAATTTAATGGCTTATTGAATTGCTTTTATCATATTCTCCCATGTAATTAGAATTATGGTTTAAGAGCGAACCTAAAAGTATCTGCCTAGTCCTATGTAATAAAGCTATTTATTCGTCCATCCATCAAACAATGAAGTACAAATATACATTTTTAACATTTTGTCTTAGTGGTATTGTTTAGGTAGATAAATGGTTTATTCACTCGAAATTTTATTCAAGATAATATCTGCTATCTGACGAAAGGAAGAAGTTTATAAAAAACTATTCTTGCACACTTGAGAAAAGATATGTGATCCCGAGATTAAAGAGCTTACTTATAAATGGGGGAACCTATTAAAGGAGGCATTGGAAAACATAGACCTACAGAGTTGCGTAGTATTGCTCACAAACGTTAAACACGAAGAGAGAATGAAGAAAGAGATATTGTAACTTTCTGATGCATGTTACTTTAGAAAACTGAAAAAATCAACTCATTTATAACTGAAAATAGATTTTAAAAATGAATACATTAGGTTTGGAAGGAGATCACGCTGCAAGAAGAAACTTGTTGAGCTCAAGGAAATGGAAGAAAAAGAACTGACATTTTTAATGGTACAATAGGGAGTCGAAGCATTTAAGCCAAAGAAAAATTGTGTTGACATAAGTTTTGCAGAATGCCACAAAGAAATATGTTAGTTTCTATTAAAACTAAGCCTTCAGCCAAGAAGCAAACAGTACATAAGAAAGAAGTATAAATAGCGATATTGTTAACCTAAAATGTAGGAAATATCAGGATAATATATTTTCTTCATTGCTCATGAAAACGAAATTGGAATTTTTCATAACTGGAATTCGTTCGGAAATCATTTTTGTTGGTGTATTACATAACAATATTTTCACGCGATTTCTCTCGAGCACTTGGCGAAACATACCGTTAGCGAAACTTGGTGGCAGTCACTTGCGTGAAACGTAATTTTAAAGAGGGGAGGGCGAGTTTGATAAGGAGCGGCGGGTAGAGGATAGCACGCGATAGGCAATGCTGCCTAAATGCTGCATTTAACTCGAGAGAGAGGAAAAGTTTCAACTTCGCGTCCCAAGACAATATTTATGATCAAAACCGGAGCTGCATCAAAATATGCTGCTAGTGTCATTAATCGAAGTAACTTATTTTAAAAATTCGATCAAAAGACATTGTGAGCTAGAAGGTTTATGTGACTAACAGGTCGAACATTTTTATGTTGGTAACAATGGTTTTCGACCTTCGGAACCCCGGTAGTCAAACGCGGAGACACCCTTGCGCATGCGTAGCCAGTTCGTAGGGAATGGACTCTTCGAAAGAAAAGGGCCATCTACGAAACTTCCACCAAGTTTCACTCCCACTTCAAGTCTACCACCGTTCCGTAGTTTGATCGATGAGACTTGGGGCCTACAATCTTATTTCTAGGTAACTGAGCTGGAGATACTTATTTTTTCAGTACTGGTCAATACATTGCCCAAGTAACTTACGTGAAATCGTGCGCATGAGCATTATCATCAAAGGATATCAGTCTGAGTGATGGTTTGGAGTAACCGAGAATATCTGGTAAATTATATACCCTATACTGTAACTCAACATCGTAATAATGACACTAGGGTTGTCTGCATGTGGGTGGGCGAACTTTTTCGTTTATTTAGAATACGAGGCTCATGGCTCATCAAGGAGTGGCGCAGACGAAATTTCAGGAATTTTTGAGTGGAATATTAAAAAAAGAATACTAAAACTCAGGAAGCTCTCAAGCTAATGTTGTGTCCCGCGATTCAGGCCAAAGTTTTCTTGTTGGCCAAAGTGCCGTTATTTTGCGTGCCTGTCTTGCAGCACCCAAGAAGATACCACTGTAGACGGAGGAGAGGTTTTAGAATTGTCCTTATTTTTTTCTAATATTTTTATATTTGGAAACAGCGATTTATTTACATTTGCGTAGAATCTTGCGACCTGTAAAAAATTCAGCATATTTTTGTGAGAAAAGCAAGACTAATACGAATTTCTTTCTTATATGAATTAAAAAATTATTCATAAACAATTCTTCTTTCTCTGTATCTTGGTAGTACTCCATCATCTACAGTATTTTTGCTCTGAAAACTATTTAAAATATCACAAAAAATAAAACACACATGACTCAGGTTACGTCGAGTGATCGTTAATATTATGTCATTGATTATCTGATGATGATTAAAAGAGTTTCGATCAAAAGGACGATTGTGAAGGTTTTTAGGGCAATCTATTCATCCATTAGAGTAATCTACCGGTTAAAGTTAGGTTAAAATGAGAATCAGATAAAATAATCCTGACTTATTATACGTGCAAGGTCTATCAATCAACATACCTGTAGTATTTATTTCTTCATACTCTCTCCGCGTACTTCCTATTCTTCTTCATTCAGTCCTTAAAACCTATTCACTTTCTTCCCCTACCCCGCTTGCCCAACATCCTTCCCTCTATCACGGCCTTCAGCAAACTATTGCCCCTCATCATCGCTTCCAATCACATACCCTGCCTCCCTCTAATCTCCTCCAGAATTTTCCTCCCCTCACCAACCATGTGCACTTCCTCATTTACTAACTTCACTAACTTCCTCATTTGTTTTCCTTTCCATCCACCAGACCTTCTACATCCTCCTCCACACCCACATCTCAAACGCCTGCAGCCTATTTTCGTCCTCCTTTCTTCGAATCCACGTTTCTGCCCTGTACAACGTCACACTTCATATCAAGCTCGTCACCAGCCTTTTCTTTACATCTTTTCATGGGTCCCTGTCATCAGCTCCCTTATATTACTAAACGCTTCCTTCGCTAGTGCTATTCTCCTCCTAATGTCTTTGCTACCATACCCATTGAATTCTAATGTACCATCAAAGTAATAAAAATGCTCTACTTGCTTCAATTCGTGCCCTCCTACTTTTATGACCAGCCTCGCTATCTTTGTCCTGGATTATCCCATTACTTTTGATTTCTTGTGATTAATCTTCATTCCGTATTTCCTGCACTCCATTTCGAATCTAACAGACATTATTAGCTGGCCTCCTACTTTTATTCCTACATATAGTTCTTCCCATGCCTCCCTTACCATTTCCTCAGCATAAATGTTAAAAATGAAAGCCGACTACGGGCACCCTAGCCTTACCCCACAATGAATACCGTTGAAAAACGATGAGATCTTCTTTACGAAGAAAAAATGTTCTTTAACAAATTAATATTTCTAATAAATAATAATTTCAAGAAAAAAGACGGAAATACTGGCTTATTTTCAGCAGACATAAAGTTGTAGTGGAGATAATGGGCGGCATTCTCAGAAAATATTCCTCTCGTTAATTGAAACTAATGTACCCCCTCTCATTCAATAAGATTACTCAATGGTAAGTAGCTTACACAGCAGGATGTTGTTCAATGGATAAATAAATAGCAAGTTGAGAAGAGAGAAGCATTCCTGAAGCATCGTGGAAAAATTGCATTGAATACTGCGCGAGATGAAATCCTGATCTTCCCGTGAAAATCAAAATATCCAACTTGCAGAAAAAAAAAACGGTAACATTTACAAGGGCTTGGAACCAAAACCTCTAAAATTTTATTTAAAATCAATCAAATTTTAATATAAATATTTACCAAAAGGAGAACATCGCCGGGGAAATATGGGCCCTCAAATGATAAGCCGACTGCAGCAGTCATGCTGGTGGTCTCTTGCTGGCCCTACGGGCCAAATCTAATGATCGCAGATTCGCATCCCGCCAAGGAAATTGATGTTAGGCCTGTTTGGGTATCAACTTCTAAATTTAATCGATGGAACCTCGACCTTAATTACGGGTCAAAGGCCCCAGCTGTCCTTCTAGGTAGTGTTTAACTCCCGTCCTCGTAGTAATAACGTGCAGTTCATATTTTGGTGTCATTACTTCCACTTCCATCCACCCCTGAATTGAGTTACAAGTTACACATATAAATGATTTGAGGTCTCAAAAGAGATTGTTTGTGTTTATTAACAGTGTGGTTGATACAACGAAGAACAGAGAAGGCTGTTACTCTATTTTGTATGTTATGCACTATAAAAACGACGTGACTGCAAGCGTTAACTGCGTTCCGCCTTCCTCTCAAATAATCACGATAGTGGCATCGTCAGTACGATCAAATATGATGAATCCCAGTAATAATCATCAGCGGTAATTAGATAGGAGAACATCATTCAAATAGCGGTTCCAGGATTGGATCATGCGGCGGAATCTCTTTATGAATCATTTTGTCATTTCAGCCTTAATTGCCCGTTAATGAAGCCTCATGTATTTAAATAGTGGGATTGAGACTGCTATCCCGGATATTTCACATCATTTATAGCAAGTCAAGTTAGCAAAAACTTCAATAACTGTTAACGCATCATTTTGTACTGTAATAGCAGACTCCGGATTGCTATCTCAATTGCTTCGTGTAAATATTTGAGCATGTTGATGATGTTCACATAATATTGGGCTCTATGATGCTTGAATAGATTTAAAAATATATGGTGCGAATACTATTCGTCGTATCGCTTACTGTCGTTGTATAGTTTTGCACCACAAGATGCTGAAAGCTAAGTTGGAATTGCTATGCATGTTATTCTAGAATAAGGAAAGGCTCTAGTTATGCATGAAACTGTAGGACGATAACCTCCTTACAGGTCTATAATATTATGAGACTACCTAGAGTTAAAAAAGTATTGGTAAATTAAAATGCAGGGAGCAAAACCATACACGGCAGTGAAGTTGGACTATAACACATCTATACCATCGCACTGTTCCCTTTCGGAGTTGGGTAAAAATAGTTTAATTATCTGTGATGGGTCTGCAAAGCTGGATCTGCTTTAACAATTTCTTCCACATCTTTGCACATCTCTTTTGTGTCCCTGTGTGTCAGTACACCGCGTATAAGTGGTGGGTTACCAACAACGGTGAGCTAGCTCCCAAGATAGTCTTTTTAGAAGAGATCCAAGTTCAGGTAGATTAGAGAAGATGTTAATAGGCTTTGGTTTCTCTAGGGGAATACTAGCGAAAATGTGCTTAGACTGACCGGTAAAGCGCCGTACCCGTCAGCAGGGAAGCTGAAAGTGGCACTGGTATTGCAAAGACTTGTAACTTTGTATATTTTCATACAACTTCCTGCGAAATTATAATGCTAGAACGATATTACCGAGAAAAAATAACTTTGGAAGCAATGGATATATGATGTAGTATATGGATTAGGGAGATAAAATGTAGTTAACGAGTCACCGATGAAAAGTCGAGGAATAATTAGGGAGACAATTGGTTTGAGATATAAACTCCACAATTAGAGACATTCTGACGCATAACATCCTTTGAAATACAATTTTGGACAAGTAAATGAAAAGAAACAGTCACAAATGTATCTGAAGGATATGGTAAAAGTATCAAAGGTAAATTTCATAAAGGAAAATTAAAAGTCACAAGGTTAGGATACAAGAAGAACATTTTTAGGTACGTTAAAAGGAAGAATAATGAGGGAATCAAATAAATAGTTGATAGGAAAGGGATGAGGAGTACTGCAGCCAACCAATCGCAGTTGGCATTATCGGAGGCCTTATGGAGAGCGCTGTGGCCAAAGTTACGCTCCGTGTGCTCACCGCTAGGCCATGAAAAATACCATTTTCAATACTGCGCTAAATGTTAATAGTTTATTTTAGGCAATATTATATTTGTATATGCTTGCCGAGTATTGGTGTGTATATCTGTGGGAGTAGGTAATAATATAAAACAAAAATAGTGAAGAACCTGATAAAGCAAACAGGATTAATCTTGCCGGTAAAAGTTTGCTTGCGTGCAATAAGGTCGTAACCTAAAAGAAAATATCACACTGCCGAGGAAGGAAGGAAGAAGGAGGTAATAAAATGTATTATATCTGAGAACAAAATCCTGATAAAAATCTTCGGCTCCAAAAACGAAAACGGTAAATTTGAATCAAACAATAACGAAATTCCTTAAAGATAACTTTACAAGGATCATGATACAGTAGAGTGTGTAAGAACAAGAAGAATGAGATAGGACGGCCACGTGATGCAAAGCGAGAATTTCGTACTACTAAAGGTGGTACGCCTTCGAAGATCAGAAGGAAGAAGACCACCTGGAAGACAGAGACGAAGTTGGTGGGATGGAGTGAAGTCAGACATCAACCGGCTTGGGGGAGAACAGTGGATGAAGCAGTAGACAGAGAAAGATGTAGGTCAGCTGCGGGTGAGACCAAATCCCAGCTTGGGTATAGACGGCCATTGGAATAAGAGTAAGTGATATTTGTTTGTTGAAAAACTCCTAGATGTGCATTTGGTATACTGCAGAACTCTACCGTCCTCAGAGAGATTTACACAGAAAAAGATTATCCCTAAGATCCCATAACGTCAACTTAATATGAAACACCATTTTAAAAACAATCAGGGAATGTGTTTAAATCGTCACTATACGGATTTGATGAAAACGCCGTTCAAACGTCAAAAGGTTGCTTCGGTAGATAAGTTATAGCCACCCACGTTCACCCGCGCACCACCTGTTCCAGGCATCTCAAAAGATGCCAGAGGAGTCCCACAAAGCATCGGCTACCACCTAAAACTTTCGACAGACTCGACGGTGAGATGGAAGAAAGGATCGAGATACGACTTACGAAGCGAGGAAACCACGCAGGGTGTGTAAGAGGGGGGGACAGGAAAAAAATGCCGACCTTAAAGCGCACCTAACTCCATCCTGAAACGAGGTTGGAGACGAGAACTTCCTTTTTTTGTAGCGGGAACAGATAAGCTTAAGGTCCTTTGCTGAATGCTGACTTATGGTGGTTCCTTGTGGAAGTTAAAACAAAAAATGCACTGCATGATTTGTTTCACTTAAAAAATCAGCTTGTTCTGAAGGCATTCTTCGGCCAGTAGCAAGCAAAAAGTGCTAAATGAATAGGATGTCTAATAATTGAACGAATTATTTTGATTACCCCAGAAGCCAATCAATGTGCCATTCCTTTCGAGCTAGCACGTTCCGACTTCAGTAGTTGCAGTAATTTGACAAAACTTCAAGTCCAAGACGATGCCTTTATTTTGTTTCCTGGAAAAATTGGTTTCTAATAGGTACCCATTTCTTGCAAAAATGATTTGAAAAAATGACACAGAAAAAATATATATATATATATTTCTTTCCTTCACCTCTCATGGTCAAAAAGCCTTTGAGATTTGAAATTCGCTTAATAGTGTGATAAGAATGTGATAAAGTAAGTCTTAAAACCCATACTAGAAAGGGGTTTTAGTGATGTTATAAATAGTGAGATGTTAAGTTCAGAAATTAATGTTTTTATCAAAATATGAAAACATCTCACTCAGGACGAATGAAATTATCACTGTTAAATTTGCACATTCGTGTAAATTCAATATCTTTCGTGAAATAAAATGCTTGGAAAGGTATGGTATTGATTAGGGATGTGCGGTATATATCGATATACCGGTATATCTGGTATTTTTTTGCCGATATATACCGGTATATTTTTTTAAGTCAAGATACCGGTATATTCGGTGTTATTTTCTAAATACTAGTCCCCGATATATTGCTCAAATGATAATCTTCATATCTAAGTTCAGTAATTAATTTAGGGAATTATTTTAGGGAGTGGGGTTGCTGAAAATTCCTTATAGGAAAGGAAAATGGGAAGCAACATTTCATGGTTTATACCGTTTTACTACGATTTTTAAAAAGTATGATGAACTCTTTTTACCTTGGTTTTCAATTCTCTTATTAAAGTGTTTATCCTAATCGGCGCTGCAACTACGTATTCTGTGAAGCGCTGTGCCTTAAAAATAGGCCATGAGACGGCCTTGGTTGGAACCGGATGTAAATTTTTCTTTACAGAATTCAATCCGAATTTGGTAGGGCAAAATTAATCCTCCAAAATCTAATAATTAAAAAAAAATATCACAGTCATGGAAAAAAATGTTACGCTGTTGTCCCCTGTGTGTACTAATTATATCTAGGATGATGGCCTCCGTTTTATACCATCCATTGAGACGATCCGAGGCATTCCGCACGCAACGCATTTACAATGAAAACAGATACTTACACTAACTTTTATTTCTTCCAAAATGAATTTATAGAACACACTTATGAAACGTCATAGCTTAACCCATGGAATATATGAAGAGACTGCAGCCATGGAGGTTGCTATGGCTATCCTTTCAAGCTCCCACCATTGGCATCACGTGTCTTATCGAAAGTGATTCGGTTTTTTGTATTGCCGTAATGCAACAATGACTTTAAATGTGATTAATGTGATTAAATGCGAATATAAATTATTCTTCCTATTCATTTTTAATATATTATGTAGATTGATATGATATCGTCGTTTTTTTCTAGTCGTTGCTCTTGCTCAACTTTTCACTAAAAAAAAAGATTGCCTTTCGCTTCAATCTCAAAATGTTGATTTGCCACGAACTAATTGCTGCAAAAACAGCGCTTGGGGTGTCAATAGCCCACGTGTAAACGCAAGCAATGAACACAATTAAAACTTAAATACCGCGATTCTGTATCGTGACGCGGCGCGATATTATTCATCTTGCTTCTGTGGGGGAGCCTTACTGAATCCTTTCACGAGCAGTCCTGTGTATGACTCTTTATCTCACTCAGATTTATCCTTAACTATTTATCATGTATCATATACCACAGTGAGTGAGTTGTCTTCACAGGTACCGTGCGTACAATGCCATTGAGTACCCGTGTGCGTGCGCTAAGCGCTACTGTCCACGAGGTAAAGCCAAACATTAAACACAAATGTGCTTACTTTGGCAAATTCAAAGAACTGTGGAACTGGCGACGCTGTAACTTTAAAGGTTTTTTTTCACTGTGAATTTCACACAATTGTGTGTCCATCACCGGGTGACTCCGTTAAAGTTACTGCGCGTCCAGTTCCTCAGTTCTTTGAATACGTCAAATTGATTCTTGTAGTCACATACAACGTTTTTCATATTTTCTCTCTCGCGCTGAATATTAACGGGCACCCTCATCTTGCCCTTATTAGCATTATTTGTGGCCGCAGTATGTAATCGCATTACGAAGTAGTATACTTGGTATTTTTCTGCTTCTGGAATTGATATAGAATATGTATTCCATCAAAAATATTCTGAGAATTTGAACTTAAAATCATGATGCGTAGGAGGATTTATTTTTCCAAGAATAACGAACGAAAAGGGATCGAACTGGAGATCGTGAGATACATAAAAAGTAGTCAGTTATCTGTGCATAAAAGACATTTTATAATCCTTAAAGTTTGAAAATTTTACTACATTTAATTTTTTAGTTTTACACGAGCATGCATACTTTGTACATTATTTATAAGATTATCATTACATATAAGAGAATTTCAATGAGAATTCACTCCAAAGTTCCAAAATGCGGTTAATGGCTGATAGAAAGTACCTGAATCTGACTCGCGTCATGCATTGATTCTAAATGATAAAGGTAAATGACATCTCCCACTGAAATTCAACGGGCATGATTCTCTTGTTCTTATTAATATTATTCAGAACTATTTCTGGACCAAGATTCTGTAATAATATTACCAAATATGTGGTTTTTGTAACATTTGTTTTTCTCTTCTTCTGAAATATCTATAAAATATGCTATTTAAAATATTCTCTAAATTTAATCTCAAATTTCATGTGATGTATAAACATATTTTTAGCCGAGAAAATGTAAAATGCTCAACATTAGCCCCGTTTCTTCATGCATTATCGGTGCAATTAATTCGCAGCTTCCCATGTGAAGCCGGGTCCCGTTTCTAGTATCTTATATAAATGGTACCGATATACCGGTACACCGGTATATTTTTTAATGATATACCTATCGGCTAATCGTTATATTTTAAAAATATCGGATTCCGATTTATCGGTATATTTTTATATACCGCACATCCCTAGTATTGATTCCTCGTATACACTTGAACTTTCATAAAGCTACTCTCCCCCCTCGGCGAGTTGGAGGCCGAAAAATTCTCCTTTTTGAAGAGCGTTGGGGGTCGGATAAAGTCCAGTGACCCTTCCACGAGTACCTACTGCCTTTAACAACGAGCGGCCCAACTCGCCCACTCTTAACACTCCAAAGTCCCGGGGTGCGGCCAGACACACGCTACCGAAACGCCTCAATTTGATCCGGGGAAGGATGGAGAAGTGGGCAAGAGAGTGAGCGGAAATATTCAGTGTAAGGACTTAGGTTGTCTTGCAGAAGGTTTCGAATATGGAGAGGTCTGCGAGAGAGGGACAAAGTGGAGAGAATACTATACAGGGAGGTTTGAATTCCTGTTCTCTCACTGTGACGATATCCTAGAGTCCACACCGCTAGAAAAAAAAAATAAAAATCACACGCTGTCTCTCTATTTTTCTCCCACTTCACCCCGTGGGCGAAAAGGGTCAGCGATGACCTTTCGGGAACCATAATATTGAGCAAGCAGGAGAATAGGAGTAAATGGAACTCAAAATATGAGTGCAAGCGACTACGAAAGATTAAACCCCTTAGATAAGAAATTCCACCGTGAATGTGTTGGACAAAAATAACATTGATCTCCACTAAATAAAAATACTGCATTCATTTAAGACAAGGTTTAGCTTTGAGAAAACAAAATTAGGGAATAACGCAGATTATTCGGTAAATATATTTAAAAATATATATACCTATCTTATATTAAATGAAGTCCACTTTTTACAGTCATAGGAGCACCGTTTCTATTTTACTAACGAATTCTGACTCATGCCTCCAGTTATTCACGACCAACTTGAACAGATTTCTAATCTACTGGTATGTATTTTTACTGTATTATTTATAGCTATAAAATTACAATTTTCAATCGTATTAAATTCCTACCTCTAAATAAATTGAAGCGGCACTGGAATATTCGCCAAGGTTTTGCTTACATGACCGTTCCTTTCCTCATTTCCAATCAGATTCCCCTCACTAAAAGGATCACTCCCTCACATAATAATATTTTCGCATTCATTCATTAAGTATATCTCTGTTAAGATTTCCTCAGAGGGCTTCATAAGAACCACTTCTTATAAACGATTCGTAAAGAAAACATGGATTTCTCCGAGGAAAAACATTTAACGTTTTAAAGTACTTATTTTGATAGAATTCGATAAGTATTCAGAAAAAATTTGGACGTGACTGTTGTGCGCTCACAGAATGCTATCTGCCGGCAGGTTACCTAACGTTTCTTCAGTGCACATAATTCCATTTGTCGTATTTCGTGTGCCCTTTAGAGCGCTGTTGTGTACCTATCTGCGACTTCAACACCTTGAACGGAAAGATCCGTGTTACCGAATAACTGAATTACCTATGTTGGAATTCCAATTAATCCGCTCTCTAGAATTGAAAAAACTCTCCATTTTCAATAAGAGCCCTGTCCTTAGAAACAGCTTCGTGTTTTTTGGAAGGAGGTTATACTCTCGGGACTGTACAGATTGTACGTCCTTGATAGCCCGGTCCGCCCATAAGTACCCGGGGTCCAATGATAACTTACAGAGAGGGAAGGATCCCTGGCCTCACTTAAAGTCTTCTCCCCAGCAGACAAAGGAAAGTTGGGAGGGACAGATAGGGAGTAGATGGCTAAAACACAAAAAAATAAATATTCTAATAAAAAACGAATAAATATTAAAATGAATCGGCAGAGGACGGAGCTTTCAGGCGTCGGTAGGCGAACGGGAGGGAGGAGCGGCTGGGAAAGGAGTATACAGAAGGGGTAAGGGTTTTAAGGGGTTGGCCCACTTTATAAGGAGAGAAAGGAAGGATTGGGAGGGGGGTAGAGAAGGGAAAGTGGGGAGAGCGCATGGCACGGGATGAGGAGAGGTCCCGTGCGGTGGGAAATGGGACGGGTATTCGGGACGGCCCGTACGTGATGCGGTTACATGAAGACGGGTTTATACGAAGAAGAGGAGGATATGTGGGGCGGGAGAGGTTGGAGGGAGAGGGAGGATTGGGAGGTGACTGGCTGGAGAGTGAATGCCCCTTGTGTGTAGGCGAAGGGGGAAGATAGTGAGAGTGAAGGATTTCGGGAAGAAAGAAGAGAAAAGAGGAAGCCGAAAGAACTGAGGCGAAGAGTGTGGGAACAGCGGTGGTAAGTGGGTTAGCGGAGGCCGTCGCTCGCTGTATGGGCGGTTGCGGTGGAGATGGACCACTATGGATTTTTTTCTCCGGACCGCTCGAGTGCGCCGGGATCTATTTGATCACGAGCACACAGACATTTTTAACGCACTCTCTCCCTCCCTTTCCTATTCATCTATTTCTGCGCACCACCCTGAGAGCGGACTGTGGGGCGTGTGGTAGGAAGTTTTAGGTCACTAGCCATGAAAAGGGAATGAATACCGAAACGGAAAAGTAAGTGGGAGAGGACGTTAGTACATTCAAAGCTCAAGTAATTTGAGCGAGATATTTCCCTCCTCATAATAGAGACCAAATAATTATAGTTTCATTTCTTCTGGAGATATAGGTCTATTAACAGCTAAATTATTTTATTTCTGTTTTGCCAACCTTTCGCATTAAACAATAACTATGTAAAAAATAATAAGTCATGAAGATGAATCATCTAAATAAAGGGCTTATTCGAAATTTGTTATTTTGATTTCAGTAGTTGTAATAAACATGAAGTAAATATTGTAATATTAAAGGCACAAAAATATTGTTTAATATGACTGGAATTTTCAATACTTGAAATAAAGATAGTCTTGACTAACTGTTTAAGAGTGAACAAGAGATTCATAACAAAGAGTGGACAGAACACTTTCTTTCTAATAACGGGATTAGAACTTCGCAATTACTCTATCTGGATTCCTATTGTTATGTTTGACCTCCGCCTCTAACATCTCCGAGTGAATAAAAATCCGGGCGAGCTACCTTAACGCAAGAGCTATCACTTCGTGATCGGTTTGTTAAATTCACTAAAATAGCCGTCCGATAGCTGTTACGACTGTCATCAGCTACACTTTTTCCAATCGGCAATCGTTGTCAAAAACTCGCGATCTAGTTTCTAGACCGGGTTTCTAATTCTATTTGAAATCCATATTTTGAGTTAGACTACCTTAGGAGTGGGGTTGATATTCTAAACCATGGTAAAATGGGAAAATGAAACAAAAATGTTGAGAATAAATGCTCTAGATATATCCAATGATATTAGAAAATATGTTGCCACAAACACCTTCACGAAGATCTAACACTTCACAGCATAATTGATTTCTCTATGGAAGTTTCCAGTGAACCGGCTCAGCCTTTTGACCCGGAAGTAATGTTTTGCCGAAAAGGATCAATAAAGTTTACCTCAGAGCCTAAATTTATCCACCGAGAAAAACGGTAGTTATTAGTCCACTTACAGAATCCTCTACATCCAAGCGGTTCACTTACGTCTATAAACTTAAACACAGCATTGCATAACGTATTTTATATGCTATCAGCCACGCTTAAATGAATGTTTGTATCCTTAACCCGCTTCATACTGCTCAGAGGTGTTAATAAATACATATTCCCATTGAATAGAGGGTGAAATAAAGAGGAAAGGAAACACATGTGTTTTAACTCAATGGTGGTGTGAAGATGGAACGATCGCCGATTCCAAATGAAAAATAATCGACCAGACCGGGGATGGAACCACGGACCTTTATCGCGATCGTTATTTAGATACTAACGACAACATCCGACAGATACGTGATTATTTCAGTAAGATCAAGTTTTACATGTCCCCTCACTGAGATAAATTTACGATATCATATAAATTTAAGTGGATGTGCACAAAATTTCCCGATAAAAATATGAGCAATGGTTCAGGCCGAGACTTCGTGGTATACCATGGCGAGATTGAGAGAAACACAGAAAAAACTCTGTAATTAAACTGAATATAATTTTTAAATCATTTCAGCCAGTTTCACTGTATCATCTTCATGTGTAACGAAACTAGTTGAAATGATAATAAATTATATTCAGTGACATCGCTAAGTTATTTGGAGATTAAATAATCTGGGATATGAACAAGTGTCAATTAAACTATAACCTTATTGCACAATATGTATTATTACTCTCAATGAAAAATTGTAAAAAAAAACATTTCTGTCACATCGAAACATTACATTCCTCTTTGTCCGAGTTTAAATAGAAAAATGAGATTTCATAGTTAAATTGATTTTGTCCCTAGTAGGTAAAATTTGTGTACAAATATATTTTTTCGCTGTTGTGAGCATATAACAGACGTAAAGAAAAAAAAGAACGGCGGAAAATGTGAGCCACGTACCAAAACGGGGGATCAAACACCATTTCACTCTACGGAGTGAACCAATAATCAGGGTATCCATACGTCTCCCCAGACCACCATAACATCAAACAAGAACTTGTCTGGCATGCACATTCAAATCACGTCTTTCAAAAGACGTGGTATGCTTTATCTTCTGATAAGACACTATATTTTACGCGTGATATATTTAGCGACATTCAAAATCCAAAATGTGAAGACGACGCAGAAAGTTTCGGTTTCGCTTTGTTAGGGCTTTCCCTATTTATCGTCATGTGGTATAAAATAATTTCCGTAGCAAAGAGATGAACATGTAACAAGAGTTCAATTAAAATATTTTATCATTTACTGATAAAAGGTAGAAATTGATGAATAAAACTATTTGGGTGTAGAAATATTATTTTTAATGCAAAGCAGGGATTCTCAAAGGGGGCGAAAATTAAATTTTGGAGTAAAAAAATCATGGTATTGCTACCATACTGACTAAAAACTGGGCGTCTAGGGGTAAGTTGCATGAAAATAAAATTTGCTGGAATCATCTAATTGAATTAAAACAGTATTGGAAAGAATATAGGTAACGTTTTGTCTAAATACCCTTTTCGTTAGTTCAAAAAAGTTTGCGAAACCTTGCTGTAGAGCAGATATAAATAGCAATAAAGGTTAATAAAGGCACCGTCGTCATACCAATATATTGGCTACCAGAAATAAGACGCATTTAAATATGAGGGCTCGAATGGAAGAGGGCTATATGTAACCTCTTTGCCAAATTAATTTATATTACAAAAGTTGAAGGGTAGCTAATAGATAATGAGCTCAAGTACAAGGCTGGCAAACAGATAAGCGATGTTTCTTAAATTAAAAATTGGCATTTCCGAAAAAAAGGAACGGAAAAACCAAAGAATACTTAAATTGAAAAGGAAAAACTGCGCGTGAAAGTAATATGACAAATTTTGTAAGAGCTATGTGAAAACAAAAGTATGAAACCTATGAGAAATATATGGAAGTAAACTTATATTTTGTACGCGGTAAGATGTGACCGAATGTTACTATGTACGTCGCTGATTTATAATACCTGTAGTTTAATTTTAATACCTATTTATACCTTACTTATTGCTTTTATTCTTCGTGTTTTGTATTAAGTTATGAAACTCTTTTCAAATAAAATAAAGACCCTAGGATAATAAATCTCTTTGCTAATTCCATTTAATTTTTTATATAAAAGCGATAAAAATATATCAAGCTTATATTTTTCAAATATTCATGTTGCCGATTTTTTTTTGTTTTGGTTAAGTTTTAAAGATTATGCTTATTTTTCTGTAGTGCCTATAATTAGAATACTTATTGTTTCCTTTCTCCTTCTAATGCTCATTTTTTGTTTGAGAATTTTAAAAATGTCAGCTGACTAATGTATTTGTTTTCTTGTTCCATAGGAGCATTGCCCCTAAAATGGACAATAAATATTTTTCTAATTTATAATTGGCCTTCTAGAATACCACCCTTATAAAGCAAACTCCTTCCTTCCATTACAGTTTCCTATTAAAAAAGCTCCACCGGGAGGTTTTAATTACAGTACTCGGAAATCACCTTTAATTGACGTGGGCCGGAAATAAGGCCTTTCGCTAAAGGCGCTTAAAATGGATGCCTGGTTATTTCAGTCAGAGGATAGAATGAGTTGCAGACAAGAACGTATAAGGAAGTGAAACAAACCGAAAATCACGAGGTAAAACAAAACAAAAGGTGAGAAAAGGGAAACGAGAAAGGGACGTGCAAAGAACCTCGGGCCTCAAAGGTAACCACGGCAAGATAAAAGAGAGGAAAACCCTGCAAAAATAACGGATCTTTTTCGGATGTAACTCCCCTTTTTGGAAAAGGTAATCACAAGACCGTCCCCTTCAGACCGGGAGGATGAGGAGGAAGAGACATTGAAAAGCAATACGGCGCTGGAAAGGATGGACCGACGGACGCCTCTAATCTCCGGCAATGAAAGAGAGGAAAATAGAAGGACTGGGGCCGGAGAAGGGATTTCGTCAACGGTAGTGTAAGAGTGCCAAACGAGCTGTATCAAAAGGGGACACCTCTCTACATAGAAAGCACATAGGGTAGAGACGCCCACACTGGAGAAAGTCACCCGCACTGCTACTTCGGTCGCTCGTGACGTCAGAGGCGGTAAGATATTCGATATAGCGAATAAGAATTGAGGTAAATTGCGCAATCATAATTACACATGATAATGGAGACCGTATATTACGTCCAGTGTCAAAACGGAAATTGTATATCTATACAATAAATTTTTATGGAACAACAATAGATTAATCGAATTTTCGTGTGTACAGAAAATTCCATTAAGTTTCATCCAGCACAAATAATTCGCTACGGACGTGAAGGGGACACGCTAAGCTTAAATTACTTACAAAATATTAAGTCGCACAATTTTAAGTATGACCCGGAGGATATTACTTTGACCCCATGCTATATCTCTAGAACTGATGGAAGCGACAGAATAAGAGAGACACAGCCGAACTGATAGGTAAAATAGGATAAACAGTTGACCAAAAGTTATTCTTTCAATGCACTATTAGTGGCTATAAAAAGAACAGAACGTGGCACAATAGACACACCATTGACATGAAATTTACCTTTCTTCCGTCCCACATTTCTATTTATTTTCCTTTTCCCCTGCTCTTTAAATTTAAGGTGTTCTTACACCCCCTTCAACACATCTCTTCAGCGGCTATCAGGGTATGCTGTATATGTAGAATTCCATTTGGAATAGGAGGGTAGGTTAGATAGCAAGGAGATTTTGGAAATAGAATATGAATTTTGATATTTCAACTAACTTCATTCTATTTTAATAAGTTTCGAGTGATTTATCCTGTAACTACTCATATGATATCTTCTAATTTCCAGCGTTGATTTGGATCCATAACAAAATTGAATAAACTAGCCTCTTTGAACTCGGGGCTCAAATCACACCAATTTCCCTCGGCGCGCAAATACTGACGCCAGGTGCGGTGGGACCGTACATATATCATAAATCCTTTTTTCAAGTTTTTATATTTATTGCTAAAACTATTTTATACATACATGCTTACCCATCTTGCCGTTTCCATTCGGGGTAGGGACAGTAAAAAAACGTAAATTCTCGGTGATCGGTCTGTAAATCTTTCTCTACTCAAAATATATCCTCCACACTGACCTATCCTTGCGTACTTTTTTTTGCTTACCCTCATGAATTGCTTAATACACGTCGCCCTCTTCTTGAGTCTCCTAATATCCCCTCTCTAATCATTCCCCACATGAATCCATTGCTTTCTCCATCTACACTTTCCTCCCACACCATTCACTCATCTATCACAAACCTACTTTGTTAATCGATTCTCATACATTCTTTTCACATGACCAAACCAACGAAGAATGCTTCTTTTATACTTGTCCACAACCGGAGCATCCGGTGCGTCTGTCAGTTGTAAATGATTTTCTTTTTATTTATTTTGATAGCAGTGCATGCATGGGTAAAATAAAAAAGATCTTAAAAATCCTCACGCATCACGCATGCTTCATTTGTAAGTGCCTTTGAAGCAACAGGCAAATTTAAATTCCCTTGTGTTACCAATTAAATGCAGCACAAATAATAAAAGAGCTGCTTCACCATGAATGGGAGCATTTATAGCTCTGAAAAAATATTTGCACGTAAATTGAATCTTATTTAATTAACAGGACAAATATATGGGTGACAGACGACTTTGCATTATTGCAATATTCTTTTTAAAAACAAATACGCACATTTTAAGGCGTTTTAACACTACGTCATCGAGAGTACGGCAGATGACGCCACGGTACGGTTACGTCTCCACTAATACGACTCATTTTCTTGTTTGATTGAGCTAGTTTATTCTCTTGCGACGGAAATAACATTCGTTTTTATTTCCTTCGTGAAATACAATGAACGAGTGTGATCAGATACTAACCGCGGAAAATCATGTTCAGTGAAGAAGCAATATCGTTTGGTGATATTATGCTACTGAGACGTTTTTGATTACGTTGCTTTTTAAATTTTTTTCATACAGTTTTTAAAGTAAATTATTTATGCAGGTGGTTAACGCATATGCTCAATATATATATGATATTGCGATAAAATTCCCTTTAATATACTATACTAAGCTATTTAGAATTAGTTTTACCAGTACCCGTTCCTTAACCCGGAGTGTAATGTTATGTTCGGGTTATTCACGAGATCTACGGGATCACGTCACTTAAAGACGTAAAAATTGGACCGTTTCTGACGTCACAAAAATCGGCACTCTCTGATCCCTTATGTTTATACGAGCCGTCACTAGGGTGTGATATGCTCGAAAAATCCTAAAATTATTTTCCGGAATTTTCACGAGATCAAAGGTCTCCAACACGTATTGACCGCAAAACTTTTACCATTTCTGACGTCACTAATTTCGGATTTCTCTGGTCCCACAAGATTATGGGAGCTATCTCTAGAGTATCATATGCTCTCCGTAGAGGGGATACGGGAGGCTGGGAGCTGGGAAAGAGAGAGGCTCGAGATAAATAGACTCGGAGGGAGATAAGACAACGATTGATTGGTGGATAGCGTATAAGTGGAAAGAGGAATTGGAGGGAGGTAAGGGGGGTTTGGAGAGGAGAAAAAAGGGGTGGATTGGAGGGTTAATCCAAGGGAAGGACGTGTTGGATGATAGCGTCCCAGAAGTGACGTATTGGGCGAGAATGATGAGAGCAGAGTGGAAGGAATTCAAAGTCGGGAGGGTCGTCGGTTGGAGAGATGAAGAAGGGTGAAGATGATTAAGTGGGGAAGAGCGGAATAAAAGCCGAAGAGGAAATTAAAGCAACCCAGTGAGATGGAGAAAGAGAGAGGCAGAGGGAGAGTCTGTTATGGTTTATTGGACAACACACTTTCCTTGACAGGATCACAAAATAAAAGCCGGAAAAAAGACAGGCTTAGGTTATTATCAACGTCGCCTTTTCATTACTCCCTTCTGTTTTGTTCAGATATCTCACGTCCGAAGGCAGCTCCAAAGTGTGGCTCCAAGCTTTCCAAAGAGTGTAGCCGGATAGAGACGATTAATAAATGAAAGAGGTATCAATGTCTATGTATTATTCCTATATCTCTTTAAAGACATTTTTGAACCCGTTCTCTCCTATATAACGAAAACTGGAACAAAAAATACAAGATTTAGCGTTTTGAGCTTCTGTGCAAAAATTACAAAGGTCAATCGTGCACCATGGCGATATCTCATTCAATGAAATTTTGGGACACTGAAATGTCACCTTTTTAATTATTCCGTCAGTTCTGTCCTCCTCCAAGAAACTCCAAATGAAGGGACGAAATGTTTTTAAAGATACTTTAGATAAATAATCTATAAATATAAACATGTCGATAGATTTATCCTTATTATTATGATAATATTAACTATTAGATATTTTAAAAACAAGAATTCTTAAAAAATACGAGAAAATATCTTTATAGCTACGTTTTTGGAGGTACGTGGACTGAATTCAATTGGAGCTTGAGGATGTATGTACCATATCATAAATGAAATGACTGAGATGTTTCGATAAGTACGTTCCTACAAAAATAACTCAAGGCAATATTTCATAATGAGAAGCTGTACTAAGAAAACGAAGTTATACAATTTTCTACGGTATTGTGATGAAAAGGGAAACCAATATGATCAGTAAATGATATATTTTACCAAAATGTGTCATATAAACTGAATACCGCCAAACCAAATGAGTAGTTATTTTTGAAAGCAAAATTAGACATGACATTGGCTAGTTTGCGTGCACTGCAAAATTTAAGTTAGCATTCCTAATAAGAGTGAACAATAAGGCTGCACAAGAACACGGAAATACATTGCAGGGTGACAATTTGTTTAATAAAGATGATATTTCACCCTCATGGTATCAAACGAAAAACAGCCGCGATGTGAGAGAGAGAAAAAATAAAGGAGGGCAGAGGTATTAAGAAACGTACATTATGAGCAGGGCAATCAATAAAGAGGGAGAGATGGATTGGAGAGAGGATGTGGGCAATGAGATAATGATGAGTTGAGTCAGGAAATATACGGTTCATGAGAGGAAAGAATGATAGTTCATATAAACACAACTATATGAATACTACTTTATAATAATATACTGAGTATACTTTCAAAAGCAATTAGTAGTTCCATGTGGTTGATTATAAATGACAATAACCACTGCAGATTAAAAAAAGGTAATTGACACAGAAAACGGCTACAGGTATATACATTGGCAGCTTGGAAATTTGCTTGGGAGCTCAATCAATAATTATATTTTAACGACCCGAGTTTCTGCACATCATGTCTACCTGTACCTAAAGATTAAAAAGTGTTGAAACCCTGGGCGTTTCGATAAACGTCCTAAAAATAAAGGTTTTTAGTGGAGTTTACCAATTATTTTCATTTTTTCCGGAGCTACAAGTGAGTAATGGGTAGTAAAAAAACAAAATTATTGATATCAAATACAAGATGCACCAAATAAAAAAAGAAACTTATTAAACTTACTCCTAGAGCACTAAGGAAGTGAAATAAGTTTGCGAAACGACGACGAACAGCGCATTGTTACCGTAACACTTATTATTTAAAAAAACATAAGGCATATTTCCTTCTGAAAATATAAATACTGAAAAAGATAATGCTTCACTCCCATTTTATCAAACGAAGAACAGGGACGATGTAGGAGGAAGACAGGACAGCGGAGGGTTGACGAATCGAAAAAGAGCAGGACGGACGACAAAGAGGAAGCGAGAAAGTGGAGAATTAATATAACGCAATGAGTTAATGATGAACGAAATCAAGAAATGCACGGCTCATGAGAAAAAAACAAAGATAGCCCTTATGAATTTGGAGATCGTTGTGTACTCATGCTTTCAAAAGTGATATATAGTTCCATGTGGACGATCATGGATGGGATTAAAAACTCCAAGTAAAAAAAGAACTTATGTATTAAATATAATATGTCTTTAATTTGAGGAATGAGTTGTTTAATTCCAGAAGTTTTATCGCATCATTTAATCCATTGACAAACACAACTTCAATATCTGAGGTGATATACTAGCCCATTTCTAAGCCAATGTTTTTCCAAGCTGACATAATAACACAATTTGATATTATCAATTCGGCGATTTAGGTTGCTTTCATGTAGAAAATATTTCCCGAAAATTCACCCCGAAAGACTTTGTATCACCATGTGTACCTGTGGGCTATATTTACAGGTGATCCAATAGCCAGTTCGCCATTGACTCTTATGCTGATTCCACGGTCAGATGTCATAAATGCCATTTAATTCATTTTCTGGCTGGTTGTAGAAAAAAGTGTCCTTTTGATATTAGCAAAAACAATTTTACTATTCAACGGTAATTTTATCGCAAACTGAACTTGAAGTTGAATGGTGGTTAGAGAGAAAATGAGTTAAATATGGGTAAAATACCATTTTTCTATCCAGTAGAAATACCATTACTGCCAAAAATCTGAATATGTCAACAATCCCTTAAAACTGAATGATATTAAAATATAGGCACCAACCATCATAGTTTTGAGGTCCATACACCAGCTGAAGTTGAAGGGAAAACGCGTCGGTTCAATGCAAAAGAGTTTCCCGGGAAATGTTTTAATTTAAAATATAATTGTCGAATAATCTGAATAATTTGCATTCTTATCCTTATTCCAACTAGCAAAGGACCCTAGTGAGTAAGAAAAAAACATTTTTCAATCTGTATATACAAGCGAAAACGTGGAATATTTTTACTCACAACCATGTCCTTGATAGATTTAGTCTCCCTGGAGCGATTCTGGGATATGTGAATTCACTAGGCTGACCACGGCCTATTTGTAAATTTTTATAATTCTGCTACAAGACCAGCCAGGAGTTCCTAATCGCCTATTTTTATAATATTTAGACTCTGCATCTTTTGTAACATGATCATGTTTCCAAATAATTATGGAATATCATCATTTAAAGCAATCATATACATTATTTCTATTGTAACACCCCATTTTCTTCAATTATACAAAGCGTACTGCAATATATGAGGCGTCTCTGAATAGGGTTTTTTTTAGTTTCTAACATATAATACTCCTATTTCATTAAAATACACTGTTTGCGTGTAATTTTGTTGAAAAACCATTAGTGTAATGCGGATACGGATACAGTTAGCCAAATGCGTAATGCGGATACGCTTTACACTGTGATGTGTGCCTTTATCTCACTTACTAAGATTCGACTCAGTTATTAAGAAAAATCTTAAGTCATGTCGATAGCTTCTTGTGGATTATTTAATAATATTAGGCTTTTATAAAAAAAATATCTCTACTCGAAGCTAAAACGGTGGTGTTCTTTAGAGAGAAGATGAGTATTGAACTGTGTGTTCTATCCTAATGTTTAGTTAATGACAAACAGGATTGATTTATTTATTTTTATTTCTCAAAATTGGGAAACATTGAGAAGACCCATGGAGCTTAGCCGTTGAGCACATTCTGTGAATGAAAATATGAACCTTATAATTCAGTGTGTGAAAATTCGTCCGGCTCGCTTTTATGCTTTTGTAAACAGGACAAGCGGTAGCACTCAAATGTAGAAAAAGTAGAATCCAGTATTTTTCTGGTGATTGAAGCAACTTTTGTGTATGCACAGATTTTCGTGAATCTTTGTAGACGTGTTCTCATTAGTGATATCTATTGTTAAAAGTAAAAAAACTGCATTAATCCGAATTCATTTTTTGACAATTCAATGCTATTTTAACACGTAGCTTTAAGGCACGTGCCACGTATTGTGAAATAAATTTGATTATAGATGCATTGATTTTCTCTAAAAGGCGAAATAATACATTTCTTATTATTCGATTGCTGATATAAATATCAAGGCGTCACGCCAAGTCCAATACTCCATAAAAACATATTTCAATGTTGTTTCGTCTGAATATCGAATACCGCGCCGAAAAATCTAGTCATAACATGCTTTAATTGAGGAACAATTCAACATATAATTATTTTATCATTTACATTTCAGCTTTTTTAGCGCAAAAAAACGCCTAAATTAATGCACTTAAATGAAATTTGGTACAAACATTTAACATATAATTTCTTCATCATTTCCACTAGTGCGTTTCAACGCATAAATAGATGTACTTAAATGAAATGTGACCATAGAACTTTTATTGACCAACTCAAATAATTATTAAAATGTGAAATCAGAGACCGACGAATACCGCTCCAGTCTTAATGTGCTCTGCTTAAAAGGCAGAGCACGAAAGCACACCGAGGAGGGTGTGGAAATGTTGAGCACACAGGAGGTGCGCGAAGGAGGAGATGAAGAGCAGAGTGGAGGATGGAGCGGGAGAGAGTAGATGAGAGAGGACCAGAGGAGAGCGATCATTGGAATGGAGACCGAGAGATGGATTTGAGGACGGGCAATGGCTGGACCGGCCCATACCATTTTTTTATTTGAAACTCGGACGCAGTGTGAATCTGCGAGGATCGTGGTAGATAGATGGGACGGGTATAAAGAGGGGGGGAGGCGATTAGGGGTTGAGGGAGACTGTGAAAACGTGTTCGTAGGGATGGTGCTGCGCCGCCAGCCCCATCTGCCCGTCACCCGGAGAATGCCAAACAAATGCCAGTTGATCCGGCGAATCCGTCGGCGGCCGGAGGACGAAGCAAAAAGAGACAAACGAATAGTGGGGAGTTTAAAAAAAATCACACAAATAAAAAAATGAACGCGTTTTCACGGACGTTTTCACGCGGGGAGAGGTGGGTACAATGCAGTTATTTTATTTGTTCACAGGAAAGCAAATTTTAGTTTAAAAACGCCGCTCATTGGCATTTAATATTTTTATATATTTTTTCAATCACCCACGTGCCATCATTAAAATTACATGTTTTGTGAACGCAAATCGTTTACGGTAGAAGTGGAATTTTTTACCCTAAGTCTTAATTTTTCGAAACTCAACTGTACGTTACGCGGAATAACACGAGGCTCACTCATCCATCAGTAATGCATTTCGTGCCATTTGGCTAAGCAATGATGCAGAGGTGTCTGAGGTAAAGGCGCACGTCAATGAAATTAAACTGCTTATTCACTATTAATAATTGATACGCATATATACACAGAATCGCTAAATAGAGGGTAAACGTTTAAAATCCGCAGCAACATGCTCTTTGGATGGGAGGGGTAATTTCATTTTTATAAATCAATTACTATATTATTGGAAAATGTAATTTTCCTCTTGCGTAGCGATGTGAATTTGTGCTCATGAACGAATATATTCTGAGAAATCGATAAAAATTGGTCTCTGACCCTTAAACCCTTTGATTTTTATCTGATAGTCAATACAACCCCCAACTCGAAATCAACCTTAACCCGCCAATGAGATATGTAGCACTGTAGGATCAATATCACCTAAGTACTTAAATCGAAGCCTGCTTAATCTGCCAAGGATCAGGCTGCAACTTTATATCCTCAGAGATTACCGTGGGTTTACACTAAATCTGGTTACATGAGAGTCATTGGACACTGTCCAAAAGATTACATATTCTGATCCGCGAATTTTCTGCAATAATTAGAGCCAAGGGTAATTGAATTAAATTCAGTAAATTAAAGATTAGGCTTGAGGATTAGTTTCATAGCAATTAACATTATTTTAATGGTCATTTCAAAATATTAACGCAGAAATCCATAAAGATAAAAATAGCTATGTAGAGCAAACGCTTTGCGCCTTGTAACATTTCACAAAATGATAGAAATGAAGTTTCATTTTCAAGCTGAGTTTGGTACCTATAAGGCATATTAAAATGAACCCATTGAACTAGTACATATAGCTCGAGGTTTAATTGAACTAACTTGGTAATTGTATCGTGATAAATAGGTAATAACTGGAAAATGGGTAAAATGAACTCTGAAAGAATGATGTAAGAAAAAAATGAAAACATTCTTGAGAAACTAAATGAATTTGCAAAACACAGAATATTTTTTGAGTCCAGCTTAAAAGAAAATTCAATTTCTAAAGCAAAAAGAGGTATCTGGACATCATGGGAATAAGAGTAAATATTATGCTTACGCAGAAGGTAAGAGATGGATGAAATCAGGATAACAAAGGCAAAGAAGTTTTCTAGCTGAATATGATATAGGTATTGAAAATTCTGCTTAGAGAGCCTTACATAGAGACGAACTTTGAAATCCCATAGCCAAGGCAATGGCATTTCTACCTACTATGGTCTCCCATTCTACACCGTTACCTCTTGTACATACATATCGGTGAAATGTGCCCTTTTCTAATGATATGAAGTATCAGTTAATAATGCTCTCCCTATGTTTCTATAGTTGTGGGTATTACCTCTAAGGGATATGTACGTATTCAGGGTCTTATGATTGTTTTACATTCGTGGTGGTAATAGACATAAAGTCACCCATGGCGATAAATGACAGCCCATATCATATGTCCTGCAAATATCTATCTTTTTTATGTTTTGCCCAAGCCAAAATAGACATTTTACAATAGGTGTTTTCTTCTTTATGGGACATTAGTCCTTAATTTATTACCCCCAATCATAACATGCACCTATCTTTTTTAAGCATGCGAATAGGCTACTTGCTAAATAACTATTGGTTATTTAGCCAGGATTACTAGAAGTCTTTTCCTGTAAATGATAAACATTGTGTCTACTGTAGTGTATTTAAAAATATTTTCCCGAATCCTACCTGGGTAGAAAATTTACAACTACCAGGGCATGGTTGTGTATGTTTGTCTACATATATCAAATTGACAATAACTGGCTTTGGCTGCTGCCAATAGAGAGATTATTATTATTTTAAACGGATTTTACTTAGAATTATAAAATTACTTATATTCGTCAATATTGCTATTTTATCCAAAGATGATCATATATTCAGGCCTTAGAGGCCACCTAAAGCTCAACTCATTGTTTTTTTATCGTATTTATGAGTTTGAAAGGCAATAAATATTATTATTATTCAGTTTCACGAGACCCGTCATCTTTTTGTTGCAAATCGTAAGAACGGCGGTAGATGATGAATTGTTATCTCATTTGACAGAACTTTTTGCTACCTGCTCCCTTGAATCAACCATAAAACGCAAGTCCTTTGAAGTCAGGTTTGTTGCGGGTGAAGGTTGATAAAAGTGGTCAGTAGTATGCGTAATGTTTTTTTTATCATGCAGATTATTCCAATGACCCATGTTTCTCTTCGGGATCTCTCGATCCTGCATATGTCACCATGTTTACCACGGGTTCGAAACGCCAGCGTGTACACAAAGATTGCCGAGGGCAGATTATACGGTCAATAGTGTCAAATATGGGCATGCAAGCAGGGATAGAGGAAGATAAAAATTTCAGTGAAGGAACCTCATAGCTCTATCAATTAAAAGATTCTCTCATTACCTAACGGCAAAGGCTGTGAAAAACGGCATCCCTGCCGCATTTTTAGCGTTGCATCTACAATGAGTTTTTGAAACGTTTCGAAAAAACGTCGTATGTCGTTAAAATAATCGCTGTTTCGGCGTGTATTTCGGCTTTTTGAAATTAATGTCAGTTTCAATAAATCATATAAAAAGTATTATCAATAGATTATCAAAAACAATTGCAGTAGAATATAATTAGAATACAATGGGTAAGGTTTAAATTGAAAATTTTTAAGCAATAAGGTCATCAATCACTACAGGTAATCAGCATAGTAAAATGTCGATATTTAGCCAAAATCAATTTGACACTACGACAGAATGGTGGCATATGACATTTCTGCATTTTTAAATAAATATTTCATTCATCCAGACAATTTAATAAGCTCATGTTTTGTTCTCACATCCACTCCAAGCTCAAAAAGAATTTACTGAAACAAATGGACGCTTTCATTTAGTGTACCAACTACCTTACGTTTTAAAGATGTCGTATTTAAAATCTTAGCAATCACGTTACAAAAACAGATAGCGCATTTCATAAAGTAACAAAAAATAAAATTTTGCCTAGATGTAAATATTATGTTAAAAATAAAATGTGTATCAGTAATCAGTAAGGCCAACAAATGGCAAGTCAACAAATGACAAGACAAGAAAGACAAGTCCAACGAGATGAATCAGATTGAACATTCCTTTGCCCTTCAAAACGAGTATATTATCTTTCCAGTGCTCTCGGTACGTGGCCGGTTCTACTAATTGTTTATCGATTTACATCAAATGCACAGAATAATAATTATTTTAACAAGTATTTTTCAATTTCTCATTTGCATTCCACTTTTATATGTGTAAATACCACTTCACTCTTAAACAGGGTAATCCCAAAATTATTAATAAAGAGTAAATACTGTGTTTTGGAGTATTATGAGTTTAACGCAAAGCTAATTTACATCCAAAGAGAATACCGAAGCACTATAAAACTGTGTAAACATTTTCATTGCGTTATTCTCATAAACCATTGCGCCCATTGCTGAGCCAAGGAAATAATGAATTACAGCGCTGGCTCTACGATGACAATGCCCGGTCACGTTTGATGAAGGAGGGTAAAGGGTGGTAGAATTAGGCTCGTGCACTGCATTAGTCCAGTTGTGACACCGAAACCTGTGGTCAGATCATTAGCAGATATCTCCCGTCCATCCTATGCAGGTGCCTGGGTGTTAGGTGTTATACAGCCTGTGAGCAGAATGCGAGTCACTCGTTAGCCTCGATTCGAATTCCAGCCCTGCGCAATGTATTCCAGACAACGTCGGGAATCTTCGTGTTGCGGTGTGGACCCATATTACTTCCACGTCAACTTCTTCATCGAAGCTCCAGTAGGTACATAATCATCAGTTGAAATACCATCCAAGTGATACAGAAATATTAGAGTAACCACTTGATTTTGCCCATTACAGAACCTTCGTTCTGCTCAGAAACGTCACATCTATATTGTAATTTATATCTCTATTGACATTAGTTTTAAGGAGTGTGGTGACCTAGTGGGTAGAGCGCTTGGCTACTGATCGAAGGGTCCCGGGTTCAAATCCAGGTGAAGCCTTTGGACGCCCCTGAACAAAAAAAACCTCAAAGTGCGAGGTGACCCAGGGAAAGGAACTGGCCCCCCTTCCCCGAATTTGTGAAATTCACACGCCTGTGGCTTAGTACGCGGTGAGCTCTACTCTCAGTTATCAAATACCAATCTTCGGGTTGAATTGCTGAGTGAGTAACACTAGTTTATCACCGCAATAATATTACCTGATATCGCTCAAGAAAATTACATCTTTCACCCATCAAACCCATCTTGTTTTCTCCCTCGTTAGTAGGGCTTTAAAGGGCTTTAGTAGGGAATAAATCTTTCATCCTTTTCAAAGACAAAAAGTTTACCCGCGAGTCAAATTAAATAAAAATTTTAAAATAGGAAAGATACTGGTGTTTACCGGTTTTTAAACAGCTTGTGAGTACACGAAATATTTACCCCTGCTACCTAAAATTCCTCCATGGCATACTTAAGTATATGAAATTATACTTTATATCTAATTATAGTTTTCTATGGCGGAAGAAGCTCAAAAATATGCTTAAGACCAATAATTATTCTAACATTTTTTTAATGTTTAGGTAGTCAAAGATAAATTACTTCAAATGTCACGCTTTTAAATAATTAAACCACTGCCAGGGCAACCACTGCATAAATATGTGATCTTGCTAAATTTAAAATTTAAAAAAACAATGAAATTGATTAAAAATCATGAAGAAATTTTTGTTCCTGGAGAGATTCTATGCCATTCACAATTAAAGAGATTTCTTGGGCACCATACTTAGTATTGGTTAAAGCACTCAACACCATAAGGGGGGCATAGAGTTAATTGACCAGTTCAAGCGAATGATTTTGTCATCGCGAATCTGGACCATTGGTTTATGAATGCCGCAGTGCTAGGTGTGCTAACGAATGTTCTAATCCAAAAGTTGACAAGAGCTTTGAATGTTTCTTCGTGCAGCTCCTGAGAGGACGAGCTTTCAGAGAGACATGAGTGATGTATCTCATCCACGCCCTAATTCGCCACCAAGACTTATCCCATGGCGCCCCGGACCTGCTCTTTGCACACCTGGAATAGCGCCTCCATCGATTGATTCTCCCACCCTGCCCTGTCTTTAAACACCGCTGGACCAGTTTCTCTCTTCCTCTCCTCTTCCAATCCCTCAACCTTGATCTCTTTCTCCACTCATACTTGAGCAAAACTCTAAGCCCATTTCGTCCCGGAGGAAGAATTTTTATATCAACCTCCATAAGTAAGTATAAGGATTTTATTTCGTTCACATAGTTCGCTCAGAGACGCAAATACATACATATTTCGTTCAGACAGAAGGTGTAATAAACGAGTGAGGTAACACACAAAATTTATGACCACAATGGAGGAGTGGAAATGGAACGATGGCCTACTCCAAGACAGAAAAAGTCGGATGGACCGGCAATCGTATCTTGGACATTAGTCTCGCAATTTCTGTCACATAAAGCAATAATTTTGCGCCACAAATATTAAAATATTTACTTTATGCTTTTAGGAGCTGCTAAGATTAAAAAGAAATAAAATTCAAAATTGGTCTCAATCTACTAGGGAAAAATATCACTCAGTTCAACTTAAGTTCCGAACTCGGGCTAAATTTGGTGATGACTTAATTATAGAAAAAAACAGCCTTGAGAAAAAATGTGTTAAGAGATATAGCGAGGCATGATTGTTAAGCTTAAGAAATCGGTGGGCATAGACTGAATACTGCATAAACCTACGAGGAAAGGGAAAATAAACGCTTGTAGACGTAGAAAAACGGAAAAGCACTGTGTATGGCATTAGATAAAGGTGGCTACGGGTGAATCCGACAGCATAAAAAGTGGATGGAGGAGATTGAGAGGTGACGGGATATTGACGATCTCGGTTGCAGGTAAAATTTTGGATAAGCGAGAAAGAGGGAAAGGAATAAGGGGGATTTTGAACGGCATAAAAAAAATTAAAGACATAAAGTTCTGAAATGGAAAATAAAGTTTTGCGAGAAAGAATGATAAGAAATCTTCAATGGATGGACTATTTTATCAGCCTGACACTACAAAAAGCTATAGGTATTCATTGTGGTGTTCTACTTTGGTGTTTGGCGTTCTACTACTATGATATTGGTGTTACAAACTTATAATCACTTTATGCCAAATTTCTAATTCTCCGTTTTAGTATACACTTTCTCGTTTGTTTTACTATTTATCAATATGCTATAATAAATTGAACAATCATCTCCCCTCAAATTCCTCAGAGTAAATGGATATTCTATGAAACGCAAATAATAACTTATGGAGAAGTGTAAAAGAAAATATAACCAAAAGATAAAGCCGGGATTAATAATTATTGTAGCCTTCAAATTGATGAACGCTGTATATGTATGTAGATGAACGCTGTAGAATATAATCTGATACGTCTATAAACACCATAGTTGTACGACAAACATTATTTTCATCTCACAAATTGTACACAGGCTTTTTAAATCTTTGCGGTCGATTGGATGTAATGGGAAATGAAAAAGTACTTTTCATGAAATAATATTATTTCACATTCAAATTAAGTTAAATTCAAGTTACACTCGTGAAATTATTGGCCGCCTTCTTACTGAATTAAATGAAAAATCATGTGCTGTGTACGTAATTAGCCAAAATAACGCCTTATTGATGTCATTAATAAAATAATTATAAAACTTTCGGCAGTCCTAAAAACCCATCTACATAAATACATGCCAGACATTTTGAAAAGGGGCGAATAAATGATAGAAAGCTTTTTACATTAATGCAGTGATCCCGAGTAACACCGCTCACAGAAACATTTCCACGCAGTAAATGAAAGTCACGTGGTAGACAACGCAACCAAAATGGATATCTACGTTACGTCGAGTCCTGCCTGGGAGAAATTAGTCACAAAGTTCCAACGGTGGAAACAATGCCTCCACATCGCTTCATCACTTAACACTCGGAATGTAGGTGCGCCAGCGGTAAGTGGGTCAAGAGGGTTACACTCAAGGTTTATGATTGGAATCGTACTCATATCAAGGTTAACCGCCAACAGGAAATGAGGAATGATCTCCAACAAAAGAGCTTAGCGGGAAAAATGGATACCAAACATTTCCTCCCAATACCTCATACTCACAGCAGAATAATTGGTGGCAAACGTTTTGAAATCAAGGTCACCGGAGTAAAGCGAAAGAAAGCAAGAGCGATGCTTTCAAAATGCTAGATTCGTGTAGTTATTTAGGTATTAATCGCGATAAATAGCTTTTGGAATCGCATGATTTTTCGTAGATACTGAGAATTGCATTCTGTCTCCACTGCCTGCACGTCACGCAATAGAAATATTCTAAAAGAAATAGATTGAATAGCGGTGTTACGTTTAACTAGTATTTTTTCTCTCACGCAAAACGCAACAGCATCACAACTGTGTCCCTCGGCGAAATGAAGAAAAAATTGGGTGCTTGATTTTTTGTAGGAGGAACTAATTCACTTTTTATATTAATGGTAATGCCCAAATCTTTCGACATAAACTCATGAATGTCTGATACTAAATTTACTTGTTCGTCCTGCAGCACAAACAACCAGTCACCAAGATAGGCAATTATAATCACTTGGGATTTTAAATATATCTCTCTTGCCTCTCGCGGTTTCCATCACACTTCAATCTTTCGAAAAACCTCACTTTTACGTTCTCTCCTAATGTGCGTTTTTAATATTCGTTTCTTTTTCAATAGATTCTCCTTCCGTCGTTGTTGTTGTATCGTAATACCTACTACTAGCTTCCTTTAATTCTTTAACATACTTTCAGGTTTGTATTCCTAGTACTTGGCTGTTTTTAAATATTATTAACTCTTTGAGAAACGTACACGGATCAACATTCGGGTAAAATTCTAGGAAGGGGATTATTAGATACGATAAAAAGCTTCATGAAGGATTATGGACAGCTACTTTGTCTCGTAGCATTGTGCTGCGTGTATGCGCATTTCATCTGTCATCCAGGCACCGTGTAATAGCCTCCATCAACTCGCGAATGCATCGTAAATCTTCCGAGGCTTGATACCAAGGGGACACTCGCCGAATGAAGAGGTGAGCAATCCCTTCAAAAGTCCCCAGGGTAATACGTGACCCATTTGGATGTATATTTAAAGGCGACACTTTAAGTCTTCACTTCGCTTCAATACGTATTAAGAAATACGTGAATGACGCTCTACCATTAGTTTGTTCCCCTTATCCGTTTCATTCGCCGTTTCTATGTGCAAACCTTTTATCCCATTGTCGCTCACAAAATACCAAACCCTCGTAAACCATGATATAAAAGTTGAATGTTAACATAACTCAGCTAAAATTAATTCGAGGCAAAAACTTTAATACAGGTCCTGAAAATATGGACTATGAGTAAAATGCAGAAAGAGTTGACAGTTGTTTCGAAAAAGCAAAAAACATGCATTTATATGCATAAATTAGACATGAGTAGACACATGTGTTGAAATAAAATGCATGGATAGTCCAGAGAGCTAGGAAAATAAAAATAGGCAAAGGTAAACATTCTTACAAACCATATGCCATAAGTCTTAAAGCAACATCTTCTGGGAATTAGTTTAATAATGAACAATACGAGCTCAGGCTAGATAAAGTGAGTTTGTGTCAAATAAACTAGCATTCGAATATCATGCTAATAATAGGTGCAAACAGGACATTTTCTTTTATTCTCCAAAATCGCAATGCAGGAAAGGGCTAAGCCCTCGAAACCTCAATGCAAAATATTTACCAAAAAGTTGCTATGTGCCTGCGTCACAATACAATGCTCAAATCAAAATTTAAAGAAGTAATATAAATTTAACGAAAACGCATATGGCTCATGATTATTATTAAATCAAATATGTGACTTCTATACTGTGTATGACGGATGAAATAAGATATCTCTTCACTCTCAACTTTACTGTATCCTAAATACAGGTCGGCACATAATAGGAGCATATTGAACTCACTGCCAAACGAACATTTTATGTTCGGATGGGTCGTATCCTTTTAAATGCTGCTTTAATTACAGAATACGTCCTAAAACATTTTATCAGCCTGTGGAGTAAAATATCCCTGGGGAGACGGAGTATGTGTGACTAAAGGGCTTAACCTATTCGTAGGTTGTGATGGGCGGAGGGCGTCGCCACTGGCTGCCCAAAGTGGCCCGCGACCCGGAGTCCTCGTCTGAGGAGGGCCGGAGGCTGGACGGGAGGAATCTTGTGGAGGACTGGCTGAGGGAAAAGAAGAGGAGGAACATACGAGGACACTACGTTTGGAACAAGGGACAGCTCGACGCCGTCAACCCTAGGCACGTGGACCAACTGCTCGGTGAGTGCTGAATAAAATTCCACCTCAGAAAAACACTTTCCAAGTATTGGGATCAGGCAATCAACTATTTACCTGCGAAACATAGCCAACTTTAATTAATTTTACGTATTTAACCAAACTGATTTGTACGCTTAAGGACAGAACCTACCCAGCATCTTACCATGAAAAGCATCCGTTCGTTATTATACAATTCTGTCGATAATCACTCAAAATGTTTTGTACTATCCCCAACTCAAACTCTTCATACCTCCGTCCCTCTTTCACAGCGTTCTAAATCCCCACTCCTGTTATATCTTTATCTAATAATATCTTATACTCAATATTCTCTTCTTTATTGCTCTCTAAAAGACCTTACCACCACTCATTTTTCAATCCAAGCGTTTTTTCTGGCCTCTCTAATCTCCTTCACTAACCTCCATTCCTCCTGCATCATACCCGACATCTTTCCCTTCGTCTTACTCCCCACTCAGCTGACTCTCTCCATCCTTTTTTAAATCTAAAATTCAAATTCCTCCATTCTACGCTGGAACTTTTTTTCAAGAATATGTAAAACTCCCGAAGATCATTTTCACCAAAGGGTCAATTAAATGTTGAAAGAGTGGAATGGGGTCTGCCTTTTCACCGAACTTCTCTTCCCTTCAAATATCACAACTGCATGGATACTATAATATCACTGTCCCACTCCCAGTTTCCTCAGGCTAGCGCCCGCGCCAGAGGGAGGGAGAAAATGAGAGTAACCGACATAATGCTAAGGCATATCGAGAATACCAGAATGATAATGCTTCCTCCATTTTGAGCTATATTGGAACTATTCAGGTCTCTTTATCATTTAACTCTTATATATCCCATTCATACCAATGCCTTGAGTGGAGGAAAACACACCCGGACAGGACTCGAACCCACCACTTGATGTTATCACCAGGGGACCTAACTCGACCAATGATTGACAAGAGGTAGGTAATTTAAAAGTGGACGGAAAAAATAAATCGTGGTCAAATAATGTGACAACGTTTTACTTTCCTTGATACGTTCCTTAAGATAGCAGGAACATAAAAAGTACCAGTCTCATCTTAATATATTAATAAAAACAATTTTGCCACCTTTCATAAGAATATATAACACCTCTAAAATTACTCATTATATTTAAATGGCTGCGACGAAAACAGCATCGAGAAGCGACAAATGACGTTAAATTATGTATAGTGTTCACTTTTGCATGGAGCTTCGTTCTAGCAATGTGTCCTACCATGAATTATATTCTATCAAGAAGCACAATTACGAAGGTTTAAAGAAATAAAATCTCTGGATTCTTGAATAAAATACGATGTAAGGAGAACACAATCAAATATCATCAATTATTCGGAGTTTTCCCGCTACAATATTTTGACAAAAATTTGGAAATATAGGCCTAAAAGTGGCTTTCTTATCGATGGAATTATGCGAATGGAAGACAAAGAAGTACCTACGTCGATCGCGTTTTCAACCAGTGGGGAATTCCCTGCTTGGAGGGAAATGAAGAGCAGCATGTGGTGCTCTGTAGACTGTATAAATCTGTAAAATTGCAATTTTTTCATTTATTCAGGGGCATTCAATTAAGTTTACACAATTCCACACATAAAAAGCGATTCCCAAACATGCACATTCTAAAGCGTGAATCATTTGATGAGAGTGATGGTTGAGGGCAAGACTTTATGGATTTTCATTGCGAAATCAAGAGAGCTCGAAGTAAAAACTTTGCGAAGCGACTTTGCATAGTATTTAATTGCTTCATCTAGTTTTTTTCCGCTGTTGCATCTTCAGGAAAAGCAAGAATTTCAGTCACAGATTAAATATATGCATACATTTAAAAATAGGGAAGGGGGATTGGGAATAGGGACAAATAGGGTCTTGGGAAGGGGGATTGACATTCCGGTGAAAGGAGGGGAATTGAGCACAGACGATTTAGAACCACTATGCCTGACGAAGTCACTCGAGTACTATGGGATGGCAAGGTATGTTCTTCGAAAGGAAAAGCGATGTCTAGAAAAAAACAGGCATCTGAAGAGCAAATATTGGAGACATTCGACGAGGAACTAGTGATGGAAAAAGGGACCATAGAGGCTGTTTTTAGAGTGGGCGCATGAAAAATACCATCAAGGGACTGGCTAAAAAAAGAGGAAATACAATCCTCTGGATAAAAGAGCAAAGGTTGAGCCTTGGAATACACCACCACCCGGATTTAAGAACTGAACAACGAGGGGGTTACCGTGTAGATATTAGTCGGTATGTAACACACGCACGTGTAATATTTTAAGTATATTTAAATAACAACCGTGTGAGCATACACAAAAAAACTACATGCGAGTCGCTAAGAGGAAAAGTAGCGCAAGAAAGTTTTATCCATGTTTTACCTAGGCCCATAGACATATTTCTCTACGTGTTCTTTGCTTGGTAAATGTGTGTGAGTCTATCTGCAGTGTTATTCCACCAAAAAACAAACAGAATTCATGGTTTATTTATTTAATTTTAGGCCTCATTTTTCAAAAAGCGACATTTGTAGAATTGACATCGTTCCTGCTCTAAACTGCTGCTAAAAAATGCTTTTCATCACAATGGATGCCAGTATTTTCCATGAAATCAAGCTACAAACCAACAAATTTACGATGAACAAATATGTACAGGTACACACACCTAAATCAAAATATTTCTCAAAATCGGGACGAAGAGAGAATTTTAAAGATGATATACATATTAAATAAGGTGATAACATATATGACAGGGTGTTTATATGATAGGATGAATATATGTGATAGGGTAATGTATATTAAAATTAGTTTCTGAGTACTCCAGTTTTTGGAGATAAGAGCCAATTAACCATGACAATCAACGCTATCGACACCAATAACACCACGGGAACCAGATTTTATGGATTCCATTGGCTCACCCACCCCAAGGTTGATTCTGGAACGCCGTGATAATTATCGTAAGCGAAAATAACACCTCTATAGCATGGTTTTGTCGATACAATATTGTTGAGTTGTCACATCCTGCCCATATATGATAGTTATTGCATGTAAAATATCACGTGGCGATGTTTCATGCAATACTTCGTGAGAGCGTGGACTAAAATTTTATTTTCGCATGCGATATTAATCATGGCACTTCAAGAGCTGATCAGAGGAAGTTTATAATTAGAGAAGAGTTTCTAAGAAGTCTTTCAAAGCACCATTTAATGGTCGCACAATAAGTCTTCATTATACATACTACATTATTTGCTCCTTTTCTGCAAAAAATACCTCCCGATAAGGAGTAAAATAAAAAACTAGAGGATTTAAAGTAACTAGTGAGGGGCAAGCATGTTAAAAAATAATCATTCCGATATCTTCGATATCTGACATTTGGTGCAGATCATGTTTCTGAAAGCTCACCCTCTGACAAACACATTTGAGGTGACTTACAGGGCACATTGTAGATGAATCACTATTTTCTGTATTTCACAGGATTGTTTTCCTACTCCCACATGGATTTTGAGGTGGATCGCGACACGAGGGAGGAAGGTGATCCATCCCTGGCTGAGATGACGAAAAAAGCAATCCAGATACTCTCCAAGAACCCGAAAGGATTTTTCCTCTTCGTCGAAGGTGAGATACGTTTAAATTTGAAGGGAGTTTTTCCGAACGCACTCCCACTGGCTCAATATTCCACTCAGTCCGTCGATTCGCTGCTTGAAAAAAGACCAGGACCCGGAAAGTTGAACTTCTTCGAACCGTAATCTAAAGCCGATATCATTTATTATTCGCTTTTTTATTTAGATTCGTGAAAACTGTGTGAGAAACGGGGGGTTTTAGCCTGTGCTATTCATTCGGTGTTCTACCGACTCGCAGATGGTGCTGAGGGAATAAGAGTGCCATCTCACTTTAAAAATGAAAAATACGGGAAGGAAGAAATTCAATAGTCAAACGCATAATGTATATTTCTTTCGGTGACTCTCCTCGTTCCATCCTTCTGCTCTCATGCTACTCCGCGGGGTACAATTTTCCAATTCTCTCCTCACTATTCCATGCTACCTTTTGAAACTTCCTCGGATTATTTTTCCTGGTTATCTCATTGAGATATCTTTATCTGAATCCTTATCCACGGAATACGACCTTGAAGTGATGGGCTTGCGCGTTCCTATGACTCATGAACTGGAATGGCAGAAACAATCATTTTTGCAAAGGTCGCACCATGCCTGATAGAACGAAGGTTGAGAGTCCAACAAATAGTATTCTTTGCAGCGTCTGTACCTAAGTCAGGTGGCTGTAAAAAGGCATCCAACCCAAGTGAGGCGGTCTCTTTGATGGTGATAACAATCTAACACTCCACTACATAAAGCAGCAACAAACCAATGATGAGCATGAGGTCGTAGAGATAGCTTTTTTTTTTAGACAGAATGGGGAGAGAGAAACAATTTGGGGAATTGAAGAGAGAAAAACGGGAGGAAATGGACACTTCCGGTAAAAATACACCGTCCAAAAAACTTAGTTAAAATGGCCATTTAAGCCTACGTTGACGGAAGAATACAATGAAAAAATCTGGTGAAACACTTGGTCATTGTTGTAAGGAAGTAATGGCCGTCAGTGCTTTAAAAGATCACTTATGGTTAGACATGGTCTATTCTATCATGGTCTAGTTTCAATTTTCTTGCAGTATCACAGAAATACTTTGTAAAAATTTCCACAACAAATTTTGTTCTATCGACCAAGGTTTCGGAAAACATTGCCATTATCAAGAAGTGTTTCTGTGATAATTCTGTCTGTGACAAATTTCCACAAACTATCCCCGGATATTTTTAAATCAGTTTCAATTCGGTTTCAATTCAATGTTAAGATACCTATCTTATGACTAATTTATTCATTTATCTACATACCTATTATGAACATAGTACGAAGTAAAGGTCACTTCAACCTTAAGCTTTCAAATATCACTCGTTAAAATTAGTTACACTTGAATTAATTCCAATTTTAATATTTCTGTATATTTGTATTCTGTAATTTGTCGTTATCGTTTTTAATATTGACAAAAAGGTATGTTATGAACTCATGAATTACTGTTTTATAAACCTACGCACGTTCTTCAAATTAATTGTTTTCTATAATTAAATAATTACGCTCAAATAATTCACGCCACTCTTCGGTCACTGAATATTTGTTATTTAACAAAAATTCAAAACAAAATTTTAAATTTTATATGTTAATCAATTATTTAGCCTCACATTGGAATTAAATTAAAAAAGTTACCTATATTTTTTTATAATAATGTTTCAAATCTTAAACTTTCATCACATTGAATCCGTGGATACCTTATTTTATAACTAATAAATAGAAAATAATGCTCATCTGCGGGTTTGAAATGTATTTTTGTACGAGGATGAAAGCACGTAAAAAAATCGAAAATGTAATTCGGTCACTGTTAATGAGCTTACTGAAACGTGATTGCATGTTACTGCTCACTAAAAGCACTCTAATGCAAGCACTTCCACCTTCATAATATTCGCTTTTATGCCGTATCGACCGCAATGACCTTTTATCTTAGCAATAACGAATGTCATTACTCAGTTACTGCAACATTCAGCCTCACCTTCGCACCGGGCGGAGCAGTTATCGCCCCGACACAGATAACGTAGCGGTTTCCAGATTTCCGCTGCTTCAGTGGGTATATCATTCATGTTCAGCAGTAGCCTTGCACACTTCTGAGATAACTAGCATTGCAACTACTCTCCACTATTTTGAATGTTATAGAAACACCACTCTTATTACTTTCTGGAATTGAATGATGTTGGTGTCGTAAAATAAATAAAGTACGCATTTTGAAGCACTTTTTAACCTTAGAATAAATTAAGATACAGAATCACTTACACCATGATGTACGTACTCTGTATAAAAGGTAGGTAGAAAGGTACTAAAAATATTGATCAAAATAATATTTAAGCTTCTTACATGAACGGCTTGGCCTACGTTTCGGTCGGAATGAGCAGAGTAGTACCAATCAAGTCCTTGTCAAAATGTGTTTCAAATACATTGAATAAAAATGTTGCTGTTGATTTAAATGATATCATTAAATACTCATAGTCGTAACATCCTCATGCATATTCATTGTTTATTTGGCATGAGAGTTCTCTTTCAAAACTAATTTGATGACGGAAAACAGCGTTGAAATGCAAGATTTGTGGATTTAATTGGGCAGTAAAATTAAAATTCTTCAAATAAAAATGACTGCAATATCCCAGTACATTTCATGCTTTATAGTAATAAGCACTGGGGTCAAAACAATGTGCTATTGTTAGTGGCTACATTCGCCAATTTTTTTCCAAGTCTATAAAAGAGACATTTCTTTTTTTTCCAAAAAGAAGTTAGAAGAATTAGATTATTTTCTCTTCCTCCCTAAGCTGCGGGATAGAGTAAAGAAGAAAATCAGACCCAAAAAGTCATCGGTTATAAAATCCATCATCAGAAAAGAAAGTATGAACTATTAAATAACAAGCAAATGAATGATTTGTAAAAATAATTAAAGAAATCATGTGGAAAATAGTTTATCTGATTTAGCGGATTAGCCTGGAGCTGAAAGGAGCACTGCGCCTTTTTTACGCAGATTTTTTCCCCGAAATTTGGAAGGCATAATAGAAGGTTTAGTTGATTCTTTTATTTTTTTCGAAAGAATTCTTTTCTATCATTGAGCATGAATTGTATTGATATATATAAAATGAACAAAATTTATTATTCCAATTCAATTCAGGTGGACGCATAGATCACGCGCATCACTACAACAACGCTTACAGAGCCCTGGAGGAGACGCTGGCCCTGGAAGAGGCATTGGAGACGGCCCTACCCCTGCTGGACCCCGAGAAGACACTGATTGTCTTCACTGCCGATCACTCGCATGTGCTGACCATTGGCGGCATAGCCACTCGCAGGGGTAACTCCATTTTGGGTAAGCTAACTTAAGTATTTTCTTTGTCTAAACACTATTATGCCGTCTACTTCATTAGCATTAGGCAGGGGGTCGTTTAGAATTGGAAAACAGAAGGTTTTATTGCATTAGTTATGTTGCTATTTAATATTGCTATTTTATAGTTCGTCATTTAGCCTTGACTGAAGGAACTTTCTTACCAACTATATCTTTAATTGTGCCTTTATGTTAGTTACACCGATAGTGTTAGAGTAACATAAAACCCTCTGTATTTTATAAAAATCAGAAAGTATCCATCAGTCTAAACAGGAATGACATTTTCATGCTAAGCCAACGATATGCACAAAAACCCATAAACTTCCCCCGCAGGCTCTTGCAGAAGATACTTGCGGTTATAACTGGCCAGTCTATACCCACCTTTAGGATTGTTGTCTTACAGTTAGATGGTGCGATGTGATATTAGGAATTCGAAAGTCTAAAGCCAATGTACGGCTTCTATTTCATATTCCGTTTTATCTGGCCTATGTAATTGTCCATCGGTCATCCTCAGAAGGCTTCCATTTCCTCTTCTATTTCCCATCAATTATGTCCTTCTTCGTTTTGACACAAAATATGTAATGCTTTGCTGGCCACGGAAGCGAATCATGCTCACCAATTTTGCCTTCGGATTGATACCTTTGATTAGACGGGGCGATGTAACACTAAGCAGTCAAAGAGTCTATAGCCAAGTGTTCTGATAAACCACTGCAGAATTATAAAAATTAATGCAGTATATGCTTTATTGCTTTTACTTATTCTGTGGGCCCGGTGGCGGCGCGGGCGGTGTTAAGTCCTTACCTGACAACCCAAGCATCGCGGGTTCGAATCCCGCCTGGTTAGGATTTTCAACTCCCAGGGCATGGCCATGTGCATTCGCCGGTTAAAGAGTAAAATGTAAGAGGGGACTAGGTATTCCTAATTTCGCTCTAAATAAAGAAACAATTATTGTTATTCCCACTACAGGCGTGGACGCCAAATCCTCGGACGTGGACGGCATGCCGTACACTACACTCTTATACGGCAACGGCCCCGGATTTGGTCGAGAGAACCTCAGCGGCGTGGACACGGGAGCAAAGAACGCCGTGCAGCAATCCGCGGTGCCCAGACAGTGGTCCACACACGGCGGAGAGGACGTCCCAGTGTACGCCAAGGGACCGGGTTCGTCTCTCTTCCGGGGATCCCTCGACCAGACCTTCCTCCCTCACGCCATGGCCTACGCCGCCTGCATAGGGGAACACAAGGAGAGGTGCAAGCGCAAGAGGAAATCGCACCACATCGCACCTCCAAATGCATCCGTCACCCCGCATGGGCATCAGCCGTCGCTGCTACCTTTGGCGACCAACAAGCAGAATACAGGGGGATTCCTTGCATCCGATGGTCTTGCCGGAGAACCCAATGCATGCGACGAGCAGTCGACGGCCGCGGTGGGGGCGTCCACCATGTCGGAAAGTTCTCGAAGACCTCCAGCGGGAACAGTTGTTGTGAGTGGGGTTCCGTCGTCTGGGAAATGGCGGACGACGCCGACGATCATCGTCGTGCTTGTTGTGATAGCTAAGAGTTTCTTCGATGCAAACTGGAGGACGGTTCGAATACTGAGATAATCTTTTAGAGATAATGTGCCTACGAGTTGATTTTATTTCTCTAAAAACTAACTTTCTCGAGTGAAAAATATGGAGTAATATTCATCGTTGCCGAGGGTGAATTGATGACCTCATCCAGAGTACTATGTTGCGTTGCTTTTCAACATTTTTGGTGCATGAGATTGGCGATTTACATTTTCAGCCCTCCATAAAGGGAATGCAGGGGGTCAAAACCTTGAGTCCATCATGGAAGTAAGATTTACGCGGAAAGCTCTGAGTCATATTGCAATAGGTTGCACACACATGCAGGATGATGTCAGTGAACGTTACCAGGTGCGAAGACTGAGATAATCCTTCATGAATAATGGGCCGGGAGTTGATTTTAACTTGCTAAAAATGAAAATTCTTGAATAGAATATCGCAATTTACATCGTTGCCAAGAATGACTTGATGGTCTTGCCCCGAGTGACCTGAGTCGTTGACGTCACGCATTCTTGGAACCTGGATTAGGAAATAAACATTTTAAAACCTATATGAAGGTAACACAAGGGGCTAAAACCATATGTTTATCATGGAAGTAGGTTTAACGGAAATATATTATAATTCAATGGCATGTGGACTGCACTTTTGTAAAGAATGATATCCGGTAACGTTACCGAACGCGTAAAATCGTACATTTTGAATTAGACTTTGGAAGACTCAAAAGGGTTTTCAACACAGGACCATAGTTTTAACCCTCAAATCACACCTACATTTTGACGATTAAAAATTTCAGTTTATTTCATCACAATGTATCCTGGCGGGTTTCCATGATAGAGAGGTTCAATAAATCGGTAAGGGTCCTACAGACCACCGGCATGGGCCGGTGTTGTCATCGGAGACCAATCATCTGGTCAGTGATAGGTTGTAATTGTTACGTGACGGAGGAAGGCTTTCAGCAATAGACGCATTCGTTGGCTAAAGAGATGAACGGCAGATCACAACGCCTTTAAACGCCTCCAACTCCAACGCCTCTATCTCGTACGACTGGTCGTCACTTTCACCACTGACGTGCATAAATTGATAATTCGCAGGTCACGGGTCGTCCTGAGCACGAGGGCACGTTGATGCGTCGCATTCTGGTGAGGGGCTAATTAATTTCAATTTACAATCACCCTTTGACGTTTTCAATCGAAAAATCAAAAGGACGGGACCAATTATTTTCTATGCAGTATTCGAGAAAGTTATCGAGCGCACTAGTCATGCAGCATTCATTTGAAAACGGCTGATTTCAACCTCCCAATAATCTAGTTATATCCCAAAATCTCCTTAATATCTTGTTAAAAAAAAGTCATTTTCACCGGCGCCAATCGATGAATTGATGAGTTATACGTGGAATTTATTCCAATACTAACGCCAAAACCCTGTGCTTCCTGATTTCTAAGAAAAATAACTTGAAAAGAAGGCCGGGCAGTATTGGTACGGAATTGGAAGCCTAAAAAATTATTTTTATCCAGAATCTTGCCATCACACACTAATTCCACAATGACTCCACGAAATCTAGGTACCAACACTTAGTTAATTACTCTACTTCTCGTTTTATTTTTCAGTATTTATAACATAATTATGACAAAAATATTTACTATGTAGAATTGAATAAACGTAGGTTGTATGCTGTTTATTCGGTGGCTCATTACACCGTGATAATGAAGAAAACCTCAACTGAGAGGAACTTCTGACACCGGAATATTCATAGAGCATCGTCTGATTGTTTTGCCTGAAATGAGCAAATGCCGACGACAACCTATTGGATATGCTAATCGGAATAATCTAAATGATCAATTAAGAAGCGTGTTTTACTGCATAATTTTTATTAGCAATTTGAGGACGAACATAGTTGCTACCAGACAGCTAAATTTTGCAAACAAAAGTTAATTTTTTAAGAAGCTAAAAACGACTTCTCGAGGAAGTGACGTTTCAAACCGAGATAAAAAATGACTATTAACAGCGACGAATTAGGGATGAATGGTGGAATATGTTTCAGTTACGACAGAATTCAATCGACGCCATTCAGCACGACGAATATTATTTTTATAGATACCTAATGAATTCAGTTTGAGAAAAAGAGTAATTTATATAAGCTCTCAAATAGATTAAGAGATTTATTCCTGAAAACGGAAGATAAGAGAAGCTTTTATACCAATTTCACCAAGCTCATGAGGAGATTTCAAATATAATGGAAGAACCCGAGGTGTATAGTATTGAGAAACACAACTGTCTTGGTATGATAACATTATATTCCCTTCCCACTCCAATGAATACTCATTCGAAGCCCATATTGTTGTTAATCAACGTCGAATATTCTCGGTAAAATAAACGACGCATTTCAAGATAAAGCTTAAAAATGAAATATGGGTTGGTGGAAGGTTTTGACGAACGAATTCACGTTTCTGCCCAATCCCTCTTGTCCAAATTTGCGCGTACGAGAGCAGGTGGCCGAAAATTTGACCGCCACCCATAATTGAAGAACACTCGGACGCACGGTGTTTCAGAACAAACAGCAATAAATAAGCAATAGCGTAAAATACGTGAATGGACACATTTGCTGAGGCAATATTTTGTAGCACAAAATAGTGAAAAATGAGGATTATTTAAACGGTGATTCATAATTTCTTTTTTAAATATTAAACCACACGTTGAAGAATTTATGGCCATCGTCCCATGCCACGGGGGCTGGTGTGAAACATTTCAACCAATATCATTCAGGCTCAAATCGCTCCCTTGGTACCAATTTATCCGAAGATAACTTCTATTGGTTTAATATCTCGCCCCTCCACGCTGAACATATTTGACTGCAGGTATAGAGAATTTGAATAAAAATACTATGCGCAAGTTTACCACACTTGCCGTACCTATCAAAGCAGAAAAATGCCCTTGTAAGATTTGATGAGGTTCAAATTAGCATTTATCTGACGGAGGTGAATCCAAGTTCTAGTCATAATATCGTCAGCTACACAACACATTATAATACTAAACTAGCAAGTTTAAATCAGTATCAATGTAAATATTTTGAGCCATTCTTGCTGTAATTATCCAACAAGCAAGTTATATTGGATACATTTATTCAGTAATAATTTACATGAAGAGTGATTCCCATATAATGCACTATATCATTCTAAAAGGTAAATTTTAAATTCAAACGTAAGCAAATGTCGTGCAACGAAAATGGTTTTGAATCGGGTGACTTGTTAATGTAGTTTTTGCACTATCAATAAACCGCAGAGTCGTAACCTCCACCAGCGTATCTCATACTACTGCGGCAAAATATAAAGGAAAAATTGTTTAAAGTGAAAACCTAGAATTCTGTAAAGGCCTGGTTACACGCTATATTAAAACGTACGAGTTCATGTACGTTTGCGTGAACGAATGGATGAATCAGTGGTTACACAGTGCATGAAACCTCATTTGTGTTCGCACATATTTCTGGGTACACATTTGCGATATTTGTAGTTTTACTTTTACTCTTTACTAAACGAAACATTCAAACTTTCAAATAGTCAATGACTGCTATGAAGCAGACGATACTTTATTTTATTTAGCTTCCAATTTTCAGCAGTAAAGTTATCAAATTCCGATTTCGTTTTCCTGATTGGTAGATCATCAGACGAAAGATACTCGAATGGGCTTGCTAATTGCCTTTTTAGAAGTTTCTGGCTTATTATTCAACGGGAATAATTGCGGCCATGGTAAGATTTATTTTTTAACTCGAATATCACATAATGTAGGTAGAACAAATACGTTGGATCCAAAGTTAATTTAAATCTTAGCTGTATGATACAATTTTTATTACCTATTGATAAAAAGTAAGATAAAACAATTTTATAGAGGATTGATAATAACGCCAGTAAATATATGTTAATTACAATTAATCAATAAAATTTACTCGTATGACTAGTTACATTATGGATCGTAAAGACACCGATTAAGTTATTTTCGGCGAGTTAAGGAAAGGATGTCAGTGGAGTGTTGGAAATAAGTGTAAAAATTAGCTCTTAAATGGATATCGTTGCCTCATGTACACGACGATAATATTTAAGTATCTCTCCGTTTCCTATTTTAGTTTTTTACGTAGACGTGGACTTATATAAAGAAGGGCTGTACCAGTTAGGAGCCTGAAGCTGAATTATTCTCTAAACAGCTGATTCGTAATGCTCTGCCATTGAACTAACTACCTGAGAAAATAGATCAATGAGGTAGTCGTGCAAGAATAAATTGATGATTAATTAAAAAATGAGTAATTAAAGGCCAATCATAAATTCGTGACGTAAGATTCTCAAATATTTATCGCAAAAATTTTTGTATGATATTGAATGTTTTTATGAAAAATTTATATTAAATTCACTCTTCCGCTGGACTAGCCCTTCTGGCGTTCCTGACCTCGCTGAGAATGCGTTTCGCCCTGTTAATAAATAAATAAGAACACGAAGCACAAGTATAGATCTGCTAATTAATTCATTTGAACCTTTATTTTACTATTGCCGAAGGAATGAGTTGGAGGGCAGTTCAATAAAGGCGCAATGGTCTATAACGGAGAGGTCCAACGAAGGCGAGAGGTCAATTAACGTCGTGACCTGTAGTCCAGGAAGTGCAAGACTCAAATAGTAGATCGAAGTCCAAATGAAACAGAGGTCAATATAAATACTGTTAGCTGAGTCAAACGCAAACAAACTGAAATTGAGATGTAAACAAACAGCAGAAAAAAAGTCATGAACCCCATGAGTAAGAAAACGTCATTTCCGTTATCTACCTCCAGGTATTACTGAAACACGGCCGCAAATTGTACGAATGCATGTACCAAATTAGAACAGGTTATAATTTCTGAGCATGGATTCATGCATTCGCACAAGTTGGTGCAGTTACGTGGTGAATTTTCGCGGTAATCCACGCGTTCATTCATTCGCACATGAACTCATACGGGTCAATGTATCGTGTACCCAGACCTTAAAGCCGTATACTCCACGTCTCTTAGTAAACATAAAAACAAAATGACAAACGAGGCTTTAAGCGTGATGATTAAACTCGCTCAACCAGCCAATAATCACATAAGGACATTAACCACCGTGACACTGAAAGTAAAAACAAATACTGAATGCTAAAGTTTTTAATTGGTTTTTAAACAATCCCGACTTCCCGCGTTTACCATTGAAAACCTTTAATGTTCAAAATATGCAGATTTCTCCACGAATATATTTTTATGAACACTTTTTCATAGAGTTAATGGTCTACTGTGGTACAATTACAATGGAAGAGCCACATTTTTACTTCAATTTTCGCAGTTAATACCTAATAACCCAAAGTATAAGGAGATAAGATACATTTATTTTGTATTCAACCAATTTCTCGGAATATTTTGCTCCTTATGAAAGTTTACCCATAAAAATGGCATTTATATTAGATGGAAAAAAAGTACTACTTTCCCCGTTTTTGTCCCATTGTCGCATTTAAAACCTCGTAATTTCAAGTACAATGTGTAATACATATAGTGTGGAATGGTAGCATTTTGTTGTTCATATCCGATAGGGAACATGTTTTCTAAAATTACTCAGAGTATGAATCAAATAACATTTATGCCATTGCACGGTGGGACCACGTTAAGCTCCAGCTCAGAATGAGGAAAGATATATTGTTTAGAGATAAGAGATTACTAATTAGCACGTATGAACCCACTGTAAATACTGCAAATTGCTTTCGAGGAGATTACACGAAAAATGACTACACGAATAAGTAGTATGAGCTGCTTTATAAAAATATTCAAGGCCCATTGACATGGAATCCGGAAAATCTTAATTACCTCAAGCCGTGTAAAATCACATTCAATAGTCCTTTAAGGAACACATTAATGAATCATCCACAGCAAAAAGCGACTATTGATAGATGAAATCCAAGAGATATTCAGCTAGAAGCCATGCTTCACTGTAGGCTCCCTTTAAGGAGAAGAGGGTGTCAGAAAGATAGCGATACTCAGACTCAGAACGCATGTGCTACTCGGACTCACCTATCCCAACAATAAAATGGAAAGGGAACCCAAGCAAAAAGACAAGAATCACCCATTCCATGGGTGAGTGGGCTGACTATAGTCAGATTCTGAGGCATTCCGCGAGCGTGCGCTTTAGTCTAAATGTTATCCTTCGATTTCTCTTCGACCGACCACCTTTCCGTCCCGGCAGTAGATACGATTCTATATTAAGTCACCTTTCTCAGCATAACGGCACATATGTGCTATCTACAGCTAAGCCGTTGAGATCTTAAGTACTTTGGCGGTTTTTTTGCCGTTTTTCAGTAATGCATGCAAAATTATTCCTCTGCCATTCTTTTTTATGTATGAGTGGTGTGAGAATAGCTTCAGTGGTCTACCACCAGAAAGCAGGACTGAGGATTCAATTTTTTATTTATTTTACTTCGAGCCTCATTTCCCAAAATGTGATAATTTTTTACTAAACACTTTTTTCTACAACATCACGGTTATAAAACGGCAACAAGTAAAAAAAATCAATTTTCAAAGTGCCTAAGTAAGCAGCAAGGCATGCATAAGTATGGAATACATTTTCGGTGGGGAAAATATTGTTTCTTTGAGAAACCCAGGGCGCGTGGTGGTCTAGTGGGTAGAGCGCTTGGCTACTGATCGAAGGATCCCGGGTTCGAATCCGAGTGAAGCCTTTGAACGCCCCCAAACAAAAAAAATCCTCGGAGTGCGAGGTGCCCCAGGGAAAGGAACTGGCGCCCCTACCCTGAATGTGTGAAATTCACACGCCTGTGGCTTAGTCCGGGTTGAGCTCTACCCTCAACTATCCAAACCAACCTTCGGGTTGAATCACTGAGTGAGTGAGAAACCCACCATGCCAAGTTAAGCTAAATGGATGCTGCGTGCCACAGAAGAGATCGCGGAGGGAAATGCAGCGTAGTAGAAGTTATCCAAGGAGAAGACTAGCACCTGGTGTTATTTGCACCATTAAAATGGTGGGATTATTTGGTAAGGGAGGGATTAGTATGGCAATGACGGTGGGTAAAGGGAAAAACCGGACGCAGCTTACTCGTAACAACAGGCTCAGGCGAGTCGTGACAGAATAACGTCCCATCCCACAGATGGAGTTATAAACTTAATGTTCTCGACCTCACAGCACCATACCTGGAATACAAACTCCGCCTAAAAAACACTACGCACCCCTACTGTGGCCCCCTATCGCCCATTTTCAAATTTTTTATATGGACCCACTAATCGATTCACAGTACCTAACTAATCCTAGTTAAAATTGGTTAATAGCATATATCGCATAAATTAAGAAACAGTCATTGATGATAGGATGTAGGATTCGCCAAAATTTCGATACCTGAATCTCGCAATATAGCATGCAATTCATAAAACTGAAGTTCAGACACAATGTATATTTCCACCATAATTTACTAAGGTGAGACTATTTCCAACGCATCAGGCACCAAACGCCAGGTACCAGATACTAGGTAACAAACGCCAGATACTAGGTAACAAACGCATGAAGTACCTATCTGATGATGACGACAATGCGTTGAAACTAGTCGTACCTTAACAAGTTTTGTATGGAAAGACACATTGAGTTTGTACTTTAGTTAACTATGGGTTTTCACAAAGTTCAGTCTAAAACCAGCTACGTAACCATATACGTCATTTCGGTGTTAGAATTTCCCATGTACTTGAATAAAAATTGAAAGATTTTATGGACCAAAATAAAAATAAAACCTCGTTTACATAACATGATTTTTACTCTTGTCGAACGTATACAAGAACGGTCGTTCAGATTATTTTTCCAAAGGTGACGAACATTTTGGGCGAGAAACGCTTTCGATCGCAAACAAATCCTTTCCCACGCTCGAATAGTCCAACTTTTGTAAGGCTCGCCTCCGGCCGTGGCCGGGAGGGGCAACGGTTGAGTCGATCAGAAATAGTCTCCCCTGTAGGAGGGGCCGAACTACCACCTCTACTCCTGGGGGTTGCTTTAGCGGGGTCCGCCACAGCCCCCTTTCAACCTCCCCCCCAAAAACCAGGCAACCCCCTGCGAGGCGCCCCCTATCGCCCAGGACGTCAGACCCAACCTCCCCCGCGAGCAGTGACCGCTCTTTTTCCGTCCTAGAGAGGGGGGGGTGAGGGGGGGTGGGTAGAAAGGATGGGGGGGGGTGCAGAGAGGATGGATGGCGGTCAGGCATTCCGGCCGTGTCGTCGCTCCTGGCCGAGGGAGAGGGGGGCGTGGCCGGGCGATGTCCACTTGCTCCACCACCACCGCACCCCCGCACCCGCATGCCAGAGCCATCGCGGTCCAGATGCCGCACCCACACCGACACCACAGTGGGTGCGGCACCGCTTCCCCTTCTTAACTCATTCACTCTCTCTCTCTCAGCCTTCTCCAAAAATTCCCTTCATTCTCTCTCTTGTCCACGTTCTTTCTCCTCTCCATCACTCTCTCGTTCTCTCTCCCTGCTTTCGTTCATTTCTCCACACACTTTCCGTCTGCCCACTATTTTTCTCCTTTCACACAACAATGGTTTTCACCATCCCTGGTGTTTATCCAAAACCATTTCCGCATAGGTGGTTGAGTATGCCCTCAAGGGGTATTCAAGCTAACGCGTGCCCTCGTGAAAAAGCATAAGGTTTTGGAAAAATAATTTGAAAAGTATCATATTTCTGCTGTATGTTATAATAGACTCTTAAAAGAGTACAAACAGGGATGTAGAATTGAGTGTCACGCTACGGTACACCGATGTTAGATCATTGTACCAAAAGTGACGGCCATACACACCAAAGGAATGAAATTCACCAAGGAAAAAAAACATTTATTTTGACCACAAATCAAACCAGGATTTCCCAATAGACGGTCAAGTGTGTTTAGCTAGTTACACATCCAAGCCATCGTAGTACAATGTATATTTCAGCACGGTTTTTTACGAAGTAAATGTTCTCGTCTGCTGCTAACATTGCTGCTTAGGAGACGTGATTGTGCTTACTAAGCCACAGTCGTAGAGGCTAAACCCAGCATTGACGCAATAAAACAACAAACACTAAACTATCTCTCTCGACCTACGAATACCTCAAAACTAAGCTCTCTAACTCAAACTAAATTCCCAAATAACTGCGAATGCACTAAACAGTGATATGGAAATTGTCTGCGATATGATTATTTTGGCTTTGCCGTATTCAATTTACAAGGATGTGAAATAATGTTATGATTTTATGTGTAAACGTAATATACGCATTACGTAAAATCGTCAAGAAAAAATTCAACGTGACTGGGATTTTGATAATTCTCGTTGCGATTTCTTTGTATTTCATAATTGCAGTTAGCGAGAGAAATTTTGAGACTATTAAAACATACGCAATGTTATTGCATCTAAAAACTGTTCAATTTAAAAAAATGGCTTACCAAACTGGAGGCCCGGATCCAAGTTCCGACATTGGTGAAGATTTTTTCCGGGTTCTACCACGTCCGTTCCCAATTCTGGAAAGAAACCGGAAGAATTAAATAAAGAAACTCCTGGATTCTGGATACCATGATGAATTTGAGTTATATCTCATCACCTCCAGAAGTTAACCCAAAAAGTGAGGATACGTAATTAGTGCTGAGAATCATGGAAGAAAAACGATTAGTGGTTCCGAAAAGTGAACAAGGAAATGGTGACGAGATGAAGGATTCTTTACGGGTTTCCAACCGGGGCAAGAGTTTAGGTACCCAGTTTCGGTGACTAACACGGCCACCACCTCCAGGGAAGTTGACCCCCTTTAGATGGTGGCAGAGTTAGCCATAGAAGCGTCGGTATCCGGTTGATGACGAGAGTGTCAATGCTAAAATTATAGTTTTTGTGAATTCTTTGAAATTGATATTTTAACTTTTTTCTTGGTATAAAAATTCTGGTTAGATTAAAAAAAATATACCCAATGAAGAGGGAGATGGTAGAAAAACTAATGAGTGAAATTAGGAAATGGAAACCAACATATGTAAACGAAAACGCATGAGAATGAAAAGAGGGATGAATTATAAACAGCTTGAAGCTAATGCATCACATCATAGACATGTGATGATTTAGTGGTGATAACTCTCATCACACCAATGCCACCGGTGAAAATTTTAACTGTATATCTTGTAAAAAATTCAATTGTTTTCCGCATTTCTGAGAAGTTTTAGGGTCCATACTTACATTTTGGAAGGGTAAATAAACGATCAGTTAAAATGTTTCTCATCTAAAAATCGCAGGACTGTTAAATGTAATTTAAGTCGGATTGTATGATGTATTGTTCGTGATGTTGTAATAATAATTTATTTCAGGTACAAAAACTGAATTTTTATTTAACTTTTCTGCACATTTTTCTAGCCTCTCTCAAATTTCAGCTAACTTTGAAGTTATTATTCCATACTGGTTTTAACTATAAAAGGGAAAGAACTGCAAGAAAAAATCACTCGTATGTACTACGAATTACCTGATAAATGGTATCGCTGTAATTTGACTCCACCCTGCAAGTAGGTACGTAGCTTTTTTCTAACGCTGATAAGGATAATAAGAAATGCAAAAAACTGGTAGACACAAAATGTGTGTAAACCAAGCGTGAATCTCATATTGTATTACCTCATAGAGACATATTCGTGACAATCGGCGGAATAAATAGATCTTTGCAAACTAAAAGAAAAAGTTTAAATTCACTATTCATAAAATCGTATTAAAATCATTAACCACAAAAGTTAGCATACCAACATAATTTTTGAAGCAATTATATACGCTTAATGTCCCTGCTAATTCTTTTCTTACAAAGATCTCATCGTAGCACTCAAGATTATAGGCAAAATATAATCAGTACAATTAAGGTAATACACATAATAATAATACGCAAGAAGCGGGCAGTACCAGAAACATTCAATGGATGCCGATGAAAAACATGCGGTTTTATTGTGTTTTGTAGCAAAATTATTTTCAAATCCAGAGTCGTAAATCCTTTCTAAAAATTTTGACCCAAAAAACGCTCGAAATGTTGTACATTTGTTAGAAAAGATGTGTATCTTTTATAGAAAATTGAAAATTTTGAATTTTTATATAATCTGCATTTAACTACCGGTAGGCAACCGACGCAGATTGGACACGTTCCGTATTACTTGCTTAAATGAGATTCGTGCTATTTGCAACGAAAAAAAAGTAGGATGCTCGGATCCAATTTCCTATTATATGATTGGATATCTAGTTTCAGACCAGATACAGTTTTTGCTAATAGAAATAAGCCCAAAATAAATACAAAGCAAAGTGTAACAAAAAAATAAAACAACACAAATTCCTTGCGCGATTGGAATCATGTAAATGAATTCACGCTTGGGGAGAGAAAATTAATCGCGCGATGAGATTCGGCGTTGAACGAACAAAAAATAGGATAGCATTAATGAAAATCAAGAGAAGGCCATGCATATCCATTAACATTTCAGGATATAAAGTACACCTAGTGGAAATGGAAATTCGCCTATGGTGACGGTGAATAAAACTTTCCCAGTCACTTATTTCTTTGTTTCGGAATATACATGACCTCCTGGGCGGTATTAATGGAGTACAAACGAGTTCTGGGGCAAGGTAATAATAGAGAATGAACACTGAGTTAATAAGCGTTGCTTACACCACTGATGAACCGAGCCAGTAGCAGAAATGGATACTTTTTGAAAATACTAGTTAAACCATCATGAGTCAAAATCACTTGAGATAATGGTATTACCATTGATAATAATCTCCGGAATAAACGAACTCACAAATTGAACATGCACCACAAAGCATAGATTTATTCCACCGGTACAAATGAATTTTATAACCAATTTCCGGATTTTATAAAACAACTTCACTGGTGTCAAAGACAACATGTGAGAAAATAGTTTAATATCCGTACGTGAATAGCATAATGGAAAATTAGGTTTTGGAATCTATTCTAATAAGGATGGCTAAACGAAGTGTTGATTGAATGTCAATGATATCTCGCATTTGCTGTGAGCAACGTTACCAAATCAAAGCAAGTGGTATTCATTAAATGAGAGTACATCGGGTGCGCGCCACAACATTATTCAATATCACTTTGACCTTTATATCCCAAATTAAGGTCTTTTATGACCTCTTCAACGTGGTGAAAGCATTGGTGCTCCAATGCTAATCTATTGAGAGATATTTCAATGCACTACTTTTAGTGAAAGTAAAGATCTTCAAAATATGCTCAGTTCCACAGTGCAAAAATAACACCTGAGCACGAAGCATTAAGGTGGATTTGAAGAGGAAGGCTGCATCAACATTATCTGAATCAATTGAAATGGTGAGGAATCAACTGAAAATGTTAGCTCGAGGTCTTCACTAACAAAATTCAATTTCAAGAATCACTGCTTTCTCTGAACAGACCCTGTAGAGAACGAGAAAAAGGCTTCTCAATGGCGGAGAGTGGTGTATAACCCTAAACAATTGGCTACTATACAACAAACGTGTATGGAGGCTGGTCTTGCGAGGAATGACAAGTGGAGTGAAAAAGTTATTGGTCGGCAGTTCTTCATAAATGATTTAGTCGCCGAGGAAGTTATTTGCGATGATAAATTCCGTGTGAATTTTATTAGGCCTCTGTACCTGACTAAAGACACCAAAAAAATCTGATAACTACATTTCCAGAGGTATGGAAGAAATTTATTCGTGCATGTAAGAGACTGTAACCTTTGACCAGTTGAAGGTAAACCATTAAATGATGTTCCACAGATTACTATGAGCAGTACAATGATCATCGTAGTAGCCTATGTTGTGGTCAATCTACTATAGAATACGGAAACAGCTTACCGAACTTCGTCGTAGTAAGTTGAAAAAATGACTTGTAGCCAACTTTTTTTGGTTAGGGACCACTGTGCGGCAGCATGAACTTCAATATGTATGCACAAGCACATAGTGTGAAAAAAGTGAGTATAAATAAGTCTACAGCATATTTAGTTCATTACACACACATTTTTACCATTTATGCATATTAACACACCATATAGCTATATTAACAAGATACAACCCTAGAAAACGAGAAAGAGCGATGTGCAGTTATCTTACCAGAGTCAGGAATTTCACCAGACATTTAAAATTATTGTAACAATTGACCATTTGAAAATAACATATTACATTGTCTCAATTTAAAGATAATGTAATTCTCTTCAACTAAAGCTCCTGAAGACTTTGCTGTAAAAGTAAAGTCTGAGCCGCTAGAAGGAAAAGTTTGTCAAAAAACGGGAGGAAATTGAGCGTTTTTCAAATATTTACAATTTTTGCTGGCAAATATCTCTAGGAATGCTATGAGGAAAAGGAATGTATAAGGTGCTATTTTTTAGTACATTTGTTGCTTTAATGTTTTGATCCTATAATATGTTCGCTACCACGCACCGTTTTCAAGATATGAGCAAAAAACCAAAAGAGTAACCTTCTGCGCCTCCCCCTCCCTCCCGCACACCTCCTAGGTCCCAGGAATTTCAGTATGTTTACCACGTTTACCACCTATCAACTCTAAAAACATCCCTGAAGTTTGGTCTATGTCCTCTTCCATGTCCTCTACAACTCCTTCATTGACTGGACTAAGAGTAATTCAAGGCGACTGCGTTCCTATGTCGTACTGACATATCAATCCCCTCTATATCCGCCATGACAATTGTCAGTGCTGCTCTCTATCGGCCGGTTTATTTGCCAATAGTGCATTCATTCGAGGAAAGAATGCGCAGTAAAAACTAATAATTAGATGAATGTGAAAAATTGCTAAACTGGGTGACACATGTATTAACGTATTTGGTATGATCTTCTTTTCAGCTTTAGAGTTAACTATCAAACAACCTTCATATATAAACTCGTTGTTTCGGGCTTCACTTTGTGAAAATCCATTCTAATGAATTCAAAAAATATATGGTACTTTTTAAACAGATTTTTATTCCATGACGACCGGTTTCGTCGCATAGGCGACATCATCAGGTGATGATGTCACCTACGCCACGAAACCGGTCGACTTGGAATAAAAATCTGTGAAAAAAGTACTATATCTTTTTTTAATTTATTAACCTTCATATATGACCATTAAGCTATGGTTTTTTTATTTGACCGGTATATTAAAGACATAATAAAAAGGACAGTGACGATTAATGCATGCCATGATGTTTAAAATAGCAGTAGTTATTCCCGTATAAATGTATAGTTGCATTTAAAATCAAAGAAGACATAATGAATTCAAAATGCATTCAATTCAAAATATTTCATTAGGAAGAATTATAGACGGAGAAGATATCTCAAGGGTGTTTTACGTTTTAGTTGGTGCGAAGTACGCCGAACTAAAGATGAAAAAGGTTGGAATTAGGCATTTGCAAGTAAAAACAGGCGTTCACAAAATTATATATTGAACATAAGTCACGCCTAACCTTACAAGGCGGAATATCAAGTACCTACCAGTAAATATCGGCACAATAATTATAAATAACTTTAGTTGAAAATGCAATTTTCAGAACACCTAAGTATCTTAATTGGAACGTACTTATACCGGATAAAAAACTATTCAAAAATATGAGTTATTTTACCACTCAATTACATACCTCTAAAATTCAAAGTAAAAATAATAAGTATAAATTTCCAACTTTCTTTTCAAAATGTCCTATTTTCGCCACCTGTGTCCAATTAATCAAAATATAAAAACTAAAATCTTTTGCATATAACGTATTTATAACTTCGTTTACAAATAACCTAAAATTTACAATAACTATTTTATCCATGAATCCAATATACCGTAGAAATACATACCGTAATGAACAGGCATATGCTATATCTTTAACCTTTAGTTGAGGTCCAAAAGGATACGAAAGACACGTAATGTGTAAGTACACTGCTGGTGTTCCCTCAGGAATATTTTCAGTTAGATGTCATAAATGAAGGAGCGCGAGGGACCTTGAACACTATCAATTTTCTGCATTAACGTAAGTATATATTTTCACAAGCGTGGAAACACGTGAAGCGTGAAACTCATTCGTGACTCCACTTCCAAGCCACCTCCAGGTTTCTATACACCTATACTTAGATAGGTCCTCTTTGTCACAATTCGGGAAGGGGAATTTTTTCTGCTACGTATAAAAGTTAAAGCAGTGCATAAAGGGATATCCATGCATAAAGGGATTATTTTATAAAGTTACATAAAGTTTTTCCGCACATTTCATAGTTAAGGTGCGTTTCAATTACATCTGTGTATTTGCCATTGATACAATTGCAAGAAAGAATAAATATGGTTCAATTCTCAAAAGGCATTCTCGTAGGGTTTGTCTATGACAAAGCAAGAAAAAATATACGTAACTGTATAACTTGAATCAGCCTAGTGTATTAATTACAGAAAAATTAGTTGAATAGAGGGATTGAACATTTTTTCATCTCAATATGTGGGAAAAAAATGACTTCGTTTCACGGGACAGTTAAAACAAATAGCATTCACATCTCCCAAAATAAGTAATTCGTAGGGAACGCTATGTGCGATATTTAAATCTTATACAGAGAAAATTTTAAAGTTCAAAGTGCCGAATAGGAAGTTTCTCCCCCGCTGATTGTTTTGGCGAGATGGTTGGGCGTTTTTGCGGAGTTTAGTCATTTGGACTTTTGTGGCGGTCACGCTTTTTTAATCAAAGTTCGATAGAGTTATTCTTTTCCGCTTTGTTGTTTTCAATATTCACTCGGTGAATAATTTTTATTTTTACGAAGCTGTATTCATCCAACATCCAAAGAGAAATATTCGAGATTTCATGCTTTGTTTCCAATTCCTTTCCAGCAGATAAAGCCATTTTTTAACCGCTAAAAATTGTTTTTTTTTTTTGCTTCCCAGTTCAAACTATGCCCTATTTATTCCGTATAAAATGTATCTGTTTCGCTCTTCCACCACTGCTGAATTCCGTATAGTTCCTTAAAGCGTAGTTTCGCAAGAGAAATCAGAAGAAAGAGTAGATAAATTTTATTATGAATTTAGGGGGAAAATTATAAAGCATGATGTTATTTTCGGAAGTGTCGGAGGTATAAATAGTGATCAAGCGTGGGATTTGTACTCATGATGTTGTGGTTGAAGTAAAAGTTGAGAGGTTATTTTTGTTTAACAGTATAGTACACCATAATTCGAATTATCTTCAATGTTCTCCTAAAAAACAAGGATTTCAAATGGTTGATTTTCTACTACTCTATACCTAAACTTTGCAGTGCAGTAGGAAATACGTTTAACACGAAATATTGAGACGAAGATTGGATGAAACCCACTGCCATGAACGGGCTTTACAATTATGATACTGAAAAGCAAAATTAATGCGATGTACAGTGTCACTGGACTAAGAGGTGTAACCCAGTAATTTTCGTTGTTTCCTCATAGAGGAGCTGCTCGAATTGATAGTCTTTATCCTAGTCGCTAATTTTTATTTTTGCGTTTATTCACTTTCGTAGGGCTATCTCATTCATTTTACAAATTTAAATCTAAAAATACCTGGAGCCAAGCCTAAGTAATTTTTAGCATGCATGGTTTTGAATTACCGTATTACTCATATGCAAGCCTCGACACCATCCTTGTATACGAGTTCGATGTTTTTGAGAATTTCATAGTACGTCCTAATAAAAACCTGAGATGAGTTGTTGAGTCTAATTAGCCGGGAAAGCACTGCTCTGGTTGAGGCAAACCTTGTTCTTCATCGCAAAGATGCTCAAAATAATTTTGCCGTGATACCGTTAAGACTGACCTAAAATCAGCAAAACTACGCATCGTACAAGGATGCAAATGAAGGATTCCGTAGTGTAAGTTATGTCCTACTACAGAAAACTACCTATGTCAATAACGCGGGGCATGTCTTACCGTGGTAGCAAAAATGTTGGCGGTAGCACGGAAGACCCTTTTCAGTGGGAGTGTCTATTGCCCAAAAAATAGCTCCGTGTAAGGGAGTTATATAGATTCCACGATGCCATTCAGGGCTTCTTAAGGTCGCAAATGTGGTTGTAAATTTCAATCAATGCCTGATATGTTATTTTAATCAACCTTATATCTCACTTATATATTACCTTCCTTTATCACTCAAAAGGGCACTGGGATCGCATTACCTAAGAGGCCATTGAACTTTCAGGCCAATAGAGGCTTCAACAGAAGGAATTTCAACCGGAACTCCAACTAAACATAACAAGGAAATTCATTCTACGTGCGATCAAAAAAGCTCGGGAAAATTAGCTCGAGTGGAGGGCAAAAATTAGCCAATCAGCAGTCACCTGAGCTCCCAGGATGGTATGGATATCCGTCAATTTTTGACACAGAAAGGTATGTAACGCAGTCAATTTTCACTACGAATTATCATAGCCCTCGAGCGCAATAATGATTCCCTATAACGCAAGCGCTTGCGCTATCATTATTTTCTATTGCGCTCATGAGAACTAAAACATGATTGCCATTATTCAAATTTTGTTGGGTGGCTTAAAGCACTAGTTTAAATTGAAGGAGTGTATTCCTAAGTCGGCAACTGTGAGCATAGCCGTTATGGAGTGGTTTGCGTTTTGAATAACGATAGCAACGACGCAAAAGAAGGAACCGCTATCCCACCCCTAGTGATGATGATGAGCTTACCGAAACTTTGGAGAAAATGAAAATATTGACCTGGTGTTTAACCTGAGAAGATTTTACGTACCACATTCGTCGGGAAAGAATTAGTTCTTGTGTTACTTCATAGCTCTCTACGGCTCTCAATCCAAGCTAACTTCTCTGATGGGTTGCGAATACTACCAACATATTTTGATCCAGCTTCCTTAGGATCGTGAACATTTCCTTGAAACGCGCTTACACTTTCCCGCCCTTTCAAGTTAACTGCAGTTATGTTGGCAGCGTTGCCTTCCATTTGTATTGCTCTCCACTCCAATCCTTTGTCTTTCCCTCCTTGACGTCAAGTTATGCGCAGGCTACTGCCACCAAGCTAATCTACCACTATATTTATTTTTCCCCTCTTTTCCACTATTCGCGCAGGATACTGCACCCAAGTTTCACAACCACTAATTTTTTTTCCTCGTGAAGGAAATATCGCATTTTTTTTACTCCCCCAATTCGACCGCGGGCTCTTACCTCCTTCCCCATCCAGCACCCCCCATACTCCATCCCTCCAAACAACGGGGAGTGTCGGCGCATTTTCTACTTCGCCCGGCAAATGAAGAATTACGAGCGTCTTCTTTTCTCCTCTTCTCCTTCAAACTACCGCTTGCCTCTTTTTATGTGTCCTCCCCCTCAACTCCCCCCGCCCGACGCCCAACCCGTCTCCGGTCCAGAGTCGCCCACAACCATCCCTCCCGGAGAAAGCATACTTGCGTCAAAGAATAATTGGCGCTCCGGGGAAGAAATTCGGGCGGCTATGAAGGACTCCCCCCTCCCGGAGATCCACAGCGTAATTCCGACCATCTCTTCCCACTATTTCTTTCTCACATTTCCCTCCAACTGCTCACTTAGCCAGTATCCAACTCCCTCTCTCCCCGAGCTTTTGATAGAGCTCTTTCACATTTCCAGCCTCCTAACTTCCTCTCTCCCGAGATCACTTGCTTCTGCGCAGAGTAAAGCAAAATTTAACGAAGCCATCACGACTGGATTATTACTCTGTATCTCATAAATTATGAGAGTACTTTACGCAGTGATTCCACCAAGGGATGGAAAGGGTTATTCGTATTGTTTTTCATAAAACCAAAATCTTATTTATAATAATATGACCATCTATTTTTGGCAGGCATTTTCGGTTAAAGTAACCGATTGGCGCCCATTCAGGGTTTCATTACTGGGGGAGTTATAAGGTTTCAAAGAAGCTTTAAAGTATGAATAAGTTATTTTATTCCCCTAATTGGCGTGATAAGACTTTCAATATCAAAAACCATTAAGAAGAGAAAAGGAACATGAACTCTTAACCCACAAGTATAGACGCACAAGAATATAAGTGTCCTAGTAAAATGTGTTTAGTAAATATAATAATCGAAATATCTAGGATAATAGATATGTGTTCCAAACTTCATGCACAATATGTTGTTAATGACTGCGATGACACATACACAACATGTACATCCATCATATTGACACAGTAAAGTGATATACAGTCACGACAATAATGGCAGTATACTGGCAGCTCGGAGCGCAGTGGTACCGTACAGTGACGAAAAAGAATAAGCTTACTTAACAAATTACGAAACAAACTGTTACTAAAAAGTCTAGTCCTAGTCGTGGTTACATAAAAATGTGTTCTTATTGCAAATATATCCCGATGCTTTTTGAAGACGAGTCTGTAACGCATGGCAGCAAATAAAATATTTCTTAAAGGCTATGAGGTACTTTGCGATATAAATATTACTTACCCGTAAAATCTTGGAAACACTGACTCGTGTCCCATAGTTAAAATGTTCGAAGAGTATGCTTTTCGATAAACGAAGAACCCTTATTTCGTTTCTCTGGATTAAATTTATCCGTTTAAAATCATATTCTGTACTTGGTACGGCTGAAGGAAAATACTGATATCTTTTCGTAATAAAATAATTTATAGGAGAATTACCTAAAATACAGGTTCCTTTATATTGCTATTTTGAATGTGTGCAGTTTTCATTCGCCAAAACTGAATAATTCTGATACAACTAATTTGATCTTAGCATTTTCCTATGGGCGGGTTAGTTTTACTTGCTGACCGATAGAGGCGCTACTAACGCCAGCTGCAAGTTAGTATAGGAAAAATAACAATGAGTGTCGTGACGTATTGGTAAACTTCATGGCAAGGTCAAACGAATCTTGCTGTGCATAAATTTATTTCTACACCAGTTTATTCCAAATAGTTCAAGGTTCAAGCAAAGTTCTGCCCTCATCGGATATCCCTTCATTTCTTATGATATTGTCATCTAGTGAGCTCTTTTCTCAGCAAGCGAAATTTGTAAATGTTCATTGTTTGGAGTTTTTGCATATCGCAAATGATTCCAAGAACTTGTTCTAAGTAGTTCATCCATTGAAATTGTTCGTCCTCTTCAATGTTTTTCTAAAACGTAAGTATATAAAGTAGTAAATTGACCATCATTTAGGTAATATTTGGAGGTTGAGGATGACCCTTGCTGGATTGCGCTCGTAGAGTGGGAATGAAATGAAGCACTATTATGGATTCTGAGTCGTAGTAGCTCGTTGTATTTCCCGTCCCGAATATCGGGATGCGGTGCACTTCGCCGACCAAGATGAAAGTATTTTTTCATCTACAAAGAATCGTATTCAGTCGCTACACACAGAAGAATAATATCATGCTCATGCAAAAGGACTTTCATAGGGCAGAGTGGACGCTTCGAGGCATGCAGACTGACAGAGCAATGCAGGGAAATCCTGCTGGAGAATACGGGTCAGCCGGGGCAACGGCCTGTCACGATGGAAACACCGGTTCCCGATCAGTCACCGAAGTTAAGTATCGCTGGGCTCGACTCGAGTTTGGACGTGTTTGCACGTGGCAGACAGAATGTGCGAAATGACCTTAGCCGTCGAAGCACGTTAAATCAAAATACTACTACTACGAGTCTGCCGTAGCAAACTTAGCCGCAGCCGATTAAGAGTCAGCCGTAAAACACTATGCGTACTCCGTAGGAGACCATACCATTCAAGCTTAAAAGAAAATGATAATAGCCAAAGAAAGCCGTCATTTTCCGCGATTGATAAGAGAAGCGATATAAATCCGAGACGTCAATAAACTCTGCGCAATTTGGAAAAGCCTATTCATCTTATCTAGAGGCAGTTCACGAAAATTCCCCATTATCCCTCAAGCAGCGACGTAGACAGAGTTCATGGGGTCCGGACCCCAGAATTTTGAGTTTATTTTTTTTAATGGCTATAAAGGAGAAACTTAAAAACCTTCCTGTTTTTTAAACTGATGATGTCAATTTCTTTGATTTTTCATTTTTAACAACTTTTTCAATTAACGTGTTTTTAATTTTCATACAAAAACCGTGGAAGTTGTATTATTTCATAAATTTGCACAGCAATAATTAAAACACTCGTCTGTTACACTGTAGTCGCAATTGCATTCTTATTTGCCTAAAAACACAATTTTGCTCCTGATTGAAAAACAATCCCCCCTTCCGCTTATACTCAGAATGGAACCCCCCCGAAACGAAATTCTGCCTACGTCACTGCCCTCAAGGGTAGAGTTTTAGTGACGCAAGAGGAAGTAATGCCGACAACGGACCCAATGGAAGGACTGGAAAATGAGGATGAAGAATAACCCGCCGTGAGGCAGGTGTATGAGGGGTAGAGAACAAAAGCATATTTTTCCCCGAAATTTCAACTCAACATGTTTCTGATGATGCTGCCTGCTAATGGTGGAAAAACCTTGACGTGAAAAGGTGAAGGCGCAAAAGAAACTAAATATAGTTCCTAAAGAAGACTCACATCGTTCGGAAAATCTTAGTTCCAAATGAAATGATTTGTTTGAATCACAATAACTGGGTAATACGCCGAGAGATGAAGAGGAGGAAAAAGCCAAAAAGAGTAGCCGCGACGCTACATTTGGTGTCAATTGTGTAAGACATCATGTGACTTGGGGATGCACTTGTGACAAAATGAGTAAATGGAAGTGCACACCAGATTCCTTGGCATTCACACTTGCATTAGGCGCTGACACGATTGTCGCTTTTTCGTTTATGTAGTTCCCGAAATGTTCCGAAGCGCTCAGTCTTTGAACAGCATAGATTAATAGTTTGGCGTTCTTCCTTCCTGTTACTTCTTACTGCATGCATCCACTCCCTTATTTCGAAATTATTCAGATAGTTTCCCATGGTTTCAAAATGTCACAAATTAAATCTATCAATTTTTTAAATACTTAGTGAGTTCAGCTAGTTTCGTGGTTCATCCCTTACAAACATTTAAACGCTTTTAAAGGAACTCACTCGTGAACTCCTTGCACGATTAAAATATCATGTTACACTAACTTTACGCTGACGATGATACCTGATTTTATATCCATTACTTATCATGAGGAGAAAGAAATACATTAATTATTTTTCACTCCTTTCTCTCTTCTGATCTGAACAGTAGACGTTTGTCTACGTTCAGGTTGGATACTCTGGATAACTATGTGAAACCATCGATTACGGTCAAATCATAATGATTAAGTGCGTAAAATTCTGTATCGCGTGTTAAGTAATGTGTTTATTAAAAAACCATGTCATATGATATCGTAATAAATTTTCAAATGGGCATTTATTCAACGTTTCTCTTTTAAATGGGATATGAATCGTTTAGATATCTCACATAGGTACCTCCAAGTTATAAGAAAATATTTGACAAACATGATTTCGTTGCGTCGCCACAAGCGGCAGCCCCGATATGTACCTACCGAATTTTAAGAAGTTTCGCGTCTAAATAACGGACCTCATATCTACGTCGGAGTCGCCGTCACAAGTAACGTGTGGTAGGAGGTGAAGGGTCAACTCCCGTTTATGGAAATGTGGAAAACGATTCCGGCAGTTGAGTTTGCTTCGCCAGCTAACAAAAATGGGTTCCCAGCTGTTACGAGCACATTCATCAAGTAGTTTTTCACCTCATTGGTTTCTCCAGCCGACGTGATTCTGACAGGGTGAGGTCAAAACGCAAGAAACTTAACTGTGATATTGAAGAGGGTGTAGGAGGAAAAGTATTTTAAGCCTGTGGTAAATAGAGCATTTCGCATCTCGCTTTTAACAAGTGTTTAAAGATTAATTTAAGGTAGTCTACCATTCAATATGGGTAGATAGAACATTTTTAGACATTTACATCATAAGATACAACCCTCATAATAATCCGTCCACTGATATCCTAGCCTATTAAGAACCATATATAGCGTTCCACACAGTTGAAAGTTAGGGTCTTATGGAGAACATTATTAGCTTTTTCTTAGAGAACTTAGTTCTTTTAGTAGAGAACTAGATTAGTTAGAGAACTTTTTCTCACTATGCCAACCTATACGCCATGCATTCAATCATATTCTGCTCCGCGCTAAATTTAAGTAAGTAAATTTGGGGAAAAATATTTAAATATTGGGAGACTCTTCGCTAAACAATTAATACTTTCCATAGCATGGCATTAACGTTTCCGCTGTCATTAGCAACATCACACATTCGACCTTTAAGAGATTTTCATGGGAAACGACTCTCCATAAGAGCCTTTACCGACAATAAAGTGTGGAACGCAATATATTATCTTATACGTCCTATACTATTGCCGTTTTTAACTCTTCATACCTCCTACCCTCAGCTTCACGGCGTTCAAAATCCCACTCTACATCCTATTCCTCCCCTCTTGCCCAAAATTCTCCCCTCCATCACCCTCTTCAATAGCCATTCATAGTGGTAGCGAAACATGGCGATAGTCACATGCGCTAAGCATGACGCCCAGGACGGGAGGGCGAGTATGAAATGGTTCGGCTAAGGAATGGAGGGGAGAGTAAAGCATATGATAGGTTACAATATAACAACATAACTGAATTCAAATTTAGTTGGCGGGAAAGTGTCATCACGTTAAACGATAGCTTTTACAATTCAAACATTGCTGGATCAAATTACGCTGATATTGTTCGCAACCCATCGAATAAGCTCTCTTAAGCAATTGTATTAAGAGTCATAGAGAGCTATAAAGTTGATATGAATAACATATTAAGCATATTGGAGTTGGCAGTGAAGGTTTCACACCTCGGAAGTTAGTTTGTAGGCAATTGACTCTTCCAATGAAAATGGCATTCTACGCTATCACCACCATGTTTCACCTCTACTATACCCTTCATTACACCCTCAAACCATGGCTTCGAATTTCACTCACATACCTCCTTCACGCATCCACCATATTTAATACCTCCTAGTTTGTTCTTTTTGCACTCACCTTCTCCTCTTTATCCTTCTTAGAGCCCACACTTCGACTGCATCCATTCTATACTTATCGTCTTTTATTGATGACCAATTTTTGAAACCATGAAATTTGACGGATTTCAGAGATTCCATCATTAATCATTTAACTATGTACTTTAGGTATATTTTGCCAATTTATTTCTCTTAGTAAACGCTTATTTGACTGGAGCCACTCATCGTCACAAATATTCATCGCTGAACAAGATTTCCTCCTAGCTAAAATACCTTGATAAATAATTAATTTCACCTGCCCAAATTAAAGTCTTCTTTGATGCTTAAAGAGTTTCCACAAATCTTTCTTTAATGTATCTGCTGTACATTTCTCTCTCTTAGGAAACGCTTCTTTGGCTAGATCTGTAATTCTCCAGAAATATTTTCCGCTAAGCTGGATTTTCTCCGACATTTTACTAAGAAAAGGAATATGTTTCACCTATTCAAATTAATGTCACGTTGATGTTCAACCTATCCCAATATCTAAAATTCACAGTTCCCCAAACACTTACCTAAAATTAGAGAATATATTGCTTTCGCATGCTTGCGCAATTCACGCATATTTTAATCTAAAATTAGATAAGAGAGACGCCGATTAGACCACTGACGAAAATGTTGACAGAAGATACAACCAACGTGGTTGGCAAAAATTTAGGAATCCTAATTCACGCACGGTACCAGTTTACCTCAGCACCTCTCATAAGACTACTCCAGACAACTCTTATTTGTTTTCATTGAGTTTTCTATCCAAGATAAGATGGAATGAAAATTTTTCCCTTGCATGCCAGCATCAAACTTGCACGATTTGGATATTCCCAGAAGGTTGAGTGTTGCATGTAATGTTAGTGCCTGCAGCGACTGCTTTCTCCGAGTTTTCCAATGATTACTCGAGGCTTAGTGTTTGGTGTTGAAATGTGTTTAATGATCCAGATTCTTCCTTTCATTTTTGGTCTTACGAAGGCATAAAATTTATTTTTATTTCTACGCTGTCCAAATTCTGGAGGCGCATTCGAGATGAGGTATAATGATTTGTAAATAAAACCACACCATTAGTTTACTGTTTGAAAACTTTTCCTCGGTCCTTTAGGTGACATAAAGTACCTTTAATTAAATTACATTGACCATTCAAACTAGTGTTGCCGCGAGACGAGACGAGGCTTAGGGTCAGTCTCGTCTCAGTCTCGTTTTGCACCCTCGGGTCTCGTCTCGTGAACCTCAGTCTTGTCTCGGTCTCGAGTCTCGTGCAAGACTCTCGTCTCGTTTTCCAACAAAAAAAACACGATAAAAAGCCTAGTTTTCTCAGGGTTAGTGATGATCGCCAAATCGGTAAACACGAAATCGTAACGACATTCATATGAATTAAAACTGTTTATAAAGTTGGACTTAATTCATATATCTAAATGATTGTACCATTTAGCAGTTCATTGATAGTCAATTATTACGCCCAAAAATAGAGCACAACACTGGAGGAAATATTTCACAAATATCCTCAAAATTAGAGCAGTGAAAGAAATAGAAAATCAAATTAATTAACAGAAAAAAAGTGCTGATCCAAATAACGAAATTTAATTTATTTAGATTTTATCTTAATTATATATAGTTTAAAACTATAGAGTTAGTATATTTTTTTATTTCTCCGGCCAAATTGCACGTTACTCACGAGTTCACACAGTATACTTCTGGCGGATTCTAGGTTCAAATGATTTCTGTGCTTCCTCATAGTCAATGCTGCCCGTGAAAGCAAAGGATATTAGGGTATTTATGAAAACTTCTGCAATATCCTTTCCTCTTTGGTTACCATTAGAAGGCACATTTATCAGATAATACGCTTACAAGACTCACTGACAGGCATATCTTGAAAATAAATTCCTTTCTTGGGTAAAAAGGTTAGACCGCGTTCCAACCACAGATATAATCTGGTATCTACACTAAAGTCACTGTTCAATCCCAGAAAATGGAAATTCGCACATCAGACAACATACTAGAGAAAAGTCTCTTCCAGACTAAAGTGTAAAAGGGGGCGAAAAAAATGCTTCCCCTATACGATTAACTCAAGCTCGGTTATGGCCAAAATTCCAATTGCGCAACAGAACACACTTTAGGGTATCAGGCGATAATTCGTATAAAAGTGTAACAGACAGAATTATCACAGAAAAACACTTTTAACTTTCCATACAGTTTTATTAAACCTTTGTGGAAAGCATTAGGTTTCGGCCACGGACTTAGATTATAAGTATTAGGTTTTGGCACAAGCAGTGCCATCACCAAGATAAAATACAAAATATTTTTTGCCTGCGTAACAGACTTCGAAGTGGAAGAAATGTTGGACAAACAAAATACCAGGTGGAAACAAGGGTCCTTATAATTATTTATGACAGTAAAGTTTTGACGCTGACGGAAAATATATCAGGGTCAGAGACTAGAGCAGTCCCTCTTTGCAGTACATTGAGGGTCAACGGGAGATTAGGAAGGAAAAGCAAACTGTTGACGGACTAATTGGCCACCGTGGTCCTTCTGCTCGGCTCTGGCTCGTAAAAGTAAGTAAGTAAATTATAAGTAAGAAAAGATGCACCCACAGTCATTTCCTGGGCAAAAATGAGAATTAGCAATGGTGCAGGGTGAGTGTGCGAAAAATGTCGATTTTATGAAACATTTATTTGTGCAAAAATAAAAAGAATAAAAATATGACAATTAAATAAAAAGAATGTTTGTATTTTCCTCTCTCGAACGATACCAATTTTAGTAATGATAGTAAAAGATTTTAGTGAGTTAAAAATTAAAATACTTGCTAGGTCGCCGCACCGTAATGAATACGTCATTCAACGGCATGCGATGTTTGTGCCAGCCGTACAGAGTACGTAACTCGGCGCCTAAGGGTTAAATAGGGACATTCAAAACCTAGGGTGGGACCTTAATGGGTATGAACGAAGGAATTCCTATTCTAGATCTGTACGCAATTGTGATGCCATGATAAGTTATTTTGGTAAGTTTCTCCAATATGCCAAACCACTTCCGAATTATCCTCCCCAAACATTCATACACCATCCTCACATGGACCTTTGTTGTATTGCAGGAATATAAGACTAAGGAATGCCATTATGATTTTTTTCTTATTCCATCCTCGACGCAATTGAAAGATACGTATTCAATAAACGTGGAATTCGTAATCTGCAGTAAGAGGTACACAATGACTTCAATTGTCATCAACAATTACACCCAGATCATATGCACACACCCAAGCGTGATTCAGGATTTGAAATCGCGGCATCTTCATTCCATATACCTTACGAAATTAAAAGTCACGGTCGTTTTCGATGAAATTAAAATAAAACCTCTGCATCCCTAGAAAATAGTCCTTCTAATAGTTTCTAAGGTATTAAAACTTTTTTAAAAAGTAGAGTCATTTACGTGTATTTAATTTGCTTCGAAAGTCACACTCACGCTATTAGAAATAGTACAATCGGCTACCATTATTTACTTACCTTTAACTACTTTTTAACACGTATACGGCTGACTTCCCGAGGGATATTGACGACTGGCACACCAAGATTATTTTATGGGCAGACGACGCGGCAATTCTATCAAGGATCAGAATGGTGAAATTAGCCCCTGTGTGTGTATATACAGGAATATCTTGACGAGATAGTCCGTTGTTACAATGGCTGTCACTAAATACGAAAAAGACTCAGGCGATAAAATCTACGAGGCCAAATGTAGAGACACCAAGGTGCAGCTATATTAGAATCAAGAAGCAACCTGGCAAGAGAAAGTAACTCACTTGGGAATAAAATTGGACAGTAAACTAAACTTTAAATATCACGTAGATGAGATAATTGGACAAGAATTTTGGGCAAGATCGGGATTAACTCCGATACTAGTAAATAAAGCAACACCCTTAAGCGATAAAAATAATAATATTTGAAACTTATATCCGAACAAAATTACTATATGCTATACCATCTGGGCTGGTCTATTAAACAAAAGAATAATACAAATATTAGAATAAAGAAAGAAAGAAAAATAATACGGTCCATATTTAAAATCCCCTACTCGGTCAACAATGAAACACTGGACCAAAAACAGGCATCGCAACATTAAAATCAATAATTAAAAATCAGGACGAAAAATGCTTCCAAAATTAAAAGAAAGTAAATTAAATACGATGAAAGAGTTCTGTGAAAGCAGAGTAAAAGAAACTGATAAGTATGAGGCCTGAAAAGGCACTTGCCATGTAGAAGGCAAGAGAAGCAGTAAGAATTAGGGAATACAGGAAACATGGCACAGAGCATAAGCTCAACAAAGAGCAATCTCTGAATAAAGAGCTGCCTGGAGACAGTAAAAAATGATATTTTATACTTACTTAAGTGCTGCGGTAGTATTTTATCGATAGTAGGCATCAAATTTCCAGTACAAGCACTCAAATAATAATAGTTACTAGAATTTTCTTTCTTAATGAATATTATGTGATCAAATATTGATGGGAATATTACTATACCAACCAAGTATTTTCTCTAATATGTACAATTATCATGTAATACATTGACCATATTGTCACAAATACGCTCCATTTAATTTGTTTACTGGATTGATATTTCTTTATGGAGATCATAACTGTATACTTACACATAACCAATTTAACGAAGAGCTGCCATATGGCAGAGAGCACAAGAGTATAGCCATTGGTGCCACTTTTTAGGATGTGCGACTATCATGGCTGTGTACTAGTAGAAATGACTTTGTGATTCTTTAAATGAGTACTCACTTATTCTTTTGTGCATTGATTAACAGGAATATCAAAGGAAGAAGGAATATATAGAATTGCGGCCATATTCAGTGAAAGGTTTGACATACTGCTTCTTGCGACTACTATGCTTATGCGCCTTGGTTGTTGTCCGGTCAATGCTGGCTAGTTTAAAAAAATGTAAATAGAAATATTGCCGCCAAAGTCAACACCATTTCGTTGAACCACAGAAGGTGGACTCACGGTTTTTTCATTCCGCGACTTTTTCGAATGAAACTGGCTTTTTCTTGACTTATATAATGAATCAAACGTACCTGGCATATTTCCCGGTGGACTAGCAGCAGTTGTGATCCTCTGACGAAGGAAGGCCTGGGTTTTAGGCGCGTTAAATTATCCAATACTCGGCGAGCGGCACGAGAAACGCTAGCATTATGATTACTTCTCGCCAACAGATCCTGCTGCTGCTTAAAAGAGGACGGACAAAAAAATAAACCAACGGAACATAGGAAAAAAGATTAAGGGACGACGGAGGATTCGTTTGAGCTAGGCAGCGGCGGCGGGCTCGATGCGAAAACGATTTACATCAAAGCAGCGCCACTAGGGGGAAGCGGGGACGGCGCGGACGTTTTTTTAAATGCGCCGCAAGACCTTGGACGAATTGTGCCGCATCGTTCTTCTATTTTTTTCTGTTTGCTGTAGCAAAGCGGAAGCGTCTAAACACACAGCTCTCCAGAGGTGCAGGGATGAACTCGCAAATTGGAAGCGCGCACAGAAGAACAGCCGCGGTAAAGGGCGGGTTTTAACCGCGTGCGAAAAGAGGCCCGGAATTGTGTGAATTGAGTGCATTAAATGCATAGCGATAACATCACCGTATTTCTTCTGCACGCATACTAAATTTGTCAGTCTTAAGGCCCGGTTATAAACAGCCTGGTCAATGGTAACCGCAAGATGGCGTAGCCTTTTTGTAAATTTGATGTCAAATGTGAGGTCGGGGTTTGTGTATTGCGTCAAACAAACGGATAGTTGATGTAAAAGATACCCGTGGGAGAACGTATTCAATTCAGTATCCGTCATCATCATCATTTATCAATTCGAAGATTGGTTTTGCTGCAGCTCTTCACACCTGTCTCCCAACTACTTCATTCCTACAAAATATTTTAATTTGACGTCCTTCATCATTTGTCTGATGTATTCCATACTTAGTTTTCCTCTGTAATTCTTCCAATATATTTGTCCTTCCATTACTGTTTGCAATTGTGTCATATTGTGTCTCAAATATGTCCAGTAAATTTGTCTCTTCTTCTTCTCAAATTTTTCGTCATACTTCTTTTCTCTCCAACTCTTCGTAGGGCTTCGACGTTGGTGATTCTCTCCGTCTATTTAATTTTCAACATTCATCGATAACGCTATCGCTTAGCATCTCTTTCGTTCTGCAGCTATTACTGTCCAGGTTTCACTGTGATGTAAAATCATGCACCAAATATATGTTTCAAAAAGTGCTTCCTTACTTCCAGGCCTGTGCTGCCAGTAATATCCTCTTCTGGTAGAATGCTTCCTTGTCTTGGGATATCCTGCTTACGTTGTTCATACCGCATTTTATTGAAAGATTTAGCTAGTAGCTCTTGGGCAAATTTAGATTTAACCTTTGCATACAAGTTGAATGCAAAAAATGCTGACGGTGTGACATGGTAGCATGGTATCCAAATAGCTTTCTTTCCTAAGTTTACTGTACCTACAGTCCATTTTGGGCCAAGCGAATACAACATGATATAAACTTAAGTTAAAAAATACAAATTCAAGCAAACGGAGGCCACAAAAAGTAGCAACGATACTCGCTATATTGAAGTTATATTATCATGGTTATTGACGTTAGGAGATTTTAAGAATCACGTGACTTTGAACTGGGTAAAACGTGGAGATTTAAGGCTGCTATTTCACTAATTGAGTGCATGGAAAAAAGGAATTAATGTAAAACTAAATAAACTAAGGTTACCGTAACAAGCCAAGGCCGGGTCAACTATTATTTTCACTTTCTTATCCTTTCCTCTTTAATTTTTAACAAACCCACGTAACCTATTTCCACAGTTAAATTTCCAGGAATACAACTTCTTCGCAATACTTAGCCTTCATTCATATTCACTATGACATTGTCTTTTAATGTCTAAACTAGTTTGGAACAAATTTACTGCCCCGCGGGAAACACTATGTTTGTTACATTCGAATGTTTGGCAGAAATGGGTCTGGATGAAAAATTTGTATGCAAAATATTGTATCTTAATTTCACCGTGGGACACCGGCTTTATAAAATCAGGCTTAATGGTTTTGACCAAAGAGAAAAATAGTAAGAGGACAAGATATATAAAGACTGTATATAAGATAAGATAAATGTTACCAAACAAGAATTGGAGACACACGCGATGAATCTAGTAATGTTGATGTATTATTTCGGTGAACTCGTGATGCATACAGGAAAGAAATAAATTAAATTGATGTGAACAACTCTCAAATGCGGTTTCCCCTTCGAGGTCCTTTGAAGCAAATGGGTAAAAAAGATAGGTTGAATATGCTTTAGGTAGGCTGGAAAAACTCCTACTCTCTGTGTTATAAGGTTTTACAGAAAAAAAATTTAGGCATTTAAGATTGTGCGTTGCTTTTGAAGATCAAGCACTCTATCGAAATTTTACTGATATTTGTTTACCCTTTTAACTAAGGGGGAAGGGAAAATAGAAACTTGCAGGAAAATGTGCAAAACAAAGTTACGCTAACTATAACTTAGTACCAGAACTATTAACCTGAATCAGTTAACGTAAAAGACTATTGTGAGTGAAGGACTTACATAGTTTATACTTACTGCCGCTACTAATTGCAAGTAAAACAATGATTGGGTTTACGATGACATAGACATTTATGCCAGTTACACCTAAAAGCTTTGTCACAATGAATTGTCACAGAAAGTAACACGCCAAGTTCCCTAAAGGTCCAGTCGTGGAGATATAATGATAGGCTGAAGTTTGCTCTGGAATGCTACATACTGAGTCTTAAATCGAACTTTCCATAAACAATGACAATGATTTCGAAACGCTAGGTGAATGACTCCTCAAAAAATATTTTACATAGAATTTTTATCGCATCGAAATATATTTGCATGTTTCATAAAGACAAAGCGCAGCGATTATCAGCATTCATTAAATCCTTGAAATATTTAATCACAATAATAACAAAATTGGGTTGATTGAATTCAGACAGAAGCATAAAAGTGGGGCTCAAGATTTCGAAAGTAGATAATTCGGTGAAACGGATGACTATGCTTATCCATTAATCCGATTAGAAAACGGCTGGAATACAGGTCACAAAACGGGCCTTGTTATTCATCTAACCCATTCAACCGATAAGTGGACCTGTCGATTTATGCGGCTCCCAGTTCAGTTAACTGGTTCTTAAACAACATCGAATAACCATTTTTTTACATGGCGGCTGATGTTACAAAATTCTCTTGTAACCACAATAGACAGTAACTCGGACCAAATACTTGTAGAAAACGTATTGCACGTTAAATGTATAAGTCTTAAGTTAAATTCAATATATATTCTTTCCTGAATGAGTATATATCGTCTCATCAATTAAATTAAGAATATAAGACAAGACATAGTTGTATTAGGTTGAAATTAAAATTAAGGAATTACAGTTTATAAAACCTATTTATTGAATTCTGTCTTTGTAACAGAGCCGATTAACAATGTTGAGACAATTTTTTAACGAATTCCACTGGTCATATAACGAACAATAAACAATTATCTGCATAATAATAATGCCAAAACCGAATAACACAATCCGTGCGTCCTTCAGATTTAATTAAGTAGTCTCCACTCGGAGAATTCAATAGGTATATTTAGGCTCAAAGATTATCCGGTGGGCTGTTTCCTAATATCCCATTGCCAGAAACCTCACCCGCATTCTAGAGGCCAAACTATCCTCCTGCTAGGCTACCATGCCGTCCGAAAATTGATATTCGCCAGCGTGATTCCAGAAAAACTTATTTATTCAGCGCTATAAGATACCAAAGGACGTCACGAAAGCCGGCTATGATTCAGAAGCTCATAGTACCTTGAGGTTATTGCATACCGCTACATAGCGCGCGCTGCTTCCGGCGAAAATTACTACAGCGTTCAATCCGAGACCATAAAATGATGAAAAAATCTAGTCGCGCGACGCAAACGGCCTTTTCTCGCGGTGCGGCAAAGCCGATTTTTCGAGATGTGATGGATGAATCTCCTACCTCTTAAAAACGCCCACGGGAGAGAAAAGATGAAAACATAGTGAGATCGAATCGTTTGAACTGGTGAATCGTGGAAAGAGCAAAAGAATCCTTTTGGGCGGGAATAAGAAAAAAGAAGGATTGGATAGCAATGACGGGAGAAAGAAGCATACGCAAAGGAATATCAGTAATAACCACAAAAAAATAGTCGGAGTGGGAGACATTAGATTCGAATGCGGGCATAGGAGAGGAATGGGAGAGCTAAGGCCTGCGTTACACGGCACGCATTACCCTGCCTTTCTTCCCGCGATGTCCTCACTGTGGACGAGAATAGTCTGCTGGCGTTCAAGATGCGGGTGTGGAGAAGGATGGAGAACGTGCGATGGACGGAAAGGAAGACTAAGACGGAAGGAAGTGCTTGGCGTGGTTGGTGAGGAGAGGAAACTTTTGGATGGGATAAGAGGAAGACAGGGTAGGTGGCTGGAAGTGGTAATGATGATTTGCTGAAAGCCGAAATAGAGGGAAGAAAGTTGGTCAAGCGGGAAAGGAAGAGAATAGGTTTTATGGAAAGGATAACGAAGGGCATGACGTACGCGGACATGAAGAAATAAATACTACAGATTGATAGGGCCCTCCACGTGTAAAAATACAGAGGATATTCTCTTTCAATGCATTCTACCTTTAACCGGTAGATTAATGAATGAGAGTCCTCACCGTGCTTCCTTGGGATCTGCTGTTCCTTGACAAACCATGACGTGACCATGCAACGTGGCTCTTCTCTGTTAAATACTGAATCAGGCATTATATATCTTCGCAGTTAAAAAATATTTATTTTATTGCAATTTTTAATGCCAAAACTTATTTGGTCACTGGCGATATCACAAACATGAACATAATCAATGGCGCACACCCTCCCGGGCTCAATGTCTCATCGAAGCTTGTCGACAAGTACGGCAGAAAAAAGCGTGGAATATTTAGACATCTCATTCGTCTTCATATCGAAGTTCTAACGAGTCGATTCGACCACGATATTGATCACGCAAATAACCGGCTTCGAAATCGGAACGTTTATGAAATCAGAGAAACTGTGTTCACAAGTTTCCATTAGTGTTGTTCTCTGATTTTTCGATCTAAGTGAGTGCTCAATACTTTGGCTGTTGCAAGTCATTTAGCTGTCACCAGTTTTCCCTGGGTAAGAGTGATATATCATGTATGTAATCAAAAAGTGTACCTTAACTTCTTTGCTGTTTTATCTTCATTAAGTTCAACGCTACGGGACTCCAATTCCACTAACACTCGTGCCGCATCTACTTTCCAATGTTACCGAAGCCATCTTATCCAATACCCTACAGACAGGCCGGTCTGCATAAACAGCTTATCAGATACCCATTCCGATGTAATGCATTCCCTTGTACTTCCTCGGACGTTTTGGCCAGAATGTGTGTAACGTGGAATGTTACTTGAAGTTTCATTACTTATTTTTGAATTTTCACAGGAGGATACATATTAAGAGTATGTTTTTAAGCATAATTACACTGATAGATACACACAATATCTTTTGTTTCGCACCAAAATTAGCTCGCTATCACACTAGAGCCGCGAGATGCACCAGGTGAAATTTTTCTTCCACGCACTAGATGTCCGCAAGTCGCTGCGGGCGCAAAACCAGGTCTTGTGCATGCGCGGCGCACAATCTGGACTATGCTTATATCGCATTTGTGAATCCTAACAAAGGAAAACACACTTTTTTCAATAGTATTGATTTCCATGGAGTAATTGGGCCGCATTGATCATCCTATAAACATCACCAATTTCGTCCATGAATCCCTCGCGCGATATGATTTTAAGGTAGGTAGAGTGAGATATCACTTAAAATAAAACTCGATGAGCTTGGCGTTATAATAGAGTAAAATATATCATCTTTAAAATGATAATAAAAATTATATAAGAGAGATCCATAGATACTTTTCGAGATATTTACAAAAAAATACCAGCCATTTTCCATGGAAAATGTAACGGGTGTGCATTCTAGAAGGACTTAATTTCGAAAATGACGATTTGTAACGCATAAATGGTTTCAGAATTTTCACAGTACGTAGATTTTACGCTTTTAGAACAACTTTTAAAATTAAATCAATTAACGCAGTAATTTATACGGAATCGCAAAAAAATCTTTTGTTGTCAAGGCTTTTATAGCGTACGGCATGAAAAAAATAAGTCATGTTAAAACCGAATGCATCTATATTTAGTCCATTACTGAAAGTTTATATAGTTTAAAGCAAATATTGTTCATCATTAATGTCATAATATTGACTTCAGGCTTCTCACAGTTGCTTAAATAAAACAATAACATTTTAATACGGTCTCTACTATCAGTAGGAATAAATCTCCATCAAACTGCTTTTTAGGCAATTCTTCGTGAAAAGAATACCTCTACTAATCTTTTCCAGCCGCAGACCCTTGCCACAGAGTAAATACTTATAAGCCAAAACCAATAATGGCTGTAATATTATTTTGTGCAATTCGCCGTGTTATTCGAAAGTTTAACCTCGGTCGGTCGCTAAGTAAGTAGTGAAGAGCATTAGGAGAATTTTATTTTTTAAGAATAAGTATACTCCCAAGTAGTGCCCAAGTGAGCATCATATTCTATTATGATATCGTTTTATATGAATCAGAAATCTATGGACTCCAACCTTGTTTCAAAATGGAATATAATCGTTAGGCCCTACTAAATATATCTATTTCGTTAATGATTACATACAACTTGAATTTTGATGAAAATTTTCACATTGAATATTGAAAATAAACTTTCTTGGTGTATTCTGAATACAAAAAACATTTAGTTTAAATTTCAACTAATTTAACTGGGTGATCGGTGATCCCATTAATAGGAATTTAAAACATCTCATTCTGTTTCTTGCAAATCGGTTTTTATGCTGACATAGTCACTACCTACTTGATTGCAATTGTAATTGTTTCATAGATGTATTTGACGAAGGGTTAGATTGGAGAAGGGACTGTCCCAGTCTTAATCTCGCCCCAAATTAGTCGAATTATTATTACTCGTCTGTTCTTGAGGCAAATTGTGCTACACAACTGCCACCTTAGCGCTGAACACACATTTATACTAGCATTACTGTCGAATGCATTTTTCTGCAGCTCGAATATCACTCTACCCAACGCGCAATAAAACAAACATAAAGTCTAAACTTAGTTTTGGTGCATTTGTGTTGTCTTTTCTACTATTTGGTCCCACCAAAGCGATGTTGGCATGAGGAAAAAACTGAAGAAGAGAGAGATAGGGGTGCATGGGGAGAAATATCTCGGAAGAAGGATATCGAGGTTGGTTCAATCGTACGCAGGGTTCCCGAAGAGAGAGAGAGAAGTTGGTAGGGGCATGAGAATTGGTTAAAGGAAAAAGAGAGAGAGAGGAGAAAGAGACCCTGGGATGCTATCTGCGTTATCCAAACACGACGATTCTCCGCCATCTTCCACCACCGTAAACCTGAATATTTATTCTGGAAGGAGCGGGAAAGCCAAAGGGGTTAAAGGAAGAAGGTAGAGAGGGAAGGAGGAGACTCGGTTTCATTTTGATCCAGGTATTACGATCTTATCTGAATGTGGGGCGCTGTCATAAATTTCCCTCGCAGACGTAATGTGTTTATTTTTTCAAAGATGGCCTTTACGTAAGACGTCGTAGAAAATAGTTAGGGGAACGAAGTCATTATTACGTGGGAAAGTAAGAGATTAAGGTTTTTATTTTATTTTTTTACAACGTCAAACAGAAATGGTAACAACATCGTGGAAACCGGTTTTACTCGTGGAATAGGATAGAAAGATGTCAAGGGAATAAATGTTTAGCGTTTATACTCATCTGGCAAAAGGAAGGGAAAGGATGATCCAAGACTTTACAAACCTACCCACGAAGATTCACCAGTTAGGTATTCAATCAATTATTTAATTACAAAAAAGAAAAAGAAACTTCCCCCGGGCTAAATATATTCATAAACAACGACAAGAAGCTCATAACAATAGTTAAAGTGAAGGATTAACAAATTTTAACTATTCGTATTTATTTTGGTTTATTAGCTCATTAAAGATTTGGGCTGCAATTGAAGTTTATTGGAAGGAGTTATTTTAAAAAGCTTTGAGTAAATTTTAAAAGCCTTACCGATATATTTAGAAGGTAGGACAACAAAACTATTTCCGCTAGCTGTTTAAATATTGTTGTCTGACGCCAATAACGTAAATTGCTTATTTATATTTTCCTCTGTTTCCTCTATGAGAAGTACGAGAAATGGCTATAAAATAACGAGACTGCTGCATTAAAACTTTTTGTTTTAAATTTATACATATTTTATTATTTTCGCCTTCAATATACTCTCCCCCTCCCCCTGCACCACCTCATGCGAATTTTCGATTGTCCAAAACAGTGCTGGAAGTCTTCTTCAGTGAGCTCTTTCATGACACGTCCCGCTTTTTCATTTGACCTTGGGAAACAGATAAAAGGCTCTTGGTGCCAGGTCAGGCGAATAAGGCGGATGGTCCAACACTGGGATGTTATACTTGGCTTGAAACGCCTTGACAGCCAATGCAGTGTGAGACGGTGCGTTGTCCTGATGAAGAACCCATGAATTTTTCATACACAATTCGGGTCTTTTTTTTTCTTATTTTTTCACGGAGTTGAGCAAGAACCTCCAGTTAGTAATGCTGATTAAAGGTTTGACCTTCAGAAACCCAGTTAAGGTACACAATTTCACGAATATCGAAAAAAAATCATCATTGTTTCAAAAATCATCAACAATCATCAATCATCAAAACAACATCATGTAAGGGCGACCCGGGCGTGCCTCATCTTCAACGTCTTCTCGGCCATCTTGGAAACGCTTAAACCACTCAAAAACCCGCTCAATGATAAATACTCATCTTTTAATAAAATACATGTTTCAGTAGCAGTCTTTCCATGTTTCATACGAAATTTCACGACAATTTGTTGCTCGATTAAAACATTTATCATTTTTTCGACAGCACAAACAAACATCTTATACAAACGAACGCCTCGGCCAGACTAATATGTCTACAGACATGCGAGGGGCAACAGTCGAGAGAGGAGGCTTCACGTTACACAGCTGTCAGTCATAAAACTTTGGCGCATTCGAGGTTCTTCAGTAGTAGCATCAGTCTCGTTATTCTACAGCTACACATCGTATTTATTTTAAGTTATGCTCATGGCCCTATCCTCTCATTTTGCCACCATTAGATGAACGAATAATTTGATATAGGAAATATAATGTTAATTTCAGTGTTTAACCCTTTAAGGTCCAAGGGACATATATGTCCCATATTTTTGAAATTCTCTCAAATTCAATTGAGAAGGTCTATGATTGTAAGGAATGGGTGTATTGAAGAATAGGCTTTTGGCTTCTAGTTTAAATTTTTTTTGCGATATCCTTTAGATATTGTACTTCCCACATTGTTAAGAACTTTCACTTGAAATGCTGTTTACGAATCGGAAATTTGATATTTTATAACAAATCAATGAGGAGGTCAATTAAAACAGGACTTTCGGTTTATCCTTCATGTTTACCTAGCCTGTAGACTTAGAGCCAAAAACTCCACAATTGTGCTTTAGTTTTGACAAAATTAGTGTTTTCATGCCATGGGACACATATGTCCCTATGGACCATAAGGGAGCGCGACTTGGTATTATTTCACGTAAACTGATTCGAAGTAACTGAATGGCTAACGATATTAGCACCACCTGAACGGTTACTGAGGTTGAACGCAAAGCTCCACATGGAGATGGGTTTTATTTTTGCCTTATGACTGTCCTGGAAATGAAAGGTTGGAAATTGCTTGCTGTGTCCCAACTCAGAGGTATTGTTTTCAAGTACTCCAACTATTGCTTGTATATAGTATTATAACCTGCTCTCCGCATCGTGTTCGCTGGCTGAAGGGAAAATGCCTATCATGTTGTATTTCCGTTTGTTATCTCGTGGTGTAGATAGAATATCCATGAATAAGAGCCTAGACGCTGCCCCTATGGAAAATGTATATATGCTATACTGACTTGGCGGCGCTGACCCCAACTACTACTCCGTGGTGCAGACCTACTCCACCACTCCAACGGGGGGAGAGAGACCCTCGAGGTTGTGGCTGTGGTCGCCATTTAGAAGGCACACAATACATCACATGCTTCTTCCTCACTTTTGAAGTGCTATGACGTAGTTCGGTAAGGATACATACGACCAAACGACGCAATAGGCCTGGTATACGGAGGGGGAAAGAGGGAGGGCAAAAAAGGTACAAAGTAAAGAAGGGGCTCGGGGTTCTTCTGAAGAAAAGGCACACCATACCGCTTAGGCGGTGCCAACCACCCCTTCCTTATGTGGTAAGATCTCTCCTCCCACTCCGGTGGGGTGGTCAGGGTACTCCACTTTTAGTCATGCCCCTGTTGTGTTTTGATGCAGTTCTGTGTAGAGAATACCTCCATACGACGCAACTGCCTCTGCTGGTTGAGTGATTCTCTTCGTTTTTCTGTGGCCTGATAATGAGAGCAGCACGGTGAGTAAATCCCCTTTATTGCGAATGTAGTTTATACATTTAAGTATGGGTGTGGGTGCTAATACGCTTGTCAACTGCTTCATTGCAGTGGTTAGCTAACTGAAAAGAATGCCGATAAAAGAACGCTTATTCGCTGTATCTGACAATGATATTGAGCAGATTCTACTAGTTGATGAGAGCGATGATGAAGACAATCTTCCGCTTGATGAAGAAGATTTAGGCTTCCTTGGTGAAGATACTGATAACGTGGGTGTTGAAATCATCATCGAACGCCCAGTTCCAGAATTATCATTTGCCGGCCCTTCTTCTTCGCCGCAACCAACGTCATCGGTGAAATCATCAAACTCCATGCCGACAAAATTTGGCAAACCAACTACTGTCCCTTCATCTTTAGAATCATCCAATGACCCACCTGGAGCAAAACGAAGCAAACGTCATCCAAAAATAACCCAGAGCAAAGATATTACATTCACTTGGAAGCCCCGGAAATCACATTTCCAAATAGAAACGATTGATTATGAGTACGGAGCGGTGAACCTAGACGTAGACTTGAGTTTAGAACTTAGTGCTTATGATGTATTTAGAAAAGCCTGCGGTTTTGATGAACTGGTCGCTCTTATCGCTCAACAAAGTGAACTCTATATGAAACCAATGGGGACATCTTTCCAAACTACTACCGAAGAGATTAGCGCGTTTTTGGGGATGAATTTAGTGATGGGTTATCATGTGGTTCCGAGTTTTAGGGACTATTGGTCCTCTGATCCTGACATGCAAGTGCCGTACATTGCCAATATAATGCCTCGAAGGCGTTTTTAAATCATTAGGAATGCTTTGCATTTTGCAAATAATGAAGAAATGCTTCCCAGAAGTCACCCTGATTATGATCGAGCTTTCAAAGTTCGGCCTCTGATTAAACATTTCAATCAATGCTTCCAGAATGCGCGGAAGCCATCTAAACAGCAGTCTATAGATGAGCATATGATACGCTTCAAAGGTCACAACATCATGAAGCAGTATATTAAAAGTAAACCTATAAGGTGGGGTTTCAAGATGTGGTGCAGATGTGATTCAAAATCTGGCTATTTGTATCAATTTGACTTGTATACAGGTAAAAAAACTGACCCAGAGTATGGTCTTGGAGAGGGAGTTGTTACGTTTTTGAGTAAATCACTTGAGTACTTGTGCTGCGAAATATACATTGATAATTTTTTCAACTCGCCCTTGCTTCAGCTGAGATTACAAGAAAAAAATATATACCAATGTGGCACGGCTCGCAGTGACAGAAAGCATATGCCAAAGAATCTCAAGCAAGATAAAGACTTAAAACGTGGAGAAAGCCACATGCTATCAGCAAATATCAACTTGCGTGAAATGGATGGACAACAGATCTGTAATAATGCTGTCAAATTTCATTCATTCCAATAAGTCGAACACTGTGTCCAGGAGGCAACAAAAAATGGCAGAAAAGATCCAAATTCCTTGTCCAGAGATAATAATAGCTTATAACAAGTTCATGGGTGGGGTCGATCTCATGGATCAAAAAAAATCACATATGAAATTGACAGAAAGGCAAAGATTAAGTTCTACTTGCGAATATTTTTCGACCTGTTGGATATTGCTGTGAATAACGCTCACTGTATATACACGCAGCTAAATGAAGGCATGAATCCTGAGTATAAGGCTATTTCGCCTCTTCAATACAGGCAAATGTTAGCAAGGTTCCAAATAGGAAACTATTCCAATAGGAAGAGAGGTGTTCCAGCTGCTCCTGTCCGTAGTAGTAGGAACAGCATGCCAGCACCACAGCCTGAGCACAAGTTCCTGAAAATGCCTAAACGGAAGAGGTGCGCTGAATGTGCAAAAAATAAAATTGAAAACCGAACAGCCAATATGTGTGGAATATGCCAGGTTTATTTGTGCTACACAACAGTACGAAATTGCTTTATGAGCTATCACTGTGTGTAGGACAGCCACAAGAAAATAATTGCATTTTGCAAGTTGCATTTTTTGACATGGTTATTTATTAATAACTTTATTTTTGCATAAAATATTTGTCTTAATCATAGTAACAATATACAGTAAAATGTTATTATATGTTGGTGGATGCTCAGAAAACCTTGATTTTTTTCAATTTTATCTGTTTATTTATTATTTTTCCTAATTTATGCAAATGTAAACGTTGCCATAAGCATGGAATTTTAAGAATTTGCATAAGAAACGTTTTTAATACCAGAAGACGATATTTATTGGCCTAATTTATAGAAATAAATCATTCCATAATCAATATGTTTGATTCTTTTAATTTTGAACGAATTTTACCCTTACCGTCCATAGGGACATATTTGTCCCAGGCTGTATCTCATAAACTATTAGAGATATCACTTTAAAGTAAATATTTTTGGAATCTACGCATCTATGTTAGCCTAAAAATATGTTTTGTATTTCAATTTTATGGCTGCAATCCTTATGGACCTTAAAGGGTTAAAGGACATAACATAGATAAGAAAAATATTTAAATGTCCATGCGAGAGCATATCTTGAAGATGAAGGTCTTCCGGGTTTCCCTCCGCATAGGTTCATTGTGCTGGTACAATGGACCTACGCGTAGGGGAAATATAATATTTACTACGGTGTTTAGAGGACATGATCAAGATGAGCAAAACATTTTCATGGTCATACGAGAGCATGCCTTGAATATTTAAGTCTTCCGGATTTCCCTTAACGTAGATATATTGTTCCAGCACAAATAGCAGAAGAAACCTGGAACCCTTATATCTTCAAATCGTGGAATTATCAAACCGTGGACTCCTTCACACTGAGAGCATATCATACTAAACTATTGCATAAATCCATCTGCTTGCCCACGTTTAGGATTACTATTACACGGAAAAACATTTTTACAAAAATAAACCAAACAAACACTATAATTTGGCATAAAAATGTATAGCGATAATCACAGGTTGGATCAATCACTATAGTTTATAAAAAATACTCATTCTTCATCCCTAGTTATTCTTTCATGTCAGAGGCTTAGAACAGTTTTCGACAAAGTTCGATAAACAGGATAGTCTCCTTCAACCAAGATCAACAGGATAAGTTTCAACTCAGTTCTAAACTCATCGAGTTTTACTCAGGATAAGACTCATCAATAAGCACCCACAAAAATACGTAGAAGGCCAATATTGTAGGCTAAGTTGACCTAGCGTCGATAGCTCTTCTCTTGAAATAATACGTCTCATTATATCTCATGGAGATGTTATGTTCTTTTACCTTGAGATTTTGGTATCAAAAAAGTACCTGGCGTTAAAACCATAACGCCCATCATTAACTACCTTAATCTACAATTTTTTTTCAGCGTTAACTTCAACTTGAGCGCATACTAATGCTTACACATTGAAGTGGGAGCTTTGTAATGAAGGAATCACTTGCTACGAGTTTTTTCTTCCAAAGCTAATCTCCCGCATTTAAAATTACAAATGTCCATACTAAAACTCCTAAGCTGCAGTAACGACTGCGTAATCGCTTAATAAAAGAATTTGTCGGGCAAAAGAGCTGGAACCTTTTTTTAAGCCTCAGATATGGGATAAAAAAGAAAAGACGAAACTTCATCAAGTAGGCAACCCGGATTTCACCAAAAACGACTTAGTAACGCCCACAGTTTTCGAAAGAGGGAGAACAATAAATTTTTTGTTATTTTTTTTATTCACCATTCCATCGGAACTCCAATTTTTTTCAGGCAATAAAGAGCTAAAGAAGAGCGAGCGAGACAGAAGAAAAGTTGATAAACATGGTGAGGCAGAGTTTTGGGTGAAAAAGACCGAAGATAAAGAACTAGGATAAATTATTGCATGGAAAGATATTGATGAGAAAAGAAAAAGAGGTGTAAAAAGTTAATGGTATTAGATTGAGTGTTTTTCGCTATTTGCAATTTTAATCTCTTGCTAAGCAAGGGGCAACAACGTTGATCACTTGAAATGGATTTATATGCATTGGGCACGGAAAGCATTTGCATAAATTTATTCTCCTACCTCCCTAATAGAGAGAACATGTGTCAGAAATTTGATAATTATGAACAATCCTTTTAGAACTATGAACTATGGATATTATTATATTATCTATAATTCATAATACTTATGATACGAAGTGTGAAATAATGATGAATTATGGATGAAAAGTGCACCGAAAGTGAATAATCTTCAATGAAACTTAAGCACGATAGCATCCTTGCTAAATGTGAAACGAGAAAGAAAGGTAAACATCAATGGAATAGGTTGATTAGTTAAAAAATGTAAAAAAATAATGAGAGGTTCCAAGTATCAATAACGTACAACGCTAAAATTCAACACTTTCACTGCTCAGCTATAAATTACATTACTTCTGTTGAAAGCTGGGAATTTCTAGGCGTATTTCATGGCTAAAAAATCATACCTACGTAAATCATACCTAATGCTTGAGAAATTTAATTTATTCACTTATTTATGCTAAATAGATTCGTAAAATAATTTCATTGCAACATTAAACAAAAATAGGTATTTGAAATTGAAATTTGGGCAAACAATTTTGATAAAATTTGGTAATCTGTAAACTTAAAACACTAAAATTAATGTCAGCTGTATTCTTTAGAGAGTTTTAAAATTTCACCATGTGACAGAATTCGAAGCGACCAATGTAATTTTGCCAAGGGAAATGACTCGAGGAAGTAGATTAAGTATTAACGAGGAATGTTTGTAATATATTACTCACTGAGTGTATTTAGTTAACCTAGACTGGCTTTGATCAAATCAGCCACATTCAACCACGGTGGTATAAAATCATGGCAGAGTGGATGCCACATTTGTACCTTTTTGGATAATTTTGGAAGAAGTGGAAATAGTAGTTGGGTAGGGAAGTTTGAAAGGTGTGGGAGTGAAGCGGAGATTCGTGAAGTCGGCCAAACTACAGGAGTTGAAGCAAGGGAGGAGACGCCGATGACTAATTTGTCTAGACAAGTTAAACGAGACCGAAAGGGGTTAAGAAGTGACAGCACAGAGACGCAGGCAGGAGACTTCGTGACCAATTTACTTCTAAATTCCCTGCTGAATGTATCGGTATACCTTCTTCTGCCTTGTCCAATCCGTTTATAAGCTTGTTACATCATGGAGATCAATCTGAGATGTTTCATGCTGTTTGAAATAGCTCTAATGATGTGGAACTTCTTTACTGTCATTACATATTTTAGCGCCCGCTGACAGTACGTTCGTTTGATTAGAAACGACTGGATGAACGACACGGAAAAACGTCAGATAATGTCTGATTTCTATAATACAAGCTGCTGGACATTTGTAATCGAACTTCAGGCCTAACATTTTCAGAATATGTTCCGAATCACCCAGTGAGACGCAAATTACGAGAACGTTTTCATATTTGTTTTTGTTCACAGTGTTATCGAGCGAAGACATAATTTCGTTTTCCACTGGAATCCAATGGGAGAAACAAAACATTTTCTTTGCTGGTAAGTTTTTGTTTGCTCATTTTAATATGAAACAATACACCTACAACGGCGAGACTTAGAATGAAATATGCCTCAAAGATTTTATTTTTATTTTATTGCGCCCAATTTCTAAGTGTTGATATTTAAATATCGAAAGATTAGTTAAAGCGTTTAATTGTAGCGTTTTTTCACTTTCTCTCTCATGATTAGAACTATGGCAACTACATGCCATTATGGACCTCAAATACTCAGATTGGTCTATAGCCAAAGATAACATTTTTCTAAGATTAAATTTGTTGGTTTTTACTATACATTTGAACGATTTTAGGAGATTTAATTAGGATAAATAATTTCTTATGTTATTTTAGTGGTTATATTTGTTCTGCAATGTATATTCAGGCCCGACACGGCAAATTATTAAAAAAATTAGTTTTTAAATGAATAGAGATTGTTAGTTTTTTTAATTCTGCGTTTTCTTTAATAAAGTAATGAGAAATAAATTGAAGAAACGATTTTGAGATACTCCACCTCTTTCGTGCGTCCACGATCCGGCATACCAATTTATCTCAGATTGTCAAGCCTGGAAATTCTTCATCTCCCACAGCTTCATCTTCCTTACGTTGTTAAGTAAAATGAAGAACTCGACACTTACCCTTGTGTCTCAGTATATGTCCAAGATATTATAATTTACGATGTTAATTCGTCCACGTTAGATGAGCCACCCAAGAGATCATTTAAATGCATCGGTACAGCCATGTTTCATACGCTTTTATGTTCTTCTCCGTGGCCTCTCTATGTCGTTAAGTCGAAAAGGCGTGGCATTAAAGGATGCTCCCTTTTAAATAACAGGCTTAGATCACTTCTTGTAAACAGAGGCTAATTGTTAAATTTCCGATTTTTCTAATGTTAGCATCATAATTATCCTAAATATATTTTATTATTTCCCTGCTATAGTGCGTCACGTCCCAGAATGCAACAATGCTAGAGAGCTAAAAAAAATATTGGTTCCCTCTCGACTAATACAATGTCTGTATTACAAGTGTTTGATCCACTCGAAATAAATGAATGAAGAAAATGAGGGTTTTGAAAAGGTTTATAAAACAAGTGGGTTACATTTTCGAGTGGGACTATTTGGGCGTAAATAGTGAGGATATTTTATTGGTCCAAATCCACTTTATTGCGCTCACTTAAAACTTCAGCGATGCACATTTTTTAGCCTTTCTGCACTGCTACCACATCGTGCGGTTTCATTAACAGTCCCTGAAAATAGCTTTACAAAAGGCTGTAAAGCGAGTAGCATAAAGGCATTATTGAGTGAGTGGAAAAATGCAATTTCAACTGCTCTTGACTTACGTAACAGGAATTACAGATGAGAAGAAGAAGAGGCGATGAAATGGGAAATGAGAGGAGATTGACGCGCGAACCGTGATAATGGGTTGTCCTATCGGGTATGGGGTTCAAAATTGGATCAAAAAAGAAAAAATGAAAAAGGGAGAAGCAGAAAAGGAAAAATAAACTAATTTGAAGTAAATGAACGATAGTGTACATGCTAGGTTGTTCAATTTTTGACATTGTAAAGGAGAGCACTTATTCCTGGTATTAAGCCAGGTTAACGATAACCGCGAAATGACTTAGCCTGTTCCTTAATTGAATATAAACTAAAAGGTCAGGTTTTTATTATAACATGACACTGTCAGTTATTTAATGTCAGCGTATACGATTGGGGAACGCATGCATGTCGGCTTTTATATCAGGAAAATATTTAATGAGATAATGTAAAACCTGGCCTTAGTTTCCCAATATATTCGGCCGTATTTATTAAAAACTTTCTCATCATTATCGGGGCTAAGAAGAGTTAAGGGACTTAAATATTGTTAACCATGGTAATGATGCGAAAGCATCGCAACAGCATATTAATCATAAGTAGAGTAAGCATTGATACCAAGTATTCCAATTTTCGTGAACTTTTCTATTGAGGCGAGGTTATTAGTCGCTAGTCATTTTTTCACCTACACCCTCGTCAAGGTCACATACGCACAGCACTAATGATCCACTCTACAACATATGATGTACACTTGCTAAAATATGCACCCATAAAATTGCAGAAAAAGTGAAAATTGAAAGATGTGCAAATAATGGAAAATGTTAATAATGCTGGGATGGTATGCATGAGAAAAAACTCACACCATGAAAATACTCGCACAGGAAAAAAGAGCGAGCGAAAAACGAACAGCATTTAATAAACTGAGGAGGTAGATGATAATTTATGCATTTCAGTTCTATTTAGTTGAATACTATTCAAGAAGTTAAATAGTTAATAACCACCAAACAAAAGCTGAAAACAGAAAAAATATACATTCTTTGATTCTAAAAAATACAGTGAAATCATTTACCTAGGGTCTCTTCTTGTTCCAAGGAAATTGTAGAGTTGTTAACATTTTATTATTCTGAGAGAGAAATACTTTGTGTCATATTTCAACACAAATAATGCTCAGTTATTGAATTCGTTGCGTGCTACTAGAGTCTCCTACTAGAGTAGAAAATCCTACAATTAGTGCACACATCCGTTGGTCTTGCGTTGTCAAATATACGACGCACACCTAACGTACTATGGCATCTGATAGAACAATCTTCGATCGTGCAATGCCTGTTGCCAGTCAATTTATGACAAAGTAAATGCAAAATAAACTCAGCAATATTTGTAGAAATTTTCATACGACAACTGGTTTCGTCAATGATTGAAAACTATCGGATAACTTGATGCCTTCTCTAGGTGGAAAGAGGCGTTTGTTAAAAATTCTGTGAAATTTCACGAGGTTAGTAACAAATATGTAATGATGACATTTTACTAAGTTAAGCATTCGAATTCATGTTAAATTATGGTTTTAATGAAATGGTGTACTTGAAAATAAAAAAAATTACTTTGAAAGAAAGAGCAGAAGCTGTGAGGAAGGAACGGAACACGGAACGGAAGGGTGCAAAGGAATAAAAATGAAAGAGAGGTGGAGAGAGACGAGAGGAGTTTAATTGGACAAAATTGAGACCATGGGGACCAAGATTGAATTTCAAGCCACACCCTCCCCAAGTTCTGGGGAAAGGAGTGTGGCAGGGGGTCATGGGTAGAGGAGGGAAGATAGAGGGAGCTACGGCAAAGCTGAAAGGAAGGAGCGGGTAGAAGTTAGAGAGTATAACCCCACTGTAGGCCCTCCAACGAAGGGTTTAGCAAAAACCAAAGAATCTTTGCGGAGGCGGAGAAAAGGGGATTGGAAAAGGATATAACGAGAGAGAAGGGGAGAGAGAACTTGGGAAGGGATTCAGGAAACCTAAAGGGCTTGGCGGAAGGGGGTACGGTTTTATTTCCGGGAATATCGGATTAGGCAACGAAAGACCCTGAACCGGGGGATCGGAAGGAGAGCTAAGCAAGTCAATACGTTTGATAACCCGGCTGAGGCGTTTTTGGGGTAAGCGATGTAGCCAACACTACTCGCCTCTATTCTCATAATAGATACTCCGGTAATCCTGTTTTACAGTTTCAAACTTCCGATAAAGAAATTTACAAAACCTGGACTTCCAATGTAGGGTTTCGCGTCGTGCATTGAAAAATATGTAATTTACTATGTAATTCTAGGAAATTACGAAAATGGAAGCCTCCGTAGTTAAATTAGGTATATCGTTATTCTGTGATTCCATATTGTTTTTTTGATGAATTTATTTTAAAATTAACTGAGCAGAAACCCGTGCAAATTAGCGAGAAAATATCTACTTCGCGAAGTGCACTGTTTTAGGTTTTTAGTACACACCTGGATATAAGCTAGCTACACACTAAATATCAACAATCTATGACATTTAGGTATCATATACTTTATGTATTGTTTACCATAGTTAAATATATTGTTATCATAAAAAAAACTACAGTCAATTTCTATTTAATTATTAACTTCAGCCAAACCAAGGAAGTTCACTCCTTTCATATACTAATAAGAATGATATAATTTAATATAAAAAAGTTCGTAATATTAAGCTTATGTTAGATAGTGATGAATTAATTTTGTTCACAAAAATCAATCCTTCACCTCCTAAAATGAGCCCAATATGTTAATCTTTTGATATAATTTCTCTACCCTTCCTGGACGAATGGGTGCAATTTGCCTATGGCTTGAGCGTTTTCTCCTCCATTTATAACGTTTAGCGTGATCAACACAAAGAAGAGAAAATAGAATGGTCTTCAAATGCCTTTTTTACTATCCTTCCATTGCTCGCTCCATGAATTTTGTAATTTCCGTACATCCATACTAGTTTGTGTAAGCTAAATTGACCATTGTTTACTCCTTTTTAAATCCCATTTTAGGGTATAAATTCCTCTTTTTGAATATCCCGATAGATCATTCATGACATCAGATTCCATTCAGGCAATCCTTAATTTAACCGTAGAGTAAATCTATGGTTTAATCAATACATACCACCTTGCCTCAATTTTTTTTCTTTTATTTTTGCGCTCACCTAACCTATATTTTGTATTTCTGTTTGTTATTATACCTAACCACCTCAATAACTCGTGAATTCCTTGGGAATTGCACAATGAACATGTGCCATTGATTTTTCTGATCTTAACAGAATAATGTATGTTTTTACTCTCAGCTGAACGTCGAATATGCTTAAATGGTATTCAGGCTTTTGGCTCTATGATTAATTATTTAGTATTAAGCAACAGCCCGACGAACCGGCAGCATAGCACGGCGAAACTATTGCTTAATACTAAATAATTAATCGCAGAACCAAAAGCTTGAATACCATAAACAATGAGCTGCGAAAATCTACAAAAAAAGATCGAATATGCTTATTTTATTATTCGTCATAAAATTTATCACACCACTACCGCTTTTATTATAGTTCTTTCATAATTCTTAAATGTAAAGCAATGACAAAAATTTGGAATTACCTTCTGTCTTCTCTAAAAAGCTTAATTAAAGCTTAATTCTTTATTCAATTTGTCTCGGGATGGAGATGTAGTCCGTGAACTCTAAAAGTGAACCTAGTAAAGCTTTTATGATATTTACTCAGGATCATTTCATTTGGGGTATTACAGCATACGGACAGACAAAATGATGCTCACATGAGCGTTATTTCAAATTCGCAGTCCAATAACATGACACGAATCCATCTTCAATCATTAAATAAGAGATCAACTCCTCGCACTAAATGCAAAATATATATTTAACCTCCAATCATATGCTGAAGCTATGATACTTAAGGATATTTATATAGCTAGTTTTCCAAATGTTTTGGCCGGTCAGATCAAGCATTTTCTTTTCTATTGCAGCTTAAAAGCATTCAATTGCTTATCCTATTACATCTTCAGAAGAAAATCTCTCTTTGGTGTCCCAATGTTTTTTAAGCAAAGCTTCTCCATCCATCCAATCAACACTATATTTCGCAATCAACTACCTGCTGCCCCAACTATTAGAGCTACCTAATACTTTTTGCTAGTCATCTAATCTATAGGTGGATTTGCAGGGGAGATATTAGAATGGGTGCGCTCGTGGAAATTTGCTCATCACTATATATTTGTACATACGCTCTAGGAATGAAAAGCCAGTCTAGCCAAGACGTCATCTCCCCGAGTGCCATTTTCAAGGAACAAAATCATGTTAAGTCATACTATATCTTCTCCTTCTCCTTAAAATCCTTTACTGGCGAGAAACTTACTTTATTGTTCACCTTGAAAATGGAATCTATTGCTGAAACCTGAGTCGGAAGGTAAGAAGAGTTGGGAAACCACCGAGTGAGTTGCTGAAATTTTCTATTTATTGAATCAGATAGTGAATATAAACTTCAGTAAATACTATTTTGTTTTTTTCTCTTTCGGAATACGGAGACTAGCCATGGTATTTACTTTAATAAATTACACCCAAGTGCATATAACTGCGAAAATTCTACAGAGGAAAAATCACTCGCCTTGGCCGGAATTCGAGCCCGGTCATCTCAATATTTCACTGATTGATTTAAGCAGTTAAGCTACCGAAGAATTCTTCTTACCTAATGATTTTCTTTTGTGTTCTTCAAATAGAACTATGCCGGACATTTAATGCTGCAGAAGCAGCCAAAGCGTGCGCTTGGGGTCACCGTCCACGAAGTTAAATCCAAGCTTTGAACATAATGAGATGTTTGCACATCTTGAAATATTTTCTTAAGTTTAATAGGCTAATGTAATCGCTGCAACATCGAACAATCCGAGTTCAAATCCGGGAAAAGACAAATGATTTTTCCTCCGCGGTACTTTCAGAAAAGACTCTCCAAGTTTGGGAGTAAACAGAGGCAGGTCTCTGTATGAACCCAAAATTTTACTCCGCAGGGTAGCTAGCTGTGGCCCTTATAATCTGCATTCCTGAAGGCATACTCGAAGAATCTTTTATCTCACCACAAAGAAGGTTGGTGGGGTGGGTGACATGGGAGAATGAATGGCAGTACGGGGTAAGGGGTTAGGCAAAGAAGAGGCACATGAAAGGAGTCTGAAGGAGCGGAAGCGGGAAGGCCATCTTGAGATTCAACAAGAACAAGAGTTATTTCAAAGATTTCACCTCTGTCACGGCGAAGATCATAAGTGGGGGCAGGTAGAGGATAGGACGCTTATGCACACACAAAAGAAGCGTTCAGCCTTGGAAACGCAGTAAAAATGAAGTAAGAAATTTGATGAGAGCACAATAGTTAAGTGTTGACCCTGTTTAGCTTCTCCAATTCCTTTTTTTATGATGCTAACCCTGCGGAGGAAAAATAATTTCCATATAAATAAGGTACGATGAAGGGGATAGCAACCTCAAGCGATGACGGGCGTAAAATGTTTTTGAAAGCGCTACGTCGTCAAATGAACTATTCGGGTAAGGAAATCGAAGAGAATGGTGAATGAGGGTGCGGAAATGGGAGTAAAATTATATGGCTCAGTTAGGAAGCAATCCTTGAAAAAATGAAATGAACAGCACCATTTGCCCCATCTTCATTTTCTGCATACCTACTTTCCTTTCGGATAACACGCAGACAAATTATCTTGCACCCTGACAAAGAGATTTAAGAATCTATTTCCTCCTATTAGATCCCAAAATGTTATCAATGTGAAAAATCAATAAAATCAAAATAAACTAAAATTTTTTACATCGGTTGCTTGATATAGGCGTTCAATATATTTTTTTCCACCTTATACTTCCATGTTTTCAAAAAGTCTGTTTTCTGCTTTATCTTTTACAAGGTTGATTTTTGTTTTTGCTATGTTTTACAGTGTCTTGGTGGTGGAATAAACTTTTCCTAAGTTATTTTTAGTGAAATATTCTACAATATCTTCATTTAACTCTCTCATCCAGATCTCCTTCTCTTCCCTGTATTTATTTGTTATTAGGTTTTTGATGTTTTTATACTTGATATAATCCTTCTCTTTCACTGTATTAATCTCATCGATTAACTGTAGAATTTCCTCCGCCATCCACGACTTCTTTGGTTTTAATTTGCTTCTTCCTAAGACGTTTTTTGCTGTCTCATGTATGCATATTTTTACTTCTTTCTATCCGCCTTCTGAGGGTTTGTCTGTTCATTCAATGAACTCTTTAGCTACTGTTTTATTTTTTATTTTATTTATTCACATTTGCTTTAATTTGATGTAATACGTTTTTTCACTTGATATTACACTTCACTATTACAGCTACATGATCACTATCGCACTTAAGTCCGGGGTAGCTAGAGCTTGATTTGACTTGTGTTATGTACTTCACTTACATTAGATTATAATAAGTTTAGACTCCTTTGGTATTATCTGGAGCATTCCAGGTATATATTCTTCGATAAGTAACTTTAAAAGTGGATTGGCCATAACCAAATAATTTTCTTGCAAAACATCATAACGTTTTTCTTCTCTTACGTATGCTTTACCTATTCCAAATTTCTTCACACATTTCTGATCTAGGCAGGCACCATCCGTCGCATTTAAATATGACTTTATGATTATAATCGAGCTATCTTTGACGCTTTTTTATGAGTAAACTTTGAGATGGAGTTCATACATGGACTCCATCTCCTTTTCAGCACTGCTTGAGGTCGGGAAATATACTTGCGCTTTATATACATCCTTTGTTTGGGCAAATACTTTGATCACAAGCATTCTGTCAATGACATGGGAAGTATTTTGCATCTTGCTTTTCCATTCTCCTCTTAATATCAGGGCTACTCCAATTAAGCCGGCCATTTATTTACCACTTTAGATGACTCTGAAGTTCTTCGTTAAGAAGTCACCTTTTTCAGCGCATTTAATATCTCTTAAGTAGTGTGCTTATGACATGGTTTTCGCTGGATGACAACCTGAGAGGCCTTTTTGGCTGACCCTCTCCTGCCGGATCTTGGTTTCCAATTCCCATGTTCAGTAACTTTTCATACACATCTTCCATGATTAATGGCAGCAAGACTAGTTGGAATATCGTAAGCAATGTTCAACACAGTGGTATCCAATGCCTCCTGTATTTGAATGCCATTGACCATGTACTGGTAGTTGCTCATCCGCCTTTTCCTAATCGTACGAGGAAATACATAAAATTACAATCTGTTCGTCCAGCAATCTATCTCTTTAATATTGCACTTGTAATATAACCCGCCACGGTATCACAGATTTTTCCATATTACGGTATCAGACCTACGTCATCAGGATTCCAAAAACTGGATGCGTGTTCTCGGAGGGACTACTACTGAACTTTGCTAACTACTGAAAATGCATCAGGAGCAGCTGCAGGCATCCATGAACGCCTTGAATAACGTTCTTGAAGGTAATAATCTAAACTTGTGAATCTATGCATAGATTAATTTGTAACAATACTCAGGTCTTAGTACAGGAAAGGCGTTGTGAAAGAAAAATTAACGATACGAGGAGAGAAAATAGGAAATGTGAAGTCCTTTAAGTACATTGGGAGCAATGCTGATGGAGTAAAAAGACGCACAACGGGAAAAATAGGAATAGGCATAAGAATCCATTCAAGATTAGGAAATAACTTGTTGTTTGAATCACAAACCGTTTATTAAATAGGTAGGAGTATAGCTCTCGTAAAAGTTCCTGGCGCAGACCTGTATGACAAGGAGAAGTCGTTTAAGTGAAGGAGACGAAGGGAAAGGGCGAAAAGGAAGAGAGTGAGGCATTGGAACCAAACTACTTCGCGAAAAAAGGACAAGGCACACACACACATCTTGTGACATTTCTTGATCGTATATTTGTACATCTTACGCAGTCAGTGCTCTGAAGAATCGTAAACTGTACATACGGAAGAGTGGTTGGTCTAGTTAGTTATTCAATTAGTTAAAGATCACCGCTAAGGTAATTTGTTCTCATAGAGATTTAAATTCAGAAGAAAGTCTCAAGTCCTGAGTCAAGCTGATAATGGGGGGGTAAAGATTACACTTTCTCCCAACCACGAAAGATCTTTTTAGGAATACAGTTAAAATAGCATTGAATTTTCAAAAAAACAAACCAAATGGGTATGATCAAATGTCTTCACTTTTTCTAGAGATATTACTTATGAAAACCCGTATGTAATGTTTCACAAAATTCTGTGCAGAAACAAATATCGCTCCTTAAGGATATGTGGCAGGGGATTATTACTCTCCAAGCATGCACTACACTATCAAACAATTACTAGCTATTTTTCAAAACGTATAAGCAAGGAGTTTTCGCATTAAATATGGTGAATAATTATCATTTCATTCAAGTGGGATGAACTCACTCAACTCATTTGGGCACTCTTTCATCACGGGAATGACCAGCTAAAGTTCAGTCATTATAGCATGTAACATGATAACAAAATTACAATTATGTTCATTTCAGTAAACGATGGATCAATTTAAGAGGAGTGTAGGATGGTAACGTTGCCAGAGTGTAAAAGATTTTGAATTATTCAATATTAAAGATTAAAGGGTTTCAGTGAAGCAATTTCATGGTTGAAAACTGATGAAAGTTTAACAAATTTTTATGATACTTGAACAGACCACAGTTTTACCCGGATGTATACAAAAGTTAAAAAATTCCACGAAGGAAAAATCATTCACCTTGACTGGCACTCAAACCTGGATCTTTCAAAGTGACGACGAGTGCTTTATCCAGTTTAGCTACCATGAGTAAAGCCCTAGTCGCGACATTGAGAGATCCGTCTTCGAGTCCCGTCCAAGAAAAGTAATTTTCTACTGAGAAACCTTTCATGAAAGCTTGTTTTACGCGTAGTAATCAACGGCTTTAAAAATATCCCAAGTTCACCCGCGTTAAGGTTTTAATAGCTTAGTATTAGGAGTCAACAGTGAGGAATGATCCATTTTTTTCTTTCTTTTCTTTGTAGGCCACCAAGCTTTCCGACAATTTTCCATGGGTTGGCTATTATTCCGCCAGGAACTATAAAAATAAAACCACAAAATGTAAAAATGTTCCGGAACGGGGACATCATGAAAGAACTCATTCGTACGCGAACGACTTAGCGTCAAAAAATACGGGCAATAAAACATGTAGAGCATACGATGACAAGGAAACTCTATGGGGCCATCCTCACGCATTGTACTCGGGACATCTCTTTTGGGTAACAGCGTGGAGAGTCAAAATCAACTTACAACATCAGGCTTATGAGATTGCGCAATTTTTTTTATATTTCGGACGGGAAAATATACGTACAAGATATTCAGGGAACAAAATAGCTACACGTAGTGGGTGGGAGGAGGGGTCTCTCATGACACCACACCAGCAAAAGAAGTACTCGTCAATTTTACGAGAGTGATAAAATAATGATGGACCAACCTGAGCTTTACTTGTGGCATGAAATTGTGATGACCATATATGTAAGGGATATGCACAGACATTTTACAAGGAATAAAATAATGGATTTCCCAGATTCACAAAAGATGTTTTCATTTCTTCGCAGAAACGAAGAAAAACAGCTAAGAATATTCTGAACAGATTTGGTGACCTTGGCGTGCCAAGAAGATTAGGAGAGAGAGTTTACGGTGTTCTGAATAACAGCTGTCCCAATTGCTGTAGGTGGGAAGGTTTTTGAGGACGGATATGCTAATTTTACATATTTTTTAAATGAATGCCTACATCGAGGAAAATGATTGAGGAAGTGGAAGAGCGGTGAGTGAAAGAAGGGGTTGGATGCAAGTGAATCCTCCGAATGAAATATTTAAAGGTTGAGCTTCGATGGGTCCAAACCATCGATATATCATCGATTTAACTCAGCCAAATGAGGGGCTTGAGGGGGAAGAAGATAAGAGTTTTTTCCCAACGCCCGAGGAAGAAGGAGGCGTATGAAGGTGCAATTTTCTTTCCAATCCCGGTACCATTTTGATTCATTAGATACATTTTCATATTATTACGGATGCATACATGTCTATTGAGGTTGATAACAAATCGTATCCGTGGAAATTAAACTACACCATACGAATGATTTACCACAACGCCATCAAGACTTAGTAATAAAATTATTTTGAGTGCGTGGCATTACCATCAAATGGCAGGTAATCAAATAATTATGCAAGAGTAATATGAGCATGCTTTCTCATTCGTCTAATTCTGATGCAAAATCATGGATAATGCAGTTTCATATCTATTAAGAAAGGACAATAGAAACCATTAACCTTAAGGATTAATAGTTTAAGTTTCCAGGGTGGTTTTTAAAACTAATTTCCGATTGCTTTCTTTTCCTTAGCATTTACCGTAGTCTAAAAATTAGGCCATGCTGTTTCAACTAAGTAAAATTTTCAAACAACAGGATGATGCATGATCCATTTGCTTGAGGTGAATACGCTATGACGCAGTGGAGAAACAAGTAAAGTTGCATTTTGGTGGTGTTTAAACTTCCACAAAGCTATAAAAACCTACGGCGTATCCAGCAAAGGAATTCTATGACTTTTAGTACGCGTAATGATTATTGTCACTCATTGTCTATTCATTGGGCCAAATAACAGGATTACTTAACTTATATTTCGAGATGAGGGAGGATAAAAAAGCAAACGTAAATCAAAGTTAATACAAAATACTGCAAATTCATCGGAACGAGTTTTGTCTATTTCATCAGTTCGTTTACATTTTCATAATCTTCTACTCATACAATTGTTCTGCTAAGCAGAGTTCATCACTGAAATTTTAGGGTGTACATCCGCCTCAGAAACGTACACTCGACTTTTCACCTGATTGATACATTTTCCCATGGCATTTAGAATTTCGCCGTCAAATACGGTGGACAGTTGGGCACACTGGCGGGATGCTGTGGGCGTCGCCACTGATTGAAGCCAAATAAGGACCGTTAATGGAGAATGCGAAGTAGGTATAGGGAAAGTAACAGGAAAAAATGTGACGAAATGGATGAATCGAACGAAAATAATGTGTGATTGCAACGATTGTGTTGTCACTTCCCTATCGAAGTTAAAAATAACTACTCTGAATGAGAATGGAAAAAATAGTATCCAGTGAAAGTAGAATATTTAAGCTGAGCGAACAGATCCGAGCGGAAATGGTGAGAAATTTATTTCTTAGAAAAACTTGACGAGGTGTGAATAGGGATAAAAACAAGAAAGGGAAGCCAACAAATATTTTTCGTTTAAAGGTTTTCATGCTAGCTATAATGAAAAAAAAATCTCAAGGAATAAGGAAGTGAACACATTTTGTGGGTGCCTTCAGTTCAAGAAAAATCAATTACTGTAATCGTGAATTGTTTATATTTCGCGTTCCCAATACCTAGTAATAACTACAAAATATCAAGGGAGATCACTTCTGTTGTAGCCTGGGCAATATTAAAGAAGCGGCCCCTTAATGAGAGTTCGCGCTCCAATGGCGCGCCATCTCTATTGAAATACCGTATTATTCAGTAATTTTTCTACAACAAGGCCTCAGGTTTTATAATATTTCTAATAACTAAAATAAACAAGTCTTCAACTTTTTACTTTAACTCACATCACGGAGGTTTTCTTCAGTAAATATATAGAATCTTTCGCTAAATTAGCATATATTTGGAACAGGAGTACAATTTTCATTTTTCACCCATTCTTTTTTTACCCCATGCATATTTAAATTTCGTTAGAGAAGAAAACAACGTGAAAAGGTAGGATAAAGTTGTCCATGTCGAACAAAGGACACGGATTTTCTACACTTGGCCAAAATATGAACAAAATTATATGTACTCCAATATGCGGTGGAATCACCATAGACTACGAAGCATCGTTCGAAGCATACGGACCAGATTTCGCGTCGTCCAAACTTAATCCTGTGTGGAGCAAAGACGAAGAGCGGCAGATACGTTCAGAAGCAGTACTCATTTTATCGCACCCGCCGCGGAGGCAATGACGTTTGTGGGCCCAAGCTCTTAAGACGAGAGATACTTTTTTATGTGGGTAGCACTCGAACATACGCCATATCTTCCGGGAAGAAAGGAAAGAAAGTAGGACGCCTGTAAAAAGAGAAGCACGATGCAATACAGCCATTCGGTGTCCCCTTTTCCCCGTGTCCGGGGAAAGTAATGACCCCACTCACGGTCTACGACGCTTAAAGATTGGTCCGATACCGCGGATCTAAAAGCGGGTCCGATCTAACACACCCATCTTAAGCGTCAAGATAGTCGCACGTACATGTTTTTTTTCAGGCAATTGCCGATAGACGTGACGTCTTAAAAAAGATACTGCGCTTCGTTCAAAAACAACGTGCCATTACCCAAAGTACATGTGTGTGTTAATTTCCGATTGCCTATTTGTATTACCTACTTACGAGCTCACGTATGTAAAGTTGTAGGTTGCATGATTGTTGGGCCAAATATTTTTAAAAGTTAATTTTTTTCCTCGCACTATAGTAATGATCAATGCCTCCAATAATGCTAATTTTGAAAGATGGGAGCCTTGTTTTTGAACTTTACTTATTTATTATAGGAAAAAAACAAGTAAAGAGCATTCCACATATAGTTGACAGTATGGGCTCTTATGGAGATTCAATTCCCATGTAAACCTCCATAAGGCCGGAGGTGCGACGTTGTCAATGACAGCAGAAAAATTAATTTGATGCTAGTTTAGATTTTAGATTAGAGATAATTTCCGTTTGTAACAGAAGCTTTCCGTTAGCTTCTGATTCCATCTTCCTCACCCAGTTGCAGACAAACGGTTCACATTATGACGTTAAAATTTATACAAAAAGTAATCCATACGATTCCCTCCATAACGGTTAGCTTTTATTTGTTTTTAACTGAGTTTCATCGTTTTTGTATTCATTTAAATTAATATGGACAAAATATTTTTAATTTTGCAAGGTAAACAGCGTTCTCCTACTAACTTTCGTATCTAACGATATAGCGTGCTGCGTATGAAATTTATAAAAAACTTAATATTTGTTTTTAGTGAAAGAATCGTAACTCTATCTCAATTGAAAAGGGAGTTATGAACTTTTTATGTCGCCAAATATTTTCGACGCGCCATAATTCCGCCGCTCGTTCTGTCCTGCCAGCTAACCTATCGCGTAGAAGGGAGATTCTCAGCCGGAGAATGAGCTTGATACTTAAATTACTCTTGCTTCTTTGCTATCAAAGATATCGTTTTTGTATGACATTGAGGTAAGTCAGCAGTAATATATTTAATCAAAATATGCTAGTTTCAAGACCTTGACTGATGAAAATACGTTAAAACTGATGCATTCAGCAATAATATTTGACAGCCAAGAAAGAAGTGGTAAACGACTTACGAGCCTTTCGGCAGAAAATGCGAATTAATTCGTACAAGGGATATTCTTATCCAGTGTATGGCCTTTGACTGTGTGTACATTGGGTATTTGTAGAAGTTCCGTTAAGAAAGTGCCATAAAAATCTGCATGAGAAGCGACCCGACGGTGTAAGGGACCGGGGAAAGAATGGGCGAAGGCGTTTAGTTTCTCATCAGATTTCTATGCGTGAACAAGTGGTGTGCGGTGCGCAGAATAGTTCATCAGCACTGTGGAGTATCTTCCAGATCAATTTATTTCCAACAGTGTGCTATCGCCATGTCCAAAGCTAAGAGGAAAGGAGGTGGAAAGGGAAGAGGTTGAGAAGCCGTGAAAGAGAAATGGTGTTTAATGTGTTCAAATATTTCAACAAATCGCTCAATGTCGCTGAAGCCTACAAAGATACTGTAAGATAATGTTTCATGCTGGAATCATTTTCATGAATGGAATTTCGGAGGTAGGTATTGGGATATTTTGGCATTTCCTTGTTCGTTTGGATCGCTTGGCGTCTTATCCTACTTCCCAGAGTTATGGCATCCTCAAATGTTTGGGAGGGAGGTTGGGTCTAGGGTAGCCTATGGGGATTTTAAGTTGCTGCATCAGGTCACCCGCAGCGTCTATTCCCCCGTAGTTAAATTAAACTGCAGTAGTTGTACTGTCCACTGTACTACAACACGCGCTTCAACGCTTAGGGCGTGATCATGACATACATGATGATGACGCCCTAAGCGTTGAAACACGCGTCGTGTATTATTGTAAATTAAATATTAGTGGCCAGTGCAACTACTGCAGTTTAATTTAACAACTGAAATTCTGTTCCACCACGTAACGCCAGATATGGTCGAATCCATTCCTTCGATTTCCGTCTCAGGCTCTGAAAGATGGGAGGGTTTAGCCTAAGGCAAGGTTAGTAAAAGGACCTTGGCAATTGGCGTCAGGCCCGGGTACTCGTGGGACAATGAACGGGGATGGAAACGGGGCTCAAGATGCTAATGGGGGGCGCAACCAGAAGGGTAACCTTGAAAGGAGGAGGGAGAGACGGCGCCCAGTGATCCAGTCTGGATAAACTATGAAGGGTGATTCGGACGTAGCGGTCGTGGCAAGGGAACGGGAAGTTTACAGGGTGTGGTATATTTTATCATCACATTAAAATTTATTATAATAAGAATACAGGAAAAAAGATTTGCTCAAATGTGAAGTTCAAAATAACTCTACAAAATATGATGAACAAGCCTCAATAAGAGATAATTATTTTTTATTTCCCTCACTCAAGGGCCCCAGAAGCGCTGACCCTTGAAGTCCCCCACCGTGACCCCTGCCCACCATTTAGTGCCTCAAGCAAAAAGAGGAGAGTCGACACCACTGGCGACCTTTGACCTAAGTTTTTCTCACCCACAAATCTCTCGTGGCAAATCTCGGAAAGTTTTTCCTTATTCAGACATGGCAATGCCCCACATTTCCTCAGCATTCTCGAAAAAAATCGTTCCCTACCTTCATATTTACGTAAACATCTGTACTTTTGAAACCCATGGCATTAAAAATGCTGTACATTATCGACACGCGAGGTGAATGAAACCTATAATGAAGCGTTAAGAATTAAAAAATTTCCAATTTATTATTCAGCTTATATACGCAACTTACATTTAAAAAATACGGGATTTTGAAAAAAAAAATGTTTAATTTATTTTCCAGTATTTCATGTAACTTTTACATAGCAAAATTTCATCTCCATGAGTCTTATTATGTGAATAATTAAACATTTCATTGAAACTAAATAATTTTGGCGCAGAGTTATAAAGAATAAAGTGGTTGCCTATGCTGCCAGGATGCCGCCCACGGAGCGGAAGCTTGGCAACAGCGTTCTCCATAAGCCCTATACTGTCAACTAATTGTGGAATGCGCTAGAGTAGTCGAACTTTAAGCCTGCAGTGTAAATTAATGGCGCATGAATTCAGTGCATAAATTACGGGTACCGTATCAGCGATATGGGTAATCACGTAGCTTGTTCTCCTTCTCGAGACATAGGCGAAAGGTAACCTTGATGTGTGGTGTGGTTAATCATTGTTCCATATACATGTCGTACAACCCGTAAGTGTTGCCAATACTAGAACGTGGAGAAGAATAATACAAGTACACGTTTTTGTAGTCTAAAATATAGCAAAAATACCGCAAAGCTGGTACCTCGCTGTATAATCATTTTGCACGGAGACACGCGGAAAGCGAAGAAAAAACATGTCTTATTGGCCCCTAAAAAGTGACAAATTTATGGTTAGGTGGACTTAAAAAGACCTTCAAAATCGTTTATTCTGATTGTATACGGTAAGAATTAGGATAAGGAGTTTAAAATAATGAAATGAAGACATTTTCACAAGGGAAAAATAAAACAGTAGAAATATAGCAATTTTGTCAAATAATGCTGGCTATAGCTGAAGATCCTCCCTCACTTCTCTGTCAAAGGCCAGGATAATGGTGAACGTATCCTGAGGTGGACAAAAATGAACGGTAGAGTCCAGTGATTAGTCCTCTTCCCGTCAAGGAGTAGTGTATTACGATTGATGGGAGTATCAGCACCATTTATCGACAGTTTTTGTAAACCGAGTTCTACATATACATAATACCATGAAAGCCACCTCAATGATGTGTGGCGAGGGGTGAGTTACCTCGAATATACGTTACAATATACCCTATTAAGGTAAAGTAACTACAACCATTCATGAATTAACAACAACCTGCAAATACTTGTCAGAATAAGAGAATTTTCATCAACATGCACTACACAATGAGTATGCCACCAATGCTAGAGAAACTGTTTTCATTAATTTTTTTTGTTAAATACATAAACCCACAGAGATACATGTGTTATACAGGAAGGAGTTATACATGCAAGAAGTGCTGCTTGAACTACGTAGCAGATAAAGATAGAAGTGTTAGGGATCAAATCAGCTAATTAGCCACACTACTTATCTACAAACACAGTTAAAAATCTCCTTGGCAGCTATTATGGTCTTTTAAGTTCCAAACGGCAACAAAGCAGCTATTTATTTCCATATTGTATTATGAAAACGTAAATATTCTTCAAAAATACTGAAAAATATTGTTTTAAGATGGATGGTCAATTAATATTAACATCAGCAATCAATAAAATAAACTTTCAAAATACTAAAAAAAGCGCTCCTCCGATTGACTGCTGTTGATGTTACGTGACGGAAAAGTTTAATAAGGTTCCCTAATCATCCGTTGATGGCACCGTCAACGCCGGGTCATCGTCTTAGGTTCCACTGCGTCACAATCGAACTTCTCAAACGCCTCCATCCGTTTCCGTCGCGTCAAGAAACTTTCCACCTTTAATAGAGCCCACACTTATTCTCCCTTCGCTACCTTTAATTGCACAAGTCAACGCATACGCTTTCTATGAGACGTCTATTCTTCTAGTCAACTTCTAACTTCTGCAATTTACTCATCGCAATTGTTTTCACTATCGTCGTTTCAAATTTACATGATCAGAAATATATTTTCTCATTGAACTAGTTGCATCATTGTAGTTAATTGGGTCATAAACCAGTGCGAAAACCAACATTGTTATGTTCAATCACCTGCTTCCTTAAAATAACCCTCAATACTACAAAAACATTTCAAAGTAACTATTTTTTACTATGGAAAATTAAAAAAATACGATGCAATGGGCAACTCACAAAAATTTTTTCAAACAAGGGCTAAGAGACTTCTGTTTAAATGCCATTTTCGTGCTATGCCAAAAAAATAAGCGAATAAAATTTGGCTTCTAGGATGAAAGTGCGTCTTAAATAAGCATTCAAATTGAATATGTACATGAAAAAGATTCCATAATTCTTAAAAATAATTGTTGTGGTAACGGCTCAAGCGCTGAGTCAACAAGCGTAGCAGGTATATTCATAAGCAAGTCGTAAGAATAACTTTTTTTATACATTCTAATGCGGGTAGTTTTAAGTTTAGAACGGCTTAGTTTGCGCTTTAGAGTTTTAAAAGGGAAAATAGAATGGTGCAGGCTTAATGAGAGCCATTGCATGAAGCATTCAAGAAAAAAATATTTGTCTCTACGTCTTTTAGTGTATCCGTCAGCTCTTGCAAACCACAGGATGAGATGAATACATCCGCAGTTTTTTCCTCTGAATAATGCATATCACCTCTTTCAAGTCTGGTGCTGAGGTAAAAGAACGTGGATCTAAGTCTCCAAAGCACATTTATGACTCACGTGAAACAAAGTATCCCAACAATAATGAAAAAAACTTTGCATAACTTAAAGTAGTGACAAATGTTGGTCAGTGCTCAGGATATACTTGGGTGTAAACTTACGACTGTTAAAAAGGAGCCGTGCCTCCAAGAAGATTAATGAAATTTTTAAGTTCATTATTTTAAAGGACGTAAAAACATCAAATGAATCATTGTTTTTCTCATAAGCAACTGTAATACACTCTTATCTTTATTTCGAAGATACCTGTTGCTGAAGGTAAAAATCTCCATGAAAGGGGTCTACGAGATTTTTTGAAAACCTATAAAAGTAACCATGAAGCTGAATTCATAGGTCGGTACTTATGTTATTGTAATTACATTCTAATAGGATGTAAATGGATTGAAAATATTGTGTGATCCACGGTTAATTATTAATTGCAGAGACATGACTCTTAGACAGTCGTTTCTTCTTATTCGAAGATCGTTTACCTAGAGTGATAGTGAAACTATGGCCATCATTCAGCTAAATATACTCTCTCATACTTCAAAGTGACATAAACTAACTCCTTTTCATTAGGTTCTTCATAAAATCTGGTAATACACAGATGTTTTTCAGTGAACAAACATTTTTAACTGCAGTAAAACGACTAATTTCGCAAAACGTTTTACGCATAACTAACCGCTAGCAACAGACAGAAGTAACGAGTGCTGATATGCACTTATCGTTTCTGCTATATAATTTCACCATACACCTTTGCGATGCCATCGTATGACAGAAATTACGATGAATTTTCGTTTTGAATAAGTAACTCACCTCCATTTCTGAGCAAAATCAGATGAAGATAAGTTGTACACAAACCGATCTGATATATTTTCATGCCATTCATCCCGGAGCCGTGAAAGTCAAGATTACGGTCATTCATCAACCCTGTATTATTTATCAGTTTACATCGCTCCGCACGCGTGGAATAAATCTTCTTTGTCTCACGCGGTGAAAGTTTTTATTTATTTTTCGATGTAGCTGATTGTAAATGAACTCGGTTGTCGATAGAATGGAATTCAAGAGGGCATAAAAACGGGCGAAGGATGGCGTTGGAAGAATACGAGAGGAGTACGGTGAGGAGAAGAATTGATCGGCGTGAAGAAGGGATGAGAAGGAAGGTTCGGCCTCGGTGGCCAAACAGGGATCGTTGGAAAGATAAAGGCGGCTCTCTGGACGGACGGGTGAAAAGGGGATCAGGCGAAGAGCAAGGCGAGTGGCAAGAGTACTGGAGGGGTGAGATGGACCACATGGTTCGAGGCGGCGGCGTTTGCGATGGTGGTAGAAGGGTGCTGAAAAGGCGAACAGAGAGAAGGAAGAAGAGGAAGAAAAATGGGTTCCAAGAGTCCAGAAAATACGCTACAGTCCCAAGCGACATTCGTGCCATACGGTATCTCTTGGCTTCCGAGAAAAGTTGCCCTTTTGAAAGCGGAGGGAGCGGGAGATGAGACACCGGTAGCAAGAAATCGTTACAAATGTTGCACTTGTCCTCTTAAACTGCATCGAATCACCAAATAAAAAATCTTGATATTGTTCTGAATGAGTTTATGGAAGACATCATTTATAAAAAGTAAAACCAAACGTAATAATGTGCATATATTATTTTGAAGTCTTTCAAAGCCATAGCGTTATTCCATAGTGTTAGTCAAAAGGGTATAAAAGAAATAAATCAAACAGACAATTGATGGAATAGAATTTTCTGAATGTAACCTAAAGTAACATAGCAGTTCTCCCAATATATTTATTTATCCCTATATAATTCACAATATTTAATAAATTGACTGAATGTTCCTAGCTGAGATATCTCCGTATCTGGATAAGTAGAATCCAAGGACTTAGACCATTTTTATGTCTAATCATAACTTATCGACAAAAAAACATTAGCACACCAACTATGCGAAATAATAGCACTCAGGATATAGAACTAATCCTTTCTCTTGATGCGAAAAGTAAGAAAAGACTCAACATTCAAATGAATTAAAAAATACTTTAGGATTGAAAGAACCGCTTTAGTTTTACATCAATTTAACTCCTATACCACACAAAGTCAATAGGTGATTTAACTTTATAATCACCGTTTTGAAGAGTGACAAAATATTGTTCTTTTTTTTCTAACAAAACACTAGCTTTCCTATAGTTATTTAACATTAAAATGCATTTTGTTAATCAAAAAAATAACTTTATAAAGCTAAGATAAAACGTGACATAAAACAGCAACATGATTTTGTAGTGAAAGTACCGCCCATTAGAGCTTTGGCAGAGGGCATAATTTAAAGACACAGACCATGAGGAAGGAGGTAAAACTAAGAGAAAGCATGGGTAAATATGAAGGTAGAATCTTGAAATGGAGTCTGAAGACACAGAATATAGGAGTGATATCGAGTCCAGGACAGAGGCGGATAAAGCGACGAAGAATGGGCGAAAATTGGAAATTTTTTCCCTCTTCGAAGACCAAGCTGAAAGCTCGCCAAGAAATACGAGCGAAGATTCCAATTGCCAAAAGGGTTTGTGTGATATATATATATATATATATATATATATATATCACACAAACCCTTTTGGCAATTGGAATCTTCGCTCGTATTTCTTGGCGAGCTTTCAGCTTGGTCTTCGAAGAGGGAAAAAATTTCCAATTTTCGCCCATTCTTCGTCGATGCCCGCTATCGCCCTGGTGTGCGGCTCCATGATGCGGCCGTGCTCCTGGAGCGCTCGAACAAATTGCTGCACCCAAGGAGGTTCCTCGGAGAGAGCAGTTAAGGTGGTCGATGTTTGGGAACTGCGACCAGGGGAAGGGTTTGCCGAGCCCGGAAGGGCAAGAACCGGGGGCGACGGGGTCCGTTGACGCGGAGCCCGAGTCGCCGAAGGCGCTCGAGGAACCTGGAGGGTGCCGGCGGCTTGACTCTGGGTAGAGGTCGAGGTCGATATATATATATATATATATATATATATATATATATATATATATATATATATATATATATATATATATACATATATAATACGGGTTCGCAGAATACTTTGAAAATGCGTTGGGAAGGACTGAAAGAACCAGCAAATGGCACAGAGAAGGGCGTAAAGAAAGGTCGCAGGGAGTGGTCTGACAAGGGAGGGATGAAGGAAGGACTGGTGACACGAGAGACGAAAGAGAGTTATCTGCGGGAGGATCCTTCCATTCCCTCTGAAGTATTCTCTTCTTTCACTCGCATTTGCATGATTTTTGTATTAAGTTATTTTATTTATTTTTCCGTAAACAAGCAACGATTCACTTACCTGAGAGGAGGCTCAAGGTTTCCGACATCACTCCTGAGGGGATTTCGTGACCATTATAATATTTTTACCCTCCGAGTCCCACTGAAATTTTAAGGGTGTTAATTTATTTTTTGTTTGCTTGTTTTACCACTTTAACTTCAGTCGTCACCACAAATTTCATTATGCAAATGATATTTTTTAAATATCCACTTTATACCCTTTGTGGATGCGGTAGTTTCCAGAATAAAGTTTGATCCGAATTCTTTGGCTTAAGATTTTGGAATTGGAAGTTCGTCGATAGATTCGTTCAATTCACTCACGTTCATACATTCCCTATTTCACGTCCTAATACCAAAGTTTACAGTAGAATTATTATTTTGTTATAAAGACGATTAGGCTATCCTTCAACATCAAAATGGAAGGGGAAGTTTTGATTCCACTGAGGGGTTACGTGGCCCGATTCAGAAAGATTTTTTTTAGATCCACGAATAGAATATAGAATCGAAATGAAATATCAATCATTCATTGCACCGATCGATAGCCTATTGCAAAATATACCAAGATTTAATAGTAATAACTAAAATAATGGTACATACTCAAAAGATAAAATTGGGAAAGACGTGATCTGCAGGATTTTTTCACGGATAAAATGGATTCGATGGGCAGGAAGCTATAAATACCACAATACAAGTAGATAAAGATGACAACGCAACTAATGAGTTCAAAGAAGATACTAACAGCAACAAGGGAATACATGAGATTATTTCTTGGAAGGGGGAAACTACAAATATCAGTGACATGCATCAAACGAAAAGAGTAGCTGTAGAAGAGTTGAGCCTAAGAAACCTGCTGTAAAAGATGGATAATGAAAGTGAGGTGGGATAAAATCTCTTAACTGGAATGGTAAAAATAACGTGAGTGTACACGAAAGAGTCAATGGAAGAATATTAACTGCACCATTCCATGGAATATTACGTCTCTAAGTCGTTGGAAAAAATTAATATGATCTTACAAAGTATGTACCTAAGTGAAAATGAAGTTATAGACAAATTAGGGAAATCAAGGGAAACATTAATGAGTACAATTAAGAGAGGTGCATAAAGTTAAAAGATGAATTTACAAGAGCCTACGAAAGTAAGAACTAACTTTAAGCATGCTAGCTTTAGTTAAAGTTAGCAAGCTAACTTTAACTTTAAGAATAAGACCCGTGAGTTCCGGTCTGCGTTGAAGATGAAGTGCATTGAAGACTAGGAAAGAATTGAAACAAACATAATATAGAAAAAATCCCATGGTCCCTAAGGCTAACCATGCATTAGATTTTCTGCACCTAAAATCAAGGGAAAAAAATGTAGATATACTTAAATATATAGAAGTGGATAGTATTCACTTATTTGTGAAAAAATAAAGTGTTAGCAGGTGCAAAATGCTTTCCTTGATACAAAAATGCCTGTTAAAAAAGTGTTTTAAAGGGAAGCATTTTCATTCTAGTCGTTGAACTTAATCATATATCATCAAAAAATAATTGATTTTTTCAAACATGTACCTACTCTGTGGAATATTCCTTCCTAGCTAATCAAACTCAGAAAACGATGGAGATAATATCGATTAGCCTAGCCTTACCTACACTATGAATATTGATCAGAATCTAGTAGTAAAAATATAATTTTTCACTGTCTTCAGACTTTAAATCCCCACATATTATGTTTCTCTCAAAATGTTGATATTCTAAACCAAATTTAATATACAGAGTTGAAAATGCGTGAATGTAAGTTAAAATAGAAAAAGTTACGTTAAAATAGAAAAGCTATTGCTATGCAATTAGAAATGTACCTAGGTCCCAATCCCTGCAAGCAGGCGGCTCCCAATTCGGGTATTGTGCGTCATAAAGAGCACGTGCTCAACGGTGAAAGGGGTACGTGAATAGGTGAGAATAGGGGTTAAATTGTGGAAAGTGGTTTTACTTGAAGCTCGGATTCAAACTGATTCGGCTTATAAATGAGAACACGGTATACCGAAGAGTACGCGAGTAGAAAAAAATGTTGGGAGCCGCTGTTTTAAGCCTCTAGCATGATATTGCTGTACTTCATTTTCTTTTTTTGAGAGCAATATCAGTTTACTCACACAGAAAACGATAGAAGAAGACAACACCTTATGGCGCCAAGCAACGACCGGTCAAAAGGCACTTGACCCCTAAGATCTTCAAAGTACCGACTAGTTTTCTTTTTACACTCGGCATTCAAGAAGCCTTGACGAATGTGCAAGTGGCTAACAGAAATAACGCGATCATGTAGTCCGAGACCCGGTGGAAATTCAGAGAAGAGAACATGCGTGCAAATAATAACCCGTAAATTCATAAGAATTGGCACAAAAACCCCTCAATAATTACTAGTGTTTATGAAAAACAGTCATTTTACAAAAAAAATTCCGTTTACTGTTTTCGAGTTTCAAAAAAATTCCGTATGCTCAGTAGTTTTTACTGTTTTTTCATATTATCACTAATTTTACATTCAATAGCTTCTTTTTTGATGAACACCTTTTATTATATTTATACCTTTCGTGATAAGTTCTGAATCAATACAGATTTACTTCTTATAATAACATTTCAACTATACGAGTGCATTAAGCAACTTATCTGAGAGACTCTATCTAAATTTTGTACAGAAATTTGTACAGACCGAAAAAACTCTTTCAACGTTCATTAATGTCGGTATAATGGATAGAATTGCGTTTTATAACTTCTGGAGATTTTCACCAAGTTGCGATGATGTTCGTCGTTCAACTGACATCGCTGTGTTTGAACTCCAATGGTTTGTGGGTTCTGCCATTAACTGCTTCTTGTCCGTATGGGAGTAAACTGAGATAGGTTGCTATTTTATCGGCACGAAATGAGCATAAATTTAAAAAACATTCCGTTAGAAACAGTAACACAGAAAAAACATCTGCTTCTTTTTATTTTGGACGAAAAACAGCTATTTTACTGTTAAGCAGTTACCAGAAAACCTAATAATTACAGGATAAGAATGGGCCGAGTCTCAACGTAAATTCAGTTCATTATTAGGTGCATGCTATTCCCTACTCACTTCAAGCACTATTTTGATGAAAAAAGCATAATGACGGTCTCTTTATTTAACAACTCCTCAGCCCGGGAATTATAAGTTTCATTCATGCACTCTAATTTGAGTTTGCACATCACTAAGATTTAAGGACTATTTTCTGAGCGACTTCTGATGGCTCTTTCGCCTCCTCAGTTGGAGGTTCCCACTGAAAGGATCATTCTATTGATCGACTGAAAATCCCTGTTCTGTACGTGGAACAGGTCTCGAATTAAGTCGATCTGCTTGACGAGGATTGCTGCATGTATCGAGGGGCCATCCTCCTTGAGTGTAGCACATTCATCCCAGAGACTGCGCTCAAGAAGGCGGCGCATGTCTCTTCAAGACTCCATCAAGGATTCATTAGCTGTAAGATGCGCTTGCAAAGGTTAGAGAGACCATGCACAACAAATAAGATTATGTACAGCGTCATGTTACGTGGCATACCTATTTTATCAAAACTGTGTGCTCGCGCAAACTAATAGGGAGAGCTAAGAAATGAACATGCTTCATATGTAATTGCAAACCTCCATCAGAATACTAAGCCGTCCATTCAATCCAGATGCGGAAGATACCTTATGCTTGACGAGAAAGCTGGCTGTTTTAAAAATACAAATGATACTTTGTGGCTAAATCATGACGATACGATACAACATCAACGAATGCAAAAGCAGTTTTATCAAATAAGCAAATTTTCCTAAACAAACTTACGGGACTAATTACAAAGGTGCGTACTTACCGATGCTATATTTCGGGGCGTAATTTCAGCTTTACTGAGTCTGAAAATACCCCTCTTTGGCTTGATTGTGGCTTTCCGTTGTAACGCTCCTAATGGTGAAAACGTTGGGAATCTTCCAAAGTTCATTAATCAATGATACATGCATTAAACCATTGGTTACCAATCTATTTCAATTTGTTTTGCCTTTATGTAGTCTTAATTTTGGATTTTACAATCGATGAGAAACAACGGCCTATTTGTCCGTTTACACTTTTCTCCCAAAGCTTGATGGACATATATATTGGAAGGAATGGGCTGGGAACTACAATATTCCGAAATTTATAATAATGACTAACGTAACTATAAAAATTCAGATATTACGATTTTCAGGCCAGGATTATATGTCACCAAGGCTCTGTGTGTGGCTTGAACGGACTGTGGAACGGACAAAAAAGGCAAAATGGCGGTTATATAAAATTCGACGAACAGATAGTTACAAATATTATTTCTCTCCACACACTACTCACGGCTACATGACAAATTAAATCTACAAAAATTCCCCATTACCTTAGCACTCTAGTTTTACAACCTAGAAGTATCCAGAAAAAAATACTAATACTAAGATTTCGCACTCTAAACTGCTCTACCATTTGAGAAACATTTAGCTCTTCCCCGACAGTGGTAGCCAGGATGGTAACAAGCCGGAATTTTACTTCAAGGGTTGTGGGTTCATATCCCGCCTGGAGGGTGGTTTATTGTGTTCATCTATACATTAAGGTGTTTTCACCGTAAAATAACTAAAATCTCAATGTATGTATTCACATTCTGATTACTTGCAGAGAAACATTTTATGTGAAAAACTAAATGATGCCTTTCCACTCCATTTTATTCTCAAAATGAACTTGAAAGTACCTGAGAATGATGACATGGGGAGTCATGAGTAATTCTTCTCACACAATGTTTTTGAGTAAATATGAATTTTTTGCAAATAATTGAAGAAGTAATGCGCTTCGATGGAAATGGCGCTGCTGTTTTCTCTTATGGCTTAACCTAGTCTCCAGTAAGGGTATCTGTGCCACAATATAATAAAGCAAATTTAATTCCTGGAAACATTCCCTGTTCTGAGGATTATTTTATAACTCAAGAGTACTTTTGATTGTGTCATAATGTTTTCCTCATCTTGTATGAAAAGTCAAAACGCCATAGTGACTACCATAAGTATTTTCTTTGCTTGATATTTTCTTACTTTAGTGAATTTATCTCATCATTTACTCTATCGAGCCCGAAGAATAAATGTCGTCCAAAATCCTTAAAAGGGTTTACTTTACCCTGTAGGGAGTATTGTGAGTGCATTAACCTTGAAGCCAAGCAAACCAACTACAGGCTCATTGAGCCTACATTTAGGGGCGCTAAAAGCCCCGTTTTCAGGTATCTATCAATGAATTAGGTATATTGATTCTCTAGATTGATTGAAAATATCATGATACAACCCTTGTCCATAAAAAAAATGAACGAACCGAGTCTAAGAGTCCCACAGTCTTTCTTTTTCACGTTTATGTATTCGGTTGATATTTTCTTCATGAGAGCCTAGTCTTATTTTTCCGAAGTGGATTCGGCAGTAGTCATCTCTTTCACTGCGTCATACCTGCTTTATCATAACTAGCTATTCGTGATGAATGGATTTTAGGAAAGCTACACCGAAAAATGATTGGAGAAAATTCGAGGTAATGTAAAAAAAATGGTAAGGGCCAAGTTCGATTTCTTTAGCAAAGAAGCAGAACAAATTTTTCGTGTTCGATAACGAAACTCGGAGGGGCTCAACATTTCTTATGATTGAGTGACTTCTTGCTTAGCGTCCATTCTGTAAGTAAGTTGCAGCGAAAAATCCTGCATATTATTCATATCTAAAAGTATCAGAAAATATGGAGTGCCTCCGTGCAATTATGAGAGAACCATACGATGTAACCACCATAAATAAAGGCAGGATATCGCATGTTACTCGGTGAGTTTTTAAAAGAGAGGAAAATGTTAAAACAAATATTAGAGAAGAAACAGAGAAAAAAAGGAACACGCTTCTATTTTGGCATTGATTTTATATTTACATTTATACTTGCTCCCTGCAAATTTTAGCAGACAATTTTATATCTAAAGTTACACTTGATCTGATGCACACTGTACATTGTTTTTTGTAAAAGATTGAGATTATATTAAAAGAAATTAATCCAAGTTGATTAAAAGAGGGAAAAATTGTATTTTTGCATGAAAAATGAAAAATATTTTATGTGGAAATATTAAAAATAATAATCTTGATACCGAAAGTATTGACCGGAGCTGGAGTGGAGCGGGAGCCGGAACTACGAAATACACCGGAGCTAGAACCACTTCCCGTGACCTCGACTCCGAAGCCCAGCTTATAGGTCGGCAATTAATACTCATTTTAGTTCGCCATGTGACTCAATAATTGGATATTACAACTGCCGGATTATGAGGGAAAAGGAGAAGAGACTATTGCAAAAGTATTCAGGCTTATCCTTTTTGTCTCGGTCTTGAGACAAGCAAACTGTAAAGGAGCATTACGTTGTATTCTTTTTAATATGATAAACCCAGGTTGCCAAATGAGGCTTTTAAGCAGTGAAAGATCTTAAATACTTCCTCTTGAGTTTAACCTATTGCAACATCAAGCTTTCCCTCTACGTGACTGGCGGGACCTTGTATCTCCAGTTATCAACTAACACACATACATGCCGCGGCAGCCTTTCACAAATCCAACGCTCCTTCTTTGAACCTGAATTCAATTGACACTTTCCGCAATAGGTTTCCAGGTGCGTATTCTGTGAGCCGTAGCAATCTTTCAGTCACTTATCTCCATTTCATTAACCAGTAATGTGTCTAATGAGTACAAGTTTCTTTGAGGAGCACCGGGTACATTCTTCCACCTTCTTAGTTACGACTAGAGCCGTCGTAGTAGTAATGGAATTGGGTTTTAGCTGTTCTTGCACGCAAATTATATCTCTCCGTCTAACATTCATCTATGAATTCTCATTAACAAATTTTCTAGATAGACACGATTCGGAAAATGCATTCAACCTCTTTTTGGCACAATAGTATTTGCCTTCATGAATGAATATTTATAGCTCAAATATTGAAAAAATATTTCATTTAAATTCAAACCGTAGCATAAGTTCACTTAATACAAAAGTGATACAAGTAAAATAGAATTATATAAAACTAATACCATCAACAGACCCTGGATCATTTGGTTTCCCATAGTGCTAGTCTCGAATTGGGAAGAATCATTTAACAATATGCACAACAGTAATGATGCCAATAATACAACAGAGAGAATACTCCCCCTATTGAGGTAATAGAAAATATTAAAAGGCGATATGAAATTACCAAATAATAATTTTAAGTGAATATATTGAAAAGAGTTACCTATTCCATTAGGAATATTTACATATTTTATAAGTGCGTAAATGAAAATACACTTTGTGCAACTATTGATTCAGAGAAAATTTCAAAACATTCATCATTAAATATGTGGTAAGATGGCAAAATATGATGTCATGTTGAACAAATTTTGTAGGAGGGCTGTTTTAAAGTTTAGTAGGCTCTGAAAAAAACAGAATATCCATGTTAAGGTCTTACCTTTTCGTAATAGATATAAAACTGTTGTTATAATATTTTTTAACTATCCAAATACAACGGTATTAGCACTACGAATCCAACGGTATGCATAACTCACTTTTGCAAAAAAAAAACAGACATATCATATTTAGCTATCTTATCACAGAAATTATCATAGCATATATTGACTTGGTAAAGACAATAATACCAATTTTTCGTATGTTTTCCGGTAACAGGTTGAATATTTTATATTTCATTTAAACTTCCTGGGCTAAAATACTGTTTAAGGCTTTCGAAATAAAATAAAATTTTCTTTCCAATAACACAGCATCATCATAAGTTTTAAAGCCTTTAAAATAACCGTTCAATCTATATTTATGCTATAGGTATAATCTATTTTGTAAAATGAACCCCAGGGACAAACTCTTCTGTCACGAAGGAATGACTTTCCACTGCGAAATATTTCTAGGAAAGCACAGTAAGTTTCGAATACACGTAGAGTCAACTACTTGCACAAATTGCACTGGAATGTGTTATTACGTACCTCAGCACACCCTCATGAATCAACATTATCAGAGAGCAAATACTATTCCGGAAGGGCAATGACTACACGAATTTCTTCTTCTCAAGTCAAGACTTTTCTTAAGGAACTAGCTCAAGAAAAATCAACTGGAACCCGTTTGACAGACTCTTTTCATCCTTACAGATTGCCCCATACATACGAAGCACGCTTGGGGACTTCTTTTGTTTCTTTTGCTCAGGTTGAGATTAGTCGACCTACTTTTTGAGGTGAACAGAATGACAATGTAAAAAAGCGGGTGACTTTGGAAGTAACGCAGAAGAAATACCGTTATACACCGCTTTAAACAATGGGACTCCTTTAAAACAAAAATAATGGTCTTAACGAGGATTCTTCACACAATTGCACGCAAGAGTGGTCCATTCATTTCCATTCAACCCTTACTTTTTTATTCCTGAAATGAGCGTTGGCTTCCATTGGGGGATAGGTCGTCTCCATGGAGGCGACTTTGTTTTAGAGACGATTGCGGATTCGGAGACGGCTGAGCGAAGGCAAAATGCTAAGCAAGAAGGCAGGAATAAAGACAAAAAAACATTAGGGAGAAATATTGGAGCACACTCATTGTTTTCCCTTAAACATTGGAGGTGCCACTCATGGCTCCAAGACTAACAAATGAAAAAAAACTCAGCATTTTTCTCTGGATATTCAACGTGGCGGAACTTGAAATCATTATCAATGTAATTCTTCGCAGTGTCAGAAATAAATATATATTGGGGGAGCGAACGTAGAAATCTTCCTCTGAATGGGAGCAGTGAGGATTACATTTTTCACGCGGAACTACAACCTTTTTTTCCGCATACCTTAGTCATACATTTCGGTTTCAAATGCATTTCTCTTTGAATCGGAAAAAAATAATTCATTTTCACTAACCTAATATTTTAATGGTATGACTTAACGCGGCCTAAGAATTTGAACAATGAATCCGGATAATATCATTGAAATGACATTGAAGTCAATCAAGCCTTTAATTTTACTGTTAGCTTGTATCTGGAAGTATAAGGGAAGTTGGCGGAAGAAAAATATATAAAATAATTAAATTGTGCCACGATTTACAAGAGATTACATATAACGAATGTAGTACATAGATATTTTTTGATTAAAAAATATTCCTGGGAACGATATCTCAGTTACATTATTTATAATTTTTTAAGTTAAGTTTTGAATGTTTGTTAATCTGTATCTCCTGATAGAGCATGCATTTGTAATTAAGTGAAATAATTGGATGTGGTGTAAGCTATTTGGGCGGAGTAAAAAAGGTGAACTAGGGTTGCGAAAGGAAAGGCACTGTAAACTGTGAAACGGTGAAAGGCACTGTACAGAAACAATGAACTCTTGTCAAATCATCAGTGTACAACATAGAAAGTTAAGTATATTCAACCCTAACTAAGGTGCATATTACAATATAATAGTATTACACGTTAATGTGCATTTATCTACATTTATCTAACGATTTTATGTTAACGAATGCAAAATAATATTTAAGCCATGCCGAACAGCATTCATTAAAGTCCTGCTGCAAAAGCAAATTTTACATTTATGAAAGTTAACTTGGCATAAAAAGCGATATAAAATGCATCAAAACTTTCTTTTTTAACCATGCACTCCTCTCTTACTACATTTGGGAATGTCGTCATTACGTTCAATAGAAAAAATGTACCTTTTCATGAAGTTACCAGTGATCCATCCATCACTCACATCAATGTGCTTTTAATTAAGTCCACATAGAAAAAGGTCGGGAAATAAAGCATGAAAAATAGAGTTTCGTTTAACATAAATAATAATATAATTTTTTTTTATTTTGGGTCCTGTGCTGTCCCGTGCTGCAGCATCCGTCCAAGAGATTATATACCTCTATCCTAATCCGCTTTACTCCCGTACACTCGAAATGCTCCCGAACCGGCGATTCGTTCGAATGAAACCAACGCGTTCCTCTCTTTCTCTCTCTATCCCCACAATAGGCTATTTAGCCCCACGGGACGAGGAATGGAAGGACGAAGAGCCAAGGGGTCCACCGCTCTCCACGCTTCTTTGACGCTGGGTAATCGCTCATTTTCAGCGGAGGAAAAAAAATTCCTTTCCGTACTCTTGACGTTCCTCCACCCACCTCCCAAACGAAGCCACTTCTTTCACTACGCTCCCTCACATGCACGCTCTTCTCCCTATCTCACCCGGCGCATTGACTATTGAAGCCACCTTTTCAGCTCAGCTCACCCGGAAGAAAATTCTGAAGGAAATGTTATGACGGTTGGAAATACTTTGAAAGTATTTTTATTTTTAGAGGACGAAGAAAGATCATAACAGTTGCAAAGCATATTTTCTAAAATAAAATATATCACACTCACTAGGGAGAACAGGCAAAGTAGCTGTGATATGCAACCCTCATTACTTGACTATCCCTGGTCACGGATGATATCATATCACTTAAAAAATTAAAATATATATAATAAAAAATTAAAGCTTTTATAATGTTTTCAATATTTTCCTATTTTACTTGTCATCGATACTTATGTGCTGCATAAAAAAAAAATCGTCCAAGATATGTTATGTATATGGGCAGAGTTGAAAGGGTTAATTATTTATTTTTACTACTAACACCACGTTATGATAAAGAATTGAAGATAGAGAAAGGGGTAATATAATAATAACTAATAATAAAAGGGGTAACTCTAACATGAAGGAATATTAAAGTCTGAAAAACACGATGGCGTATACAAAGCAACCCATGGGTTTAAAAGAATTAAAAAGGTATGTAAGGATAGAACAGCGTTGAGGGCGTTATTGAAGAAGAGTCAGGTTTACAGACTTACCACCGACAATCTTTTTTTACTGTGCTTACCCCGAAAGGGAGCGACTCGAAGGGTGTGACACCACAGCTTGCGTGGAATGATGTTCTACATGATTTGCTTCCCCAGTAATCAGTATTAGAATATTGACCTGTGTATTGCATGAAACCACATTATATAAAGTAGCAATTTCCTGGCTTATAGTCTATCTTTGCGTAGTTCTCCTTACTCCTTTTTTTGTGCCTACTTAATCCACGAAAGTGTGCGGGGGTTAACTTTGAACTGGGAGGAATATTACATGGTTAATGTTGAATCATACCGTGCCACACACCCTCTCCGAGGCTTTCACGGTACTTCGTACACTTAGTTAAATCCTACCCATTCTCACCCTAGCATAGGCCATTTGTTTCCAACCCCTTCACATACACAGTCATTTCCCAATCTCACCTCGCAAAAAGATCCACTACCCTTGAGTCTCGGATTTTGAAAATACTGAGTCCAAATATCCGAAAAGAGATATTCTGCTTTCTCTCCTTTTCTCACTATAAGGTTGCTTTTTCTCCCAAGCGAGGGAGGGTGTACTAGAGAGATTATTAAAAGGGAAGGGGTTGACTGGCTGGGTCGAGATGAGGTGGTGCGCGAATCCCTGAAACCCGAATAATGACACTCGTGACGGTTGGTGCAAGGAGGCTTGAGCTCGAACCCGGAGCAAAGTACGCACTTCAATTAAACAAATTAACACCTTTGGTCATATCTCGCTAAAACATGCCCATCAAAGATTTTTATTCTTTTCAACCGGGAACGCGTCTTTCCCTAATAAATTAAAATTTTCCAAAAGAGAGGTATATTTATTAAAAGGCGGTTGTTAGCGGACGTTGGAGGAGGGTTGGATGGAGGATGAGTTGAATACGTGTACTGCACCATAAAATCACTCACGAGGATCAGAATTCACATACACTCTAGAGCAGGGTTTTGCAAGATTTTGAAATGAAAGAGCCAAACCTATCCCATGCAACAATTTTATAATAACTGATAGCTATTAATATAGTGCAAAAAATGGGCTGTTTGAATTATGTTTAGGACATGGTATTGTATTAATTATACTTTTTTTAATCAAGGCGAAATAAAGTAAAGTCCACCAATATGTGTATAAAATTCTTTTAAAAATTTCAAAAATTAAACTATGAAAGTTTAACATTCATTTCAAATTTTACATCAGAGCCATGTGTACATAGTCAAAGAACCGTATTTTGATCAAATGATTGCTGGCTCTATCCCAACGAATCCATATATTTAACCCTTTAGACTTTCTACAACAAAACCTTACGCTCATTAGCGTAATTTTATCTTCTGAAGACACCTATTCGACTTATAATTATGCCGGGAAAGCTAGGGAGATACTCTGCAGGGATGTTGGGAAAGGATGTCAGAGGAATTGAATATAACATACCATAAAACCTGAAACCCAATACTGAGCACTCATAAACACTAGATACTTTAAAAATAGTTAGCCCTTTTGCTACATATTAACCAAAACTTAGGCACATTGATTTCACTTCTACGTCTTTCAATGTGAACGCTTCTCGCATTTATAAATTGAAACTTATAAGATAGCGTAACAGGGGGAATAGCTCAAAAGGCGGCTGTTGGAGGGTGTCAGAGGAGAACTGGATTGCAGGGAAAGTGAATACACTCCACTTAAAAAATCCGTCACCTTCTCACCCGCTCGGTTCCATGTGGGTGGATGCCACTCCATCGAGACACGAGCTGGAAAACGTCAATGAGCTCATGCGAAATTCCTTTATTTTAATTCGCACGCTGTAACGTTTTAAGCACGAACTTAAAATGAATACGAGGGAATTAAGACTTTAAACGGATTCTTGCTCGGCAGAACACATGCGGAGGAATTTTCTAGAGAGATGATGCGGCTTCATAAAAGCCCTTAACGCACTGTGCCCTGATTAAATTTTATGCCCACCGCAGGGGCTATTTTTTCCATATCCTTTCATAGTAACCATATCAGGAGTTCAGTATCTTCTTCCTCTTTTCTCTCTGTTCATTGACAAATTAAATCTCTTAAAATACTATTTTCAATAATTTAAAAATTAATACCTACAATTTGTTTAACATTTACCATCTAATTTAACATTCTAACAACACGCATGTATCACTCACTCGGTGTTTTAAACCAAAGGTTGGTTTTAGTGGGTGAGAGTAGAGCTCACCCCATTCTAAGCCATTGGCGTGTGAAATTTAATCCTTCAGGGTAAAGGGGCAAGTTCTTTCCCTGGTCCATCTGCAATTTTCCACGAAGTACTGACAATCAGATAGTCGCAACGCGAGGATTTTTGGAGAGGATGTCCAGAGAGGATTCACCCGGATTTGAACCCGGGACCCTTCGGCCGGCACTCTACCCACTAGGCCACCACGACCCCTACACGCATGGATGTAAAGGTATAAATCAATGTAATGAAATTAGCCATTAAATCATTTCACTCGACCGAAATGCGAACCCGGATCTTTCGACTGCCTTTCCGGTGTGCCAGCAAGTCACTCTACCAAGTCACTTAGTTCACGATTTGGTGGATGCTATTACACCAGTGCGCGTGATAGCGTATCAAGTCATTTGCGCATTTTTCGCATTTAGTTAATAAATTTAATAAAACCCTAGACCAAAGACCAAACCCTGACACAAGATCAAATGGAGTGATGTTTTATCATATATTCACTTAAGTTACGGTAATTTTAAGCCAAACCTTAACATACTTGTATGCAATACAAGTATGGCTTTAAAAACAGCTCGATTCCACTTCTTTATAGCAGGAGTCTATATTTTGTTTTCTCATCTATTCCTTTCACTATCGGTGGGGTCAAATAAATACATCAACACTACTATACGCTTGAAAACACTTAACTGTGTTTTTGTTGAATCCACAATGTTGTAATGTCATATTTAGCGACCACCCGACGCAGAAAACTTCCAAACGAAAATTTATCCAACGAATCTCTGCCAAAGATATTTTATATAAATCACTGTCGACATTTTAAAACACAAAATGTAACGAGAAAAATGTACAAGTATTGGTTAAGAAATATAAAGTTGGTTTTATAAAACAATTATCCTGCATTAATTCTATGCAATCCTCTTACAAAGTGAAGAAAAAATATGATAATATATATCCGATTACATACAAGCATGCCAGTTTAAAAAAATTGTTCTGTACTTAAGTAAATGAAGTCACCAATCTCTATGAATGTTTTTTAAACATTTAATGAAAGCTCTATTTTGCACTTTCTCAATGAAAATTTAATTAATATAACTTGATATTTGATCTTCAAATTTGAACTAGCAAGGAGATATAGGAACATAGTGCTGGCCAACTTAATATCCAGAAATATTTTGCTAAGCACAACTTTTTACTATAAATATTTCAACGTAATTTGAAACTCTAATGTATATAAGTGAAGATTACTGATCATTAATGGAATGCGTCATTCAAGGAGAATAAGTGAAAATTTCATTTGCATAGAAGAATAAATCCTAAATAGCCAGAACAGAAAACCAGCGACACTCATTCTAACATCTGCAATAGGTTAATATTAGTGTATTATGTTTAAGTACACAATTTCATCAACCGCATACTGGTAGGAAGGGAATTAAAATTAACATTTCCCTCAACCTCATAAATATATAAATGAATATACATATATAAACATTGGATTTAGGGGAAGTAACTCTCACCCACAGTTGTGAAAACCTGTCCGCTTATGTCTGAAATTCTCTACAAAGTATGGAAGACAATTGTACGTACATTTCTTCCCATCCTTTTGGAAGTGAAATGTCCGATCCATAGCACAGGTCTTCACTGGCCTCAATGTTGGGCGACTGGTAGGCAGCAACCTAATGAGAGTAAATATTTGAATCAAAAACCTTCGTCATTTAGAATGCACTCATGACATCCTTACAATTTTCATTTAGTTTCACAAATGAAGATCCACTACATCGTTCACATGTGCCATTATCTTTGAATTAGAAAACACACAGTTACTATGCTATTATTTAACTCGGCATGCCTTCATGGCTCGGCATGCCTTCAATGCTATTATTTAACTCGGCAATCACCACACAAAACAGCACTTTTGGAATTATCACCAGCACATAATCACCAAATCACTTCATACAGCCTAGTTAAAATTTCAATTTAACCATCTTTATCAAGTTTCATTATCAAGCTCCCACTTCATATTTTTTGGATCAATAAACTTTTACTAATCTATGAGTTTTCTCCACCACTGAATACTTTCTTCGGACTAGCATGCTGTTTATGCATTTTTAATATAATAAGATGAAACAAGGGAGTTTTATTATGAGCTGATGCTGCTGTGTTGATGTACGAGAGCCCAAAGAATAACATTGACTGCGGGATAAGCAAAACTCTGATAGAAATTGAAAGTAAATGCGTGTAGGACCTATGTAGTAGTTTATGACGAGAAGAGAAAAATCGACAGAATCACAATATAATAAAGGAGTGGTGAAATAATTTACCAGCAGATAATTCCGTTTACCTTGGACAAATGTTTGCGAATGGTGGAAGAATAAGGTAGAGATTAAATAGGCACGCAAATCTTGGGACAAATGTCGTTGGTAGTATGCAGAGCATAGAATTTTTTTTTTTTGCACGGTGGTTAAAAATGGATATTCCAAAAAACAGGCAAAAAGAAATGGAAAGTTGTACGTGAGAAGTGTATACAGAATTAGCTGGAGGGATAGAGGTAGGAATAAGAGGGTTACTAAAGAATATGGGTTGGATGCTCAATTAATTGACATGTATGAAAGGAACGTTATTTGTTTTTTTGGCCACATTGAGAGAATGGAATGAGCCGAATCACGAAATAGATAGTTAAAGGGGTGTGAGTGGTGCAAAAGGATGATATAGATGGAGGAAGTGTGAATTTTATGGAAGAGCCTCTTAAGTGGAGGAATATTGGGAGGAATAGAATATCAGAGAGCTTGCATGAAGCAACCTATAAATGAAACAAAAGCGAAATAGGTCTGCAAGGATAGGTCAATATGGAAGTAATTATTTAAACCGGCTAAGCCTAACACAGAATTATCTATGGACTGCGCCAACTTCGAAAAAGAACGGTGTAATGGATAAGTATGTATTATTTAAAATTATAAATAATGAATTAACTTTACATTTTTTTAACTTTACTTTACACCACATTACAACATTACTAGATGTTTGATTTATTTGAGATGGTTCCATGCAAAAGTTACACACGAGGTGCTACCCAAAAATTCCCGAAATTCATCAATATATTAAATACATTATAACTGGCTCGTATTCACTACCATCACCTTCAAAGTACTCCCCTTTATAATGCATTTGCATGTACCGCTTTCAGCGCTCCTTTCCATTGATAAATGCAATCTCAAACGAATAACTTTGGCCAAACAAACTTGAACAATGTTTTTCGTAAATTTTGTGTCACTGCAATAAAAACCTTTCCATTTGCAGATTTAAAAAAACTGAAACGCATGTTAAAATCGTACTACAACTTTGATATGTGTATTTCTGAAGGTGACCCCACCCTCAATGAAATGCCTTAGGGGTCACCTAACGCTTGTTTTTTATTTTATTTGTGTGCACACAAATACAATACAGGCTATAAATTTATTATTATTATTATTTCTTACACTCTGAAAGGAATTCTCCTGGAGTAACTACAACTTATTCCGGATTTGTCACATCTAGGTATAGGTGAAAAAGCTACATGGTCACACATAGTTTCACGGAAGGAGTAGACACTTCAACTTCACCTCCGCGGCTTGTGACGCAAAGGGGGCGACCCGTCTACGTCGCGTAATCGACGCACGCCATAATCCGTCGTAAGAGATTTAGCGTCGCCGTAAGTTTGCGCAGCAGACCGCACAGGCTTCTGTGTTTGAGTGTGTTTAATTTCTCAAAGGAGGTTCTGCAAAGTCATCTGCCACCTTCTTCCCCTCTTCCTGCCTCGGTAGGTGGAGCGACGACGTTGGAATGACGGCCTCTTGGAGGCGTGCGTTGAATGTGTGGAGGGATGAGAGGAGGAGGGTGGGAGGGAGAGGGGAAGGGGAGTGGGAGGGGGTGGTGGTGCTCAAATCGGCTCTACTCTATCGGAAATCTTTGGAAGCGCCACTTTTCGCACACACACACATCTACCCCCGGCCGACCCCTCTTCCAACCCAAGGAAGAAGGCGCGTCGTTTAGGGCTTTACCCGCCGTCGACGCCCAGGAGCAGCCACGTTGAAGGGAAACGCTTGCATTATCGATGAAAACGCCGAGATTTCGTTTCGAGTCGAGGATGTTCCTACCTATCGTGAAGACTTGGAAAAAATGTTAGGACATTGTATTCGCCACCCTACGGGACATTTTAACAGTTTTAGAGACAGTTGCTTTTACTGAATGTAATGGGAGGTTTCAAGTTGTTGAAGTCAGTGCAAATCAGCCAGCATCGTCGCATCATATTGCACGCGAACGGCGATGAAATGAACGACGCACGCGGGAGAAACGTTGAATTGGCTTGCTACTGGTTATTTGGGGTCCGACATATGAGGACTCTTTACACCATTGAGGAAAGGTGGGTTAGTTCAGATAGGTAAGGATTACGTGGGAAATGGAGGAAGAGTGGAGAGAAACCCGGCTTAGGAAACTCTCAACGAAAGGCGAGACGTTGACTTTGAGAAAAGAAGATGAGAATAGACTGCAGGAGTTCTAAATGTGGGTTTAGAAGAGAATGAAGAAACTGCGGTGGACGGAAAGTAGAACAAACCAGGAAGTGCTTGGTATGGTGGGTGAGGAGAGGAATCTTCTGGATGAGATCGTGAATCAAATTTTCTTCCAAGGACTATTCCCACGCTAAAGTAGGGTCAGCTTTTTGCCACGTCTGTCTCCATTCTCGATCCAGGGCATTTTCTGATAAGTTGTCCCATGTCCCTCTTAATTTGGTCAATCCATCGTTTCTTCGGTCTTCCACTTGCCCACCGTTCGTCAGGGTGAAGAGGTCCTCACCACATAGTGTCCTCGGCTACGAATAACGTATCCTTTCTATCTGAGCCTTCATTCCTGTGTTATCGCTAAGATGGGTGCGACACTCAGCCGTCGTCGGACATCGTCGTTTCTGGCGTGATCGAGTCGAGTTAGATTAAGACACGATTAAAGCATTCGTATTTCCATTACGTGCAGAACCTGCTTTGCTGTCGCCGGCCATCATTCCAATCCATAGAGGGCGAATGGGCGCATCACCGTCTTGTAGATCTTTCATGTTAGCCGTAGAGGCATCCGGCGGTCACACAAGATTCCTGTAACCTGGCGCCATTTCTTCCAGGCGGCGTTGATACGAGCACGGGCATCTGAGAGGTTTTCTCCATCGCTGCTAATGTGGAGTCCATGATATTGTAACTCTTCCACTTTTAAAAGGCTTTTCCCCCAGTACTGATGGTCACGTTTGGTGGCCACAATTCATATATTCTGTCTTCTTGTTGTTCAGCCGGAGTCAAATTCGCCGAGCCGTTCCTTCCATTGCCGCATTTTCTCTTTCAGCTCTTGATGTTTTTCAGTCACTAGGAAGACGTCATCGGCGTAGAGTACTGATCAAGCATGAGGATGAAGGTGGTTGGAAGTTGCAGTGTTCATGCAGAGGATAATGATAAGGGGCCAGAGGGCCGATCCCTGATGGACTACGACGCTGATGGCGAAGGGAGTCGATGTTCCCACTGCACAGTGAACCACGTTAGTGACATTGTAGTAGAATGTCTTAAACCACTGAACACAGGTTTCAGGGGCACCGTAGGGCGTACCATATAAGCACAGGTGGGGACCTAGGATTCATTTGTAGATTTTTTTCTCACGGTGCTTTACTAAGAGTAACTGGACGGTGTGAATGGCGAATTAAGTGCCAGTCCCCTTGAAGAAACCACAGTGAATTGGAGTTATGGATACAACCTGACGTAGCCTGCCTCAAAAACTTTCGTTTCGTGGCACAGCAGTAGGATTGGCTGATAATTCGACAATATGGTTACGGATTTGGCAGTAAAAATATTCAGTCATAAACCAGTTATGTCATTCAAATTCACAAAACAGGTACCTCATGTTCGCGGCACGATGGACCGTCTCCCATTACAGGTATGGTACTTGGAACTCTCGCACTGACAGTTAGCTTTGATTATTAATTAGTTCGTGAAGTAGATTTTAAGCATTTTATTCGATGTGCCCTGGTTGTCATGAATTCATTTAAAAAATGCCATATCTTGTTTCCCGCTCATTTGAGTACCTCTGTTTTGATAAGTCTATTATTTAACGAACGTATGTTGACTTTATATAATATGATCAACCCAAATACTGACTCACTGCAGTTCGCCAATCATTCATATTTTAAAGATAAATTCCATGTACTCTGATAAAATTGCCTATCGACATATCTCCAGACTTGGTCAATGTATCTGCACTATGGTCTTCCCCGGGGGACCTCCGAGTACAAAATGCCCTTTATCAAATATCTTTAAAATTCGTACTGCCAAATGTCTAATGTCGTTGAAATGCATTTGTGAAGTGAAGGATGGTGAGATCAGGCTGAAGATACAATAAAATCGAAGTGGATAAGGCCAAAGTCGTTTACGAAATGAATTCTCAATAATGAAGAAGGCAAGGTCAAGCAAACATTTTAAGGCCGCATGTTTTTTTATTTTTTGTATTGAAAGAAACGGGAAGAAGATGCAATAAAAATAATTAGAGCCAGACTATTTAACACGAGGAGCTGTTTTTATGTAGTTCAAAACCCCTGAGAACCCTCACCTCATGGCAATCTTCCCCTTCGCTTACTTATAATCTTCCTCCCAGCCAAATAACAAAGGTCCTTGGTCGTCCCATAAACTGGCGCGACAGAGAATTGAATTTACACTCAATTCCGGGATAACCGCATTTCCAATTTATTCGTCGAAACGAAGTTAAACGGTCTTCATTTCCATTTTGGACGGAACCATTTCGGAATCGTTTTCCGGAGACGGAGAATACTCTTTTCGAGATTGTTCTCATCTTGGAGGAAAATCATTGTGCGCAATTACCGCTCGGAAGCCGATATATCCGTGACAGAGATAAGCGCTTGAGGAAATACAGGGAGCAGCGATACTCTACCAAGATTCAAACAGGCTCATTCACGAACTGTTATTCAACGTGGTAACAAAAGATTGTTTCTCGCTTTTATTTTATTCTTATTTAAATACTCGCGGGCAGGTTTTTGACAGTTATAGGGCACATTATCTCTTCTTACATAGGTACATACCCATAATGCCGTTTTGGGGGTAGCCATAGTCAAAATCCTTAGTTTTTGCTGTTGGGCTTAGAAAAATGCACCATTTTTAATAATTTCCTCCATAATACCCTATCCTTATATACCTCTTTCGTTTTTCTTACTAATGCATTGCTTTACACACGCTCTCCTATTATTTAGCCCTTATTCAACATTCCTTCTGTTTAGCATCTCTTTCAATACATTCTCCCATAATTTTCACGATTCATCCCTTCCTCACAAACCTTTAGCCTATTATTATATATCTTCCTCGATATTTGGCTCTCATCCATATTCTCAACACACCCAAATGCACGAGGCACACATACTTCACTTTTGTTCATTACCGGGACGTCCACTCCACATTTTTTCATGGCCCACTCATTCCTAACTCTATGCATCGTATTTTTGTTGCCTCTTCTTCGATCTTGTAATGTGTCTATCTAGTTACTAAAACCAACAACTTTATCTTTCAACAATTATTTCCTAAGGTTTTAAGATTTTTAAAGAAGGAGCATCATTCGGAAACACTGGATATACTTATATATGCCTATGTGCTACTAGTAGGAGTCCTCGTCTCTGTGTTTTGTCTTTCTCGCACGAATCGGCACTTTAGACCGGGGAAAGGCGTCAGGATAGGTGATATGCATAGGAAGGAGAATCCCGGTACCGGCATTAGCCTACTCTAAAGCCCTGCACAGTATACACATGGTGGCATTTTAGGCACCAGATCTGGCAGAGGAAGTGGCCAACAGTATATTTCTACGCTAGAACAACCAAATCGCATGGCATCTGCCAGTAGTATGCAATGGAATTGCTCGAAAATGAGTTTCTCTGGTGAGGATTAGAACACTTTCAATTTTCTTAGCCATCTGGCAAAGAAGGTGTGCCTATTTTTTCCTTCATATGTAGGTAACGACAGAAATAAAAATTGTATGGAGAGGGTAATTTTTACATAAAAGTGTAGAAAAGCGATTAAAATTATCAGCAAGTACTAAAATTAATATTATATTTATTATAAAGTGTGTTGCGACTTATTATTGTGAGTAATAATGCACGTATACAAGCTCAACGAGTTTATTCCCCGCTAAAAATCATGTCAATAACAATGATGATGATAACCTTGTTCATATTAAATTAGTAATGCATAGTTTTTCTATTATCGCTAACATACTCTGAATACCATGCCTTCCATATGCAAAGCATTCACCCGAGCATAATCGGTAACACAACTTGGTACCTGTCTGTGGCTTCCTGTGGTGAAATGTTGCACGTTATCGGTTGTCACCATTCCATCTAACGTGGCCTGGCACAGGAGTGCACGCCATTACTTTTTCAAAATATAATGATATGACATCTTATTTAAAATAAATGAGGAACATACATTTTTCCATATGCATGGACGAGGACGTAAACTAGCTTACAAATGAAGATATTTCCAAAACCAGCGATGAAATTTGAAGAAATTGCCACCAGAAAAAAAATCAATCTGGACTGGGACTCAAACTACAGAATTTTGACGCAGACCCCTATGCTACTCAGGCTTCCTGATTCCCCACGAAGTTTTTAACCCATTTATGGCCAAAGGTGCGAAAACGCACCATTTTTTAATTAGTACGTGAAAAAATATCCACCCCGTTTTTTAAGAGTTTTTACATGGTACATTATTTATTAGATAATAAACTTATTTTTAAAACCATTTTCTTTTATAATTTAACTGTGGTTATTTAGTTATAATTTTTCAAAATTACTAAATTTCTTGCTCATTGAGGGCATGAGGATGAAGCACACGTAACGAGTTGACAAACTGAGTTTTATGTCTGAAATATACCTGAAGAAAATTTCGAGACTGACACGAACTACTAACTACCTACCTACTAACTCACCTACCGTGGAAGGGCGATCCTATGAATTTCCGAGAATCTCTTGCCAGGAAAAAGAAAATTTCATTACCAAAGAATCTTAGGGAGAATTTAGTTTTTTATACAACAAGAAGCACAGCAATGTAGCAGTTACAATAATCAATATTCGTTTAGGGCATTTCAAAAAGAGATGCTCCCCCGGCAATTTAAGTAAGGAAAATTAAAAATAAGTTTCACGAAAGGTTTGTTGGAGTGGAAAATTTTCAGGACTAGAAAAGACTGTAAGAACAGAGCATCTGATTCTTCCACGAGTTGATTAATGAACAGTTCCTTACCGGGTATCCCAAGCAAATTCTAATGAATCGCTTGCCAGAGAATAATGACTCATATCACACGATCACGTTCTCTCTTAGCCATAATATTCATCGGCTGACGGCTATTGTGCTCGTGGGATTATATCGATTTTCCACTCATGCTTCCAAATTGATCTTTAATGGATTACTCGAATGACATCAGCATTGATAAATGCGCTGACATGAGAAAAAATATTTCCGTCGGCGAAATTTGTTTTCATCAAGATTAAAGAAAAAAAGATCATTGCTCCAAAAAAAATGACCGGTAGCCATGTCTGAATTTCGGGTTAGGCATAAATCAAAACCGCTCGACTACAAATTATCGGCGGAAATTGATCTAGTTATATTTTTCATGAATGATTGATTGATTGCATTAGATTACCCAATCAAGTATGACAAATGCGGCCTATTTTTCGGTAATTACCGGAGATAATCAAGGAGAACTTCGATTAGTAAGTACTAGCAATAAACTGAAACGAACGCAAATCAAAACCCAGGCTCAATTAAAATTTCCTCCTTTTTCTTTATTTTTCATTTCCGGCCGTCAATTAACTGTATTAAGAAGTGAGGAAAATAAAGATATCTGGCACCAATGCAGGGAAACTGGAACAAATATCTTCATATCGGGTTAATTTCTAAGTAACTTAATTCTAAATACAAGGTAATGGATGAATACAATAGTTCCTGACGTGCCTAAAAGTATAATCATGATTCTTGCTGCCTGTTACCAACTCCGAGTGAAATAGATGGATATCATAAGGTTGTCTATTGCGTCCACCGTGTGAGTCCACTTACCATATTTGGATAAAATTGTCTACCTAGCAAGTACTCAGAACATAACTGTCATTCCAACAGTTATTTGTGGATAATTTGTTTTAGCATAATGTGTGTGTCATGTTTTACTCTCTTCAACCCTCAGAGTACCAAGGGGGGTAACGAGATTACCCCTAGTAACATTTTTAATCCCATAACCTTCCATTTTTTTGGGAGGATGTTATGCTTCACAGTACTTGTTCTACAATGATTTTTTCATTATTACGTAAAAATGTTTTAGTTTTTTAGCATTTAATACATAATTTTGAGAAAATATTTTGGGGTAACCAGATTAACCCCGTTGGTAACGAAAGTATCGAAACGGTTTACTAAAGAAATCCACTCAATTAAGTAAAAATAAGCAGTCAGTATACTTTATTATTATTTTATAATTTGTATTTATTCAATAGGGGGAATATATAAACTTTTCATAGTTTATGGGAAACTTTATCGTAGTTTCTTTGAAATATTTCATCAATTTTTTTAGTATTTGAAAAATTAAATGACGAATTTTGGTGTTTATAGCTATTATTTTTATTTTAATTTATAATAAATTGTATTACACTATATTTTAAAAAATAATATAGTAAATGTTATTATATTTAAATTTTATTTATTCATTTCTTATATATATACTTAGATCTTAGTAAATCTTAGGTGGTACGGTTGTGCTTGATTGTGGCAATATGCATATTCATTTTGTGGAGGAAAGTGCGCCAAATGAATAAAACGACAGTTTTAGTTTGTATGAGAATCAGCTGCTGAGCATCACTGTTTTCTGTGGCATGTTGCACATTATATAATACTTCAATGGAGAACAGTGTTGAAATAATGACACAACAAATTATATAATATCATATGTCAGATCAGATAACCTAAGTGAAAGGAAATATCAGACGCTGTTGACGTTTCCATTCTGTAAAGTGACTGCAGAGGTTAAATAATTGTGCCGGTAGCAAATTTTTACGCGCTAGATATCTTGGAAGCCTGAAAATCTGGGAGTTGTTAAAAAATATTGAAGCTCATAAGATGTGAAGGTAGAAAAGTTTTTCAATCAGGTAGGTGCAAAAGGCAACTACATTTTTTTTCATTCTGGTGGAACGTATGTGCATCAAATGAAAAATGAAAGTTATCAACCTCAACGGACACTAAGTAAGCATTTTAGTAGCCATCTGGGGCACGCCAAATCAAAGAATTGTGCTACCTTCAGCAATATCCATCTTATGAACATCACTAATTTGATACGACTCGCTGATACTCCTGCTTGCGTCAGAAATTATCCAGCGCGGCAACATTTAGCACAGATGGTTACTGCAACTCTGTTGCCACTTCATAATAAGAAGAACTCCATTAGCCTGTGAGACTTCGTTACTCTGAGATCTTTCACTTTCCGGGGATCAGAAAGTGGAGTATTCGGCTTTATTCAGCGGTAAAACTTCGGCCATTTGCTGAGAAATGTCCGCAAGTTGGGGCAACGCTGTTTACACATAATCAGATATTTATAAATTTTATATTTTCTGTAGCATGTTTTCAATGCGTGTAACAATTATTTCAAGACGATGTGTACCTATTTATTGAAAGTTGATCATTTTTGGTGATTTGATTGATTTTAGCGAGTGACGGTCGACGAACACTGTGGTGAGGAAGAAATAGTGAAACTATTATGTTAAGATGATCCAGCCAATTTACCTAGTGACCAGGCTTTCTTCAGAGATGTGGGAAGTGAGGAAGAAGAAGGTGATGTAGAAGACGAAAACGAGATGCCTAATGAGAAGGGCTGAACAAAACCTAACCAAAACCAGCTCGTTATGGCATAAAAATATGAGCATACGCTGATGCAAAAACGTCTGCTATGTGCAAATGTATACTGGGATGAAGGAAAATTGGTGAGAAGCAAATCAGAACATGAGAGTAGTCTTGGACTTGGTTTTGAGAAGCCATATTTTGGATCCGGTACAGGGATTGCAACAGATAATTTCTTTACATCCATTCCTCTTTGCTCGGCCTTTGACATTGACATTGACTGGCACAATCCGGCAGAATAAAAGTGAAATTGCAAAAGAATACCTATCCAATAATTTGAGACATGAAAAATCATTACTTTTGGGTTTCTCCGATAAAATGACATTAGTATCATATGGTCCTAAAAAAAAGAAAGACGGCAATTCTACTATCTTGTCATCATTATGATAAAGAAACAGCAGATGACATGAATAGAAAACCTGAGATAATTGTACACTACAATGAAACAAAGGGAGAAGTTTATTTAGAAGCTAAAATGACATTCGAGTATACTTGCGTGAGGAAAACATTTTGATGGCCATTACGACTCTTTCTAGAGTTAATTGATATCGCTGCGAAAAATACACATATTATTTGGATAGAAAAATCCCGAATAGCAAAAAAGAGACCAGACGGCGATATCCATTTCTGCATGAATTTGTCCTTCAACTTGTCTACCTCATATTCACAGTCGGGAAAACATATTTCAGGCTTGTATCAAGACATAATATTAGCTATGGGAACGGTAGGAATCATCATTGAAGCCACAGTGGCTGAAGAGGATAGAATATCCGAAATGATAATATGATGTAGAGGTGTTACATGAGTGAAAGTGGAGAGGAGAGATTCTTGTGTTTCAAGTGCAAAAACTAGTGTGCAAACTGCATCGCATTGAAGATGAGATTGCTAAACGCAAGACTTGTGAATACATAATACATCCTTCTGTAATGGTTTTATTTTGATACAAGTAATAATGAACAGGTATAAATTTAAAATATATTATGTTTACATGGTTTTTAGTAATTCATCCTTCCGTATGGGCTTTATGTATAGAAAATCAATAATAAAGAGGTAAAAAGTGTAATCTATATTGTTTTTTTCATAATATTTAAACAAAATAATTTTATTACGGAAATCAAATGTTCAACATAAAAAATAAATGTATTAAGGATCATATAAACATTAATTTAAGGGTATACTGCGTATCGTATACTTTTTATTAAATAAAATAAATGGGGTGGCCAAGTTACCCCTCTTGGTAGTGAAAAGGTGTAAAATACCTTGGTAGTCTGAGGGTTAAGGCTGTGTAGTTTCATCCTCCAAAACCAGAAAATATAAGAGATATCGTTCCATATGCCTGCATAAGAACAAATATTTACCCATGGCAACATTTGGGTGACATAAATATGGGTGATTTATTTTAATAATGTGAACTAAGTATAACGAATGTTTTAACGAATGCTTTAATTTAGTTTACCCACATATTGACAACCCCTTAAATATAAATGTTTCACTTAATACATTTGAAAAATTCCAATTTTTTTGTTTTCGTCACGTAGGTGTAGAATATATTTAGCTCTCTCTTATCAAATTAAGTCCATTTGAATGCTCTTTAGCATATGCAGCAACCAAAGTGCCTCTAGCAGGTTGGGATCTGGGCATAGTGCAGGGCTGGGGCCGTATATTGATAGAGAGAAAGATCACGATTGATGCACGCAAGTAAACATAAATACGCAAATACGCAAATAATAATCCTTGATTCCACTCTCTGCTAATACTGTGCAGTACACATAATGTACAACAAGGAGATCACATGACAAATAGAAGATTATCGACTCGGTGCATAGGAAGAGGATCTCAGAGGGGTTGATGGAATACTCAATTTAATTAACAGCAGAATGAATAAATAAACTAGACTCTCGTTGTGCATAGTAGTTTTCAGGCTAAAGGATGCAATATAACGACTTTAGTGTTTGCATGGGAAATAAAAATCATTAGTTACAATCAGATAACCAGTAAAAAATGACGGGAAAAATATCCATCAAATCTTAGACATTAGTACAGATTAAATTCATGCATGTTTTGTGAAGGTAATTTCATTGTTAATGGACTGGTAAAAGCATAAAGTCACGAGAAATTAGTTACCAAGGTAAAGTATACCAAATATATGCAAATTCAACGCTAAATATACAGGAAAATATTGTTTGGAATGTAATTTAACGTCACGGCTTTACCATTCCATAGTTTAATATCTGGAAGCCTTTACTAATGCTCACAAAATGCAAACATGTATGCTAAGGAGCAACGTTTAGACGGTAGTTACGCGGTTGCTATTCAAACTTAACATGAGACTTATGAGTTTGAGTTAAGGCGTGTTTATCTGTATAATTTTCAATCAATCTGGGTTGAAAATGTAAATTCGGTGATTTTTAAACATATGCTTGATGCTGATATAGTTTTTTCCCGGTGAATAACATGAATGAAGTCTTCTAGGGTCCTGACTGTGGAAAAATATCTAGAATACTCGCCAGGCACAAGATCGAGACGATTCACACGCCACCCCATAAAATCGGGGATTTCATCGTCCGAGCAAAAGACCCTACTCGCTAAAAGACACCAGGGGAGTTATTTTCTAATCTCACATTTTTAATGACTCTTTGCGGGAAGCTGGGAGATCCGTTTCGCTCTCTTAATGATTGGTTCATGATCGGCCAAGGTACGATGGTGGCTCCATTTCACGTTCCTAACGCCAGGTGAGATGGAACTAATGAAATGCAGAGGCAAATGAAACGGATTAAGAGTCGAAATATACGGATCAAGAGTCGAAAGAGCGGATTATTCAAATAACTAGACAGGCAGTTCACCACTTGAGAGCCGAAGACGGTCACGTCGCCTGGGTGGCGGAGTTAAATCACGAAAAATAACGTAATTTTCCACATTTTATGACGTATTCTCACTTAGGTGAGATTACAAAATAACCCCGCAGGAGTCTACTGAATGCCTTGTGAATGCGGCAAGGTGCACATCGGAGAAACGAGTAGGACCATTGAAACAAGGGTGAAGGAGCACCAACGACATCGACGTCTGGCACCAATTGAAAAATCCGCCGTTGCTGAACACTGCATAACCATGGACCACTCCATCTATTTCCATGAGACTAAAGTGCTCGGCCGCTCCCAAGGTTATTGGGATAGGATTATGAAGGAGGCCATTGAAATCCGACTAGATAGCAGGAATTGTTGTTGACGCTGTTGACCATTAGAGTCCCTTGACCACAGGCAACAATAGAGACGGTAGACGTCTATCGTAGATATCATCATTTGCCTTAATAATGGAGTACAAGTTGCACTTCGAAACGTCGGCAGTGCTAAAAAACTTATCCCGGTGGAAGACCCGAGAAGACATGCTTGATGCTATTCGCAAAAAGAGACACCAAAAACCAACTGAATCACTTTAGTCGCTTTCTCCTTCATTGAAAATTTCACCCCCTGATTATGGCTTATAATAGCATAGATTTGTTGAATTTCAAGACAGTATACGTACAAGGGCACGGATGGCGTGAGAGGACGGAAAAGACCACGAAAGACATGGCTGAATATGGTAGAAAGAGAATCTAAAGATAGGGAACATTAGGAGTCTTAAGAATATGACAGCGTGTATGAAGCAATGTATAAGTGTAAGAGAAGCGAACGTGTAAGGTTGTTTGTAATGTTAAAGCATTATGGAGCAAATCATTTTAAGGGAGCCAGTTTTATAGGACTGACGGCCGTAACTAATTTATTTGACTAAGCCTACCTTGAAAAAGAATGGCGCGATGGGTATGTATGTATGCATGTAAATAAGGCCTCAGTCAACATTAAGAAAATTTTAACTTATAGTTCAGCTTTTATTTATCAATGGAAATAACATAGTCACATCATAGTTCCTATCAATTAATTGTGTTACTTCAGAGATAAAACGCCCTTCCCTAGAATATTTCATCTCGCAGCCCAGTATAAATAGTCTTTACTTAAAGCTGGAAAGATCAAATAGAAAAATTTGAGCACCCGGGGACGCCATTAGTAAACAGCCTCGAAGTGATGCGGTTAACAGGGTAGATATTTCCACAAAGTTGACTGGTTAACAGGTGCGTAGAGAATGACATGGCATGTGGAGGAAAAATTATGATTTAAGCTTAGACCTATACCATTAAACCAACAGCCAGTTTCATAGCGGACCACGGACTTAATAAAATCTACTCAACCGTTAAAGTGCACTTAATTTCCTGCCCATACTAGTGCTAGCAAAATTAAAAGCAATATGATAAGTATATTTTTAATTTTTATTCTAAATAACTGCAAGAAAAATCCATCAAGCAAGAGGAGAAGATAATTGGACATTCCAAATTCTACACTGAAAAACTGTAATGTCGACGCAAAAACAAGGCTATGAAATTCATGGATAGGTCATAGCTGTCGCGTATTTGTCCCCGTTAATATAAACGGAGGATGAGAACAAACCAGACGCGAACGACGCTACTCAAGGTTGTGAAGGTCTCGGTATAAGTACATAAAAAACAAAAATAAATGTATTAATCACGAATGAAAGAAAAAAATACCAATTCAAGGTTCTAGTAATGATTAATTTATCATGACTACCATTCTATTTTAAATATTTCTGAGGAATCAACAGGAAAAATGCATGTAGCTTTTTCGATTTACAGCCACCTTCTTAGCCAAACAACTACAAACAGTGACACGCTGATGTCCTCAAGTTTTCGTATACTTTGACCAAATCCGTAGTTTTGTTTCTCTTTCTCATCAGAGTAAACTTCTGTGTTGGCTAGGTGGTCAAATGCCTGGCAAAAGTTGGGGTGACTTTTGCGTCGTAGCCACCCGATTTCATTCCAGCTCCGACCTCCGCACGTCATCCTACAGCTGCTGTTACCTCACAGGGAATAAGAGAACGGGAGAGAGAGAGGAAGCGAGAAAACAAGAGGGAAACAGGAGCGTAGCGGAAAGCGACATGTCACGACAGGAAGTTGGACAGCGGAGATTGGAGGAAAACGAGGTCTGAAACAATTTCCGGCTGAATTTTCTCACAAAAATATAATACAGGAGCTTAGCTTGCAGAAGGAAATAGCTAAAATAGAATAGAAAGACAGACAGCGATTCCGAAATAAAATAATCCCTCGAGGGCATTATTCCACGAAAGTATAATAAGCATGAACGCGTTCATAACCTAAGAAGGTTTACTAAGTAAAAATTAACCACCAGCATTGCATTGGATACTATGGTCTCGATTTAATCGAAAAGCAGATTTATTATATCCTGTCCGGAAAACAGGAGTATTTTCTTAACGCAAGAAATAACAGATCATTTTATTTTGCCTGGAAAACACTATGGAGTTTTTGGATTCCTGATCACGTCACTCGTATATTTTTCGTTCATTTCTCTGAGAGAGATGAAAAATCGTAATTGCCACACATAAAGACCAGTTACGTATCAATGATATCATAGGATTGCTAAACTTTAGGTGATTTTATCAAACATTCATACCGATTTCAAATTGAACAATTTAATTCAACAAATTAGATTACAGTTCAGCAATTGCACTGCCAAAGCAAGAGCGAAAACTATTAAGTGAAGCCGTAGTACAAGAAAATCGTTTTCACACACCAAGTTAGCTAATAAAAAAGCTGTTCACCAACGAGCACTATAGCATAGTATAAAATATGCCTCAACTACAGTGATATTTTCTGAAAGGAATTTATATCCATTGAATGAAGGGTGCATTATTATCTCCACCCTTATTACCCTTATAACTAATAAATATCTCGTCCTAATTTTCAATAGCCATTAATGACAACAGATGAGATGCACTAGGTGAGACCGCATAACATAGTGCAAATAGTGATCGATCAGTGATATACGTTACTGCAGTGAATTTTCAGTCATCAATTAAGTTAAAGAACATTATATAGACCCAAATACGCTATCCATTGTCTTCCTGAAAGGATTTAAATGTGCAAGAAAAACACAATATGTCTCAAAGGGTTTAGCAGAACACAAAATGAAATTAAGTTACTACAAATTACAATGGAAGTGTCACAAACCAGGGCCTTTGATGGAGGCAAAACTAATAAAACATAAGAGGTGTGTTAAATGTGACGTGCGACATGGTGATTCAGATTTTGGAGTACTAAGGATTCTGAGTCTGAGTAATACCTTTTTTAGACTAAGAATAGAATAAATAATTATTAATAAGTCAACTATATGTTCACCTTATGATGATGATCTGCCACGAATACCACGGAATATGTATTTGGAAATTATGTAGGAAATTATAATGAATTTGTGAAAAAAAGCGAAAAATAAAAGGATCTGAGTCTTTCCCGGCGAATGCTTTGTATGAAAAGCTCTCGGGTTTCCAGCAGCTGTGTATAATAACGTTGAAAAACAGCGAATTATTTAAATTACCATGAAACCATCCAATTCTGCGAAAAAAAGGGGGGCATTAGTCATTATCTGTCTTTTACATCGATATTCCAACCTGAGAGCTTGAATAATAAGCTTTATAAGACACTTAAGATATTGGCCGCGATAAAAGGATCAGAAATGTTACCTATGCCAATGAGGAAGAATTTTTAGTGCTTGAGAGTTAAATTATACAAAATAGTTAGTACTGTGAATGAGAATACATATAAATTGCGAGGAAAAGTATGTAAAATGAAGTTGTAATCATCACAATTAGGTTAACAAAATACCTTTCAATCAATTGAATGAGAGGTATCTTGACAAATCTTTAGTTACTCCATTGGAGGACCTCTAAAATTGCTTAGCTAAAGTATTTACTTTCCTGGACTACATTCGTTATTTAGCACTTAACTTCTTCTACCCTTTTTGACGTCAAAAAGGATTGAAAAAGGATTAAGCACATTCAAGCATTTACATTGTGTATAAGGAAAGGTTTGGCAGGTAAGGTAGGTAAGGTGAAACGGAATATAAGAACAGGCCTCCAAAAAAACGTTGAACATTAACTGTGAAGAAAAAGATGAAAAAAGGCCATGGAAAAAACTGAGGCAAAATTTGGAGGGAAATTAGAACAGAAAAGACCGGGCTATAGAAATTTGGGAGACACCAGAGAATAGAGGGTAATGGACAGGAAACTTTCAGAAGGCCACAGCCATCCTAGGGGTTGTAGATACGACAGGAGTTTAATTATTACAGTATGTGAAGAGTAAATTTTACGCAAAAATATTATTGGCAGAATTAATTTTACGGAAACGAGATGTAAACACTATGCTCTAAATTCACGTTGGTATTCAATACTACAATCTTCCAACCTAAATATCTCTCATTTTACTGTTCAAATTATAAGATGACATGTAAAATAAAAGCTTCTTCCACAAGTAAGAGAAATTTCGAATATCTTTGCTCATTGATTTTAGAGCTTACGGTTTAGTTTTTATTTAAATGACCGAACTTCTTTTCAATAGGTATAATGGGAATGATAGTCGTATGATGAGGGTAAAAAAAATAAAAAATTGAACTAGTCGATGATTTTGAGTTCCTTGGCCGAATGTTTACGAAATACGAAAGGATAAATGAGGGGATTACGAGGCATGCGAGTGCTAAGAGGAGATTCTGTAGGCTGGTTTCAGTGGTAAAGGTGTGTTTGAGAAGTATTTGTGGTGAACGTGGCAGGGTTAGTGTTGGGAGTTAGTGGATCATAAAATAATGTGTAATGAATGATCAAGTATTCGACATGTACGAAAGCAGTATGCTTCGTTGGTATGGCCACGCTGAGAGAATGGACGAAAGCCGAATACCGAATCAAATACGTGAGAGTGGAGGGAATGGTATGAGAAGACGGCGTAGACCGAGGAATTCATGAGAGTATGTGGTGGAAGACACTCTTTACGGAAGGAATATTTAGAGTCTTTAGAATAGGAGAGCAAGTATGAAGCAATGAATGAAGGTAAAAGTAAGCGAAATAGGGATTTATGGAGGATATATATTAAAAGAGAGTCATGTAAACTATTCTCGGGCTTCCCACCGAGTGATATTCTCCATATATACCAGCTATCCCAAAGGAGATTTAGCTTTTGTCATTTACCGTTACAAATCCTTCATCAAAAGAGAGGGAGCTCCAAAGTACCTACTAAATGGAATGTCTAAGTTCTTTGACTATGCCTACCATGACAACGAATTAATGATGTTTATATACGTAGGTATGTATATACGTTCTTGGGCTATAAAGGGGTGTAATAACCTTAGCAGTTAGTTGATCCTAAAACCCCAAGAAAATTACAGTTAATTATTATGATATTATTATTTATTGCTCTACATTATACTGTAATTGAATTCAAATGAGGTAAGACAATTATTACCATAATCATTTGCGGTCATCAATCCGAGGATTGGTTTACTAAAGCTCTTTGACTATTTCTCCATTCAGCTAATGGATAAATTCCTTCACAACTTTAAAAATTTCACCATCCTTCATATTTCACTTCATGCTTAATGCCTCATACAGTTTGTCAATAATTAAGAGGTGCCATCCATTCTCCGTATTTCACGAAAGCCTCAGTTTCCACGCGTCACATTTCCAGAGAGTGATTATTCCCGACCATACTTCCTCCGCTCCACCGCGATTGATTCCAACATCGTACGATACAAGGGAGGGAACTGTGTCGGAGCGGAGAGCGAATGGTTGGGGAGGTTTTGCGAGCCTAACTGGGGATCGGCGACGGGGACGGGAGGAGGCGTGATATATTCGAGCGGGGTGAGCCGTGGAAGTGAGACTGGGACATGCGAGGATCCCCACCGCGCACTGAGATAAGGGTTTGCATCGCACGCCCTCTGCCTGTCAACGCTTCAACGGATACTCTTGAAGCACAGGGTGCGGCTCACTGGCTGCTGCGGCGGACAAAAGCCCCCCCAACCGACGAAGCGACTGCGGGGAAAACTCTTGCGGTCACAGTGATCGGCTGCTCCGTAACGGAAGAATGCACTCGTCTCTCACTCGCTCTCTTCTTTTATTTTTTTTCCAAACGGCTTCTCTCCGACATTCCGACACGGAGATAGGAAAAACGCAAAGGGGGAAGAGTGCATGAAACTGGAGGTGAATGCGAGAGTTCACGGCAGAAAACTCGTCGAGCGAGCGTCACACAGCGGGACCGAGGAACTGCATAAGGGCAGGCACTCTAGACCTTTACGATGGGAAAAAGGAGGGCACTTCGAGGGGAATCTAAGACACATTCACTCCGCGTAAATAAAAAAAAATATCACATGAATCCAGAGAGGTGACTGAAAGTGTTGGAGAATGCATTTTATTTGCACCATAGTGAAAAATATAAATTATTTTCTCACGTGGAACGCGTTCAAAAACTATGTAGACATGAAATGGCTCCACCTCCTTCACTGACAATAACTCTATTTTTTAAGCATACGGAATACTGCAGGTAACCACAATCACAGATTTTCAGCTCCAGACCACATTGTACTTCACATCCGGGTCAAACAAATTGCATAGAAATGTCACTTAATTAAAATATAATGAAGGGCATAGATCCTGGGATGAATGGGATGAGAGAGTCAATTATTTTTGTATTTGGCATGCTCCATTTCGTTGGCTCACAGGCAATATCAACGTGTTTGCCAAATGGTTCACCAGCCAGAACGGTTTTTTGAGGCTGAGATTGCAATTTTTTCAAATTTATATCATAATAAAATCATATAATAAAATAAACTACACTATTAAATATTTTAAAATGCAACTTTAGTTGATTGTCCACAACCCATTGGTCTGGTATCCCAGTGGCGGAGGATTTGACTGATATCCATTGATGGGTGAAGAAGCTTCAAATCCGATGGAAATTTCCTTTTAGACGCCTAGGGTAAACCTAATCCGTGATTTCTAAAGAAGAAACAACGACATTCTCGTGGGAGATTACAAGCGGGGCAAGAAAAGGAACTACCTTAAGCAGAAGTCTACACCAATATTCATTATGAATTTCAAATACAATACTTCGCTTATGGCGTTCTCTACACTCATCGACCAAACCAATCTCCGATTGTGTGATGGTGTGTTTTGTGGTGGGTGGGTAGTTGAAATGTGGCTGCATTTCCTGTGCCTCTGAAGACCAAGGACGTAACAAAGCCAAGTAGCAGATTTTTAAGTAGACAAATAGTATGCTGAGTTCATAGATCTACCGTGCTCAATCTACGGTTAAAAGAATTCCACATCTACATCTACAAAATACCCCGCAAGCCACCTCAAGGGAGTGTGGCAGTGGGTGTGTAGTCACCGAAATGCATTATACTATACCCTAAAGTTCGTGTAATTACGAATAATTATGCATTAGAACACTTTGAGTCGCGCTTTAGAGGAAAAAATGTGCTAGTTACCCGCGAAAACTAAAAACGAGTTATTGTAGACTAAATGGCTATCGAGCGTGTTTTCATGATTATGCACCCCAAAGTCTTTAGTTGAGCGAGGATGAAGAAAAATAAAAAAATCATCTCCTATAAAAAAGAAATAATATCACCTATAGAATAACATAAATGTAAACACATTCCATCCCTATATGTTTCAGCAAAATGGTTAATAAGCAAAATAACATACCTAAGGGAAAACAAATTTCTCCGCAATAGAAGGAGAGGTCACATCATCACTTTCATTTTAAAATATACGTTACATTTAATAAAGTACCAAACGCTAAGTGCATAATGGCTTCCAGCTTCAAACTCCAAGCCAAGTGCAAGCATATATTCACCAAGAATAAAAGTAAAATGACAAGGAACAAGATGTAGAAATACATTAAAGAATAAAAACTATTCCTGGTAAATTTGTGACTTGATTGATTGATTGATTCTTCATGCAAATATCTCAATTTATTTTACACGTTACAACAAAGCACAGTAAAAAAGACAATTGGAAACCTTAATTCCCTGAAAGTTATAAAATGAAAAAATAAATATTCATCGCGCTCGACACAAAATACGGCATTATTTCCTTATTTTTTACTACATGCGATGGAGGAATTATCATAATATGTATTGGTAACGAGGAGTATAAACGAAACATATATTTCACGGGAGATAAACGGTGCTGTTATTAAGGCGATCAAGGATGGAAATATTGGAGTACCTGAAAAAGAACAGTTTCAAATTCTATGGAGTTGAATAGTTTCTCGGGAGTTGCATAAAAAGTAACCTTAGTGCGTTGGTAGGTTCGATGAATTTGTTAAGTCAAAATTTTAAAAACAGACTATCATCATAATGACTTTCAGCAGGCTTCCTCTCCAACCTCTTCTCCGTAAACAATTTTACGCAAGGGTCCTCACCCCAAAAGCCATCCATTAAGTCATTATCAGAAAACACAACTCATAAGGATCTCACAGCACATTTAGTTCATTAAAAGATTGAATATTTTACAGTAAGATGCGTATCATCCTTAAAGAATTTCTACCATGGATCCATAACGGTTCTGATATCAGACGTATCCACTGAGGCGATTTAATTCCAGGAACAGCAGATTGATGCAAAGGCCATTGGCCGCGTAAAAGTCTACTCTCTATCGCGGTTCCATGACACAGCAGTCCCTTTACGGAGGAAAGGATCTTGCACCACATTTTTTCCTAAACAAAAGTAGCATCGCTACAAGAACAATTTCAACTATGATTTTATAATGGTGTTAAGAGTCTCAGGAACCCAGGAAGGCCATTATTTTCCAGGAAGAGTGGATTGACGCAAAGACCGTTGGCCACGTAATAGTCTAATTTCTTCGGTGGTCCCATGATAAAGCAGCCGGGTTCCACTCCCTTAAAACTTACTTCAATGAAATTTTGAAATACCAATGTAAAAAAAAAGATTCTCCTCAAAAGAACACTGGAGCCCTTTTTCAAAAAAGTGAAACAAACGAAACATGAAGTACGCTGAATGTCGACCCTTGAAACGCCGAACGTGTAAAACGAGTTTCTAATTCTGTTTACTATCTCACTTTCTTCCTTTCCTCATTCACCCTCTCAAAATCATTTCACTGTGAGAGCGCCCACCTACAAACGATAAAGCGAAAGCTACTTCATCTAGAAGTCATGGCAAACGACGACGTTGAAAATGTTATCGTTGAAGCGGCAGCGACGGCATCTGGAGCGCTCATTAACGCTTGTGTGCGCCACGAGAGAAAGAGGAACGGGGTTGAGCGTCCATTGAACGTGATAAAGGGCGGAGAGAAGACAAAAGAGAAGCTGGAGAAGGAAAAAGAGGGAGAGGGTTATGAGAATATAAATAACGGTGACGGAGACTTAAGAGAGAGAAACGCTGGCAGTTAGCGAGTAGGGCGAGAGATTCAGAAAATGGTTGCATGGATTCCGGTAGCAATATAATTCACGATTAAAGGGATGTAAGATGGGTTGAATATCATTTCATTCATATTCCGGAAACACATAGAAAAATGTGTCCTCAATTTGATATGAACAACAAATTCCAAATATGGAAATAGCTCCCGAAAAAAAAACAATGGTAACATCAAAGAAACCAATCGGATGTACACTACAACTAAACAGGGACATCATAGAGCAGTTAATGAAAGTTAAATATTTAGAGTAGAGCAGTTATAACTACATATGGGAATTAAATAATAAGTAAATGAGCAAATAACTATAGCGGAAAGGATTGAGAGCCGCCTGAACCGAACAGTATGGAGAAATAAATTTACAAAAATAAGCAAAAACAAGAATTTACAAAGCAGGTATCAGACCTATAATGACATATTCCATGGAAACTCCAGCACAAACAAGTAAAACAAAACAGAGAATACAGACCGCAGAAACGACTGTACTGAGAAAAATAATGGACGAGACAAGATTAGATAGGATTTCAACCGAAAATATCATAGACCTATGTAACATACCTCCAATAACAGAATGGACATGCAAAAGGAAAGAAGAATGGAATGAACATATATCAAGAATGGACGATTCAAGAAACGTCAAGATAGCAAAGGGGCCGAATATCATTAGGAAAGACCATAGCAAGAGATGGTCCGACAACCTCAATAAAAAAATGCATATTCAAAAGGAACAGGCTAAAATGCCTTCCAAGAAAATAAGAAGAACAAATTAATGCCAGCTAGACACCGTCTTTGGCTCTACTTTATGAACTGATTATATTATGCAGCGATGGAAATATCGCTTTCTCGCACACTATCACGCAAAGGTTTATTTTAATAAAGACTGGTTTTGTAACAGAGTCACATTCTCAGGTGTAAGGAAATGTAGCTCAGTTACATCGGAGTGTGTAACTTAGGTATGAAACCGGTCGCTTTTAAAATAAACCTCAGTGAAATTGCAAAGTGATATTTTCACTGTGTGTTACAAAATCATGTCTTCCGACGCTATATAATTCTCGAATTGAAGTTAAAATTACATGATGCTATATGCGAGAACGGGTGAAGCATGAAAAAAGGTATTTTTTTCATCTTAAATAAATGACATTCACGAAAAACTGTTTATAAAAAGCTGACACCACCCGGAAATTAAAGAAATTCTTAAACGCCTTTAAATTTATTCTTGTAATTAAAATAATAATGCGATAAAATGACGTAAAATGCTGTTTTTCAATGCAAATTTTGCTCCTATGACTGAAAAAATGTGCTTTAAAATATATTTGTCAGATAATCTTCATATTCTGTACTTTTTAATAGCTAATGTACGTCATCAGCAAAAGCAGATACAATGAAATTGCAATAAAAAGCGGAATCTATTATCTGTTATGACTATGCAGTTGAGGTGAAAAAATCAGTTGAGGTGAAAAAATCCTCAAGTTTAGCACAACTTAGGCCCATTTCCTACGGTATAAGTTTCTCCCAAGAAATTATATATCACGACGGCATTTAATTAACGTAGTATTGCGAGACCGTAATCGTAAATATTTTCGTTCGCATTTTTCTTCTATAAGTCTAATTCAGAATTAGATATGTTTTTTCCACAATAGTTTATGTGAGCTAGTGCTAATTAAAAGTAAGGTAGAATACTCAGTGCCTCGCGTGGGAAGGAAGAAACCAATAAAAATCGCCATTTTCATCCATTTCACAAATACTCCCCGCGACTCAGCTCTTGAGATGCTACGCTCTTCATATAAGTGCTCAACAGCAAATATAGTTGCAGTATTAACTATAAGAAGTACGAATACAATAAACATTGAATACTTTTTCAGTGCGAAGAGTCAAATGGAAGAAAACGAATCTTATCTTAATATATATGATATGTTGATCACGAATCTGATCGTCGTTCATCTGAAAAATGCGGTAGACGTAGATGTATTAGAAGAAAAAATGTTCAAAATATGTCATTGCATTATTAATATACATTCCGATAAGTGGTAGCGTTACTCTTTACTCTTGTTGATGTTTATTGACAGACTATAGAAGGTGCCCGCTGAATATCAACGGGAAGGAAAAAAATCAACACTAACATATTATAATAAACCATTCATATCTTATTTCGTGCAAAGAATCATCGAGTTAATGGATATATATGGAATCTCGACTGAAATAATGAGTATGGTCGTTATAGGGACGAAGACTCATAAACGCTAAAATATTGTAAAAACTCGTTACGTTTTAGCAAATATTTCGGAACTTCGACAGGAATACAAAATTCGATTGGAGGAATAATAATCTGAAATTTATTTTATTTCTATTGGTACCTTTACCAATAACATAAAACCACTATTTCTAATTTCATTTTGCAAATCAAAAATTGCCTGAAGCAAAACAAAAATTCAGACGCATGTTTATTTCTTGTTTGAAAGTTATTGGCATATATATTTATACAAACATCGGTGATTATTATAGTAGGCACGCAAATTTTTAATGTTTGAAGTAATTTCCGCAGTGAGGTGCATGATATGCATTTGGTGCACTTTTTTGCTGTTGAATCTGAAGTGAGCACGAATGTTCCTCCTATAATAGAAGTTTGAAATGATACAGATGCAGTGAAAATGCGGATCTTTTCATTTATGTTAAAATAATAGTTAATAGGCATAAATGAAATGATCTGTGGCACATGAAATATAACCTTTGACAATTCAAGCCAATCGTCACTACGAATTCGAATTCCTCGCAGACTTTTAAGAGACTAGAATTCAAAACTTCGATGCTCAATGAAACGCAAAGATTTATACCGAAAGAAGAAATCAATGGGCTAATGTTTCCTTTAGATATGTAGCAAAACCTGCAGTTTGATAATAAGAAGTAGTGATGCATATTATTTTCAATCACGGGACAAAATTTAGAGAATCATAGCTTTAAATCCTAGAGGGAGGAAATCAAAAAGAGATTAAGAGAAAAGAAGCAGGTTTTACAAGATCCATTGAAGGAAACGGACTAATATTTGTTTGCAAAGGGGTAAGGCATTGTTTGTTAAGAGACAAATTGGCCTGATATACAGTTTTCACAAATATTGCTGAAAAATCTCTTTTTTCATGGATAAAACATGGAGCGAAGATAACAAAATACGGAGTAATATAAAAGTAACCCATTCAAAAAAATGCAGAACTAATAGTGAAATCACCCAACAAGATAACTAAATGGTAACACCAACAAGATAAAATAAAGAAGCGAAATTGTAAACTCAGTTAAGTTGTTTTTAACCGTGAGACTATTGAGCGACCCATTATAGAGGTATGGCTTAATATTCTTTTTTTTATTTGTTAAAACTCCAATGAAGGTTACAGTAAATCTAATGCTGTAGCTTCCACAGATTTAAATTGAATGTATGAACAATCAGCTGTTACGTCATTTTCAGGTACATGACGAAGAATGTACCTGAAGATGGCGTAGCAGCTGTAGCAGGTTGAACATTCTAAATATATTGGTGGAAGTTACGAAGTTCGATTCATTATCGTGACAAACTTGCACCAAGTTAAGGTTTCAACATTCGATTTGTTGTAACGAAAATGTTTATCCTAATGGAGAAAAACCCTCTGACATGAATAAAGCAGAGAAACTCGGAGTAAGTATCCTTCATACTTAATGCCAAATTCCTCAATGTACCCTCTGCCAAACAATTGTATAGCCTGGACGGCCCCATAATATTTTTTTGGAGTGCAACACTTGATTATGGATATGAATGGCTTTGGAGAGCTCAGAGTATTATATAAAAATAAACACAAATAACTAAATTAATACCTACTTCTGAAAATATGAATACGAAAATTGTATTTATGCATTAATGACAACTACATGAAATACATATAGGCTTAAAATATTAATATGAGATAACACCATAAAATCATTACAAATGAGGAATAAAATTTTCTTCTGAATCATTATTTTCTACTGCTGTTGCAATAGGTTAGTGGTAACTCAAATGGGATATGAAAATTCGACATCCTATTTTATCAGTGCTCACAAGCACGCACAAGCAGGCTCTCTCGTCTCCTCAACCGCTCTCTCCCTCTTCTCTATCCGTCCGGGAGTCGGATGTCACGTGACCTTAGGCTCTCACGAGATTACCCGCCATCCAAGTGTGTTCCACTTCAAAAACCCTTAACTTCACAGAATTATTTTAGGCTCAAGTGTGATTCTGTTAGTTATGGCGTAACCTTGTCTCGCCATGGCGTAGCCTGGCTATCCGAGCACTACCCAGCGGAGTCGACCTCCACATGCCCCGATAATACCTACTCCCGGTCATCGCGTCCTGTTGACAACGGAAGGGTGTTGATCCACCACCGGACGAGCGGTTGACGAGCTCTATGACCGCGCCAGCCCACCCAGCCAACCACCCCCGTGTCGATGGCCACCAGATTAATGTCTCAAAGTGAATTTTGCAGCTTTCAACGCCCAAAAGGGAGGCAGGGATCTCACGGGGCTCTCCAGTAAATTACAAGCATAAATCACGCGGGAAATCCGATCCTCTCGGAGTGCGCTTCGCATAACATCACCGTGAGATAACGACACTCAAAAAATATACTTATCGCCATGTACCGATTTACGACCTAGGAAGCTATCTTCAAAATTTACACAGTGACTGGTGACCAAGCATGTGATCTCCAACTTTGTTTTGACTTTATGGAGAATTTGAAAATTGTAGTGGTTATTAACATTAAAGTTATGGATGTAGAAATAGTTGAGTAGCAAAATAAATATTGCTGATAATTCAATTTTTTATAATAGCCGTAAAACAGTAATAATGTTTTTCATGGAGATATAAATGTCATACATTGCTATTTTCACTGATTTCAAACGCTCAATCTGTTTTGGTTGATCTGAGGGCAAATTGCAGGTACTCCATGAACGTTTATGAAAGAGAGATACGTAAAATACTATAAGGACAAGTAAAAAGAAAGACCAGACTAAAGAAGGGGAAAAGATAATATTTTAGATTGATCCATCTCTGTAATAAGGCAGCTGCACATAAGCCCATTAAAGGCAGCAGCCTTTTTTCTAAACGAAGGAAGGCAATACGCTTGTAAATTGGCTCAAATTGCTAAGGATGGTAGCATTAACATGCATACCAGCTGTTTTCACGATACATTTATTTTCCTTTATATAATGGTTACCTATCTAGAAATATTGCAAGAAAAGTTTTATACTGTAGGGACATTAACCTAATGTTAAAATAAAGTCAATTCTCATACTGGACTGTGTATATTACTTGAAAACGGATGATGTACAAAAAATATGGATTAACTATAGGTTAAAATACATTAACGCCAGCCGCAGATAGCTGATAAGAATTAGGCGGATATTTGGGCTGTAGCTTCCAAACTCAAGTTCTTCATTCAATTTAATCTGAATATCTAATCTTTCAAATATTATACTTTTCAGTTTGCTTTAATCTAAACCGGGTCATTATTTAAGGCCTTGTGTATCCCAATTTTCCTTAATTTCAAGTAACCTCATTCAAAGAAATACCAGCAATCTAAGAAGAATCAAGTCCCTTTTTAGTTCAAATTTTTAGGTCATGAAAAATTCTCTCTCCTCCACTTCAAACCTTATTCTTCGTTTCTTACCTCACCGAACTCATGCAAAATTGATCATGCTCAATTGAAAATATGACCTTGAGCTTATGGAGACAGAAATGGAATAATCAGAGGGTAAGGCGTGAATGGATTGTGTGAACTAAGAGACTAGCTGAGGACCTCAGCGGAAATCTGGAGCGAATCAATTTTCATTTTATTTTTTTAACCGTCATTGACGATGATGATGAGTCACATGCATAAAAGAGGCTATCGTAAAGAGGAATATTGTGCATTCTCTTAGAATTCCAAAATTATTCATGCTCTCGTTACCATTGCAGCGTAATGAAGTTCTATCTCGACAGAGAAAATATCCAAATTTACTCTGGAGACGTTGCCGGTTTGAGTGCCAAAAATAAGCATTAGAAGAAGCGAGGTTCATGAATACACATCCATGCAAAATGTTCCGCAGACCAAATATGGCGTAGTGCCACGAAACACGATGAAAAATGAAGCACAGCCTCTCGCTAATGCATCTATAAATACTGTTCGTGAACTATCACTAAGGATGCTTTGAATACCAAGTAAAAATTACCGCGATATTTAACCAAACAAAATAATCAAAACTGGAATGTACCGTATTAAAATGCTAGCAGAAACAAATTTAATTCATTAAAGTCAAAAATAACTATTTTAGTATAGATTTTGAATTTCGTCAAAAATAAAGATGACAATGGAAGGTGGTATATTGAGCAAAATGAAGTCACTTCACGTTTGACTTAAGGCAGTGGTCCTAGAAGAAAAACCTGTAATATGATGTAAACTGCATTATCAATCAATTCACAAACAGTTAATGCTTCCACGGATTTTATACTATTTCCACGGATTATATATTATTTCCACCTTAGTATATTATGAACCTCAGTTCAACCTTATACTGCCGCTATCACTTCTTAATTATTAAAAAATTATTTCTAAACTTCGTTGACTAAATATTACAAGCTTACCGTTGAAAATACCTACTTATAGTTTTGATTCAACAAATGCAAATGTAACACATATTCCAAACTATTTCCAAATACAATTCCATGAAATTATTGCTCCAATATGAGAACTGTTTCCAATTACGATATTAATATGTAAAGATTCTGCGATGTATCATAATGACGTACATTTCCACCAAAGAATGAAAGTAAAAGTTTCGGAATAATTATCTTGATACATTTTGTTTAACTGCGTTCTATCCATCACGTAGCTTTCTTAAGCTTTCTGTGAAAGAAGATTATAGTGAGTACAAGATGAACCTGAGTAACGAGCGCAACGGTTCTGAGAGAGGAGATTCATGACACTTGAATTCGGGTTCCCTTGAAGAAATCTTAACTTCTTGCTTGGCTGCTAGGTCTTATTTCTTTACAGTCGTACATTTAAGAGGCACATAAGCAGTTTATTGAAATAAATGACGTCGAATGACGAGAGCCAAAAACAGTTGATCACACAGATCAAACAGACACTTATATATCGTAATCGCGTAACTAAACGTCTTCCAGCAAATTCCATCGTACCGTATGCACCGTATTAAGCCCATTTACATGGCATAAAAAACGAAGTTCTTCATGAAATATCTGTTATTTTGAATAAAGAATGAGACAACAAGTCATTACAACGCAAATACATGGCGTGAAGAGCCTGACTGGCTTCAATGCAAAAAATTCAAATATGTTATTTGGGGGCCAATTTCTCACTTAAAAATAAGCAGTCAACGCCTGTATTGAATTTCCTCCCCTCTCCGGTAAAATATTTAAGAGATAGGTAATGGACAGTGATTGGAAAATTATTTATAGACTAGGCATAAATCATATACCATAGCTCACGACTGTCACATTTGTTTCCCTTACTGTTAAGCTATAACTAGCTCTCCTATTTTATATTTGATTTTCACTTAATTACAGTTTTAGTAGAGAGTTATTAGTAACATGTATCTTAAAAGAATGGGGGTTTTAGTAATCTGGTGCTGGAAGCGAATTCTGTAGATCAAGTGGATGAAAAGTAATAAGAAATGAAAGAATATACAGCAGAGGAGAAGAAAAAGGGACCATATGGAACACTATACAGAAAATAAGAACCAGATGGTTTGACATACTTTGAGGCTCGATGGTTTTTTAAGGACTATAACTGAAGGAAAAATAGAAGGAAGAGTCCCAACAGGAAGGCTGAGGGATTAATAAATAGACCACATAAAGACTTAAGTATGTATGCACATTAAAGGATCTACCAGGTAACTAGCAATAGAAATGGAAGGACGACGGGCCTCACTCTACCAATCTTGGGATCGAACGACCCATTATTATAAAAAAGACGATTTAAAAAAGCAAAGCACAGGCGCATCCAGTTATCGTCCTGAAGAGCGATTTTTCTTTACCATGACGCTCCAAAACATGGGAAATTCCATTTAAGCACATTAAAGTATTCCTTCTTTTTCTTTTCACTGAAAAATAGCAGAGCGCCGAATCATTACGGAGCGTATCAGGAAGAGGGGGGATAAATTTCACGGTAGGGAAACAAGGGAGCATCTAGGCTGTTTTGTTGCTCCCATTAGACCGTGGACGTCACATTAAAATGCCCACATCAAGAAGAACCTGGCCATGTCACGGCTCTTGTTTCTCAAAACAGACACGCCGGAACCCTTCTGGGGGCGCAAGACCCTACTCCAAAGAGGGTCACAGCAAGCGCCCGAGCCGTGCACCGTCACATTTTGAGGGAGACTTACTAGTACAAACACACAACCGGGCGCCCACGCCGAATAAACCAAAGTGTGCCCGGGGTGGTCGCTTTTGGGAACCCAGCACATATTAAACGTCGGCCTTAACCAAATTAGTTGGTTCAGCAGTACGCACATCAGAGACCTCCCAAAACAACTAGGAAAAGGTTAATTTGGTTTCAAGTGTCAAGACATTTATTTGACGCTTCTTACCACGCTTACCAAGACGGTTAGGAATGGAAATATCTCGCCGTTTTACGTTGCCTTGAAAATAAGAATGAAAACACTCGTGGATTAGGCCAAATGTTGGATTACCACGGGAGTACATGGAACATATCGCTGCAATAAATGTTTCTGGCACACTTTAAAAATTAGCAGATAATGACTAAAGGAAAATAAATTTTACTATTCAGGCACTCGAGGTGAATGCATATTTCTATGGATGTTCTCAACCCTAAAATGTAAAATAAATACTAGCAGAACACGAAGAAAACTAACAACTAAGTTTTTTAGCATAGCGTTTTAAAACCAAAGACTTTTTTAGATATAAAAACTCTTCAAATGACCCCTCTATATACAAACGTTAACGTCCAAACACACCCAACCTTCAGAAATGTTTTTCACACATGCGAAAAAGGCATCCTAATTCCGAGGAAATTCCGAGCCACTCGAATGCCTGAAGCGAAAGATGACGAAAAATGAATGGGATTAAGATCTATTATCATCTTATTAGGCTGCCTATCATCAGCGAGCGACATCCACTAATTTCATAGTAAAGTGGTTCTGTAATTCCTCCGCCAGGTTCTCTTTCACTGGTTCATTTCCAGGTTCATTAGAAATTCAATCAGCAATCCTTCAAAACATTTTTCAGGTGTGCTGCCTTCACTCTCCTCAAACCATACCTTCTATCAGACCGGTTACTTTCAGAATTCATCCCTGAGCATTCTCTTGAGCATTATATCATACATTTTCTTACTCCGAGGCTTGTAATTGAATGTAATATAATACTCTACCAATCCCGTCCTCTCCATCCAACGTTGCACAATGATTTCCCCTCCCAAGCACCACGTCATTCAAGACTGATCCTCTCAAACCAGCAATTCAGACAGAAAGCACGAGATAAAAATAGAATGGAAAAATATTACATGTTAGGGGAGAGAAGCCTCAATATAGCATAAACCTGCTCTTTACAATAGATGCTGAGAGGATCACGGTCCCATTCGATAAAGAAATTCATGATACTCCGTGTAAGTGTAAGTGGGTAAGTGTTCCGGAAATATCGTACAACTACGGTATTAACAATTGAGTCCACCGCGTTGTCATTACTCTAGACAGTGCAAAATTAATCCTAAATATCGTGCAAAACTGTCCATATTAATATGTTGATTCTAGGCATATAAGGCAATTTTTGTAACAAAAAATCTCTGCACAAAAATTATCAACAGAATTTGGCCATATATTTTCCCCCTATAGCATCATAGAATACAAATACGCAAACAGGATAAATGAACGAATGTGGTAGAAATCATTTTCTACTACATTAACAAAAAAGGTAGAATATATCTTTTAAAGCCACAGTGACTTAGGAATGATAGGCAGAATTTAGTAAATAGGGTAAATTTTCAGATTCAAAACAAATGACCGAGAGGCAGAACCCATCAGCAAAGGCGTCAAAGACGATGCCTCCCTTATTGGCTGGAATATTTTCCCATCTAATCTGCGTGAAAAATGGGAGTAGATCGGTTCACCTTGCGTCCAAGTTTGACTTCGTCACCTTCTCAAGTTCTCGAATTCTATGCGAAACAGGACATAATTGTACCATAATGGATTCCCGTTCCTGCTCTTTACCCCACTCTCATCCATTCATTCCTCCATTGGCCCCATTAGAAAACTTTCTTCGCAAATTCTGAACCTCGGCGCTTTCCCGCGAAACACCTCAGTTAGCGATTTAAAATTCCCAAAAAAGACCATTTTTTGGGAATTTTAAATCGCTGAAAGGTGAAAGGTGAAGGACGCCCATCACATCAAAAGAAAAAATAGCAGAAAAAAGTGTCACAGTAAGGATGTATCTGTACCTTTACTCCCTCCCACACCACACCATGATCCTCCTTCATCGATATTTCGAACCGCAATGAAAAAAAGGACGTTCTCCACGCCATCAACTATTCTAAAGGGATATCTTGCAAGAGAAGGGGGAATAGGAAAAAGACAAGGAGTTGAGAATGCAGCGAATACACGTCCTCTTGAAAATGGAAAATTATTCCTCTGTCAAGCTACGAAAAATGGCATACTCCCCGTAAGAAATGAAGACTCTTTTCTTGCTCTCCTATCCCTTCCAACGCATCAAAAGTGTTTGTTGTTTCGAGTTAGGAGGTGCGTTTTTTAATTTTCGATACTTTGGCATTGAAATATAAATCTTTTCACGAAAAATAACGCGATGCACTGCATAGTAATGAATTGATTAGTGTGATATCAAACTGCATTGCACACCGCAATTCACATTTATCACAGTGGGTCCCCAAGCGTGGTGAGATTTTAAGAGTTTCCATATAGCACTAAAATGAAAATATTCCAAGAAATAATGCGCGATACACCGAATAATGGATTGTATCGTATGATAAAGAATTACATAGTACATCGAGTTTTATCGCAGTACGTCGCATATCGTGATGACATTTTCAAAGTTCGATATCGCACTTAAATAAAATTCTTTAAATGACAAATATGCGATGCACTAATACTGAATGACATTACATAATAACGTAACACACTACCCACCGTATTGTAACGTAGTACGTCACATATCGTGGAGTGTTTTTGGTATAACGCTAGAATATAGTTATTTTAACGAAAATTACGCGATGCATCGTATGATGAATTAATCCACATGATATCACACTACATCGATTAGCACATCATATCTCAGTACATTGCATATGGTATAAGGTCCCACAGTCACGACGGTGAATTAAATTGAATTATTATCGAATCGAATAAGGCATTGCAACTATTCGCATAGCTGGCAGTCTCAGGCGTAACGTAATGAAAATATTTCCCCCTAAGAATGAAAGGTGAATTTATATCACAGTAATTTCCAATATCATATTGCTACGATACATTGTGGAAAAAGTAGTGCTATACACTCGTATTTTATTCCACCTTAAATTAGATAGCCATGACACTTAAATATATTGCATGTCGCAACGTATCAGTTCACAAAGAATGCTGCCCATTACAGCCGTAGACAGTAGATTGCATGACATCGCATAAAAAACATTGCACAGCATACTGCGATATAGCGCAAGGTATAGATAGCGTACCGCCGCATATTGAATTTCATAAAAAATTCCATGGTCATTGCATTCAATCCCTAATCGTATAATATCGACTCCCTTCACACTGTGACATGTTGCATAGTCTGTGCGATCGGCACCTCAATTTGATATTACACATCCGATGATTCAAAATATCGGACAGGCCTAGTCATAAATAGGTATTCAGAAAGTTTTGGACTGTGGTGTAATTGACCACGTCTGTCAATACTACATTTTGTATTCTTTCCCGCACACGCCACTGTGACATCAAAGGAAATTTATAATTTTCCACTTCAATATTTCTTAATTATGGAAAACTCTCAGATACATTTTCCTTATAGATTTGTTTCGCCACTGGCAATCACGATGAAAATCTTTAAACATTTTACGTTAACACTTTTCCGAGGAAAATGACGGCAAGTAATGAAACGTCTAATTTAACTGTATTATCACTGAGATTTGACCCATTTGCTCGGGTTCTGAATGAACTATTTCTAGAAAAAAATACCCCGTACTCCAGCATTGTGAAAATAAATGACAAAGGGCGTTCATTCCCTAACCCATTATTAGGTTTGAAAATTCTCTTTTCAGCTTAGTTTTCACTCAATAAATCGGAGGTCCTCATTGCCTCCAAGACAGTTAACGATCGAGTGGGAGCAAAACGAATAGAGGCAATTATTTGGCAAGTATTATACTAAGACGATCAAGTTTTACTGAGGACTCTGATTTTCTTAAGATTTCAAATATTCCTACGGTATGACCTAGATTTCATAGCAGAGAAAAAATTATTCCACTGAGCTATGTCTTTTCAGAGGTTTAGGAATTATACCACAGGTCAAACCTAGCTCCTCTGGCGTGATATAGTAAAGACATTATAAGCATCATGGACAAAGTCTTTTCTGTGTGTACCTTTTTAAGTGCTGATTACCTAATAGTTGAGTTGATGAATGCAATATTTATAGAACAAAAAATAAAGCGAACCCCCGAGATGAACTTTGGCATAAATTATTTATAGAAAGGAATTTAAAAATAATAAACATATTTCTCCACCTAAGGGGTAGACATTGTTTTTACTCCCTAAGGTACAGAATGTCTTTAAAACCTGGTTTAATTACGTTCAAATCCTCAATAATTATACATTATTGACTTCCATTGGTGAAAATGTGATATTTAGGCACATTATTTACCCCCTTTCTAATGTCTCATGGTTGAGCAATTAAAAATCGCCGTCCGAAATTAATAGAGTCACACCTGGAGAGCACATCTGAATCACCCCAGGGAAGTGTCCTTGGATCATATATTTTAAATTTATTCATTTATGATCTTCCCTCTCAACTTCTTTCTTCCAAAACTCATTCCCTTCTTTACGCCGATAACTGCAAGATATTTAACCAAAGTAAAAACTCCTCTGACTGTCATGATAGTCAAGACGCCTAGCATTAAACCTCAGTTTTGTCCAATGCCAGGAGGCTAAATTTAAAACAAAAAATTCAAATAGTATGCCCATTACCGTAAATAAATCCCCTATTCATTTCAAGTACGCTATCAATTCTACCATGTTCAATAGAGTTACTTCAATAAAAGATTTTGGCACACTAACGGATCAAAAACCCATTTATTCCGACCACATCCAGGCTATTAAAAGCAAATCAATGTACCTGTTAGGCTTACTTTCAGGTCCACTGAAATTAAAGACCCCAGAGCATTACAATATTAATTCACATCTATTTTCCACCCCATTTTTCATCTATTGCTCCCCTACATGGTCGATGTTAACCCCAAAAAATCTTAAATATTTTGGAACTCATTACTCAATTCTTTACAAATATTCTTTAAAAAACATAGTCCATCCTCCTCGCAACTTTTTCTTTGATGCTGTCTTGTCTTCATTTTCCGTTTATAATCTAAATAATAACGTCCTGAAAATTGATTTTAAACTCATATATTTGCTATATAGCACTCAGAACTCGACCATTCACTGCCCTGACCTAATTTATTTCATTAAATTCAGATTAGACCCGACCTATCAGGACCCACTCATTGCTCCATATACCTACTCACAGATTATCAGTCACCAACTGCTCAATTATTTTCCGCCTCTCTTCTCTCCTAAATTCCTTTCCTGACAGCATTGACCCTTTCTCCTTATCTTCCAACGTCTTCTCTAAGCAAACGATTTCTCATTTCCAAATAAAATAATCTCTTCTGCCTCGCCATGCTGGGATTTTATTTGTTTAACTTCTTCTTGTTAATGTTTTTTCGCGAGTCCTTCTCTGTTTTTTGTATTTACCACTCTAAAAAGGCATTATAATGTATGTAATCTTTTTTCTCAAATAAATAAAGAAATAGGTAATTTAGCTTGAAAATTAATAAAATATAATTTGCAGATGCAAGTAGCATATTTCAAGACCCACGGTACATTAGTCTATAATTACTAAATAAACAAAGGTGATTGACGTATCAGATACTTTTGAACGGAAAGAATATGATATAATATATATTTTTACTTCAATTTAATGCTCTTTTATACACTCTTTAGGATGAAACATTCTGGGGATATGTGTTCCTTTCAAAACAGACAAAGCTACCTCAGTAAGAATAATAATGAAAAGTTTGAATATTGATAACGATGAGTATAATGCACTTAAAACATGAATAGTCACTATTATGACCTATTAAAGTATAAAATTGGAAAGCTGAGCTAAGAGCAAAGAATTGAGCTCAAATCAAGGGAATTCTGAGCGTGAAATTGAAAAAATTCATTTTTACGTCGTAACTTAAACTCATTAAATTTCCACTGTGAATTCCTCACTTTGCCAGAATCGCTTCATTCATGCATCTTTATCACATTTTCCTTTCTAGACTTTCAATAATCTCGTGGTGGTGGTCTAGCCTTGTCTCACCAAACAGCGGTTTCGTCTCAAATCCCCGACCTCCGTCTCGTCTCCAACGAGACTCGAGAGTAAGTAAAGAGTCTCTTGGCAACCCTAGCGTGAACCTTCAACTGTCACCCACCAAAGCTACCTCCAACGAAATTGGACGCGTGGTCAAAAGGCCATCCGGACGCTTAGATTCAAGTGCACGCAAGACATGAGAAGGAAGACAAGTTTGACGGCGAGAAGGAATAAGACACCAGCCGGGAGGGCTTTACCGAGAGCCGAGTGAGATACCGCTGCGATACATCCTCCAAGGAGCAAGAGGAAATCTGAAGCTTCAACATCCATCAGGTGAGCTTGAATGGGGATCTTGACAGGTTGTTAGGACACCAGCCATTCCAAGAAGATAATGATTATTCAGAGAAGTGGACCACCTAGAGAGGAAAATGACCACCAGCCGAAAATTCAGGGCTGTAACTTTAAATATGTAGGGATGTAAATCAAACGATAATAAGTTATAACTTCACCACATAATAGCTCAATGAAATCGTGTGCGCAATATATAAAGAGATTTCTCAGATTGCAAAACGCTGACGTGTAATTCATAGGCAAGGATACTTGCACTAAAATTCTATTCAATTGTAAATCAGCGCAATTAGTATTTAAAGTGTTATTGAGATAACTTAAACTGAATAGAAACACGATTGCATACACAAATGGTTTAAAAAAATATTTTTTTCAGAATATAGCACTTGAAAAAACAGTGAAGTTCCTGATAGGCATCTAATATGCTTTTCTGTTTTCAAGAAAAACTCGCGAAAATGTAATTATTTTTTCTTAATAGGATTTTAAGGCATATATATAATTACTTATCCACGTGCTTTTTCAGTATAATAGATAAGACATAATAAGGATATTTTAGGGACATTATCTACGTAGGCTATGAAATATTGTAACCTTAACGAGAAATTCATTGCGTAGCAGGATAAAATTCCACGTGTATCAGCCTTTAGGACTAACAACTCTTTTTTGAGAACAGGTTATTTATAACGTGTACCATGCTAATGTTTTAGTATGTCGTTATGTACTCATTTTTTATAACTTTGTCTAAATATTTATCTACGTTAAGTCTTTTGATTTCGCATTCATGGTGGAGGCAGGTGCATTACTTTAAAAGCAACGTCAGTGTTTTTTTGTATTATATGACTCTTCTGTTGCATTCCAAATTATATCATGAATCGTTTCTTACGATCAATCCATCAACTTTGTTCTTAAAATATGGCTGAACCGGTCTAGATTACAATCGTATTACATCCTATGAATTAATGATCCAGTTTAAGCCACTACAAGATCCATAAATTATGAAAATAAGACGTTAAATTAAAAAAAACTTAAGTTTTATTTAAAAAAAACGTAAATTTAATTTGCATCCCAATTCCGGAAACAAGTAAGATTTATGTTGCTTGAGTTTCTGATGATATGCAGCATCAAATTATAATATAAAACACAACAAGAGGAGCCAGTGAACAGCATATGGACGGCTAAAACTCCAAGAGTTCCACAATAGTATACAGATAGAAACTAATATACGTTTCCAGCAACTGCTGTGGTGTGACTTTGAGGAGATCAACCACGTCGTTCCATTACATAGACGAAAGTTTCGCAGCAGTTGTACAAGTCTTTTTATGGTTGGACGGCGCCTGCAGCAAAGCCAAGAAAACTGTCTTCGAGGAAATGGAACGATGTGGAGGATATCCCAAAAGCCCACATTCTTCGCTTTGCAAACTGTATTGCATCCCTGGGAGCCTACAGAGAAATAAAACTTCGTGTTTACCTTCTAAATCGGTGAAATATCTTGGAATGAGATATTTTCCTAAATATTTCAACAATTATAGGTTGTGCCATGTGTCATTGTATGCATGATGCTCTTTAAACTTACTAGGTACTACTAACTAACTAGGTAACTAATTATTCCGAATAACTTGCGGACCAAGCTACCACCCGTGATTATAAGTGCTATAGCAAAACATTATTAAGTAAAATTGAAACGACCGAATTACAAATTATTATTGTTAGGTCGGTTCTTAGTATTTTATTCAGCATTATTATGAAGCTTTTGCCAAGTATTCCTCAAGCTTAGTATTAATCGAGGATAATTTATAGCTTCATTTATAATAAATAATGGCGGAATGTAGAGTATTTGTAACGGTTATTTGATGAAAGCGGGCACTAAAATTGTGTATTAAGCAAAATATCTTGAGTCGGCGCTTACACAGAAAAAAAGTCAGGGTTTTTTTTTTCAGAGAAGATACAGTCGTATGCGCCAAGTTATGACGCTGTGAATTTTCTACACGAAAAGCTCGAAGCCAAAATGAGTTGAGGAATAGAAATTGTAAATAAATAACACTCTTTCAGAAAAAAACAAAGAACTTGGAAGGCTGCCCTAAGTGATTGGATAGGTCTACATCACACGGCAACATAAATCGAAGACCTTGGGAAATAAAGAGGGAGGTCGAATACGGAAAAGTTTTTGATACATTGTAATAAAACCACATGGATCAGGATAATTTATCATAAATAATAAGAACTATGGCCGGTCAATAAACCGTTCACACAGCATTAATATGAGATATTTTAGAAAAGTCCACACCTCGGCATTATTGTAATTTCTTTAATTAAAAATTAAATTATCGGCATAAAAAATAAGCAGTGCGCACGATATTTTCCCTTGAGATCATGGTAATCAAATCAATGTAACCATACTGGAAGATGTCGACGGATCAGTATATCACGGGATGTAAGGGAAATGGACGGGTCGAGGACAAGGATGGCGGGGTCAGCAGGGAAGGGGTGTGATACATCGTCCTTCACCGGCCTTCATGTAAAAAAATAATAAATCAACCCAGTGGAAATACTTCCTTTTAGCTGTTCCCTTCCACCGTTAAAACACGTCTCCCTAACCATGCCACTCAAAAAAACGACTCCTTAATGAATTATGCAAAAGGGGTTGATTCGGGGTAGTCTCAGAGAGGCTGGAAAGGGTAGGGGCAGGAGATGAAAAAGAAATGCCTCGTGGAGTAATAAATAAAAAAATGAATTCTGGATGGACTGCGATGGAACATTTTGGGGTGGCAGCGAGGGGGTCACCCCCGAAAGAGTTGAGAAAAAAATGTGTCGGCGGGATGACACGGTATTAAGAAATAAGTCAAGATGTTAAGCAAGGGTTAGGAGTAAGGGAGGACGTTGGATGAACGAAACTGGCGCAAAAATATGGTACTAATAATTAAAATAAAATGTCACGAAGACGATGAGGAGGGAAATTCTGGGGATGAGCTATAAGTCATCCGGATGAAATGATTTTCACATCGAAACTCCAATTCACGCAGATTTCTCAGCCAAAATACACTATTTCACATTAGAAATTGCGGCGGTTTATTTAATATGCCCTAAGCAATCGTAAAATAGAGGTAGGTAGCATGTGGGGAATGTCAATGTATGGAAGATGAACAACGTGTCAATGTATGAAAAATAATGTTAAGATGAGGGTAGGAGAGGATTTGTAGTTACTGCTGGACAAGTTGTACGTGAAACGCGAAAAAGAACGTTCATATCAATGAGTAAATCTTAACTGACACATAATCTAAAAATTAAATACTCCCTCTTCTTTGCTGATGTTGCTCATCCCACACCAATATTTCCCCCGGAGCGTTAAATTATACCATTCTATTATTAACACATCATAATTAATTATTTAATTAATTGCCTTTATTGCATTTTTAGCCAGGTCCTTTTAAGCCACATGGCTTGTCAGAAGGTTCCAATTAGTTCATACAAGCGGCATGTTATTACACAGTACACACAGTAGAAAAATAATAAAAATATTTATAAATATAAAAATAAAATAATTACATTTGTATAACAGATACACAAATAAATATAAATATAGTGCCCAATTATTAGGCATTACAAATTTTTAATTTCGTTAATTAACCATTCTTTTACATTTTTCTTAATTTCTGCCATTCCTTTTAAATCGCGCAATTGATTTGGCATACAATTAAAGATATTTGGTAAAACATATTTAGCCAACCTTTTGCCATATAAATTATAATAATCATACGTTATTAACATTGGGGTATTTCTTTTAGACATACGGTGTGTATTCTTACAGGGAACTTTGTATTATTTCTTCAAATAATTTTCCACAATGATTAACCATTTAAACAATTTATCTACAGTTAAAACATTATATTTTACGCAAAGTGATTTCAGGTCAGTGTTATTACAATATGAAAACCCATCCGAAGCAATTGATTTCAAAATTCTCTTTTGGTTTCTAATTATTGTATTTAACAGTGTGTTAGAGGCCATCCCCCAAACTGTGATTCCATATCTCAGTATGCTCTCAACCATTGCAAAATAAATAATTAATTTTGTCTTTGTAGGTACAATGTGTTTAAGCATAAATATTTGATAAGCCACAATTCTTCTTTTTTTATTAATTTTGTCAATATGGAGGGGAAATTTGAAGTTATCATCTATGATCACACCAAGATAGTAATACTTTTCTACCTGGTCCAATAAAGGACAGTTGCAGTTATCAACAAGATCAATATTATTATCATGAATACATTTGTAGGAATGGATTTTTATATTTACTTCTTTCCTCATTTTGCTCATTGAGGATATATGCATAATCGACGTTTTACCTTTTTTTATAATTAAATTATTATCATGCGCCCAAATGTTTAACATATTAAAGTCTATTTGTATCCTTTTATGGCATGTTTCAAAATTTTTATGGACACTTACTAACACAATGTCATCAGCATACATGATAATTTTAGTATGCCTAATAGCCAAACATATATCATTAATATATATCAAAAAGAGGAGAGGTCCCAGAATGGACCCCTGAGGAACCCCATATTTTATAATCTCAGTGTCACTATAAGTATTATTTATTTTAACTATCATCCTTCTATTGGTTAGATAACTCTCAAACCATAACAAAATATGGCCCCTAACACCAATTCTCTCTAATTTACATAAGAGGATATTTATATCTAAAGTGTCAAAAGCTTTCCGAAAATCGATGAAAAGGGCTATTACAGAAAAACTTTTATCTAAACTTTCATTTACAAGGCTTGCGAAATGTTCAAGGGCACCTTTAGTTCCTTTAGATTGAAGAAACCCATACTGATGCTCAGACAGAGTATTTTTAGCATTCAAGAACCGTAAGAGATGATTATAAACATATTTTTCTAAAATTTTGTCAACTGAACTTAATATAGAAATTGGCCTATAATTATTGAGGTCAGTTTTATTTCCACCTTTGAAAACAGGTTTAATAGTAGCAAGTTTCAAGTCTTCAGGGACAAACCCTTCTCTAAGACTATTGTTAATAAAATTAGTCAAGATTTTTACATTGAAATTTGGATTTTTCAGGTCCTTCATTCTATTATTGTCATGACCTGGGCATTTTATTGGGAGATTAGATACTATATCCCTCACATCCTTGTTTATGGCCTCAGGGATGTAGATGCTATCAAGTGAGGGAGTACATAAAGAGGACTCAGGAAGCAGTTTGATCAAGCAATTATACTTAATTTTTTCCACTTCTGAGGTAAAATTTTGTAAGAAACTATTTGCTAATGTATATTTAGAAGTATTTTTACCATAGAAATATTTTATCAAAGATATTTTATGGCCATTTGATTTACCTCCAGTTAATTTTTTTATTTCCTCCCATAACTTCTTAGGATTGTTAGCTAAATTGTTAAATCTATTATAAAAGTACAATGACTTGACTTTCCTCATCTCTTTATTTGTGAGATTTCAGTAGTGGGAATATTTATTCCTATTCAAAATATTAGATGGGCATTTTTTGAATATCCTAAATAATTTATCCCTATTAGCAATCATATTGTAGAGTGCTTGTATAAGCAAGCAACAATTGCAGTCAACTGAAGTGTATTCCTCCCAACTTCATTGTATGGCCGTGATACTTGAGTATGCCAGGTAAAGCATGAGTGCAGGATAATGTCAGATAATTTGAGTAATCTGAGAAGTGTACGTGGTAAAAGGAGGATTGATGTTATTGTTGCGATTAAGTGGATCATGAAAGAATGTGGGTTGAGTGCTCCACTAATGGGCGTAAATGAAAGGATCGTGATTCATTGGTTTTTACAATTCTAAGAGAATGGAGGAGAGTCGAACAGTCAAACAAATATATGATAGTAAAATGAATGACGTGAGAGGAAGGGGTAGGCAAAAAGACTGAGAGAAAGTACATTAGGAGTATAAACAATGGTACACTGTGTACGAATCAGTCCATGAATCTAGCAGGAGATTTGCAAGGTGAGGAAAGTTTGGAGGAAATTGTTAAAATCGGAGCCGATTTCTATCCCTTACGGCGAAAATAAGAAGTAGGCAACGTCAACTCCAAAATGGAACGGTATAGTATGTATTTATGCATTAAATAGTAAGAGATATTAAGATGAGGGCCTAAGGGGAGGATTTATAGCTATTGCTGGACAAGTTTTACGACAAACGCGAAAAATTGCGAATATAATGGGTAAATCTTGACTGAGACATAATCTAAAAATAAAATATTCCCTCTACTTTGCTGCTGTTGTTCATCCGACACGATTATTTCATCTGGACTGTCAAATTGTAACATTCTATCATTAGCACATCATAATTATACTATCGCCGTCATCCAAAGTAAGACCATCGATACAATTACGTAAGGTGCGCGATTCCTCAAATGAAAAATTGACTGTTTATTCTGTGTTTTTAAAAACATTTTTCTTTCTCGAGTTTTTCCAAAACAATAATTATTACTAGTATTCTACCGATTAGAATAGGTTACAATACGCCTCATCCGACCCTATAGTTTTAGAGTCCCTTTGTCCTCACTGATTATCTCATCGGCTCAGACTACGAGAACTTCCAACCTCCCTTAATTCCATAAACCATGCCTAAACTTTGCCTATACATTATATATTCTGTTCTTCTACAGAGCATTATGCAATCTATAATGGTCTTCAACATGAACCTCGTATCTATATGCATATTCCAACCATCGACTTTAACCTCTCCCAGTCTCCTCCAGCAGCCTAAGATACCAAGTACTTCTTTCTATTATTATGTATATAACTCATATTTAGTAACCTTAAGTTAATTAACTTTATGTTATATAGGAAATATCATAAAATTGACAGTGGCATGCTTCACTTCGTAGACGTTTATTTTATAAGTACTCATGATTAATGATAATACTTAGTACTTTTCTACAAAATTCTTTGTAATTATTTATCATTCTCTTTTAAAAGATACTTCTACATTCTATTCCAAACCCACTTTTCAAACGCTGGCAATCTTTTCTCACCCTCTATATCCACGGTCCAAGTCCCAAGAATTGGAATACATATCAGTAAATCATCACTTCAGATCCCCAATGATGAAGCATGGCGCGCTTACCACATTCCGTGCACCATTGATCTGGCCTTTAACATATGCGTGATAGAGCACGAGGAGCAAAAGGAAATAAACGAAAGCAACAAAGATAACCATTCTCGAGTAAAAGAAACAAAAGGAAAAAGCACAGAAGATGAAAGGTGGATATTTGTCAAAAAGAAACGAATTATTAACGCACAAACGATCCGAAAAATAAAAGCTAACTCTTCTTTGAGTTGGATCCCTATGAGATACGGTCATGCGGAACAGTCAATGTGAATCATGCTTGTTTTCTTTTTTAGCAAAATTTCGACACCCATAAACTTTGCATGACTCTCCATCCGTCTCCCACAAGGAAAATTCAATGGAAAAAAGCTGTGAGTTGGTCACCTCTTATTTCGTGGCCCAGCCAATTACCAACTGGCTACCTCGAAGAGACCTTTTGTTAGATAATGGGCTTGTTTTTCGATTAACGGGAAGTTAAACGACGGATGCAGTAGTGAAACTCGTGAGAGGCGATACTCGAACAGAGCGATAGACAAAATAACCTCCGGCTCAAGCCAACCTTCCTCATCCGTTTGACTCACCCAAAAAGATACAATTGATTTTCTGGGGAGCGTTTCCGATACACAAGTAAAGGCGAAGCATAGATTGGTTCCCAGTGTTCATAAACTCTCTTTTCCTCTACATGCTAGTTCGAGTGTGCAGCTATCAAACACTTAGGCCGGGTTTTATAGTGTATAGTTAATGCTAACCGCAAATGACATTGGTTTTCCGTTAACTAGTTATTTATAGAGAGTTCGGGTTTTGAGTAAGAACTTTTCGGGTCAGACTATCGATTAGTTGAGATGAGAGTTATAGGTAGGGGAATGCCATAAGTTTTTCATATCTAGTGAACACTTAACTATAGGTTGTAAAACTGGGCCTAAATGAAATGGAATACATTAACCCAAGATGAACTGCAATTAATTCTAAATACTGAGTTCGTTACGTTCCATTGCGAGTTTAACAAAAAATATAGATGACCGGCGAAAAGAAATCCTGGAGGCTAGAGCAAATAGACTATTTACTAGAGTGGCTTCAAAAAAGTTAATCTCTGAGTATTGAATTATAAAATAATAATACCTCAAAACTCAAATTTTACAAATTTAAATTTCTAACCTATTTGTAGTGTGAAATTAATCTGTTTTAGTAGCCTGATAATAGAAAAATTATTTTGAAAAAGCGCGCGCTATATTTTGAACGCATGCTTATTTTACCCACACTACTGCTACTGGAAGGATGTTGAGTTGGAATGACTTGAGCAAGCAGAATCAAGACTTGGATATAAACATGCAAATTGATGTGCAAACCGTAGGTAATGATGAAAAGACGGAAACGCAGGCTTATGAAGAATGCAAAAATTATCTGCTTTCATGGTCATGGCCAGAAATCAAGGTAGCACCTGTTCATGTTTGCACAGTGGTATTCGTTTGGGGGTTTTGGTCTTAGGATTAGCAGTGTAAAATATCATTACTTGCCTCAGGGGAAGGGGTTCCCCGAGGTTTTATTCGGTGGTATTAACTTCTTCGGAGGAGGGTGGATTTCATGCTTCAGATAGATTTTACGTAGTAGATCATATCAATAATGCCTCTGAGGAATAAAGTTTTTTGACTCCTCCTATAAAATAGAGTACAGAACCGAGAGAGGTAAAAGTTTGCTGCTGATGAAAAAAAACAACAGCAGATAATTAATCGTAGCTTTCCAGAAATAGCATAGTAGTAAAAGGATACTTGCTAAGAGAGGAAAAAGAATTTTAATGGTGTGTTTTTATAAAATTCAAATCCGAAGCAATAAATAAATGCACTCACATTGAAGTTTAAAAGAATCATAAACTATTATTTACCTCCTTAAGTCTAAAGGTACGTGAACTTTTGAAATATATTTTCTCTTCAACCTTGCCTTATTTTACCGAGGTAATAATTAACAAGTAAAACATCTACTTAATTAAGGGTGTCTTGGCTATTAAAAATGAAAAACATGATTACAAGAAGCTGTTATTATTTCATTAATGATTTTCAGTTCTGATCGGATCTGATTATAATGGTTCTCTGGGAATGATAACGCTCGACATTCACAAGCTTTACCAGAACATACTAATATATATTGTTGACGAGCGGAAGATACCCGTTGAAATTCAACGGGTGTGAAAAACATTAAATTTATTTTTTATAATAAAACCACAAAGCCCGAAGAAAAACAGTATGCGTGGCCATTTGAGGAGTTCGTAACCTATCTTGTATGTTGTGTTCGTTTTAGTAGACACACTGACAGTTTTCCAGGTGCACGGAGAGATGAGTGACTATTGGTTCACTTTCATTCACGGGAAACCCAAAAATCGGCCATACAGACTCATTACTACTTAAATAGCAAAGGTTGATAGATGGTCACCTCGTCCCTCCGGTTCTCTTGAGCCGTCTTCTGAGTGATTAACACCTTGATCGCTTCCCTTGTGTACATACATATATTTGCATTCCATTACTTAATTCAGTTGCACTATTCAACATTGATATGTGCGTTGATTATCTTAATCCGGATTGGACAGAAGAGTACAATCCAGCGGTTGACAAACATCAAGAGGAGTAATGGCAGCAGAAGCCATGTTTATTTGACCTTTGAATCCTCCATCAATGGGACTGCGCCTTCGGCATAGCCATAATCATTCGTTTCGGTTGCAAAATAAATATTGTGATTCTTGGTGCACTTGTCGATTTTCATGCACGGGTGTTGTTAATTGTGCAGAATTTCCGTTCTGCTTTCGGGTAAGAAGCATGTAGTGGCGTCATTATATTTTCCGCCATCTTAAAGCAGATTGAAGGTTTTAAACAGATGGGTCTGTATTTGAACCAGATTTAGAGCTGGTTACCCATCCGTATGTTGGTTAAGGATGAAATTTGTGCGATTATTAGCGTAACCCGAGAAACACCACGGGGAGATGGTCATGAGATCGGTGGTGGGCATGCCTTTGAGCATCCATGTCTAGCCTTTGTCGTTTTTCTTTCAAGGGCTCATTTTCTCGCAAATAAGACATTCATTTTGCTTAGAAGATCTTTTCGAAAGGTTACTCTTTTTTCTATTAGGCATGTGGATGGATATACTTTTAAGTCAAAGGAGGGGAAACACAGCGGTGAGTGAGAGTCTTGAATGGGTAACTCGATGATTGAGTGAATGTACCTAAGTTAACACTTTTAAACATATAAATAACTCGTGACGTTAATGATGTGGGAATTGGTCTAAAAAACAGTTCGCAATCGTAATTATAGGCAGACGGTTTCACTACGTGTAATACATCTGAGTATTAAACGATAATAAACAACGCCGTGTTTGTTGTAGCAACATAGGCATTATTACCATTGATATTCGCTGCACGTAAATATTCTTGCACATATAATTGTATGTGTAATCAATTAATTTCCTTTATGTGTATTGTTTACTACGTAAGTGTTCTCTCATATACATGCAGTGCCACTTTGAGAGCTACTTTGAGAAAGACGTTGAAAAGTATACTTGTTGTAAATACGTATTGAATCGTATCGATTACCTCCCGAATCAATCTATCATGGGCTCCTTGGGACTCTGGGCCCTCTTTATTCAGATTTGCTTTCTACATTCTATCATGGGCCTGTAGGAAAACGTGATATTTAATAGTTAAGAGGCGTGTATATCCTTTGAAAATCAAATCTATGGTTGTCAAGGAAATGTGTTATTGTTGATTTCAGATAAAAATGTGATATTTTTCAACTGAGAACATGAGTAGCAGAAAAATACGGAGCGTAGAAGAAAATCGATTGATAAAATTAGAACTTATATTTATTCAGCCATCCGATAAAAAAATTCAAGCCCTATATCTTGAGTGAAAGTACTTTTAAAAAGTAAAACATTAAACCACTGCACCGAACCCAATGCTTGCCATTGACCACCAGGGGGGACCTTCAGGGGGCCTTTGGGGGCCCTGAGGGCTTTTTGATATAGCATATGTTACAACCAGATATGTTTTCAATCTGCATGCCAAATTTTCGCTCAATCGGTCCAGTAGTTTTTGCGTGATGGAGCAACAGACAGACAGAGACCATAACATTTTTATACATATTAGTAAGGATCACACCCTTAACCCTGAAAAAATAGGGTTTCGGTTAATTGAACCCTACAGTGTTTGTTGTCTATCAGTGACAAACTCGTGTTCCAAATTTCATCACAATAGGTCCTGTGGTTTAGGAGGAGATGTGGAACATACATACATACATACATACATACTCCGTGGCATTCGGACGCATCTACTTGAGCTCCCGATTTTACTGAGTTTTTGTGTGTGCTTTTTATCGCCCGACCTGCGTTTTTCGTACCGTCGTGTGCGTGAATACTTGTTCTTTCATTTTTTGCATAAACCATAACTGTACGTTCAATAGTTTGGTTTTTATTAGTGTTTTTGTGTCACCGTCAACTCGACTTGCAGTCACCGCGGAGTGAAGCCTCTGCCGCCCGGGCGAATGCCCGGTCGGACGCGGCAGTCTCGCAATCGGCTGATGAAGCCTCTTCTAACCATACTTCCTCTGCTAAAACTACTACTACAACTGTAATCACCACCGCATGCAGCATGGCATCTACTCCACCTACTTCACCTAGGAAGACAGCACCTGGCTCGCCTATACGAAACTTCAAGCAACTCAACTCCCCTGATTACTCTATCGATTCATTACCGTCGAGTACCGTTTTGCGTCGGGAGCATGGATCGCTTGTGGCCACCACAGCCGCAGCAGTGACACCTGAAAATTTAATTACGGTAACTACCAGTGCAAATAGTGAAAATATTACGAAAGTTACGCCCAGTGAAAATGTACGTAGCCCAATATTGCATGCTAGTGGGGTGGGTGAGAGCACGTCACTCTCCTCCGCTGATAATGCGACACTCCAAGTGACCTTGAAACCAGCTGCTCAACACTCGAGCTTTTCCTCGGGCCGTGTTAGTGGCCCTCCCCCTCCTCCCGAAAACCCCACCTCCCGTGATTTTGCTGCGAACTCCCTTATCGGAAGACGGGCTGCCGCCCCGCCTACCTCCACCTCCTCTACCCACCCTACACCTCATCGTCGTCGTAGCTACGCGTCGGCCGCGCGACCGCAGGGAGAGATCGCGGGGAAAACAGTCTTCGCCTTCCAGACGAAGAAAATCATCCCCACGGATTCCGGCCCGAATAAGAAAAAAGGCATAATTCTCTCCGCTTTACCTGACACTTCAATCCATTCTTATGTAATCAAACTTGGGGAGAAACTTGGAGGGGGGAATAACATTACACACGCAACCAGGTTGCCTCACCAAAGAATTTGTGTGTATCTGAAAACTGAGGAACTTGTGGACGAATTCATTACTGACCATGGTGGAATCTCAATCAATAACACATGGGTTGAGGCAAGAAGAATGGTAACCCGTACTGAGAAATTGATTCTACAAAAGGTACCTCCGGAAGTTAAAGATGGGGACTTGGCTGAAATTCTGAGTCAAGCAGTACAAATAGTATCACCCTTTTACCCTCTTTCCCTCGGTATGAAGACTGATGGTTATGATCACGTCAGTTCATGGAAAAGAATGGTATACGTTGTGAGACGTGATGGAATCTTTCTCCCTGATTCCTTCCTTGTTGAAATCGAAGACACTCCACACCGTATTTTTATTGAACATAATGATAACAGATGTAACATTTGTAATCGACATGGCCACATTTCGAGGGACTGTCCTCAAATCCTATTTTTGCAGGAAGAAGGAGATGTCAATGTTGACGAGGAGCGTATTGACGCCCGGCAGGAGGTAGTCCCTCCCCTCCCTCCTCCACAACCACCCCAACCTCCATCCCTCTCCGTTTCGGGCACCACACCCTTGCTTGTGCAACTTCTTGCCTCTGAATCTTTGCCATTGGGCGCTGAACTTTCTACCTCAAACGACCTTCCCCGCCACACACAGGAGGAGCTGGAGGAGTTGATTAAAAAACAGCAGCAGCATGCAGAGAATATTCCCTCACCTCCTCAACCACCCCGTCTCCCAGACTACTCTACTCACGGAGTAGTGTCGCCTTCTACCCCTCACGAAATATCCTCTCCTCTGCCAACAACCTCGAAATCATCTGTTTCTGATGTACCTGGACGTGGAGCCGGGGACGATGATATCTCACATGTTCCTGCACTCTCGCCCTTTACATCGGACACCCTAATTCCTGCCGATGATTCTCTCAGTGAATCGCAAGACTTCGATTCCCAATCGTTTTCCTCCTTTTCTCTCCTAACTAATGTAGACGACCTGTTTGAAGATCCTGTCACTGGAACGAGTGAAAGAATAGGTAAGAGGAAGAAAGGGATCGAGGAGGAGAGCAATAAGGAGACCGCTGTATCGCCAGATCGAAAGAGGGGTGTTAAGGCGAAAACCACGGATGTCGAGGGCTTTCGCCAAATAGAGGAGTTTTATTTAGACAATCCTGATTTTAGCGCCATTCCTTTCACTACTCTAGAGAAATATTTATCTAGCGTAAAGAGATTAGATCCGCGCAAAAAGGCTAAAGAACAACTTGTGGATATCGACGATCTCTTCAACACACTCTCTGAGTTGGACGGTAGAAAAATAGTGAAGGAGCAAGCCTTAAGAAACCGGATCCATAGACTTGTGCTTGCGCTCCAGCAATGACAAGTTCTATGTTTTTACCTATTTCACTTTCCACTTTTGTGTGCTGCGAGTGCCTTTACTCCAGAGGAGACACAATTTTCCTTTCACTGAAGGGATCGTGCTAGTTTTTGCGCTCCTTTTACAGTCACAAAGGAGAATCCAGCCATTTATTTTATTTATTTATTTATATATTTATTTATTTTTTTTACTCTATTTATTTATCTTATTACTATTTTTCCTTTCAGCCATGATTGGTTTTTACTTATTTTTTAACTCCTGATGAGTTCAACTTTTATCTCCTTAAAACTTAGGTACTTACGATATTTATTATTACTATTTACTTATTAACAATTTTTGTTGCGTTTTAGTCAAGCAACGCAGAATTGAAAATGTCTGATCTGCGATTTATGACTATCAACGTACGATCTGTACGTAGTCAGCTGAAGTGGGCGCAAATGTCTTTGTTTTTACAAAAGCACAATCCTCATGTGGTTTTCCTACAAGAGACAAACACGGATATGATATCAATGCGCTCATTACCTATGTTCAATTTTTATTTTACCACTCCAGTAATTCCTCATGCGGGTACTGCAGTGGCTATAAGCAAAGGACTCAGGCTGTCTTCTATAGCCGAAACAACAATCTATCCTGGATTTGCCAACGCTCTCAAGGTAGTACTGAAGTTTCCTGAACCCCACACATTCTTGCTTATATCTTTTTATGGATCACACGATCAGAACTTGGCAATAGAGACGGTACGGCTAGTGCACCTCTATATAGAAAATACCTTAAAATCCATCAGAAGCCAAAATGTTTGGATTGTATTGGGGGGCGACTTTAACTGTACGCTGCTACCTAATGTTGATAGATCCTCAGGGGTGGAGAGAAATTCTCGTTTCTCGGCTGCACTAAGAAAAATGGTCAATTATTTCGATCTTGCTGACATCTGGAGACGTTTGCGGCCTAGTGAACCTGGTTTCACCCATTTAAGTCACCGCGGAGTGAACACTGCATCGCGGCTCGACAGATTTTACATTTCAAGAGACAAGATATCATTCTTTAAAGAGATAGAAACGGTTCCCTCATTCTCTGATCACAGGGCGGTGATCATGCGCGCCGTTATATCCAAAATAGGGAATAGGAGGCCATATTGGCGTTTCGACAATTCTCTCCTTGAGAATGTGGAATACTGCCTTCATGCCAGAATTTTAATTAGCGCTTTAACACGCGAATACTTAGGCAGAAGCGATCCTTGTGATGCTTGGGAACGCCTTAAATCAGAAGTAAAGGAACATGCCATCATGTACAAAAGGGGCATTCAGATGAACCGTACCGCTAAAGACGAAGAGGGTTTCAATGCACGCGATGCTCAAGCTCTTGTGGCTCGCGTGGGCTGGGAGACTATAGTGGAAAATGATGCGCCAGCAGCGACTCACCTAGCCAAGTGGGCAAATCGAGTGATCCCAAAACCAATACATAGACTGAAATTTGACGGTGCATGGATACACGACCTTCCACTGTTAACAGACAAAATCAGGGCATATTTTACCACAATCTTTGATAAGTCTGAAGTTTCCATCGATGCCTCTCTAGTAGAAAACCCAATATTTGACACCCTTGATCGGCTTCCGGAAGGTGATACCGAAACTTTAGATGCTCCTTTAGACTCTGCCGAAATTCATAGTGCTCTCAAAGGGCTCAGCAAAAATAAATCTCCGGGGTTGGATGGCCTAACGACAGAATTCTACAAGAAGTTCTGGGATGTGCTACAGCCCTCCTTTTTAAGAATGGTGTCTGGGAGCTTCTCTAGACACAGATTGCCTCGTACGACATCTACGGCAGTGCTAACACTCATGCCAAAGAAACCAAACGTTGACAGCGTGGAAGACCTAAGGCCGCTTTCCTTAAATAACACCGATTATAAAATAGTAGCAAAGGCCCTCTCTAACCGCCTGTCAACGGTAATTAGTCATCTAATGTCCGAGGAGCAAACTTACTGTGTGCCCGGCAGAACGATTTTCGACACGATCTCAAACATTAGGGACCTCATTTACCTACAAAGCTGTAACAATAAGGAGATGGCACTTTTGTCTCTAGATCAAAGCAAAGCATTTGACAACGTAAATCATGCGTATCTTTTCAATTTGCTCAAAAAAATGGGATTTGGTGAGGTGTTTTTAGGCATGCTACAAACCTTGTATTCTGGTGCGTACTGCATGGTGAGGGTTGCATCATGCCTTTCCGAACCGATTCCGTTTCGAAATGGTATCAGACAGGGCTGTCCATTGTCTGGACAGCTATACGCACTATCTTTTGAGCCTTTTTTGAGACTCTTAAAACGAGAGGTCTTAGGCGTAAGCATCCCAGCTCTAATTCCTATTAAACTGGTTTCATGTGCCTATGCGGATGATGTTAGTATCTTCATTAGCGACAATTCTGACTTCGAAAAGATACTGCCAGTTTTTAGCCTCTACTCGAAGAGCAGTGGAGCAAAACTGAATTTAAACAAATGCAGAGGAATGTGGGTAGGCCCGTGGAAGACACGGACGGAACGGCCTCTGGGAATTGGCTGGTCAACCACTGGCATCAGATGCCTGGGAATATGCATTGAGATGGAACCAATGGTGCAGAAAGAAGTGATGGAAAAAGATATCATGAATAGAGTGAAGAGCGTCATGGACAAATGGAAACTGAGGGTGGGTCCAATGTCTATCAGGAGCCGAGCGCTAGTTGTGAATCAGTTCATAGCACCTAAAATATGGCATATTCTGAAGGTCTACTCTCCTGCTGTGGCTTTTGTGCGCAAGTTACAGTCCATTCTTGTTCATTTTGTCTGGAACGAGAGGAAGCACTGGGTCTCTGCCTCCACATTGTCAGCACCAGTAAGGGAGGGTGGTATGGGCCTGATAGACATTGCTTCCAAAATTACTAGTTTCAGGTTTCAAACTGCTCAGCGCATTTTATTGGAAAACGACCTTGGTCCCTGGAGAGCCCTGGCAGTGGCCTGCATAGGTAAAGAGCGAAACACAGATGAAGTTTACAATCTATTCATCAACCAACCACCTAGAGGCCTCATTTGCAATGGCGACTCCTTCTATGACTCCGTGTTGTATGCTTGGTGGTCACACGGAGTGGTTACCCTGACGCCGCCAACCGTTCGTGGACCGGATCCCATTATACCAAATGGTTGGCCTCCGCCTTCTCACATGCCAAATTTTCTTTTTCGAAGTAAAAGAACCTGTTCTAGTATTAATTTACCTCTGCCAAAATCAAAGACTTATAAAGAATGGCTATATTTTTCCAATCGTAACGAGTGGCCTTTAAAAGGAAAATTTGATAAAGTGGAGTGGTTAGCCATTAGGGATTGGCCAACGTTGGCCACCGACGCGGACATAGCATGGAGATTAGGTCATGGAGCTTGGGCAGATTGTGTTTTTTTGAACCGAATTGGTATAATCGATTCTAACAGTTGCCCATGGTGCGTAGATGTGGTCGCAACTCAGTGGCACATTGCTTTTATGTGCTGCAAGTCAAGACAGCTGTGGAAGGCCATAGTGCGGAGCATAAAAGCATTGACTGGGATCCCTCAAGTTCTGTTGCTACATTTGTACGCTGGCATACCGAGGCGGCATTTTGCTTATGAAGGCACACGATTAGCTAACTTTCTAATCACAATTGCGAAGGCAGTAATTTACAAGGAATACACTCTTTACCATAAGAATATAAAAAATGATGTGCATTATTTGCCATCACTGAAGAAAATTATCATTAAAAGGTTGCGCATGGAAGACTCGTATCATAGTACGAAAGGGACTCGAGAGAATTTTTTGAAATATTGGGGACACAAAGACCACTTCATTGTACGTAAAACCGGTAAAATAAATAAAGAATGCCCGGTACTTAAGTAAATAAGTTTCTAACAACTGTAACAGAATGACCGATTGTTTTATACTCCTAAACTGTAGGCTTGAATCAGCATAATTACAGTGGTGAAAGTTGTATGTACATCAAAAAGTGGTAAAATTCCAACCATTTACGAGTTAATTCAGACTTCCTGTGTAGTAGCTTTAAAGATCAGACAAAACAACCGAATAATGAGTTTATTTTGTGGTTAATTAAAAACTTCCTTATTTTGGAGCAAATAATAATAATAATAATAATAATAATAATAAGGGTACGAAATCCGGACCACCAGCCTCCACGTGGCGTACCTGGCAACGGCTCTTGCCGGCTAATGGTGGACGTCTGCGTGTGGGGCTAACCACCCTACACGCAGTAAAACTGGTTCCCAATAGGAATACAGAGAAAGCCACCCACAACCGGCCCCTCTCGGATGGGGGCCCTAGTACAGTTGGGTGTGGCAATACAAATACCACCGTAACGGGAGCCCGGATGCAGTGGACGGAAGCCCTAAGGGGCGACCTCCTCGCATGCCATGCTGCCAGCGAGCCCGAACGCAGGGGTTATATGGCAAGGATGCACTCTTTGTGGTGTGAGATGCATCCAGAACACGACCACCTATCGCAGCAGAATCTGCGCGATTATGCCAACCACCTGCGAAAAAAGGAAACTCTCCACCAACCGCCAGTTCAGAGGAACACACCACCGGCCAGACCACTCTCCCCGACACAGGCAGCCTCTGCACCACCTGAGGCTAGAACGGCACTCATGCCGCTGTCTATGTCAAATGGAGAAGAAGCTGGTCAGGCCGTCGCTGAACTACGAACGCGGTTGTTAAGCACAATATCTTATGATGATGGACAACCTAGGCCGAGAGACATCCACCGGAAGATCTCTCTGCGGGGTAACCACCTGCCCCAGTTGAATGGTCTTATCGACGAAATCCTAACGGAAACGTCGGACCTTTGGACGGTAAATTGCGTGGTCTATGCTGCTGCCAAAATTATGGCTCACTCCCAAAAGAACACCTCTTGGGAGGACAAAGCAGCAAAGAGGCTTGAACAGTTGGAGGCCAAGATCACGCAGGCGAGACAACAGGCGTCGAGAATTCAGTGTGTGATGGAATACATCTTATCTGGGCGAACTTTCACTCCTAAAGTTCGGCGCATAGCGCGCAGTCTCAGGTACAACCATCACACGCTGAATAAAAGCGTGCTGCTTACCATTAAGCAGCACGCGGTCGATAGAGTTCGGGCACTCACCACGGCCCGGAAAAAACTCCTGAAGAAGAGTAGGGGCGTGAGAGAAAATGCCACCTTTCTCCTTCAGCCGTCCCGTCTCTTTCGACCACCTCCGCCTGTTGTTGAATCTCCGCCACCCGTCCAAGAGGTTGAACGTTTCTGGAAGGAAATATACGAAACGTCGAAGCCATTCAACGGAGACACTCCGGCCATAGGCCTCTTTAAAGAGGTTTGTGACCGCCACCTACAAGATGTGGATGGACCTCTTTCAGTCACCGAAAGTGACGTGAAGAAGGCCTTCTCTGGCAAGAAGAATTTCTCGGCTCCAGGAATGGATGCCGTGAATAACTTCTGGTGGAAGAAATTTACTTCCACCCACCAACACCTCGCCAGAATCTTCACGTCCTTTCTAAATGGTGGAAAACCAATTCCACCTTGGCTGACTGAGGGACGCACGGTTTTAATACCTAAGAAGGGAGACTTGTCCAATCCAAAGAACTACCGCCCTATAACCTGCCTCAACACTGTATATAAGGCGTTCACCTCGATCTTGAGCGACCTTATCCTACACCAAGTCCAGCCGGTTTGGGAGGAGGTGTACGAGCAGAGGGGCTCAAAGCGAGGAATCGCGGGATGCAAGGACAACCTGCTCATTGATAGGTGCATATGCCAGGATGCCATCCGGCATAAGCGAAACCTATCAATGGCCTGGGTGGACTACAAGAAGGCTTTTGACACCACTTCGCATGAGCTATTGATCGCCATGCTGAAGTTGATGAAAGTCCACCCTGAGGTTGTGTCCTGCATCCAACGCCTGTTACCACTGTGGAAAACGCGCTTCGTTCTGACCTCAGGCAAGCGGTCAGTTTCCACAGAGTTGGTAACATACCACCGTGGCGTTTTTCAAGGCGACAGCTTGAGCCCCCTACTGTTCTGTATTTCCCTCCTACCCCTGTCCCTTAGGCTGCGACGAGGTAAAGGATACATGTGTGGTGTTCCAGGTGACAGGAAGCATAAGGTCACCCATTTGTTTTATATGGATGACCTGAAGCTGTACGCTTCTAATGCGAAAGACCTTCGCACTGCCCTGGACACCGTACTGGAATACAGTGAGGCTATAGGAATGGAGTTCGGATTGGACAAGTGTGCATCCATCCACTTGGCGAGAGGAAGATTTTCGGAGATCAAGGAAGACGTGCAACTTGTTGACGGGAGCGTCATTCGTCACCTCGAGGACGATGACAGCTATGAATATCTCGGCGTCCCCCAGCGCCGAATGCAGGAGGTTACAGCAGTGAAGGAAAGGCTCACCGCCAAATACAGACAGACTCTCAGGAACATCTGGAGTTCTGAGCTGTCAGGCAAGAACAAGGTTCTTGCCACGAACATGTTCGCGGTTCCTACACTGCTGTATACCTTCGGATGCATGAAGTGGAACGTCAACGAGTTGCAGAACCTCGATAGGGGAACGAGGAAGATGATGACCATCTATAGAAGTCTTCATCCGAAATCTTCCGTCGCCAGATTGTATCTCCCTCGCAATGTAGGTGGTAGAGGACTATTGAGTCTGGAATGTCTCCACAACAGAGTTGTCCTGGGTACAGCTTGCCGAGTTTTGAAAAGCAGGGACCCCCTGCTCAATCTCGTGAGTGATCACGAGAGTGCGGGAGCAGGGGCGTTTCTCTTCCAGGCGGCAAAGAGGGCAGCGGACGAAACCGGTCTCGACTTCGACCCGTCATCCGACGGAAGCGACAATGACACGACCATCTTGTCATTGAAGGCAGACGTCCTCAAGCTCGAAATAAAAAAAGCCGAGCAGAAGGCCTTGCTCAAGGAGCATACCGATAAGCCCATGCATGGAGGTTTTTATCGAAACATCGAAAAGCATGGGCTATCGAAGGAGCTAACGTTTGCCTTCCTACGCTCCGCCGGTCTGAAGTCCGAGACCGAGGGTTTTGTCCTCGCGTGCCAGGATGGTGTCATAAACACACTCGTGTACCGCCGCATTATATTCAAGGCGGAGGTTGCGGACACGAAATGTAGGGCGTGCCGAGCCCAGCCGGAGACTTTGAGTCACCTTCTCTCCGGCTGTAGTTATTACGCTAAATCAGCATATTTAGCTCGGCACAACGCGGCCCTACGAGTGTTATACTTTCATTTTCGACATCATTATGGCATCGACGAAACACCTGTGCTGCCCTATGCCCCTGGAGATATTGAGTCCGTCGTGGAGAACGATAAATGTACGATCTGGTGGAATTACTCCTTTTCCACCACCAGGCAGTTGGAGGCGACCAAGCCTGATATCGTTCTCCTCGACCACCTCACACGCTCCATGTTCGTGATCGAGTTTTCGGCTCCGGCTGAAACTAACATGGATGCGAAGGAGGTGGAAAAACGGACGAAATATCAAGACCTGCTTTTCGAACTTCGACAGATGTACCCCGGACACTCTGTGAAACTGGTGGTCCTCATCATAGGTGTGCTCGGTGGAGTTAAGGGCTCGCTGCTAAATAACATCAAGTGTATTCCGTCCTGCGTGGCACAGGCGGAATTACTAGTTGCACGCATGCAGAAGGCCGTCATCCTGGGGTCACTCCGTTTACTGCGGACGCATGACCCTACCGCAGCGTAGCCACACATCTGATGGGCGTCGGACGTGGCTGCGATTACTGCCTAACCCCTCTCGAGTCTTCGGCCATTATGACGGCAATGAAACCTGATGCTTGCCGGGGACTCGGAGGGTCATGTTACAACTGTAACAATTAAAATAATAATAATAATAAAACATACATACATACATACATACATACATACATACATACATACATACATACATACATACATACATTGACTTTTATATATATAAAGATAAAATACATATGAACATTTGATTTCAATTCCAATCAAAGAAGCCTCCTGTGAACTCCACTATAAAGAAACCTGCCCATCTCAATACTTCTTTTAAATAATAGCAGTTGAAGCCACAGAATGATTCTTAAAATGTTCTATACATGTGGTCCCTAGATATTTCAAATCGAATTTATAAGTAATGCAACACTAGGATTTTACAAATAGTCAAGTACATTAAAAGCTTAAGTTACATTGTAAATTATGAAACAGACAGAAAAAAATGAATATTGATTTCAATTATTTCCATAAACATCGTAAAATGGGTAAGTAAATAACCATGCAACTAGGAAAAACTAAGTATCTCACGTTCTCTTACTATATTTTCAGACTTATACGTCCATCTGACACGCTTGATTTAATAGCCACGAGCTACCTGCACTTGTTAACGCTGTGTGTATGCAAGAGAAGGAGAGCAACGCAAAAGAGAAGCGTAGGTTAAGGCAACAGAACGATGAACTTTGTCGTGCACTGTCACAAACACACCCTTAGGGTCTGGTACGCGTCAGGTAATGGTGATGCTGAGTAGACGAGTCAAGGAGAACACGTCGAGAAGAACGTAGAAAGAGGAACAAGAAAATGAAAGGTTAAGGAAGAGAAGGATGTAGGTCTGCGACTGATAACGAGTAAAAGTTGAGTGGGGAATCGGCAGGAGACGAGCTGGAGAAAGGTGGGTGTTAGATGAGTTTAAAGAGGCTACATCACGACGCCGAGAGTCACAAATAAATATAAAAATTAATATATATTATACAACCTTGTAAACTCAATACATATAATATAAAAGTGAAAATAGCTGAGTACAAACATGTTCTCCTCCCGACCTTATTATTTGGCAGCTAAACCTTGGTATGTCAGGATAAGCATAAGAAAAGGCTAAATGCAGTAATAAAGGGGTATCTGAGGAGTGTCTGTGGCATACGTAGGAGAGATAGGGTTACAATTGAGTGGGATATGAAAGAATGAGTTTTGAACGCTCCAGTAGTGGACATGTATTTAAGGACTGTGCTTCGTTGGTTTGGCTAAGTCAAGAGATGAGAAAGGAAGAGTGAATGGTGTGAGAGGAAAGGGTAGACCAAGCATGGGTGAATGTGGTGAAAGATATTCTTAACATAAGGAATATTAACGGCCTTAAGAATGGGCGATGGGTGTGTGTGCAGAATTGAATGCATGTAACAGAAGCGAAAGATGTATGGATGGATAGGACAATATAGGGAAAACTACTGAAGTAGAGTCAGATTTACAGGCCGCTCGCTCACTGTGAATTAAGCTTTAACCGTGCCTATCGTGAAAGGAAATGGCGTGATGGGTACGTAGGTATGCACATGTGTATGAATAATATATTCAAACCGATTATAAAATATTGATAAAGCTGAAAATATTTTTGAGAAATTTTAAAAGTGGTTGATCACAAATATACACAATTCATTTACTGAAAATATTTTTCAAAATAATAAACAGCAATGTTTAGATAAGTTTGCAACATCTCTCAGCTCCTTTCTTCCCGTAAATAACCACTTAATTCTTTTATAATTTCGTGTTCTAGTTTAAATGAATACTCCTCATTTACTCTATCCTGTAAAAAATCTGTGAAAGTCAAAGGCTGATGTAAAGTATATATTTTTCTTGATGCACCCATTCTGGCTTTCCTTCCAAGCTCGAGTATTTTTATTACTTGCCAAAAATTAAAACGGCTAGAGAGTTGACAATAAAAAGACAGTTTCCTAAAAAAAGTAATAAATCAAACATTCACGTATTTTATTTTCCACGCTCAAAATCAGGACTAGGCAGTAAGTAAGGCGCACAATAATGCTCTTAGTACAAAGAGCATGCTCAAGCAGACTTGAAATAAAGGTTTCGTCATTAAAGTTCATTTTATAACATGGAAAAACATTGAGTGATACGATTAATCCACTTCAATTCCATTTAAGGCAAAGTAACCCATTATAATATTCACGGTGGCTCGCATTAAATTGGATTAAAAAATCAATAATATGATCTAGGTTTATTCTACGACCTGAAGATGTCCTCTGCAACAACAAGGACGAAATTGTCGTCATCACAAGACAAATAACGCGGTGGAACACCGGGAGCCATTCAGCACTTCATTGTATTCGTTTAGTTTACATTTTATTTTATGGAAAGGAATACGCGTCTCACGTGTGAATGTCGCAAATTGGACTTCCAGGCATTATGAAGTCCATCTGCACCCTCCATTTCCCGTATACAAAGCTAATACAACTACGGATTTTTATCCGTGGAAAACTTTGAGCCTAAAGTTATGACTATAAAATATAAAGAAAAACCAAACAAATAGAAAATATGCCAAATTGGTGCACGTATCTGCAGCTTTTTGTGTGAAGAAAATCCAATCTAATTACCTTTAGTGAAATCGGTGTACTAGCGTTTATTAAAATACTATTACTTCCCGTAAACTCTTTTCACCCCATATGTGTTTGGGTATATTGTCATGTTACTTACCGGGATAATTCTTCGGGTGGGTCTGAGTGGTAAGTTACCTCATATTTCTTCCGCAAGACCCTGCAAAGGATTTTACTCTGACAAAAAACTTTTCACAAGTTAGAGCAGAGCCAGATTGGTTGCTGTCTACAATGGCAACATTGCGCTTCTGTAGGTGACTCGAAACTTTTAAAAGTTGTGCAAGTGGACTTGCAGAGCCGTTTACGCCTGTAGTTGTAATGAGTCACTTCCTGCTAACAACTTGCGCAATCAACTTGCTAGTGGAAACTCCGCTTTTGAACGAATACACCTCAGCCCACTCAATATAGCAGACTGCGCATATTAGTGGTATCAACTGCCCTCTGATCTAAATCAAGCCTTATGGATCTGTCTCTTTCTCTTCTTTAGCTGACTGTCTAAAATCACAGAGGACGGAATATTTTTCAACATGATGCTCGAATGAAAAAAATGCTTTAATATTACGGTCGAAACTTCGCTGAGGAATCAGGACCCGGGGGAGTGGAAAGAAGATGAGACCGACAGCATCCTTTCACTTCTCACCCCTCCTAAGTGTTGCCCTCCCTCCCTCCCTCAACCCTCCCTCTCATTCCCTCCCAGGAGGTTCGTTTTAATTTTCGTCTTTCACTGAGAGATCATGGAGGAATTCTCAGCTCCCCATCCACGCCGAGTCCCGAGATCTCCACAATGTTCCTCTGGAAAATATCAGGATGATAATTTCCTCCCCTCCTAGTTGAAATCTAGATCCCTCGAAACTTGGCTTGAGGCTGAAAGATACGCCGCTGCTGGTATTGTAGGGCTCTGGGGAGGAATTGCACGTTTATAATTACAGATAGCTGGGGTAAACCTGGTTCTTCCACTATCCAAAGATATTGCTCTAGACATACAGGACAATGCATAGAAAACTTTGTGGGACACCCGTTTCCTGTTATAATGATTCCATAAATATGAAAAGAAACTTCTAAAAATAGTTTCAACTATGTTATTAACGATGTTTTAAATAGTCAAGATCCTCTCTTACTTCTACCAGAGAATAAAAAAACGGTGTGGTGGCCAAGAGTACCTACATGCTCCCCATCCCGAGGAGCAGAGTGCGAATCCCGGCATTGGCGAAGATGTTTCACTGGAATTCCGATCTCTATTTGTGCTCACGTGGAGTGCACTTCAAGTACAGCACCTACTCTATTTGTCGAATGAGACGTTAAACCGTGGATTCCTTGGTGCCTTTCTTTAAGTGTAGCCTAAAGCCGGTACCGGGTTTCTCTCCACCCTTCATTCATTCCTCACGTAACAATAATAATATATTTTTATTAATTACTCCACAGTTATGGTACCTACATTACATTTTGTGCAAATTATCCGGAGCTATAACAGCCTCAAAGTCGCAGACCTGTGGGTCTCGAACCATTAAATTCATTCCAATTATTGAAACAAAAAATCCTCTCCAACTCATCAACCTCTTATTCCCTTACCAACCCACCTACCAATCCCTATTGGACTAAATTACCTCAGTTGTCGGTCACCTCACCAAATAAACTACCAACTAACTGAAATAAAACTGTTTTTTATTTATAATTCATTTTGTTTTCAACAATCATGTGAGATGCATGACGAAATTTAATCCATTATGCAGAAAATCCCCCTTGCTACAACCGATATTGTCAATTTTATAAAAATGACATTGAAGTGAGTTGGAATTTAAATTCATGTCTATCTGGGAGTTAAAAATAAAAGAGGAAGCTGTTAATTCATGAAGGGAAAAACTGACGCTGTTGTCTGCATGTCTAATCCCGAGTCCTTAAAATTTTCGTCTAGGAAATATGAGAAGGAAAATTCTCTCCTTTTCTGGAAAAATCTAGATCCCTCAAAACTTAAAGTTGAGCGTAATGATATGATACTGCTGGCTTTGCTTGGGAATCGCCTGATTAAAAGCTCGGTTAGCAAGGGCAAATCTGGTTCTTCCGACATCCCGGGTATCGTATTCATCTCGCTCTAGGCTTAAAGGAAAGGATTTGGTTGATGTGGTGGCTTGAGCACTGGCTTCCTACCTGAAGCAGCTAGATTTGAATCCCCAAAGTGATTTTTCAGTATAAATCATAATTTCTACTTGGGTGTAATATGGGATGAACTTCAATTGCACTAATTCGTTCGTAAGTCATGGATCCCTTATCTTATTTTCTAAGAGGTGGGTTAAACCCGTCGCCGGGTTTCTCTCCACCCTGGCTCCTTTCTTCAAATACTCCTTCCCTCATCGTCCGGCTTCCCGGTCCTTAACGGCTCAAATGACGCCAGGAATCAGTCAGACCCGCAAATCATACTAATTTAATTAAAAACGTGGTTTCTGTGTATGTCTGTTACACAATCACGCAAAAACCACTGAACTAAATGAGCGGAAATTATGCATGAACTTAGCTAAAACAACTGGTTCAAACATAGGCCTATGGTCGTATTATTTTGAAATTTTTCACCAGATAACAGTCATTTCTAATTTTTTCGAATAGATGGGTCCATTGTTGCTATGAAAATATTTATATTTAAGAAGGACCTATTATTTATATGTAAATACTATTTTTTACGTGGAAGATTGTGGTTTTTAGTAGAGGTGACTTTAAGGTAAGACTTGAGACTTTTTTAAAAGTTATTTTTAAGAAACATTTGATTTATTGAGGTTTTCCTGAGAAATAGCCATATACAACTAATAGGTGACGTCATTTATATTAAAATATGTGCCTACAACGTGCCTCTTACAGCTTCTTCACTTCAAATAAAATCTCTATTGGTACTGGCAAAATATCTCGCTCAAACTCACTTAAGAGAGAATATGCTCCAAGTTTATGGTGATCATCCTCACGCCTCCCTCGCGAAACTGGATTAGTTTAATAGTTTTACTGTTAAAAAAATAAACGATTTCAGTAAAATTGCTTAATTCTATGCATCATTAAGGGAAAAAACGGGCAATTATCAATTACTAAAAAAATTGGATGAGAATTGAGAAGTCAGATTCTCTTCTGTACGAATAGAACTACCTACAAAATTATTATTTAGTATTATCTCCCCCGTTGAGAATCGATGGAACACGGGCAAATGGCAGTCACCAATAAAATTAGGCACACATTATAGCTACCCACTTCACATTTGGAGGAATAGGAGATATTTGTAATTTATTTAATTTGACATTTATGCAAGTAGTTGTTAAGTAAAACGCTTCAATAATCCCAGTTCAATTGTTTAGATATTTTAACATAGTTTTACTTAAGTCAAATAAGGAACGTAACTGCCATGTTGAGTTGATGTGAGAATAGGATAGGCTGATAAAAGAATTATAGGGCATTAGATCATGTAAAGAAAGAGTGACATAGGTGAAACTACTACCAGGTTTTACTATCTAGAAACAAACATTCCAAAGAAGTCAGCAATTTATTTATTTAAAACGTATTCTGACAAAATGTGTCATATTAATTACATTTTTTCACGAAATTATGACGAAAGCATACTCATAACAAACCTTGAGTAAATATTTATTCCTGGAAAATTAATATTATTTTAATTGCTCGAAGGATAATGTGCCAGATTTATTTTTCACATTTCATAAGACGACATGTGAAAATGAGCACACACAAATGAAGCCACAACAGATATTGGACAATGTGTTTCTGCGCAGAAAATTTGTCTTTACATATGACTTCTATTCCTTTATTATCTTTTTCGGCTGATATGAAATTTAAGAGAGAGAGAGAGAGAGTAACTATCTGACTAACGCCCTGTTTGGAGGTATCTAGTGCTAATAATATGTAAATACTCAGTGAATTAATTAATTCATAAAAATGAGTGAGTTAGTGGTTGCATACTTAACTGTTATAAGAGCAACGGAGTTACCACAAACATGGTATTTTAAATGAGCTAATGAAAAGCGAATAGTAATTGCACTATTCGCAGAACTGCCATATTTTGTTTGGTATACTTATGCAATGATTTTTTCAAACTATCATAAAACCAATTATCCAGACTTACCTAAGGAAACATCATTTTGATGTCAAAATGAGAACCATTCCACGCATTTTCATTACTACTTTACTGCATTAATATTTGTGGAAAAATTAATATTACGACTACCATATGATATAATTTGCTCTCCTCAGAAGACAAATCAAAAAATCACCGGGGGAAACCAGGGTTATTAATTGATAACGTCCCCATTTTCCTCACGCAATCAACCTGATTGCAATCCACAGAATAACCTCTCCCGTCTTTGTTTTTCGTGTTTGTATATTCTTCTCCAGCCAACCTCCAATTAGTGAACGGCTTTGTTAGTCGTCCAAAAAGGTATTTTTTGCATTTTGCGTCTATTCTCCTTGTTTTAACCCTTGCGAGCGCGGGAATTAACAATTCTGCGAGGATGTTTGCGAAAATGCTACGATGGAGAGCTAAAGGGAGAGCTCTTTCGGGCGAAAAGGGTAGGGCAGGCGGGGGTGCTGGAGCATCATTCCGAGATCCCGCGCATGAATTAGGGATGTGTGACCGCGATGCATTCTGGGTCCTTCCCTTATCCCCGCTCCCTCTCCCCTCCCGCTACTAATGCTCAGATGTCGTCGCTTCCCTGGGAGTCGGTCTCCGGTCCCCTACTACCTATCCCAAACCTCCATCCCTCAACCCAATTCTCCTGGAATCCTCCCTGGAGCTGAAGACGGTGCCTCGTCGGAGCTCTTCCATGCACACGCGAAACCTTGTCGGGAAATAGAGAAAGAGACGATATCGTGGGAGAAACTGCAGAGCCGAAGCAGCTGGGGCATATAGGACGGCGTGGCAGGATATAATACTGAGTGTAAATTGTTTCTTCTATATTACTGCTGATAGAAATAACTATAATTATTATATTAATAGTAATTACTGCTGTTTTGCGCGATTTGGTTAGGTTTTGCTGGACCACTCAAACTCGGCCTAACCTCTTTCACGAGCATATTCCTCATGTAGTATTTCTCTCATACGGTAGTTGGATCTAGATTTTTCTATATTCGTAATGAAATTTTAAGCCGTAGTTAATTTTTCTAATGAAGTATTTGTAAGAAGGACTAAAAGCAACAAAATAGTAATGTTACCCAGGTGAAAATGGCCATTGGATGTCCACTTATAGCTATTAAATATTTTACAGGTCACAAGTGGCCGTGAACAGCTGGGGTAATTTTAGTCTCAGTGGCAGTGAAGGGTCACAATGGCCATGGTCATCTAGTCACGTACGTCACGTCATGGATGGCCACTATGGCCTTGGACATTTGTTGTCACCAATATTTCTCTTGTGGCTACTTGCATGTTAATGGCCATGATTGACCTAATTTTACCTGGGTAATAACGTACAAACTTGGATTTTTTAACTAAAATTCTCTGAATTGACAAAATATACATATTGTAAACTTTCTTTTCTCTTATTTTTTCACACCGAACGCGTACGCTCAGATCACCTTCGCAGCCGGATGTTTTTTTTAGTTTTATAAAAAAGTATTTAGGTGAATGATAAATTTATTCATAAAAATATTTATAAACATTTAACGGCACTCCATGCGTCAGAACTTGCCCCTTGTTTAAAATAAAATCTCCCTGGAGAACACAACCGAACTATTTTTCATAAAAAACTGCTTCTGTATTTTGGAAAAAATGTACCGACTTGAAATAATTAGCTGATATTTTTTAGCGCTGGAAAGTTGAGATATTTATTTTTAGTTAGATGATTCTTCTTCATGATCTCTTTTTGAAAATGCAATATTTTTTCTTCTTTCAGGAGGTATAGGTCTATTTTTATTATGAAGGTAAATTCATTTAATTCCATATGTAGTGATATCTCGTTCACGCCACCTTATTATAGTATTATAATCACAGAGATGAATAAATGGCTTGATATTATGAAATACTCCTTTTATTTCACGCATTCTCAGAGTAAAAAAAGTCACAGCCCCACTTACAGCTTAAATACAGCGTTAAAATTATGAGCTAGTTTAATTCATATTGATCTTAAAATGGACAGTTTCTAAATTATCCAAGCCTCATACATTGGAGCCGTACCATTGAGGTGGCAGCTTCTTTCTTCGTGGAAGAAATTGCACAGCCTAGAGCGTACTAAAGATCCATAGCGAAGGATATAATATTATTGTTATCGAGCTGTCAGAGGAAGTAAAGATGATCCATACCCCATTCACACTCCGCATCTTTATCAATTTCTTTTTCAAATATTCATGCCTCTTTTTCCGCATGAGAAACTACACAGCCGAGTGGCTGAGACCTACGAGAGCTAATGATTATTATTGCTGCTTATACCCGTGCTCGAGTAATCAAAGGAAGCTTCGATGGCCCATTTATATGCTGCTTTCCCTCTATCAAACGCCTATATCCATGCGTTGTTTCTCTCATCAGGCATTCATATTTTTCACCTTTACACTCGGCATACTCTTTTAGCTACCTGTCTTTTACCCATCTGAAACCACATATTCTTTTCCTCATATTGCCCCGCCGAGGCAATCCTATCACTGTTAGGTGAAACATCTAAGTATAATTTTTTAGCATAATATGACTTCCTGATTACATCTGATCTATATGATACGTATGTAATAAATTATTCCGTTGAAAATTACGAATTTTTTAATTTCAGAATTAAAATGAACGTCCAATGATATTGCCGGTCATTTTCCTTTTCATTTTTTAGCCCAATACGAGATTCCGCCAAAATTCTTTTGCTCTATCAATCTTTTTCAATTGCATTGATTCCGCCGAGCAGCTACCTCTATTTTGCTGCCATGCTCCTTCGACAGAACTTCGGCTCATACTTCTTCGGATTCGACTTTGCTTCGGATTTGACAAAAATCCATCGAACTTTCGGTTTTCGGGCCAGCTCATTAACGACGAGTTACAGCAGCTGGCAGGGTTTTCTCTTATCAGTTTTCTCCTCAGGTTTGCCACTGTAGCTAGCAAAATTTATCAACCAATAACATTAAATAAGTTTATTTTTGTCCATAATTCCACCACCACAACCACAAAATTACTCCGTCTATTCAAGCTCGGTCTATCCTATCCATGAAGGAAAATAATTAAGACGCTCAAAAGGATGAGGACCAATTTAACCCGTTCCCCATGCTAAGGCTACAAAGCATCGTCTAACATGAGTCCTATATCTTAAGACCGCACATGGTTGAGGCGTTGTTCGAACCCTGAAGTCATTGTTAATGGTATTCTTGTAATAAGAGGCATGTCAACCCATTCAATGTTTTAAAAATGAAATACTTGAATGTAAAAACACTTGATAAATTAAGTTTTTCGTCATCATTCGGCGTATTTCCCACATGCAATTTACTCCAGGATTAATAGTAAATTAATGATAACTTCAGCGATTTTGGGATACCTGGCCGAGGAGTTACCAAATTCCGACCTAGCTACATTGTACTTATACGTTCACATTATACTCAATTATTTAGGGGGAGTTTAAACTGCAGTAGATTCTCAATGTCTAAGTTTTCTAATGATTTTTCACTCCCACTCCGACGTCTCTCTTGCAACGCATACACAACTACTGCATTCCCTAAGCAGAGCTCACAGCTTTGCATAGATGCATTTGATACGATATCCCGCAATTCCCCGCGGCGCTCTCAAGGATGGTGAAGAGAATGAATGCAAGAGGGAGTGGGATAGATGCAAACAGGGGATCCTCACCCTTAGTACACCCGCAGAGGGGTTCCAAGGCCACCTTCCATAACAAAGGACCGCAGTGGTGCGAGTAAATCGTTGCACAGGTCTCGCTAATATTTTTGGAGAAAAGTTTCCACCCCTCTCTCTCTCTCACACACACACACACCTACCTGCGCGAATGAGACGAGCTCCGCGCGATTCGTCTCGGGGAACACGTCGGGAAATAAACGAAGAGACAAAACGAGGATTGTGCCCTGAGGGCGCAAGGGGGAGCATCGCCGTCAGAGTTTTCATCGACGAAATGCATAACACGCTTTGAACTCCGTAATCCGTTTCATAATCGCTTCATACGCGAACATGCACGAAACGCGGCGATATTTCAGGATTTTTTTTAATTCAACCAGGCACGGTGGAACCATTGATGGAACTTCGGGTGCGAACACGTTTGTGAATTCATAGCTGTCCCAATTTATTTGATCACCCAGTTTTTCAACGTGGACGATACCTCAGTGAGTCTCTTTAAGTGTGGCAAAATTTTTGCGAATCTCGCTTCATTACTCTACTTTTATAATTTCGTACCCACTTAGTAAGTCTTCAAGTTATTTTCTTCCATCATATTGAGCACCAGCAACCCGAATGACATACTCAATGGGCACTGATAAGGAATGCACACGCTAAAGGCTCATTTCGTTTATGCTTTTCAAGAGGAAACTCTTAAATTTCGCACTTTTAAGTACGCAACATCTTCCCTCAAATTTTACCTAGGTAATTCTTAGTTAAGTTCGGATCCACTCCCAGTTAACAAAGGAGGTACCTTTCCATGTAAATTCCGAGATCATAATTTATTTAACGATAACAAATCTTGACTCTCTTCAAACCAATTTATACCAAACAAAACATTCTATTCATAAAGGTCTATTGACTCAGAACGGCGAACGGCCGTACGCATAAATAATTGTATGTACGATAATCCAGAAATTCAAATGCTCAACAGTCAATATTTTAGTTCTGATGATGATGTGTTATGCATTGAAATCTGTTAGTTCATTGTCTTACTTATTACAAAGTGTTATTTCTTTAAACTATTTGTAAAAGGTTGAACTAGTTCTTTTATTCCATTGTTTAGTTTTTTTACTGGAGGAGAATAACTTTGATGTTTGGCAGTCACCTGGATTCAGAAAATTCAAAGGTTTTACATTGCTTCTGTCGTAGAATCATTGAAATCATTGATAGGTTTGACATCATCATCGTTGGTAGTTAAAATCTAATATTGGTTGACCTCAGCCCTCCATCCTTTCCTATCTAATACTAGTTCCTTTACTCGGTAGTAGTTCTACCTATGTCCCATCTTTCTTAATATTTGTATTTATCCCTTAGCATATTTAGTAAGTCTTGTATGTAGGTGCCTAATATGATTCTACATTAAAAAATTGCTTCTGTCTAGGTTAGCTGATCATATACACTTTTCACCAAACCACCATGATGACAACTCTTATAGTATAATATCGCAAGCTGAGTAAAATATATATAGTGATATCAAGAGCGTTGAATTTATTTTAATTACTAACCGAGTATCCGCTCATTTAATATTGAAGATCATTTTGACTTGTCCGTATTAAAGAACACATATGACATTTATAAGCTTAACTTTATCCTGTTCCTAAGTTTCTCACCTAGGCACCACAGTCGTTTTCAAAACGGACACCTCGGGTGTCTAACAACTATGATAGGGAATGGATAGCGGCCGCCAATTAAGGACCCGGCTAATTACGCCAGAGCACCGGGGCCCGCTTGATTGAAAATGGGAATGCGGTGGAAGGCAAGGGGAGGGTGTGAGGGAAGGAGTGAAAGGCGTAATTTATGACGCCATCTACGCTTCGCGCAATCCAAAACACACACCCACCACACGCTCCGTCCAATCAGAGTTGAAGACTATGCAAATTGAAAGCACAGGGCGACGCCCCCTCCCCCTTACCCCACCCACGAGCCCCTCAATAATTCCAACCCACTATTCAATTGTGTGGGTGTGTGCTTACTGATTCATATTCCCGAGCACCGGTGAATATGTTTGCCAAGCAATTTTCCCTCAATTCTATCGACCATTCTACTCTAACATTCCAACCTCCGTTAACTGAAGGTGGCGATCTCGAGAAATCTTCGTTGTTTCCGCGTGACTCATAATTCTTATCCACAACTACATCTACGTACATGCAAGTCGCGACAAGTATGTGCGGCAGGGGGTGTTAGGAGACGAGCCATGGCGAGGTGAGGGAAGTGAGAAACATAATTAAAGATGACGGCCTTAAGGAATCTTCGTTGTTTCCACATGCCACGTTATTTCTCCCCTAAAGTATATATACACACAAGCAAGTCACCGCAAGGGCGTGAAGACCAGCCATGAAGACGGGAGGGAATAGAAATTAGGAATCGAAAGGGGAAATGGATGAAAAAAATATGAACAAACTGCTACAAGAAAATTTCCGCTCGTACCTTTACCGGGAATAAAACCATGGATCATTGACATATTGGACCAATGCACAGGCCACAACGCTATCCAGCCTTCTTAATCTTGGTATTAATTTCAGCATGATCCAATGGAACTCAGGTAGTAGAATTTTTGTTTAATATGCTTCGACGGCTAAGGTCATTTCGCACATACGTCTGCCACGTGCAGACGGGGGCAACAGCACTTTTGTACTTATCCTTTCCGCTTCTCCCCAATTTAGTAGCTGCTGTCAGTTCTAGATATGTTACGTGTGTTTAAAATAGAAGTCTTTATGCCACCCTTTAACTCGCTTAATCTACATTGCTCAAGCAATCATAGCTTAACGAGAAGCCTCCTAGTCTCCAGCGGCTGACAACCAACTTTTTCCAACTGCAACGTCACTCCCACCCTTCGTTCGACGCGTTTCCAACAAATATAGCGGTTTTCCTACGTATTTTTTTTAGTTAGCGCTTTACATAAAAATGCGCGAGTCTCAAATACCTACGGCGTACTCAAGGCAAAGCCCAACGAGTTTGAAATGACATCTGTCTTTCCCATTTTCATCCGAGATCCTTCAAACTTCCCGCGTAGATCAATAACGGTCTCATAAATGTAGCATTGCAAAAGTTCCGAATGTGTTTAACCCAAGGAAGTTCTGTAATTCTTGTATTTTATAGGTTTTTAATTACTCTACCACATTTACATTAACTCCCCCAACATATTTATTTACACCTACATCAACATACTACCAACGAGGCGACGGGGGTGAGGGGTATGTTAACACTTATCGTTCGCATATTCTTTGGGTATAATTCTACTTCATGATGAACAGTTCTAAATTGTGTACTATTTTCACTCCTTTGACATGGTATTAACGTGATAAAGGCACTAATGAGTAAAATTCTTGGTTTGTCAAAAAATGAAGTAAGAAAATACTACATGGTTGATGATTTTTCACTACGAACATTATACATTTATATAGGCTTAGATACACCTAAGTGTCTTCTTATATAATTTGACTGCAAAGCATTTACGAAGACTGTGCTCGAAGCAACACTAAGGACACCAAAATCGGCGTTTTAAGGATCCAATGAGTGAGCCTCAAAGCCCAATTTGGTGTTAATTTCACGTTAGATTGTCGCATAAATCATTTTTATGGTGGCATATTTTATCCATCCCCCAATGTCTTTAACTCTGCGCCACATATGTCTCGAATGTGTTTCTATCACAGTCATTCTGAAGTTATGGTGATTCTCTTGACACTCTCCGAAGGATGCTGTCGCCTTTAGCTCGCTGAATTGATTGAGAAAGGTAAAGTGATGCTTTATTGCCTTTCAAAATTCGTCGCTTCCAATTCTTTCTCAGAGACGGAAATCACTTCGGATGTGTGTCACCAGCAAACTTGATTGGAGCCTGTGACGCTTGAGCCCGTCGACGCCACAAGGGAAATATGTATCCTACGCGAAAATTGACGATTACTGGGAGCTAAGCGAAGGAAACTCAACATCAAGAAGATAATGTATGCATCCACCTTGATGCAGAGATGGTAGTATCAGCGGAGGAAATGACTGAGTCTGAGTCAAAACTAAGTGATGGAAATTCAAGACGCCAGTTGCCATTGGTATTCAGTGAGTCATTGCCACACTTTCTAAATAGAAATAGATAGAAAATATAAAACTTTCAATCTGCGGTTAAAACGAAATTTCCATTGCTATAAAAATTTACAATTTTGGCATATGTTATTTCATCGAACATTTGACTTCAAGGGGTTTTACGAACATTTGAGTGAATGCTGAATAAAAGGTACGTATGCGTCATTTCTTTGGAGCTAAGTTGAAACTCCATGAACCTAAGCCTTGCCCCTGTGGAGAAGAGGTGTTTAATTTTCTGGCAGAGTTAAAATTGGTGCAGGATGAATGGAGGAAGGATAAAAGAGAGACCGTAAACCTACCTAATAGCACCGGAATTTAGCAATAATGCACATAACCGTTGATTTTGTCAGTAAATAGTCAACCAAAAAATATAAGTATTGCAAAAAAAAATGACTATACAAGTATAACAAAGAACAAAATATATTTTATCAAACCAGAAATTCGGAACAGATTGATAGATTGCTTTAAACCGAACGGTTCTCAGGATAAACAAAAACTAAAGAGGGAAGAGTTAAACTTATAAAAAATATATTTGGGCTGGATCATGTTAAAAGAAATCTCAGTGGAGAATTCTAATTGAATTGTTGCAGTATTACTGCTTATATATATTCCGTAAATTATTCACTTTTACGCACCTGGACCTTTACATTATTACTTTTATGAATTTTATATGCAAAAAGATTTCAAAGTGTTTTCCGAAGACTGAAACCCCGAAAACATTACCGAATATAAATAACCATGGTGCTCTTGCGTGCGAGAGGGTCAATAGTAAAATGACCAGATTTTTAGGCTCATCGGCCATTGAAGATTTTCTTGGAATGAAAGAAATAGTACATTCAACTCTAATATCAAACTTTGAAAATATACAATAAGAGCAATTTCACCTTACAGGATTTCAAACTTGGATAGCTCCACTTCAGGGTTATCGTAACAAGAAACCACCAAGCCAAAGTAACTGCAAGCAAATTTCCGAGATGTTTATTCCAAATAAACCATTTCCCCGCCTATATATGCACTGAGTTGGCTTCCCCACATTGAGGTTTCAGCTGACAACCGCCCGCTTACTATGCTCTGCTGGAAATATTGCTAAAACTATTGCACGCACAGTAGAAGGAAAAGTGGTTTAAATATTATGTGAAAAATAAATGTAGGTTTAGTGAGGGTACATTACAATTAACACAACTAAACCTTCGTGACTTATTAACCCTGTGGGATTGAGTATAGTCTTCAATGGAGCAGAAAAACTTCCTATGTTCTAATGCAGGAATAATTATAAATTGTCATACCTGGAAAATATTGAGGATGTGAGGCCAGATACATAACAATATCCAATTATTCAAGACAGAAATCGGGAATTAGGGAGGCTGTGAAATCAAAACCTCGCGATTATTGAGATTCGACAACGTCGTATAGATAATTAGACATAAGTATATAATGCATATATCTATGAATTATGTTGTTGTAAAATTTGTTAACTGCTATAGTTTCTATGGTATTGGTAGAATTTAGCGCAGGGAATTTTGGCTATATTTAACCTCCTGGCATTTATTTGCAGGTTTTGCGAATGTATCAAATTTCGTTTCAATTAAATTTGGAGGAATTAATGTAGTGCTTTTTTCTACCAACTACTTTCGTTATTAATTACCCTTGTTGCGGTTACCCTACTCTGGACCTTTTCTCCTCACACAGCATCTTTACCCCCAAACTGAAACGCACAGAGTAACATTCTTACTATCACCCGTTACACCCTTGCTCACTTTTAATTGAACATTGTCGGATACACTTTTCTTGATTTAACTCTTACGTATTTAACGCATAATTTAGCAGTTCATTGGACACAGTTTAAAGGACTTAGTTGCCGATTTTAGTGTTTTATTAATAAATTAAATTTAAAAGAATGTATCGAAAACTCACACCATACCACATAACCTTGAGTTATCTTATAGGGTATTATATAGATGTTGATTATTAATGCCCAAAGCTTCACGTTTGATACGTTTACTGTCCAAGCTGGGGTGATATGTATACTTGACTGGGGTAAACACGGGAGGGACAGTGAGAGAATGGGATATTACTTTTGACCGAATCTCTTCCCCCGTGGCATTGGGCCTTATTATTGATTTCATATCATCCCTCCGTCTCTCCCTCACGCTCGGCAGAAATTGTTTCGACGCTCGGGGAAAAGCGAAAATTTTCGCACCCCCTCCTTCCAGCATCCATCCCTCCCGACCCCCAACAAACCTTCCCACAGTCGAATGGAATGGTGTCGATAAAGTTCAGGTTATCCATTACCACAGGCGACTGGCGGACCTGGAGTTCCCTCCTCACTCCCCACTATTCCCCGCCTTCCTTCCTCTCCTACTCTCGCCTTCAGATTCCCCAGCGCAAGCTAAATGAAGAATCCAGGAGCTCCGCCGATAAATGTTTCAGTCCCTCCTTTTCCTTCTCTTCATCGCATACCTTCCCCGACCCTCCGGCGACCCCCACTTGCGCGCCACCCTCTCCTTTAGAGTGAGTGAGAGAGAAAGATAGGGGTTACAGACTCTTCGAAAGCATCCTTCCCCGGGAAAGCGTGACTTTTCCAACACGAGTAGGGAAGTTCTCCGAGAGGCCTCTTGGAGCGGAGCCGCTGTCAAACACGCTCACATCCAATTTGTTTTTCGATTTTTCCAGTTGTGCGAATCATTGCTTCACCAAAGTTATCCACCATTCTACAGTTGCAACTTGGCTGAATGTTTGCGGAAGATAGTAGGATAGAAGACGAGATTAAAAGGAGTCCGAATTCTGGAAAGAAAGTCGTTTGTAATATGTGGAGATTATCAAGGAATGAATGCTTGCCTAGGGAAGAAAAATCATCGTGTACAAATGCACACTCCTTCCGACTTAATCGTATGGTAGCGAAACCTGGGTGTGCCGTCATAAGCACAAAAGTAGGCTAAATTCAGTGGACGCGTGGTGTTTGAGAAGTGTTTGCGGTAAAAGTCGAAAAGATAGGGTTAGGAATGAGTGGGTAATGAGATAAAAGGGAATGGATTCTCAGAAAATGAACATGTATGAAAGGGATGTGCTTTGCTGGTTTGGTCATGTTGAGAGAATGGGTGAGAGTCAAATAAAGAAACAGATATTTGGTAGTAGAGTGAATGGTGTTTGAAGGATGATTAGAATGAGAATGTAAATGGTACACATGTTGGGAGAGACTCTTCAGAGAAGGAGTATTGGGAGTTTTAAGAAAATGTAGGGTGTTCACGAAGAAATGTAATAGGGCAACTGAAGTAAAAGAAGTATGAGAGAATAGAGCTGTTTGGAGGAAATTATTAAAGCGCAGCTAGCTTTACAGATCTTCCATTGAGAATTAAAAGTCGTAACCTGAAAGGAAACGGCGTGATGGGTGTGTATGAATGGATCATTACAATACCCTAAGCTGAACTTCATTGAATTAATTATAGATATCGACACTTATGTTAGGACAACATCGGCAGTGAGCATTCATTTAGCTTGAGTTATGAACAACAAGGGCCACGAAACTTCGGTACCGGGCTGACACCGAACAACACACTACATACATCCGAATAATTTTATAGCTCATCATGAGCTGCGAAAACTTAAATGAAGAAATATTGTAGTAAATTACTAAAATTTATTCCCAGAATATATTCATCATCAACGAAGAACTGGATAAGCCTAATTCCAGATCATGCTAGTCTTATATCTCCTCACTACCTGGGAAAATCTCTTGGATACTGGGGAGAAAAAGCATAGAGATCATACATAATTCGCCACCCAAACTGAGAGATCAACTGGTGAGGGCAAAGTACAGAATTGGTCTCAAAACACCTGGCGTCTACCGTGTTCCATGTGAATTGTCAAAGAAACCATCCAAAAAGTGGATGGAGAAGAAAAATTTCAAATGTGACTAGGGATTTTTGCTCAGAAATGGCTGGAAACTAGTTTTGAAAATGATTAAATGAAAGCGGAGGAAACTTGTCAAAGTGACTGGCTCATAGATTCTCGCCTCCCGAGGCACCTGACCCAGAAATAACGGCATATCAGAAAGACCAAATATTGAAACAACACTCAACAGCCCTGATAACGATGCACGAGTCGGGCATCGAAACGTCGGCCAATATGGAACCGGTGGAGGACCCTAGAAGAATTCCCATAAATTACTAAAAACTCAAAAACTGAGACTGTGAGGTGTCCGTATTTTATCACCATTTAATCATTCAGAAGAATTTGAAATAATTTATCGCTTTGTGCATTCCGCACTTTGTCATTTTTACCAACCATGGTCTCGACGTCTCTAATGTCATTGTAGTATGTCGATCCATGGTCGGTAAAAATAAATAAGTGTGTAATGTACAAAGCGAGAAATAATTTAATGTGTCGCGTTACCAGAAAGTTAAACATGACATTTTACCTTATATCAGGAGAGTTTGCTCCTTGCGTACTGTCTGTTTTGCACTGTCCTCTGTGAACATGGCAATTATATGAGGTAAAAAAAAAATTTTTTACCCATGATCCTTCCATTTTCACATGTAACACCTAGTAATTTCAAGTTGAATCTTAGAAATAAAAATGTGGAACGTTAGGACTAGGTAGTTTACATTAAACAGAGGGCATGTTTTTAAGGAAATTTCAAAAACGTCACAAACTGAGATTGCACTGGCTCTTGAGTCAGAGTTACCAAACCATGCCTTCGTTGCACTCACGACACCATTGGCGTGCCCCTCTGGTTTGCTGCCGGCGGAAAACATCCAGTTCGTTCCGCGAAATTCCCTTCAACCAATACCCCTCCCCAAGCAACTTGCCAGAAAAATCTTCACCCTCGTACTCCACTCCCCTCCCTCCAACCCAAACCTCTGCCACTTCTCTCTACCCTTCCTGTCAGACAGTGCCAACACCTCTCAACCAATGCTTCCAGCCCCCTCCTTCCATCACCAAGTCATTACTCCTCCTCCTGTCACTCTTCCTTCTACGTCACTTTTACTTACTTCACGTCAATCGTCTTTCCTCTCTCCCTTATTTCTGATAGCCAAACCTCTCGGCAAAAAAGGTTAACCCGGGAACAACAACCAATTGATAGAATAAATTGTGGGCGATGTGACGCTAGATTTCGAGTTGTCCGCTCTGACTGATGTTCCCCTCCCAGTAATCCCCACCCAGAGATCCAATAGGGGGAATATTTTACCGTCGGAATATTTTACCGGGAGTAATCCCATTACATCATATATTGGTGAATTCAAGGCTGCAAGGTGAATTCTAGGTGGATTCCTGTGGCGGTATCTCGTTGCCTTCCAAATCGCAGTGCTCCGGCCAATTCCGTGAATTTTACTCTCGCCTGACCGGTGGCAGTTGATACCAGACCGATCTTCTTTATCTGTACCATCAGTTCCCAAATTTCCTGTGGAGGTCAGTTGACAACCCTATTTAAGAACTGCGAATGGAGAGCGTGGCAAAACTGTGCTGGTGTCGCTATAACTTTTGGTCAGGTAATCAGTCAAGCGAGTCAAAGCAATTATAAATATATTGAAAAGTAAAGAAAACTTTGTAATTCCACATAAATATTTAATGTACGACCTTATTTTCGACGTGGCACGTCATCATCCTATGTGGAATTACAAAGTTTTCTTTACTTTTCATTATGTTAAGTCGATTCCATGAAGTCACGCCCGAGACAACGAATTATAGCAATTATAAATAATTAGACCTCACGACTTTCAGATTGACGGTAGGATTATTGTTCCATCCTAAAACCTCTTTTACACCGACATGCTACCCCTCGAGCCGCCGAAAAGGCGTGTGGCTGGGGCGTGTGGCAGAGGGTGATAGGGCACCAGCCATGAATAGGGGAGGGAAGACGAAAAGGAAAAGGGAGAGCAGAGAGGTCAATTGTATGCTGCCAATGTGTCTTTTGTTAGACTAAAATTCCGTTTTTGCTGCAATTTCTAATGGTGCCTGGAAAGAATTTTTACAAAAAACTGGTATTTTTATCTCTATCAGTTCGGCAGTGTCTCTCTCTTATTTTTTCGAATCTACCAGTTCTAGAGATATAGCGTGGAGTCAAAATACCCTCTGTCTCATCCTGAAACTCGTCTGATCGGAAATTTTCAAGTAATTTACGTGTAGCTTACCACCATAGACTCTCCAATGGCTCTTAACCTAGTCCTTCCATAAGCTGTGTAACACTTTTTAATCAGCCTTAGACATTTATAGCGAAGTTTTCGGATTTTATTTGTATTTGACTTCAAATCTTCAAATATTATTTAAAATCTTTCCGTGTAATGTCGCAAGTGCTCTCAGCGTGCTCGAGATGTCGCCTAACCAGGGTAAATTATCATCTTTCTTTCACATATTCATCGGGGAATCATCCTACAATTTACTTGATAAATAATAGTGTCTATAACTCAGCACCGTATTGATCACAGGACAGGCTGAAGAGGCAAAGTATAAGATGAATGTTGAAGAGAGAAATTAGCAGTTTCCATTCCCATTTATTCTATAATCTATGAAAATGGAGACTGGGTCATAAATTCCACCAAAATACACCTAAATTCTCTCCACCCTCCTATTCTATGTCTATAATTATCTTAAACCCCTCTGCCAAACGCCCATGCAGCAGCTTGGGTGGTTAGAAGTTTTCAGATCGCAGATATAGATGTAGAAGCTGCAAAAGCGTTAGGGTAACGATGTGGAATTTGAGCGGCTCGTGCTTGAAATTAATGGCAGCAGACATCAGATGAATATGTTAGTATTTTACTTTGGTTTAGCGTGCTTCGATGGCTAGTTCATTTCGCACCTTTTGTCTACTACTTGCAGAGAAGGGTAACTGTACTCGGACGAGTAGGAGGATCATCTCTCCAAATTCGAGCCGTTACTTTGGTGACTCAGCAAGAACTGGTGTGTCGATCGTGGCAGGCCGCTGCCTAGCACTTCGGACTACTGAGGGCATATTCATTATGAATCCAATTTTTTCCTTGAAAATAATGTTGAGGATTTTCCGAATATGTGTTTGGCATTAGATAATCCGCAGGAATAAATAGTTCCATAGAAAATGGTATTAATTAATGCTGGAACGTAAATCCTTTATCCGTTTTGGTGGCGAAACTTGCACTAAAAAGGTCACATGTATTATTAGTATGCATAAGAATGCTGTCTCATTAAACGAGGTTATGCTAATTGAAATCACTACCATCGCACTCAGTGAATAAAATTAATTAATAAGGCCACAATAGAGAAAATATTTATTAGGTAAGTATTAAAAAAAAATAATTTCAAACATATTTGGTTGGCTCCTGCATCAAACAATTGAATATAATCAGCTCGAGCAAGTCGAACTGTAGTAGTTAGGTTTTTTGGCAGTCTTTTGACTCTCTAATAGAGGAATTCAATCTTCACTGATTTTCTGTTGCTGGTTGGATAGAGTATTAAGGGCCTGATCTCATTACGTTAGTTCCCCTTCAAGAAGAGTGAGCTTTGTGGTATTTCATTGTAATTTTTAAATAATTTGACTTTTACAAAACCACTTTTTTATTTGATAACATACACGACCCGGGTTTCGATGAGTAATCATCATCATCAGGCGTTTGTATTTATGCTTGAATTTGGTCTTCTTATCAATGAGGACAGGCAATCATTTAGAACATTTTTGGCTTGGGTGACAATTTTGTTGAGATGATTATTTATTATTTCAGTATATGGCCCGGATGATATGGTGGTTACTTTAGTGTAATAGTCCTCTTTGTCCATGATTACACATGGATTGCCTTTATCGATTTTCATATCAAAGCAACTTTTGGACATTATAGAGCGTTCTACACTGTTATAATTAGTCATTTTATGATTTTGTAAGATGTTGAAGTGCTTAGTATTATTTCTAATCTGCTTTTCACAAGCTTTCGTAAAAAGATCTTTGGAGGGACCTCCTATGTGACCTTTGGTGGCATTGCCAAATGATCTGAGGGACCATTCTCTGAGGGCAATTAAGTCCTCTATGGGGCTATAATTTCCCTTCTATTTAAAAATGCAACTTTATATATGGTAATTCTACATCTGATGTTTCTACCATGAAAACCATTCTCCTCCAAAATACTAATCAAATATATAAAATTCTCAAACTACTTCATTTTGTGCGCTCTCACCCTTATATTCAGCCCCGCCCTCTTACTTCTAGAAAACCTCATAATTTTCAAATTTTCATGGGTATTTTCATCCCATAACTTTTACACTGCACCTCTAACGCATTCATCATTAACTGTAACCCCTTGGATGACTAACAAACAAATGCTTGATCATATGCATATCTCATTGACTTTATCAGTTCCCATCCTATCTTTATTCCTACCTCCATCTCCCCCATGCTTCTCTTACTATTTATTATGAATGCACGTTAAAAAGCAATGGAAAAAGTGTATACACTTGCGGCATTCCTCGTCCTCTCACGGCCCATCCCAATACTCCATCGGTTACTCTAACCTGCGCCGTCTGGTCCATATACAGATTCCGAATGAGACATTTGTCCCTCCAATCACCCCCTTATTTCTACAGTACTTCCAACAATTTCAGTCCAACAACAAACAATAGTCCACCCTATCAAACGCCTTCTCGAAATTTACAAAACAAGCAAATAATCCTGGCCACGATTGATGTTTCTTTCTCATAGCGTCCTCATTATTCCTATAGCGTCACGCTTTCCCGTCCCACTCCTAAGCCCAAACTGGTCTTCACCCAGATATTCGTTAGTATTTTTCTCCAGTCTTCTAAATATAACTCTCAGAACTACTTTGGCCACCTGGGATATTAAACTTATTGTCTTATGGCCTTCGCACGTTTTTTCCTTGCTTTTATTCGGTATCGGAATTAGTATTGTCCTCGGTAAGTCCTCCTGCCGCATTCAATTCTCATAAATAATCCTACGAATAAGTGCACAAAGTTTTATTTTCCGTTCTTCCCCATAATCTATATAAAATCTACAGGTATGCTATGTGCCTTATTCCTTTTCATGTCTTGTAGTGCTCCTTCGATATCGCTATCAAGGATATCTGGTCCGATGGAATCTCTTTAAATGCCGTCTTCCTCACTATAGTTTACGTAATAGGTCATATTTCCTTACCATAAAGCCCTTCAACATATTCCCTCCACCTCACCCGGATATCTTATAGTTCAATGATCAAATTTCTTCTCTTGCCTATTATCATTGTAATTTTCCTTCCCTTACTATCCCAAACATAAAAATAGGATAAGCAAACGTAAATGTTTTTATTATTACGAAATTAAATGAAACGAATTAATGAAAAAAATGAATTTATATTTCGAAATTGCTTGAAATAGTTCTTTTTAGTGTCCATGATAAGTTAAAAATCACAGAATAGGGTACGTCCTGATTTTAATAAAAGAGTTAAGGGTTATTGCCCTTTACGGTGTACATTTACCTCGGCTACATCCGAAGTGAATTTTTTCCAAAGAACGGGTGCATGTGAATTTTAATGAGCGTCAAAAGTGCGCACATCATAAAAGGATCTTCTCCAAATTTTCCTAATATTTCAGTGGAGCGCTCCATATGAAGGGAAAGTGATGTAATGAGATGATAGAGCGCCTTTAACCTTTTCAGTTGGAGTTTCATCATGGTGGCGTTGAGTCTCGCTTTCTCGAATCAGAAAGCCTATGATAAATGTTTTGCCATTAAATAGATCAGGTGATACTTTCACTTACCCTGGACAGTGTTCTACCTCTACATCTACGAGCTATTGTGCAAGCCACCTCCAGGGTGTTTGGCACGTGGTGATTCCACACCAGGCATTAAGGAAAATAATTTCCTAGGTCAAACCCAGTTCAAGATAAAACCAAGCACGTGGCCCCGGCTGCTAGGTGCAGACCAAAAACCTATCAGTAGAACAAGTCAAGGCCAATCGAGAAACTTGATGAGTGCTGCATTGGCTAGCATGCTCACATTTGTTACATAACGTATTCTGAATCGGTTTAATAGTCAGTTCATAAGGCGATGATTGAGGCCCTAGAAATGGATGCATCTACGAAAATGAGGGATTTTTGAGAGGGTAAATTTGAGTCGGGAGAGATCAGGAGGTAAGTTGCAGCGAAGGTGCCTGTTATTGCCTTTTAATTTTCACGTTTTCTCAGACAAATTGTTAAGAAAGCATGGGGAGAGCAGGAAGTTGAGAATAAATATTATGGTGGAACTGATAGTCTGATTCGTAGACGATAAGGCAATTGTAAGCCAGTCAGACAAAAGTGTAGACTGTGAGAGCGATGAGTGTGCTACATATAAAATGAGAAATGATATATAAGACAATAAACGGAAAACAGACTAACGTAATAACATTATTCCAAATTTGACAGGATAAAGTAAATGTTATGATGGTGTGCCATGAACTAGATCAGGTGGAAAACAATATGTACATCCCTAGGTGTATTCAGCTTGAAAGTGGATTTAATAGTAAAGATACAAGCTTAAGGATTACGCTAGCTAAGGGAATCATTTACGGAAGGGAAAAATTGATTTGAGGTGAAGTTTGAGCAAATACATTAAGATATCATTACATGAAGCCGTAAAAGCGTTTTTTATGTTTGGAAACTTTGTTGCTTCGGAAGGAGGTTAAATATTAACTCTAGGCTGATGAGATGTGAGTGTGGAGTGCCATGGAAAGAGTAAGCTGGTTGGTGGTGTAAACAAATTAGTAGGAGCCGGATATGTCTCGGCAGAAAAGAAAGCTGAAATGACTCATTATAATGAGGCAGTGCTTTGCTAGAGGACATACTGAGTAGTAACGGAATACTAAATTAGTTGATAGAGAGAAGATTTTTGGGAGAGGGTAAACGGGGTAAAGAGAAGAGCTGAAAGACTGACAAATTAAGCGCTATGAAGGGAGAAGGAATTTAAGTTTTGGACAAGGATTTAACATTGTAAAAATAGTTTGCGAAGGAATCATTGGAGAAGACCTGCTGAAATCGGATGTATTACAGACTGGACTCTTAGAGCACCTTCCATTCGTTTAATAATAGTCTACTAATGACGATGATTTAAGTGTTCGTATTAGTGGCTCACATAAAAATCACAGAGAATGCAGTTCTTAACTTGTGATTGTGTATGTGTATTGTTTTTACGTAATATAAATTCACAATGCCATGTAAATATACTTTTGCTGCTTGTAACTGGATTAGACCGATGGAATCTTCAAGTAGAAATTTTGCACTACGTTTTCATTTTGTTTTTATGTAATATCTACTCCAGATGTCATGTATGTTATAAATTTTTAGTTTAAGCTACAGCAGTAATCAAATTATCTATTTTCACTTTAATGTCACCGTTATTTTAATAGTATTTAATTATGTCAATTCTTTATCATTCATCTTATATTATGTTTTCATTTTCATTTTTACATAATATAAATTCACAGTATCATGTAAATATACTTTTGCTGCTAGGAACTGGATTGGACTGTGGAATCTTCAAGTAGAAATGTTATAGTTATCTGTTACAGCAGTAATCAAACCATCTATTTTTACCTTAATGTTTCAGCTTTTTTCTGAGCATGTAATCAATATGTCCGTTTCTATGTAAATTTTGCATTACGTTTTCATTTTGTTTTTATGTAATATCTATTCAAAATGTCATGTACGTTATACATTTGTTGCTTTTAGGGGTATGTACCCAGAGCATTGGATAAATATCTTCTTCTTTTTTCTTCTACGCCAACGGGGCATAATTATCCATTACAAACTATTCGATGATGAAATGTCTCAGTCGTTAATCAGAGGCATGAACATGAAATTACAGAAGTTCTTCAGTCAATATACTCCATACATTTTACATTAGCATCGACTACATGCGTAAATCTATTATAATCATGTTACACATACGTCCTGTGTCATAAAATCACCCGTGAATTATGATGTGTGCGTGAGGAACACATGGGTTTCACTCACAGTTGTAAATCTAAAGGACTTTTGGGCAAACTCAAAATTGATTAAACCTCAACGGAAATTCCTGAGCCTGTGACACTCATGATACACATAGATATATAAGCATATGGGGATGAATATTATTAAGATAGATGAATGCAGCACATGGAGATAAATATTTTAAATATTTATGAAGTTTTGGATCCTTGTAAGTAATTCTCTTGTAAAATATACCCATTAGCTATGCAAATCAACTTCTTGGAATTTCAAAAAACTTCACATCATATGAAAGCCGAAGAAGGAATCACATGTATTCAATCACAGGTGGATTAAGTAATTCTGTAAGCAATTACAGAAAAACAGTTCATCAAAGCTTTTAGAATGCTGATTCGTGTTGTGTTCCTGGTATTCCCCCGTTAATTGCCTATTAAATTACGAGGACATTTGCGCCGGGGGCCAAGTGAAAGAACTAACACGTTTCAATAACAAACTCACTGTATCACTGTTTACACAATGGAATTCGTGCCATCGTATAAATTTGATGCACAATTCTGTCCTCAATTAACGCTAAGAGTGCCCGAGACATGAATGAAGAGTGCCTCGGATAACCAATTGCCATTAAATTGTAACCCGAACAAGGGTTTCCATTTACATAGTTCAGTTAACGATTTTTTTAAAAAAATTACATATATATTTTCATAGCGAGTTAGCGCTCACAATTGGCATTCGTAAACTTAAATTATGCGAGCTGAAATTTTAAATTCCTCTCCATCCATTTATTACGAAAATCTTAAATATTGAAATGCATAACAAAATGTTTTTAAAATAAATATTTGGTAAAATAAAAAGGCCACCGTCCACTGTCTGAATCAACGCCAACGTAGTCATTTTTCTACCATGTTTTCAAATCTTGAAATCAAGGTTCATCCACTATAAACCACGTTTAGCAAATTAAAATTTAAGGGAGGGTTAATAACATAGAGTTCTACTCTAGTTATAGTTCTATTTAATTTCTAATTAATATTTCTATTTATATTTAAGAGGGAAAAGCTTTAATAAGGTCAAGCCTGAATAAATTTGTTTCATTAAACTTGTTATGTTTATCTACTACGAACAAACACCTCAACAAGGATGAAGAATGCAAAAAAAACGTCAAAAGAGGTTAGTAAACGGAGAGTTTGGTTCTTTGGCCAGATAATTGAAACAAAAACAAATTTTATTGTTCTGAAAACAATGTTCCTTGAAGCATAAATTCAAAACACATGCCACCATGCGGCAATTAATACAAAACATATAAAATGGCAAAAAACTACAGTATCTTAATCAACTAGAGCAACTAATCATAATACTCGTAATAGCAAGTAATAAACTATAATAATCATAGATAAACTAATTAACAATTAAAAATATAATATCTATTATTCGATATGATTGAATAAGAATAATGTATTAAAGAAGCAAATGATCAACCAGGACAATGATGGAAATAAATAATCAGCCAGGACACTGATGGTAATAATTAATTAAATGATAGCTAATAATCATAATGACTAATATAAATAACACATCATTCGATTGGTTTGAATAAAAAATGTGGTGTTCAGAACACTGAAGAAAAAATAATAAGTCATGCTCCTTTTGAATTGCTAGACGTTCCTGGATTATATGATGGTATTTGAAGCTCCATAATATACAAGAGAAGATATAGGATGATTTTTCAATTTTTTTTGTACGGTATTTCGGGATGTGAAATACTTTTATCTTTCAGATTGATCTCTTAGTCATTTGGGAATTAAATATAAAGTTTTCGTATAAATGTGTTGGAGTTTTGAGTCCACTTCATTAAATAATAGTAAGACCTTTTGAATCATTCTTCTCTGCTCCAGTTTTAGCCAATTCAACTTTATGTATTAAGGAGTTACATGTTCGTCATAACGGATATTGAAGATAAATCGTTAACAGGAGTTTTGGAGTCTTAGTGATCTAATGATTAGTATTTGTTCATATCGGAGTAAATAACTGAGCAATAGTTGAAATGCGGATATTAATTAAAGTCTGAATCAACCTCTGGCGCAATGTTATAGGGATTAGGTGCCTGAAATACTTCATCCTATATTGAGTTTTGTGACCTTTATCTGAGACAGCATTTACTTGCACCAGGTTGAGGTGAAGCTTAGATATTCTCCTAGGATTTTGATTTGTTGAGTAGTCAATTTGGATATTTAAACCATTACTCATTAGGAGGTAAATTGAAAGCAGAATATGTACATTGGGAGCACTTCCAATTATCATTGACTTTGTCGTGTTGGGATTAAGTTTTAATGGATTTTCAGTCAGCCAGTCACAAATAAATTGAATATTCTTGTTTACCAACGTGATGGGTGGTTGATTTCCAAGGAGAAGGACTCGAGGTATATCTGTAGATCGTCAGTATAAAAGTGATATTTGTGGTGGGTTATTATACTAGCGAGTTCTTTGATAAAATGCTGATAAAATGGTATCTTAAGAATTGACCCCTGTGACCATAATGTATATGGATGACAGAAGACTTACAAAACAAAGATCCGATCATATTTATAAAGTAAGAATGGCAACCAGTTCCAAGGTAATTGGAAAATCATGGAATAAATGGGGATAGCAGAAGGCTATAAAACCAAATGTTGAAGATTAATACGGACCTTCAATAATTTTCGGAAGAAGGAAAAGCAGAAAGAAAATAAAGTGAAAGAGGAGAAGAAAGCAATGCGAAAGGATGAAAATTACTGTAGATCAATAAAAGAAGAGAAACATAATAAACTAAAATGAATGCATTGGGTTATTTTATGCGGTCCATAGAAGGCCGAAGTCGAGAGAAGAAGAATAACATACACGTTGCGCTGAAAACAATATCCATCATGAATATTTCAATTTCGTGACAAAATTTTCGGTTTATTTTGAAAACGGTTAAATGACGCACGCCTAGTGGCAGATGGTGAAATAAAAAAAAATATTTTTGTTGCATGAACAGTACGTTTTTGTGAGGAAAATAATTTTAAAAAAGGACGCATAAAAATCTTTAAATACAATATTCGGCTAGAAAAATGATAACTTAGCAATACAAATAATTTAAAAAATAGTTGAAGGACTAGGAAATAATAAAAAAATAATTTATGCTACGGAAACTAGAGATAAACTATGACTGCAGAAATATTTTCTCACCTTTGCATGTGTTAGGTATTTCCTGATCGGTTCTTGGAAAAAAGCGATACCTAGAACTAATGCGATGGTTTCACTGAAACCGTCTGGACAAACGAAGTAAAAATTTAATTTCCTCCGCACACTTCCTGCCGATGGAGATTATTTCACCGAAAACACCTCAACCGCGAGAACTATCGAACCATAACGAAAACAGAAGATAAACAAGGCCTCTCGGTGATTTTTTTCTCCGACGCGCCAAAGCTCAAAGAGGATACGACGTTCATTTCACAGCCTAACCGAAGTGGGCCTATCCGGGTGCGGAATCAGCCTCGAGCCTCCCTCGCATAGAGCGGGCGGGATATCTGCGACGAGGGATTAACTCGAGGACAACGATCGCCGATATCACGAACGAGATTGGGGATCTGCCGAAGTTGGTGCAGGCACTTCAAAGTACAACGTAAAGGTAATACCAAGAACGAAAGCGATTGCAAGTATTGTAGCGATAGGGAAATGAAATATAAATAAATAGAAAAACTGTAATTTTTCTCCAGAAAATTTAATTCACAGTAAATCACTATCTTTTCGCAAAAAGGGTGAAGAAAATTATTTCTTTGTCAGTTAGTATACCTTGAGAGAACGGACTAGAGTCTAATAACGAAACAGATATATGATTGTAGAGTGAATGGTGTGAGAGGAAGAGGTTGACCACAAAAGTCATGGGTGGTATATAATTCCAGCTCTAAATAAATCCAGCATATTTTCTTTCAATAAATGAAACTATCTGGCATCCAATATCCATTTGACAAATGCGCAAAGAAGTAGCCAAATTTCTCTGAAAGCTGCCACATATTTCCTTTATTAGTAAGAATACACTAATGAAACTTAGTCATTTCCTTATGATTCTTGGGAGTAATCAATAATAGTTTTATGTGACACTTATTTTCGTTCTTTCGTTTTATATCCTCATAAAAGTTATCAATATTTCCAGTAATATTTTCCCGCACAGATAACGACAAAGAAAATTTCTGTCAACAGATCTTCCTGGAAAAAATACATGAAAATTTTAAAGCCGTCATAAAAATATTTTTTTTAATGACAAGTTTGATTGGGTGGGCGAGGGTCTTCTGGAGCCATCCTGGCACTTAAGACTCCTTAGGGCCCATTGTGCCTTCTCACATTTAACCTGCCCACCACTTGCAGACAGGGGACAAGAGCACCACGGAGGAGGGTCACTTCTCCAACCCCCGTCCGGGCCTCACATTGCTTAACATCGCTGATCAGACGGGAACCGGTGTTAACAACATGGCTAGGCCGTTGGCCAACTAACAAGACGTAATTGTTAATTTAAAAAAAAATGAATTGCTAATTTATTTGTACCAATTTTGTACCAAATTGTACTTTGAGCGCAATGAAAATAATTTTTTCCTACAAAAGAGAAGCTCCAAGTTAATGGCAAATTAGGAACAAAAATAACATTGCAACTAATGAAAACTTCCCAGTACTTAATATGTCACGGTGAAGATGTAAAGTTGTGTAAAATGTAAAATATTTATAGAAAAATATTTGACGATAATTTTTAGGGAATTAGTGATCCAAAACAGAGTAATAGTGATTGCAGATAAACTTATGAAAGAGATAGAAACAGCAAACCTTCTTACGTGAGGATTTAAAAAGCTTGGAGCAGGTAGTATTTTTCTCCTCTAATATCAACTCGCAATTACCTGATACCGTAATGTACAAATATTTATTATGAGAAAGAAATCAAGGGTGAGAAATATATTATCCTGAAAACCTCACAAATATCAAATCAAATTTAGCTAAACAATCTGGCATGCCTGGTTTAATAATCCGTATATTTGTGTAGCTAATAAAATACGTTCTCTTTCCTTAATAAAATTTCCATCAAAGTATACATTCCGTTAAACGCTTTAATGAATAACAAACGGCCCGAGCAAATACGAAAAATAAGGAGAAATCAAAAACAGCGGATATTCATGAAAATTTTGAATTAGTAGATTCTTCTAACCTTTCTGCTAAAATAGCGCCTTTTGCTTTTTTGTACCTAAAATTTGTGTAAAAATAAATAAATTGCTGCTTGTCTTCCTCGGTATCATTTTTCTGGAGGAAAAACCTATTTTTCTATCTCTACATACTACCCCGAGAGCCGCCCGCCGTGGGCATAAATCAGTCAGTGTAAATGACACCAGCCATCAAAAGAGGAGACAATTTGGAAAAGGAATAGGGGTAAAATAACGATGACATTTGATTGTGTGTTAACAGACTGCCTTAATGACTCGCTCTGTCTTTGTTTGCAACCAATAATGGTCCAAATGAATGTTTGTACCCATCAGTTTGGAATTGTAACTCTGTTAATCGCCTGATCTGAATGTTTCAAGTAATATAACAATAAAACTAGCGTACAGCCTCCGAGTCTCTAATAGCTCTCAAACTTTCTGTTTCCTGTTAGGAGTTCTTTTTACGAAACGTGAGGCTATACTTTGTAATTAATTAACTTCGGGATTTTAACACTTATGATTTGGTGGTGAATATCCAATATGAGTTCGTGTATTAAAAACAACGCGTAGACAGCTTGCATACGTTTAAGGCGAAAGATTCCAAAGTAGCAAGTTTAGAAGTAAATATTAACACGGGTTTACCGAGTATTGGAAGGTTACAACCTCTAAACCCTCACAGCGAACCTTATGATCCCCTCCCCACAGACCAATTCACATCGCCTGCGACTTCGGCTGGAAAATTGCTCCAAGTTTCGGGCAAAGACCCTCTGCCTTCAAATTGAGCGCCAGGGGAAGACTTGGCAAGGAGAGAAATGCTACTCACTTGGGCGCTCTTTTTGCCACGCCTACCTCCCACTTCACTTGTTCTCCGACCACCCTCCGAAAAGCACATACCTCCCCCCTTTAACGTTTAACTTTTACCTCCCTACGATCATTCCAACACTTTTCTTCCCCTTTCATCTGTCGTCCTCAATTTTCCTTCCCGTGCCCGCGAAAGACAACAGCCCGAGAAGCAACCTCTTTGCCCTAGCCAAAGGAATGACTGTGACTTGGCTGGTTGCGCTACATTTTATATTTCTACGGCTGCAGTTAGCCATACCGTCCACATCAGTATCGAACCGGCTGCTAAACCTTGGTCGTTTATACTAAGGCCACAATTTTGATAAAAATAAGCATAATAATTCCTCTATTAAATAGCTATCTCACAAATATGATGAGTACCTTTATTCCAAGTTGTACTCGATATATTCAATGGATATTACATACAATTGATCTTTTCTTATCAGGTGATGTGAAAATTGGTAACAAACAATGGGTAATATCTTATCTTGTTCCATGTAATCAAAGTCTTGTAAAATCGCGTTACATGTAATTAAAAGACGGCGAACGCAGAGTTTTGTCCCTCAATCTCAACGCTCCCATTAAATGAATATGCCCTTTTTCAAATAAGAAGTTCGTTTTTCTATAAATCGCTTAAATACTACCATAGAGTAAGTATATTACTCTATGATGTACTTACTCTATGATACTACATATCGCATATTTACATCAATGTCTCCACAGAATTAAGTGCTTCAACAAATCATGTTAAAAAAATAAATATCTGCACGACATTTTACTCGTGCCTATTCATTAGACCACTGAGGATGGAATAATCAGTTCTTACTGTGAACGGGCCATACATAGGCTAAAAGAAAAACTAAATTAAGGCTGATAGGGCTTTCATAGAACAGTGGGTTAGAAAAGTAAAAACGCTCATCACTCACAACGAGAACTAGATACGGTATTTCTAGTGTCTGTCTTTGGGTGTTCCTCCACGTAGTGTCTTTTTACGACAACAGTTTCTCCAGCCATCTTGTTGGCCTCTTCAGGTCAGAAGTGATTATGCAAATTTTGGTCCGTCTTATATTCGTATTTGTATTACTAGACTATTTTTTCTTTTACTCAGGAAACCAATTTTATGAAGTTATAAGTTCATTTAGGATCATTGATGGTGAAATTAAAGCGACTTGTTACTGCCTAAAAATGCCTATTTTACCTTTTTATGCCTTTTTCTGCTGATATCGCCTATTTAAGGGCCTAAAAAAGCAATATTCTTTTCAACGTCGCCAAACTTCTCTTTAGTGCAGAGCATGTCTGTTATTTCAGTTCCTTTTTTAATTAATCAATGTTTGAAATAATGTCATTAAACATGCATAAAGAAAAATCATCCAAAGTATAATTATATAAAGATTAGAAAAAAAACTATGGTAATTTTACGTGATGCGTACATGCGATGGTTTCAATGGCCAAAAACTTGTTTTCTGAAGGTACCTACCACTCAGTATTGCCGAGTTTAAAGGAGGATCAACTTCAGAAATACTGCCTGAATTCCAGTATTGATACTATGGGAAACATGGTTAAATACTGCATTGTACTCTGCAAATAAAATTATTGAAATACATGAGGTATGTGACAGGAATAATGAGCGCCTCCGCTCATGTATCATCAGTTCGAACGTCTTTTTCACCCACTTAAAGGTACACTATTGGGTCATTCCATGCCAAGTGGTCTGATGGTCCCCGCTTGACCATCACGGATTTCAATGAAATTTTGAATGGACATTCACATATATCCCCAATAAACATTTGTAAAGTTTTACGTTCGCCGATGATAAACTTGCTGATATATAGAAAATTGTTTGACCCTGTGCCGCAGCCTTCTTCAGTATGATTATGAGATTTCGGTAACTTTGAGGCATAGTATCTCAGGAGATATTTTGATAAGTGAAACAAACATTGGCTATCTTGTATAAAGTTTTGAGTTCTATTAAACAGCATAGTAAAAATAACTGTAAAAGCGAACACCTTGTAGAAAATTCAGTGCGAAACTGGCCCGAAAAATTGCGGATCGAAAAAAATTGAAATTTTGGCTTTTTATATATCAGGAAGTAAGGGTATAATCAATGTGAAACTTTGAACATGATAACATATTCTACTCTGAGGCATAGTATCTCAGGTAAACATGGTTTATGAATATAATATTTCATCTTCCTAGTGATTTCCATTATTTAACAAATCGAGTCAAAATGTGACATTTTTTGTAACCCGGTTCCCATCAGAACACCGAAGTTAAGCAACGTTGGGCCCGGACGGTGGTTGGATGGGTGACCCTCCTCCATACCTCGACCAGGCATGGATGGAGAGATTATACTCCCTCCAGACCTATACCGGGAGGCCGGAGGGAGACCCAGACCGGGCCGGTTGGAGGGAGGACATCCTCTATACCTGGTACTGGGGCGAGGCAGGGGGAGGCCAATCCTCCATACCTTGTCCCCTGTCTGCAAGTGGCAGACAGGCAAGGGGTTGGCACAATGGACCAAGAAAGGTCTAAGTGCCCGGGCTCCTGACGAGGGCCCCCCAACAACAATCTAATCTAATCTAATCTGGGTTAAGTCGTGACCGTTCTGTATTGAGAGAGAATTCGAGTTTTTTTCAAAGTGAGTGATGTCAATAATTCATTTCTTGGATCCTTCAATTTTCATCTTAATGAATCCGTTATTCCACTAGAGTTTCTTCTAGAATAGTGACAGCAGTTACTGGTATCGACCAACTCTTTGGGGCCAAAGTTAATAATTGAACTTTCGTTGATGTATCGGTTTCTTTAATTTTTGTTTTCATATCTTCGATTAAATAATGTTTTAAGCGCCTATTTTAAGTGCCCATTTTGAAATTTTTAGTGCCTATTTAGGCTGCCTATTTCTTGATTTTTAGTGCCTAAATGTCTTCAGCTTATACTAGACATGTCAAACTCCGCGGAAACCTTCGATTCAACTAGAAGGAATATTGATTATCTTTAGGATACGTAGAAATGGCCTCCGTTTATTGTAGTCAATGCACGCCTGGCTTTCACTTACATTTTAAGTAAGAACTGAAAAAACCGGCGTCATAAAATGCACAGAAAACAATGGTACACTCGTTGAGAACGGTAGAAATGTAAATTTGATACTGCCACGTATTCTCTCCTCATAATACAGCTCACCTACCGATACCTCCCACGAAACCTTAGAGAAGAAGGGATTTAAAGCTCGCAAAACGTAAAATGTTACGTCGCACACATAAAATACAGAATGCATCACTTCCAATGGATATCAAAATTTAAAACTAGTTTATCGTGATGAAATGAAGAATGCGAGGTAAATGCCATTAAGTACGGTATTATTTACTCACAATTTAGTTTAGAATCGATAGGATTTATACTTAAACATAGTTACATATCCTTGAAACTATATAGCTAATGATGATGGCGAATGAATCACAAGATCACGACATCTAAAACCACGTCTTACCGAGAAGAACTATCGCGTCTTGTAAAATCGGGTATAAAACTATTGCCGCGTCTTAACGAAATCGCGTCTTAAGAGATCGCACTATCTGAGGGTTTGTTGTATGTTTCTTTACATTACGCAAGTGGAGTACAGGTCTCTTAGAAAAGGTACAACCATATCAATTAAGAGGGAGAGTGTATAAAAAACAGATAGTAAGTCAGTACAGTACAACTCCAATTATCCAAACTCAAACTATCCGGATCGCGAAGTACCCTGATCGCTTTCAGGGGAAATAAATGATTGAAAATCGGCTTTTTACATTCACTGCAATAGGCTATTTGAAACGAGTAGTATATCTTTTTATACCGTTGATTTCGTTCAATAGTTATTGGTTGTAGAACAAACGAAGCCGTGCAAAGCACATTGCTAGCATATTGCTATTAATGCATTTTGCTTATCGCCAACATAAAAATGTTATTTCGCATTCACAATTGGCTTAAATGTTAACGCCACCAACACCAACTTCCAAAGACTCAGTAACAAACGCTATGGGCGAATACCTAATAGCTTCTGGTAGACAACACTCTTAATGGAAGGAGAAACTCCCCTACTCAGGTAGTGAGCGCCCGAAGACGGGTAGGTATCTTTCTTTTTTCCAACGCCATGAAATTAAGGCTGCATGTAATTTTCTTATAACGTTACCACAGCTACTTCTACAGCCTGCGAAAAGTAAATACTGGTACCAACGCTAATTCAGGGTCATTCAGATTTTAAAAGCAATATAATTAGATATATCACAATTTTTTGCGACGCAAAAAATTGTGATATATCTAATAATAACATTAACATAACATCATTAATAACAGTCGTTAGCCATTTAGCCGTTTTTAATCGCTACGTTATATGAAAACTAACGGAGTGTAGCTTCTAGAGAGAGAAACCAGAAATGATCCTTCTCTGGAATCAATTCTGTAATGATGTTGTAACGCAGTGAAATGAAATTAGAAATCCGGACTGCAAAATGCAACTAAATATTTCGCTTTTTATGCACCTCTTGAAAGAGCATTTTGGAAATGCCGCACGGAGATGAAAGTTCAGAATATATGACCAAGAATCATAAAAAAGATAAGTTATGGTAAAGAAAAACAGAAGGAAAGGCCATTAAAATTCTTGGAACCATCCATTTTTTCCTTTAATTTTGAAGCTTAAAATACAAATCAAATACTATTTTGGGAATTTCCTTTTTGGTTTAGCATATAACTTCAAAACAATTTGCTTCTCTTGGTTATAATCAGAGTAGGGAATCGGCAGCATTACCAGATTTGTGTTTGATACTGGTTCGATATTGCAATGATGACGTCGCTATCTGAAATTTTATATCCTGCGAGGTACGTGAAACGGTATGGACATAATTAGCATAATGCCAATTTCCTTCCCAACTCTAGCTGTGACCACTTGAAGAATGAAATGGTTCTTCACCTCATATTCAGTGGCACATTAGAATGATTTGAAGTATTTATTCTGCCGGTTAAGTTATGCTTAAATGGATGACGAAATATCTTCCATGACTTTCTCAATCGCAGGCTTGTGTCTTGTGTGATTTCATTCTCCATCCCGGCATACGTCTCACCCTTCTTCATCCCTTCCATTAAGTCTATTCTCTTCCTTTCCCTTCCCCGCTTATCCAACATCCTCCCTTTTATCACGAACTAATTCTCCCCTTCGCTCCTCATTACCTGTTCCAACTGCCTACTCTCCCAGCTTTTAATCTCCTCCAGAAGTTTCCTCTCCTCGCCCTCATCAAACTCTTCGTCGTTCATCTTCCTTTCCAGCCATCAGACTTTCTCATTCTCCTCCACTTCCACACTTGAAATGCCAAAAGCTTATCCTCTTTTCTAAGTGTCCACGTTTCTGCGCCATACGACAATACACTACACACTAGACTCTCTGTGAGCCTTTTCTTTGCATTCTTATTCACGGCCCTCGCCATTTATTGTCTTCCTTTTGTGAACACCTCCTTTCCAAACAGCAGCATTATTATGAATTTGTATATTCCAACGCTGGAGACCCCAACTTAAAGGGAATGGGAGGAGTGTGCAATAAAAAGGATCCAACAAGCAGTCGGGGAAGGAAAAGCCAATCCTTTAACCCTCGCATCCCCACCCCTTAGTCGACTCCACTTCCTTGCTGTAGCTTTTCACTGTTTTTTTTTGTTTTCCGTGCCGCTCTGCAAAATACATGAGCTGATTCCCAGGCTGTTAGGGAGGTACACGGTTAAAAATTGGGAGGATAAACTTGGGAGGGACTGCGAGAGTTCTGCAGCAGATTTCGCGAATTAAAAACTTGCTCCGGGGACTTTTTCATGCACTAGTGTGAGTCTGTGTGCTTATGCCTTGACTCTTTCACGTAGAGTGAAACGTCGGACAAGTCCCCGTAAGTACATTAGAATTTCCGAACCGAAACCTAAGGAGGAGTGTATTGAGAAAAAAGTTACTCCAAGAAAACGACTCTCGTCTCAGCTTCGGAACATGGTGAGGAGTTGTACTACAGGACTTCTGGCTTAGCTCTTTCTCCCCAAACTTTTTATTCCGATGTTATTTTTTAAGCACAGGGAACAGTTTCCAGGATTTTCAGGGCAACAAGATCGCGTTCCTCTATTTTTCAACTTTATAGCAAGCTACACAATGCATCAAAAAGAGCTTCAATATTATAAATTTTCTTATCATCATTCGTAGTCATTAATCTGAATCAAAGTTTACTGTAGACAGACAAGTGTAGCTGAACACACTTCATCGATGGCTAACAGCTATTTCACACCACGTACAGCCAAACATTAAAAAAATTATCGTTCTTGGTTTTACTGCAACTCTCCATTCCATTCTTTTTCAGCTAACCGACTAATTCCTTTGTCGTGCCATCATTGCTCAAAATGCATCCGAATCTTGGAATTCATAGGTGATCCTTTTTCCTGGAATTGGAATTCAAAGGTGATCCTTTTTCATGGAATTGGAATTTATAGGTGATCCTTTTCCATGGAATTGGAATTCATAGGTATTCCTTTCCGCCAATTCTTCCTCTGAATTAACATTTCAGGAGACTTTGATTCCACGTACATAACATGTCCGATAAGCTAATCAGTTTTACCAAAATAACAGTTCAATAATTCAGATGAGGTCTTCACTAATTATATTAGTTAATTATACTATCAAAGTTACATTAAAATAAGTTTATTGATTAAGTAAATATTTGGAAGAACTATGGTAAATTTAGAGTAAGACGGAATATTAAATAGACACTTTAGGTAAATTTGTTTGCTTCTACTCGTGCCTAAAGATTGCAAGTCACCTGAAATGCTTTGTTGTCTCAGAAAATTTATTTAGTCAATATGAAAACTAATCAGGAATTTTTAGTCTTAAAGTGTACATAACTGTTGGCTGCATGAGAGATAGAGGAAGATAGAGTACAGGTATGTGGGACTAACTACTTGTTTGGAGACACCAAGAGAGTCTTAGGAAACTCTTGGTGCATGATATATTTATACCTTTTCTATAAACGTTCAGAGATTCCCTGGTAATGTATTAAAATATGGTAGGCCTTTCAAAAAAACTACTAATTATTTGGTATGCAACTAAATGTTGATGATGACAGTAATATAGGTCACAACATAAGATAGGAAAGAAAAAATGCCATCAAGACTACACAAAGACTAGTTCCAATGTTATGATGTTTCGGAAGATGTGCTGAATATAAAACTACATAAATTGAAAAATTGAGGAAGCATAGAAAATACTCAGCCTCAGAGAAACTTATTATCATTCATTTATTTGAGCTGTACGAATGTACAGATGAAATGAATGTATGCATAAATTGTACGAGCGTGATAACCTTAAAGTATCCCTCAAGTTAACGCAATCGATTCACCTTAAATAATGTGAGAATTGTGAAATGATGGTGTGACTCTGAAATGTATACTTCCTCTTTTTAATGTCATAGTCTCGTACAATCAGTTTTTCGAACTAACTTGATTAGAAAATGTATTGACAAATACAGGAAAGGTGTTTTTTTCATATTTAAAATTTCAATTCACGATGACATAGCGCTTGATTTCTGAGTCATCCGTGGTGTGTTCTTTGCTATTCGTATCGACTTCATCGGCTTCCATTTAATGAAAACACAGAACTTTATAATAATGCTTTATATTCTTAAAAGGAGAAATGCTTCATAGTCTCGATGACATAACCTATTACAGTCGTTACAATAGTAATACAAATAAATGTTTATCCACCATTGAAAAAAAAAATATTCATATTCTTTAACCTCGCTGAGAGCAAATAATGAAACTCCATAATTACTTAAATATATAAAATCTAATTCCGTTTATTTGAACGCTATAAGCTTCCAAACGCAGTGACGAATTTGAACAAAATTTGGCGCACTTGTACCTTAGGATCTAGAAAGATTAATATAGTGTATTAGAAGGGCCCGAGGGTACTTTTTTAACCAACGTTTACTTCCATAAGATAGCATTGGGCTGGGATCAAAGGTTTTTTCGCTTTCATTTTTAATTACTTGCACTCATGACACGGGCTTGAGATTTCCAGTATCGAATAACAGAAATAATGAAATGTATAATTCTAGCATTCGATTATCGTATGCACTTAGTTTTTGACTGACATTATGAGTATTTGGCTCCAAATCCTTCAATGTTTACATAATTTGAACAAAAGAAATATTTATTTGCACAGAAACCGCAGAAAAGCTTTAAATGGGAGCTTATTCCCGAGTCACTTATGCCTCCGGGTAAATGATCAACATTAAACTGAATTACATCGATATTTTAGCTGGAGTACTTAATACCTAAACTTCTCCATTGTAGCTATTGATTGATACATAATAAATGTACGGCCGTTGCATGAGAAAGATAAAGCCAATCCTATGCAGCAGTTTTATTTAACTCCTTCCCAAACGGGCACCGTATTCCAGATAGTAAATGAAATATACCTAATTATAATAAGAATAACAAAATATAAATTTTGTTACCCCAATCAATTTTAGCCCAATTGCAAAGATGTTTAATTACTCAGTGCCATCAGTTTACAGGTATTTCTTAAATTAAAAACATGACTTTGTCACGAAATGCATCACATTTCTGGTTAAAGTACGGAGCCGAAAAAAAATGCTGACGCAAATTAATTTTTGCCGCTCTAACGCGTGAGAGTTCGGCCGCGTCCTAAACGCGATTTCCCTAAAAAAAACGTCACGAAGGCAAGGTCTTTCTTACAGGGAAGTAACGTAATCACGCGCGCATATTCAAGGCATCTGCCGAGGAAGCTGAGAAGGAAAAAAAATCATTCAACCCGGGGACCATTTTTCTTCCTTTAGATGTCGGAAAAGCGCTTGCTTCATCGCATCCTTCGTAAAGCCGTCGAACGAATGTTTTGGATGCCGGATGAGCTTACGGGAAGAACGTTAAAAAAAGTCAGCGTATTTCAGTGATGGTGCGGCGCTGTAGGCGACTCAGGAAACTCGAATGGGTCGGGTACTACCGTCATATAAAAAATTTCGACCGGGTTATTTAGCCGTCAATGGGCGCAAGAACGAGTTATTGGCTGCCTCGATCTGGCAACATGGTCATAAAATATGCAAGCCTACTCCTCCTAAACTTCATTAATAACGTGAATCTCACCACTCAAAATGTAAAATCCCAGGGAATAAGGGAAGCATAGAGACATTATAACATACAAGCATAGAGACATTATAACAATGCCCTAAGAACTATACAAAAATAGAGAGTTTAGCGGATTCACATATTTTCAAAATTCTTATCAAATACCATAAGGTTACTGATTGTGAGAGGTGTTGAATTCCCATAAGATGACTCGTAAAATGAATGATTGTGAGAAGGAATTGAGCTATTGTATTCCGTACATATGAAACATTCTATAATCATCATTAACACAAAAATGACGCCAACTCGAATGTTGATAACCATGCACGAAATAGTCAAAAGGATATCTTTATTGTCAGATTAGACTCACAGGTAGAAAGGAAAAGCTGTTAGGAAAATTATAAGAACAGATGATCAACAGGAGAAATGGAGGTATTTGTTTTGCATAATATTTGTTTTTTGTACTGTTACCTTTTATGTTGTGCTTATTGTACTGTTACCGACTGCAACCAAGTGCAGAGAAACACGCAAATTCCACGAAGCAAATTTATTCCTGATCCTTCCAAAATGTCTATTCCGACAGTCCTTTTTTTTGTGTGGTGTCGATCACCTCCTGCCACACACTATCGAGGGGATTTGCGAAGTTATGCATAGGTTTGGTGGGTCTTCACAACATCAGGAATTTGAATATGGTTCTCAAAACTTGAAGGATGTTTTAAGATTTTCTTTCATACAAATGTGAAAAAATAGTAGGATACCTCAAGCATAAACTGCAGGCTTCAGAATTTGCATATTCATCCAAAGCACTCTCTCTCAAACTCATGTGATGAATAACTGAGAGGTTGAAGTAAGGTGATGTCGAATTTGGTACATATGGCACCCACTTTAGGCCTGGTTTTATAATGCCTTGTTAACAAAAACCGCAAGATGACATAGCTTTTTCGTTAACTGCATGATAACTGAGACTTCAGGTTTTTCATATAACATCAGACTGTCCATTACTTTACACATGAAGAATGAAGGGAAGAAGGTAGCATCTTCGGTTTTCAAATCAATAAAGTACTAAACCAGAGATAATAAAACTGAGCTTAAAACCAGAGAAATGCATCAGGAGTGTTCCTTCAATTAGGCATGGAAAAGTTAAATAGCTTTGCAATTATGACGAAAACCACATAATTTAGCAGACTCATATTTTATTAATGCTCTCTTTCACACTCATTCTGTGACTAATGAATAGATTTAAGATTCATTCACATGTTATCTACTTTAATAAAAAAGTGTTCTCGATCTGGTATGAACAACATAATCCTACCTTACCTATGTTCCTCGCAAACTTTACTTGAATTTACATGGTTTTAAATGGACGTACGGGAGCAACATGGATAAAAATCGAATGTTTGCATTTGACTGCTAATTTTGTGGAAAAGTGTGAATGAGAAGGGAAATTAAAATATGGGTATCTTACCACCTCATTGTTTAAGTTGTTCGCTAACTTCTGCGATAATTGAAGTCAAAGTGCGGCAATTCTATAGAAATACCGCTGCAGTCGGCTCCTAAGGGTGTAAAAAGTGTCAATTAAAAAGAAATATGTGGAATACCCTGTATATTTAGTACCTTAATTTTGGCATCCAATAGCTTACGCATGCCATCAGTGAAAACAGAATTCTATAAACAAAGCAAAAAAAATCAGGAGCTTAGCGTTTGTTTTGACTCAAGCAGTCGCAGTGGAACCTCCATAAGCAGGGAAGTGCTGAATTCGGTACACATGAACCAAAATAAAACGTAAATATTATCAAAACGTTCCCACCATTATTATGATAGCAAGATCGTGAATCTTTCCTTCGCGTTGACGATATTGTTATTCAAAGCATGGACGTCTATTACTGTGAACTGTTCCACTCTAAAAATGAAAAAAACGGTGGTTTTAGAGAACATTTGTACATTCGAGAACGTTTAACTCATTTTTCTTGATCATTAAAGGGGTAAAAATTACGATAACATCAGCGCAATGAAATAAAGAGCCGCAATCACGCCCCAGCTTCTATATTGATATAAATAGTACCTATCAGAAAAAGCAAATGAAAAGCCGCTGATAGGATAAACCTACCTAAAAATCCCATAGTCAATCTCCGGCATATGTTACCGTAAAGAAAACAGCATTGAGAGTCCAATGACCATGTTTTCTGGATTTTCATAGATTTTCTTCCTCACAACCTTTAAAAATAACCCACACTGATTTTCTAAAAAAATATATAATCTTTGGTACACGCATATTTTTCTAAACCTACACATGAAGAGTGTGACCAAAACAAATGCTGCGGCCTAGAAATTTAAGAATCCCCTGAATGCGGAGTAGCCGAATCTTTCCTAATTACTGCACTACACATTGATGAAAACATGCTAAACTCTCTCTCACGAGGTCCAAAATTACCAAAATAAATGCTTCAGAACTAATACCGGTGAACTAGCTGTGATCGTTCTTCATGCATCATTCCTTCATTATCTCGAACATGAGAGGCCCTTAGACTTCTTTGTTGGATCATATTTTGTATATCCCGCCTATTGTGCAAATCTCAAACAGATGCTCATCCGTTATGTACCGAATATACTTCAAAATGCTTTTCTGTGGCATTGTTAATTTAGGCCATTGAATCTATGCATGCCACTTAGCTTCTATTTCAACAGCCCACTATTTTACACCAAAATCAGGTTTGGAACAATTATATTCTTCCATGGTTCAGTTTTCCTTTTGCTCATGGTCAATGAGGTAAAAGAATTCCGTACGTAACATAAGCTGTGCCATGCATTAACGACTCATTCACAACCATACCTTCTTTGCACAGAGTAGTTGCCTATTCGGATTGAGCATCGTAGATAATAAAATAAATGAAATAGGTGCGCGGGACAAAAGAATCTTTTAGCCCATCTGCTGGACAGTAAAGTGACAGCTATATAAAGAAGCAAGGCTGTGATAAGCAACAATAAAAAATGACGATGATGAGGATCTATCTAAAGCCCGGAAGACCATTTGCAAAAATTTGGAAACCCCCAGGATTAATAAATCGAGCCGTTGACGATGAGGATAGAATGACACTCTTTCCGTGCTTATAAAGTTTAATCCTCCAGTAGATGGGATACCATGGCTTGGCTCCCTAATCTGAGCTACACACACGTCCTAAATTCAAGGGGAAAAAAGAAAGAAAAAAAATGCATTACATACTTCCATCTCGGGGGAAATGTTTAGAATGTCCTCCCGCTGCGCGCTATGCTCCCAATTTCCGCTGCGTTGGTGCCGCGGGAGCGGAAGAAGAAAGGAGACATCGTTTTCATTTTCCACGCGATAAACCTCGCAACTGTCCCACTCGCTTCTCCATGAGACTGCCCGCGTATTATTCTGAGTGTTGTGGGAAAAAGAGGGGCTGGGAACTAGTGCGACTCACGTATCGAGCGAAAGAGGCCTCCCTCTACAGGAAGTGGAGGGCTGACGGGAAGCGCTCTCAGATTGGAGCTGATTACATCAGCAGATGTGCTTAAAAATGTGGTAACATTCACGATACCATTTCCTCAGGAACGAGCAAGGATCGATGGTAAGATAGCTTTGTGGGTACCATTATTTTTCCTAAAATGGACGCTGTGAGGGTGGTTGCAATGACTCGTTCGCTTAAATAGTTATTCACCATTCTATGATATGACGTCAATTTCTTCTTTCATTCACATCCATCTTCAATCAACATGGTGTAACTAGTATTTACAACCTTCCACGTACAACTTTTTTGTTTTTAATCACCTAACTTTGTCACGTGGCAATAATAACAAATGGTCCTGGCGATTTTTTTTCGAGACAAAAATAGGTATTGGTCAAAAAATAATGGATGCTAATACCCTTGGCAAAGTTGGCAAAGAAGGTAAATATACCTTCTTTGCCAACGATTTGTAAATAAATATTTCTTCATCAGGACTATAATGATTTTACAGTACCTACTCACAGAGAGTTATTAATTCACACTATGTGCAATATTTCGTTAACATTACATGCAGGAAACTTAAACCTTGATCCCTCGGTATTTTTTTGAAAGTGAGTGTCCTCATTTTTTTTTTAAACCTCTTGTGTGGATTATTTCGCTTGTCATTGGATAAACAACGAAGATGTTTATAAATTTTTTTATGGTTTCAGAAGTTACAAAAAGATGTATTTAAAGTTATATTCTGAGAAAATAAACGTTATACTATATTTTGCTTAATTTTGCAATGTTTGTTTTTTATTGCCTGTTTATGCGTGTATATTAATGCTGAATATTTCTTTAAATTATATTTTTGCTATTTCAGGTCCAAAGTTCATTATTTGCGTGTATTTATTTATATTATTTATGATTTATTTGCAATTATATACGTTATTATTTTTCATAGCATGAATGTAGCCATAGTTTAATTTCATACGCGTACAGTATGAAATAACACTTTTCTTTTTTTATCAATAATGAAAAAATTTACAACTAAAAAAATATCTTTGTAACCGAATAAAAACTAGAATACTCCATAAAAGTAAAGGACAAAGAAAAAAATAAGCAAAACTTTAACAAATTCCTCAAAGGTACATATTGAATTTCGCATTCAATTTTGAGGAGATACGTGACTTACTGCTTCCTTGTAAATACTGAGAAGGATTTAGAGAATGAAAAAAATATACTTGCAAAACGCAGACAAATGAGAAAATTACATCCATTATATCGTACCCAAGACCCATCTCCACCCGAAATGATAAAAATAATTTATGAATAAATGGAGGTCAAGAAAATAAAACATCTTAATTTTATTTTCTTGAAATTGATGCACTAAGGGTGTGTGGGTAGTGTGGTCCATAAACAAGTTCCATTATTTTATCATCTCTATATAGATACAACCAGGATATCATAGCTAATCAAATAGTTTACTTTAGTATGGCCTTGAGAGTTCATCTGTCAACAATGCCCCCTGTTATAATTATGGATTTACATTTGTAGATATTAATGGTATCTATACTCTATACATTTCATAAACTACCTGAACGACGAGTCTTGTCAAGAGGCTTGTAGTCAATAGACAGTGTCTTCGCGATTGACCCTCTGTATCCCAACCAACATAGGGATCCTTGGATGATGAAAAAAAACCAATGATCCTTGCTAATGTTGCCTATCAAAATGCTTAATACAAAAATGCGTGGGTTACGGTCTCCTATGGACATATTGAGCTAATATTTTGAACAAGGCGTTTTGTAGTCATTTGGTATTTGGTGGCGAGAGAGTTGTTTGAGACTCGATTTTTTAGATATTGTTTGGAGGAAGAGAGATGGAATATTACTTTTGTATCCACACAGCAACCTACGTGACGAAGCTATGGCACTTTTTAGAGAGTGTTACGTCACTGTTCATAGAAAAGGAAGTAAATATGAGATATTAATGATTCAGGAAAGGCGTTGAAAAGAGGAATGATTAACGTGTTCCGGCTTCTATGACCTTTGGCCGTGAATTGTTCGTGGAAAAGTGAATTTTATTACAAGCCTATTAAAACGCCTAGCTCCTGTTTTTGCCACTTATGCCGGACCTTGAAAAACCATGCCCTTCGTTTCCGCCCTAAGTTTGCACAATCTAAATTTTTATTTTCGCATTAACCTGGCGGACCCAAGATCCAGGGTCAAACTGCGGTTGAGTCAAGTGATTTGTTTCACAACAAATTTTATCCCTTAGGGTTGTTTATCTTGGGACCCGAGCATGTAACTACGTATCAAGTCATTTGTGCATTTTGCAGTGATAGTGATTCATTTTTTTTACATATTTCTTTACACTTACCGACCAATGAAACATGGATAGGTCAACGGAGCAAGTGTAATTCAAATAAAATGATTGGAATTTTAAGAATTAGATTGGATCAGGTGTAAAATTTCAGGTATTTGCGTAAAAATGCAGTGAGTGCATCCGTTTGCTAGGACTATATCATGTTAGTAATTCATCCGTGTTCCACTCTCTTTATTACTGATTACAAACATGGCTAAATATGTTCTAAGAAATGGTTCACAGGCCATTCCTTTTTATTTATGAGACAGATTTAATTTTTTTCATAACGATTGAACAACGATCTCCAGCTCCGACACCAATTTCTTTAGCGGTGCTCAAGTCCGGGTCATAAGGCAACCATTCAACCTTGAACATCAACCAGCTCGCGTTAAAGGAGCATGATCTAATATTTTCACGAAAGAGCCAGCAATGTTGGTGCGAGCGAGTGAAAGTGGTCTTAAGGATGGCAGCCCTCTCTCGAAAACGTGATCCCATTCACTTAGGAATGAAAGATTCAAGCAACGTATGTGGAAGCACTTCTCCACAGAATTACTTTTCCGAAGCACTTTTCCGTCATCTCCGAAGCATTCCCCCTTTACTTTTCAATATCTTTCTTTCTGCTTCCTTTATTCCTTCTCTGCTGCGTCTTTTACGCCCTTCTTTTCATCGCATCCCCTTTCGTCTCTTTCCTGTCTCATACTTCGTTACCCCCTCATCCCCACTGCCGTGGAGCGAAAGAGGAGATACGGGTGACATTATTTTCGGGGCGAGAGTTTAGGCAAAAAATAAAAAAAAATTTTTTTTAAGGTGATACAACTATTCCAAAAATTAAAAGTTACAATTAATTTCAAATAACGCTAATACCACGTATGAAATGAAAAATAACTTTCTGAACTTCACTTTAGCTAATTTACCGAAACGACCCGGGTTTCAGGCACTTTTATTCAGGTCTTGAAACCTCAGGAAATGTCATGTCTTCAACATTGGGCCTTCATTTGAGCATGTTTTATTGATCACTCTAAAATGTTTCCCATGACTTAGTAGTAATGATTGATATTTTGCGTCTGTATAGAACTTAAAATAAGATATCTAAAGAAGCAGTTAAGAGTTCCAGAAACAATACCAAGCACTTCTTTACAAGTATAATAAGCAGCATATATTTTGTACAAACGTGGTCAGCTGACCTGACGATTGCATATATTGTCAAAACGCGGGTCGTTTCAATGAAATTCCTAACTTGAAGTTCACCAAGTAATTTTTCATGTACAGGTGTGATGCAAAACTTACATAAAATAAAGACTGAAACAGTTTCTTCGGTCAACGATAAAAATTATTTAACAAATAATTATTTATAAAGCAAGCATCGCTAGCAAGAAAAATGGATTTTGATAACATAATGAAATATTCGAAGGAGTTAGGACTACCTACGAAAAGACAGATAGTGAACACATTCCCGTGGAGCGTGGAACATTATAGATAGGTAAACTGCAGATAATAAAATATTAGGAGTTTTCAAAGAAAGTGGATGCTGAAGATTGAATGTATGGATAAAATAGGAAATGAATAATTATAGAGAAGATTAGAATATGGAAGGACCACATGAAACAATCTACAGAAATTAAGAATCTGATGTACTGAGCACACTCAGGGGCACAATTCGTTTGTGAGGAATGCAATTGCAGTAACAATAAAGGGAAAAGTCCCTATAGGAAGGCCAAGGCAAGATATAAGATAAGAAAATACATATATATACCAAATATAGACGGAATTTCACGAGGAGATCTACCATAAAGAAATGGAAAAAGCATTATGTGGGGAAAGATGGAAGGCTGCAGTCAAAAAATCTTAAGACTGAACGGCCAATGATAATAATAAATGCTATAAATGATTTTGGTACATAAAAGCAAGAAAAATACAATTCTTATATTTTATCCAGTTAATAAAATAGAGAAAAAATGACATTTTATGAAATTAATTTTAAATCGGGTCTAAATAGGCTTTTATGTGTACTAGGTGTTCTCCAAAGGAAGGGCAGCAATGGACAGTCCACTTCAGGCAGCCCAAACAAATGCTGCGTTTTGATTAAAGAAATATCCAAGTTGCCAATAAAGGAAAAGAAATATCGACTCGTATTCATGCATTTTGGTCAACGAGGTGACCAAAATGCATTCATAGAAATAAATATTCCTTAGCTTTTATTGGCAACTACGATTTTTCTTTAATTTAAATTTACTTGTCAATTGTTCTCTTCTTGAAATACTATATTACTGCCTATCCCACATTTTGTCTGCATTCTCCCATTGTTCTCCACCTTTCCCCACACCATTCCTTTCTCGTAACAAAAAAATAAACTTCCGGGCAGTGAATCTCGTCACGCGGTTGGGGGCCCATAACGCTCTTAACTCCCTCTCCTAACGTGAGCACCGCATCTCCACGCAGAAGGGGAGAGTTCGGGGGCTGCGGGAGAGGAAAGCGGAGTAGCTTTGGAGAGAGTTGATGTGGTAGGTGAAGTAAACGGCTTATCCTCCATGAAGAAAAAAAAAACGCTTGAGAAGGTGGTGGACAGGTCTGGTTCGTGCCACGAAAGACATTTCCTTTAGGATTTCCCGGAGTTCTACTTTTAAATCAACAATTCTTCGCCCCAGCCAAAGAATATATCGGAGTTAATGTTTTACATTTTTACGCATTCCTTATTTGCATGAGGTTTACTCCATATTTAATGCAGTCATTCAGGCTTTATTACTATAATTGACATTTTTTGTTAATTGCCATGTTTATATACTCCGTATTCGTTGTAGTAATTTAGCTAACACGGATAGCGTCAGTTTTTTAAACCTAATTATTTCCATGATAAAGAATAAGAAAAAGAATAAACATAGAGAATGAAAAACAATAAAACCAAATAATACCAGTAAATAAAATATAACCCAAGGCATATAGACCATAAATATTAGACAGTATAAAATAAATAAATATTGGGATTATATACTTGATTTTTTTATTCTTTATCATGGAGGTAGTAATTTGCCTTGCTTATCATCGTATCATTGCATGTCGTATTACCAAACCTCTTTAGTAGTTGCAATATTTTATAAAACAATTGGCATTTATTTTTCTTCCCTTAATTTATGACTTCTTATTATTTCTGTAGTAGGTATTTCAGGTGTAAATATGTTCTGAATTTGCTGAAGTAATATGCTCAGTTCTATTACTATGCCCAAACGTGATATTAATGAAGTGGCGTGCCTTTCAAATATTAACACTGGTGTGTGTTTTTGTGAGCTGGAATTGAGTACCAACTACCTCCTCGTCTATACCTTCAGTACTTATGGTAGATAAACTTTACACGTATTTTTATACCAGCATTTAATAAGAAATGGTGTAAAAAAGACAATGTATATTTTTTAGGACAAGGGGGATTAAAAGTGTTTTTTTTCCTTTTTAGGCACTCAGAAGCTCGAAATAATAATCATCACGTACGAAAATGTCTCACAAAAGTTGAATTGATATGAAAATATATCCGTTATACCTCTTTTTTCCAATGAATGGAATTATAACTGTTATTAAACAATTCGATTTTCAACGAAATAAACTTTCCCTCTAAGAAAATGGGCCCGGCAAAATTCTGGCCAGAATATGACTATGCAGATGAAAAAGTCGAGCAGAATTCAAAGTTAATTCCAAAAGAGTTTGTTCTCTTGAATATCCTCAATTTGTTTAACGGTGTGAACCGCATCTCCACACTGTAAATAGAGATATTACGAGAGACCGAGCAGGGTATGAGGAAAAGTGAATGACTGGGAGGTCGAGTGATTTGGTCGAGGAAGGATACCAATGGTCGGTCAGTCACAAAAAATAGGTCTTTCTCAAGAAGGTGTTGGAAGGGCCTGGCAAAAGTGAGTGGCTCGTACCACGAACAAAATAAGCAGGAGATGGGAATTCATCGTGTATGATTTTCTAACTAGTCTTTATTATGTTTTTTTAACCATGAAGGAGAACTTGCAATGATGTCATACGCCATTGTTTCCACGCATCACGCAGTGTCAAAATACTGCCGAAATACACTTCAATTTTTCACCCACATATAGAATTCTCCTTTACACGGCTGGTGTTCTAACATCTCCTGCCACACACCAATGTGGCGGCTCGCAGGGGTATCATGTACACTTATTTGATGGTAAAAGGAAGGGTGAAAATCAGATAAGGTATCAACCCGGAGGGCAAGGGAGAATTTCCGAAAAATTAACATTGTTTTCTTTTCCAAAAAGGACGAGATATGCAAAACTAAAATTGATATGCTAAATGAACCATATAGTTTTTAGTAATTTGAATATAAACATTTTTTCGTAGAATCAAAAAAGACATTATCACGTTCCCTGATATAAAATTACTTAAAAATTTGGCATACAGTAAATAAAACCATCAATAACTTAACTTAACCAAATTACCCATAAATAAACTTAAAACGGTAAATAAATTAACCAATTAACATAAAATGTAATTTATAAATTTAAATTGCTAATATTAATTCTATGCAACTGCTAAAGCTCAACCATCACAAAAATGTCAAAGCAAATTTTAAATGAGTAAAGCAAAACGTATTGGCAGTCATGCTCTTAACTACTTCAAAGAGCTACACCGTAAAAAATGGTTAAAATAATCCAGCATAAAGATAATTAATATAATGCTTTATGCATGTTTAATATATATATATATATATATATATATATATATATATATATACAGCATGTGTGTGCAATATATACAGCATAGAATTGACAGGACAGGATTGATCTTGTTATGCCTGTGGGAGCTTGTTCTGGTTTTACTGCTTCACGTTAAGCAGGCTTCGTTTTGCCAAACCGGTAGCTTCACTTTGTAGGCAATAATATCGGATTGTAGGTACGAGGAACAAATAGTTTCAAAGCATAGGTGTTATCTACGGCTAAAACTTTTGTTGTTTAAATATTGATGTCCTAAATATATAAATAAACAAAAAACTATAAAAATCTGTACCTGAATATGACGCTTGTGCGTTGAAACTAGTGGTATTTTGTATCTACAATAATTAGATATAAGTGGAAAGGTAAAACATTTTTCTCTCTCACTTCGGAACTGAATTTACACAACGTTAAGTCCGAATCGTTTGAGCATTCTCGCTGTTTTTTTCTGTGGTGCATTTATATATTCATGACCTACGGAAAAAGTTCACCGTAAATCAAATGATAGGTAATATGGCAAGTAGATGGCTGACTCAAGCATCCCTATGAAAAAACGAAACATAATGGCTAAAAGGTCGTGTCATTATAAACAAATATACGTCAAAATATCAGCACCTTTCTCCATTATTGATAATGATGCATAGTCTTTTGCGATGACTAGCATTAAATGTATAATAGAGTCGTTTGGTTGCGGAACATAAAAAACAAAACACTAATAAACATGGACCCGAAGCTAACTAAATCAAAAGGAAAGTCAGTCATGTATTTGTACCTAGAGTATTGATACAGTAAAGATTGGCTAGCTATATCTGGCTGTAACACGAAAATACATATTTTGGCCAAAATATTTCCACACTGCATTTCATTTTCGATTACACTATATCTTTATTAAATTAATTATGACAATTTTGTAAGGTTGTCCATTCACTTCCTGTTTTATTCTTGAAAGAGACCTCTAAAATTAAGAGAAAACCCAAGGATTATAACTATAGTGATAGTTTTTTGAGTGCTTGTCCGCAGAGTATTACAAAAAATCACATGCTTTTGAAGATTTATTTTAAGTACCCCCTGACCTATAGTTTCATCACCTATTTAGCACTACTCGAATATTTTTTCTACAATTTTCTCATTTCCCTAGAATTAAGGTGGTTTGAGAGCAATATTTTCCAAGCCATAATGGAGATCATATTCGAATTTTGTTTCAGTATCTATAATAAGTATGAAGTAAATTTTGTAATAGTTATGGCGTAAAACTACAGTTATATATGCCAAGCATTCTCAGTAATTAAATAAATAGATTCACAAAACTCTCTAACATGACTCATTTTTTCACACCGTAAGGTGAAAACGCCTTCACAAAGGATGGTTTTTTTGTGATTCTATAAATATTACTGCGGTGAGTGATTGATACATTTTTATAAATAGTTGAGAGAACAAAAACTACGGACTGTTAGTTTTTTTACGAAATCTAGCCATTAGACATTCCTATTTTTTTCAATATTTCCCCTCTGGAGCGCACAGCTCGCACAGCCGTAATCTATCCTATTTAAAACAGCTTATATTTTTAGGAAAATTGCTCGAAAAGTAGTTCGGCAAGGGGTTAGTATGTTGATATCATTAGAAAACGTAAGTTTTTTTATTTAAAATGAGGTGAAATTTATTTGGGGTCAAATTTTTGGTGGTCGTATCTCGCTTAAACTACCTTAAATGCTAATAAAACTTCTTTGACAATTATTGAGCCGAAGATCTGTGGCGTACAAAAAGTTACATATTTGTTAGGAAAAGGTGACGTTTATCATGCATGGCTCGGGTCATTTCCGCGTGTAGACATAAATGCTGATTGGCTGTTTTGTTTGACGGAGAGTCAACAAAAGAGTCATTAGCTCCCGAGCGGCAAATTTCCTCTATACCTTCTCTTCCTACACCTCTCTCACACCCTTGGCAAACCTTTCCAGAAGCCGTACTCCTTCCTCATACTTTAGGGGGAATATTATTCCAAATTTTGAAAATTATTTTATAAGCTTCCATTTTATGGAGGAGAATATTGTGTGATTACAGAAGCAGAACAAAGGAAATTGTAAGCAAATGGAATTTTAATTTGATTTATTTAGCAGCTTAGTCAAAACATTCAGCGGTGACCTTAACATTGCACATATAACAAAACATTTCATATGTAATATATTTTTGACTTCTTTTGAATAATAAATATTTTTTTCGGAAGAAGATAGGTCATTCTGAATAAATAGTATAACCTCATTTGTTAGCGTTTTGCAAATTTTTTTTGCTTCATCGATAAACATTTTTTAAAAATCACCGCAAAATGTAGCTAAACCTGTTATAATGTCATATTTTTATAGCATCAATCAAAATTTATGTAAGTACTATGAAGAGTTTAACAACTAGTTTATATCTTCGTAATAAAATAGCAACAGAGATAATCCACACCTTATATTAGAGGAAGTACACAAAATATAAGCATACTCAATTTCAACAAACATTCTATGGTAATAGTCTAAAGCACATATTTTGATGAAATATTACACCAAGTATAAATTACTAATTCATTATAAATACTATGAATTAATTATAGACGTGGGAAAGCAAAAATAATTTTTAAAAAGTTGGCAAATGAGTTAATAACATTAATTATTCCTAAGCCAGGACCTTTTCTCCCCTAGGCATTCCTACCTTCTACCGAAAAGAGTAAAAATGATTCATCTTTAAGAATATTATAGAAAATTACTATAAAGAAAAATATGCTCCATGATAAAATACCAGCATTACCAATATAAACGAGACAGCAAGACGTAAAAGGCAGGTTAGATGGGTAACTTTCCTGAGATGGCTGCTGTAATTTTAAAAGGATGGGGACAGATCGATTGAAAGGGTATGTTGATGGAAGGGTGTTGAATAATTCAGGAACTAGTAAAAAAAGAGATTACTAGGTGAGAGAGAAAGACGGAATTTGGCTAGGCGGAAAAGATAACTTAAATAGCTAGAAGAGAAGAAAGATACGAGCTTTGATTGCAATGAAGACTTGATTGATATAATTGGAGGCAAAATAGAGGGAAACGCTTAAAGAGGAAGGCCAAGGTATAAATACGTAGACCAAAGTAAGAAGAAAGTACATAATAAGACCAATCAGGGAATAAGGGAATTGGCATTAGATAGGGAAGGATGGAGAGTTGCAGTCAACCACTCTTAGGATTTAAGGACCAAAAATGTGATTATAAAGGAACGGTGAAGATCTTACTTACTGAGAAATGAAATTGATCAATAAAAAACCCGACCAAGATGTAAGGAGAAAATATTTCTAGTGAAAACTGTGAATTAGAAGTGACAAACTAATTCTAAATTCAACATTCTGTGACAAGACAGATATTGGAAATTAATTATATAAATAATTACCGGGGATGGCCTTCGATGAAATCTTAGCGAAATGACAATGAAAAAGGAGACTTATGAAGAATCAAAGTGATTAGCTGATAAGAGAGCGGAGTTAAGAGAAGCAGCAAATCGACATTTTGATTGGCAACCACTGATGATGACTATGAAACGAAATCAAGGTTAGACCAGTCAACAAAAGTTGTTTCCAAGGAACGTTGCTTATAGAGCAAAGATCGTTAATAACCACAAAAAACAAAGAACTGTTACGAAGTACATTTTCAGTACACGATATATTCCACCTATGGGTGTGTCTGGAGCATGGGTATCTGTTAGAACATTGTACTAGCATTTAAGGCAATTCCTTGAGATTCGATTGTAGCTTAAGAAGAGTGCTAAAAGTGGGTGTTTGGTCTCTGAGAAAACAAAATAATTTAATGCAATCATGCCGAAAATTAAATCAAGGTATAAGTTTCTTTGCAAAAATATTTTTGATAACTTTCAAAAACAATAATCAATTTGGAGATAATTTAAATGGACGACAAAAGCCGATCAGAGGAATGAACTTTACTATACTCCTTAGAAGCAATAGTGTTTTATTCGGGTGCGTCGAATACCGCGGTCATTTTGCATCACTCCCAAACGCATTCTCTTACCATTGCTTTAAAATCTATGTTTTCGGAAATAAATAGATACTTAAAATGAAATCATGTTGCATTAAAAAGCATGATGTATTTTAATAACTGAAAACCTTCTAATATGTCCTCCGAGTTGTCCCTTAAACATTTTCTAGGTCTCCCCATATGTTTAGCGTCTAGCATACAACACGATACTCATCGCACTCCGCCAGGAGATCAGCGTACATTCAAGAGATGGTCGCAGCCGTGACATCTAGACTGAATTTCCTCTTCTGTGAAGAGATAGAAGTACGTCATAGCACTATGCTCTATCCTCAATCGGACGAATTATTTTCCTTATTCGATTTTCTAGGACGTCAGAAAAATTTTCAGCCGCATAGGTTTAAAAAAAATAGGAAATGCACCTCATGCTGGAGGTGGTGATTCCTTTTCTAAGCAAACCGTTTTCCATGTTCCGCAACTCGACTGCATATCAAAATCTGTGCACGCGTTACCCCTCGTTAACAAAAATCTATGGAGTTGTGATTATACATACACACAGGAACACGAGTCCGGACACGTTTTTGCACGAGAAGCCTCTCTTGGTCTTGCGGTTCCCCATCGCAGGTATGCGAGGAGGCTCCGGATTCGTGGAATTTTGCCCTCGGAATTTCATATTTGTGGATGAAGCCCGTGCGCTCCCACAGCGCTACCAAAATTGAAATCTAATTAGCAAAACTGATTCTGACTCACTCATCCCAATGGCGGAACCCAACATGTTGCCTCCCACTCCCTCCCTATGGTGATTTCAAACGGGAATGAATGAATAGCGGTTCGCTCAGAAACAAGCATGAATTTCTCTATTGCTCCTCACTTCAACGCGCCAATAAATGCCAAGAGGATCGATCGATATGACGATGAGATAACAGGCTTTGCACTCCTTAAATTAAAATTAAATATTAATCGTGCCTTTGATTAAAGATAAATGAGCTTTTATGATGTCTAAAAGGGTGTGGCAAGAGGAGGAATGCCTTGCATCGAGGTTGTCTCTCTCTCTCGTTGAAGAGTAATAGCAAGCGAATGACTTATGGAGAGCGAAGTATCTAAACGAGGCGCATGGATTATCGGAGGGATTGGTGGGGAAGATAGTTATAAAAAATCGGTATTTTATACTTCAGTATAGCCTTCACTGTGCCGCAATTGTTCACATTTATAACTCTGTAGGCAAGCACATTTACGTGGGGCAGAGGGGGAATGAAACATGTGACCAGTAATGAGGAAGAAAATAAATTAAAAAAGGAAATGAGAGATGTGCTATGAACAAATTTCATGTGGTCCAGAGTACAGTTCTTGGCGTTATTGTCACACATGGCTCTTTCGAAGAAAAAAGAAACCTTTTTCCAACAAAATTGGCAAATTAGTTATCATCAAATGTAAATTACAAAGTACATTATAGTTCCTAGTCTGTTCTGCCCATTATTTACCGCGGTGAGCCTTCACCGACATTCCTTTCACTTAGCTAATTTTTCCAAAATGAAATTCCTTATTCGCTTTTATTTTCTTCTGCCTACATTCATGCATTCCGAAATTCATTCTATTATCCTCTCTTTCCTAGGCTTACCTAACAGTATCCATCCCCTCTATCACTCTTATCAGCTAGTCGTCAACCCTCAACTCGTCTGTCTTCATTCGTGCCCGCTCCTTCATAATTCTTTTACCAGGCTCCAATTCTCCCCGGCAACATCTGGCACGTCCCAATTTGCTTTCTCCTCCATACAGCTCACCTTTTCCATCCTCTTCCACCTCCCATTCAATATTCCTCAAGTCTTTACTTATCTTCATCACATACCTTATTTTGTCACTTTTATCTGATTTAGAGGTATATTATGGGGACCCAGTATTATTATTCATTTCACCTTGGAACTTGAAAAGTGAGAGATTTTCGCGGTAACTTTATTCAGGCGTATGTTATCAAATTTCCACGGAAATCATTCACACTAATGTTCATCAAATAGCCGTAATATGCGAGATAATGTAACTTTTTACATCCAGTTGAAGAAATTAAATACATTTTGCACAAACGTTTGGTTTGTGAACATAAAAATTTATTACAGTGAAATTCTCACTGCTGTGACTAGAAGGCATGTTCTAAATTAAATGTAGCATTTTAGAGTTTTAGATATTGTTGGGCGGTTATCCAAACCAATTTTATACGTTTTGACAAAAGATAACATGAAATCTGAAGTCAGAATATTTTCAAGGACGAAGTTATAAGCTAATTACAAAATTATTTTGGCATTAATTAGAGCAGGTGGATAAATTAAGTTTATTAGAGAGCATGAAAGTTGGATGTTGAACTAAAGAAATTAGGAAGAGAACAGAGAATGAGGTGTTAGTTTTGAAGTGGCAAATGAGGCGTTCAGGAACAGAAAAGGACCTATGATAAGACTTTAAATGACTATCGACTCAGAGTACATTTTTATCTGGCATAGCAAGTGTGTGTGAAACACGAAAGCATTGATGAAAAATTCGATGCTCACCTCATAAATACGTACACTACCAGTCAAAAAACAAACCACTTTTTCATTCTAATCATGGAAGATTAAATGTTGACAAAAAAGTAACTTTTTAAAAAATAACCTCACCTTCACTTTCTAAAGCCCTGATAGCGTTTTTTCCGCATTTTTCATGTCAAGAAACATCTGAAAAATTACAAATTCATATCGGGAATAACGCCACATTTACCGGATATTTACCTCAAGCCCCAGAGGAAATACAATACTAGGGATAATCTCTCATATCGAGCGGGTATATTCTCAAAGAACATAGAGCAAAACAAAACACTGACATATGCGCATCGGAGAAACTGCGTTATTTTTTCTAGCGGCCGACTTATGGCTTTCTGAAAAATTATACACTCGCCATCCTAGTCAAAATTGAACGCAACTGTAGAAGATTGTTCAAGCGAAAATCTTTGACTAATCATAGCTGGAGCATGAGTCGTTCTATCAAAACCGAAAACTTCCATTTGCCATTCGTTCCCTCGATTTCTCAGCCGATTTTGAGGACGGCGGAAGTTCCGCTGCCTCCTGTTACCCGTGAGAAACTTAGTCGTTCCCACTGCAGCACGGCTCTCTGCCGAGGCAAAGGACGATAGAAATTACAGCGACGCCGGGCGGTGAAATGCGATTATGCGAATCCCCGGCAGCGATTGGACGAAGAGAGGCGACCTATCAAAGTCGATTCAGTGTGCAAAAGCAAAGTTTTTACGCTCCATCTGCGATCGTTTATTTTCCCTCTCATTTCCTGGCGTGCGATTTTGAGTAACGCAGGATTGACGAACTGCAACCGCTCATAATTTACCATCGTCAACTTTATAGGTCAAAGCGTTGTGGAAAAGAGCCCTTTTATTCGACCGAATGACGTCTCCCCGTGTCGAGAGATAAGAACAAAATAGCAGATGGCGCACAAAGAGGGAAAGTTTTGAGGTCAAACTAAATAAGAGAACCATGGACACAGACCTAGACATGAAATGTATTGTAACCGTCAGTGCATAGTTCAGTAATAAAATCAAGGAAGTGACAGTGATAACAGTAGAACACAGAAATAATTTTGTGACTTAAGATGCACTTTACTGCAGCCGATGTTTGATAACGTTGCATCGAAGTGTGAAGGAGCATAATTAAATTTTAATGAATCCTGCGGCGGTAAAGCACGTCTTAGACATATCAAATAATCTCATTTATATTCCTAACATATTTTTTATCGAGTTCTTACCAGTCGACAATGACGTAGGCTCGATTGTTCTTTAATTGAGTAGATAATTCTTACATGGTTTCACATCAGGCTTTTATATATTTCAAAACAAACATAGAGACACAATTTTTTTTCACTCACCATCTGGTTTTCTCGTCAAGATAAATGTTTAAAATATTGGATAAAGCTATTATTAAGTTTTTGAATACGAATTCGATAGATAATTCTATGAAGATCAGCTTCCAAAGATTCGGGATGGATACATGTTTATCGGAATTCAACAAAGTATCGAGACAGTAATGGAGATTAAAATACTAAGATGTGAATAATATGGCTCGTGTGAAGAAGTATTTGTTGAATAATCAATTAAGTTGAACATGAAAAATGAACGCGAACACCAGAGTTTTATCCCGAACCCTACAAGAGGAAAGACACCGCAACCCAACCCCTAGGGTGGGATCACGGTTCCTTCTTTTGCGTTGTCGCTATAGTTATCCAAAACGCAAACCACACTATAAGGACAGTGCTCACCCTTACAGTTCTGCGAATGCACACCGTCAATGAACGCTGATGACATAACCTTTTGTAACATTAATGGTTAAGTCTAACAAGTTGATCTCACTACAACCAAATTCCATGGAAAAATTAATATTTTTATGTAAATAATTAAATATAACCAAAAAAGCGTTTAACTGTCGTTTAGCGCCCTTCCACATACGAATAATATCATCCTCGTATCTAAACCAATAATTTAAGTTTTTAGTCAGAGGATATGAAGATTCTAACAGTTGCAATTTTAAATAGTTCATAAAGATTTCAGCCAGGCTTGGTGTAATCGGTGACCCCATAGCGAGGTCCGTTGAATGCTGGTAAAAACGTCCGTTAAAAAGAAAATAATTTTGGCTTAAACATAACTCTAAAAGGAATTTGAGGTCATTGGTAATTTTCGGGTCATTGGAAGTCTTGTTAACCAATTCCTCAATTAACTGAAGCCTCAGCGGGAGGAACAGAGGTGAAGAGATTTGTTACGTCAAAAGATACCAGTTTTCCATTGAGTGGGGGTTTAAAAACAGACAGTTTATCAGCCAGTTCTACTGATTTTCTTACTGGATGTAGTAGCATTACAACGAGACCCTACGTCAAAATTTCCAAAAGTAACTTAAAACCACTCTGGCGAAATGCAAAACGGTGATTAGTGAAACTGATAGTTGGCGTCTACTTCATATGAACCCATTACCACCCGGCTTTTATTGTCTTCCAAAGACCCACAAATGTAACACACCCATCCGACCTATTGTCTCGCATGTCACAGCACCTTGTCACAAAGTTGCTGCAAAAGTAACTGTTGGTGAGGAATTATTCTGCAATCTCCGCAAAATACTCAGTAAGAAACTTAGTAGAACTGGCTGATAAACTGTCTCTGTGATAAAACATGTACAAAAATCAAAAGCTATACAGTTTTGTTAACTGTTCATCCCCCTAATAGCAGTTTAAAAAACCCATTGCCATTTTTCCAATGTGCGGCATATAAAATAGAGTCACTTATATCGGACGAAACACATGGAGTATCATTTTACAGTTCAGGTACTGTGGAGAAAAAGCTTTTTAACTCCAAAGACATATATGAGAGAACAGACAAAAGTGGAGTGTATAAACTGAAGTTCGACGATTGTGACACATGTTACCATGGTCAAACTGGACGCAAATTCAAAGACCGAGTGAAAAAACACAGAAACTGTTTTACAAATGGGAATGGTAATTCAAACTTTGCTGAACAATTGTGTTCAAACAACCATTTTAGCAATTTTGATTATGAAATTTTACGCACAGTTGACAAAGGCTATAAGCTGGATTTTTCAGAGCAATTTGAAATTGTTAACTGCCAAAGTATTTTATGTAATGACCATATGTTCTCCACTCATTCTCCTCCACCAAAAATCAGCGTCCTCCCTTCCCACAACCTCCTCCCTTCGTAGTCACCAACAATCGTACTTCAACTTGTTGTTCTCACTCCTCCACAAAAAGAACCCCAGATTGACTCAACCCTTTCCGCTTCTTTCTTTTCAATTTCCCAGGATTACCCTAACCCCCTCCCCCCCCCCAACTCCCGGCCTTGCAACTCAATCCCCTTCCCACTCCTTTTACCTTCCCCCCCCCTTCCACCCTTAAATGTATATATACTCGGCCACCACACGATCAGGTACCTTGAAAATGACACTGAGTTGCCGAAACCTGGGTCGGTGTTTTCATAATTAAAGTGTGGATTTTTTAACAAGTGATTTTTTCAATATGCATATCAAACCTTTTCACAAAGTTACACCGGAAAATTTTTCTCGTACTCTATCTATAGGACTGAAGGAAGCAATAAAACAGGAGACATACACTGCCGAAATTATAGATACAAATTTCTCTTCTCCCAAAGCACCAACTCGAGACAATAAGGTGCAAGCTCACCAAACTCTCGTTGACTGATGATCTGAAATGTAATCACATTTGTTTTTCACCCATAGTTGACTGTTAATCATGCTCAGGAATGACCTGATTCACAAAAGGATAACTTAAATACTAAAAAAAAGTTTTATATTCATTCTTATTAGCGGTCATTATCTCGTGACCGCGATGCAAATGGTTGTCGAAGACCATTGCGAATGTCAGATTTTTTAAAGTATCTGCGTACGTTTGACTAGTAGCAAAAGCGCAAGATCCACCATACGGTATTCAACATTTTCAAAGCAGTCACAGTTCCAAGTTCATCCTGTTCAAATTTTCCAAAATTTGGTATAAATGTAGCAGAACAGACGTAGGAAATGTCGTAAAAACCAGAGGATTCATCAGTTTCATCTATCAATTGAGGAACGATCCATACTTGTTGATGACAGTGTAACTGGGTTCAAGTTCTAGTAAGGTTCTACGATAACACTATGAGTGCTATTTTATTTTTTTCTGCCGCAGAGTTGCTGGCTATTTTTCATAATTTGCAGGAATTTTTGAAATTTTTTCCCATAAAACATAGAATAATGAAAATTACACTGACTTTTACATTATAACTTCAAGCTAGTTGAACTTATTTTATCAACTTCTACAACTTAGTTTATCAACTTCTTTATAGTCATATGAATCCTTGAATTGGAATGCTCGAATGTCTACATAATATTGTATTTATTTGTTAAAATTAAAATTCACGAAATACCACGTTGGCAGCAGTTGTCTGAAAATTTACGGCTACTTTTTACTACATCATAAGCGCTCAAAGTGTTTACATGACTATTTCCTCCTCCTTGTACTTATTTCGTTCCCATTCCCATTCCAGATGTCCCAACACTTCCTGCCACAGAAACAAGGCGGCTTGCAGGATAGCATGAAGCTGTATGTATTTACTTCCCCTCCATTCAGTCCAAAGCAAACTTTCCAAACCATATCGCAAATCCTCTCGGTTCGTTGGCGGAAGCCTCGCTTAAAGAACAGATCAGAGCTACGCTTCCAAAAATCAAGTCTTTCTCCTCTAAACTCACACAGCTTATTCGACGCGACCTCAACGCTACGAGACCACTGAAGCGATGCCGGGAAAGTTCAGGGAGGTATGTAGGAATATGTCGGGGGCACGCACGGGTGGCGTGCTGCTTGCTCACGCCGATGGAACCCTTTCGTGTGCGAGCACACATTGGTGCGGGGGCGGACTTCACCCCCCACGATAAGGGTGAGGATGCAGGGGAAGCAGAGGGAGGCGGATGGTGGCGTTTACGGGCGGCGAGGTCTGAGAGTGAGTGGTGGGAGTCGGACGTGTGACTCGACGTAGAACTTGACCACCGCTGTGGACCTCGGCCTTTTGACCGCTCTAGCGTAGCATGCACGCGAATCCGTGCAGACTCTGAGAACACACTGCACTCGGACTCATATGAAATCTTGGTTTATGCATGCGAATGCATTTATTTTTCCTTTTGTAAGGGTTTATGACGCCCTCCAACGTCATGCACACGCGCCCTCAAAGCACGGTACAAGCAGTGGGTGATCAAAACGCAGAGGTATTTCCCGTAAATGGCTGGCATCTTCTACTATTTTTCAAACTAATGTCATTATACTGTGATGCACTGGTTAGGGTAGTAATTTTCCACTTCTTTCATACTTTCTTTTTACCTTTTTTTTAAATCGTACAACTTTATCCAGTTATATTTCTCTTTTGTCCAGCATACTTTCTACCGGTGTTCGCATATCATCCAAGCCTTCAATAACTTCGCTATCCTAGCAAGTCCATCGATATTCTCCTTTCATTTTCACTCTTTCCCAGCATTCACATTTTAAAATGACATTCAGCATCCCATTCACCTTAAATTTAGTTATTATCGCTTTATTACATATCAGAGTGAACATACTAAATTTTTACCTCAATGATGATAGTTCCTCAAGCTTCAATTCTTATTCTCTTAAAAATATTTAACCATTCATCTTCCTTGTAACGCATCCTTTCCCATATTTTCCCAACTACCTTGTCCGTCACTAGCCGAGGCCAATTAGGTGTGTTTCGAATTTTCCCATGTTTTCTGAGCTTATTAAAGGCTTATTATTATACAGTTTACATTTCCCTTTTTCCAACTCTCTCTGGATTTCACAACAGGTTTAAAAGATTTTTCTTCAATGGATTATTTTTCCATTGGCTCATGATCTCCTAATCCATTGACTTCTACACTTTACATTTAATCACGTGTTACATTTTATTACGCTCTTTATAACTTAATAATCTTTAAATACAGTAGTTGCCTATTTATAATTTAAAAAACAGCCTGAAAGTGCAACTATTTCGTCTTCAACCACAGGAAACGGGGATATTTCCATGCTCAGGGTCGATTAAAACAATTCGGCACCATAATCGGAAGAGCCTTGAGAATAGAGAATGTGAGACTCTCGTCCTCCTAGAAAACACCCATCCATTTGTAATTCTGCGTTTTTTTTTCTCCCGATCCCTTATTTTCATCATCGATTTTACAATCAGACGGAATTGATTACTGTCATGATTGGTAATTTACCATTTTCTTGCAGGTTTTTAATGGGTGCCAGACTCTTAATTCCAAAACGCTCTTCAGTATCTCCTCCACCTGCTTGAATTATGTCCGTTTATCTACTTATCCTCTTCTAGATTTGTTCAAATAACCAGTATTCTTCAACCACTATGCAATGTGTTTTTGTTTGTCCTTCCTTCATGAAATTTCATTCCTATCTTAATTGCCCCAACAAGCATATTAAATACAATTTTAAATTTAAATCTGTCCTTCATTACATAGGGGAAACAAGATTTACGCTGCTTAAAAAACTATTAAAAAATGTAAGCAGACGCAGTGTTTAACCTACTGCTAAACCGCAATAATGAGAAGTTAGTTATAATCTATCATTGAATTCTGTTGGATTAAGTCAAAACCAATTAGAAAGTCAACCAATCCTCAACTTATTCTTTGTCGGAAATGATCATTCATTGCACGAATTAGACGGTACTGTTGAAAAAGGATATTGGTGTGATTGAGTGACTCCCAAGATTTCACCTGGAATTTCCATCGCGAAGCATGCGGCAATAGCTACAGTTTTCTGTTCCAACCTCGCGTCATCAAACAATTATCGTCATCGTCTTCCATGCTAGGTTTAGGCAGTTAATTTGGACTCTTCGTATTCTGTTCACATAAATTCGTGGAACATGGTCTTTCCAGGTTTTCTTTTAACGTCAATCTCCTCCTATAATTTTTTCTTATCTCTAATAATCATAATTTTCATAATAATCTCCAATAAAGTCATGCATCGTCAGTTTTTGTTCAATCTATTCCAGAACCACGTTCTCTCCTCAGGAATCCCATCTCAGCATTCTCCTTGTGCCTTAGGTGGACTTTCCTAGGCGCCCAACATTCTGAATCATACATTAATGAGGGCAAAGCCCTCTGAAAATAATAATTTTTGTTGAAAACAAAAGCCTTTTTGGTTGAAAACACAAGACTGTATTTCAGTAGAACAAACAAATAGTTTACTGAAAAACAGTAATTTTTGAAAACCAGCGGCTTTCTATTAATTAAAAAAAAACAGCAGTTAAGTAACAGTCGTTTTACTATTTTTTAAATATATTCACTAGTTTTACGATAAAAACTTATTTTTGCAATTAACACCATTTTGTTACATATCTTTCGCGATAAGTTGTAAATTAATATATTTGTACTTTAAATAAAAATATTCAAGAATGCATGTGAATTTCAAGAATACATGCGACTTGTCTGACAGTCGCCCGGAAATGAATGACGCGTCACCTTCGGCGGTGCCCTACCAGCTCGTCCCTGTGGTGCCGAATAAGTTCATCATTCAACTGACATCGCTGTGCTTGCGCTCCACTGATTTGTGGGTACTGCCATTAACTGCTTCTTGCCTGTATGGGAGTTAACTGGGTTCTGTTGCCATTTCAATGACATTAAATGCGTAAATTTCGTATGTCGTGCACATTAATGTTTAAAAATTCCCGTTAGTAACAGTAAAACAGAAAAAAACTGCTGATTAACGATTTTCTATTTTGCACGAAAAACAGCTGTTTTACTGTAACTGTTTAATAGTTAACAGAAACCCTAGCCATTTGATTAAATATTATCTTTACGGAAATGCTTTCCCATAGTTTACTAATGAAACGGCCATAAGTATTATTTGACATAATATTTTACTGCAATGCTATTATCGTTTTTATAAGTCACATAAAATTCTAAAAATATGAAATGTGATACTTGTTAAATTGCCATATTGTCGATTTAAATTTCCTATCTCCATAAGCAGGTGCTATTGAATGCCTTTTCTTTCGTTTTTTCACTGATATATTTAAATGTTAAGTCTCACAGAGAAAATATAACTAACATACGTTGTTAGCTCGTCCTAGCTAACTTGGAATATTTCTAGATAAAATAATAATCTACGCGAAGAATTAAACCTGAAATAACATAACGTTTTAATAAAGCTCAACTTTGTTTAAGCGATATATTAATTATTCTCACCTCTGACTAAATGCAGCTGATTGCAGCTTGAAAAAACGTGTAATTTAAGTAGCATGCGTACAGAAAAAATACAGTCCCACGATGCTAATAGAACTCCTGGTGAAATGAATCCATGTCAGCCTTCTTATTATATACACAACAGTTACCCATGAAATATCTTCCTTCGCATTATTCTTCAGCTTTGCATCCTCTATTGAATATCATGGTAAATAAACGAATTTTTCCACTGTAAAAATATTTTATTCAATGCAGGGCGTACTCCATCTTCCTATTACACTATATATGACAGCGACGATCGCTAAACAACTTCTTGCCTTAGGGTTTCTTGCGAGCCAAGATGCAATGATACGTGTACGATACGAGTACGGGGATGAATAGTTGGCCAACGACGGAAACTGAGAGGAAACCAACTCGATTCCTCAATTTCGACATAAATGTTCCCAGATCATAAATCCCAACAACCCCTGCATTGCGATATTTTGCTTTAGTATGAATTCCAGTCTCTAATATTTTAGGACATTCCATTTCAACGAACTAATTTCCTCTTGGCGCCGCGGGCCAATACATCTGTTTACGAACCTAAATTATTTTATTATTCATGATAGATAATTTTTATTAATGCAACATTAGGTGAGCTGGGACAAGTGAGACCTCGGGGTTTAAAGGCCTCGTAAGAAAACATAATTCAAGCTTTAATTTGCGGGACAGAATGTCCAAAATAAATGCTAAATTCTCGCATGCGTTAAGCGCATTCGTATATAGTATATAAGTCATGTTCGAAGGTTTTCTGTAGCTAAGTGTATGGTAGGAGGAAAAATACATCTCCAGATTTCATCGCTATGAAATTCGAAGTTTTGGCCGGCCAATATGAGTTTTCGGGCCGTCAGCATGTATAACCGGACGTTACATGGAAGGGGACAGTGAACACACTATCGGGGTATTTTGAGTAGATGTAGTGGCGCATATTCTCGCCACAATATCTCTAGCCTCTACCTTACCTTCCTTACAATACTACTAGTACAGTAAGGTACCTTCGGTAACCTAGTAGTAAACAGTCAACACTGCAGAAAACCTTAATGTCATGTTGTCGGGGTTTTGATAGCACGTTCACTTGGAATAAATTAAACTCCTAAGTAGGTACTCATTACAGCGCATTTGTAGGTAATTATTACGGTGCGCTTGTGGCAAAACCGGGCAAGGCGCGTGGTAAAGGTGAAATTTACAAATATGTGATTTTTATCTTGCACTGGACGATTACCTGAGTGAATAAGTTACCATTTGGAAATTTTGGCCATAAAAACCGCTGTTGGCACCATGATGAAATAGAATTCACGACCCTAAAACTGCTAGTTTCAAATGTCTAGGGACTTGATTAAAGGTAAGTAAAGGCCAAATATTATCAAATCAGACGTCCTTAATTATAAACCTTTCCTTACTAAGACGACGAAAAAACATATTGCAGTCCATAGCCAGATACTTATATTCATATGTATAACTCCACACATAATTTTTAAACATTTTCTCTCACATTAATATTATTGAGAATGAGGGTATGGTAGGGCATTTTAAGAGAAAAGTTGAAGGAGGCAGACAAGAAGGATGAAGAACAGGCAATCATATGGAATAGGATGTGACTAAAGGGAGAATGATAGATAGGAGGCGAAGAGAAATGGCAACATAAAGCATCTGATGGTGCCAATAATGTAATGAAAGGAGAAAAAAAGAGGAGGTAAGCTTATGAGGATGAATGACAATAGGGCATTAAAGGAAGCAGAAATTTATGCAGAACTTACGCTTAATATTTCAGGTTATGCATTCCTCACGGACAGAAAAGTGGTAGAAGTGGAAGAGGTGAACACAAGAAAGTACTGCAATGAATGTTTTGAATTTTTGCATGTATTGTAAAAGTAATACCTAAAACTTTATTTTCATACTTATTACAAGCATGGATTTATTAGTAGGTATATTTTATTATTTAAATAGACCCACCAATGGTTTTACAGCTTGGAAAACGTAATACACTATACAAGTGAAAAGAATATTCAAATGTAGAATATCTCCGTAAGTTATCATCAAATGGGTGCTTCTGAGATAATTTCAAAAATTATTTCTTTTTTTTCAATGAAAGAACACCCCACAAAATGTTTATATAGTAACACAAGATACGACAGTTAAAAAAAGGGCCCAAAAAAAGAAGTGATACACTGTTTAAGTTCAGAGTTTAAAATGTTTAACGTTACACTGTTTAAGCAAATTATAATTTTAGCGCTATTTTTTTAGCAATTTTAAATTTTTTCAATGAATACAGATTAAAAATTCACCATTTATTGAATTTTTACCTTGGTTCTTCTCTGAGATATACATGTAATAACGAAAATATCGTGAAAAAGAAAACTGTCATTCTGAAAAATGGCCGTTATTAAACTGTTTTCCGATTTACGCAACATGCTCTTGATGGTATTTATTATTTGATGAGGCAAACCTTTCCCAATTTTAATCACAATATTAGCGGTCAAGGGTCAACTCCTTTTCAAAGAGGTGACGAATTACCCTGGAGCTCTAAGAGAGGGAAGGATAACTAGGTCAAAATCATCATGCTTTCAAAAATGGCTAATCATGCAGTCCACCGCATGCCTTCTCAACATTTTTTAAATTAAGGCATGTTTCCTATTTCTGTTGTCATTTGATATTGTGTCATAAAAAAATGAATTTTAATTTTCCCTTTTTTGTGTTGTCCTATTTGCATTGATTTTTTTCTGTTTGTTTTTTAAAAGTAACATAGTATAAATTTGTCCATTAGTAGGTTTTACACCCCCACCTTGTGTGAGTGTTTTCCTGCAGTGGGTGTTTTCGGCAAAGATGGAAGCCTTAAGTATTTTACTCATAAATACTAGGCCTTTTTTCAAAAATAGATATTATTGCGTAATACCGTATTTCTCCGACTATAAGCCGCACCCCGTTTTTTTGGGTTTCAAACAGGGAAAAAAGTGAATACGCGAATTTAAGCCGCACCGTTTTTAGTGCATCCCGTCCCACCTACAATTTTATGCATTAGAATTTTACATCTCTTTTTACATTACCTATGTAACTGTGACACAATGTTACCTATATTATCCTTGAATATATGAATACATTGTGCACCAATTTCACCTTTTTTATCGTTATTTCTTACTTTCCCCGCAGCTTAGGCGAGTTTAGCTGGCGTCCGCGTGAATCCGAATGGCTGATTTGCTCAAATCGGTCATTTTTACGATTTTATGAGAAAGTTCTCGAATTTAAGCCGCACCTTGAATATAAGCCGCACCCCGATTTTGAGGCCCCAAAATCGAATCGAATGAGGCTCTCTACCGAATTCTTCTGTTTTCACCTGAATAAGTTTTAGTATGAGTTTGTTTTTAAATTTCATGTTTACATTGACGAGGGGTTAGATGAAAGAGGAGACTTAATAGTCTTAATCTCGCCCAAATTTAGCCCACATATTATTGTAACTATTATCATATCCGACCTTTGATTGATGAAATATGAAATTATTGACTGAATTTGTAACTCCTTAGAGCTTTTCCCATTGTACTTACCAGCAAATGATTTTCGCAGGTATTTCAAGCTTCCCATGTGTGAGGTTATTTTCGACAAGAATGTAAGTCAAATAGTTATTAGGTTTTTCCCAGACAGGTACATATGCTTTTAAGATATTCTGATATAGCCGAGTCATTTATATGGTATTTGGTGCCACATTCCGAACGTAAAATTATTCCTCTGCACATAAGTGATTCTTTAGCCTAAAATTTTCTTTATTTATTTTCTTAGTTATATTAATACATAGATAAGGGTTTGTATGGCTGGGAGACTCTCCCACTAAAAAGTCAACATATTATTCTTATCATTTTCACGAACGACCTTCAATTGGTGGAATTCCCAAGTGTTAACTAACATTGAAACTCCTTAAAAATTTTCCTTTTGTACTTATTAGCTAAAGCATGGACCACTCCACGTTAGTTCTCGATGTCACCGATATATAGAGGCCTTTTCCTAATCTCACATTACCCCTTCCTCAATCCTCCTTCCTCGGCCTCTCTTTCGGTGACCCAGATATCCCTACCGGAAGGGATTCCGATCGTTTCAGAGCCCTGAATCAAGTGCTGCGAATAATGTCGATTTTGGCTAGAACCCGTTCACCCCTCTCCAATAACCAATCGGGGGAATTCCGCGGTTTTAAACGGATCGCTTGAGGTTACAGCCTTTTAACGCTCAGTTCTCATATGCGACTAGCATTTAACCAGGAAATTAAGCATGCCACGTCTGTAAAATCTTCTTGTTTCTCAATATTCTAATGCATAGTTCTAATACCAGGTAATGCTACTTGGGCAAATTTTTAATGTCACCGTTAACTTCTGCCATTCCCTGTATTAAGGACGTGTTTGGTTCTCATTTTACCCACCCAACTTATTCTCTCCCTTCTTTTAACGCCTCACCACATTCAACGCGTGTGTGACATAGAAAGAATGTCTTCCAAGCGGAACTAGATTTTACTATTATCCATTTAAATATCCAGCCGCCATTCCTGAACGGCGGCTGCGTGGCTATAACCCTCACCACCACCGTTCCAGAACGGCACCCGCGTTGAACGTGTTAAGCACTGTATTTTTATTAGTTAATGCAATTATTTCTTAAACTCCTCTGGATTGAAAATCTACCATATTTTCTGTAAAAATATATTGCAATTCTTGCTTTCGTTTGGACTGAGTATATTTTTAATAAAGTGCGAGGTTTCCCGACCCTTCTTGGAGCTTCGTCAAGTAATAATAGCTGCCTTAATCTGCTGGACTATGTACATATGAGTGTGTGTTATGTGTTTTCTATCCTCTTTCTTTCACTTTCTGTTTGAACGAAAAAATACATCTATACATATATTTATATTGTGACGGAACATGAAACGCCACATATTTTATGGGGAGGTGAGGGCATCAATAGTCCCGAGCACGGAATGATCGAACCATTGTTGATTACTTTGAAACACAAAAAATATATTTCCCACTTGCATAACATACACACACTTATCAAAAGTAATTACCCTGATGAATATGAGGTGTACGAAAAATGCACAATATGATATAATTCAATTACCCCCCCTCCAAAAACAAAAAGGAACAATTCGTGATTTATATAGAATATGTGGGCTGAATATACAATATGCCCAAATCAAGTCTTTATGCTGCTTTCGTGATCACACCGAATAATATTCTTGACACTGAGTCAATAGTTTGTAGAAAGATACGGCGCTACGGGACAGAGCGAGAGAACCAATATTCTGGCTACACAATTTGGGGAGTGATTCGGATCTGGGCGAACAAGCACGAGGACAGGTCGCTAACTGCGACTTTCTTACGGTTTTGGTCGGAGCCTGAGCAGTAGAAGCCGTCAATGATGCGACGAGTTGGACCCAAGTGTCCGCGGGATCGAGGGCTGTCTTCCTCCCGACCTCTGGGCGTTGGTCCCGTCTGTCGCTTGTCTGCAATCTCGCTCCGCTTCAGGTTTTTCAGTAGAACCGTCTCGTCCTCCCACAGCACTCTCTGGTTACCCCCAGAATGACGACCATCAGGCACGTCACCACTATCGTTCGCTCCCCGTCGACCGGGCTAGGATTTCTCTCCAGGCTCTCTCTCTGCGTGGTTTTATACTCATGTGGAGGGGAATGATGCACTGGGGGTAGGGGTTTTGAGGTGAGAGGGGGTTTCACCTGTGCCTATCCGTCGAGTGGGGCAACCATCGGTCCGCACTGACCAACACATAACACTCATGAATCACATATCTCATGCCCAAGGCATGGTATTCTACCCACACACACAGCCACACTCCTCACACACACGCGATCATCCCCTGCTCGGGTTATTGCGCAGCGGTCGAAAATACCGGACATATGGTTGGTATGTCACAATATATTTGTTTGATTATGCAGCAATGGAGACCACTTAACGTTTCCAAAAGAATTATTGATAACCTTTTTTCATAGGTATGGAACTTGGTACCTGTCTTTTATATTTCTCAATTGTTTCACGGATTAGTAGTGGGAAACATTCCATTTCTTGACAGATGTTTAGTCTCATTCTGGGTTTCCTCTAGACATATGAGTTCCGTGCGAGCATTTAGGTACTAATACTCTCTTCCTTTTCACACTTTCATGCTCCTACATACACCACTGAGAATATATTGCTTTCATCAGCTCACCCGTAAGAAAATATAAGAGAGGCACTTCATCATTGTACACAAATGAAATGTATGAAATCATGAAATGAAAGTGTCAAGTCTTGAAGGAGCACATGTTTTAACATGCACAGATATTTTTATGGGAATAGCACCTTCCCTTATTTTAAATATTAGCCCCCCAATTCTCAATATAATTTTGTATGCATTTCGAAAAGGATAAGAAATGAAGAACGTTTAGTTGAACGATGTTTTACGCCATTTTGGCTACCCATTGTAATACTGAGCACTAGACATTAATTTTTTTCATACGAGATTAACAGTTATGGAACTAACGTTTTTCAATCAGCTAATATGAGATGATCCGGTACGTTCTGGAATGTAGAGGTTGGCTCATGCTAGGAGCAGAATATGGTCATGGGCTTGGTTTTATAAAAGAAAGTAGAAAGTTATCAAATCGTGCATTTAGTCAGGAGTCGGAAACTATATTTTTCTTTTTTATTTAAAAAATGTAAATCCTATATACTATGTTCAATATAGCAACTGCAGTTACTTAACCGTTTTTCGTGTGAAAGGATAAGATATTCGGAGACATGCTGCTCCAGAAAAAAACACTTAAAAGAGTGATGAATTTGTCGCCTAATCATCTAAATTAAGTCTTTCTCGATTGGCATTAGCATATTCAGCAGGCGTCTCGTATACCACACATTAGATGCCGAGATAATTTTAAAATTTCCCCACGTTGGCTACCTTAATACCTGATAGCTAATCTTATGTTTTATTTAATCAAGATAGAGTAATATTCCAATTTGGAACAGTTTTTGACTGGACAGGAAGGGATCGTAAATTCAAATTGCGATTGTGGAACCTGAACTTCTTTTGGGGCGATTTTTCAGTTATAAAATACTGTGGCAACACCCAGGTGCCTAAGGTATAGGCAAATGTTGCAAGAGCAGATCTGTGTGGCAAGGAGGGGAGGTAGAAGTACAGAGGACGTAGGGAAAAGTCGGAATGGAAGAGAGGTTGGCTACGAGAGACATGGAGGCAGGGCAGGGCAGGCAGATGCTGAAATCTTCAAAGCAATTAAATCAAACCAAATCCGTTTTTAGCTTTTACTTTTCATAACAACACCAGAGTGGAATGAAATATGAATCCCCATCCCTCTCCCCCCACGATGGTATAGAAGGATAATATAAAGAATAGAATAAAAATAATTAAGTAGTTTTTTTTAGACAAAAACATCCAGAGAGGCCAAATCTCTTAAATTACCTTTGAGAGTTCCACCCCTTGCAGCTTCCCCCAAGTCAACGTCGTCACTGAGCACAAAGACATCCTCGTTGGAGCTTAAGACTTCTCAGGAGGGTTCAGGTCACCTCGTAGCGTAAATGACCGGGGTGGCCTGTTGGCAGAAATAAATGAATGAGAGAGAGAGACCGAAAATAACGGGTAGATTGAAAAGCCGGGAGCACATATATACCTACACACACGTACATCTAAATGGCCATTTTGGAACGGCGCCAAGGCCAAGTTAAACGCCATCGATCGTACGAACGCAGTGGGCCTGCTCTCTAGTCTTTTCCAACCCCGGAGTTCGCAGGGACGTTAATGACCTCCAGAAAGGCGCAAGTTTTTCATTTTTTCTCATAGGGTGTATACAGCATTTCTTTTTTCCAAACTAAGAATACGCTCATTTACAGCAAAGAGAAAATTTATAAAAAGTCTTGTGCTAGGCAGGATGTGCTGAATTGTTAGTCGAGAATGTAGATAATTAAGCAGCTTCTTCTTCGTGCATATAACTCTATACTACCAAATATAATACGAGAATTTCTACATCCAAATCCAAGACTATAATAAAGAACCCCTCCGTTGAATGTGCAGATTTGTTAGTCGAGAATGTAGATAATCATGCAGCTTCTTCTTTTTGTATATAAATCTACTGCTACCAAATATAATATGAGAATTTCTATATCCAAATCAATGCTATAGTAAAGAACCCCTCCGTTGAAAAATTAATGCACTTTGACTATCTGAGAAAAAAAATCTATAGTTAAGAACACTAGAAAATGAAGTAGGGTATATAGTTAATAAGGCTACCTCAGTCAGAACACTTAAGATTCATCTGGCGGAATAATATATATTGGCATGGAATTATATTCGCTAATGTCGAAAATATGTGTCAAACCCATCATGGCATTAAGGTGCTGAAATGAGAACTGAAAAACGCACCCCAAAAGACTATTGATATTAAAATTAATACAGACAATATGTCTGATCATGCTATCGGGAAATATAATTTAGGATAGAAAAAGAAACATCGAGCTGAGGCAGCAAACAAATATATACGCATTCAGTTGGACAAGAAAACGAATGATATTCTGGATCACGCAGGTCGGTAGAACTACAGAAGACAGAACACAGCATATTGCAAGAGATGATGTCCTTCATGGGAAGAAACAGAAAGACCACCAAAAATTTTTAAAAAGACAACTAGCAATCCATCCCCCAAGATCAGGACTAATTTCCAATCAAAATCAGTCAAATAGCTATAACTGTTTCAGGCTGGACCTGGTGGAAGTTTTCGATATTCATTATGAAGTCGAATAGGCTTATTCAAGAGAAATAAGAGGAGAAACTATGGAGTATTCTAAGTTATCCATAATGAAAATCACATTTTTCACCAGGGCCGTGATGCACTGTACAGTTAGTTTTGGCATATATAAACTATGTCCTTATATCTTCTATTATATCTTAGTCTCCATTAGGCATCCTATACTTGAAACTTACCACCATGGTGGTGGATTCCAATTTAATTGAGGAGAGAGTGGATATATTTAAACAAACAAATATATATCTTATGGGGAACTTTCGATGCAAGGAGCTGAAGTTAGCGCAGATGGGAACACAAGGGCACATTTAATTAAATATAATCTTTAAATTTTCAAAGAAAGCAATGACATTTGGACTCCTATGCATGCATTTTGGTCATCCAGGTATCCATCGACAGGTAGAGAAAAATCTCGTGAACACGTTTGTTCTCTCTGAGGTTCCAACTCCAAGTGACTCATCGGAGAGATAATTCTCAGTACCTATCGCTAGCAACAAATACTTATATTGTGATAATTAGTCTTAATTTCTTTATTTTTCTCTCAGCCCTAGGACTATTGGTTCCCAACCATCTAGTATGTCTCCTCCAGTAACAAAGCTTTTTTTATAATATACACATGACTAGGAAACCAAGAACTCTATGACAATTGACTGAAAAATTATGTTAACAATTACATAAATAAAAGTGAAAAAATGTGTTCGTAAATTAATAAAAGTGATTTGAGTAATTAACTCATGGACTGATTATTCATAAACTTGACATGTGACTAGTATGGTTATGACATCTGGATGTGATTTAAAAAATTAAAATTCTTAGGTAAAATGATCAGAATAGTGCAAGATGCGAAACAACATGATGCTCTCGAAAGCTTTGTCATATGCACAAAATCGAGTTCATGTTTTGAAAAAAATACCCTGCCAACACTCCGAGCTGTTCGATTCCAAGTTGAAAAACGGAAATTACCAGACTATGTTGAAAATACGGAGCATTCCAAGTATTTTATATGCATGGTGCGATTTCTATGATTTTTTGCTGTTTTCATTATTACAAGGATGGATGGCCAAGCTGTAATTTCAATTATGAAAAGCAGTATAAGTATCCCATCTTTATTACAAAAATTCAGGAAAAAATAACTTAAAAATTATTCACAACGGTCTCTCATCGTGGAGGGACGTTTTTCTTTCTGTAATGAGAATCCAGCAGCCACAAAGAGCCTTAAGGTGGTCTCTTAGCGACTGCTGGTTAAAAAAAATGAAAAATCCTGCATTTTCTTTACCGTTGAAAAAATACAGCATTCGCTATTGACTTTCTATAAATGAAATAGTAAGACACTAAATACGTGTGTATATAATTCGAATATATTTTCCATTTACGACTTTACGTAGCCCAAGTATGAAGCCCCATTTAATCCCACCCAGATGCAAACATAATCAAAGAAGTTATAAATTATTGGAACTGTCAGATACAGGGAACATTAACAAAAGATAAGTTAAAACTCTGAATTCATGCGAATATTTTGAATATACTGGAATATCCATCGTAATATGAATGCGTAGAACAAAAGTCTCCACGAACAAGCTGGATCTAATATTGTTTTAGGAAGAATAACAATCGTGATGATCAGATAGAGGACACATTTTATTACATGTTGCACACATCATTATTTGGAATCCATATTAGATAGGTTTGGAAACTGAGTTAGAACGCGTGCAGCGAAGATCGGCTAGATACGTTAAAGGCCGTTATGAAAATCTCGTTAGTGTTACTGGCATTTTGCAGCAACTGGGATGGGAAAAGCTTTCGGACCGTCGATTAAAATTCAGACCTAATCTATTATGTAAGTTCCAAACCGGTCTATTCTCTGACGACGTTGATTATATTTTACGAAATCCGACATACTACGGTAGATCAGATCATGAGAATAAAATTAGGGAACTAGACTTCAGAACTGACAGATTTAAAATGTCATTTTTCCCACGAACAATAAGGCACCATAACAGCTGCCAATGAGACTTTTTTTAGAGGTTTGTCGTTAGGTAGTGTAGCTCTTAGTAGTAGAAGTACTCCTAATACTTGAATCCTTATCTGTTATCTAGTACTAACAGCACGCCGTGCATGTTTTCTACATAAGTCTTGAGTCTCTGTCCATTCGTGTAGTTGCAAAATACATAGAATGGAATTCCACAAAGTATCGGTCGCCACCAATAACTTTAACTTCTTTCTTCTTGATTTTTACAGCCTTTATCCTGATTTTCCAGGCATTAATCTTCAAGTTGTGTTTCATCATTGCACAAATACAAAGAAATTAAAATAAATGCTTTTTTCGGTTAAACACCCTTTGAGGAGATGATTCCAATCTTCATTTTAGTCTGTCATTTTTCACGATAAGCAAAACAGAGAACTATTTCACGAAAAATTGAAAATCCACAACAGAAACTACCTGGATGCAGAAAAATAAACATAAGCATATCATGCTTCGTCTGATGGGCCGCTGAAATTCTTCACCTCATTACATTATACTCTACATCTTTGTTTTTATTCTACGATATTAATTTTAGCAAAGACTCCACAAATATAACCGCTCTCCTCCCGAAAACTGTTTATGCTGGAAAGCATAATTAATTTCTACTTTCTGGCTGATAAACACCAAAACAACTCGTCCGTGATCACCAAAATGTATGCAGTAAATCTTAATGAAGTTCAAGGACAGGGAATAAAATACAGTGTTTGAGCTGGAGTCTCTACGCCTACGACCACTTGGTATTATTGCTACAAGATATAAACGTCAGATTTTAGAGACATGAAAGCTTGGGATAGTATGTTTCGTGACCAATTGGAGTACGGCCAAATATCACGGCTGACTGAATGTTTGGGCATCGCTGAACTCAAAATGTACATAAAGCCTCTCATACAAACAGAACTAAATTCATGATGGTAATAAATCAGTATGAGCAATAAAATTTCATGTTTCATCATACAGTAATTAAATAGTGGGACATATGCAAATAATAAAAAGATCATAAGCTTATCATTTCACTTAGACTTAGAAGTCACTTTCACGTGAAGCTCAAAGTTAGACACAGTTACCTCGTTTAGCAAATCGTTCTTGTCCATCCAAAAGCAGCGGTTTTTTAGATATTCCACACTGAAATGTGTTTGTGATGTTTCCAACCATCACTGACAATAGAAAGAGTAGCCTATAATTAAGTTCGCAAATTCTAACTCTTCGATGGGGAAAGATAAACTCCCACATAATTTATAGAAAAAAAATTGAAAATTAGGTAGTACCGAATGTTAAAATATAATACTCAAAGGAGGCAATTGTAGTAGAAACAAGATTTCAACGGTGAATATATTTTTTTTTCATTAACTTTCTAAACTTTCTTAAATATTAGATGATTAATTTCGCTCCTTCTGGAAGTGACAGGATAAATAAATCCAAATCGGTAAAATAACAATTACGTATTCAGCTCTAACCTTATTTTGAGAATCCTCAAGAGAGAAAAAATTAGTTTTTCGGAATAAGTCTTTTAAAAATACGTCAACTGTCTCTCTCACCAAGCAATAGGCCTTTAGGCAGAGGTGAAATGAATAAAATAAATTTTGGAGTTAAATCGTGTCTCGAGTTTTCGCCAAACACCCGATGAATTTTCTCTCATCTCCCATGCCGGAGGCTGTGTTTCGGATTGGTTTATGAATTCTACCCTGGGATAATTCAGAAACAAGTCACTCCTTAGAAGAAGCCTCGGGCCCTGGAGGTGAAGCGTGGAGCCTGCCGAAAAAAATTAATCGGGTTAATGCCGAGAAGCAATATCATTCGTTACGTGAGCCGTGGAAGTTTCAAACGTTTGATCAAGTGGAAAACTAAAAAAGTTAAAAATGAGTTGAAAAATAAGGGATCAAGCATGAGGTTTTCGTTAATGCAAGTGATGACCGTAAAAGTATGGTTCATAGCAAAATGAGAATATGAGAGACGCCAGGGAAGATGTGTGAAAGGGGAATGCACACATTAGATTGGGTGATATGATATAGGTACATTATTTGCCGTAATATGGTACCGTAAGGACCGACATCAATTGAAAATGATGGGGATAGAAAAAATGTTTGTTCATTTTTGGTGTGCATGACGAAATTTCAGTACACTCATTTTATCTTTATCTCATATTGAAATCTGTCAACTCCTTTTACTTTCTCATAATATCATCGAGGCCAACAAAGGTCTTACAATATATTTTCTACCAACATTACATTACGTATTTATGAATAATTATTTACACTAATATCTGATCTGATAATCTGATCAAGGAATTATACAATTTATGTTTTACATGTTAACTGATCAGATAAATGTACTTAAACAATATCTGACATTAATTAAAATTAAAAATTCAAATTTAGGCAATTTTGCTACTTAACTCTCCAGTGCGTGATAGCCATATGAAATGCTCAATTGAGTTTATGCCAACTTTTATTACGCACTGAACTCAATATTCAGATATCAGCGTTAATATTTGTGTCGATTCAGGACTGGGAAACAGAATATAAATATATCTCCAGATTTTAAAGAGTAATGCGCTTAATTTCTCATGAAAGAACCAACGGCAAAAAACTTGCAGCTAATTACCATTGAATGACCATCTGCCCTCATTTGACGAAAATTAGGAGGTCAACTGTTTAAACATTTATACACAGGTTAACATGACAGCATTAATATCACTCTGATGTTTCACCTACTCGCATCAAAGTCACCCACGATTACGAAAATGTGAATGCACTGACAGAGGCATTTCTATAACGCATTATTTTTACAAACAATATCCATAATATCATGCACAATTTAACAGATAATTTATGCCCCAATTTCGCTTCCCATGCTCATTTAATATTTAGTCAATTATATTTGCATTATTTGTCGTAATCAGAGATAGAACAATGCAAGGAATGGCTAACACAACAGATTTCCGCGAGTGAAGTTGTATTTAGAAATCTAAAGAGAAATGCATTGTGATAAATCCAATTTAATGTGGAAGACGTCACATTGGCTGAGAACTTTGATTCAGAAGTAAAAGAAATAAGCGACCTCTAAACGGATATTACTCAGTGCTCTTTTATGAAAAAGCACTGAAATCCATAACCTTGGACTTGCACAGTCGTAAATAAGGTAAAATAAATCTTTATGTGTAGGAAGGCCTACTGAATCCGCTTTTCCACCTCAGTGTTTAGATGTTCCCTTGTGAGCTTTGGAATCGTTTTCATCTCAAATGATCGCATCCGACAAAATGAAAGAAAACTGCGTTAGCATAATAAAGCAGGCAAGATTATTTTATCAGGGTTTTGATGGAAAACAGATAACTTCATCGTGTAACAAAGATTGATATACATCCGTAAAGTATTATAATGCGAAAAATGATGATTCTGAAAAATTATGCATATTTTACTGCATTGGATACCGAATTTTTCAAACGCTTCAACATTTGGCCAATTATATACTTGGACTTTTTCACTTAAACTTGTTCCCTCCTTAATGTACGGCACCACATATTTATGCCGCATTCCTTCAGTACCTCTATAATTTCATTCAGTACTACTAAAAGGTATAATTTCATTCAGCACTATTAAAAGGCTTTCACTTTCAAAGATCCAAAGATTTCACAATATAAGGAAATCAACTATCATAAGAACTAAAAGGCAAGTCCACCTCAGTAACAGCTGACGTAAAATAATTCTGTGCGCAACGAAAGCAATCAGAACACATACAAGCCTGCATATTTTGGAACCAAAATATTTGTTAGTCACTCGTCTAGGATAAAGATCTATTGCTAAGAGTATTCATAAAAAATATCATTTATAGTCAATAATAGAATATCTTCGAAAGCATAAAATTGTAATAATTACTTAAAAACACACAACGTGAAAATGTGATATCTTGCTATGAAGTAACAGGGACATTTTATTCAGTTCTCATAAAACTGGGCTCCAACGTAAAGGAAGAAGCCATTTGCATATTTTGAATATGTACCTACTTAGAAGCAAGTACCAGCCTTGGCTAAAAATTTTTTAACTCCTAAAATTTTTAATTCAAACCTCTCACAAGGGCACGGAAATTATTTCTCTTTCTTCGTACCTACTCCACACAATTATCTCGGCGGCCCGGCCGCGGAATTGGAACGAACAAGCAAAATTTCATGTTCCAATGAAACATCCATTATACCCGCCGGTAAAATTAAAAACGTTACTCGCAGTAGTAGTCGCATTACCACATTTTCAGGGCGCGTTCATACGAAATAAAAAAAGTTTCCAGTTAAAAATTTATCCGGAGAAGCAGCAGTGGTGTGCCCCGGAGCGAGAATATGGGCATGAAGGGAAAAAAATTGAAACTCTTGACGGAAACTGGAAGGTAGGAGGGGTATGAGAGGGGGTGAGGGGTTAAAAAGGACTCGTATCGTTGCGAAGGGTCTCATTTGACGGTCGAACAAGCCCTTCCGCTCTTTAGGACGTCATGTGCGAGATAATCGCTCTTGTGGCCGTGCAAACAAACAGCAAGACATACGCAAAACCACGCCCAAATAGGAGAAAATGCGTTCACCTATTAGGACCTGAATTAATCTTATTAAAATGTTGGAAATGTTCTACGCTGGATGGAACAAGAATAACTTTATCGTGTTAATGTTAACGAATTTTAATTTTGTAATATTTATTTCCGTTAATTTCTTTGCAATGACAATATGGTAACATGGCACAATCTCTCATGATATTAAGTTTCTGTTTTAACTGGAAACGTTTTCCGTTTTATAATATTATTTTCTTTTAGAACAACAGCAGTTTTGTAAAAATTTCGACGAATATATAATAAAAAAAATATATGTTTCATAATACAACACACTCCAGAAAACTAAACTTTGGCAACATGAGATTTATAATTAATATAAAAACAACATTTTTTTACTCAAATCATTACGTTTTCCGCATTAATTTATGTTTTAAAATGATGTTTACCAAAGGTTTATGACAAATGTCAACAATTGTATCGCTGAAAAATTGTAAAATATTTGATTCGCAACCTTTACCATATGGTAACACTAATCCACATTGGGTTCAATTCTTCTCGTTTTGAAGCAATGTACGTGATAGCAGATTTTCCAACTAACTTAAATATGCAACTCACTCGTAAATATGTCTGCCGCAGGCATTATTAGTTACTCTTGAGATTATTATAAAATTACAAATAAGCGGCGAAATCCCAAACGGCATCTCAATTGTGTTGCGCCACCATACGGTTGTCCTTCTCTTCTGTGAATGCTTTTAAACAGGAAGGATCTAATTGTACTAATACAATGTCTTTCATTTGAAAAATAGATATATATATATATATGCTACCGGCTTATTTCCTTACCTAGATTAACTTCACGTATGAACATTTCGAATTACCCACAACGAGAATAATTCGGGAATTCATCGTTTGGGTTTCTGATGGCGTAGTGTTTTGATGTCGCAAAGCGCGAAAATTTTAATCAAGATATATTTTGATTAAAACGACATATTTTGCCGAGAAAATTTGGTCCAGTGCATTTAAGAGTATGAGCTTCGTATAAAAAACGTTTTTGTAAAAATGTTAGCATGTTCACAGTTTGCATGTAAACGCCAGCAACAACGCACTCAACCTTACTTTTCCGCGAGTTATAGTACAAAATGGAGAAAAAAAACGACTCTACGGGAAAAGGTGACCGCGGTCGAAGAAAATTTATCACCTCTTCATTTTCGTGCGCTGGAGGTTACCCACGGGACCCCTTGATGAGGCAGGAACGCAGTTCATTTTTTTTCAAAAGTGCTTCATCAAGAAGAAAACATGTTCAGAGAGGGTGAGAGAAATATCTCCATCATACGAGACACACAAGAGGCCTTATCCGCCATCTACTCACTCACGCTCGATACGGCAAACGATGCGAGTGCATTAAAGGTCGCGACCTCAATTTCGTAATGTGAGGTCACACATGAAACCAGGCACCAATTAACGCAAGCTAAACTTTTATATGCATTTTGTTTAATCACAGATTGCATAAGAAATTGGGAAAATTCAGTAACGTAATGGCGAACATTCATTATTTTTGTATTATTTTTTTGTTTGTATTAGTTTCATTATTTGCATTTTATTACAATTTTTGCAATTTTTTTGTACTTTGGGAATGTACGTATTCTTAAATAAAGAGAATACGAATGTTATCGGATGACAATTTTGTATTATTACTATATTTCCCATTTCATATTGACGCAAGCTTGGCGAAGCGGAAACACTGCGTCACCGAGAACCTAAGGGGACGTCAAGCAACGATATCGCTAACAGCACCACGACGACTTTTCCTTGGGAAGTTCAAGTTTTTTAATTTTGATTTGATTGGATCATCGTTTAAATACCTTTGCGGAAGATAATGAAATATTATGATTTGATCCTATATGTTAGAAGTCTTGTGGATTAGAGAAGGGATATCGTGTGGTAGCGTGAAGATACCGAGATCCCGTTTGGGATGGTGGGAATCTTTTATTTACTCCAAAAATATTTATAAATATTTTATTTTATAAAGATTTTATAAAATTTTTATGCACTTTTGAATTACAATCGTTAATATCTACTGTTGATAAACACGTACATGGATTAAATAATTGGGTTCTTGAGGAATATTTTTGCCGTGTGAGCTGCCTAATTATGATAAAGATATTCTATTCATGTTCCCCATCGTATTTCAACCCTTTACCTAATTCAGAAGCTGAAGGACATGAAAGTAAGAAGTGCAACGTGCATCTAACGGAAATTAGCTTAAGCATAAAACGAGTTCATGATGTAAAACAACTGTTTTGTTCAAAGGAAATAATATTACAAATAAGGATACAGAACCTGCAAACATTTTCGAGTAATTTCCCATCATATTGCTCAGAGAAAGCAGGTTCTATAGAGAATAGAGATATTTGTAGTCGGGTGATGGAGGCGGCTGCTAGAGATCAAATGAGCGAATAGGATCAGAATCCAGCGGATATACGCAAAAATAGGAGAGGAAAAAACCGTAAGGAGCGCAATACGAAAGACGAGTTCCAGATAAATAGTCTCAACTTTGAGGCAACTTTGATCGTATTCGCAACGAAAACAATAGAAGGGAATCCCATCGAGGAAGACAAATGGACATTTATATACGCCAGCTCACACTGGACATGAAATGTCAGGATAAAAGAGCATTTAAGAGTAGTGGTGGCACTAAAAAAACACAAGAATTTCATTGCAACTGCTTCGCAACCGAAATAGTTTCAAAATGAAATAGCTCCGTGAAACACCCTGTTGCGGACAACAGCCAGAGGACCACAAAGAAACAGGCTCTTAGAACATGGATGGTAGTTCTCTGTTTTATGTAATAAGAAACCTTTCACTTAAATAGAGTAAAACTTTCGTTTGGATTCATGTAAGATAATTCACAGTTTTATCTGCAACGATGGACCGACATTTGTTGGATGAATAAACCAGCAACCGCCTGCAACAGATTAAAATCCAACTGATTGTAGTTTATAACCGCAATGAAGCCAAATGTGCAGTACAACTGGAACAGAATACAATACGAAACAGTCAGTCTCATCTAACAGTTGCCGCTGCACAGCTCTGAGCGCAACGGCGCGGCTGCGGCACGATCACGCAACTAAGCTACTGTTTGCAATAGTTATTTGAAACAGTTGTCTGACCGAAACTGTTGCGGCTGCAGCCGTTACGCTCCGAAAACACTTTTCTCCATCACTATTTAAGAGTCATAAAGGGAAAGAATAAAGTAGAAGGCTGCAATCAACCAATCTTAGAAATAGAGGACTAATTTGAGGGAATATTTGGCTGTTTTAATGGAAAATCTTAAGGACCAGTACGCACACATTATTCTACATTATTTCATTTTTAAATCCTAAGTATTATTTGATAGCTACGCCATAGTATTGTGATTGAATCTTTTACTGCTTTAATGGTTAAATCTAGCAATAGCTCTCAACATATATATTGCTCCAAAGCGCTGTGTTATTTAGATAGAACAGAAGTATATTCAATAATTATATTAAAAATATCGTCATCCACTCCATACGTGTGACTTTTGCTTGCATTGTTTTAACTGATGTAGGTAGTTGGTTCGGGTAGTAGATGTAATTGCTATGGAAAAGGTTATATCGGAGTGATCGTGAAACCATTCTATTGTTTAACTGTCGTTAATTTCATTACGTTGGTTTACCATACTTTTTTCACTGATATTGGGTATGCAGGTCTCTGAAGAAATTGTTATAGAGGTCATATTTCAGGAAATATTCTTTACTCCGTGTTCCATCGGTGGTTATAAAATGAAGTGCTTTATTGAGGAATCCGAGTAGACCTTGATCCCATAGCATTAGAAACGGCAGTTTGCTGTGACATCGCAAAGTATGCGAGGCCGTGGCATTCCATTGGAGTGAAATAAAGAATATGTAACCGGAAAACTGCCGTGAGAGTTTAGGCAACAGAAGACTTGAAGCAGAGGTATTCCTACGCATAAATAAAAGGCTTACATCTGAAACCATCAACCGCATACGATAGGGATACTAATCGTTACGTTTGCATTATTTTTAATAAAACATTACCACTTGTTAAATTAGCTTCATTAACTGGTTTTGTTAAAGCTTGCTGAACCTTTGGACAGCTCTTAATTCAGCTGAAAACGTTGAAAGTGCTTCATTGGAATTAGTGCATCAGTTCCACCCATTTTTTAAGTTAATGCATTTCAGAAATACAAAGATTAGCTCCATGAATGCAATTTATAATTGGTTCAAATAATTGGAAACGTTACAACTCTGTTTTCTTGCGCTATCATAATGCGATTTCTATCCAAAATTTCGAACCTTCACCTAAGAAAATAGCAACAATTTTATCTGTCATATCAAAGATGGCTGACGTCAATCACACGCTACGGCTGTCCTGGGGTTTCCCAGAATTTCGGGGATTCAGAGTAAAAGTGGCCTTTGACAAATTTTTGCATTTCTTTACTAACAACGGTTTAGGATGGATAGAATCTTATATTTTTAGAGCAAGAAAGAACCAAATACGAATGATAACCACTTGATGGCAGCAGTTCTCGAGAGCACTGACGATGATAGCTGAATTAAGGGAGAAATATACAAAGCTTTAACCATTTTTTCCTCAAAACTTTCTCCGAAGGACTCCACTTAAACACTACTCCCTCCATTTATTGGTATGTTTCGTATTCGCTGATTAACATCCATCTCATAAAAATATATAAGATCGGTAAGTTTACGGGTTACTTTTCACGTGCACTGTTAAGTGAACTGGAATTTTAACGCGATAAAAGTCTTCGTAGATATAAACGTAGAATAAATCACCATCGTACGTGGTGATATACATGAGTCTTATGGAAGACACAAGCACAATAATGTTCGATGTTCGATGATATTTTGCAAATTTCTAAACAGGCTTCACAAGGGTTCACGCAGAAACCGGCAGTTTAATATACGGATTTTATAATTATGACGTAATATTTTGTTGTTTTTAAAGGGAAGCTTACATAAAAACGTTTTCCGAGGACTTGATAACTTCTCAGAAATCGCCATTAAAAAAGATAAGGAAGTGATTTCATGTTAATGGAAAATGATGGAAATCCCTTGGGGGCATCCAAGGAGCGTAATTCGGCGAGCACTGACATTTTTTTAAGATTTTAAAATTTAAGAGGCAATTCAATTTCAAAATAAAATGCTGAGACGCGTTTAGGCGAAAATTTCTCTCGTTCCTCGATTCTCGAGGTCAACGGAAACGAAAATGTACTAAATCTAGAGGCAGCTAAATAGCAAAACCTGCACTCATTGCATACATTTTTACATCGACTCATAATTTACTGGTGCAGGTATCAAAATTATAAATTCATTTACGGTTACCACCTCTTTCCCTGTCCATGAGTGAATCTTATTGCCTACGATCTTCAAGATGTAGTTTTTATAACAGGATATTTACTTAATAGCCAATGGCTCGACATCCTAGCGTATGACAGAGAACAATCACCACGATTAGGCGAATGATCTAATGAAGAAACATTAGAACATGAATTCAGTAACAAGTTAAAAGAACAAACCTTGTACACCCTAACAAAAACTATAAACTATAAATGGAATTTTGGAGAGAAGAGTGATTGTGCCGTAAGTCACACTTCGTCACAACTGACATCCTAGCTTATTTTAATTGACTTATCTACAAAATAGAAAAGTAACTTTAAAATGTAATAAACACAATAAAGCAGAATGAAAACGTATCTGTTCGATTATGAAAAGAATTAATGGTAACATCTCTGGACTCTTGTTCATTAGGTGAGGTATATTTTAGCCGTATTAGTATACTTTCATCCAACATTGGTTTTTTATTTTTTATTTATGTTCCATGACCACCTAAAACAGCACTTTATGGCCTATGCGTCGGGATAACAACCAGCAACGAATGAGCACACAACCATGTCCTGGGAGTTGAAAAATCCACCCAGATGGGAATCGAACGCGCAACCTTAGCGTTAGTAGGCGAGGACATAACCACGCCACGCCGCCACCAAGGCCGGCCGGCCGGTTTTCAAATGTATAGAGATTTCATTAAGGCTTATTTCTCCGAGGAAGAGCATTCTGGCATCCAGTAAACAAGGAATGGTTTATCGTTTGAAACTGCCAGAAATCTGCAGCCTAAAGCTTGAGCTCCTACTAGGCTATATGGATTGCCAAAAATTCATAAGGAAGGAGTGCCGTTGCGACCAATAGTGAGTTCTATCGGTTCGCCCACCTATTATTCGGTGAAATCTCTAACGAGGATCCGGTCTCCGTATATTGGTCTTTCTGAACATGACATAAAAGCGCGGCCGAGTTTGTAAAAATCCACGCTGACCATCAGTTGAAAGAGATAACAATGTTGGCTAGCTTAGATGTGGTGTATTTATTCACGTGATACTTACTGACGTCATTAAGTTGCTGAAAAATATTGTCGACAGCGGCACGGTGAAACTGTTCGATCAAGCATTGACGTCTACCTATTTTAAATATGACGGCGACTTCTACGAGCAGACTGCCGGAGTAGCAATGGGCTCTCCTCTGTATCCAGCCATTGCTAACGTTTTCATGGAAAATGTTGAGGGAAAAGCACTCTTTTTGGCTCCTATACAACCGAGGTGTAGAACACACCTCTGTTGTGTGGATGGGCCCCAAGGATCTGAGGCTCTACAGCTGTTTTTGAGTCATATGAAAAACCAACATCCTAACATACAGTTCAAAATGGAGACGGAGAAAATCTGCCGGATTCCCTTTCTCGATATCCTCGCCCACCGGAAGGATAATGGAAGGCTGGGCCACACCTTCTACCGCAGTACAACGAGCACAGGCATCTGATTGGCCTCAATCATTACCACACCTCCCTGCGAGAAGCTGTTCTGTCCACTTTATTACATTGTGCCAAGGTCATAGCCGATACTGTCTTCCGAATGAGTTCCGCATGAGGCATCTAATGAACTTTCTGTCAAAGTTGATACGAATGGCACATCGGTTTGGCTCTAAATATGCCTTTCAACTCTCGCAAATATAAAATAGAAGCCAAACACCATAAACCGATCGCCAGGGCCATTTTGCCGTATATGTTTATGGTTTATAGAAAAATCTCCTGACTTATCAGGAGATTCAACATGGACACCATCCATAAACCAAAAGAAAAACGTAAGAGACCAACTCGTAAAAGGGAAGGTCTCTACTGGACTTATGGCTCCATCTATCAGATTCATAGTAAATGTAGCTAGGTCAACGTAGGAGAGACTGGAAGAACTATGTATTGCTACACGACAAGAATAGCAGAGACGCAGGACGTTGGACAGCCCGAAAAATCTTCCGTTGCCGAACGCAGCATTATTCTTGACCAAATGATAAAATGGGATAGTGCCAAGATTCTTAGCCATTCTAACGGTCATTGGGATTGACTGGTTAAGGAAGCCACTAACATCAGGCTAACGAGGGTTAATTACAATCGTGTCGCTGGTTTTTGTCCCATCGACTCTTGGAATGTCATTGTAAAGATAATAAGGAATAATAGAAGAAATATTCCTCCTTTCCTTTGCCGTCCTTTTCAAATTTCACCCTCCAAACCATCAGGAGTCACCTGATTGTTTGGCCCATATTATAAGCTTACAGTGTTTTAATTCAACGATAGTTACCCTGAAGACAAAGGACGAGTTGTCCGCCTAAACACCGGTACTTATACATTTTACCCGGAAGGAAATTCCAAAAAGAATTATAGCCAAGCCATCGCCTGGAAAGAATGAAATCTTTTTTTTTATTAAGGCTGTTTTATACGAGAACATTAATTGAGCAATTTGATGGACAGAAATTGTGAGAACGCGGGCAAGTAATTATAGCAGGGACTATTTTCCTGTCTTATATTCATGTATTTTCACAATCAATCTAGCAAGTTCCTGCTTAACTTGACAGAATATTTACTAAACATCCATCCAAATATCAGACTGCGCAGTGCAGTGTCTCGTGTAAAACAGCCATTACAAGTAACAGATAAGAATTACGCTCAGTGCAAATAAAGTAATTTTTTCAAAGATTTTTTCAAAATATTTAACCTAATAGGCATAACATCTTGAAAAAAAATCTATTTGTATGCTATTCCTTTACAATAAAACTGCATCATATGTAGATCAGAGGTATCTATCCACTATCTTTAACGAGTAGTCCAGGCAAATAACGATTAATATGAAAGCTAAGAAAATTTTGATGTAAGCACAACAAAAACCAAAACTAAGAAATGCTGCTGAAGGATAAAATTGATCGACTACGACGTCCCTCTGTGGAAATCAATCATTTTCACCCTGATTCAAAAGAAATATAGACCACAATTCCAATCTTTGGTACTTATTTCGATATACTCTATCTATTGTACAATGAGAATGGCGCTAAGTGCGTTGATATCAATCGATCAATAAAATAACATTGTTTCTCAAAGCATCATGATAAAAACTGTAGGCGTTCTAAATCATTCGGCGACTATGATTTAATTTTCAAACTTAATCACGTTGAAAAAAGATAAAATATTGAAAATTCCCACAGGCCACTGAGTCCTGGAACTCGACGGCAGTTTCATTTTCTTTTGAAGTCTAGCAGGGCCTCTGGGCCATGCCATGGACAAAGTGAAAGGGAGGGGGAGAGCACTGGGGCAGACAGTTTAATCAAGCGCATAATTGTTAGCCCTGACATGATTCAGTTGACGCGTCGGAGAGCACGACGAATCCCGACGATGAGAAACGGACGGAAATCCGGAAGAACGAACCAATTGAAAACATTGAAGGAAAATTGGCGGTTTTATTTTTCACTCGGCAACCGAGCGAAGGGAACAAAGTCCACCCGAAACAAGGATCGCTGGTCGAGAGAGATGGATCGAAATGTTTTGAAAATTGAAATTTGGAAAATATTCAACAATATCAGTAATGGGCTGAATTCTACTCGTTAAAAAAACTTAGAAAAAATGAAATGATAAACACTGATTATTACTCCACCAAACCAGCTGTGGTTTATTCAAAAATCCCACATAATAATGAATTTTTAAATCTAGAGAAAATGAGAACAAAAATGTGCACTAATCTTCTCTTCAAGTGCAAGAAAATTGGGGATCAAATCATTGAAGATTGATTCTAGCCTATACTTTGGAGATATGGTCAAATGAATTAAATTGAAGATATCGTGTGCAAGTTTTCAGCGAATTACATGACGTCCAACGACGAAAAATAATGAAAACGAGGAAAAATAACACTAAAGTTCACACCACCACTAAGCGGTGATACCTTTTAGAATGCCAGAGAGAAATTATTTTTCTAGTTTACTTCGAGTAAACGCTATATTTTCCATAGAATAACGAATCCTCATATTTAGTGCATTAATATTTCGGAGAGAAGAATAAAAAATTGATTTAAGCCTATACTTTTTGCATACGCTCAAGAGTATAAATGTAACAAAGGTAGGGTGTGGAAATATTTCATAGTTGGAGATATTAATAATTTAAAATACTTCGATGTGCACAATATCTCAACAGTCAATTTGAAATTATACGAGGGTGCATGGGTACCAAAGTAGAAGATAAACCAGAGCATCGATTTTGTGCCTGAGGCTTGAAAAAAATGCATTTAAAAAAGAAAGGCTCCTGAGTCAAAATTAGTAGTAGGTAGAATTTAGGTACTTACATATAAAAAGAATTATTTTCGCAGAAACTTCCTAGGAATTCGAAATTATTATAAACAACGTCATCAGTTACTACAATGACGTTCGCATTATCGTTGGTGAAATCGATATACTTTAAGACAAAAGTAGGCACTGTTTCCTTAGCAATCGTCCTATTTAAACTCAATGTAATAGCCATATTTTAATGAGATAATAATTGCATGTGGATTTCATTAGTGGTAGTAGTATAGAGTTCAACATTTTCCGGAAGGCTTGTGAGAATCAATAGAGAATGCAAGTAAGAATAAGGAGACGGGAGCAGTCAGACGGGAGGAGTAATCAGTAGTAGTGATATCCGGCGTCCCACAATGAAGCTTGAACGCCCCCCCCCCCCCTAATATTCATTATTTATAAAAAGGACCTAATTTCTCAAGTTAGCAGTAGCCTAAGATTATTTGCAGATGATGCGGTCATCTCCCGAGAAATCGGCGAAGATGCGGACTTAGAAGTTCTATCATCGGACCTAAACAGTGTTAGCTCGTGGTGACAGTAGTGGGGGCTTGAACTAAGTCTTAGTAAATGCACTTCAGTACACTTATGGCGGAAATCACCACACCACCGCCATCTCTACACTACGGGTGGAGTAAACATAAAGTCGTCAGGCGAAGTAAACTATCTGGGAATTACCTTAACTTCAAACCTATCGTGGAGATCACACATAATAGGCATACAGCCTTTAAAAAAAAACTAGGATTTATGAAGCGTAAAGTGGGAAGGTGCTCGAGTGAAAAATTGAAAGAGCGGTGCTACTTCGCTCTGGTTATGCCACATCTCGAATACGCTTGGACAGAAAGATTTGATTCGAAAAATTAATAAAATACAAAGGGAAGCTGTACGCTTCGTTAAAAACTGCTACGAGTTAGCAGTGTTTCAATAATTTTAGAGGACCTAGGTTGGGAACCACTATAGACTAGAAGGCTAAACGCTAGGCTTAGATTCCTTGGAACATTCCGAATGGGTGTGTTTCAGTGTGACACGGAGAATATCATTTTCAAGCCGCACTTTTGAAGGGAAAGATAAAGTAAGAGAGATACCAAACAGATAGGTACAAAAATTTGTTCTTCCCACGCACAATAAGTGACCATAGTAAAAACGGAGATGCACTGAAAACACTTCACCTTTTCACCCACCTATATCATTCTCCTTTACACTTTTACGTGGATGGTGACCTAACACATTCTGCCACACGTCCATGCGGCGGCCCGCAGGGTAGTACGCAGATGTAGATGTCAGTCATTTACGAGCACGCTAAAAACGAAATTTTGCACGCCAAAAATGTGTGTTTATTTCACCAATTTCCTACCATATGAGCCGCTGTAAGCTACACGCTCATATTTTTCTATCAATTTAAATTAGGACATTTTTAGTGAAAAATGGATATTTCATATTGACCCCGCGATATAACTCGAGAACCGAATGAAGCGACGAAATAATAGAGAATCACTGCAAAAGTAATAGGTAAAAATAGTCTTTCCATGTACCATTAGTGATAATAGCACAAGCAGTATGACACAAGCATAAGAAACACCATTAACAAGCAATTGACCTCTGTCCTGCCCCCCTCCTTTTCCCTGTTAACTCTCCATTCATGGCTGGTGTCCTAACAGCCGCTGCCACACGTCCTTAACGAGGCTCGCGGGGTAGTACATAGATGTTGATCATGGATAATTTGAAATATAATATAAATAGCAATGAACCAAGATGATATTTGTTTAATTGACGGATATATTTTTAAATTTTATGGCAGATCGGGTTATAATTTAGCAAAAGCCGAGCCTAAGAGGATAGCCATCTTCCACATTCCCTTTATTCAGATTAAGGAGAGAAACAGCTTGACGGGTAGTATATAGATATAGAACATGAAGAAATTGAAAAAAATATTAATAACCGTGATCCAAGATGATGCTCGATTGATCAAGAGTGAAATTTCAAATTTTTTAATGTTGGTTGAATTGAAATAAAGCGAAAGGCAAGCCTAGAAGTAAAGCCATCTTTCACCATCCGTCTATTCCGTGTAAAGGAGAAAAACTGCCAGTCTCTTTCTTCCCCGACGCTTATTAGGGAAGACTCGAGAGAAATGTGGAGGAAAAGGGGTGGCGACGGGCGATATTTCTTGGACGTGATCGAGGGCTGAATTAAGAAGCTAAGGAATCTGCGAGACCGTGATTTTACTTTTAATGAGTCAAGAGCCCATTAAAGATGCTGAGAAACCTCCACTCCCGAGAACGAAATATTCTTTTCCCATTCTTTTCAGTTATACTTGAGAGAGAATATTCGAAGAATATGTAAAGGAGCAAATTAATTCGGGCTTTTTTTATTTGACGGAGTCTGACTATTTTCCTCTAATTGGCATCTAGATAAATAGCAAAACGTTATGTGGTTAGGAAAACTTTAATCAGATAAGCAATATTTTTTCAAAATGAAAAAATAAAACATCCTTAACTCTAGGGACACATATTTTGGAGTTACTATACAGTGTTAAGGAGTGGTTAGAGCATGCTGATTGATTAACGAGTTCCATAGGAGATGTTATAGAAAAATTGATTCAATTATTGATATTTAAAAGTAATAACCTATAAAATACATGCACACCCTTGACGCCATTCCCTTTCAAGGTAGGCAAAGCCAAATAACTTTGTTATTGCTGTTAGGGCTAGAAAACTTTCTCTCTTTTAATATTTTCCTCCATTATGCTCGATCCTTGCAAACCTTTTTCCCTTCTTTTTCACTCATATTGCTTCAAACATGCTCTGCTATCCTTAAGACTCCTATTATTCCTCCTCTTTAGAGTCTCTTCCACCAAATCAACCCTTGACTTCCGCGGTCTGCTCCTTCCTCTGACGCCATTAACAACAAAATAATGGACATTTATTTCAAGGCAAAAAATGAAACCATTGGCGCATAAACACAATCAACAAAATAGAACAATGTTTTACTATTTAAATTCATTCGATGGCATAGTAGCTGCTTTGTACAATATTAATAAGGCACGCCAACATCCAATAATCGTTCATAGGAAGTGCATCAAAATAAGGATGAGAGAGTTACAACTACAGAATCATACCTTAATAATTGTACATTACCTCGGGACTGGGACTGTCAAGTAGGACTTAAGAATGCCGTATTCATCGCGGCTTAATTTCCATATTCGGATTCTGAATCAAAATTACATTTAAAGAGACCCTTAAAATCAAAGTGATCAGGAGGGAACCACGGTTCTAACTATCTGCGTCGTAATAGCATTGCTAGCATATTGAAATTTACTGGGAAAGACTTCAGTAAATTTACTACCGTCATTCAAAAAAAATTATTCTTGGGGAAATGTCTTAAGCAACATCTTACCACTGCTGAAGTTATCATTGGAATGCACCGGCTACAGTCTACATAAACTTCCCTTAACTTCACTACATCTCTGGTTTATGCATGCCTGGAAGGGTAAAGACTCTTCGGCACTGAGCAACTATGAAACAATTTATTGCATGCGAGTATAACGGATGAAGACTCAGTAATATACGTAAGACGGATGTAAAATATGGAAATTCTCACTGGATTATTTCATCCCTTTCAGGGTTATTCCACCATTAAGAACCTCAACTATATCTTGAACTTAATGTGCTTCTCTGCATACTGCCTAGCTCCTGAACCTGCATAGCTCTCTTTCTCACCACTACCTACGTAATGCACAAATATTTCTCAAAATTAAACGGCATGAGAATTAAATCAATGCGGGGATGCATTAAATAATACATTTATCCCAAATAACAAAATGAATACAATTTATTAAATTGATCTTTGATTTTCATTCTCGAGAAGAAAAGATCGACTCTCGTTCTTAGCAATGTCAAAGCGTAATAGCAGCCCATCGACAAAAAATTAACAAAGGTAGTTTTTCTTTTTCATGTTTCGTTTAAGGCTTTACTGCTTTAAAATAATGTAGCTCTTTCATTTAAATATAAATTAAATAAAAGCAACGCTGAAATAAAGAATAAAAATAAAACCTGCTATTATTGTCGTATATATTAATTTTTTGTCCTTATGTTATTATTGATTTTCCTAACAGTTTACAAAATGAGGTAGACAATGCAATGAGATGCGCTAGCCATTATTCTAACTGCCAATGCATTCAACAGTAATGAACCAGATATATTTACATTTTCAGATATTGTGTTTGGAAGAGAAAAGTTGAATGCAGAGGTCATACTAATAAGAAAGAAAATAGAGCAAATGGGATACTTAAACTACCTCAGAACTTGGGACAGAATAAGTAGAACTGACATAAAACGCAGAGGATTCCATGCTAAGGCGTTCATGATGAAAACACTACTACCAATTTCGAAGAATGTGGGGCTACTAATAAGAAAACAGTGTCTGAAAATATTCCTGAGGATCATGGCACTATATGTATTGGACACATGCAGAGCAGGTGAGAAAATATTAGAAACTTTGAAAACTTGGTGCTGGAAACGAATGCTGAAGATCAGGTGCAGACATAAAGGAAATGAAGAAATATACAGAAAAATAGAAAAGGGCCACATGAATCACTTTACAGAAAAGACGAACCAGATGAATTGGACGCACACTGAGGCGCGATTGGTTTGTGATAAATATAATTGAAGGAAAAATAGAGGCAAAAGTCCCTAGAGGAAGACAAAAGTATAAATTCACAGAACAAATAAAGAGGAAAGTACTACATAAGAAGAACTAGCAGGGAGTAAAGTAAATAGAATTAAATAGGAAAAGAAGGAAGTTTGCAGTCAACTAACCTTGAGATTGAACGACTAGTGATGAGGGTTGATTCATTTCGTTTACCCTGGGCTTACTAACAATGGGAGAATATGGCCAAATAAATATGCCCTTAATTGTAAAACAAACTCATAATTATTCGTATCGTGTAATTGACTATTATCTTTATGCACTAAAATGTTTGTGAAAAAAATACATTTTTTACGAGACGAGGTGAGAAATTAGAGGAACATATGCCTCCAATTGAATTGAATGCCTCTGATGCGTCCCAAGAGAGAAAGGATCGTTGAACTAGTCAAAATTGCTACGTCCTTCCGCCGGGACACTGACTCTGGAGCTTGTTGTGCAATGAGATCACATTCAAGCCTAGTCGAGATATTCGCATTTCCCTTTTTCCACCCCGAGAGCAATGCGAAGTGCAACGACCCTCTAACGTAGAGACACTTAAACGGATAAATGCGTCAAGCTGAAATTCACCCAACGAACAAGTCCCCAGGTATCAGAACTGGCATAGCGCCGGGGGAAACAATGAAATGTCTTCATTTGAAACATTTTCACCATGAAACATTTTCACCATAGAATTTGAACGAGTGGTGGAGATTAGTGTGATATGGTGGCTAGAGAATTATCGAATCCCGTTGAATCCTGGCAGTTGCGGGGAATCATCGATGAAATCCCCACCCTTTCTTGAGTGAAATGCGGATAATGTCATATGTGAAGTAGGTAAACCGTCCGCAGAATGGGACTTTGACGTGCGGACTCCTTGGTGGTTTTTTTAGAGCATATAAATGCCGAAACCGGGTTTCTCTCAACCCTCCTCCGTTCTAAAAAAAATAACCCTAACCCCCTTACTTTGATGGCACATATAACCTCAGCTGTAGGTTGAATCCTAAACTCATAGGCCGTGTTTTATGTAGAGCACTAATAAGCATATCCGTTAGGCTATATGAAGCAAATTGTATCCGCACAATAATCAATGAGTGTAGGTAAAGGAATTGATGACAACCTTTAGGATACTCAGGGATGACACACAAAGTATTTCAAAGGGAGAGTATTAGAGTGGGTGGAGGCTTCTGGCTGAGAGCAAAAGAGTAATAAAAAGTTGGGCAAAAATTAATGTCGAAGAAAAAATATTAGATATTGTCTCTAGTATATGAATTTTGTTCCAGATTTTGTTATTGAAATACTTTGAAGTACTTTGCCATTTGATTTTGTGACTCCTTAAACCGAGAGTCCATTTATCCTGTCACAGCAGTATTGTATACGGTTTAGTGAAAATAAAAATGTTTAGAAGGTCCAAAAGATATTTTATGTGAACTTCTTTGTTTTTACCTCTAATTTATAATGTTTTATAGGAAGTAGCAATTAATAATTTGCAAAAATTAGCTATGCTTAGAGTTATGTGTTAGTCCTAGTTAGTAAATTTGGATTTTTATTTACTGAAATAGAAATTAAATTATCTACTAGACACACATCGGCGTTTCTAATTATCTTTTTAAGCTCCCCTACAAGAATAGAAAACGTACCGATTAGTAAGTGATCCTCATTTACGTTAACTTTCTTTACAATGAAACAAGAAAACAGATAAAGGCAGATTTATTTATTTAAAATAAAGAAGGAAATGATTACTAGCAGACACCACACTTGAAAATCAGTTCATAGGAGCTAAACAAGTTTGCATTGCATTTTTTCCCATTACTCCTAGCGATCTCGGAAAACGCATTTCTCCGATCACTCTCCTATTTAGTGTCCCAATAATTATTTCCCTGGACCAATCGGTAGCTTTTGGAGCTTAAATAAGCCCGGAATTCAATTAAAGAGTACTCAGCGGGCTTCATAAACTCAGCGACCGAAGGGATAATTCTTTTTAATCAAATGGAAGCAAAAACAAACCCCTAATCGATTCCGATTGGTGCATTGGATTTGGGTTTCAAGCAGCGCCAGACATTGCTAGCTCTCTGGTAAGTCTCGCCATATTTTTTACAGTGCCGAAGCGAAACTTATGTGGATACCTTCTCCGAACCAACCTCCAAAAGGGCCGGAAAATGCTTGAGCTGAATGTAGCGGTGGGAAAGCAGTCCAATTCGAATGCAAATTGCTATTTGATTTCCTAGCAGACCCATTCGAAATAGGCGTAAAAACAGAAGGCATGGGCGAAAAAACAACAGAACAGGCTCGCAAGAAGTTTCGTAGGGCAGCTAAGCAAAGCGGAGTCCATTAAATCTCACTTCTGGAAACTATTTTTTTTCCGTTCAGGGTGCAGTAAATTGAAAACAGATTCCTAACTATAGAAGCTGTCCAACACTCGCATCTTTCCGTTACAGCTTTCACGCTGAGTTGGGACTAAATGCTGTTTTTTTCAACACTTAACAAGGTAGATAAACAGTATGATACTTAATTTCGAACGTTGTCAAAATACATACTTCGAGACTATTATAGTTGTTCTAGGAAGGAGAAAGGAAAAAGTTTGAGCTCATTTGGCAGATATCAATTCTTACGTATGGTTGTGCCAAATAAGGAGAACTATCCCGAAGAATTACAGTAAAAAAGAGTAAAAATATGTATCGCGAATTTGAAGCTGCGCTCTTAAAATGGTCGTGATCACAGAGGTCTCGTATTTCTGATTTTATTCACAAAATACACTAATGATTACGTAGGTAGTTTTAATGCCGGATATTGTTGAAAAGGTATATCGAAACATTTCTTGGCATGATTAATCATAGAATGAAAATCAAATATCGAATTTTTATGCCATATACCAAGTCATAAAATGGAAACCATCTCTTTATTCATTTAAACATTAATATCTACAACTAATATAAAAAATCTACTTCTTAAAACTTTTACTTGTATTCATCCGAGTACAAAACGAAAACTGAGTTGAAACGATTTAATTGAATTATTTCGCATTCCACGTCTTTACTTTACTATTATGCTTTACGACAACAGTGCTGCCGGCCCTACATCACTCTCTCTACCTATTTTTTGTCATCGGATCTTGCCCTACCCGTAGATATGGAATGATTATCTATACATAAATTTTAAATGTTACTTTAGCACGGGAGTGTTATTGTAAATGTGAATTATTCAGAGTTTTGTAGTTATGTTCAACAGCATTTAAACGCCTATCATGCCCGTACGGACACGCGAAAAAACCAACGCGACGGTGCCTGCCGTGGCGATACGGACATGTGAAGTTTGACCGCCTGTAACTTCTGAAATTTAGATTATCGAGTTGTGGATTTTGCAAGGGTCAGTTGACATTCTCTTCATTTTCAAACCCGCGTTTTCATTTCATAGGCTTGCATTTAATTAAATACGGTACTAGGGGCACTTGTATATCTCTTTCGAGACCATAAAACTTCAATGCTTACTACAAGGAACTTTCCGTCTGTGGGTGCTGGTATTTAGATTATATCTTCCTCGATTATTTATTATTCACTCTGTGAAGGAATTCTTAGTTATCATTGCTCGGGATTTGCTTTTAAATATTTTAAACATTGAAAGAAGGAAGAGCTTTCGACCTAAGGCTGCCTTGTTTACATCTGTTTACATCCTTCATCGACTCAAGGCTGTAAAGGAGATCTTCAATTGTGTCCCCTGATACTAAGAAAAGGTCGGTCTAGTAAAGGATGGAAAAATATTCGAACGCAGAAGGTCTTGGGGTGGAGTTCCAGACACCCCGGCCTCCCACGGGCCCTCGAACTGTGCCTGGATGTGTATGTGTGAATACGCAAGATACACTTCTTCAAATGACCATTTCTTTCCCTTCAAAAAATGTTGAATGGACTAATATTATAGTATATTTCTGTCTCACGTCCCTGGCGCATGTATTTCCTTTTCAGGAGTGTTTTACATGAGCGTTTTTGTTGAATTCCCTCGGTCATTAAAATTAAGCGAGAAAATATGATGCGCAGTTTGCCAATCTTAGAATCCTCGCATATATACGTCTTACTCGCTCATTCATGAGGTGACTCATCATCAGGCAAGGTGTGCCCTGGATGAGAGAACTCATGGAAGAACAGCAAGGAATAGGTGTGTCAGCATATCCGTCTTTGACATCTCAGAGGGAAACGAACAGTAAAACGGGGGACGTAAGCGTCTTTCAAAGGCGCGAGGGAATAAACTCTAGATAGTAATAGAGAATCGACTAGAGTGGGACTAGTGTACTTCCAACTAAAACATTACGTCGGCTCATTCAGAGATAAAAATATATACGACACTATTATGTATTTTTCTTCAAACAAAAAACAAAACCACGTGAAAAACTTAAAAAAAGTTTTGTTTACATCCTGCAATAACCTTAATTCACATAGACAATATAAAATTAAATTAACCCTTCAAGCCCGGAGGAGATTTAAATGAATCCCGTCTTGTAGGTCGGAGGAGATTTAAATAGAATCGTCGCGACGTATTCGCTACGTCCCTCGATGGCATATGAAGTTCGTGTCAAACGTAGTGATTACGTCGCTCATCGTTGAAGGGTTAATATACCGGTTAAAGGTAGGTAGACGAAAAAATTATAAAATTTCTCACTCATTTCCGAGAAAAACACCTAATTCCTACCGAATTATTAATTTTACTTGGAAAATCCTCAATTAGCGGTAGCATGACCTGGCCCTGCAATGAATCTAAACGCCTTATCCGGGGAAAACCCTTTGAGCGACTACACCGACGATCACTTGCAGAGCCGGCCCATAGTCTCTACAGCTTGGAAAGCTTTATCTCTTTCACTTCTAATTAAAATTTAACAGGGCTTTCACTGAAAACAAACTAGATGCCTGCCGAAAATGTGTCTTGCTGCATGTGCCCTGATATCTCCATCACGAAACATTTTCTCATGGGCTGATTTTTCTTAGCACGAAGATTTACGAACAGCTAATTTTAAGATGATGTAATGTTCTCATTTATCTTTAATTGAATTAACATGAATGTTACCATTGAAAAGTAGAGTATATAAAATTTAAAGCAGTTTTGAAAATTATGCAATTTAACCATAATGGGCTCACTTATGCTAGTTTGAGCGAAAATATTTGGAAGGATTGTCGTATCAATAAAATAAAATAAAACGAAAAATTTTAAAATAAAATGTGATCAATGTATAAAAGTTACCAGCCAATTGGAGATTCTTTTTCTCAATATGATGTCGATATTTCTATCGTGTGGTAACAATTAAAAAATATTGGATATCTGGCAAAGTTGCGCTTGAAACCCCCAATACTCTCAACATGGTAAAGATAACGCCATAAGAGCCCAAAGTAAAGTGAATACGTGGATCGCACTTCAGTTAAAAATCCTTTTAAAATAATTTCGATGGATAAACGGCAAAGAAGCTCTGGTGAACTGCACTTCAATGTCATGAAAAGATACCTCCTCCGCTTTAGTCGCATAGCAGCGACGCCAATATGCATAATGGGTTCGTAAACACACTCAGAAGAGGTCACATAGCCATAATCTTCTCTGCGCTTTCATTAAATAGGTTCCAGTGACCCCAGACGTCGTCCTCCACGAAAAGCGGTTGATATTACCAAAATATGAAGGCAAACATCATCATTGCGTATTGCATCCATTAAAAAGGGTTTGCCAAAATAGGAATACCGTCTATGCAGTTTTGCTGATTATTTTCCACCAACGCATCCGCATATAGTATATGTGAATATAATTCCTTCAAACAACGATTGCTGAATCACGTACAAAGTCATAGTGCCTGGCTACTGGTAGTTCGGATTTCATCATCAGGAGTCATCAATCCGAAGATTGGATCGTAGCAGCTCTCCATTCCACCCTCCTCTGCCAACCGCTTCATTCGTACATAATTATTCACTTTGATGTCCTTAATGATTTGCTTGACGTATTCAATTCTTGGTCTTCCTCTTTAATTCTTCACGTATATTTCTCTTTTCAATATTATTTTAATAAGGCTTTTTTGTCGCAATTCGTTTGTATCTCCTTCTTCGCAGATTTTCCACTATGATTCCTTTCACCCCAGCTCATCGTGCTTCTCTCCGTCCATGCAATCTTCATCATTCTTCGATAACACCACACCTCTAGTGATTTTAATCTCTTTTACTCTGACGCTGTTATCGTCCAGACTTAATTCCCATATTAGACCATCCTCCAAATATGTTTTTATATATTAATAAAGTGCTTTCTTACTTCCAGGCTTGGGTTACCAGCTGTCAGCAGACTCTTCTTCTGGTAGAATGTTATCTTTGCTCGAGCTATTCCGCTCACTATGTCTCTCTTGCTTTCTTCGGCCAACTCATTTCATTGTTCATGTCATTTCAGATTTAGTTGGCTTTGAAAATATCACGAAATTCGGGAATATTATTACACACTCGACATTTGTACTTAGCATGAAATGTAATCAATCAAGTTTTCAAGCATTTGGTTTAAAAATTAGAAGACGAATCAGAAGAGAAATAGGCGTTTTCATCCCAATGAGAGATAAAAAAGCCCCTTTATTTATATTTTTTGATAACATGTATAGTTTCACCCCCGGTTACTGTTGGCTATTTTTCTGTAAAAACACATCTGGATCTATAAAAAATAGATTCCGGTGAGATATTGTACGTACTTCGTACGTATCTAAACGGATCCTCTCACTTCAATGTTTGACATCCAATGAATTTAGCGGGAAAAAATGTTTTAACAATAATTTTTATGCCTCCCTCAAAGAAAAATATATTCGTTTAATGTGAAATCAAAGCTAAAATAAACATTATTCCATAATTAAGCACCTTTACATCCAAGTACCTGCATCATACAGTTATGGTGACAGTAAATAAAATGCAATGAGTGAGAAAAGACGGAGCTTTAGCTAGTTGATTGTCATTGTGGTGGCAAGGCAATTTTCTATCCACCCCAAGGATCTGGAATCAAATCCCTGCCGAGACAGAGAATTTTCAATGGGAACCAGAAGGTAACTTGGGTACCATGTGGAGAGCACGTTAAATGTAGCACTTAGTCCGTCGGACACTAAACTGCGGAGAATCACGACGAAGAATCTATCGGATGATCATTCAAGTCATTACATAGACATAGTCCTTCACAAAACGCGGAGACTACCTAACTCCGTCGAAAGGAATGGACGCTATCCCTGAAAATGGCCTTCAGCGCATCCTCCACCGTTTTTAGCTACCGCTCTACCCTCTGACAGCCCATATCACTCAGTGTGGAGGATGATAGTTTCCCTTATTATTTACATGATTCTTATGCCTGCTGCTCACGGTAAAATTTTCTATAAAAGAGTTTCATAATAAATTATATTGAAACTTTTATGAATCGTACGTAAAACGTACTTGCTTGCTCACGGTAAAACTATGCATAAAACCGCATTTTTGACCAATCTCTCATCTATGAGGCGCTTTGCGAACACGTGAAGTGATAAATACCTTTTCAATAAAAAACTATCAGTATTGTTTTTTTACTTACTTACTGACCACCCTCAACAGCGCTAAGGCTTTTTTCATAGGCCTGCGCTATTACTTTGCTTAATATGACAGTATGAATGATCAGGCGAAAGCATTAATAGCAATAATTGCAATGAGTTGATAGTTCCACGAACTTTCAGCCATTTTTGTTTACTTTTTCCTTGTTTGGCTTCCCATGGATACGAGATTATCAACGCGATGAGTGGAACAACTCATTGGTTGTTGCATTAAACGGTTTTGTGGAAATAGAACCTGTCCTATTCCGTTAATTGTTTTATTAAATTTGATTTTATGAAACAGTTTATCGCTAGCAAGCTCATTTTTATAAAATTAGTCGATTTTATAAAACGTTTTACCGAAATTTTTACCATGAGCAACAAGTAATTATGAGTATTTTGCCTGTTGCTCACGGTAAAAATTTCGGTAATACGTTTTATAAAATCGAGTAATTTTATAAAAATGAGCTTGATAACGATAAAAACGTTTTAAAAAACTTAGTTTTATAAAACGTTTTACGGAATAGGACAGGTTAAATTTCCATAAAACGGTTTTATGCAACAACCAATGAGATATTCCGCTCATCGTGTTGATAGTCTCCTAACCAGGGAAAGTCAAACAAGGGAAAAGTATATAAACATGGCTGGAAGTTCATGGAACGTAAGCATATTAAGCAAAATGAAAGCGTAGACGTATAAACAAAGCCCGAGGGTGATCAAAAAGTAAGTAAATAAACAGTTTTTAACCAAACATTCATCCAAAAAAAGAGTGCATTTATTACTTCACGTGTTTGCAAAGCGTCTCATAGATAGCAGATTGATCAACATTGCGGTTTTATGAATAGTTTTACCGTGAGCAAGCAAGTACGTTTTACGTACGATTCATAAAGGTTTTTATAAAACTCTTTTAAAGAAAATTTTACCGTGAGCAACAGGAATAAGAGCACACCGAGGGACACGAGTAACCACGTGGAGGTGACTATGTGTCGTTCATCATGATAGTTTTTAACTACATATCACGAATAAAAAAATCACATAGGGACAACTGGCCAGGAATGTTTTTTATCACCTTTTTCACACAGCAGACCACAGATAAAACACCCAGAGAAAATTGAAACAATAGAATTCAGCACAATCAAAAGAATATCACTGACCAATTAGATAGCCACAAAGATATTAAGGGAAACAAGCTGGGTGAAAATGCAGTGTTTTCATATTTTTCATGTAAATAAATTTTTTTTTTAGTATTCCTCTCTTATAATAGTCATTTTAGAGTAGCTACGCTCTTAAAACCATAGATAATAAAAATAAAAGAGACCATAGAGGTTTATAATTGAGCATATAGTTTTTCGTCTCATTATTTCCATAACCTATCCCTCCAATAAACATTTGATATACAAAAATTATCTAAGAATATTTATTTTTTAAAGAATTTACAACAGTAGTAACAAGAAGTTACAAAAGTAAAGGCCAAAGATAGAGCTGTACGGCAAATTTCATTTTAATACGTTCAGCAGCTCCAGAATCATCTAGATTAGTCACTGAGTGAGCCAGCTGTATTTGCATTTCAAAAAATACGCCATATCCAATCACACTCAAGATGGCTGATTACTGCATTTAGCCAACATATAATTTATGAGTAAAAAAATAAATACATAACTTAGATCAAAAACTTCCAGTCAATGTCAGAATGTGGCTGCGTTCGGTGCTGTCACCATTAATAGAAAAGGTATTCTTCGCTGAAATATTCCGAAGGAGCGCCGCGCGCTGATTCGTCCAATTCCCCGCACGATCCAGCAATGCGATGGATTGAGGCTGACGGAAGGAAAGACCTCCTCTCTCGAAATGAATCCGGGCCCTTCCGCTCGGCACATGCTTCACCTTAGAAAGCGCTAACTAATAACGTCATCCAGAGAGGAAATTCATATCGCAGAGCCGTCACCTTGCCGCGAAAGGCGGCGAGGGAGAGCTACAGAGATTATTCTCCTTCGACCCTAATTGCCCCACTCATCCCCCAAACACCCCCCACCCCCCAACCTCCCCCCTCATTTCCCACGAGTCAAATCGTTGTTTCGTCCCATCTTGAGAAATTGCCTTCCTGCAAATACGTCTGTTTGCGCCCTCCGCAAATCACTCCCTGCTCCGATATTGAGCCCGTTTCCAAAGCTTATTCTTTTATCATACCACCACCACATTTTTCAAATTAACGGCTGCCAGGAAAAATCAACTAGATTTATACATTTTGTTTACTACTTTTGCGATCAACTAAATCGCTTTCTCATCCGAGGGACGTGGGTCCAAGTTCCACCTGGGTCGGCTTCATGCCCAGGGCCATGGTGTTTCTATCAAATGGGGTTTCAAAACTGAGAAACCTGAAGAGAAGCTCATCTGGATCGCGCGGGAATACGGACCTCCAAAATCGTCCGAGAAAGCAAAAAAATGTCATTTAATAATACTCTGACAACATGCAGAAAAATATGGTCTCTCTTTGATATGAACAACTTACAATCTTTAAGCGTCTCTATTTTCACGAATTGAACTTCAAATAAAGAGTTTTTAAATGTGAGAATTGGTGAAACGTGGGAAAGATGTGTATTTCCATCTAACGTTAATGTCATTTTCGCGAAAAACTATAAATAAGAAGCCGAATCTCCCTGGGAATCGAAGAATACTAAAAAAATTGCACCTTTTCATATTATTTTTAGAGTTATTTTCAAACTACTACAGCAAATGACACCAAAATGCGTTTATTCAATGGAAATTGCGCAGCAGTCGGCTTCTATGGCTGGAGATATTATTCATCAAAATTATATTTGTCCAATACTCTGCATGTTGTGTAACTTGGTTGTATTTTTGATAGCTAAGAAAATCATCAGTGAAAACATTAATATTTTAACAATGCATACGAAAAGGTAATCCCGCCTCGGTGCTGTGAGCGGATTGAGTAGTTCACGGTACTGTGCTGATCCTGAGCCCGGATAAAGGAGGAGGGCTGGTGAGTGAGGCTTGAGTCTTATTGCTTAAAGTCCTGATAAAATGCCTAGGATTTGGAATGCTTACCATATGACGACCAAAGCAAGAAACAGGACAAAGTTTAATGGAACAATGTTGAAATGGAAAAAGAAAGACATTACAAGTATTGGTAAATGGACGTGGGTCATGGAATGGAAGAGAACTAGATATAACAATAGAGTTGGAAAGAAATAAAATCGACATATGCTGTATCACAGTAACTAAAAATAAAGGAAGTGGGTCAAGAATATTCAACAATTACCTATATCCTCATACTTTGTTGAGTAGAGAAGAACACAAGAGGTAAAGAAGGGGTTGGAATACGGTTGCATAAGAAGAACAGCAACAAATCAACAGAATACTGATATTTTCCTGAAAGAACACTGCTAATCAGATTAGAAGTAAACCATACAGTAATAAATATAATATCCGCTTACGAATCTAAATATAATAGAAACAAACAGGAAAAAGATAACTACAATGACAAATTACAAGACACACTAAATACCATAAACAAGGAAGAATATCTTTTGATATTGGGAAACTTATATGCAAAATTCGGCAACCATATCATACCAGGAATCAAACAAAAATTCAATGAAGAAGTAATCAGTTATAATGGTGAAAGAATTGTGAGCTTCTGTAACGATAATGAACTTAGAATTTACAACACATTATTCAAGCATAAATCTCAACATAAGATAACATTCAAAAACTTTAGAAGCTGAATTCTAACATACATTTCAGCATTACAAACAGGCAAATACATCTGTCAAAAAAACTAGATGTAAGAATCATAGCATCTGCAGATATTTGGAGTGGCCATAATCATGCATTTAAAAAAATTAGAATAAAAATGAAGAAGGTAGCAAAGCAAAAACTAATATACATCAGACAAAGCTTAACCAAAAATTTTTAGAAGAGGACTTAAAAAAGTAATTCAACAAAAAAAATCAAATTTAAAACACTAGAAACAGTAGAGAGAAGAAAAATCCAAACAAACAAATAACCTTCAGACAAAAATCCTGGTTTAATGAATGTAAAAAGTAAAAATGAAAATTAAAAAATGAATATAAGCTTTCTCAAACAATTTACATTAAGTCTCAGTCTAAAATTTTTGTTTGCCTGTTTGTGTTCCGGATGGTGAAAACCCAACCAGATAAATTTCAAAAAAATTATTTACTGATAAAAATAACCTATTCTCTTTTTCAACTAATATGAACAAAACGTGGCAATAAATGAGCTTTCGATATGGCTGGAACCTTTTTTTTTAATATGCAGGAAGAAGCGAAACACGCTGGGTAGATTATGATGCGATTATAATTCCCATAAAATTGAGCAAGTATGGGTAATTTATGAAGATTGAGAATACTTTAATACAAAAATACCCATAAGCTTAGTATTCAAATACTTACGCATAATTAGTGTTAAATCTTAGCCGGTAATGAGCTCAGAAGTCCAAAATGCGTCACGACACCATTATTATCAAAAGCAATGGTTCACTTACACCTTCAGACATTAAAGCTCCAGTTTATGCCGACTCAAATGACATCCAGCCAATATGGGTCAGCATGAGAATTTTTCAAATAAAATTGGATTATTTTTAGTATTAAAGATGAAATCACCAAGAAAGCAGCCATTAGGAATCAATTTCAGTTCCACAGCGCATCAATGAAAGTAAAAAAACGGAAATTACAGTCATGTATCATAGAAAGATTCCGGTATCCATTATTAGCTCGGGCGAGGAGCTATCCATAACCATTTGATTAAAAAAGGAAGTAAAATTGCCAAAGATATATCTCCAAAATCCATGGAATATGTGCAAAGGTAAGGCCAAGAAAGCCAGAAACTGTGCCTTTTAGAATCAATATACATAAAAATGGTATTTATTATTTTTTAACACAACGATGACATGCCGAATTAGTCATTCCAAATGGTTGAAGCAATTCAAGAATTTCGAGTTTTGTTCAATAAAACTTTGTTATAAATACTTAAAATGACTGCATCAGCAATAGAAAGCTTATAATTTGACTCGCCGTATGACAGAAATACCAAATAGTTACCCAATGACGAAAATGATGAAGCACATCAACTATCACGTCAGATGTTTTTGCCTCTTAGGACAGATAATTTATAAAATAACTACCACTTTAAGCAGTGTAAGCAGTATAAAAATAATGCATCAGTATTCTTATAGGGCCTTGTTTATATTTAATGCATATATAATGACGACTTTAATTCCTGCGGAAACATTTGTTAGCGGTATAGGCATCAACAATGTGCCAAATATTTGCTCTAAAGGGAACTGGGGGAAAATTATTAATCAAAATTTAAGAGGGTGCAACTAACTAGCAAAGCACTCTTGGGTTTCCATCATAAGCCATTGCAGTTCAAATCGCGCTATAAATTGTGTATTGTTTGAATGGAGTCCTTCTCTCCTCCCAAATTTACCAGTAATAGCTCATAACTTCCCTTTTTTCTACTTTGCTTTCATGTCCTCATGAGCTGCAAATATCGATGTTTTTAAATCTCCGATGATTTCTGGTGCTTATTAAATCAATTTAAATAAATGTGTTTGGTGCCTACCCAGCCTCAGTGGTGGTGGTGTGAATTCCATCCCTGCCAACACTGGTTTCCTGGGTTAGAGTGATTTTACACTGGGTGGATGTGTCATCACTCTGGACATGATCGAATGCTTAAACTCTGGTGGTTTGGCCTCTAAGAAATCTGAAATGCGTGTCTGCTGGGTATCCTAAGGGCACACAAACAATTATAACTGTCAGGAAAGTAAAATAAAGTGATTATTGGTGGCAATAGGTGGCCTGATCATGCTGAAGTACCCTCTTCTCGATTAGCTGTAAGTGGGATAAGTAGCAACGACATGTTGAATTCTTATACAAGCACCTACCTTGAGATACAATTTTTTCAGAAATAATCTATATTTATGAGAAAAATAGGAATTTATTGCTAAATCCGGTGAGCTATAAAAATGTTGTAATTTTTAAAAGTGAACGTCAACTAGTCCAAAAATTAAAGTTTCACCACCAATTCTGCGAATTTATTGAAAATGGGTTGCTTATAATAATTTTCCCCATTGATTAGCAAGAAGACATTTCTCATCGCATCTGGGAATATTACCTCAGTAAGAACATATTTGTTTAGCTCGTCAGTGAGGACCTGTTTCACTGGAACATCGGGATACCTTACGAAAATGTGGTAACCGTGCCTTGGTGAGTGCTCAATCCATTTATATATGTTTTCGTTCTTAAAGATCTCCATATAGTTTCCTCCTCTTTTAATGTCCTGAAGACTTCCACGCTTCTAATTACATTACATCCTGATTTGATCTTAAACATTCGCCTCAAAGAACAGGTTTCAACAGCGTCTATTCTATTCTAAACGTTTTATCCCGATAGTATCGTGGTAAGATTGCACAATATAAGGGGCAAATAGGAGAGAAAAACACATGGTAGGCGAGAACAACACATGGTAGGGAACTCTGCTAACATACTTGCATTTAACTTGAGGGAGTATGAAATTATCAGCAGAGTGTTTCACGATACTGTTTACAACCCAAACAAATCTGAATAAAAATGTGCAGATGTTGTTAAAAAAATCATAAGACAAAACCATTTAAACAACTGGATTACGAGATTATTGAGAGCTATAAAATTAATGTGAAAAACAGATACAGAATGTTGAAACTGGAAATGAAGGTTTTCGACACTGTGAACACGGGATCGTCAAATTCAGAGACCTGTGCCCCCCACGTGTGGTGACAGTTCATAGGGAATGGACTCTTCCACTGAAAAGGGGCTCTTGGGCAGCTGCCATCATTCCTTGATGTCACTTTATCCGTCTCTGTTTAGACATAGGCATGTAAATGTGTAATACGGTCACGATGTCGACCGCACGAATACCGTTTTATAGTTTCCATCACTCCCAAATGCAAAGATGGACCATAGAATCTGTGAACCATGAAGCCGATGGGCTCGCGGTCATTATAGTAGGATGGGAGGGTAATTGCAAGTGAAAGCACAGCGTCAGAAGAGTATGGCCTAGGGATAAAGTGAAAGGGCTTGCCGTTACTGCTCATTGCTCACGGCAAACAAGGACAGGGCACCCTTCCAACTTCAAGGTCAAGCAGAAAGTGGAAATACGGGTCACCAATATAAACGAAGGACAACCTCTGTGACAAAAGAGCTACGCTCGCCTATTTTAACCTCCAGATTAAACGGTGTCTACTTCACCGAGAAACTAAGATACATCCATTAATAATCAAATTGATCGATTGTGGCGATACTTGGTGGAAATTATTGGTAGATTTCATGATGAGAAAAAACACAGTACAAATTCCACTATTTTTATTGCTGACGACCGGTTTCAACATCTAGAGCGTCATTATAAAAAAAAACAGTTTGTCTTGATAATGACGCTTTAGACGTCGAAACCGTGATCCATGCATAATATTAATATGCATGCATTTATATCTATTTAATACCCTGCTAGCCACCTCAAGGGTGTGTGGCAGGGGGTGAGGTATCACCAACATGCGTTAGACTATTCTGTATTAAAATAAATGTAACTACGACTATTGATAATGCTAATGCTAGTACTAAAAGCGTAGGAGATCAATTGAGGTGGGATAATTTCATATTCTCGGTCGTAAATGATCACAATTCATGCCGGCTATTGTATGATTAAATTGTAGCAGCAGACTTCTATTGCGTAGATTAGGCACTAAAATTATATGTCGTCATTAAAAATAACATGACTGAAATAAATTTGATCCAATACAAAAATGTATCACTTTGAATATGAAGTTTTTCGGCTATATTTATAATGAATTTTAAAAAATTATTTACTTTTAAAATAAAATGGACTCACGGGGTAATAAAATGTTGCTGAATATTTAGCTATTATTGTGCATGTGTAAAAATTATCAATAAACAGTGGAAACTTGAAATAATTGTTGTAATAAAGGAGTTTTGAGATGAATACACTTGATGGGAAATACTCGCAAATTGAGCATAACTACCTGACAAAATGTTTAAAGCTTGTTCAAAATAAGTAATCAATGACATCTTCATGAATAAAAATTTGGATCTACATTTGAATAAACTAATTGGCTGACAAAAGCACAAGTGTGGATGCATTTTTTCGTATGAATCTTTAGATTTTTCAGAAAAAATTATGGCCAGCCCGTGAGTCATCTACACTTCATTTTGCAATTCGTTTCGTTGATAGCAACTATTCAAAAATAGTAAAATCCGCAACATCAACGGCCAATGTTTATAAAAGAGAAAAAAGACTTGTCTCTTTCTTCACATTTTCACTGTCCTCTGTGTCGTAGGTCAGTATTTACCGCAGTCAGAATGACCAAATATTATAAGCTAATATAGATAGTTCGAATAACGTCCTTTACGGGAGAAGATCTCAAGAAAGTTTGCTGTACTGATTAGAAAAATAAAATTGAGGAGTCTGCGTGAGGTAATCGTATACACAAGTGGACAGGATTGTTACAGCACCGGTCAAGACACCTAGTTCTTTCAAACATAAGCACCAGTGGATTTAAGCGCAAAGACTCTTGCTTACACATTCAGTTCGTCTACCGTAACCGAGGTCAGGCTTTATCCCAAGAATGTGATAAACCTCTTCGGGGCATTCCTATAACTTCCCGCATGTCTTCTGGGAGTACGTAGTATAAGGAAAATTCATGGGTTTTCGCATGAAAAGCTGAATCGCAGACCCCCTGGCGTCTTTCGCTTATTTGGATTGGGTGGTCTCCGTATTTCAATCCTACGAATCCCTTCTAACACATGTTTCCCCAAAGGCAAGAATGTTTTTCTTCCCCTTCTTAAAACATCTTCCACACAAATAGCATAATATTCCTCAGTTTTGTCGTTCAGGTTCAGTAAAAATCAGCTTCCTCCCCCTTTCCGTTTCAATTTTACCCACAAGTCCACGATTCGGAAGAATATAATCGTGCTCTTCTTTCTTGTCGAAGGTCAATAGTTCCCCTCTTTTAGTAGGATATTTCTTCGATACTTCTTCAGAAGTAGTGGAATTAAATATTTAGATATTTCAACAGGTAAATATATTTATATATTATATTAATTTATTATATTTTTACTATACTTCATTATTTATTTATATAGATCAGTTTCTTATAGATATTACAAAAGGTAGATATAACGGATAGATAAAGGCATATATATCGCACGATTAAAGAACTAAATTCTAAGGCAAACATAATATCACTGCCCGAGGAGTAGTCGAATCCTATAATTTTAGTTGCTACACCGATGACTTGCAGAGAATGTCACAAGGGTTTACATCATCCGCTTCAAGTGTTCTACAGCCTTCAAAATGTCATTAAAGTAGAGAAAATTCACATTAAATCACAGAAATTGTATCCATATCCTAATCTTTGGATATGAAACAAAGTTTACGCATAGGAAATGAAAGTAAATGCATAACTGTACTCAGTTCACAAAATAACTATAATGCCAACCAAATAAACTATTTAATACAACCTCTTTTTCCATTATTTACAAAAAAAACTTCATAACTTTTCCTAATTCCGATTAGCTGCACTTTAGTCAAGTGATGATACGGCCAATGTTTTCCTTAAATTAGCCTCGATCTTCTTAATAATTTAAAGTGAACGGATATTTCACCTTCCAAATATTCCAACTCATTGTTAAAGAAAAATGGTTTTTCCTAACCACAGGTAGTTCCATAGGCACTGGAACATCTCGTGATGTTCTTTAAAGCATGTGAGTACGTGAGAGGGTCAAAGGTGATGTAATTCGTGAGATATTCTAAAAAAAAATCCAAATATATTTCATTTTATCTTAATAATTTCATTTTTTAAGGGCGATGTGGTTTTTTTTCTATTTTCCCTGATTGCGAGTACGATAGCAGAAGAAGGGAAAAAGAAAACACTTATAGGCTTTACCTAAACCGCGCTGAACTTTAAGATATTTTCTTTATTTATTTTTTTTGGTCGAGCCCTTACAGCATTTTTTGTCCTTAAGTCTACTTCTCTGAAATTCCTTACTCCCATGAATGAACTGAAAATGTGGGGCGCAAATAAAGACCCGAAGGACTTGGAGAAAATCACCCCTTATTACACCGTTCACAAAGCAGTTTCGTTGTCTCATCACAAGCGACTTGCATCGAGCCTGCACAATGGCAGGGAGATGAGGAGCAAGGTGCATTCATAAAAGCCCGGAACGAGCCATTTAACTTCACCCAAAATATAGTCTGGGACGACTCGAGTCCAAAAGTTCTTTCAATAAACTGGGTGTTAGCTGTCGATGCATTACTCTGCTCGACCTCAATAACTGGAGGAAAGCGGCTTACTAATAAAGCCTGAGAGCTCAGTCAATGATGAGCTTTCTATTCGACTTAAGTTGGTAAACAATTAACCTCACGGGCCGAGGACCTAAAATTTTGCGGCCTGAGTACTTGTTCCATACTTAAAGAGCGGGAATTATTTTTTTAAATTTAAGGTAGAAATGAAGCGAAACCTTAGTCTTCTCGTCACTTAAACAAAAGAATACACGTTGAATACCCACATCACCTTTTGTTCCATGCTCCAATATACCTTCCACGAGATCCTAGTTGTATAATAATGCAAATCGTCGAGCAAAGGAGTACATGTGCCGACAACTCCGACTCCATCTTAAACATTTCTCGAGTTCAAATTTCCAATGCTCTTTAAATACCTACGCGGAACTACAGAACTTAATTTGGTCACTAAAACAGACGCTCAAATTACAGATAAAAATGGTGAAATTTAACTCTTTTAATACTAACAAACTCATTTATCCGAGCAAATTTCTCTGCTTTAAATGATTGATTCACATAGTAGGAATGAAAATTGACAGGAAATATAAATATTAATTCACGCAAGCAAAGATAAAAGTCTTGAAAGAGTTAATAATATTAAAGGGGCAGTACAGGAAACGTAGAATTAACAGGCAGGAGATCGAGTAAAGATAAATTTTCGTTCTCAATTCGATCGTCCACCTTTTTCTCCAGTGAAAAACTACAATGTCCTATCAACCTTGCTAGCTACGGCCACATAAATGAGAAATTAATTTGACAGATTTTGGAGAACCAAACATAGAAGCATTCCCTTAAAGCCGAAAGCATTCAATCATTCCATATACAATAAATGTACCTAAATATTTATGACGACTTATTTAGAAATATTTTAAAAGATATAATAAATCATAACTTTATTTACCTTCTCAGTAATATGCTTTACAAAATATTTATTTTGATTTGACTAACATATAGACAGCTTTTGCTGATTTAATTATCGCTAAGACTGTAAATAACCGTACATATACCATACATTTTCACACCACACGCTTTCACTGTGGCTGGTCAATGAGCAATAGAATTTTTCTTACTTCGGGAGAGTTACCTCACGATAAGCTCAGATAAATGCGTAAAAGTCTAAAAATTGCAGCACATATGTCAAGTGCTTTGATATTTGAAGATAGTTGAACAATATATATCGATTGAAAAATGAAGTAATAAGGCTTTTTAAATTCAGCTTCTTTGGCCGGAATTTGTTTCCATATTTACTCTTGGAATAATTCCGTAGCTCATATTAAAGCCTTCCCTTTTATGTAGATAACTCCTTAGGGATAAAAAATATATAGATGCCAATAGGTACCCATTTTTTGCGTTAGTGTAAGATATTTAACAGCAAAGGAAACCAAAACAGTGATAAAAATATCCCTTAGAGACAGGTACAATATAGGGAGGAAGAAAGTGGTATTCAGGATGCTGTTATCGACTAACACATTTTTTCTGTGACCAAGATTCTTTTTTATCTTTGACCAGGATCCGAACCTTCCTATCTTCCCTGTTCCGATCTCTTTCGAAGGAAGGAAGTCATTCAGGCTGCTTCCGTTTGGAAATAAAATAGTTTCTTCTCCAGTTTATTTTATTTTTTCTTTATTCGTGATCATTTTTTCCCATCAAAATGCTCGATGAATACCTCACAACCGCATGCAAGCACTCTCTAAAACCCTTGCTTCGCATTCTTTCCGAAAAAAGGCCTAGATCAGCCGAAATTTCTCGCACCGATATTTTCAGTTACCAATTTTTTTCACTCTGAGTAGGCGGTGCAGGGGAAAAAATGTTGCTTTGGCAAATGAAAAAATGCAGGGTAATAACTACTAATCCTTTGTCTAAAATCCCCCTGTATTTCTTTCTGTCACTCTCCGTGTGTGTAGTTCCCTTCCACCACCATCATTTCTTCGCCTACTTCCCAAAAAAGCTCCCAAGATACAAACAAAACGGATGTTATTTATACAATGGGTCTCTGAGCAAGTCTGCGATGCTATGAAATGAGGGTAAAGGAGGAAGAACGAGGTTGAATAAGTTGGTTGCCATATCGACTCATTGCTTATGCATGTATCTGGTGACTGGATCGTTTTTCGACATTTTTTGGAGTCTTCCATACTTCCCCTTTCCAAGAACTGCCTTCTCGCCCATTTTTTTTGTCACTTCCCTTTCCTAGAGCACTGACTCACCATTTCCTTATTTCTTCTCTTCCCACAATCCATAGCAGAGTCTTCCGAGCCTAATACTTTTAGCTCTCACTCCATATACTTCTCCGTTTCCTTCCCCATTTCCCTCGGTCTTAAACAAAAAAAATCCTACCGTTTAATATTTTCTACTTGCTTGCTTCCGATATCTTGAATAAATGATCCTATTTAATTGGTTTTTCTCCTTTTATAAAAAACCATACAAATAAATACAAACAAAACGACTATTACTCAGTTAACTTCCTACTTGTTCCTCCACTTTTGAATTCAAATTTCCTTTTATCTTACACTATTAGCATGATATTATTAATTAGATTTATTTTTAAGAGGACCTTGAAGTTTATCTTGATTTTGCCTCGATGAATAAATGAGATATATTTTAGTCCACTTTAGGTCCAACATTGGACGAAACCTCGGAATGAAACCATTACCCATAAATATCGAGGATCGAAATTATACTGTAGTAGTATATGAGTGTATGTTAACCATAATATAAAGCTGGGGAAAATAATACAAATATAAATCTCGGGAAAAAGAATTTTAAATGTAAGTAATTCTTTTTCCCCAGCTGAAGAAAGGTTTGCTACGCGAAAGCTTTCACAATGTGTATATAGTGTACTCTTGCATCATACACCGATGAATTCCCATTGTCCATTGATCAATCATCCTATCCTTCCAGAGGTTGAACACCTTGTTCCTAGCGTCTAATAACCATTTCATTTCCATATTTTGCCTATTATATGGAAACGAAACACCCTGTTGCAGCTTGCTTAAGCGAAATTAGTGGTCCTTCGTGCAATCTTTACCCATTTTTTAGCCTTCCCTGCTGTATTTCTTACCGTAGAATAGAGATATTTTGAATAACTTATGGAATTTTTAGAAAAAAGGACATGACCTGACAAACACCTGGGCATTTAAAAAAAATGCTATGTTCTCGTAGAAAAAACTACATTATATAAAATCGGCATTATTAGCTAACTTTTGGTTAATAGATCATCATTTTTGTATTAGTAATTTTCCGGCGATTTTTAATGGAAAAGAACAAGTGATGTTTATTCTACAACGCGCCCACCTTTTCATTCTATGGAACTGATGAAGAAATAGATTGTCATTCTTCATAATGCATTTAAAAGTGTAAATTGTACAATTTATTATATTTCCACCAATGCTCTGTGATATTTTTTGTATTATCCAAAACCAGAAGAAAATACTTCCTTGGTTCTTATATGTATTCCCTCTTTCAAAATCAGCAACCAGGCTATCTGCAGCAATTTTTTCCTCCTAGAGTAAACATGGCTAACGTTACCACCCGAATGACTCCCGATTATTTGATTCCTCCTCTACATAGGACCACTACATACCAAAAATCTTTCTGTGTGGCAGGGGCCAGGTTGTGGAATACTATTCCTATCGACATAAAAAAATCAAGTTCTGTATTTGTTTTTAAAAAAAGATTTTTTTTGTATCTATTCAACCAAGAAGGGTGTTAATTTAATAATTATGCAAAATCTCATTGAATTGTTACCTCTCATGTTATGTCTCATGTTATATGTATCATGTTATATGTTATATGTCTCAAGTTATTATTGATCATGATAATGTAACTGTCTTATTAATCAATAATTTATAGAGCTCTTACAAATATGTAACTTTATTGTATGTTCTTAGTGGACGAAAACGTCCAAGAACAATAAACTTATTCTATTCTATTCTATTCTATTCTATTCTATTCACAAGCACGTCCTGACGAGCCAGGGGCTCAGGAGGACTTATGTTGTATTTATGCTGTATCTCTGTTTGAGAATCATTAAGAAAAGTTTCTGTAAATTGTAAATTAATATAAATAATAATAAAGAAAGGTTTTCAAATTGTCCCGGTTTCATAATCCCTCTTTAACTTTAAGCGCAATATCAATTAGCCTAGTCATTACTAGATTCTAATCAGGGGTTCGGGTTTTGTAGACAGCATCAGTCTATATGTTACTTGATGCGAGCGTTGAGAAAACGGAAAAACTTTGGCTTTCCTACCCAAAAATAAGTAAGACGAGAAACTACGACACCAAGCCACGGAAAGGTGGCTTAATATACAATAATCTGCACTATTTATTGGTAAAGTAAACTGTACTACATGCATTTCCCTATTTAACTTCCAGTGGGCAATAAAACGTTCTTATTCGCAAATTATCTACTCAGGTGCAAATAATCTACCCCCTTCCTGCAACCTTACGGAGTTACCTGATTAAGTGCAATTTATATTTATGCCTAACGTCTAAATATATGTTTTTCTATTGCATACCTTTGTATTCCTTAACTCACATAATTTTAGTAGCACCCCCAAGTAAAATAAGCCCAAAATTTGCTGCGTTTGATCACCAAGCACAAGTACCATATTTCTCTTCGATTAGAATCTCAAACTCCAAGTATTAGATATGTGTAGTACCTATACATACCTTTATACTTTGCATGCCACATCTTTTTATAGAACCCTCCCCCAGAGGAGAAAATATTATAAAACAATTGATGATATTGAGTGCGTAGCCATTTTTATTTACTTAGAGAAGGAAAAAGGGTTTGTTCCACTCGTAGGTATAACGCTTTCTGATATCATTGTTCCACTTCATTACTTCAAGTACAAAAACTCTCAAATTCGAGACTTTTTTCCATCGTACAGTCTTGAGTCGTAAACCAGTATTTTCGTAGGTTAAAATGCTGACGAGTAGTTAAATTTCAACAATAAAGAAATTTAAATGGAAACAAGAAAAAATTAAAATATGTTTGTTCCATTATTTTTATAATAGCATTGTTTCAGAATCGATCTTCTATCATAATGAGTTTTTAAGATATTAAGGTCAGAGTGAAAGTGAAAATTCTAAAAAATTCTCATACTCCATCATGAAAAAATGGCTGCAGTGACAAAACGAGGAGGAATACATTTTTTTTAATCAATGCATTCAACTACCGATACGTGCGTGTAGGCATGTACGTGCAAAAAATATATTTCAAAAAAATGAGTATGTAACCATCATTGGATCATATTATCATATGGCAGCGTTGCCTGGGTATGTCAGGTTATGCGCAAGAGTAGGCTACATGCAATGGGAATGGGTAAGTACCTGATAAGTGTTTGTGGTCAAAGTAGGAAGAATAGGGTTAGGAATGAGTTGGAAACCCGAGAAACCATAATTCAACAGATTCGCAAGGCAAGCACCAGATCTCTCAACATTGGATCACCAGACATGGAATGACTCTTGAGTGACTCCTCTCCTATTCCGACCTTTTCCACCCCAGCCATTCCTTCCTTGACGTTATGCTTCGTGAATTCGACTGCCACCAAGTTGCACTACCTCTAGACGAATGCACGCATGTGCAGAGTATAAATGCAACAGACCTCTGAGAACAGAGGGAACGAAGCAATGGAAACATCTTTCCTTCGTGGAGTGAGGGTGGGTTTCGGGGAGGAAGTTGTCGGGGAGGGAGCAAGCAGTTTAAAGAAGAGAAGGAGAAAGAGATAGAGAGAGAGACCCTGGAGGGGAAAGTCTCTTTCTCTTTTTCCGCTCTCTATTCTCTTTCTCACTCTCTATCTCTATTTCTCTCTCGACCGCCGCGTATCTTCCCTCCACCATCTTGCAAACACATACCACCCTCTTTCTTCGGGTTCTTCGGGTGCCGCCGCTGTTGAAAACGTGACCGCATTGCAGTGGGAGAGGGGAAGGAAGGGGGGAAGAGGGTATATGCCTTCCACCCTCCTCCTACCCACGTGATCACTACTCTTTCACCCCGTTCACACAAATACACATACACACAAACTTGCGAATATCCACTCTGCAATCCGGCAAACACTAGAGAACACGCATATAAAGATAAGGTTGAAGAGAGAAAAGCAACTGTCCACAAATAAAAGTTTAAAAAAGTACTTTATTACGCCCTAGGTTACGACGTTTTACACATTAACTCTTCGGAATTAATTAACACGCATAAAGATTATTCCTCATACTTAAGTAGTCCTCACGACAAAAATTACTCAAGAACTCAGAAATATATACTACACATATGTATGCGTCAACGGCTGACAGTGCGAAATGCAGTTCAAAAGTGGAAAAAACAACGGTATCTCGTGGCCTTGATGTCACCGCACGGTACTGCTTCGATGGTATACATGTGCTTCAACGTTAAGTGTCAAATAATACTAGTTTATTGTCTTCCACAAATGAAATTAAAAAGATATTTTCGTCAAATTGCGAAATAAAAAACAAAAATACGTAATTCGAATACAAATATTAAAAATTATTTCATCTTCCCCATTCCTTCTCCTCCTGCATCATCTCACACACCCATCTTTACATACAAGTAAGAGTGTTTCGTAATGACTCTGTAATATTTTAGGATATGATTAAGCAAGGAAAAATAAGAAAACAAAATTCAATTGGACATGTGTCCGAAAACGCACAATTATTCAGCTGCCATTCGGTATGCGTTTTTCACGGAAACCCCGCTAAATAAAAAATCTATTTAAGATAAAGACTTTATATTTCGTGCAGCTGTTAATGGCAATGTTTTAAACAAGCATACGATATTTAATTATTTTCTAATGCACCGTTTCAAAATGGTGGACAACCATACTTTTCAATCCTTAATATTATCTTATTTTTAATACGATTTCTGTGTTAGCACACAGAAAAATAAAGTGTTATAAAAGTGCAAATATGAAAAAGTTGCACCTTTTATTTACAAATTAAACGGTATCAACAAAATTTTCATGCCTAATAAAACAATGAAATGGTCAATAGATTTTCAAACCAATGTCAAAGAGTTTAATGCACACAGGCAACAATATGGTTTCAATAAAATTTCCATACCCTCTACAACAATGGTCAACCGATTGTCAAACCAAACGACAAAGAGAGTTCAATGCACTGCTGTACTGTGGTATCCCAGGTCACCCGACCCCAATCCTATAGATTATTTCTTTTGGAGCCAAATGAAACAAGCTGTGTATGGCCAGGGGATCAACAGAAGGGAGCAGTTGGTAGACCTAATTCAAGATGCAACAAATGAAATTAGGAACGATCAAAATGTACTGGCTAGAGTGTAAGAGTTTCTTCGTAGGCGTTGCGAGAGCTGTATTGCTACGGGAGAGCTACATTTTGAACAACTTCTTTAATTATGTTGTTCTGTAATTTATTTATTTAATGAACGATTTATGTATGAAACCACGTATTTCCTTTTATTGATTGAGTAAATGTAAAAGTATCAGCTTGTTTTTGATTTGAAATCAATTAAGGTTTATTTTTGTATGTGTGCTAAATATCGTATGCTAGTTTAAAATATTGCCATTAACAGCTATAAAAAATATCAAGTCTTTATCTTAAAAAGTTTTTTATTTTTATCGGATTTTCCGTGAGAAACGCATACCGACCGACAGCTGAATAACGGTGCGTTTTCGGACACATGTCCAATTGATTTTTATTCTTATTTTGACCTGCTTAATCATACACTAAAATATTACAGAGTCATTAACAAACACCCTGTATAGTTCCACTATACTTTTATAATTATTCTCTCCGAATACACTATTGAGGTAACAGAAAAAAATAAATCAAGTTGAAGAAATGTCAAGACACAGTAAAAATCCTTACGTACAATGCAAAAAATCATTACATTTCTTTTGAATTATCGAAAATTTGACTCACAGAAGTTTGAGCCAAAAGAACAAATTTTGAGGATACTGGGACTGGCAACGGTATAATCTTTACTGAGTCACCCGCAAGTGCACATAAGTGCGAAATTGTACAGAGGAAAAATCAATCACCTTATCCGGGATGCGAACCCAAATCCCACGATATCGCTCTTAAATCCATAAGGCAGAAGGATGCGTGACCGGTAGCTTAACTGGCTGAAGCACTAGACGTGATATTGAGGTAACCGGGTTCGACTCCTGGTCAAAAAGAATGATTTTTCATAAATGGATTTTCGCACTTACGATCTATAGACATTCAACTGTGAATTGTGCCATATTTCAATGCCGAAGTTGCGATATTCATTAGTCAAAATGTATCGAATTTCCAGTCATATTTCAAGATAAGTACAATATTTGCTACACCAATAAAAATTTGCATACGATAGCATATGATATTTTTAACTTAGCGACACTCGAAGTCATGTGATAAACGATGGAATGCGATAGCGTTTAACTTAATCAAGTGTCATCAAATCACGGTATGCCACGTCATACAAGATAATTGGCGTACTTAGCGATTGAAAATTTACACCGTCATTGGATATTAAAACTTGAAATCACACTCTCCTTCCCTGATCCGTATCTCATGGCATCTTCCAGTCATAGTCTGATGTCCTAAAAACTATTGACTTACCGTTTAATACGTAAGAAAGCTCTTAAAATCGAAGTCTTATCACAAAAATAGGGATTCTGCGGCATTCCCATATTTGAACTCAAACTCAATCAGAATGAATCACCCACAACTAAACTCTTTCCACTTGGCTCACTCATAACAGCTCATAAGAATTACAATTGTATTCACCCCATTTCACAACGTGCCATCAGAAAAACATAAGTCCCCTTAATAGTTTTGTTCTTCGTTTGAAAGAACTCAATTGGAAATATAGAGTGACTATCGCCCCTCAATATTATTAGAATTGATACATATTCAATTATAACTAATGCCTACACTAATTCAGTAGTTACCACTATAGCCTTTTTTATTAAAAGTTTATCGTAATAGTTATTAGTTTAATTATTCTATTTCGCCGAATACGCACATGTTTCCAAAGCTACCTGATTAATAACGAGGATGCATGCATTCATTTCTGAAAAAACTCACGTCTATAGACTGATTCATGAAACCAATGCTCATGAAAATTCCCAATGCTTCGTGGTTAATACTTTCACGATTGAGTGGACATTCAATTATTTATATACACACTCACATACGCCGCTAAATTTACACCATGTATCATTTTCATTACAAATCGTGGGAAATTATCAAACATGACGTCGGCCTCAATCTACGTCAAACAAATGAAGATCCCGAATGCGATGGCATTATTACATCAATTAAGTAATTGAACCGCGTTTAAAAAAAGATTATCGCGGCGTCAACTGATTAAACGGGTTAGATAAACAGCGACTAAAATGAGTGAGGGAATGAAATCAAACAAAAGCTGTCATTGTGCAACGGATTGCATTCAAGCAAATATTTTTGTGCTTTGCGTTCACTGTCGCTGTTTACGAAAAATATCATGACCAGAAAATATTTGCCGTTGAAGGAGTGTCTGGGCGAATCGCCGCGGATTAATCCAAAATGACCGAGGGAAATGGGAGAAAAAAAATAACCATTCGTCAAACAACAGACGGAGATAAAATCGCGAAATCACAAAAAAAATGTGTAATCGCGCAACATCGGATGCAATCCAGGAATAAAAAAATGAAGATAACTTCGATGAGAGGGGTTTTGTTTTAAAGTCAAAAGGAATAAATTCTGCACACATTTCCCTCTGCAGCATCAAAACAATATATAAAAAAATGTTATGAGTACAAACTGCTCGGATTTTACATTTTTATCACGAAAAATGCTTTAGTAGCTTTTCCATTAAATTCACACCAATAATAATGGGTTGTTATAACGTACTTAAAATGCAATCAGAAACTTAAAAATGTTCATTATTACGCTCATAGTAGGTGATTTTTCAGCGATGTTGGTTACATGACTCTCTGAATTTAAGTTTCATCCATGATAATCCTTAACGAGTGGTTCCACAGAGGATATAGAAGTAAAATACATATTCATCAACAAAATTGAAATATATTTGCAATACGACTTAGGTTTTATAAAAATATTTAAAAAATTACAGTTTGTGGATTATGAAAACCAGAGGTCAAATGTGCGATACTCAATGGAGAGATCACACAACCAACAATTACGGGCCACAAGGAGAGTATAAAATGATTCATAGAGGGCCCAATTATCAGACTAATTCCTGCGTATTACTTCCACTTTGAAAAAAAAAGAATAAACTATGAGTTTAAGGTTCTAAATAGATGAAAAATATATCAGAATAAGGCCAATTTTTAATAAACTAAAAACATTCACGAAAATTAATAATGCCATTCAATGATGAAAGTAATCTCATTCTGTGAGAACAAGAAAGACAAAATTGACACCACATTTACAGCTCGAATAGAATCAGTATAAAACTGTTCATTGAACATGCTTAGTAAAACATATATTTATATTTTTTGTGTGAAAAGACCCTATGAATAACGCTAGAATGAATAATATGAATAAATATGGAGATTTATGTCACGAAAAAAAAAATTTTTTTGGACGCGTACTTGCAACATAAATAGCTTTGTCAATTTTTTGTGAGGAAAAACGTTATTAATTCTAATAAATTACATAGAATTCACATTATTTAAATAAACTTTTTTCACATATCGTTACAGGTTGAAAAGGAGCCTAAATACAAAACTTTTAAGTGATGCAAGATACACGAATTCGTAGTCCCTAGGGAATGGCCTTTCAATTTTCCTTCTTTAAGTGTTAAATTATAAATGTTGGCAATAATCAATGATGCTGGATCAAATAATTGCATATTCTGTAAAAAATACTAATGGTGCTGTTCTGTCAGTTTCATATATTGTCTACGAATTTTTGTATTGAATTATTTCTGGGTGCGATCGCTGTTGTATTTACAATTTTAGTTGACGAGCCAAGAATGCAATAATTAACTGTACTTTGAAAGTTACGTTTAACATAAAGCAAACTCTTGGTTGCAAAAGCAAAACCCAGGTTAAATAAGTACATGGTCTCCCACTCTTCGGAATGGTTTATGCATTTCTTCTTTATCAGCAGAGAAATCTGAAGCACAATTATTATTAAAAAATCTAAAATTAGAGAACTATGGCTTTCGTAAAAGTGTCGTAAAAGGAGCTGCGTAGTAGACGATTTTGGGATATGGGCTACGGAACTTTGAAAATCCAAAGAAACGGGGGATGAAGGCTGTGTGGTGAGGATTGAACCGGCCGGCCGGTTCAATCCTTCAAGTGGGCCGGTTCTCCTACACCTACAATTTAATTATGACTTTTATCACAATGATACCTCAAGAAAGGTTCGCTAGTAAAATCTTAGCGATGGGCTATTTTAACCACTTGCCTATTAGCCTTGTGTGTGCATGCCCCCTGCCTTTTTCGGGAAGTTGTTCGATTTCCTCTTCCCTGCCGTCCTTTCACATCACCCCCACCACTTCTACCTCTACTACTACCTCTCCTCCTTGCTCCGCAAATCTGCGCCAGGGACTTTTGCGGGAGGTATACATGATATTTACAATGAAATGGCACATCTGTCACGGCTACAGTGAGGAGGGTGGCGGATGAGATTACGAACCATACCCTTGCAAAGCTCCGGATCCTTGCTTGGAAACTAAATAACATCAAGTAACAAGGTTCTCTAGCATTTCATGTCAATAATAAAACGCGGGGGTGCCGAAAAGTTTGTAAATAGACTGTTGGTGTCTAGAAAACGACTTTTACTCTGTAATCGGCCTGAAAATTACTGAAAAACGAAAGTGTAGAATATAGTGAAGCCATTCATAGTTCTAAATTGGGTTTTGAACCACTAACAAGGCAGTGCGTCATGTATTAAAAAAAATGCTTAAACTTTCTTCTGCGTCAGACTTTATTCTCCGAAGGATGACATTACTGCTTACGTGATACGACTTCCATTACGCCCTTAATTTCTACTCACCCCTTAAGATATCTCGCTCCTTCCTGCTCTTGATCGCCTCTTCCAGTTTGCCTCGGGTCATGCGGAGAAAGTAAGGGCTTCCGAAGCTCTAAGGAATTTTAATTTCAGTTCCGTTTGGGTCTGCATTGCCTGCATTGCAAAATATAGCTTGCGTCGCAGAAAAGATACCGAAAATTGGAAAGACAATACACCAGAAAGAAACCGCGTGATGATAAAGAACAGCAATGTTTTTTAACTACCACCTATATTTTGAATACTTAGCACAGGGGGGCGGGGAATTTTACTGACAGTGATCATGCTATATTTTTAATTATATATATTTTGGGCTCCGCAGGAGAAAATATTCAGGAAATGCAAAAGAATATATATGAATTCAAATGCTATGGGAAGAGAAAGTGATGTGTGACACTGTCGAGTAACCAATAACCTTGTAACCAGTAACTATCTATAGTGATACTAAAATTTCCGTAAACTTTTTCCTGCTGGCTGGATGCCAAGGCTTTTTCATGATCATAGGTATGCCAACGACCACAGGATAGAAACTAAAAAGCACAAGCTCGTAAAATTTGAATTTTTAAGCTCAAATTGGTTAACTCTCATGCTGTAAATAGTAAATAAATGAAACATTTGAGATTTCAATGATAATTTCATCGCAGATAAAGGTCTAATTGATTAGTAAGAATCGATAGGTGAATGAGTTAAGAATTTGGTCCACAAAAGATAGTGGAAATTGATAAAAGATTATATCTACCCAACAGGTGTTAGAGTACTTGAAAATGACTTATAGCAATCCGTAAGCCAGATGAAGCCAGCCTACTCGCTTTATCCCAAAAAAATACCGCTAGACAAGTTCCTTTATGGTTTTAATCTTATTATTATCTGCCTTTGTAGGTTGAGTCTAAATTAATTGCAAATTCAAACACAGAGACAGTAATATTCCTTAAAATATTGGAAAATATGTCACTACCTAGTGGTAACCATACGGAAGCTTTACGAAGGCTACTAGATGAAAAAACTGTAAGCTTATAATAAGAAATTTATCATGATTTATTGACCAAGAAATGAAACGTAATGGAATATGATACATAATGAGCTAAATATTTAGCCTTGGGTACTAACAAAAGAAAATAATAAAATATGAAGACTGTAAGTGAACAAAAGTTGAGAATGATTAGTACATATACTAAATTAAGAAACATTAGAATATATTAGTACTATGGAACAGGACTAGCGCCTAGGGTACACGGTATGATAACTCTAAATTTAACTAAAAATATATACTTAGGCTAGATATTATTGAAATCGATATGCAGAAAGAGTATATTAAAATCTTTGGAGAAAGCCAAGTAAAAATGCAAAGGAAAGGGAACTGAGGATGACAGCAACAGGAAATTAGAACGGATATTTCTGACTAGGTCAGTTTAAGGGTAAGAAAGATAGCGGGAGATAACATAACGAATATGGAAATGAGATTATTCCGATGCCCCTTTTTTGTGCACCGACTCAATACCTACATTTTTCTTTTCTATGATATTTGGATTTATGCAACCAGCTTATTACAGAAAATTATTGTGAGCACTTTCTCTTTCCATGGAAAGCGAGTGAAATAACAATTAATGAAACTTCGAAGGGAACTTATTAGTGTCATCACAATAAATGACATTCAAGAAAAATAATAAAAAACTATATATAGTTATGGGAGTTTTATAAAAAGAAAATTAATATGAGAGAAAAAACATAAAATACATATGTAGGTACGAAAGGAAACTTCTCAGTGGAAATTCACAGTAAAGCTACTACAAAATAACGACAACATGACTTGACTTCCTTGCAAACCCTTTAAAAGTCCCTTTAAATGTGGCTACGATCTATTAAAATAAATGACAAACGTTGGGAGCAATAATCAATGAAAGGTCGATATTAATGGACTAATTAGCTGATGTTTTGAATAAAACTAAAGAAACAACTTGAACAAGAAGGAGAGCAAGAACAACCTAAACCATAAACCGTTTTTACATGTATATATACACAAACTCACTGTCTGCCGTCTCCAAATATGGAATACAAAAATAATTCCTGGGATTAGAATGAAAGGCAACCGGTGAATATAACCATGAAATATATATCTTTCATGGAAATTAAAGTGATAAGAGTCCAAATGCCCATTCGGCAAAGTCATAAATCATGGAGCAGGAGATATACAAAGAACTACATCCACAATTTTAGAATTTATGAGCAGCTGGAAGCTATGAAAAAGACCAAGAACTATAAATAACTCATTATTTAGACCAGATAAGTGAAACACTGTACTAAGTTCTGAAAATAAAACAGACAAAATGTATTCGGCAACAGCAATATCATTTTAAATAACACCCATGAAACCTGATCCCTACAACAGCGAACGATTAGCAAAAATACCATAGACTCTAACGAGGTTTTTAAAATTTTAAAAGATCTCTTTCATAACATGCATTTAGAAGGCAAATGAATATCCTATTGTACCTAGTTGTTACCGTTCTATTCCTAAAGACGTTATGAGCAATACGAGAACTCAAAGGGAAATATAAAAGCCAAAGTGACTGAATGAATGGCATTGCTATCAATACTAAAAAATAAATATTTTGTGGTAGGAGTAACAGATCTGCAAATTTAACGAATAAAACCAATCATACGGGTAATTCAGACTGAAAATCTTTGCCTGTGCCCAAAACTAACGAGGTGACAGTGATAGTGACGCACCGATAGGTTCAAATTCCGCCATAGGTATGTATGCTGTGTTTCTCTAAGTACAAATCCCTTGCGTTATACGGTTGGTTAGAAAATTAATTGTTGGACAATCCAAAAACCTTATCTAAAACTACTTTACTTCGGAGGTTTACATAGCTAACCTTGGTACCTGCTGACAAGCCTTCATTATAGGGCTTAGGAGGACCGTCAAGAAAAAAGACTTAAGTGTGTTTAAAGGCAAATAGCGTATATACTCCTCAGTACAAACTAAAATAATAAAGATAATCTGTATCATAGTTTTAAACGTAGTTATTTAAATGGGAATTTAATAACAATTACATTAAGGTTTCAAATGTAAATGCTATTAATGTGGACAGACACTATTCACGGCCGTAAAAGACGCAAACATCTGATTCGTGGCACCTTGTATGAAAGCATCACTTGAAATTGGGATATACATGTTGCCTGGTAAGTTTTTACTGTGCCATGCGACAACGTTAAAATACTATAACGAATTACATCGTCATTAAATTCGACTGGAATCCGTGAGAAGGCGAAAACATGGAGAGGTGAAATTTTATCATTATTTCATCACCTGCGAACTTCCCAATAGTTCTAAAGGCCCTTACTTTGATCTCCTTTGCTGACTATGACCGTCTAAGTAGGTTGTTTCGGGATAAAATTCGTTACTATCGATAATCAGTGGAGAGAGCTAGGGACAATCTTAAGGCTAGCCTTCTATGCTTTCCAAAGTCAATATTATCGCTGTTAGTGCTGCATAAACATGAAGATGGGAATTTTATCCCATAATTTGAAGGGAATAAGATCGGTTACTTCCAGGTAGCCCATAAAAATTCCGGCGAGGAGATAATTTTCGAAAAGGTATCATAATAAGAAAACTTAAAAGCGTTCTAACTTTTCATTTGGAAAATTCAAACTTTTCTTCGCTCAGCCCATAATTGTACCAAAAAGTAAATCCAGAGAATGACTTCTTTCGTGCATTCGTAAGGAATAGGTTATTAATTCTGTTCGATGCTAACTCTCGCACACCCTGATCAATCAATCAATCAAACTCCTAGCTTAGCCTTAAGTTTGACCTATGTATGTACAGATCAAAGTTTTCAAAATTTCCCTGAATTTTCCAGCTTTCCCAGATAAAATCTCTTAATTTTCTAGAATAATCTGAGGGCCACTACAATCGCATATTTGACCAAATGATACCCAATGGGATAATAACTATCAACTAAGTGGAAAGGAAAGCAGGATCACAGAGATATCAAGTGTGTAATATCCTTGAATATTCTCTTCCTTGCCGGAGGTATCAAAAATGAATGGCGGAAGTGTTGAGTATTGAGGACATTTAGAAGAGGATGACGGAGGGGATAACGCTATGTAAGCGTGGAAAAGAAATACGGTGGAAATGTATTCTGGATATGATAAGAGGAGGAAGAAAGTACTTATGGGGAGAGGAAGGAGGAGTTTAGCAGAGACTTGATGGCGAGCAAATAGAGATGAGTATGGAAGATTATGAGTGACCCCATGAATGCGGAGTTATTCTGTGATCCGTTTGGTAACCTAAACTCGTGGAATATCCTATGATAACGGCGATTATGCCGAAATGATAGGCAGAGAATACAATGGTTTCTAAAATATGCCTAAAACCGAATTCTTCCCGCCACTTCAACAGTTACCCTGACAATTTACAAATAAATACGAGGTGCACAAATTATATGGGGCGCAGTCATGTGCACGGGTGCAAAGATATACACCAAAAAGTTGTGAAACTCGCCTTGAACTTTGATACAGGTGGAGTAGCCGGCTAACATACCTGATCTGCAATTAGGCGATTCTGATTCGAATACTGGTCAAGCCAAATGATTTTTTCACGGTGAGTGTCATAACTTCGGTGAGTAGTTCCCTTGTATTCAACCCTGATATGTTTAAGCAACCTTCCTGCAGTTTTAATTGGATCTCCCAGTTTCCCACATTGCCTAACAACCTGTACATCCATAAGGTTTTTCTTTGTGGAACCATTCCTTTCATGCTCTCTTACATCATTATCCTCTCGAATCCATTATGCCTAGAACGTTTTCAAATCCGCCTGGTTCTCTCCTTTTCCCAGAGAGGGACACCATGCAGTCCTCTCCTCTCCTGCTGCTCCTCCGTCCACTTCCTAGTTCTCCACCCCAATATCCCGCTGCAGCCGCTGTTTTTAGTTCGGTGACGATTCCATCACTCGTACTCCGCGCTCCACTGGACAGGAACGGCGATGTGACCGCCTGGCCGCTTTTAAAGCCCGATCTTTCGAACAGAAGTCGGTCGGTTCTGTGATCCCGTTGGTCTCTCCATGAATGCATGACCCTTCGCGAACGTCCATCGTCATGGTATCCGTTCTCGTGTACCTCTCAATGTAGGTATTCCTTTGCCGGCCTCGAAAACGTATCGCGAGCGCGCATGGAGAGCGCGAGATCCCGGTTACATGCATAGGGTGGGGGTAGAAGGCTTTCCCGGGGATGAGATATAAAATTATCGCTGACAGAAGAACGGGTGACCGCCATTTCTTTCTCTACATACAATGGAAAATATAAAGCAGGTATGTATTCCTTCAAGGGTTTAAAATCGAGATTAACATTTAGCTCTGGGCGTACAGTGAAACAAGCACATACATTTTTTTAAATTCCAATAGCTACTGTTCTTATTAAGGCTCAGATTAATATCCTGGGTTTAATGTTTTTCCTGTATGGAAACCGAATTTAATACGCTCTCCCATGGATAACGCCCACGTCAATGAATCGGCTGTCCCTTGTAATATACTAAACTTAATCATTCAGCTCACATCCAATAAACGAAAATGTTACATCATTGAGTGTTTAACGTTAGGCAAGCATTATAAAATAGGGCTAAAATATCATAATTAATCAACAGACTTTGGCAAAGAAACCACACTGATAACATTTTGCTTCATATTTCAATCGCTCAAATTATTACACAGCTTATTTCAAATGGTAAATTGCTTCTTTCTTCAATTTTTAATTAGGAAACTTCATTAATTCCCACAACAGAATATTTTCAGAACTTTAATTCCTTTAAAAATATTCTTTTAAATATATAAATATGAAATGTTAGCTCAAAAGTAACTTTTGAAAACATTCTCTCTTACACTCAAATCGAAAGAGCAATTTTTCCTGCCCTCATCAATCAGTTGTAGTAGAGCTTCCTTGCTCTCTAAATGCCTCTTTAATGTCGAAAGAAAAGACGAATGCGACCGGCAATGCTACAAGCTCTTCTAGATTGTTACATCATTGTATAACTAACTTTAACACTAGAAGCCCCGGTGTTGACTACTCTCCTAGAAGCCCCGCGTCGGTCAAAATGACCCATATGTTTTTTTGCTCATATATGTGTAATTTAAGGCGTCCTTATAATACTTTTATATTGTTTGTCATGCAGTGACTTAGTAAAATAATCAGGGTTTATATATATATATATATATATATATATATATATATATATATATATATATACAGTAAAATTACTCTCAAAATTAAAAAAAATACATTATTAAAAAAACATTTTAAATTGAGAATTCAATTTTTTACGATACATCTGACTAGTTACATTGTTATGAGTAAGATTTTGTTGCAGTCAAGCAAAATGAAGGAGAAAAATGAAATAGGTTAAAATGGCAGAGGAGTTGAAGAAAGGTGCTCCGGAGGGCAGTATTTTTGTTTGTGAATTAAGTGGGTGGATCACTGCCAATTCATTTTTGCTTTGGCTAAAAATGTTTGCTGCTCGAGTGAATCCCACAAAAGGAAAGTCCAGCACTTTTAATACTTGATGGTCACAGTTCTCACAAGGATCTACAAGTGATTTTTTTATGCGAGAGACCACAATGTTCACATGATAAGCCTACCCCCTCACACAACACACAAGCTTCAGCCTCTTGACAGAGCAATAATGAGACCCTTCAAGGCTGCGTACAATAAGGCTTGTGCTAAGTGGATGAACCAATATCGCCCGCTTAAAATAACACAAAGAGACATTGCTGGATTGGTTAAAACAGCTTTCCAAGCCATTTGTCGGATGGAACTTGCAAAGTCTGGGTTTTTCTGTACTGGTCTGCACCCATTGCAGAAGGAAATTTTCACAGATCTAGACTATCTAGCTGCAGCTCACTTTTCTGAAGAAAATGGAGCCCGCAATGACACTGTCCCCAGCACAACAACGCCTTCTGGAGCACCATTGGCTGTAACAGACAGGTTTAATGCAGCCTCATCTACCTCCCATGATGAACCAATACAATCCACAGTTGCAGTCTTTCCTGCCAGCACATCTTCGGCATCAAGTAGCTCTATTATGACAGCTTTACCTTTGGATACTCAAAGCACTTCTAAATCCTGCTGTGGATCTCAAAGCACCAAGAGCACCTTCCTTACTTGAAATTGTGACGGATAAAGTTTCACCTGTAACAAACGAGGCTAGGAAGAAAACAATTCAAAGAAAGAGACGATGTGAAAAGAGTGAGATTTTGGACTGGAACTCCATACAAAAATATGTTGGAGAAAATATTTTGTGTATCGCAAGAGAAGATTAAAAAGGCAGCAGAGAGAAAAGAAAAGAAAATTCAACCAGCCAGAAAAAAACGAACCAAACAGCTTGAACAAAGAAACAAACAAAAGAAGAGTTTTGATGTGAAAAGAAAACTTTTCACGCCAACGATACCAAGTAATGGAAATTTAGAAATTAACACTAGCGAAGAAGAAACTACAGCGTGTATCATCTGCAGAGAAACAACAGATGAAGATTGGGTACAGTGCACATGCTCATGGGTGGGCTCACGTGGCTTGCACGGACCAAGAAAATCTACTTTTTTACAATTGTTAAAATTGCGCAATATAATCATTTCCAAGAAAACTAAATGCAAAAATATTTACATAACCCAAGAAATTTATATACTTGTGTTAATTTAATATTTTTATTATGTTAACCCATGTAATCAACGTGTTTTTTAAGTGTCTGGTACTGGGAAAGTGTTTCTGGACTACAACAAAAAATAAACCTTTTTTATTTGTTAATTTTATGTATTTAACCATTGTATTTTGCAAATATTGATTTTTTCTGTAAACAATAAACATTTTTCCTTTTCAAAAATTGTATTTTTATTTCCTACATGTATTGCAAAAAAATATTATTTTAAAAAAACCTTAGGTGTCCGGTACTGGGCAAGTCTCCCTACTTACGATGAGCTAGGGGTTCTTCATATTCTTCGCAGAACTCTTCAGATTCGTAGGAATCCGAGTCAATGAAATAACAGTATATTTGTCTCCGGACAGGAATGAAATCGCTATACTCTGAATGGTCGTGAGATAAATCTGAGCCACTTCCTTCGGACTGCAACGGTGATATGTTTACGAAAGCTTCTATTTCAGCCTCGATGAGTCTGCGTCCTCATGGCATATAATGCGCTAAATGACACTATTTGTACCGAATAGTAGACAACTTCCTAACAGGCCGTTTGTTGCCAATACTTTGTGATGCTGTGCAAAGCTGCCACTTTTCGCGAGACCGAGCGAAACGCACTGCACCCAACCCCACTCCACCACCTAAGTAGTGTGGCACCGGTGGGGAAATTTAAACAATTAGTATCCCCTCCACTCCCTCACGTTGCATTCGTGCTGTGCACTACCAAAGGTTGACAGGCCGAGCCAGCAATGGCTCGTACGTAAGGTATAATCCCTTCAACCCTTGAGTCCGAGTCCGAGTCTTTCATAGATATAGGCACGCAATTCAGAACAGTTATGGACATATAAAAGCCTATATAATATTTAAAATAGTGGGACGAAATAAAATTTTTAAGGTTAATAATGTTTTTGAACTAAGTTAATTTTATTTCGCGCAATTTCAGCGAAAAACAACTTGTCAGTGAAAAAGAACTTGTCAGCGAAAAAAATCGAAGTAAATGCCTTTAAATGCCTCAAAATGACCCTCGCGGGGCTTCTAGGGTAAAAGACATATTTCAAAAACTATAAAAGATACACAAATGTGGTTTATGGTACATGTTCACCTCTTTAAATAAGTAAAATTCACGGACGCGTTTCTTTCTCCAATGATTACAACACAAACAGGAGCAACGGAAACATTAAAATTAGTCAAAATGACCCACCCGGGCATTCTAGTGTTTAAGTCCGCTTTGCAAGATCTTTCCGGACTAATCGAAGGAGGTCAGAATGCAAGAAAGTAGAAACTATAACTGTATATTTTTCAAATACTCTCCAGAAAAATATAAGATAAAAATATCAAAAGTTTCATTCAAAGACTGTCTTTCATCCACCTCTGTTACTTTTTAATGAGCTTTTACAAAGCCCAAACTATTACGTGAACATGCTCGCTGGAGTCGCAATGAACTAGCGAGAAAAAAAATGGAGAATAATAAGTCACCCTTTCCGAGCGTCGAACGTAACGAGATCCAGTTCTGGACTAGAGTTCGGTTGGACGCAGAACGACAGATATTCTGGAAAGCACAGATCAGCAGAAATAATTTCATAAAATGAAATTGAGGACGCCGAAAGTGGGGATTCAAAGAAATTCGCGATTCGAGCACAAGAGGACGCACTCAGTCGGCCTTCAACCTCCACGGTGAGCTCGTACAATCAGGGCGAAAGGAAAAAAAGTGATGCCGCAACGACAGACGAAAAGTTCGCATCGAAAAAAAAACACGCCGTCTATTTTTGCACCAGCAGAGGGCATGCGTGTCGCGACCTTGAAAAATCCCGCTCCCGTCCTCACCTGAGTTTCCGACAATTTTTCAACCCTCTACCTACAGAACGATGGAGCACAGAGATGGCAAGGGACGGTAATCCATTTCCACATGCGCGCATCACAAAGGAAGTTCCGAGTTAACGCGGATAATTAAATGCATACATAAGTCTAGCAACGCCGTTATTTATGCATGCGGTTAGGAACGTCTATAGCCAAAGGTTTCAGGTTGTAATTGGTGGGATTCCAGAAATTTTAAAGTCCCTTGCTTCCTGACGATTTTTAAGTCGTTCGCTTGAAAATTACGTTATTGCGTCTAAACCAAAGGAAACAGGATAACATATCGTTTGAATAAACAAAGTACTCTAATTATGCCAAACTTCAGGAATAACTTTATGCTTAAACCCTGAACTGTTATTTGATAACAGAATGGCATCAATCAGTTTTAATCCAAGTACATTGAATATTACCACTAAAACTAAAGACATTTCTACGATACTTTTTTATGGCAAAATGGTTTAAATTTACAGTCATTAAGAAGAAAAATATATGGATATATTCCAGATTATATTACCTTTATAGTTTTTTGATGTTTTAAAGCAACGAAATTAATTTAACATCAACAAACTTGAAAGGGAATACTCTGGAATATGCCCATATATATTTCTTCTTAATGACTGTTAATTATATATTTAAACCAATTTGTCATCAAAAAAGGGTTGTAAAAAATTCATTATAGCCCCGAGGATGGATTAATAATCATCCGAAACGTTGGCAGAAGCTTTACATTTTTTATTTGACCTAATACTCCTGACATTTATACCATAAAATATAAGAGGTCGAGAAAACATATCATTTGAACTAAAGACGTTTTTAGATTTTTATCGATGTACCTCTGCCTCTTAAACCTCTGCCCAATCTTTCTCCAGCTAAATACAGACTGCATTACCAAATGCAGCAGCAACATTTGAAATATATCCCATGCGGTTTGCGATGGGTTTCTGTGACATGTGGTGGACGGTTTGAGGGCGCAAAAGGAAGAGATAGGGGTTTGAAGCCGAATTCGAAAAATATTCCCGAGGAGGAAATGGTGGGAAGGATTAGAGGGAATCCACTTTAAAACCATACGCACGATGCACCGTGAGCCGACCTTCCCCCGCCCCCTACCCTCACAACCATCCAACATCACTCTCCTCTCGTTCTCCCTCCATCATGTGGAATGGCCTAAATACGCTCACTTTTGAACCCAAATCCGATTTACCCCTTTTGGGGGTCTTTGAAATATTCCACCACGGCGGGTCGCGGGATCACGAGGCGTAAAATCCACCCCTTATTCCCCGACCCCCGCCAACCACGACGCGAATAAAGCACTTTTGATGCACTGGAGTGCGAGAGAGGGGGAGATTTAAAGAGGGACGAAGCAGAGTTAAAAAGGACTTTTATATATTAATATATTTTTATTCTAACCTCTTCCACACCGAAATAAAATGAAAAAAACATGATTTTGAGCGGTAAAATTGAAGTTGGACTGGGTCAATGCGAAATAGACGACGAGTGGCCCTTTTTGGAAAGAAAGGACGGAGACCTTAACCTGATTTTCCCCGAAAACTCCACGCCACTTCGTACCACACGATGTCTCTGCTAGACTACCCTTTATATGCCGTTGGACCCGAAAGTACCCATCCTCGTTCGCGTAGACTCGTTCTCTAGTCATATGCTGAAAAGTGATGGATTTTCAAAAGGACGGTTTACATAGAATATAGGCACATCAAATCATATCGCAACGTTGGCTCAGGCTACAATCAAACGCTGCGTGAAATTCACAATTAAAAAAACCATTCGGTATACCTGAGATTCGAATCCACATGTCCCAACTTCGCGATAGTTTCTTTAACTAATTACGGTACCAAAGCATTTGTTTCCACTGTGATTGTTTTAGAGAATTTAAAACAAAGTTTCTCAACAATTTTTTTAATTGTGCCCTCCAAAGAGGGTTTTTGAACAAAACGTTTCCTAATCGCACTCATGAAATTCTGAACAAGATAATACTTGATATTTAACCTCTTTATTCAATGAACTCTTTGTGCCTAATTCTTACAAGCTAAAAGTCCATTGTCCGCTTTGGTGTCAGTAAATTTAATTTTCATGTCTCCTCTTGAAAGCGACTGGGTGCCCAGTTTTGAGGGTGTCCTGAATGTAATTCGATGATTTTCCCCCAGATCCTCAAACTTTTCGCCAACGAAAGGGCGATTCTGCCCCCATGGATAATCCTTGATTTAAAGGAATAGGGTGTACTTCGAAGAACACCGCATATTACTCTTTAAAGAATGAGACTATAACCACCCGTGTATAGGAAGTAACCAAAGAAAATACTTTTTCATTCCCTAAGTTTTTTCGATGGAATATATTAACAAATTTCAAGAATTAGTCCAATTCCACGCTACGACTTATCAATCAATATTGCATTTTTAAATACGCCATCACGCTGCTTTTACTCCATGAATAAGGTCGCAGGCATATCGATAGAAGAATCGATCCACTTTTTAATACCTACTAGAAGCGTATTTGTACCAACCATGGTAGCTTCTACTGTGGGTAACTCAAGAAATATCTCGCTCAAAGAAAGAAATCACCATTCTTTAAGGGTTTCCAAATTGGTTGCCTAACTAAATAGAAGAAACAGTTCCATATTCTGCGTTATGTTGCGGAAGTGATTTTGGACGCTATCTGACTGACTGTTATCTGAATTAAATGCTAAGCTTTTTGGGAGCTTGAAGAGATTCCGCTTCGTCTATCTGAATCAAAATAAATTCTGAATTGCGCCTTTCCATTTTTAATGTTTGAAAACTAAAAATAGTACCAAATTTGCAGATTAACCGACAAGTGTACCTACTATTTTTAAGAATACTTTTTCACCCATAGGAGCCGGATGCAGAGAGATGTATGTTGAACTAACGTCTGATGACTTCAATCATGCATTGATTCGCTAATAACTCAAAAAGTATGTCGGTCGTGACCTACGATTTATTCACTCTTGTGATAATTTACCTCCAGTGAACTTTTTTCACGAAAACGGCATTAGATAACTCAACTTTATTCACTTTCATGACTCACCCATGCTCGAATGTAACAGTTTGTAATTTCAGGTTTAATTTACGAAACAAAATAACGTAGAAAGATATGATTTCGTTGTTCACAAAAAAAACAAGATATGTTTTTCTGTAAGAAGGCAGAATATGAATTGCGTGACCGTCATTAGACGGTGAAACCACCTTAAGTATTATTAATAATTTATGCTCTAATGCTTAATGCTTTTTTCTAACCTGCCTTAACAGCCTCTCTCTCTCCAATATACCCTCCGTTTTGCACTGAGTAACCACTAGACTGCCTTTGTAACGTGGACCCGAAAATGCTCGTCCGCAACGCATTCCCTGGTCATTCCTCCAGAAAACGGTTGAATATTCAGAATTTCCTACCTTCTGTCCTAATCTATTCCTCCACACACTCCGTGCCGAGATTCCCTCATTTTTAAACTAGGGCAAACAAAGGACGTTAGGCACGTAGGTACGCACTGAATCTTTCTCCATTCACGTATCTAATTACTACTTCCTTAGAGCCTAATATTTGGATAAAATACGAGCAGCCGTTCACAAAGCATTCAGGGCTCGTCGGTTGAAATCCCAAATAGTATGACTGGGTGGGAGTCACACGCTGAAGAGACACCTAAATTTGCGATTTTTATTGTGAAAAAATCACCCGCCTTGAATTTCAACCGATTAGGTAAGACATGAATGGCTGAAGTTCACATTTTAAAGTTCAAACGTATTTTATCTCTTAGGTATAATTCCATGTAATAAAACCTTTGTTTTTTGCGGTAGTGTCCAAATGTATGACAATTCTCACGTAACATGGGAAGTTGTGCTTGAAAGAGGAAGGAAGGGCTTGAAGGAGGAAGAAGATCAATTGGAGGCAGAGTAGCTTGTTGAAACAGGTAATGTTGCCTGAGAGGCCGATTTTAGCTTAGCGGGCAAGGGAACGAAAGGGAATAGGCTTAATAGATGGTACGAAGAGGAGCAAGATGTATACCGAGATGAATTATGAAATCAAGCAAGGTGACAAGAACCAGTGACCGTGAAAGTTAGTGGAGGCATTCTTTTTTTCATTTGTAAATTCTTTGTTGTGAAATTATCCTTCATTTAATTCCATCCTAACCGGTAGACTACCTACCTCTTAAAATAATAGTACAATTTATAGAAGAAAAAGCTTCCAACGACAACATCACCAACTAGTATTTTGTATGCGGAATAAATTTTATCGTCAATATACTAACCAGGAAGCCACCACAAGGGTGTGAGTCAGAGGGTATTTGGACACCAGACATGACAGATGAGCGAATAGGGAAAAAAAGAGAGGTAGTAGGGAAAGAACGAAAAATGTAGTGTGTTTTGACAGAATTTTTTAGCCTGCCGTTCTACTTTTGTTGTAGCTAATAATTGTTCGTGGACAAAAGGAAATTTCTGTACCCATCCTTGCGGCAGTTACACCGGCATTTTATCACTTCGGTCAGTTCGAGAGGTTTAGCGCGGGGTCCAAATGATATGATCCGTGTTTCCCAGACTATTCGCATGGTCTCAATTTTTCAAGTAATATTGGCCCGTGAATAACCTCCAAGTCTCCAGTGGCTCCAAACCAGTTCTCCATCAGCCTTGGCATATAAATACCAGGTGAATAAAGAATATAATTCTCCAATAATATTCTCTTAAAAGTTCTCAGTCCACCCAATCCCATAAACCCACCCAAGCACGGAGTCGCCCGCTAGGCTGCCCTTTACCTCGTGGACCCATTTAAGTGCCCATCCGCAACGCGTTCCACGGTCATGCGATGAAAAGGTTTGAATATTCAAACTCTCCCACATTCCCCGCTTATTCCAGATGCACACACGCTCCGCACGTCACGGTTCCCTCGTTTCAAACGGGGCCAAACGGTGGACTATATGCCGCGTACGCATTGAATCCTCGCTATGTCGAATGGAGTGCGCGCGTACTAAAAATAGAAGAAAAAAATTTATTCGAATGCCCGCACATCACCGCTCGGATAACGGGAGAATAGGATTAAAACCACGGATTTTCGCCTCGTGACGCTTTCGCCGTCGTTATTGCTCATTTACTTTCCTTCCCTTCCGCTAATTTTTTCCCTTCTTCCTGCCGTTGACGCGGTTAGAAAATTTATTTCGTAAATGGGAGTCAGATAAATCCTCATAATTTTCAAATAATAAGGGCCCTAGGCTACTTATAATACTTTTTTCTCATTCTTAGCGTGAATCCCACCCATAATTATTCATCTAGTCCATAAAACCTATTCTCTTTCTTCCCCTTCCCCACTTGTTCAATACCCTTCCCTCTGTTACGGCCTTAAGCAAATATTTGCCACTCATTACCTCTTTCAACCACCTACTAACTCCACCTAATCTGAAGTATGTATAATGCAAATTAAGTACGCACGTTTGTATGAATCCACATTGACAGGACATAGACACAGGTGGAAACACAAACTTAAACATTCGCATTTGATGGTAAAGATCAGAATGCTGGTATGTAAGTACATAATAACTTACACACTATCCAATGCACATTTGTTAAAATATTCGTTAAGTTAAGAGTAAAGAAAATTTCTCTAAAAAATGACCTCGAATTTTGCTGCCACCAGTCCCGTTTTATCCATCTCCTAGCTATGATTGTAAAGGTAAACATTAATTTAAAGTAAGAGGTCACAGCATTCCGCATACATTTCCGGGCAAAAATGGTGGAAGTAAAATACAGAATAATATCGCCTAGGTGCTTTTGGGCTCGAAAACCCAACTAACTACATTTTCTCATTAGTGACAGGTTGATTTCTTGCCGCACAATGATTTACTCAAATATTTCTTATTTATGAGGTTATTAGTAATTCATATAGAATCTGGAAGAAGCTGGTGATCATGGAAAAGACCTTGGCACCGAATTCGGAATGCTTGATTTTTACCCACATTAATTCGATAATTTTAATAAATTCGAGACAGGATCCGTCCTTAATATTCATGAAGCAAATTTTGAGTCGAGTGGGAAATCAACAAATGAGCAATTCTAGGATGTTAAACATTCTTGCAGCTCATACGAGCATGTTACTGAAAACATGTTTCAGTTAATTTATGAAAAAATAATCCATAGTACTTGGAAAAAATTACCATTACAACTGAATTGCCATAACCATAGACTGTTAACCCATTAGTGACCAGACTTGAAAAAGTTGAAAAGCCGTCGTGATTTTTGTTTGTTTTTTTGCATTTTAAATACGGCAACAACTTTTTTTTTCATTCAATTTCCATTGTGCATTTGTCAAATATGAGATCCCCCAAATGTAGGCACTGGGCATGAGTGGGTAGGGGGATTTAAAAAAATTTTAATTAATCTTGAAAATGTTTCTTAATCTATTAAATAGACACAAACTATTTTACCCTGACATCGGTAGCTAAACGTCATAAATCGTCCGTTTCTTTTTTGGTTAAAAAATCCATTCAATAACTCAAAATAAACAGTTTTTTCGATATTGTTTAGGTTTACTGATTACTAACAATAGTTCTGATGTTTATACTCGTTCATAAACTTGCAACTGCAAAATAACAATGCAAAATACTAACCGTACTTAAAACTAAAATCTTAGATATATTTTGGGCAGGCTTAATCGCCAGTTTGTAACAATGAAGTAACACTTCAAGGAGTAGAGACTAGTGGAAAACACAGAGTAATTCATGCTCAGAGCATATAAAATGTAAGATTCGCTAAATAACTTAAAAAATATTAACTGATTCTGATTTCAAGCATGGAATCCCTCAAAACACTGGATGTGGCACCCGACATCATAAACAACGCAAAAGTGGCGAGCATTTTTGCCACAGAATCCACGTCTGCGCTGAGTGTTGCAAGTTTGTAACGAGTGGAGAATTGACCTGCCCAATCGCACACTGTCAGGGACTCGCCGTTTCACAGGAAGAGAAGAACGTTCAGGGCACAAGCAAACTGACTTATGACGAGCTAGGTATGACATCACACTTCTACGAATGAACCCCAACAAGTCAAGTCCTGTTTCCTTCCCCCGTGGCGTGAGGCGAAGAAGCTGCCATGCGTTGGCCATTGTAACATTTAGGAGAAATCTAACCATGGGAAAGTACCACTTTTTGTTTTTTATTGTGCAATGTTTTGGTCCATCCTGTCAACTCCACTCATGAATTTATATTATTGGAGAACCCATGCAGGCTGTTCTACGTATTGCATTTCTTATTGTGGTTACTCCAATGCTTAGCGATACCCTTTAGTTCAACGCCCGTACAAGTTAAAGCGACAGTGACGACATCATTGTCATTGTAACGGACTACAGTGATTTTTATTTTCTTTTCAGTTACTTGTTCATAATACCTCAAGGCAACTTCTTCAAGTTGTCAATCTCAGCGCGTGGTGAATTTTCCACTCGGCTTGCGCGTAGAGTCCCCGTGGCGTCGCGTCGTGGCCCTCGTCGCTCCACAAGTGAAACGACAAGAATGTTCGATAACTTCATCTGAGTCACTTAGATCACCATCATGCCTATCATCGGATTCACCTTCGTCAACACCAACAATGTACTCAGTACCCCATTGTCAATTTTTTTCGCTATAAGTTCTGCATGCCTCTGCAGCTGATTCCCGGACAAGTGACAGTCACTGGGTATTCAGTATCGCTGTCCTCATCGCTCGCACAATGATTAGATGGGGGATGATGATTGACAAGCGTCCAATTGATAATCAATCTCTGCCAAAAAAGCAATGATTTCCGTAACAGACAGCTGATTTGGTGATCTACAAAGGAAAATAGCGGTACTAAGGTCGTGGGGAATCTCCCTACCCGCTCGCGACCACTGCCTACATTTGTAGGCACTCTAGCTCACAACGGGACTAGTCCATTACAAACTATAAAAATCACACAAACGTCACGAGCACTAAAAAGCTTGAACCATTAGAGGGATTTTGATTCAATTTCATTACAAGTTTCAAAAGAAAACAATGAAATTTACTCACTCTGTGGAGCGTTGCACGGTGAGTGCTTGACGCTAATTTATTAGCCTCTAAAAAACCACGACTGAAGAGCGCCAAGCTGGCCGAGTGACGTTATCAAAAACATGCTGACTCACTAGACCACAATACCTTGTAAGAAGCTCTAAGAATTGCGAAAACTACGAGCAGCTGCCTCCTACGTCTTAAAAATTGAGGTGCCTACAAATGTAGGCACTGGGCATGAATGGGTTAAAATGCACAGATATTAAGCCGATCAATCTCAGATGATCGTCAGTTGCTATCGCAATGTTTTTGTCAACAACAAAAGCATTTGCTATCGCAATGTTTTTGTTGTTGACAATGTTGCAATGATTCCAATTGAAAGCCAACCTATTAATATTCACGTGAGTAGTTTTAATTGTCTATCATTGTTGCATGGCAGCAACGACAGCATAAATTATACATTGAAGTAAAGGACATATGCCATAGAAATAACTTGAAGTTCCATTAATAATGTATGAAAATCACATTAATTCGCACAGACTCGCGTCGGTTTGCTGGCTGTCAATGTTTTCATTCGGCGGCATGATGTTTGTTCAACGAATCTAACCCGCAAAAACAGCCTACAGAAATCGTTATAAAGAAACGGTTGATTAATACCTATGATGTAATACACACGATTGGTGCCCACCATAAGAGTCAGATTGACCTCGGAAGAGATTAGCGTTGAAAATTACAACAAGGCATACAAGGACGTGAATTAGCTCGGTTAAAGGAAAGAAAAGCCTTGGTCCTACAGATGAAAATGTTATAAATACACTCCAAAGTTCAAATTCAGTGGAACTCTTCCAGCCTAATACTCACTTCCTTTCTATGCAATTCATTTCCAAATGGAGAATATGGACAAATTTGAATCAAACCTGACTCTCATTCCTTTGTGATTTCCGAGTAATTCAAAGGTAAAGTATGCTATGAACATTGCAGGAAAATCTTGATTCATTACACTTTAAATATATGACTAGTCTCAATTGGTCATCGATAAGGTAGTCTGTAAGTCAGCAAAATCAAGGCAAGCAAAGGCGACCTCGATTCGAGAAAGTCATATTTCAGTTCAACGTAAAAGTAAGAATTCAATCTTAAAATTATAAATATAGTTACATATTATGAAGGTACATTAGCCTCAAGCCGAGGCTGGGCATCATGAGGGCTAAAATTTGCATTGAGCTTCAAACCTTTTACTTTTTTTTCTTCCTTCTTTCTTTTTTTCTTAACCTCCAAATTATTCCGATTTTGCGAAACTGCAAATTTAAGTTTGATCGACGTATATACACCTTAATAAATTGATTGGTAAAGAACTAAAGTTAATAAATTTGAACTGTCATCCACTCAGTCATAGATAACAATTTATAAACGAGAGAAAATGCAAAGTCAACTGCTAATGTAATTTACCATCACTCTCACTAAATGATGTAGGTAATAAACTTTTTGGCTTAAGTAACTAATGAGGTAAGTGTGAAACATTTTGAAACAAAATTTTTTATGCACCAAACTATCGCATAAAAGAACTATTAAAATTATGTACTCACGTATCGCTCAAATTTCCCGTGAAATGAGAGTTTACCTATATAAGTACCGAGTGGCATGTACTTTATCTGCTCATTTATTTGACCCATATTCATTGCTTCACACTTTCACGCCTATTAATCGTGTCTGGTATGAATTTGGGCTGCAAATTACGGAAAATATCCTACGCTAATGGCTGAAGTATTTTTGTCATATTTCCACATGCAATTCTTGATACATTTCTAATGAAAGCCGTTACTATTTTCTGAAAATGTAGTGAAGTATTATTTCCCCGTAAAATCCATGGAATTTTAATGATATTATTTTAACTAAACGATATTAAGTATAAAGTAGGGAGCTATGTCAGCAACTTGACTGCCCTAGCCTCTCTTGCTCAGCCACCACTCATGCAAAGAATAAAATACGTTTGTGGTACCAAACAGCAATTTTTTAAAGAACTTCTTTCAAAACAACATTTTCAGTAGTATTATAAACATAAATCTAAATATAAATCATAAACTAAAAAAAGTCTGTAGGTAACAGAATTTATTTCTCCATTGATTCCTTTTGGGTATTTTCCCCCTTTACACTTTTCAACAATGGCGCGGGTTGCTATGGAGACGCAATTTAAAAATTGCTTAATTACTGTAAATTTTAAAATATTTCGTAAAAGTTCTTCTATTTCGTACCGATAGCATATTTTGATGATAAAAATAATTGTTTTTGTTTATTTTATTCCTTTATGATACTTCCATCGCGTTCATGCAATCATTATTTTTGATTTTATTAAAAAAATAAACAAAGCCTGTTGTCGACAAAAGTGAACTTCATATGCAATTATTATGGAAGTTGAAGCTCCTTGAGTCGAAGCCAAGGATTTAGCTGTAAATATCAGCCTGTTATCTTCTGAATGGTGACATTTAATAATGTGTAACCTTTGAATGTTTTTCAACTTCATGTTATTGAAAAAACGTTGATCACTTAGCAGAAAAGCGATGGATAAAAGCGCTGCATTTTAGGCTTACCTTTTCATACAGGTAATGTAGGATTTAAGTGAAGTCTTCAAGATATTATAATCATTAGGGCTTAAATTTTAAAATTCCCTATCATCAATTTACAAAAATTAATGTAGAGCTTCGAATTTATCTCAGACACAAAAGCAATATTTTCAAGCCCACATTACAGATACACGGGCATTCAAACTTTGGCTATTATTACATTCGTAATATGTGATGTGAGCATGAGCATATGTGCCATATGTATTCAATTTTAACAAATATTAACCACACGATTCAAACATAAAAGTAGCTGTAAATGAACTAAAACCTCAGTAACAAATTAAGATGATTTTTTAAAAGCTTAGCCACAGTTCAAATAATTCATAAACTATGAACTAAAACAATGCATGGATGAACGCCAAAATTGATATGGCACTACGGAGTGGCATGGCGAATTAGGACCCATCTTTTCTCTTTCATTTATTTATCTCATGCATTGATTATGCATTAATACTGCTTCGAATACAAAGTTTAGGAGTTATTAAAAGACATACCTACCTAATAGATTTATGCCAAATCACCTCGATTTTTTATCTTCCAAAGTTGTGAACCTAACTCACCTCAGAGGTGCTAATACTACCTTACGTTTGTTAATGGAATTGTTGGAAAAGAAATATTTCTAATAAGTCTCACTGCGCCCCCACTGAAGGCATACGAGAAAACTCATAATCCGTAAGAAAATTGACGAACCATTCGAAGGGGGTCGTAATTTCATCTCTCGATTTGAAATGAATGAGCGCATTCCTTGAGGAAGAAGGAGGATGAGGAAGAAAAATATATTTTTTCAATTCCACGAATCAGTAAGATTCGAAACGCCACGGAGGAGGTTTCATTTCCCTCACAGAAGAAGAAGGCATTTCCTTTCCTGCCCGCACGAAATAAAGCTTTTCCCAGATTACGCGTTATAAATGACCAGTTTCCCTAATTTTTTTCCTCCCACCATAGGGAAGCACCGCAATAATTCACGCATAATTACCTCTCCAACGAATAAAAATTTTTTAATGAGCCGCCGATCTCGGATTTTAATTATTAGCAAACGCGAACTAATCGCCGGTGAAATGAAATTACACCTCGCAGGAAAAAATAATAATACGATTCACCGCGCCCCTAAACTCGTTCCTCGCGTTTAATCATAACATACGGACACATACGTTAATGCGGCTTACACGAGATTAAAAGAACAACAAAAAATGCTCGAATGTTCCATCACCCCGTCACATACGTCATCGCCCTTACCACTGAAATCTTATATTACGGAATACCGCCCCGAAAATAAATACTGAGCCATTTGAGCAAAGGAGCGTACATACACCTACGTAATAAGACCATAGATTAACCATGTGAAAAATGACTTTTATTCTCTTGAAGAAATGCAGAATTTCGTCTATGAAATTCTTTCATAGCAAAGAGAATAAGTAATGGCACTATGAACCTTTCATTACGTTATTTACCTTTTTTTTAAATACAGAGGATTAAAAGTACGTGTCTAGGCGTTGTAATTTCAGAGCAAGCCGTCCTCTATTCTTGTTTCAATTTACCCTCCAACCATTTGACGAGGCAAGATATCGCCGCGTCCTTATCATGTCAATTTTTCACGCAAACGCCGCTCTTTAGCTGATAAGTGGTACTTCCCATTCGAGAAGCGCATGAGGAAAGAATACAGAGAACTTATTAGGAATAAGACATGTGCAGAGGATATACATAGGTGCGTGTGTATGGAACTAGTAGTGCCTTTTCCGGCTTGGGACATGTGTCAGCCCCCTAGGAAGACTACATGCATTCAAGTAGCATTTTTCCGATTATAACCCCTCTCTCCGAATTGCCATTGCATGCATCCCTCATTTCGGTTACATCAGTTGACCCCCTATAAATCTATCTTATGACACCCTATTTGTTTATCAAACATTTGAGCTAAGTGAGGTATTAACAATCCAACCGTAAATGTTTTGGCTAAATTATTTTATACCTTCATTAGACGCTTAATATAATGTTTACCGTGGGAAATGCCATTTCTGGGGGAAAACACGAGGAAAAATTACTGCTCTATGTCAGGTCTAGATTTAGAGGCTTTTCCAGTGCGTGCTATTAAAAATCGAAAACCTACTAAAGTCCTTTGTTTACTCAAAGCTATCTCATGTGTCGATAAGCTGGCTGCCATCATGTTTGCCATAAGAAATAACCCGCAGTCATCGGAACATGTAAAATGTATGATGAAAAAAAGAAACACTGGGTTTGGTGACATTGCACGCGGCAGCGAATATGTGATGATTCATCCGTGAAATATTTGAGAACCCATCCACAAACAAGGACGGGTACTGCTTCGGTATCACATACCGGAAGCAAAGCCCTTCTCTCTGAGCAAACGGATCGATCACATGTAGGCAACCACCCTCAAGCAATCGGAAATGTCCCTCGGAAGCTTAAGCAAAGGCATTTGCAGCACGCTGTTTCCATTTGATCCCACTCCAAGCACACTGCGAGGAGGAGAGATGCATCTGTTCCCGCCCACCACCACCTACTGAAAGGCCTGATATTAGCATGGGGTGTGCGTAACCCAAAATGCACACACAAGTCTTCTCTTTCGAGGAGTTAGTTTACCGAGGAACGATTACCGGAAGGGCGACGTGTTCAAACCTTGTCGCGACTAATATTGCCGCTTGGTGTAAGCCTGCACGGGTTTCCATGCAATCAGTCTCGTCATCATCTATTAGTCATTGTAGCACGAAAACCATCGATGAAGAGAACAATAAAAAAGGCCTGACTTCGTCGGTCATATCTGCAGCTCACTGTCGCACCTAATATAGTAACAACGCGACATTTCTTTAAAAGCTATGGAGTAATGCTCATTATCGTAACAAATGACTGGATAGATATATATAATTAGTCATATGTTATGAGACTGTTAATCAGAAATGTAACTATCTAGATTTTGTTTCAATGCCCGATAATTCCGCATCTATCGGCCCCGGCGGTGGTGAGGTCTTATCTGCTTGCTGTGAATTTCATGGAGGCTTTGAGGAGCGAGTTGTTCTGGTGAATCAAATTTTAAACTGTCAATATCACACAAGAGTGTGACCATTAGTTCTTTGCACTCACCTACTGATCCGAGGGTTACTGGTTCGAGTCCCATTGGGAGGATTTTTTCACCACCCAGGGCATTCTTCCGTTTTTTCTGCTGATTTAACCGGTGTGCAAGGCCTTAGGGGCTGTTTACGGGATTCGGAAAAATCAATAAAATAAAGCAAACGAAAAAACAAATAACTTTTCAAATATCATCAATATCAAAATATCAAAATCAAATATCAAAACTGAAAATTGAGACTAATCTCTACGTCTAACCTTCTTGTCAGAAGTAATTATAAGTAATGGAAAATATTGACGTGAGTCATCGAAATTTGATTCTTAAACTTATTTAATACACTATGTAAGGTCTAATAAATATATAAGTGTCAAAGATAATTATATCAGTGATTTAAAGTCACATGGGAATTGATCCTTAAGGATTCAAAGAAATTAACCTTCGTCAATTACATTAATTTTGATAACAAAGCGCTATTCATTTTAATAATCAATACTAAAATATTTTTAAACGTTCATATCTGTCCAAAGAGACTACACTCTCTTTTGTGATTTTCGAAACTGGGATGAATCAGTAGCTCGTATATTCAGATATTTGCTTCTCCCCTGGGCTGCTTGCGATAAATTTTAGTTAACACCGAATAATTTTACATTGTAACGAAAAATCAACTAGCCCTAATCCGTTCACCACCACCTACTCTGCCTAAAAGACAGAGCATTGATCTCAAAAGTTTACTACCTATAAGTTGGAATCATTAAGGCAGAGTTGCTGAACTATTTCTGTCCTCATCACCTCTGACATAATGGAAAATACCGCCAATTCCCATTTATTCACGGAAACAAGAAACTTCAGAATTATTCTCCAGCATAAGGACGTGAATATTCAACCCAGTAGGATCAAACTCGGTTGTAAATCCTAGGGAAACCAAACGCCGATTTAGAGCTATCCAAAATTCAAAATTTGTAAGGACAATGATTCATTTCGGAGACCTGGGGCTAACTAGTGTCCAGTCTCCATAGATAACAACATCCACTTCCCGCTCATGTGTCACGACATTAGAACATCCGAACAATTCCCATTCTCTTCCATTTAAAAATTCATGTGCTTGGAACGTGAATGTTTTAAGACATGATTAAGTCAGTATTAGGCAAGAGACATAAAAATGAATTATAATAATACAAATATTTAATAATAAACCGTTAAATAGAAAACATATTTGGAACACAAAAAAAGCCTGATTGAATGAATCAAATTAATTAAGGAAATACACAAATAATGAAGAACTTTAGGAGGTGGGATAACATAATAACTTGAATGTAGACACTGGAGACCGGTAGACATATAATCTTAGGAGAGAAATATTGAAGATGAAAAATATGAACTGAAGCTCCTTTTAATGTAGCAATTGCTCTTGAATTTCACATAAAACGTCTCTGATTTTTTGACGGCCTGGTTTACACTGTGATGCATTATACCTTCAAATACACGGTAACTGTATGTAAGTATTCAATAAATATGACAAAATGTGTGCATGAATTTATGTGAAGGGGATTATAAACATTTGATTGCTAAATAAATAAATAAACATAGAAACAAGTCTGAACTAGCATACCTATATTTTATATATAATTATTATATTTACTGGTAAAATAATTTAACACATTTCAGTTTAAGCCGTAAAACTACTAAAAACTAACTAGATTAATCATCCACTGAAAAAATGTGATAGTGCTGATAAAGAAATAAAATAAAATTTTTTTATATTCAGCCACCAAAATTGCAGCCAAATTTTAATTGATCTCCACCGGGGCAGATTCTGGAAATCTAACTCACGCTTTCGGCTGATTTAAAAACATATGGCCTCGATACGTTACTGTAGAGAGTGATAACAATGGTTATCTGTCAGCATAGCAGCTACAATAACTCAGGACTCCAGGGATGGAAGAAATCGTCATGATGAAACCATGACAACACATAAAAACATTCAAATTTCTCAAAAGCCTTGATCACCAAGCCTGAGAGGCACATTAAAAATAGAAAAAAATATAGGCAGTCTAAAAAGTTAATCAACCCTTTGATCTTTTATCAATGGGAATCTGCCATTGGGATCTCCATACGCGAAAGAGCTTTGTCCCTTTCGGTGAGGACTGAGACCCTAGGACCTGAAATCATGACGGAGGGCCGAAAGGCATAAGCCGAATCATTCGAGCGTTGTCTATACAATTTTACTCTTTTGAACATCAAAATCATGCTTGGAATATATATCGTGTGCCTGCGGGCCATGCTTGATGGGTTACAAAGAGGGAAAACGGGAGGCGTAAAAAAAGGACGGCTGAAAAAGCAGACACGTAGCAAAAAAAAAATATTTTCCATCGAAAGAAAGTGTACTGGGAATATTAATGCAGATGCAAGGTGTGAAAGTTTTTTGGCAACTGTTGGTGAGAAATGTTGAATTGTAAATGATATTGGAGAGAGAGAGCCGAAACGTTTATAAGGTGGAACCTATGAGAAATAAATTGCAACCCACACAGCATTTAACATTAAATAAATATCAAGATAATGTCTTCAAAGTCATAGATATCATAAATATTTTCAAAAAGCCTATAAAATATCTTTTTCGTTTGATAGAATTGAAATATATATTTTACAAGTTATTATCTGTCCCTACTATATATCTTCGTTGAATACATCAATCAACTATAGTTATAACTAGAATGGTCAAAAAAAGCTTGACAAGTGATTCAAAATCTGTAAAATAAGACCAAAGAAATACAATGGGACATTCAATGTAACACAATCTAAAAATAATACCAATGAAAAAAATGGAACTTTTTAGAAAATATCTTGTCCTGATATTTTGTAGATGCGGAAAAGTTGGCAGTAAAATATTTCAAATATCTACTGAATTTCAGGAACACAATTAATCATAACTATATATTATCTCCTAGATAAACGTAAAAAATATTTTAGAGATTTTTTTATATTTTGTAAACATTTGGTGTTATTAGAGAATGTCACAGGTTATTCTAGTAATGCTAAATGTAGAACGAAGAGTAATCTATTTTCAAAAAATTAAAAAGATTACATCAAGTCCCCTTCCTAATTAGGGCAAGAATTTTTGACATCCATACAGAATGACATGAGATTAAAGTTAATATATTGAAACAAATTTTAGGTTTCTCAAGACAGAGTGGTGTGACTTTTGCGGAGCTGGAGGGTTTCAATAACATTGCGTCACGCTGGGAGACTTGTATTTACGCATTGCGCATGTCTCTTAGTGGCCTATCCACAGACTCCATTTCAGTACGAATACCATTTTCATCCGTAAAGGTGAATACAGATCAGCTGAGTGTAAAAGTTACTGATAGAAAAATAATGTACATTACCCTTTGTAAGCTTCCGTGTCTTAAAGGATGGCAGAGCACAATGATTGACATCATTCGGAATGCGTTATCAAGCGTCGTTTGAGTCCCTTCCATGGAAAATTTGACCTGCGGGGATATAAAAGATTCATCTGAATAAAATGAATTTCCGCTGGGGAAAATCCTTCGATAACATGTAAAAAAGATTCTGAGATAATTCTACAACCGTTCACTCATCAGATTCTCTTGCGAATAGATGCTGATTTATAAAAATCTCTGTTCACAGACATTTTATTCAGAGACAGACAGAAAAGCGAGAGATAACTGGTGTCGTTGCCATACAATCGGAAAATAAAACATCGTCAAATCTCCAAATTTCTCATTTTGCCACATCGTAAGGTTTTCTAACGCACAGGGCGAATCCTAACAAAAACACTTTGTCATCATTTACGGGCGGAATTAAACATAAAAAAGGTAAAGTGGAGCAAAAAAATGTTTTCCCATTCCCCAGCTGCTTTTCCAACACTAAAAGCCAAAAGTAGCTTGTTATGACGCTTTTTTATTTTGAACATCGAACGTACAAATATCAAAACTTGGACCGCTATTTAGACACACAAGCTGACTCGAAAAATATAATCAAGCTTCGCAAGTGGGGAGTAATTAATACTTTCTCGCTTCGCCGGGTGAAAATTAGATGCGGAGTTGGGAGTTTTGGTCACAATGCTGCATTTACCAACGGCGCTTTCCCCCCGCCCCTGCCATCAATAACTGCGCGCGAAAAGGGGCATTGTCCCTAAGAGACGGCAAAAAAAGAGACATCAATATGAGGGAAAACTTTGGGAATCCAAAGGAAAAGGCTCCTTTGTGCCTTTAGAAACCATCCCGTGAAAAGAAGACGGCTCGGATCACTTTCGACAAACGATAAGTTCGGGAGAAGTTGGTGGTAAAAGCTTCCGTGATTACAGTCGCAAGAGTGAGAGAAAGAGCAGAAGTGTGGAGAAGGGAAGGAGGCAGTAAGGGTTAAAGGGAACGCGCAAAAAATAAGGGTTTTAGGACGGGTCATAAGAAGAGTTAAAGTGGAAGGAGGAGAGAGAGAGAAGGGAACAGAAGAGATATTCCAAAGGGAAAGGACGAAGGAGGAGTGATCAAGAATGGATCTTGTCTCTCCCGGGCAACGACCAAGTTTTTGATATCCGTGTCTCCTTGAGAGACGGATGACTCTTATCCCTCCTCCCCCTTCCAACCCCCCACCCCACCCCAACGGTTAGGAGGTTTTCGTGCAAATCATTTCAAGTATATGCGGGTCGAAGAGAAAAAAATGGAGATGGAAGAAAACGAATTCATTCCCCGATATCGAGGAAAAAAACGTCTCTCTCCCTCTCCAACTTCAGGACGTGGATTAAGTATGCTAAAAATGTCTACGCCAAAAATCAGACGAGTCTCTTTGAATAAAAACGCCTAATTGAAGTCAAATACTTGCAACCAGTGAATTGGCGTGTGCTGACAAAGAGTTAGTTGGGAAAATTACAATGAAAGGTTCGTAGATATATCAAAAGAATTAGGTATAAAAAACAAGTCTTGGAGACATTAAGGTGACTCAAATGCATAGAAAAGTGGTTTCCGTGCGAATAATTCGAGAAGATATGGGCCGAAGAAAAAAAATTCGGTGGATAATTAAATCATTCCCCGTTATCGAGAATAGCATCTCTCCCTACAACTTCAATAGTTGGATGAAGTGTGCTAAAAATTTCTACACAAAATAACAGATGAGTCTCTTTGAATAAAAACGCACAATTCAATTTATATACTTGGCAGTGAATCGGCGCGTGTTAACAAATGGTTATATGGGCAAGTAACAATATAGGTGGAGTTAGGAGAAAAAAAAAAATTGCAAAACAGGAATTGGAGACAGTAGGGTGTGAGCCACGTATGCATAATAAATGGATTCTGCGCAAATCATGTCAGGCATATTGGGAGTGGAAAAGAAAATACATGGGAAAAAAATAATGAATTCATTCTTAATTTCGTGGAAAAACTATTTCTTCAACTTGAGGACGCGACTAAGAATGCCAAAATGTCTGCATCAAATATTAGTATGGTGTTCCAAATTGAAATACCTAATTGAATTCATTGCATAGGCGTTTCTTAAGTGACCAAAGACCTACTAACAAATAATTAGAGATTTCAAACAAAGCTAAATGTGGACAAAATATTTGACAGAGATTCATTTGTATTTACCTGCTCCAAATCATAAGTGGCAATCAATCTTTAGTTTTTTGTCAATTTATACGCCATTAAAAAGGAAATTAATGCAAAAGTTTCAATGCTAAAACTACGTTGCTTTTACGGATTTAAAAGGCCCGAGGAAATTAGGCATGTGATTATAGCTTAGAGGATAATTCGAAACATGAACCGGTATCAACCTACGACAAAAAGAAGGTATAAATTAGAGCGACAATAGCCACCTCCAAGCAGGAAAAAATTCTGACGAAAAACTTTGCATATTCAGATACATTATAATTAAGAAATACAAATAGGAAAGAGAAAAAATGAGTTATTTTCTTGTTCTGAGTGCTAGAATTATAATCCGGAAAACTATTTATGCTAATCATGAAATCCATTTCAAACTAATGTATTCTCTTATTAACGATCAACTACGGTTAACGTATCGCCGTTATCCTCTCAATCTGGCAGGACAGCGCGTTGATATAATTAACATCCGCAGCAATCCTTTCTAGCACATTCAAGATTTTGTTCAAGTATTTGGCCTATGGTTAGTGTCTCTGATCTCAAACTACTATCATCAAATCAAGCAGTAAATTTACTTATAGAACATTAATTACTTCGTTATTAATACCATATATATCCAGATACATGAATCTAGTCTTCAGCCTTGGGTCTCGAATTACTGCATACAAAATAGAAAATCCGGAAACAGCTAACAACAGGCATACATCCGGAGAATGCCTCTGGTTACATATCAAACTCTTAAGCTATACATAACCTGTGACTCTATGAGCTGAAAATTTATTACATAATTAAGTATACAATATTTGCAAATTTAGGCTTAAAACTTTTCTTTCACTTTAAGTAGTGTATTCTACGTAGTATTCAGCTATTGAATGCATTTGAACTCGAGATAGGATTCCGTCAACGCGAGCACTCCCTAGGATGGATCCTGGTCCTTCAATGGAGTGTTTGTACAATTGAAGGGCTTAGTGGAAAAAGGGGGCATCCCACATTTGGGTCAGAAATGAAGTAACTGCATAATAAGGAACTTTATACAATCTACTATATATTTTTCCCCATTAGAGTGCTGGATAGCCTTAATGAAACATAATAAACAAAAATATTAAAGGTGTTTTCAGTGATTTAGCTACAGAATATCTAATAAAATGCTTTATATCTCAAAAAAATATTGTTGTGGAATACCCCCTTATTCCACTAAGCCCTTAAATTACTGCATCTGATAAGGGAATCATTAAGAGAGAGCAACTTTAAATCAAAAAACTTTACATTAAATTTAACTCTGGTACAAAAATCCTTACGATCGTTCATGTGACATGGCTAGAGTCACTTTATATCACGAGCGGGCCAGTAAAATGTTTGTAAGGGAAACCCGACTGAAATATCCATTTTGGAGCACGTCTTTTACACTACCACCGATGATTTTTGTTTTAATAGGTTACATACTATGCTTTCATCTCCCAGAGGAGAGAAATAAATTGCAGTACTCCTTCGAGCGTACTAAGCAAGCGACAAAATATGAATGCTCGAAGACCATTTTCGATCCTTTCACCACACAATTGGTCCTATTCCACCTCAGCAAACCATTCCTTTTCCCTTCCACTGCACGCAAAATTTGTCTTCTCTTCTCTATTCCTTTCTTTTTCTTTGTCTTTCCCCCAAACTATTTTTCACAAACCCCCTTCTCTCCCTATGGGCTAACCACCCTCCCAAAAACATTTCTAGGAATGTTCCCCTAACCGTATAATCTCCTTCCTACCAGCCTTCCTCCTCCTCCTCTTCCATCCATCTAGGGATCATACATCACGCCGTGCACATACGTTATCTCCCACCAACCTCATTGTTAGCTGCCACCCCTACGGCTACCCTTTCTCCCTTCTTCTGCACTCCGCCAAAAATCCCTTTCTTTCCTTTGCCAATGAAACGAGTCGGCAATTTTCTTTAACAAACACGCTAATTTCGAAGACACACGTACATGCAGGAAAACACGGTATCAAACCTCTTTCGCAACTCCATCTTTCTTAATTATTCATGCACATTATTTGTGCCTCGTGCAGAAGCACTGGGCCTTGTATTATCATCATTTTTGTCGGTGTGGCAGGACTTTGTACCATTCACTTGTAGAAAGCATGAAAGCATTAAAGAGAAGAGAGGTGGGAGGGGTATCGTGTTCTTCATTAGGTCTTAGAGTCCTTCTGTACCTTTGCCTGCTCGTCGACCGTTAACTCAACTTCATTGGCCTCAGACTCTCCACCTTCGAGTGCTTCCAATGTTGCAATACCTGTACTATAGCTAAATCGCTAAAGGAGTATTGAAATTCCCAAAATTATTTTGTTTTCAGCATAAAATTAGCTAAACAGAAAAGAAGAATATATATTGGAAAAGAAGATAGGAAAACGAACAAGAAAAGTGTATAGGAAAATATTAGTATGGAAAATATTAAGTGTCACACTCGACAGATCGGAGACATGAACCATTGGAAAACCAGGCCAGAAAAGATTAGAAGCATTCTAAACCTGGTGTTGGAGGAGGGTGCAAAAGATTAAATGGACGGTTAAAATAAGAAATGAAGAGTAGAGGAAAGGATCATACGAAACAGTATATAGTTAAGAAGAACCAGATGGATTTGGCCTACCCTGAGCCACAAAGGGTTTGTGAAGCACATAATTGAAGAAAAAATCTTAGGATTGAATGATCAATGAATAAAGTACCTCACGCACCTCCGTGGTATCCATGAATAATTGGCATTGTCAATACTTTATCGTTGGTAGTATAGTAAGTCGTGTACTACATGTTAGCATATTCTCTAACGTAACGCTCTCCTAGCTTTCGGTTTGGCCTTGCACTGCTCTTTGTTCTGCTCTTATGACTGCGCTTTGTTCCAAGCCTAGTGATCAGGAGAGGACACTGGACTAGATCTTGGATTAGGACGAGTATTGCTGATCAGCTGAGGAATCACTCCGTGCCATACACCCTAGACGTGGGTTAAAAAGTATTTTGTTAAAACCTTGGAACCTTGATTCGGTCGTGAAAGACAGTATCTCATATTCTCCGTACAGAGCATTGCACTTTTTCCAAAACGTTCCAATGTTTCCAAGAGACTTTTGATTCGCATGGCTCCTGCATTTCTATAATGAATGCATGAGTATTCATTTCTTTAATATTTGTATTACTAGAATTAAAGTTGAATAATGTAAAATTTAATACCATTTCCTTAAAAATAATACAAAAGTGACCCAGAGTCATTTAAACTAAATCAAGGTAGATGAGCTCTACGGCCTCTATAGATTAAACAGATAAGATATTTCTCCAATGGCCGTAAAAGGCCAAAGGCCGTTTTACGGCCATTGGAGAAATATCTTATCTGTTTAATTTAAACTACTTGAAAATGTAATAATTATTATATTCTAAAGTTTTAGTTACAAGCAATCTATTACTATTGCTATCATTAGATCCTTAAACTTTAGGCTATTCTGTATATAGGGCACTATCATAGCATCTGTAACAGTGCACCTAGTCAAAATATTTCTTAACAACTGACAGTTATACGATGATAAAAAGACAAAGTTTAAAGTTCCAGCTAGAGAAAAAAAATATTTACTAGGAAACGCTACACTGAGAAGGGTTGTTGTTGTGGGTAGAGCACTGGATTCCCATCCTGAGAGCCCAGGAACAAGTTCCGGAAGTGATCCCGGTGGAGATTTTGCATTAGAATCCTAGGGCGCGATCACGGCTCTTCATAACACGTACACTCGCGCTATCGTTATTTTTACAATTTCACTCAAAAGAGCGAAAACTTGATCTTCATTTTTGAAAACGTTTGTCAGGTGCTTTAAATCACTAGTTTTACTTGACGAAGTACATTATTAGGAGAGAAACAGTGAGCTTTACCATTCTAGAGAGGTTTGTGTTTTCGATAACGACAACGCGAAAGATGGAACATTTATCCCACACCTGAACCCTTCTTGGGAACTTGGGGAGATCCCTTCAAGCGTAGTATTCCAGACGGCGGATGGGACGTAAAATTTTGGTCCCCATGCGGCCTTTCGTTGATAGTAGGCTTGGAAAAAAAGTTAATTTTGTATCTTTCTTGAAGTTGTGTTAATATAGATAATATTTGGTTCGCAAGAGGAACTTAAAACAATTCTGCCATTGTATTCATTACTGTACGTGACTAATTAAATACTTCATAGCAATACGTGCGGAGACTTTATCTGTAATGAATATATAACTAAAAGTTCTTAAGATCATACTTAGTTTTACGAGCTTCAATAAGTTCCGAATGGCTCTTTTCAACTGAAAAGCGTTCATGTACTATACCGGTGTTATTTGCAATTAATAATAAGTGACACAATGATATTCATAGTTTACCATATCAATATATTAAGAAAAATGTTCAACTCAAATGCAATTCAATGCAAACGACGTAAAGCCTGAATATTCGCCAATTGATAAATTTATGATCTGCATTTAGCTATCCGCTTGGATTAGTGGAAAAAATACTCCACTGAAAATAATCTTCCATTTTTAAAAGAATTAATTCCAAATTCCTATTCTTCCTCCACTATGTAATATTATTCTCCTATTTTTCGGTTTCATCGTTCTGTGCACCATTGAACGGAAGTAACTGAGTCGTTCGAAGTATATTCCAGGATATCGTCAACGAAAGTTGCTGCTAGTGTACCACCCTACGATGCTGCATTAATTATCACTATGAAGCTCGTTCCTCAAGCAAGTTTCAAATACTTCCGAAATACGAAATAGTTACAGCCCCCGCTTTTCCACTCAAAAAGTTGGGAGCTCACATGCCACTGCGGAGTTATACTAGAGTTATACACATTTTACGTACTGAATAAATGAGGACGACTTCCTCGATTTCCTCGCGATTTGTGTAACTTCTGGAGACATAACGAAGGGTTTTTTTTCCTACGAGTAAGGAGTAGGTGACTTCATGACGCTTCCATGATATGAATGCTCAGAGAAGTGGGGCGCGAATGATCAGTTAAAACTTAATGCATAGGAGTGAAGCTAGTTACCCAAGCAAGCAAGATGTAACGTAAATGATAAGCTGCGATAGTCGCACAAATGACGTGAAATGAAGTGGTAATATGCCGGAAACCAAATTTCCAGGCACGTATTTGCGGTGAGAAGTGTTCAATATTTAAAAAAATACACTAAAATTTAAACGTATAACTAATATGAAAATGGCAACTCCAACAAATAGGACGTGCTTAAAAATTCTAAAGGCAGTCATTTCTGCAATAAGATTAAATCATAATGAAAATTTCCAGGCATTAAGTACAATGAGTGTATACCATGTAGACCGTATAAATATAATATTACCCTATGTAATAAAATATTACAAACATTCTTTTGTTAATTGGTGCTATCTAAATAAGTATATTGTAACTTATCTATTTAATAATAATACAACTAAATAATTTAAAACAATTCCCATCCCCCGTGATGCAAGCCACAGAGCTTAAGAAAAGATTTTTTAACAATCACGCACTTAGGCCCAGTTTTTTATCTCAGTTAAATATTTTCTCGGCGAAAAAGTCAACAAATTCTCTCATTGATAACGCTCACGTCAAATAAATAACTGTCTGATGTGACACACAATACCCAAACTAACGGACAACATCATTATAGCAAATATCTACGCTATCCTGTGGTAACCTTAATCAGATACTATAAAACCTGGCCTATGAGTTTAAATAGACAATTTAACATAGGGGACGTTCATATTTTTTCATAGAAAAAAACGCTGCTTTTCAATCACAATAAATATATTCTAACTTATGATTTCAATGCAAAATATTTCTCGCAAATGTACAAGTAAAGCCAAACAAGGACAAACAGGAGGATCATGCCTCCAAAGTCGACTCCAACGATGCTTAACTTCGGCAATTGAGTGGTATTTCCATCGTGGTAGGCCGTTGCCTTTCGTTTGCCTATCCCTTTGTTTTCTCCTTGGCCTAACGCCTGATGTCATTAAACCAATTATATCCACCATTAACAATGACCAGAGAATAAACTGCCCAAAATAGTACTAGGGTCCAGATCTGCTGGCTCGGGCCTCCGCCGCAATTACTATTTCCGGCAAAAGAAAGGGATTCTGAGGGGAAATAGACATCGTACGCTACACCATCAACGCTCCGCTCTTATGACTACGCCAAGTACCAACATGTGTGAAAAAATACTCAGTTCTCCCTGTTGCATCCCTTAGAGAAACAATTTTAATTAATCTACAAAAAAGCAATATTGTAAGCGCTTAGCTTAAATAAAAGGATTTGGTCCGGAGAAGACGCGGTAAGGGAACAAGTCGGAAATTCTGCTTTTACAATTTATTCACGCACACACAATACATGGTTATCGGTCACCCGCGCGAGACTGCCCGAGTCTCCTCTGCCACCACGCAGCGCCCAGCACCGCGTCACCGCGTGACCCCCTCGAGGGCTCCCTATTGGCCGGCAATTGCAGTAGCTTTTTACCTTACCCGTGCATCTTCCCACGAAGCAAGATCCCACGGCAAGGCGCCGCCAGGTGTTAGAGGAGCCACACCTAAATGTGATTCCACATCCGGCGGCTACCATTTCAGCTGAGACCAACACCGGGGCGGCGCTAGTGCTGACCGCTGCGCGCACGCTTACACCACTTCCCCCCAAAAGTGAATCGTTGAATAATAAAGAATAACATGTTGTATTCAGCGATTCATTCAACAACCAATCAGTCAACCAATGTTCTAAAAATAAAAATCAGATTATACATTAATTATTTAAATGCAACCCAGAAAATAACACTGCCCCTGAAAAATAGTTTTCACCCAACAATATAAAGACTCATCACAATCGTTTTGCCCATGACCTACATAGGTAAACAAAATAAATGGAATGGGAATGACATAGGGAAACAAATACATACACATGACTACACACATACAGTCCCAATTCATAGTCTATGCAAACTAACACCCTCTACAATTCACTACTATTCATGCACTGGTTGTTATATCTTGTGAAGTTTGTTCTAGAAATTCTTCTTCTATTGCACATTGACTGTTTATAACACTTTTATCATACAGTCCATTTAAACCTGTTATTTTGACATTTACCAATATTCATTTAATTATAAAATGTTCAAGTTTAAGTGAAATCCCTTATCAACATCACTATCAAAACATATACACCAAACTTATTCATCCCAATAATGTGTTTTTTCTTGAAATTAGCGGAATGATATGGAACATGAAAATAAAATAACCCCTGTAAGACATTGAATCTACCCCAACCTAATTCCTAATTATTTCATCGGGCTCTGCTCCTACTTCTTCAGGAGGAGCTTCCAAGCTCGATAGCGTGACGCGCACATTCTTCGCGTCAATTACTCCTTTCCTCCTCTTCCTTTCTACCGCTCTCCCGCCGCAATTACTACTCAGCGCCGACCGCTTCCAGTACAAATATAACATCAGAGTTGTTATCCCAATGGCGCTCCCTAACCCCACAATGATTTCCCAATTTCCATTACGAGTAGAAGTGCTAGCTGCTCGCAGTCTTTCAAATAATATACCACTTTTTAATGGTGTCACTTCTTGACCCCTAGTAGGGTCCAAACCACACCCCACCACCCACAACAACCAAACCCAACACTTTAAAGGTCCTCCAGATCCTCTTCTTCCTCCTCCCATCGTGTCAGCGCCTCCCGCGGGCGTAGATAATAGCGATGAGAGGATGCAGGCGGGGGAATCACGTAAGGTGGGGATGACTCACCGCGTCCACTTCTCGGTCGCAAACGATATGGACAACGTCGGGGGAGGGGAGGGGGATAAGGGGCGGCGACTCCTTCTACCTCGAGCGGAGGGGCGGGAGGGGGATGAGGGGTGACGACTCCTTCCACCTCGAGCGGAGAGGCAGTGTCTTCTTGATGAGGGACAGGGGGTGGAGGGGAATGGCCAACACAGGGGGAAGCGGGGAGGAACTTCTCCTCCTCTACGGCAACGGTGTCCTCCCTTTCCGCGCTGACGTCACCTCCTCCTGTGCTTTGAGTCACCAAGGATTCCCCTCGACCTTCCACCCACTCGTCCTCCCACTCAGGGGGGGTCGGATCAGCTGGCTCCGGAACTCGCGCGGTGATTCGGTTTCTTTTTGGCCGTCCACGGGGGCGATCACCAATATTCACTGCATCAGGGGGGGGAACAGGACCGTGATAAGGCTTAACACGACTTATGTGCACAATAAGGGTTCGAAATGGAAGCTCCAACATTAGATTGCACTTTGAAGTTACCTTCAACACGCGATACGGGCCCTTCCACGGTCTATGAAACTTTTTCACTTGCCCTATTTTTAAACAAGGGTCACCTAAAAATACGTAGTCGCCTTCTCTATATTCCCTCACCTTACCCTTTCCTCTCACCGTTTCCCTCCTTTTCCTCACTGCTAAACGATCATTACGGGCGCATTGTTTCCACATTCCCTTCAACCTCTCTCGTAGTCCTGTCACACCAGGGTGTTCCTTTCCTGAGCTACTCATTCCGAGACAATTGAAAGGTGATGCCATCTGTCGTCCAAAAACCAACTCGTGCGGGGTGAACCCAGTGCTCCTGTGTTTACTCGTGTTATACGCAGTCACGGCAAATGCGAGGTGCTTTTCCCAGTCGTCGTTTCGTACGTTCACGTAATGGCTAAGAATATTTGCGATTGTCCGATGAACTCTCTCAACTCGGCCATTGCATTGTGGGTGGAACGGGGAGGTCCTTAGCTGTTTTACCTTCAATAGTCCACAAATCTGTCGGAAAAGATCGGACATAAAGTTAGTCCCCTGATCCGTAAGCAATAACTCCGGCACCCCGAATTTCAATATCCATTGTTTTACTAGTGCGACGGATATGGTTTCGGCCGTTTGGTCGGGCAAAGGCACCATTACCAAGTATCTTGTAAAATGGTCTAGGATAGACAAAATATATCGATTCCCACCATCGGTCTTTGGAAGAGGGCCCACTACGTCAATAGCAATGAACTCGAAGGGTCTTTCCGCCGCTGGTAGTGCCTGTAGAGGGGCCCTGCACTTACCGTAAGGGCTTCGCTGGCTACAGGCTATACAACGCTTCACATACTCCTTGACATCTCCCAAAATCGTTGGCCACCAGTAGTCCCTCCTGACCCTACTCGCGGTGGTGTGTACTCCTAGATGTCCCGAAAGTATATGATCATGGCACTGGCGCAAGACTCTCTCTCTGCAATTTCGTGGTACCACTATTTTATCTCCTCCCTTGTGTCTTTTACAAATAACGTCCCCAACGACAACGAAATTATTTTCCCTTCCCCACTTTACACACTCAGGGTCTCGTTTCTGCTCATCTCCAAAATTAATTATTTCTTCGGCAGATACATGGCAAACCTTCCTGCTCAAGGCGTCAGCATTTGCATGGATTTTTCCTGGCCTGTGGACCACCCGGTAATCGTATTCACCCAGTTTTAATGTCCACCTCATTAATCGGCCGTTGGGGTCCTTTAAATTAAATAGCCACGTGAGGGCTGCGTGGTCCGTCACAATGGTAAATTTTCGTCCGAGAACATAATTTCTAAACTGATTGACGGCCCAAGTTACTCCAACCAATTCCTTCTCTGTTGTGGTATAATTCAGCTCAGATTTCTTCAGTTGCCGTGAGGCAAATGCTACCGGATGTTCCTCACCGTTGATCACTTGAGACAGAACGGCACCTATTGCGAAATTACTCGCATCTGTCGAGATGGTAAAAGGCAAAGAGAAATCTGGGTACACCAATACGGGACTGCTCGTAAGCGCTGTTTTTAAATTTTCCACTGCTTCGTCGCACTCGGGTGTCCAAACAAATGCGGTACCCTTTCTTAAGAGCGATGTAAGCGGCCGGGCGATAACCGCATAGTTTTCGATGAACCGACGGTAATAATTCGTTAGGCCCAAAAAGGATTGTATTTCCTTCACTGTTTTCGGAATAGGGAATTCCTTTACCGCTGAAATCTTACTAGGGTCCGGAAAAATACCTTTTGCACTAATAATGTGTCCCAAATAGTTCACTTGCGGAAAGGCAAAGTGGCATTTAGACAATTTCAATGACAATCCTGCCGTTTCTAGCCTTTCGAAAACTCTGCCCAAACGCAAAGCGTGTTCCTTTATTGAGCCGCTAAAGACGATGACATCATCGAGATACACTAGGCATTCCGTGGGAGACATTTCTCTAAAAATACTATCCATGAAGCGTTGGAAGACACTTGGGGCGTTTCTAAGACCGAAGGGCATTCGGAGGTATTCATACAATCCATTATGCACAATAAAGGCGGTTTTCTCACGCGAATCTGGAGCCATCGGAATTTGGTGGTAACCCGCAGTTAAATCAAGTGTGGTGAAATACCTACATCCCCCCAAATAGTCAAGTGTTTCGGTAATGTTAGGCAAGGGATAAACATCAGGCTTGGTTATTGAATTCAAAGCGCGAAAATCGATGCAAAACCGATACTTCGGCCTTCCGTCCTCAGACTTTTTCGGTACAATCACGATGGGCGAAGCCCAGGGGCTGTGACTTGGCACAATTATACCCCCCTCTAATTGTTCCTTCACGAAATCGTCTATCAATGGCTTCAAGTGATGTGGGGTCCGATAGGGTCTTCTGTAAATTGGCCGGGCATCACCAGTAGGAATGTGGTGTTCTACCAAGTGCGTGGCCGGGGGTGTTCCCGATGGTGAGAACAAATGACTATACCTTCCGATTAAAGGCTGCAGTACCGATTGTTCCTCAATATCCAGATGGGACAACTTCCTTGAAATCTCGTCCTTAAAATTATCGTCACCAGCCTTACACACGGAAATGCATACGTCCCTGTCACTCCCGTTCCCTTGCACTGCACCTTCGTCCCACCCATTATTCACTGTCTCCACCACATCGCTCACTATCGCGATCACTGTACCCTTACTCAGAGTTACATCTATCATTCCAAAGTTACTTACTTGGATCTTAGCACCTCCTTCCCCATTCACCTTACAAACACATCGGGCCACCCAGCAGTCGTCCACTTCCAGCGCCGACTCAACCATGCACTCATGGCCCTCTCTCCAGCCGCCACCAAGGGGGAGGGTCATAAGACGAACGCTCCGTGCTGGGATGACCTCCGCTGAAACAAGCCGCACCGGCATATTCACCCGGGGGCGGCGCCATTCCTTCCCCGCGTCTCCCGTCTCCTTCGCCGGGTCCTTCGTCGTTGCGTCTCTCGGTCTCTCCTCCGCGACGTTCGCTGCTCCGCCTCCCCACGCCGCTGCAGCCACGCCTTCCGTCCTTATCTCCATCGTTGGCAATCCCGCCTTCCGCGGCCCGCCTTCCACCTTATCGTGGATGGTTGGCCCGCCAATCTCCGTTGGCCGCGACGGAATCTCCACAGGCTCCGTCCTTCTACTCTCAGTCAGGCAAATTATGCGCCCGCCAATTGTGAGTTCGCCCTTGCTCACGTCAATTATTGCCCCATTTTCGCGGAGGAAGTCGATTCCTAAAATTCCCTCGTGACCCCCCAAACTGTCTACAACCTGAGCCTTTAGGTTATACACACTATCGCCGAAACCTAGCGGAACCACCACCTCTCCGAAGTTCCAAATATACCCTCCATTTAATCCCTTTATCCGGAACGTAGACCTCTTCGGTACTCGGCCCCCACAGCACTTCTTAGTTAAAAGGCTCACCTGCGCTCCTGTATCCACTAACATGCGCCGCCGCATGCCTCCACACGTCACAGTCACCGCCAAGTCTTTCACTCCCCCCTCGCGGTGCACACACGGGAGGACAATCCTTAATTGGGGCCGTTGCGGGCGACTTGCTCGGCCCCGGAACCGTTTAACGGCATCTCAGCCCGCTGGCTAAAACTACCCTGTTCTCGCGCCCGGCAGTTTCGGGCCCAGTGTCCTACCTTCCCGCAATTAAAACACTGCATTCTGCCCTTCTGTTTGCAGTCCCTTGCGAGATGCCCAAAATGGCCACAGGCGTGACAGGCTCCATCACGAACCGCGAAAATTTTTCTTTCCTCTCGCCCCTCTCTCTCTGGTCGAATCCTTCGCTCGGCCTCCCGCACGCGCACGGCTGCGGTGACAGCGGCGTCAAACGTCTCCGGCATTGCGAGGCGCGTGTGCTCACCCACCCTGCCGGGAAGGCCATTTAGGAAGGCGTCCAAAGCCCTCTCGTCCGCCTCCGACCGGCGAGCGGCAGCCACGGCAGCATCACCCTCCTCCTTCCATGTATGGCTATTTATATCGCGGATGCGATCTGCAAACTCCTCTATTAGCTCCCCTGGGCCCATTTGCACGTTTGCCAGCATCTCCCTGTAAAATCTCCTATTCTTCACCCCCTGATATCTCTCCAACAGCACCTTCTTTGCTTCGGGGTAGTTCAAGGCCCCCCCCGCCCTCGTCTTCGCCCTCAGGAGATCCGCGGCTCCTCCGCGTGTGCGAAGTGTGACCGCGCTTAGCCTGTCCTCATCATCCCAGCCACCCAACCTTCCCACTTGTTCTAATTGCGAAAAGAATGCTTCAACGTTTTCCCCTGTGGATCCCGAAAAGCTTTCAATCGCCGATATCATTGAATATGACTTCCTCGAGTTCTCCCCTGCTCCGGCCACGTCTACTGTACGGGCCCTAAAAATCGCGTTTTCTTCTTTAAGGGCCCGTAGCTGCGTGCAAAGTTCATCCACCGCCTGTTGGAGCTCCATTTCACGACCCGATAAACTAACGCGACTCGCCATTGTCACTCACCTTTTCACGACTTGGTATTACCGCACTTCCCAACGCCTTGAGGCAATCCCACTTCTGACACCAATTGTAAGCGCTTAGCTTAAATAAAAGGATTTGGTCCGGAGAAGACGCGGTAAGGGAACAAGTCGGAAATTCTGCTTTTACAATTTATTCACGCACACACAATACATGGTTATCGGTCACCCGCGCGAGACTGCCCGAGTCTCCTCTGCCACCACGCAGCGCCCAGCACCGCGTCACCGCGTGACCCCCTCGAGGGCTCCCTATTGGCCGGCAATTGCAGTAGCTTTTTACCTTACCCGTGCATCTTCCCACGAAGCAAGATCCCACGGCAAGGCGCCGCCAGGTGTTAGAGGAGCCACACCTAAATGTGATTCCACATCCGGCGGCTACCATTTCAGCTGAGACCAACACCGGGGCGGCGCTAGTGCTGACCGCTGCGCGCACGCTTACAATATCAAATAATCAAAGGAACAAGTCTAACGGTGCATATTAACTGAACTGGAAGCCACATCTGGGAAACGTAGCCCTGATGTATAGATCACCGCCAAAAAAGGGATGGTTATAGAAATGGTATAGCAGTAAAATTATTCGGAAGTATTGTTGTGTTCCCATTTTAACCGAAATTGTTGTCTATAAGGTTGGCAGTAACGATGTTTAAGTGGGAAAAAAGATTATTTATGCCATTTACAATGATAGCTCGTGAACTGTGTTGCACTCATGCTTACTCCTGCGACTTACGCTATGCCAATATTTAGCGTCTTGCAACCATTACCCATGCAATTTCGTTTCATCTCCAAGATATTCCGATTAGATTAATTACCTTTGCACCGTTTTAGAAATTTTAAACTTGATTAACAGTTCCAATTCAAATGTTCTTCAGTTTCAGAAGTTAATAATTACGCACAGGTTCCGTTAATCTCCAGACTGACATAAGATTGAATGAAGCTTGAGTTCAATAAAATTGCGGCTAAGGTTTCATTTCTTAATGTCGAACGCATAAATATGCTATCGTGTGATAACCAACTCAATTTGAGCACCACAAGTGCATCCACATAAAATTTTAATAAGCGTACTTTTTGCGAAAAATATCTTTTGTCATATTCGACGTGTCTGCTCTGAAACTTGCGAAGAAGTGTTGGGATATAGGCTGCTCTGAAAAGTAGGGTCATGCATTGAATATTTGGGGTTTACCTTCACCGCTAGGGGTCATGCATGACCGTTCCAGCAGTACACAGAATACTTACGTAAACTAGGAGTAGATTTGGTGTTCAAAAAAGTCACTCCAGAGGACTCAATTTCATTTACACTGCTGTATATCCTGGGACTTTTCTCATAAAACTTCAGAAAACCTGAGAAACGAGATAATTGTTCCCCTTTAATGTAGGCAGCTTACCAAAACTCGCTTCGACCACTTGACTACCTGGCTTCTCGCCAGGGGCAAAGTAGAACGTTCACATTTTACCCGCGTGAAAATAAACATAACTCCAGTGCGTCTACATAAAATACGGAAAATGCGCGTTAATGCTATTTTCTTGCTCATGGTTGTCGCCATCAATTTGCATTCACGCTGTATCTCCGTCCGATAAAAACATTCTTTGAACTTTCCTTTAAGACTCAACATCTCTTTCGAAAGTAAAACAATGAGTACAAATATGGAACATCTCTGGTCTGATTAGGTAAAGATAACTGAATGTGACTGAGTGAGACTAATCTCTGTTATTGCAATGAAGAGAAGAGTGATTATGAAATATATCGCATTAGAAGTTTCAGATTTTTACAGCTATTTTGATTTGAAGCATCGCATAGAAAAACATATTGTGTGGGCGCTTCTCCAACACTCATGAGTTTTAAACTATTATTACTCTATAATAAACAAAACACGCAAAGAAAACACTGTGATAGAATTATCACGGAAGACGCAGAGGACGCACGGGATTAAAGAATTCGGAGGATTCGCCTGAAAAAGTCGACTAGCTATTTTTTCACCATGCATAAGGTAATGCAGATTATCTGTCCTCAAAAACTACTGTGGTACAATATTATCAACTTAAATGTTTAACAAAAAATTTTATTCGCTTTTGTTTTACTTATCTTGATACATAATCCAGACAAAATTTCACTCTTTTACATGTATTTTCTCAACAATAGGCTAAAAGACAAATATTTTACTTTTTCAACGGATTTATAATAGCCCAAATGAATTATTGACATTTTATGCAGTGCGACTGTTCTATTTCATTTCCCTAAATTTTATCCATGAAAATAACGATTTTAGGTTGAAACCATGGAAGAGTCATATATTAATATTCGAACGAAGAAATAATAATAAGTATATCTTTTAACCAATGACTAACATGTGATTCTTGTAAAGTCAGCCAACACGGTTTAGAATAAAGTTCATTTCGATCCTAAAAATCCTAGTTAGGGCTGCTCACTATTTCGTCGTCGCTCCACTAATCATCGTTGCAATTTAAATTAGCCGCAAAACAGAAATCCATTCAAATACGTGGTTAAGCTCTTATTTGCAGTTTATTTTTATTTATGCTCGAACCAATCTTTCATTCTGTCCTTTACTTTTTCTACCACTTCTCTCGGCACAGTAATAGATCAAAGGAAGATTGCAGGGAAGAGCAAGTACAGAGCGATACGTCAAGCGCAGTGAATGAATGGACTCGAAGGAGTTCTGCGTGTACCACGTCAGAAAAATAGGAGTCTCCTCATTTTTTCTTCCTTTCCCACTATTTTTATACCCAGTCCTTTCTCTTCCTTTCTTATCTCTCTCTCTCTCTTCCTGCTCTCCCTCTGCTCCTCCCATTCCTTCCCGTTCCCCGCCTGGCATCCCCCGTCTCCTACTTTGGTATATTCCTCCAGCAACCCAGAGGAGACCACCAGACCGCAACCAACCCGGCTTTTACCTTTCCAAGCCTACTTTCTCATTTCACTCCACTGCACCACGCACACTCTCTCTATTCCCCACGTCCACATACACACGCACCAACAGAAGGACTTGTTATCCTTTCCCGCCCACTCTTCCGGCACCTTTGTCCATTTCTCCTCCCTGCTCAAATCCACGCTTCCCCCCCAACTATTCCATCCTCCTCCTAGTTACCCTTTTGTTTTGCTTGAAAACTGCCACGAGGAAAACGGAAAGCGCGACTAAACTATTATTAGGAATGGGTTGGGATTCGCTGTGGAAAATCGAAGAATTACGAATGAAATAAATTAGCAGTTTTCCACTTTTTTATATCAATTGTAGGTTTAATGCGACCGGTTTCGAACGGTTATTTACATCATTGTCAAGCACGGTTCTAATGCAAAACAAATAATATTTACATTTTTAAAGACGGTAGTTAGGGAGTGAAAACAGAAGGGTGGAAGTATTAACGGGAAGGCTGAAGCTACTATTGAGGGAATCTAATGGAGAGCAGGTAAAGAGGAGTGGGATTGAAATATGTTTTCGTTCATAAGCGAAATTCGACCAAGACTTTGTTGAATTAGTTTATCATTTGACAATGATGTAAATGCATCGAAACCAGTCGCAATAAACCTAAAATTAATATAAAAATTGTTAACCTGCTAATTTATTTCATTCCTAATGAATCAATTCCATCACATCTGCCCTAAGACAACTTTATTTAATCGAAGAATTACGCGCCAAGCCAGGATTTCTTTAAATAACAAGTTCGTATCTCATGAGTTTCTGAACAACATGACGGATATTATTAACCTACCCATACCACATTTTCAGGGACGAAAAAGTCTAAATTATTAATTTATTGTATAAGAAATAAGTTTAAGTATTCTTTTCACCCGCGTACCTTTAACCATTCATACGTACCCATCAAGCTGTTCTCTTTTGTTACAGTCAAAAGTACTTAATCCTCGCCATTAAAACCTGTAAAACTGGCCCGGTTTTACTACTTTCCTCCATGCTACCATACTCTTGCATATCCCTTTTACCTCAGTAACATTTCTAAATTATTTCAATATATATACTCCTCTTCTTAAGGTGGCTGGAGCGGTAATTGTGGTTCATTGAGTGTACATTTTTTTTTCTTTCCATGTTTTTTGTACATAAGATCTAGGCTTTGATAGTCCGATTCTTTTGCAATACCCGGTACAGCACCCGATTACAATTCCCGATTCTTGCATTAAATCAAAATATGTGGATGCAATATCATAAAACTTACAGTATTTGATGTTTTTCTAAAGAAATTCTAGATTATATATTATAATAACTTCGTGAAACATAAATTTATAATTTTTTTGCCTAATTACGTATTGGTAACTTGAAATAATTCAGTAAATCAGTTTTACAAGAGCAGTATGTATATGAGTTATAAAACTTAACCAATGAGCACAGGTCCTCCTTCAAGACTACCTAAAGTCACTCTCTAATTATTTTTAATCAATGTAATGGTTAATTCTGCAGGATTAATAAGCAAACATAATTATTATTAAATGGCAATTTTTCTAAAACCCCTTTCCACGCTTCCACGTGGCGGCTAGATGGATAGTGCGTACATGTAGTCGTAGAACCCTTTTCCTCAGGATCCCATCCTTTCTATCTCTCTCTCCACGAGGTAAAATTTAAGAGGGGATGATTGGGCTTTAGATAAGACCTTCTATCTCTATCCCTACCTCCGCTTTTCTGAGAACGCCATTTGTCCATCTGGCCGCCTGTTTTCCCCTTTTCTGAATGCCCACTCCGATCCCTCCCTCCCAAAGGCCTCTCTCTCTCCAGCGAATCCGACAGGGTTAGATGCTTTTACGCACCCTCACGGCTCTTAAAAAACCTCTCTCCTCTCTCTTCCGCCATCTTTCCATTCCCTCCGGCTTTCTCTCTCTCCCTTTTATATCTTACCACCTTCCCTTCCTCACCAATTTTGTATTTTACCTATTCTCCTCCTACCATTTCAACAGACTCTCCTCCTCCTTCCATTCCTATTACTTTGCGGGAAGGCAAGGAACAGAGAAACAACTTGCGGTAAGAACATCCGGTTGTCTATCCTTTATGGGCAGGTACACATCATAGTGGAGACAATGCCGATTCTACCGATTTCTGCAAGCGTACTCTGCTCTCTCCTCCTTACTTATTATATTATTGCAACAGGATCCTGTTCTTCTTCACTAATGTCTTAGTTGCCCTTCCATCGTACCTGGGTCCTCCTACACTTTGTATACCAATTGGTAGGTTATCTCGAGTGATCTTTGCAGATCTATAGCTATCCATCCTACTTACGCGGTCGCCTCATCCATTTTCTTTTGTTCGCTTGGTCAGAAATATTTTAGAAATGACATGCTAGTTTTATATATTATTTTCTTTCATAGTCTAGCATGATCTTTCCTGAAATTTTATGGAGTAGTTTTATATTTGATCTCTCCATCATCTACTTCGTTTTTTTATGTTTCTATTCTTTCCTCGGCTGTTTAAGTGAAAAGTGTATATTAATTCTGGTTTTTGTTTCTGTGACATATGTTTGTTTTCCATAGTGTCCTTCAGGCAGTCGGTTTTCTCGTTTGCTCTATTGGCTTTTTGCCGTACTTCATTTTCGATTTCCCCAAGACTAAACACATCAATTGCTAATTATTTCAACGTTATTACTTCTCCAGTAATATTGCCATCCACTTCTAGTTTGTATTTGGGAGGGTATTTTGATGTTTTTAAGCATTTAGTTGTTATCGGCCCATGTTATCATGTTAATATTTGAGTGGTGGTCCTCTGCACTCTTGAGGAAACCAATTCCTGCGACAAACACCCATGAGGTGAAGAAAACACTGTTAATGGCAATACAGAATGTGAAATCATAAAAATAATGTATTTTTTAAAATTAGATTTTGCGTTAAATTGCCTCAGATAACCTCGCTCCCCGTTGATTCCTGCACAAGCAAATTGCTGTTTTTTATGGTTTCCACAGGTAGTGCGCTAAAGTGACCTGTAAGGTTTTAATGTAACCATTCATACTCAATAATAATTCGGCCTCGATGGTGGTGGGGTCAAGGAATTCGCCTTCTAATAATGTGGCCGCAGGGTTGAGTCCCACCTAGGTGAGTCGTTCGCAATCCAGGCAATGGATGTTTTGGTAACAAGATATTCGTTGGAAATGACTTTGTAGCCCAAAGTTAGCTCGATAATAAAGACGTTTTTGTCGTTATATTCTTAGCCAGAATGAGATTTTACAGGGGCATTCATCGCTAGCCACTATTCTCTAATTTTTTAGCACAGATTATGAACTAAATAACTGGTTTTCCTACGCAATTTTCCATTTTCTTCCATTCTGTCCTTCCACGTGCCTACTTCCGTTTTCTTGCCAAATTCTCTTTTTTCAATTTCTTTTCTATTTCCTTTGCTTTGAGCGGTGCCTTATCCCTTATACCTTCTCTTTTTTCGCGGGAAAAGAAGAAAACAGAAAAAAAACATTCGCATGAATCTCGGCCGAAAAGTTATTTCGCAATAAATAGTTGCATTCGGAGAATTAAGGTACCTATTAAGCTATTAATTATAAGAGTTCTCAGAGAATATGAAATTCGTTATCGTAGCTGGGACAGCAGAGCATAACTAAGGAAATATATTGCTTTTCCTGGAGAGATACCTCCAATAGCAGCATAGTCCTTCTAGTTGAAGTAGCGCATTATTCAAGTTTCCTATATCAAAAGGATTGTGAGGGGAATAGGAAATATGGACATCAAGAGAAAAGAATTACGCGTTTGGTGCAACTATCTTCTCAAAGCTAAGGACCAGGACACCTACGTCTTCAGCGTCCATTTAGTGAAACAAGACCGAGAAAACGGGGTTAATTCTGATGGTTCCCTTTCACCCTTTTTTCACGCATAGAAACCTAAGCACGGTAGAATGGCTACGAGGATGAAAGTTCCGTATAAGTAACGGTTTATTCACTCACAAACTCTAGGATAGAACAAAGCCAGGCATTTGAAAGTTTTTTTACAGCGTTAAAAACGCGCAAGATCATAATTCCTTCAACTGTTAACAAAGTAACCCGAGATATTTATTAATTTTAAATGCATAAACACGATATATTCAAGCTTTCGCTTTGATCATTCCAAAGGTCCAAATCGATGCAAATGAAAGGAAAATATTTTGCGATGTTACACAGTAAAATGAGGCAGACATAAGCCAAAATAGTTCATATCATTTGTATCAATTCGTATTTGCCCATTACACATAAGCAATTAGCGTAAGTCAGTTGTTTCAGGCAAAATATTGTGAAAATCCTTCCTCGTGAATAACAATAACCACCTTAGCGTACCCACGTGTTTTTTCACGACCAATTAGATATTCGGCAAGCAACTTAAGAAAAACCTGCACTCTAGCAATTTCTGCCCAAAACTCTTTATCATCGTTATAACCAGCAGTCATCAATCCGAGAATTGGTTTCCTGAAGCTCTACACACCACTCTGCTTTCCTCCAATCACTTCATTTCTGCATAATTAGTCACTCCGGCGTCCTTCATAATTTGCCGTTTGTAATCCATTCTAGATCATCTTTTGTAATTCTTCCATTTTATTTCCCCTTTCAATATTGTTTTAAATGGTCTGTTGTGTCGCAAAGTGTGTCCAAACTGTTTGTTTCTTATTCTTTACAGAGTTTTCATTATGCATCTAAAATTTATTTTGTGTGCAGACCTAGGAGGGACATTTAGAACAGTGTGAACTTCTAAAAATACTAAATTTAGAAAATTCATTATTTTACGAAAGATTTCCATTTGATGGGCGTATTTTTAAATATATCTGACATGAATTTTATCTTTATACAATGCTTTTTTAATGAAATATTTCTATTAAAAATTACGTTGATACTGAGGAGTGGAAACACTACAGCATTATAAACCCGACAAATGACGTCACGGAACTATATCGCCAATAAACAGTGACACGGCCTAGACGAGGAAGTGAAATTCGGCTTGTTTGTCGTAATTTGACGAAATTATCGTTTTAATTTACTTTGAATAAGGGAATGAACTGGTATGGTTGGTTAATTCACGCTGAAATACACGTTGATTACATAAACGATACCTTGCAGTGACGTCAAGCCAACGAGTTTCCATTTTTGATCACTTGGCTAATTCAAATTTGTATACGCTTTTGAAAAGAAATTATTGTCTGCAGTTGACGCAAACAGGAATTGACTATGTATTTAAGTTCTTGGGGAAAAATTTGTTCATACACACTTGGTACTTTAACGTGGGTAACCAATTTTTTGCACGTTCCCCATTGTTCCCCACACCCACTTCCCCACCCCTTGGTGTGGCGATGAGCATGGGCCACATTTCGGTGGAACTCGACCCCTTCGCCGCATCACACTGCCCTCCTCCCTTTGGTCCCCTTCCTTCATCCCAAACGAACCCAAACTACATTCAAGGATGTGGTTATTCTCCCTCTCAACCCTTCACCCATTTCCACCATCCCCCATAATAACTAAACACCCCTCAATCCAACTGCACGCCCATATTCGAGGTTATGTAACAAAAATAAGCGGATTTTGTGGTCACTCCTTTCTTCAAGTATTTGTAGCAGTATTTTCATTCAACGTGCTTCAACGGCTAAGGTCGTTATGCATACACTGTGTGGCACTTATAGACAGGGGTAATAGCACTCAAAGGAATCGTAGGATCACCCCTCCGGCTTCGAGCCGTGCCCAACGATGCTTAATTTCGGTGGTCAAGCGAGAACCAATGTTTCCATCGTGACCCTTCTTTTATCTCCATTGCCCTTCATTTCTTCAATTTTGACGGCATAATTTGTCATGAAACCTTGCCACCATTTAGTATAGTCAATTTGGAGTACCATCAGCAAGTTTTACACCTCAAGCAGTCCGTCCGTTAGGAGATTTGTATGGCTAGGCATAACAAAAATTGCGTTCCAGAAGTGCTTCGAAAATTAGAAAAAGCTTCGAAGATTAGACCAGTGTATTATATCCGATGAGGTCTACTTTGGAGGAGAAAAATTTCACATTGAGGAATAAATAAAGGTATTTTAGGAATACTAAAACTCGAATTTATTTAATCAAACCTAGTATAAGTCTTCAATCATGTCCTTCTGGGATTATGCCCACCTGATAATGTTGCACTACGACGAAACCTTGATCATAAATACAATAAATATGTGGACTCAAAGAAGTATAATTGGTCCATACTTATTTCAAGTTCCATCGCATTAATGGGAACTATTTGAATATATTGCTTACCAACGTGTAAAAACCAGAAAAAACAATGAACCATCAAGACGCTGCGGTAAATTTCAGAATAAATGTAACTTTTGCTAATAATTATAAAATTAATTTTAATTTATAAAAACTGAACTGAGCACCCTTCTCAAAACTAGCACTGACCTTTGGAAGATTGCATAAAATATTTCTATAGCTATCATATAGGTACGATCGTTGCCTATTACTAACACGAAGTAATTTGGTAATGTAATCCAAGAAATTATAGAAACAGACGGGGTTGATAAAAGTAAAGGTATATGTCTGAAAATTGAGCTGAGGGCACTTTCAGTATTATTTTAAGGTTGCCCCGTTGAATGTATTGAAAAAATTATAACTCAAAGAATAAATCTTAGATTTTTAAATCTGATAGCATCCCACTTCGTGAAGAGAGGAAAATATTCGATAAAAAAATAAGTATTTAAAATATATATTTACCTTGCGGGGTACCTGGGCACCTCTCGCAACGAAATTGTGATATTTCTTTGGAATTAATTGGTCCGTATATCACTGTAGAGATCGCAGTTTCTCAACGGGATCTCGTAATAATTCGCGGGATTTTTTAGCCTTTCCACAATAAAGAACCACGGAAAACGTTAAATACCTTTTAGCACTGGTGACGTTTTTCGGCAAAAAAATCTCAGTCAAAGAGAATAAAAATAAACAAGCGCTGTTTATCATGCAAGGATGTCGGCCGTACCGGGTGAATGCAAGGCCTTGGAGGCGTCATAAGATGCTCCCTCTTTTGTTTTACGAAGCCATTCGAGGATAAGTAATTGCGCGAAACTTCCACTTCTTGCGACCATAAGAGGGCGGAGAACGCCTTCATTAAGGCCAATATAACGACGAAGATGACGGCGGGGTGAGTTAATACTGGGGGAGAAACATTTTATATTTTCTTTGGTCGGGCTTCATATTTTAAGGCTCAGCAATCTTCAGCGTCCTCTACAAGCACCACAGGAAGCCATAGAGCGGATATACAGTAGGTACTGCATGTTTGAACTTTGAAGTCGTTTTTCCACAACGTTTTTTCATCTTTTTTAGTAAATATTTAAAGGTTGCAACTTAAAAACAAGTTGACATGTTTTCAAGAAAACCAGGAAAATACGCCTTGAACTTACACAAGGAATGGAGCACCATGTACAAGTTTAAAGAGCATTTATTCTTCTTTAATAATGAAAAAAATTCTTTTTCAGTATCCACGATGGTGAACAGAGGGTCCAAACGTTTGGTGCTATTGTGCCGCCGCTTCATTTCTGTAATCATGGTGGAAAATGAAGCATTCACTCTGAGGGATGAATATTGCCTAATGAGGGATTTTACTAGCTTTTCCCTTCTCTTAGAGTGAAAATTATGCTACCCCAGTGTGACAAGTCTCAGGGGGGAATTCAAATTAGTTGACATAAGAGAGGATCCCCTATCCCTCGTACTTGCCGTTTTTTGCAGGCGTAAAGAGCCCTTAACGAGCCCTTTAAAGTAACGCCTTCCTACTTTTTCATCTCCACAGGCCAATTCCACAACCCTTCCCATGGTCCCTGAGGTCCAATACTTCAAAAATATGGGTTTAGCTTGATTCCGGTAAGAATAAAGAAGTTCTTTAAATGGGAACATGCAAACCCCAGTGGATCACTAACAATATCATGGTAGGCAGAAGACGGCTTAACCCACTCTTGAATGCGAGGGATAGTGAGCCTTAACATGTGTTTAATTCTTTAGAATTTCCTCTACCGGGAGAAAAATCCTCTATCGTGACACCTCAATCCTTTGGAGTGAATAGAAATCTTTTTTCTAGTACCTATAAATAATTTGAATAACAGCAAGAAATCAGTGTATTCATTCCATCACGCTAAACAATTATTCTTGGAAATAAAATCAAGGGAAATTATTCACATGTTGTACAATATAACGTGAGAGCTTTCATACACGATCAAGATTGTTTTATAAAATACTGGATTTTATAATAAAAAATATTAGTCAAGTAAAAATAAATATAACTTTTTTTAAAAGTTACTTAACTTTTCTGTTGCCAGTTACAAACAAATACTCCAAATCTGGCGTTTTTATTATAAAACTAGATGAAAAGCTAAAACACTGGCTAAATAGCCAAAAAGTAATGGAAAAAGTATATAACGAAATAGAAATAGATGTGTGGTTTTGATGAAAGCACATATGAAAGTATGGTAAACAATATATAATATCTATTCGTCAGATAATTCTTCATATTCACCATTTTTGGAGAAGCAGGCGGAGCTGTTATGAAGCAGTTTCCCTTGTGTGTAATTTGAAAAATGTATACACCCGCGCCATGTCAGTAGGTGAAGAACGTATATCGGAGCTCGCTTGCCATCTATTTGCGCACATTGAATCGCTACGGCTAGCAACTGAATCATACGTACGTACGCGTAGCTTTCATTTAGTAGGTAGATAAAACACTGAAAGAGGCACTACTCAAATGATTTGTGCATCATTTCGTTTAACTGACGCTCCATTAAATATAAGATATCAATATCAGAACAAATTAGTGGACATTTGGCGTGAAACTGTCCTTCGGAATTCACCGATAGTTAAATGCAGATTTTTCGTATTGGCGGTCGCTCATGCTATGCACTGAAATTGTCATTCTCCAATGAAATTTCTCAATGAGACATTTTACACCAAAGGGATGGAAATTCTACACTAAAGACCTAAGGGTTGAGCAAAAAGTAGTTAATTTGTTGTGGAAATTTATTGTACTATAATTTCACAGGAAATGCTAAAGGAATCATTTCAAGTGGTTACGCGGTATAGGAAATTTAAACTCCTAAGGGTGGTGAATGCCACCGTTGGAAAAAATCAATTGGCTTGACCCAAATTGCATTTTCAATTCGCATTCTATTTCCAAAATGTGGAAAGCCTGAAATTTTAGTAACAGCGAAGGGATAACCAGGATACAGATTGTCTCAGTAATCCATGGCTGATTTGATAGCGATTTAAGCCCTGATTCCCGTTTTTTTAATGTTTTCCAGGAATTTGCCACAGTGAGCATTGCCAGATATGGTGTTGGTAATTGTTAACAAATAAAGTTGCAATCAGCCTTTAGCCTGTATTTTTTCAAAATTTCGGAATAAACACAATTTCACAGGACTTTGGTCTCCATTTTCCTTAGAGCTTAGAAAAAATCTCCACACTATCATCTTTTATGGGTTACAAAATTAACAGACCTGATTCACAAATTTCAGATCCAGAAAATAAAATATTTATGATTCATTATTTTATCTACATTACGCTTATAGCACTATTGAACGACATACCTTTATGGCTATTTCATAGCATAACTCCATGATTATATAGATCATCTTTCAACTAATGCACACCTAATATAGGGAGGGGAACTAAAAGGGAACAATGTTGCACCAGGCTGTCTTCCGGATGGGAGAAGTTTCAAGCAGGGAGAATTCTAACAATGTTGCAATACTGAGGGCACTAAATATTGAGGGGGGGGTATATATATATATATATATATATATATATATATATATATATATATATATATATATATATATATATCGTATATAGCGTAGAAAGTATCAGATCGCTATCATTCAATAGTAAAATTTTAGATACGCGTGGAGATCGAAAGTATGACGTTACCTAAAATAAATATGCTGAAAACATATTAAATAAAAAAATAAATGATAAATTAAAGAACTATGCAGAATAGCGGAAGAAAGTTCTATTTGGAATTTTATACGATATAGAAATATCAGATGATTTAGATACGACCTAAGTAATGACGTATTTGTTAGAAATACAAATGAAAGAAGAAGAGACGGATAATCCAAATAAAAAGACCAAGGGGTAAATGTATGAATGAAACGGAAAAGGGCGTGAAAAAGAAAATTTACTTTAAAGTGATGGAATCGGGTAACAATAGCCTGGTTTTGGATTTAGGCGAACGATAGGAGGAATGTAACACTAGGATAGTGATTTACTAGCCACCCCCAGTTGGAGTGCTAAACCAAACATTGTAAAAAAAACGAGATTAAATATTTTTATTGCCATTGTAAGCCATAGAATTGAAGTAGGGGTGAGAGTTGAGTATTATAGAGGGATGCATTTACGAAACCTACAGAAATCAAAGAGTGAAGATGCTTTATTTTATTTCGACATACAACAATAAAGTTTAACGATTTCCCCCGCCTGTGAAGGAAACCTGAGATCCCAGAACCGTCCCAGAATGTCTCAGCCTGGCTTTCTCTCCGCGCGACTGGAAGCTCCAACCCATTCCATACGCCCTCGTTGTACGCATATATATTTACTTCTACATGCCAACTCCATTTACCCGAGTAACGGAAATGAGTTTGGCAGTCTGTGGTCGCCATCCAAACCAAATGGCTACACTCCTCTTCCTCCTACAACTCCTCTGGTGGCAGCACGCACTTGAAAGAAAATTTCCTTGAAAAGAAATAAAAGTCCGGAAACAAAAATGCAGGCCGAGGTAAATTGGAAATGTGTGGGAGGCCGCGTAGGACGGGGAAGTGAAAAGGGAACGTGGGCAGAGGGAAAGGAAAGGGAAAGAATACGACGACTAGGAGTGAGTGCATTGGGTTGGTAAACCCTTAAGAGATGGGCCCAGGGTTCGCAAGAAGAGAAAGTTGAATAAAAGAGACACGGAAGCTAAGAAATTCACGGACGGCTGAAAGCCGTCCATTGAGTCACTTTCTTCCTTCAACAAAACAGAAGCAACCCAATTCGGTTTGTTCCGATTAACTTTTACCATTTATATATTTTAAGAAACGTGCGTTACAATTGTCCAATGTTATCGAAGCCTGGAACAGCAGAATTGTATAACTGCAATAAAAATAGCATTTTACTTGACCAGTGTTCTATAATGGACCTCCCCTATTGCTAGATAGGCGTTTTTGGTGTGCCTGTGAACTTTACTTTTGAAAGTACTTTAAATTTCGATTTTTTTTCTAATTTACCACATGAAATGCAAACGAATAGACACAGAACGTAACATTTAGCGTTAACTATTCGGTATAGAGTCTCCTGGAAGAGTTTGTGGTTACATTTAACATGTCATCGCAGCTTGTACACGTTAGATAATTTAAAAATCTCCAAATTCACTGGACAATATCTGGGGCATTTTTGTACTCACGTGCATGTACGGGTAACTCCGTAAATTTAATACTGTGGCTAGCTTTATTATATTCAAAATTTGACAAAAAGATTATACTCAAGATCACATAAAAAATTAACTATACTTTTTGACATTATGAACTCAGATTTCAATCACTGGCCCGGAAAGGTTGCGTCTTTTTTGAGGATATAAAAACATCCGAAACGTGGTTATGCAAAGGAAGAAGGCAAGACGGCGGCGTGGCGGGTGGAAAGAGTATTTGTGTGGGAAAACCCTTTAGAGATGGTCTCGGAGTACGAAGAGAAGAAGGAAAGAAAAGAGACTAGGAGCTGAGAGAGTCACGGACGTATAGAGTGGCCACTTTCTTTGATCAAGCCAACAGAAGAAACTCAATTCAATTTATTAAAACAATATTGTTCAAATAATTTTAAGAAATGTGATAGAATTCCATTTTTAACGTAGAAGCGCGGAAATTCAAAGTAATGAAAGCACTATTTTAGGAGTGCATCAGATAATGAGAGATTGTAAATTGATAAATCGTGAAGTTTCGTACGTTGTTTATGAATGAAAAAAGTAGTTAGCAGAAAAGAAAATGGATAGGATATTTGGAGCAAACCAATCCTCGAATTCATGGAAATTTACCATGATAAAATCATTTTATTTGCCTAGGATACTATCCTGTACGTCTCAAATGCAGATCAGCTGTTTAAGATACGAACATCACTAATTATAAAAATTTCCAATTGATTATAGGTCCACATTTATTTTCTTTGGATTTGGCACGTCACTGGAAACGGTTTTGTAATAGAATTCACGGTGAAACGGTACAGTGAAACGAGTAAATTACAACGGTAACCTTACCGTTGTAATTTACTCGAGAATATTTTCGAAAGGCAAGAATTTGTGAATACATTTAGCATAGCAACACAACAGTTGCACATAAGAATATAATGAAGAGTAAATCATAAAACGTCAAATAATTTTTTTCCGCTATTTCAGCTTAAAGTTTACTAAGCAGCTGTAACTTTAATGAGGAAAATTTTGTTTTGAAAGTTTCAAAATAATTAAACATACCTTCTTCCTGATTAGAGAAAGGAAGAAAGCTTACAACGACGTAGCGTACAGATGGAGTATGTTGGGTTGGGAAAAACATTTAGAGTTGGTCGTGTGGTAATAAGAGAGGTTTAAAATCTGTTACAAGGCATCGTTCGGAAAGTTTTGAAAATAATCACACTTACCAATGAATCCCTTACACAAGTATCATAATGTATTCATAGTGACATAATTAAGTATTATACACACCTTTTGGAGATATGAGTACTTCGCGTCTTTCCAAAAAACTTGTTTTTCAGGTGCAACTAGTTTAAACGCTCCTTCGTCATCCTCAGGCACCAATGAATGGCGCAGTACTTGAGAATGGCGAGAAACGTTGACTTTAGTAGTGACATCTTTGAAAATAAATGTTTTGGATAAATGCAGAATTCTCTCAATCCCATGAGAGTGAATTTATCTCAGATATAACTTACCGAGGACTTTTAGAGTGTCTGAAAGATATTTGGAAATACTGATGGCAAGGTTAGTAGAAGAAGAAGACAAGACAGTATAGCGTATGGAGAGTGCATGGGGCTGAGACACCTCAAAAAGATGGCCCCGGGATATACATGAAGAGAAAGTGGGAAGAAAGAGATGAAGACCTGGAAGCTAGGAAAGATATGGACGGAGGAAAGTCTTACTTTGTGCCACTGTTTATCATTAACAAAACGGAGGCAATTGAATTATAACAGTTCAAAGAATCATGATCAAATTAATCGAAGGAATTTTACAACATCCGCTTCGTCCCAATGTTAAATATACTTAGATAAGTTATTGATCAAATAGTCTGTTTACATAAAATGTTTTTACCCATTCACACAATACACAGTGTGCTTTTAGAAAATATTTTGGATTGTGGGTCCAAGAATAGTGGTAGAGAGAAAGAAAAATGAAAAATATATCGTGGCGATGTACCTACGGAGGGTGGCATTTTATAAGTTGAAAAACTTTTTTATCGAATCCTTAAAAAATATTTTCCTTTAACAATCATCCCATAGTATCAATTTTAGTTTCCTAAAGCCCAAGGACGCAAGGAAGACTAACTGACAGATGTATTTTTTTATTTAGTTTATTTTAAACAATTATTTATAGAAACCTTAAAATGATTCTAGTTTACGAGTTCACAAAGAGTAATAGTGGAGTACTTACTCCAATACTTTCCCTTGCAATGAATCAGGATACTTGAATTGGGTTGTGGTTTCCGCATTAGTTCTCTCTATGATACCTTAAGGTAGTTTGAGCGAGATATTTCTTAAGTCACTGTGGAGACTAGGGATGGGCAAAAAATACCGGTATTCGGCAGTACCGACTGCTATTTTTTTTAAATCCGATAGTACCGACCAGTATTTAAAATCGATACCACCGACAGTACCGGTACTAAAAATACCGGTATTTAAACAGCGCTGCCATCTTGCGTCAACTAACGGAACTAACTATGAAAATTTACTGACTACACTAAATCTTTATATATATAAAAGTCAATGTATGTATGTATGTATGTATGTATGTATGTTCCACACCTCCTCCTATACCACAGGACCGATTTTGATGAAATTTGGAACACGAGTTTGTCACTGATAGACAACAAACACTGTAGGGTTCAATTAACCGAAACCCTATTTTTTCAGGGTTAAGGGTGTGATCCTTAGTACATAATACATAAAAATATAATGGTCTCTGCCTGTCTGTTGCTCTATCACGCAAAAACTACCGGACCGATTGAGCTGAAATTTGGCATGTAGATAGAAAAAATGTCTGGTTGTATCATATGCTATATTAAAAAGCCTTAAGGGACCCCAAAGGCCCCCTGAAGGTCCCCCCTGGTGGTTCATGCTAAGCATTGGGTTCGGTGCAGTGGTTTCATGTATTTGTTTTTAAAATTACTTTCACTCAAGATATAAGGCTGGGATTTTTTTATCGGATGGCTGAATAAATGAAGTTTCTATTTTTTTCAATCGATTTCCTTCTACGCTCCGTATTTGTCTGAACTTCATGTATTCAGCTGAAAAATCTCACCTTTTTCTCTGAAATCAACAATAACATATTTCCTTGACAACCATAGATTTGATTTTCAAAGGATATACACGCCTCTAGCATTTAAATATCACGCCTTCCTGCAGGCCCATGGTAGTACGTAGAAATAAAATCCATATAAGAAGAGCCCAGAGTCCCAAGGTCCCCATGATAAATTGCTTCGGGGGGTACTCGATAAAGTCAATGCATATTTAACAAGTATACTTTTCAACGTCTATTCTCAAAGTAGCTCTCAACGGGGCACTGCATGTATATGAGAGAATAATTACGTAGTAAACTTTACACATAAAGGAATTAATAGAATACACACTTAATTAAATGTGCAAGAATATTTACGTGGAGCGAATATCAATGATAATAATGCCTCTGTTGCTACAACAAACACGGCGTTGTTTATTATCATTTAATACTCAGATGTATTACACGTAGTGAAACCGTCGACCTCTCATTGCGATTGCGAATTGTTTTTTAGACCAATTCCCACATCATAAATGTCACGAGTTATTTATATGTTTAAAAGTGTTAAAGTGCAGTTAACTTAGGTACATTCACTCAATCATCGAGTTGCCTATTCTAGACTCTCACCTGCCGTTGTGTTTCCGTTTCTTAGACTCAAAAATATATCCATCAACATGCCTAATAGGAAAAAGAGTAACCTTTCGAAAAAATCTTCTAAAGCAAAATGAATGTTTTATTTGCGAGAAAATGAGCCCTTGAAAGAAAAACGACAAAGGTTAGACTTGGATGGACAAAGACATGCCCACCAGCGATCTCATGAGATTCTCCTCATGGTGTTTCTCGGGTTACGCTAAGATCCGCACAAATTTCATCCTTACCCAACCTACAGACGGGTAACCAACTATAAATCTGGTTCAAATATAGACGTATCTGTTTCGAACATTCAGTCTGCTTTAAGATGGCGGAAATTATAATGACGTCACTACATGCTTCTTACCCGAAAAAAGAACGGAAATTCTGTGCAATCAACGACATCCGTGCATGAAAATCGACAAGTGCACAAAGAATCACCATAGATTTTTTTCATTTAGCAACGGAAACCAATGATTATGGCTATTCCGAAGGCGCAGTCCCATTGATGGAGGATTCATAGGTCAAATAAACCTGGCTTCCGCTGCCATTACTCCTCTTGACGTTGTCAACCGCTGGATTGTACCCTTCTGTCCAATCCTGATTAAGATAATCAACGCACATATCAACGTTGAATAGTGCAACTGAATTAAGTCATGGAATGCAAATATATGTATGTACACAAGGGAAGCGATAGAGCAGTTAATCACTCAGAAGAAGGCTCAAGAGAACCGGAGGGACGAGGTGACCATCTATCAACCTTTGCTATTTAAGTATTAATGAGTCTGCAAGGCCGATTTTTGAGTTTCCCGTGCATGAAAGTGAACCAATAGTCACTCATCTCTCCGTGCACATGGAAAAATGTCAGTGTGTCTACTACATCGAACACAACATACAAGATAGGTTACCACGCCTACTCCTCAAATGACCACACATACTGTTTTTCTTCGGGCTTTGCGGTGTTATTATAAAAAATAAGTTTAATGTTTTTCACACCCGTTGAATTTCAACGGGTATCTTCCGCTCGTTTTCAAATATTCTCGTAATATGTATCGACTTTTTTTCTTACTTACATAACCGTGAAGTTGATACATGTTTCTTATCATTATTGATATTATGGGTAAGTATAAATTTGAATACCACCCATCCCTAGTGGAGACCATATTCGAATTTTATATTTACTGTCAGTCTGTAAGAAGTACGTATAAATTAATATAGTAATATTAATGGCACAAAAATATAGTTACATACGACAAACAGTCTCAGTAATTAAAGAAAAATATCAACATAAGTCATTAATTTGACTCATTTTTTTCGCTCCGTATGATGAAAACGCCTTCTCAACAAAATAATTTTTTACGATTCTGCAAAACTCACTGCGGTGATGGGTTGATTAAATTAAATGAATAGTTGAGAAAACATACAAACTAGCTACCGTTAGTTTTTTGACGAAATCTAGATAGTAGAATCTCTTTATTTTTTCAATCCTCTCCCTCTGAAACGCACAGTCGCAGTCTATCACATGTAAAACAGCTAAAAAAAAATTTACAATTTGCTCGAAAAGTAGTTCAGAAAAGGGTTATCATTTTGACATCATTGTAACTATAAGTTTTTTCTTTAAAATTCATCAAATCTAGGTGAAGTGAAATCCCGCTCAAACTACCTGAAATTATTCACTTCCAGAGAAGAGGACCGGCCTAGAAATGCCAATATTTCCAGCAGTGTCAGCAACGGCTGGTATTTTTCGGTCCAGTCCTAGTGCTCTCTCCACGCAGTCGCGAGAGAACCTCCGTAGGAAATGGTCCAGAGAATCGACAGAAGAGTGTAGAGAGAGATGGAGAGGGTAGCAACGAGGGTCACGAGCAGAAAGAGAGAGCCTCCCATTGGTTATAGCCCTCTCTCCTCCTCTCTCTCTCTCTCTTCTTCCCACAGAAAAACAAGAGGTGAAGTAGCTGCGGGTGTGGAGTCGGGAGAGAGAGAGAGAGGAATAAGTAGCCTGGGATATGAGAGGACGGGAAAAACAAGAAGTCCGTGGGGGATACGTCGTGCCCTAGTTGCGGAGTGGATTGGGAAGTTGGGGAGTAACGGGCATTGCAGGAGGCCGCCTGCTTAGGGAAGTAAAAGGAGGCGGAAAGGGTCGCAGAAGATGAGGCAGGAGAGTACGCCGAATAAAAAGAGAGATAGGGAAGAATAGAGCAAGTACGGGGAGAATCAATATGGGAAAGAATAAGTTAAATTAGAAATTACTCAAATGTATATTCAACTCGATTAAAATCAATTTGCACTAACTCACATTTCTTTTTAGCTGCATATATTGATATTTAGAGGGCTCAGTGTAAAAAAAGGCCTAGTCCATTACTTTCCTATTCTTAACAAATGACTGTTCAGGATGGCTGAAGTCATGCATTTTTAATGCAAGGGAGGACCAAGTCAAAATTTCAAATGTTAAACGCTTCATGACAGCAGTTCTCGTGAGAACTGAGCACAGATAGTTTACAAGAGGAATAGAAGTTTATAAACTTAACACATCTTTTCCTCATATTTTCTTCGATACACTTTGTCCACTATAGCACTGAGCCATCCATTTACTGCTCATGCAAACGTAGAAAATATACAGACATGATTTAAAACAAACAGGCTATAGGTAGCTTCAAAGGAAATCATGCTGCAATTATGACATGAGTGATTTAGAACTTTTAAAAAAGTACTGCAGAGTAATGATTGAAAAAATAAATACTTAATATGATTAAAATTTTGATTAATTTGTCAGTTTAAATATTTTGAGAAAGAATAAATTTTAAAATATTGAACACAAAAAATATTTTTTACCTTATAAAATTCACACAAAGAAAGCAGCCAGAACTTTTTTTAGAATGCGAAAACATTTTTGTACAACTTTTCAGAACGGGTGGTAATTTGCATAAAATTCAGGGCCAAAGAGTACAAAACATCTTTTAATACATATATACGAACCATTTTCAGAGGAAAAAGCATTGTTTTACGACCACCTTCAATACGTGGTTTATCAAACAATGCAGATTTATTGCCAGTTTTTTTAAAAGAACGTACGCAGGTCCTATTTTATTTAAAAATAATACATTTTTGAAAAAATACTTATGTATTTGAATTTGATTGCTACTATTGCAATTTATTTTAAGTATATAATACATAGGTAATTATACATGGTAGTAAGTTACGTCATTCGAGATAAGAGAATGGAGTTACCGATGTGAGCACTGTAAAGGAAGTTTTTGTGGTAGCATAAAGAGAGGCTCCAAAATATAGCTGAATATAGACGATAGTATAGCCGAATTTGTCAACATATTCTTCCTATGTCACACGACAAACAGTTACTAGCATATTCATTCATTACAGTAATCTACCGGTTAGAGGTAGGTTATGATGAAAGTCAGAGAATATCCAACGAACTCTTACACGTGTCGTGCCCTTTCTACCTCTAGTATTTCTTTCTTCATCTCAGCATAAGTCATACCTTTCTTCATCCCGTCCATAAAACCTACTCTCTTTCATCTCCTTCCCCGCTTACCCAACGTCCTTCCCTCTATCACGGCCTTCAGCAAACAATCGCCCCTCATTACCGCTTCCACCCACCTACCCTGCCTTCCCCTAATCTCATCTATAAGTTTCCTCTTCAGCCTTCAGCCTATTTTCGTCTTCCTTTTTCAAGGTCCATGTTTCTGCCCCATACAACGCCACACTCCATATCAAGCTCTTCACCAGCCTCTTTTTTTACATCCTTACTTAAGGTCCCCGTCATCAGCTTCCTTCTATTATTGAACGCTTCCTTTGCTAGCGCTATTCTCCTCCTAATGTCTTTGCTACTATGTCCTGTTTCTTCTAGCGTACTACCCAAGTAATTCAATTGTTCTAATTGCTCCAGTTTGTGACTTCTTATCTTATATCACCAGCCTCGCTTTCTTTGTCCTAAATAATCTCATTACTTTTGTTTTCTTATTATTAATCTTCATCCCGTATTTCTCGCACTGCATTTTCAATGCATTTACTAAAGTTTGCAATCCTTTCGATGACCGACTGACTGGTCGTTTGCGATTCTAACCGACTTTATCCCCTGGCCTCCTACTTTCATTCCCACATCTAGCTCATCCCATGCCTCTCTTACCATTTCCTAATCATAGATGTGAAAAAGTAAAAGCGACAACGGGCACCCTTGCCGCACCCCGCGACCTATAGCTGCCGACCCTGATTCATCGTCAACTACCCTTACGTGAGCCTTCTGCCCCATATATAAGTTTCGGATGAGTCTCCTATCACGCCAATCTTTTTCTATTTTGCCCAGTATCTGCTTTTGAATCGACGGGGTTTTTTATGTCACAACCTATGCCAAACTTTAGAGGCCAAGAGATGGCGTGCCGTGGAGATTGATTTTTACTGTCTAATATCCGGGCAATATGGTGCACCGTAGGATGTTTTCCGGAAGTAAAGGAAAGCGAAATGGTTGGGGCAGAGAAGAGAGTCTAATAAAATCTATTAAAAGTACATTTGATAAAATAGTTCCATTAAAAGAGTTTAACCCCCTGTCATACAGCAATGGATATCTGAACAAAGAAAACCCTGTTGAATGTCAAACGCGAACATTATAGTAATAGACATATCTAAAAATGGGCATAGAATTCATTTCTACCTAGACTACAAAGATTATAGTAAATAGCATCTAAAATTACAAATATATCTGATTGTCTCTTTAAATGTATAAATGAAAAACCTAAACTTTGTGTTTCCAAAATGATAATTTTATTTGTACGACCCGGGTTTCGACGAACTATAACGTCATCTTCCGTAGAAGACTCTGTAAAATACTCGTGGTTATATAATGCCCTCAGGTAGGGGGGGTGGAAGGTAGTGGGGGGAAGGAGTTTGGGATTGGGTCAGGGAGGTATCGTGTGCTTGAGGAAAATGGGGGGGGGGAATCCCCGTAGGGAGCACTCTTTTGAAGTGAAGGAATGTGGAGGGAGAGGTACTTAGTCATACAAAACAAACCATGTAAAATAAACCATAACAAAACAAACCATAATACCCGATACATGTTTGGCTGTCAAGGTGGAGGGTGGAGCGAAGGGGAGGGGTTTTTTTCTATCTGGGTTGTTAGGATGAATAGGAGGTTTGGGAGGGGGGAATGGGAGATTTAGGAGGGGGTGAGTGGGAGTGTACAAAAAGTCGTTAGCAATATTCTCCTTGGAGCGTACACAATTTTAAATTTCTAACTGCTCCAATGAGTCTAATTTGTATCCTTTATTTTCTACATGCAACACTTCAATTATTTTCCACACAGTTTAACACAGAACCACAAAGTTTAAGTTTTTCACTTATACAATGAATAAGCTCCACCAACTAACGCCTGAAACTACCAGTTCTTTAAAAGTAATTTGAATACAATCTTACCGACTACCATTCTATTCAAACGTAAGGGAACCAAGTCTGAAAAACTTTCAACCATATATATTCCTATCAAGGTCTCCGTTCAGCATTGGCTTTCACGTTCATTATTTGGTCAATAGAATCTAGGAGTCCCATATAAGATGTGCGTGTAGAAAAGGGAGGTAAAATGATCGGGGTAGATGGGAAAAAAGAAAGGAGAGAGAAATGGAAGAGCAAAGTAAGGAAGAAGGCGAAGTAAATTCTTATGGTGGCATGTATGGGGGGCGGAGGTCCGTAAGCCAGGGCTATGGTCTTGCAGAAGGGCATGTTAAATAAGATGCCCCGGTGAAAAAAGGAAAATACCCGAGGAACTACACCGGTGGGTGGTTAAGGAAACGAATCCAATGCGAGGAAAACAACATGTGAGATACTTCCAGCGAGTAATTGTTTCGCTCTCACAAAATAGTGCTGCAAAAGAACAAATACACATAAGTATGCGTGTAGCATGTACGCCATCGTCAATATTTCTACCTAGGTACACTTGAGCAAATAGTTTGATCAGCCAAAATTATTTTACTTTGTTGAGGTCCCGGGGTAATTCTGATTTCCATATGCTTGAAGAAATAATGCTGCGCCTTCCTGAGTTCTCACATAAAATACTGCAGAGAGTGATTTGTTCGTTGATTAAATAATAAAGAAACTTAATACCGCTTGTTTAAATTATTCTTGGAGTAATTTTATTGATAAAAATAATTTTAAAAAAATAAAAAAATAGGATAAAAATTTTTTTTTTCGACTCATGAATCAAACCCCAAAATATTCTTAATTATTCTTGCCAAAATCTAAATCCAAATGCTGACTTGGGCACCCACATCATCATATACCTACGATGCTGTCATGAGTGTCCTAGGTCAATATTTCATGAAAATGGTAAGCAAAAAACTTTAATCACCAACTGGTAATGATTTGTCATCACCAAGGAGTTTGATAATTTTCCACAACAATTATTCTAGCTGCTTATTAAGTTGTGGAAAATTGTACACATATTCTAGACTATTGCAATACGTTATGAACGAAGTGTAAAGGAACAAGTGGTGTTTTTTTTCCGTCCATCAATGCGATGACAGGGTATCCAATTATTTTGGTAAACTTTAAAATTATTATATACTTATATTTTTAAACTACGTAGCAATGAGCAGTAGATATGGGGTGTGATTTCACGATCTCCTATTTTTCACAGAGATATCTTCGTCACGACTTGCTGCTGTAACAGGGTTCAGGAAACCACCACCATCACCTGGAAAACATAGTTCCTTTTTTCTCCACTCCATTCCCGTAGATTTTTTTCACCGGGGATACCATTTGATACAATGTTTTCTATTTACACATTTCTCGCTATACATTTGTGGCTGCGCATTTCTCCGTTCAGCGAACCGCGGACCTAAATGGAATCAAGCCGCGAAATGTCAGTGTCAGCCGGGACAAATTTGCCAACCAGGGCACACCGGGACAGACCCTTCAAATCAGGTGGTAAGCCTACTCTTGGATATAATTCATAGTAAATAAGCAATCCAGTTAAATTACTGACTTCAGGCTGGATCTACATGCCCCAGAATGTTCACTTCTCTCAATTACGCAAACGTTTGTTACAGAGGCTTTAGAAATCGATGTCTTAGATACAAAGTAATGAAAGATATGCATGGAAATAGTTTTATCCTGCCTCTATTCCTACAGCCATACATTGTCTCAAATTTAACATGTATGTTGTAGTCAGCCATATTTATCATGGTAATTACGTCCCCGATGTTAGTGGTTCAATTTCAGGCTTGTTGTCGTTTGTGTTTTTAAGTTAAAATGACGCGAGGGCCTTAGTAGAGAATGTGGTCACGATAAAAGACAGATAGCGCAATTCCTAAATTATTAAAGTATTCGGCAAAGATGTGATTTCGAATCAAATTGCCGTAACCTTGACAAATAAGACAGGAAATTATTAATAATTTGGAATAAATAGTTAATATTCCAAAAATGAAGGTCATGAGTGAAAGAGGATAAACTTACAAATTTAACCTATTTTCAGCAATGTTTTTCACATTCTACACTCAACCCAACGACCTGGCAGCTAAGATCCCGTACTCATGCGAAGGCTTCAAGTCAATTTACTAGCTAAATATGAATGCGTAAAGGCCGACAAGTTCTACAACCCATGAAAAATATTTATAACCTATCATAAATATACAGGATGTTTCAAGAGGAATCTGCATTACTTTAGGTGGAGATTAGGGAGTATAATTAAAGCATATTTTTCCTTTGAATTTGGGGTTGCAACTCCTTAGTAATCGACCTATGGAAACACTAACATTTTGTCAGGAGCATTTTGAAGTTACCATGAAAACGCCAGAAATCATCAAGGCGCAAATATGGAAAATAAATAAAACCTCTCTAAGTTGCTTTTAAGACTTATATCCGGCTTGTAACCAAAATCACACCTGTAACTAAATCACAGGTTTTTGGTATAGTGACTGTGTCAGAGCCATTACGGTCGGAGTTGTGGCGTAAAATCTCTGTTACGTCCCATTATTAATAAGCAGTAACTTTTTGATGAGAGCTTGATTTCTCAATACATACTTACGTAACAGAAATAGTCCCTCTTAAGGGTGTCATTCACAATACTCTCTAAGCTTTTAACTTCTGCCACATTGAACGTTGGCAATGTGGTCAAGAGACCACACTAGAAGCTATTTTTAGACTTTTTCTATCAAAAAAACCATCGGAAACATACTCATCAGCCGTAGGAAAACACGTTGACGCTTTGAGATAGAGGATAGACGTAAGGTAGCTTACCTATAAAATTCACAAACAGTGAATTAAGATTTTTTATTACTGCTGCGTTGAGCCTAACGTCCCAACTTAACAAAAACAACTAAAAGGAATGTGTAAAAATCTGTTCTAGATTGAATATATATGCTGTTAACATTGGCTAGTGAAAAATCAATATCATGATGTTTGGATTTTCCAATGGAGCCAATGCTCTACAGATGTAAATAAAGATAGCTCGAAGGCATTGAGTTCAAGGCAGGGTCGAAATTTCTCTCATTTTCCAATGGAAGAGAATTTCCACCTAAAATATAAAATAAATATCTTAAATCCCTAGGACTACCAAAAATGTTTTAAATGCAGGTGGAATAACATTCTTATTGATGGCCTCTGTAAAAGACTGGGAATGGTGCTTTTCTATCGTTAGTCTCAATATTTATTTGCTGGACACCGTTTGTGAAATGGGAACTTTACTAAAAATAACAACAGAACTTAGCTGCTGTATCAATACGTTTCGATGTATCATAAAATGATACTGCCACCCTGTCAATATTTATTGTTATTATTACCACAATAGGTTACTTAAGAATGGAAAATGTAGTGGACAATTTATGCAAGTTTATGCAAGTTAACATTTAGAGAGCTCAGTGATAAGTGAAGTCCCATCAATGAGTTAAAAGCCGTTTACATCTAAATTTGCATTGTAACTACGAATATTCCCTTCTTAAACTACAGACTGCCTAACTTATAATAACTGAAACTTAAATGCCATGCTGCAAAATGTAAATGACAATGTTACCCTACGGTAGCATACCATTGAGGAAATCGTACACTTGCATGAAAAAAGTTACCTTTCAATCAACTTTACAACGGGGACAAATGATTTCTAAATTGCAATTTTCCGTTACATATTTTACCACCTAAATTTCTGCTGCAATTGCTATTTTATTCAACATTTTATTTCCTTCACCCCAGTTTGGATAATTGATTTTTAACAACCCAGTAAAATCGTTATGAAAAAAGAGAATGATTTAAATAAATAATTTTTTTCTCAGAAGATGCCATCTCCAAAGTTATACCTAGCTTCAAATACGTTAACGGTACAAGTTGAATGTTTACGTCTTTGCTATTCATTGTAATAGCAAAAATATTTCATTGAAAGTAAATATTATAACAAAAGAGAGTTTTATTTTGCTTTAAATAAATATTAGGAAGAATGTAGATGAAGGTATAACAATTTTTCGCAGAAGAAATCACTCCATCAGCTGGAAGTATTGCAACGGGAGTGCATTAAATCCCGTTAAAATTGATAAAGGGTAGAAAAATAATTCAGACGGAATAAGAATTTCACTATCAGCAGTAATCAATCCGATTACTGGTAGCTAAGCGTTTTATTCATTCATACGTCTATAATTTTACGTCCCTCATAATTTTCTCCGTGTGTTCGCTCCCCGATTATTATTAGTAATCAGTATTCTGTTTTCAGGGCCTTCGTGTCTAATAATTGTACCAATAAGATCATTTTATCCACTCCGGAGAGTCTCCATTAAACATACTTTCTCCCTATTTCTTCGTAAGACGTCTTCACTGATACATTTCATCTCCATTATTTTTACATCTCACCAAATTTCCATTTCTTCCTACCATCTTCGTTCTGCTGCAGTTATGGTCCATGCTTCTTTGTCATAGAAGCGCATGCTCCTATTTTTTATGAATAGTTTGAACAACAGCCTATCGGCGTTCAGCTCAGTTACCGAAATTAAGTCACTGGGCTTGGTTCGAATTCTGAGAGGTGATCCTACTATTCATTTATGTGTTGTTACCCCTTGTGTTGCTGACTGTCAGTAGAGTTGATAGAAAGCCTTCTTATTATGCGTAACTCTATTCACGATATCATTCTTGGTTTTTCAATCACGGGTATCCCTTATTCCAAGGAATATGTCTCGCAAAAATCCTGGCACGGCGCTATGGACGACTTTGGGACATGGGCTAAGGAATTTTTAGAATACTGTGGAACGGGGAGAAAGAATTTTTGGAGAGTAGTGTCAGAACATCTTTCTAATGGAAGCCTATACAAAAATGAGGATGAAGAAGTAGAATGCCTCATCACAACCTGCCATCCCATTTCGATTCTACTCTCAATGAGACCTCAATATAGGGTCCCTGGCCTGGGTCATTGCGATAGATGAGCTTCTGTTAAAGTTATAGGGTTGTGTAAAGCACTCACCTAAGTTACTGGCACTGCAGAGTGAATTATTGTGGTACATGAACTACGAAACTTTCAAAATCCTGCGAAACGGGGAAGGAAGGTTGATTAGTTTGAATACTTTAGAATTGTTGCCAGTATAAGCGCTTCGAGGAGTGGGATGACTCACCACTGCCTGCCAGCCAGTTCCGACTCATCACGCAATAAGACCTCAAGATAAGCTCCATGGTTATGGGTGATGGGTGAATTTAACCAACGGCCTATCAGCCTTGAATTCTAGCATTTTTTCTAATTAGTTTGCGTCTTCTTCCGCCATCTTTCTCGTTGCCTCCCGCTCTTCCCCTCCTTCTTTTCCCTTCATCCCCTTCACTCCTACCTACCCCTCTTACGGTGCAGGTCTGCACCGCGAAGTTTAGTGAGCGCTATAGCTGCCTTGCGTGTGTATGTGCCTCGTACTTTTTCGTGAAATAGTTCGGTTTCACTGATTCAGTTTCCTTCTTTACCTCCATCGCTACCTCTCCGTTCTTTCCCTTCACCTCATCTACTTATATACATTCCCTCCTTAACGCGCAGGTCTGCACTAGGAACATTTGCAGGAGCTAACTATAAGAAGACTAGATCTAACTTACACCTAAGAAATATATTGAAGATGAACGAACCCATCGATTGGGAAAATTATTTTCTCTCGCTCCAAATCGAACGATTCTCCGCTATCCATCCTTTCAGGATCGAGCAAAAAAACTTATAAGCAAACATCCTTGGATTCCTTGAGTCTTCTATGAGTTCACTGAGGTCAACCGGTCCGGAGTTAAGGGAGTGTGACACAAAAGGAAAAGCCTTTCCGAACAAAAGGAAGTTGAGCCAATAGTGGTGGTCGAGAATCATATCTCAACGAGGGATGAGCTAGAAAGAAGGAAAGTTCCCGGAAAGAAAAAGCGTGGGTGTAGGGAGACCGTGATGGAAGGGAGAAAAAAATAAACCTCTTAAGCCATATAGAACTTCTTTAGGCTCGCTTTTCTCGTCCAAAAAAATCTATTCATGTTCCTGAAAAGGTATTTCCCATTATCACGTCGTCTTTTTTTCCAAGCCTTTTTTTAGGAATTGTGCAAAAAACGTGAGGCTACTAGAAGTTCCGAGTAGTGATGGATCAACTTCTGAGTGAAATAGCACCGGGTTATGTATTGACAGTTCATCGCTGAAGAAGAGATATGAGGAGCCACTGCCAACAGCTAAAAAGCTTTCTGATAACGTCGTTTTTCGCACCAAAGCCGGTCATTCCACTTGAAAAAATTCATCTCCGATTGAGATCAAGCTCTTACATGGTGGGACTTGGTCATGTTCTTTGTCAGTTATGTTTCCAATTGTAAAAACTTTATCGCTTTAATTTCAAAGAGCTATGAAATCAACAGACACTTGTGATAAAGTATAAGATAATTTGGTCCCAAGGACCCAAGAAATTGGGAGTCTACCCGAAACTTTGAAAAAAAAAAATTACTTCGCCCAATTCCGAAGTGTTCTAATTCCTCTAAACCTAGCGATAACCGGCAAATAGGAATTATATGCGCAACAGCCAAATTTTAGGAGCGAATAGTCTATGATCAAATCAATAACCATATTACAGACCACAACCTACTCGATACCAGACAATCTGGTTTTAGATCTGGTTTCAGTACCCAAACAGCATTACTCGGACTAACGGAAGACATACGCCAAGCAATAGACAAAAAACAGGTTACAGTTCTCGTCCTCTTTGATTTCTCTAAAGCATTTGATTTCGTTAGCCATGCTCGCTTATTGCAGAAGTTAAATGATTGCATGTTTTCTGGAAGTGTGATTAAATGGTTTCGTTCGTACCTCAGTGGACGAACCCAAGCAACACTTGGTAAAGACGGAAGAGTCCCAAATTGGTTGAGTGTTGACTCAGTAATGGTTCAATGTTCCGGATTAAGTCCGCTGTTGTTCTCCTTGAACACAAATGACCTCCCTTGTTCCCTTGTGAATTCCCAATATCATCTGTATGCTGACGACTTTCAAATTTTCCAACATTCGACTCTGGATAATCTACCCCGTGTTTTTGACAGCACTAACGCAGATATTGAGCGTATAAGTAGATGGGCGGAGATAAACGGTTTGAAGCTAAACGAAAACAAAACAAAGGCCTTTATTAAAGGAAGCCAGAACCAAATTGCAAATGTTAGGTTCGATCAAATTCCCTCCATACTTGTTAAAAACAATGTGATTCCGTTTGAAGATAACGTAAAAAATCTTGGCGTTGTTATAGATAGAAATTTGAACTGGAAAACGCACTGCTACAACATCAGAAGTATGTGCTTCAAGAACCTACACCAAATAATTAGAGCTAAACAGCAACTTCCATTTAATATTCATAAGACAATCGTAAATTCAATAATTTTTCCCCACTTCGATTACTGCAGTAGAGTAATATGTAAAATTTATGAGGAAACAAACCGCAAACTACAAGTCACGATGAATGCTTCAATATGATTTATCTGTGATTTAAAACGATGGGATCATATAACCGATGGATATACAAAACTAAAATGGCTGAAAGCACGTAAAAGGCGGATTTATTTATCTCTAATAACTGGTTATAAAATTCTTAGGACTGGCTGTCCGTCCAATATTTTCAATAAATTCATTTTCAAAAGAAAGATACAACAGCGTTCTACAAGATCCTATCTTTCCCACCTTTTGATCCCCCACCATCCTACGGAGATTTTTCACAATTCGATCACAGTCTCCTTTTCTCGCAGATAGAATTCACTGCCAATTGATGTAAAGGCAACCAAATCCATCGCACGATTTTTAAGAAACATTTTCGATTTAATACTTACCAAAGCGCTGAGGTAAAAGGAGTAATTGATTTTTGTTCTTGTTACTTTGATGTTTTGTTCTGTAATGTTATATCTGCACTATTTTTGGTTTCACCTCTGCCACAGGTGAAATTGATTTTTTGGAAGTAATTAATGTAATTCATTTAGCCAATTTACAATTTATGTAAATTTTATTTTCAACTACTTAAATCAGGTAAATTACTTTGTTTCCTAGAATGTAGACTTACCATTCACAAGAAATAATATCTTGCTTTTCAGTTTATTATTTGTTACCACTGTTGTATAACAAGAAGACTATTCAACTCAAGGGTTATGACTCAATTTATTTCTTTTCTCTTTCTATCATTTTAAAAGTATTCACATCAATTGTTGTAATATATGCTTCAAAACTAGGTAGAGAAATGTAATTTACATGTATATTAGGCAGTGTCAAAATCAAATAGTAAAATATTGAAAGAAAAATGTCGATGTAATCTGTATTGTCGCTTATTAATAATAATGTCAATTATATTGTTTCCCAGTATGGCGACCGACTATTCAAAGATATATGATTTTTGTTTTATAATTTATTTTCTTTTTTTTCCACTTTGTATTTCAAAAAATCTATTCAGTTCAGGGACTACATTTAAATTTATTTACTGTTTTCACTATTGTCCAGTAATGATAATTTGTTTCAATTTTTGTTTAAAAAATATATATATGTTAAAAAAATGTCTATGAGGCCTATTGGTCTACGACAATAAACGCATTTTATTATTATGATACACGGTGGTAACAATCGTTGTTATCAACAAAAAACGAATGTAAGGGTGGTGTTCATAGTCGCAAGTTATTTGTCGCATAAACGACAATTCACGAATCTATGATAATTCTCCAATTTCTAATTATTTCGGCCAAGTATTTAAAAACAGAAAAAAATCATTGATTCTAGAATCAATTATTGGCGAATCTCTGGTTTCTGGCCTGTATCTGGGATTCATCAACTAGATATTGAATCTATGATTTTTCAAATGTGTTATGAGAAATGCAAGGTACCTGTGATTTTTTGTTCTTAAACGGTTTGATTTTGAAATTGTTTATCATTTTAGTTTGTTTTTAAGTTTTAAATTACCCTAAAAATACCTCAACAAAGAGTTCCTTTGAAAATAATTCGATATTAATTTCAAATCGCAATTTTTACTCTCTGGCACACAATCATTTGGTCGTAGTTGTTATTTTTCAACAAATCGCCATCGTAATAAGGTCCACGACTATTGGTGGTATTTTGAAACCGTTTGCGTTGCGAAGTTTCTTACATAAGCCTACTAATCGCTTTGATTGGAAGCGGAAAAGAAAATAACTGGAAGACACTTCACTGCTAAGGATCTTGAGATCTTTAAAGTTATTTTAAATGATTTCGTGAATATTTTGGAGAATAAAAACACGGATGGATCCAGTTCCTTCACAGTTTTCTTTAGACCTAAATCTCCTTCAGGATTATTGTTCTGAATAATGCTAGGAGGGATTTATAGCATCTCTGTTATATCTCTTTGGAAGATGAAATGTTCCATTGCAAGCAAAATCCATCCCTCCAGAGTATTTAAAAAGGTAAACGAAACGCAAGTTGGTTCCCAAGAAACTCAAGAAATAAATTCTCCATTACAACTTATTTACAGTTTGAAAGCTTGCCCCAACTAATGTGAAACTCATTTACATTTCTTTATTTACAACTGATTTTCAAATACAACTCCTTAATAACTGCATTCCAGGTCTTTTTTTTAACTCATTTTACTCACTCACTCAGTGATTCAACCCGAAGGTTGTTTTTGATAGGTGAGAGTAGAGCTTACCACGGACTAAGCTACAGGCGTGTTAAATTCACACATTCAGGGTAGAGGGGCCAGTTCCTTTCCCTGGGCCACCTCGCACTCCTAGGAATATTTTGTTCAGGGGCGTCCAAAGGCTCCGGATTTGAACCCGGGACCCTTTGATCAGTAGCCAAGCGCTCTACCCACTAGACCACCACGCTCCCTAAACTCATTCACAATGAGCTGCATTCTAACTGATTTACAGAATGAGATGTACCACTGATTTTCAGCACTTCAAAGGCACTTCAAATACAAAAGTGATTTTTTAAACATATTCACCGACATTTGTTCCTTATATTACCAAGCTCCATTATTAATTGCCAAAGAATTAAAAAAATACTTCTACCGGGTATGTTTACCCCGTGGTTCATCCCTCACCCAAAATTTGTCAAAAATGGGAAGGTTGCAAACGAATCGGAAACTTAAGTTCAGCCAGTAAGCACTTCAGTGAGAAATAAAGTATTTGGTGAGATAACTTCAGTGAGAGCTTTGCGTAGTTAATTTCCGTTATACACAATATTATTTCTATGAGTGTATTGGTTCATTCAGTAATGTTTTCCTTCCATCATTTCCGCAAGTTAGTTATATCTTGCTTGAAACATGAAGAAACGTAAGTGAATTGGAAAAAAATCATGTTTATTCTCAATAATATTTCATTTATATTCATACCTACTATGTGGAAATATAGGTTACAAGTAATTAATGCCAAATAACTGTTATCGTGATGCAATGATATCTCCTTCAACTATCACGGAATTGCCATTTAAAAATTAGTTCTCGAAGTTATATTATCTCACGAAATTATAATTATATATATATTATATATATAATTATATTTTTAGAATATTAATATTTTAGGCCAGGTATATTAGACTTTCGAGACGCGGGTATTTCGATTTGCGAGTGTAAACGCGTAAAACCGTAGGATAGCTGATCAGGCGATATAGATACAAATTCGATAGATAGATACAATGTAGGATAATAAAATATGCTTAAGTATTCCATCGCGTGGTAGTAACATTCACATTATTTAAAATGTTAATATTATTTATTTATTTTGTGAGGGCAGGGAATTAATAATTAGTGGAGAAGGCAAGGGACTCTCAGGGGAGAGAACCTGTGAATCTGATTTACAACTACTTTTCATCTGATTTACAACTCATTTTCATTTGATTTACACCTCCTGTGCATCTGGTTTACCAATCCTATTTCAACTGCTTTACCTCATCTTTGCAACTTTACGTACGTGTTTCAATTTTCAAAAGAGTTTTAAACTAGATGAAAATGAGTGAGTCAAATTAGAGGTGAGACTTTTTTCTTGAGAAACTACCCAAACATACACGCGATTGAAACAAAATACGTATGTCAGCCAAATTTCAATGCATTGCACTTCAGACCGTAGTTCTCGAAACCAATGGTTATTCATCCAAATAAGCAGTGATGAATTTAAACGACTCTGAGCCAAGTTATTCGATAAATTGTTATATTGTATATAATACTATGACGTTTTCATGCCAAATATATTCACCAAATGGATGAGTAAGCCTTTTAATTGCGGGCCCACTAGACGACGTCGTCTGCAATAGATAGAAATCAATCGACAGAGGTGTTTGTTTCACGATCATGAAGTGAAGGTAAGAAAACTTATGGATACGAAACTTTTAAATTGATTACGAAGTAGCTACCATGAATGGCAATTTATCCGTGGGAAAAGGTTACCCAGGAAAGAGACAAAAAAAAACCGAAGGTTTTATCGAAGGAAACAAATGATTTTATGGGTGGCTTTTTATTGTATTTAAAGCGATGGCATTTAATTCATAGGCTCCGAAAGAAATCGTCGCAGAATATTGAATGGGCAATGACGAAGGCATGAATCGTGCAAATAAATTTCAGTTCTTTCTCGAACCCCAGACGAGGGATTCCAAATAGTTCACCTCAGAGACAAGTTGTACTGTTCAAGAAGTTGGAAATTATTACCCTTTATTTTGCTGAAATTAAAAAACTTTGCGGTAAGACTCTCGAACACTATTCTAAAATGTATTTCAAACCACGAGCTCAAAAAAGAAGTTTGGGCGAAAAATATTTTTGTACCGGAGGGGCTCGAACTAGCACGCCTGTAGTTCAGAGGCGGGGGCCTTACCCACTCGCCCATCTCACAGCTTGAGAATAAAGAAGACAAATGGCTTTTTATATACGTCTACAAATTTTCCTTGGAAGCATTGCTTCGGATAAATTATTTTTGTAGGCTTTATATCGTTCCTGAGAGTCCTATTTATTCGCAAAAACTATCACTCTTTACAGATCTCCGTTCAGGCTTCATGCTTTTGGTGGTAAATAGTACAGGTATCGTAAATTATGATGAATACGAAGGTGTCCTCTTCGCTATTGGAAAGTATTGAGGGAAATAATTCCATTACTTCTTATTAACCGAGCAATTGATGCTTGATAAGTATCAAACACGGTATTAATGATTAAATGAAATGCACAAATCATCAAAGTACGCTAAAATTAACCCTGTTGAAAGTTATTTGGGTAGTGAGAAGCGAGAGCCCTTTCATCGATAGAATTATTCTATCGTCAATTTCTTCCAAAAAATGACTCGAACAGCCTACAAATAATACCTAACTCAATTTAACACCAGAAGGTAGGGAGTTGGTTGCCTACCGAAAAGGCCGGCGAGCGGTCAATGGCGTTTTTTAGGCTTGGCGTTTTTTAGGGGTTTGTCTCGATCTCTAAACATTTAGTTGTCGATTATTAATATTTTGTTTATATTATAAGTGTTTTCCACTCTTCAGTTTGACCCTTGATGGTTTTCCTAAGTGACTATAGTCTTACTTGTGACGAGTTTTCCGTTTTTCAAGGAAGTAAAAGACGCAAGTAATAACACCTCAGTATCAATCTTTAAAAAACATTATCACGTAAACTGGTTTTCCGATCACAATGACACTAAACAATATAAAACACAGTGTTTTACAAGAAAAAAACGTATTGTATGAAGAAAGAGTAATCTGCTGACAAAACATTTTATGGTGAAAAATCTGTTTTTCTGGAGAACAAGTCAAATTTGTGGGTAGTGCAAAAATCGCCTTTTACGGGAATTATTACGCTATTAACTTATATCTATTAATTATCATATATTGTTTTTCGTTACGATAAAATAATTAATGTGGAATATCTTTCCATACTTTTTTCAGAGAGAAAACAATAAAGAATCGTGTACAAGAAACAAGCATTTCCTTCTCCATCTCCTTACTTGCGATAACTTGATTTTTGCTGTTTGCTAAAATATTTTTTAACAAAAACCAGACCTAAAAGACATAATTAGGACATAAGTTTGACGGTATAAAGACATAACTGAAGCGTTAAAATTACATGATTCTTGATTTTTGTAAAATATTTTACTTCTAGATTTCCTCACATTTCTTGAAAACCCTTATTTCACCTTGAAATTTACCAAACATACTTTTTTGGCATTTGTGACATGACATCCTTGTTTGGATTTGTTTACAGAGTCCGACCGAGTTTTGTCATTGTTTGCCACCAACGACGACAGAAAGAACGACTCCTGTGACATGCGGCGTAATCCTACGGTCCACGTATGGTTTTGACATTTATAGCACAAATTTCAAAATGAACAATTTACGTGAGATATTTGAGTTAAAGACTAATTTTTACAAGGAATGAGCATTAATTATGGCTATTTCTAGAATGTTATAGAAAAAATGAACAGGCTATCGCCGTGTGCCATCTCGCACACTGTATTTACGAGTAATTTGGTCAACAGTGTCGACTCCACATTTGTTCTTATTGTAATTAAGTACATTCTCCGGTTTCTTTTTTTCGGTCTCTGTATCAATTTGAACACCGGGGTGCATACTAATAATTATAAGGACATTGTTATTAGATTTCGCTTGCTGGGCAGTCAGGGTGAAAACTTCTCACTTATAGATAGCAGTACTAAAACAAGCATCTAGGTTTTTTCAAAGAAGACAGTACTTCTCTCCTATTTCAATTTAGCGTACCTACAACGGTAGTTTTGCTCTTTCTGAGGTCTTTCGCAAGATTCAAGGAAGTAAAGAAATCATCAGTTGTCACGTTCCTAGCCTTGATTAGGAAAGGCTGTAAAAGACGATTAACAATATGTTCGCCAACGCCTTCTGCGCTTGCCCTTTCCTCATCCTTGCCTAGGCAGGGAATAGCATTGACCACGTATCTGATTTTTTCGTCGGTAGCAATCCAAAATTTAATCCCGAACTTCTCCGGGTTATTCACCATGTACCTATTGTAAAAATGGGCACCTGCATTTCGTCGGATACAGCTACTCGTCGACGGTAATACTTTCCCCAGGTATGTATCATGCTAATCAATTCTCAACAAACTTATTCCAAACTTATTCTGAAACCAAGCAAAATTTATCGGTTTTTTTACGGAGAGAACGACTGTCTTTGTCTTAAAAACGTAAAAATATCAAGATTTCCTGAAACCGATCTTTGATCATTGTCATCGAAGAAATATTTGGCCCCATTGCTAGTGCCACAGATCATTTGCATGAGTTTATTGATCTACACAAACCTCACGTGCATACAAGATAGATAGGAACGCGTCTTGCTCTTCTAGCGGCAGTGACCATGACTCATCGCGCAGCACTTTACCAGCCTCCTTTTCAGTATAAATTTTTATAAGTCTTAGAAATGATTAAGTAAAAAAAAGCTTCAAGGTCTGCTGTAAAATCTTTCTCTAAGTGGTGCTTAGCGAAGCCAGTGGGTCCCCATGATTCTTTGAGTATAGGGTCATTCCACCTCAATTCAACAAACGTTTGTCCCTTAGGGTCTCAGATTTTGATAGAAATTGATGTATGGGTGCAATATTAACTCAAACTGAGTACCCTCAAACCGTTTTGTGAATAATATTTTTTGAGTGAATTATGCATATTTTAATTTTTTCGCATTTTTAGCAAAAATCCGTGCCTTAAATCATATTATCACTTATATCTCCGCTTGTAATTGTCATGAAACAAAGATTAATAGCTTTTATTAAAGCTAAAGTTTTATTAAATGCAAATATATTAATAAAAAATTATTTTCTTCAATACCCTATTGTTGTAAATTACTAATGTTTAAAAACTTGTTAATAAACTTTTCTCAAATATTCCATCTCAGAATTTGCCGAAACTTTTTTTCCGTTATCTTAACATATTAAGCTAACTATTCCAAAAATAAAATTTAGTGGCAACTCATAAATGCGTTTTTATAAATATTTAAACATTTACAATTTTCTCTCGCGCGTCCCATGTTTCAAAAATTGTTAATACACTTTTCTCAAATACTCCATCTCAGAATCGGCCGACACTTTTTGTTCCATAATTTAAACATATCTAGCTAACTATTCCAAAAATAAAATTCAGTGGAAATTCATAAATGCGTTTTTTTATAAATATTTAAACTTTTACAATTTTCTCTCGCGCGGCCCGTGTTTCAAAAATGTTTAATGCACTTTTCTCAAATACTCCATCTCAGAATCGGCCGAAAATGTTTTTCCGTAATCTAAACATATTCAGCTAACTAGAAAAAAAATAAAATTTAGTGCAAATTCATAAATGCGTTTTTTATAAATATTTAAACATTTACAATTTTCTCTCGCGCGGCCCGTCAGCTTCCCATTTGGAATACATGCAGCAGACACGTGATGCAAGCCTAAACATTTCCCTAATTGCTCAAGGTCGTGGCTATATGAGATAAAAATATATTATAAACTATGAATGTTAACAACAATTGTTATTTTTTCTGTTAAATGGATGTTTGCAGAGAAATAAACCATTGAGCCCCACTTTCTCTGCGTGAAGTTTTTTCTAACTACTCCTACACAATCGATTAAAAACTAACGAGAAAGCAAAATCCTTGTATTTATAACAAATGTAAAATGGTTAAGTTAGCATGCTTTCCGTAAACATATGATGTCCTACCATGTAGGAAGGGGTCCTCTCCGAAATATTTTATTTGAGGATCCTGATACTCCTGCATGCAACTACAGCTGAATCCTCATCCCTTGCTGGACGAAGAGAGTCTCTTCATTATAATCACTCCATTTGATTCGGGTATTGCTGCATGAAACTCCCTAATGCCTGGTATACTACTAACTGCCTGACGAAATCTTTTCGCAAGTACATCGGAATGTTTTCCAATTTTTTCCTTCTTTGCGTAGCCAAAATCCACTCCTAAAATATGATCTTTTGCCCGTTTAAAGAGTTCTATAGGTGTACGTATTTGTTTTTTGTATGGAAGCTGAAGGCTTGTTCTTGCTGCTAGTCTTTTCAAAGTTCCTCCCAGTCTATCACTTGGCCCTTTACCATGCGATGTAGCAAAGAAATGCCATTCTGCATAGACTGTGAAATCTTTCCTGTGAAGAGATAAGTTCTGAATTTATACTTGTTTTATAATGAGCAGCAACCATCTGAATAATATTTTTCTTTTTGAAGCTTTGGAACTTTCAATTTCAAGAATTTAAGAAGAAGTATTTGAAAAACATGTACAGTTGATGGTATATGCATCAGGCTGTCTGATATGATTACGAAGTTCAATGGGATTACATTATCCTGTACTTTAAGTTGATAATTGCAAGCAAAGAGGTGAACTGTTGCTTGGCCGTTATTCCAAAGCATACCTTGCATGCTGTCCTGTAAAACGAAAGCGTAATTTTCTGGAAAATCTTCAATGACGAGAACCTGCCCCACTCGGATGTTATGCTTTACATTTATAAGAAAATCAGATTGATATTTAGCAATTTAGTCATGTGGCTGAAGTTTCTGTAACTTTTCAATAAAAGTTTCAAAAAGTTATCGGTAGATTTTGTAAACATTTCTAGGGAGCAATGGTTAGCTTGCACCCATTGGTGGTAAGTTCTGCTATCAATTAAATTTCCATCAAAATGTTATTCTACTGAATTCCAAATTTTGCTCGGCCCAGGGCAGTTTTTACATTCGTTCAAATGGCATGACTCGGTCGGTCGCAGGGAAACACATCATTGCTGACAAATAGTCTTTATATGACAACAGCGGCTCGGTGTTATCCCCTGGATTTAGTGGTGACAACCTTGCACCTAAAATCATGAATTTAATAATTTGATGCACCAGACACACGCATACGGCATGAGTTCCTGATGCTCCCGCAAGAACGCACTTCTTAGGTCTGAGCTCTGCAAAATTTGAAAATGAAACAGTATCTTCGGCATATTTTTCCTTAAATTAGAAAATATCTCTTTCAAATTTCCTAAAATTAGTTTTCTGTTTAAGTGTCCGTTTTCCATTGTCGTTAACGCCGAGCAAGAGTTATCAATCTATTGTGTCGGAGTAGTTAGAAAAAACTTCGCGCAGAGAAAGTGGGGATCAATGGTTAATTTCTCTGCGAACATCCATTTAACAGAACAAATAACAATTGTTGTTAACATTCATAGTTTATAATATATTTTTATCTCATATAGCCACGACCTTGAGCAATTAGGGAAATGTTTAGGCTAGCATCACGTGTCTGCTGCATCTATTCCAAATGGGAAGCTGACGGGCCGCGCGAGGGAAAATTGTAAATGTTTAAATATTTATAAAAAACGCATTTATGAATTTTCACTAAATTTTATTTTTTTACTAGTTATCTGGATATGTTTAGATTACGAAAAAACATTTTCGGCCGATTCTGAGATGGAGTATTTGAGAAAAGTGTATTAACAATTTTTGAAACACGGGACGCGCGAGAGAAAATTGTAAATGTTTAAATATTTATAAAAAACGCATTTATGAGTTTCCACTAAATTTTATTTTTGGAATAGTTAGCTTAATATGTTTAGATAACGAAATAGAAGTTTCGGCAAATTCTGAGATGGAGTATTTGAGAAAAGTTTATTAACAAGTTTTTAAACATTAGTAATTTACAACAATAGGGTATTGAAGAAAATAATTTTTTATTAACATATTTGCATTTAATAAAACTTTAGCTTTAATAAAAGCTATTAATCTTTGTTTCATGACAATTACAAGCGGAGATATAAGTGATAATATGATTTAAGGCACGGATTTTTGCTAAAAATGCGAAAAAATTAAAATATGCATAATTCACTCAAAAAATATTTTTTCACAAAACGGTTTGAGGGTATTCAGTTTGAGTTAATATTGTACCCATACACCAATTTCTATCAAAATCTGAGACCCTAAGGGACAAAAGTTTGTTGAATTGAGGTGGAATGACCCTCTCAGCCTACCACACCTAGCAGCATAATTGCCAGGCGCAATTCGAGTCCAAGCAGTGTTATCTTTGTCTGTTGCCTTACCACCAATTTTTGCCCTTCTATGAAGCGAAACATCATTCCACGGTCCTTCGCCAGCGTTGCCAGCGAGCAATTAAGTGAGAAGAACTCTTTCAGATATATGAGAAAATACGACACACCTGATGCTCAATCATAGTGTTCAAGCACAGCGATACTCCATACAAGCGTAAAGTGATCACGGAGAAATCATTGTCTATACTTCGTAAAATTATAAGATCGAAAAGGCGTTCGTCAGTAACAGAATTAAAAAATGAGTGGGGATTAGGTCAACATAACAGTTAAATACTATTTCACTGACGATACAGGCCAAAATTAAATCCTAAATATCACTAACTTTTACAAAAAAGCCCGTTTGACACGGCCCAATATATTGGCCAATCCATTGGATATTGGATTGTGGCACGTTTGATAAACACCAATTTCCAGCCCAATTTCAATACCACAATCTCCCCGACAATTTCTCACCCAATATTGGCACTTAGAGCAAGTTCTATTTTCTGCCGGCCAATCTCCAATCAGAAGTTAGCTTTCTCTTGTCTTAGTGACTAAAACAAGAAGCTCTTTCAAAACATCCGGTTAGTTCATCATCAAGTAGATTTTTACCCAAATAACGTGGTTTTAAAGATCTTTTAATGTTATATAACATTATAAAATTTATATTTGTAAATATTTTAATATTACTATAAAATATAAATTTTATATTAAGAAGGACAACATTTACAAAATGTGGACTAAAAAAGTAGTTTCAAATTATAAATCGACGCGTACAAATCCCATGAATGCCTACACAATACTTCTGAAAGTTGTTAATGCATAATTGTCCATGCGGTAATAGTGATTTTCTCTTAGTAATAACCTTGTTTTTTCTACCAAATATGTTAATTACCTTTTATTTAAGCGTATACAAAATGTATATTTACCTAACTTTCAAATTCTATGTAACTGTATAATTACATAGAATTTGAAAGTTGGGTATCCAGCTTGAATGAAATTGTCTTCAATGTTTATAAGTCACCTATTTGTAACTGTTATTTTATTTTATTACACTTTTGTGAAAGGGTTTGCCAGTTATTATAAATTTAAGATCGCCTCGGTACAAGAATAAAATTGCGTACGTGCTGAATCAACGAAGGAAATTATTGAATGTTTGAAACCGTTTGTTGCTGTGACGGAGGAAGAGGTGAAGAGGGAATTGGTGAAATTAAAGGCAGTGCTTTTATCCGAACACGGAAAACGTTAAAGGCCTATGAGCAGTCGAGCTGGGGTGGATGATTTTAGTATTTTGGCCTTCGAAGCCACTCCCTGCACCAGGTTCTACGGAGCCGATTACGCCAGTGTCTAGCTTATTCCTCAGCTATCACGGCCAGGATATTGGTAGCTGCACATATCAGTGCTCCTTCTTCACCATTCATTTAAAGGCAGATTTACGTCAAATTTCTTTACAAGTCATTTCTAATTCTTATAATGGTAAATAATACTTTCATCTCCCTCTTCTATCCCGTAGTAAATACTAGCGCTTCGTGATGTTCTTTCTTTCTATTTTGTGATGCGGCGTGCTCATGTGGGATTTTGGAAAATTATTTTGGCTAAAATTGGTCCCAATATTAATGCTTGTCATGCGGAACGTATGGCCCAATATTCCACCCGATAATTGCGCCAATTTATTGGCCAATAAATTGGGGCGAGTCAAACCGTTTTTAAGACGCAAAAGCGGTCAATTTGCCGCTCGCCGACCTTTGAGGTAGACCCACCTGTTACTCGGTAACTAAATTTATTCTTTTCGTAATATTTTGCAGGGTGATTTAAGACCCTAAAATATTAAAAGTTAGTTAATATCAATCTCATACAAAAATTAGTTTTCGAGTTAGCGCCAGGCAAAAGACCTAAACGGTCGATTGACCGCTATCTGGCATTCTAGTGTTAAAGCACAATGGCAAATATGAGTCCAGAATTGCTTTTGAAACATCAAACAACTAATTAATTATAAAACAACAGCATAAAATACGAGGTGCTTCGGAGACTGCATGAAGAATACGTCATCGAAACTGATTAATTATGCTTCAGACCATAGTTCATGAATCGATGATTATTCAGCCAAAAAAACAGTGATTGTTTTTCGACGACTATGAATACTGAAAAATCAACGATTGATGGAAATATGATTGATAAAACGGAGATTAGCGAACCAGAGATTTTCGAGTGACTGTGAATTGAAAACTGCAGTTAATCAGAAATATAATCGACGATTGAATATAAACTGAGATTTCTTGCGACTATGAATACCACCCTAAGAGATAAAAATAACTCCGGAGTCTATTTATTAAGTTATCTCCAATCTTTAGAGGTTTTGAAAACTGTGAATGGCTTTAATCTCTTCTATTTCACACCTGAATCTATCGGTACGATTTGCCTCTTTGAATCATTTATCTGAAACAATAAAACTGGAAGCAACAAGATTTGTAATATATTCGAAGCTTAGCTGTATATAAACCCTCTCGTATACCTACTATATTTTTGTCACATGCTACAAGAGATAAATACGAGCACTACATTCTTGGTTAATATTTTCCACTGTTCAACAAAAATTATCCTGCAGGAACAAATAGCTAAAAAACTTACAAGAAGAATAGGTTGTTAATTAAGGATAATTTACTATAAACCACTGAAGATAAAAGAGCAATAAGCCATCTTTTCTAATCAATGGCACGTAGCGGACCTCATTAACGTAAATAGATATGGTTTCTATTTAATTCATTATATAATGATACTTGAGATAAAAAGCTCTCCCTACCTTCTTTGTAATATCTTCACAAGCAAAAAATAATTACTTGTGCATCCGAAGCATTATGTCTCACATTTGCTATGAAACTTCTTTCAATCCGGCGTACCTAACAGTTAAATGCGATACAAATTGGAAATGTTTGAAAATGAGACAAATTCAAATCACATATTATCTATTCTTAGCTAACTAATGAGGAAAAAATTCCCGTATTACGAAATAAATAATATATTGTTATTGGAAGATATTATCAAAATTTGCCTCAATATTGTTCACAAATAATAATCGCCTAGTGAATAGCTCTCTTGCAAAAGACCTTAGGTGAATAAAGATAAAATCCCTTTTAATTGAATAAATCCTGAAAGAAGACTCAATTGAGGGGCAAAAAAAGTCGAATACCTACTGATATAGGAACAGATGAGTCTCAGGAGTGATCGTTATAACAATAACAAAGATCAAAAAAATAAGAAATGTATATAGGCAATTTGCTTGAAATAGCTTTTGTAATCTCAATAGAAAGCCTTAATAATAAATGCTCATGTTTTTAAAATCAGCTTCTTTTATTCCGCATACACTCCTCGCATTCAAAGAGAAACATTTTCTTACTGATTTATTTCACATTTTATTCGGTGAAGCATAATTATAAAAAAAGAACAAATTACATAAAACATCAGAATTACTAAAAATATTTAATAGCAGATGGGTGGAACAACGACGTCGCAAGACAGGTGACATGACTGGTTGTTGGGGAAACATCGCTGAAGGCTAATTTACTTAAGCTGGGATAAGAGAAAAGTGAGCTCATTTGATCATCGACATTGTGATGCAAAATATCAAAGTTTACACGAATGATGTGCATTCTTTTATGATTTCATTCTATGCGATATCATCAATAGTGTTTCCTTCACTTCCAATGGTATTTGTAGCGGTAATTACTTTCTACAAGAGAGCAGAGGAAACTCGCGTTGATTCGTCAAACCATTTAATATTACCAGTCTATTATGATGATGATGATGCTTCTCAAGGCTCTCTAGGGTTTTCCACCATGTCAGGGGGGCCATGAAGGCCGACGTTTCGACGCTCGACTCGAGCATCGAAGTGAGTCCCTCCTCTCTCCTCAGAGTCACTCCTAACTCATCTCTGCCCTGAGGACGATGCTACAGTCGAGCGTTGAAACGACGGCCTCAATGGACACCATGACACGGTGGAACACCCAAGAGAACTTTGAGAAGTTCATACGCCGAGAAAGTACAAGCTCCTGCATGATGATGGTGATTAGAGTACTCTACCGTTTATGGTAGGTTTTAAATATTGAGAGTAAAAATCTCGTATACTTGTGCAGACGCAGACCCGTATCTACCTAAAAAAAACCCTTTGCCCCTATAAGTCTCTTCCAACAACCTAATATGCCTCCAGCAGTTTTCTCTCCAAACCCACCACAGCAAAATCTTCCTCGTTTGTCTTCCCCACCGTCTATCACACTTTCTCGATCCCCCTCCATACCCACATCTCAAACGCCCGCAGCCTATTATCATTCCCTTTTCTCAGGAGTTCAGGTTTCTGCACCTTACAACGCCGTCGTATTAAACTTATCGCCATCATCAACGAAGCAAATGGCAATTAATTTCCTTCAATTTTCTTCACAAACGTAATACGAAGCTTAAGTTACGCAGATGAAAACTTCAATTCGGCAGACTGAAGGAAATGAGGGATTCACATTCGATGTACATTCCACTTCCTGCATCCTTGGTCCATTTACAAATGAAGTAGATGAAGGACTCATTCACGTCTTATCTAAACTTATGAGCTCAGTATCCTTTAGTACAGACAGCCATGTGAATACCAACAAAATGTAATTGGAGGTTATAGACGCTGCTATTCCTGACTTCTGGGGTCGTTTTTCTCACGCGTGAATGTGTCAACATATATCCTCCCGTTCATCCTTCTTTTTAACCGAAAAAAACGACCCTTTCCCAATCACTATGTCCTAACCATATATATTTTTGTATTAGCCCTTCCATGTTCGATTCAACAAACATCCAAATACCATTTTCGCAGAGATGGATTGGTTGGGTTTTATTTGTGAGTAAATCGAAAGGCCACGCTCATATTTAGAATTTTAGGGAGCCCGTATCTCTTCCGTGTACTCCGAAGGACCTTGCGGATTCCGAAGGGTAAAATTGGCAGGTGGAGATGGCGGTGGAGAGCAGTGTATTCTGAAAAGCACTGTATCCTTACCCTTCCCGTTCCCGGTAATTTTACCGATTTTCCGTGCCAGAATCCCGAGAAAATTTGGTCGGGAAATTAAAAATAATTCTCCATAAAGTCGTTGATAGATAAGCTGTTTGCGTAAATTAATCTTTAAAAAACATATCCGAAGCCAAGTCAAATTGGATATGATAAAAAATAGGGAGACAGTGGAGAGCATTGCAACCGGATGGGAATTAGTTACCTTTCATGTTCCCGATAGTTTTCTGGATTTCCCATTCCTAAATCCTGAAAAAAAAGTTTGGTCATAAAATAGGGAAAATGCTTCTTAGGACTATTAATAGATAAACTGCGTAAAAATAATAATTTCCAAATCCAAGCAAATGCTATACAGTTGGTCAGAGACAAAGTAATCCCATTTAGTTTCCTGGGGGAATTAGGGACGTACAAATACTATGTAAAAAGATTGGGGGTAAAATGGGGGTTGAGCTTGCCTACTGTTGTCTTACGTAGGGGGCTGTTGGAATTCGAGATCATCTTACAAGAGATTTAATTTCTACTCGTGAGATCATATTTGTACCACTTTTATATTGTAGTTGGAAGAAAATATTATTTTTATAGTATTGAAAAGAGCGCGGAGTTTCTCAAAAATAGAGGTATGTGAAAGCGCTAGCATATATTCAGTTTAAGGACAACACCGCTCGTGTTCAGCGTATGTCAATGTCAATCGCCATCAAATAATGACAGGGCTAACTATGTTTAAATCCACAGAGTATTTTATTGGTACAACTAGTTTCAACGCTACGGCGTCATCATCAGGTACAAGCATTAAAGCCATAGCCAGTGGTATATATACTCAATAATCAGGGTGGAGAGGGGGAAGAATTAGGGGAGGGTGGGGTGGTGGTATGACTGGGGAGGAGTTAGGTGTATTCTGGGAAGAGTGGTGTGAGGGTTATGGGTCAGTGGAATGGCAAACAGCGGGGTTCAAAATTCTTATCCCTAATGACCTGGGAAGCTAAAGCAGTTGAGTCACAGAGTATAAGTCTTGTCATTATTTGAAAATGGACTTCCACAAAGTTACACCAGAACGGATTGAATTCGTCAATCACCATATTACAACAATCACTACAGTGTAATGTACGAAAACATTGATACCGTTAAAATATTCCCTGTCATTTTTTCACTAATAAAAAGCTCCATTTTTAACTTTTTCCCTCTAAAAGCGAATGGAAATCCACATAGTCATTATTACCAATCGAGGAAAGAAAAGGAAAATATTTTGGGTATTCTCGGCAACTCTCGGGATATAAGATTTCCCGGCCATGGTTCCCGAATATTCCAAGACGTCGGGAATTCCAGGAACTCAGGTGGAGAGGATGGGTGACGGGATAGCATTAGCGAGCGCTCTCTTCCACGCTCCGTGGAGCATCCATCTCCGCGATGCGCGCCTGGCGCGAATGGAATGATAAACGCTCAGTACGCACGGCTGGAAGAGGTTCGCGCCCTCTTTCCCCCCTTACATTAGGTGTGCAAAAAGGGTTGGAGGGCAAGGGAGAGCAGTAGGGAAGTGAAGGGCACCATTAAAGGAAGGAGTGGATGCGATATTTGGGGAGTGGTAAGGAGGACCATAGATGCTGAAGCCACTGAAGGAACATCTCCAGAAATAAGGAGGTGAAGATGGCACGGTAGGTAAAGAAGATAAATAATGAATATAGGTTGCTTTGGTGGCTAGAGTACCCGCTTACCATCCACCGAGCGCACGTTTGAACCACGGAGGAATCTGCATCGTAAAATTGCGATCCCTGACAAATTTTAATGATACCGGGAGTATCCACTGCACTACCGCACTTTACTCAGTCACCCGCAAGTGCATATAAGTGCAAAAATTCCACTGATGAAAAATCATTAGCCTTCACTGGGACTCCAATCTGAATCTCATGATATCGCGCGAAGTGCTTTGGCCAGCTACACTACCGAAGTATAGCATGTGCCCTTGCGGGTGACTCCGAAAAGGTATAACCGGGGCTAGTCCCAGTATCCTCAAAATTCGTCAAAAATGATCGAAGGCATCATTGTGTTTGTTTGTAAGTTTGGTCCTAAGTAAGTGGTTAAGTTTGTGTCCTCGTTGACGGTGGAGCCAAGTGCACACTTTCACTGCTTCTTCAACATTATATGTCCGGCAGTGTTGAACACCTTGTTCCTTTAAAGCCGCATCGGTAGTTGAGGTGGTTGGAGCGATATTTTTATGTACCTACGGATTCGTGTCAAATTTGCATACGATTTCGAATTAGTGATACCTCTAGGTAAAAGTGAAAAATTGCATCACGCCCATTTGGGTTTTTGGAAATTCAATGCTATTTTAACACGTAGCCATATGGTGCATGATATATATTTCGTAATAATTCAAGTACACAGTTGATGTACGGATTTGATTCTTAACGCGAATTAAAAAATAAATTTCTTATTATTATATTTGTTGCTTTAAATATCAAGATGTGTAACGCCTGGTCCATTATCATAAAAAGGATACTTCAACATAATTTTATCTAAATTTCGAATACCACGCCTAAAACTCTAGTCATTATACGCATTAAATAATACTAGAAAACTTTGAATAAAATTCTTGTGCCATTTACATTACTGCATGTATGGTGAGTCTAAAAAGGTGTACTTAAATGAAATCTGATCCAAAAATGTTTTCGACTTATAGAAAAAATATTATAATCCATGACCCACGATTGCTGCTCCAGGGTATTTATAGCAGAATTGTCATCGTAGATTCCATTAAATGGATATTGAATACCTAGGAGAGGTTGGGAAGAAAATATGCTTAGAAAAGGATCTGAAGAGAAAACGGTGGTAAAATATGGGAAAACAATAACAAAATAATATTCTAAGCGTGGTTGCTTAATGCCTGATTGGTTTAAGGCAACCCGCTAGTTCGTAAGGCCCACGTCGGCTCTAGATTTCTCCAATTAATCTTCTATCTTCAAGTGTCATACAATGAATACCCTAGAGCATTAACTTTCGAAGCTCCTTTAACTCGATAATTATGTGGCGGAAATGACCATCGCCTAAATTACTATCTAATGTAGACTGAAATAACTAAGAAAAGTTGACACTATTTTTTATAGTACACGTACCTAACTCTGCGAAAGTAACAACTAGTAAGTTGTTACAAAGGAGTGAAGTAGAAAATACTGGGTCTTCAAGCATGAAAAACAAGATTAGATTAAAACCTGAACATAAGGAATGAGTTTTCGTCTTTCAAAAACTTCTACATTTTTCATGGCTGCGAATTTCCCCACCATCTGTGTAGCAGTCGTTATGACCAATGGACTATGAACAATGAATTACACGACGTAGGATCTCACATCAAAGATAATGAAATCGAAAACTTTCAAATTGTTGTAAATTGCGCTAATCACATGCAATTGATGCAAGAATAGACACCAAAAGGACAAAATTTACCATGAAATAAATAATTTTACTTAACCGGGAAAGGTTTTTTTGGTTTATCCTCCGTAACTGTTGCTTATTAAGTACGAAAATGCCATCTGTGCTACAATATTGTAACGAAATAGATTTCATTACGTGTGTTTTGTGGTGTGAATGGGAGGTGACGACGCTTCGAATGTTTGAATGGTGCGCCATAGTGTGGACGTATTTCGCTATGCCACGGATGAGTGTGTGTAAGTGCAGGATTTTCATGTGCGTTTTGTATGGATAAAATGGGTTGTGCGTGAAGCAAGGAGGTCAGTCCCGCCGAACAAGCGCCGACGGCTCCAATGAGGGAATTTGGCAGCTTACATACGTTCAAGGGGTCCTAAAAAAAAGGACCTTTTGTCTCCCTTACCGCAACGCGACATGGAAGACTGGGGCATGAAGACCCCAGAGAGGCAAGTCCAAGGAGCCTTAAAGAGTTGCAGGGACAAAAAACCGACCCAGGTCGGGCGACACAGCTTCCAAGGAGGTCAGTCGTTTTGGGCCAGTGGCGGTGAGAGAGTCACAATCGGAGAGTCGACCGAGGGACAGCAGGACAAAGAGATTGGCCGTGAGAGAGTCACGTTCGGAAATTCAACCGAGAGACAGGAGAACCTGACGTCGCCAGCCAGGCTGACGGGCTAAACTACATCAGGATTCTGCCAATCCAGGAACTCAGTGAAACGTACACCGAGAGATGACGCCGGTGAATTCCATGTGCCTTCGTAAATTGCTAAACCAAGAAGTATTTCGCTGGCGGATGAACTCTGAGTTTGTTCTTTGTGCACGAACTATTGCTCAAATATAAATTTTGTTGAATTTTTCGTTGACTTTGTCACCTTATTTGTTTTGATTTTCCTCACGATTATTCATCTATGTTCATGTTCACCCGTGAATCATCCTTCCCTAACCTCATTAGGGTTTTGTTTAATTGTGCTTGGAGTATTAAATTCTGTGTCAAATCTGAAAGTGTCTATCTGTCATACGATATCTTTCCCCTTTTTTGTATATTGCCTTACCATGACGCATGTATAACTGAGCCGGGTTATTTCGGAGGGAGACGCGGAAGTTTTGCGCTTGGGTGGGAGTAACCATCTGAGTCAACCACATTCGGGAACCGAGAAAAGTCTTATTGGTTTAATTATTTTTGCAATTGTAAAATGTATCGCCCCTTGTTTGGGTTGGCCTTCCACCTCCTCAAGTGGTGATGCGGCACTGCTTCGCGGGCCCGTGTTGATAGGGAAGGGAGGAAAACTCCGACGTCAAGTGGGACCGTTACTATATTGACTGAAAACAAGAAAATCCAGTTTTCATAAACCCCCACTGAAATACGCCTTGAACCAACAAAACTTGGAGTTAGCTGCCAAGCATACCGGACCAGCAACCGGGAGGTAAGAGTTCGTACCCTGGAAAAATAACTCATTTTTCTCCTGGTGAATTTCATCCCTTAGGTTTATGAATAATGAAAAAATATTAAAGTTGAAATTTATGTCCCTGTAAATAAAAAGTGTAACCCAATGCTCAGCTACCAATCACAATGCCGGGGGAGAGTTGTAAGGTCATCTGCCATGAAAAAGGATAAGGAAATTCATGCAAAGAGGAGACCGATAAATACTAATGTATTTGCTCCCATCTCTTTTTTTAAGCGTCGTAAATTGTGCATGCATCAACCAAATGGTCGAATTCTCCTCTCTCTTTGGAAGTCTTACTTGCAGTCGAACGTACGGACAGAAGATGTAGTGCGGAGCACCCTTGATGCCGAAATATAGATAGCACGATTTATAACTCTTATGTAAGTTTTACGTAGCTATGAGTCCGTTCCGAAATCAGATTTTGTGGAATATTTCCGCTCTTGTCCCATCCTCTAACTTCCCTCTAACTGGAAAATTCATGATGCTGGGAATTTTTTCTGAAACTCGAATCAATTTTTCAACCAAGGTCACTAATTCCCGGAGCGTTTTTGATAACAAACAATTTTCAGTTCGTTTTTAAATTTCCCATGCTGATATTTCCTTGACTGCATTCAACAGAATCTAGCTTTTTATTCTGCACCAAATCCAACATGTGTTGTAACCATACTAGTTTAGATGCGATAAAATTTGGCATTTTAATGTAATAACTGGTGAAGTAAGAACAACATAAAGAAAATCTGAAGCAAATAATGTGTCTTTCATTTGGAAAATATTTTAGTAATGGCTTTTACTATTAGAGTATAATGGCAATAAATATTGATTTCATAGTTTCAACTTAAAGATTACATATTAACCAATTGTTACCGTATTTATATTTTCTTAAATTACACCGCAGTTAGTACTTTCATAGGACGATAAACATTAATGCATCATGAACACATACAGTGCTTTAAATACGCTTAAGTGCACTGCTTACTTCAAAACACAACACCATAGTTTTCATCCATTCTTTGCAGACATTCTTTGGCATTAGACAGCGCGCGCCAAAAGAGATCAATAGCAGAGATGATTAGCACTGTAGTGCCCTCGAGAAGGAAATTGCGTCGAGAACCGCAACAGGGATTTGTTTTAATTTCTAGCAAAGGCGTAGAATTTGGATGAAATAAGGTCAATGAGTCAATTTTAGGTAAAAAGCATACCTTTTTAAGCAAGTATTCCGAAGGACCGCGTTGACTGTTCACAAAATAATCGACCATGGTGGTTTCGTACCTACAGAATTTTATGGGCTATTCAAGCATTACGGAATATAAAACATAGTTTTCATCCATTCTTTGCAGACATTCTTTGGCATTAGACAGCGCGCACTAAAAGAGATCAATAGCAGAGATGATTAGCACTGTAGTGCCCTCGAGAAGGAAATTGCGTCGAGAACCGCAACAGGGATTTGTTTTAATTTCTAGCAAAGGCGTAGAATTTGGATGAAATAAGGTCAATGAGTCAATTTTAGGTAAAAAGCATACCTTTTTAAGCAAGTATTCCGAAGGACCGCGTTGACTGTTCACAAAATAATCGACCATGGTGGTTTCGTACCTACAGAATTTTATGGGCTATTCAAGCATTACGGAATATAAAACATAGTTTTCATCCATTCTTTGCAGACATTCTTTGGCATTAGACAGCGCGCACTAAAAGAGATCAATAGCAGAGATGATTAGCACTGTAGTGCCCTCGAGAAGGAAATTGCGTCGAGAACCGCAACAGGGATTGTGAGGAGTTAGGGCTCCTCTTACATTGTCTTACTTACACTGGTGCTGGGATCCGAGGTTATCATGCGTAAAATTTTGTGAACTCGAGAGATCGTACTTCTAAAACTTTTTTCTATTCGTTGGACGAAAAATTGTAGTTTTTAGAATTGCAAACACCGCGAAGTTTCCCTTGATTAACGGTTTTTAACAGCGTGAGTGTATATCCACTTAAAGTACTGAAAGATAAAAACAAACATTAGTGCAAACAGGGTCAAGTTTCAACCCTAACAACCTTAAAATAGACGTGCCGACGTAGGATTTGAATACTGAATGCCTTTAGGGACAAAAAAATACAATCATGTATTGAACGTAGTGAGGACCAACAATATCCCAAGGAATAACATAGCGTAATTTCAGTCTCTTGACTGTGCATAGTTTCAATAAATTGCAGAAAGACGTTCATTGAAAAGTTACTCTATGTGCATCTGTCCAAAAATATTAACTTACGTAAAAGTTAAGAGGATATGGGGTGAGTTAATGGAATCATACGTTGTCTTACATAGGAGAGGGGGGGATCAAAAAGCTTTCAATATCGTCTTATGTGATATTTGTATGGGCCCCTACCAATCGTCATGTTATCAAACGTTCCGCTCGGTAGCATTGTTACATTCAACGTTTACCGTGCGCAATAAAGTTGTCTGGCCATGTTACGATGAGCGCTAACTCCAACACGTTCAATGGAAAGCTGCCATAATCATTAATTACTTTTCTTGTGTCCGTTACGTTCACCATACATAAAACAGTGGCCAGTCCTACCATGCGCTTCCACAAAAATAGCGATTTATCCGCTCTGCTGTCATAATTTTAGCCTAACGCTTAATTCAAGGTTTCGATTTTTTTCATGCATAGACATTTGTCAACTGTAGCGTTTCAATGCTAATTTTTGAAGTTTATTTCGTTTCTCGCCAAAACAGCGTTACGATATCAAATTTTGGACCAAAGTTGGGGCTTGGTAATGGATCAGAGCTCAAAGTAATACTTAAAAGCATTAACGAAGAATTTGGATTTTGAAATACTGACTTTGTTTAACCTTTGAGGGTGATAAGCATAAGTTACTTCTCCCAAGAGAGCCATTTAATGCACACGCCGCCGGTAAGCTTTTCACATCAAGGCGTGGGAAATTTGCCACTCATTTAGCATATTACAAGACTATCACCAAGTCACAATGATAAACGTGCGACGTTCATTAGCCAAGACCTGTTATTTACCTAAGGCCAGTTGCATCATACATTTCCAGAGTTACTATAAGAGCCAAGTTAAACGTAAGTGTACTTATGGATACACAAGGGAATATTTAAGTTGGTTGAAGGTAACGTGACTGTAGTGAATAGAATTTATTAGAAATTATTACAAACGCTGCCATGTCACATCACCTGAAGGCCACACTTCCCGCATACTGACTTATATGTGAAATGGACTTGCCATTTTAATAATATATCCCGTATACCTGTTCATGTTTTACTCTGAATCTTCAATGTTGATTTTTCTGTCAATAGCATAATAATCTATAGCCACATTTAGTCCCATGATAACTCGATACCCACACTGCTCCCAACGCTTGAGGCTCAGTGGGTGCGTAGTAACAAGAAACTCTACGCCCCTTGACATTCCTAGGGCTACAAAAACATTAAAACATTCATCCGATGTGAAATTAACTCGAGTAAAAATCACATTCCAGGAAGGAAAAGAAAAATGATTGGTCACTTCGCAGTTCCGAACATAAGTTGACAGAAATAAGAAAGTCCATTTTTCCTCAATCGAGAACTGTGCTCCGGGTGTGGGAGGAAAACCAATATCTCTCCGGCCTTGAGCCCGACCGAACAAAGGAGAATGAATTGCGGCGAAAGAGCGTTCATTCGTTGGCTTTTATTTCTTTTCGGTCCGAATGACTGGCAGGGGAAGGGAGGGGGGGACCAGTCCAAATGGCGGCCGAGGTTTCTCTCGATTCAGAGAGCTGTCCCATTACAGTGGTTCTTTTCCCTTGATTGTGCGTCCGTCCATTTAGCTCGGGCGATATCAGATGTCCCTCTGATGCGACGGAGTCGGAAGGACAATTTTTCCTCCAAGTATCACGCCTCGGAAAGCTGTGGGCTGACCGCATGCCAAATTATCTGGATGCCTTTTCTACACCACATGGGAGTACATCAATTTTTTACATTTACTTCTCATAAAAGCAAACGTCTTATCGTGCAATTTCATATATTATTACCGAAGGGAAAATTGGCAGGTACGCACGATTGTATAATATCATGAGTTACAACATAAACTGAGTTCAAATAATGGGTAAAGGGATAATTCTAGCATCACCAGAAAACGAAGATTGACTTATTTTTACAAATGCAGGTATGCAAGGAATTGGATGCACCAAAAATGTTTGCGTCAGGGATGGCTTTTGTTCCTTAAAGTGAAGTATAGTTATCCAATCTTGCATTAAATGAAAAATTTACTAATTCTTTTACAAATATTCAACTGATCTTGCAAAAGAAGTTCAACTGTATATAAATATTTTCTATATATTTTCTTGAAAATAGATTGTTCTTGCATTTTCATGACGTGAAAAGAGAAAATTTATATTATCATATAAGTCATAATATCACCTCGGGCCTTGGTATACAATAAAGAGAAGAATATTGTAAGCTGTAATCAGGAGAGAGTAAGAAAATGCAATAGTATAACCGAAGAGTATTGACAGAAGCAATGTTCTAAAGGCCGAAAAATTATCACCAGGAAGTTGAGCAATGTGGATTCTAAGCTATTTAGGCGTATGGGGAAACTATCCCACGTAATACAAATTGACCGGAAATTGCTAAATGAAAATAAACTGGGAAAATTTGGCTACAGCTTGAGATAAGCAGGCAAGGTTGAAGAGAAACCAACCAACTTTTGTTGCGTCTACGGAAGAGCAATTTTTCTAATGTTATAGCATAAGTAAAGAGTAAATCAAACATGAGAAATTAACTATTTGAAAAAGTTAATTATGTAATCAACGAATCATTTGGATTAAGCTAATAGTTTACCATTTGAAAGTTTCTTCTTTCTGTAATCATTTGGATGTACAACACGTGTTGATTATTATTAAAAACTGTCCATGGATAGAACTGAACAATGATATCAAAGATATATATGTACATGCTGTATGATAAAGATACATCATACATACGCACAATATCATACATATAAATATATATATGAAAGTGTACATGCTTTCTGAGTGATGGATAGTTGTAAAGATAAAATGTCAAAGACAAAGAAAAAATTCGTTCTTTACTCCCTTCGTAAATCAGAGGGAAACTAGGACACTCTCATTGAATCTTTCACTTTCCGTCGATTTTTTTACCGAATTCATTCTGCTTAATCCATCCCTTGTCCAGTCCTAACATACCCTGCCACCCGTCACTGTACCGGATCGCAGAAGAGTATGTAGATTCTGATGAATGTGATCCTGCAAAGGTTCACTTGGTACGATCGAGATAGCAAACGGTGTCAAACATTTGAATAGTTAAAAAGATGAGAAATGATTATAAGATCAAAGAGGACACGATAGTGGACCGCAGCTCTGAAATCTCGCAATTGATAACAGCACTCTCGTAGATGCCCAGAAGAACTTGTTTTAGAATACGCACAGAGTGATCAATCATGTTACTTGCAATCCGGGTGGCCAAATAATCCGTGGAAATTAAACACAAATATGCCTGAGTGAATACATTGCAAAATAAAAAAAGGAATGCAAAGCAAAGCAAGAGTTACAGAGTTACACAAGTCAAAAGACTAGTGGTTACCAAAGAGCACCAAATATGTCTTCTCGAAAACATCCTCTGTATACCTCTATTTGAATCCCTTACGCAGTAGGTACTTTGGGGAGCAATGAGTAATCTATCTGCCGTAACTTGCGTAGATGAGCACGGATGCCGACGTAAAAATCACGCTGTAGATGCCTACCGAGCAAATAAATTCCTAGCGTTGTTAATTTGAGGTTAAAAAATTTAACCTTTAAAGTTTTCTTTTGTATTCTATTCATGATTATAAAATTTTACGAAGCTACACTCAAATGTTCCATTTTTGTAAAAGGGCTTCAGCCCGTAAATAAATATTATTATTATTAAAGTAGCTCAGAAAAATAGAAAGGTTGCTTTTGCTACGCTTATAAATGGAATCGGAAAGCTCATACATATCAGGCAATGAGTAATCATTATAAATATTATTGAAATTGCTAATATCGCTTCAATTGTTCCACCGGAATGAATTCTGAGTCAGTGAATGATTTGACGAATCACTTCAGTAAATCAACCCTCATGAGGCTTATTGCATTTCAATTGCATCCATTATATTATTCACAATTTGGTTTCTACTCTTTCAAGGAAATGATGTTTTCACTTTCCACTTCAAATTGATGTACTATCCTTCGGCATCTGCATATCTGTGGCTAATCCTTAGTGATTCCCTCGTAACAATTTCTATATCTTTTATCTATATCTATATTTCTGTCAAGCCATAACAGCTTCAACTTATTATATAATTTTTGTTGCCATACGCATATGCTTTTTATTCTTCAGTCCTCACTCTCAACAATACTGATAAGAGGTTCATGGTCTCCACTACTCATTCAATAACCCCTGATTTCGCAAGAGAACTTACTTTACTATTTCCAAAATTTATTTGAGAATGCAAAGCCGGTTTTGGCAGTTACGCAATCTTCAGGTACATGTACCTTAAGATGGCCTATGGTCCAAAACTGGGTAATAATAAGATTCATTTTACTATCATAACTTTTATAATTCAGTTGCGTTCCGCATTTCTCAATCGCTAGCTTTGCGACACAGTCCGTGGCGAAGGAAACATAATATTATAAAGACCTTTATAAGACCTATATGATAAAGACCTAAATTAATAATTATTAAAGACCTAAAAGATAAAGAAAGAAAGAAGGAATCATCATTCTCATTAAGTTGACAAGGTTTCTCACGGCATAATAAAAAAGGTTGGTTGGAAAAACTAAAGCTCCAGATTTTAAACCCATTACACCAATCATTCGTTCCCGTTTTTAGTTTATTTTGTTAAGTACCTCTCATCCCGACCAATCGCAAACTCCCTCATAATTTCTGCCCAAAATCTCTGCTCCCCTTGATCCCCTTGCTAGCTTCCCCGAATCGGAATTCCTCGCACTGGCAAACGGATCCGGCGATTCGACCCATTGCGGGTGAACATCCTCTCAATTAATCAACCCATCAATTCATCACATAAAAAAGTCGTGATAAAAACACGACAAGGGAGAGAGAAAGCTACATCCCCGGACATCATATCCATTTTGAGGGAATCATTTCCAGCCTGGAGGAGCGAGCAATAGCAGGCGCGAGTTCGGGTCACCATTATTCCAGTATCTCTCCGTTCCCCTCTCCCCCAACTCACGAACCCCGGAAGTCCCGGAGTTTCCCGGCGTTATCCTGACAAATGATCACGTTTGCCCGAAACAACACCCATAACTCCGCCCTGATGATTTTTATTGACCTTCCTGAGCTCGCTAAAGCCATTTCCTTAAAAAGCTCCTCTCGAAACAAGGGGAACGGAGTTACATCACACCCATACTCCAATCTACACCTAGGCAAAAAAGAAAAGAAACTCACGAAGAGGGGAGAATTTGTGGCATAGGTCCAGGAAGGAGCTGGGGAAAAGATTGATGCAAACTCATATGGATCGTTGTTTTGCACGTTACAAAAGCCAAGTTATAGGGAAAGGATAAGAATTTTGGAAACATTTATAACAGGGAATTTAGCAAAAAGGTAATATAAAGTGTAACAAAAACAAATATATTTAGTCAGGATATGGCAGTGACGTAAGTAAGCTAAGAGAGGTCCACCCCGGGTGGCAGTGTTTTCGGAGTCGAAATGAGTTCTTCCAAATTCAAATAGGTTAAAAATTATATTACACGTAGAATTTGTGATTTATGATCTAGAAATCTTTTATATTATGTATAGAACATGAATTAATAAATTACATATATTTTGATTTTGCCTGTAAAAGAAGTGAAAAAATGCACTTTTAAATTTTTATTTTGATTGATATATAAAATAAATGGTATATTGTTTTCTGAACCTCAATTTTAAAATTATAGCTAAATAGGTTTGATGTGAATTACGTATTTCCTAAAGGAATGGTCTGTAATTGGAAGCTCAAACTGACCACTGGGACAAGGGAAGTTAGGACGGTATGGATGGAATTTGAAGATGTAGGTTAGTCTTCTTGGTTTTCTTCCACATAAGTTCATTGTGCTGGGCCGGCGTTGTAGTTGGCTTCTTAAGATGTATCAATGAAAACTTATATTACGTAAAGAAGAGAATGCAAGAGAGAAGACCTGGTATATGATGGACATGACTGCTGATTAGTATGAGATTAAAAGAGCGCATGACTAGCTGAAGGAGGAGACAGTGAAATGATGACGGTTACTCAAACTATTTTATGAGGCGGCTGGAGCGATTTATGTAGCGGAGCGTGTACAGATTGACGTGAAAATTTGAATACGCGTCTTTATTAGTGATATATATATAGATAAAAGTGAAATAAGTGCATTTTGCTGGTTTCATTTTTTCGGCCATTCAATGTAATCATGACACGTAGTCTTACGACACTTGAGAGATATTTCGCATTAATTATATTTATTATGCACATATTTTTCTAAACACGAAAAAATACATTTTATATTATTAAAATTGTTTCCTGGTAAATAACCAAGAGTCATACCGAGTCAAAGACTCAAAATAGCATCATCATGAGTAGTCATCTATCCGAATATTGATTTGCAGCAGCTCTCCATTTCACTCTTCTCTCTACCAACCGCTTCATTCCTATGTAGTTATTTACTTTGAAGTCCCTCATGATATTCCTGATGTATTGCACTCTTGGGTCTTTCTCTGTATTTCATCCCATTCATTTCCCCTTCCAATTGTTTTTATTGTGCTGTTTTGTCGCAAAATGTGTCCAATAATTGTGTACCTCCTTCACAGTGTTCATTATGCTTCTTTTCTCTTAGTTGGACGTCTTCGTCGGTGATTTTCACCGTCCATTTAATCTTCATCATTCTTCGGTAACACCTCATCCCCATTGCTAACTTACTTCCAGGCTTGTGTTACAAGTTGTCATCAGACTTCTCTTCTGGTAGAATGCCTTCTTTTCTCGGGCTTTTCGACTAACAATGTCTTTCTTGTTTCTTCCTCTCCATTTCCGCCACATAAATCACTGCAAGCTCTTCATCATATAGCACATTGCTTAGCTTTTCTGTCATTAAATGACACTCCCATGGTCTTAGGCGTAGCCGGCATTCTGTTTTCATCCACATTATCAAATTCTTTCTCTAGGTCGATTAAACAAATAAATTTGGGCTCGTCCTTTTGAATCCTCTTCTCTATGATAAGTCTGAGGACTAAAAATAGCTTCCCTCATTCCCCTACTTTTCCGTCGTACCGAATTGCGCTCCATCCAGTAATTCTTCCATCTTATGCTCCATATTTAAATAATATTATCGCCTAAATTTCGTATACCGCAGCGAAAGCCATCACTAGCTGAAGTCATAACATACTTTAATAAGGAAAATGTAAAATTTTACGAACTCTCTCATTATTTCCATCACTGAGAATATGGTGAGATCAACCGCATAAATCAATGTACTTAATTGAAATGGAGCACTAGTACATTTTCAACTAATTTGAAAAGTTATTAAAGTGTGAATTCAAGGGCAAACTATTACCACTCCGTTCACCATAAAATCTGCAACTGGAACTAGGGTTATAGAGTTATTTCATTTCGACACTTAAATCTAATTCTAAGCAAAAAATAGGCATTTTTGAGGACGGGGAAAAGGGTGGCGCGGACTGAAATGGTAGTCGAAAAGAAAATATTGATGACAATTTATATAAATGGTTGTTTAAATCGGTTCCGATGGCTCACCAAGGGAAAGAGGGCAAGCTTTTTCGACAGACTTGGGTAAACCAGAAGGAAATACTAAACAAGTTTCATCAGGAAAAACACAGACAAAGATGTTTAGGTCGGATTTAGGAGGTTTGGAAAGTGACAATGGAACCGAAAAAAGCTGAAAAAGTAAATACGGAATGAAAACCGTTTTATTTTGTAGGTTGAAAAGACTAGTCAGATGGGATGGCTTGAAAGTATGGCTAATCGAAAAAGGAGTTTAGAGATGAAGGCGTTAATGAAGTCTATTGCTGAAACACTTAAAAAGTTCCAAATAAACGATAGTGTTTTGCGGGTTCATCAAAGTATCCCGTGTACGTACACCAGATTGATAAGAACGCGAAATTATAAATAAGGTTTCCTCCACGTTGCATGGATGTTTCTTGTGTAAAAGATGATATCTTTCATAAAACCTTTTCTTAAATAAATAGCAGCCTGTAGATCAACAGATAATCATCTAATCTAAATCTTTGATTAATGCATGTTCAAGGGTAAATGGCTATCGTCAAGATAAATCTTTAATATGCATGAAGCTGCTGGGACCAGAGAATTAATCAAATATGTTTTCAACTTTTCAAAAATCTTGGAATAAACTGAAGAATGTGTTCATGATGGCTTACTTAAGATAATGGGAGGGGCGTTAAGTAATCAAGTGAAAGAGAGACAAAAAATTAACAAGGGCTTAAAAAAGAATATAATAATATGAAGTCAAATGGAAGTATTAAGGACGTAGAAGAAGATTTCCCGCGGTAGGTGTAATTACATGCAGGACTATTCATGAACCGATCAATCATATGGTACAATATCTATGATGGTGATGATTTTATAAGCCACAGGTGACGCTCATTAACCAGCAATCATTGAGAAACAGCAACAAGGCATCGCTTGACCACTATTGGATTCATACGAGGAGGGAAACTGTATCGATCATACACACACATTGCACGCCCATTAATCGACTACGTCATCGGTCAATTACGCGCCCCGCAACGCGGTTGCCCGAGGAGAGCAAATGGCCTTCATAGTTGGCAGCACAGAGAGACGGACGCAACACACGAACACGGGGCGTCTGCATTAATTGGCCGCCGCTTGCGGGCGCGGCCTTAGTCGCTCTGCGTGCTTGCCATCCGCGGAGAGCAGGCGGGGACGTGCGATTCTGTGGAGCGAACCAAGAATGACCGCTGTGGCAAAGTAGCCGGGAGGGGCACGCGTGCCGTGATCCTCGCCTCCCGAGGTGACCGGAGAGGATGGGCTTAATGGAAGTGCCAACTAAGCGGCTCTCACTCACTCCTCTGGGAAATATCTTTTAAGACCATTGGGTCGAATCTTGATTCATTCATTAGTCGTCCTTCTTCATCCCCCTTCATCCATCTTTCCACGCATCATTAGTGATTATGACAAAAACAACGTGACACATTATTGACACGCAAATTCCCCTCCGTCCTCTCCCCACTCCTTTCCCCAATTCAATCCCCCTTTCATGGCTGGTATCCTAACACCCCCAGCCACATGCCTCAGCGGTGGCTCTCAGGGTAGTATATAGCTGTAGATGTAATGTAGAAATTTTGCCGTTAGGCTGACGTCCTTCGCCCTGATTTTCTCGTTAATTTAAAACTACGAGTTCCGGAAATATTCACATACTCTCCAAATAAACACTGGTCGATAAGTTGGAAATTTTGCGTATTTTAATGTGTCCCTCGAATTAATTACCAGATTTCAATGGCTTCCCAGAATTATTTGAATTGTCAATTGTAGCTATTCAATCTAGTGGTAAGGTTTTGGATGCTAGCCGGATTGTGGCGCTAACTTCGTTCTCAATTCGCGTAATTGCCAATCAGAAACGATCCGTGGATGCTTTCCTGGAATACCAACCACAACAGCAATCATAATGCTTGCCCTCTACAAGGTCTCTCTACTCTCTCACGCGATTTTAATTCATGAACACTTTTCAACGTAGCATTACGTGTATGTAGATTGGAGCCTGAAGGTAAAAGACCGTCTGGAGACCGAGAAACGTGGGCTGGTGAAATGAAGCAGCTCATTCGCTTCGTCCGTGCAGGTACTAGTAGAGAGAAAAAAGAAAGAAATGCAGATGATTTATAGCTCCCGTAGATAATTTTCTTAAAAGGTTTGCTATTGAGAAGAGCAGGGCGGACACAAAGAAATAAAATGTCTAGAGATGATCTTAGGAGGAGGATCAAAGTAGTAGGGGCTGGACTGTAAAAAAACCTTGTTTATCTTACCACCTTTTCCCCTTGCCTAGTATGCTAGCGCTCCATTCAACACGCCCTTACAGCGACTCACATGGTATTGGGTACATGGATCCTCCAAAAGTATCATTGCTTTCTTATTCTCCATCTACCTCATATGCCTCCCTTTGACTTTCTCAACCAACCTTCTCTTCGCTCCAGTCACGTCCAGCACTGCTTTCATCCTGTATGATTACGTTTCCATGAATAGAATTCCGAAATTTCTCCTGCTTGATTCCCCTAAACTTCTCGCCCTCGTTTATGACAGTGAATTCACCGAACCTGTTAGAAGAGATCCCAACACTTTCTTCCTTCTTCTCGGATATTTCCCACTAACTAAGCCAGAATGACAAGCTTTTCCTACGTTAAATACCATTATACGAAAGGAGCAGGTGCTGGCTTTTTAAGAGGCGATTCCAAAAAGTTACACTGAGTGGGCGTTAAGGACTTTTTCGGCGAAAGGGTACAGTCGCAACGAGGGTTATATTTAGGTATTAACCTTTTTTATGATAGAGCAAAAATAAATTTGACAGGGAGACACGAGGGATGAAATCATGCTCTCATGCGATGATCGTAGAAGAGTTTTAAGTACTCTTTTACAGTATAGATTTTTTCTGAGTTCTTTGAGCTCCTTGAGGCCGTAAACTTAAAAATTACACAGAAGAAGCATATAATGCCATCAAGTTAATACGTGGAAGAAGCAGATAAAACCCTTGTCTAATCTCCAACAGTACCTAGTGATCAACCCGATGTTAGATTTTCTCCAGCTCACTCTCTTTTCAGCTAACGGCTTCATTCCTTGTCTAGGGAGAGAGTCAGTTTAGAATAAGCGGGAAGTAGAAAACATTCAAATAGTGGCATAACATCTAATGATTCCCTTTAATGTGACGTGAATAAGGAATCTCCCATGTAGGAGCCTTTCAGTATCGGGAGTTTATACAAAGAGTACGCCCATTAAACCGGAACATTAATTTGCTGTTCGAGGCTTTTCTATATTTTTGTTCGAGTTTACATCTTTTATGCCAGTCAATAGAGAAAATTTTAACCGTGTATCTTTAGTCCCTGTGATTTAAAAAAGCAAATAAAATATCCCAGCACCGAATTCAATCCTGCTTTTCTTATGGGCTTAAAAGTTCAACTACGTTCTTACCAAATTTCTACTTGCTAGGTCACATGATACTCCTTCAAACAGGCGTAACTACTGACAGCCAGTCTTCAGGGAATTATTAATGTCTAATATCTTTATACTTTAACATCCCTCATCCATGGTCTTCCTATGTATTTCGTTTCTCTTTGCACTGATGTTTTTAAGAGGATTATGTGTAGCAGATTCAAAACTCTGCTCTTTTTTAAAACTAAATTCGGGTTTTCTTTCACAAGGATCAGAGACTACCCACTGTCCAAGAGCGTACCGTTCAAAATTCTTGTTGCATATGCCTCAACCAGCCTTCAATTGTTATTTTCTATTTAATATCTACCTGTTTGCAACTCATAACTCATTAATTCATAATTTAAATTTTATTTCTATTAATATTTTGGTCCAACATGAAGATAGCTAAATGGTTAACGACAGAGTATTAAATCCAAAACTCGCTTTTATCAAAGTATCTAATCCCTTACATTTTATTTCGCACTGTAATATTTCATTCCGCGCGTTTGATCAGTATATAAAAAAGGCCCCTTAAACCCTTTTGATGTCAACTAAGTTAATTTCCTTTTCCACTGAATGATAGAGTTTTATAATTTAATCTTATCCATAATTATGTTCATGAACCAAATGAAAAAATGAAATTTTCAAAGAAACTAGAGTCACTACAAACTCAAACTAATAAGCCTGCTCTTGGAATGGAGGCCATAAGCCAATTAATGAAATCAGCTTTATTCGAAAAATCTTAGGTAGTTAATACTACAAGGACTTACATATCAAATGCATAAATTATGGATGTCAAGGGTACCTGAATATGGAGAGGGTTAATGGATATTCCAATTGATTTTAAATCTTTGTTGGATCTTTTTACAAGTACTTCACTTTTCACACACACGAACAAACAAGAGTAGAAAACTCCGCGTGGAAAGGATAGCAAACATGGAATATTGTGTTTATTGGGCTTAAGCTTATTCATAGGATCTATTTGGAGGATACCACGAATAGCCACGATATTACCACTAAGCACTGGGCACCACGTCGAGGGATTCAAATTCGAGTCCCGGTCAAGGTGAATGACTTTTCGTCTGTGGAATTTCTCACTTATTCTCAAGATTAATTTTGAAAGTTAACTCTCTTAGCAGTAATAATATCTGAAATTGTTGGTAGACTTATGATGCCAAGTGGCTACATATAAACTCAACTAAAATTTCGGAGGAAGTTGATTGTATTTCACGGGCATCATCATTATCCAAGTTACTCGACCATTTCATACCGATTCCATTAATTATATTGACCATTGCTGGAAGGAAACGGCTAGTTACCTGGAATTGATGATTACTTTATGGTTGGGTACTTGAAAATGCATTCTTAAAAACAAGATGAAGCACGTAGAGGAAAAAATAATAAGCCATTTACGGACCTTATATCATGAATTTATCAAATGAGATCAAATATAAACGCATTTACCCTTAAATAAGCTATGCAGAAAGTAAAAAGTGTGCTTTCATTCCTGCATTGCGGAACTTATGAAGAAAATAAACGAGAACAAAATTCACATTTTAACGCGTTTCATATTAGCTCAGTTTTTGAGGAATGACATATTTTTGCATTGTTTAACGAGATTTCATTTCCCATCCTTAACCCATATCTCTCCTTGCTTTTATCTCCTCTGATTTCATTCAGAATTTGTCAAATATTCCTCTAGGGGAAGAGTACCATGAGTTACGAACTGAAATTAATGTTTCGGGACAGTTAAATGAAAGCCCAAGGGCGTTGATATTAACTTTAAAAAATCAAAATATATCCCAACAAAAAATGCAGATCATCTGAATTCATTAATCACAATTTTTCATTCATATTCGCCCATCATTTTCCCGAACAACACCGGGGGCGTTATAAAATATCCTCTGGATGAATATCTTTTAAAATTCGTTCAGTCGGTGGAAATATCGGACACGTGATTATAATTGCATCATTTTGCTAAATTATAGCCTTCTATACACAGACACTGGAAAATTTTGAAGTTAATGTTTATAACATAGCTAACCAAGAATGGAGAAGGTCAATATAGCAGTCAATTGATTCTCGGAGTGTGGAATCACTTTGATTCGCACGGTGCAAAACTGATGTATCTATGTTTTAATCAAAGTTCAAATTTTCCTCCCTGATACCAGAAATCCTTATGTATCCTTATGTATCTTATCCTTTGTATTTTTTACCGGAAGATGTACCATTACTAATTAAAATTTAAAACATTTCTCTTTTGGACACGGACTTTAAGACCCAGAGATAAATTTGTAAAGAAAGAAATCTTTTTTGTGATGGATAAGAAAATGTTTCACGGCTAACAAAATTAATAAATGCATATTTTTAGCCAAATAAAATTGCAAGTAAAAGTTACCACATTTCCACCTTATTGCTGGAGCTATACCGAACTACAACAATCCGAGAAAAATACATTTAGGTACGTTTCCATGCATCCGTTTTGGCGTTGACACATACTGCGTAGCATTTCAGAACCAAAATCTATAACGCAGGATGTATTGCCGCCGGAGCTGCCCATCTTTCAACTTTCGAAGCAGCCTGCATCGCTGGAGCAGCAACAGAGAGAAAGAACCGACGCTCTTTGCCTGCCATTTGTTGATAATTCGATTCGTTCCCTAGGAATTGTGGGTCATCTTAGCTAGGGATTTTCGTTAACTATAGAACTTTACAACTACAATGTAAATAAACGAACACATCCAGGTTCAACACTGTCTTTGTTTCTTCATCCGGTGCTTCCCCTGCTATGGAATAGCGTCCGTACATGACGCACAACGCCATAGAATAACAACGCAAAGACGTATGATAGCGTACCTTTAGTTCGATTGAAGTAGCGCGGCAATCGTTTTGCCAAGCTGGGTAAAACAATCACTTCTATAAGTCGACCAATAGGTATACACCTGTTAGGATACACTTATACTTTTTAGCTATCGTTCAAGCGCATCACATACGGAAGCACCGTATTTTAAGTGAGGCAAAGAAAAGTTAGGAATTATGATTGGTCCTACACTTACAAAAACGAGCAAAGTGCCAAAACTCGTCCTCCGTTCGCCCTCCAAGCCTTCTATAGACAACCTCTTTCGGACAAACAAGCCCATTCAGATATGCATCTACGTTCTCAGTCTGTTGCACTGTTTGTTATTCAATGTTTGGTAAGGTAGGAAACCTTTCATATTCATATCATTAATAACTTATTTCTTTTTGCGTACCTTTTTCAAATCTAACATTGTTTTGAAAGCTTGCAAGTACTCAAAGGTCAAACTTCGTACAATAATTAATGTTTATTTTTATCATTTACCTCCCTTTTCCGTGTTTTACTTCTATCGCCAATATTTCAATGAAATATATTTACTTTCATATTATTCCCAAAACATTTTTTCTACTAACTAGTCAATAAGAATTCCAACCATGGCTGTTTTGAGCATCATGAATGATTCAAATCAAATAAAAATAAGAAAGGCAATCATAAAATTTGCATAAAGGAATTGCTAGAGCCATTGTAGCGCTTGGCCGCGCTGAGTAATGCTGCGCTGAAGAAATTAAATATTCTTATATTTAACCATCTGGTGGTGGGAAAAGTCTTATTTTTACATATTTTGTATCGTTTGAGTGTTGACAATACTTAAAAGTTAACGGTACGATTTTCGACGAAGCCCTTACGTAGGCTCATACGGTCAGCAGCAGGCTAAGCTCAGATAATCCTACGGTTTCCCATAATTTAGATGTAGAAAGTTATTTTCTGGGTTGGGGCAGTCAAAAATACGGAATATTTGTTATCCCTTGCTAATTCTCGGTGTTATTAAAATGTTTATGATGGTACGAAGAACCGTTAATTGCGGAAACCTGTTGAGTACGAAATAAATACTTGGAAAACCCGAAGATTTTAGTCCCCATAGACTGGTGATTAATAACGATTCCGAGGATTCTACCCAGCAAGAGAGATTTTAATTCCTTTCCAATGAAGTTCTTAATGCGATTAGGCACGCTAGTCTCGGTAAAGTAATGGTCTGAACCATACGGGAGATTTAATACCGTGTTCCAGCAGAATCGAGCACCCTTATGGCAATAAAGCGTCCAAACTCCGGTAGCTTGTTACTTCGCAATTTAACTGAAAATATTAACAGCATTGCGAGAGTCATTCTTACGATATGAACATTAGTTACGAAGCGAGATAGAGAGTAAATGCATAGACAAGGCGTGGAGGAAAATTGGGATAGTAAAGATAATATCTTGAGAAAAGGCCCAATCACATACATTACAGTATGCAAATAGGAGAGGACACAATCACAAGATGTACCTGGATACAGAAAGAAATTAAGGATACCATGCGGAAAAGGAGAGTAACAGTTAATTGACACTTGATGAGAATTGAAAACACGAAATACCAGAGCATAGAGAACAGTTAGAGGCGAAGCGTGGCCATTTCGTAGCGCCATAGTGGCATCAATGTCAAGCGGGTTGCATTGGTTCCGGACCGCACTGGTGTTGGCAATCCTACTTTTTGCCTGAGAAATAGCTGAGAAAATATGCATTTTCAATGTTTATCTGGTATATAAACAAATAATTGAAACAGGGCATAGGATAGTCACTTCGTGGAATGCGCCCTACTTGATTAGTTATTCAAGATCGATATTAAATGTACTGTAAAAATTACAAGTAGATACTTCCTCCACCATCAAAATTTCCCTGACATGATTTCTCTCTCGGTATTTTCTTCCTCGTTAAAGTCGTAATAGATCATTTTCTTGCAGTGAGTAGTCGCCCCCGGCTGATATACGATAGGAAAATTGGGATATTTTGATATATTTTATATATATATTTTTTATTTTATATTTATATTTTGATTGGGATATTGATTTTCGCCGCCAGATCGACTGCTTTGGCCGAGACATTCCTAGCACTTCTAAAATACGCAGCCCACACATCACTGATGCCAATATGGTGCAACGAAATGGACACTCCTTGAGCGCGAGATCAGCTCTCTGTGACCTAGTGACGAAACTAAGCAGTAGGATTTGAAAATAGGAAGAGGAGAGTAACTAAAGTGACACTATTGGCACTTCATGAAAATGGAAGAGATGAAATTAACCAGTAGGATTTGGAAGTATTTCTCAGGTAAAAAGACAAATAGTTCTTGGTTTGTGAATGTGGAAAAAATGCGAGAAAGGGAAATGGACATGGAGAACTATGGAGAACATGAAGGAACTGTGGAGAACTAACTAACACTACTGTGGAGAACATGAAGGAACATGTCGTCCTCAGGCACGATATTGGCAGGTATCTGGACCTTTAGAGAGAAAAAATCAAGGACGGGGTGGAATGGGAAAAAGATAGGAAAAGGGAACGCAGCAAGAAAATGAAGTGAGTACTGCAAGAGGGAGAATAAATAACAGAAAAATAAAAAAAGATGAACCAACGTGGTTCGTATTTTCCCAATAGAAAGAAGAAGTTATTGAATGTCAGATGAAGTAAAGTGTGAGAGTAGTGTATTAATATTATATCAGCAGTTTTCCAATAAAGAACTTAAAATAAGGGAATTTAGATAAACGAACCAGTTTAAAATGTCTTTTCTCCATCAACAATCACATATGTAACTTTATCCTAACATTTGTTCACTTACACCGGATGAATACGTCTTCCTTCAGGCAGCCAACACATCTAAATAGCAGTGAGGTGTTTTGGTTCATAAGCTAAAAAAAAGTAATTGCACTTCTACTATGCATACCATGAGATTAAAGATATTATGAGAGAAGAACACCTTGTTTTTGTTTCTAAAAATACGACATTTAAACGTATATGATTCTTTATTATCATTTAATTAACGTATTTAGAATTATAAAATTGGAGGGATTAGAAATCAATCAGATTTTACACTATGGAAGAGCTCAAATATATAGTTGGATATGATCGAGGAAAGGTTTTCTGAGATACACGGTACATCCTTACAAGACGAGCCAATGATCCAATACGTAGAGCTACTGTAACACCCTTTCCACGAAGAGAGGCTTTTCAGGACCGGCATTTCACTCGAGTAGACATTAACAACAGTATTGTTTCCTGATGTCAAATATTATGCTTTGCCATATATATCTTTTTTGGCCTTTACAAGGAAAAATCCTTGTTTTCTTAAAAAGCATTCAGCTGTAGAAACAAAGCAGAACGTGCATATTAATCCTTCTGAGTTTCCGAGTTCATTGAATTGGTAAACCAGGCATGGAAGGATTTGCATTCGGCCGCTCTAATTGGAAATATTATCATTTGGATGCTTGGGGAAAAATATTATTAATTTTGCTGTTAAAATGTGTATAACAATAAAAAAATTATATTTCTTTTTTTAAGGTTCGGATGCAACAATAGTCAACTGGACACTTTTCTCCTGAGGGAATTCTTTTGCGCTCTCAACTGAATAGTAAAAGAAAAATAACATTTTTTTAAACTATGAAAAGTTTCGCTTGGCCTACCTATAGTGTTATATGTGCTTATTACAGTTAATTTTTAGATGCAATTTTTACTGCAAAAGTAAGCATCATCTTGGGCCATTGGCCTGTTCTGAAATGGGTTGTCCTTCCATCGTCTTCTTGATGTTCCCACACTCCCTTCCAAATATACTTATCCATTGATCCTACTCATGAACGGCCTCTGAGAATCATATTGTTCAGTGATATGGGCATGTCTTCTGAAAGGATGACACAAAGATATTTCGAATGACTTGCCCTTAGGATTGAACTTCTTAAACAACACATATGGCCAGTCATGTTTAAAAGTTCCCCGCGTATTTCCTTCCCAGTTACCCTCTCAATGCAAAAACCAAACAATTGGCAACGGAAAACTGTTTATTTCATAATAAGTCAGGAGCATATTATTGAGGAAGTCATTGCCTCAAAACTGATTGCTTTTTAACAAATACTTAGCCTATGAGTAGGTCAATGAGCTAAAGCTATTCGTGCTTAGAAATAAGTGTAGACTATGAATCAAATATTTCCTCAAACAATATATTTGATGAAGTGATCAGGCTCATTAAACACGGTGCAAGGCAGAGGCGGATGAGGTACACATTGCATACGTACTTAAACGATTAAATTTAGTCCAAAACTACGCAATCTAAAACATTTATAATGATGATAGATGATGAAAAATAGAGAGCATAACTCAAACTTTTCCTCATGCAGCTCTTGAAGCCGCCCTCATGATATCCATACTGTGGTCATAAGGGGAGAACTTTTATTTTCGTAGTAGAAGTATTTTTATTTAACGTCCTTCGACGCCTTAGATAATTTCGCACATACTGTCTGCCACTTTCAGACAGGGGCTACAGCACTCGGACGATTAGGAGGATCACCCCTCCAAACTCGAACCGAGCCCAACGACGCCAACGAGCCCAACTTCGGTGATTGATCGGAAACCGGTGTTTCCATCGTGGCAGGCCGTTTCCCTTAATTTTCGTTTGGTTAGTAAACCATTTGGAAAATCACAATCTTATTAATACAATAAATTCCTAATTTAAATACTTGGTTAAGTCTAATTGCTAGTTATTACAGAGAATTATTTATACTTCTACGGATTTTTTCATTCATAGCTCTTTAGTACTTTCTCACTAGACTTTCGAGAGTCTCGTGACGGCAGTCCCGTCTCATCTCGCGAAATAGGTATTGTCTCGAGTCTCGTCTCGAATTTCCGACCTCGGTCTATTCTCGATCTCGAGACTAGACTTGAGACGAATGTCTCGTGAAAAAAAACTAATCCATTGGCCTACGTTGAGGGATATTTACCTCAATTTTTTCCTTCAATTATATTTTTCACAAACCCATTGTGCCTCAGGGTGTGTCTATTCCATCAGGTCTTCTTTTCTGTATGGGGTTCCACATGGTTCTTTCGACTTCTACTCTTCTGTATAAATCTTCATTTTTTATTTTATCCGTCCATTTGATCTTCAACATTCTCCTTCAACACCATTTTTCGAATGTTTATACTATTTTCTGGTCTAGTTTTCCATTGGTCGATGTTTGTGACCCATAGAGTGCAACGTTCCACACGAATGTTTCCACGTACTGTTTCCTCGTTCATTGTCCTATCTTCTTTAAACAAAGTAGTAATCAAAGAAGATAAAATATCATAAACACTTTCTTAGATTGGCTTATTCTACATTTGATGGTCGTTTTACTTCTTCCGTCCCACACGATGGAACTTCCGAGGTAAGTGAAGAAATACACTTGCTCTAATTTCTCTCATCTGTGTAACTTGCGTATTCAGGTTATCTCTACCGCATCGTTAGATTTTGGTCTTCTCCTTATCTATTTTTTTCTTAAATCGACGGATAAAATAACAAATGAAGAAGTATACAGAAGAGTGAAAGAGGAAAGGATTATATGGAACACTACACAGGAAATTAAACCAGGTAAATAGGGCGCACTCTTATAGCATAATGGGGTTTGTGAGGAATATAATTTAAGTAACCATAATGGGAATTGTCCCAAGAGGTTTAAAAGGAAAAAAAAATGTATTCTCAATGAAAAAGAAAATAGTTTACTTATCCTCAATTTGATGTATTGGATGATCAATTTACTCACCACGCCTATGGCGCTGGAATAATTTTACACCAGGCTTATCTTTCAGTGGCATTCATGACTCTCAAGCTAGCGTCAAATTAAAAGCGGTGCAATGAGCGTAAATAGAAATTAAAGTCCTTAGCATTCCACTTATCCTGAGTAAGACTCATTTAACTTCAGTTTAGTATTCTCTTCTTCCTCTCTATTCTCAGTGATATACCAACTTCCTAAACACATAGTCATTAATTAGATGGCTGTTTGATATCTGAGGACGTTTATATCTCCTCTTTGTACCTAATTAGCGTGATTTTGTGGCACTAAAGCCTTGTGGGTAACCGTAAGCGAAGCAGACTTGAACTAGTCTCTATTAGGGCATATGCAGCTTAGTTTATTAAGAGCAGACCCTAATTGATCTCCGTAATGATCGCCTCAAAAATACGCTAATTATTTCGTATTACGTGAGCTAATACTTCACCGTATCGTGTCTCTAAATAAAGACCATATCTATAAATTATTGAACAAACACTCATTCATCTAAAATGGCTAAAAATATAGCATGAAAAATTAAATTACTAAATTAATTAAAGTTCTGATAATTAGGGTTTTTTCAAAAACATAAAAAATCTGAAATAGAGTTTGCAGCCATAAATTTGGTATGAACATAGTGTTGATTGAAGAAATAAAGAGTAGGCAGTGAAGGTGATTGAAGCGAATAATATGGAGTAAATGTGATGCTGCAGGCCGTTTTGGAAGTAGGAATGCTGGAAAAAGTAGAGAGAATGAAAATTTTTGGAGTTATGAAGAGGGTGTCAGGGTAACCTTACATCTACTGAATGCTTCCCACAGGTTGAAAATGGCAGGTAGATCTCTAGATATGGAGGTTATCTGCGAAGTCTCAGCGTTTTTTCAACGAATATAAGCAGTCATGGACAAAGATAATCGAAATATAGCGGACAGACTGGGAAATTCTTGTATGTAATGGTCTAAAAATGCTTCAAAAACCATGACCGTGACCTGGCCATAGGCAGTCTGCAGCTAATAGGAAGAAAATAGTCCTGAGAAAGGAGACAGCAGCCTTCCTACAGATGTGAAGTATAATTTCTTCAGAAGAAGTTCAGCATTGTGAGATTGAAGACTTCCCCGGCGAATGGTTAAAATGTATAGCTCTCCGGTTTATCGCTATGCTAAAAACTAATGGGGCCAGATTCGTACGATTCGTACATGAAACATCGGTAGAAATGTAGAGTTTGACCTGGTGGAGAATCCGAACAGAGTTCACCAATGAGTCCACCGTTTTAAATCCCATTCAAAGGCCTGGGTTTTCATTTTTAGTGCTTGTCACGTTGCACTCAAGATAATATCGCGGTTTCAGAGAATAACAACGACACTTCCGGCATTTAAATTCACAACATCAGAATGCGACACCATTAATCTATCCACCACCTATGGTGGTTGAAGTGATTTTTATTTACAGATTTGCGTAAAACTTTATACATGCGTTTTTATCAGTAAAATCTTTAGATAAAGGAGAAAAAACGGCAAGTTACAGATTTGGTTTCTTTGCAATTTAATGCTATTTTAACACGTATTTGTATGGCACATGACATATATTTTTAAATAATTCTATTAAATATGCATATATTTTCTCCTAAGCATGAAATAATGCGCTTCATATTACATATTATTATGGTCAATAACAAGCATCAAGATATCTTGCCGAGTAAAAAAGATATGATTTTCACTTAAATTTCTAATTCCGTGCCGAAAATCCAAGTTATAACGATACGTTTATAAAGGCGTAAATTTTAAAATATAATTATAGCATAGTTTACATGACTGCATGTATGATGATTTCCACCGCATAAACAGATGTACAGATAAGAAATGTGGTTCAAGAATGTTTTTTTTATCTACTTGAAAAGTTATTAAAATATATATACACTCAGTGACTCACAATTTTCGTTCAATCCACCTTAATCTCCTTTTAACTGTTAGATAGCCAATCAATAATGCATGCAACATATATATATACCCATGTCGCCGTTTACTTTCGGGGTCGGCACTTTCAAAACTATTTTTCTCTCCCTTCTCTCTCCAAATTTTCCTCTCGAAATATCTTGATCTGACCTACCTATAAAAATTTCATAGCCTATTCTAGCTTCCCTATCCTTGCATACCTTTTTCGCTTCAATTACACATATCTATTGCTTAACATACGCCCTCCCGTCCTTACGATTCCTAATATTCATACTTATATGGGTATCTCCACAATATTCACTCGTGACTTTCTACCCCAAACTCGCACACCTTCACTTTTTATTAATAACGATACTTGCTAGATTTTTCAAGTTATTTTTGCAAAATTTACTCATTAATTATCACTGAAATGCTAATATTCATTTTAGCCCCCATAAGAAAAAAAGCATGAACGTCGAAACTGCGGAGTGTTAGGATAGGATAAACTGTGCCACGACGCGTAACGGGAGTTGCCTCCAGACGTCGCGACGCGTCGAATCAAGGGAGACAACCGTATGACTAATTAGAGGCGCTGCGGACGCGGAATTAGTCCTCACCTCAGAAGGAAGGACAGAAAAGCCCACGCGCAACTTCATTAGAAAGTTAGTACCAGCATAGTAATGAATTAGGTCTAACATCAGAGTGAAGTTATAGCCTACCTATCATAATGTGATTGATAGGTCTCTCTAAGGAGATTCTTATTTCTAACCATGAAAAATGCCTGAGTTAAGCAAATAGGAAAAGTGAAAATAGAGAAAATTTTTCGAGAGAAAATAGTATAAAATCCCAGCAATGTATACATGAATGTATGATTCATGAATGGTATCAATTCATAGAGCCTAATTGAATAATGCCTGTTAATATCATTTTTCGGTTCATAAACCCATAAGGATAGGCTATAAATAACACATTCAGTAACTAACTAACAGTCTGATATGCGGGACCAAAAGCACATGTATATCCCTTTTAAGGAAAGGGATGGTGAGGTGGCTAGAGTACTGGTTTCTCATTCACAGGACCCTGTTCGAAACCCGGCATTGGTTTAAGAATTTCATTTAAGTCTCGAATCCCACTTAGTCACCAAGGTGCGAGGACATTTAGATCAATATCTAAGGAATACCGTGCAAGCCGCCTCCAGTGTGTTTGCCAAGGATGGATTCCGCACTAGACATTAAAACACTCCCAGCTCTAGGTCGAACATCAAATGTTCCCCTGGCCGCTAGGCAAGGAACAAACAAAGGCCAAACCAGAAATCTAGGTAGTTCTACTATGACAAACACACTTACATGCAGTACACGGATTAAGATGCTACTACTGATTAGTATAACTTATCTTATTATACCATTGATACTATGAGATAGGAATTTATGTTGAACAAAAAATCATGGAGGGGGGTATTTCAAGCGGGATGTGGTAATAATTATAAGTCATTAGGTACAGAATTTTGTCCGTCAGACGGGACATTAAAAACTGGTCCCCTTGGCGCCTTTCAATAAGTTTTTTTTAAACTTAACTTTTCTTTAACCTTCCTTCTCCATTCTATAAGTAATATTTTCCTTTCTGTCAGACACACGTATCAATAATGTCAAAGATTACCTCTGTTGTATGTCGCCGCCACAAATAATTAACCAAGCATTCAGTTGATATCACATTATCGGTAAGCTATCTAACAGATCAAGGAAATCAAGCATAGCATACACCTATCATGGGCGCGATCACGGTTCTCCATAACGCATGTGGTCGCGATATCGCTATTTTACAACTTCTCTCACGAGAGCGAAAACGTGATTGCCATTTTTAAAATGTGTCCATTGTTTAAAATCGCTTATTTTAATTGGTGAAGTGTCTCCTTTAAACAGTACCTGTGAGAACTTCCTTTCTAGAGCCGTGATAGAACCGTGATTCCACGGGCATGCATGACGTCTAAAGGCTGTTTTACACGAAAATTAGGTCATCACTGAAATCAGTAATGAAATCAGCGCCGTCAAATCGGAAATAAATTCTGAACTTAATTCGAATTGGATGCCTCGAAGCCTATTATACTTAATATTTTTATTGCACAGTGTCACTTTCCGGGAATTTTCTGAATTATACAACCTAAATTAATTGTGCCATATTTTTTAGGCCTAGGTACCTTTTGTGCCTGCAAAATACCTTCTAAACAATATTCGGTAAACTAATTATGTTGAATTGTCATTAGATGCCATAATAATTAGGTGATTGAAGAGCTAAAAATAAGAACTCTGTCCTCTCAAAACTCTAGAATAATCAACTTGTCTTTTATTAGTCGTTCGATCCAAGAATCGGATGGAAGATAAGTCTCGTACTTATTACGGTTTTCAGTTCTGAAAACCGATTTTGATTATTTTATCTGTTACGATAACACCCTTCCCATGGCGCAATATTAAGCATAATGAATTTTAATCAACTATTGGCACTGTAGTAAGCATTGATTAGGGCCCTCGAGTAGCCTGAAGTGGCCTTAATCCCAGGTTATAGAATTTCTTACTTTAGGAAAGAAGAAAAACTTATTTTACTTTTATTAATACCTAATACCTCAGAATTTTATCCCGCAAACCCATTCTCAGACGGTAAATCAATCCAAGAGAGACTTCTAGAGACGATGTTTTCTTCTCTTAACAGCTGCTGCTGAAGTTCCACCTTCACTTCAGTCTAGGGGGAAAGTTCCCTCAGCTTGTCAAGAGAACTCTTGGACTCAGGAAGAGTGAAGAGGTTGTAAGCAGGTTTGAGAAAAAGTTGTATAAAGGGGTCGGAAGTTTCGAGTGGCAATGCAAAGGCGAGCAAACGATTGGCAGAGTGTCATGAAGCTGAAAGTTAAGGACACTCAGAAAACCAGTTGCCAAAAAGAACCGAAGAATCAGATCCGGGCCAATTACCATAACCCCTGCGAGAATGAAGCGAATTGATGCTTAGTACATACTATCTTAGGATATCGGTGAACTAAAAAAAAATTATTTTGGTAAATATGGTATTTTCCAGCATTAATTCGTGCAAGTTATTCTACTTTACAATTTCTTAATTCAACCGCATATAGTTGTGATTTAAAAATGAAATTGTATGTAAAATATGCAAAGGATTTCATTTTCTAGTCAGTCCTTCTCAATTTCTTTCTTCAGACAGCATAAAATTCCCATTATCAGAGGAAAACATTCTTGCTCCAGACATAAACACGTCACATCTTACACGTATGGATGAGGCAAAAGGAAACTGAAGAGCCATATGCAATTAGGAAATCGTTTCAAGTACGATAGCAATTAGGTGGCAACTCAAAATAATTATAGGTCTTAAAATATAAGGAGAATGCATCACAAGATCCATGATAGTTTCATGAATCAGTTAATCTAGATGGTTTAACATAACATAATCATTTGGAGTACCAAGAACCAAATTCTACTAATGGGATTGGACATAGAGATCTTCAATTCAATTAGAAGACTAAACTTTTAAAATGGAAGATTAATTGCATGGATTCCTCCACGAGAAAACTCATAGGATATGTTCAATATTTTCAAACAAAACTTACAAAAACTGCATAAGTCAACAACCAATGTAATGGACAGGAGCAAGCATTAGGTGATAAAGGAAATAGAAAGATGTACTCCTACTTCATCTTCCAGCAGAAATGAGCCGGTGCAGGATAAATAACGTAATCAATCAGTCCAAACTTCAAACAAGCTGACCTAAAAACAAAAGAAAAACCATGTATTTTTAGATGCCTTATTTTTTCTTCCGGAGAAAAATTTTGCAGCCGCAGATGGACGATGTAAGCGCAGTATCGACGCGAGTAATAACTGACATCTGAGAGGAAAACAGGCAGAACTACTCTCGCAGGGTAAGGGGATCAAGGGGTATGACTGACACATTTCCAAAGAGAAAAGGAAGGGTGCAGACGGTCGAACCTGGTGATATTTCTTCCAGGGTCAAGCGCGTTGTTGATGAGATGATGAAAGATGTAGCTTTCTGGGTCATCATGAGTGGGCGGCAGAGATGATGAGGAGGAGACTATTTCATAACACCGCTCTTCCCCTTCAGAGCAAACTTCACTTTCTCATTTCTTGATTAGTCATCGGCACACAAGGCCAACTGTTAAGGTCGCTACCGTAGGTCACCAAAGATAAATACTTCATTAGGTGAGTGAGGTGGTATGTTCGGGTAGTGTACACAGCTATTTTGTGCATTACTTGAGTCACAACTAAAGGGAACATGCATAAAATGTTTACATATATGCCATTAGTTAATTTACCACAAGTTAAAAAAGCATAGCTGTAGTTTTTTAAGGAGTTTGGTCAAATTGATCCAGTGACTTATAACACCTATTGCCAACGTTTCAATTTATTTCGAAATCTTAATCAGAGAATTGGAATCATTAAAAAGTGTAAAATTACACAGAGAAAAAATCATTAGCCTTGACCGAGACTCGCCCCCGACTCCCTGAATATCGTGCCGAGTGCTTTAGCCAGTGAAGTGAGGCGTTCTTCTCTCTGAGAATTTTTTTGTAAGTTTAAAGGAGCATGATGTTCAAAACTACCAGACATGCAATGTGAGCAAACAGTCCAAAGCGCGCGTACAACTATATCGAGGAGTCCGGATTTGATTCCCACTCAAGGTGAATTATTTTTCCTCTGTGGAAGTTCGCAATTATGTGCACCGTTAAGGTAATACCGTGGAGAGTCCCGGGATCCTCAAAGTTTGTATTAAGTACATGAAAAGTTACAAAATATTTCAATATTCAACCATTGTGCTCATCAAGCATTTTATTGAACATGAAGCAAAAAAAAAGGATGCATGCACAAAAAAAGCAAAAAATTAACATGTTAAGCTATGGAGTGACATAAATTGACCAATCCCTCAGCAAAAAACTACAACGACGCAAAAATTTATTCCTCATTATAGGGTGGAGACTGTGTTCAAAGAAGGTAGGACTACGAACAAGGTATCTGTACGTAAAATGCTCAAAATCAGCAGCAGTACGTAAAAACATTCACATGGAGCGTGCTTTTCTCTGGATCGGAAACATTGACCGTTGGAAAAACAGACCAGAAATTATTAAAAGCACTCAAAACCTGGTGTTGGAAGAGAATGCTGAAGATCAAATGGACAGATAATATAATACAGGAAAAAGTTTAAAGAAGAGTAGAAGAGGAAAGGAACGCATGGAGGACTACACAGGAAAGAAGAATGAGATGGATTGGGCACAATTTGAAGAAAAAATGGGTTTGTGAGGAATACAACTGAAGGAAAAATAGAAGAAAAAGTTCCTAGAGGAAGGCCAAGGAATAAATATACGGAAACACAAAGAGAAAAGTAACTAAGAGGAACTACAAGGGAGTAAGGGAACTACCATATAGAGCTTGTATCAGATAGGTAAGGATTCTGGGCTGCAGAATGTGTTGAAATACAGTGTCTCAATTATTCTCAGCATGTTGAAATTCTAACAAGTAGAGAAGCAAACATTTAAACTGATGACATTAGAGTAATCTGCATGATAGAAATTATTTCATTCTTTACATGATAGCCTTCAATTAAATATCTCTGGAGTTTGCTCAAATATCTTGGTCAACTTTAAGCGTAAATAATGAGATCTCTCGTGAAATATCACTAAGAATTTCTACAGGTATATAGTATGAGAAACTACTAAGCTCTAATATCCTACAGAAGTAATCCAAACTTAAAATACACAAAAAAGTCATTAGGCCAGTTGTAACATAAGGTTGCGATACATGGACGTTTACACAGAAAAAAAACACTTGAAATGTTTGAAAGAAAAATACTTAAGAAAACTTTTGGATCAACATAGGTGGAAGGGTATGAATTTACATTGCATAATCAAAAGAGAATGAGCTAAAAAAGAAGCAGCCATAGTTCGCGTCATAAAAGCACAAAAAATCCGATGGGTAGGTGACATAATATGTGTGGCAGAGGAAAGATTGACAAATAGAATTTGTGAACGGAGGGCAAGATATAATTAGACCCAGTGGGAGACCTAAGAAAAGATGGGGAGGCGATGTCACAGAATATTTAAAAAGAACGAACTTTTCCAATTGGAAGGAGCTAGCAAAGGATAGAAAATTCGCGTTAACTGTTGGAAAGGTCAAAACCCATGGAGTTGTGCCAAAGGAAGAAGAGCATGATGGAAAAATTTTCTGAAAAGTCGAACAAATAATTCATATGCATATTCAGTCAAGCGCAGGCTTAAATATAGTGTTTAAAAAGTGCATTGACTTCTAAAAAGATCACGCGATCCAAAACGGAATCTCAATGATCTGACGTCACCGCACGGAATTGCATCTCTGTTCTATGTATATTTCGACAGGAATAATTCAAATCATACCAGTTCGTTGCCTTCAACGTTGGCAATAAAAAAGACTATTTACATCTAAACTGATTAAATCAGCTATACTTGAAAACGCGTCGGATTTTCGGCAGATATTCCGTTCTGTGACGCCATTCGCTATATTTCTGATGACGCAGTGTTTTGATACGGTAGAGTGCTCGCAATTTGTAGCTAGAAATATTTTCGTAAAAAAACGTTTATTGTTTAACAAATGTTGGTTCCTTATATTTAAAAAAAATGAGCTTTGTATGCGATAGTCTATTAAATAAGTGCATATTCCCCAAATACGCTGAAAAAAATATAAAAAAGCTGTGATAATGCTCAATAAATATTTTTAGCAAATTTCCTCCTTGAAGCAATGTTCGTAAAACAATTCCACAAAGAAAACAAGAAATCAGGATGGAATAACATCGAGGTTAAACATTCTCTGCTCAGAATTGTGGGTAAAATTGCTCGCCTGCAAATCCCAGGGTCGTGAGTTCAGGTCCATCCGAAGTGATATTTTCAACGTTCAGGAAATAGTCGCTCGATTTTTCCCTACATAATTGCTACTTAAGGTAGTTTGAGGGAGATATTTATATAGTCATAAGAAATATCATTTTCTAATTATATTTCACAATTTAATCAGTTATTAGAAGCACAGGGTACCTATAGTAATATTGATGACCGTAAGATTATGTTTTCAATGCTTGAAATTCTCAGTATTTCATATTTGAGGCTTTAACTGAACGTCTTTTTTTTCACACTGAACACTTCTTCACCACCTAAATGATTTTGCAATTTTATAAAATGTTTAACGATGAGTAATATTTTTAAATAATTAGGAAAACTTACTAACTACACACCATTCACACAGTTAAATTGTTCACGTGATCTCTGTTTGGATGCATTTTAACATTTTAACGATGTATCTCCGGAGCGCAAAGTCCAAAAAGTAGAAACCGTTTGCAATTGGATATCGTACAACTGTTAAAACCAAATTCATCAAATTGTATATTAAATGAACTCTTGATCACAATACTTCCATGCGTTAAGTAATTTTTTCTGGGAATTGAATGTTAGAAAAAAATCTTTCAAAAACGTCAGTGGTCATAGCTATATATGAATTGTTCTCGAGTTAAATTAATATATAAAATTCGCCAAGAATGAACAAAATCTGGTCATAGCCATATTACTTTTGTCATTTCTTGAACTTTGAAGTAAGGTACCCTCACTTCCGCCCAAGTGAAACTTGCACTTGAAGGCAAAATTAGCCTCCGATTAGCCTCATAGATTTCTCGATGACAGTAATAAATCAAAACTTGTAATTCACATGCGAGCAGTCGCGAGTCGCATCATGGAATCGAATTCAGTAGCGGTGTATCATCAAACATAGAAATGGCTAATGTTATTTCAAAGGTAAATCTTGTTTCCATTAGTTTCAATTACTAGTTACTCCAACCCTCCGTTCATTCAGCTAATAAGGACACGGGCTGATTAAAAAAAATGGCTCTCCGGAGTCATTAGCGCAAATGACTCAAGCACTTAGGAACTAATCCATATCTCTGTCCCCGACATGATTGTGAATCTAGTGAGTTTTGAACGAAAGAATTCGTTCGGATGCAGCGCAAGACGAGGCTCATTCCCACTCTGAGCTGCAATTAAGGTCTATTTAGTGAGATGTTTCACTATTCATGAATAAGACCATATTCGAACTTTATTTTTTAATTCATGAAGATTTTGTAATTAAGAAGTATATTTTGTTAAATTTAAAACTCGATAACGGATATGTAGGTGGAAAGGTGATTTATTGTTCTGTATTATGTGGTCAACTTGATTGAATTTTATGTGAAGTGAATAATTAACAAAAACTACCTTAACTTTTACGAGAAAGGGTATCAGGCAGTATGTCAAATCAATAATCAGAACATGCTGTATGTACTAATTCATACCATACTGCTTTTTAATAGTGAGGTTTCCTAGAATATTTATTTTGCCTTCCAAAATGAGCCAAACCCAGGTTCTTGATAAGTGTATATTTTACCACGTTTTTATTAGTTCGGTTTCCGTCTGTAAGTCCTGGTGGAATATTGCACCGAGTTTAAACTAACTTCCCGATCAGCTAGATACTTGAAATTTTAACCATAGCTTAGAAGTAGATGGAAATGAAATATTAACTATCTATTATAACATTTAATTGATTAATTACTTAACAATTAATTAATTAACATATTTCCTGATGTGCTAGTACAGGCTTGTAATTTCAACCATAGCTCAGAAGTGGATGACAATGCAATGTTAGCTACATGTTATAACGATTAATTAATTAATTAACGATTAATTAATTATTTCAATTTCACACAGAGTCAGCTGAACATAATCTGAAATACATTGGGAATTTCCTATGTGTCCCTGTCAGAGTCTCATCAAGATGTATAAAATCGATTGTAAACTTTCACCCGGGCATAAGACTAAAAAGCAGAAAATAATTTGCCCTCGGCCCTTCTAAATGTTTAGGGTGAATTTTTAGTGGTTATGGAGATATTTTTAAGACTTGAAGAGAAAAACGTGGGGTGCAGACAGTAGATAATAGAAGTAGATAATCCGGATGAATTCCCCAACAATTTCAATGCATTTCAAATGGTATTAACTGTGGGAGTTTGCTCAACGAAACCTGGTGCCTTTACTCCTACTTAATTATCATGGGTTGCCTGCGCCCCATGTTTTTCTCCTCAAGTCTTACAAATATCTCCATAGCCACTAAAAATTCACCCTCAAAAATTTAGAAAGGCCCAGGAAAAATTATTTTATACTTTTTAGTCCGTTTTAAAAACTTGGCATATTATAAAAAATTATTTAATTAATTATTTTTATCTACAAATGAACAATCTACAACGGCGTAAAAAGTAGGCTATCAAAAATTTGAAATTAATTACAGTATCAGATAAAATGCCGTGAAAAGATAAGATTCTGTTAACATACTTCAATTCAAAAGGAATTTAAATTTTAAACATATCTCTTGTTCTGACATAACTACCTACTTAGTTAAATATTTTTTATTGACACAGATATAATATGTTCTCCAGAGAGAGATTTAAAATTTTCCCTTCATTTATTAATTTATTATTTCAATTTTAATTATTCAAAGAATTCATAGGGACTTCGGTTTTATTTCTCATTTTCTCTAATTTTCGAAGCAACCCATTCATTCATTAACGATAGTTATTATAATTAAGTCAGTAAATTTCGCGCAGTTGAAACTACCGAATACACCTTCCAAAATTACGTACGAAATAAATCACGCGCTTGATAAATGTACTGTTTTTGATCCGCGGGTACTAAGTGCAAATATCCCATTCTTTTGCAGATAAAGGTTTTGATACAGCTGACTGGAGAGGGAAAGAGTTTCTCCATTAATTTTTGCGTTCGTTTTCAATTTTCGTGTATCTCATAGATCTTTATTTTAATTATTGCTGCAGTTTTCCTGCGAAAAATATCGGAAGGTAGCACCCAGTATTATTTTTAATCAAACTTTGGACTATCCTTCTCCGAACGAAGCCGAACTGTGAGAATTTAATTTAATTTGTCCCGTCCATTGTAAATGGAAACAACAATCTATCTCAGAATAGTGTTCCAATTAATTCTCTGAAATTGTTTGGAAATCAAAGAGATGAGAATAAAGACGAATCGATCACATTTCATTTTATTGATGTTATAGAATAGAAAATAACTCAGACAGCTATTTCATGGGAGACTGGAAATACAGAGAGAGAGAAATGATCAGAACGAATAATTCAAGGAGTGAATAATAACCTTATTCGTGGAAGTAACTCTAAAGGTGGCCCTTGATTTCAACTTTAAAAATTAAGATAATTCCAGGTATTACTGGAGGAAAAATTGCGTTTTAAGGAGGTTATTATGTGTATCAAGACCGGCACGTCTAAGTAATTTTCTTATTTGAATGTCTCCATCAAAGATTCTGGGGAGATAATTCATATCAATTCGACAAAATTTGGTTTGAAATAAATGACCAAATAACTGTTACATGTCAAATTAGTGAAATTAAAAATCAGCTTTATACCACGCATGACTTGTCAACTATGCATGTTATGCTAGTACATATATCTACGGCAGCTTTGTATGAGAAACTGTGCGAAGCAACCTAACACGTTTCCTGAAATCTTTCTACATTTTTATAATGCCTTTATTGTGTAAAACAAGCATTATCACTCTACAAGCACGATAAACTAAAAAAAATAAAAAGTGAGTAAAATACTGCTCTCAAAATCCTGGGCCATTTTAGAAAATATTCCATAGGATTTGTCACAAACTATCGTGTGTACTCACAGAAGTTTAGGAAGAATAAATATTTCTCCAGCAATAACGCCCCGTCAAAAACATCCTCCTCTAATGCACAATAGATAATGAACATAGGATTTCCCGTACCACGGAAATTCACTGTGCAACATTCACAATCTAAAAGACGGAGGAAAATAGTAGGTATAATTTTCTTAAATTTAGCAAAAAACACGGAAGTGAAACGCCACTTCAATAGTTTTATTCTCAAAGGCTTTTAATCGCAAAAGATTTCTAATATCCTCACGGGAAACTAAAATATTTTCTTTAGAATAGAAAAGATGATCTGAGGGTGATAAATTCTGCCAAATTTTGGAGCTCAAAGAGTAAATAAAGTTCTAAAGCCTTCCGCGTTTCTTAGAGAGAATCCGAAGTATATAACTGTGTATGTTTCAGTTCGTGAGCATGAATACTTAATGGATATTGCATTCGCTTTTGTTTACGAGGGAAACACCATAAAACACCTACAAAAATTTCACCAAAGAATCTTACCCGTGTCAAAACAGTAGTATTCATGGAGTATTGGGCTACTTTGACGGCAAAGGTCGCTCCAAATCCTAAGGACCCGGATTCGAATTCAGAAAGTGTCTGAGATTTTTCCCTGGGATTAGTGATCTCAGGGAAAAATCTCCTACTTGGGTGCTATAAGGTGATTCCATCAAGTAAATTGTCCCGTTTGTTAACCGTAGGCTAAAGCCCAAGCTAAGTTACTCTTCACGCATCCTTCGTTCTCCAAATAATACTCCCTTGATCAATCTACTCATCTATCCTTAATGGCGCACATGACCTCAATCGTTTATTATTTAGGATTTGATTTATGTTGAGTTATTCCCGTATTGAGTGTTTTTATGTGTTGACCAAGTGATTGATTTATGAGTGAAAAGCATACGCAAGGAAGTTAATCTATGTTGGTGAGGAATGATTTATATGTGTTATTTGAGTGAAGTGTTTATTAATTTGTTTGTGAGGTACAATACAGTGTATTTACATGTGCAGTCAGGTCAACAAAAAAATAAATAGATCTTTTAATAGCAAGTACGATTGTTATAATTATATTTAGTAGGGCTACCTAAAATTTCCCGTAGCGGAGCAGATCCAGTGAAAGAAAAGGTTAGCGACATTATTGTGAAAAGGGTGATGTTATAATATATACAGATTTAGACGTACGAACTATTTCAAATACTTTGTGTCTGATTCTTTTGAACGTCCCCAATATTATGATGCTATTTTATGCTTTTACAGAGATATTAAGATTAAAAAATATCTGTTGTAAGATTTTAGGTGTGGTCTCATTACAGTAAAATATATTTTGGAAACATTTTATCTCATTTCCCCAGGTTCGGCAACCCTATACAGAAGTATTTTGAATTTACACCAGCTAACATCCAGAACACAATGCAAAATTCTTTTGTTACTTAGCTATATATTGGGTATATAAAGCCGAATATGTAGAGGGGAAAAGCTGCACATCTTTAATAAAGTAATCACCAGGTATATTTTCACAAAATCTATTTCTTTTGCTTCGTGTAAGGGAAAAATTATGGCTCCCAAATTCTGGGAAAAGATTGCCTAATCCAACGTATCATATCCATGTCCTCACCTTGCATACATAATCGTAATACCAGCTTCAATTCCTTCGACAGTTTTTTCACAGGCTTTCTAACTTGACGGAACAGCTCCTAGCTCACTCTAATTTCGATGTGCCGAATCACACGTTCATCTGCGGAAAAAAACCATGACCATGAATTACAAATATTTTTCTTATGCTCCGTTTAGCCTGAGTTGACGGATTAGAATTATTATTCAAAATGTTTTGAACTGTTTGTCTTCCTATAACGTTTACAGAGGGTGTCATATCGCATGAGTTGTCAGTTTGACCATCCTCTCCAAAAGGCCTAGTCCCGACACAGCCGCAGGTGGAAAAGCACCTTTTTGATTGTGCCTGTAATCTTTATGACATCCTTCCTCTCATGAAACGTAAGTGCAGGACAACTGTAGGAGGATTACTGTAGAGAAAATTCATCCTGTATGTGTGTTTCTCCCTGACCATCGTCGGTAGGAATCGGTACGCGGCAATCCTTTGTCCTTTCTTCTACTTGTACTCTAAGCCGTCCACTCTTCCATCCTTTCTTTAATATTCAGTTTCACTCTTTGCCTAACACCCCTACAAACCCATGACGGGAGGAATAGTCAATCTCGAAGCTGTATTGTAGGCCGTAAAAAGAGGAAAAAATAATTGCATACTCCACTCGAGAACCTTGCACTTGCGAGGTTGATTTTCACACTTAGTCCCATTTCCAAACGTCCAAAGCTTACGTAGTAAGCAGAAGAAGACGAACAGTAATAATGAGTAGGAACTATTCGGCTCATGACGTCGGAGTTAAGACAAATCATAATTGCATAAAAAAGTGTGTTCCAAAAATAAACAACAAATAGTATTTAAAGATGAGCACATTAGAACAAAATTTCTAAATTATTCTGAATAGGGTTTTATACAATCTCCTCAATTCAGGGCCGTTAAATTCTATACGAAATTCATGATTTTCATTTAATGATGACAAATAAAAGCAAATAAATACAAACTGAACTGTTAACATGAATGCATCGTGAGTCCATATAAATATAATTTTATCACAAAATAAATATGCAATAAAGGATATTTATTCGAGATTTAGAGAGAGAGGTTTTGTGAAAATGGCCTGCATGTACTCTACCTATATGCAAATGCTATGTACTCTACCTATACGTAAATATTTCACAAACTATTGCACCTATTGTCAAAAGAAACTATAAAAATAAGTGTATCTAAAACTCATTAAAATCACAAAATATCAAGTATTATGGGAGCAGTAGACGATTAAATTTTCCAAACGGTCAAAATGACCGCTCAGGCGCTTCTAAAATTGTACGTTGATCCATTATTCAACAGAAGTTGAGAGACTACTAAAAAAATATCCCAAATTCTACTAAAAACGTTCTTAAAAATTACGCAGCAACTAAACTTGGATTCCCAATATCACATGATTTACACCATTTCCATCGAGGAAATATTGATAAATTTATTTAACAAGCAGACGGAAAAATGAGAAGAATATCACTAGCCCACGGCTCCGTAATTAATTGTTTACTCTTGATAGTTGTTTATTAGGCACAAGACCTCGAGGAGGGACAATATTGCGATCTCTGAGTCAATTATATTTACACTTGACTCACACGATGTGCTTCGATGAATAATGATTAGGTTTTGAAGCGAGTTAGATGTTCCAAAAATAATTCAAAAAAACAAAAACCCTGAGGAGAAAATTCATACTATTTTCATGAAAATTATGGTTTTTAGCCAGAAATTTGAGGAAAATTTGGAGCCAGAAAAAGCATAAAAATGTTCCATAATTAATGTCCAATTTTATTGTTTGCATTTGTAGTTCCTCATACCCATGGCCTAACACTTCTCTTCATTCGCTTAAAAGAAGTTTATTTTTATTCGGGATTAATTCGTTACTGGCGGAGTTGCAATACGTTACAATATCCACCCTGCCATGGGGTAAGCTAGGGAGAGATTGCAGTTGCTTGATCAGCCGCAATTCAATTAAGAGGCCTAATTCTTGTTCATAGCTTACCGCAAGGACAGGTAAGGATAAGCTAAACTCTCTAAACCGCACCACTCCTAAACTACTCCGATAATTTCTGGCACCCTGAAATTTCACCTAAACGGATTTTCACATTTTAATCTACAAATCTCATTTATGTTTCGGATTTTGGCTATCTTAAAAAATGCCAATATATACCATGAAATTTTAAAAAATAATGTATGCAAACAAAAATATATCCGCCGAGCAGAAAAGGGAAAACGAGACGAAAACATTTGCAGAAGAGAATTCCATCAAGAATGTTTAAGTACCCGTATGTCTTGTGAACCAAGCATGAATGTGTGTTATAAATATTTTTACAAGTTGAAATAACTTGAGCAGCTCATATTCACTGCCAAATACAGTTCAAAGGCTTGCAGAATCAACGTGATACGAAAACGAGTGTGACATGATCGGTCACATGGCCAATCCACGTTATTAATAATTTATAAAGAAATTACCAACATTTCAAAATAGGCTGTAGCTTAGACAACCTGGTCGTAAGTAACCTTTTTGACCTACGATGTAAAAACTGAATCTTTATCCATGCATAAAATTTAATACCAAGGTGTATTTTCCCCACCTCTAACTGCTTGCAGTTTTATCCAGTTCTTAAAGGCAGGTTTGCTCCGTACCTCACCAAGGAAACCTCAATTAGCAATGTATGCCAGTTTTTAATGCTGCCTTTGTGATTAAAATTTCAATTTTTTACCAACGCAACGTTTATTTTGGCGTTTTAAAATTAAATCGGAACGTTAAGTTACAACTGCAGAGAGCTCTCAAGCGAAATTTTCTTTTCCAAATAAGATATTTTACCTTGAAGACTTGCGAGGGCATATAAACCTCCTAGTCTTCCAAGGTTATTTTTGTTTTTGTTCGCATCCCAATACAATACTTCCAATGTAGACTTATTTGGAAAAAAACAAGCACAAATCAACGTTAAAACTCATGTTTTCATTAATCAAGGGCACAATTTCCACCACGAGCTATCACAATAGTTAGAGAACAGGTATGACTAGATTCTTATATCCACATCACTCTAATGACCATGAATTATTGACTTCAATGCTTTAGTAGTTCAATCTAAACTAACCAAATTTTAACATGATTTTTAGCATTAAGCATTGAACTAACTTAAGTTCCTCAACCGATTTCCCAATACTCAGGGGTATTATACACGTTCGAGAGCCATGTTGTGAGGGTCCACATTTGTAATAAGCCAAACCCTAGATTAACCCAATGTTTTTGCACAAGTATGCGTAACCACGCACCATGTCCATTGTGAATTTTTAAGTGAATTCACAATTATCATGCACTTATCGCTTTATCATACTTCACATGCCAACGGATGGGCATCATGCTGAGGTATGTTCAATAATGTTGGGACAATCCTCTTCGTGAGATCCGTATGGCATACTCAATCCAAAATTAAATAGATTGAGCGCTTTAAGAATCAATCCAATTTTCTATATCGCTATCCTTACCTCTTTATTAGAATGAATTTGCATCCGAAGAGCTCACCACCGCTCATCCAAAACTTCCATGGTGTGGGCTTATGCAGACAGTTTCATCGCTGCATCACAAAAAAGGTTCTGCATTCTGGTCCATCTGAGGATGATTCCTGAAATGAAATTCATAAAAAGTAGGTAAGACTAAAAGTAAACTTAAGTCTCATTAAATTACAAGATTTAATTATTGAAGCTTTATTTACAGCTAGCCTTTTGAAAAAGACCTGACATATTTAATCATAGATTAAATAATGTGTATTTTTATCCTTTGATTAGATGCTTTGCATGATCATTGGTAAAACTAGTGAAACTCTGAAGCTAAAAACTTCATTAAGAGAATATTACACCCTAAACTAGTAGGGCACAACATCATAAATGATGCTAAACAAAGGCGTCATCCAATTACTGACTTTATTCTCAAGTTTCCATTCACCCAAATGTTGTAAGTATCCATAAAACGTGACACTTATTTCAGCCAAACATTATTACCTCACACCTTGTAGAGACCAACAAAGAGAAAAATAGCCTTTCCAACTGGAAAAAATATGATTGAGTAGCCCAAGAAATATGAAGAGTGCCAACTTGGATCAAGTCTTTAAACTCAATAGCCATTTTTCCACGCTAGAAAAAATAACTGCTATGTTCAATTCCTTTTAATTTTCATATCATTTTCAATACTCCTCCTCTCCAGGTCTTAAGAACCAAGTGTATCATTTTCATCAAAGAAAGTGGTGATTATCGAATGGGTGGACACCTTACTTTGGAAGGGGGTCCAGGTTTTGGGAGGTCCGACGAGCATTCACATGGAGACCCGAGCGAGGAAGAATACATTTATACACATCTTACGCTTAAGTTGTACCCCACGAGCTACCAACAGGGAAAGTCTCCCGTCGTGTTTAAGGTGCTCCCATCCCAGTGCAGCCAGTAACTCAGTTATAACTTGTTTCTGCGAATAACAGATATTTATCAATCTGACGTATCAACTTTGAAAATTATCTCCTTTAATCAACTCCCTCTGAGAAGGGTCATCATTATCATTGGTCGTTCAATACTAAGATTGGTTGACTGCAGCCTTCCATCCTTCCCCATCTAATGCTAGTTCTCATACTCCCTGGTAGTTCTTCTTATGTATTTTACTATTAATTTGGTCAAAGTATTTATTCCTTGGAATTCTTCTTGGTCCTTTTCCCTCTATTTTTCCTTCAATTATATTCTTTACTAATCTATTGTGCCTCAGAATGTGCCGAATCCATTTAGTTCGTCATTTCTGTATTGTGTTCCATATGGTCCTTTCCTCTTCTACTCATCTGTAAAAATCGGTACCTCTGCTGATATTGTACTTAAACTAACTATATACAGGTTGTAGGGCCACCCAAAGGCCCTTTCATGCTTTATACTTTGATATTTCTCATAATATTTGTTTAATTATAAGGAGAATCAACTTTGAGCGATCCTTTAATCAACTCTTGCGATGGGTTTCAAATACTTGATATAGGTTCTAGGGCAGTTTTAAGGCCCTTTTACTTGATGCTAACTTCAGTTCTTAAGGTTTTGTCGTATCCGATGAGAGAATCTAATTCGAATATCACTAATAAAAACAGAAATATTTACGATACTTGTTTTCCAGCCGATTATTTGATATAATGACCAATCACGACAAAATCAATAAATTCACCAAGTATGTCAAAATCAAGGATAAATCGTGGATGTTCAAGGAGGTTTCGATTTCAAGCTTCCCCGAATTTCTGGGATTTCAAGAAGGTGTGGTCAACGTAATTTACATTCCACGCAGAGGATTGAAACTATAACTTAAATCCATAATAAAATGGGACACACTAGCTCGTGACAAACTAGATGACACTTCTGCCTCTTCTTGATACAGAGTAAGGAAGAATAGATTTAAGAAGGTTGGGAGAAGAAAGAGTGGATACGATAGGGATTCTTGAAAGGATGAGAGGGATGTTGTGTAAGGGCTCAGGGCGTGGCGAGGATAAGCGCAAAGGCGTTTGAGGAAAATAGGATGCGGGAGGGATGTGTACGGTACTAGATTGGGCAGTAAATATTTGGTTATTGAGGAATCGGGTTCCGGAGGGAAGATGCCGTGCATTGTATGTTCGGTGGAAGATCACATCGGAGATCATGTGAACGGCAGAGTATATATTGATTTTTGATCGACGACATGTTCAGCCAAGCTCATTAAAGGAAAAATTACATACCAATACGAAGAAAATGGTTTCAAAACAATAATTTACAATATATAAAGGAAAGTTATGGATTCCTATTATGCATTTTTATTAATTAAAACTACTGCATTCTTATTAATACGAATAGGAATTTGAATGGCAGGTTTAGGAAAGTAAAAGGTAATGCTTATCATTAAATATAAGAAAAAAAGAACTGAGCAGACTTAGAATTGGAAGTAAAAAATTTATACCTCAAGTCCTAGGCCGCTCGATTTTTGGGATGGCGAGAAAGTATGATAAAACATTGCCTGTTGACTCAAATTCAAAATTATTAACGTTAGGAACACTTCGTGTTTATACATATATAAACCAAGCTGACATATGAAATTTAATGCCCTGAATGCACTGAAACATCACAATGTTGAAGAAGCTGTATAAATTAAATTAGATTATCAGCCCAATTGCCTGACTATTAACTGAGAGGAGAGTAATACACACGTAAATAAATATTTAGCGTTTACAGTTTATTTGGTGGTTGAGGAGTAATATAAATATTGTAGGCTCAAAAATTCTTTAATGTTGAGAAGCCACATTTTGGGAGCCGTTTGTCAACTCTAACGTAAATAAAGCATTTACACGGAGATTTGCTAGCGCAAGAATGCTCAATCCAACCAGCCTGTAACTCGAAATTAATACTATTGTTTTCACACTATGTGCCGCATAGTGTTGGTTGTAAAACGTATGCAGGTATACTTTTGCATTATATTCATTCAGGCAAGCGTCAGAAAACTCAATTTTCTATAACATGACAGAAGATTCCGTATTTAAAGTCACTGGGCCATTTATACAGAAATTATAAAATAAGAGGAAATTGCAGAAGAAACTTTGAGACTTTAGCATGAGGCGTCAGACAGGGCACGTGCAAAATAGGAAGCAGGACGTAAATATCTGTTCGCGGCAAAAGGTAAATTAAGTAATGCCATCTGGTATAAATTTTTAATAAAAATCCTTTTCTGAATTAGAATAATACACTTCAGGTGAAAAATGAAAGGCACTAATTTAACCGAATGGCTGTAAGATATATCTCCAAAAATATACTACGTGGTTTAAACGCCCGCAGATCACGAAAGAGCTGTCAGAAATATTTAAGATATCATAGACTTTCGTGACAAAATAATTCGGGTTTTCTTCTCCATAGATACATACTTGGCGACGGCATTGCCGAAGTAAATACTTTTCCTCAACATCACCCCCACCGACGCCGTAACTTCCGCAGTAAACAAATGCGCTGACCCTAGCGCTGGCCCAGCCGAATAAGAACTGCTATGGGTCAATATGCCAGAAAGAAGAAAATGGTCGTGAACAAAATTAATAATCAGAAACAAGCCCGAATACTTGTCGAAAGGTGTATGTTCTGGGAATTGGATAAGTTGTAAATAACTGGCTTTTGGTAGGTATATGATATTAGAGGCAATATTTAAACATAGATTAGACAAAATTATGTACAACGGTGTATAATGACCCCAATCTCCATTTCTTCGCGCAACCATTCACAATCATTGATGATGAATACCATTCAGTGAATTCATTTTCCAACTTGGAACTGACTACGGCATTAAGGGGACATAACCACAATAATGTTCAAGAGCAGGACTGAAAGCAATTCACTGTAGGGCTGATATATACCTTGAAATTCACTTAAAGTTTTATATATGTATGTAGCCAATACGTTTTTCATTTTACAGAAATGCTTCGTCACATTCGGAAAAAATAGTCACTCTTATTGAATTAAAATTATAGAAAAATATCTACAATAACGAATAGTCAAGTAATCACTTTAAATAATAAGTAATAGAATCTTGGCCTGGGATAAGAAAATTACGTTTAACGGCACAGTCTCAGATAATAGTTGGATTGTTAACGAGCCACACAATGAGTCTCTTCCTCATCAATATGAGGTGTAGGCAGCCCCTTACTTGACATAACTAGCCACACCACTAAGGAAACTCAATAAAACCTATACCCACACAACAGAGTTTACTTTAGAATACGAAAAATTCCTAAGTAAAAACATTTTCTGAAGGGATGACATTCCTTCCTCCTTCACCTCAATGCACGAAAAGCACTGAAAATAAGCAAGGATATTTCTACCCTCTCTTTCATCAAGAAAGCCACAGAACCTCGGTTACTCCAAGTTGCTAGTCTTCCACTTAATCGTAAAAGTATACATTCCTACCATAATTGAACGAAAAACAAGTATGATGAGTGATGCAGCAAAAAAGGACAAAATTGTCTTCAAAGAATGCAAATAGATTGGATAAAAGTAACAATTGCCTCAAAAATAAGGTAGAAGGAGATTAAGTGAAATCTAAAGGATCCAGGATTAGGAAATTGGCTTATCAGAGACCCTAATTAAAACAAGATAATTACATCCCCGTTCATATTTTTACAAGTATGAGATTGCTTATACCAAATATGATTGTTATTATAGAAAGATAGTCCTAAAAAATCAACTTTTGGCTAGGGAATATTGGTTTTCATAGCACGGTACTTTCATGATATCATCCTGAAATTGTGATTATAACCTTTAAGCTATACAATGCTAGATAAGAGAAGAATATCGATAATTTAAGTCAAAAAAGTGTATCAAAGCATGCTAGGTACAAAGCTACAAAATTTCGGTTCACACGCCATTCGAATAAAAGAACGCGCGAAATTTTTGTATTCCCTAAAGCTCAATTCTGAATAATTTTCGTTTCAACTCCTGGTACCTTAAAGTTAACAATTACTTTTTTAAATTACCACTAAAAACAAAATGCACCGTTTGATACTTGTCACGCTTTAACGTCCACGTAAAACTAAATTATGTTAGCAATTTATATTCTTAATGTTATAAATACTCATTGCCAATGAAAGGGGAAATTTTCTTAGCTATGACAGAGTTGTCTATAACTTTCCACAGCCGTTATTTCATTTTTTGGATTATTACACGCGAATTACCTCAGCTTCACCTTCAACCTTTGTTTTTTTCGAGGATCGTGAATAGTGACATAAAATTTGATTATTCTTACTTTTTATTCGTATTTTTTCTCTTTAAATAGATTTCCATTCAATGCCACTTCTTTATAAAGCATAAAAACATTTTTAATATCGCTTTAGCAAAGGTAAAGCCATTTCCGGATAATTCTATAATGAAAATCTCTACAATAGTGCTCGAGTAAATAAGTAGTATAACCTTTTCACATGTTTTATTTCTAAGACATTTTCATAGAATTCTATTCCCATACGTAAATACAAACGAGAAAATTAAGCATTTTTTTCAAATAACAACACGTAGGTAGTTTGTTAAAATGCAATTTCCAACGAGAGTGCAGAGGTGTTGAAGGGTAAACGGTCGAGGGAGGCATAAATAATCGTCCCTCATAATTCACGCCCTCACCGAACAAGGATATTTTTTTTTCTTTCACCGTCTCAACAGTAACCGCTCCACGTTTCCCGTCGCTGCAACAGAGCCGCTCGTTCGTTGGTCGTCATCGCGGACCACGTCCCTCGCATTTTACCCTGCAGATCACCCCACCACCCCCAAAGCACGCTGTCATCTGTCGCGAGAATAAGCCTCAAGTAGGTAGAAGGGTCCAAAATTATGCCTTGAGTTGAGAATTTTTCCGCGATAACCCGCAAGAAGCTTTGACCCTAGCATACATTGTGTAATAGTATACATATGTTAGTTGGTTAAAAAAAGGATTCTTATGCCCATATTGCCAAAGAAAAATTGTTTTACAATTCAACCAAAATATGCTAGAGCACCTAACCGTAAGATTCCGTGAATAAAAGTAATGAATGCATTAAGGTTCGGACACAATAATGAATCACGTTTTATAAATTTGTAACAAAATTAAGTTATTACTTGATGGTAACATTCTGCCATATAATGGTGGTTCTTGGGGTATAGAGCTGCAATGTATTCCTTGGAGTGGTTCAAATACTCTCTTGGGCAATGGCAGGTGAAGAAAAGCTTTAGTAAGGAAGGGTTAGATTGCTCAAGTAACGGTTTGAGTGTGGATTCCGCCATCGCGAGCCTTCTCTGCCAAACATCGGGAGTATCGTTTCCCGGGCGGAAATAAATCACCGCCCTTTTCCAGGAGTATCCAATATATTTCGTGCCAGAATGCCAAGTAATGCCAAGATGAAAGTAATGTTTAGCATTGAATATAAAACTATATTTTCTGATAATTACATAGAACATCTCAAATAGGGCCACGATGACGCTTAGTCACCTATTTGGCACTGGGCCATCTAGAATATAACAGAAACGACGCAAAATTATATTACTAGTCACAGGTGAAGTGACGTCCTGGGCAACGGATTCACGGATAGCCTCGGTCGACCTGTATTTAGGAACTTTCGACTTGCCGTAATTTATTTTGTGCCGAATTTTCACAGTAGTGTCTCCCCCGCGCTGCAATGCAGCGCGCGCGCTGAACACGTGCCTTTGCCCTCATTACAGTTTTGATGTGAATTAAACAGTTTCTCTATCACAATTACTGATGATCTAGGCAATTTAAAAAAATGAACACTTTTATTATCTTCAGAATTAACAGGATATGCAATTTCCCTGGCTCTTATCCCGTCTGTACCAAAATGTCGGGAATTTGAAAACCCAAATTAGGAGTGACTCTGCGTTCGCTCCAGTTCAGCTGGGATCATAAACCAGACGCGGCAAAGTGATTGATGATAAGGGAGACCAACGCAGATGTTCTCTCGGGATAAGGATAGGCAAAAACGCACAGCAGTAAACTCCCATATAGCATCCGACAGGAATAATCTTTCCGTAAAAAACGGGCATTGGTTGTATGAAGTTGTCATATAACACCTGTGCTGTCAAACCATTTCATTTACTCCAATTTGGACAAAAGTAATGACTATAAAGCGCAATAAAATAATACAACACAATGTAGTAATAGCATTCTCAGCATTCGCCTTTTATCTGGTGATGAGTTTATTTAGAAAGGATTATGTTGCTACAGCGGGGCTGCGGCCATTGAGCTGTTTCAGGAAACCAGCCTTTCCACAAGCCTGCCATGTTTACATGACTCATGACAGAGATGATGACTGTTAGGGGAATGTTTTCGTTCCCAAAACATTAATGAAGCCTGTCTGTGTACGTTTGCATGCATTTTACTCATGCAATTATTTTTTTACTTTTTACTTCACTAAAAGCAAGCACTCCTAGCTTCATTACTAAGCAATCATTTCCCTATTTCCATACAAACTATGTCTTTATGATTGACACTTTTGGCAATAACGGCTTGCAAGGAGGATTTCATATCTTGCTGCTCAAGCAGTTGGTTGTCTGTTCGCACGAGACAAAAATTAGACCTACCTTAAGCACATGGCAGTTTTTGAAATGCGCAAATATATTAATTCTACGTATTTCATCGTAGTATACGTGCCAGAGTTAGCGAAATGAAGCACAAGGTTTGAGCTACAAATAACTTTTTATTTGTGTTTCAGTTATTATACTCGTATGTGTCTCATATATACGGCTGATTATCATCTTTGAAGTGGCTTTACCAGATGACCAATGACTTTCGGTATGATACATACGTGATTTTAATTTTCTTATCCCACTCAGTACGATAAGTGACAAATATGTCAATTATTAATACAGTGCTCATGATTAAGAAAGCTTAGTACTTTTCTACAATATTTTTTTATTGTACGACGCGTTTCGCCGCTTTATGGCATCGTCAGGTCAGGTACACAATATATAAAAAAAACTTCTGTATATTATATATCGTGTGACCTGACCTGACGATGCCTTAGTGCGGCGAAACGCGTCGTACAATAAAAATATTGTAGAAAGGTACTAAGCTATCTTAATCATTAGTACTTATATTAGTAACTTCTACGAAGTGAGGCCTGCAACAGTCAAATAACTATTAATGACTTTAGTATTAATATATTTTTCTCGGCTTTCTTTAAATCTAGGAAATACTTGCACTATGCTCCCTAAATTTTTTCAGTACTGAAATGCAATCCTACTTTTAATTTGACAATATCATGGATTGCATTAATACTATCACATCATTCTTATTCATAACATCATTTCCATTTTAAATCACTGACTGAATTCGAAAAGTGCATTTTCGTGTCTCTTCATCCAGCAATGATGCCAGCCGTTACATGCGTACAGAATTTAATCAAACAGCACTCCCCTAAAAGTGAGTGAAACGACAGAGCTGGATTTCAAGTCATCCATCTCGCTAATGAACGGTTGAGCATTTGGTTTGACGAGAATTGTTTAGCTCTCTGGCTCACGGCTCCAGTGAACACGCGTAACGACGATGCATTCGCCTGTGATACTTCATATTAGTGTGATTTAGTCCTGCCCCAATGATGAAAGCAGACTTTGCTGAGCACCATATGCCTTGCTGTAGCAATTATTTTACGGATGTTTGGCCGTCCACTGCCAAAGAGGGAACATTCCTAATATGTCAATAAATGGGCATGTGGCCGACTGAAAAAAGGTAGAGCCAACAATTTAATGGAATTCATATTTTTGTCCCTAATGGTATATAAAAATATAATATTTTAACATAAAAACAAATATAGAGCTCAACTATATGTAGTAACAGGCGAGAGGTGCAAAGGATCTTTTAATATTAGGTATTCAAGAAATTTTTAAATTGTGAAAGAAGAAATTATTTTGTTATTTTTGACTTTCATTTCAATGTACGAGTTTTTTGGGGGCAAAAAATTGAAGCTTATCTTAGGATTTCGAGTAGCCTAAACAGCCAAATGTTTTACACATTAATGTCTTCTGTCAAACCAAGAGATTGGTAACCATTTGATGTTGGAGTTGATTGGATGATGGTGGAGTTTGTTCATGCTAATAGCAAAATAATAGTAATAAGATACGGAAATATTTGTGCAACATATCCCTAAATTTATGAATGAGCACGTTTGTGTTCATATATTAATCTAATTTCTCCATACAATATTATGTATTTATATTATAACGGTTCAGGCCGTTACACCATTGTTTTCCGTACAACCACTTCCTCACCCCCTCCTTTTCCTTCCCTTGTTCGGTTTCCTGAGGTGGGATGAGGTGTGAGTGTAGAAACTCGCGTGAATGTGTTATTTATAATTATTATGTATTAAGCCTAGCGTAAACTTTACATAAGCATAAAAGTATATTGTTATTATTATTGTTAAAGTTGTAACATGACCCTCCGAGTCCCCGGCAAGCATCGGGTTTCATTGCCGTCATAATGGCCGGTGAATCGAGAGGGGTTCTGCAGTAATCGCAGCCACGTCCGACGCCCATCGGATGTGTGGCTACGCTGCGGTCGGGTCATGCGTCCGCAGTAGACGGAGTGACCCCAGGATGACGGCCTTCTGCATGCGTGCAACTAGTAATTCCGCCTGTGCCACGCAGGACGGAATTCACTTGATGTTATTTATCTGCGAGCCCTTTACTCCACCGAGCACACCTATAATGAGGACCACCAGTTTCACAGCGTGTCCGGGGTACATCTGTTGAAGTTCGAAAAGCAGGTCTTGATATTTCGTCCGTTTTTCCACCTCTTTCGCATCCATGTTGGTTTCAGCCGGAGCAGAAAAACTCAATGACGAACATGGAGCGTGTGAGGTAGTCGAGGAGAACGATATCAGGCTTGGTCGCCTCCAACTGCCTGGTGGTGGAGAAGGAGTAATTCCACCAGATTGTGCATTTATCGTTCTCCACGACGGACTCGATATCTGCAGGGGCATAGGGCAGCACAGGTTTTTCGTCGATGCCATAATGGTGTCGAAGGTGAAAGTATAGCACCCGTAGGGCCGCGTTATGCCGAGCTAAATACACGGACTTGGCGTAATAGCCGGAGAGGAGGTGACTCAACGTCTCCGGCTGGGCTCGGCACGCCCTACATCTCGTGTCCGTAACCTCCGCCTTGAATATAATACGGCGGTACACGAGTGTGTTTATGACACCATCCTGGCACGCGAGGAAAAAACCTACGGTCTCGGACTTCAGACCAGCGGAGCGTAAGAAGGCAAAAGTCAGCTCCTTCGATAACCCATGCTTTTCGATGTTTCGGTAGAAACATCCATGCATGGGCTTATCGGTATGCGCCTTGAGCAAGGCCTTCTGCTCGGCTTTTTTTATTTCGAGCTTGAGGACGTCTGCCTTCAATGACGAGATGGTCGTGTCATTGTCGCTTCCGTCGGATGACGGGTCGAAGTCGAGACCGGTTTCGTCCGCTGCCCTCTTTGCCGCCTGGAAGAGAAACGCCCCTGCTCCCGTACTCTCGTGATCTCTCACGAGATTGAGCAGGGGGTCCCTGCTTTTCAAAACCCGGCAAGCTGTACCCAGGACAACTCTGTTGTGGAGACACTCCAGACTCAATAGTCCTCTACCACCTACATTGCGAGGGAGATACAATCCTCGTTCCCCTATCGAGGTTCTGCAACTCGTTGACGTTCCATTTCATGCATCCGAAGGTATACAGCAGTGTAGGAACCGCGAACATGTTCGTGGCAAGAACCTTGTTCTTGCCTGACAGCTCAGAACTCCAGATGTTCCTGAGAGTATTTGGCGGTGAGCCTTTCCTTCACTGCTGCAACCTCCTGCATTCGGCGCTGGGGGACGCCGAGATATTCATAGCTGTCATCGTCCTCGAGGTGACGAATGACGCTCCCGTCAACAAGTTTCACGTCTTCTTTGATCTCCTAAAATCTTCCTCTCGCCAAGTGGATGGATGCACACTTGTCCAATCCGAACTCCATCCCTATAGCCTCACTGTATTCCAGTACGGTGTCCAGGGCAGTGCGAAGGTCTTTCGCATTAGAAGCGTAGAGTTTCAGGTCATCCATATAAAACAAATGGGTGACCTTATGCTTCCTGTCACCTGGAACACCGCAAGTGTATCCTTTATTTCACCCGTCAAATGAGAAGCTCAACTTCGAACTCCCATTGGGCGTATTACATTAAAAATTTGTAAGTACTGACATTGGGTTTCTCTCCTTCCACCCTGCACTCCTTATAACATTACCTTCCAAACCTACCCGTACACGCAAAATTATATGGTGCACGGAAAGTAGCCTCATGCATCGGTCACCTCGCATATTTACTTATACTTAAACACGTAACTTACCGTGAAGCAGCAGAAATGGGCGTTAAAGTAACAGTTTAAATAAATATATCAAAATAAGCATTATTTAACGTGAATACCTGCGTTATCTTAGGCCGCAGTGATATGAATGCAGACCATTCCCAGTGAAGTGATAAGAAAATAGCAAAAAACAGGAAATCGAACGTAAACAATTATAGCAATAAGCTGCTCAGTTGTTAAAATTTCAATTTTCAAAGGGTTCTGTATTGATATCGGAAAATTTCTTTTCTCTAAAGGAAAACATTTTTTTTCCGCTCCAAATTTAGCGTAATTGGGTTAAATCTTCTGATTTCATCAAGTATTAGTTACGTGAGATAAGGACATACGACTCGGTTTTTTGTGGCATATCACCATTACAGTAATTCACTTTGATGACTAATGCATGAACTGTCACTCCGTCAGTCGACAAAAAAAATACCCGTTACAACTTCAGATCATTATTTTTATATATTTTCTTTAAATTTCTCTCTAAAATTCATTGATTAGATAGATCAGAGCAAAGGCCACTCACGTTACTGGTCGTTCAATCCCAAGACTGGTTGATTGCAGTCCTACATCCTTCCCTATCCAATACAAGTTCCCTTACTCTCTGGTAGATCTTCTGAAGTGTTTTCCTCTTTGTTTGTTTTACGTATTTATTCCTTGGCCTACCCCTTGGGAATTTTCCCTTTATTTATTTCACAATTACATTCTTCACAAATCCATTTTGCCTCAGTGTGTGCTCAATCCATCTGGTTTTTCTTTTCATTATAAGGTCTTTCCTCTTTTCTTCAGTAGACATTTTAATTTTTTATTTTATGCGTTAACTTGGTCTTCAGCTATCTCCTCTTTCACCAGGTTTTGAATTCAATGGTAACTAATAAAGTTATCCACAGGAATGATGGCAGACCGAGAAAAGCTTCTACTCATGAGTAATAATTTTCATCAGGAAACCACCATGTGGGCCCCTCACTGAAAATACCGATGATATGCAGTGAAATTATGGAATATATTCCATATTTTAACGAAGAAGGATGAGACAGGAACGAAAGAGAAACAAAATAATTCATTTGTATATACCTACTGTTTGCGTAGGCATAAGAGTTGAGAAAATAAAATTAAATGGAAATTTCAACGACAAAAAGTGACAATGAATAGCAGCGAAAATGAAAGGCCATACTCTACGAAAGGGACGCAGATTTTTCGATGAAACACCTTATAATGGACCAAATATTTCGTAAGTCTCAATAACCACAAGCAACTCGGGGGATACATAGGCAAGTTTGAAAATTCCCATCCACGAGTTTCTGGTTGACCTGGTTGACATTATGTTACCCCCATGTAACACCCTTAAGAGAAACAGAATTGACAAAAATAAGATAAAAACATACTAAGAACTGGAGTTCCTTCTACACACTTACCAATAATCACAGAATAAGCCAGTATCAAAAAATTAGCAGTATATTACTCGGTAGAGACACGCCTCACCAATTTTCTATTGCTTCACATTTCAACTGTTATGGCCGATTCACATTGAATGCAAGAACATAATTTGAGGACATAACATAAAGTTAGCAAATCACAATCGTTCACCATTTCATCAAATATGCGCAAGTTGTGAAATACTTCATTTATTACACCTTTTTCCGTTGCCAAATCCATGTGTATTGATTCCATCCCTATAGTTCCTTTTGTTGCCAAAGAACAAACAACGATCGCTAGTGGTTGGCTGGCTTATTCCTCACACTTAGTCGTGATTTGACAAATTAACGGCATAATGTAAAAAGATTAACATGAATCATATTGAGTTATGTTTTATCATTACAGCGCATTATAACAACTTCAATGCAAGCGCCCAGTTCTACAAACCTCATATGATGTCCTTAAGCTATTCTCTTACGCTCAACGTGAAGATGCCACTATTTTCTTCACAACGCCTGCCACAAGCTCTTTCGGAGCCTCGTGGGTTAGCAGGTAAGTAGACGTGTATGGAGATGTAGAAAATTTACCACTCAAGAAGGTTCCAAAAATGCAAATTATAGTAAAGCGCGCGGCGAAAACCATAGAATATATTTAATTTACTGTACTACTCTATAGAGACGAGTACCTCCGCAACTGAAGAGTCAACTTGTGTGGCCTGAATGCGTGGCTCGTCCGCCGTAAATTATTGTGAGCAATTTTGCATGGTTACAGGTATCATCGTTCTGCAGATCGCTGCAGATTCCCACATTTTCCACTTTCTAAGAAAAGGTTATAACGAAACTCCCAAATGCCCCTAGTTGCAGTGCTACAAAACATTTTATCGAAAATAATAATGCCACATGTCAGTTCTAAGATTATTTCATAGATTTTAACAAAAGCAAAATGAATAGGTAGTAAATATATGTAATATATATCAAGCATAAATCAGAATAAAATTACCACAAACACGCACTAATTTACATTCTGATACGCATACATGTACCAATGAGAGAATTCTCAAGAAACTTTTTAGAATAATTTTATTTTCCATACAGCAAATCCATAGTCTTATTTTCAAGCACACAAATGTTCGTGCTACCGATACTGTCTCGCACCTTCATCCTAAATTGTCTTTCGTAATATATATCAATTTGGACCTAAAGATGGCAAAGTGTCAAAACCCGGGTTATATTAAAATAATCTAAACAGTTTACTCCGTCAATTCATTAGTCCGAAATAAAACATTTCGGTGATAAAAAAAATTCTATGATATTTCTCTGTAAGTTGTAAATGTACTAATCACGACGTTGTTGTGTGGTAGCAAAATCTGGAAAATGCAGGATAAGCATGAGAGTAGGCAAAATGCAGTGTATCCGAGAAGTTTTTGCAGCAAAAGTAGGATGGATGGAGTTAGAAAATAAGTGGGTCCTGAAAGAAAGTGAGTATAATTTATAGTAACTTAGTGAGAGATGTTGAAGGGAGTGTACTTAATTGGTTTGGTTATGTTGAGAGAACGGAAGAGTCGAAAAACGAAACAGATATATGAATAAGGAGTGATTGGTGTGAGAGGAAGGGGTAGAACAAGAAATTCATGGGAGAATATGTTGGATGGCACTCTAAAGAGGAGTAATGTAAAGGGTTTTAAGATAGGAGAGCGTATAACTAGTAACGCATGGTTGTCACAGCAAAATAGGAATATATATTCAACAGATTCAGGGGAGATATCGTGGAAGTACTTCATAATGTAAGAGAAACAATTGCACTTTTCCACAAAATGGTTTATTGCGTACAACGCGTTTCGGCTCACACGAGCCATCATCAGGTACAAGACATCAGGTACATCTTGTACCTGATGATGGCTCTGTGAGCCAAAACGCGTTGTACGCAATAAACCATTTTGTGGAAAAGTGCAATTGCTTCTCTTACATTAAATAGGAATATGCTAGGATAAGGTATAATGGAGGATATAATTTAAAGATGGCCAGGTTTCTACCCTAACAGCAGTAACTAATTCCTTTGATTGTGCTTACTACGAAAGGGATTGGCGTGATTGGTATGCATGTTATTATACCTTTCAAACCTTCATCACGTGTAAGGAACGTATCAGTAGGTCGGCGCCGACTACGCTTACCGGGGCGAAAAAGGGTTAACCGTCTCCGATGGAAATGTTATCGGCGCACAGAACCATACTACTCCCTAATAATACTCCATCCCATACTTCCAACCTTGAAGTATATAGTTCAATAGATGTGTCATGGCAAACTTCCTGTAGGATGGCAGTGGAGCCATTTCTACATCGTGATTTCCGTATGAGAAGGTGAGATGGAACAGATATTCTAACGATGAGTTTTTGTGTTTCCTGCTTTAATGTGAAACATTTTTGGTACGTAGAAACGTTCATTCATTTTACATTGATTAAATATGCAATATAAACGGCAATACGTGCAATAATTTAGAAAAAAATGTTTTCCATACATAGCTGCTAAGGCTGTTTATATAAATAATGCAAAAATGCAAATGTTTGTCGTATTTCCTGATTGCTTCCGGTGTTTAATTATGTTTTGATTTCAGGTGTAAATATGTGATAATTCATTTTCAATGATGAAAAAGAACGCCTATGTATTGAAACTAGTAATACCTTAATTAAATTCTGTGTAAAATACCTTGTGTTTCTGTTCATGATTGATTTAATTCTTTTTTTATTTAGAAAAAGCTACACATAGCATAGGCACTCTAGAGCAGACCATATGGTTTTCATTGCTCCTACTTGCCTTTTATTCCTTGAATAGCCTGGATGATTGAAGATGGAAATATATTGTCTAATCAAGTTTAACAATACTATCCCTATTTCAAGTAATTCATCATTTTATGCACATACAGCGTATGAATAAATATGTTTATGTCTATTATGATAAGGGTAAATCACACATACTCAGTGTAGTGGAAGTTTACCCCCACTCTGATTCACCTTCGCTTATTGCCTAGTGTAGGCAGCGTTACCTCTGGTACTGTAATAACTCTATGCTTCCAAAATATCCCAACCTCCTATCATCTCGCTTCCTCGTTCTTTCAAGGTACCGAGGTGGAAAGGGTGGCAAACGAGGAAGTGCACGACATGCGTTCGTGGCGAAGAGACGACAGTTTCCAGTCACCCGCAAGCATCCGGGAAAGGAACACCTTTCGGTAGGAGGCGACGACGGCGCCTAATTAAGCCTTTTGTCAGCAAGAAAGCTCCCTTAGCCCTCAAGGAGGAGCGGGTCGTCCGGATAAATCCCTGAAGACGATGTAAGGAGCTAGGAATTTGCACGTAGGAGTAACAGCCTAGGTGCTTGAAAGGAGACCTTCGCCCACACTTTAGCATGCGGGGGAGGGACGCTGAAATGGTGAGGATCTCTTCAAGCAGCTAGGAGGGCAACGAGTAACATTAATGAGTGAAAGGGGGTGATTGAGATAGCAAGAGCGAAGCTGAAAAGGAAGAAACACGAGATAATAGTGTCCAACGAATGTAAAATATGGTAACACAACAAAACAAGGCCATATTGCTATCCGAAGGCCTCTTAAATTATCACTGTAAACTAATACTTCCACCCCATTTTTTCCCATCCAAAATTGGGAGCTGGGCTGGGTTGGTTACCAATTTGATTATACTAGAATTGAAATATCTTTGCAACTCGTAGCGAAAGGGGAGAGTAAGGCCTACGACACGTGACTAGAGAATGACCAATGAGATTTGAGTGGGCAGAAATATAATTTGCACACAAGCTTCAGTCGTGTGCTCCTGTGTGCTGTGTTGCCAAAAGCCACTCCCTTGCTCTCGTTCTCTCTATCTACCTGGTAAGTACATTTGGCAACCTCTACTTGAAGCCCCCACCACCATAAGGACCTCCCACCCTTAACAAACGATGAACCTAGGAACGCCATGAAAGTACATGAGGCTCAGTCACAAAGATATTTAAATTCTAGCATAGTGTTAGCTTGCGTTACCGGCGTTATGCCAATATGCGACTAAAATATATCAGTGTGTCGTATTCCCATTTCATTATCAGGTAGAGGCTGTGAAGAAATAATTTTGTAATACTACCCAGTCCTGATTCAAATTTTTCCACGAAACCTGAGGGGGAGACTCATTAGTTTCTACTTAAGGCATAAACCACACACAAAAATCAAATTCTAAGGTGAGTTATAAAGTATGTAGTCGCTACTACGCTACAGCTCCAGCCACGCTATGTTAACAACTCGAGAAGTAGTTCTATAAGTGGCTGATATTTTGGCATCATTGGAAAGGTAAGTTGTTTTTATAAATACTGAGGCCAAATTCATTGAATTTTATGTGAAAAGGTATCTCACTCAAACAACATTAACAGACAATTTCTAATAAGAACGCCATTCTTATTAGTGATTGCATTTCTTAGCAGCACCACAAGAGCATAAAAGGGGATGGGAGTTAATTGGAGAAAAGATTGGACTTCGAACTAACTGATCGATGTAAACGGAGGGAGTGCTTCTCCGGAAGCAAAACAAATCAGAGAGCACTGTCTAATTGATGGACACAAAATGCAAACCCTGACTGGGACAGCAATAAACCAACATGCGGCGTTCGACCAACAAGATTTGTGATTGCATTACAAGGAGCAGTGGCGGAATGTCAACTTGAGCCTGGGGCAGTGGAGCCCCTAATTGCTCGGCTTAAACTTTCGAGAGGTCGAGAGGCTGCAGACAACTCGACCTTCACATTATCTAGGCGGGGACAAATACAAATACGCACACGCTCTGAAGTTATAACGAAGCCTTGTTTTCCTCGACATGTTCAAATAGATAAGCCATAAGAGCATAACATGAACTAACTGTGATCTACCCTTGTTTGTGCAGGAAATCGATGCTTAGACTCCATAAAAAAAACTTTTTATCTCGCGCTTAAGTCGAGAGTGTACGCCATGCCACAAAATATGCATCGATAACCATTACGAGAGTAATTAATATAGTGTGTTTGATGATCTGAATATGTATTTGATTCACAAGGAAAATAAACCTTTGGTCTTAGTATTTTGTTAACCACAGGTTTACCAAATTTGGAGGATACGATATAATTTAAAAGACCTCAACTTCGATAAAGTAGGAATGCAATTAAGTTTTCCACCCAAAATGAAACTTTAAAATTACAGGAGAATTCCCTTAATTATTAATATAATAAAATACGTGGGTAATGGATCATTATAAGCAGCATCAACCCGAAGATTGGTTTGATGCAGCTCTCCTCTCAGCTCTCTTTCCAGCTATTCAATTCTTTACACATAAATCATAATACCTAATTTTGACATCCCTCATAATTTTCTCAATCATAAACTATCCTCGGCCGTTCACGGTCAATTTTCACATTCGTTGTTCCTTCCGTTGTCTTTTTCATAAGGCTACAGAACTTCTTCAACAAGTTTGTCTCGAGTAATTATTCTCGCCAACCCCTTTACGGAATTCTTTTTTGGTGATACTTCCATCCATAATTTTTCTATAACACCACATATTCTTAAGTTTCCAATTTTCCTTGGTCTGCTGATTTTTTCGCCCAAGATCTACCCATATTCTCTATTTGCTTCGCAATGACTACACTGTGACGTTGCCATTATTAACAACCTTCAATCTGATATTCAAGCCAAAGACAGCTTTCCAGCTGGTTGCAGCATATCGATACTAACAAGAAAACTCTGCTCGGTACTGGTATAAGAGGCCTCTCACTCTATTGCACCTGCATACGCATTTTAATATCAAATCGCCTATTGGGATATGCAAGAAAAATACCGTTTAATCTATCCATACCTATAAAATTGATATATTGTTTGTTTGATTCCTCTTCACTTCCAAACCCCTTGACGGATTCGAACAAAACTTGGCTCACATATTCCTTAGGATCTAAAATTAATTAATAGGCTATACTATAAAGGTTCAAGGTCCCCATGACCACCTAATTGGGTCGTTTTTAAACTGTCTTTTTACTTTCACATGAAAAGAATTTAATTCGGAGCTGATATTTCTATTTTAGCATTTTATTTCACTTACACACATGATTTAGGCTAGAAACTATTACCATCAGATGACTGAAAGAATTTAATTTTTCATCTATGCGTTTGATTGACGTATTTTCTTTGTTTTTGCCTGAAATTTGAGTTTTTTGCTCCAAATCCGTGAATTTTTGCATTATTTTAACAAAGGAAATTTTGTATTTACTGAACTGGCAACCACATCATATAGTCTTCATTTTATGATAAATTCTTTCGTTTATTAATTATTTATAAATATATTCATTTATTAATTATTATTAATTATCCTCAGTCATGAGTACCCGAGGTACTAATGGCTCAGGAAAATTATCATTACTACAGAATTACAGCGAAATTTTAGCGGGCGTATTTTCCCCCTCAACCTCTTTTTGTGTGGTAAATGATTGATACACACTTTATGTATTTTTAAAATGACATTGGTAGGATTAAAAAAAATTCTTTGCACCAATTTTATTCAATGGGTACTATCACCTACTTTTAAATTATTTTTTTGAGAAGGTACAAACTAGTACGATTCATCCAAGGAAACGAACATTCTATTCCAGCAATTTTTATGGAAAGGAATGGCTCTTGAATGAAAATTTAGAACCTCTCCGACTTCCCTTCGCTTCTCCACAACACTCCATCCAATACAGCACAATCAAAATGCCCCACCTGGCGATTTGTTAATCCACCGTTGAAGGGGTGGATGGCGTAACTCAGACGATTGCCGAGCTATGGGTGTACCCACGGGTTAGGTAGGGAGACCAGATGGAATGAGACGGGGGACGCATTCGATGAATCTATATTCCCTGGAGGGTTTATTTGCCACCGCACGTTAATTCCCATTAATTTACAACGTGCAATCCATCTTCCCTTTCGTTTAATCACATGCCTGATACAGTTTGAGTCCGCGACGGTGGGCAGCACAAGCGTCAAACACCAAAAATAAAAACATGGGTGACCAATGAAATAAAGCGCCCACTTCAACGTCGCAACTTTTCCTGGAGCACGTAGTAAAAGGATGGTTTAAAAGTTGGGGAAAATGGAATGCCACCATTATAAAATATACTGTTTTTCCCCCGAAACAAGCTGATTAAGAATGATATATTCCTCTGATATCCATGAATATTACCTCACCGTAACAAAAGGATCGTTAATTTAATGGAAAAAGAATTCAACTTTATGCGCCTCGATGAATCATTTCGAGTTGCTTTGCGGAATGCGGCGAGTAATAATCCGTTTTTGGAAGAGGATTAACAGAGCACACGAGACCATGTTTTTTTCTCCTACCTAAATATCTCACGAAAATAAACCTTGTTGTGTCACGAGCGTAAAAGCATTTCACTTGTCGGTAATATTCAGAGCCGCTCTCATCCAAAGCGATCAATCAACATTAACAAGGAAATGGATGAATGATGATTGCAAGCTGGGGAACAAATTTCAATTTGCCATCAAATTTGCGCAGACATGGATTCCATAGGTAGGACGGGATCGCGGTTATGCTGCGGGTAAACACTAGACCGCAGAGCTCATTATTATAAAAAAGAGTGAGAAATTTTCAACGAGCAAAAAGAACGATGTATGAAAAAAAAAAAGCCTGAAACCGATAGAATTCTTTCAATAGTCTATCTTGATGAAATATTCCTGTTTAATAGAAATTGTACTTTAATTTATCCACCAAATAACAACTAAATCCATGCGGCTATTAATAATAGGGTTGTTGCAGTGAATAAACCATTGAGAAATTTAATTTACCCATGAAAATGAGATAAATAAAACCTGAAAAACCTAATCCTAGAAAATGCCAGAAGAGTTCTCGCTCAGTCCTCGAATGATCAGACTTGAAGCTATTCGGTAAGACTGAGTATTGAAAATTATAAGTAGATAGAGGCCAACGTTGTATTGCAAAGGGCAACATGAGTTTCCTTTCGGAGTGTTGAACATTTCTTTGCAGTTTTCTACTTTTTTATCGTCTCAGATTATGCATTCAAAGTTTATACGTGAAAGTAATTTCTTCAACCGTAGTTAAACTTTAAATAGATTATAAATCTCTAATCTCACACGTAAAATCTTTATCTGCATCCGGCAGTTCACAAATTAACACATTGCCCAAATATTAATAAAATTCTCCAATCACTTAAATACTAAGAACATTATTCATAATCCTCTTCAATTTAGATGTAGCACGTACGTTTGGGTTAAGCATAGAGGAGCTATTTGCAAATTCATATTCTTGTTTCCATGCAACATCAGCAGTGATCAAATAAGGAATCTTTGGCGCTGTTGGTTGAGATCAGAATGTATTTCAACGTTTTTTACAAATTGCTACTTTCATACCTGTAGAGTCTTGAAATTAATATTCTTTCATATGCTAAATTAATAGCCAACGGATTTAAAGCAGTACACGTTTTTGTTTCTAAAGATTGATTCTGAAAAGTACGGCAAGAATTAAATGGCGCATTTTTCTATAATTCGCCGCAGGACTTCTTGGTAGTATTTCGAGAAAATGCATTGGTATCACGGTTACAGTTTATCTGACCATAAAAAATAATTCTTGGGAGAACAAGGAAAATTTATGCATATTGAGCCATAAGATCAAGGGTTAGATTGAATGAACCACTGGGACACTAAGAATGTCACTAAAATATTTGATATATTAGTTTTTATGGCAATTTAAGCATGCAAAATGATTCTCTTAACCCTGTATTATATCGACCTTTCCATCCACTTATTAATAAATACAGAATAACAAATGCATTTGTCCTCAACTAGCAAAAACAATAGCCTCAGTCATGCATTCCTAGTTTTTCTCCTACCTTCATGGAACGAACTGAAGGACCAAAACCTCGTACATAGCATACAAATCGTTCATTTGGAGCCGGAAATATAAAATAACTTAATCACTCGGAGCCCTAAATAGCAACTTCGCCCACTACCACGACAAAAACATAATTGGCAACGGCACAGGAGCGCCAGAAAATCATCCCATCGTTTTCCTTCAAGACATACAGAGATGAACAGGAGACCTTAGTAAGGAGGCACTGGAGCAAAGAAGTCACAACGTGATGCATTCCAGTCTATACTTCCCGAGAAGAGATTTTGCAGCTGAACATTGAAAGATTTAAAAATCCGGCGACAGATGAATGTTCTCTCGTCCGAAAGAAATCATCGAGTCTAGCTTGAAGAAGGTGTAACATAAATCCTTCTTTCCGCTGAAAGGCGCCTCTATCTCTTCCGTTCTTCTTTCTCACCCAAGGAGAACCATTCCAGTTGGCAGCATTTGCGTGCCTCCGCTACCGAGAAAACGGGGGTGGGTGTTTTATTGAGGTAACTGCATTAAAACTTCCGCTCGATGGAGCAATTCTGATCTTAAGAAATCCGACCACTCGACTTTTCTGGTCGGCCGACGCCCCGAGTTTCGTTTCCTCTCCCGTTCTCCTAACCAAGTGACGCCCGAGGACAAGGAAAGGAGACATAAAAATTTCATGCAGCATGTTCAAGCCAAGAAAGCGAAAAACATAGGTTTCTTACTTGACTACAAACTGTCATCTACGAAAAGTCGTCTGAAAAAATTAATATCCTAATTTACCGGCAATGAGAACGTGGTTTTTACCTGAAATATATCTCTAAAACTGGAAGTTCATCTTCTAGGCCGAAGATTACGTTATTCAAAGGTCAACGCTAATTCAAATGGAAGGTTATCTGCACCACACAGTTACCTGAAGTCCTGTATATGACCTATAAACTAGGAGAATTGTTTGTGTATAGCAAATAGAATAAATTTACAAAGTATAAAAATAAGGTATACAATGTAATCAAGTCAGAGTATGTGATATTATTTGTTTCGAAAATGTTGCTCCCCAAAACCGAGGTGTACCCTTAGACGCCGGTGCGTCCTCGACACTGGTAAATACGGTACCTAATAATAATTAATGTAAGCGTATTTTATTGAGAGTTGGTTAATTAAAAAAAGTTCTATCAAGAAAATGTTCTCACCTTAATCCCTGAAGAGCGAACCGTAGGTAAAAGGAAATTAAGATTTTTTTAACATTGACCGACTCTCAATAAAATACGCATACCTTAACTAAAAAGTGGTCAGAAAACAACTCAACAAAGCTAATAGTAATAAAATATAGAACAAAATCTTTGTTTTTAACTACGATGAGTATGAATAACATGACGTATTTTAGAGCTCCTTGCTGCACCATAAAAAAGTTCATGTCATATGAAATAGAAACTCCGTATATAGTTTGAATACATCTACTTTGCGTACAATTAATGTCCATGCAACGATGATTGATTATAATTATGATGATAATCAATATGGTGATTGATGCCGATGCGTCGGTACCGTGTGAAGACGAATAAATTAAAGTATAAAATTACTTGACTAAATGCAACAGTAATTCAGTTTCTTGCCTTCTAAGCGATGTACATGAAACATTTTTTCTATCATTAGACTTCTTTTTGACACCATGCCCATGGGAAATATAACTACATCGACAACTGCTAAAATTTCCCGCTCGATAAGGAAGGATAGGGAAGCATTCAAGAGAAAGAAAAATCTTTTCTGTAAAAGAAATGAATAACGCCGTTCACCGAAAGAGGGTCCCCTCATTAGTGCAGCGACGTACGTAGCCTCCATGGGTTATCTGTTCTGAGGAAAACGTATATACATACATCGCCGAGACACAATTGCATGGAGAATGCTCGGAAGAATCCCCGGGAATGCTTCTATTTCTTTTATTTTATTTTTCCCTGGAAATTCGCTACTGCCATATCACAAAATTGATACAAGCGCGGATGCACTCGAGCCGTGCCTAACGTAGGAAAGTGAGTAATGAGAGAATTCGTTTCCGTTTACAGGCTGGAAAATCATCATTTAACTTCATGCGAAGCCCACCTATCTCTGCTTTTTCACCGTTACCTTTCCGGCAACGATTTCGAGAGATCGAGTTTTTTGTCTTCGGTTTTCCAAATGGACTAAAGGAAGCAAAGCAGGATTTAGAAGAAAATAAGCGAAAGTTTTGCACTGATTTACGGAATGAAGATTAATAATAAGAAAAAAAATAATGAGATTCTCTAGAACAAAGAAAGCGAGGCTGGTGATAAGAGTAGGAAGTCACGAACTGGAGCAAGTCGAACAATTTAATTATTTGGATAGTACGCTAGAAGAAACAGGACATAGTAGAAAAGGCATTAGGGAGAGAATAGTGCTAGCGAAGGAAGCGTTCAATAATAGAAGGGAGCTGATGACGGGGACCTTAAATAAGGCTGTAAAAAAGAGGCTGGTGAAGAGCTTTATATGGAGTGTGGCGTTGTATGGATCAGAAATGTGGACCTTGAGAAAGGAAGACGTAAATAGGCTTTCGAGATGTGGGTGTGGAGGAGGATGGAGAAGGTACGTTGGACGGAAAGGAAGATAAATGAGGAAGTGCTTGTCATGGTGGGCGAGGAGAGGAAACTTATGGATGAGATTAAGGGAAGGCAGGGTAGGTGGCTGGAAGTGGTAATGAGGGGCGATGGTTTGCTGAAGGCCGTGATAGAGGGAAAAATTTTGGGTAAGCGGGGAAGGGGAAGAAAGAGATTAGGTTTTATGGACGAGATGAAGAAAGGTAGGCCTTATTCTGACATGAAGAAAGAAATACTAGAGGTAGATAGGGCACGGCACGTGTAACAGTTCGTTGGATATTCTCTGACTTTCATCATAACCTACCTCTAACCGGTAGATTACTATAATGAATGAATTTTAGGAGGCATTCATATATTTCTAGCCGCCAATGAACCACTTAACTCAGCCGTGCATTCAATTTAGCCCATCTCTCGCCAAGGTGTATGTAAACAGGTGATGAAAAAACAACCATAAATGTCTTGAATGAGCGCAAATAAGTATATACGTTTTAGGGTTTACCGAAAAATAGATCGAGTATATTGAATTCATAGGTTTTGCACCGGGTTAGACTATAAGCAACCAACGTTTCAATAGCTGAACAGCCATCGACATCGCCATAAACATGATGACGATCACTGTACCTGCTGTTGAAATGTCCGTTCCTAATAACCAAATCCTGCATAAAACCCGTGTATACTATACGCTAAATACTTGATGGTACCGTATTAAATGTTTAGTTTGACTATTTCCAAATTACTTAATATTCTCACAGGTTTGGTTACTCACTTGGTTTCAACTTGGTCTCACTTGGTTATTTTTTGCTTTAAGTTCATTTTTTTGTTTCAATTGTAAATACCACCATTCCAATCATTGCAAAAAAATTGCCATTGGGCACAGTGAGTATACCAAACATTTCCTCACATTTATTAGCAGAGAGAGACGTCTACAATTTCACATATTTCATATTCACACATTATCGCAGAACACAACGTATATAAGTAAGCTAAATTAAAAATTGGAAAAAAAATTAGGTGATTTTCGAAGGTAAATACCATTCAAGACAAATCTCCGTTGCTTGAGGACATTTCTTTCTCAGGTAAATCAATCTTGTTGGTCTTATTTATGGAAAACTAAGGAGAGTAAGCGAGAGAATATTCTACCTTGATTCATTTGATCTAATTAGATAACTCTGAAATATATCACAAGGATGAAATAAAACCCTTTTAAAATATTCAACGAAATTGAATATAATTAGATTTTTTCAAATTTTTATATAATAATTTGCACTATTTTACCATAAAATTTAGGATAAGGGTACATTACCTCTTAATCCGATCCTAGGCAGGAGAAGAGAATTTTACTTCTCCATCAACTGTTGGCAATACAACCAACATCCATTTCCTCGAAAAAGCTTATATTCAGGGAATTTCAACCAGCATAATAAGAGACGTAAGCAAAGTAAAAATTGCATAGTTAATATTAGGACTATATGCATATAAACCCTAACTTTTCAGAGCATTCAGCCATAGAAACTCGGAGCAGAAGAAGCGAAAATTTAAGATAAAGTTGTAATAAATGAAATAAAACTTCGCATTGCCCACTGAAGGAAGAATTTTGATATCTGAGAAAGATCACCAGCAATGCAAGAAGCAATTAAGATATATCCAGAAAACTAGCCTAAGCAAGAAAGACATTCTATCAGAAGAGGAGTCTGCTAGAAACTAGTAATACAAGGATACAAGTAAGGAAGCACTTTATTGTAACAAATATTTGGAGCATGCTCTATTATGGTAGCGACGCATGGACTATTACAGCCGCAGAGCAAAAGAGATTGAAATCCATGAAGATGTGATGTTATCGAACAATGATGAGCTAATGAATGGAGGGAATCACCAACTAAGAAATTCTATGAGTTGGAGAGAAAATATGTTTAATGAAAGCTCTTTAAAGAAGGAGAGACAAATTTATTGATCACTTTTTGCGACACAACCACTGAACGAAAACAAAATTAGAAGAAGAAATCCGTGGGAAAATTTACATATGAAGACCAAGAATGAAACACATGGAAAATTATTGAAGTCTTAACAAAGTGAATACATATGTAGGAATGAAGCGGTAGGTGGATAGGGCATTGGAATGGAGAGCTGCTACAATCCAATCTTCTTATTGATGACTACTGGTGATGATGTACACTGAAACCTATTGATAGTAATGCCCGTCTCAACGTCTAGCCATCATCACCAAGTAAAATATCAGGTATAAGAATTCACAGATGAAGTATTTTCTACTGGAAAAGTCTTTATGATATAACAACTATTTTACTTTTCACAGAATATTAAGTTCGGTATTACTAGTAAATATGCGTCGTTACCGATAGTACTATAATCATTATCATTCCCCACGGTGGGTACTAGACAGTTAAACTAGAGCTTATAATTCGGAATAATTCCAATGTAATTCAGAGAGTGGTCACTATGAGCACGAGATAGCTGTGGGCAGTAAAGTTCATACTTGACCGCAAAACTTTTATTTTAAGTAGGGAGACTTTATAAGCCTATACCCAATGCTGGAACACAAAATAATGCTGGAACAAGAAATCGAGTAATCGCATGAAAATAACGAAAGTGAAAGAGAAATGCGCAGATATGGCAGTAAGTATGCCATTTATAAGTCAAAAACTATTGCCAAGGCCTGATGGTGATAATAATAATGGTAGCACCTTTATAGAGCAACTTTAGGACTATTAAATAGAACTATACAAAAATAGTAAATCTAGTGCAGGAGTCTAGCAAGAGAGAACTTTACCCCACCGCTTCAGAGTCCTACTGGTAAGGCATTGTAAATCAGAATATTTTTGGCCTCATACATCTCAAAAGGCACCAGCGCGATTGCTAAGTAACGTGTGTCGTTATTTTATTACATTATTATCAAACACTGAATCGAAATCATAATGGTCAATTCTAATTCTTAACCCAAAAACAAGAGTTCTCAAATGAATAAATACATTTACAGATAAAATAATTTTCCGGTCATACAAAACTCTTCCCACACTCGAACGAGGAAGAGCGGCATTAGGATGAAATGTGGCCAAATATCAAAGCTTATTGTTTTCTGCGAGACTGCCAGCGGACAAAAATTCATTTCGGCAGTAATTCACCTGCTCATTATTCTCTGGCGTCCATTGGAGTTCTCAGTCATACTGCTCCATTCCTCTTCCTTCTCGCACGTCCAGTCTGAAAACGGCTTATATGAGGGGAATCAAAGTTTTCATAAACGACAAGCCCTTGGAGACGTGCCAAATTTCGGTGAATTATGAATTCCGCGAGGGAGCGCTCACCCGGATATGCTTTCCTGGGCTGCAGTTGAGATGGCGCGGAAGATTTCCGTAGGTTTTTTTTAACCCGGAATGATAATTAGTTCCACGAAAGATGAAATAGGCGAATCACTGGTCTCAAGGCAGTCACTGTGAAAAAATACGATTGCAAGGCTTTTGTGCCATAAGAAAGCACAAATGAACACTATGGGCATTCATATTTCCATCAGTGATGAAAAATATTTATTTTAAACGCAATTTCATTTGCGGCAAACCATTGTAATTTCAGCAGGGCTCGCGAATGGTAATATTCCGAAGATGATGAGTTGACCTCCCGTATAGCGAACTCTTCACATGACCCAAATTCCAATGAGGTAATGGATATTTTGTTGGCTAATTGCTTTCAACTTATGCGGAATTTTGATAGTTGGAACACAGAAATTACTTCAGTGAGCCTCATATAAATATGTCACACACCAGCAATTAACCTCATAAATTAATAAGCCACCTATCTGCGATAATTGTATAAATAAAGATCAAACGAATAATGCCAACAAGCTTCTTTGGCATATTAACTTCCTACGCTCCATCTAACGGATAAATGCGCTCCATACTCATAATATTCCTTGTAGTATCACTAATAGTAATGTTTGCCATAAAAATACATTTTTTTGCAATACCATTATACAAAAAAGGTAATTTTCTATTATAACTATGTGAATTGAGTAATATTTATCTGTTCTGCTTCTTATGGCCTAATTACAACTATTCCCTGGCCATTTTCTTCTTTCAGAGTAGAAAATGATGTCCTTGACAGAAGTAAATTCATGAAACTGTATCATTTTGACGTACTAATGCAGAATGCGTGGAGAATTAATTCCGATTCCATTAATTGCATTAATTTGTTTCCTTTTGTTTTAGTACCATAATTTTCAAAAGTACATTATAAATGTGAAATAGTTAATTTGGCGGAAGAGATAAGCTACTTTTTTCCACTCCACAAAATTAAACTGCGGCAATATGATCAAATAAATACACATACATAACATGATACAAGTAAAATTCAAATTATATATCTACATCTACAAAATACCCTGCAAGCCACCTCAGGGGTGTGTGGCAGTGGGAGAGTATTCAACAACATGCATTACACTATACCCTAAATTTAGTGTAACTACGACTAATTATGCATTCACACAAATCGCAAATGCTTGTAACGAAGCGAAGCCTCATAAGCATCCACTACACTACAGATATACTCACAATGGAGAGGGACCGATAATATACATGCATCTTCCAACCACACAAAATTATAAATACACAGTAGGGTCGTGGGAGAAATAAATATACGAAATGTCAAAAATAATGTAAAATTTCAAAGCGATAGTAAAATGGAAATTAGCAGTGCACAATGTGGACAAAATAAATTTCGATGTCACTGTCTGGTTACAGTCAGACTGTACTTCGGCAATTCTTACAAAGCATAACCCGACACCATAAATATTACTTGACTGAGAAATGCACGTCTTCTTACTTAAAAATTGCTTATAAACAGGACTACTATGGAAAAGAATGCCATGAACAACAGTAGCATATTTTAATTCTTGATTAAACGTTCGAAGGTTTACGCAAACGGAAAGCTAGGAGTTCATCACAAGCAATTTACGCTAATTTCGGGAAATGCATAGTGATAACATAAAAAATAGCAGCGAAACCGAAATAAAGAAGCTGAAATTCATCTAATGAGTACTGGGTACATGGGGGTATTTTAAAAGAAAAATTAAATTGTAAATTCACAATAATTATGCTTTCTATTGAAAATGCCAAAAAATGTGTTTCTGAAATTTAAAAATAAAACATAAATAAATCGTCTGAGGGCTTATAATCAATGGGAGTTATAACTAGTGAGAACTTAACTGTCAACGAAAAGAGTGTTTTGAGAAAGAAATCGGGAAAATTATGCTTGGAAGACAATATGATTCTATGCACTCGATCATCTAACGGCTTAAAAGTCGTACAATCTGATCAAGGGGATATGTTGGATTGCCGCATTATATTGGTGAGCAAAGCCTATTACCTTCCCAATGCGATGAAACGTAATAATAATATGCTTGTCACATAATATATGTGTGAACTGTAAACATGCAGTACAGTTGTATGATGACTATTTTCTCAAAATAAATACATTAATAAAATTATATAAAAGCTGGGTGTAACGCTAATATTATTCTTTCTTTTTCTTGCACATTTGTAAGAGTGTTCTTATCTGGGAAGTAGGGTCGCCAGTAATAGAAGATACAAGATATTGAGAGTCAAATAGCCCACGCAAATAAGGTATTCTTTTAAAAGATGAGTCCGCTAAGAGCCACTAACACAAGCACAAAAGTAAGGACGCACTTAGTTAAAAAGTATATTTGCAGCATGTTGACCTGTAGACCTTAATGGAAGTTTCACGTAAATATCTTTAAAAAATACCTGGGTCAAGGCAAATTTGCCTTTCAACCGCTGGTGTTTGAACATGCCAACCATATGCACCTCTGTCAGCAATCAAGGTAGTGATCAAGTCTGAAAAAAATCTGCGGATGAATCAGGACAGAAACCCTTTCAAACGTAACAACTAAATTTGTGTTTTTGAAATAACTCCTCCAAAGACTTGACTTTGAAAAATCGAATATCTAAGTAGCGGAGTTCAAAAGCGTAGGACGACAGTAAAAGCGAGAATGAAAAATAGGACGAATTTATTTCATCACGTACTTGTCAACAAATCTTAACCATAAAACTATGCAATAAGTTAGCTCACGACACACAGCTATCTAACTACGGATAAACTGAACAATACCACGCAATGAGTTTAGAGAAATTATGATATACATACGATAATGCAGCGAGAATCAAATTGAGCTGAGGAGGAAGGGGTAAATGCCTATACAATCACCGTATAATCTTTTTACTTGGCCTCGAAACAGCTAGAGTACACAGAAAAGTCTCTAGAATATACAGACACAGAGAGTGGAATTTGTAGAGTTGGACGATAGCGGTAATAGAGCAGACTTGAAATGGCAACCTCCAGTGATGAACTGAAAGTTACTTGAAAAGAAAAGAATAAAATAGAGAAACTTTATTTTCTCACTCAATGAAAGTATACAGGTCCCAAGTAAGTAAACGCAGAGCAAAAAGTCTTTTTTCAAAGCTTAAGACCCAGAATTGTATATTCAATTTAGTAACAATAGACACATTGTATCAAATCAGCAGCGTAAACGATTAAGAAGCAGTATAAAGCTACTATTTTGAGTAACTAAGAAATTAATTTGCAAAACTTTAAAAAAATATATCTATGAAATATTGATACACTGAATAATAAATTAAGATCCCTCTGCATGCATACAGATATTTCAAATTATACACCACGCTACATGGGGTTAAATTTCAGCATCTCGAGTTTGAAAGGATTGAAACGGAAAAAAGGCCATCATTGAAGGCCACTTGCAAAGCCACGTTCAAACTTCGGAAAACGAAAAACTTGCTGGAGCACTCTCCTCTTGTTGACTCCATTTCATATGAAGCTAGAGGCGAGCACCCGTTCTTCCGGGGGCCTGGAGAAGTTTTGCTGCCCCTCTCAAGCCTCCGCTACAGTGGCTTACTTCCTCTCCTGTTGCCTTTTAGCCAGGCTAGATAATGGCCTCAAGAACTGCACTTCTCAAGTTTTTCATGCATGTATTCATTTTAAAAGACCTTCAAAAAGTGAGCAGAAATCATTCCTTCACATGATATTTACCTAGTCTTCACCCTTGCGTACCTCTACGGCACTCTCCTCCTCAGAGTGATATGTTAATTTCCGGAAGAATTTTTCAGAGCGTTTGAGATCGAAGGTAAGTGCCTGGTAGATGGCCACCAAACATGTAGAAGAGAAGACGAAAGGTAGTATTTGCAAGCACCTGCAATGCAGTGAGGTGGTAGTAAAAAGGCGTAATAAGGGTAAGGCTTATACTGCAGTCTAGTATGTAATATACAACCGCGAGACTCATTTCACCTTATGCTAACTTGCAGCTGAAGTTGGTAGCACCTCTATCGGCCAGTAGGTAAAATAAACCTGCCCACAGGGATATGCTAAGAAAATACATAGGATCAAATAAGATATCTGTCAAAAATATTTAATTTAGTCGAATAAAAACTGCACTCGTTCATATCAGCAATATTAAGGTAACTATATCTTGGGTCATCTGTAAATGCTTCCTTCTAATGCTATTGATAATCCACATCAATGCATGGTTTTATTTCGTAAATACATTAGTATTTTCTTCCTTTCTAGTTGAGATATCCATTCAGCCGTACTAAGTACGGAATATGATTTTACAAGAATCAATTTAAGCGAGATAAACAAAATAAGGGGTCTTCTTTTATCGAAAAGCATACTCTACTATCAAATTTATGGTACACGAGTTGTTGTTCCCAAGATTGCTATCGCAAAATACTTCACAGCCTTTAAAGAATATTTTATTTGCTGCCATATGTTACAGACTCGCCTTCAAAAAGCTTTGGAATGCATTTGAAATAAGAAAAAAACTTTCTGAGAAAAAAAGAAAAAAATGTAACCGCCACCGTACGCCAATGTGCTCCGACCGGCAAGTTTACTGCCATTTTTGTCGCGACTGTATATTACCAGACTATCGGTAATCCTGGAAATCGGTAATGCGGGTAAATAGTAAAGATTGATTTTCCTGCCCTACCCTTGATGATACAACTAATACTTCAAAAGTAATAAAAAGTATATGAACACGTTTCAATAGAAATTATCTTTTTTTTTTAGACGATTCTTACTGTTGTTTTTTTGCGTGGAATAAGTAATGTTGAAACTCCCACCGTTATCAACGAGACTCAAGTTGACCTTTCTATTTAATCTGTACTCCATTCATTTCTTCTCTGGGAACTGGCGGTTGTATTTTTCTGAATAACTTGTGTAAAAATTATTTTAACAAAGGCCAGCATTAAAGATAATTTTACTAAAGTATATGTAGCTCCAAATTTTCTGAATGACTTTCATATTGCCTGTATAAAAAGTAGTATTTCTTCCGCTCCGAAAATGTTAATAATCGTTGACACCAGACTTTATTACGATATCTCCCTACATGTTTCCGTTTGAGAAATTTTGTTTCGCAAGTTTTTTTTTAAGGGTCCACCGAATTGCAGGCGATATGCACAATCTTTGAGGGAAGTAATGCATTAAAATTTAATGCATTGATGAAAACGCGTATTATATTCACGAAATAGTCCAATGTTATCTTATTAATCCCAAAATGCCGTCACAGTCGGGTTTTTACCCCGCTCTTAGTGTGAAAATTAATTCATTTTTAAACAGAAGAACCCAGTACGGTAACCCTTTAGGTACCCACTGGCTACGCATTTGTATTCCGGAGCCAAACCAATGACAGACACCACCAGCTGCCAAGAGGTGGTTCACCAAAGTTTCGGTGGAAAAAACGTACCTAACCTCGCGCCAACACTCCCAAATAAAAAAAACTAAACGAATGGCAGAAGGTAGAAACCCGGAAGGAACGAGAGAGGAGGAAAAAACGTTTCTTTCCCAGAGAGAAAAAGGTAAAAAAAATAAAGCCACAAGAACGCAAATAACTCTCGCTATCCCCGGTCGCGCCACTTGAAAAAAAAAAAATAAGAAAAAACATCGTGCCTGGCCAAAAGTTCAGAACTCAACCTCTCTCTCAGTTCGGTTAGGTTAGAAGCGTAATGAATTTGTAAGTTTTAAAATTGGTTTTTAGGACAAAAAAAGAGGTGGAAGAGGTGGTTGAAGGTTAATTTTTTTTGGTAAGTGAAGAAGGAAGCTAGAGTGTAAGAGAGAGATACGGTGGGATACGTGAGGATGGCTGGGAAGGGACGCAGTCGTTTTAGACGAACGGGTGGTGGTGTTGGTGGTCGGGTGAGCATGGGAAAGTGGAATTCTTCGCCCGAAAGGAGAGAGAAAGAAGAGCCATGGGAGTTTGCCGGGAGAAGAAGGGAGAGCAAGTGGATTAAAGGGGTCCGAGGATTAATGCTCCGCGGCCGATTAATCCATCCTTTACTTCCATACCCGCCCGCCCTTACCCCTAAGTAAACCCTTCTCTAAAAGGGAAAGGGATATCTCCTTTTGCGCCACAATTTTTCATTCGAGTAATTTGTACTCATTAAAGCGTGCCTCTGCGGCAGGGACGCGGGGAAGCCCCGAAGCCTTGGACGGGACCGGTAGCGGTTGTTTGCCACAGAGGATATTTTCTTTGGCCGCCCTTTAAAAAGTTCCTATCCCATCCCTCCTTTCACCCCCTTAAGCACCCCTCCCTCATCCTGCATCCTTCTCCCGACGGGTGGTTTATTACGCAGAAATTGCTCAGAGAAGAAAAGCGGCAATAAAACTTATGATAATATCTTCCGCGGCAACTTTGCAAACTGTTGGGAGTGCGCACAGAAGTATGGCCCTTCACGTCCAATTACTCCACCGATTGTTTTTGGTAGTTATGTCCAGGAAACAAGCAAATTCACGGATTTTGCTACCAAAAAATACAAGGGCTGTTTCCACAGTACGTATTTTTCCATACGGCTCTACTACTTTTGCCAGTTACAGAAGCATAAGGGCCTCGAATAACGGCACTGAAAAATATAATATTGAAGTAAGTAGAAGGGAGTTGAAAAGTACAAACTGCCCATCCTGATAGTCCCAGCTTGAATTCAATTGGTGAAAGTGATTTTTCAACGGTACCTCAATCCTTCCTTGGGTGTCATCTGGAGAACATGTTAGTACGCTGTAATATTTTGTAGCTCTCAACTGTGAAAGAGATAAATATGAATATGTGTTGAATATTGATCAACTATAACAAGTTTCAAAGCTATGTAGATTGCTTACTGATAACTTTATTTGATACATGATTGCTTACGAGTAAGACAATGGTAATAAATCAAAAGTGTGGACCAAAATAGTTATTTCTTTTGTTTTCAATGTGTGATGCTTTTAATCATTTTAGAGTCGATTTGGGCATATTGTGAGAGATATTTTTCGTAAGAGGTCAACAATGAACCCACGGTGGTTAATCGTCAAACGATAGAGAAAATAAATAAATATAGCACAGAGTACAGAAATTTAGTTTGGATCCCATGCTACACACGCATCAAAGAAAATGTATAAAAATAAAAGGAGTCAAAATGGATTCCACCGCGTGCCGCGGCGGTTCTAGTTTAAAAACCGGTGGTTCTAGTTTAAAAACCATAAAAAATGTATAATAATGCCAAGCTGTGATTTAAATGGAAGCTAGACAATAGGATGGGAGAAAGTTGGTGTCCATACAGGTAAAGTGTAAAGGATCAATGTTGAAGATTTTGGATGCCGAAAGATGCAATGGAGAAAAATTATATTTTCGTTGAAAAGGCTGAAAATCTTTGAAACGTGTAAAGCAATGATCAGCGAAATACGTGCGAGAAAACTTATTTGAGGATAAAATCCTTCCCCTTTTGTTTCGTCTGACACCATATGCATTAAATAAATGAATAAAAACATGATTAGTGTGTACCCCGTGTATTTACCATGAGGGCGCAACCCACTGTTGCCGAAGGAAGCAATTTATTAAGCCTACCCAACCAGTCGGGGCGAGGAGCTGGGGCAAGAAATATCGACATGTTCACAAACATCCAGCGTAACCACCGAGCGTGCTAAGGTCCCGCAAGGCCGAGCAAAGGAGAGTAGGCGGGTGAGATTAGGGATAAAGGATAAGAAGGGCTCGCTAGGGTGTGGTTGGGCAAGGGTAGAGACGAGGGTCAAAGGAGCCGAGATGGGTGCGGTCAGTTGTTCTTGATTTTGGAGGAAAGCGTCTCAAAACACGAAATCCATAGCTCAAACACGTCCATTACGGCCGAATATCGATGATTCGGTGCAGTTGAAACGCATTTACTGGAAGCCTACGTTCGTGTTTGCCAAATTGGACACGTCGAACAATACAAAGAGGATGTTAGCAAGCGTGTAATGTGTGTTCTGTATGAAAAAGTAGGGTCGATGTTTGGTGTGGACAAACGCAGCCCCTTGATTGATTCCAGCCATATGTTGACCATATGCAGCTTTCTAAACATGTCAGATTCAGGTGAATTGGTATGGTAGACGATTGTGAGATTGCCATTTGAAGAAGCATTCTTTTATTTTTTGCTATTCCAAGCGCGCTACTCAGGCCAATCAATCGTTGAACACTATCTGCAATAAATGTGAAAGTTAGAGAGGAAGATATCGTATAAAGGGTAAAGAAATTGAGAGAGTTAGCAATTTGATAACAAGGATTTAAGTACCGACTCGAAACTGAATTACGTGCTGGATGTATAGAGCCAATAAAAACAACCGTTTTTACTGTTGCTAAAATATAGACTTTCGTTGTCACTCATCTTGTTGCCACTTTTTGGACCATGCTGTTATCTTATCACGTTGTACTTTTTTGTAGCCGTTAAACTTCATCTATCTTATCATTCGTGCGAAATAACGGCTAATTTCCCGCCAACCACTAACTTCTACATTCTTATAGAAATAAGATTAAATATTTACTCTTTTGATAAAACGTTAGCACATTTTAATATAGTTATATATACGTTATAATAGTTGATGTAGCTTTGTGGAACCGTGACATGGTTGAATAATATATCATTTTGTAATATTCTACACTTTTTTTAATAAACTAAATATAACTTTATTTAGATGTCATTACATCATCATCAGAGTTCAACTATTATAGTCGGTAGGTAGCCAAACTCTGATGGTGATGCTGTGACATCGAAACCGGCCAATTTATAAAAAAGTGTAGAAAATTACAAAGTAATTTAATCTTCAACGATTTAATATATTTGATCAAGATTTATATACATTTAACATTTTTAATCAAGAAGTTTTACAGCTATTTCATTCATGAATTTTACGCGTCATTCCTCATTATGTGAGAAACGAAACACTAGAGTTCAAGAGAAACACTAAATGAGGGTCTAAGAGGTTATTGAAAGATGAAGAAGGTCTATTATGAAAGATGCATCGCAATGGGTTAGGAATGAACAATTCGAGATAAGTGTCGGAACAGCTCAGAAGCAGAGGCGGACAATTAACGCATCCTATCATAGAAAGTTTCGGTCAAGAAGTAAGATAAAAAGATCAGCATGTACAGCCAGGTTTTTTCTCTTCTCATAACTTGTTAAATACGAGATTCAGAAACAAATTCTTTTGGAGATAGATAAAATGCGTTACGGCTCATGTATTTCCTCAAGTCTTCTCAGTTGCCAGATAATCAACTACAAAATATTACGCATTACGAGTTCTTGAAGGAATTACGTGAATGCCGAGTAGAGTTAATTAAATCTAGCCCCAAACGAAACCAAAGACAAGTTTAAACCCCATTATTGAAAATTATATCTTTAAATGATTTTTAGTCAGATAAAATGTTCTCTTCCACAGATGGAGTCAGATTAAAAGCATCAGTTTGAGTGGCATTGTGGTACAGCAACAAATAGATAGAGAGTTTCTACCACAAAGAAATCATAATCCATTTGAAATATGACGACAAACAGCCTTAGCAAGAAATAAGGGTATTGCATTAAATAATAATCTGTTTATTTGCCCCATTTCTGAGTCCAAGTAATGCACGAAGTGTCCCAGTGGGCATTTCATGTACCACCTAATTATGGTGCACTGCCTCAAGCATTTGCTAACGATGCCGAAATATACTCGTGAAGTTGCATAACTTATATCCTGTAGCAATGCAGTTAGAAATAAAAGAATGAGGGCAAGTTTCCATGAAAAAACTATAAAGGCTTTTAGACAGTCAAGAGCACTGATGTAGACAGGGAACGTAACTATTTCCATCCGCAAACTCATGCAAAGCAGGTTCTGCTTCCGCAAGGAAAAGCACGACGATACGAGCAACTACGACGGCACTCATTAATCCTGTTCTTCACGCAGCGCTTGCCACCTCACCAAGGCACGTTGTGAGCAGGGTATTGGTGAATAGAGTTACGAGCATATGTGGAAAAGTTGAGTCAAGGACAAGCTCATGTTTCGTCCAGTCGAGAAGGCCAAAAAGAATACTACGGTTCCGCTGTACAAAATTCACAATGCACAGTGAACGAGGAATATTTATAACTTTAATATATATCATACCAACTTGCGTGAATTTCATGTTACTATTTACCAATTACCTACTAGAAGATGGTACCCGTTTAGTTTTAAGGGAAAGGAGAAACAAGTAAAATTGTTGCATAGGAATATAAAATAATCCTTCCAATAAGACGGGCAAAATGTATATACAATGCTGCAGTCATTGACCACAATTGGAGAAGTTGGGGTGAAAATTATCCTTAATAAATCTCACGATAATTATGTGATATTGATCTTTTGCCCTATGAATATGAGTGCCTCGGGCATAAGTTCGAATTTTGTTTACCGTGGCTGCTAAGTAAATAAAAAGTTTTATTGTTGAAACAATGCAAAAACATAACGGTTTTGAAGCAAAAAACTCAAATTTAAGGCAAAAACAAAATGTGTACGAAAATTGAATGCATATAGTAAAACCATAATTATTTTATTCATCCAGTATTAAAACTTTAAATCCTACATCATGAATGCAAACAATTTAAAACAATAAGCCGATGAACGGAATCCAATTCTTTCCTTATGGGATTAAAAGTTGGTTTAAAAAAGGTTTCAAATGGGGGCTCCCGAAGCTCATGGGCCTTTTTAATAGTCTACGAATCTTTTTGAGTTCTAAGAACCATGCGCGCCGAATTTTGTAAGTAAATAAAACATATTATTGTTGAAACTGCAAAAATGGCGATTTTTAAGAAAAAAACTCAATTTTTTTGGCAAAAACCAAACGTTTACGAAAATTGAATGCATTAAATAAAAACATAATTATTTTAGTCATCCCGCAATAAAAATCCAAATCTTATAATATGAATTTAAATGATAAAAAAATGAACCTCTTAACTGAATCCAATGATTCTCTTATGGGATTAAAATTTGTTTTAAAAGGGGTTAAAATAGGGGCCTTGAGCCTTTTTATACAGCCTATTAATCATTCTGGGTCCTAAGGAAACAATGTGAGCCAATTTTGTTTGGAATCTGTCCAGGGTTTGGAAGTTTTATAGCGTTTAAACAAATAGAATTTCAATTTAATTTATAGGTACCCGTAGATAAATATAATTAAAATACCATCTTCTTCTAATCACTACCAAACTGTGGGGCTCACCTTCTAAGACGAATGTTCGGAAGTCATTGGAGTAATTCTAGAATCTAGAATTTGGCCTTTTTTCAAGCCTCTTTGATTCACAAAATTTACGTACAGGAATACTGAACCACAAAATATGTCTTGCCTTGACCAACGCATGTTCAACAATACTCCGGGATTGGCTTATGTTACCATTTTTTTAAGTTTAACAGCCCGAAAAAAAGAGCTCCTTATTGCATCGGCTTTATTTATCGTTCAACACCGCAAGATTGAGAGAACCCTTCGCCCTGACACTCACTGTTTCCACACGCACCTAAACAGATCCGTTTAACGTATCGTACTAGCATCTTTGAGGAGCTGTAGAAAAACAGTGTGGTCAATGATGCGTTTGCATTTCAAAGTGGATGATGCATGAAATGCAGGGCTACTTCGATTTCCAGAGTTGTTATATTTCATCGCTGGGTTTCCTGGTTCAGAATGATCAAATGATTCTTCAAATCTCTCATAAATGCATTGATATCTGATCATATAACGTTTGAAACATATTGCTAGAGTGGATTTAATATGCCAGTCATGGCAGCAATGCACATAAACTTACGGAGCTACATTCTTCTGTGAATTGTTTGATAGTAATCAAGATTAGTAATTATTATTGCTCTTATAACATATTCATTCAATAAATTGAGGGGTTCCTGCGAATCCATACATCTCTTCCCCTTTCTAACCATCCAACCATTTCCATCCCCCTTCGTCAACATACATATGTATAAGGATATTCTCAAAATATATTGTCTCCACATGATGATCAAAATCTACATCTACATTATACCCTGCAAGCCACTTCCAGGGTATGTGGCAGGGTGTCAGTTATCACCAAAACGCACTACACTATACCCTACTAAAGTGAATGAAACTACCACCATTAATATATTACGAAAAACAACCTGCAAATATCCGTCAGGAGTTGAAATTTCACCACTATGCACTACGCTATAGATATGCTACCAGTGTTACCGAAATATGATTATAAACGTTTACCTCTGCGATATAAACTCACAGAAAAACAAGAGTTATGCAGGAAAGATGCGAGACATACTGATAGTAGGTACTATGTAGCAAATTGAAAAACAAGCATTAGGGAGAAAATCAACTAATTAGCCACTCTACCAATCGACAAATTGAATTATAAAATGCCAATGGCAATTACAATGGCCACTTATAAACAGCATCGGGACCATTGTCAAGTATTCATCAGTATTTTTGTGGACATTTTGCTTCCTTTGCCTTTATCATTAAGGATTTTTACAAAGTTTTTCCTGACCCCGTCGACCCTATATAGGTTTTAAAAAATCCTTTCTATCCCTCTCCATTAATGATTATTTGCTGCGCTGTATTAAAGAAACAAAGATAGAATAGTATGAGGATTCTCCGATGGAAAATGAAATAGATACTTTTCTCTAGTTAGGATACGTTTGGTAAGTGTCGCGATCATTTGCGACCTTGCAGAGAAAAACTTCATTCGCAAAGTAAATAAAATAAAAATGAAAGTCGCACGCTTCGTTAAAAACTGCTGCGAGTAAACAGATATTGTTACAGAGCTAATAGAAAGACCCAATTGGGAGCCGTAAGACGTTCGGGGTCTACACGCTAGGCTTAGATTACTAGAAAAATTTAGATCAGGCGAGTTTCAGTACGACACGGAGGATATGAATTTGGCCCCGCGATATAACTCTTAGATGCAACATAATAAGAAGTATGCACTGCCGGATTGATACACTCAAAAATTCTATCTTTCCTCGAACCATTAGTGATTATAACTAAAAAAAAGCGTGGCACTAACATTAGACACATCATCACAATACAATTCTTCTTAGCAATTCGCCTTAGCGGCAACTCATATACTACATATATGTAAATGTAGAAGTAGACTCTGCCACCACATCTCCCCGAGGTTTCCGTGGAAGGAGAATTTGGCGCAATTAATTTAGAGCCGGCCCGCGAGAGCAGGAGAGGGGGAGACTTTGGGAAAATTATCCGAAATGAGGTTCGACTGCTAAGGCAAGCAGACTCCTCTCTTTCTCCCCCTTCCGCATAGCGAGGAAGGATGGGCAGGTAATGTTCATTCAATCGACTTTAACCCCCCACGCACAGCTCGCTCCTCTGTTGATTGATGAGGCGGGGGACTTCGAAGGCATTTCCGCCGATAATAACATGGGCAGGGTTGAATTGCAGACAGGGTTAAGCGATGGGAACGAGGGGGGAGGGTTTGGCCAAGGGAAGAGGGAAGGAGTGAAAGAGCCGGGGAATATTGAATCACTTGGCGTGATAAGGGTGAGGGTAAAGGCGGAGTACCGGGCAAAAACACACTCCACTATCGAGCAGAGGCAAGAGTTAAATCGTTCGATCAAGGTTTTCACCTTTATCTACGTACTAACCTACGAGCCGCGGCAAGAACGTGTGGCAGTGGAAGTTAGGACAAGAGCATGCAGATGTTAGAGAATGAGGAAAAGGAAACGAACGAAAAGTGAAATTTTGTTGGCGGTGATGGTCTTAGTGTTACCCTCTGTATTTGCTGTGGTCGAGTGTTTCAGGTGGCAAGGGTTATAACATTGTAGAGTATTTTTTATCGAGGGTAAGTAAGAAGTTAAAAACTCAAATACCCTATGAAACCATGTCGAAATTTAATGAATTCCAACTTCAGAGCTAAAACACGTCATGCAGCATGACACATAAATATAAAACTTATAAAGATTTTCACCTACTATCACCTCGAGAGTGATTATTTTGATACGTCTGCTAAAGTATGTTAATATTTTAGCACGATTTCTCAGAAGGTGGATGAAGAAAATACACTTTAGAATTAGTTACAAAACTATACACATAATGTTATAAAAGGTAACGAAATGTATACACTTAAACCTTTGAGTTTGATACAAAGAACACTGTAAATTATTTTATCTCCACGCTAAATCGCTGGTTATGAAAGAAGCGACAACATATTAAAGATATGCTCACACTTCCGGACGAATAAGTAAAAAGTTCCTGTTTTCCCAACCACAATTTAAAAAACAAAACAGAGCGAGACAATAAGTCTCTTTATCAACACGCATTTAATTCTTAGTCCTTCACATCCAATTTCTTTACCCTGTTCCTTCCCTTATTCGTAAATAGTATCCCAACATTTGCTGCTATACGCCTTTTTTCAAGGCTCGCAGGGTAGTACGTAAAGGTTTCAATGCATGTGTAATGATGTGACTGAATGAAAAACTTTGATACCAGTCCGTTAAGCTGCGTACCTCTTTTGTTTTGCCTTTTTTGTGAGTTCCTGATATGTAGTACGGGACTAAATTAATATCCTCCGTGTCATATTGAAACTCGCGCAATCTGAAAATTTTAAATAATGTAACCCTAAAATGTTGCATTCAAGTATCTTGCAAATCCCAACTAAAAGCTTAGATGAACGCACTTGTATGTACATAATAATCTATAAGCAACCGGCAAGGGTGTTTTACGCAGAGGTGTTAGGACATCAGCCATAGAAAAGAAAAGGAGATTAGGAAATTGGAAACGGTGTTGGTTGGCCATCAGGTGAGGTGACCGACAACTGATGTCATTTGTTATGTTGAGGAAAGGAGGGTAGTTTAGTAAATAAAGGAAAAGTTTGGAAAAATGATGAAAGTGAGAGAGGAACGAAGCCGCTGCATTAGCGTATTCTCAACGGTAAGAGCTAATGAGTGCGCAGCTAAACGCCATACACATAAGCTACTTTATGGAAGTAAGAGCTGTACTGTGGGCTTGAGAGAGAGACTGCTTAGAGGCATACGATATGTGAATCTAGAGAAGGATGCTGAATATAAGCTAGAGGGAGAGAAAAAAAATGAGGATGTCCTGAAGGAAATAGGGGAAAATAAAAGCCTCATAAAACCATGGGAAAGACAATTAAATTAAAAAAAACAAATCAGAGCGAGACAATAAGTCACTTTATCAACACGCATTTAACTCTTAGTCCTTCACATTATCCAATTTCTTTTTGTCATAAATATTTTTTCAGGGAAAAATACAAGGAAGGATAAGCAGGGGGAGGCCAAGGGAGGAGTTTTTTAAGGATGCTCAGGAAATAATGAAGGTTAGTAGCCACGGACAACGAAAGAGAGATAGGTAGTAGGACGAGTTGGTAGCAGTGACAATGTCTCGCCTATAACTGATGATGATTATGATTTCCTCTATCATTAAATCTCTTCATTCAATATGGCTAAACCACTTCAGCATGCTTTCCTGACTTTTTTTCCTACGTGTCGAAACTTGACTCCAGGTTTATCTAATAGGTCGAAATTCATCATGTTCTTTTTTGTCACATCTATCTCAACACCTTCATAAACTCCACATCCATCCTCTCCTGCACCTTCGTGATTGGCCACGTCTCCACTCCGTTAGGAACTGTATCTTCCTTTTCTTCCCGCAACTGCCCAACAGAAGTAGAGAAAGGGTTTAAATAATGTCCAAGCTGTCAACCATAAATTCATACGATCTACATTTTTGAAGTAATTTTAGCCCTGCAGGTGACTTATCCTACTACCCTATGACTCCCAAAGTAATCCTTCCATGATACTTATGGCATAATCAGTTCGCTCGTCGCATTTATTGACAAAATACGCGGCCCTCCGTTGTTGTGGTGACCCCCAGAAATGAAAGCGTCCCATTAATGTGTCCCTGAGGAATGACACTAGTGCCCCAAAGAAATGGCCACAGCTTAACGGTTTTATTAAAACCGGACGAATCACATCAAGAAAATGATAATAAAAAGGATTAACGCATCTTTCCAAATCCATTACCCGAATGTTCTTTTTCGATTTCCCGTGGAATCAATCGAGTAATGACATTGAAAGAGTGATCAACCTTTTTTCCCTCTGACATTTACCAACAATACAACCTTATCCTGGGAATACTTCCCGATAACCTTGATTAAATAGAAATTTGCATTTATCGCGTCCTAAAAATAAAAAAATAAACAATCCACGAAATTCAATCCAATTTAGTTGCGAGGAAATTGACCGAGCATTGCAATGCCCTCTACCTCAACAGATGACATTCAGGTGAAGCCGATCTCAATTTTACCCGTATTTTACCCCTCAATTTTTAAATGGTGAAAATTAGTTAAATGCGCGAGGGTAAATTAATTAATTAAAATTAAAGAAAGCGATGAAAATACAGCAATCAGAGAGTTAGTGTGATGAAGTGTCATTAAGAATTTTAATCTCATCTAACACGCCCACTGAAATTATTACATACTCGTAATTGTTCAGCAAGTAACTGTTAACGTTTTCTGTAGATACTTGATCACATAATTGAATGGCATGAAAGCACCAAAGTGCTCCAATAGGCAGAAAATACTTTCTACATGTTTCTTTCTTTCTTTCTGTATGTTTTTTGTTTCTCAGATATAACCAAGAAAATTCTCAGCAGTCTTACTTAGCATTCAATTACACTCCAGCATAAAAGTATGCTTCTTTATATGTCTTTACGTGAGTTATACAGGAAGCGTGCAATGCTTTCAGTTAGTACTGCGTGGCAGATTTAAAACAAGGATGATAGAGCAAATCAAATAATTAGCCGCACAAAGGTCTAGTTTCTTTGGAGATTTCCAATAAATATCGATTTGAGAGATCCAAGAAAAATGATCACTGACATCACAGTGACATTCAATACTCGTTTCTCGCGCATTTTACCCAATATCTAAAGTCGATGCCGATGGTCCCCAATTGAAGGAACATGGATCCGGGATGTAGAACATAAAACTCTAGGAGAGTTATCAGCGATTAATGACGCGGGTATTAAAGCATCTGAGATGGTCACAGATATTTTCACGGAACGGCGAACGATTTGGGGTTTGAGAGAATTTCACTGCCGGAGTGGTTTCCTGCGGCGTGATTTAATGGGGGATGAAGGCTTTAAAGATGATATTTGGGGGAAGAAAAGGTTTGGAGGTTGCGAGTATCGCGATAGACAGCGATTGAAAACTATCGAACTCAAGCACGACAAAGCAAGAAATTTACAGACAATGCGAGATTTAAAAGGTGGCAGTGTTGCGGTAAGGTGTTTCATCTCGTTGCAAACCTTTAGCTCGATATATAAAGCCATTACCCACACCAGTAAGGGAAAGTTATCTAATATTTAGACATAGGATAAAACAAAATCTATCATTTAAAACATTGAAAAATTTACGACGCAATTTCTGCAGGAAATTATACCATAAAGGTAGTATTTTCATCACTCACGCAAAACGTACTTTAAGAGGATTATCGTTGGAAGAAGATCTAACGTTGAGGAAAACTTCTAGCGTTTAACAAATACAACATTTTGTGTATTGAATCTATCAATAAGAATTTTCTCTGAGAATCCCATTCGATAGAGGAAATAAATTATCTTTCTAGGTGATTCCTCAATTATTGATTCATAAATTAACTCTTTTGCCAACGTTTCGCATTCTTATACATGCTTCTTCAGGGCTCAGAGAGAAAATAGAAGAAACAATATAAGGAATAAATACAATTATTATATACACTATTTTTCATGCATATCCAAATGAGTTCACAAAGCATTGCATACGTATTCATTTGTCAAAAAATGTATCTAGAGAATGTGAGGAGTCGTATTCATCCTGTGCAGTGATTGTAATACATTTTATAACTGGCGTACAGGGACATTGCTAAGGTAGTTGTTTTGCATAGTAGAATAATAAGAATTTACTTAAAAATTAATTTCAAGCATTAAAACTTTATCAATACCAAGAATGATGGACGTAAGTAATATTCAAAGTATTAATAGTATTATAGTAATATTCAAGGTTTTAATCGAACGAACTGTTGGATGAGTAGGAAATACAATACTCATAAAAAGAAATATATTCTAAAATAAGTTAAAAATGTAGCGTCCTTATGCAACCATTCCTCAACTTAGCGTAACGTAAACACTGCAGTTAAAAACTGTCACGGTGTAACCAGCTTGACACTGGACCTATGTTACGTTTAATTAGCGAAGGCCAATGTATTTATTAACTTTTTCTCTTTTCATAATTTATGCATTCATCTATCCAGGTAAATTAAACTTCAAAGATGTTTGGCGAGTTCCTAGGCGTAAAACAGCTTCATGATAGCATCGAGGGTTCCTGTTTCACTTGTGTTATCACTTGGACTTCAGAGAGAGAATTACTAAAACTACGATGTAAGCAATACCCATACTCCAGGTTTATATTTATTTGATCAAATTTTCTATGTGTTTATACATCAAAAGACGTTTTAGACTGCTAATTTTCAGAAGGACGCTGTAAATATTGATTATTGGCCAATCTACGAGACACGATCAAATGAACCACGCTTGTTTTGTCAATACAGATAATTTATCCTTAGATACTGGGTCATCATTTATTAAATGTATCACAATATGACGTCCATACGCCTATTGACGTTTAACTTCAATATGATCATGGCAACACACCTTGATGAGATATTAATAATGTGAGATTTCCAATTAAACACCAATTACATTCAAACACAATACCTAGAGCTTACAGGAGAAATTAGAAGTAGCCAACGCAATTGGATCCGGAGAGGGAGGAGAAGAGTACGTCTACATACTATCGTGCAAGCCGACGTAGTGGCGTGTGGCAGGAGGTTTAGGACACCAACCATGAAAGGGGAGCGATTCGGGGAAAAAGGAGGGGGTAGAGGACAGAGGTTAATTGTATGATTATGATATATATTTCTAGTGTCACTCTGTTTTTCTTATAATCACTAATGGTGCTCGGAAAGAAGGAATGTTTGTTCCTATCAGTTCGGCTGAGTATATCTCTTATTTTGTCGCTTCTGTCACTTCCAGAGATATAGCGCTGTGTCAAAAAAATAAACGTCGAGTCATACTGAAAATCACCTTTCCAATCTGAACTTTTCAAGTAACCTAAGTCCAGTGTGCAGCCTTCGCGTCTTAGAAGATCCAAACAAAGTCCTTTCATCTTAAGAATGTAAGACAGTCGAAGGAAGACAATTGAGAGATGTAGGTAAAACAGGGTTTTTAGAGAGACTTAATACCGGCAATGGGATAATTTTATGAAGGAAACCTTAGAAAAAACTCTCCGTAATAAGGAGTATAATGAGCACGGCATTTGATAGACGAACTAATTATTCGGTAGAATAACGATGAATATGATGGTATCCCACTCCGAGAGGGAGTATGGAGTTGCAATAGGTATTGATAGCACCCTTCACACCACTAAATAAAATATCTTTCACAATTAACATTTACTACCCCAATTATTAAAATTAAACAGCCATTTTTCAATAACAAATAATTGGACGACGTGCTTTAGCTTACTTAGCTATCTGCAGGTGACATTAACCTGATGATGGCTAAGTAAGCTGAAACGCGTCGCGTCAATATAGTTTTCACGTTGAAAAATGCTTTACTTCATCTCGTCTCTGAGACAGACTGTCAATTATCAATAATTAACAAGATATTAATTTGTTTCTTCCTATAATCTCAAAAAGCTACCTACTGATAATATGAGGAAGAAAGATAACAGTTAAAAGAAATGACTCTAAGGAACGATAACGAGACCCGAACCTTGAAGTTGCAACCGACAAGTATGAATGTAGATTGTTTCACTGCACCATTCAAATTATATATCACACCTTCCCGTAGCAGAACAAAAATCCTAATCCTTCCTTTCCCATGATGCGCTCCAATATAGCTGCAAAATCTCTCACCTTAAATAGTGCCAACACTAAGCGACTAATTTTTTCTTCGAGTGATTTGCTCAAATAATTTTTTTAAATAATACATTTGAATCCTCTACCTTTTACTTACACCGCTATATAAACTACAGAGTAATTTGACGGGGTATTTGTAAAGTATGTTATGTACAGAGTGATCGTTTTTCCTACGGTGAAAAAAAATCAACACTTAAAGCTAAAACATTTTAAGAAGTTAAGAAAAGTGTTAGTTTCCAATCTAAATGAATTTTTTCCACAGGTGTAGCCTTAAAGGTACCACAAAGCAATAAAAATACTTTGAGAATGCAGAAATTCTATACATTTAACAAGATTCTTGATCATTTCTATAAGCAACTCATATCCGTAAAGGAGGCCGAGAGAAATCTTCAGCTAAATTTCTTTTTAAAGCATGCTGATGATTTATCCACTTAAAAATAACGTCAAATACTCGCAAAGAGAAATAACAAAAAACTTTAGATAGAATGACTTTCCATGCACAATGAAGTTATTTCGATACCTTACTTAAACCATTTATTCAAAAACAATAAAGTACTACTTATGACAGCTGGATCTTCATTTAGAGGAAGAAAGGTTAATTCACGTTTAATATAAAAGGTAATTAGTGCCTTATTAACTTCGAAATGGGGATTGAAGATGTCTTGTCTCATTTGGAACGAAGTGCTGCCCTCTTTACCGCGAAAAGAACGAGAAGTTGGCAAACCACCACAGGCGACGCTACCATCGCCACCTCCACTACATCCAATGAACCCACCTTTTCAGCGTCGCTCGGGCGATTGAGGAAAACCGCAAAATCGTCCGAGCTAACGGACCGGGGGACGGACGAGTCGAACGTATGAGTGGGAGGTGGGAGGAAAGGCTGGACATGCGTGGAGGACCATTAGAGGGTCATGTGGGGCGTTGAGGAGGGAACTTGTGCATCGCAAAGTTCAAGAGGTCATCCACGATTGAATGAAGGGGAATGACGTAACGCACACACTGTATGAGGGAGGGGCAGGGAGAGGGAAAAATATTAAACTTTCCCGGTGGAGGACAAAGGACTGCGGAAGGAAATGAAAGATAAATAAAATCCTTCAGTCATGGTTAGGTAAAAGTAAAAAAGGGGACCCCATTTAAGAGGTGGTGGTAGTTGGAGAGAAGCTGAGAGAGATGGAGGAAGAGGTGAAAGAAGACTAGCAAAAGGAAATAGAGGAGGACACAAAAGAGGGATAAAGAGACGAATAGACCAAGAGAGAGACAGAAAAAGAAGGTGAAACAAGTTTAATTAAGAGTTGAGCGGGACGGAGAAACGGACGGATTGCAGAGGCATTTAAACGAGGGAGGGGGAAGGGGTTTAATCACTTTTCCAAATTGCGTCGTCCGCCTTTCCCATCATCTCCCCCACCTTACCTCCCTCCCAACCGACCACTGGCGTGTGTGTTCGTTCCCTCGACAAAGAGACTGGGTAATGAATTCTCAATTCTCGGTCGGGCACGCGGCGGGGAAGCGATGGCCTTGCAACGAGAGACCTCTCCCCTTCCACCAGACAGCGTACATATCCGTCCGTCCCCGCGAAATTGGCGCCACCTATAGGTAAAGGCGAGGTAAATCAAAAAGCGCTCCACTTCCGAGAGGAATTAGGCCGTGCGGGGAAAGAATTGGAGAAGAAGGAAGTGCTGAGAGGAGACAAACGAGGAAGGATTTGGAAGATGAATGAGAAACATTCATAAATTCCTCATCAGAGTTAATATTTATCATTATAGTAGCAAAGCGTGCATTAGTGTTGATATTCCAATGAACAATTTCCTATTAACTTAATAATCCATTAAAATAAGTTAGTAATGAAAATTCATCAAAATTACAGCTCTTACCGGAAATATAAGCATCAATTATCCTTGGGAATTTATGACCCCACCAATGAGGCAGTAAGTTAATATTAAACCCCTCATGTATACGTTTTTTTAAAATGCTTACCAATATTTACCTTGGAAACAAAGTTTGACAAATTTCTCTTTAACAGGAAATGACGATTGGGCTCTCTTTAGATTCCACAAACTCACTTGACCTGAAAGGATAAAACTTCGCCAACCTTGCAGAGTTTGCGGAGTTTTGGTCAAGGACATTTGCTCTCCTGAGATTCAGCATACAACTTGAAGTATTCTTGTTTTTAAGAAACATTTCAGCGCATCAATAACTTCCATGACATAGGAGTTATTCGAACCTCAAGAGCAAAATAACAGAGCCATATCATTCTCATGAATGATAAATTTAACTTAAACAGTATTGATAACGAGTGATCAAAGTAATAAAACAGTAACAATAGCATCTGTGGCATAGGCGTGATTAGAACTTAAAGAATAGGAACAGAGTTTTGTATTCATCACAATGGTTAAAGGTCTTGAATTCTTTTTGTTTTGTAGTTATTTTTACGTAATACTGCCCCACCTACAGTAGGTAGTCCTACGTAAAGTCCTGGGAATGCACTTGCTCAATTATTCTTATGTTGAGATTCCAAAACTTTAGGCAATCATTTCAAACCAAATACCATATTTTTCTTAAATTTGTGCTTATTTCGTAGAAGTATTCTAGTATATAAGAAATATAGAAGTGCAGCAACAACGTCCGGCATAAAGGACATTTGAACTTTAAGAATGAAATCAGAGATTTTTATCCATCACAATGATCGAATTTCACAAAGACTTCTAGATTTAATCATGAAGTATTATACTTATTTTTAATAATTATAGGGGCCCAACAATAACTTCCGTAGCTTAGGAGTGATCCAAAACTAAGAAAAAAAGCAGAGACTACCATTCACATGAATAATACATTTCACTTAAAGGTACACTCAGATCAAAGTAATACAACACAAGAATAATAACTCCTACGAAACAGGCGTGATTCGAACTCAAAGGATAAAATCAGTGACATTTTTTCATCACAATTATTTTTTGTATTACACTAGAAATGTTCTAGTTTTACCAAATATAGTTGCGCAACAAGAACGTCCTTGGTGTAGGAGTGATTCGAACATAAATAGAAGGAAATCAAAGATTGTCTTTCACATGAAGGATACATAAAAACTAAAAGCAGCCTGGGGTCAAAGTAACAAAGCACAGCAAAAATAAAATCCTTCAAACTACAGGAATGGAAGCAGGAATTTAAATTCGTCACGATGGTTAAAGCCCTTAAATATTTCTAGTTTTGTACTTAAAGTACTCTGGTTTTTAATAAATGTAGCAGCAGCAATAACTTCCGTGAAATAGGAGTGATTCTAACTCCAAAGAAGAAAGCAGTGATTTTTATTCATCCCAATGATTTCGCCGGATACCATAAAAAATATTTTTGACGCTCCCAAGTTCAAGAAAGCAGACGCCAATCTTCCTCTGCCGAAAAGCCGGATCAAATTGAAGAGGGCAAAGAAAGCGAGTGGCGAAAAGATGAGGCGGAAATGAAGAAAAAAGACACGGAGGGACACGCAAGGTCCGTCCCAAGAGGATAGCTGAGGGAAAAAAAGAAGGCTGTCCAAAACACTTAATACAAGACGAGATTCGGAAGGAAGAAGTTAGCACCACCATTACACCCCCCGCCCATCAACGAGAGATTTTAAAAACAATTTTCAAGAGGATTACACAGTACATACCGTTGAACCAACGAACGCTTTCAAAGAAAAATCGGCATTCCTTTCCTATAGAGCGAACGGAAGGAATGCGAGCCGGGAAAAACAAAAGGAAAAAAATTACCTCAGATAGAGAGGCAGTTTTATTTTTATTTTTAACTCAGCACGCCTTCGAGTGGAAGTTCTCGGGTTGTGAGAACCATCCCGCTGACCTCATACATGAGATTCAATCTCCCTTTAAAGCATCGCAGAAGTGTGTGGGGCCTCCCTTGTTTTTTTTACATTGGTCCTTTTATAAATATTTATCCCCTTTTTCTTCTGAGATGAGACTCGCCTCTTCTTCCTTTGTTTTTTTCCCTACTCTTCTTATTTTCTCCTCTGTCTTTCTCGAGGAGAGTCGCATTGCTGCCCTTTCTTTCCCCTCGCTGCACAAGAAAGCCACGGCGGCGGGCGCCAAGGCGTTCTCCTCTCTGGTGGCGGTCATGAATAAAACATGGGTGCTCCCACATCGCCAGGATGCGATTCTCGCGGGGCAAGGAGAGAAGGAAGAGACGAGAATGGATTCTGGACGGGTAGTTTTGGTGCAAGGTGCGTGAGACGACGGCGGGCCGTGAGATTGGCACCGCTCGTCACGTCGGGAAGGAAGGAAAGTAGAAAGAGAGAAGAAGACCTTGAGTCTCTCCACCTCTCTCTATCCCTTGCGTCTCCTCGTCCTTGCCCGATCTTTTCCCGCAGTCCCCCCACTAAAACCTTGAGAGCTCAATTTTACGAACAATTGAGGGGATCCAACCACCCTTTACTCTTAGGGTTTCTACCGCTTCAACTTCATCCTCCCTTCTCGCACTCCTCATTCTCATGACGGAGCTAGAAGCGAGGAAGTTGGGGGAGTAGGTGGTGTTGGTTGAAAGGTGGCTGCATTTAAAACGAGATGCACTCCAAGTGGATTGTGAAGTCGAAAGAAGGAAGGTGGACCCATCCACACTTAACAATATAAACTAAAAATATATATAATTCAGAGGTGGAAGGCCGCCATTCTGCGATACACGCGCGATGTAGACAGGAGAGGAACAGAAATAAATACAAAAAAGCCACGAAACACACATACATTAAAACTTAGAGACTTTTTCACGTCTCGTCTTCAGACGATGAGAAGAGGCACTATCTCCTCCTTCTACGGCGCCGAGAAACAATGTGGTGTAGATAGGGGGGGGAGGGGGGGGAAGGTCGGGTTTTTTTCCTGTTGGTCCTTTCGGGCCATCTAAGTTAAGAAGAGGATTAGCCAAGAAGGAGGGACAAAAGAAGAAGGGTTGAGGAATGTTTTAGTATCGAACGTGTAGCCGGCGGAAAGGGCAGTGGACTGAAATTGAGATGAAGTCCCCAGAGTTAAAAGATAGAGGGTGGAGAGGAGAGAAAGAGATGGGGCAAAGAGGAGACGGGGAGGAGTGATGAATGTACTAATGGCATTTATGTAATCCCAGATGAAAAATTAAGTCAAAGATGAAATGGTCGCTTGCTCAATCGTTCTCATCTGGGTCAAATAGGCGTGCGTCGGGGGATAGGAAGTGAAGAATTGACACAGTGAAGCACTTGCCAAATTCAGACCGTTCTCTCGTGCTTCTTTGGGGTCTGGAAAGTGATGGAAGGATTTTTGCACAAATCGTCCATCCGCCCAAATTTTGCAAGTTATTCGGCGATTGTTCAACCTGATATTCAGCGGTGTAATGCTCTCGCCTACGTAGAATTCGGGGCAATGGCTAAATTGTAGTAAATAAACTAGATTGGACGTGTTGCACGAGCCTTCAGGTTTAATCCTGAGCGAGGGATCTTCTTTTGGAATCTTGAAGGAGGATATGGAGCGGAAGATTGCATACGTTTTGCAGCGAGGATTTTGCACCGCAGGGTGCTTGAGCAGGGGCGTCGCCAATGCTCCGCTCAAGAGAAGGATTGGAGCAGAGAAGGTTAGCTAGATTCGGTTTACGTCTAAAAATGCTGTGGGGTATTTATATAAGCGATTTGCTGTTGACTTATTAGGCTATTAGTTTCTAGTATGGGTAATAAGTCTTTGAACAAGACCTGAATTTTTGGACTCCAGGAAAATATGTGGTATGGAGATTGAGGGTGCCTGGGGAATTTGGCATTCATGGCACTAATAAGCAATATTCGTTTGCTTAATAGTGGCATGGGATGTTTTCAGTTGCTTAAGGAATTCAGATGACCCACTAGGTATTCCTGAAGCTTTACTTTGGAGTTGCAAATACGGTTGCCACGGATCGACAGCAAATACGAAATGGAGAGCTTTGTATATTAGGTGTGACAGTTATTGTAACACAGAATTGTTTATAGGAGGGTTTTCTGTGGACAAAAGTTTTTAAAGTACAATTGCCTGTAATGGAAATATCGACGTCAAGTAACTTGATTTAAGAGGAGGTAGCGGAAGTGAACCGCATTGAGGAGAATTTATTTTAAAAATTAAGGAAACTCGTCAGGTACGTCGTCGTCGTGGATCCAAATGATGAAAATATCATCCATGAATCTAACCCAAAGTTGCTGGGTAGCAAGGAAATCCCCTTTGAGCTTCTTCATGAAAAGATTGGCATAAAAAGGGCCATTTTAATGCCCATATCTGTTTTGCCAAAACAGCTATGGGCACCTTTGCTTTGTAACACCTTCGCAGCTTTGTAACACCTTTGCCAAAATGGGCAATCAAACCCGTGATCTACAGACCTGTGTATCGCGGCTGGGAAGAGAATGCTATACATGAATGAGAACTTAAGAAATCTTGCGGTAAGAGAATGGTTTTCGTAAATGTGAACAAAAGCAATCATCCCATGTTACGTCCACAAAGCTGAGTAGTTGTTTGACAGAATACTTGAATTCAAGCGTAGACAGCCATGTCCCTCAAGACAAATCCGTAAGAGTGATACCAATCACAAAAAAGTTGTTTGACAGAATACTTGAATTCAAGCGTAGACAGCCATGTTCCTCAAGACAAATCCGTAAGAGTGATACCAATCACAAAAAATTGGTTCAGTAAAGAAAAAAACAAATATCTATGCACGTTTTTCATGGCTATTAATTCTTAAGTCTTATAAGGCACCCATATCTTCCTGTTGTCGTCAGTAAGCAGTTCTGAGAACGCTGAACAGCTAGGTGAAAATTATGAATGAATACGGTTTCAAAATTATATAGATAAACACCATAATAATAGCGTAAAGAGGCAAGATTTAAAAGAATGTTACTCTGAGACTGGGAAAGTAAACTTTGGATCTTGCGGAAGAATTTTGCTACATAGGAAGTAGGAAGTGTACTAATCAGTGTTGCAAGGGGCAACATTATATTCGGGGAAGAATATCGCGAAAAAATAAGCATTTCATCGGGCCTGGGTTCAAATCAGCAGATGCCGAGAATTTAAGAAAAAATATGATCCTTATTCGGGTGCTTGGTGGCAAACATTTTAACATCTTCACCTTTCTTCAATTTCCGGTATAATTCATTTATTTTCAACCTACTCATCTTTCCAAGTGACACAAACTATTTCATATGTCGGTTGCCTACCTGATCTCTAACCAATGAATCTAGAAGTGCTAAAGATCAAATGGGCGCAGAGAATCACCAGTGAAGAAGTCATATGAAAAGTGAGAAAAAACATTTTTGATCAAAACTCTGCAACGCAGAAAAGCTAAGCTCATTTTTCACACTCCGAGGCATTACAGTCTCAAGAAAACAATTATTTAAGGATAAAAAAATTACAAGGATTATCTAGGAAGACCCAGGATGGACTAAAGGCAAACTATGGAGAATTTTAAAGCCTGCTAGGTTCTCAACCACCCTGAAGACGATACACGAATTGGACATCGAGATGTCGGCTTTTATGTTGAACCTAACTCGAAGGAGAAGCTGAAAATAATTTCATGAACATTATGGCGGTGTTACGTTGATTATCAAGCTACGATTCTAAATAACTCAATTAACGAATGCTAAAAGGATGGAAAAACTAGGTTGAATTTTCACAATACAAGCAAGCTCATAGAAAACTCTAAAGAGATTAGAGTACTTACAAAACAGAATCACGGTATGAACTATCGTAATTGTGAAGCCAAGATGTATGAGGGAGGCTTAACCCTTTTATGCAGTGTAGATCAAAGCAGACAATCCTCATCTTGAAACAAAGGCTAATTGTAGTACACATATTTATCTAACCTGTATGAATAAACTAAATTCCATCTACCCGCAAATTTTCCAGTGTAATGTTTCCAAAAATAACAATCTCAACTCTTCCGTGTTCGTAATCGATTTATAATCAATGTGAATGACAATATTTTCATTTAACCTACGAATTCATTCGTATATCTGAGGTCATAGATCATGACAGTAACATTTAGATGCCACGAGTGGCCATATATTTTACTAAATGGATTACTAAAACTTCCAAGCGCATTCCATACACCTCTTAATTGAATGAGTCTCAACTCAACGAGTACACATTTTTAAGTCTTGTTCGGTATTCTGATATGCATCCCACGTTTCGTTCACAGCCTTCACTCGACGTGACTTCTTTCGCCACTACAGTTTGAAACAGCGCCCAAGTCGTTAAATGATTCTATATTATATCACGGATTCGCTTCAATGTCCAGTTATGTGAAATTTCAAGCCAATGCTAGGGGAATCCATTTTGCATGCAGAAGAATTTATGAAAACGTGCCCACGTGTTCAGATGTAAATCATCATACTTCCTGTATTATTAAAATGAAAAATCTTGAACTATGACGGATCGTGGAGAGAGAGAGAAGGATGGTCCACACGCTTCGTGACTACTAGGTGAAAATCAACTTATCGATTCTTTGAGATGACAAAGGGGCAGTTATGATACAGGTTTTGCTTGGGTTTTAATGCTAAGTAGGGCTCCGTAATATTACGACGAATCAATTTTTATGTACTAAATTGAGCTGCTAGAGGAGTTGGTGCATTGCTCTACGATATGATTGGAGCGATAAAACAATGCGTGCATGCACTTATTTAAATATCAGAAAATATTATAGCCCATGAGTAAGCAACCTCCATAACGGCATTCCTCTCCAATAAAGTGACAATGCCACGCTGATTGGTAAACGATTATGGTCAATATATCAAGATATACGAATACAAATACCGAACAATCAGATCAAAAGTCTGTTTCACAGTTGACAACTGAACTAACCGGTCATTAAAAGCTGCACAAACTGGTATTCACGCAGTGAAGCGTTGGAATTCACAGAATAAGAATAGATTACCCCAGGCAGCGTACTTTATACCTACAGCGATTAAATTGCAGTAATATGCTTAGTTAAGCCATTTCAATTGTTTTCACATTGTAATCATGATTATTCTGCTGGTTTAAGTGTATATAAGTTTAAGTTAATATTAAGTATCAGACCTGTCACATAAACAAAATATCATATCGCATTGGGCACGTCTTTATAAATGAAAAAATATTACTTACTAAATTGTACAATGCAAAGAAATTCAGAAATCCATTCCAGGGATGAACTTCTTGCTAAATCATTTCCTAACAAACAATTTCATTAAAAACACGAATTAGTATTAGGAACTTCTTTGTGTTTCACGAGATATGATACTGGAAGATATAATTTTAATAGTAATTTTGTTAACCAAATTCTTCTGAGAAATTTTCAACATAATAAAATAAAGACATTTTGAAAGTTTAAAAAAGTTAGCAACCCCTGAATTATTTTTTTTCAGAGAAAGTCATTGCTGTATTACAACTCACCAGAATATTTCTCAGCAGAAAAATAAATATTTTGAATTACCTTGTGACTCAGAACAAAAAAATGGCATTGAAATGAAATAGCAAATGTTATTAACATGAAAGCCTTCCACTACACTTCAGCTGAGACTGTCAAGTTTATAAGAAATCATGCGTGTTGCATTTCCCCTAAAATATAAATATTTATAAATCATAATCACGTAATATATATTAAAGAAATCTAGAATGAGGTCCATTTACAAAGCTTACCAGCATGCCAAATTTACATACATAGTAGGAGAACTACCGAAATTTCACTCCTCTTGCAAAAATATGATAATACATTCCAAAACAAAACAACACAAATGGTAATTTAATGTAGAAATATAATAAGTATAAACACCACCTCTAAATTAATATTTTTACTATTTCATTATCTTTTTTCCAAATATAACCCGCGTGTCAAATTAAGAGTCACAGACTAAGTAAAAATTCGCGTCAAATGGTATTTACATTCCAGAATGAAACCAAGGGCTTAACATGCAGACTGCAGCTTCGAGAACTTCCTTTGATTCCAAAGATGTGTTTATTGCGAGTTTCGTAAAATTAAAGACGAGATGCAGTGGAAAACAGAGCACAGTCGCTATTTGAGCGACGGAAACGGAAAACGTGATTCGCAGATTTCTGAGGGTACCTGCATTGAGCCATTCTGTACATTTGCTCGAATGGAAGGAGCAATAGTGTCTCACTGAGAAGGTTGGAGTTATTTGCATCGCTGACGACAGGGAAGGAATTAAGGATCCGGAGACATAAGGAATAGGCAGAGATGTGGGTGCAACGCAGTGTTAATTTCTTTCCGGATGGTAGAATACCGACCAGGTAAATTAAATGGCGTCTTATTCTATGCACTGTCGGGGTAAAATGACATAGAATTAAATAAAAGACCCAGAATAGGTTTTTAAATAAAAATGATTAATATAACGCAACCTTGAGGTTTATGATTATATAAATCAACATCAGCATTCATTAACTCAAAGAGCTGCATCTGGAGAAACATCTATCCGGCTAATTCACTTTTTCATCTTTTCTCTCTTCATTCTGGACTCTATTATTTAATTATATATTATTTTTAGGTTCACTAATGCCAAGTTTGTACCACGTGCCAATTACAATTTTGCCATAATTTTCTTTTCCTACGATATTCTTTAATATTTTCACCGTCTCTTTTTTCTGTCTTCATCAAAATTGAGCCTGTTTTTCTATTTGAAAAATTAATCCTTCCATCATTAGTACTTTCTATAAAACTCATTTTTCTAAAAAACATTTTATGCAGTTTCTTTTTTAATCTCACTTAACACCATGAATCCAACTAATTTTTGACTTATTTTCTTTATTTATAAAATGTATCGTTATTTACTCAATACCTTGAGATCCTTCATAATTTCCTTCATATATTTCATCCTTAGTCTTCCTTTACAATTATATCATGCTTAATTTCTTCCGTTATAGTTTTCAGACAATTATGTCTATAAATTTGATCAATCGTTATTTTTCTTCTCTTCTCAGAGATTTCCAGGAACATCTTTTCTCTCCCGCTCTTCATTACTTCTTTATTGGTGATTATCTCCGTTCATTCAATCTCCTTTGTTTATCCATAAAACGATATTTTCATTTTTTCCAATCTTTATATGGCGTCGTCCACGATTGACGGCTTTATCATAGCATATGCTGCCTACATAGGTTTTATTAGATAATTCTCATATTTCTTTGTGACGTACTTCCAGATTTCACTACTTTTTCTTTCAGGCATTTAGTAAACTCTTAAATTGATTGAATCTCTTAGAATCTTTCCTTGAGACACTATGCTCACGGTATCTTTCTAGCTCTTTCTTTCCATCACCGGTCAAACTTCTTCCCGCACTAAATTTTTCCACTACGATCTATTTTTTTGTCCTAGTCAAATAATGAATGTGCTATTGATTTCCTCAACAAACCCAAATTTTGTAAAATTGGTGGTGTGAGTAAAAGAAGATTTTACGAAATGTTTCAGCTCTTCCTGAGCAGCTTCATTTTTAACCTAATTTTAGAAATAAAATTATGAAAAAATCCTACCGTAAGAAAGCTATTTAGGGAAAATATATTTTGTTCTATGTGAAAAATAAGAAATGAGTAACTTTATAATTAAGAAGGCATAACTCTACGATGATTAATGGGAATTTTAATAGCATTTGAAGATGTATTTTATGTAGCAAGCATTTAGAAAACTTGACTAGTTTTTTGGAGCTAGCTATGGCACCATAAACAAGCATTAGTTTACATTTAAGTGGAATTATCGTTGACTATTGACGTGCGTTAATCTCTAAATATATAACTACAATCATAGAGCCTCAGATATTGTAAAATGAAAGCCAATTGAGATCAAATTAAAATTAAGATAATATAAAGCAGTCCTCTTAGAAAATGAACATTCGAGTTGACAGCATTAGATAAACCTGAGAAACTAGCCTGCCCACAGAGCCAGTTGATGGACTAACTTCAGTGCATCAGTTAACGCGTAGGCAGAGGACAAATGCTTGAGTCAAGGTACACTGCATTGAACAGCAGTAAATCAATTCGCGATGCTCGCGTACGGCCGACGCCTCCAGCATCATCGAAAGAGGCACCCATCGGGTTGACATGACACAGACTAGATGGCAAACTAATTGAGACGTGTGACCGACGCGTTTTGCTTGCATTAGGGTCAATTCTTACAAGGGCGACTAACTAAGCACTGCTGCGAAGGTCGACTGACACAAAATGGGCCAAGCTGGACATCATAGCAGTTCGAGTTAGCGAAATTACTTCACCACAGATGTGCAACCGCGTCACTTGATCATTTATTAGCAACAGCCCGATGGATGATGAATGGGATAACAGACGCCTTGTTCTCGTAATGGCCTTAATGTCTTACCGATATTCTAAAAGCTGTTGTAGTCAGTGTCTTCACTGATTGACAGTCGAAAAATATAAGCAAATAATTGGAGCTAATGTATAAATATGCGCTGCGCACTGGTGTTCGTCGCCGACAATAGTATATCCATCTCTCCAGCCCATCGTAAGTCTTAAAGCTGATATTTACTCAGAACGAATAAACTTTATAAAATGTGTTATTTTAACCAAAAAATGTTGTTAAAATGTAAGTAAGTAGAGAATCAGGGTATGGAGTCATCATGATAATATAAGAAAATTAAAGTGTGACTAAGAAGTTTTAAAACTTAAATCACAATTTATTAACACGATGCCGCGAAGGGATTATGAGAAGGATAGACTCTAAATTTTAATTTTAAATAATAGAATTAAATATAAATTTGGCTGTCTTAACCTGGCTGGCAAACCTGGCATATGGGAAACAGTTTAAAATCACAGTGCATTATGCTTTACTCGTTTACATTGATTTAACTGTCCACGCTATTGACACAAAAAAATGAAATGCAGTTTACAGTAACTAAAATTAGGGAATGATCAATTTTAATTTTGATTTTGCCAAACTCAGACTTTCATGGCAAACTCAGATTTATATAATTGTAAATCAACCATCTAAGTTAATAGTGAAAATACGTCTAAAGAAAGAAAGGAAAACTTTGAAACATTCTCCTCTTATGAAAAACAATCTTCATATCAGGTACATTTTTCGTGAATGGTAGAATTAAAGGACCTATTGAAAATTCATGAGAAACTATTTAGGTAAAATTATGAAATTTAAAGTGAATGAAGAAAGTAATATTTTAAATAGTTTGAAGGGATGTAACTCATCCTAACTACATTCTGTAATAATATTCAACAAATAATACTCCACTAACTTAATATTTACAAGGAATCTATATTTATCACTTAAAGATATTCATTAAGTAGGCATGTTTCTGCTATGGAACCATATTTACGGTTTTCATGTCCCTAAAATGGATTTACGCGCCCAAAAGAAGATATTATTTTAGCAATTATTTGGTAACTTAAATTTTCGTCTAAATTCAGGTGTTCAAAGGTAGAAAAACACTGTAGTTACCTTCATTTTAATTTCGGTATTTAAATAAGTTTTCCGTATTGTAACTAAATTATCAGGGACGGTAAATTTAGTCATAAATTCACATACAAAAACCTATGATCGTTCTCCCGCTTCCACCTATCCCTCATTATTCAAGCCCTCTACAGCCTCTTGGTCCCAAGGCTATAGTGGTCTCAAGAGCTTAAGGGCGATTAGAGGGTTACACCGGGCGTATCAGCCTATCGCGTGCAGGGGTCGCCATAAACACCCTCACGTGTAGGATGTCAAGGAGTTAGCGATCATATGACCACACACAGGCAGATCCACCTAAGACCGTAGCGACCGATATCAAATGTTACCCAGGCTTGGTGTAGCTCTGGAAGACACATCTGTCAACATTTTTCAACATTCTAACAGCTGCATCCGGTAGTATGACTATTACAATCGGAACAGAAAGCTTAATAGCAGCAGGAAAAATGTATTTTTTGGGAAGAGTATGAAATAAAACTAAAAGATATGTGGAATTTAACAAAAATATCCAAGAAAAAGCGGAGTCCCTAAATGACAAAAACAGAGAGGAATCAACTTAGTAGGTAGAATCGATGGTATGGCCCAAATACGAGTCCCAAAGAAAAACTGGAAGCAAAACCAGAAGGAAGAAGAAGAATCAACGACGGAGGAAGAAGAAGAGAGAAGGTCGACCAAGAGAGGCCGGGTTGTGATATAGAGGAAAAGTACGGAAAGAGAAGATGGAAGACAGAGTAGGAGATGAAAAAAATGACGAATTGCCGGAAGAGGCGGAAGGAATTTTTAAGTCAACGACGCCAATGGAACGAGGGGAAAGACGATTCAAAATCGATACTACAGGTTTATCATCTTGAGAAGTATGTGCTCCACATAACTTATTTAAGTGTATATTGCATACCCTAAAGGATATATGAAGTTATGTGAATTACAAAATTGATATTTCTGTATGCAGTGATATTTCCATTGCTCAACATTCAGTCATTCACTCAGCTCTATTAATGACGTCATAATTGTCGTTATGGAGAGTAAGATGACAAACACTGAGGAAGGAATCATGTTTCTATGTATTTTTATTACGAAAACCATCAGTATTTTAACTAAAACACTTAGCATAAACTTGTCTTATTCCCGCATCTGACCTTGCTCCTTAGGTCATTACGATTTCCATTTGAATCAAGAACCATGCTCTCGTTTTTATTACACGCAAAATCTCTACACTAAATTAATCTTCAGTTAGTATGTACAATCACGTATTACAGTCATAATCTCCATGAGACCATTGGTTAAATATTGAAATCAAAGAAGATCTAAGAGGAAGAACAAAAAGTGAACTAATTCAAACCTCCTTCGAGTGTAGTATTTTTGTAATTAGAAAAAGTTAACGAATATTTCGACGGTCAATAATGGATCAATCCATTGTACAAAATTAGATGTACCTACACTGCAATATTAGCATTCTAATGTGCTGAGTGATCTCAAGAAACGAGAGTATGGAGCCATAGCTAATGTCTGTTAATAATGTTTTCTAGTAAACGAAAAAAGGACAACAGCGTACCACGATGGAAACACCGGTTCCCGACCCATCACTGAAGTTAAGCATTGTTGAGCTCGGATCGCATTTTGTGGTAGACAGTATGTGCGGAACGACCTTAGCCGTCGAAGATAAGTAGCACGTTCAACCAAATTACTACTGACTTTTAGCACTTTATCTACCTACAATATGAATTAACTAAGAAAATTTACCTTAACACAGAAATGTTAGCACTTAAAAAGTTTTGTAAATCTAAAAAGAGAACGATGCATGGTAAAGGTGAACTTCAATTCATTCGTCACAATGGATGCAAACCAATTACCTACTATGAAGTTCTAAACAATAGCGCTGAATAAAAATTTCACATGAATAGATTATTGCATTGATTTTTCAAATTTCCAAGCATTTTCTCTTTACTCTTTACCCTTTGGTTCAATCATTTTTGTAATTTTGATGACACATTCTCAAAACATTATATGACAATAATCTGCTTTGTTTGCCAAAATTCTCCAATGCTGCAATTACAGGAGGTGAATATTTTAACTATCCTCTCCATTTTTTTATCGAATGACCGCATGTTTTTCTCATAATTTTTATTTTACCATACTATTGACTTTTATACTATTTACTACAAAGAAAATGTTACTCGTTGCCAACATTTTAAGGATAGTTATTTCACTATAGGAGATTATAGACCACTATAGGAGAAACCAATATCATATTTACAGTAGCTTCCACTGGCAGACTCTAATAATATAATAATAATAATAATATAAAATCTATTATTATTCACGGAATACAAAAACTGTAAACAAGATAAGAAAATATAATCAACATAAACGCTGCTGAAATAATAACATTTCCTCGATATGTAACTGCTGGAATGAATATACGACAGTATTTTCTCAACTGGGGAAAAGAAAATATTTAATCCCTACTTTCGTTGCACAGCAAAGATAGATATTTTTCCTGATGAATGATACGGAAATATACAAAGAATTTGATGCAATTCCCTCGAATCTTCAGAATTAGTCCCATCGGTGTAGACAACAAAGAAATAAAATTGAAAAAAAATTCTGCCATAGTAAATACCTAAACCTGGTTAAATCCCGGAAGGTAATTATCAGAAACATTTGTAAAACTTTTTCAATTACTTAGCTTGCATCAGTGCAAGTAGAAATACACGGTGCGTCCGTAATTCCGTACTAATAGCAGTAACTGACATGAAAGCGAGTTACAAGTGGAGGGTTCAGTGCAAAAGTAGGCCGACCATTTTTTCAATTTCTTAACTAACGACTATGGTGGCTAGAGTCATGTAATTTTTATTACCAAGGACCAAAAATTCCAAATTTCACACTTTAACCTCTTCATGGCAGCAGTTCTTGAGATCACTCTATACGGTCTGTATAAGATAGGAATATGGAAACCTTTAAACGTATTTTCCTCATAAATTCCTTTGATGGACTTGGTCCACTTTATCATTGATCCCTCCACATATTAGTAAAAATTATTACAGAGGTACATATTGGCTACTGATCACACGGTACCATCTCTCCTTTTCAACAAATATTCTATAAGTTATTCTGAATACGAGACAGTTCACTGAAAGTCTTACGCAGGCATCAAGGGATTTCTGGAGTCTTGTAATTTAGTCTCGAGATCCGATAAGAAATTTGGTTTTTCTCTATAATTTACAGCGGTAAATTATCGCTCCCATTAAAATTAGCCTTTCTGTTGCAAAACCTCATTACTGACAGTTACTTTCCATTTCCTTATCATCATTACGCCCCAATTGCAATAACTCTTCCTACAAAGCAATGACATTTCGAACCATACTACGTGCCACATCACGCTCATTCCTACCCCTTACTCTGCTAATGAGCCATTTATATCAACGACGAACTTAAAGCATAAGATCAAAGGTCGTTAGGATTACGGAGTGAAGTGATAGGGAGAGTGAGAATCTTTCCCTCATTAGGATCCATGCTCTCGAAAACATTTTGGAAGGAACAGTTGATTTCAATAGCCGTTGGTGGGGGAGTGGTGAGGTTGGATGGGGTATTGGGAAATGTGCAGGATGAAGGCGTTGGGAGCTGAGATATGGACGAGGATTAAGGATCCCTTCTTTGTAAATGAAAACAATTATTAATAACATTTCCAATTAAACTTATATATTTACTTGGGCTGATGTAAACACTTCTTTTGAAATTCGGAGAAGTATATTCCGCACCGCGTACATTTGAACTTAATTATTGAATAAAAGCGTTTTTTGCATATTTAAAATATATTTACCAATGACCAATCGTGTGAAAATAGAAAATTCAAGAAAAAATGAAAAATGTAACTTCCCTGAAACTTTGTTCCATTCACAAGATGAAACAGAATATCATTTTCTGCAAAAGTGAAAGCAGCATAGATAGTATCCTGAGGTGCGCATTTCGGAAGGTTTACACTGTCAAGTGATTTCTTCAAGTTTTTTCTGTAAGAGCTTGCGGGAATTTTAGCTCTGACGGAAATGTTTTTCACAAATTAGTGCAGAGCCAGATTGGTTGCGGTTTACATTGGCAAGAATACGCTTCTGCAAGCGACTTGCCGAACCTTTTTCAAGTTCAGCGAGAAGGAAGTAAGAACTGAGACTTTCCCGGCGTGTGATGTTTAGAAGCTCAATTCGGGAAGTCCACCGGGTGAGTGACTCCATATGTGCCGAATTTTTGATGGGCGAGTCGTCCATCGTTTCCAGGGCTATCGTGACTTCATGGGTTCCAATATACAGACCAGGCTAGAGGGTCAGGAGGCTCCTGATTGGTCAAAACCTTTCCGCCTTTTTCTAACCTCGGATCGCCCTGAGCACCGGTTTCAAGGCGGTACTCAGTTGGTATCCCGTGTTTCTATTGAAAATTTTCTCATCCAGTTACAAAAAAGGGCGTTACCTTTTTCACGCATCGGGAGAAAGCAGATAAGTCAGCTCTTAAATGAAATTATAAAAATCAATGTCGTTTTAGTTAATATATGTAGCACTGCAGGATTTTGTAATCCCCTTATTATCCTGATCATGGAACTGCAATACAATACGATAGGATTTGATTCGTCGCTGGAGCTCTATGCCTATTTGTCTGTACACATAATAGTGGCATCACAAAGTACTGCTATATTATGAGTAGAGAATCAGGATTGGCGAGCAGCTAAAACACTAACACACATAGTTAGTACCTATAATTTCACAAAGACTAAAATATTTTATGAATAAAGAGCGTAATATATTGTAATGAACGAAATTAAGCAAGCATGTAATCAATTGAGGGGATACCAGTGAAATAGTTCCACCGGTTAGACTTCCGTGGCAGACAGATTCACATGCGCATGGTCGAGGCTCAAATGTCTTGGTTTGAAAAGCCCAAGGCATTTGGGTCCCCATTTGGACACCATTTGGCAAACACTTTAAGTGAAATCGTGGGATGAGGCCTTAAACCAGGTGTCTTTAGCCAAGAGAGGGATAACGACGACAGTCGGATTTCTCTGAACCTTTCCTCTCTCAAGTTAGCACGTTGCTTTAATGAGTCACCAAATCTGCATGGTCTGCCCAATTTCAATCTTTCTATTCTTCCAACAGGTGCCACTTCTGCTGATGATAGCATAACTTGATAAATTAATCACAAATATCATTAGAAGATAATATTATCTATTAAAAAGGTTGTGGGGAATATCAAAGTGTGAGATCGGTGTGGAAAACGTTTTTAAGAGGCACAATGGATATAAGAATGAATACTACGTCATTAGACTAACTGAAAGTCTTCATACCATTTTGAATTAAATTTGAATGGACATTTATCTATTTTTAAGGTAGAGTTTTGTTACTCACCGCTTTATATGTTAAAAAAGGAACCTTCGCACGTCATATGTACCCCACATGTGTATAGAATAAAGGCATCGATAAAGGAGTTATTGACATTCCAAAAATGTCATCCATCGGTACAGCTTTCTTCATTACAGTGTTATACCTATACTCAATTAATAATATATAAGAACACGTTCCTAACAAACAGCACAACTGTAGAAAATTCATAGACATAAATATTTTTAAAATCGTGCTACGAAAAATGAAAGCCACGAACATCAAGCTAATTATAAAGTAATAATTTTCAGTTTTTTACAGCGAAAAACGAAGGAAGGGGCACACTGTCTCTATAAACCCTGCCCGATTAACGATACAGCGCTACCTCTCCGGTAGATCCTCCAACAAAATTGTTTGTCTGGAAGCACTTTGGTCGCACTTAGTCTTTGATTTCAACATTAATGGAAATAATGGAAGAAATATCCACGACCTAGGCCAACCGACCCATGCCTATTTCGTGTTACGGGGTTATATGGCTTGGTAGAACGTCACTAAATGCATTCATTGCAATAATTCATGTTCCAAAAGGAGAGCAGGGATTGGATTCGAAACTCTTCTCCAAGGATTTATGGCTTTGTCCAACTATGTCCAACTGTCCAACTATGGCGGTCTATGTGTTATGGAGCACGTTTTAATGTCTTGCTGGACAACATGAGGAGTTAAGTTGGATTTCAACCTCGCAAAAGAAACATCTAGACGTTTCTTGCAGTTCTCTAAACATGAAACGGAAAATCGGCGGTTTATGTGTTATGGAGCACGTTTAAATGTCTCACTGGATGAGATGAGGAGTTAGTCGGATTTCAGCCTCGTAAAACAAACAGGTGGACGTTTATTGCAGTTCTCTAAAAATGAAACGGTGTCATTGCCTAAAAAGAGTGTGTCACCACGTTCCACAGAGCTACTAATGAAACTTTTAAAAATAAAATAAAAAATATAACAAAAATAAGAAAATTATGGAATACTTGTCCCCCTTAGAGTATTTCAACTGGAGCAAAATGAGAAAAGCGCTGATACCGTTTTGAAGATGAGCGCTGATACCGTACCGTCTTTGCATGATTAAAAAATAATTGAAATGCGGCAGATATTTTCTTTTCAGGAAAAGTTTAGCACCTATACTTCATATAATTCGATTGGACATTGTTATGAGTAAAACTTGAGTAAAGTAGTATGGAAAAGAAAAACATATTAAATAATTCTAGCTCTAAGGTGTACATCCGTGCACAAAAATTTGAATCAGTTAATTTCTTAAAATCTTGATATTTCGAAGCTTATCTTTACTCACCGAAATTAACTTTAAACAGTCTTATACTACCTGTCCCTCACTTGAATGCCCAAATGGGTCATTTTGTCCCAAACGTGATTTTAAATGTACGTATTTCTTATTGTACTTTTAAATAGAGTAGACTTTTTTCTCGTGACTTTTTGTCATTGTAATATTCATAAACATCCAAAAAATGCCACCTTCCTGAAATTTTTCCTTAATAAGTAATTTTAGAATTTACCTACCTTGAACACCCATATGGGGATTTTGACCCAGGGATGTATTTTCAAAAATTGTATTATGTAAAAAATGTATTATGTCTTTACAAAAAGTTCTTTTCGTTTCATGGCCATTAGACCCCAAAATTATCAAAAACTTTATATTTTATTTGTATTAATTTTATCTTTATTGTTTTCTGCTGCGTATATTTTGACCACTATCTCTTCTCATCTTTTGAATTCAGGTCATTTTTTTCCATGCCCGTATAACCTATCAAAACATTCTCGTATGTCTTCCTTCCCCTTCATATCCTTTACCTCTTCACATTTCGTCTTTCTGAGGCATGGAATATTTAGTAATTACTTTATTTACACCAGTATACGCTATCACTTTTTTCGGCGTGTGGAGAATGCAAATTGAACCTCACTGGCGCATGGACTTTATAACCTTTGTTGACTTCAAACCTGATTTTTTGCTCTTCGGATGACGTGTGGAGAATACAACTTCAGTCTTCCTCTCAGTTCCAGCTGGTGAAATTTGTGGTTATATCGATAAATTTGAGAGGTGATCGTGATTTTGAAGTTTAATGTGTTCCAATATGTTTTCAAGACGCACATTACGTTCTTTTTGCATTTTTGCGGAGCTGCAGAAGATTCAAAAGGATGAGTCTTATGTTGGGGAATTTTTATTTGATAATTTAAATAAAGAGTTGACATATGGAACATATGAATAATCAACAGAATCCTCAGAATGTGGCAAAGAAGATTCATATAATGAACGCGATCAAGGACCTAAAGAGGTATTAAGTATTTCACATAAAAGATATTAATTATTTTCATTCAAACTACGTGAAAGTTGTCTGAGGACTTAATCGTTTTCACATTTTTATATCGTGATAATATTTATCATTTCGGCAGGACAAAGCATTCATCAGAAAACATTCCCACGCCATGTATGGAGGGGAAGAGGACGACGCATTCGCCGTCCTCTTCGTGGTCTAGGGCGTGCTACCTCTTTAGATATTTTTACGTGCACACAAGTAAGTACCACACTGCACCAGATGGGAGTAAATGGTAAGAAGTTGCATTGAATTTTACACTCCTAGGACAAATTTCCTCGCAGAATATTTTGAGGAAAAAAGCGGGGACCGCAGCCCATGCTAAACCTTATTATGTAAGATAGTGGATTATGTAAAAAAGGGCACTGAGACAGAGGTACAATATGTCCTTGGAAATCATAAGTGGTCCATCAGCATTGCTAATTTGGAAGAATTCATTGCTATAATTTATACCCGTGGTGTGAGTGAATGTAAATACAAGGAGCTTCACCCTTTATGATGACATCTTTGGGGATTGCTTTTCTGCACAAACACGATGCCTAGGAACCACTACTGCGAAATCATAGTATTTTTAAGGTGTGATGAAAAATCAATTAGATATAATCGCATTCAGACTGTAAAATTTGCATTATTTTCCTCTGTCTGGTATCATTTTATTGAAAATTGCACACTTTGTAACAAACTGGGAGTAAATATAACAATGATAAACAACTTTTCTATGCCAAAGCTAGGTGCCCAGTCATTCAGTTTATTCCATCTAAACCTGATAAATACGGTCAAACATTTTAGCTTTCTGTAGATTATGTTTCAAAGTAGGTGCTGAATGGGTTCCCTTAGTTAATAAAAGATGGCAATCATCCAAATAATCTACAAATTTTCAATTATGTTGTGATGCGTCTCATGCTTAGCAAATGCAGAAATGTTTCTTAGCAAATGCAGAAATATAACCACTGATACATTTTTGCAAGAACCACTGTCAACTAAAGTGCTGAGAGAAAGAACTACCTGTTTAGTTGGGACAGTAAATAGCGCTAGAAGAGAGGTACCGATCTCTCTCAGGAAAATGCGTGAAAGACTATTCCATAAGAGGTAAGAAATCTCGCGATATTACCTGGACGATTTATCAAGGGAAAATGAGCAAAATGAGTAACTATTGAGTTCTCTTCACTCCAGTGTTAGTAAAACTAATTCTTAGAAAAAAGTTCCAGACACTGTGTCGGGGATGTCATGAAATGTGGGGTAGATATTGTTGACAAAATAGCAAGGAAGTACTCAGTCAAAGCGTGACCGAGAGCTTGTAGCTGAGTAGATAGTAGAATCTTCATAGTTTTATAACATCCTAGACCTAGCAGCAATAAATGCCGTTGTGATATACAGGGCCGTCACTGGGAGGCAAATTTTACGACTGGATTTCATCCAACAGCATGTGGAGGAACGTCGCAATAATTACGTGACTAACAATAAGCGAAGCATTTAGGCGCAACCTTCGCAAGAAGGAATAAAAACAAAAAGGAGGAGGTATCAAAAAAGAGAGAACTGTAAAGGAAATAAAACGGTTTCGAAATGTCAATTTCCTATGCAATAAAATGGCCCAAAAACACATGGATTAAATGTATGAACAAAAAGAGAAAAAATATAGTTTACACTAAAAAAAAATAAAATTTTCAAAACATAAATTTTCTTGTAAAACATACAATATGCTGAAAAAATGTCTTTCATTGTTAATGGATAAACTTCAATTAATCGCTTTCGATTTTTCGGAAAATTCCTATTTAGGTAAAAAAATATTTTGATCATGTTAATCGAGACAAATCTCCAAAAAAATGAGTAAATGTATTCTTATTAACTGGATAATCTTTTTGTTTATTAAATGTTGCTATTTTAAGCCATAAAATTAAATAAACTGAAATTACGTTAAAATGGTACAAATTCTGTAAGTTGATAACTCAATAAATCATTATTATAAACAAAGTTATAAATGTAATGAAGTGAAAACAACGATGAAGGTGAAGAATTAGAATGGAGGTTTATAGCTAAAAATCGAAAATCCAAATTTATAAATTAAATGCGAGAAATTAATTAGGTAATTACTTTGGGTGAAAATAACGTTGGCCGTTGAATGATGTAAAAAAGACCAGGTGTTTCTTGAAAATGGTTGAGAAAATAGCAAATATACTTAACAATCCTGGAGTTACTTTATCGATTATGGAACAGCTGAAACGTCCACAGAACATACAAAGATTTACTTTAGAATAAAAAATATACTTTTATAATTTTGTTAGCAATCTCTTACCGTAACTCGAAGAAAACATTTTATACTCGAGATATAAAAACGTCCGGTAGAAAATAGCTTAACTTCGCTTGAAAAAAAGCTGAAGCTCGATGAAATGGATATTTTAGGCTAATACACTGTTAGGAAATGCGAGCTAATTAAACTTTAAAGTAATACACACAATCATCTTAGAGCAATTCGAAGCTTGTCTAAATACTTCTTCTCCTTGGACGAATATTGGGACAAGCGATTCGCTATGTTCTGGCAGGAACAACATTACCACTAATATTTTAAAATCTGTGGACAAGAAGTCGAAGCTTAAAAATTATGGCCAAAGTTTTAATCATATTTCTTCTCTCGTGTAATTATACTTATTGGCCCGGCTTTATAATGTATGGTTAAGTATTTCCTCGGTTTAGTATCTACTAAGGTTACTATTACCAATTGATAGTGTTCACGTCAAATAACTGATATTCTACTGTACTATAAAAAATCAAACTCTCGGTTAAATTTGCATAGACATAAAGGTTATGTCATCTCATGGTTAACGCTAACCAAGCGTTTAGAAACTGGGACTCAATAATCTATTTCAATAACAAAAACCTGTTTGAAAAGCTTATTTTTCATCTTATTAGTTTTTAGTTTGTTCATTCAAGAGAGTGGAACAAAAAACATGCTATTGGCTGACGTGTGCATTTTTAATGACAAAACATTTGGTAGGTGTGAATTATTGCAGGATTAAAATAACTAACCACTCCGATTGAAGTTACGTCCATTCAAGCAGCAGCCTTTAGAGGTCCCTCAGCGTTTATCTCCTACGTGGGTGCTTTTAAAAACCGCACCAATTGAATCTCTCTTGATGACTTGACCGACCGGAGTCACTCAAAGGGCTTGCGCGGTACCAAAGCGGCACTGAGACTGTAAAAAGAAAATAAATGCAAACACCAGAGAATACGACCAAGCCAACACTTATATTTGATGTAGAGAGGGAAAATTCATCACAAAGGCAACTAATTTATATATCATGTCATCGTCTTTGTTCAGAAGGCTTCCGTTGAACGCTGACACGCTATTGCCAAAAGCAAAAAACGCGGTACGACATATGGCTTTGTATGCAATCGCACCTCATTGAACGTCCGGAAAATAAACTTGACGTATTTTGCTCGCACAAATGTAGTGTTTTTACAACGTCGTCACCCAAATTTAGATAGGTGCACTGGCAGGGATTTCAAGAGAACAGCATCTCTTAGCCGCACGACATTCCGGGGGCAATACAAAGCGAAAATGGAGTATGAAATTTACAAAATAAGATTAAAAGTTTCCTTTTACTATAGTCATGGGTAGGTAATGAAGGAAATGCTTTGTTTTTAAAACAAGCATGCATAATCGAAGTGCATAGATAGTCCAATATTGCTCCAGATTCCCCATATTCATTTTTAAGAAGTCTATGCTTAACTTGAAACATAGCAACAATGTTTCGTTCGGCGTTTCATGTCAGCAAATTAACAGCACAGATATGTATTTCTTTCAATAATTGAATTTCAATAATTCAATTAAATTTTTAATTTCAACTCATTTTCAATTATTTTGCTCAAGCTACCTAAAGTGATGCTCTATTATTGAGATCTATATGGGATCTCCACTGGTCAAATTCTGTATTTCTGCCTTCATAAATGTAAAATGTGACCCGTTGGAAATACCGAATATACCTCCATAACAGAATACACCGGAAAAACCTCAGACTATTATTCACGTATTCTGACAACAAGTTTCATTTACCACTTTGTAGCATCAATAACTCTTTTTACGTAAGAACCATCTTATATTTTATACAGTTGTAAACAAGAAAATGCCTATGACACACTGCTAGAAACTATTAGCCACTGGTATGCCGGAAAAAATATTAAATCAGACTTTAATTCGTTTACTTTGGGAGTGTAACCCGTAAACGCTAGATAGTTTTAAAATAAATAAAATTTAAAAAATAAATTTAAACAATGAAAAATGTTTCCACAGCAGGAATCTTTTTTCAGCTTGCGCACATTTGATCAAATTAGGTATCCTATAAATTAAATGGCATGGAGGAGAAAAGTCGTTTACACAGGGTAAGCATCAATTCAGGTTATGTACAGTAGATATGGAGTGCTTGAGAGGTGCTTGCGGCTAAAATACCAACGGCTGATTTGGAAGAGAGTGTACCATACAAGTCCACCCAAGCTGACTGAATATCATAAGGGTGGAATTAATACATGCACTATTGAATGCCAAAAACCATGAGAGGACTAGATAGACCAATAGATCCGTGGCAAAGTGGTTCCTATGATTCGAAAAGACTCTCAAATGAAGCGCGCTATGAGATTCTTCAAGAGCAAGAGAGCACATATGCAGTACTGCAGGTGAGAAAGTCACCGGCACTGCAGCGTGGAAAAATAAATGAATCAAACAATGCTAGATTTCTTTGTCTATGTTCTAGGCTTCATAGCCAAGCCTTGACAGAAATTGAACGAGTTATGGGTGAGTAATACGTACGTATGCCTGCGTATCTGTGCTGCCAAGCGTCGCTGCTTTGTCGAATTAGGCCGCCGTGCATAACTATCTTTTTCTTCCTGCCCATTTCTCCTCCAAATGCCGCGAGTCTGCCGCAACGCATTCCCAAGCTCGTCGTCAACTGCCGCATGCCAGGACAATGAGTTCTCCTCTACCGAACCTGAAATTTGTTCCCGATTATTTCATATTTTCCTTTTTAGTTCGTAAAAACGGAAATGATTTTTTGCGTACGGAAAAGGGATGACGGAAGAAATCTCAATCGCATTCAGGAGTTTAACAATGTATTAAGAACGAGACTCTTCATTAGAAAACATGGACGACCTGATCGCTGATTCGACAAATATATGCACGCTGCTTACAAAATCATTTAATTAATTGATACTATAATGAAACTGTGCTTGCACAGAGGTAAACGTTTTTCAAAACTTAGCTTTATACCTGGTTAAAGGATAAGAGCACAAAAAACAAGTAAAAATCGCCTGTAATAACAAAAGAATGCAATAAACGCGCTTGAAAGTAAGCAACTAATGGAATAAGTATTAAACTTCAAATAAACGCTCTTACCGATGCACAATGCAACTTGGGAGAGCAACAATTTTCAAAAATAAAAAAGAACGATCCTTCCAGGGTCCTCTACGTTCAACTTTAGACTAAAAAATGAGAGAAGGATGAAATAATTTACACAAAAAAGGTAATACATTTTGGAATTTAGGAAAAAATGAACCATCATTTTCAATTAAAACGAATAAGCCTCTCCCTGTACGCTTATAAATCCATTGATCGCAATCATAGTGTATGGTTAGTTATATTTAAGGAAAAATAATTATCCCAACTTGATCGGTGAATGGGAAAACGTTCAAGGATTACACAAACAAAGAGTTATGCGACATTTTCAGTTGTATATAAGAGACGGTAAAAGCTCCATCTTGATCGATGATTTCACCACGTACTGCTCTGTCACCTGTTTCACCGAATGTTATTTAAACGAAACTTTTTATAGAGATTAAGACATATCGGCAATAAGCAATATAACAATGCCCTTTCAATGCACAAGAGAGATTTTTTAACATATTCCTCCAATTTGAACGGTGGTGGTCACTCTACTTAAATTAGTTAATAATGTATTTCATATAACGATAAATGTTTACTTATTATTAAAAATATTTGTTATTGTAATGATTTCGGAATAAAATTTCAAACATAGCCTCATTTCTAGCACAGATGTTCAATTTCCTCGGTTCATAATACAGCCGTTGATCTTCAAATGCATTGAAATAACACTCACAAAAGATAGCTTAGCATTGACCGCATTAATTTGAGGCTTAATGGAACATATCGTAGTACGTAAAACGAAGCATCAGATGCATTAAGTAGCTAATGGGTTTCATTTACTTAAATCTATATAAAATCTATAAAATTATCGGTGGAATTACTCAGCAAATAGCGGAATTATTCAAGATAGTTTTCAATTCAAGCTCCTTTTTTTACTTCCAGAATGGTTTAAACGATTCAGAGAAGAGTAACTCATTTTCGTTCCTATCCCTCATAAATTGTTACATAAAATTCCACGTCTAATTCCAGTTCATCTCTACAAATGTTTTAAAGCAATAAATTACACAGTCATTGAGAACAAGCGCTGATTGAGGAGAGAAAAAATCAAGTTGTTTCTATTCGGTGCATGAACTTCACAAAAATAACATTTTTAGTTCTTCCATACTATAATTTTAATTTAACTCTGCTATAACCACTTAAAAATGATATATTTCTAACCATTTTCCCCTAAAAATCTTATTATTTATATGAGGCAGACAAGTACGCCATGGTTATACTTTATATAAGTTTACTTACCACACGCGTCGTAGCGCAAATAAGTGGAGCCTTAATAGCTACTGTTGAATTAAGTGCAAAATCGTACTGTCATAAATGAATAAGCATGTTTTTATGCTCAACAGGGCATAAGTTTTCACTATAAACTACAATATTAGACCATATATTAATGGTGAGCGATCGTCAACGAGAAAATATCCTAAATTTCAAAGCATTATCAATGGTGTTCAATCCAATATTGGTTTATTCCTGCAGTCAAATGATTCAAACTAACTCAATTACACAGTCATAGTTACCCTTTACTATTCCTCTCTTGATGCGGGGAATGGCTTTATAAGATGATAAATCTAAAAATAATAAAACCTCAGTGGTGCCGACGCAATACTCAGTTGAGAGCCGCTAATGTACGCAAAGCTATTATCCGAAACGCAAATCACAACTCCCCGTAAATATATGCATAAAGACATTAAAAGGTAAAAGAAGTAGGCCTCTTAATTTTCCGGTCTAGTGAGACATTTTTGACCATCAAAAGTCGAATATGGATCGAAAATAATCACGAAAAAACATATGGAGGGTGCATGCTTATTTAAATACGGTTCCGCACGTAAACTTTCAGCAAATCATTTCCCATAAGTGATGAACATCTCTCGCGAAAGACTTTACCTGTTTTCAATTCACGTCACTGATTCTTGCACTTGTAAAGCAACCGCAATACAGAATGGGAAGTATTTTGCTCCATCTCATGGAAGCAAATCAAAATATTTGCTCGCAGAAACTTTTATACCGGATTAGTTTCCACTTTAGACAATGATAAAGAAGATGGAAGGTGATAATTAAAAGCGCTGAGCCCAAATAGCCAAGCTTTTAACATGAAGAAAGAAGAAATATCTAACATTAAGCTGTTATCTTAAAAACCAAATTGGAGACATAATTATGAGACAAATTTTGGGTTGAGGAAAAAAGATGTGCTCAGACTGGACTTATGTAGTTGTGGAGAAGAAAGGGGGTTGGCAAGATAGCAAAATTATAATCGAGGAATGGAAAGACTTTTTATGTGCCGCGATGAAGGGCCATTTACATACGAGGAAATGCTGAAGATGGAAGATGGATGTTGTTGGTGAAGATTTAATAGAGGCAGCAACAATGAATGTAGGACGTATTGAGATGTATTGGCATGCTGATATGTGTAATAGTAAATGTTAGTGAGAAGATAGGAATGTTATATATTTTATTAGGCCGGTTTTTTTATTTCTGGTTCAATCTAACTGAAAGAAGACGTAGCCTTTCCATTAATTTAATGTTAACTGAGAAATAGATGAAGATAGAGAGAGACTGGTTAAAATCTCCACACTTTTAATAACCACCGACCAAAGTTCCGGCACGTTTAGTAAACGTTCCAAAATCTTGTTCTGTGGTTATTTCAATTTTATACATTTAATCATTGTTTCTCAATTTTTCAAGATGGCCATATTGTGTTTCCACAATTCTAAAGTCAATACTTTCTCATATGTGAAAAATAGCGTTTATAAAACACAGGGTTTATACACAGAGGGTTATTAGACGTAACAGTTATTAATGAGAGAACATATCACCTTCAGCGTTTATACCGTGAAAATAATTCACCAGAAGTTAAAAATCCGGGCTTTCAGAAGGTAAAAGGATGCAAAAAACCGACTAAGACGTAAAAGGACAGAAAGAGAGACTCAACTCAGGTTAAATGAAGTATTGTTATTAAAGTTTACAACCAATCACGTGATGGAGTAAAATAAAAGTGGGTCCCGTCCAACGAGATACATATTAATTGGAAAAACACCGAATGATGATAAACAAATGCCTTGGAAATAATTTTTGCGCCAGCTTATACCTAGTTTGCAATTTAGGTGGGGTCAACGCCCACTTATCGACCCTTTCGCATCCACGCTTAACACTCTCCTTCCCACGTATTCATTTATTAAAGGCTAGCAGAGGCGAACAAACTCTGCAGAAGTGATGAGGGAGAGAGAGAGAGTTAATGCCTCAATTATTCTGCGAAAGATGGCGTTGGAGAAATCGGAAGCAGCAAAGGAGCGTAAACAAAGAAATGGAAGGAAAAATATAGTCAACATCACGTCATTTAATGGGGACAGCGGCGAGGCCACCGCTTTTGCTTTACATAAATTGGTTTCGGAGCGCGAGGACAATCTGGTCCCACAATTCAAGTGCGTTGCCCCCTCAGACCCAAAACCGGATACAGAGCAGCTAAAAGCAGATGCGTGTGTCAAATCGGAAAGCAGGAGGCATGCCCGTGCATAGAGATTCCAGATTACCGACACTTTGAAACCGGGAAATTGTATTCCACTCGGAAAACTTGAGAATTTCCGACTTCATCTTTTTTTTGCAAGAGACTGATTCAGGCGCCGTAGAATCAAGTCATTTTTAATAAAATAAACTATAGATTAGTATTCTTCACACTTATCCATAAATTATTGTCGAACCCATTGCACATGGTTTCACCAAATCACCAAATTTCATAGTTTCAACAAATCATTGCCATTTTCATGATCTTCATAGAAAATAGAAACGTTATTTATTTAATGACAATTTGATTGAGTAAATATACTACATTTTTGTTTTTATAATAAAGTCTTTTGTTTAAGTAATTACTTAATTTAATACATTAACAGTAGTAAAAGAGTAACTGATAACTCACAACAACGAGGTAGCAAATGCTAAGCAGCTGGGTCACGTAGCAACGGCACCTGAAGTCTTACAGCGGGGGGAAGAGGAGGGCTAAAGTAAAGGAATTGAGCAAAATGAAGTTTATGTATGAAATTCCAAAACAGAGGATTACATAAATGTCTTGACTATTACTCTTCTTGATCCCAAGAGGATAAGGACCCCTCCTAAGCCCTCTTAAACAATATCATTATGGCTTGACTTTTATTAATATTAACCCATTCATAAACATCAGTTTATGTCATATTCTTTTTTGATTTATGCCACATCTGCTGTAAAGGATGACTCATGCATTCCAATTGTTCAGTACACTTATGGATATCCTTTGTCATATTTTAAAAACATCGGTGGGTCTTGAAGTACTATTTGGGCTTAAGCCATAGTAGAGTAGATTATTGTCATACATTATACAATGTAATTACAAATATTGTCATACATTATAGCTGGTGAGCATACTACCCGTTAACGCCTAGCGTACCATATATGGTACGTAATGAAGGGTGAAGTTTCGGCGGCACTAATATGTGCTTACATAGTTACATTTGCTTCGAAATTCCGTCGCTAGGACGGTGAGCCCTTCCTCAATACAAAGTAGTTTGCCTGGTTTATTTCTGTTAGATTTAGTTGTCACTGGGCATGGTTGGAGGAAGGAGTGTGATAGACTACAAGCTGAATTAGGGAATTATGGCGTTGTCCTCGAGGTTAGTGCTCCATTTCTTCTTTGATGACAGCTTTTTTGCACATATCATTCATCTCATTCAAAGTAAACGTATATTTTTACCCGTATGTCGATCACTAAGACTCTTATGCTATTGTTGTGGTAATTGTGTGTGAAAACAATTTGGTGTACCTTATATGGTACGCTAGGCGTCTACATGGTCATTTAGGATCCTCGAGATTTTTTCTATTTTTTTGTTTAATACTGCAGCTATAGCTGTACAAACTTGATCATTTTCGTTTGAAATACTATTTTTTCTACAATACAGGTTATTTTATACAGTATTTTGCTAAGTTGTAAATTATCCTTTTGAGATTTGTTTTCGAAACTCCTGCAAAAAAATATTTTTACTCAAGATACCGCTATCGGATAATAAATGGCAGGGTCGCATATCTTTGAACCGAATTTTATGTTTTATATTGTTTAATTTATTTTTGACACAGGTTTGATTCTTATAGCTATTCCCAATATTTTCATGGTTTTAGGACCCTAACACTTGAAGAAGTTCTAATGGTATTGGAGGAAGAAGAGACGTTAGATGTGAGAGAGATATTTGTTGAACCTCCAGAGCCAAATATCAATTCAGACGAGGATTCAGCTGACGAAGATAGTGGCGGTCTAATAGACAATTTGTCCGGGAGGCAGTTACTCAGTCCAGCTGAAGTGGTATTTCACGGCGATCTTCATCTGGGCACTGGGAGTGACACTGCTTTTCGCGACAGATGTCGTTCCCAGCCTTCTTCATCGTCATCTGGCTCGTCTGCACACTCGGACACTAATCTGGCTCGGCAAGAAACGAAGCATCTCTCTGTACGGAAATTAAATCAAGGGGCCAAGTCGAAGGCAGCCGAGGTATCATGGACTGATGGGAATTTTGAGCAGCGGGAATATGGTGGTTTACCTGAGCCCAACTTCACGATAGAGCGATATATGTCCTCGGTACATATTTTTGAAAGCATTTTTGATGTAGATATCGTTGATTTCCTCTGCAAAGAAACTTCTAAATATGCACTGTTCAAAAACTGTTCAGATCCTAATGTTTCACATGATGAAATGAAAGTTTTTATAGCTATTCTGGTACTATCAGGGTTTAGTGTAGTGCCAAGTAAGCGAAGTTACTGGGAGAACGAAAAAGATCTTCGAAATGATCTCATCCTAAATGCCATGCGAAGGGATCGTTTCCTTCAAATATGCCGATTTATACACTGTGCAGATAGTAACCTCAAGGATAGTAATGATAAGATGTGGAAACTGAGACCTTTCTCTAACATGCTTCTAAATAAGTACCTGATGAAATTTCGGCCAGAGAGACACATCGAATATGATGAGTGCATGGTTCCCTATTACGGCCGCCATAGCTGTAAGCAATTTATTAAGGGTAAGCCCATTCGATTTGGCTACAAAATATGGTGCTTGAATACACCAGATGGCTATTTGATTTCTTTTGACTATTACCAGGGAAAATCTTATGAGCCAAACACGGACTATGAGGCTAAATTTGGTAAAGCGGCCACTCCTATGATCAAAATGCTTGACAATTTTCCACCATCGATAAAGGACTTATCGTATCAGTTGTATTTTGACAATCTATTTACGGGGATCAACCTTCTTCAGCATCTAAAACAAAGGGGACTGGGTGGCACGGAAACAATGCGCAACAATAGGATTCCGAAAAATAGCCATCTCACGCCCTCACTGTCTATGAAAAAAATGTCCCGAGGAAGCATGGAAATTAAAGTATCATATGATGGTATATGCTTGATTCGTTGGATGGATAATTCATTGGTTACAGTGGCATCAACTACTTATGGGGTGAATCCAGTCTCACCGGTAGGACGGTACTGTCGATCGAAAAAGAAAAGAGTAGCTATTCCCCGACCATATGCGATTAACCAGTATAATAAGTACGTGGGGGGCACTGATCGTATGGATGAAAATGTAGGAAACTACCGCATCGGTTTCCGGAGTAAGAAATGGTGGTGGCCATTGTTTACCTGGTTGATCGATACAGCGATTCATAATGCGTGGATTCTTATGAGAAAGGCAGGGAAATCTATACCCCAATTAGAATTTAGAAAGCAGCTTGTATTGACCTATCTTACTCGTTATGGGTCTATCCCAAGGGGTCCCGGAAGACCACCAATGAGGCAAAGTATCATAAATAGCCAGGTTAGTGACAATATCCGCAAAGATGGCTACAATCATTTTGTAGCAAGTATTGCTGAAAATAAGAGAAGGTGTGGACTGTGTGGAGCTAAATCAAGATATGAGTGCGTGAAGTGCAATGTGGGTTGCTGCATTGATTGTTTTATCATGTTCCATACATCATAAAGATTCAAATTATAAATCATAAGGAATTCCATGAACTATAAAATATTTATAGATTTCATGAGTAACGCTTTCTAAAAATGTAATTCATATTATTTCAACTGAATACGTATTATACTATTTGTAAAGAGTTATGTTTCTGAGAATATGTATCATATCCATTTCCTGCGTATCCATTTTCAGGATGAAAAGTAAATATGCATAAACACTGTCTTTGCCCCTTATTTTCATAATACGTTTAATATAACTTGAACAATAATTTTACATGAAATAAACTGCAGGGACGTATAATAGAGCAAATAACTCTGCATTACAACAGACACCCGACAAGCGCCTAGCGTACCATATATGGTACACCCTATGTCTCAGAAATTAGAATGAATATTGCTATGATATTTAAGATTCTGAATAAGAATAGGGTAATAAGACAAAATTTTTAATTTAAAGCCAATCAGAAAAAAAATTAATTCAGGCGTTAAAGGGTTCAAAATTTTTTGTTCGTTTTTTGTCTTAGGTTTACCATACTAATAACTATACTGTATTTTACTTACTTTGCTACATAATGGAAGCATGGAGGATAAGATCTGGTACATACATATGGTAATTTGTTGTTGAATAATAAACTATACTCTATCTCCTTGCAAAGCTCAATATTTAATGTATACTGTCGATAGAGCACTTGTTAGGGGACTGTTAACATAAGGGTAGAACAGTAGTAGAGGTTATAAATAGATTTAAATTCAAGCAATATAATTATTATTGGTCCAAAATCCAAATTTCCTACCCAACCAACATTTCCAAAGGATTCAGGAAATAAATTTTGGAAAATAACCTGGAACGAATGGGAATTCGCCCCCGCTCGGGAAGGCACAAATCGACTCAGCACATGGCTTCGACAATGCCACAGCATCCACTCCGGGCCAAAGGGAGGTGCGTGCGGTGGCCATAAACGAATTCTGTGACATAAATTAGACATTTAATGAAGGGGGTAGGGCGAGAAGGGAGGGATAAATAGGGTGACGCAGAAGCAATGGCGGGTCTAAAATGCCCTTATTGGAGAGCATGAAAAGGGGATGGGTGTGGAAGAACAAACAATTTCAGGCCTTTTAATCCCCAAATAATCTGTCCACCCTTAGCGTGATGGTACAAAAAGCACACCGGTTTTCTTTCTTCCCGCTGTTGAAATACTGAAATTGTTGAAATTTTTGCCTGTGATGAGTACTCAACTGTTTCTAAAAAAAATAGTTAAGTCATTGAGGATATCCACAGATTCTACAAATAAAAACGCTTAACCTAGACCAATTAATATAGAAGCTCAGTGGAATGAGCAACCTTCCCAGATAAACCCCTATAAAAATATCCATAGAATTAACAATGGTGGAGTGCCAAATACCTAAATAATTATAAAAGGATTAAAACCTATCTATTAAATTAATAATCGTTAATTAAAATCTACCACATTATTCTGAATTCACTGACCGGGTTTGATGTTCATAACATCATCAAAATAGTAATACAAAAAATACTTAGTTGATTCCGCAAATTTATTTTCACTCGACCGGTTTCAACCATCCTCAGGAGGATGAGGATGAGCGACTACCGAGGATCTTTACCCCTGAGGATGACCTGCGAAGGTTGAAACCGGTCGAGTGAAAATAAATTTGTGGAATCAACTAAGAATTTTTTATATTACTATGCCTAAATTCCACCAAGTAAACTTGACAACTATCGATTTTATCATCATAAGAGTTAAAATGTTTGTTGTAAATGAAGGAACAATGTGTGGGAGGGAATGTTATGAGCACCAAAATTGGTCAGGAAACTAAACAATAAGTAGAACTTCTCATAGCTGTTAACTGTTAAAATTCCACAAAGTTACTTTTCCAACCATCAGGCAAATATCTATCGACCATTAGCGGATGATGGTGCTTCGGCTGCATAAGATTATATCGGCGTACCATATGGGACAGAAGATGCTGGTAAAATGCTAGCCTTGCATGAATAGAAAGTTAATACGTTGGTTTGGGCACGATCATAGTACGCTAACATGTTATTATCGTACTTTTTTACGAGCATGAGGCCAAATAGTAAAAGACCTATTACCTTAAAACACGTTGCAAGAGATTACCTTTTCTGTGAGACAAAATTATGTTTTACGACAAATGAATTATCTAAAATGGACATTAATCAACTTCCTCTCCTATAAATAAGGATTACAAGTCTAAAATTCTATTTCTAAGACCGTTGAAACTGCAAAGATAGTGAATTTTTGCAAAAACATTCAGTATTCATTTAAGTTTACTGAATTGAAAAAACCTCAAAACACATTAAAGTTAATATTTTCCTAACAAAATTCCCTTATCCCTTATTTTGATGTTTGGTTGCACCTTTGTGATCCCTATATGTAGCTAACTAAGTGGTGCTAAATTCTATGTATCCTTAAAAATAAAAAGCTCTGGATAAACAACGAAAGCATTAATAAATCTTAAATCTGTTGGTATTGAATACCTACACCTTAATAGAAATTTCATTACGCTTCGGCCATACTCCAATGAATTCAGTGCCCCAAGCATTAACTACGTCGTCCATAATAAATTTTAAACAATTAAATTGTCATTATTATATTGCTTTCATGAGTAATATTATTTTATGAAAATCGGTTATTAGCTATATTTTCATGCTAGAAGCTAAAATGCGTCTGATTTCCAAAGCATCCCTCAATTATTCCTTATATATTAATTAAATAGTGCGGGAAATTATTGATGCATGAATTTCTTTTGCTCGTAGCTTAATATTGACGAGACTAAACGCACACAAAACGGTGGAAGTCATTCGGCATAAGTAAATCAATGCTAATTTAATTGAAACAACATATTCGCTTGATCATTTCTTGAAAAAATATTTATTTTACATTTCAGAAATTTGAAAAAAAAAAATGCAGATGAATTTGACACACCTGGCACATGTATCTTATTTAACTGCCAAAAACCTTTGCTACTTCTTTCATCATGATTATGCTCCCAAATAATCTTTCTTGAAATTATTTGGTGGACTACTTTTATACAAATTTCCCAGAATAAAGTTATTTTCATGACATGTTTGTACAAATTGCATGTTAACCAACTTCTATTTTGAATAAACCCTAATGTTAGAATTCAGACTACTGTCTAAACCAAAATGATCACGAATTAAACCAGAATCCCGTATTGACAAATAATAGTTAAAACTTTTGATGCTAAATGATTAAATATTATCAAAACTCATCTTATTAGCTTTGAGATGTAAACTACAATTAATATTTATTTTGAACAATAAAGTATTTTTGATAAATCTATTGACATCATCTCAGTGATAAACAACAATTTTCTAACGCATGAATGTTAGTTTTCTCCATTTTTCCATAGATTTGTAATGTTCAATGCTGCAAAGGTCCATATTTCCATCAAATCTTATCTAATAAGATGATGCGCTTATGAAATTATTGTTTTTAGCCAATGCTACGATCCACAACATGTTTGTAATCTCTTAGGTGGATAATAGATATGAACACGAAATAATTCACTTTTTGTAGCCCCATTATTAGCATATTGCATTATCAGCATACCCATAGCAGATTGCATTCGCTGTCAAGTTATTAAAACTACAAAATATTTTTTAATTATCGTAGGACTACAGGACATGACAGTAGTCTACTTGGAACTTGTGAGGAAAATTAATTAAAAATGCTTTTGCAAATAATCAACAGAAAACACGATCAATTTTACAATTTGTGATTACTGAAACTTGGAGTAAAACCATAAAACGATGAATTTCGTATATAATTCTATGAGAGGAACGAGACATAGATAGATAGATAAACGTCTTTACTGGGGAGAGATAGAGACTTTAAAAGTCCCTTCTTTCATGTAACCCCCAATATAAGAGGAAACATTGGTATGCAGAAAGACTAAGGGATTAAAACTAAAAAATTCTGCAACATAATCGTTGATCATGTATGATCGTATAATAGGTAGGAACACCATGAAAAATGTAATACATACATAGTCGAAAGCAGAAGTAAACAAGCAATTTTTTTCAAATTTATACAATGTATGGTCATTTTCGCATATTTAAATACAGAGACTTGACATAGTACTTGACCCTACAACAAATAAAATAAACAGATAGAAAATTATAAACGCAAATGGCAGTAGACATGTTTGCATCTTTATCTCCTATTAAAAATTTGTCTTCAAAGGTATGTAAAATATCCAGGGCCTTAGCAGCGATCAAAATTCTTACGCTATCAGAGGTGCACTATTAAGTGTGAAAGTTAAAAACGTAGAATTCAATGGACAGAGAGACGATGGCGCAAAGATTTAATGCCTACTGAAAATTATGTTTACTACCACGCTACGGGGCAAACGAGGAGTAATTTCTGAGCTTCTTAAGTATATAGCTGAAAATAAAATGTTGTGTTTGTGTGTTTTTGTGTGTGACCGTCTGTTTTTCGTAAGCTTTAAAAATAATTAACTGACATAGGACAAATTTTACCCACTTACTCTCTACCCCTCCGATCATTCAAAATAAAATATATTCTTATTTTAAAACTCTAAATTTAATTAGTTTTAATATTTAATTGCGTTGCATTCTTTGTAAATAACTGTTACAGTTTAATAATGAAATAAAGTTTATATTACCAACATTATTTGTCAATAATACTTAAAATGTTAAAATTGTTCTATTAACTCTATCCAAATATGTGTATTACAATTATTTTAGCAGCATGTACAATTTGTTTTTTGTTTAATTTCACTAATTGGTTATCCCACAGTATTAATAAAGATATTCATTCATACTCTCTATCAAAAAATCTTAAGGTGGTGGCAATGGTAACAAAAAATAGCTCGTGGTTTTGACAAAATTAGTTTTAACTTTAACTCCCATAAGAAAGTACTTAATTTTGTATACACTTCACTTTTCTTTATAAAGGTACTTATGTTTCAGATATTGGATAGTCCACCATTGCCGGCTTAGTGAATGAAAATTTAATGATTTCACTCGATATTGGTATAAGCTTCGATTTTGCCAAAAAAAATGCATTTTCAGAGCCAAAATCATTCATTTTTCTCTCATTCAGCGATTAAAATATATCGACAACCAAAGAGTTGACTTCAAATAGTCAATTTATCCATCTTCCTAGAGTTGGTTTATAAATAGATATCGCCGTTTGTCATATTAATTTAAGGTCATGTACTGAAGAACAGAAAAATCGCGGCGCATATCACACCCGTCGAGTCATGTGCACTCGTGGATCATGATCCTGATCGGCTCTGCAATTCTATTTTTCAACTTTGAGTTCACCTACATCAACTCCATTCAGAAAACTCAACCCTTGGATCGCCAAGACTCTTTTTGCAGTCTTGGGTGCCAAATCCTCTCCCCTTAGAGGTGCGATGCGCTCTCACCAGGCAGGTAAGTAGGGGTATTCCATTTACCACCTCCGGGAACTTATGGGGCTCGCTGCGTGACCAGAATACCATTATCACCTGCATGCTGAGGAAACTTTCTCGGTGTAAACGAAGGGAAAGTTCCGGCAGGTATTTGTTTAAGTCTTCCCCTCAACTGGAAGGTTAAGACGGCACGAGGTAGGAAAGGGACGCGAGAGATTCGCAGAAAAACGTTTCCTTTTTTCCTCAAAACGTTCGAAACATTCAACGCTCCATTATCTCCAGAGAGAAATTTCATCGCTTATTTTCCGTTCACATGGCTCCAAGCTACCACATTTTTTTGAAGCGGTGAAAGAACTGACTCGCAAAAAGTTTGCAAAAAAAACTTTCTTGATAAAATGAATGAAATGATAAAATGACTTTTCCGTTTCCACAAATCATCAGCATTGCAGCAATAACTGGTGTGGTAAGTTGAAAAGTTCAATTTAATTTAATTTTAATTTAAGAGAAATAGTAGTACGCTCGAAGAAATTCTTGAGACGCACGAAAAATTTGTTTCGTGAAATGTCAACTAATATTCATGGTGATAATATGGATTGCCGTATCGCACTAAAAAAATCAGAACTACATCTCTCAGGTAGATTACGAGCCACAAGTCTGACCGCTTTTATTCACTTCGTCTGCATTCCGTGTATCTAATCTGAATGATGTCCCAATGCAAGGCAAGAACAAAATCCCAGCAGGTTTAGTTACTGGGTTATATTTTCACGGAATATCTCAGAAGGATCATGGAATAAAATTATATTCATGGCATAGATACCTTTAAGTCACCATTTGATTGAATGTGTCCTATAACATCGGGGGTAGAGCAACATTTGTTACTTGAGAAAGCATTCCACACTTGGATTAAAACTTGTGGCAGTTTTAGGTATTATGGGAGGAGGAATGCTGAACTGCAAATAATATGTAGTGAAGAACAGCAAAATAACAATATCACCAAAGCACATACATATTGACTTGTGATTATGACAAAAAAGCACTCATGATTAGTAAAATTTCATCAGCCTATTCCGATTTCTTACGTGCAAAGGGATGAATTCAACATTAAATCCTTTTTAGAAGTATTGATTTTGGATATTTGCAGTCTTTCATTCCTCCAAAATTATTGTATTTTATTTACCCATTAACGCCTGAATTTCATTCGATAGATTTTGAATATTTTTTCATATATCGTAGGCATTTCTTCCCTGACCCTTTTTCATTGAATTTATGTTTTTCTTGCTCAAGCGAAGATTGCCAAACGAGTTTCTGGCTACTACAGGGTTGTATAATGTAAACTACATAATCTTTGACGAGAATACATTCTGCATGAATTTCAATAACTTAAGTATTGGCATGATTTTATAAGGAAAATGATGGGTTACATACTGAAGTTGTGTATCAGATGTAGCTTAAGAATAATAGATAATGGTAATTCGTTTTTTTAATAACATTAAAAGGTTTATAAAAATTTGTTACATTCCAGGATAACACTTGAATGAAAATGAAAGAATGTTCACGCCATGTAATAGTATGAGAATATATTGAATGTTGTTCAGACGAAAAAAGGTGCAAAAATAAGTTTGAAAGATGGTAGAGAATAAATAAGAAGAGTTCGGAGCTCCCAACTGTTTAATTACTTTGATTATAATGCCTTACGATGGAGGGGAATGTTAAATTCCATTCAAATACTTGCATTATATCTGAAACACTCATTTCGGGTTCTTTTAAAGCTTCTTGGGTCTTCTAGACACACCGCCTATGTATCCCAAAGCGAAACTCGTAATAAAGTTATTCATTCTAACAAAACGGATCTCATCAGGAACTCTACCGAGGTAAAAGTAAGATATTATCATAATTTCTTCTTTTGAGATTTTTGGATCTGGAAAGGACCAAAAACCGGTAAATGGGTTGCCTCTCGGGCAAGAAACAATAACCTATTCATCTAAAAAAATTTCAAATACTTCCACTGGAGTTTTGCCTCAAAATGGCGTGAAATCAGGCTCCGGAAATTTAAATGGCATTTTAGACAGGCCATTATTCACCCTTTATCTTCATGGTTTTCTTCACATTATTTCTTGGAGTTGCTTCATACTCCGCATCCGGCCTACGTGTCAATCCCTCACTGCAACCTTTTGTTTGCTTTTCTTTATTTGATAGACTCATGAAACGCTCCGAGGTAAGGACTAATACGCATGGTGAGAGTAGAAGCCGGCCGGAGACCTGATTGGTAGTTCCACCATCGTCCTTGTCCACTGATTATTCGTCAGCAATTATTGCAACTTCTGGTGGTACCATGAAGATATTTTCTAGCTCAATTTCATGATACTCCATTAACATGGCCAGGACTTCATGAAGAGATTGCAGTCACACACATGAATTATCCTGTGTGAAGTTAATAAGAGGTAAAAATGGTCAAAAACAAACACTTATTTAGCGTATGATTCATATTTATTTGCCTCTTTGCACATATAAAAATTTAGTCCAAGGATGCAAACATAAAGCAGGCCAAATATATACTTTTGAATTAATGAACGATGATTTGTAAATTCGAAAGAAAAGACACGGCATGGTCCAAGCGGTACCAAAAGGTACTCCCATGTTTCAGTTCCGTATAGGGCAAACTTACTCAAACAGACCAGATTTATGTATAGGAATGGCATTGGAAGATTCTGGGGTGAAAAAATACCAAGAGAAAAGGATAGATTGAATAGTAAGCTATAATGAGGATAGTATTTGTTCTAAACCAGGGGGGCAAAGTTTTAGTCTTGGGCTTAACAATTCGGAAAAAATCTTTTATGGCACTCTCGAGGACACAATAGAGGAAGTCCAGTGCTTATTCAGGAGACAAACAGGTAAGCACACCGCGATTGATTAGGTCGAGGCAGTGGTTTATGTCCTCCCAACAAATCTTTGACCAGGAAGGGTGGGGTACGCGGGAAGTGGGGGAACTCTGCGGAACTTCTGGGTATCCCGAAAATGGATAACTAGGGACCCTTGATCCGTGTCGAAGATATTTCACCCGGGGGCGAACGCCTCGGGGGATACGGACGAGAGGAGAAGGTCCAACGTTGCCAAGTCACGGATACTGTGGAGATTGTGCTATGATAGGCGAAGAGCATGAATAAAATGTTGTATTAGAAAGTCATCATGTGCGTTAAGCGGATGGCCACTATTTGGAGAGTAGGTACCAGCGGACCTATGTAAATCAACAACAAGAATAATTGATGGAAGAATAATAGCTATTAATTCAGGGTCCAGACAGTTTTCAAGCACTATTTTATCACTGGTTGGGGTATTGTAAAAACAAAAAATAAAATTTTAATTTGATTTTGACTGTTTACCCCTGTGTAGGGGGACTTCGATTCACACTATTCCACATTCCGTCACGATGTCTGTAAAGCGTTTCGAAGGGAACTGATATGTGACGGCAAGGAGCACTCCATCACCCTTGGAAGGCCAATTCCGACGGTAAATAGCGTGAGAATTCGAGATGGCTCACAATCACTAACAGAAGGACATAGCCAGGTCTCAGAGAGTGCAATAATATCCAACTGGGACATTTCATGGGCATGGAAGCCACAAATGGTTAACTTGTTCTTAATTTTTCTCACATTATATCAATACATATGCACCAAGGGAACACTGTCGGGGCCAGGGTTAAGGTTTACGTCTCCAGAGAGTATATAACAAGGAGCAGAACAAGAATTCCACACCGAGGGTAAGGTGTCGAGGCTGCCGGAGAATACCCAGGGTATCGCCGCGACTTGGGCGACAGGGCGCCGGAGTATCAAAGGTCAAGGAGAAACCACTCAAGGTGAAGGCAGAGAAATAATAACTTCTAGACTCGAAAAGCTCTATCGGAGGGGAATCCAAGAGATGTACGGATAGGTCGAAACACAGAAATGCGCACGCGCGCATACGCACATGTATACGCACAAAAAATTCAGCGACAGTACCAAACTCACAGGACAAAAGCAAAATATGCACAGTAGCGAGAGTGTGTCCTCTCACAGCCATTTTGAAAACTCCTAATTCGTTGCGTCTGAAAGTGTGGCCAATCCATCTGTCTTTTCTTCCTGATAGTGCGGCACATGGTTTATTCCTCTCCCATTCTACTGTACCTTTCCTCATTTTTGGCCCTATTCGACCATTTGATCTTCAGTCTCTGCTTTCAGCATCAAATTTCAAAAGGTTCTACTCCCTCCTATGCCAGATTTCCATGTCTCTGCACTCTGCGCTAACACTTCACAGGAATATTTTCATGAAATTAATAACTTTTCAGTCCCTATTTACTTCGAAAAAAAATTTTTTTTCCAAAATAACTTTCATGGATTCAGCTGTTCTTTGTTTGATGTCCGTTGAACTTTTTCCAACCCATATCCTACAGCTTCCTAGGTAAATTAAGTATTCTACTTGTACACGGATATCTCCTCATAACGTAGCGTATGCCTTGAGATCCTCTCTTACACGTATCAGCATTTTTTTCTTCCCATTAATCATCGTTTTGTATCATTGTAGTACTCGGGTACCCATTGTGCTCTCGAGTGCTTGAAGGTCTTCCGGCTTCTCTCCCATGACTGCCATGTCATCAGTGAAACGGATCATGCTGATTTCTTCTCCATTCACCTTAATTCCTTTGATTCTCATTTCTTAGGCATCTTTTACTGCTGTTTCCGGGAATACGTCAAAAATGTCAAGTAAAAGGTGTGGTTTCAACAAAGGCGTCCTACACAATGTAATGAAAACCTAAGACGTGGGAGGTTTTTATTATTCGCGCGAAAAAAAATTATTTTCATGTCAAAGACCTGGATAACGTAATAAATAAAAACAGGTAATTCCCAATCATCTCTGAATATCATTTCAATTTGAAGGAAAGTCTACGTATAATACCAGGATGACATTTAGGTAGCGGGATAACACGAAATTATTTCTCTCTCAAATGTATTATATCCTGGCGTTGAAAGGGCGCAGATGGAGACTACGGTAATAATCCCATATGAACTTCTTTTTCATTTGGGCGCCATAAAGCGTACTCACGGATCAACAGTCGCTCTTAAGGTCTCTCATCTCATAAAAATACTCATCTTTACAATGATATCAAAATATTAACCCCTTGCCGAGCTACTTTTTCAGAAATTTACCTGAAAATATCAGATTTTTTACATTGGATAGATTACGGCTGTGATGAAAAAATATTGAAAAAATGTAGAAAAAATTAGGAATTTGTAACACCTATATTTCATCAAAAAACTAACATGTGTGGTTTTTATGTTTGCTCAACTATCAGTACTCATGATTAAATACATTTTAGGACTTTTATACAATATTTTAATTAATAAATATTGTAGAAAACTACAAAGTGTAATTAATCATGAGTACTGATATTAGTAAATTCTACGAAGTTCAGCCTGCCACGGTCATGTTTACTCAGCTATTTATAAAATAAATCCATTACCCACCACAGTTATGTTTACAGAATCTCCAAAAAAACTTTGTAGGGAAGGTGTTTTTACCGAGCAGCGTGAAAAAATTAAAAAGTCATAAATCAAGTTAGAGACTTATGTAGATACCTACATTTATTTAATTACTGATAATTTTGTCATACATAACTATATTTTTGCGCCATTCCTTTAACAATATTTACTTCAGACTTCTTACAGACGCTGATTTAAAAAAAATACAATTCGAATATGGTCTCTATTTTGACTAGGGAAAAATCTCGCTCAAACTACCTAAACTGTTAATCCTTGTTTTTTAAAGAGTCTCCGCAAAAGGATGATGAATCATCTGTGACCAAACTGATTTTTTCGTTTATTCACGGAGGGTGAGTAAAAAACAAACTGAGAAAAGGCATTGGGGGAAAGAATAGATACACACAGGGAGAGGACGATACAGATGACGAATACGAAGAGAAAAAATAAGAAAAGTAAAGAAAGGAGGAGCAGAAAATAAACAACTAGAGACGCCCTGGGGGGATTATTTTGTGTGGAGGAATTGGAATGGCAAACAACAAACGGACATGTGTTAATAGGGTGGAGGGGTGGAGGAAGAGAAAGGACGGAAAAGTTAAAAGGGAAACAGTTAGACGGATGGAAGAGAAAGGGAAGAGGAAGTGAGTTAGAAGGTAGGGTGAGAGAGAGGAGGTGGGAGGTATGAAGGGAGAAAAAGAAGGAAAGAAAGGAGTGACTGGAAGAGAAAGCGTTGGGCTGGGAGGCAGACAGAGTAGAGAACCAGTCTTTCACTGCTGAGAGGAAGCACCCGACTCCCCCTATTCAATCTTCGAAAAGGAGCGGAAATGGGGGACTCCGTGCCCCCTTTCTTTCCCCCATTCCCCCCCCCCCCCCAAGCTCCGCCGACTCCTCTCAATCTGCTTGGCGGGGAAAAACACGGTCTTAAAGCCACCCACTTTTCCTCCGTACCGTCCATTTCCTCTCTTACCATCCCTATTTTCCCCTCCCCTCTTTTCTCTCTCCTCACGAATTTGCAACATGAGATCACCCTTTTAAACTAATACCTGTCTACGATATCGTTTTTTTCACAATCGGGAACGTGCATGAAATTCATTTCTCACAAATCAATTTCAATCATTGCATTTGCACAAATGATGTCGTACGTTGCCACGCGCAAAGTGGTGAAAATACGGTGAAATTTGCCATGAGTAAATCATTAGACGCTGACCAGGATTCGACCCCGTATATCCAAATGGTGGTTCAGGTGCGTTAGCCAACTACTCACGACCACAGCATATCAGGCACGACCATGTCTACTGTGCTACGTTGTGCACTGAAGACGAGAACAACTTGTTCATATAAACTCACGCCAAAATTCGCCCTGCATAAAGATTGCTTGGTTGTGAGGCCGAATGGAAAATGTCATCCCGTCGGTGTATGTCTCTGTACCCGTGAAATTCTTTCTTATCTTTAACCATGAATTAAGATGGCTAGATGGTGTAGCTGGCTAACACACCTGATCGCCAATTGGGAGATCAGGGCTCGAGTCTCGGTAAATTCAAAGGATTTCTTAAATGGAGAATTTCATCCCATTGGTGTATATTCCATTTATCTTTGCACCCATGAGCGTGACTGAGTCGCATATAATTTGTGAAATAGCAATCATTGGAAAATTGTCAAAATTAGTCAGTCTAAAGCGATGATGTTGGGTTTATCCTCCACGACAGTATCATACAAGGTCTCCGATGCTACGATGTGGACTTCAAACGAGAGTAGATATGTAGTTCGTATGAATCTGCGCCGACATTCACCTTGAATTAAGATGGCTGAGTGGTGTAACTGGACAACACTGCTGACCGGCAATTGAAAGATCCGGGCTTGAATCCCGGAAAGGCAAATTATTTTTTCGTGGCAGATTTCATCCCATGGGGTATTTTTTGCACGGAAAATTTCACCCTCTTTAGCGCATACTACTTATTCTTCATATTTACGTAGTTTATGTGATAAAATATTCTTAATCTTAAACCTTAAAAAGAACTTACACTCCTACTGCGTCTGAATCTGCCTGTATGTTAAGGCATTCGTAAACAGAAGTGGCGTTTGTTTAACAGCGTTAAAAAAAGCCCAAAGGAGATGGTAACAATTGTTAAACACGCTCACAAGCAGCCAGTATTGCTAGTAAATGCCACCATTTTTTTCTACTTTCACGGGAAATATATACGAATTGTAATTAGGGAGATAATGACGAACTAATTTGTGCATTTCTCACACTTTCAGAAAGTTAAAATAACAGCTGATCGTTAATGGGTTTGATTCTATGAAAAGTACTTTTTAAACTTATACATATGAGGAGCAGCTATAGTCTCTACTACTTGGAACAAAAAAAACCTTTCTCTTATTTAGCCCTACTTGGCGTAAAATACCACCTTCCGGTTTTATTTGAATAGTAAAGCTAAAATAAGATTGATTTAGTGCCCAGGCATAAACTCCATGCGTTAAAAATTATTGTTTCTTAATCTACGTTGTCATAGTAATTTCTTACATCTAATGAAGATAGTGACTCACTCAAGGAAATAAATTCAAATTTAACATTGAAAAGACACAACTCAGGTGTCATGTGATTAAATTAATTTCCTATTCTACCATGAAGAGACGTTTCAAAACAATTTATAAATTTTAATTAGTATTTTATTTTCACTGTGAATAATAATTGTCAAAACTTCTAAGAAGTGAAGCCAATAGCAGTACATATTTTTCAATAGTTTTTGCGTAGAGTGAAAATGAGTAGGTTCACACTGCGTAGGTACCTCAAAAGCCAAACTGTTTCTACATGATAACTAATGTTATCCAAAAACTACTTGCAACAAATTCTCGCTCGGTCAAAGTGAAGGTTTCGCTGGATAATGAATGGTTAATAAATGGTTAGCAATATATCTATAGAACACGAAGTCATGATTCAGAAACTTAAAATATAAATAGTAATGCATTTTGCGGCTAGAATGGACGAAATAATTCCAAATTTAGAATTAAAATAGCTCAAAATACAAATCGTAAGGAGCAGAAGGTTTTTAATTTCATTTAAGGTTTCCCTGAGCAAATGCGCATTTTAATTGGGCCTGAAGTTACTTATGGATGTTTAATACATGCATTCATACTCCACTACCGTATCTATAAATATCGGCTTTTTCTGCATATATTTTCGCAGTGAGCCAAATAACTAACCATTGAACATTATATCCGTGATGAACATACGTGCCTTTCTGAAAACAAAACTTATACTTGTACTTCCTCTGTCGATTTTTATTATACCACCTCTTTTGACTCACATTTCAATCCAATCTTTTGTAAATCCTGGGCTTGAAATCGGAATAATCAGTATAATACCTTAATAATTTGATGCCTCAACTGACTTCTCCGCAAACGCATCCCATAAGCTTTCAACCGCCCTTTCAACATGACTCATTATAGTTCTTCTTCTGCCTTTAACCACCTTATCCGCCTCACATTACAGTCAAATCTTCATGAAATCATGTACTTGTAAAAGGAATTTTAAACATTATACCTTTCTCATTTCATGCCTCAACTGAACTATCCGCAAACGCATCAACAAAGCTTTCAACCGGTCGGCACTGATCCCTAACGTGACCCGATAAACATCCCTCTCTGCTTCTCGCCGCCTTTTGCATACTCTTCAATCACCCATTAACTTAATTCCCGTCCTTGCCTACTTCTGTCGCTGGGAGCTGCATCTGCCAGCTCTTCGGAGTCCATTTCACCTCATCCATTTCTCTCTCTCTCTCTTTTCGTTCGGTTCCATTTATCGCCCCCGGGGTGTACCAAATTTCGCTGGCCTCTCTCCCATCCCGACACCTTCCTTATATCACCAGTGACCTCTAACACCACTTCCAATGCCCCCTCTAAAGGTGCCATCCATCCATGCCATCAAAGGAATTAATTTCTTGTTCGCAATCAAGAGAGAGCATCATCTCTACGCAAAGGTTTTGAAAGGTTTTGACGATGTGAGACCACTTTATTCCTTGTAACTCATTTTATCGGCCAACATTCGTCAGTTGTCAAAACTGAAGTAAGCGACTCAAAGTTTGAGATATCAAATTACTTTAAGATATTCCAAATGTAATAAAAGTTTGTAATGCGTAAAAATAAAAATCGTTCCGAGATGTAAACATATCGTAAGAGGTCTAATTTGCATTAAAAGTTATAAAAATGTAAAATGTCCAATGTGATGCAGAAAGGAAGTTTCATGCATAATAAGTCCTTATGTTTCCATACATGGAGTATGATTCTGTACGTTATGACAGTTACATGTTCATCTGGCTGTTTTTCTTCACTAACTGCGCAGTAATTCCCACAGCGAAATTAAAGAGGACAATTGTATTTTTGCACCTACGTATAATCTCCGAAATATATCATAGGAATGATGAAGATTTTTTGCTAATTTACTCACCGCAGTGGATACCTTGTATCGCTATTAAAATAAATTGTCATTATTAGTGACAAAATTTTAACAAAAATTGAACAAATATTTATGACTTTATAATATTTACCTAATTCACAGAATATTTTATTTTCCAAAATGGTAGTCCCTGCGTTTTTAACTTCCTTTTCTTCTAAAAACTACTCATAAAAATAATTTAAAGTACCCCTCTTATCATATGGTAGCTGAAAAAATTATCAATTTCAAGAAAATTGCCCAAATTTTCCCACCGTAATTGGCATAGCTATCATTTAATATCTTTTTCAACTACACCATTATTTTAAAACACCAAAATTTTGACATTCAATTATTCAAATATCGTCTAGATTTAGGAAATAAAGTTGGCAATAGTTTTCGATATATTTACCTAAGTTTAATGGTTTTAATTAAAAATATCATGTCTGAGGGATATTCATTTGCTAGTAATTAATCCCGCAAGCCAGTGATTTGGTTTTCTACTTGATGGATTCTATTGTTTGTGGCTCAAAATTGTGGAAATACATGTACACTAATTGAAAAACTATGAATATTTTCACAGATTAATTTAATGTAAGACCGGTTTCGCCGCACTAGCAACATAATGACCTGGTCATGTCACCTGTGTGTTGAAACCGTTTGTACGTTGAGTTAATACATGAAAAAATATTTTGTTAATTTATTTGGTGATTTCATTCTTTCTATTAATCTCATTTCGTGAATTTTTAAATTAAATTTGGCTAAGTAAAAAACATTTAAAAACGGAACTGGAGTTTTATCTCTTTTGCACGGATGAGCCAGTAATGTGTAGTGCTAGTTACATTTTTGCGAACGTGATAAAAGGAAAGCTGAAAAATTCGGCCAGAGAACCTGTCAGCAAGAACGAGAAAAATATATATTGAACACACAGAAAGTACAGTAAGCTTAGGATAGAAACCCGAAATAATATTCAAGACCATATAGCCTGAGAGAAAAAATGTTCATTGAGTATTCCGCGGGATCATAAACTTCAGGAAAATACGCTTTTTGATCAGCATAAATCCAAAAGGTTTTGGGGTTACTACTTTATTTTTTCATCCAACGTCAAAATAAATGGCTGTTCCACTAATCAAAGCTGTTAATTTCGTATTTTTTCCTCGCATCAGTATTCGACATGTGACGGATAATTTGGAGACGAACCAGCCCGAAATAAAAAAAACTACATTTGGCGCCGCCACGAAGAGAGAAAGAAAGGAGGAAAACTTCCAAACCGTGCGAGGGGGAAAAATGTCAGCGACAAAATAAATAAACCAGGAAATTTTTCGAAAGAGAAATATCCTTTCGGGAAATGAAATCCATAGTGAACGTAGTTTTCTTTGTCAGCTTCATTCACGGAAGCTGTAGGTCGTTTCCCGAGCAGGTAATTTTATTTTTTCGTATAATTTGATTCGCGATATTGGAAGCAAAGGGAAGGGAGTGGTGTGGGGCGTATTTGAATGGTCCATATATTCACAGACGCAGTAAGGGAGCGGATGATTAATGCATGTCGTTGTGACGTATCCGCCTTAATTAACGCACTTTCGGATAAGGGTCATTTCCATCGTTTACAGCCTCGTATTCGGCACATCAACCATCTTTTTATCGCTCGCCTGCCTCCCTTCCGCCCACCCTCTTGTCCCGCCAAACTCACACACCGACTCCCCAATAGGGTATCTTTACTCCTTATCCCGGGATTCCAGAATAAAAGTGATTCTCTTCCCGGAAAATCCGGGAAATCCTGAGAGAGAAATAATTCTACTCAGAATAAACCTACACACTAACAATGAAACGAATAAAAAATCGAGAAATTTAAATGAAATAACTACCAGCTGTTCATTTTTATAGCCATTTAATGAGTTCTGCATTATCCAAAATGAGCATTGAGCACACTAAAATTATTGTTATCAAAATTAAATGACAAATTTCCTCCTCCAAAACAACTATTGACACGACGCGTTTCAGCTTTCAACGTAAGCTGAAGTCTTTTGTTAGAAAATTACTATTTTATTTTAATAACAAGGAAGCCTTTAACTAAAACTCACACGAAACTTTTAGTTTTGTAAAATAATACTTCCGTGAAATTACATTTAAAAAAATGTATTTGCATTCTACCGAAAATTATAAAATAAAAAAAATATTAAAAACTTTTATTTAAAATTATAAAACGTTTATTAAAAAACTATAAAAAATACAAAGAAAAAACATCTTCGAAATAGCTTATAAAATTGAAAGAAAAATCACCTTGATACAAATAAAATCGATGAATTGAACTAAAAATTTCTATCGTCAATTTGTAATTGTGTGATTTAAAAAAAAAACGGTCAACACATCGATCACCGAATTTTATTCTCATTCTCGCCAAGAAAAGTCCTTGAGGAAGAAAATGGTATTTCTCATTAAATCGACCCAGTAGTGGGATCGGCTTAAATGCATCCAAGAGAAGAGAAATATTTTTAAAGTTTTGCAGTGGGAAATATTTCCAGTTAAAAGCACAAAACAAAAAAGAATAAAATAAAAACGGGATTCCGGGATATTTCGGGAAAGCTGATTTTTTCCGGGAAATTTGTAATTGGCCAAAATTCCACCGGGTTCCGTGGATCCCGAAATCCCGGGAGAGAAAACACTATTCCCCACCGTGTTACTATTCCGCTTCCGTAGCATTTTTTTCTGCTCTCTCTCTCCCTCCCCCATGTGCCCTATGCTCCCCCATTTCCCCTTCCCTTTAAGAGAGAGCTGGGTGGAGAAATAGGGTGGACCCCACTATAACAATCATGGCGCTTGTCGTAAAAGCAGGCAGTGTGATACGCAGTAAAGGGAAGGAGTTGGGAAGGAAAAAAAGAGGCGGTGGAGAAAGAGCGATGGACCGAGGATAAAGAGTAAACAATAAAAACTAAAAAAAATCGTGTTAGTGCGAAAAGAAAGGGCGTGGAAAAATCCGAACAAAAATAACCACGCGACTAGCAGAAAACTAAGCATCGCACATAATATATGAGGGAGCATAGTTAATAGAGAATCCGACTTTCGACACGCTTTAATTGTAGTTGAGCACCTAATAGAATATAAGCATTAATTAAGAGTGTTATAGAGAATAGAGTACGTCGTGATGAATCACTAATATCCATATTTTCCATTTTGGAAACGTCTTTTTACTTTCACTCGATATCTAGTCAGCTCGCTATGCTTCCTTCCATCTAGTTATCCCATATTATATACATATGCTCTCTCCTCCATGAAGTTCAACGACAAGGCATTAATGATCAGTTCCTTGATATTAAGGAACATTTTACCACAGAATGCAAATCGTATTTATAATAACAAATTATTATATTTTTATGTAGTTATAAAGTTATCATCTAAATATTATGTCAATCTTTACGAGTGATTGAAGAAAATGGTCGTACCGTCAAAGCCAATTTACTGAAAACTTATTTATTAAGTATCATAACTATTTCCTTGTTTAATAAGTATTTAATCTGGATTTACTATTAAGAATGCAATCCATAACATAAAGTCTATTCTATAAATTATGGTTCCCGTATTTTCTCGTGATCAACCTTTTTTGACTTGTATCAGCTGTATTTGTTCTGAGGTGGCTTTCCAAAGAATGAAAAACTAATATTGTACAATAATATTGCGCGTAATATAATTCATTTCTCCCCTTTTTGGCCCAATTCCTAAGCAATTTACCTACAGTAACTCTCTATATCTCCACGCTTTCACATACTTGTTTCAACTGCCTCTTTTGCCTCTTCGTCATCCCTCCACAAGTGACTTTCTCTTCTCTTCTACTCTGCCTAGCACTTACACTATCTTCATTTCCGTCCTTCGAACCTTTTCTGTCATCCTCCACATTCACATATTAAACACCAGCAATCTATTTTCATCCACTTTCCAAAGGGTCCACATTTTGCTTCCACACAACCCCCCATAAAAATCCCTTCAGTCATCTTTCCCCAAAATCTTTGCACAAAATTTCCGTCATCTCGTAGGGCATCGGACAGAAACGGTCATCTTTTCGCAGGGCTGAGGAAAAACACAACACATGAGCTACGACTCAGCAGATCGTGTTAGAACTCAGTAGGTAAGTCACAGTAAACAAGTACACGGTTCAAACATTAGGCTATATCTACATACTTCCTTCTTTCCTAACACCAATAGTGATAACAACAAAACATATTACAAAATCAGCGTAACTCTATCTTAAGACACACCGTTAACACAAAATTCACGTCTGTCCTCTCCCCCTTCTTTTCCCTATTCTTCCACTCTTTCCATGTCTATTGTCCTAACAACCCCTGACACATGCCTCTGTGGTGGCCCGCAGGGTAGTATGTAGATATAGGCAGTATCCTGAAAGCCACCGCAAAAATGAGTGACAGAAGTTTCCAGAAAACTAGCCATGGCGAATGGAGGGGTAAAGACGATGGAATGCATTAAAAGAGAACGGACGAAATGTAAAAATACTGTTTTTAAATGGCCAATTTTTGACATGCTATCAATCAACAATGTTCTTTATTCTTGCCAACACGTCGCGTCGGAAAGAATGTCGTAAGGGCATAAGGAAATGGTGTCATGTTGATAAAAAAAGGTTGCAAATCGGCAACCGAAATTCGAAATTCTTGCGAGTGGAACAGTACTTCTCTTCTACGTTTGTGTTTCCGCTCTATTCCATGCTAAATACCTTGCTAGTGGCTGCATTAGTTCAATAAAGAATGATAAAAAAGCTGAAATAAATAAAAAAGAAAGGAAGACTCAATAAATTGAGAAAGACGGGGACAGTAAACCGTGAAGAGAGAAAAGTGTGAGTTTCTGAGTACGAGAGAAGGTTGGGAGGTTAAGGAAGAACCGTGACGCTCGTTTTTAGTCGACTTAGGGAGTATAACTACTTCCCATTCCACTCTCCATTCCTGTTATTTATTAACGTCCCTCGATCCTCCTCATTCATTTATGCTCCCACCCCCTTCTTTGCCTGCTATCGCATCTTATCGGGAAGGATGCTTCCACCCTCGGCGAAAAATACGTGCGCATTTTGTCTTCAACCTTTTGGAGGCGGGAGAGAAAGCTTTCTCAACAACCCTCTTGGAAGACAATCAATGGATCTTCACGAAGTTTTAGGAGGGAAAGTCCCGCATCGAAACTTTCGATTGACTCGGAAGAAAATATTAAATTCCAATCTCCCAAATCATCCATAAATTTGAGATGAGACATTAATTACCCAATGAGGTAGGTAACACTTACGCGAAGTAAATTCGAGAGGGAATGATGCGAGTTGCCCGTTAGGTTGTGTACCACTGCTTTCCTCGTTCGTAGTCATGGATACATTTCACCGGAAATTGCCTCTAGTCTTTTGTAGGGATTCCGACCTCATTCTTGAATATTCAAAGAGAAGCAATCTAAAAGCAGTAAAACCATCCGTTTGATGGGTCGTTCAACTCAAACTCCCATCGCATTTTTCTTTCGGCAGTTAAGTTCCAACACGCTGTAAATATGTTTTATTTTTTCACGAATAGCCAAAATAATCACAATTGCTTCCTTCCAAATAAAAATTCCTCAGAAAATATGACAAAATATTTATCAGTCACTCGTCCTAAACATTTAAAAAGCATACAAAAACATATAATTCCCGTTGGAAGAAATTAGATAATTGTTCACTCGACTTTATTTGGCGTTACAGCTTCTGAAAATACCTAATTCTGGATCACCAGCAGTCTTCTATCCGATTAAACGATTTGGTTACTGGAGCAACTCACTTCACTATGCTTTCAGATAGCGAATAATTTTCCTCGTGAATCCATATTATGACGTCCTCATTTATTTGCTCTTTTGTATTACGTCCTTAGAATTCATTCTCCGCTAAGGTTGATCCCTCCATTAATGTTTCCAGGAGGCAGATAATCAATAGTTAACACCTTTTGCTAATAAAATCATGTTAATTTAGGTCTAAATCACCTCAACATACAACTCAACAAAGGCTGCAGAACGGGCATCTTAAATTCGGGCAGATTTACTTGGTAGGATTTGGGTAGATAATTTATGTACCTACATCTTTTATGTAAGTACCATAGGTACAGTAAAAGAAATGATACAAGAATCATATTTCAAATTTTATTACATATTTGTGATTTCGGCGTTGTACTTGAAATTTAGGAGAATATTTTATTTAAAAACGTTTTTTTTCGAATATTTGACTCTCCATAACCCCTTGATATATGGTTGCAACCATTAAGATAATATGAAATATATTACTTCTCGTTTAGAAGAAAATCTGCACGTGCATAGGTAATCGAATTATTATGAAATATATCTCATGCATCATAAGACTATGGTAAAATTTCATTGAATTGCCAAAAAATATATCGCAAATAATCATTTTTTTTCACTTTTATCAATGGATATCACTAATAAAATACATATGCAAAATTTCACGCATATCAGTGCATTAAAAAAATTTCTTCAACCACCGTAAAATGGAATGGAGAAAATAACAGTGAAATACTAGAGCGGATATTTACTCGCTAATTCAGTATTTCCCCAACAGAATGTCCCTATTCAGCAAAATTCTCCCCAACATGCCAGTAGAAACAACCTCCTAACATACGTGTCAGAAAAAAAGATACACTTATTTCAATTTTATGCATTATCCACGAAAATTATTAGAGCACCAGCTTCTACATCATGGCTGTGAATGTATTTCAAAAAATATAAGGGGCTTGAGAGAAAGTCAGTATAAAGTACCACAAAGCTTATCTTCGTAATTGTAACAGAAAAGTTCTTATCGCTGCCTGGAGCGGCAAAATACCGTTCTGTTCGACCATTCTCCATGACATATCACTTAAGGTAGTTTGTGATTTCCCAATTCATAATGGAGACAATATTCGAATTATTTTTGATTTTTTGCATTTATAATACATACTAAGTAAATATTGTAATATTAATGGCTTATAAATATAGTAAAATTAGACAAAGGTTCAGTAGTTAAATAAATATACCTACACAAGTCTCTAACTTGACTCATTTTTTCACGCCGTACGATGAAAACACCTTCACTACAGGTTTTTTTGCGTTTCTGTAAAATTTACTGAGGTGAGAAATTGATTAATTTTTATAAACAGTTGAGAAAACATACTATCTGGACACTGTTAGTTTTTTGACGAAATCTAGGTGTTAGGAATTCCTAATTGTTTTCAATATTCTCCCCCTGGAGCTCACAGCCGTAATCTATCCCATGTAAAACAACTTAAATCTTTATGCAAATTGCTCGAACATTAGTTCGGCAGTGGGTTAATATTTTGTTATCATGGGAAATATGGTGGTTTATCTTTGAAATGAAGTCAAATTAACCAAACTCTATGCGAAGTGATATTTTTTTTCAAACTACCCTAAAGTGGACCCTGTTAGATCGAAGTAAAAAGTCGTGAAGAATTCCGCCGGAAAGACAAGAATGAAGATGTGAGACGGCAACAGTTTAGAACGCATACAACAGACATGCAGGACCGTTCTAGCATGGGATAAGTTTATGGACAGCCCCAAACGGTCTCAAAAAGCACCACTGTAGTCATTTGGCAACACGATTCGTGTCACAAATGAGGTCGATCCGATTGGAATACATCCAAATGACCCCCTTAACTTCACTCCGGCCTACTTTGCTAGAAAGAGTAAATTTGGGTGCAATAACAAGAAAATACTCAAGGCTACCACACACGATGACTTTAATGCTACTAATAAATTAGATGAGTAACTCAGTCAATGTTAAACAAAATTATACGCAACGAATTTTTATCTCCTTTCGAGTCATAAGTCACTCCAAAAATCTTTACAGCATTGGTTCTTTGTCGATCCAATGAATTCCGCCAGAAGATCAAGTGTTTCGAAGAATTCTTTATTGATACTAATGATAAGAGCACATTGCCTTTCAACGTAAAAAATAAAAAAAAAATATTTATAGTTATAGATCATTTGGCACAACTAAATTTACAATTAAACGATTATGAAACACATACATACATATTACATACCCATTACGCCATTTACATTCGGAATAGGAAAACTCAAAGGGTTATAATATAATTTAACATTAACTACTGTTTTTAGAGAGTAATTCATGAGGAGTCGTCAATAACATGAAGAACACGACTTTTTGTGAGTGATCTTGAAAGCTACCCTTGTTTGAAAGTAATACTCTAAAAGCTCAATTATACACTTGATTTTTAATTTAAAAAAGGTGAAACTCGATTTGATGAACTTAATCACATAAAAATCAAATGATAACCGAAATAATAATGAAATTAGCGATTCCAAATGTACCATGAATATTCGAATTGAGGTTCTGGCTTTTTTACGCATATTCGTTAGTACGAAATAACATCTAAGCCCAAAGTATTCAATAAGAACAACTTTCAATCGCTTAAGTAATAAATACATTGCAACTTCCTAGGATAATACAAAGAACTGTATGATGAAAATAATTGGGAATTTCAACATAGTTATCCATTTCAACGAAAATATTGAAACCGTAAAAAAATCTTAAAGCCTTTCACAAAGAAAATACCATGCAGAAAGTTGTAAGGGGCTGAATATATAACTAGAAGTTTAAATGAAGAAATAACGCTTACCAGATCAGCAACTAATACATTTTTGACAGCACTGTAGAGGGTTTAGATTAGGGCCTAAAGTATTTCAGGCATTTATTGCCTCCAAAGACGGAAATTATGAAGTCTTCGTACAAGAATAGGTGGAGATCAAAAACATATAATCATTTTCATATCCTCAGGATTGAAGCTAATTGCCCAGGTGACAGGTACTTTCGCTTACACCCAATTAAACCGGCCAGTCATTTCCGTTGAGGGATCCGAAAAGCTTAAAGGAATCAAATTCCCCTTTTTGTACAAATTTTTCTGGTTAATATAATTGGTATTATAACAGACAGCCAATTAAGAATGTTCCCAGGATGAAACTTCCAGAAAGATGCCTAATTATTCATGGTAAATGGGTGAATTCATGCCGATTTAAGCTTGCTTGTACAGGCGAATTAGCATTTCGAGTTAAGGAATTAAAAGCACCTAATTTAGCCAAATCATGATGCCGTAACTGGAAAGGCCTGTGTTCGCACAATGAGGAAGTGTGACAAGATTTTGCTGTAGCATTAAATAGGAGGAAATACCTGCATTCAGAATTAGCGACCGGCACCACACAAATACCTACACTTTTTCTGCAGAATGTTGGTAAATAAAACTATTTGAACTATAAATCGATCCAACTTCTCTACCAATTCAGGAACTCAAATTTACTAAGTGCGCGTGGCGTAATTCCAAAAGAAAAAACTCTCTAGCTATCGAAAACAGTAAAAACCATCATTCTTGGATCAATTGAATCACATTAAAAGTTAAATATTGGAAAAATAATATTCTTAATTAAATTTGTAATGACTATTATCTGATTTAACTTTTTCCTGAATATATTTCTTTGTTGTAAAAATAATTTAATACTTCTTGTGCTATGATATGCCCAACCTTGCAGTAATAGATACAGAAGGTCTACCTAGCTATATTATCTACTATGAAAAACGACAGAGACCACAGCACAGCCCGAACAAGCAGTTGCAAGCTTTACTTTAAGGGATGAAAATCGTCATGAAAAAAATCATTTCACTTGACTCTCATGACATGAACTCGAATCTCTTAATTCAAGGTGAATTAACTAAGGCAATTTGGTATTATGTAACTGGCTAACACACCTAACCGGCATTTTTGAGATCCAGGTTCGATTACAGGTCAAATCAAATGCTTTGTTTTATGCACGAGTTTCCGCACCACATAATTTGTGCATAACGCAGTGATTCGGATATTGAATTGCTGAAGATAAAAAAGACCCTAATTTTTTACAGAAATATGTTTAAATCCAACGACTAGTTTCCTCACACCAAAACAAATAAAATCCATCACAGTACATCAGGTGTCCAACGAGAGAAGATTTCGTCGAATCATTGGGCAATAAAAACCATAGGGCGGCTGTTTTAAGGCCGCATTAACGACTCTGAGCGCCACTTCACCGACCTGGAAAACGTACTCAAGGCTCCGCGGCATATGTATATATTGGTAATATTTTTTCCGTCGATAAAATACAAAACAATGTCAACAGAAGTCATTTATCCTTTTTTCCTGCAGCACAATCAAGTTTTTTAATGCTCCATTTTTTCCGAAATCAAGCCGTAACCTTGGCCATCGCGGGAGAAAATCCCAGTCGCAGAACACCCATGGATTAAAGGCGAGCGGTTTTCGAATGTCTTTTTTTCGTCCGTGTGAGCTTGCGCAAGTCCTTGCGATCTCGCTCTAGAGCTCCGGTGTCAGATCCCCTCCTTTAGCACTCGCATTCCACAATAGTCGAATGTTGGCTGGCGAGCCCTTTATTTTTTATTCACCTTGCAGCGGAGCAAAGCGTCGGAAAAAAAACAAAAAAGGCGCGCCCATTTAAAAAAAAGGCTCGTCGCGCTCCATTCGGAGCCCTATTTCTTTTTTTTTAAAGCTTGTGTACGTGTGTGTGATTTGGTTCTTTCCCGCCATTTTATACTTCCTCCGCACCCATTTTACCCTTTCCCACCTCCATTTATACCTACACATTCGCTCCTATCAGTCAGTCCTTCATTCCCCGTTCAAGTCTCCGCCCACCTTTTCCTCCGCTACTTTTTCCATTCATCACCCAGCAACCAACGCTACGAAAGGAGAACCACAGGATGAAGTAGTTTAGTGAAAATCCCAGGGCTGACTCATCAATATACCTCTTTTTCACATTCATGCTTCCTCCCCTTAAAAAAATAACGAAAGAGAACCATCTGAGATCGTGATTCCGAGACTGTTATCATTCATCAACAATTGGAGTTGAGCTTCTCTCCATATCACCCATGTATGGTTTCATATCCTCGTGTATGTATTGTATGTATGATTCGAATCCCGCCCTTCTAATTTCAACGTGTTTGTCAGCAGGTAGGCAGTGAGCGCAGAGAGCCATTCGAAGTATATTATTTGAGGATATCAAACGTAGAAATCGTGATGAGAAAAATTTCAAATGGACCGGGAAACGATCCCCAGTCCGCCGACTACTACGCTACATGCCTTAATTCCATATTTTTTTGATAATTTTAAGGAATCGGATGTTAGTATAAATAGTCTCACACATGGACACGAAGGATAGTAAATAACTCCCATATTACTCCCTCGTATATACTACAATATTAATAATTAACATTATATTATAATGCGAAGTATTATAATAATGTATATTAAATTATTGTTATACATCTGTAAAACAACATGTAAAAGATCGACGTCTTTTCTTCCTACTTTTAATTATATTCAATTTATCTCAAGAGGTTGTTTTTGGGCGCCAGAAACATCCAATGAAAACAAGTGTTAAGTTATCTCGTTAATTAAGCTCCCTTTACTATGAAGTAAAGATTTGATTTGATATGCCCGTATATTTTCCTAGGTATAAATCACCCTTCACAATATAACATTTACACTCTTATTAATACTCTTTTTCACTTGTAAATTTCACCTTTTGCCTTCCGGCCACTTATGATTTCATTAATCACAATGAAATATTCTTCACTCACAAAATATTACCCTTCACTTATATATTTTGTTTGCCTTCACAGCCACAAGGTGAGATCACTAATCACACAAATAATACTCTTCACACGAAAATATTACCCTTCACACACAAATAGTAGCATATATACAATTTTGGATAACGTCGACCTCTGACACACATGCGTTCCGGAAGAAATCCTGTCGCCAAACAAGTCCCGTTCTCGGCGTCAATTCCCAACGATATAGTCAATACGGATCCGAAGTGTATCCCTCGTCTTGCGTCTGCTACCGCGTGTACTCTCAGAATGAAGTTTTTTATGGGTGGTTTTAACTTCTAAAAACCTTACTTAACTTTCTGTCGAGTCACAAGCAAAGAATACTTCTTCTAATTTTCTTATTACAGAAATTTACTGTCCCGAGTTGCGTGGATTCAGTATGCCCTTTGGGTATATTGTTGATCAGTGACTCCCGATGTGAAGCTGTGTCGCCCGACCTCGGTCGGTTTTTTGTCCCTCCAGCTCTTTAAGGCTCCTTGGACAACGCCCGATGTACGGAGGTCATCGTCCTTTTATATCCACACGAACCTATTGTTCGATTCTCCTAACTTCGTATTTCCCCTTCTACTGGGAAATTCCAGAAGTTGCATCATTTGCACCTCGCCATCTGTAACAATCCTTGTTGTTGCAGCTATGATCAATTACTGGCTACCTAGAGAGCTTCACAATAATAAACTTAAGAGTTGATGTGATTCAATAATGACTAAATGCGCGTCCCCCGCTGCTAAATTGACTAAAGAAGAAATATTACGTAATACCTATGCGCCGCGAAATCGATAATAAGAAGGCATTACGTAAATACTTAATATGGCGTCGTTGTTACGTTACAAACAACTCAGCAAAATAGGATAGAGACACCTTGGAACGGACAAGGAATCAAAATACTTTATTTTGCGCGCTGTACACGACTGAGACAGAAGCATCGCTCGATGATATTCTTCAAAAATACGCCTATGTATTCGTCCCATTCCTCTCCCAACTCCAAATATGCCGCTAGGTTCAAAAGAAGGATCACTAGAATAACGTCACCCGTTTCATTCGCTAACTTCAAATGGTGAGTAATGAAACACGTTCGTTGCTCACGAAAATGTTCAAACTTATGTTTTTTATAGTGCGCAAGGAATAAAACTGAGCTCTCGTTTGGACGAAAAAAATTATCAATAAACTTTATCTCAAAAACGGCCTTCCCAATCAGTCATATTTTAAAATTGTTTTAAGTTACTCAACACATCTCTCATTTCATTATTCGTCCAATCCTAAAAATGATCTACTGCAGCCCTCCATATTTCCCTATAATTAACATTGACGATGATCAATTAACTCTGGTCAAATGAATAACTGATAATTTTATCATTACTGCCATTAATCACCTACACAATCAAAAAAATATCCGTTTTATATGCAAAGCCGTCACCCGCGCTCAACAGTTTCCACAATTTAGTCGCTGTCTCTGGCTTAGTGCATGTACATAGCGGTAAATGTGGATCACCATCGGTTGCGACCATACCATCTGACGTTGTCAGGTGCAGGATTGCACGCCAATTATGGCGCAAAATCTTTTCGTGTTTACAGAGCTTTATATAACAAAATGTCTTTGATTCCCCGATCAGAAAAGGTGACGCATGGTTTTAGGAGCAAAGCGTTGCACGAACAATTTTCTACGAGGTGATAGTGACGCGTTGTCCACTAAGTACATGGGCCTCGTAAACTACGCATTATGAGATAATGTCATCCTGATGTGACATGAGCAAGGAGATTTTTGTGCCATTATCTGTATATACACAAAATTCTATAGAAATCTTTAGTCCAAAGCACTTAGTCTGGTCAAGTACTCGGAATTCACTTTCAACTTTAGCTTCACATAATAAGTCCACACGATAAGCACGCTTAGGATGACCAAGAATATGATTAAATTTCTTCGTGGAGCCGTAGGTAAAGTGACTCGCATTCAAAGATAGGGGTTTTACTCACAGTAGTGAACAGACATTATAATGCGCACAATAATACTTAGGATGAAATAAATTTAAAATTTCAATTTGTGAAAGAAAGAAGATTCAGTTTCTTAAAAAAATCTTCGGTAAATGGGCATTAAATGGATTTATTCGAGGAAGTAAAGTTAAGTTAAAGTTCTTTTCAGAGTTTTCATGCATCATACATGTTTCATTATTAAAAAACTCGTTGGATTATTACTACAGCAAACCATTTTATCTCCTTTCTCGCTGGCCTTCAATTAACTTTGTCTCAGACATTACAACAGCTCAAACCTCATTCATTGTTAATACCCTCGTTTTAGGATGTTTTTCTATCTTTTCCGGTGAAATTAAAAATTTTGAAAAAATTGTAAATGCAAACTTTAAACAGTAAAAACTTAGTTTCCTCGTCAGTGAAAGGAAACCATGCATGAGTATCGTCTTGTCTCCCCTCTGGGATAGGTTTACCATTCTAAGGAACCCCATTTTCCAGTGATGTTTGTCTGCAATAGATTCCAGGATATTAAAATAATGAACATGAATCAGCGTAGATCAAAAGTGAAATAGAATTCTAATACGGATTATTGTCACACGCGATGATGGAGTGAAACGCCTCACGTTCATGCCATCAGAATTATGCAAAAAGTAAAATAATCAAAACTTGCTTGAATCTTTCCGGTGCAAACTAGAAAGCTTAACACTATCACGACGAAATTCCCAGAGTTAGACCTGAAAGTAAATTTGGTGAATAAACATTTTGAGGTGGAGAGAGAAATAATAGTTTTCCTCTAGCCGGAGTAAAGAATATTATCAACGCGCACCCAATATTCCTTTTCACTCCCCATTCCGGTCATCCATTTCCAACGACCCTTCGCTTATATCCTCCCGTACCATCGCCGCCCTCAAAAACTCATTCCAAGGGGGATCCCTTTTTGTCACGGGGGGAAATATATATTCGAGGTAAACAACCAGATAGCGAACCCAGAAGAGAAGGATTTAGGTTGCCCATGGAAAGAATGCGGGCGATTTTACGAACCGAGTGAGAGAGAGAGAGAGAGAGAGAATGAATAGAGCCTTTTATGGGGATTATGCGAGTAGCAGAATATATATTTCGCATGCACAAAAGCATGACGATAAGTCGGAGATTTCTAACTCAACTCCGAGAATAATGCTTGTCATGCATCTCGTCACGAAAATTCACGAATTAACGTGTCAAGTTTCCAAATTAAGAACTCCTGATTCAAATGACATGTACGTCAGCAATTTTCCGACAGTTTTTTTTAACGTACGTACAAACTCAATACCAACCATGGTCGAGAACTAAGAACGGTGAAACTAAAGTCGTGTTTACATTTTTTCTCGGATGACGAAAATGTTTTGCCGAAAAATCTGGATGCGATAGTCACTTTGACAACAATGAGACTGTAGCGACCATCCCATCTACGGTCCAAAGTTGAGGGAAAGCATCGAAGCACGTATAACGCATGTGGAAGCATTAAAATGTGATTCAATGAGCTATTTTTCCCTTTTTTTCCAACAAAACATATGTCAAAATTGATAGAAAATGCAGAGAGGGACGGATGTACAACTGAGAAAGCCTTCAATAAAGAACACAGATGTGACCAAAGCAGCAAGAAGAGAATGGGGAAGAGAATTTGACTTAAACTCGCTTTAAAAACTTCCGAAGATGCTTCTAAACATCCGCAGGTAAAAATACCTATGATATAGAATGGGCATCTGAACTTTCCATAACTTTATAGGCAGAAAAATAAATGAGACTAAAACCTACACTTGCGTGTGCTTGACCTGAGATAGAGAAACTTTCTAGCCTAACCCAAACTATCTCTAGCCTAGCCCATCTCAGTACAAATATTGCTACTACGTTTTCCGCAGGTAAATAAAAAAAAAGAATTATGATACGCAATAAAGCATATATCTACGCCATGGTATTTCAATTTTACGAGCAAGATATTATTACAACATTTGTTTTGTAACAGATAATATACAAAGGTAATAGGGCTTTAGTTAGACAATGAGTAAATAATCACTTAAAATTAAGAGTCATTCAACACATGATCGAAACTACGCATTCCACCTTCATTCCTACAAATTATACAATAGAATATAAGAAGTAGTACTATAAGCAAACGGAATCTTTTGCCGAAATAAAGTAATTTTTGCTAATTTCCATCTGTGAGCAAAGATGAGAATAGAGTTTCCTAAAAAGTGGAGGATATTTCCGGTTTCCCGGGTTTCCGCCACGTCGTTTCATGTTTTTAGATACACTTAGCCCTTTCAGTTTCTTTTTTTTTTCAGAGAAGCTATTCAGAAATTCCAAGGGCGACTTACATATCAAAGGTGACTTACGTATCAAATTAAGAAAATACCAGATTTGGAAGAATATTATGAAATTTCAATATGCAGTACAAGCTTACCGTCATAGTTTTTAAATCGTTCATAACATTCTCGTATTTAATCACAGTGACAAGAAATAGCAAATCTTAATTATTTATAAAGATTTTTACCTATGCTAAATACCTACATGAACCAATGAGTCTTGGGAAGTTTTCCCCTGATAGCCTGAAACCAATGGCGCTCGGAGCACGAAGAGTGTCCAGTGAAATTCGTTAATTTAAGTCAATTGGATATATTAATTATTTACATTCTAAATCTCTCTGAAGCAGTAACATATATTCTTTTCAGAAATATAGGAAACGAAATTTATTTATAGCATGTGAAGAACCTTTCAACTACCTTGGAAAGTCCATATCTTCTGAATAGCTCAGAAAAAATCGAAACTTGTAATTATCATAGTACTAAAATAGATAGATGCTTGATTGAAAAGAGAATACCTGAGTGGGATACCATCCAACAACAACGAAATTCACCCTGAAACAAAGGAGAGAAAGCAAAAGGTGGTCGAGGGGGTGCCACAACCCCTTTCACCTCCCCTTTGAGTAGCAGCATTATTCTCAAAGTGCCCTTTGTGTGATCCATGGCGACCGTCTAAACCCCTTCACTCGATTGGTGATTGATCCTAAAACGAATGAATGGCAGGGGGTACCCAAGACGAGATCGAGACAAAGGAGAACGACGAGCGAGCCATTCACCTGTCAGGGAAGGTTTGAGGATTCGACGGTGAAGAGAGAGGGGAAAGGCGAAACCTTGTGGACGCTTGCTGATGCCTTTTTATATTTGTTTTCGTCGAAAACAATGGAAAGTAGAGAGGCGGAGCACTACGGAGAGATTGTGGGACAAAGATGGAGCTGAGTAGGGTATCCTATTTCCCGAAATGTCGGAAACTTCGGGAATAAAAAATTAGAAATCCCATTTTCCCGAGAATTCTTCCCGTTTTTGTTCAATCAATTGAGATAATCATCATTAGCAGAGGAGAAACCATATTATAACTAATGGAGGTAGGTGCCACTTGGTACTATTCCACTTAAGTAGATCATTCCCGACCGATTTCAACGTCTATGCGTTGCGTCAACTGACTTCAATTTTGTCATGTGATAATGTAAGTGGAACTTAATAGGAGCTTAAGTTGAATAGTACCAAGTGATTCCTTTTCACCATGCAAAATATATAAAAACTTTTGCGGTCCATATTCTAAAAGAATACTTTCTTCTTTTGAGAACCACCGCGCTTGAGTTTTCGAGAACCAACGCTTCTTCTGCTTTACCCTGACCTGAGAAGGATTACGAAAAGAAGAGACTATAATAACAATAAACTGTTAATTCACAGCAATTGCCGCAGTAAGGGAAGAACAAACGGTTCAGATGGCCAGTCCAGTGTCAGTCAGTCAAAAACAAAATGTTAGTCCAGTTAGAGATTTATTCATGCGTATTTAGTTGATTGCCGATAATTTCAGTCACATAACACAATATTTTTGCGCTAACAATCTTACAATATTCACGTCATGTTTCTTCCATCTGCTGAAATAGAAAAATGTAATTTGAATTAGTCTCTATAACGACTTGCAAAAACCTTACTAGCACCATCTTGTGGTTTTCTCAATATGCTAATAATTATTGTTTACCATAAGCAATTTTCCTGACTTTTCTGACCACAAATGCTCGGAATTCCGGGACCGGGATTACGCGAAAATTCCCGAGAACGGGCAGGGGAAGATTCCTGCATGGAAACAATGGAGACGAGAGAGTGAGGCGGGACGGGAGGGAGGCTGAATGGCGGGAAGGGAGGGGGGCATCGCAGGAAGAGCGTCGCGACGTCGCGTCGGTATCACCAGCATCCGGATGGACCTACCTCGTTCCGGATCGAGCTCTTTCACGAAATAAATACGCCCTAAGGGTGCTGTTTCGGTGCATATTTTCAAAACAGCTCGACTGCCCACTCACACCCATTCCGTAATAGCTTGGCTGGCGACTGCTAAATTCGGTCTCGATTTCTGCATTAACATTCTAGCAAGATCCCGGAAATTCCGCCCCAGAGGTATCCAGCACATACGGCGACGGTGGGAAATATTAACGACCAGAGAAGTTTTTACCACGCTCAAGTCGTAAAATCTAGTGTTTCGAATCCTTTGGTAAGAATAAGGGTTTATTTCACCTCAATTCGCCTGATTACCCAATTTATTACCATTCCTTTTGCTCCATTTTACGATCCTCGTGAGGGCTATAAACTTAAAGGACACCGTGGATTTTTTTTATTGTATTCCATGACGTACCGTTTAAAGTGCATTAAAAACAATATTTTCTTAAACATAATTTTCCACAACTGATTTTAAAAGAGAGGTTTTTTAGTTAATGCTTAATATTAAACAATACGTACACCAGGAAAAAACTACCTTAATCTCAAGGTATAATTTCGTTTGTATTGATTAAGGAAGAAAATTTTAGCAACATATTTGGAATGTTTAATTCAATATAATGCAAATATACTACTCACTCAGTGTTTCAATCCGAAGGTTGGTTATGATCAAAGATCCCAGGCAAAATTAAATGGCACAATTTCCGGTATATCACTTCGCGCTATTTATCCGGCAAATAAACTCATTCCATTGCTGCATAGCTGATTGAAAATCTCATGGAAAGCCGGACCACGAGAGGAGGATGCCATGTATAATATACCTTGTATAATGGCGCCGGTTATAATTGTTTATTAAGGATATACAGGTATATTATGCATATTTTATTTCACGGGCTATAATTCCCATAATGTGCATCACGGTCGCCGCTAGGTAAAAACAACATAATTATGTATTTCATACGAAATATGGTTAAACTTAAAGAGGTGGCTGAAAAGTGACAAATTGTGAGATTATGGCATTTTTATAACGTCTTAGTCAAATCGTGTCCTATATAAAAATATGACACGTATTTTTGGCAAATGATGAATCTTTAAGAGATAAAATAAATACATTAAAATTTTCCTTAAGTTTATTTTATTTATTCGGTGTTCATTAAACTTGGAAGTAATGGTATTGGAAATAATTACTTCACAAATAATGGTTTGAGAGAAGAAATTGTGAACCATGACGAAAAATATTGGAAAGCACTACTATACCTATCGTCAAACGATACAAAAAAAGCCGAATTGTCCTCATACAAAAAGAGACTGATATTAAATAATTGGTGACTAGAAAAATATGTTTCAAACATTTTCTCCGAGAAGAGATGGTTATATTCGGTGTCAGAATGAGGAATAACTGAAAAAGCAATCGGTAGTTAAAATAAAATTTGCTACAATTAAGTAAAAGTGGCTGACTATGAAGACTTTTAAAACTGTTGATAGACTAGATTTATTTGCAAATGAAATCCATTTTATCCCGATAATTTTGCGAGGTCGATACAAGAATAAAATAAGCGAGACTTTAATTAAAACCCAAAATGTCTACACGAGGAACAAAAAAATATATGGAGGAACACAACGTTATTACATGAATTCACTATCCACTTTTTAAATTATCGTAAACATTATTACATTTCCTTTGCCGTTTCCTACAAGCTTCAATCTACACAAATATTTAATGACCGTTTCTACGGAAAATAGCATGCATTTTTTTCAAGAATACGTTAACTATTATTTCATTATTCTATTTCTGAACTCTTAAGAGAGAGCAATATCAATTATGAAAATAATATTTCACGATAAAAGTAGCAAAAGAAAAAATAAGTATCAAGCATGGAAGTTTTAATCTTAGGTGACTCAATATGAATATATATCTCTATATACAACTCTCTTTCACAGTAACATTTGATGCAGATGTTAGCCACAAAATGCATGTTTCATAATATGTTCGCTCTATCACTGGATTCAAAAAAACTATTATGTTTGTTTTTTTATATGGAATGAGGGAAGACTTCACGACTGTACCATCAGGCACAGTAGTTAGCTACTGCTCACGTTTCGACCAGTAGAATAACTGAGCCATTAATAGCGTACAAGAGTTCACCATCTTACATTAATTACAATTTTATCAGTGTCTATTCGTTAGGATCGTCATCATCAGGACATACAGGTCTCTAGTCAATTCCGTCCCAACCTTAAACCCGTTTAAAAAATATAAAGGGCATTCTCCAAGGACCTGCTGAGAATATAACTGCTTTGAGATTGTGTGAAATTAATAAAAATAATGACAGCTACTATTATCGTGATATATGTACTATGAGAAACAAAGAACATTTGGGCCTCCAACGACTGTAATATTTCCATGTCGCCAGTTTTGTAGCCGTTTCAGGAAAATTTGCACTGTGAAGCACGGCACCGAGGAGCCAAAGATAAATTCTAAAGATAAACTCTGCAAGCACTGATAAGCTCGGCACCAGACTACTTTTGAAAATCAGTGACAGCACGTGGAAAAGACTACTGTGGGCATTCGAAGTCACGGAATATGGAAGCGCGAAGAAATATTAGGCTTTTTACTCTGCCACGGGAAAATACGCATTGTTTCGAGTTCGAGCACTATGGCATTAAAGATCCAAAATTGAATACTGAATTCACTGTTTAAAAGTAACAAGTAAAAATCCCTTTCTAGAGGCCTGAAAGAGGTCATTTTTATCCACAACTTGAGAGTAAGTGAACACAAATATCCGCAATATATGTACAGTGTGAATGGAATGAGCAATAATTGACTTGTAATTGCCTGCATATTTTCTCTCCTGTAATATGGAAACAGTGTCATCCAACCTGGTGAGGACAGAGTCTTTTCGGTTGAATGGCTCAAGCGACTGCGCATCCACAAATATTGTTTGATAATACGAAACTATTTCTGGTAACGAAGATGACTTATATTTCCTTAATTAATAACTCATGCTATATAATAATGACATCGTATATGGTATTGATTTCCACATTTCTAAATATTTCAAAACATGGATAAAATAAATATGCACCAAATACATTTCCCAAAGACAAAAGACAACCACTTCGGATATTCTGGGGTTTTCCTTACATATATATAGCTACACTTTCCTATAAAATGATAAAGGCAATACAGCGGCGGCATTAAAATCCAATTATTGCTCACGTTTATTGAAAATCTGAAGTCAGACAACTGATTCCTTTCCTCCTGGTTCTCATGATGACATGAAAAATCGTGTGTTTAGCAGCTTTACGCATTTTCACTTATTGATCAATAATAAGGATTCGATAGAATTGTATAGAATATATTCATAAAAAAAACAGAAAAGCGCCCTTTTTATGTACTGTTGTGTGTTAATGATACAATTAATACCACTCCGAAACATAATGAAAGTAAAAACTCACCAGAGATATAAAAACGCTGAAGATGCCTATTGCTTCTCGATAAATCTTCTTTCTATTAAGCCACATTCTTTTCTTCAGTTTCTTACGATGCAAGAGAAAAGTCATCCATTGTTTAGCGGGGGTTATTGCACCTGGAAACGTCCATACGCTACACCTCGTCGGTATTTTAAGCGCACAATCTTTTGGCAATTCCCATTCCGAGACTCTCTCCAGATAACTCGGAGAGGCTGGCCCACGATCTCCGAAGACACTTCTCCGACGGGGGGTGGGACGGGGGTCCCGACCTACCCACCGCTCTAACCGGACTCCACCGAACCGGGGCAATGCATTTCGGACGGCTCCCCAAATTGGTCCATCCCTCTTCGGACCTCTGAGACCCTCGCATTTATTTGTGTTCCTCTTCCTCTATCCTCCCTCCACCCCGTTGCTTTCCTCCTTGCAACCTCCCTTCCTCTCACTCTCTCTACCATCCTTCTATTATTCCCTTTCGTCCATCCATTTATCCCTTTGGAAGATTTATTCCCCATCCTACCTATACTGTGCGCCACTTACTGTCCCGTAGGAACTCTTACCTCATCCTAATATCCAACGGAAATTCTCCACAACACACTTAAATCAAAACAGATTGTAAAATGTGAGAATTTTACGGAAGAATCACTCACTCTCATTAACTTTACCTTTCTGTGGCTATGTAGGGCAGTGAAGTCTGTAAAACGATAGCTGCAGAACAAAAGAGATTTAAAGCAGAAAAGGAGAAGTCGTATTACCACAAAATGATGAATATCAAATGGACGGAGAGAGTCACTTACGAAGAAGTCTTATGAGGAGTTGAAGAGAAGAATGATGACAGAAGGAGAGGCAAAGTTATCGGACGCATTTTACGACACAACAGCCTAATGAGAAGAATAATGGAAGGAGAAATGAATGGGAAGAATTATAGAGGAAAACCAATAATGGAATACATTAGGCAAATCATAAAGGACGCTAAAAAGAATAATAATACAGGAATGAAGCGGTTGGCAGAGAGAAGAGTGAAGTGGTGAGCTGCAGCAAAACAATCTTCGGATTGATGGCTTACTGATGATGCTGATACATATTTTTTGTGTCTGGTTAACACTAACCATCAGTGAAGTAACCTGTGCGTTAGCTTGATTTCAACTGAGAGTTTGATTTTTGTGTATTACAACAGACCGTTTGTTAGCTGACGTGAACGTTTTCAATGGGAGGACATATTAACTTCGGTTTTCATGCCGAGAAAATATTTAACCAGGGATTTTTAAAAAACCGGTCCTTATTGGGTCGAAAATCTTGTTTTGTTCATAATGGCTCATACGTACTGGGCGAGTCCGATTGGGTAACACGTAGCCTTAACAACAAAAGAAACCATCTATTACTAGACTTTTTGACCTAGCATATCGTTCGAAGCGATCCAGATTTATTTTATCTGTCGAATAATTATGTTCGGCTCTTCATTTCCGAGGAATTACGGCAACTTTGCGAAAGAATATTGACAACCAATACATGGACCGTTTTTTATCAGTCATTATTTCAATTAACTTTTAAGTTCTCGCTGACAGTAAGGCTTTTTAAAGTTTACACGAGTAACGACAATGAACGCACGTGATTAGACAACTTAATGAGTTATTTCAGGGAAGCATTGGTTAAAATAATGAATCAGACGTAAAATGTGAATACTCAGCATATTTGGCGAAATGTTGTTTAGAGGAAATATGATAGATTTCGTCGTTCGTTCACAGACGCCAGCTCAACTCCACATCGAGTTTTTTAATCATGTTTCCTTCTTCATCCGTGACCCAGGTAGAGCTGAGCAAGGTATTCGATTCGGGCTTCGATAATGAATTTTACTATCTTGAACTAGGTTTGATTTGATTCAATTTGCCAGCAAATGAGGTACACCATGAAGTAAAAACCTGATTGAAAATGGCGCTGCAATCTCCATTATACGGATGTAACCCACTTAAAACTTGTCACCACCACGCTGGAGGTTGATCGGTTTGGAAAGAAGAACACAGCGGATCAGGGCATAATTTTAAGACATTAGACAGGACAAGACAGACAGACTTGGACATAATTTTAAGACATTGGAAACGATAGTCATGAAAAATTGTTGGAAGACCATATGGGAAATTCCTGCGTTGAAAAATTGGGACTGGTAAAGAAGAACTTCCTATGTGTAACGAAATCGGGTCGGTACGGTGGTGAGAGTACTGCCTTCCCATTCGAGGGTCCGGATTCGAATTCTGGCGGCTTCGGAAACTTTTCAGAGATTTCCGATCACCTACCTACTTATGTGCCATGTGGAGAGCACTTTAGTTACATAATTGCCAATCATATGGAACATTAAACCGAGTAAAACTGATGATCTCAGGCCTGACCTCGTGGAAATTATGGATATTCATGATGAGAAAACCACCTTTGTTATTTCCACAAACTTTCTTACGCTGGCACTCATGTGGCACATGAGTATGCCACAGTGTGGTGAAACGCGCGTCGTGTCAGCGTAAGAAGGTCTGTGGAAATAACAAAGGGGGTTTTCTCATCATGGTTAAACCGAGGTTGGAATGGGCACAGAATAAATCTCTTTAGCTAGACACACAAGAGAAACCTATCAATTAATATCAGTAGAGACGATAATTTATGGATATAAACACGCTGATCTAATTTGAATAAAGCCTTTAAAAGAAACTCTCGGATATGCATTTTTGCAATGCATTACGGAATGATTTTGAAGGATTTTTAAGATAGACTTTTATTTAGTCATAGCATTGCATTAACGCGTAAAACATATTATAATAAAAATACTAACGCATGAAGCGCTATTAGCTCAATTTAACATTTTGAATTAGTAAATAAATACCCTAAATACAGTCCAATGGTGTAATAGGGTACCTCACGTCCAAATTTGTAAAAGTATCATTCACAACGTTCAATGTGTGGAAAAATTAATCATTATTATTATGCAAAAATATAGTTCACAAAAATAATAAAAACAACAAACACGAACACCAACCCCGGCTATTAATGGGATTCAAACATTTTTTACATTTAAGCCTACAAAATCCGTCATTGGATAGATACATAACCTCCATTTGACCATTCTCGTCGCAATAAATCAGATAGATTTTTCAATACCTCATCATATCACTGATACCACGAGTTTCATTAACATGCCCAGGAATTGGATATCTCCAACTACAGAGACTGCCCTTCAACGCCAAATTTTCGACATGTTACCAAAGCATAAAATTCCTTTTAATCCTCATCAACACGATCTGATTTCGCTATTGATCGTTTGCGTTGCTTCGGAAAAGGGATTCTTAGGTCACACGGGGATATGCGATCACATCGGCACCGCTAGCAAATGAAGCCCAAGGCTTTCAACTTACATTGCTCCAGCGCTGACCTTAGCGCAAGCGAAAACAAACGGGATTGCGACCAAATATGTACACCGAGGGAGTCATCTCTATGAGGCATTACGCATCAATCACGATGTTATTGAGTGAGTAATGCACATAATACCGTTTAGATCAACTTGAGGACCGATTGAAGAATCCCTTCCCTCATTACTATGAAAATATTTATAGACAATTATCTCACTAAGCCGTTAGTTTTGATCTAATATTAAGAGTTAATGTTTCTCTAATAATGAGAGATAATCCTCAATAATTATCAAGTTTAAGGTCAAAAGGCTCAAAGGTGAAATGGACGTCCACGAGCTGAATGATTTGACCCTGGATCACATTTCGCTTTCGTCGTGTGAAACTCATACGCAAGCTTAAATCGGGAAATGAGCGGCGATAAAGCACCACAGGCTCGTTATCTTTAAAGCGAGTGTCAATGTCATTACACATTAATAATAAGAGGCTATATGATGTATAATCGAATATTTTTCTTCTGCAGGTACCTATCCGTTAACTCAATGAGGCCCGGTTTCTCTACTAATCGACAGATAATGATATTCTACCATCACCGAAAAACTCTTATGTCACTGTTTACCATTGTTCAATAAAAGCCTATCTTGCTGACAAATTTCTCGATCACTTTTTCGGAACATTTTCAGAGTGAAGACTTATTGTCGTGAGGATTATACCCATCAACCGTGAATCAATATCTTTGAATATATAACTTGGGATTGTATTTTCTGATTCCTTCTGCTATCTATGCCCGGTATTTATGCATTCATGTCGTGGCAATGCTTGATTTGTCTTCCGGTATATACATGAATTTAACAGTCAAATGAATACTGCCGAACCGGTTTAAGTTTTCAGTTTGCTTTGTCTTTCCCGTTTTCTCCATTGTTACAAACTTAACCAAACGACAACTAGTGTCAGCGTAGTGAGTCAAAACAATATTCTGAACGGTAATACTTTGATCTTAATTTATGTCAAACGTAAGCTAAAAATGCCTCTGATTTTTATTCACGTGTCATTCCTCGTCAAGTGGTGGTCTCGTTTTTGAGAGGCTCGACTATCTCAGATATTTATGAAATTTCGTGTGGATAGTAAAAAAAAGACATCATCGTACATGTCTTAAATGAAAGTCTAGTAATTTTTAGGTCCGTTTGTGAAATACTTTTGGATATGTAGCCGTTTGTGTGACCCCATGTCACGACCACCTGCGACATGACTGAAATTTTCGCAACTTAGAGACATGATATCTCGATAGTCTTTTTGCCTAAACAAATGATACATGCCTATCATTGTACAATGTTTATTGCTCAGTAATATGAAAATGGTGATAGTATTTTCTCAAAGCGTACTGAGTAAATAAAATGCAGCAAATTGGGCCTCAGAAATTAGTTCTTCAAAATAAATTCCAACTTTAGCGTGCTCTGTCTCTTTCAAGAATAGTTCAATGGATAGTATATCCCTTTTACAATATTTCCATGTAAATGAGTGTTCGCCAGCGTAGTTTCAAGCACCTAGCGTTTTTTGTTAGTTTACAAATCATGTCTAAATTTTACGATTTTTGTAAAATGGTAAAAAAAATAGTGTTTTCAACCCGTTTCTGTAAAAAAACTACCTTCAACAAACAGCGTAAAACCTTCCTCGTCAGATGGAGCATATCTTTAAGCCCCTCGAAAAGTGAATTTAATTAACAAACGCGGACACACCATAGCTAGGCAAGGAGGTCCGTGGGTTATATACCATCAGCATTCATCAGCGTCACGCAACGACGAACTCCTGTGACCACACGCGTGGGGTGAGATATTAGCTATCCTACGACCGTATGTTTTCGCAATCACGCCGTAACAATGTAATTTGGAAGTCATCGCCACTGGAAACTGATTAAATATCAACAGGAAGTTCTGCCACTTCGGAGTTTTTGTTACCGGAGATATTGATATAAATGATCTTACCCGACTATCTAAGCTGCATTTAGCTGAAGTTAATTCAAGGCGAACTTTCAAAGAAGTGCCATTGTTGGAGACAAAATAGTGATATTGTCTGGCTTTTGGCACTAACAAACAAAGCTAAAATCCGTGTTCCAGTTCAATCTTGCCTAAATCAACCTCTCCTTTTGTCACCCAAAAGCACTTTTGATTTTTTAATGCTCCTGAACAATAAGCATACATATCATTTACATTTAGGATATCATTCCGCACTGTGCATTTTAGGCTTCCAAGCACAACAAAACACTTCTTTTCACAGTTCCGTCCTAAGGCCTTTAACCATGAGACGTGGCAAAAAAATGCCATTCAGAATCTAATTCATAATCATTCTTAAGTTCACACAAATTTACGAAGTTTTTCTTTTTTAAACGATAAATTTATATGGACAGAATCAATACAAACTTTGTAAATTTTACAATGGATTTTATTCAATACGACCGGTTTCATCGCACACACGACACGATAAATTTATATGAGAAATATATGATCTAATTGTTTTTTTTTGCGAGTTCTTTAACGTTGCTCAAGATTGCTTGAATTGCGATTGGTTAAAATATTGAGAAAGTTGCAGTGTGGTGAACCATGTGTCATCTTACATCGTCTCAAGGTGTAGGCAATTAGAATACACTTTTCAATTAAATTCATCACTTTTTGATGATTCGAAAAGTAGACAAAAGAGTGAGCAATGGATTGAAGATTATTCCAATATTTCCAATGAAGGGACTACACCTCATCCTGAACCATCAAAGAATAATTTTCTGAAAAACAGCTATTTCCCCTTTCCGTTTATTTTACTCCATAGTGCCGTGGTTGTGTGACGCAAATAAAATTTTATGAAGTTAACGTACGCTAATTTTTCACATCGAGCCCTGAAGATGCAAATACAACTTCATGAAATGTTGGCATAAGGTAACTATGAGAACTTGATTAATTTACCAACCATCCAAAACAGCTTATTAATTTCATTTAGTGGTAAAAACTTAGCTCTGAACAAAGATACAACTTGTACTTTGATATTAACAGCTACCAACGAAATAGCGGGACAGTATGAAGTAGCATATATTTTAGTGACATCCATGCCTTAAGCTCAGTTCTCAATGAAAAAATGAAAGCTAGAGTCGATATGAAGAATGCTTAAACCGATACGACGATGAAACACAGTAACAACGCTTTAGTCTCTTTTTTCCGTTTAATTATTCACTCAAGGGAGACATAAACAAATAAATAAAATTATGTAAGAGCGTGTCTCTGGTAATTAATAAGAGGTAATTAGCAAGCATATGTTGATTAGTCTCATGTACAGCAAAAAAATTAAACCAACTAGGAAAAAACACAAGAGCAACAACATGCCGAAGAGAAATAGCGGTTGCACGAGGGCAGAGGATGTCAAAACTACAGTGCCAGCAGTATATTGAATATCGTTTCCTAGTCTCAGGCCATTCGTATAAAACTTAAAAAATCAAAGAGCAGTAAATGACATTTCTGACAAAAACTTCGTAAATTTCAAGTTTTAACGTATATTTTGGCGTAAATTATTCTCGGGATTTCCACCGGGTTATATAGGAAAAAGGTACCGACGCGACGTTTCGACAAATGACACGTCCGACGTCTTCAGGGGAAATTTCGTTGAATTGAAGTACGGCAAGCTTATAATCTGGATCCAACAATCAGGTGACTCCTGATTGGTCGGAGGGTGAAATTTGAAAAATGCGAAAATAAATTAAAATTTCACAATACGACCAATCAGGATCACCGATTCAATAATATTTACCCTGAAATCGATGTATATCGACCGTCGAATCGTCGGTACGTTTTGCCAATTTAACCCGGTGGAAATCACTAAAAGAATTTACGCGAAGTTATTGCATGATAATATGCTAATGTTGCGCGTATTAAACGTGAGCCAATTAAAGATTCATTATTACATGTAAATTTTAGGGTCTCCAGAAATTAAAGAAACTACCGTTAGTATTCATAAAATAGTAAATTACAGTCAGTATTTTCTATAAAATTTTTCCTATTTGTACGACGCGTTTTAACGATTTACGGAATCGTCTGGTAAAGGAAATTCTTTCTAAAAACTATTCGAAATAATGATTAAAATATTGTTAAAATAATTCAATTCGGCAATCAAACACATCAATTAATACTTGATGCTACCTTGCAAGCATGTTAAAGGGCTATACGGAGAGGTACTAGATTTTTGCCAAGTCACTTTGATTTTTATAATCTTCCAAACTCAACTCTCAACTCTTCTCAACCTAAATCACTCGAAAAGCTGTATTCAAGATTGTTAAAAGTAACCTTTACTAACCTTGGCTGTATTAATAACTTGAAATTTCTATCGTGAGATGCAAGGTATAATGGCCAAATAAGTAGTTAATTCTCTGTTGAAATACATAATAGAGCATAAGCAATGTGTTTTTTACAAAAAATATAAAGGATGTTATCCTAGCACCTCCTGCTACAGGCAGGCCCATAAGTCGGCTGCCTAGAAAAAACGTATGCGTAACTGAAAAATGAAACAGCGCATAGAAATCAAGGACACGGTAAGTAGACGCGGGCGCCGCAGCACCACGCCGACGACGGCCCTGTTTCGGACGCCAGGGCGCGCCGCCGCCGCCGAACTCATGGCCGGCGCGAAATCGCCGCAATTGCGATCATTGTTGGTCACTCAGCCGTGACGGACTTGGTGGGTCGTGGCAGTTAGTAGTGTTTGTTACTTTTTTGATAGCAGCCAGAAGGCGGGGACGCTTCTCTCTCATCCCTTTCTTCCACTGTATGATGTAGCTCCGAACTATGACATTGACTGCGGCTATTTCAACGCGGTTATTTCATTGAACTCTGTCACTTCATGACGCCCTAACACATGCATTAAGTTGTTGTGAAGAAACAGAAATCCGTCCGTGGAAAGTTGTAATACATTATTCGGTCCACGCCGACTACGCCGAACGCCGCCGGGTAGGAAGAGGGTCGGCCGCCGCCGCCCGGGCGGCGGGCTACGTTTTCGCCGTTACGTTACGCCTTACGTTTCGCTACGTTACGCCGAATACGTTTTCGTATTCGGCGTAACGTAGCGTATTCGGCGCCCACGTCCAACGGGGGGTCGAGGGGGGAATAGCGGGCGGCAGAAGTCGCGGGACGGCTGGTATCCTATGCAGTGACCTGGGAAGCCCGGCTTCGCCCCCCCCCCCCCACCCCACACCCAACCCCCACCCCCCACCCAACCCCCGTCCCAACAACCTCAACTACTACTGCGATTCATAAAGGCGATTTTTCGATTTGTTCGTCGACCATTTAATTCAAAAACAAAGAACTGCTACGGCGTAAAGTGTTGAACTTTGACGGCACAAGAAAACACACGTGGACATAGACATTGAAACGATAACTTTGGCAACAATTTTACTGTATCAAACATAAAAAATCTACTTAGCAATACGCAAAAAAGATTATTTTTTACTTCATTTTTACTATAAATAAGTTGAACTTCACCGCCATCCTAATATTAGTACAAATTATCACTCGTCACGATTTTCGTGTGTGTACAAGCAATATTTACAGAGAATAAATCTCAATGTAACATTAGCCTAGAGATTTTGTGTATTGCAAAAGCTAAGGTTACATCGCACAGAGTATTCTACAACCATAATTCTAAGACAAATACAACATACATGTCCACAATAGGATTCAAACCCTCGACCCTTGGGTTATCTCGCTAGAAACAACCATCCTGGCTACTGCGATCACAAATTACCAATGCGCGTACAATGTGTTGCAAATTGCCAAGTTAACTCAGTTCTAATTTTTAAAAATCAGGAAAGAAATATTGCTGTCTCTCAATGGATTGTTATCAAGTCTGCGAAATCTCGGTGACATAGTACGATTAGGGTGATTGAATTGGATAGTGTATTTTTTCATTAGCAGGATTTTCATGCTATAAAAGATAAATTTGCCCTCATATTTGGATGATGGAGCTTCGATACAATTGCAAATAACTACGTATAACGAAGCCTATCATACAGGAACCTATGAAACAACCACAATTAGCAAATGTCCACTTAGATACTAGCAAATGCATTCGATGCCCTGTAATTCAGTCTCGATCTACGATGGACGTGGAATAACTCGTCTTACTAAGTTACAATCAAGATGGCGTCAGATTATAAAAACATGTTTGCGCAAAGGTGAGATAACCATGGTGACAGATCTAGACCATAGGAAAAGTAACGGAATATTTTCGCCTGTAAAACTTACGACGCATGCAAAAGCCAGTCACAATTACTCATTCTGTAATCACTTCATCTTACCGTGCCTCACCATCCGAGGAAGTATTCAAATTGAGGAGAAAAGTATTAACTACCTACGCTTACCGTTTATCCCCATTCTATGTCAATTACGAGCGCTAACCACGCATAATTACAACTCAATGAAATGAAATAGAAATTCACTTACTTTACACCCGCTAGAATCCATGAGACGAGCATTTCAGTCTCTCCTTCGGTGATCCAACTCCAATCTAACTTATAAACCTCTGCGTAGATGATGAATCCCCAACACCGTACCAAGAAAAATATAAATATTTCTCCTTGATAAAGGTCGATGCTGAAGAAAATACACTCTCCTCGTACATTTCGATGGCACAGATTGAAACTCGTCTTGAATATAAGAGATAATCAAGAGAGCACAGGCTTGCGTATAAGCTCTTCCGCGAATGCAACATTACACAAACCGCGACCAACTGAACTGCGACGCGAACAGAACGAAGCTTGACCGCGATGAATTCTGGGATTGCAATGGCCGGGAACACCCCGCGGCCAATGGACGAGTCCCAGAAGATGATGGTGCTCAAATGTTAAGCCAATAGAAATTATTACTGAATCAGCCACTGGTAGCTAACCTTTCAAAAAATGAGACAACGGTCACCCCCCACCTACACCTCATCCCACACAAGGCTCAAGCTAGGGGAGGGGGAGGGAAATATAAAACCACCTTGCGCAACTGAAAGTTTCTTCTTACGCTGGTATCACGTTACGCCGAGAACGACCAAGGTGTTGCGTTACCAGCACAACTGCTTTGGGAAAGGAGACGTCCAATAACTCACAGTGCCTCGCTGTGTTCCCCACTCGCAATTAGATTCAGTCGTTAGCTTCCAGTAAAAAGTTGCTAGGCTTTTCTATAACTAAACGATAAGTCACTATTTTCGTCGCTTGATGTTAATTCGCTAAATACATACATGTTACACGAAAATTCTATCTTGAACATACCAGCAGCAAGATAGAAAAGCGTTGATGTTATAGATATATAAAGCGATTTTTAAAGATATATGGTATTCATATAAGCTTTTTATTGATTTTTGCAAAATTATGTTTTTGTTTCGATTTTCAATAACGTATTTGAACACACTTTCACTGCTATGCTTACGAACCCTTTCAACATTATTAGGATCCAGGAAAAAAACGAAAAATAATATGCTCTAAGTGTTAAAAAAGCAGCCTCCTACTTCCTCTCGCCGCATCACAACTCACAAGTGCGGACAGAAAAGGAGAATTCCTTCGTCATGCTTTACAAGGGGTGATCCAGGTTCATGCGCGGCCGATTTCACTGAAAATAGGGAGTTCCATTCTCCTGTACTCCGGCGGGACACCGGACTGACCCTTCAAACCGAGAAGTATGGTAAGCCTACTACTAATAGCTGTGTCACGTTTTCAGTAAGCTCGAAACAATTTTTAACAAAACTGCACTATCGGATGGGTATGAGAAAATGTGAAAAAGAGAGAGTGAGAGAAGAGATTTTTAAACGCGAGAGTTAACACAAAAATAAGGTCTCCGAAGTACTACAGCCGCAAGGAAATTATTTTGGTGGCAGTTGGCACCACTGCTGTATTCTTCCATCCCCTTCTTTAAAAAAAAACTGTCACCAAGCTCGCTAGCTTGTTTAGTCTTCGCTTGGCAGTCGTTTGAAATAGAGATCCCGATCGCCGTTCCCGCCAAGTCCGCACTAGGCAGGAATGGCCCGTAAGATCATGGCAACTGCCTTTTGGGATCGCAAAGGGGGTATTGTAAATCGAATTCATGCTTATTATGACCGCAATAAAGGTAGACTCATATTGTGAGGCACTCAAAGAACCCTAATGGGCGATTCAGAACCGGAGAAGAGGAATGCTCAAAGGGTGTGTGCATTCCTCAAGTTAATCCTTGCCAACTTGTCGCGTAGCCATCAATCTTATGAACGAGTTTGGATGGGACATTATATTACCTCTGATATTTTGAACTTGGCATCCAGGTATTTTCATTTTTTTACAAATTTGAAAGAACAATTGGGTGGAATGTAATTTGACAATGATGGCGAGGTGAAAGAAGAGTTCATACGCTATCTCAATGAGTTGGCGTCAAGCTTTATAGACACGCATTAAAAACCTAATCAAACAGAGCGGCTCAAAAAATTCATCAAACGTAATGGTGATTATATTGAAAAATTATGTGTTGTAATACTTCACAACCATGTAAAATGTTTGTTCAACCATTGCAGTGAGAGGTTAATACTACCTATCATCCGTTCATTAAAATTGGGTCCCCCTTGCAGAAGTATTATTGTTAGTCTCCTTTGCCTTCTTTATACTAGGAGGAAAACCAATTCTATTTCACTCATTTCAGTTTTCGTTGTTCTGAACCTATTGGCGCGGTCTGAACCTATCATCACGTCTCTCTTGTGCTCCTCATACTTACTACGTGCGAATATATCATCCATGATACTTATTATTTCCACTCTCCTTTTGCGCAGGCCCAACAATTTCTCATCCTTCAGCATTCTATTTTTCAAATGAATAAGCCCTTCATCCAATTTTGCTGCCTACTCCGAATCTCATCACCTTATTTATTTCCTCCCAACCACATTCATTTACTTTAGCACTTTTTCATTTACCCTATTTACCTGTGGAGGTGGGCGGGCTTACACTCTCCAATCTTCTGTGCACCCATATCTCAAAAGCCTCCAATTTTCTCTCTCCCTTTTTCTGACCCGACTCCGACTTACCACCAAGTTTCCGTGCCATGCAACTCTACGCTCCAAATATATAGGTAACTTATACATTAAAATATTCATAAAACAATACGTGAAATTCAGAATTATTTTATTTTCAATTATGCCTTTTAATCCCCAAATTAGTGTAATTTTACTTGTTATTTCAGGAAATTAATTTTGAAGTCATTAGGAATATAAGTTCTGTATGTTTCTTAATTTTATTTTCAAGTTTATATTTCCCATCAAACGGTATTGGTATCAATGGTTCTACTAGTTTAATTTCAGCATTCTAAAATTTTTTATTTCAATCTAAAAGCTCGGATGTTTTCATGAACACGATTTATTTTTTTTTATTTACTCCTGCCAACTAAAGAAACAACTGTAATTATAGCTGCGTGTCTTAGCCTAGTACAAGAGGTCTGGACCATCTCTCCCGAAATTTACTTATTTAAAGAAGTAGCACAAAAGGAGAAATGTATATTTTTTCAGTCAAATCTTCAGTTTGAGCAGTTCTTTAAATAAATATGTTTTCAAAATCAAACAAAAAAACGTGGATATTGTATTCTCTCACGATTTTTCAAAGCTAAAACCTTTAAATATTGGCTCTAAATACTCACTCTTAATTGCCTAAATACACAAATTTACAAATATATTTGCACCTTACGAACACCCCCCCCTGCCCCCCGCTCATACTTAAATTAACCCCTCCCTCCCCCCCGAAACGAAATCCTGGCTACGTCACTGGCCTATAGTAATAAACAATTAATTCATTTATTTTTTAAAACGAGATCAGACTCAGAGGGGCTCTTCGGGAAGGTCGGCATTCATATGAACGACGGGATTGTCGATATTCATTCATTGAGCTGTTCAATGAACGTCCTAACGTTGAACGGCTTAATGACCCTATTTTGAGAGCCGTTGGCTCAGTTTTTTGGGCATCGCTACGAGTTGCGTCTTTGTTTTTTCTGCAAATTGGCGCGCGATTTCGACATGAATGGAAATGCAGGAATTTGGTGAGTTGGCGAATCTTAAGATTATGATAATTGTAGAAAATGTTTCTCGTAAAACGTGAATGAGGAAGCAAATATATGAATGCTTGAAATTTATGAATGAACATCGATCTATTTTGCTATTTCTGACATTATCGCTCTTATTCAGTTCCTTGGTAGAATTTCTTTTTTTGCCAATCGGTCTCAGCTAGTCAATAACTATGAAACAAATTATCACTGATTGAACTATGGCACCGGTAACCTCCTGAATTGCACGACTGACACTTGCTTGACTGAAACCCAGGTTACTATCGCTTCCAGTCGACTTTTGATACTAACCCAGCCCATAAAATGAAGTTGACACGAGACCTAAAAAATAGAACATTTGACATGGAATAACTATGGGTAATTTGCGTGATTTCTTCACGTTATTAATCCCACATACAGTTATTACATTAATATCAATAGATATGGATACAGCTCGAAAGGGCTCTGGAAAATTTGGCCATGTCTTCTTACAGACGGGTACATGCCCCGAAAACCGTTATCCGGCATTGCAAATGAATCACCGCTGTTTCTTAAGCTTAACGTCCCCTATGTGTATCATATATGTTGTTTCTCCTCATTGCATTTTCCTTCAGTCCTTCATCCTTTTCAACACTTCCGAAGCCTCCGCACAATTCCCGTATCCACTCTCCAATCATCCATGATACTGAAATTAATGCATACCTCATAAAAAATATGTCAACCGGTTTAATATCATAATCTAAAAGTTGTAATAACGTCGTAACACTGCATCATGCTTAAATTATTTATTTCTTTTCCAATTACGGAACGTATATTTTTGTATTTAATTTAAGCCAAAGCAAATTATTACCTTATAATAAAAAAGTAGAAATATAGCGAATAAGGAGCAGAAAGTTAAATGTGTAAATCAAATCCACAGACATAAAAATTGATCACAGTTTAGAAGAAACAATAGACTTTGCAAGATGAGCAAATGTAAATACGGAAACTTGATAAACTATGAAGAGCTGGTTATGTATACACTCAAATAAAATAGAAAAGTTAAAACTAATTCATGACATTCCAAAAGCAATAAATCTATCCGCAATTTTATAATGCTGGCAAAACCAGACAAAACACTAACTACAATGCGCTAAAAAGTAGGTGGAGGGGAATTTCCTACGCGAAGCTAGCGACGTTCCGACACTACAATAGCGGTCGACATGGAAGCTTGGTTTTGACGGAATTTTGAGCCGTTCAGTGAACCATGAGCTGGAAAGTGAATCAGTGACGTAGAATTTTCGACATTTGATGGCTAAATTCAGAATGTCGACATTCCCGAATAGCCCCCCAGGTGTATAGTCGGGGCTCGAAACTGAGACTATGGACCGTTTTGTCAGTCACTCCTTCAAGGCTCCTCCAGCCTCCTACGGCTCCTACAGGAGAGATTTCAGTTCGAGAGACAAGCTGAAGTCCCCTTCACCTCCAATATGGCGCTGGAGGAGACCATGTAAGTAAAGGTTACCATGGCCCAGCCATCAAGTGAGAAGATATCCTCCAAAATGGCGGAGAACTTGAATTACATGACAACCACCTCGATGATTTATTGGATTAAATTTGCAACAACCCCCATAATTCTACAACTCTGCAATACTAGGTATTACTATGTTAATCAGATGTAAAAAGAGGTGGGATTTGAGCTCTTAAAACGAGACGCAACACTTAAGTCCAGTTTTTTAATGTCTGGTTAAATATTTCATTGATATTACACCTAATGCTAATGCGTTCCAACATCAATAAATCTCAAGTTAACTAACCGAAAGTCTGATGTAATATTCAAAATCCATTTAACGTTAAGGCTACGCAATTTTACGGTTTAAGTTAGCGACAGAATATACAATCGGGCTGATAGTAAAATACCAGATAATATGCAACCAGGTATTATATCACCAGAGAATATATTACCGGAATATATATATGTATAAAGAACATATAAGTCTGATATTTGTAAAGTAGTTGCAGGCTAGGGTTTGTCAGGTACATCCATCTCTAGGCCATAATCACCTTTCTCAAACGATTGCTTTAGTAAAATATTCCTTATAAAATATACTATAGCATATTCACTTATTTTACATTCATATATGTATTATACATTATATATTCGCATATTCATTTATATACGAATATTATATCAAGAGATTTTAGTGTGAGACAAGAACCTTATATGACAATTATGATTTTACGATGACGGCAAAAATGATTGAAAAATATGACGCTCATGAATTAAGTTTGTAGCTGGTAATAGACAGCTTTAGCCACCATTCAATATAAATACACAAAGCCACCGACAATTAATCAGCAGATGAGAATTCTTCCCAACAACATCACAGGAGCTTTTATAGGTATAGCCGCGGTTATCGGAAGGACAAATATCCAGCTAATATAAATTCGAGGAAAGGCAGTGCCTTTTATATTTACGGGTGAAATAGAAATAGCAAAATGTTATTGGTTGACGATTCAGCACTCTCTTTCATTTTGAACGATCGTAAACGTATTACGACCGTGATTCTTTTTTTTCCTCATTGTAAATTCACCGCTGTGAGTCATTAGGTTTTGAAAGAGTTTTTGCGCTTTTCCTAAAGTGAAATGCCACCAGGCCAAATGTCCAATGTAACGTGACCGGATAATAAATAATAAATAAATAGATAAGGAATAAGAGTTTCTGAAGAAAGTATTGACGCAATCTTGTTCTTGATTCCGACAGCTGATTTTGACGAAAGTTAATGAACTTGCATAACCGGAAATGAACCTTCAATCAAGTAATTTCCCATTGATAATTCTTGACCCAAAAGACAATAGAACCAAAACATAGGTCGAGACCTTCTACACCTCCCTCCTAAACTAGAAAATTCTAGACCTCCCTCTATTTAACCGTTAACACCTTGTGAAATGATAAAACTGTCCATTTCAGTGAAATATTTATGCGAGACTTTGATTTTTACCACCTAAGACTCGAAGAAGAGGAAACAAATTGACGAGTAAGGAAACTCATTTCTTTTCAACTCTATCTGATACAGACTAAACAGTTTCCTAAGAGGGAATGGTTGAAAGAAATGGGCGTAGGAAAAACTTCAGAAATCCCCTGAACTTCGAAGTGATCAACAAGGAGGCTCAACCAATCGAATATCCTTAATCTTACTTCTCAATCTCTCCTGCCGCTTGGGATTTCCAGCAAGCAAACGTGCACTCGGACCAAATGACAGATAGGAACCCTAAAAACTTATTTTTTTTGCTCGATACGAAATTGCCCAAAAACGCTGAAGAAGCAAACGCAAGAGAATAAAAGGTGAATAAGAATTTTTCCGGCTGTCCTCCAAACACGACACTTCGCCAAAGTTTCACGTCCATCGGAATATTATTAATACAAGGCCCGGGCGACCGAAGCCATCTTTACGCCTTCGCAAAGGGTTCCTCTCGTGTTCATGGCCCTGACGTGATGGTATTTCTCGATAGTGCCCAACAAGATTCGACTGTGACGGGAGGATTTTTACGTCAAACCGTCCTATAAGATGGCCTCTCGTCGTCCTCTTTGCGTCCCTCAATTTTTCCCTGAATGAAAGAAGAAGGGTGTTCCTTTTCACTACAACAAACCCCGTCCGATCCTTTCCGACCCGACTCTTTGCCTCCTCTCCCCAACATGCCCGCGCGAAACTACGATTCATCGCCTTTGATTAACGCCGTGACGGAGCTCTGCGATAACTTCCGCCTGGACAATGTGATGCATCGATTCGATGCGATGCGTTGTAATGCGTTGCAATGACTGGGATAGACGACTTAAAGGCGGGTTTACGCATAGAAGTTAATTCTAAACGAACATATTTATGATAGTAAAGTAAGTGCTGTGGGTGGAAGGGGTATACCGCGACATTCATGGGTGAATGTGGTGGAAGAAACTCTAAATAGGAGGAACATTAGGAGTTTTAAGAATAGGAGACCGTGTATGAAGTAATGCATGAGTGTAAGAGAATCAAAAGAGATATGCAGGAATATGGCTTCATGGAGGAAATTATCAAATGATCTAGGCCAAACAAGAAAATGATACAAATCAACAGTGCGTAACTCAGCAACAGCGATGACTAAGTTCTTGACTTCGCCTATCCCGAAACAGATTGCCGTGGAGGATATGTATGTAGTTAATTCTATGACAGCAGCCTTTTTAATTCGTATGAAAGTGGTACTTTTACGTGGCACGAACTTCTACGGTAGTTTGGGTTGATAGCGGTAGTAATCGATCGTGGTTAGCCCTTACACGGAAAATAGACTGGCTTCTATTTAATCTGCAGGAAAAATATTGATTACAGAGAACACAAAGATAAGTCAATTATGACTTTTCTTGTATGGAATAATAATATTAGCTCAGAACCCTCTCGGAAGCTGCTAAGAAGTCTCAGTCACCGTAACGACTCTACTCACACCTCTGCTGCGCCGAAGGACCACGACCGTCCATCGCAATCGACCACCGTTGCTGTCCAGAGGTACGAGTACCACAGACCCCTGGTCACCAGCACCATCGTCTCTCTACTATGTAAGCCACTGCTAAATGTGCAATAAATGAAGTGCCGATTTGAGTGTTCTCTTTGATTCTCCTTTTGCCACAACGTCATGCGATCCTTTTAATGAGTTATGCAACCCAGTGAGTCCTGTTGGGTCACGACAAAATGACTCGATCCATTCGATATTTGATACAAATGAGGAGATGTTATGGCATGAGCCGGTCCGATGTGATGGAATACGATTACCTTGCCTTAAATGAAACGCTAAAGATGAAAAACCTTTCTAAACAAAAATAAATAATTTACGTACGTAACAATAAGTCCTTCGGAAAGTAAATTTGTTTTTTACATTTTTAACACCTGCTTGCAGTCAAGTGACCAGGATTTCGCCGGATTGTGCATAGAAACGACGACAGAAATTCAGAGTTTAACCTGGTGGAGAGCTCGAACAGTCTTCATTGATACATGCCGAAGTATTACTGTATTCCATTGAGATAGATGGAGAGGGCACTTACAATGGTGCCCAATGCTTGAAGCCGTACCGTGGACGTGGCGGGTTCGCCATCTTTGATCTCCCCTTTACCTTAGCGCTTACGGGCTGACGCGCTAATTTTTCAATATTACGATGTTTTCCATCGATACGTCACTTGAAATCAGCATGCATTTATTTATTGAAAATTCACTATTCAAATTATTATATTTTTTATTCAAATTAATAATAGCCCATATTCCAAGAAAAAAGCCAGTAAAATCGAGTAAAATCAATAGCACCAAGTAACTAATGTGTTTCAAGAGTTGCAAATCTTAAATTTTCGATATTCCACAGAGGAAAAATAATTCGCCTTGACCGGGATAGGGGACCGGGATCCCGGTCAAGGCGAATGATTTTTCCTCTGTGGAATATCTCACTTATGTGCACTTGCGGGTGACTCCGTAAAGGTTACTACCGTGGCTAGTCCCGGTATCCTCAAAATTAGTCTTAAATTTTCAACAGAAGGTATTTATTCTTGCTTTATATTCGCTAATGCATCCACTGCTCCTTGATATCCAAAGGCAAGCAAGGAAATAACGGAAAATAATATGGTGGATATTTCGGTTGCCAGGTTATATTTTGATGACGTCATGCTCTCTCCATCAACCTCATCTCTTCAGTCTATACTACTAGAGAAGTCTATTTTCATGCGTAGGGCCGCCTTTAGACACGATATCCCTCGCTCCTCTGTAGGCTCTCAACATGCACATACATACACCACACCCCAACACATATGCGAAGAAACTCTCTCTATTCCTTTCTTGCCCCACACTCCTTCCCACCCTCCTTCTGTTATCCATACCCCTTGACCATTTATCCCCTTCGACTTCCATCCGGCCAGAAAAGGATCGCCAACCCACTTACTTTACTCATCCCCCGCCCTCCTCCAAATCCCTTACACACCCATGCCCACACTCTTCTTTTTCCTCCCCCTCCCCACACACAACCCCCTCCTCCCAGAAAGCCCATTCTTCGCAGAATCTATCGATGTGCACACATTCTCACGGCCATTATTCTCTTCTCCCTTTCCCGCTCTCACTCGCTCGTCCTCTGACCCGTCGTCGCTTCCCACCCATTTCACTCCGACTTCTGCTCCGATCCTTCTTCTTGGGGGGCCATTCAAGTATTACGTAAGGCGATTTTGGCCGCTTTTTAACACCTCCCCTCCCCCACGTAAGACATCGTAAGATTTCATGAACCCATTGCCCCCCCACCTCACGTATGTTGCCATATATTTTTAGAACCATGCACATGCATAACGATATACTTATGGGCGATTCCCTGTCCAAGTGTGTACAATTTCAACTCACCCCCTCCGGTGCTTTTATTTTTTTTTACATATTATTGTCGGATAAAAATATTTTCTTTGTTGGATAACCTTGTAGGCACTACGCTTGAATTGACGCTAAATTACAGAATAACGTATGGTCATTTATTTGCGATTGCATTTGCTGTGAATCGCGAAATCTCGAAAACCGACATCGATATCCGGCCTAAGAATCTTATATCTAAATATATATATATTTAGATATAAGATTTTTAAGCCGGATATCGATATCGGTTTTCGAGATTTCGCGATTCACAGCAAATGCAATCGCAAATAAATGACCATACGTTATTCTGTAATTTAGCGTCAATTCAAGCGTAGTGCCTACAAGGTAATCCAACAAAGAAAATATTTTTACCCGACAATAATGAAAAATTTGATTGATCTCAGAAGTGACTGTAACATTACGCAAGATTGTCTCGGACCTCCTCACTCCCCTACGTAAGACAACGCAAGGAAAACTCTACCCCCCTCTCCCTCCAAAACGTCTTACATAATACTTGAATACTTGGCTAGGGTACATCGAAAAAATATTTTGTTTGAATTTCGATTTGAAAATTTGGGCAAAGGTGCAATTCTAGCCACAGATACACCAAAACAAATGTTTTCGAAAAATATTAATATTTAGGGGTCTCATTCCCCCTCCTGAAGTTTTAGCTGACCAAAAATCGCCGTTTTGGGGCCAACTCTAGTGATTTTCTCCCGGATTTCTTTATAATCGTAAGATTGAATTAACAGGGAACCCGATACTGCTCCTACAGTTGGTAGTCACTATTTTGCTTTGTTTTTTTAGATAATTACAGTAATATGTTATGAAAATAAAGGGTTTTTTGCTGAATTATAGTGTTTTAGGGTGAAAGCCAGTCGTTCCTCCTCACATGGAGCCGCGTGGAGACGTGGGGGGTCACGAACGCCTTCTACAAGGGAAAATTTTTATTACCGCATAGCTGAAGGCAGTACATTGTTAATGTGAACTCTAGTTTACACTAAAGTACCTAAGGTTTGGTAGGAAAGACATGCACTTGGAAGTCTTTTTTTGACCTGAAAGCTGGCACAGCACGTCATGACTCAATTTTGGACAGGATGGATCCATGGATGGATGTAAAACTGAAGCACCCTACGGACCAGAATATAAAATCACTAGAATTGGCCCCAAAATGGCGATTTTTGGTCAGAAAAAACTTCAAGATACCCCAAAATATTAATATTTGAGACCCCAAAATATTAATATTTTTCGAAAACATTTTTTTTTTGTATCTGTGACTAGAATCGCACCTTGTTTAAATTTCAAATCGAAATTTAAACAAATTTTTTTTCGATGTACCCTAACCCTTGGCGCACACGTCTCGGCTTATTTTAAATCTCCCTCCCTCTCTCTCTCCCTCTCTCTCTCCCTCTCTCTCTCTCCCTCTCTCTCTCTCCTCTCTCTCTCCCTCTCTCTCTCCCTCTCTCTCTCCCACTCTCTCTCTTTCTCCTTGGTTCTCATCTTTCCAGTGGGCACGGGAGCAGGGGATATACTTATTGTGAACTTACCATTCAAAGTGTAGAAGTAAGCGCAGATAGGAACGCATCAGCACACTTGAGGTGGCTCTGGCCTCGGGGTCACTTCCATTCCAGAAATTCTGAGAACTTAAGTATAGCACTTTTAAAGTGAATTAAATAAACTGTAATGAAAATAATTAGGCTTTCTGGGCTAGTTTTACTGTAATTCATCCTTGAAAGTGGAGATTTTTACAAGGGCTCTTATGGTAATTAGTCAGGTTACAGCAGAGAAACGGCAATTTGAACGAGAAAACGTGTATAATTTTATAATAAAAACTGTTTATAAGGAGTGAAAAGTCCTAGTGAATTAAATAAAAATAAAAAATAGGACTTTTAACACCTATTTCTTTAAAGATATTAGCGAATCACATGCCATAATTGAAATGTCTGGCCTCAGAGTCACTACCATTCCAGAAATTCTGAGAACTTAAGCATAGCATTTTTGAAGTCAGTTTCATGAACTGAAATGAAAAGAATTGGGCTTTCTGGGCTAGTTTTACTATAATTCAGCGTTGAAAGTGGAGATATTTACAAGGGCTCTCATGGTGAATGCTCAAATTACAGCAGAAAAACGACAATTTGAAAGAGAAATCGTGTATAATATTTTTAATAAAAACTATTAATGAGAAATGAAAAGCCCTGGAAAATTGCATAAAAATGAAAAAATAGGAATATTACCACCTATTTCTGAAAAATTAATAGCGAATTACTTGCCGTATTTAAAATGTCTGGCCTCAGGGTCACTACCATTCCAAAAATTCTGAGAACTTAAATATAGCATCTTTGAAGTGAGTTTCATAAACTGAGATGAAATTCCGGGCTAGTTTTAATGTACCTAATTCATCCTTGAAAGTGGAGTTTTTACATGGTCTCTCATGTTGATTGCTCATATTGCAGTAGGAAAACGTTAATTTGAACGAGAAAGCGTATATAAGCTTTTAATAAAAACTGTTTTTAAGAAGCTTAAAGTCCTGGTAATCGAATCAAATTAAAATATAGGAATATTACCACCTATGTCTTTAATGCTATTAGCAAATCACTGCCGTAATTGAAATCTAAATGCGGTAGTTCCCTACAAATGGCACTGAAGTCGGCTATAGCTGGACAAATGTGGCCATTAAAAATATATTCGCGGAATAATCTGCACATTTTGTATCTTAATTTTTGTTTTCTATAGGTAACCAATTTCATCTGCGCAAGCAGGATCTTTAAATCCAAATAAATAAAATATGTAATTAAGTATTCATTTTCACTCACATAGTCAGTGTAGAGCCTCCTGAAACGCACACGAGCGACGTTTAATGTAACGATGTTCGCTGACGAAACGTATGGTAACCCGTCGGTGAGTAGTATTCTGTGTGTGCACAACAGTCTTGGCTGAATGCTTTGCGCGTCGTTATTGAATTCGTTCACAATATGTATTTTAAATGAGAGCTATTTACCACAGAGTAATACCAATATTTGCAGGAGGGAAGAAGATTCAACCCTAAAGATGGTTGTATAAGGAAAGCCAAGTGGCAAAAGACCGTTTGGAATGTCGAGACTCCGATATTGGGACCGTACCAAAAGGGACATCCTAAAAGTTTAAGCGAATGAAGAATGGATGGGAGACAGACAGACATGGCGACAAGTTGTTGGCGAGGCAAGAAACCTGCTTGGATTTTAGTGGCCACATAGGTAAGGTAAGGTAATTAAAAACTTTATACTATCAATGTTTAACACATCGATGGCAAATCAACGCAAAAAAAACTATGGCGAATGCGATTATCAATGTTCTTTAGATGTTTAGCGCACGCCAATTCGGCTTTCTAAATGTTTATAATTGCGCTACTTAGTGCAAGGTTTGTAACGAATGGAAGGTAAGTACTCTGTAGTGTTGCAATGTGATTTAATCATTAAAGCTAATGAAAATTTCCCATTCACTGCAGAATGTATGCAAGGTAATTGAAGGCGGCTTTACTCAAGAAGGTTGATCGCCACATAAGCAGTCAGAAAGTAGTTTGAAAGTAGTACCTCATTAATAGCACTCTATATAAAATAAGTACCTATATACTAAGTCGGCAGTGAATTTTGAATGTATCAGGGAATGTCATAGGTGCCATATGGAGCATATCAAGGATTGAGTATTTGTTTAAAAAAAGCCATAATCACAGCGTAAAAAAATCTACACCTCCCCACTTTAATGCATGGCAGTAAAACTTGGGTATGCGAGAAAAAACAAAGGTGCTGGCTAAATGAAGCGTGCAAACACTTCTCAGATATCTCATGCCCACTGGGCATCCAAACCCCACCCAATAATCACCATTTTTATCAACTAAATCAGAGAGTATCAAATCACACTAACTACCAATCAAGCCCTAGGGAAAGTATCGAGACCGAAACCATGTACGTAGTATTTTAATGAGTTAATATTTATTGCTCAAATATTGATATAGCAACAAGAAATATTACACAACAAATAATACACATTTAAAGAGACTGATAGAAAATAGGAAAATTTTAAACTAATATTAATAATTTCAGCTTAATAAACTAGCTTCTACTTCCCTACTTTTTCGTTGAATATAATGTACTTGTTATCTTTTACTGTATATCTGGAAAAATTTTACGTTAAAATCTGAGCAAACATTTTGATTGATATGTACTTGTTCTTATAGGGCATGCCCTAGAACAATAAATTTTCTATCTATTTATCTGTCTAAAGTAATTCGCGACTATAAGAATGAAACCCGGAACCCATGTATCAGTAGATCTGCACGATCCCTCGCTGCCACCAAAGATGCCAATGTAATGTTCGATGTGTAAGCGGGGACTTCGATGGTGGTATGGGTATAAAGGGATGGTAAGCGACACACTTTCAACCACGATTCGACCTAAACACGAAAATAACAGCCATTTCTATTGATGTTAAGGGGCATTTGGATTCCACGTAAATGGGGCGTAACATCCGGCGGAATCCTAATCACATTGCTACAATCAGGGATGAAAAACCTTTACTGTGAGGCAATTTGCCGGAGAAAGAATAAGTTAATAAGCAATATAAGAGCGTATACATTCCTGAGGAACTTGTGGAGTACACACTCATTGAAACACTAAATGAAGCAAGTTTTGAAATTTCCATATTTCTTATTTAATTCCCGTTATCCCACTTAGCGGAATACTGGGTATAACTGGTAGAGAGAACGATTTCCCACAAAAAGCAATGCACACTATGGCATTCACTCGAGAATTCCATGGAAGACAACTTCCACTTGGAAATCCCAAGGAGGATGAGAAGAAAATGAAGGTGAAATTTCGCTAATTCACGAAGCCAATGCCAGCATTATAGCCGGCACAATATAGGCCTTACACTGGCTCAATTTTCCACAGATCACACGAGGTCACATTTGATTTCGTGACACTTATGTTAAAATCTGGCGGGATAGCTCTCGAAAAAATTTCGCAGACCTGCGTGGCGTGAAGGTGAAGTAGAAGTGGAGGGATGAAAGTAAATACAGAGGGTAAAAGTGAGAGGCAACGAGAGATAGCAAGGCAAGGGAGCAACTACTTCGCAAAACAGCGCGAGGCATTTAGATCCAATACAAGTGGTTGAAATCACCCATCGCTGACTTCATCAGGGACCCTATCTAGAGGTCTCATTGTAATACGAGTGAAAACGGTACGGAAGGTAATGGTGAGTTATCCCACTTTTCGAAACGCTTGACAGTAATTATAAATGGTTTCTGGTGACCCTCCGCATTAAAAAAAACAGTCTCTCAGGGTTTTGAAAATTCCTTAGCCCACGTCCCAAAATCGGCCACTGCACCGTAGCGTGAAAAACTGTTGCGAGGGCTGTAATGCGATGTTTTGTGACTGGTGGACCACGCCTACTCGGCACAAGATCCTTCCCACGTACCCCTTGTCCTCGCTTCACCTTCACTCATGAGCTCTCACGGCCATGCCTACTCCACTTCATTTTAACCTCCTTGGGAAATTCACCTTTATCCGCTCGACCTTAAACTCCTCGTCGCGTCGCTCCCTTCCCACTTCAGTCCGACTTCTGCTCTCTCAAGTCTTTCTTATATCCCTCCTTGCCTCAATTACTCCCTTCTCGCTCTCTTTTTTTGCCCTTCCAGTCGCACAAATTGTCATCAGAGGAGGGGAAATAATGATGGATAAATATTAGTTACAGTTTTTGCAGATAAAAGTGGAAAAGGGATGAGCAGGACGCTACGTCACGGAGGCAGTTACTCTAAGGGAAGGATTAAGCTACGTTCTAATGCAGCCGATTTCGCGTCGCTAGCGTCGTACGTTACTCATATTACCCAGTTCACATGGCAGAGGCAGCATCGTATGAAAATAAAAGACGGTGAAAAACCGTGACGCGTTGACCAGTCCTAATTATTTATTGTTCATTGTGGAGTTATTATCTTTGTTCTGGAGTTATTAAAGAAAAATGAATGTTCACGAGGAGTATTGGCGATGGGCTGCACCATCGTGAGTTTGGAGTCAAGCAATTCACTGGGTGGAGCCTCCTACTGCGTTGCGCGAGATGGTCGGCCAAGCTCACCACTTCTGGTCGGTGCCCCCCGTCAGCCTGCTGTTATAAACAGCACGCATATGGGGTGGCCATCCAACTGTCAGACGACTTGTCTGAAGTGGCTGCAGCAAGTGATGTCGCGACGTCCCTTGCTGCAGCCACTTCAGAATGGAATTCAACATAAAATTTTGAATTGAATTTTGTCAGACGATTATTCCAACAGGGAAAAAAAGACCACGTAAACACGCTTATTAATTAAGAAGATGCATCAAATGAAGACAATAAAAAATTCGGTACGAGGATCTAATGTGTAAAATAAACTTGACAACCGTCTCTCTATTAACATAGGATGTACCCAAAAATCGTCGGTTCTTCATTTTCTAACAAAGATACAAATTCACGAGCTCCAATTCCTTCGGTGTCCATTCTTCCTTTTAGCCAACACAACGATGACACTCGCTTAACGCGCCACCAGGGTGGAGGTCCAAGTGGTGACTAAAGGGAGTGGCACCACCCAGTGGCCCCACTCCCTTTAGTGTTACATGTGTTTAGTTGTATGATTTAGTGTAGAAATTAGTGTTCACCCAGTGGCGCATCCCAGGTTGCTTTTTCTGACATCAGCCTTAAGTTCAATTTTTGTCAACTATCTGATGACGACTCACAATTCCTCACTAAATAATCACATGGCCAACGAATGACAAGATGTAAGCATCTGTACTCACTCCCTGTCGCAGGTCCGATGACGCAGGCTACGTCGAAAGTTGAAAGATGGGCAACTCCGACGGCAAGACAACCTGCGTTGAAGGCCTCGCTTCTGATTAACTACGCAAGTGCCCGGCAACGCAGAAAACGGCTGCATGAAAACGTAGCTTTAGTAAGAAGAAGCGTAGAGGAAAGTGAGGAACAGGATTTTAAAACATTTTCCCTCCGGAAGTCAAATTTGCCTTAGAGCTATAATGAATAGTAGCGGGAATCCTCTTGGAGCCGTGGAAAGTAAATTAGAGGTAATAGGGTTGGTTTGGTGACTGAAGTACTGACTACCCATCCCTAGGACACGGGTTCGAATCCCGGAAGTGGTGGTTTCCAGGGGAATCCCAGTTACCTCTACGGTGCTTTGTGGAAAGCACTTCAAATCAGTGGCGGATATAACGGTGTGTGGACTGCGTGGACTCCCGAGGCTCATGAACCCTGAGGGGCCCATAAAATTCCAAAACAAGATATTGAAATATTAATCGCACAAAAATTTTTGAATTGGACAAATATTAGTTTATATCAAGCCACCCGCACACATGTTACATGCAGGATGGCAATCTTTGTACGTGATTTTATGCATGTAATTTGACGAGGTGTGTTTTTCTTTTTTATGAAAGTTGATTTTTGTAATTGAACAAAAAACTCATTGAAATACTAAAAAATACTGCTTCTTTTATTTTAACTAATGTTTTTCGTAAAACTCTGTGCTGTTAATTAAAAACATAAAACTAAAAAATGTAGTCATATTGTAATTACACTGTTAAGGATCTAATAATTGGTTTCCTTTTAGTTTTAAAATTTATAAATTAATGTTTAATTTATAAAAACACTTCTATATAGGGTTACTTTTAGTTCTTCCGCCTGGGTACCCAAATACCGAATCCCGCCACTGCTTCAAGTACAGTTCTTCGTCCATTGGAAGGGACGTTAAAATGTAGTCCCTTAGGTGCCTTTCGTTATGAGTAATGTCATTCGGACACCGGGTTTCTACCCACCCGACCATCACCTATCCTTACCATCTAACCTACCCTTCATGGCGCTTATTTCCTTAGCCGTCGGTCGCTTTCCCAAATAACCAACCTACCCACAAATTCTAGCTGCTAACATCCATTCACGAAATTGACCTTCCCCGTCTCAGAATCAACCACAGCGCATTGGCAAAGAAATTTTTGAGAGGGCTGAAATCATACAAAATTTTCTCTCTATTAATAATCGCAACGCGACAAAAAATTAATTACTTTTTAACACCATACCCAATATTTGCAGGAAATTGTTCATTATATATCACACCCACTTCATTTATTTTATCGTTAAATCTTAATAATGGAGATTGCTGTAAAAACTTGCCAACCTTAATGAATTCAGCAATATTATTTTCAATAAATAAAGGTATTATTATTTTTGTTTTGCCTCACTGTCGATTGAGATTCTCTGATACCCTGTAATTTTCTTAGGTAGCTTGCCACAGAAGAATAAACAACTATTATTATTATTACCCAATGATTCTCAAAAAAGTAATAAAAATTCATCGCAAGTCATAGTTCGAGGACGGCCCTAGTTAGGTTGGCAACTTCATGGTCAGATGAAGTTGAGGTCATGGAGGACGAGACTTCTGCCTCGGAAATAGATGTAGTTTTGGTCTCAAAATTAGAATTAGAATAAGACCCAAATATTATCACAGAGCCTGGGGACACTAAAATTAAATTCCGCTATTACAACTATTCTAGCAATCTATCTCCATTGTTCTTTACAAATTAAAGACAAATTACTTCAAGTACTGAGTCCAAGATACAATAACGAGCTGCGTAGAGGAATAAATTATAAGCCAATCAGTGCGAAACTCAAAATCCTTGCAAAATAACAATTAGAGATAAGGAAGGAAACAATATGCTTTGTTTGTAACATTAGTTTACAGCAAATTCTTAGTATCTTATAATTCGGTCGACAATCATACATAAATAATTACCGTGCTAATGAAAGCGTAGTTTCATTGTTTGATTCCCTCAATCTAAAATTAGTTAGTGACTTCAATGCTTTATGAGTAGAGACGTTACCAAAAATATTTCTTAGCGCACTTATTTCCAATTCCTTAATAAATTAAATCTATTGATACATATAATCAAGTTCTTCGGGCTATGCTTTGGTGTCATGCAGCCGCCGCATAATATGTCACTACCTACCACATGAGTAAGCAGTAAATCTTCACGCAAATGATAGCCAGTATAAGAATGCCCATCAAATCATAAGCCTTGTTACTAAATATATTTTTGAAATGGCAGGGCTCGGGGGGCACTACCCAATTATTTTCCTCACGAATATTTTGGATGTTTTTTTTCTAAACATAAGAGATAAATACGGCAGCAGTAGCACGAAAACAAACTTTAAGGAAAATAGAATTGTGATTGTTACAAGAAAATAATGATTATTTAATTTATATAAATCAAATTTAGCAAAAAATACTCATTTACAGCGTCAATATTCCAACTTATACACCGAAATGTAAAAGATAAAATTATTTTGGGCATATTTACAAACGAAACAAAGAAAAATGCAAGATGCAGGATAGGTTAAAGGAAGGTGTTACACACAGAGTCGCCAGCTGAGATAATTGTAATAAATAATGGCAGTCGTGATGGCAAAGATGTATGACTAGATGAACAGTCCAGCCGATAGCAGAGTACGGGAGAGCTGCGTCAACCAATTCCGGGATTGAAGGCCACTGATGGTGATTAATGAATACGACCAAAAGCAGTGACCATCTATCTTTGTCTCAAGGAAGGCGTTACGTCCACCTGATTCACTATTCGTACAAAAATTACGCAAAAAATCAACTTTTATTTTTGTGATATTAAATCACAGATTGCTCCTTTTGATACCATAGACAAGTCGAACAAACATTCTCTAGGAACATGCTTTTTCTGATTAACAAATTTACCTTGATTATTATCCTATAGAAATGGATTGGATAACTTTTCGCGCCATAAATAGCAACCAGCAGAAAAACTGTACATATTAATTATCATAATGATCACAAAATCGTTGATTATGTTTAATCGGTTATGTCTTTCTACGAACAGTAGGATACACAACCACTGGTCTAAAAATAAATATTCCATTTTCAAAAATACACCAGATTGGGGACAAAAGAAGTAATAACTGGATACATGTCAGACTAAGAGAAGAGAATTCAAATGGAATGATGACTGCAGAAGAGCACAGATTTAGCAAGTAAAGACGAAAAAGCAACTATGTCAAATTTGATAAGATATTACCAAGTTGGCCAAAAATATAGTTTAAAATGATGATTTTTCAAAATTATACACTTATCAAATTAAATTGTTTATATAATCAACCTAATTGGCAGACCGACTTTCGCTCTGCACCATTAAAGGAAATTTTTTTTTATATTTCAAATCATTTTAACAAGTGGTTGATTTACAACGCATGGTTAATATCGTGACTAAAAATAATTGGCAAAGAACTTCACGTGCTAGAAGACATCACGGGTATATGTGTACAGACGAATGTGCTTGAAAGATATACATTTCGAAAACAGCCGTCAACCCGAAAATATATCTGTCCATATAATGCATGTGCGGAGAAAGTAACGAAAATATCAACGTCTCTAAAAATATTGCTCCCTCATTTTGCAACAGCTAATCGAATGGAATTGAGCACAAGCATTTCCGAGGAATGGCAAACAATTTTTCACGACAACAACGTGAGACGTGTTTGCGAAATGGGCGTTGCCGTTTCGCTCGGAGGGTTATCCCGGAAATTTCACTTCATCATCGGCATGTCTGAATCTCCATCGCCCATCTCTGCCTTAATTCATCTGCACACAAAAAGTTGTGAGCCACCTACTCTCGCTGATTCTGCTGTATTCATGGCTGTTGCATGGGGAGAATGTTCTTACAAATACACGTCCAACTTTGCTTAATAATTTTTGCTTTAATTTTTTTTACAGATTTAGTGTATGGAGAGAATAAAATCCATGCTGAATTGTTCAAGAACCCTCAGTCTTTTAACCTTCGAGTCTATTGCAACGCAGTAATTTTAAAAAATAATTTCCTATTTTTTGCTCCAAGTTGAGAGTATTTTGAAATTTTCAAACATACTCCATGGGGCTTTGTAATCCATCTCTGTACTGCCAACAAAAACGAAAATATTCCAATACATATTTTTTAAACTTGTTATTCATACAATAACAAAAATATTTTGTGTACAAACTCAGGAAATACCTTCAAAATGAAAAAATAAATGGGATGAATGTCAATAAAAATATGTAAGCAAATAACAGAGAGTTACACTACTAAAAAAACAGAATTTTTGTTCCATACTTAGCATCAAACCTATAATATGAGCAACATCTCTACGTACTTAGGGCTAAATAATTCTATTTCGATTCAAAATGTTTAAATAATGTTTTAATAAAATATTTAAACTATATTTCTTGTCACTCGATGAAATGTTATCGAAAGGCTAGGATTTCTGCTGTAATTTGATTTTTTCCGGAAATAAATATTCCTCAAGGAGTATTATTACATACAAATTTCATTGGCTATAATTGAGGACAACATTCCCTTCGGGTCTCATCACGAAACATTCGACCCCCAAAACGAAATTGAAAGAACTTCCCGTGCCCTCCCTAATCAGAACGCAGATTTAAACTTAATGCGCGAAACATGACGTTGAATAATAGCTTCTGTTTGCAATAATATGAGAGAGACGCTGGAGCAACGGAGGCAATATCTGCTGCTGAGATGTCGACCGCACCTTACTCGTCGCTTGTGGGAATAGCATATTTCTCCCTCTCTCTCCTCCTCGCCTCTACCTCCCACGCTCCTTATTCTAAAAGGAGAAGGGCGAATGCTGAGAACCCAAACGTCTTCAACGATTTATTTTCAATCTATCAGACGTCAGGATCGACGATAACCGCAAAATTGGTTTCCATCAATAATAACAACGCTGCTTGTTTCAACAGCGATATCGTCGGCGTAGCATGATTTGGACGTTTGACGTGTTCAATGAACGTGAAAGTTAGGAATACCAGGTTTCTATATTAATACCATGCGCAGAGGCAACGATAAGGACGGAAAATCAGCGTACAGAAACAAGTACGTAGAGATCTTTTTTAAATTATATTTTGGCTATGATTCAATAACAAATATGCGAAAATTTAACGCAGAACCAATTAGTTACGCACAGTTGATATTCCTCTCGGATCTTCCACTCCAAGTTAGAAAATGTCGTTTTTCGTTTTTTTAACACACCTACGCTAAAGAGAAACTAATCATCACCCTTCGTTATTCCCTATTTCAAAGTAAGCAAGATATCTTCCGAGCTAATTTGTTTCGTTCCAAGAACTCTTCTTTTTATTGTAAAATTAAAAATATGCTTTAATGATTCCCAGAATCCAGATTAATAAATAATTTAAAAATTTCATTTTCATAAAAAATATTGAAAATAATGTGCCGAGATGAACGCTGAAATATTTTACATATCAAAACGAAACTCAAAACGATGACCTTTCTCAGTCAGTTTCGGGAAGTCTCTAATAAACGTTTATCTAAGTAATTCCAAAAAAATAGAAATGGTGGGTGAGAAACGGAAACTTCTGGATGAGATAAGGAAAAGGCAAAGTGGATAGTTGGAGGAGGTAATGAGAGAGTAAGGGTTACTTAAGGGAGTGTGATAGAGGAGAGTATGATAGGTAAGCGAGGATGGGGAAGAAAGAGAATAAGTTTCATTGACGGGATAAGTTCAGGTAGGTCGTAGGCTGAGATAAAACATTGGTTATATTTTAAGCAGAAAATATTATAGGCACCTAGGTCCCTGCATGTGCAAAAATCTAGAGAATTTGTACCACTTCTATTTATATCAACCTTAACTGGTAGATTACTTATTATTAATAAATGACAAATGTCATTCCCTGAAGGCGCAAAAATCTAGAGGATTTGTACCACTTCTATTTAAACCAACCTTAACTGGTAGATTACTTATTAATAACAATGACAAATGCAAGGCCCTGCATACTCACTAGAGTATTTGTACCCAATTTCATTTAAAATACCTTAACTGGTAGATTACTTATTAGTAATAATGAGAAAAGGCCTTGCCTGTGCCAAAATCTAGAGGATTCGTACCAATATCCATTTATACATACCTCAACCGGTAGAGAGGAAACATTGTTTTTAATATACATTTTAGTCAGCGTGAAGTTGATAGCTCTATAATTCACCCGTAGAGGGAGCTGGTAACTCAAAAACTGTCAAATATAGGGAAAGAAGGAACTAAGCTGTTCGAGAATTTTTTGTGGAGACATGCCCTCTCATACCCCTATGATGGAGCAGACGATGGAGCCGTTATGTCCACTGTAGGGCTCCCGAAAACGCCGCACCCATGTACGTGTGAGCCATCTTTTTTAAGACCAGAATCTCCCCAATCACATCGTGGATCTAAAGCTTTTAACACGCAATCTACGGCAGAGACAAAGGGGTGGTGATGCACGTAAATTCAGTACACAAAACAAACGAAGAGCCAAACAACATTACCAATGAAAACGCAGCAAATAGCGTCGAACACAAGGAACGGAGTATTTGCCTTAAAGTGATTGTTGGAGGGTAACCAATTACTCCCTCTGTTTCCTCCAAAATAAAGCGCACCTTAGTTGGATGCAGAAACAACATTGATTTCTATTCCCATTTGAGTCGGTCATAGTGCTATATAGTGAAAATGGTCCCACAAGAGCAGCATCTTTTCAAAGAACTTTTTAAAACGTTTAAAATATATTTAAAACAAAATAAATGCTATTCGTTGAGATTTAATAAATTGTTTTTTCTGTATTGTTATTCCCTGCCTTCCGAGTTAAAAAAAATATACTTAACACGACAAAATGTAACGTTAATAAAGGAACAACTGCAACGGATATTAGCGTATTGATAAAAACATCCACAATGCATATTTTCTTTAGAGAAATCAAACATGGCATACTTTATTTTATATGCATTTTTCCTATGCTGTAGCATTTCACTACGGAGAGTTAAGGATAGTGATGGACTCAAGTAACTGTTTGTGGTACAAGATGGTGGATAGACAAACGCATTGGCCAGATTTCTACAATGATGAGCTTCCTAAAAACAGTAATGGAAAGAACAACGGATGAGAGCCTTGGATTGATAAATCTTTCATGCACAAATGTTTTACCCACATTCATAAGCCCCTCTCCCTTAGAATTCCATATTCAATACCTTTTAACTCTTCCCAGTGCGTTGAAACGCGCCGAGCTGAAAATAACAGGGAGATCAAATTGGTGTGATGGCTCAAGTACTGAGTAGGCTTCTTATCCCTAGCAACCCAGGTTGAATCTCGGAAGAGGTGGTAAATTTTCAGTTGAATTCCAATCCCTACTTATAGCAGTGTATGTATGTATAGCACATCCAGGAGTGTAGAGCATTTCAAGGGTTATACTCCGTCCGTCGCGTCGGCTTGGACGTTATACGGTAGACCCTTTGGTTGTGAAGAACTTTCTTGGAAAGCAGGATAATTCCGACGCAAGGCTTCTTTTCACCTTTTTCTTCTTTTCATAAGAAACCCTTCCTTTACCAACCTATGCAATAATCCATTTCAAAAATGATCTCAGTAGTCGGTCGCCTCTACAAATAACTCACTCTAAAAAGAATATAAAAATGTTGCAGGTAATACAAAGGAACATTTTCCTTATTACAGCGACATGTGCTAAAAGGTCTCTGCATGTGTATCACTCCAATGTAATGTACTCCAACCTTAGTTTTATTCTGTCATTCTTTCTATTCATTTCTTCTTCCAATATTGTCTTCAATAGCTGGTATTGTCGCAAAGTATGCCTATTAAGTTTTTCTCCTCTTCCTCTCCGAGTTTTCATAAAAAAATTATTTTCTCTATTACCCTTCGTAGGGCTTCTTCGTTGGCAATTCTGTCCATCCCTTTGAATTTCACCATTCTTTGACAACACCACATTTCCAGTACTTCCAACCTCGTTTGTTTTACAGCTATTACTGTCCAGGCCTCGCAAGAAGTTAATAAAGAGTAAGTAGAAATAAAAACCTACCGACTTAATAATTTTCCTGAAGTGGAGTTCTTCTTAAAATAACGAACTCTACATATATACTAATACATCTGTTTAAACTACGCGGCTTAATGAAGGCGCTGTATCGGTTGAATCATAGTAGAAGGATATTACAATCATAAATAAACTAGATAGCACTATACCACCAATGCACTAAATATTAGAAGTCTACTTTAAAGACTGACTTATTACTTCGGAGTACAATCATTACACAAAAGTAATCGTAGCTCTACACTCAACTAACAATGAATACAACTGCAACGCTATGTAGACTCACACATAAACAAAACACAATGCTGCCAACCTCTCTTCTATTGGCCGGCACTACCAACCAAATTATTTCAACACTTCCCCTTGACGGACAATAGGTAAATTAAAGTGTTACGCATATGAGCAACTCAATAATACAACACAAAAACTACTACTGAGTAATCAATTATCAATTAATGAAACACAACCTTATCCAGTTATCAATACATAACATTGATCAATTCATACCAAACAATTTGACAATTTCTTTTGTCTTAGGCCCTGGAAGAGGTTTGGTAAAAATATCAGCAAGGTTATTCTCAGATTCAAAATATTGAAACTCTATCATACCAGATTGTACCCTTTCTCTGATTGCATGATATTTCACATCTATATGTTTCGTGCGGTCAGACAGGATTTTATTCTTTGCAACACACATTGCTCCTAAATTGTCCACTAGGATTCTTATTGGTGAAGACACATACTTCTCCTGGTTTACTTCAATCAAAAATTGTCTTAACCACAACACTTCTTTAACAGTTTCATACATGGCTATGTACTCTGCTTCCACTGTTGAGGTAGCGGTCACTCTTTGTTTCTTACTCTGCCACATAATTTGGTTGGTAGTGCCGGCCAATAGAAGAGAGGTTGGCAACATTGTGTTTTGTTTATGTGTGAGTCTACATAGCGTTGCAGTTGTATTCATTGTTAGTTGAGTGTAGAGCTACGATTACTTTTGTGTAATGATTGTACTCCGAACTAATAGAGAAGTATTTAAAGTAGACTTCTAATAGGTTATGGACCCAGACATGTAAGTAGAAGACCATTGTCTGCGAGTATAAGTAGCAAAGGAAGTAAATTTCGGTGACGCCACGAGAAAGAAATTGACGCGAAAACGTGATCCAGCAAGATGTCGCATACAGAAGAGATTATTAAAATAGAGCGGCTAAATGGAGATAATTATCATACTTGGTCGTTGCGAGTTCAAGCAGCTTTGGTGGAGCGAAACTGCTGGAACGCAATCGAACCCGGATTCGAAGAAATTGAAGATTCGCAACTCAACGCTGAGCAAACAAGAGGAATTGGAAGGCTCTATCATTCCTGTACCAGGCAGTATCAGACTCATATTTGAAGGATATCGGGAGTTGTACAAGAGCTCAAGAAGCGTGGAAAACATTGGAGGATATACACGGTACGTTCTCACTATTACACCTAGTGGTCATGCTTAATGAAATGTCTACTGTGGAGAAAACAGATGACATGTCTATGCAGGAGTACATGGCAAAAATACAAGGTATACATAGGAAGCTTAATAAAGGAGGAATTAAGTTTGATGATAAAGTGGTAGCGATGTTTTATCTGGCTGGCTTACCACTGAATAAGTATGAAGGACTTGTTCGTAACTTGGAGCAAGGAGATACCCTGTTGACGAGTAGGGCAGTAAAGGCGAAGTTGTTGCTAGAAGAAAAGCGATTGAAAAGAAATTCGGAAATAAACAATGATGAAGCACGGGCGTTAGCCGCAGTGAAGAAGGGACAATTTTATGCAAAGCAAAAGTACGAAAGCAATGAGCTTGAAAAAAGGAGAATTTATAGGCAGTCAGAGCCAGTAGGCGAACACAAGCAGAAGTTTTTCAAATGCTATTCATGCGGAAATAAAGGGCATATTGCTAAGAATTGTCCGGAATTTAAGGAGGAAATTGGATTGCAACCGAAAAGAGAGGAAACAAAACGCGTTACTACCGCTGTAAAGAGTGATTATAGAGTATTGTGCACGAGAAACCCACAGGTACAACTAGGAATGAATAAGTGGTTCATTGACTCTGGTGCCACAGATCACATGACACCCTACCGAGTCCTTATTGACAATTTCTGTGAGATGAATGGATCAGTGACTTTGGGAAATGGTGTCATGGTCGATGTGAAGGGAAGGGGTTCAGTGACAATAAAAACAACGGTTTCGTCAGGAGGATGGACTATTAAGTTTAGTGAGGTTTTATTTGTTCCGGATTTGGACATCAATCTCATATCCATCAGCTGTTTGGCAAAAAAGGGAGTAAGTGTAATATTTTGTGAAGATAAGGCATCTGGAGTAGATGATGATGAAACTTTGTTTACTGCTTGCAAAGAAGGTGGTCTTTATGCTTTAGAGACAGAAATTACTGAGAGTCAAGGTAATAGAGCCACAGTAGCAAGAACGAAAGAAGAAACGTCCCTTTGGCACAGCCGGTTTGGTCAACTTAACCAGGAAGGACCGAAGAAAATCCCACACCTAAAAATCAAGGAAGACAAGGTACCCAAGATTTGTGACACTTGTATTCAAGGGAAAATGACTAGGAAGAGTTTCCCAAAATGCAGTAGAAAATCAGTGGGAAATTCGTCATTTAGATGTAAATTGTGCATATTTAAAGAGTCCAATTCATGATGCTTACTGACTGAAGTTTAAACTGACGCAGATTGGGCAAATGACCTGAAGGACAGAAAGAGTATCAGTGGTTATGTGATTTTTCTAGCAAGTGCTCCAATTATGTGGCAGAGTAAGAAACAAAGAGTGACCGCTACCTCAACAGTGGAAGCAGAGTACATAGCCATGTATGAAACTGTTAAAGAAGTGTTGTGGTTAAGACAATTTTTGATTGAAGTAAACCAGGAGAAGTATGTGTCTTCACCAATAAGAATCCTAGTGGACAATTTAGGAGCAATGTGTGTTGCAAAGAATAAAATCCTGTCTGACCGCACGAAACATATAGATGTGAAATATCATGCAATCAGAGAAAGGGTACAATCTGGTATGATAGAGTTTCAATATTTTGAATCTGAGAATAACCTTGCTGATATTTTTACCAAACCTCTTCCAGGGCCTAAGACAAAAGAAATTATTTCAGCACTAAAAATGTAAAAATTGCATCAAATGTTAAGACATTATCAGGTACTAAGGTTTCCAGGCATGAAAGCGTACGTTCCAGAAATGTGAAGGAGATATAGGTGTTGGGGGGTAGGGGGTTGAGGAATTATTATTGGATAGAAGAAATGCTGCCTACTTTCGTTTGATTACACGGTTTACTGCATAAAAAATGCTTATTTGTAAATTAAGCCCATTTCTACAACGTGATTCAACGTAATTTCAAGCTTATTATTTTAGAATTTTCCTTGTAGGCTTTCTGGTTGGCTTCTCATGTAGGCTTCTTTTGAGCTTGATTATTACGTAATTGCAGAGAGAAAGCTAAGATTCTATTAACATAAGTAGAGAAAATACCTTTTTCCCTAAATGATCAAAAATGTGAAGAAAAAACCACATAACTTTCATTTGACGGTTCGGCCTCTCTAAGCGAGTTGAAGACTCAAAGATATCAGTATAAACGGAATTCTGAGGGATAAAGAGAGGGATAACCGCGAGAAAAAAATCCTTGGCTAAAGGGGCTCTTAAAAACATTTATGAGTCCAATCAAAGTTCTCTCTCTCTCTACCTTGAGAAAGAAGGCAAGAGAGGATGGATGAGGCGGTAAAGAATAACGAGTTTCGGATTCTAAAGAATCGGACCTTGATTAGAGAGATTAAGAAAAGGTCAGAGTGAATAGTGGGAAAGTGAGAGGTATTTTGAGAAGGGTGTCTAAATAAACGCCTTCATTACTCTTTTTATTATTGCGTGGGAGAAAGAAAAGAGAAAGGAGATGAAGGAATTGAGGGTTAAGACACTGCAGAAACCAATGGAAGGAAATAAAAGAAAGTGATCAGGAGAAAATAAAGTAGATACCGACTGATTGCCACAGTAAACGATTTTTATAATCCACCTTCTTCTTCACTTCATGGTTTGGACTGCAAAGCCTGTTCATGCGAACATCTTAGCCTTCGCTTCCCAACATTATGGTGACCACTTGGCTTATAGTCCAAGGCGATTCTGGGGAGTGGGTTCTGCTACATTCGTCCTAAATGATTGCACCATTTGGCTTCGCATTGTCAATTGTTTTTCTAAATAAAAGTGCTTACACATTCTCATATGATTTTGTATCTTATTCTATCGTCTAATGTGCACCCTTCCACTGTTCTTAGGAATTTCATTTCGGCTGATGTGGTGTTCTTTCTGTCTCTCTTTGAGAGAACTCACATGCCGCTACCGTAAAAAGCATGAAAAAAACTGGACAGCGGAGTCAAAGGTTATCCTAGAATTATCCTAGCAGCGGTGAGGGTGGATTTATGAAAATCAGCTTACAAAAAATTGAGCCGAAACCCGAAGTTAAGAACTATTGGTCTAAATTATGAGGCGAAGGTTCAGTAGAACCTCAAAAAATCTCAAATAAGTGACAGCCTATTGGGATCAGAATTAAGAAAACTATTCACAACCAACAGAGGTATTTTTTAAGAAAATACTTATCCTCAATTGTAGCTGCCTAAAATGATTTCACCATCAAATAAGATCAGGTGGGTGATCTTCACAATGAGTCTGCCTCGCTAAAGACCTGGGATGAGCGAGTGTAAAAAAACTCAGATAATGTTTTGTTTTCCAAGAAGGAAAAAATATAAAATAATTTCTGAAGTTTTCGGTGGCAATATCATTGCAATAATTTGGAACTAAAATTTAAAGTTTAAGTAATAAATTTTAACTAAAAATAACCTATATTCAGAAGCAAGCTTTGAAGCAAGTACGCAAGTTTTGAAACAAAATGAGATATTTTGTGACTGCTGAAAACTCTGGAATGGAACCAAGACGGAGAGATACGAAGCATGTAATGGACACGTCTTTATTGATAGAGAAAAATGGCAGGCTATGTTCCTCAATACGGCCAGTGGAGATTTAATTTCAGACAGGTACCAAAGAATGGATATCTTGGATGAAAATAGAATTGTTAGTCTAAAATATGAGGCAACATACCTCAACATCTTTAACATAAGGTAATACCTCAACATCTTTAACATAAGTCCATTGGAATCCGGGAAGTCCATTGGAATCAGGATTAAAGAAAACTGTTAATATATGATGAATAGATCAAAGGCATGAATTAATTGGTAAGATGACTTCTTAAAAGAAGCAACGGTTACCGATTCCAAGTTGACTAAAGCGCTTCGACTTTTCAAAATTTATATGCAGACCGCATATATCGAGTACTAAAAAAAAAGATAATTCTAATAACTGAAGGCAAAAAATCCAACGTTAGATGCTGTGAAGTGAAAAAAAAATTTATTCAAGATAAATTTCAATTATTTCAATAAAGAAGATGACAAAAATAAACAAATAAATAAATAGGTTTGCACATAAATTTTTTAAAGTAAAATAGTTTGGGCGAATAATGAAACGGCAATTATTTTTTTGCAAAAAAATCTATTACAAATATAATTTAACTTGGTTATAAGTTGTATTTTCGGTTTAACCTTGAATAATACCTTGTTGACTGAACAAAACCACAATCCGGAAATGGAAAATTGCAGAAAAAAGCAGATATTAAAGGTCAATCACTAAAGAAAAGGAGCATATTAAGTGCTTGCATCCGAATAGTACCAAAAAGGGAATTCACATAAACTGACATTGAGTCAAAATGGCATGATATACTTAGATTTAAAATGTGTTTACAACGTCAATAACATAGGTAACCAAGAATTAATAGGGATTCGTAAAAAGAAGTAGGTACGTCAATAACAGAGTTTCGCCGAAAAAATATGTACTCCCATACGACAACATTTGATGTGTTCAAAGGAGTGAAAAGGCAAAACCGGCACAAGATAATATGTAGTAACAGTAAATCATGAATTTAAAATGAGTAGGCATGATGTCGTTGACAATCAGAGAAACAAATATTCCACGGATGCAAAGGGACAAAATGATATAAGGAACGTGCTAATACAAAAGTGACGGCTAGTAGAATCAATGCGCATCGATTAATGTTTCTATTATAACTATTGAAGTGATGGATTACTAAGATTTTAAAAATTATGTATGGAGTAAATACCTGTATTAATCTCATAAGAGGTGAAAAGATACATTGAACGAATACAGGATTTTCAAATTTATGAAGTAAATAAATGTTAGAAATTCCAAAATCCGCATTGACGTACACGAAACAAAAGCTACCGATTTAAAAAAGAAGAAATTAGAATTGAATAGAGGCTGAAAAATCACCAAAAAATGCACAAGAAAGCTAATGAGATGGAGGGGAAGGATCGAGGGATAGAGAAAGGCGCGGTGGTGTGGTCGTGGATTAAGAAGAGGACGCCTCCGACCCGGGAACCTCCCTCTTGATTCCCCCGGGGACACTCTCGAGTCATGCACGCTGGATGGAAAAAAAGGGGCCATTTTATACGAGAAGGCGATGAGGCGTCACACAAAAAGAGTAGGACGACGAACGCGGGAGAGGCCAAGGATTCTGGAAGGAGACGAAGACGAGGAGGAGGTGGAACAAGCGATGAGAGTGATGGAGAAAGGGGGTGGGGGTCCAAAGCAGCGGTCGAAATGTTGGAAGGAGTCAATGTAGTCGGGTGCTCGTCTTATTGGACGCTCCTCAAGGGCGTGAGAAGGAAATGAAAGTGAGGCAATTTCGGGATTGATAAGAGATTGTGGACGGAGGAATGTGCCGAGGAACGGGGGGGGGAGATGAAGAGGGTGGCAGCAGCAAGCATCCATGGGCCGCTCCAGGATTAAGGCCGCCCCGTGGGAATCTCATTGTCTCCCGTTTCCTCCCCGTCCTTCAACCCTCCCCGCACCTCTCCGCCAACCCTCCGAACCAATCCTCAGAACTCTCCCTTTTAACCGGGATTTCAATCGACTTTGATGATTAGATACATTTCCACGAGGAAAACTCCCACATCACCCTCTGCCCCGCTATCTTGATAAGGGCCATATTGGTTTCTTTCGCCTTTCCACGACCAACTTTCCGCGGTGGAATGAAACGCTCAAGGATATTCTATGATACTGTTTTTTTTAAGCGGGGCATCGAAGCATCCGTTTAATAAATCAACCATTCACTTCTTTAAAAAAAATCACGAAAACAAAAGCATGCTAGATAAATTTATCGTATAAAAGATTTTATTCTCCAATGTTGACAGGAGAAAAGTTCTTCTTCAAACTTCTTCAAACAAACCTCGCTATTCAAAAGAACGAATATAATTTTAACTGGCATTGCGGAATGAATTTATTCAAAGGGTTAAGTCATTTGTCATACTAAAGCCATGTTTACAACATTCGAATGTTCTCAAAATGTTCACGAAGGCTGGAATTAGGTATCCAAGGAAATAAGAATGCACAATTTTTGAAATTTTTTGAAAATTATGAAATATTTCCAGATAATCAATTGCCAAACTGAATAACTGAAAAACAGGATATCGTCTCTCCCATTCATTATATTTTTCATGAGAAGGTGAACCTAAAAAAATTGGATGATTTTATAATTAAAGATTACTGGACATAAAACCTCGACTTCGTTCCATACATATCAAGCAGAGTGAAATCTCTGCAGGTATAATAGAGATTACACAATATATATCGCCGAAGAAAAGAAGAACAACTAATAACACATGGAGAAACAAAATCTTGTAGTCGAGTAGTGTCTCATTAGGCCATCTATTTTGTAAAGGCAATATTCTATACCAAATAACACCGTTCAAGTGCAAGTCAAGTAACGTTCAACTACCATATGTTCCAGGTTATGAAATAGTTTGGCATTATCATGAAAACATGTTGTCTTGACGGGCAGAGTCTCTGTCAGCATAGCGTTTCATAGTTTGTAACTATTAAAATAAGTAACCCAAAAATAACGCGCAAGTACATGTACCTCAGATATTGAGGTTTGAACAAAAGAACACAAAAGGTCGATTAAGATTCGGCGTCAATCGCCAGGTTTGTTTTTATAAACTGCGATGGTATGCATGCATATATAAATGGAAAATATATTGAATGCAACAATTGTTTCATCGGCATTTTGACAAAAAGCTTGAAGTCATCTACATTCGCCTTAACTCCAGTCAAGCATACCTAATACTAGCGTTATGACTGAGAGTTAAAAGGGGGTATGCCACATTTTCCATTCGAATCTAATTAAAATTGCATTAACGATCGTCCTCAGAAAAACATTCATTCAGGTCAAATAGTTCTTTTTTTGCCACCATTGAATGACTCTTTAAAGAAACATAAGAAAATTATTAGCTTAATTAAGAAGCTCAATTAGAAGTTTAGATTATGTTTTCTTTAGAGATAGATACTTAAGAGTTGTTCAATTCTAAAAACTAAATTAAGAAAAATGTTTTTTTTATCTAGCAATATTTTTTCATTGTGGAGAGAAATAACTAAACCCAATTATTCAATTTTTATTCAAATCTTAACATCCAGGTCTGGATCGTAACTGGTAATATCAAAGAGGATATCAATAAAAATAAAAACATTCAAAATGTTGCTGCATTGCTGGGATGAATATGCCGAGTACATGGTGTTTTGACTACAAAACTCGAGGGCTGATACTAAATCTCGTAGATAATTCATAGGAATCCCAGAGAAAACGCCAAAATCATAAACAAGGACACAAACCAGGCAAAATAGTAGGACAACATATATTCCGGAGTAAGGTCTCTGAGCATGACGAATCTCAAGCGATACAAATTATAAATTATATCCTCAAGACGAAAAAAATAATTAAGGCCATATCAAAGCACTTAAGAAAATCTGGAAGGGGAATAGCGCTTGCATTACGGCTTCTAAAAATTTGTCTCCTGAGACGAGTCACGTATAAATCTCCAAGCTCGAGAGAAACAGAAAAAATTCCAAGCAAAAAGAAAAAAAACATTTCCTCGCAACACCACAGATTTGTTTCATTAAGCGACGAGAGTCGTTTGGGAGGGCAAGCCATACGAAGCGGGAAATAAGCATACACTCTCGAGAAACGAAGTTTTTGAAAAAAATAAGAAGAAAAAAATAAGAAACCTTCAAATATCCTCGAATCCTCGCACAGTTTCCAATCGGAGGGGAGGGGGTATAATTAGGAAGTATCTTATCAAACTCTCGGTCGCCTCTCAATCCGCATAAACTTGAAAGCACTCTCCTCTCCCAACTTCTGCGAACATTCCCCATGATCATCTCCAGGCTAGGGACTGAAGAAGGGCGGAATAATAAGGTGAGGGAAACACGTTAAGAGAGGGTGGTTCCGACCCGAAAACTGCAGAGTAAAAAAATTAAAATAAAATAAAAAAGAATTCCGACCTCGATTTTCCTCACGCCCCATTTTTTAAGGGATGAAAAATAAAGTATCAAGTGTGAGACAAATATATCCAAACTGAGCCTCGCCCCAGTCTAAGTTCCACATCAAACTTATAAGCGCAAAGGTCGAGAGGCATCAGGACCACTCTGCTCAGTAATTTTGTTGAAATGTCCTATTATTATTATATTAATCTACCGGTTAATGTAGATCTAAATAGAAGTGAGAGCACATTCTCTAGATTTTCTCATTCTCAGAGCTCTATCTAACTACACAATTTAATTCTTTATCTCAGCACGTCCTACAATTCCATCATCTCGTCCAAAAATATATTCTCTTTCTTCCTCTTCTTTGCTTACCCAACATCCTCCCCTCTATCACGGCCTTCAGCAACCCTATCCCCTCACGACCTACCCTCCAGTCACCTACTCTGCCTCCTCCTAATATCCTCCGCGAATTTCCTCACCCACAATACCAAAAACCTCCTCGATTATTTTTTTTGTCAAACTGCACTTTCTTGATTCTCATCCACGCCCACATCTCAAACTCCTGCAACCTATTCTCCTTTTCCTTTCTCAGAGTCCACGTTCCCGCCACAGAGGTAGTGCAGTAATGTCCCAAGGTCAAAGTAAATCGTTTTGTTCATCAATAGAAATACTTTATTCAACATTATATCGTAAACCCTTATGATTGACAAGTTAATAAGTTTTTGTTGTAAATGGTTGTATATTAATTCTTATTTGTCGTTAAAATAAACCATTTTGAAAATCATGTTAACTGTAAAGTGCATGGTATCCATAAAAGCCTTTTCCATATGCTGTAGAAAGATACCTTAAAGCTTTCACATCGATTTGGTCCACAACTCTATCAAGGAATAGCAAACACTGAAATATTTGATACGGAGAACTACTCTACTCAGTAATATCTTACTTCCCAAAAAATCGTTTGTTTGTCAACGCAAATAATCTGTTGTATTTCACGCGTTTTTACTTCCCTCACGGCGAAATAATTCATTCTGTTATTCTATTATTCCTTGGCCTACTAATCAATATGAAAATTCTTGCACGAGCGTTCCTCTTAGGTAGGCCAATACTGCTGGTCTCTAATCTGTCGTGGCATACCTATTTGCATTGATTTCTCAATAAGCTCCTCATACATTCTGTATCTCCAAATTTAGTCACTGCAATTCCAATTCGCGGAAGATTAGTCAATCTATCTTCTTTCAATGCCCCATATTTTGAGAGAAACTCCACCCAATGAATTAAAAAATTAATAGAATAACAAAATACGGTGAGAATATATGTAAATACGTCTGCCCACCGCAGTCTTTCTTCTACACCATTCTCACGCACGCGTAATTTTGCACCATTCAGCCGTTAAAAAAATCCCAAAAAGTTTCAGGTTTCACGGTTTACCAAGTTGGCAGGCACCCAAAGGATTAGAGGCACGAGAAAGACACACCTGGAGACTTAAGTGAAAATGAAATAAAAAATATAACAGAACAATCCAACTCAATTCTTCTAACACACCATTCTGGGAGAAACACTTACGGGATAACTGAAAAGTAGAGAAATTAAAGAAGAAGTGAAGAGAACATAGCCTACATTCTCTCTTTGCCTAGTTCTACACACAAGTGCACAGTTATACACGTACCATTTTAACCAAAACCTATTGTATTTATTACAACAACAAATATTCACCAACGTACCATTTATACCAACACCAATATCGAGGACGTCCTCACCAGATAACCCGAAATTCATTAGGATCGAGTCCCGCCTGGGTGGCTTTTTCTTCACTCAGGGCATGGGCTAATTCAAAGAAAGGACTACTTAGACCTAAATTCGCTCGAAATAAGGATGGCATTATTATACTTATTATTTTAATAGCTCAAATTCCTTGGGGTAATACAAGATATCCAACATTTAGCCGTCGAAAAACTCACTGACACGGCCAGGTTACCACGATTGCCCATGTGAGTGAACACCCTGGAAGGATGGATGGTACAAGAGGGCGGTTTCAAACGGATTAATCCGATATACAACCTACAGTCGGCCGCGGTTTCGATGGGTTCTAAAATCCTCGCCTACTTAACCAATGGTTGCGGGTTCCAGTTCCACCTGAGTGAATTTTTCACCGCTCAAGACAAAGTAGTTTGTATTCGTCCGTTGTTACTTGCTAAAACACCCGATGTAAAAGACCGGTAGATCTGTATTCGGGAATGTAGAAATAAAAAAAATAGTCCACCTCAATTGTTTCAACAACCTACGCACAGTGAGAAAATTCCCGTAATAATTATAAAAAAAAAAAGAAAAAGGATGAAATTATCTGAACCCTTACCAACGGCCCACTCTTCCCCTACCTCCACACCAATCCCATTCAAGCGCAATTTTCTCGGACAAAGCGAGAAAGAGAGCATTTTGAGAGCGTCTCAGTCCATTCCCGCGGCTCATTACGTGTCGCACTTCCCCCATCGCATTGATTGACGCAGTAGCGGCGGCAGTGCCGGGATCCCCTTTCCCACTTCAACATCGGGGTCGATTCCTACCCCCTTCCAAACCATCCCCCCAACCTAAATCCTCCCTTCGAATACCCTCTCCCTCGCCACCCCCGCCCCTAAAACGATCCTCTCCCACTATCTCCCTTCTAGCTAACCCCACTCTCCTCCCATCTACCCCCCTCCCCCCACAGCAATTTTCCTTTAAAAACCTCCTCCACCCCCACGACAAGAAATAATCTCGGTGATAATAATGGGGAAGTCAAGGGAGCCCATGGTGGGGCGAGAGGGGGGTGGTTGCGTCCCGCCTCGGGGGCAGAGTGAAGAGAGAATATAGAGGGAGAAGTGCGAAAGGGAAGTAAGAGAGAATAAGAAATGAGGCGAAAGGCATAGCATTATTTACGCGAAGGCTATGAATGGCACGTAAGAGATCAATACCGGTTGGTTAGTAATCTGAGGAGGCGACCGACCACTTAGGCTTTTGAGGACAAGTGGGAAGGTTCAAGAGGAGAGCACTTGATAAGTATGAAGGATTTTTCTTTCCATTTCCCACTCTACCGCCTCAATTGTTGACCACATTGTCGCCTTTGACGACGCCAAACTGATTGGCAGAACCAACTGCTACTGGGACCGATTACTAAGGAGGCTCAGGCTATTGAGATCAGGCTGGAAAGACAGATTTGTAACCGAGACGCGGGATACGGATTAAAGCCAAACCTGGAAACCTGTCCTGGCATTAATCACCTTGATAACTATGGCAGAGCTAGTCATCGAAACGTCGGTAACTGAACTCCTGACCCGGTTGGAAACCCGTGAATAATTTACTTACGCTGACAAGTAAATTTAAATTAAAGATAAATACAAATTTTCAACAACAGCAGAGGAATTTGGGCTCCTATGCACACATTTCGGTCGGTACATGGACTGGAAATCCTGGACTTTGACCACTTGGGCAATAACACTTGGACATGAACACTTGGTCTTCAACTTTGGACAACACGCATGTGTTCACGGGATTAAAAAAATACCTGTCGATGATCACCTGGATCACCGAAATGCATACATAGGAACTTAACTTCTTCTTCTGTTATTGACAATTTGGATTTATCTTAAATTTAAAGTGGGCAGGTTGGTAAGGGAAGGCATTTGTAGAAAATAGAAGAAGGGTGGAAAGAAACCCGGTCTCGGAATGCGCATGCTCTTCACGAAAAAAGCCGAGGGGTCACAGTTTACTGTCTCATCCGACAAACGGGTTACGTACTACACTTGAAGAGCTCTCCATTAAGTACTTAAGTATGGATGGGGATTTCCACTAATAAAACTTCTCTACTGCCAGATTTCGAACCCGGACCTCAAGGATGAGAATCCAGCACCGTTTCAATCGTACCAACCCGATCCCCGATCAGTAACGATATCGAAATTTGCAAGGCAAACAACATAAGAAACAGGTCATTCCTGGAGAATGAGCATCACTTGGCATACGCCCAAGAGTCGGATTACATTTGTTATCCATTATATACTCGTATTATATTGTATACTTAATGAACATATTATGCTCTAAAAATTGAAACAAATCAATTTGTAAGACTTTTATTACGTCTTACTCTTAATGTGATCATTAAGTTACCATTAGGGAGATTAAAACACCAAAGAGAGAAATTTCAGCATGGAAGTTCACGTTTAGAGACTAGAATTCAAATACGGATCTCTCGATCGTCGTTATAATGCATTAGCTAGGTACACCACCAATTTCTGTGGTTTACGGATAATGTTTTGAGCGAGTTTGTATACGCCAGATATTCGCAGTGAATATGATCTCTGGAAGAATACTTATAGGTGAAACCCACGATCTTCATCATGATAGAGCTCAGAACTATGATAAAAGCAAGGGACGATCTAATTTCGACTCATACTTAATTTAAACATGAATTTTGGCATGCTAAGAATAGTTTACGACAAAATTGAGAAAAATTTAACCGAGGACTCCAAACTACAAATTCAAGTGAATATCAATTTCTGGTTTCATTTTGATAAATCGCTGAATAATGAAATTAAAGAGGTGTACTTTCCCGCAATTATGTTTCAACACTGACCCTGTTTTTATGAATTCGATGATAATCAGGTAGCAGTTCAGAAAATGCATTTTTCATCGCCACGTTACAGGTTCGACATTACCAGTCATCAAAATCAGTTTGATGCAATTCTCCACTTCATTATATTTACTTCTAACCACATACTCCCAATGCAATGTCTTTTTTATTTTCAATCACTATTTGCTTCAATTTTTCTTCTCACATAAAGCATTCATTATCAAATTAAATTAAAGTAATGAAAATAGGATCCCTTATCATCATCAACGGCCGTTCAATCCTAAGATTGGTTGAATTTAGACCTCCATCTTGCCCTATCTATTGCTACTTTTCTTACTCTCTGGTAGTTCATTTTATGCACTTTCTTCTTTATTTGGTCTAAGTATTTATCCCATGGCCTTCTTCTAGAGGCTTTTCCGTCTATTTTCCATTCAATCATATTCTTGAAAAACCTAATATGCCTCAGGGCGTGCCCAATCTATCAGGTCCTTCTTTTCTCTATATTGTTCTATATGGTCCTTTCTTCTTCTACTCTTCTGTAATCTTCTTCATTTCTTATTCAGATCCACACATCCGTCCATTTGATATTCAGCATTCTCCTCCACTACCAGGTTTCGAATGCTTCTAATCTTTTCTGGTCTGTTTTTCCAATTGTCCATATTTCCGATCCATAGAGTGCCACGCTCCACTCAAATGTTTCTCCGTAATCTTTCCGCGTTCATTGTCCCATCTCCTTTAAACACAATAGTTACATTTTCATTATGATGAAAATAGGATAAAGCATATGAAAATGAGTTAAAAAATAAGGAAGCAGTACCTTAAAACATCTGTGTGTATTGTTTCTTCACTAAATGGCTCAGAGACGTGGGTCATTAGAAAGCTGAATCAGATATAAATAAAAAGGCTTTCAAAACTTGGTGCTGACGGCGGATGCTGAATATGAAATGGACGGAAAAATAAAGAGAAAATGACAAGACAAATAAGAGAGGAGAAAACCATATAGCTAACTATCAGGAATACAGCGTCCAGATAGGCTACACTTCGAGACAATCTACGCCACAGCTTACGCCAGTTACGGCCAATTTAACATATTCTCTCCGACCAACAAACAAAACCATGCCTTGGATGTGGAAAAATTACACAGGCGGGACTCGAAACTGCGACCTTCAGGGTAGGTAGGCTAGGACGTTGCCTCGCCGCCACTGAGGCAGTAATTAAAAGGTTGTTAAGGGAGAGCATAGAATGGAATACGGGAGTCGACCAATCTTAAGAACGAATGATAAATAATGATGAAAACGAATATTGAAGTTTACAACTATTTACTTATAATTTCCATAATTTTACAGTCATGGGATATAACGATAGAAAGAGAAGAAGTGAGAGCAAGTAGCCTGACATTGGGAATGGAGGGAAGAGCATAAAGGGGAAGCATTAAGGGGGAGTATTGAGAGAAAGAGGGAGAAGAAGAAATGAGACGAAAGTAAATGGGAGATTGAGAGAAAGAGAGAGCGAGGATTTTTCAAAATGAGATTCCGAAAAAAAAAAGTCAAAGAGAGAAAGAGTGGAATGAGATCGTTCCGGTTATTTTGAAAGGAATGTAGTGAAGAGTTTGGGGGAGGGTAGGGGGAGTGGAAGAGGCGGGAAATGGCATGGTGGGGGTGGATACATACATATATATAAAAGGAAGGAAGCCGGAGGAGTAGGAGGAGTAGTGTGGCACTGGGTGGCGGTGGTTCGAGAGGGCGACTAATGAGTGCTGGGGGCCTGAATCTGAAAGGCTCTTTCTCCCTATTTCTTAACCCCACCATCTCTTTCTCTTCCCCCACTCGCATACTATTCCCTCCCCATCAACCCCTCTGTCTTTCCCTAACCAGCCCACCACCCATTCAGCCAGACCCACCCAACAACCACCCCACGCAGAAGAAATCCTCCCAAAGTGGCGGCGAACGGGGCGGCGAACGGGGCGGCGTTGGGCATAAGCCGGACCCACTTCGAAAGACTGCGCGGATATCCTTGGAGAAAATGTTAGGGGAGTGAGGGGTTAGGAGAGGAGGAGATGGGGGACCCACACACACAACTCTATAGGGTAGGGGTTGAGTTGTACCGGGGGGGAGAGGGTCAGTAGCCTCACCAGGGTGGTGCAGTACGGTGCCTCTAGAGACCTTTTAAAGACGGAGGGAAGAGAACCTCCACATTACGGAGAGATATCCCGCACGGCATTGAAGGAAATAAAAAAACAAGTGTGGGAAAGAGGAGAGAGAGAGAATGGCCGCTATTAAAACATCAGGCGGACGACGAGGAGGTGTTCCCTCCGAACTCCCACCTCCCCACCCAATTGGAATTTCGTAACGCTGGAATAATACAAGGAATCAAGCATCACACACAAGATCTGCCCCCGCCTCCTCCTCCTTCAATTCCAAGGCTCCACAAAAGGGGCTAATCTTCCGTGACGAAGTGTGTCTCTCTCTCGGGTAATATAAGGTTCCGTAATAATGGTGGGAGTGTTTAGCAGCCCTGTAATTCTCTCTCTACGGAACGCACAGTTTTTTTTCGCCAAGCGTTCGAAAAATGCTACGACCCCCCGATAACACATTCTAAAATAAATGCACCCGGAGTTTTTTAGCGTAAAATAAAAGGGTTGGCCAGAATTTTTATTTAAAGAAGCAGAGTTCTATCGCTGTTTGCATAAGATAACACTTTAAAGAACAAAAAAAAGACATTAAATGGCTAAATATCCCTAATTTCAGGTTTAGAATGCCTTTTACAGTAATAACAATGAATTAAGACCACAAATTAAAATGAACGGGCTCTTGGACTGTTGAACTAATTAAATACTCTTGACATTCAATACCATTTGCTCAAGAAATCATTTGTAAGATTACTAGAAAAATATTCATTAGCTAAACATCACTAAATACCGGTTTTTTAATATCTGGTTAATTATTTTTTAGCACTGATTCCCGTGGTAGATGGGTCCCTCTTCATAATTTCTCTCTTCATTTAACAGTTTAATACTGTCACTGTCGTCATTTCCTCTTGTGAATTACAGGAAAATTACTTCTTTCTGTAAATTGCTATGTACCATCCCTCTCCTGTCATTAAAGTAAATTATTTGAAGTACGTTGTAAACTTTGAAGCACATGGTAAACAAAGATAGACCGGTTCCTAGGGTACAGTGTCACACAGCTTTCATATCGATTTGGTAATTCCCATAACTGCATATATATTTTTTTCAAGATGGCCGCCAGTAGAACGACACGTGCATCTCTCGCTCCTCTGCCTTTTAGTGTTTTTGTGATTGAATCGCTACTCTGTGAGAATATTTCACTGCGTGTTTGTGCTCTTTGGTGTAGTGTTCACTCCCATTGTGTTAGCAACCAGTTAACTCAAGAATATTTCAGCTAAAGAAGGTATATTTTTTCCACCTTCTCATCCTGTGGCTTCTTCCGTCGCTGTCTTCGTTACCCCGGCGTTGTATTGTTGAGCTCCCGCCGACATCTTGGGTCCTCTCGGGTAAACCTCACACGCGCCCCTCGGTGTGGAACGGTCATCCTGCTCCTTGTGCTACTCTCTGGTGACGTCAGTCTCAACCCTGGCCCCTCTTGTGCCCTCCAAGTGCAGTTATACTATCAAAACACCCGAATCATCAAAAATAAACTAGACATTTGTGACAGTCATTCTCAGGAACTCTCCCAATTGGATATCATCGCCATAGCAGAAACCTGGCTCAACACTTCAGTCTCCGATTCTGAGTTATCTTTCCTAAGTTCCCACACTATTTATCGTCGAGATCGACCGTCCAGAGGTGGTGGAGTGCTGCTTGCTGTTAACACTCACTACCCATCCAAGCGCCGCCTGGACTTTGAGACGGACTGTGAGATCATTTGGAGTGAGATCTCACTATCCTCAGGTGAACCTTATAAGGCTAGGAAAATTTTCATTGGTTGTTTCTACCGGCCCCCAACCAGTGGCATTTCAACTCTAGAACTATGTCATGATTCCTTACTTAGAGCCATTAACCTTGGCCCTGTTATTCTGGTTGGTGACTTTAACCTATCAATTCGTTGGGACTCACCAACTACTGGTTGTCCTCATGACGCCTTCGATGACTATTTCATTCAAAATTTCATAAATGCTCTTGGCCTTTTCCAATACTGCCTCCACGGTACCCTAAACGCGGCAACACTGGACTTCGTTCTTTCCACCGTTGCCCCGGAGGCAGTCACCCCCGGGCGAAATATCTTCAACTCGGACCATGATTCCCTCGATGCAGTTTTCCTCCTCCCCCGTTCCAAGAAACACCGCAGGGTTCCTACTCCCCCCCCCCCTAAGCCTTTCCCTGCTTGGTCGAAGGCATGTTGGGACGAAATTAACCGCAGCCTCGACCTCATCCCCTGGAATGTGCTCACTTTCATGTCTCCAGAAGAAGGTGTGGACTTTATTTACACTATCCTTGAGAGTGCGGGTAAATATTTTGTGTCCATGATCAAACTCAAGTCCAAAAAGTTCCCTCCTTGGTACAAAACCAGATACCATTCACACTCTTGAAAAAAAGAATCGTTCTTGAAATCTGTATAGAGCTTTCCCGAATGAGAACACTCTGAAATCATTCAACGATATCCGTCGCTGCTCTAAGAAGCTAATCCGCCGTGATCACAAAAATTACGTACTGGGCCTTTCCATTTCCTCCAAACCAAAAATATTCTGGTCCTTTATAAATAGTCGCCGTAATCGGCCGCGCATTCCCCTTGAGTTTTCATATGAAAATGTGAATGCGGCGGGTCAAGATAGACCAAACTTATTTAATTAATTCTTTACAGATTGCCTGGCCCCTTTATCTAATCTCCCCATTAATCGTGATCACTTCCTCACTCCAATTCGTGACCACTCCTTATCCATGATCAAGACATCCTCGTGAGGTATTTGAGTATCTGTTTAAAATCCCTCTCCATCGTGCTTCTGGTCCCGATGTCCTCAGTCCCATACTCATCAAACACTGTGCATTCTCCCTCTCCCTCCCTCTTTAACCATTGCTTTTCCCTCGGCTCATTTCCTTCCCAATGGAAAATCGCAAACATCATTCCCATTCATAAAAATGACCCTAAAGATGAAGTTTCTAACTATAGCCCAGTATCTTTAATACCAATACTATCTTCAGTTTGTGAAAGGATTAGCCTTAACAGACTCTACTATTTTACTTCCCCTTTTCTGTCCAAGAATCAACATGGTTTCTTCCCTGGCCGCTCCTGCCTGACCAACATAGCAGTTTTTCAGTACCATTCAGTCAATTGCATTTCCAACAAAACCCAACCTGATGCTATTTTCTTAGATTTCTCAAAGGCCTTCGACTCTCTAGACCACTCTCTTCTCCTTCACAAACTTTCTCATCGATTTAACCTGAATGGTAATTTCCTAAACTTAGTTTACTCCTTCGTCAGCAACAGATCCCAGCGGGTAATACTTACTGGCTCCTCATCCCACTGGTCAGCTGTAATGTCTGGGGTTCCCCAGGGAAGTGTTCTCGGACCATATATTTTTAATCTTTTCATAGATGATCTGGCCTCCCTAGTTCCCTCTCCACAAGCTTATACCCTTCTTTACGCAGATGACTGCAAATGTTTAAGAAAATCCACAATTTCAAGGACTGTTGTGATCTTCAGGAAGCCTAAAACACGGTCTCTCAGTGTGGTGCAATACTTGAAATCTCAAATTAAACCCAAGAAAATTCAATGTTATATCTATTTCCCTAAAAAAATCCCCCATTGATTTCAGTTACAAAGTAAACTCACAAAATCTCAATCGTGTCTCCTCCATTAAAGACCTCGGCGTTTTGATGGACTACAAGCTCAACTACTCTGACCATATCCTTGCAGTTAAAAATAAAGCTATGTCTCTGCTTGGCCTCCTCTACCGCTTCACACAAATTGCAGATCCACTAGCCTTACGGTCATATTTTTCGACTATTGTCATCCCAATAATCACGTATTGCTCCCCAATCTCTTCCATATCAGCTCCTTCTAACATTCTGACCCATACTCCTTTCTGCAAGATAGTTAAATACAGTCTCTCATTTTCGAAATATGCCAACTAAAACTATTATGCATACACTATCTATTCTTAATCTCCCTAAATAATTTCTCAAATCTGACCTGAATCTCATCCACAGCATCCTTAACTCTGCTATTGACTGTCCAGAACTGATTGGCAGTATCAACATTAAAGTTCCATGTAGACCTATTCGCACACATTCGTTACTCCTAATGCCCATTCCCAGATTATCCTTGACCAAGCGCTCCCTCCTCTTCCGCCTCTCTTCCCTGATAAACTCACTTCCAGACAATATTGACCCGTTTTCACTTTCTTCCTACACCTTTAACAGCCGTTCTCTTTCGTATCTCACTGGCAATTTTTACTTGCTTCTTTCTTTTTATGTGTCTATTTTCAAACATTGTTACTGAGCTGATTGTTATTGTTTGAATGCATTCGTATATATTTTTCTTTTTTTGTTGTTGTTACATTGTACCACTGTAAATTGGCAAGCATGCTGTTAGTGGACATTTTTTATAAATAAATAAAATAAATAAATATACTGGAATTAAAAGAAAGTAATATTTGATACAGAGATTCACTCAGAACGTTGCGGAGAATAAAGAAGTTATCAAATCTATTCTAAAGTCAAGATTTACTCTCCAATTTTTAAGCAATGGGTCAAAAAAATTTCTTTGTATATGCATCATCTTAGAAGAAGACATGTTTCAATTACATTGGAAGAACTTTGTTACTTTATAAAAGAGGTTCGGATGAGTTCAAATGCTACATGAGGAAACTTTGAATGATAACCTTGAAAATACCTTAGTTTGACTGCGACTATAGAAATGGGTCACGTCAGAGGCTCAAGGGTCATTTATATTCTATCACCATGCATGGATTGTAGAGGAAAATACTATGAGGCTTCCCCTCCCCTTGCGCTATTCCTACGTTTCTTCGAGACAAAAGCTCGAAGCCAGCCTCAAAAAATAATGATACATAAAATAAGTAGTCTTGGTACATGCACATCTCTTGTCCTTTAAAGAGAACATTGTGTAATCCTTATTCAACCTTAAATTGCATTTTTTGCGATTTATTGAGAAGATTTTTATAAACATCCTATTATCCCATCTGTAGGAGTTTATTAATTGCAGCTTTGATTCATTATTAGTTTGGACTAGTCAGTCTCCATTAGGTTAAATATTATGATGAGAAAGGTCGTACTTTATCACATAAAGAATTTCCCACTGCCTGTACATAATTTTTCCGCCACCCGAATCTGCTTGAATTGAGAACTTTGCTTCAGCTTTCCTCAGGAAGAAGCCAGTGACAAAATTTATAATAGATACTGCTAAACATTCTATGGTAACTTTTCTTTTTCAATGCACACAAACGATATTTGTATAAGTCAACAATAGCCCCAATTTAGACAAGCAAGTTCGTCTAAAAGCCAAGCATCAAAATCTCATATTGTCGTACAAAAAAATTTATATCCGTTTGGGTATTTCAGTTTGCGTAAATATTAACATCCTTAGATTCAAATATCAAAATATTTTTATTATGTCTGTACTCCCACCAGATTTGCACAAGAAAACTGGAAAAAATTACGTACCACAAAAAAGTCGAACTTTTTGTTGCGATTTGCTCAAATTTTTTAATAGCATCTTCGTAAGATGTCATTATTCTTCAACTTCAACAATTATGTAATCATAAATAAGACGCAGGTATTAATTTAACTTCTTCATCGATGTTCCCAGTGGGTCAAGAGCTAGCGGAAGCAGGAGTAAAATGGGTAATTATCCCCCTAGGAATGATAAACACGCCAATACCCTTCTTGATGAGGAAGCTGAATTTATGTTAAAATTCAAGTTACCATAATTACAAGGGTTTCTGAATTTTTTTCGAGTACTCACCGCGTTCGCTGTGCCTGCTGACATCAGTTTCATTAGTGTTCCAATGGGCGTCTTAGGGCTGAAGTAAACTTTGGTCAAGTCAAATATGCTTATTGCCACATTTTTAAAATTAAATAAAAAAGGAAGTACAAATGAAAACAACAACAACAAAGAGAATAAAAAAGTAACTGCGGCCACGACTTTCGGCACTTTCATCTGGAGGCAGTGTAACCAATTGTCTAAGACATCTGTGGATTTCATATCGTATGAATGGGGGTGGCATAGGCCCGCTATTTACCTTGTGCACAATGGGAAAAGCCTCCGCCAGGCCAACGAAAAAATTAATGCTACACAACAAAAATATTTCGTGGCGGTGGACGTTCAGCCGCTTGTGCCAATGGTTGCATGTATTTCATTTCTTTTAGCTTACATAGGACCTTCATTCTGTTCCTTTTACACTGATTGTACATACTCTTCCCGCCAAATCCTCTTTCATACGCTCGCTAAGCAGTAACAGTCTTCTCTGCTGAAATTCATTTTAAACATTTACGATTAATCTGGCTTCGTCGGATTTTATGTAGACTGGGTTCACCCCAGGCATGCTCAGTAATCACCGATAAACTGGCTGTACTTAGGTATTTTTGTAGACCCCTTGTTGTAACACAGCCGACAACGATGTCAGCAGGTACAAACAACGTGATGAACACCCAGAAAAAAGCAGAATCCGTCAAACGAACGCCGCGGGAACCTACGATTTAACATGAACGTATTTATTATAAATTCGCTATGTAAAATTGGATGATCCCATCACTTGATCACGTAAGAGAGTAAATGGTAGATGGAACGTGGTGACTACTAATTAGCTTTACGAGCCGGATGATGAGATAGCGCTTGGCTCATTCCTGCAGATGGTATTTAATTTCAATCGCTACAAACCCATGCATAACGCTATCCTTCCAATTATTTATTTATTTATTTGTTTACTTTTCCTTACGAAATTAGAATTAATCAGCAATGAGCAATAAGCCATTTTCACTCACTAATTGCTACCACTTTGCATGTAGCGTGTGTACGTCGGTATGATACCAATTGTATCCACATTAAAATTTATAGCGGACTGGAGCAGTTTCAAGTCATGCATTAGGCAGAAAGATTTCATCTCGAGAGGTTTTCACAATAATGGGACTTTCATAGCATTCCAGAGCCAAAACGTTTACTCCGCACGAAACGCAAGTTACCAGCTAAGTTAATAGTTTTCTTTTGCGGTTTAATGCAATTTTCATCAATTATAAACTCCGTTCGTGAACACGTGGATACTTTCCGGCGGGAATTAATGACTGGAAATGATTTTCGCTCATTAACACTAGAAGTTCACTAGTTATTAAGTAAAAACAGGAAAAAAATTCCACCGCACAAAATGTTTTATCACAGATATTTAATCTGATCCTGCCTCGTTATAAATATTACGTAACACGCAATTATAATTCCTAATCGTTATTCACTTGGGATATCTTATGACTAAATAAACCACCGATGGCCACACCACGCCTGGGATGAAATCCCCCATAACGAAGACCAAACAAATCAAATTGAAGTAATTTCCTCATCAAGTTCCCGATATATGTATTTTAGCGTCCACTTTGATATTTCCAAATATTTATCATTTCAATACTTAATTATTAACAAAGTGTAAATTTAATTTAAAACATGTATTACCACTCGTTCAACAACCTTTTTTTAGACACTGCATCGTTGGTTAAACCGCAAGCAAATATTGCTCTTTTCCTTTTGTAAGTACGTATTCGTTACGGAGCGCACTCATTTGAATGTTACACAGAAGTGTAAGTGATTCCTATGGAAAATATGAAAAAAAAATATTGTGAAATTGAATTACGCCACGTTTAATTTTATCATATTTCGATATATTAAGAGCCTACCCTGGAAACATTCCGCTGCATATTCCACATTAACTCTCCTGCTGAGTCCTCCAGCGCTGTCGATATGATTAACGAACGGAATTCGGTTGTCCCTACTCCTTTAGTAATTAACCCTCGCGGAACTTCATTGCCAACTCAACCGAATTTAGTGTTATGGGAGAATTCTGAATACCATACGGATGGATGGAATCAGTGATTTAGAGGATCTGAAAAGACTAGCGATTAACATAAAATTTCGTGAAATTTTTCAGGAAAATGTTACGTGGGAGACAGAGACAAACTTAGTGGACACATTTTGAGATATAACAACCTCTTTAAAACAATTATGGAAGTAGAAATTAATGGTAATAATTAAAGGGAATAAAATACCTCAGGGAATACAGGCAATAGAGAGTGTGCTAGAGAGCTGCACAAACCAATCTTCGGGTTGCTGACTGGTAATAATAATGACACACGTTAGAAGACTTGTTTGATAATATCTATGTAATAGGCAACATGCGGAATTATCAATAATATTGGATAGTCTACCGATTTAAATTAGGTTTAAAAGGAAGTCAGAACAAATCCTCTCGATTATTACATGTGCAGGGCCTTATCTACCATTAGCATTTATTTAGTCAACTCAGCATAATTCCAATCCTACTACATACCGTCATTAAAACCTATGTCTAGATGATTCCTTTTCATGACCTCTTTTTATTATTATTTATTTTCCTCTTCTTCTTTCAGGAGATATAGGTCAAATGAGTTTGAATTTTTCATTATTTATTACTCTTAGCCAACGTTTCGCATTTCTATCTATAATGCTTCAGCAGGGCTACAATGAAAATATGGAAACATCGCCAAATTAAGCAAAATTCATTATAACCTAATATGCTTTAACAACACTTAATTATATTTTGATTTTTGAAAAAACCTTAATATACAACAATTGAAACAAACAATAAATATAGTCAAGCAATTAATTTGGAAGGAACTCTCTCTGAGGCAAGTTGAAAAATGAAATGTTTATAAACTTTTTAACAAAATTTGTAAAAATAACTGTAAACTATATTCCATTGATGTGAAAACGCCGCATATTTTCAATGTAGCCCTGATAAAGCATAGATAAATATGCGAAACGTGGGCGAAGAGTAATAAATATTTTAAAAAATCCAACTTATTTGACCTATAACTCCTGAAAGAAGAAGAAAAAAATAAATAATAAAACCTACATACTTTCTTTCCCCTCCCTGCTTACCTAAAATCCTCCCCTCTATCACAGCCTTAAACAACCCTTAGCTCCTCATTACCAGCCACTCTAGCTCTTCCTTATCTCATCCAGAGGTTTTGTTTCCTCACCAATCAAAACAAGCAGTTCCTCGCTTGTCCTTCTTTCTGTCCAATAAGTATCCGTAAGAAAGGAAAAATAAATTTTAAATTTGGTACGTAGGTATTCGTTGTAAATCACTTGAACTGTTAGTGCTGATCAATCAGCACGAAGGTATACCTCGATTTATTAGCTTGAATATATACCTACTTTCACAACTGTTTGACAGATTTGGTTTTTTAAGCATGCAATGGCATATTTCAGTAGACTGAGTTCCACACAGGTAAATGTCATGTTAAATCTAACACAATCCTGTGTTATGGAAAGAATTATCGAGGAAGGTAAAAACAGAAATCCATTTTGAAAATTATGTGGGATGAAAAATAAAGACTGAGAAGCTGAAAGTAGATCTAAGTGGAGAGTTCCAGAATGGCAATTGTCAAATTGACGGCTACCGACGATAACGATGAGCTAAATAATAGTTTCTTCTCCTGATATTGGCAACTTGGAGGATTGGAGGAGGAAAAAAAAACAAACATTTTAGCCAAAAACTTTCAAGAATCACTCCGTTATCATTATCAAGCATTAACTACCAAACGAGTGCAACGGTTTGAGAGCTCTATCACCTTTGTTGACCTGCAATAGGATTCCTTGATGAAGAGGTATGTAGTTATTGAAGGTTTATATTTTTTTGCCAAATCCACTCCACAATTCAGTGACCAACGCAACCCATTTTCTTTCCGGAGCCATCTTATTTTTTTTTAAGTGGAATGGAAGTTGCGTGGCCCAATGGAAGGAAGGTCAAGTGAGAGAAAGCAGCGAGAAGGAGTAGAGAGAGCGAGAAAACGAGGAGTCGAGAAGTGTTTTCCACTCCAGTGGAAGGAGGCCCCGCGCCGGAAGGAGTGTGTCTTGCACCGAAAGAAAGAAGAAATGGAGAAATAAGGAGTCGGGATGGGACGCCCCACCCACCCCCTCCTCATGCCTTCCACCCTTACCAAGAGATGAGGCAAGATTTTTTTACAAGCGTAATTGTGTGCTCTTGGAGCCAAAACGGGAGCGCGGGAAAGGTTTACCTTTGCGCCGAGGAGTGGAATGCCACGCCTTCTTAAGTCTCTCTCTCCATCGTCCACTCGGACGAAAATAAGCAAAAAAGAGCGACTCCCTCGAGGATTCTCGCTCCCTTTCGTTAATTTTTTTGTGGCCTAACTGTCGCGACTCATTAGCGGCCGACGTCACTCTTTAGGAAACAAAAACAAAAAAGCCCGAGCCTTAAATGAAATCATGATCATCGAAACTGAATGAGGAGCCGGATCTCCGGCACACCTACTTGGAGGAGTGTGGTTCTAATTCTTCCTATACTCCAGAAGAAAAAGCTTTGTCTATATCTGATAGATATTCCTAGCGGCAAAACTTTTAAATGTTGGCAGATGATTACTTTAGAATGCTAAGAAGAATAAACCAGCAAAAAACTTTGCGGAAAAATACCATTCACAGAAAAGTCCAGCTTTTAGGACATTTATTTAAACATCAGGGACTCCTGATGAGAATACTAGAGGGACATGTGAATGGGAAATGATCCAGAAGGAGAACATGACTACAATTTCAATGGCAGATCATGATAGAGTGGGGTGCAGGAATAATCAAGAGATGGTTAGGAGGTCACGGAGAAGTGAAAATTCGAACGTCCATCAACCAAACTGTTACCACCCAATTTTCGGATTGATTACCAAAGAGAGAGAAAGAGAGAGGCAATCATTAGGAGGAGAAGAATACCTTTGACGAAATATATTCTTACATGATTCCTTTTCATGACCTCTTTTTTATTATGTTTATTTTTTCTTTCAGAAGGTAAAGCTGTATTAATTTAACTACATACAAAAAACTGTAAACCATATTCCATTGATGTACAATACGCCCAATAATTTTCATTGTAGGCCTAAAGAAGCATATATATGTACAAATGCGAAACGTCGGCAAAGAGTAATAAATATTGTTCAAGTTTATAGACCTATATCTCCTGAAAGAAGAAAAGAATAATACATAATATAATCTTAGAAGTAACGGTGGCAGTAAATTTCTGTCTAACATGCTTCAAATACTAGGGCTACATCGTCAAAATGAAACCTAAAGAAGTTTGAATTTAATGCACGTGTTTGACGGGAAAGCTTGAATTCTTTCAATTATATTGCAACTTACAGCATTATAGATGGCAAAAGTGCTGCTCTATTTTCCTATTCTTAGACTCTAAAATGGGCAGATCTTTATGGCAAGTAATATAAGGGATTATAAGATAATTGACGGGCGAGTTGAACAAAATGAGAAAATGTGAAGGAGAAAATATATCCCTTAAACGTCCGTCATCCCGGAGACAGTGTGCTTACGGCTAATACTAAATGCGGTGTGCGTAGAATTTGTTTCCTTTCAATAGTAGAACTTGGTGTGAAATAGCCATACAATTACATGAGCTGGAGGCCGAACTGGCAAAATGTGTAAGAGACAACAGTAAGCGGAGATATAAGGAACCGAAATATCTATCGAGTGCATCCGATACTCATAGGCAAATATTGCAACGTATGTTTTGTAAAAAAGTATGCGATGCTTGAAGAATAGAATCGTGATCTATTACGACAGAGGATATCAAACGGTTTTTTCTACAAACCACTCAAACGTCATACTTAAGCGGTTGACAATTAGAATTGATACTTTAGTGGTTTGTGAAAAATTATGAAAACAAAAACTTTTTGCTTTTCTGCAATGCCACAAAGATGCTTCAGAACAAATCAAATTAGCTGGCTAACTAGGGATTACGCAAGTTGTTTTCGATTTTAATTTAGAAAAAAGACTCGGACATAAGTCCTTGCAATGGAGGGAGAAGGAGGTTCGATAGGATAAATCAAAGTAGGCGAATGGAGCTAGTTAATTAGGGGCGTGGTATAACGAAGGCCACGATAGAGAAGAAATTGTAAAAAGAGGGAAAAAGAGAGGAGAAAAATATAGGCACCTAGGATGTTATAAATAGAGGAAGAAATAATGCTAAACTGAAGAAAAAGATCACGCGAAAAAGTGTTGCAACCCTAACAAGGCAGTTGCGTACCAGGAATGGGCGGAAGGGCCAATCTACCCCCTTGAGGCACTTTTTACTGGAAAATATTTGTGATTAGAGAAAATTATTAACTCTTAGTAATAATAAAAAGAATAAACTTTCAAATTCCCTCAGAGTTAACTCCTACTATCAGTTACATTTACGATTATGGAACCATTCTATATTAACTACAAGCTATTAAATAAGGAACAAAGCAGAGTTTGATAGCATCATGAATGATTTTTAAGTTAACAAGCTTGATTGTAAGTTTTTTAATATTGTATTTTAATTTATAACCATTCAAACTAAAATTATATATTCAGAATTAGTTTTCAAATTGGGTCTTTTATAGTTCTGATGTCCATAATCTATAACCACAAGTAAATTCTAAAAATGACAGAACGCCCCGACCTACTCAAACTGAAGATAAACCAATGCATCATGGGTCAAGGGAGCGTAGCAATCTGAAACCTAAAGCAAAGTAAAACGTACTCTACCCGGTGTATGACAAAATAACAATATTAATACATGAATTGAAACTAAACTGATTCATTTGTTAAGAAAAATCTGGTACCTATTCAATAGATATTATTTAAGTTCTCGGGGTAGGAATGGAAGTGAATGATAAATAAGGCTACGGCCCGGAAGTATTGTTCCAAACCAATTGTTATTCGGGATTCCTCAGAGACATTTTTCATTCTTGACAAGCCGGGTATGAAAAATAAAAAATAAGCGAAATATGTTCGTGCTGGTAATTCAAAGGAAGTCCGCACACACATCCAGCAAGCCTGCACATGCCCATAATCCTGGCTCTTAGGTCTGGGAACATTCGTACACCTACAGCAGCGTTGCAGGAGCGAGAGAGAGAGAAAAATACTCACAGCGCAGGATTTGCGGGTTGGCATTTGCATTTGCCCCAAAGTTTCTTCGAAGACAGCTGACAGGTAAAACGTGTCCCACGAATGGAGGAGTGCAACAGAGATGTTATTCCCAGCATCTCTAAAAACTACTGACGAAGAATTCTAAAAATCCTTTACCGGACCCGAGTTAAAAGAAATAAAATCTGAAGCAAGAATGCAGCGCACACGCAGAATTATTTAAAAAAAAGAGGTTCATACAAAGGCAAAAGGAAATGCACCAGATGCGAATGACAATTATTAAAGATATTCCCAAACATTCCCCACAAACTTCATGTAGGTCGCGTTGGAGCGTTGACTAGACTAGTACTGGCTTTTCACTTTGTGGGTCTGGGTCCGAATCCCAGCGGTCTAGGCTATGTAGTTTTTCACGGTAGAATTATAATTCCTAATTGGTTACCATGAAGAGAGCGCCTCCAGTATAGTGCTCCGACCATCGGATTGGACGTTAAACTGGAGATCCTTTCGATCTTTTCGTTGATAGTTTCGTTCTCTCCACCCTTCTATCGTTCCCTAATAATAATGCCCCTCTTAAAAACTCTAACACCTATCTTTCACAGCGCAAATGACTAACGTTTGTCGGTTGCATGCTCAAAATAACCAACCAAAAAACTCAACTTCCTTCAGTCAGTGTCAAAAAGATATAATTGTGCCTTTTATTTTAAAGAATAACTGATATTCACAAGTTACATAATATTAAAATTCCTTCATGGGCGTTTAAAGACTGTCGGAGTTAAATAATATAAAATAAACTATTAATATAAAATGAATATAAACGCCAATAAAAAAGAAATCACTATTTCAACTTGACCCATAAAAATTGACAATAATAATTTTCTTCACTATTAATCAATCGGAGATAGATTATTCGAGTGAAAGGACATAATTATATGAAAACAGAATTGATATAATGGAAATTGATAATTAAATAAAAGTCATAATTCGATTGAATACTTGTGCAATAACGTAGAAAATCGTATTCGTATTGAACCAATAGACATTGGAGATTAGGAATTTACATATCTGTCACCTCGTATATGTGCGACATTATCCTTTGACTTTGGCTCCATGAACACCCTCTGAAAAACTAGGCTTTATTTCTTATTTCTTCCAAAAAAAACATTATTGGATTTTGGTGTCTCTTGCCTAGAAATTATTAAGTAAATCTATTGCAGGCTGAATAGTTATGGATACGACGGGGAAACGCTATGGACAATTAGACTGTAAGCCCCGACTATTTTCTAGTCCTAATCCCACGTAATGCTTAGTCAAGAGGGCTTACATGTCCTCCATGAGCGAGGACCGCCGAAAGCCGATCGTAAGCATCGAAAATTTTCTGCAGAAGGTGGACAGCTGGCCTGAGAACGATTGCATTGGATGTTTTTTCCTCGCATCCGAGCGAGAAAACAAGAACGATAACACTGGTGCTGTCAGTTTGCCGATAAAAGGAGACACCACGAGAATAACACAAGAGGCAGCGCTTTTTTTATTGGGAAGTGGGCGTGCATGCTTTAGGGTAGCGCGTGCGTGTTAGGGTGTTTGCGGGTGGTATAAGAAGAAAACGAGGGGCAATGGGAGGACAGATAGGGGAAAACGGTCGAAGGGAGTAGCAGAGAGATAACATCAGCCAAAGTACTCGGATATGCAGGTGATACGGGAGGGCTTGTACACGAGAGAGTGGATAGAGTTGAGACAAGTGAACGATGATTCGAACCGGCTCAAGGGAGGGTTATCGTCTCCAATGCATTGTGTTAGCCTCCCTGCCCCCCTGCTCAGACACTATACTTTGTCCCCCTTACACCTCCCATCACTTACCCTTCTCTCTATCCATGTCTCTGTCCTATGTACTATCCATTTCGGTAGTGCAGGAGAAAACGACACTATTTCCTCTACACTCATGCGTACATTGAATTTGGATAAATGGATGTCGCAATCATCGCAGATCTTCGAGTTGGTTCGATTATAAGTCGAAGTTTTATTTTGGGCCGAAATCATCGTTTAAAATTCGTGACTCAAGTATAAGGTGAAGAGAGTGAAGAGGTGAAAGAATTGTTTAATCTTCTTGTTTCGCGTTGGTTAAGCATTTTTACAATAAAAATGGCCTTGTAAACTGCATAAAGATCACAAAACGGAAGTATCAAGTGTATTTGCTAGTGATAATATTCTCCGTGGCTTATCAGGAGCTCATGCATATGGTTTTATGCACACAATTAGCAGAAATATTGGCCTCGAAAAAGTCGGCTTATTTAGTGACTCGAGTTTAAGTCGAAGGTAGGTTTTCATTGTCCGAAAAAAGGAAATTTCTCGACAAATATTCAAGTATATCTGGTCTTTCATGAATCAATCATAAATATCTAATTAATAGCAGTAGTTGCGTCGTTGTATGTAAATTTAACCTACTAATCTAGTTACTTTTGTACTTACTGTTTGCTACACGCAGACAGCACGTGGGACAAAATCACCAATTCGAGCCTAGTGTATTGGTGCTTAACTTCTGTTAACAAGCGGGAAATATATGTGCTTAAAACATATATAGAAACATATAAGAGTAAAAATAAGTGTTTCAATACAGTGGAACCTTGATATTGAAAGGTGTTTCCATATCGTGGTAGACTGTTGCCCAAACATTTGAATAAAATTCCGTCGAATCTTTTACAGAAACAAAAAGAAATTACTGAGGCCAATGTAATTATAGAATAACAGGAAAGAGAGAAAATAAAATCATGAAACCTCTTTTTGAAAACATGTAGCCACCAACCTACCCTAGAATGACTTACCAATGCAGTTCCAGTATTATGTGATTCATACAAATGTGTAAAAATATCTATGGTAAACCTTGTCACTAGCACGGAATCTACATCTGCATCCGCAATTCACATGTCAGGTGGGTTAGCTGACCAGTTAGTGGGTTATTTCGCACCCTTCATATTGTTTCTATAGGTAAAAGAGAGACCTACGTCACAGATTAGTGGAATTCCAGAAATGTTTTCACTGTTTCAGCCATCATTATTTATTCAGCAACCAAATCTATTTCTCGATTTGGTTCCAAAAAGTTACTAAGTAACCCCGTGGGCCTTGTAAAATGCATAAAGATCACAAAACGGTAGTATCAAGTGTATTTGCTAGTGATAATATTCTGATTATGTCACTTTTGCACCAGCTGTTTCTAGGCTATGATTCCGAATCTAAGTCATAATCGAAAAGTGATTGTCCTAACCATGCAATTGCGTAACTGTCTATTTCTTTATCTCCTTTGACCAAAGTTTTTGAACCCCTACTGTAAACTACCTAGTTAATTTTTTGGGTTTGGCACAATGGGCATCATTTGGGTTTTTTGTGAAAAAATCAAACACCTCGAATCTTCCATTCTGAGCCTAAGTGATTCATTATAATCAATAATGGATGTGAAGAAGAAACTTGCGTATGCAAAGGGTGAACAAAGTAATTGTTTATACGAAATGGTGTAATGTTAAGAATGAAGACGAAGGTTTCGAGTTGATGAGTGATGTAACTCAGATTCTCAATAGAGAGTTCAAGGGGCAGATATCTAACATTTTCCAAAAACTCTCTGTAAGTGAAGTGGCTACGCTGAGGTATGCCCCTATGACAACCTATGAAGTTTAGCGATCATTTTCGATGTACAAACTAATTTTGAGCGACCGTCGCACAACGTTCACTCTGGATTACATGGAAAATATCTTCACGTGTCGTCGAGGACGCGTCGTCGAGGCAATGAAACTGAAAGTGAATGAAAGTTATTTTCACTATTGGCATTTTAAATGATGCAAAAAAATAAAATCTCCTATCTAAAACTAATTTAACTTTAATTTTACCTTCCAAAAATAAAGATGGATATTTATCAGCAATTAAAATAATAGGGTTTAACTTTTTTCTTCCACAATTGCTGGTTATATAACGAAAAGTTATTCAGAATTAAAAAAAAAAATATTTTGTAAATTGTGGTTTTTCCCTTCTTCAAGTCCATATAACAACTCGAAAACCCATGAACCCATCTCTGGGATCTTTTTTCCAATAATTAAGTTAAATTTAGCAACTTTCTCACGAAGATACCTCAGACTTTAGAGACTTTTTTTGCAAAATTGAGGACCTTTTTTCCGCACTCTAATCATCACCCACTCATTCCTGACCAGACCCCATGCGTTTTACTTACCGAAAAGGTGTTCTCTAATTTATGCAACTAATAAATACCACTATTCCATGCTAATTATTTCGCCCATTGACCTGGAAACCACATGGCGTTAAATAAAAAATAGGTAAAACATGGAGAAAACATTTTTCTAGCTGATATAAATGTCATTTCAGCAAAAAACTATTAAAAAAAGGAAATGGTGGTCTATATGGTGGCGATAAGTCCTCGCCGACTAATCCTAAGGTTGGGAAACAAATGAATAAATACTGACATGAAATAGGTGGTACTGAAATATAGGAACCATAGTGTAGTAGTAGTAAAGTAGGTAGTCTTTGAGTTACTAGGAAATAACTATGTGTACTGAAGTCAAAATGCGTAAGTGAATTATAAACGGCGCTGCGGTTGGATCGTATGGCCGGAAAAAAGGGTCCATTAAAAATGTAATCGTGGAATACCTTCTACATATGTACCTTAATATTTTTTACCAATTGCTGAGGACGCTCATCAGTGAAAGCACTATTTTTTAAACAATACCAGTGGTAAGGTAGAATTCAGTATTTCTTTTGATTCACGCAGTCGTGGTGAAATCTTCTTTAATTGTTCGATATCAAAACAAATATGTAAAACAATCACAGAAAATAACTGCATGAGATCTAAAATGCCGACCCGAATATACCTACTCAAACCGATGAACATGAATAGCGAGTTGATATAAGTTATTACTCCAGGATGTTTTTGTACCCGAAGTAAAAAGCATCTCATTCTTCCTTCCCCACTTTCTCATCTCGTCCTCTAAAGGCGGTTGGAGTGATTTTTGTTTATTTACATATTTGCGTAAAAATTTGCAAACGAATTTTCATTAGTGAAATCTAGAGATAAAAGTGGAACAAATTTTGTTTTAAGAACTTGGTTTTGTTAGTAATTCAATGCTATTTTAACACGTAGCCTCATGGCACAAGACATATTTTGTAATAATTCGATTAAATATACGCCGATTTTCCTCTAAACGCGAAGCACATTTCTTATTATTATAGATGTTTCTAAAAATATCAAGGTGTCACATCGATTCCAATATTCGAAAACTACACATTTAAATATAATGTCATCTATATTTCGAATACCGCGCTGAAAACTCGTCATAACATGCTTCATTTGAGGAAAATATTCTAATTTAAAATTCTTGTATCATTTCCACTACTGCCTGAAAGGTCGGTTCCCATACATGAACAGATGCACTAAAATAAAATGTGGTTCAAGAATTTTTTTTCGACTTACCTAAAAAACAAATTAAAATTTACACTCAACCGCGATCACCGCTCCGGACACCTTAAACCCTTCTCTCTCGCGTGTCACGTGTCGATGATCATTCTATTTCCTTCCCCCATTACTCTTCCATACCCTGTCTTCCTCCAAGCCTATCCTCTTCTCACAAGCCTTTCCACCCCGCATGACATCAAGTCACGCTGCCGCACGATCCCTCATTCACTCATTTCGCTCAATGGATCCGTCCCCCGCGCTGATTGAGGGAAGCATAGACGAGGAGGTCAAGGGGCTAAGTAAAACGGAAAACACAGAGAGAGGTCAACGAGGTCGTCGCAGTGGAATGAACGGGAGAGGGAGGCTTATTCCACTAAGCTGAGCATCTGCTAAAACATGTGTCCAGAAGTCGCAAAAAAATGCGAAAAACTAAACACATCGTGAAAAAACGCCAGCAATCTAGGAGATCACATTACACTGTAGTTAACTATAAACTATTTCCCAACGTTTCCTCTACCATTATTCTACCTTTATAGTGGGTTCCTATGGACTGTTTTTCTTCAAAAACAACTTTCTCTATTTTAAGTTGTCACACCAATTTTTTCTTTGCCATCCGACGTTTCTTCTAACTGTGGCAAGTTTATCTCTTTCGATACGTAACAGTCTGTCACTTGTCAGTCTGTTTATATGCTTGTTTCATTCTTGCTTTTGTTTTATTATACAGTCCTTTATATTCTCTATTTTTCATGAATTCCTTATGTTTTCATTTATTTCTCTGCCTAACAGTGTCTTTCCAGCAATATTTTGAAGCATATTCAAATATGCAGTCTCTAATAGTCTTCAATTCTTGGTCCAGACTCGCCTTATCTAGTTTTCCATCGTTAGAGGCTGAATAACGTGTGCCAAAGAAAACGTGGCGAAGGGTATAAGTAGCTTGGTGGCGAAAGCTAATCAGATAATCAGCAACAATGTTGCAGTAAGTACCATGCATAATCCTTTTCAGGAGGAGAAAATATATTTAATACAGTTTCTTATCTTTCTTTTTTATGACTTAAGCCAAATTATGCCATAATCTTACGTATATTTCTATTTTTGAAAATACGGTCCGACATAGATTGAATTAGAGAGTAGATAGCGTCCTGACGCACGATAGTGGAGCCTGTTTTTTTACGAAAATTTATCCTAGTAACGCGGCATTCGCAACCAATTTTTTCATACGATTTAATAATATCATTATTATTTGGGATTTATTTCCATTTTCATGTTAAGAGACAAATCTTAAAATAGATACATATTTTTTTAAGGTGTGTTAACTGCACAACAATATCGAGCAATATAATGGTATCAATATTCCCTCGTTCTTTCGTACCTTACCGTTCCATCTACTCTCTTGTTTCATATATGGTCATAATGACCAAATAATCCAACAACACGGCCAAAAAGTAAGATTCCGGTCAGAAGAATAATTCATTTATTCGTTTTTATGCTCCAGATGGCAGGTTTCCTCATGAGCTCTTCCTCCTCCACTCCACTCTTCACTCAGCCAGACGCTTTGTGTCCGCGTATCTTCCGTCTATTTCAATGTCATCTAGAATTGGCTTCCTTTTCCTTACCCTACCCTGCTTTCCTTCCACCATTCCTTCTATACCCGTCGTCAACAGACAATTTCTTCGAAGGGAATTTCCAATCCAATTCCTCTTTCTTCTTCTAATCATTTCCATCAGAGTCCTTTCCTCGCCCACTCTCCTCAGTACCTCCTCGTTTCTCACTTTATCCTTCCAACTCACTTTTTCCATCTTCCTCCATATCCACATCTCTAGGGCTTCCAGTCGTTTTTCATCCTCCTTTTATTTTCTTTTTAAATTTGTCATTCGCCAGAAAAACATCTGATATTACATAGGAAATGAGATAGTTCCGATAAAGAAAGGATGCCGTTAAATGAGTGAACGAGACACTATCATGAAAAAAGTAATATTCAAACACTTCAGAGTTTGAGCAGGGATTATTTACTCAAGCCATTGAAAGAATCACAAGAGGAGTTGATTGATGAGATGACTCCGAGATGCATGACAGGTTTTGTCGTCGATTGCCAGTGATTTGAAAAGAAGTGTCATGAATCACTGACATACATAAGCTTTATCATGTTTCTAGGACATTTACCGCGCAGATTTCCGATGTATAGAGGTTTAAGGTATGATATTCTCAGAGCACCATTGCCATTCCGAATTTACTTTCTGAATTGTTGTTATCCATATAGTTCACATAATCAGGTATCAGTTCACAGAATATAATACAAATCCATTAATTAGGTATAAGGTAACTTAAAAGCTTATATCAGAAGAGTATATTTTCCTAATTTCAACGACAGAATCACAAACGTGGGAAGATTTTGCAACCTGGGTATTAGGATCACCGACGATAGAAGAAGAAACAAAAACATGTAGACTCGAGTAGAACAAGCGTAGAAGGCATGGTTCAACCTACAGAAATGTGAGATACCTTGGAGGCAATTATTCCTATTACTTAGAAGAGTCCATGAAAAGCTTGAAGTCCAGGCTTGGAAGTAAGAAGGAACATCAATTTTAACTTAGCTAAGCTCGCCGAAACTATTTACTTTGATAAAAAATATTCATAACACACGCACACCTTGGACTAAAACTTCGAAGTTTATATCTGGGGAGCACAAAGGTTTGGAATTACAGAAGGACTAGTAAAGGGGTGATTGCGTTTAGCAAATCAAAGAAAATAATATTGGAATTGTCACTCCAAATGTCGGGTCGTAAAAGGATACATATGTTCATCCAATAGTACCATCGTTTACCTCATGTAAACTTCTCAAATTAAAGTGCCATTAAATCAAAACCTTTAACATGAAAACATGTGTGAAGTATATCACTATCTCTGCTAATGAATGCAAAAGTATTTGTGTAAATAATCCTACAAACTATACATGCACTACGAGAGTATATCATGTCATTTTAAAAAAATCCGTAGCAAGTATTGATTGGAATACTGTGTTTAGTCTGAAAATTGTTTTATGCCAGAAATGGCAATATGCCGAGTGTATCTGATAAATGTAAATATAATTTTTGGAATGAGTCAAACATTGTAACAAACAGACCAAGATTAACAATATATAAACGTTACCATCTCTATATGGGGCCAAAGATTTTAAATATACTGCCCGCTGAAATTTAAAAAATTAAATTCTCAAAAAAATGTGCCAAAAACTGGCTTTTTTCTCAAGAAAATATTGAACATTTATTTTGATGGTATTTTCATTGGAACAATACTTATGTAACAGTAACTGCATTTATTTTTATGGCATAAATTTTTTTGTAATTTGCTGGTGGCTCAATTATGGTCTTATGACCTTGGAGACCACCTAAAGCTCCCGCTCTTTTGTTTGTTTGCAGTTTGTACTAATTTTTTTGGGAATAAATAAATTATTGTTATATTATTATTAATGCCATATCGTAAAACGATAACGAACCTCAGTTAAATCATAATCCAACTTGCTACAAATCCCAAGGGTTTGCATATAAAGTTTTTTATTTATTTATACATTCATCTCACGAATTAGATACGATAGCTTCAGCAAACCCAATGTTCGATGATAGGTTGTCAATGATGATAAGCTTACAAGAGAAAGAATAGTTCTAGGATCACATAATTGTGCGAAATTCAGAGTGAAAAAATCATTCGTATGGACTAGGATTCGAACCCATACCCCTCGATATCGCGTACAGTGTTCTAACCAGTTAAGGTACGTACCAAGGCGTTCTCTTTCACGGTGAATTCCATGGATGCTTTACATGAAGCAATGTCTGACCACAGGTACCAGGCATATAATGTCAAAAGTAGGATAGTTAGTAGTAGTAGTTCCTTGTGCTAGGCGCCACTGTCCACCAAAGCCAAAATTTTAACACAAACGTTTTTTCACAGTGAATTTCAAACAACTGTGCAATCACCAGCGGATGACTCCGGTAAGCTGCTGCGCGGCCAGTTACGGAATTCTTTGAATTTGATAAAGGGTCCAGGATATTGAAGAAAGTTGGCAAGTAAGTAGTGCTATAATATTTTTTTTTTTTACGAATTACCCATCCATTTATAGTACGATATATTCCTAATTGCTGACAGAAAACTAGGGTACATATATTTACGGTCGTTATTTATGCTTAAATGAGCCTTAAATTACACGAGAAAGTGGCAACGGTAAAAAGAAACCGGTTATTGGTGCGACGGCTATCGGCTTAAGATTTGCTTATATTGCATATTTTTCATCTCCCGTTTTCTTAGACCTATTATATAAACGGTATATAAATAACAGTAAACTAATAAATAAACGGTAAATATTGTAAATTTGTCAATCCTAAATGCGTTCAAAATTGTTCTCTTTGAAATCCTTTCTGCTTTGTACCTGTAATTGCCCATGCTTCACTGCCACATAAGAGCACACTCCAAGCATATGTTTGAACAGTGTTTCTCATATCCAGGCTTGTGTTGCTAGCTGCCAGTACACTCCTCTTCTAGTGAAATGTCCCCATTGATTGGGCTATTCTGCTCACAATGTCCTTCTTTCATGTTCCATCGCTGGTGTTCCTGTTTCCAAAATAGAAAAATTATATTATTAGCAATAATACAATACTAATAAGTCTGGACCACTTTATCATGACAACCAAAGCTCAATTCGATGGTTTATTAGTAGTAGTAGTATTAATAAAGTAATCTACCGGTAAAATGTAGGTTTTATTTTAAAGGACGGTAATTAACTCGTAAAGCACAGTCTTAAGACATGTCTGCCAGTCGACTATCGTCGAATTTTATGCCCGGCTATTAGATATTCTCCTTGTTAGTTGAGGAAATTTGTTTTTCCTGATTTCAGTGAAAACATATTCTTTTAAAAATTAAGCCAAAAGAACTCCTGCAAATCACTTAAGTAATCATTGCCAAGTATTAGCTGCAAAAAAGAGCAACGACTCAAAAAGGCAAATAACCTTTGTTCAACCTTTAATAGGATTATTTGGTATAGATACCTAACTAGTCTTTCAAGTGGTATTGTAGCGAAATCCTCTCCAACTTCACCTGCCAACACAGGTATTTTGAACTCTTATTTGCGTTTTAACAGCAAATTTCCTTTCCCGGCTCCAAATTAATACCTTAAGAATGTTTTCCCAGCGAACCTTAAACATAATTTTCTATAATTGAAGAGCTCAAGTCGAGTTCTTCCTTTTGTCATCCTCATGATAAGAATCTTGAATATCATAGGACACGAGTGTTTATTCTCTTATAGTTATTTATATAAATTTTTCTGTTTGAGTAGGTGTGCCTTTTTTTACTTAAGAACTTTTGAAGGATTCCTTTATCGGATTACTCAAATGAGGTCACTGAACGATATTATCTATTATAACTAATGAGCGTGTTAAAACACAAATAAACTTACTGGAGAATTCTTTAAGGCCCGGGTTTATAACCTCTGGTTAAACATTTTCTCGTCATCAAACCATTTTATAAACGTTCTCCCATCGATGACGCTAAAGACAACTAACCGACTGTCTGATGTACAAATCCCAAAACTGTGCGTTAACGTCAATTTAATGTCAAATTTAAGTCGCATTGCGGATAATATTAATCAGACATGAAACTGGGCCTTAATCCTACATTACATGCTCTTAAAACTCCGTTCCTAGCTGTCATTCATTAACGTGGTTATGGCTAGTCATAAAGTTCCAAAAATATCGTTTAAGCCTGGTTTTATACTGTCTGGTTAATGCTAACTCAAAGATGATGTAGAATTTTCGTTAACTACATGTTAAATGAGAGTAAAGTTTTTTCATACTAAATCAAACTTTCTGACCGAATGTTAATGGTAGTGATGCCCATGGGAGAACGTAATAATGTTTTTTATCGAGTAATTATTCAACCATAGATAATAAAATCGTGCCTTTCACATAAAGACTGAATGGAAATATCTAGCTCAGCGCACATTGAGGAACACATTATTTTCGCGACGAAATACCAACCTTAATGTAACAATGTGACAGTAACTTAACGACCTGAGAGTCAAAAATCCCTCAAAGTGTTTCCAAGGTACATACATACAGGGTAATTATCAATGTGCCAGCAATTCTTCAGGAGTTGGTAGGCTAGGCGATTACAAGCATCTTTTGCCTGATCTGGCAACGTCTTAATTACTGTGCTATAGCTGCGCTAACATGTGTTCCCTTTTTAGACCTCCATCTTGCTTTTATTGGTTGGTAAATCTTTTCAGTTCATTCAATAACATATGCATAAGCTTCAACTGGTGAGTTTAGCTGTCTTTGCCGGTAAATAAATGCCAGTTTCATGCATTGGAGAGAGCCGTCAAGAGCTCAGGTAAAGTTATCATAGAAAATGCAACATTTCCGCCAAAGATAAAATAAAAAAATAATGTTACTTGAAGTAAATTAAAAATTAAATTTGACAAGTTCTTTTATTCTGAAAATACGTATATCCTTATCGCTGAACATAAAAATTATAATCGAAAGTTAATTTTTAGAGAAGAAATGTTTCCCCAATTTCAGTTACCAACTTGAAAATTGGAAGCAATAAGCATAAATTTTGGCAGAAAAATAAAGTTAAAAATCTAAAAAATGATGAACAAGAAAAGTTTTACTTCATTACAATTAGTAAATGCCACTGCTTTTTGGCGTTTTAATGGTAACTGCCAATTGCAAATAACAAAGGTTTTGCGTTGCAATAGCTCGGTAACTGAGAGATTGCGACCCTATGTTAATGGGATAAAAATGCTTAAAATCATCTATCCTATCACCTCCTGAACTATTAAAGGTATATTGGGAATCGCCCTCTATAACTGCTACCGATGCTTTGGCACATTCTGCATATTCTAAATGAGTCCAGTATATCATTCTACATGCGAGGCTGCGCAGAGAGATTTAGACTCTAAACTAAGGAACTTTAAAACTTTCTGAATCTAAGAAGATTTTATGAATGATTACACCCGATATTCGACTATCGGCCTCTTGTGCAGACGTGAACGGCCGGGTAGAGGAATTGTGGTAAGAAATGGCTTTCTGGTGAAAAACTTTCCAACTTCCACACTTATTCCGATTTGATAATCCCTGGGAGAGTATTTCCTGCGCGAAAAAGTAACCGAAAACTTTATATAATAAAAAAAACTGCTGAGACATGTACTTTCACGAAAGTCGCCGTTCCATCTTTACGCTCAGTCACTCAAATGTTACAAGACAACAAAGGAGGATGGTGTTCGAGAGAACAGGAAGGAGACATTGTATAAAATAGGGAGGGAGTTTGCTGAAGCAAAGTGTTATTTTCCTTTAACGTCAGAGCTGTGCGACTTCGTTCAAAAATATTAGTGGGTGAGAGGCATCATCAAGCGTCTAAGGAATATTGTTTCATTAAGATATCGGATTTGCGACGACATCCAATCAACTAAAGCTCGGAGTCCTTATTAAAATCGCAATGAAGACCATGGACGTCGCAAACAATTTGCGCCTGCGATGAGGATGGAACGGATACATTTAAACTCCTTGAGGCATCAGACCCGTCTCGTCAGAGAAACTCGAAATTAAATTTTATCAATCATTTCGGAATCAATTACTTGGAAGGGTAATAACGTGGTCGTTAAGTCCATTCTCATTTTTTTTAAAGTTGCAGCTAATGAAGAATGATTTTAAAGATCTATAACCATATCAGCGAAATTTTCATTCCCATCAATACTACTAAGAAAGATAAACAAAGGATTTGCATAGTTCTAAGGATATCTTTTCCACGCATAAATCACGGTTGGGAAAATATCCTGCCAGAAAAATAACCCGCAAGAAAAAACATAAGTAGGTGACAGAAATACTAAATAAAAAAAAAACTAGTCTGATTTTAACACGTGACCATAAGCCTTCATGAGATAATTTCTACGGTTTGGAATTATTTTTTCCAAAATTTCCACTCCCATTTCATTGACAGTGAAGTGGCAGATAAAATAATATCAGAGTAGTTTAGTGGTAGAATGTCACTGAATACATGTTAGGACAGTTCACAATATTTATAAAATTTCTCAATAATTTATGCAAGTAATTCGTAGGCTCAGGATAGGATGGGTAAAAAAGAATGCGTTTAGCAAGGAATCGTATTTACATATATGAACTAGGAGATGGACCCCGTTGAAATTCAACGGGAAGTGGAAAAAATTAGGAGGAAAGGAGGTTCCTCCGCGACTGTGCGAGTCTAAATACATAAATATTTATAGTAATAATTATTTAATTGTTTGGTTTAAAACATTATGTTTTCAAAGAGGACATGTCTTATCTTATTAAAACAAAAATTAAGGTACAAAATATTCACGTTATTATGCGCATAAATTTTCAATGAGCACTTATATATCCAACCATTGAGACCCACAGCAGCGTCATTTATAATAAATTACCTCATTTTGACTTCAACTTTAGCAGTAATTTGCTAATAACTCAAAACATTACATTCTAAAATCCATTTAATTTATTTTCACTAAATTTTCCTGGAGTCTTTGCTTCTTATATACAGTTTTTGGAGAAATGAGATTTCTATTAGATAGAAAAATATATCATATATTATACCATCTTCACACCACCAATTGGATTTCACAATTTTGTGTTTTTCCTATCCTCTTTCTTTCACCCTCTGTTTGAACTAAATTATTTATTATTTACGCCTGTGAGCGGTTTGAGTGAATGAATGAATGAGTGTATGGCCGGAATGGCTCATATCTACTTCTTGGGCTCTGCGTGCCCCGAAACGCCTGGTCTGCATCTTTACCACTGTCTGTGTGCCTGAGTCAAGCTTTCATTTCCTCTTCTGTGAACGTTATTCCTTCTCTGCCGGTGGGTGAAAACGCCCTGTCGCCATCTCTCGGTGAACTTTACGGGCTACTCATGGGGGTGTTTGATTCATATAAATGCCCCGTCGATTCCTGTGTTACTTACAAGACATGATAGCTTAGTGGTCAGAGCTTCCGGCGCGACATCTGAAGGTGCGTGGTTCAATTCCCGATCTAGTCGAACTTTTTTCACAGTGAAAATTTTTTTTCACTGTGAACATTATACCATCTTCACACCACCATTGGAATTCACAATTTTGTGTTTCCTATACTCTTTCTTTCACACTCTGTTCGAACGAAATTATTTATTATTTACGCCGGTGAGCGGTTTGAGTGAATGAATGAATGGTGTATATAAATATATATAAATAGGTGAAATAGGTAGATAAATGAGGTAATATTCAATATATATATATGTATGGTATACATATATATATGTATTGTGACATACCAACCATATGTCCGGTATTTTCGACCGCTGCGCAATAACCCGAGCAGGGGATGATCGCGTGTGTGTGAGGAGTGTGACTGTGTGTGTGGGTAGAATACCATGCCTTGGGCATGAGATATGTGATTCATGAGTGTTATGTGTTGGTCAGTGCGGACCGATGGTTGCCCCACTCGACGGATAGGCACAGGTGAAACCCCCTCTCACCTCAAAACCCCTACCCCCAGTGCATCATTCCCCTCCACATGAGTATAAAACCGCGCAGAGAGAGAGCCTGGGAGAGAAATCCTAGCCCAGTCGACAGGGAGAGAACGATAGTGGTGACGTGCCTGATGGTCGTCATTCTGGGGGTAACCAGAGAGTGCTGTGGGAGGACGAGACGGTTCTACGGAAAAACCTAAAGCGGAGCGAGATTGCAGACAAGCGACAGACGGGACCAACGCCCAGAGGTCGGGAGGAAGACAGCCCTCGATCCCGCGGACACTTGAGTCCAACTCGTCGCATCATTGACGGCTTCTACTGCTCAGGCTCCGACCAAAACCGTAAGAAAGTCGCAGTTAGCGACCCGTCCTCGTGCTTGTTCGCCCAGACCCGAATCACTCCCCAAATTGTGTAGCCAGAATATTGGTTCTCTCGCTCTGTCCCGGTGCGCCGTATCTTTCTACAAACTATTGACTCAGTGTCAAGAATATTATTCGGTGTGATCACGAAAGCAGCATAAAGACTTGATTTGGGCATATTGTATATTCAGCCCACATATTCTATATAAATCACGAATTGTTCCTTTTTGTTTTTGGAGGGGGGGTAATTTAATTATATCATATTGTGCATTTTTCGTACACCTCATCTTCATCAGGGTAATTACGTTCGATAAGTGTGTGTATGTTATTTAAGTGGGAAATATATTTTTTGTGTTTCAAAGTAATCAACAATGGTTCGATCATTCCGTGCTCGGGATATATATATATATATATATATATAACTCAATACTTATATACTGAATATATATACTCAATCATTCGAAAAATGACGCTCAAAGGCGCGAATAAATTCATAAATTCATAGGAAATGGAAATGGATAGGAACACATAAAAGGACGAACACAGGGTTTGGTGGGGAAGATGAAAATGAGTCAAATCCAGACAGAAAAAAATTCACCTTAACCGGGAGATATATATATATATATATATATATATATATATATATATATATATATATATATATCTCCCGGTTAAGGTGATATATATATATATATATATATATATATATATATATATATATATCTCCCGGTTAAGGTGAATTTTTTTCACGAATTCTTTATCTTTTCCTATTTCTCCTACCTCCTGTAAGTTTGAATTTATATATATACATATATATATATCTCCCGGTTAAGGTGAATTTTTTTCACGAATTCTTTATCTTTTCCTATTTCTCCTACCTCCTGTAAGTTTGAATTTATATATATATATATATATATATATATATTGTAACAGTCCGCTCGTGTAGGCGTGATTCCCCTTATTGACGCGTCGATGAGGATTATCCAAGGTTAGCGGCCAGGGAGGGAACGCCTCGCACGACAATTCGAACCTGCCGCCCCAAATATCACATATCAATTGTTTTTGTGAAATATATTATGGGTGGTCATATGACTACGAGGGTAGGTGGGCAGACGCAAGCTCACACACGGACAGAAGGAATCCAGCACTCGTGAGAGAAGCAATCCGACTCTCGTGGGAACGAACGAGAGGGAAAGAAAGTGGCCAGACAAAGAAGGGAGGAAGGAGAACTGCCGTGGACGTTTGAGGCAACCTCGCGAACCTGTCGCGTGGGTGGGTGATGAGATACCACAGCTTGCCGGACATTCGTCTCACCAGCAGATTCCCAGCCGCCGATCCGGACATCGAAGTTGACACGTCTCATCCCGATGCGGAGAGAAGCTACGTGTCCTCGACTAGGATCCGTGGGCCCCTTCGACTCGTCTAAGTATTTGCCACCTAGCCCCTTAAGTGTTCCCGGATTCACCTCCTCACTAAGCCCAACCCGTGTGCATTAAGCGTGGAAGTTACGATTTCCTCATCCGAAGTTTTCATGCACCTTTGGCCTGTGAACTAACGAGAAATGAAAGATGTTTTCTTGGTTCAAAGTTAATCCTTGTATCACTAATTTCCCGTCTGATGAACGTTATTGCCTTGTCTATAAGGAAGGGACGAGGAACTTGTTAAATAAGGGTTTAATTTCATTTCATCTCATCGGAGTTTGTACAAATCATGTCACGTTGTACACTATTTTGTTTGTAAAATTTGTTTCATTAATGTTTCACCAGTCACTCACCCACTCATCTCCCATTAGCGAGTAAGAGGGTAATTTATATTTGTCAAGGTGTCATATGTCGATAAAAGGTTAAATAAAAGGGTTCAATGGTTCATTGTAACTGCGAGTCTTTCACTCCTTAGACGCGGTGCCCGGTTGTCCTGTCCGTCCGGTTCCGTTCACCGTCGCGATCATGGGGGTATAGTGTCCCACCTGTCAAGTTACCCCCCCCCCGAGAAAGTATTTTCCTCTAATATCTACCGACAGAGTAGCTTGACCGCGGTCTTGTGTGGCTCCATTTTTACCTCACGATTGAAGTAAGACTTCCTTCCTTCCTCCACGAGAGACTTTCTTTTCCAATTAGAGGGACGAGGGAAGGGGGGAAAAACCCGGCCGTAAGATTATGGGGCGGACGAAATAAAAAGGGGTTTATGGTCTAACGCCCAACGCGTTCCGTCACTATATATATATATATATATATATATATAATTTCCAGGAGAATCACTCGGGTGATAAATATACAATATGCCAAGAGGGTGGCCGATAAAAATATACAAACGGAAAAAAGAACACTTACAAATAAAAACTTCCGATATTTCAGTGAAGATATTAGCTCCACCTTTCTCTAGGAGAAGAGTAGGACTGAGGAAAAGGATAGAGGTTGAGGTATGGGAGGGGAAAGAGGGGGAAGACGAAGGTGATACAAGGGGAAGGAGGGGAAAGAGAGGGGAGAGGAAGGAGGGGAAAGACGAAGAACTGGGAGAGGGCGGGTGGGGAGAGGGCGAGCGGAGGGGAGAGAGGAAAAAAGGGGAGCAAACGGAAGAGGAGTGGAGGAAGCAGGGAGAGATGAGATGAGGGGGAGGGAGAAACTAGTGTGATTTATTGAGTCCGGGGGGCGAGAAAGCCTGGTGGACCAGAATACAAGAAGATTCAAGATCTTTGAGCTGAAGGGGTGAGGAAGAAGGGGGAAGGGAAGCAAGAAGACCAACTTTAAAAGTGTTATTGAAAGTGGAGTTGTGGGAGGAGACGTGAATGGCGACAGGGAGAGAAACAGAGAGGGAGGGGCAATCGTTACAAGACGAGCGGTGCCCATTCATTCTAATATTGAGAGGAGTGGTGGATAAGCCAATATAGAAAGAAGGGCAGTATTGGCAGAGGAGGATGTAGACAATGTTAGGCGTGGTGCAGGAGGGTGAGAGGACAGAAGGGAGGGGAAAAGCGAGGAACTTGTCCGGCAAGGGCTGGGTGATGAGGATGGGGCAAGTTTTACATCGCGGGCGGTTGCATGGGGTGGGAAGGGACTTGGTGGGTTTGAGTGATTTGGACAGGGGTTTGGTAATATTGAAAATGGCGGATAGATTGGAGGGGCGTCTGAAGCTGAGAGAGGGACATTGGGGGAATATTTTAGAAGTGGTTAGGTTGTCTGACAGGATAGGGTAGAGGTTTTTAATAATACGCCTAATAGAGTCCACACCTGGGAAGTAGGTGGTACAGAGGGAGATATTGTGTTGGGAAATGCTATTAGTAGGAGGCAGTTTGGGGGAGTGTGGTTTTTTGAGGATTTTTTTATTGAGAAGGTGCTCTGGATAGCCTCTGCGAAGAAGAGATTGATGGAGGTTAGTAAGGAATTTATCAAGGGAGTCAGGGTTGTTGCAGATTCGGTGGCCACGAATAGAAAGGGAGTAGGGGAGGGAACGTTTAGTATGGGAGGGGTGGCAGCTGTTATAATGGAGGTATTGTTGTTGGTTGGTGGGCTTGATATGCACGGAAGTGCTAAATTTGCGGTCAGAGAGGGAGACGTTTACGTCTAGAAAGACGACGTTAGAGGCAGAGATGTTAGAAGTAAAGGAGAGGGGAGAGGAGGCGTTGAGGGAGGAAATAAAAGAGTTGAGAGAATGAATACCATGTGGCCATAGAAGGAAGATGTCGTCAATGTAAGGAAGCCAGAGAAGAGATTTTAGTGAGCATGAAGATAGAAAAGATTGTTCAGCTAAATCCTCGTCCCATGCTTGGACGAAGAGAGTCTCTTCTTTAAAACCACTCCATTTGATTTGGGTATTGCTGCATGAAACTCCCTAATGCCTGGTATACTAACCTCCTGACGAAATCTTTTCGCAAGTACATCGGAATGTTTTCCAATTTCTTCTTTCTTTGCGTAGCCAAAATCCAGTCCTAAAATATGAGCTTTTGCCCAGTTATAGAGTTCTATAGGTGTACGTATTTGTTTTTCGTATGGAAGCTGAAGAGTTGCTCTTGCTGCTAGTCTTTTTAAAGTTCCTCCCAGTTCGTCTCTTGGCCCTTTACCATGCCGTAGCAAATAAATTGCATTCTGCAGAGACTGTGAAATTTTTCCTGTGAAGAGATAAGTTCTGAATGTTATACTTGTTTTTATAATGAGCAGCTGCTCCATCTGAATAATATATTACTTTTTTAAGCTTCGGAACTTTCAATTTCAAGAATTTAAGAAGTTTTTGAAAAAATGTACAGTTGATTTTATATGCTTCAGGATGTCTGATACGATTACGTAGTTCAATGGGATTACATAAACCTGGAATTTAGGGCGATAATAGCAAGCAAAGGGGTGAACTGATGCTTGGTCGTTATTCCAGTGCATACCTTGCTCGCTGTCCTGTAAAACGAAAGCGTAATTTTCTGAAAAATCTGCAATGACGAGAACCTGCTCCACTTGGATGTTATGCTTAACATTTCTAAGAAATTCAGATTGATTTTTAGCAATGTGGTCATGTGGCTGAAGTTTCTATAACTTTTCAATAAAAGTTTCAACAAAGTTATCGGCAGATTTTGTAAAACATTCTAGGGAGGTCAACTTGCACCCATTGTTAATGTAAACAATTAAATTTCCACCAAAGTGTTCTTTTATTGTATTCCGAATTTTTCTCGGCCCAGGGCAGTTTTTACATTCGTTCAAATGGCATGCCTCGGTCGCAAGGAAACACATCATTGCTGACAATTAGTCTTTATATGACAATAGTGGCTCGGTGTTATCCCCTAGATTTAGCGGTGACAACCTTGCACCTAAAATCATTAATTTAATATTTTGATGCACCAGACACACGCATACGGTATGAGTTCCTGATGCTCCCGCAAGAACGCACTCCTTAGATCTTAGCTCTGCAAGTTTTGAAAATGAAACAGTATCTTCGGGATATTTTTCTTTAAAATTACAAAATATCTCTTTCAAATTTCCTAAAATTAGTCTCTTCTGTTTACGTGTCCGTTTTTCATTGTCATTAACGCTGACCTAATCTTTAACTCCAGGCATATCTCTGCTTACACCAGGGTCATGGAAAAATGAGATCACTCTGTTTACTGTCTCTTGAGGTAGTGGATTTCCTCGCTTAGGATTACCAGTGCATAAGATACCCCATTCCTTTACTATTTTTTTCACTTTTCCAGATAAATATTGAGTTGATCGAAATTCCTCTTGAATTTTTTCCACGCTCCACCTTTTAAGCAGCGTAGACAGGACTAATTTTTTTTTCACTGTAGGATTTAGTTTCAGCAAATTTTTCCTTCAGTTGAATTAGCATTTCACACCCTACTAACTCTAATGGGCCGAATTAAGTGTTTGCTTTTCCCCCTACTTTCCCGATTTCTCTTGATAAACAGAAGTAATTTTATGATTTTTTTCTTCAGAGTAGTTTCTACTTCTCAATTTTTTTCTAATTTCTGGTGATGTACCGATTTTGGATAAACTCAGGTTAATTTTTTCATGCTCAGCTTGACGAGGTGAATAAGGAGCACCATTGCACTCTCCTTATGAGTCACTGTCATTTCTGGAGAAAACCTTCGTCTGGTATATGAAAAATTCAAAGAAAAATGACTAGTATATGATGAGAGTGCACTGCAATCAAAAATACTGTCTTTGCATCCGGAGGGCCTATTTTCGAATCTCGGTGGTTACGGATTGATCTTATAATGTAATCTAATCCCTACATTAATGCCATACGGAGGGAACTTTACAAGCAGAACACCTGTATACGTTAAACCGTGGACCCTTAGGAGCTTTGCGCTCAAAGTAGTGTATGTCGCTCTTTTCCTCAAACGATCCTAGCATTACCAACCTACCCACATATCCTACATGACACGAATGACTTTACTTGCGATGGCTTCCCCATATTACGCAACCAAACCGTCAAAATAATTCGCAAGTTATTGACGGAATTGACCATTAAGATAAGCATCAAATAACAGTAATCTCTAGATTATACGAGACCCGATCTACCGAGATTCCGTATTACCCGAGGTACAAATCTTCATAAGGCCGTCCCAAGCCAGTTGAGCTGACACAAACGAGCATCAGAACCCGGAAATCAGTCGATCTCTAATGTAAAATGCGATTCACAGATATTTGTTGTACCCCAATCATGACAAAAAATGAAGTACGACAAAGCATAAAAATATTTAATTTTTGTCGGAAAATATTTTTGCACATTTAAGCCTTGTGTATTACCCTAATTTTTTGCTGAATTAAATGGCTTCAGTCCGCCTCATTGAATAATCAACACTTCACTATATTTGCAAGAAGAACATATTAACGGAGGTTTTGCTCAGAGTAACTCAAGCGTTTCTTTTTCAGCCGCTTACTACGCCTGGAGAATTAGAAACGTATTCTCTAGACACCACTGCATACGTACGTTTTCGTGAAGGTCGAACTAAAGTCCTTAGAATCAAGGCTTTCTTTCAAACATGCTTTTTTAACGAACTATACTCTCGGCGCCCGATGGTCACCCCGTAATGACCACACCCTCTAAAACCAGACTCCCAATTATTTCGCGGTCTCTCTCGTTTCCTCCTCTCAACGGACTCCTCTGCCCGTAAACCTAGAGCGTACATTCTCCAACTTGTTCCCTTTTCCCAAGGTTGAAAAGCACACACAGAACTGTTTCCATTCTCGCTAGGGCCTTTTTCCGCCTTTTTATACCCACTACATTTCTCTCACCCTCCCTTCCCATCTCCAACGCAATTCCCTTTTTTCTGTTAAGGGGCAGGGTTCGTCCCATTCCCGTCCTAACCCTTCACTTCCTTACGCATCTCGCGTTCCTCTTTCACGCCTCGTCTACCAACCCTCTTCCACCCTAAAGCCAACCAGCCCCTTGCTTACCCTCCCTTATCCTTCTAACCCTCCCCCTATTCTCTTTTTTAAACCTCTCCGTGACGTAGCATGGTTCGGGAGACTCGGTCATTGCGGAAAGAGATGTGCGTAGATTAGAGTTTTAGAGTGGCCTTTTGGATGTGGGTGGGGTGAAGAATGTAGAGGATAGCGGAAGTAGAAGAAGATAACAAGGAATTAGTATAAAAGGTGAGGATGTTGGAAACTATCAAATATATTTATCCGAACTTAAAATTTATTTTCCCAACCCAGGGCTCGACGGGAAACCGTCATTTTCTAGATATCAGAAAATAACCGTATCGAGGAACGCACACTTTTTAATACTGTTCCGGTGGGCAGAGACCACAAAAACCGGTCCAATTACATCGAAGCAAGCAAATATGGTGGGTTTCAATTCTCTATTTACATATGCTTTGCCTCTGTAGCATAGCAGAAGCATAAAATATGCATATGTACTTATTTATAACAGTGAAATTGTAGTTTTCTGGCACGTTGACCATGACAGCTACCCGTCGAAATTTGCGTCGGTTAAATAAAACTTAAAAAACGATGAAAAATTCGTTAATTTTATTGTTAAAATGTAAATATGAGGCGAAACTTTTAAATATGGTTCCCAAATTCAAGTAAAGTTTACTTAATAACTTTATTAACCTTCCAGGAAGTCAAATATCTGAAATTCACTGACTTAAAATCATTATAATTGACTGGGATTCAAACCCAGACCCCTTTGATTTCATGCAATGTGCTCTGTGATAACAAGGAATCTGGGCTCAAATCCTAGACCTACCCAATGGTTTTACACGGTGAATTTCACATATTTGTACGAAAACTAGCAAGTGACGGCGTTAATGTTCTTTGAACTACCAATCAGAATCAAATTATGATGATTTTATACTAATTGTAGTCTCTTTATGAATTCCTCCATCCTCATCCTGAATTAAGAAGAAACGGAATGACGAAGAAAGTGATAAAGAAGAGAATATTGGAGGAAGAAAAAGAAGAAATGGGCTGAACTCGGGAGGTTTCAGGCGTGATTACTTGGAAAGTTCATTTTCGAATATGAAAAAGAATAGTTTTTTCCACAGGCTTTTATTGAGGTACATACTATTAGTTTTGATGCAAGGACGTCATAGTCAGGTACCTGAAAATGGTGCCTATGCGTTAATATATGCGTATACCTCAATATAATGCTGTGGAAAAATTCCTAGTGTTCCTTTTATTTGAATAACGGGCTTTAGAATCACATGAGAGGAGGCAGATAACATGGGAAGCTCAAGGGAAACTTTAAATTATTAGATAGGCTGTCATGAGGAAGAACATTTAAACGTATTTTGAAAATGGGTAGTCAACACAATAACTCAGCCTATAAAATATACCTATTCATCAATTGTTATCATACCGAATTTTGAACTTCCTCTGCGTTGTGTAATTAGGGATGAAGTTTTCTCACGACTGAAAGAATCTAAACAAATTAGAAAACTCACGTATATCTTTGGGCTGTCTAAAATATGCAGCTTACACTGACGATACGTCAGCTATCAAATGGCAAAGAAAGATATTAAATACGTACGTTAATCGACGAATATGCGATAATGACTTTTTTCCATCCTAAGGAGCCGACTGTAACGTAGTTTTGTTCAAAATTCAATAACTATTGTTCTTTAATAACTCAATATCAATGTTGGGAAATATCGTTTTCATATTGTATTACTAAAACTATTTTTCGTATTCTTTAACCAAATTTGCCTTTAAGTTCACTCCATTTAAATTTTTAATTAGTTAAAAGAAAATTTACTTTAAACTTTTGATTTTACTGACACAATCAGCCAGGTAACTTTTTTGCCTCTGAGTGGCATGGATGTGGAAAAACGGCATTCAGTTTACTCCACAATGGATCTTTATTGAGAGAAATTTGTATGCCTTATCAGATAAACACGAGTAGGAACGTTTAATCATAGCTTCCTTATCTTGCTTTTTTAAAAATTATGTAATTATATTTCATTTATTTTTCAACTTTCATAAATTGAAAATGAAGACATTATGGTCAAAAATGGAAGACTCTCGACCTCATCTACAACCAAAATAAGAAGAATCATTTTCATTCTCCCATAACTTTTCTACCTGAAGGTGAGGTTTCCAACTAATAGTTGCAATTCGCATAAAGGTGCCTCGCCTACCTCGGTTATATAGCACAATTCTTACCAAAGACCTTGATTTTAAGTTGAGCCCAACATCTTTGCCCAAGGTGGATTTAAACCCGCAGTATTCGGGTCCACAAGCCGGCGTGTTACCATCCTGGCTATCATTGTCAATTTAATATCAGTGGCTTTCCATATTACCCGTGTTACAGAGGTTTCATATTTAAAGAACCAAGATTTTGGGCTTCCCATAAATTATCTTATAAATTCCTACCAAAGAGTCCATGGTGTTGTGCGTGAAGTTAATGAACGAATAATTCTATATTAATAACTCAAATTACTTCCCGAGTCTTTCTATAAACAGAGTTATTTTTCCATATTATTAGTAATTTAATATTTATATAATTACTGTATACATTGAAAAAAAATGTAGCGTAGTATTTTTACGTTAGCTTTTTGTTCATCTTTTAGAAAACTTCTTGATAAAATTGATTTTACAGACAAAATGTTCTAGTGAGGTCTAGAAGCAGATAATAAAAAAGCGAGTCAGTGGTTCGTTTGCGAGTTGCGATGGAGATTCGTAATGGCTGAATTTTTTTTGAGAGAGATAGATTTATTTTTCGTCTTACTCGGAGATAAATAATTGTTCACAGTGATATTTTCGCATTTAATCCTCATCCGTGGACAATGCTAATGTTGCCTACAGAAGTTAGGATACAAACAGGGAAATGAGTATGGTAGGCAACCCTGTGTTACATTCATGTATGCAATATAGACTACTTACCTATATAGAATCTCACACTTTTAACTGTGAAGTCTGCTCGGGTCTTTAACCAGGTCAGGTATAGGGTTGCCGACGTTTCGATGACCACCTCCGCCATCGTCTTCAGGGCTATGAAGGGCATCGTCTTCAGGAGAACCCTGAAGACGATTGTGGAGGCAGTCATCGAAACGTCAGCAACCAAATGACTTACCTGGTGGAAGGTTCTAGAAGACATCACTAACAGCATACGCCGAAAAAGTCCTCCCAATTAACTGCTAGGATGCCAAATGCTGTTGACCCTTACTTCCTTTGCGCAGCCGAGTACTTAAAGCGAGAAGAGGAAGCGTCCAACCTCACCGTACTCCCATAACCCATTTTCAGAGAGGCGCCTGGTTCTTTCTCCTTAGACCTTTACATGTACCAGACCTGTCCCTCAGCCCCGCTTACAGCCCCCTCCCCTAAACCCCCCTTCCCTCCCACCCAACCTCCTCCCCTCTCGCCACAATACGCACGTACCCCGCCCACTCACTACTGGAGCTCAGTTTCCACTCCCTGCCGCATTATGCGCGGTAATCGCCCCTCCCCTCCTCCAACCTTCCGCCCCTCTCCTTCCATCCTCCCTCCCCTCCTCTCCCCGCGAGCGGCCTGGGGAAGCGTTGTCGAAGGCGGGCTCTTTTCTGCCCCCGCAGTCGAACCCGTGGATCCGAGGCGAACTGGTCGACCGGACCGCGCGAAGCGGGGGAGCTGACCCCATCCATCTCTTTCTCTCTCCGAGTTTTATCATCCTACGCCTCGACTCACGCGTTTAAACCGTTCTGAGGAAAAGTTCAAGTGCACTCTCTAACCACGGAAAAAAGTGTGGTCTTCTTTTTTTTCTTAATATTAGTCATAGTGCGCGCGCCAGACCGCGGTTTGATTGACGGAAATTTTCCCGCTGCGGAAAAAAGTGGACTTTAGCCGTCGGGAAAATAACCCCGCTGCTTTCCCCACGAATTTCTCCAGTGATCTTCTATGCTAGTGGAAGTTAGATTCGTGCTTGAGTGTGTGCGAGTTATTGAGAAACATCTCGAGAAAACGCACAACATCTCCTAAAGGCATCCTGGAAGACAAGTCTCTTTGTGACATCATGGCCGTGAACTCACGACGGAGAAGCGTTCTCCACGAAAACCTCTCTTCCTCGCCAAGTTCTTAATTGTATCCTGCTAAGGTAGTTGGACACATGTGTAAGTGAGATTAAAAATAAAACTCAGCCCGAGCCATAAACCTGTCCCGGCAGATATTTTCCCGCGATATCGCAACCAAGACATCCGTGAGGAAGTATTCTTTCCGGTCATTTCTCCTCCACATCAAGTTCTGAGAGAAGATTTCTCTTGTGTCAAATATTCCCATGTGTGCTTGAAAAAAACCAAGGATAAAAACGCATCATCGCGTCCCTAAACTTGACACAGTCGACGACCGAGCCTGCGAGCTCCGAAGATTAACAACTCTTCCCAAGAGTGTCCCGCACCTCGTCGTACTCTTTAAGCGGTTTCTATCCTCCTAGAAGAGAGTATCTGTTGTCACGAGGAATCTTTCTCAACTCATCTCAAGTGATATTGTCCCCGATTTCTGAGGAAAAGACGTATTCTTCTGAAAAAATGGTGGAAACCGCAGAGCTCTTCTTGCGGTAGTTCGCATGTGCACTTGATAGAAAAACTCAGGGAATTGGACCCCGAGTATCTCAACTGAGCAGATTCGACGAATGTTCCCGTGAGGTTACCCAAAAGAGAAACGACTCTAAGCTGACAGTCCCAGCAACTCACTAAGTGCTTCGCTGGTTTCTTTCGTCCGAGGAGAGAATTTAAGGGGTTGTAAAGAACGCCACCCTTAAGTACCCCGCCCACAAGTTCTTCATCCTCCGTCCGCCGGGAACGGTTATTGCCACCCTGGGCGGTGGATGATGCTGCCCCCTCCGGCATCGCGGGGTTGGTGGGATATCCTAGTGAGGGAACACCCCGATATGGAAACGATCTCCTCCTCCTCCTCTGGGTGACTACCGAGGCCGGAATGTGATCCATTTTATTCCCTTTAACGATACCGAGAGGAGGTGGTTTCTTTGTTTACGTTGAATAAACATGTTTTTCCGGTGCTGCGGTATATTTTTCCGGTCGGCGTGATCGATCACCATCCCCGAAAAGACATCGCTCATCGCTTGAGAGTCACCTCATCACTCCATCCCTCTAATCCCTTGCATTGGTGAATATTTTCAAAAATTCACCGAGACGAAAACTTGGAAGATCCGGACAACCGGATGAACCACGGTGATGCTCATTGAAGTGCGTTTCCTTAACGATTCATCGAGGGGAATGGTTATCACGGCATGAGCCGGCACTAAAAATTGCGAGTGCTGTGTAACACTTGGTCGGACGTTCTGTTCTCCAACTCATGGTTGTGGATGGACGAACGGAAGTATAAAAGAACAGATATTGAAATACTGAGTACATAATTATAAAGGATCGATATTATTAAGGAAAAAAATTTATATCGGTTGTCGCTTGTGACGAGAGGGAATGACGTGTGTGAGTTTTATCTTCCCAAGAGTGAACCCCGTTCTCAAACTTCTCCTTAGTAAATAAGTGTTGCTCCTTCCCAAGAGGTGACATTTAAAAACCGTGTGTGTGATATTAGTACTTCCATTCTGTAATCCAGCCCATGGACGAGAATGAACAGAGACAAAAACAACTCTTAACGAACACCTAGTTTTTTTTCACCGGCAACGTGGGGTTAGAACGTGATTTTGTCAATCGGATACTACCTATTCCTACAAGCATTTCTCCCATTATCTCGTTGACTTACGGCTTATATTCACGAGGGTATTTTTTAGTGTAACCAGGGAAAAATTCACCACTGATCTCAACCAGCCAACTTGTCCCAGGTGACTTTTACCCGTGATATCGTGTCCGAGGACTAATCCCTCGAAGAAGCATTTCTTCCCCACCCTTAGGGAATATAAGAGTGACACCCTCCCGACAGCTACGCGTGAAGTGTATAAAAGAAAGATAAAGATGATTAGCGACGGAGACGAAGAAGGAGAAGCGGAAGAGTGAAGAGAGGTGAAGAGGAGAAAGAGGTGGGAGGTGACAAGACGAACAAAGAGAAGTTCCCAGCTGCCCGGAGGCGGCAGCGGGGGTGACCGCGGAGATACCTCAGGGTTGTTTGCGCCTTCAACTGAAGCGAACCCCGTTGGAAAAGGATCCTGCCGGTAAGAGGTACAGAGAGCCGGCCACGACCTCAGTCGATCCCCCTCTTAACTAACGCCCTTTCTCTCCCCCCTTCCCCCCTTGGCCCGCCCGCTTGGCCGCTCCTGAAAGGTTGCAAGGGGGTGTGTGGAGAAGTCGAATGTTTGCTCCCGTTGCGTGTGCTTAAGGATCCGTGGCTCATCCGGGACGTTCGACGAGTGTCCGGAAGGTCAAATAGTTCAATTGAGCGGCGGATAATTGGTTTTGTCACCGCGGCTGGGCGTGCGTGGAAGGGGGGAGAGACCTTCCAAATTTTAACCCCCCCTCCCACTCACTCAATCCCTTGGATTACTCACTCACGAAAAAGGATTTTTTTGATCTCTTGATGAGGTAAGTGGCGTGTGAAATTAGTCCCAAACGGTCTTCGTTTCACCAATTAATGGAATTTTTTTCGAAGAAGTAACGCGCATGAGGATTTTTATTTCAAAAAATTGCTTTTGTCGCTCATAGGCATCCAGATTTCAAAATTGTAGGATGCACGTACTAATGGATGGTGAAATATTGGAATATTTTAATTGTATGCTTTGTGCGACACAACGCACTTCTTTCGATAGAGCTATGGCAAAGCCGTTTCAAATAACTGCTAAATTAAAGAATATTTCACGGAAAAAGGTTGCATTGTAAGCTTGATCGTTTTAAGAGCTAAAAGAAGTATAATTCCTTTGTGTGAATAACAGGAAGCATTACGACTCCTTGACAGTAAAGTTAAGAATTATCGTAAAAATATTATTATCAATTCTTAAACACTATAAATACTGCCTTAAAAAATACACACATGTAATGAGTTCGTATGATTATCAACAGAGCAGTTACTTTTATATATGATACAGCAAGATTTATTATTTTTATAGGTTTTGTAACGATAATCTTTTTGCGTTGATTAAAAAAAGCTTTAAACATTTAGAAGCATTATTGTTTAAATCACTGATGCATGTATATGGTAGATGACTAACATGGGTGCTCCTCTGAGGCAAAAAACTAGCTCACCAAATGGAATACTCGGAGTTCACGAGAAGAGAGGCTTCACCGATTATCTTGCAATGAACCCATAAGCGCAATATCCTGAAGCATCTTCCAGCGCAAATCGCCAAATTGCGTGAAGAGCACCCTAATGAAATAGACTTCAAAATGGGACTCATTTCTGGAGCAGGGAAACCATTTGCACGCGCCTGTAAAGAACAAACGCAAATGTCAAAAAAGAATTTTCAAGGGTGAACCAAGGCAATACCATTATTTAAGCTTTGTTTTTGCACCTAAAAACTTTCACCCTCGATGTTTGTTTTTTTCCTTGAATATAAACATTATGCTAATCCCCCAAGCGTTTCCATTTTCAAGCTACAATATAAATATTGCGTTTCTGCCTAACGGTTTTGAGGTCGCGCTGACCCATGAGATAGCGCACACGTATGAGATGAGAATGCCCATATATATATGTATATGTGTGTGTGTGTATATATATGTATATATGTATAACTAACCATAAGGGATCCGGGGTTGGTTGTTTACGAAATTAACCGAGCGCTCACGGCTTTCGAAATTTCAGAACCGGCCGACGCCCATTCCCATTTCCAACTGAGTGCTTTACGCAGCTTTTAGCTCTATAGGCAATCCATTCGATTGAAATCTGGTTTCGTCATTTGTCTTCGGCAATTCTTCCTGAATATCGGGATGGCCTGTTCATTAATTCACTTAATGATGGGGATTTACAACGGGGGACGGTGGGAAGAGAAAAATACAGATCGTGTATTCGAGTGAGAATTCAATTCACGTACGTCATACTCGACATCGGATATGATTAACGGTTCCCCCTCTCTGAGCTAGGAATTAAGCGCTCTCTCTCTCGATATTAATACTTTCCGACCTGTTTTTTTTCAACGTTTCATAATTTTTTTCTGCTGCTTAACATGAATTTTTTTCAAATGTAAATAATTCCGTATTGTTGAAAAAAATATTTTTCACTCAGTGACGGCATTACTCATTCCAAAAGATTATTGAAGACTGACTAAACGGTCAAAATATGCTAATGATTCCCGGAATGGAAATATTCTCTCGTTTTACTTACTATGTTAAAAAAATAAGCATTTATGAAAATGAAAAGGATGAACTGGTTCAGTCTGTATACATTTTGACCCCAGGTCGGTAGCACGGAATCGTGGAAATTAATGCATACTCCACAGCATAAGTAGGTGTATTAACTGTGACATACCGCATTATAACAATATATTTTCCGAAACTCTCTTGCCTTAACAAAAAAAAGGTTTGAATTTCTTCTATTTCATCAAAATATAAACCATATTTAGGTAAAATGGCAAATATAAACATCAAAATCTTCCTTTGGTAAATATTTTGCCTTTCATTAAAATCAAATGTGGGCACTTTTGTTGAAAAACCAACTCGACTGCTCGAATCGAAAACTACTGCTGCGTGGTTATTTGTAAAATATATAGAAAGCTTGCTGTAAATATTGCATGAGTTCAAATTACGGAAATTAGAATATTTTTAACTAAATGAATACGTTTCAGGTAATATGAAACTTTCATGCTACTGTATATTTTGTTTTACGGGAAAATATGTAATATAGATGCAAAGAGCTCTAGAAAGGTACAGAATATCTAATCCGTGATCTAAGTTTCCACCAATCACGTTCCTCATACTGGGGAGAATGTTTCCATTTGTATTATATATCCAGATACAAATCTGAGGAACTGACTTTGATTTATTCCTAGCAATCATGAATTCATGAATTGATACGGTTCTAATTTACGCAGTTGGAACACGAAGGCACCTTAACCTAGAAAAAAAACATAGGAGTTTTATGCCAGAAAGTCGTAAATGATTGACGAGAATCACAAATCTTATTGTGACATTAGAAATAAATATACGAAGAAAGAAATACAATGCCTACTTTGTATATGATATTTAATAGACGTTTCCCGGGTCCTTTTCTCTCTATGATTAAAGCAGAAGGAAAGGATGAATATATCATCAATGATTAAGCCATCCAAAACTAGATATCAGACGAGATACCTCCGAGAACCCTATCCAAGTTTATGAATTCTTCTCTATGGGCTTATTTCAATTTATTTAGGGACGTTATCTTTAACGCTGTAACGATTAATGTTTCCTATTATTTGATTAATTTTTCTTTATTTTTTAATTAATTCACTATGACGAGAATCAAGGCCTATTATAACATGCATAGAATGAGCGTACTAAAAGAAGGTCACAAATAATAACTTCTATCTAAAAAAATATTTAATTTCTCATTAACTGATGTATTCCACTATAAAAATCAGGTGAGCTACATTTTTGCCTCACGAATACGAGAATAACATATAACAATATGCATCGAAGGAGCGTGCTTAAGGTAACTTACAGATAATTACTTTTTTGTTAGGAGAAAGTAATTTTGATACCAGACAATTGCAATCATAATTCGGTAGTTTACATACTTCTAAAGGTCGAAAGAGTTCTATCATTGCAAGCCAATTACTGACAGCATATAACAAATAATTACAAAAAGTTTGTTATAAAATAATAACGAATAACAAGAAATGCACCATATTCATCAATCATCCCGTTCCATTTTTCCATAGTGTGTCAGCCATCAAAAATTTGATTGTGCTGGCGTTGATCCGTTGTCTTTGGCAAAGATTTTCAACAGCAGAAAAACTCAAAAGACCTATAGCTGGTTGCGTTCATTTCCTTCTCCGTGGTGAACACTTCGTTATACATAAAATTACTTCTAAAAACTCGATATTTCAATTGGTACTTAACTAAATTTTTCAATGTGGTACGTATATTTAGTTTATTCATTAACAATAAAGGAGAGTACGACCAGTAAGCCTTACCCCAAATTTAGCTCCACGAATGAAAAAAAAAATATCTCATAGTAAAATGACTTGAACTCTTGAACCACGGATATATTTATTTCTCGTTAGGTGATGACATGGCACAAGCTATGTAACTGCTATTAGTAAAATTTAGGATGAGGGAGAAGTGTAAATTCAATATTAACCATTGAAATGCAAAAATTTAGAGGGTATAAAAAATATAATACACAAAAATGTGGCACAGTTCTTTGATTGTGAGGGACACAGACTAGTTAGGGGGAAAACATAGCCTTAAGATACTTTTTTGTATTTCACCTCCACTTGGATGTTGTATTTCGAGTTGTAACATACACTAAGGTTCCCTGGACGGATGTTTCAGAGCGAAACGTCTTTCACCGGAGGAGGACTTGTATTCGTACCGCGGTATTCGTTAAACATGCATGGGTGGCGACACGGCTGCCTCATTGAGGAGAGTTCGATTGGAAACACGAGTCTGGCATTGTCTGTTTGCTTCCATTTCAGGCAGTGGTGACCAGGAGCGTGGAAAAACGAGTTCGAGGGAACGACTCCGTCCGGCGGCGCTCAGAAGGCGAGCCAATTCCCGACTCTCCCGGGCCACCGTCGCCCGCTGCCCTGGTGAGACATAATAGAAGACTCTAACCGGACCGTCGTAGACCTTCCGATTCATCGCGTGCTCTCGGCTGTGGACGAAAACGCAAAGGCACGCCTTCCCCGGACGTCATCGCCACTGAATCATATTCAAGAGGGAATGCAGCGGCTTGTCCAGGTCAGCCCCACGACACGGGTGAGCAGGTCGCCGCAGGTGTCGTAGCTGCGGGTAGAGAACACGGAGGTGTCCGGTTCGTCGGGTGCGTCGTAAACTCTTGGATTCCGCCGTTGCCGCCGACGCTAACCTAGGTAGGTCATTTAAAACCCCTGGGAGAGCTGAACTGCAGAGTGGGACGCTGAAGGACAACACTTGGCCGAGGCCTCCAGTGGACAGAAAAAGTTCCGTGAGAGCCTCCTCCATACGAGTGAACATACAGAAATATAAACACACCAACGCACACTTGCATACGTGGTGTCGTTCTCCTATGATATTCCCTACCCTCTTCCATAAAAAAATACCTAAAACACACACCGAACGGCGCACAACTCGTGCCTCACGCATTAGCATGCACGGACTATGCGAGTGTGACCGAGAATCGGGACGGAAAAAGCATGCGCCCCGCGGATAGGAAGAACAAGACCTGGAAACGTGCTCGAAACTTTTCCTACGAATAAAATTTGTGAGTGTGTGTGCTTCCTGGTCCATTCATAGATGATACAGACGCATAGAACGCTCACCTTGCTCTGCCACACTTTTTTCAGCAGAAGGATTTAGGGAGAAAAAAGGAAATTCGACATGGTCCCTTTTGAATACCAAGCGACCAGTGCCCCCCGCGGGATGATTTTAAAATAGTTAAGTTTTTTTTCAAAGAAATAAAAATATAAGAGAAGAGATAAATCCTGCTGGCCGCATCGTTTATCTCACCCGTAGCCCCTGCGAGTGAAGGGGGGCGGGAGGAGGAAAAATGTTGAAACGCATCCTGAGCAAGATGGATGTTTGAAAAGTGGGCAAGCAAGCAGTGTGGGAACATACATATATATAAAAAAGAAAAGAAACGCAAAAGCAACTATTCCACGGAGGGAGTTGTGGTGCGGTGAACAATCTACCCGAATAACCATACAAGTCACGTGATTCAAAAACTTCATCAAAACATACTCTCCACCATTTTTTCACCTTAAAATAGCCAAACCTCACTTGCACACCTCATCTCCAGCCTCCCACGGCCAATCCCACCCACCAATAGGAATTTCTCGAACACTCTGACCTATTAACTCCCTACCCGTTCCTCGACAGATTTTGGGACTCAATTTCACGAGATCATCACCAAATCATTCCCTCCAACTCTTCCCCATAATATAGGCACCCCTATTTTCTTCTCCTCATCACTAACCTACCACGACCAATCCCAGCCTTCATTAAGGTTGACCGTTAGCTTTGGCCCCCCGTCCACCGGTTAAAATTTCACAATATTTATTTCCACTGTGCTTCCCATGTGACCGTCCCGTCGTCGTCCCTATTTAGTGCGAGAAATATTTAAGGATTTCCTTTACACCGCACCTTTATTTCCGCGACTCTCAGGTCTCTTGTTTTTCTCCGCAATTTAATTTTAAACCCCTCTAGTTGTTCTCACCCACCGTACACATTCCGCGGTATAAGTGTTGCAGCTGCGGATTCGACAAAAGGTCGGAGAGGAAAGAGAAGTGCGGGATCGAACGGTTCGGTAATTCCCCCCACCCCTCTGGGAATTTGAAAAGGGGAAGTTGCGAAAAGGCCAAAGGGTGACTGGAAAGAGCGAGTGAAAGTTCAAGAAAGAGCGGGACGCACTGCGAAGAAGACTGGAGGAAAAGGAAAGTGCTCGAAAGGACTTCCGACACAATCCCACCTGCTCTCCGTTCTCCTCCTTTCTCCCCCGAAGAACTCACTTGAGTACACATATATCTCCTCCCAATCCCCCCACCAGCATACAATCCTCCAACTAACCACCCTCCCTCCCCCATCCGCTCAAAAAAACCAGTGCTCGTGTTGTTTTCTCGGTGTTGAAGTGAACGCACTGACTGAGGAGAAGTGGAAGAAGTGTGTGGAAGTGAAGGGGGAATCATGACGATGGTTTCGAATCGCGGCGGCGGGTGCGGCAGAGGGAGCGGAGGGGTGAGCTCGGCGGCCTGCACCTGCGGCCTGGCGGTGCTCGCAGCGGTCTGCACCCTCGCCGTAGCGACGGTCGTCCAAGGTAAGCAAGACAACGCTCTCCTTCCTCGACTGAATTCGAGCCATGAGTGGCGTCAAAAATGTCCTTCTCAGCCACATTTTACGGTCCTTAGCTTTTGTACGAATTTTGTCTCAAATTGCCGCTAAATGTTTGGTTAGTTGGACGAATATTCTTTCTAAAAAAACGTTCCAATCATCCTCGCAGCTGAATTAGAGCCATGAGCGGCGTTCAAAATACCGTTTTTGCGCAATATGTTAAAGCCTTTAAGCTTTATCGTACAATTTTTACCTGAAACTCAGTGCACAGTATGTTAAAAATATGGTACGCCTAAAATATCTCTGTGATTAGTTTATTAAAATGCAGGAAACCACTTTAGTGAAAATATCAAATAATCCCACATGCCTATGACAATAACTAAATTATTTCTCAAATTAGTTATTTATTTATTGTGACTATGTATTAAGATCCGTTGCACACCATATATTTATTCCATTCGGCCATCATGTTTGTTTTCGCTGTTAATTTGGATATGGAAACGCATGGGAAATATTTCGCCTACATAGCCATAAGCAATGATCAAAGTACCAATATCTAAATTTTAAAATGAAGGTGAGCACTGTAGTTGAAGATATCAATAAATAGCATCCATGCACACTGTTTTGTGCAAGAGGAGTGAAAGAGTTAAAGCCCCATTAAGTATTTGATCAGGTCGGGTGCATGTTTTTTATAAACTTAAACTCTAATCATCATCCAATAAAATAATTAGATACTCTCTAAATCCTCCGGATGACAACGTTACTTGGGGTCGTTGCACAGTGTCAAATGTTGGAGTTGGTTCGGCCCTTTCTCTAGCCTTAACTAAGGATATAACACCAGAGCCTTAACAATATGCAACTGGGCCTCATATAGGTTTCAATACTGTACGATTACAGTTAAATCCGATTTTGGGAGAGTCGATCTCAGAATTTATTCAATAGATGAAGAATTTCACATAGTAAACTTTCTTGCTCTCGCGAATATATGAGCAAATGGTTAAAATTGTGAAAAATATTTACCTACCACACATGATTAAGAGTATATGAGGTAAATAGGTACTCCTAGTTGAATTCTGAATGTTAAAATTTTCAAAGGCCATGAGTAATTATAATGCACTCAGTTTATTTGTTAACTCTGATTATTACTCGAAATAACAGTATGCATTATGCTTTTTAATAAATAATAGGAGCATCTCCATTCTGTTTGATAAAATAATAAATGATCCAATAATTCCTGGTAGATCTCATCTCAGAATTAATTTGCCTTTAATAAGGGAAGGCAAATGACAGACAAATTCAAATAGCAGAATTTTAATAATACATTTGATAGTGGCACACCGTCTTAAGCGAATACATCCGATGGCACCCAATGCTCATTGATATTAGAGAGCGAGATTTCCCCCAACACTTCTGTCTAATTTTTGGGCCTCAATGAAATGGTACGTCTGGCCTTCATCATTAACATAGTAACCACCACAACATTTACGTCCAAAGACTTCCCTTTTTTAAGACTCATGTGGTACGCTGTGATTAGCTTAGCACTAATAATATAGATTCGCTCTTCTGATTGGGAGGAAGGGTTTTGGGGAAATAATGGGATGGAATTGCGGGAACGGAATTGCCTGAGGCATCGCTTGGATTCGAACAAGGGATGGTTCTCTTGATTACCAATATAGCTATAAGCTCCATCGTTATGTCACATCACTTCAAAATTCCTTAAAACATCATAATCAGCCTCCATAATCAAAATTACGTCTAGGTAGTAGTTCTAATTCGTTGAAATAAGGAGTATCTTTCTTCAATATATGTTTTTTCCCAGCCTTGCCGGTATTACCCTACAAAATATTCAGATAAAGCCCTAGCAGAGTTAAATCTATCTAACTGATCAAAAAGTGTTTATTGAGTAAATGAGATTTTTACATTACACATGATTATCTTCGTTTTCCGAAGATATTAATTTTTATGGTACTTCCAGTTCAATTTATACCTACTCAGCTACCTCATCTCTGAGCACCTTACCCACCCTCCCACTCCACGATATCGTGGTCTTATCCAATATAATGAGTGGTAAAGCGCATTGAATTTATGTCCTCTCACCAGTATTGTTCCAAATTTTGAAACCGGAATATAATGATAGGATAACATTACGTATTGTGACAGTTAGACCCGAACATTAGCGAGAATAACCGTGAAAAGCAGGCCTCAATTACTCGATACTCGTCGATCACATTGAGAAAAATGGTCCAGTTCACTATATGCGAACCATATCAGCTATCCAGGAAAGAAATTTGGATGATATACATTTAATTCACACTGCCATACACTGTCTTCAAAATATTCATCATAAAAGAAACATGAATATGAATTTGAGCTCCGATTAGAGAAGATGGCACAGCTGCTCCACGCATATTTCACGGTGTTCCCTGTCATCCGATACAAAGGCAAATTACAATCAGTAAAAATTTAAAGAACACACAATCTGGCTAAGGTTTTCCTATTCCCTCATTTTTTCCAACATTTTCTCTATGCCAAATGTAATCATTTTACATTCGTATAATTTTTTACTGTTACATTAGCCACTTAGGATTACGTCTAAAATATTGTAGACATTTTTCATATCCAATAGTCCATCATTTATGGCTGATAAACGCAACTTTCCTTTCTGCATTCAATTTAGCAATAGTTCTTTTTCTTTTCTGGGAGAAACTATATCTCAAGTGCACAGGTCCTGAACTTTTTTGCATCCTGAACCATCGCTTGAGAGGCTCCAGCCAGGTCCTCTTTTACAGCATTTTCGAACGGAGCGGTACATATCCAAGGCATGAGAATATTGTGATACACTCAGGTGCTAGGCATTCTAGAAGTGTTTCCGTGAAACATGAAACGATGTCTCCTCATAGGAAGTGACAGTTTTTAAAATTCATAATAGAATACGACATTTGGACTCAAACGATATACACCGTAAAAGATTTTATGACGGTCTATAATCTATACATCAATAATAATAATTCCTTTATCTTCTCAACTGTTCCATGGTGAGCGAGGGCCTAGAATTTTGCGGTATAAAGGGCTTCAGGGTATTCGAGAAATTATTGATGTAGACGTACACTTTCCTTTGTGTCTCTCTCAGATATTTCTCAAACAGAGTGTCTCACAACAAATTTATAGAATAAATGTATACATCACATTTCTTTAGTATATATTTCCCTACACACCAATCACTCTTGTCTTACATTTATCTGTATAGCCATCGTTTCCCATCTCTCCTCTTGACACGACCACACCAACGTTAAACATACCTTTCCTGCGTACTTATTAAAAATTGTTAATTGTTGACAAATGAATGGATTTATTTTTAAGAACCTTAGGAAATGTATCGATTACAATTAAAAAATATTGGCATTACCGAATTACCACGAAGGTTTTTATTGGCGTCGTTTAATTGCAGAAGAATTAATTCCTCATTTCCGTCACATTACGGCTTCTTTCCAGTGCCCGAAACTGCTGTCAACCTAAAGTGAACAAACGCGGCTGGAGTACCAAAGAAATGAATTCTTCTTTATTGGAATTAGCAATGAGAAAAAATGATTTCCTGAAATCAGGACAGATTCTTCAATCACTAATCCGATCCCCATACCCAAATACGATGGGATGGACAACTTCAAAATGTCATTTACATTAATAAGTTCACCAAGCAGTAGTAATATATTGGATTAAATTGCACACATTTGAAATAAAATCTTGTGTTCGTGTTTGACTCGTAGAAATGCCTCGAAAGTGTATCATATCATGTAAAATTGTAATACTAAGTAATAAGGGTATTTTGTTTTTTCTAATTGAGTTTCATAGAATTATGCTAGTAAAACATTTTTCGCTATACACATTCGAATTTAAATCCGATAATACTAGAATTGTAAGTTCTCTAAAGTAATACGGTATTCTCATATTCGTATGTAAAATTTGCTTTGGCGTCTCATTAAATTAATAGTGAAACAAACGGCTGAGGAAACTAAAAATCAGCACATTGGTGACAAACTTTTCCCGTCTTCCAGTTGATGTCTCTATGGATAGAAAAAGTAAAAGCATCTTGCATGAAATAATTTCCAAATATGACTCTCTAACTGATATTAAAGTGAACGTGAGTTAGATAATATAAATTTGAAATATTGAAAAACATACCTTTACTAAGTTAGTTGCTGTCTTAGTTGAGAGGAACGAGATTTCCTTTGTGTCAATTGTTCAGCAGACGAAACAAAATTCTAAGAACGGAAGTTCATACAGTCTTTTGAAGCAGGAGACACACTAACTTTCTATTTCTCCCATCAAGATAAAGCAAGAGAAGAAAAGGCGGCGAATAATTGGAGCGCCTGAAAGTGACATTTCCTTGGGAAGCCAGTATATTTTTTTTATTGGGAAAAAAGCAGGAATTATAAACGTTCCTTAATCAGAGAGATATTTCACGTGATATATCGACTTTCAGTTTGGCAAAATGTTAGAAAAAAACGAATGAACTTAACCTGACTTATATTTTTACATAGCTTTACTTCACTTTTGCGAAATTAGGAGAGTATACCGTAATGCCTTGAGTGATTAAAAATTTACCCCAAAAAGCCAGCAATTTGACGCCGTTAATGGGAACGCTCTCCCCCATAGCAGTTTCAGTTATAATGGCCTCTTCTCGACTAGTTTCTTAGCCCCGGGAATTTTCTGCATTGTTTTACGAGGTTGAGACTGTTTGGGAGTTTAATTTTGAGAAGCGAAAATAAATTTCACATTCTGCATAGAAACAAAAGAGTGTTTCAACACGAGTTTCATCACTTGGGATTAAAACCCTTACGGTTTTTAATCGCAAGTGACGAAAGAAAATGTATACTACCGAAGCACGGCTTTTTCCCCTTAGATCAAGGGCAGTTCTTGAATTTTTGCATTTATTCTGGGCCTGCCGTAATATGCTTTCCTCGCAATGACTCAAATGTGACCTACGTCCGAGGTTATGTCCAGCATTTATATCCTCAACCCATGGCTTTCAGTGCGTCATAAGGATTGGGAAACTTAAGGCTTGAGGAAACTTGAGGACAGCCGCCCTGAGGACAGGGAGGCCCCAGTGGCGGCGCACAGTGGGAAATTCGGGATCTCAGGCGACAAAACCCCTCTCTACAGCTTGTGGGTGGATGAAATGACATGTTTTTTTTAAATACTCATCATTGCATGTAGTGAAGGACCCGCTGCGGAAAATACAGGTTAGCTTTATATTTTTACGTGAGAGTTGATTGAACTAATCTCGAATTTGAAAATATGTTGAAACATCTTTGAATTGGCAGGATACAAGGGGGAAACTGCGGATTTTCCTCCAGAATGCTTGGAAATGAATGGTGATACTTTGTAAAGATTATTCTTTTGGAATTTTAAGTTTTAGGTTGGGTCAGTCAGCAAATAAGGATGCAAATCTTGCAGTCACGGATATACATCACAGATCTACTTGGTTTACTTTCATATACGTGAACCAAGTAGATCTATGATGTAAATTCGTGACTGCATGATTTGCAGCCTTATTTGCGGACTGACCCAACCGAAAACTTTAAATTTCAAAAACATAATCTTTACAAAGTATCACCATTCATTTCCAAGCATTCGGGAGGAAAATCCGCAGTTTCCCCCTTGTATCCTGCCAATTCAAAGATGTTTCAACATATTTTCAAATTCGAGGTTAGTTCAATCAACTCTCACGTAAAAAAATAAAGCTAACCTGTATTTCCGCAGCGGGTCCTTACACTACATGCGATGATGAGTATTTAAAAAAAACCATGTCATTTCATCCACCCACAAGCTGTAGAGCGGGGTTTTGTCGCCTGAGATCCCGAAATTTCCCACTGTGCGGCGGGGTAAAGTCCTCACTCGCAAATCCGAGGATCGCGGGTTCGACTCCCGCCTGGGTTGGTTTTTCGTATGTCAGGGCATGGGTGTTTCTATCAAGTTCTGGTGGTTTGGTCCCTGAGAAACCTGATGACAAGCCAATGGCATATCGGGATCGTAGAGTCATACGGACCACCAGAATTGTCCGAGAGCAAAAAAATGAGCAAAAGTCTGAATTTACAAGATAGCCTTCTATCAAATAGTGATAAACGAGATACAATGATACCTTTATTTGGATCATTTGTGCTCGAATCGGCGTCGGAACTAGCAACTCAAATATTGGCAAAAATTTATTTGACCGCTCTTAATAAAAACATTATTTGCCAATTTTGATTCATTAAACCGCACGTTAATATAAAGGATACTATGAGCCTTCAGAAAGATCCTCTTAACATACTGGATCCCATTTTTTCAGCAATAGTTGTTAGTGACAGCGTTTAAGTGACGATGGTTTCTCCTCCGTAGCAGGAGGCGTCTTCAGGTCGAAATGGCGATCGCTTGATCATTACCGGATTATATTGGCTGGCTAGGAACGCCAAAATATGCTTAATTCGTTTCCGCGTTTTGATTTGTTGAGAAATTGAACAGCCTTTTCCTGATCGCCTTAACATTCTAGTTTCCTTCCCCACCAGAAAATCAATTTCAATTTAAAAGTTCTCACCTAGCTTCGAATTTCACAAGGAAAAGTAAATGGGGATTAATTAAATAATTTTTGATTCTTGTGTGCGGGTGTAATTTCAAGCAAATGTTGAAGAGAAATTTTATCCAATGCTTCTTCCAATGAACTGGTAACAAGAATTCTATAGGAGGACATTTTTAATAGTCCGTAGGTTGTCCATTGTGCTTTTTATTAAAGTTAGTAATGAGCGTCATTCATATTTACAACATTGTTAAATAGGTAATTTTTTGTAAAAATGCATGCAGAAAGTTATTGAAGTTTACCGATTTCATAATTTCTGCCCCGTTTTCACTTACTTTTATAAGTTGTACACTGGCGGGCCCGTAGCAGGCTTTTGTTGCCGTTGACCGTGCCTTGGGCTGGGACTGGCTGAAATAGTAGATTCTTCTTTTATAAATAGATTGGAAAATGTAAATTAGACTAATCTTAGTTATTTAAGTGCAAACATAAAGTTAACTATCGTTTATCATAAAATTATTTTGCCACACAAATTGAAATTCCAAGTCCAAAAAGGTCAAGATGATGACCTAGAGACGACCTCGGTTATTGAAATACGGGTGGTGTTTTTCTAAAGAAAATCATGTGAAATAACCAAGTTTAATAGTTTCATTTTAATTCTGATACGGATTCACCAAGCTACGCCTGATACCAGGAATCCAACAAAGATCAATATTAAAAAGGAAGTATGTCGACATCGAGTACAGCCAAAAGTATTTTAGTGATAGGATGGAATTAATACGATTAAGCAAAAGTATTGTAAAAGCTGGTTATGTCACACTGTTAATTTAAAAAACGTTTGTCTTGGGATGGCCGAATCTATTATAATAGCAACTTATTTCTGCCACTGAGTACAAGATTAACATGCATAACATCACCATTGATCGAAATGACTCCCATTGGCATTCCATCTAAATAACCGTTGGGGTAACGAGTTTTCCTTGTTTCTCCGCCAAACCGTAAATCGTCACGGACGTATTAACCTGGCGCATAATGGAATCGGTTGCAATACCCCATCCTTGACAACAGTCGCAAAGCAAAGCAATGTGCGGCAAAATTGAGACCCAATGATCAACGCGAGTGCCAAACAGTATCGGATAAAGTGCCGTTAACATGGTTGCAATCGAAATTTCATTCGTGCAATTGGACAGGCGAGTAATTACGGTCTACATAATCGGAATTCTGGTTATTTGGATTCCGAAGAGCATTGAAAAATATGACCGAGGCACGACTGTCTCAGCACGTATCCTTCCTCGTTTCGGAGAGCATTCCCTTTGCTGTGCTTAAAGCTGTCGGGAGATTCCACAGCAAGGGTGGCAGTGAGACACGGTAAGCCATATTTTTTCGTATTTCGTGCCATCATAAATTATCTTCTTCTTTTTTCTAATGAATCACCGTCATGCATATATTTGTCAGTTATTCCCATAAAAAATACACCTTAAGTTGATTTTTAGTTTCGCTGCAGACCTTTTCCATTTGCAAAATTTAATTAGCAATAATTCGTCTGAAATTGGAAAAGTCGTAAAAATTAGTCGTACCATTAAAAATAATAATAATAATAATCCTTATTGTTATAACTAAATGTTTTTTACAGCCCTAATTGGGAAAATTAAACAAAATGTACCGATCGATCGGAGTGTTAGCATAATATTAGTGTTTTTGGTAAATCGTCCCTATAACGACCATGTTGATCATTCGGGGCCTTTGTGGGGCCTTTCTCTCTGATATGCCTGTGGGCATAACAGAGAGAAAGGCCCCGCAAGAAAGACCGTGCGACAAATATTTAGTATCAGATGAAACAGAGAAAAGGAGGAGAACACATTATGAGTATAAGGGAGCAATGAAAAGAAGTAACAGAGGGCTGCATTGAACCAAATCTCAAATTGAACAACTGACAATGATGGCACTCACTATCTGGCAAGGCATCATTATGGCGAACAGATGAAGATTATAGAAAACCAAAATGGATAAGGAAACAGTAAGTCTAAAAATAAAAATATATTTTGCATGCGTGGGAATAGTATTCTACCTATTCTGAGTCGCGGTCGTGAAAAGGGAACACGAATTAATTTTCTCTTTCTACTCGTCAATCAATTCTTTCATAATTTTTTGTTATCGTTTCCCAAACATTTGCGTGTAGTATTAGGCAATATTGGGAGTAAAACGAAAAGCGACCATTGTATCAAGTTTCCAACACCGAGTTTCAAAGGAATGCTTTCATAGATTTTATAAAACATATTTTACTGCGATTTCTAGTCCCTTGCGGAAATTTTCTGAAGAAATCGAGCGCCCTTTTCATATACATGTTATCAACTCCAAAATAAAAATTTTTCAAGATGTATCCAATACGCTCGCAGCATATTTAATGTGGGGTCGGGATAAAGATAAACAAAACTTTTGAGATTGAATGGAAAGGGGAACACCATCACATTATTATTCCCAGGAGCAGCAGTTCATCCACATAGGCTGGGAGGAATGTTTTCTGACTTTTTTTTAGATGCTTGGTGTTTTTATTTTGGATAACTTCGGCCCGAGAGTTTTTTATTTTTACATATACTTCTTTCATTTTACAATAGCTTAGGACCCGAGGAGTACAGGAGAACTAATTGTGAAAATGCCAATTATGACTTCATTTTTACTTGAAAAATGCTGACGCGTCAAAATGATATGGGCTTGCTAGTCATTGGGTCTGCCACAAGGGTGAGTAAATACGCAGGGTACCAATGCATCATAATTTCACAATGACGATATGATTTTATTATTAACAGTAAAAATATTGGAATTCAAAATCAAATAGGCTACGTATACTTTTAATTCTACATAACAATTTTTGATTGAAGTTTTATTATGAAAATATGCATTTTTACTTGTGCATGTGATGTAAATATCTTCAGTTCTTGAATCGATCACATTTCTCTAAACATTATATATTATTATAACACACTGCATTATTTTTCAGAGTATAATCATTATAGTGCAGAAACAACAAATCTTGCAAATTACTCTGAATCAATAGGGTTGCAGTTTTTCCAGTGGCGAAATGTACCATTAATCTAACGAGGGTAGTTTTGTGAAACCGGAAATAAGCGGACTTGTAACTTAAGTGTTATAGTTACATTGTAGTGACAGAATTTCTAACTAACTTACATTCAAATTTCTTTCTTCAAACTCTAAAACTTTTGTGATGAATAAAATTATTTTTATTTGCCCTAGAAACTATATGATCCCCATACTTCACGTTGTAAATGTGAAACCATATGGTTTTTCCGCAATATTTTCCGGATGAAAACTGTCGTTGGGTGACCATATGCATGTATGGCTATTATCTCATCTGATAATTTGGAGTATGTGTACGTAGGATCGGTTCATAACGTTATTTAACGTCTTCCGATTTCTAGCCTCCAAGTCTCTTTGTCCTTCCATAAATCTTCTTCCAATCCTCTCGCTCTAATTTCTTTATCTACTCCCTTTTTCCAGCTTTTCTTAGGTCTTCCTCTTTTGCCTTGGATTGTTAGCTCCAAGATCTTTTCTTGATAGTCTATCCTCGTTCATTCTCTTTACATGTCCGTACCATATTAATTGCTTAATCATGATTTCTTCCGTTGTATAGTGCTCGACTTTCATTATCTGTCGTATTCTTCCATTTATAACTCGTTCTATCTTTGATCATCCCACAGCCCGTTCCTTTATAGGTCATACTTCACATCCATATGTTATAATACTTTTGAAAATGGAATCGTATATTCTTGTTTTATTTGCTTTCGATATTTTTCGGTCCCACAGGATGCTGTTTAATAATCTAATAACCCTTCATCCCTGATTATTTCGGTCTGATATAGGTTTATCTAAGGTTCCGTCGTAAGTAATTTTAACTCCAAGATATTTATAGTGATCAGTGTACGCAATTTTATCCCCATCTTCTAAAATCAGGTCCGGCCTCACTCCGCCAATGTTCATATATTGTGTCTGGGACATATTCACCTCCAACCCCAAACAATTTATAGTATAGAATGAAATATTCCTTCGACATAAAATATAAATGTCCATCATTTAGGGTCATATCAATCTTGAACTAAATTTTAATTTGGAAACTTAAAGAGGCCACAAGAAGCATACTACTCGTACAAAGTTCTGTTGAAAAAACAACAGTAGCTCACTCTTTCATGCCGCACATTCCAAAGGAAGATGAGTCCAAGGGAGAAATAAAAAATGCGAAAATGAAAGTGAAAGTAATGAACCTACGAGATTGGAATCCAATCTCCGGAGTAGAAAAATATGGAAACTGCACAGAAAAAACGGAACGGAAGAGGAGCTAATTGAATATTGCTTGAAAAATTAAATAAGAAGGCAAATACCCCGTTTGAAAAACACCACCTAAGATGCACTAAAGATCCAGATAACTACAACTAAATCATTTTTACGAAAGTACGTATCGGGATGCTACATTATGGCACGCTAAATGAGTACTTACCTAATTTATGTATGTATTAATCCTAAGACTTATAGTCTAGGCAGAGAAATAACCCGGCGTCCTTCGACAAATACGTTTTCATCACATATCAAGGTTTGGTCACCTATTTGGTCTGTATTTGAAAAACATGCCACTTTCAATGCTTGAGGACCAGGCGATGAATAATAGTTTTAATGATCTACTCGTAAATTCTACGGCAGAAATAGATGTTCTTTAGCCTATGGCTAAATCAACCGGTTATTTTATCAGTCGTAACCACTATTTCGTTAATTTTGAAGGGCATACAAACTCAAGTAGTAAATTTGAGCAACCGAAGACAGATGGCACGTGAAAACACAGAAATTCAACCAAATACAGCATTTAAAATGGATCTGAGAGCTTTAAGAGGTTAAATGGATATACTAGAATGGTTTGGAGGAATAAGGATGAATTAAAATACGTAAAAAATGGAAAGAATTCTGTCAAGGGGAACTCGTAAAATCCGAAGTGGTTCGGGAAATGTCTGAAAAGAGGATACAATAATAAAAAACTGCAGCAAATAAGCACAAAAGAATAAGGATGCTATAAAAAGATAAAAGAAACGGATTACCCGAAAAGCCAGAAATTCCATGAAAGCAATGGATGAAGAACATGAGTTAGGAAACGGTAAAAACAGCCTAATGGGAAAAGTTTGAAGCAACTCACAGGAGAGCAAGAATCCGTATTCAAGAAAACAGTTCAAGACGCATACAAAAAAGAAGAGAAAAGAAAAATTTAAATTATAGAGAAAAAATAAATTACATTAAAAACCAGGTCCAGTGTTGGACGAGTACCTAAGTATGGAGTATACTAAGCTTACGCCATATTATTCCTTCGAGGCTTTGCAGACTCTAGACAAACAACTATCGGCAGCGAAGATACTTCCGGTTTCAAAAATGAAATAAGCATAAGTAATTAAGTATACTAGGCAAAATGCAGTATATCAAACATTTAAGGTAAACCAAATAATTAAAATTGCTTCTTAGTTTTTACAACATAGTAATAGAGTGAAAAGAGCATCAATTTTATACCAATACTTAGTTTGTTTTCCTCAATAATTTGCTTTACAGGACCGAGATTTCTAGTTCCTTGTGATTCTCTGAAGATGGGATTTTTATACATCCCGTAAAAGAGGTGAATTTACACTAGCTACTTGAATACCACAAAGGAGTGGATTTATTCCCAGGGTTGAAGGAAGAAAAGATAACGCGAGAGCACTGCATTTCCACTTCTCCTTTAGAATAGAATCATTAGATTAGATTAGAAGCATTGGTTTGGAATACAATTAAAAATTACTCAATCTTTTCCTTGGAGACTGCGGTTGGTTACATCCTTAAAGCCTGCTCGATGGTAAAACATCGTTCTTAGGTAATAACTTATATGAATAATTTATACCAAGAAAATAACGCACATAATTCGAAAGCCCGTTCGGTGCATGAAGTGAATTCATGTAAAGTTTGTGAAGTGTACTTGTCAGCAATATGATAAATCTTCGTTCATGTTCTTGCCTCTGAAACTTACGCGTATAGAAGTACTTGAGCAATATATGAATGAGATCTTTTCCAAGTTCTATTTGCCTTTTTGCCAGGGACATGAGAGTGGAGTGAAAAGTGTGAGGGGACGGAGTAGACTAAGGGTATTGTGGATAAGGCAGGGAGAAGGGACTCTTAAGTGGAGGAGTATCATGAGTCTTAAGAAAAGGAGAGGATACATGAAGCATGAGGTTAACTGAAGCAAAAGGGGTACGCAGCTATAGGGCGGTATGGAGTAAACTATCAAAGCAGAGGCTTTACAGGCCTATAACCGAGAATTAAAATTTTTGACGGTGCCTACGCCTAAGGAAAAGGCGTGATGAGTATTTATGAATTTTTGTACAATTCCACATGGAAGATCTCATAATCATCCATACTGTTGTTGGTGTACTTCAGAATTACACTGGATACGTTAAAACATTAATGCCGATAATAATGACATGTCGTATTAATACAGAAGTTTCCCAGAATCAATACACGTGGTTAGAGCTCGATGAAGTTTACTAAGTTACCGTATGCTTACAGCATCAAATCATAAATTTTAACTAAAATAAAAACTAAACTAATTTTTTTTTCAGATTTATGCATTACACCCACTACAGTTCCAGACCTATTATGTGGAAACTTTGGAAGATATCTGACTTTAATTAATTCCGTCCCTAATGGGTTAGTGAAGCAAATATTATTCAAAAGTTTCCCGAAATCAATGTACATTACTTGAGCTGCTAGTGGGTGGGATTGCAAGATCATGGAATTCCCAGGTGGATGTTCCAGATACTTGGGTCAAACCCAGGCTTTGGCCAAATTTCTTCATCCTGATGTTGAATTGGAGGCAATTTGGACAGCAGTTCTGGTGCAAATCTATTAATTGTTGCAAATATGACCAAATTTGTAGAGGTGGCTTGAGTGCTGGATTGCTATCACGTATTCAGATTCATCCTCATTCCCAGTTGGTTTCCAAGTGGAGATCACTTCAAGTGCAGTACTGCGCCTGCTTGGTGGGATGTTTTATATGAGGATTCCTTTCTGTCTTTCGTTAATAACTGTTTATTGCCAACGTCGGGCTTTGCTCAACCATTCCTTCCATTACGGAAATATTCTTCCCATATATAAACCATGCACCTATCCTTTTAACGGATCAAATGACCTCAAATGTCCAACGCCTCTCCAATAACTTCCACTACCAGTGGCAAGTAGGGTCGCCTACGCAGCAGAACGCTCTTTCAAATGAGAATCGCCAACGGGCAAGAGATGAGTAATGTGAGAGATGGGGAGCACTTCTCTTCCATTCACCTCCTCTTGTTTTTCTCGTGCGAATGGGTGAGGGGTACACTCCGTCAGGCTTATAGAGAGCGAAATGTTTGCTCGATTATGAGAAATCCCAGACGCAAACTCTCTATCTCCCTCGTACCGTTTCCGCGTAGGGTTCATCTCATCTCGTTGATCCAAAAATGCGGAGTCACCAATCTAACTCCAACTCAGAACTTGTGTTTCTTCGAAAAGGGAAAAACATTTTTTCGAAACTGACAATAAAGGAAGCACTTGAAAATCAACTTTAAAGTTTATTAAAATTTATATTTTTCAGGGTAAAATATAATATGTTATTTACTCATTTTCCAATGTTTCACAAATTTATTTTGCTTCTTTAGGGCTATTTTTGATTTATATTAGTTTTAAGAAATTATTATTTTTTATTTTATATCATATTTCATCATAGGTATATGCAGGAGACTTAAACCTGAGAGTATTTTTAAAAGGAGTGCACCTACTTGTTTTTTTGTGTATTTCCAAAAAATGTAGAAAGAAATTAGCACACTCATTACGACAAATACTCTAGATAAGCATTTTCATCAATTATTTCTTATGAAATATAAACGAAGTATAAATTATTAATTCTTCAAATAATGAGAACCAATTTTAGCCCTAATGAAACAAAAATAAATTTGCGAAACGTTAGAAAATAAGTAAATAACATCTATCATTTAACAAAAACTTATCATCTCCTAAGACCAAATAATTCGTTAGGAAATAGAGTTAGAGAAAACATAACATCTTGATTTTAAGTTTATCCGTATATCACCATGTAAACCTGTTACTAGACTGAATATACCAAAGTCGAATTACTAGCGTTACAACATAGTAATAGCATCCAAATTTAAAAAAATATTATAAAATTTTAAAAAAATTATTTTTAATTCACTCATTGCATGAATTCCAGTTCCATGTCAAGTACATGGAAAATATGAATGATTTTAGACTTGAATAAATTCTGTCCCCAATGTTTTAAGAAAAGAAAAGTTAGGTAAATATTTTCCGTGATCAGTGTACGTTACTCGAGGTGCATGGATGCTGCAAAGCCATTGGATTCCCATGTTGAAGTTCAGGGGACTCAGGTCAAATCCCGGCTGAGGGCATGTTTATTCATTCTGATGTGAGCTGAAGGCAGCTTAGCCAGCAATTCAAGTGCTGTACCACATTCAACTGCTGTACCACACTTGCAAACACCCTAATACATAATGTATTTATAAGAAATATAATTGAAGGATGAAAAATGGGAGGACTAGAAATAGGTCAAATAAGGAGCGGAAGAAGGAAGAATGGCCGGGATAAGATAAATTAACTCTGAGCAGAGATAAATGGAGGACTCTTGTTAAATAATCACAGGATTGAAACAGTGATGATGGATGAAACTACTAAATGGGACGTGTAGAATAACCTCAGTGGTCCTTCGCCTTCCAAATAAGTACTTATACCATAAACTTGGTCACCAACATTGCAGAAAGATGCCACAATTGAGATCGAATCGTCAGGCTCAGGACGAATAATGCGTATTTCTGTACCCATTTATCCTTGTCTATCTTGACCAAAGGAATGTATGTAAATCCACTTTAACGCGCTCTCCCATCGATCACGCTCACATAAAGCAGCCAAAAGTCCGTTAAACTGCACAAAATTAGTACTCTAGGTTAACATCAAGTCACTGAAAAGGATCGTCATCTTACGGTTTACGTTAACCAGCCAAAACAAAACTAAGTCTAAGTGATTCAGTCTCATAATCAGAGAAATTTACCTCAGATCCCTGGGGGATGCTTATTTTGAGCACTTGATTTTCATGCTATGGGTCCTAATTGTAGCCCCGGTTGTGGCAAAAAAAATTTTTTCGTTACTCTGGCTGGGAGCGGAGTAGAAATAATTTTCAGAGCAGCGATAATCCTACTGGATGGGGCGAAGCAAGTGAACAACATCCACACTTTACGTCCCCAATAACTACTATTGCCACAGACTTGGCCACCAACGCGGCATTACGGTGATTGCAATGTGAAGCGTTGACAAGCACGGGATGAACAACGTGAGAGAATTTGCCCTTCCTACCACCTCTTCCATATTTTTCTCGACCTAAAGCGCAAGAGGAGGCTTTTGCACGGTTATGGAGAGAGAGAGAGAGCAATGTGTTCGCGCGATTATGAGAAATCCCAGACACAACCCGTCCGCAAAGGGCTCATCTCATCTCGTTGATCCAAAAATGCTAAGTCACCACCACTCTACGCCTCCTGCCCATCGAAGCATTTCACCCGGAGCTTCACCGTCGAATACCCCGCACGACGAGACGTCAACCCCCCGGGGTCTAGTCCGCACACCCACCAGAAGGGATGAAGCACCACCGGCCGCGTTTCGTCCGCAAACAAACTCTTACGCGCTCATATCTCTGCCGACCATTCTCTCTAGCCTTCATCCATCCGACATCCATATAATGCAAGCTGCCTCCTCCTCCCTCCGTATATTAGGTTGTCTCCGGGCCGGGAGCCGGGACTCTCTCTCTCTCTATCTCTCTCTCTCTTTCCTCTCTTCTCTTCGTTCCACCCTTCTATTCATTCCACGACCCCACTCCCCCACACCCACCCACCAGAAAACCGCCAAGAATCAAAGCAAACACTCGCATGAAATCCCGTCCGTCGGTTCCCCCCCCATCACACACCCCTCGGACTCACCCACGCAGTTTAGAGTGCTGTGTGTGAGTGTGCTATTAATGCCCTCGACGCACGCATGAGCATTTGCATACATCAACCCCGTTTCCTCCCCTCCCCTCCACCGCCTGCCCTTCAACCTCTCCCCTTTCTCTGCTTAACCTCCCCCCACCTACACGCATAACCTTAGACACATCGACCCCATCCGGCACACCTGACTCTCACGGCCCTGTACCTCACCTCCTCTAACCCTAAGCTCAGATTTCGACGTCATACCGTGCGATACGCTGCCATATCATGTCATACTGCGTGATATCCTGCAGCTGACGAATAGAGCATTAGTTGTGGCAAAATTATATCGCCAGGTGTAGCATATAATCGTAAAGTAGTGAATTATATCGTGCAATTCCGCAGGAAAACGAGTATCCAATACGTCATCTCCTGAACTCAACACTCAAATTGCGATGTGTATTACCCTGTAATACTCTGAGACACCATGCAATACAATACGATAACGCGCGGCGGAAGAGCGGAGTATCCATTGTGAAAAACTTACATGGCATGATGTACACTTGTGAATTATATCATGCAATCCCGCTAGAAACTGAGCAATACAATGTAAGAACTTGCGCAATATTTCATGTCTTTCAAAAGAGTATTCAGCATTACTCTGGGAAAGTTGATTATATCTATGTTAACTCTACCTCTACTACATCTCTACCACGTAATTCGAAATCATGCTGTGCTCTTTGATATGGTGAGATGGGCAATCTTGTATGTATTTCATCACGCCGTATGCTGTAGTGAAAAATAAATGTTATTCGACACTATTTAGGGCTCATATCGTACATGCAACGATTATTTCCGGTTTATCAGAGACTAATTTAACTCGTTACTAAACAAATGTATGCAGTGAAGTCGAGTGCTTTGGATAGAAGTCTCACGAATGGGAAAAGTTCCACATGACTACTGGAAGGACTATGATTGAGCTAATGTTTTCTCAAAACCCTAAAGTTAACTAGGAAAATTCAAATTGTATGGATATGAGGGTGGCAGAAAGGGAATAATTCGAGTCCTGGAGGCAAAAGTGGCAAAATAAGAGAGACGTTAGAACAGATGTGTTCAAGAGTTATTTATGCCCACACGCTATTCACAGTGACAGTACAAAAAGGGATAATTTAATTCTACATTTCTCTTTTACCTTCCGACCATTTTTCATTTCAGGCCCAACACAAGAGTCAACAGCATGGTGCCACATTCATTTAAATATTGCGGAGAGACTTTGAACGTACGGAACCATGAGCCCTTACGGCGGCTAGTAAGATAATAATATGCAGATCTAGTTAACGAAAAATTGTATTTCATTCAATTTATGAAAAATCCCAATTGTCTATGAAAGCAAAGACATTTTGACTCCTATTCATGCATTGCGGTCATCCAGGTTACCATCTACAGGGAGAGTAAAAATATGGTAAACACGTACATGATGTCCGAGTTCACTTTTTTGAAACTCTCCTTGTCGATGGTCACCTGGATGACCGAAATCCATGCATAGGAGTTTAATTTCGTCGGCTCTTATTGAAAATTTGGATTTATCTTTAATTTAAATTTACAGGTCAATTTCTCTCTTCTTCAATTTCGTACAACTCTATATAACTATATATATAGCTATATAATGAACTGGCTGCCGTACCCATAGCGTCCCATGGTGTTGGTTTTCTCAAGAGTTCTTAAGTGTTTCCTTGCGTCCTTCTCTATTTCCGAAGTAATATACCGGATGTCAGAGTGAAATAGATTTTTTAACACTGAATGCGTATTGGAAGAATCTATATATCATTCAATCCAAATAATCCATAGGAGCTTCGAAATGAATCCCTGAGTAGGCATTAATGCGAACAGATTTGTATGCCAACATTCATTTTGAAATAACAATGGTGGGTAGTATGCACTTAATTTATGGTCTCTACCTTATTCAAGGAATTAATATATATTATTTCTTGTTTAAAAAATATTGTTTTACCTTTATGGAGCTACAATTGAAGGCAAGGGTACTGTCTCGCTGAATTAGGAATCTCTGCAGTATCGCACCATCGTCAGCATTTTACCAAGGTGATTCGGGTAATTTAAAGGTCTTTCCCTTAAACATTATTGTTCAAAGTCGGGGCGGGTGTATCATTGCGTATTATGCCCTATGACAATAGATCCCTTTCGTCTCCTTCCCGTGTTCTAAGGGTCCCCCGGATACTCACTCATATGCCGTCAAACAAGGAGTCATCAGCCCGAAATGTGATACGCAAGAGGGCAGAAGCCCTTCGTCCTCCGTCCCTGTTAATTACGAATTCTGAGGTAATTATGAGAAGGGAACCCGGGTAGGGAAGGTATCTCCTTTACCCCGTGAAGCTCCATGACTTGGCGATATTATATTCCCGAGCATCACCTCACTCGACCCGCGTGCTCCGAAAGATTACATCAACGTTCGGATGTAATGCCTTCCGGTCCAGAGCAAGAAACTTTACGTTAAAGTTAACTGCGGTAATTCATGAGTCAGCTCATAAGTCATCCATGGCAACGTAAAAATTCATTTCCAGATTGAAAAAATTCAGCACCCCTCACCCACAACGAGCACTAATCATTACAAAAGGATATCATACATCCCACATTACACGAAAAAACAGTACGATACATTATATAAAAATATATTCATATTTTTCATGCTGCAACGTTTTCATGGAATGATCAGTATTCTGAAGGATCAGAAGTTGACAACTTTTAAACTTTGTACATAACTAAATGTTGCCACTTCATACTGCAGATAATAGGCTACATTTTGCACACCAAGAGACTCGTGTTTGACTCCAGATCGCTCATAACAACTTCCATAAAAAATGCATGTAAAGTTAATTTCTATCGCTTTCTGCCTTTAATTATTTTGCTAAACTAAATTATAAATAACAGTCGTGCAAAGTATAGATAAATTCCATTAGAAAGGAGGCTTAATTAACTTTCTTGTTATAATCTTCGACTTTGGTTTTTGATTTGAAATCGGGATAATTAAAAAAAAATATTCCGTGCCATTAGCAAAACCGAAAACTCTTTGCCTCCAAAGTATTGAAATAAGTAATTTCTTGCAAATACAATCACTATTTTATTGTTTGATTTGTTAGTGTGATTAATTAATATTTCATGAATTTGAAGACGTTCGAAAATAATCATGAATAATAGAATTTTCTGAGGAAAACTAAATCCCGAGATGATTGCGTTTCATTATTGTTTTCGACGCTAGATTTTTCCTTACAAAGGAGAAAACTACAGAGAATAATACAGGGTGTTTCAAAATGAATATCGGAGTTTTAAGGCTTTGTAGTATTTATACCATTTGACTTACAATTATGAATGATACATCAAATGAAAGAGCTACTCAAACAGTTTTTGTTTTATCTACAAGTGTTCAATGTGAGCACCATTCGTCACACGGCACACATCCGGTCGATAGGCGAGTTCTTCCTATACCGTGATCAGTGTGTCTGGAGTAATTGGTGCAACAACTGATTCACTCACGTTTCTTAAGTCGTGTAGGTCATCTGGTAGCGGAGGCACATACAAATGATCCTTTATGAAACCCCAAAGATAAAAATCGCATGGCGTCATATAGGGTGAACGTGGAGGCCATGCGAAACAAGCCCCATCATCTGGCCCCTGGCGGTCAATCCAGCACAGCGGCCGGGTACAACGTCGTTTTACCAATCTTTACTACTAGCGCTTTCTAACTGAAGTTAAAGGAAACACTGCATGCCCATGCGTACAAGTGTACAACGAAACTGTTTGAGTGGCTCTTTCATTTGACGTATAATGTATAATTATAAGTCAAATGGTATAAATACTACATAGCCTTGAAACCCCGATATTCATTTAGGGACACCCTGTATATCATATCACCCGAGCATTGCAAGAGAGGACGGACCATGAGTTTCAAAATTGCTTCCATGCTCATAATGTAAGCACGGGTGGAAGGTTGCAAGAAAACAAAAAAAGGACGGCTAAAAGGTTTTGAACAAAGAGCCATCACATAATTGAGACCATACACCGTCCAGGATTTGCCACGAGGGGAAATAAAAAAAACTAGCCTTCGAGGAATGAGGAGTAATTCTGCAACCAGGTCGTCGACGAAAAAAAAGCACCCGAAGTCAAATATTGCTTTCCCTCTCTCATCTCCCTTTTTATATCACACATCTAAAATAAAAACTTTGGAATGTAAGACGAGAAGAAATAACTGCAATTCAATTCTGACGAAAGAAATGGCACTTTTCGCACCGAACCAACAAATAAAAAAACAACATTCATTTTTATTTGTGAGGCAAAAAAAACAGGAGTAGAATGCCGTCAGGGATGAACTGGGGAACTAGCGAGTAACTTCGCCCTAGCAATACGCAACAGACCTTTCGCTCATCGGTTGGACACAAAAAAAGATATAAAGAAATGAAGGGAGGAGCGACTTCTATCGGTGACGGGACTCGAGGACAATAAAAGTAGATGGCAGCACATATCAGAGATGGAACGTATATTTCTACCCGTGGTGAAAGAGGAAGGACACCGGGATGGATATCAGACGTGACCTCCTCTCCTTAAAAAAGAGAATGGTAGAAGAGGGAGGGATGTAGAAGGGTTTCTTTTTAGGGGTAGGGATGCAGCGCCAAGCAGTGGCCGAAGGGGGTGCCGGGCGTGTTCCGCAGAAGCAATGGCAGGGAGGAGAGTAATGGCCGCACACATGACGTGGAAGAAGTCTCGGAGAAATGGAGATAAGAGATATGGTCGGGGGAAGGGGAAGCGAAGGTGGTGGGTGATACATCGACCTGTCATCAAGGACAGGGTGTACTACATGGAAGTGGCATTGCGTTTATGAAACCATATTTTACGAACGACATTTTATTTAGGATTGCAATACGCTTCTTCGCCATCGCAATAAGCACGTAATGGGCAACGTTTTGCGTCTGCATCAAATTGAGCGCTGCTGCCATCTAGGATTCGACTCGAAAATATCGTTGGCCAAAGTAGTTTATCGCTGCAATATTTCTAAAAATTCATTCAGGCAAACAAATTTACAATGGGTATGCTCAGAAACGAACTTAGTAACGAATGAATCTTCACCCTGAATGATAGAACACTATGTGAAATAGAGTTAAGTAAATTACAAGTTAACGCTTTACAAGATAGTTTTCGTTCAGGGTTAGAATCGTCACCTTCCTTGAAGGATACAAGCGTATACACATAGCTTAAGGCTAACTGGGCTTCTTCTGAAAGATTTCCCCATGCTACTTAAGAAGCTATCCACATGTCACAAAAATTTTGGTAGGCTAGGTAATCACATTTTAAAATTTAAGCATTTCCGAGACCTAAAGTTTTCGAAATGAACCTTTAAAAGCTTTGACAGCCTTTCAATTATTTCACTAAATTCTAAGCAGAAACTCAAGGGAGTTTTGTCAAATAGCTTATTTACCAATTGTTTTCAACGCGAATACACAGGGTAAAAACTTTTAATGTAAGCCAAATAAATAGACCAGCACGTTATGTACTCTGTAGAACACAAACGATTAATGGGATGGTTAGGGTGCTAAAACTATGAGAGAATTGATGAGTGATTGTGCTAAATTATACATCTACAGATATTCTGGCATAGATTATCCCTCAAATTTCTTAAAACTCATGTCTCCATAAATCTTCCCAGTCTTCTATGTATCTAGCCTCGTCTCTGCGGCATGCGCCATGATTGGGGTGTTACTAATTTTTTACTTTGATTGAATTTCTTTCAGAATCTATCGGCTCAATGAATATCATCTCAACATCCTCTCCTCTTATACATTCCAATCATCAATCGAAAAAAATCCACGTCTACCATTTGCCAGGGGCCGGATACGAACCTGAGATCGATGTGTTACGTGCGGACTATGTGAGATAGTCCCCAACGCGGGGGAGAGATTAGAAACTAGGTGGACTAGAGGGGGAGGAAATAGGAGGTGAGCAGTTGGTGTAGGTGGTAGTATGCGGGGGAGGAGGAGGAGGGCAGGGGCTGTGAGTGGGGAAGCTTCCCGGAGAAGGCTGAGGCCAGGTCCAGGTCGGCTTTACGGCCAGAGGCGAGGTGGGTGGGTGGGATGTGTGATGGGAGGAGGAGAGTAAGACCAAGGCTTCCCCAAGCGATAACAGAATCCTCCGAAGCGACGTCCCGCATGACACGTGGAAGCGAAGCAAACCAAAGCCCTCCCGGAGTCCTCCAGGAAGGTTCTCTCCGTTAGCATCGCCAAGGATTCTCTCATCCCACCACCCTCTCAAGACTTCTCCCTCCCTCTCTCCCCCTTCCTCTTCCCCAACTCACCTTCTCCAAGTGAAGTCTCATGAATCAAGACATTTCAGCCCAGTTTCCATCGTTACCGAATCTGCACGTATTAAAGACTATGTCCGGGGGAGATGCTTATGATGGAGAAAACGGCTGAACTGATTTAGTTGGTTTTGGTGTCATTTATTCGCATAACATCACGCATTTCTGGAAAAATCATTCCCATCTATTCATCATTTATTCAAAAAATTGTAAATTTAAAATTGAAAACATAACACTCCTTATTTAGGTTCAATAAGACCTATGTTCAATTTGCATAGCAATTGCGTAAAAACCATCAACAATGAGCACTTAAGCTTACATGTTTATATTATGTAACCTTTATTTACGGCCTCCAGATATTAAAATATTGACAGTGAAACAGCCTTCTCAAAAAATGTTTAAATAAAATCTGTACTAATATGATTTGCATGACTATGCATATGAATTTTTGACTGGCAATCAGCTAGTCTTTATTCTTTACTTATTACAGAAGTAAAACCTCTTTTAGCCGTTTATCTGTGAAGTTCGCGTATATACCTGAATGAAGCTGGATAAATATTTTCATCCGCTGACTGCGGAGCTCGACTTGACCCCACAAACTCAAAAAATATATTCCCTCTACTGTGGAGATCAACTATATATATATATATTACTTCTTGGAGAATCACTCAAGTGATAAATATAAAATATGCCAAGAGGGTGGTTGATAAAAATATAGAGACAAATTTAAACTTCCAACATATCGGTGGAAAATATATTTGTTTTTATATTAAACACATAAAATGGCGAACATCTTTTTGTGGATATTTGATGCATATTATGAGTGAAACCAGTAATAGTTTAACGAGATGAAAGGGTTAAGCGGAATCTATGGTAACCATGATTATTTCGGTTTCCCTATGCTTGGCGCTGTATAAGGAAAGATCCATTACTGATGGAACGCTCAGAAAAGTCCACAACACTTTGTACCTGGAGAAGTTACAATGTGTTACAGTGTCACCCATGCCAGATTGGTCGAAGGTTAGGAGACAAACGAATGGTAGTCCGCGCAGCGTCTGTACCTCAGTGAGGTGGCTGCAAAAGGCGTCTGACTCCAGTCCAGGCGGCTTCTGAAGTGATGGTGTCACGTAAAAAACACTATTGAGTAAGGCCACGGAATACTATCCCAATGAAAACAAAAACCTTGAAATTATGGACAGTTCTCAAATGATAATGATAATAGGATAATAGTCGTGGAACTAAAGGCAGAACCAACGAATTTAGTTATAATCCAGGTTTATATACCTACCTCTAATCATAAAGAGGAGGAGATAGATGGGGTGTACGATCAGCTAGAGGAAATATTTGGTAGGATACCTGGGAGTAAGGACTTGGTAGTAATGGGGGATTGGAACGCGGTGGTGGGTGGAGGAGGAGATGGGCGGGAGGTGGGAGATTACGGGCTAGGAAGGAGAAACGACCGGGGCGAGAAAGCTATGGAGTTTTGCCGTAGAAATAACCTAGTAATTACAAATCCTCGACGTAGGTACACTTGGAAGAAGCCGAGAGACACAGATAGATTATATAATGGTTCGTTACAAATACAGAAATAGTGTTAAAAACTCGAATACTTATCCAGGAGCTGATGCAGACACAGACCATAACTTATCACTCATTAAATGTCGGGTAAAACTGAAAAATATAAGAATGGGAAGGAGGGTACGAAAGTGGAATACGGATGCATTAACTGGGGCAATGAAGAAGAAGTATCGAGAGAAAGTGGGTGAGATAATGGGTGAGGATCATGGAGTTAGATCAGTGGAAGATGAATGGGGAAGTTTGAAAAATGGAATTGTAGAAGCTGCGAAAGCAGCGGTAGGCGTAGTCAGTACAACTAAAATTAGAAAACCGTGGATCACGAAGGAGATGATAAGAGAGATGCAGGAGAGAAGGAAATGGAAGAGCATAAACTCAGAGCTAGGTAAGAGAAAATACCGAGAATTAAATAACAGGCTTAGAAGCGAAATAAAGAAAACAAGAGAGTCGTGGTGGAGAGAACAGATCGACTCGTTAGAGAAATACCAAAAAGAGGGAAGAGCAGATGCATTATATAGGAAAGTAAAAGAACTAACGGGTGGTAATAAGGGAAGGGGAACTACAACAATGACGGACAAGACGGGAAAGGTGATCGTAGAACCGAAAGACATCCAGGAGAGGTGGAAGGAGTATGTTTAAGAGCTGTATGGTACAGAAATAAGGCCCAATGGGTTAGATATAGAAAGGGGAGACGGTATCGACAGAGATGGCATCGGACTAGGGATCCAAGATAGCGAAATTGAAAGAGCTCTACGAGACATGAAAAGGAATAAGGCGGTGGGAATAGATGACATACATGCTGAGTTTTAAAAGAGCATGGGGAAGAACGGAAGAGGGAAACTTTTTGCGCTTATTCGTAGGATTTATGAGGATGGAGTGTGTCCGGAAGACTGCGCGAAGACTGTTCTAATTCCTATACCAAAGTAAGAGTGAGGCAAAAACGTGCGAAGACTATAGGACAATAAGCTTAATATCCCACGCGGCCAAAGTAGTTCTGAGAATTATAAACAAAAGGATAGAGAAGTAGGCCAATGAATACCTGGGTGACGACCAGTTCGGGTTTAGGAGAGGGACGGGAACGCGAGACGCTATAGTGGTGATAAGGACGCTAGTAGAAAGAAACCTAGAGTACGGGCAGGATACCTGTTTTTGCATACTTCGTAGATTTCGAGAAGGCGTTTGATTGGGTGGAATGGACGAAATTAATGGGAGTGTTGAAAAATTAGGGGTCGATTGTAGGGACAGGCGTCTGATTCGGAATTTGTATACATCTACACATACATACTACCCCGAAAGCCGCCTCAATAGGCGTGTGGGGGAGGGTGTTAGGACACCAGCCGTTTAAATATAAAAAGGAAACGCTCTAATGAAATTACGCCTAGCATTTATTAAAGTCCCTTATTGTTCGGGGGAAAAACGAATTCCCATACCTATCCGTTCGGCAAAATATCTCTCTTAATTTATCGTTTCTGTCGGACCTGGAAATATAGTGGGGTTCTAATATGATGTTCTCCGTGTCGCTCTTAAAGATATCTATTCTTAATTGCTCAAGTAATCTAAGCCTAGCGCGCAGCCTCCGAGTCTCTAGCGGCTGCCAACCTATTTCGTTTAACATCTGTGTAACGCTGTCTGTACGCCCGTAGCAGTTTTTGACGAATCGCGCAGCTTTCCTTTGTATTTTATTAAGTTCCCGGATTAAGTCTTTCTGCATTGGATCCCATATGCTCGCTGCATATTCAAGGTGTGGCCGGACGAGTGCGAAATAGCACCTCTCTTTTACTTTTTCATCTGAAAATCTTCCCACAATACGCTTGACGAATCCTAGCTTCTTCAGAGCTCTGCCAAAAATATTTCCTATATGTGTACCCTACGATACGTTCGAGGGTATCGTAACTCCCAGATACTTCACTTCATCTGTCGCCTTTATGTTAACACCATCCACAGCATATACATGGGGATAGTTGGACGACCTCCACAAGAAATGTACCGCCTTGTATTTTCTCAGATTAAGTTCGAGTCCCCACTCTTGGCTCCACACATGAACGTTGTTTAAATCCGATGATAGCATTTCAAAGTCAGAGTGATCACTAGTTTCGCGATAGACGACAGCGTCGTCAGCAAATAAACGTATTTTACTGCTAATTCGAGATCATAGGTCATTTATGTATATAATGAACAAAAGGGTCCGATTACGCTTCCTTGTGGGACACCTGATGTCACTTTGACTACATCAGAGCTAATTCCGTCAAGAACTACTTTTTGCTTCAATCACTCAGAAAGTCGCGTATCCAGTTTACTACTGTTTCGTTTAGCCCGCATGACTGTAATTTGTATAAAAGTTTGTTGTGAGGTACCGTGTTGAAAGCTTTCTTAAAATCTAGGAATAATGCGTCCACTTGTCTTTTCGATTCACCAGATTTGAGAACGTCATGAAGAAAGAGCGCCAGCTGTGTTTCACATGATCTACCTTTCCGAAAGCCGTGCTGACAGCCATGGAGGAAGTTACTCTGTTACTCATGGAGGAAGTTAGACTGTCCAGGAACGTCATGATATTGCTAACGACGATATGTTCGAGTATCTTGCCTATAATCGACGTTAATGAAATTGGTCGATAGTTCCCTGGGTCGTGTCTGTTTCCCTTTTTGAATATCGGTGTAACGTTTCCAATTTTCCAGTCTATTGGTATCTTTCCTTCAGACAATGACTTCTTGAATATTATGTCTAACAACGGTGCGATCTGTGGCGCTAATTCCTTGAGGACACACGCGGGTATTCCCTCCGGACCCGGAGATTTACTATTTTTTATCGACTGTAGCTGTTTAGTTATCCCATCGCATTGAATAGATATTTCTTTCATCGGTTCCTCAGTGAATGAAATGTCAAAATTACATGCAGTATCGTCTGCAGTGTATACACTTTCGAAGTGGGAATTTAATGTGTTAGCTTTGCCAATATTTTCTGTGACAAATTTGCCATCTTTATCAAATAACGAATCTACGGTTGAAGATTTTCCCTGGAGCTCTCTCGCATATGACCAAAAAGATTTCGGATTTTCTTCCAGTAATTCACTGAGTACTTTTTTCTTGAAATTTCGCAATACAGTACGCATTGATTTCTTGGTTTTTGAGCGTTGCGCAGCGTAACTTTCTTTTTCTTCAAGTTCCTTCAATTTGTCACCTAACGTAATGGACTTTTTGAACAAGTTGTACAGTTTTCTCTGTCTCTTAAGGTCCCTCCTAACATCGTTGTTATACCAGCGAGGTTCTTTACTGTCACATTTCAATTTTTGCGGAGTATATTCGTTGAACCTGTCGTAGAACTTCTAAGAAATATTTCCATGATTCATCAGTGATTTTATCCTCTGTTTTAGCTACGAAGTCCGTGTACGAATCATTAAGCATCTCGCCAAATTTTAAGAAATTGCATTTATTAAATAAATAAATATTGCGTTTCGGTTTTACAGCAGACTCTACTTCAATTTTTAAGGTTGCAAAAATTACTCAGTGATCACTTATGCCGTCAATAATATCGAGTTGTTTTATCAACTTAGGATGGCTTACTGCAAAAAGATCTAATATTTTATTTCCTCTCGTAGGCTTTTCAACTACTTGGGCACGTGAGTGATTCGCAAGTGTGTTGAGTAATATCTCGCTGATTTCCCTATTCCTTGAATTCGGTTTTACACTGTAAGAATCCCAATTTATAGATGGCAGATTAAAATCTCCCCCAATAATTATTACTCTTTTACTGTCTCTAAAAGTAAATGCGGATATTTGATTTTCTAATTGGTAAATAATATCAGCTTCGGAGTTTGGAGGTCTATAAAAAGAGCAAACATGTATACTCCTTTTGTTTCGTTGTTTAATTGTACACCATACGCTTTCTATTTCATTGTCAGTTATTTCGTGGGTGGTGCTGTGTAAATGTAATTTAACTGCTAGAAAAACTCCGCCACTTGTCCTATTGCTTCGATTGCATCTGTAGATTTTATATCCTGGAGGGAAAACTTCGCTGTCACTTATATCCTCTGTAAGCCAGCTCTCCGTTCCTATGACCACGTCTGCGTCCTGAAATATATGTTCGATTTCAGCGCGCTTGTTTTTAACGCTACGGCAATTAACTACTACAAAGTTAATGTCATATTTTGTAGATTGAGTGTCGGTTGGTTCTTTTCCACGCCTTTGGGTATTAGGTGGGCGAATTTCACTGGAGTGCTTATTAAATTTGATATAATTTCTTTCGCTTGAGTACGCGTTTTGGGAATATTGACGCCATTTTCCGGCTTTAGCGCCCTTAAGTTTACTTGGATGTGAAAATTTTCGCAATGCGGACTTCCTCGGAGGCTACGCTCGGTTAAATCTTTACAAATCCCACTAGATAGTCTACCCTCTAGTCTAAAAATATCTACAGTGCTCAAAAATCCTACGAGCCACCCGTTCAGACGCCTAGAACCAGACGGCGCAGGTTAGGGTAGCCAATGGGATCGGGATGGGCCACGATAGGATGGGGAGTGCGGCAGGGGTGCCCACTATTGCCGCTGCTTTTTAACGTGTATTCAGAAGAAATGATAATAGAGGCATGGGGGGAGGTAGGAATAAAGGTAGGAGGGGAGCTGATAAAATCAGTGAGATTTGCAGATGATCAAGCATTGGTCAGTCAGTCTGCCAAGGAGTTACAGTCCATGGTAAATGCGTTAGAGGTGCAGTGCGAAAAGTATGGGATGAAGATCAACCACAATAAAACGAAAGTAATGAGATTTTCCAGAAGTAAGAAGGCGGGGCTGATTATAAGGATGGGAGGGCAGAATATAGAGCAGGTCGAGCAGTTAAAGTATCTGGGTGGTATTTTGGAGGAGAATGAGTTTAGTGGTAAGGACATCAGATGCAGAATTGCACTAGCTAAGGAAGCATTTTCGAAGAGAAGGGAATTGATGAGGGGGGGTCTGAGAAGAGACGTAAAGAAGAGGCTGCTGAAAACTTTAATATGGAGCGTGGCGCAATATGGGTCGGAAACTTGGTCGTTGCGAAGGGAGAATGTACGTAGACTTGAGGCATTTGAGATGTGGATTTGGAGAAGGATGGAGAAGATAAGCTCGATGGCGAGGAAGACCAACAAGGAGGTATTGGATATGGTCGGAGAGGAGAGGAAGCTTGTGGCAGAGGTTCGGAGAAGGAAGAAGAGATGGATGGAAGAGGTTTTGAGAGGAGAGGGCATGTTGAAGAGAGTGATAGAGGGCAGAACACTGGGGAAGCGTGGAAGAGGAAGGAAGAGGATAAGAATTCTGGACGAAATAAGATGAGGTATAAGATATGAAGAAATGAAGAGGGATTTATTATCCCTCCTTAGGAGGGATATTAAATTCCTCGCGCCATCCTTAGCAGGGAAAGCGAGACAATGTCTATGAAGTTGGGATGCAGAATGGGGACAGTCAAAGAACCTACCAATCAGCTGGTAGAATTCTTGAATGGAATTGTTTACAAGCATTTCCTAAAACTCCGAATTCATGTAGCCCTACCTAATTCAATTTTTCACAGGACCAATTTCTTCGATTGTAAATCATCAAACATCGAGTCACCCTGATGCAATTTGAACCACACATCTAGTCTCAATACGGTGTATAACTCTCGCGAAAGCATATGTCAGATGCGTTGAGGATGATTTTGGGACGGAAAGTATTAATTTTCCAAAAAGCAGTTACTGAGAGTACGTCAGGGTAGATGTTGTCCACCATTATTCACATATTAGTTCCCTACGTGGAATACGCCTACCATTTTAACTCTAAGGTATATCAGACTTTCAGATTTAACACTTTTTCCTTCCACTAATCACCTTGCCCTTCTCTCTTTTCTCGCGACCCCTTCAACTAAATTACCTCTCTGACGGAGCGTTCTGCGCATCCGTTAGCCACTAGCTTTTGCGAACATTGTAATGTGCGTATTTCACTATAGTAGTACACATATGGTGAAGTGCGTCTCGTCTGGAGTAATATTGTTTGAAATGCCGAGATACATCATCAGCAGTCCTCATTTCAAAGATTTAGTGACTGGAAGGGTTAATTTCCTTAAAATCCTTCACTGTGGTGACCGTGCTACATTTAACCTCCTCGAAGTCCCTTCTCACTACCCCTTTCACACTGCTAAATCTATCCGCGACTTCACCTCCTGAGCATCCGTCTTCCATAAGCTTCTGCGACATTTGTAAAATAATTTAGATCTAGATACCTGCAAGCGATCGAGTTCCAACGTAACCAGAGTGCCATCCTCTCTCCCTACTTCCCGGTGCGTCGGTGACTGCCTGCGGACATTTGGGAAGGGATTGGATATGCATTTGAACTGCAAGGGTCGCTGGGACTGACACCTCAGCCATTTATGGCCGCCGGGGTGACAATGGGCAATAGGCTCTGCGACGTCCATAATTGACGTCTCGCGCTTGGGTGTCGGGGAGGATTGCACTGAGCTTGACCTTCCGTGACGAAGGGAAGGTACAGCATCACGGCACCTGCGCACGAATATATTGAATAAATCAACGGCGCCCTCATGTCCGATGTATTAGGCACGGTATTTGAAAGAAGCAGCATTGTTAAAAAAAAAAGGAATTCGTATTGAAAGGAATGCATACATGGGAAAAAGGAATACATACAGGGGATGGCCCTTTTTGCCAAAGAAGACGGTAGGAGCGGTAGGTATAATCCCTTGTTCAGATTAAGGCTCAAGTTAATCACCATCAGCATTCAACTTTAAAAGAAATGCCTTGACGTAACATCCACGTGTCTCTTTTCATCGAATCTTCCTTAAAGTTAGGGTTCGATGTCAATTTCTGACTGATGCAGAAGTCACACAAAAAGAAGAAAAATTAGACCAAGCGGATTCCTTCACCTATCTCGGAAACACCATCACGTGGGACGGAAGAAGTTCTACGGACATCAAGCGTAGAAAAGCCCAATCAATTAAAGCGTTTATCATGAAAAGGCAACTACTGTGTACAAATTCGATAGGACCACGAACAAGGAAATAAACATTCGTGTAGAAACATTCGTGTGGAGCGTGCCAATCAATGGATCGGAATCATGCACCAATGGAAAATCGTACCAGAAAAAATTAGAAGCATTCAATACCTGGAGTTGAAGGAGGATCCTGAAGATCAATAGGAGGGATAAAATAAGAAAGAAATTTAGAAGAGGAAAGAAAAATATGGAACAATATAGAGAAAAGAAGAACGAGATGGATTGGGCACACTCTGACGCACAATGGGTTTGTGAAGAATTTACTTGAAGGGAATACAGAGGGAAAATTCCCAAAAGGAAGGCCAACGGATAAATGCATAAAAAGAACTCGGAAGGAAAATAGCATTAGATAGGGAAGGATGGGGGGCTGCGGTCGACTAATTTTAGGATTGAACGACCAATGATGCTTGCTCCAAAGTTTTTAAGCATGCAGTTCTAGGTCATCCTATAGGTTTCTTCCATTTCTTACCTTTGAATAGATTGGATAGGAACAGATTACGTCTTCATTCATGTCTAATCAGTTTTGCTCTTCTCTGTCCTATTGTTTTACCTTCATGGCTACCTAAAGTTACTCCCCTGATATAACCAATTATGTTAAGTTGTAAGCCTTCTGTGTTGGAGTAATAAACATTTATCGTTGTTCAGTTGTGTTTTCAGTTCATATATCAAGGTTGAGCCGCGCCACCACTTGGCGGTGCCACTAGACTTGGATTTTCGTTTGTCTTTTGTTTTGTTGTCGTGAGTGAAGTGAGTGAATGCTGTATGACTGTTGTGTGAGTCTACGTTTGAATGCTGAACAGTGTGCATCAGAGTGCATCGAGATCGTCCGTTGAGTCATCGTGCTGCATGCCGCATAATCGTCGATCGGTCGGACCTGCATGCGGTGAGTGGCATTTGCCAGTGAGGCTTTTCTTGGCTCAACCTTTTGTGTCGGCACTAATTATCGTTTTTTTGTTAAGAAATACAGTCCACAAAATTTCGTAATTCACGTTCGAAGGTGATCAATTGTATTGTTTTTAAAAACTATCTAGAATCCTTGCGAGGAGAGTTTTTAAGGATTCGCAATTTAAAGTATAGGTATAATATCCGTGTGTGTGTGCAGTGATGTGACGATACTTGATCATCAGTTCTCATTCCGGAGTTTGTGTTTCCGGGTGGCCATTTTTCAGGCCTTCCATTCGGATAGTTAATAACACACTTGATGATTTCCACATTCATCTCATTACTTATCCCTCCTATGTTTCAGCTCTGAGGGCCATTTTGAAGGCTCAGAATCAGGTAAGTGTTCCGTTTATAAAGGAATTTTAGGATAGGGGCGAAATAAAGGATACAACTACCTGATTCTGTATCTTAAAGATGACACCCCAGGTGGTCAGGTTGGTGTGTTGACAGGAGTACTGGTTTCCAATCGACCAACCCGCGTTCAAATCCCGACATTGATGGAGATTCTTTCAGTGCAATCCTGATTCCTACTTGATTGCCATGCGAAGAGCACTTCTAGTGCAGTGCTCCGTCTGTCATACGGGAAGTTAGCCTTTGGCGGCTATTAAAGATATAACAACGCCGACGCGTTGCTAATGTATTCATTGTTTTATTACAACAGAACAGAATAGTTAAACTAAATAGACTCATCAGAAAATGACAAATTTAGGCACATAATCCACAGTTTTCATTGAACCTCTCAATAAATTTTAAATTTAAAGAAAGAATTTTATTTAAAAGATTCAATAGAAAGAATAAACTTCAGTTACCAAATAAATGCCGAGAACACCATCTACCCTATAACTAACAGTTCAGGAATAATTTCGCGCCGCCTATATTTAGACAACTTGAGAATTTCCGGGCTGGGAGTCGGCCCTATCGTGATGTGGCTCGATGTCTGGCGCCGGACATTAATCGGCTTAAACCGGCGTGACTCTATTTATGTACGCTAGCTAGTGACTGATTAACCTGTGAGCAAAAATACCGAGATAGACACCAAGACCTAGCCTCCCTTTCAATCAAACAATGACTCATCAGCAGCAACATGTTCGTTCCGCTGAACTGCAGTATTCGATCAGCCGATGCTGAGACGCGGCGAGCTGTGAACGACCGCAAGTTGCGGACCACCCACTTCGATCGGCGAACAGCCGGCGATCAGATGAGCCATGGCAGTGAGGTGTCAATTGCTTTCGGTTCACTCAAGGATTACTCCATATTTTTTCATTCGAATCGTCTTCTCTCTCAAATCCCCCAAAACGTACAGCCCATATCCTTCCTCCGTTCATCCCCTGCTGTACCAATGCAATTCTGAAAGTGTAAGTGATATTATAGTCACAGAAATGTACCGTAACCTTGGAAAACGATACATTTTATTATAAAATGTCCATTTTACACAGTTAAACTTCAATGGTTACCGACTTGAAGTTCGGGGAGAACAAAATATTGAACGAATCTCCACAAGGCCTCACCATTAATGTCAGTCATTCTTAATAAAATCAATAACTTGGTATTTATCCACTCAATAATTTCTTACCGTCCATAAATTCAGAAAATCATTACCACTTCCAAATTCAAATGGCTGTTATTTGCCGAAACCATTGTCATTAATAAATCATGGTGTGCATGAATGCTGACCAGTCGGTCATTTAATTACTTCATTTCAAAACGTTAGGATTGGAACAGTCTCTCTGTTGATTGTGGTAATTAGCACGAAGTTATCAATGGGAATTTCTTTAAAAATGCATGTAATGTTCAATTTTCTACAGTTACATTTCTTCAGTTTTAGACATTATTGTGTGACTAGCGCACAGCAAACAGCTTAGAATTTCTCACTGACTATATGTATTTTTAAATTTTCACGGAAACTACAGTACGATTAATCAGATTAGTAGCCATGTCTAAATTATTTTTAACCAATGAGATAGTGTGATGAAATATGCAAGGGTATTGGGTTTTTGTTTAAATAAAATTTTTAATTAAACTTTAGAATGTTAAAATACACTCGAGACAATGAAACTTGGACTAGAGCTCGCGAAAATGTTTAAATTTTGTGTTTATAGCGTCCTATTTCGATTCAAGGATTATAATTAATTTCGATTATTTTTAGCGTCCTATTTTTAGTTGTTGCATCCGATATTTTGCGAATACGTTTTTATTTATCTGCATAAAGAATGAAAAATTCCGTAGCCGCCTTGCGACAACGTGATGTTCAACGACGTTCCAAGGATTAATTTGTTCAGAACTCGAAATATCTTCATGGCTTTGCCTCCAGATATTTAGTTCTTAAATACTGTTTCTAAATTTTTGTTTTTACTCCCGCAAACTGGCATTCAGTTTTCCGATATATTTGGATATTTATCCATAAATGACAATTTACTAACGAGGATTAAAAATTTCATTTGTCCCGACGAGTGGCGTAACTAATTGAATGAATAACCAACGCTCTCCCACCCTCTTCTATATAGCCCCGATGTAAAACGCGATGCTTCTCAGCATACTTAGGTATTAGCTTGTCATTACTAAAAGTGTTTTCACAATTTTCCATTTTCTTCCTCAAATTCAAGTCTACAATAATTTTTTTGGATTCGTCTCTAACGAGCAGAAAATGTGTTGTTGTACGCGTCAAAAATAAATAAATATTCAACTTTCAAAGGAAACTCTTCGCCATGAAAATAAGTGAAATAGACAAGAAAGGAATGAAAATTTGAAAAGAGTCAAAATTTACGTCGCCTTCTTAATAAATTTCGATTAAAGTATCCCTTAGATAAAAAAACATATTTATTGATTCAAACATATTCTCTTATTAGCATCGTTATTTCCAAGAAGGCATTTTCTTTTTTCATTCCGTCTTCCATATTCACGAAAAAAATATCGTTGCACAATGTTTCGTGGAACTGAAGTAGCGACTAAGTCAATAGCGACCAACAATAAGCCACCAGAACCAAGGCTCATGCGTCTATATTGGCAATTCAATGACTTTATCCATTAGTAGATGCATATGTTGAATACCTCTTCAGTCTTTTTTGAACTCACAAGCCAATTCTCCTTTGCAAAAATACATAGAGATGATTATTCCAGTTATCTGAATTGTACGTACCACTCGCTAATAATTTCTTTTCGCTCAGGAACTCTTTCATTGCATTGCTTTGAGAATGGTAAAGTTCACAGCATTCTGCGATTTAACCTGCAGCGGCTAAAGAGTTAAAAAAAATAATATGTTCAAAGACATGGTGCCTGACTACTTATTTCTAGCTTTTTGAGATCAAAAGAGCAAGCACTAAATACCAAATCCTATTGTCTATTTAATTTCATTTCATTTTGAGGAGGTAAAGAAGCCCTAAAAATCACCAATGATCAAAGTAAATTAAAAAATTAATGGTGCTGCAATCAAAAGTTTTATATTAATTTCTCATGATGGCCATTGAGTTTATTTACAAGCTCTCTAATTTTGATAGCGTATTTTCATAAATCGTCATAAAGTTATTTCAAGCACCAGTTAATTTTCCTAAGTAAGTAATTATACAAGCCGTACTAAACAAAACACTGATAATAGTTACAATTAATCGAATCTACCACATAAAAACTGCGGTGGTATTATTTGAATAGTTTCAGCAACTTTTTGCAGAAGAGTAGCATAGCAACTGAAAGATCAATAGATAAGAGGAAAAATAGTTTTACCAATCTTGCCCAATCAGTATGAGCGATCAAGGCATTTGGATCTTAGACTTAGGTACTGTTTTCAGGCGTATATTTCTGGCACTCCATATTGTTCATGTGAAACGAAGGAAACTTTGTATAGTCCAGAAAACAATTACTTATTTCACATTCCGACCATGATTTAGAATTTAAAAAATCATTATCAAGGTGTTTGTAGAAGTTACAGAACGAGTGTTTGAGAGGATGAATAATGTAAGAGGCAAATGGCGCATTTGCGTCCATTATAGAAGAGCTGAGCAGCTCTTTTGACAGCACCGCTTAAATCTCTCTATCCGTCTGGCTCTCTCGTCATTATTAGACAGACTTTTATGGGTTTTGCATTTCTGGGCATCTCTTTTCAACACCACATCTGCCTTAATATCTTTTCAAAGCATAGCAGAGCGACTCATAAGCACTCCGCAATTTTATTCTCGATTTGCATAGAGAAACAGTAATGAACTAGAGAAAAATACATAAAGTACATTTTCTCACATTTTCCATCATCGCATTTTTGTTGTATTCATTGTGACTTGATATTAAATTATTGAAGTTTATTTTCATTTTTCTTTTTTTTCCTCGTTTCATTTACATTTGATTTTTTATTTGTTGTATGTTTTTGTTGTAGCAAAACATTAGTTCGTCTTCCAGTAGGTTTACCAGGTTATTCACATATTCCTTCTAGAGTGGGTTTTTTCCCTCAGAGGGTTTTTTGACAGGGATGCAAGCCTAATAATCCTAAAGTTTTTCCCACATATGTACATATCTATTTTACATGTTCTAGTGATATTGTGCCGTTTTAAAAATGATTGCGTTATATTGAGAATGCATAACTATTCCTCTGTACTACATTAATGTACAGTTTACTTAAATAAACTCTTCTTTTTTATCATGTATGCATTGAAGTAAGGGTAGATGGCAGAGGAGACTTATTAAGTCTCAATCTCTCCCTAATATATACGACTTATTATCATCATTATTTGTGACAGTATGGATTTCAAACAATGTGCCTGACTTGAGTTCCCACCTTGATATGGTGACAGGCGCTATCGCATAATCACAAACTTCGGAGAATTTCTTAGTCGAATCACCTTACCAGAGCTGATGGGATTACGACCCTGTGGTACTCGCTAATGAAACAACTTTGAAGCGGAAAACGTTGCATGCCAACAGCCATGAGATAGAAATCGAACGATACGATCCCAATTAAGATATATCCCGTGCCGGCGTTCAGCTTCCGAAACTCAATCCCTTAAGCCTCCCGTGTCCCGGAAAAGAAAAAGACCCCAATGATTTCTTTTCATCGAGGACTTAGTGAAAGCTCCAAAAGGATAAGTAACTGAACGAATATTCCCGTAAACTCCGCATTTTATCACCAGAAGAACGACACTTTCTTCTTTCGATTAAATGTTAGTATTGATAATTTATAGGCACGGCATCGAGTAGTTGCAATTTTTTTTAAATTGAATGACTGGTTTGTTAACTTGATGCCCAAGAAAATTGCTTTGAATATAAGTATTTACTCCAACAGAAAGCGTAAAATAATCAGGAAGTGTTGGCCAATACGGAAATGATTCCACGAGTCTGGGTAAAATCTAAGGATGTAAAAAGTAGAAACCATCACAATTTCATATTTTGATTAAACAACTGGAATTACAATAGTTTATTTCAACTAAAAAGCAACGCAAAAAACCTTTCATAGTATGTGACAGACATGAGCATTATAAAAGAGGCCAATTGCATTTACCTATGTAAGAAAGATTTGTAGATACATTACCAATTTAATCTCTCACGAATTTCGCGAAGAAATATAATAATGGGTTATGGCTTAGTCATTGCATTAGATTAAGAGAGACCCTTTACTATCATTTCATCTATACGAGCGACTATATAATAACTTTACGATATTTATAATATACCTGCTGCATTATCTGCCACCCTACGAATGTATGAACAAAATTTATCTTCATTCATTAATAGCTTCCTCTTTACCTTAACCAGGCTTGAAATAACTACCTGAACAAATATCTGGAGTAGATAGGGCATTAAAGGCTTCCTTAGTGTAAGTATCTATCGAATTACTCCTTATTCTGAGACAAATATAATTAATTAATTTGGAAGGATTCTTAAAATTAATTGACTTCCATTTTTTCTATAGACCGCTTTAAATAATTAATTAACGTATAACGCTTACATTGTTGAAAGTTTAACGCATAACTGCGTGGTTCAGGAGTTGTTATCATACAAAAAAGCTATGTAAAATTAGCGATGCCACGACCAAGCTGAAAATTTCCCGCCGAGAGACAAATGAGAATTTGCTAGAAGATTATGCCACGACATCAATTATTCATAAACGATGAAGACAAGGCTCTACACAAACAATAGGGCAGTCTTTTTCCTCCTTCATCACCGCCGTGGGTACGAAGTATAATTGAGTTAGACAGAGGTCATTTTTAATCGGTAATTAAAATTCGCGCATCGTTATTCCCTTGACGAATCAATCTCGATGTACGAGACGATGGCTGATCGTACACTACCGAAAGCGAGAGTTTCCTGGAAACACGTGACAGGTACACACAACAAGAAAGATGAAGAAACAAGCGGGAGCCCTCCCTCCCAACAATCCGAAGATTAGGTACTTCGGACTCGGGTGGTAATCGAAATCAAATATTCATCGGCACTAATCAAAACGAATCGTCCGACTACAATGGTGCGGGCACTAATCTGCCCACATGTCTGTGTATGCGGACAATATATTCCGAGAGGTGAGTTGACGGTCTTGCCGGGCAGGGGTGGGTGGATGGATGAGTGGGTGGTACAGGGAAGGGAGAACCTCGTGGAGATCGCCTTGATGTGAAAGAGGCAACGCGTCTCTCCTCCTTCCACCACGGCAAAGGCCTCTTCATCACGCTCCCGGTGAGGGCGTGATTATGGAGTCAATGCATACACACATCGTGAATATTCATCGCTGCTCATCCAAACGCATAGGGTGAGTGTGCGTGTTGGGAGCAGGGGGGGGGAGGATTGAAGGTGCCCTTGTCGGGTTACAAAGGGGGGAAGAGGAGCGAATGGTTTATTGGTTTACGACGCCTCCGGGGCCAATGAGCGAGAGCGAGCGATGCTAACCAACTTTTCTGTTTTCTCCTCCGGTATTGGGGACGAGAATACGAGATATATTGGGCCTGGGTGAAGGAAAAGTTCTAAAACTTCTGTTTTTTGTTTATGAGATAATAGTAAAAGGAGTAAATTTTGATTCACTGCATGACAAGGTTTTCATATTATCTCAGGGACTTCCATAGTGACGGATAAAAAGAGGTCCTAGATCACCGGTGATTTGGGTTGGACAAATTGAAAAGTAAGAGGCTAATAGATTTCATTCCCAGGTTCTGGAATAGGTTAAGTTAGTTCAGCACTTGACAGTTCAAAATGGTTCAGACCAAAGGAATGATCCTTAAAAGCGACATACAGAAATCTGTTTGAAAATGCAATACTTTCGTGTTTGATATTACGTGAGGGCGATAAAAATAAAGTTTCTTCATAATGGGTAATACGACTGGCCATTTCCCATCCATTTTACTAGTGGTCTAACTTGACTTTGTAAAAATTGTGCCAATTTTTGCCCCAATAAGTCAAACAATACTCCATAATTTTTCCATTCATTCATTCATTTTCCATTTCAAAATATTTCCATTTTAAAATTTTTTCATGTGACTTGCTTGCCATATAAATGTTTCTAGTTGCAGATTTAGAATTATTGCATAGGACTTTCTGTTGGCTAAAAATAATATTTAAAAAATAGAAAACCTTTAAATTTTGTTTCGCAGTGATAACTGCCTCTGTATCAAGAGCTGCAAAGGTATTCAATACGAAGCGTTACCAAACGAAATAATCACACCTTATGACTTTTTCCTCCGAATGTTTTCCTGACAGATCGTAACGTGATAACAAATCTTAATCATACACATACACAGGTATTTGTTTTTAAACTCGATGAGTCTGATGCGAATACTAAAAGCATTTAATCACAGCAGTGATGTTAAATTGTCCCTGTAAAAGAACAGCCATGCAGCTATTTCCAATTCAGCTGGAGACCGCTAATATTCCTGTCCTACCCTCCTAAGAATCCTACCCTCACGTCGCAGGTCTAATGCACACGGGATAATGAGCTGAGTCGATGAATTTTTAAAAACAATTTCTGAATAATCCAAATTCTACTCATTACCTTCACAACTTCAATACTCTTTTGACTATCATACACGTAAATGCGGAGAAAAGACTCACTGAGATAAGCATTAGACAGGTCTGAGCGGAATCAAGATAAACTGCGATTTAACATCTGAAACAAAAGCAGCTTAACTTGAAATTAAAAATTTATCCAAAGCGTAAATGAAAGCAAGAGGAATTTTTAATCATATGCTTGCATCTCGGCCATCCAGGTGAGCATCGACAGGGATGGTTAAAATTTCGTAAAAATGCGCGTGTTGTCCGAGGTTCAAAGTCCGACCGATAACACTCAGACTTTAAATTGCTGACCACCTGACCCTTGGTATGTCGATGAAGTATCGAAGCACGCTGTTGACATGAGTTCAACATCGGTATAGATCCACCCTCTCACCCATTATACGGCACTCTGGGCCGGAAATAGGGATACACGCAGACTTAGCAAACACTCGTTAGACCATTACCAATGTCGCAACAAGTTTTGTCGTTCACTATGAAATTTACTGTGAATAATAGGCCAGTAGACCTGATTTCATATATTTATAATTGTTTTAACATATGCTATGACCGTTCTTAGAGGTAACAAATATATATCAATTAGAGTCCCGGGAATCATTATGTATTCGTTAAATATATTATGCTGGCAAATTCTAACTTCATTGGTTTCACAGAAGTTCTCTTCAGTAACTGGACCTTGTATATGACGTTAAATAGTATGAAATTAATATGAGCTATTAATCGCTTGGAAGGCGTAATTACTATATGGAAGAAGTAGAATAAATTAAATTACAAAATTACGTTTTAACGCCGATTATATATAAATGTCATAAGTTATTTTACAAATATTATGTACATTAGTTTTATCCAGCGAAACAAGAATGTATCCAATTATACAAAAATAGCAATTAAAGATAAGTTATGAAGCATATATATATTTTAATCGATTTTTAAACTTAAATGAACCGCAACGAGGTGCATTACTTTACGAAACTTTTTACTATTGATGCAAAAATAAAGGTTTTTATGCAACATTAGTCCATTATTTATAGAATCATAAATTAAATACATATATCGTTGAGAGTTAAACGTTTCCGGAATAAAACCTGAGAAAATAGCCAAAGGCTACCGAAATGTCTGGGCTATGCCACAAGGGAGTTGGCTATCTATTAGAAATGAAGAAATTGAAAATACTGGAACGCATTGGTCGACTTCTATTTTTAAATATAATTCACTTAATAATCTTCATGTAAATTCGCTGTTCATTCTTACATTTGTTTGAAGATAACGTTCGATTTGTTCTCAACTGTAAAAATTAACTACTACTCAGATAAAAAATGTAAAAGGATGGAAAGTACATCATGTTAAATGGTAACAACTCTAGAGAAGCCTTAGTAGAACACAACCCATGATATGCAGACTTTATTCGCAGACTATTTGTTTTTCCTTGATCTCTGAAATAAATTACATGATTCTCGCAATGGAGAACATGTAACATTATTTCTACCTTTCATATTTCAGTGGTGTGCACAGAATTATATTTTCAACGAACTCAAATATATATCGCACATGTGCATGCGTCCACTGGAGGCATTAAAATTTCTTTTAAAAGGCAATCTTAAAACAATCAAGTCATTCAAGACGATATCTTAAGTTCCCTGACGTCATCCACCAGGTTTCCGATGACGCAGTGCTATGAATCCACCAAGCGCACGAAAGTTAAAAAATATATATATTTTATTAAATTTACGTTATCTATCGACAATACTTAGGTCCTGTGCATATAAGATTATGAGCTTTGCAATCAATTTTCATTTGCGAAGTACCCCTCAACCATAAGAAGTGTTTCTAATGGATGTGAAGTGAAGAAGCACTACTTATGGATGGTTTAGTGTCACGATACACCCGACTCCTAGACGAAATTTCCAAGTAGAACATTTTTATTTAATTCATTTAAATATGAAATATTTAAGCTAGAAGTTTAGTACTTATTTAAAAATGAGGTCGAAGCATAATAAACTTTAATTTTTCCAATTGTATTCTCTCTATTTATCAATAACCTGAAAAGAATGTACTAAATTTGAATTGTTAATGCAAATTTAGAGGTTTTTTCACTTGCGTTTCCAAAGATTTTAGATTGTTACCGAGGCTTGACACATGCTATGCAGGATATAAAAGCTACGCACAGTGCACATGATACGATGCAGCGTATCGGATAGAAACTTATCACAGAATAGAACAAGTTAAGCAATAAAAATCAGGATAAACGTCTGAACGTGAGTACGTGTCACTCAGATGAAATGAATTTCCTGTGATGACTGCTTCTCAATTTCCGTCATCGCATGGGCTCGAAAATTTATCACTTCCAGCAATAAGGAATGACTTTTGAAACTGTATCCTCCGTGACATTGTCAAGGGAAATACTGAACACGAGAGGTGAACATCACCACGTGTAGATGATAAAAGTAGCATATCGAAATGGAATCGGCAAGCGCGGAGTCAACGTCATTATCTCCAAAATCCTCGCCGGGCAAAGAATTTCCGGGAAAAATCCTCTACACGGTAATCGAAAAAAAAGAAACAAGAGAGTCGTAATTTCATTTTTTCACTTTATTCCCAAGCTCAGTACATGGAGGATGCGCTTTTTTTCGAAATGCAGTGGCGTGGCGTGGTTAAGAGGTCCATTCCTGACGCTAGAGTCATATTTCGAAAAAAAAATAGATTCGGCGGATGGCGGCGGATTGATGGCGGCGGATGGCGGCGGCGGATTGAAGAAAAATGGCGGCGGATTTGTTCATTTTTTATCTTAAACATTTTGAAAAGAATACTTCCCCAAAAAGAACGCGCATCGAGGTTTAATAGTCCATTCCTGACGCTAGGTATCCCTCGAAAATATAAAATAAACAAATATAACGTGAGAAAACAATGACGGCGAACTGCGTCTTTTGCACTGAAGTCATCTTTCGAAGAAATAAAATAATAAAGAGAGTAAAAAATGATGGCGATCCGGGTCCATATTTCCTCGTTTTATCTTATAACCTTCTTTGACTCTTTTAAATTTTATTTTTCCCGAAATAGCGCGGCGTGGTTGAGAGTTTCTTTCTTGACAATAGAGTCAATTGGAAAAAATTGAGATTGAAAAAATTAATTAGAATTTGATCTATTTTTTCTCGTTTTTTTCTTCAACTTTTTAAAAAATCTTTTTTTTATTCCTGGAGGAGTCTCTCACACACGGTCAACTTCCCGTGCGCAGACCCCCTTTTCATTGGTTAGCCTCCATCTCTCACTCTCTCTCTCTCCACCGACGACCAACCCTTAGCGGGCCAGACGGCGGAATGCCTTATTGAGAGAAGCAGTGAGAGATAGGGTGAGAGGAAATGTGAGACAAGAGGGAAGGTAGCTCGTGTTGTGTGGGGTATGGGTAAGTGGAAAACCAGAGAGAGGGCGAAGGTAGGGAACCTTAGGGTTCCCAGGGTACGAGGGGGAGAGAGAAGGTCGTTCGAAGCGCTAGCAGGTGTGCGCCAGAGACCGGGCGATCGTCCTGGACCCGGCCATTATTCTTTCCCGTCACGTCCGAAAAATCAGACGGGCAAGGAAGGCGTAGAGGGTGAGTGGTTGCGGCTGGATGTGTTTGGACGAAATAAAGTGGGATTGCCTCCCATAAGCGCGCGCCAAATGAGGAATAAAGGAGAGAGTGAAGATATATATAAAGATCGAGGAGCAGCATCCCGGGGTTAGCCACTGGAATGGACCCCGGGGGGGTGGATGTCTGTTTGCGGGCACGAAGCGTCCGTCGCCCTCGAGAGGGAAGGCATGGACCCAACTCTACTCCTCTGCTGCCACACTCGCTGTTGGTACACAGCCCAGGGGAATTCGTTTACCCACGCGATGGAATCATAATAAAATTATTAATGGCATCCTTCATAATCATTAGCCAGTCACTGATGCATAAGCGGGCCTCGGTGGTGGTGGAATAACGTCCTTGCCTGCGGGAGGTTCCCCCCTTCGAATTCCGCCTGGAAAGTTTTACTCCACAAATGGTTTTGTGTATTTGTCTTTATAATAAATAAGTAATGCTTGCGCTAGCTGTTATCAATAAAGAAATTATTATTATTCAATCCAAATATTGGTTGACTGCAGCTATCAATTCTACCTTGTTCCCTGCTATTATGCCTTTGTAGGTTAGCTCAGGAGAGCTACAAGTCGTAGCTCTCCTGTTTCACACGTCACCTGGCTATTAGGTAGATGCATTTTGTTTCGCAGCTTTTTTTTCGTTTTAGTGATATGAGATTTTATTTTAGATAAAATAGCATACAATTATTTCAATCACCAATATATTCTGCTCGATTATCTATGGCTATCTTCAACGCCTTAGTAGTTTCTCAATTCTACGTCTGAAGGAAACTTCTAGTTTGCAGTTGAAGAAGTCGTCAAGCCAATTAAGTAGAGCCAAAAACGCTACAAACTTTTAAATCAATCATCTCTCCAATGCATCAACTTACATTGGTCCAATACTTGTACCTCAGTCTTCCTCGAGAGGCTTTCCCTTCTATTTACCCTCCTACTATACCACTTATAAATTAATTGAGTCTCCAACTGCGGCCTCTGGACTTCGACTTCCTGATCGTGTTTCACATGATATTTTCCTCCTCAATTTCTCTGTGCACATATCGTTTTGATTCTATCAGTCTATTTTGTCTGCAGTATCATGAGTTTCGGAAGCCTCTATTCTCTTCTGCTAAAGCATTCTAATGTTACTTATCTTTGAGCCATTTAGCGAAGCACTACATTGTCAACTCTCAATAGCGTTCTAATTTAAACGACATTAGATCAACCGTACACACACGTGTAGAACGCGCCCTCAAGTAAGTCCTACATTGTATAAATTGTGTATAAATATTTTCACGGAAAATAATTTCCCACTTTATGTGAATGAATAGGATGTGTGAGGTTTAGGTTAAAGACTCCTCCAAAAAGAAATGTACTGGAAAGGTTCCACGGATATTTTACCTGGCCATTACTTTGTATTATAATATTAACATTATAAACATTATGATATTTATAATATATAAATTATATATTTACTATATATTTCCATTACAAGAGGCGTTATAATATTTGAATATTTTATTTAATCCATTGAATTAGTTTAAGAAATTTACTTGAATAACTATGAAGAACTTCTGTTTCTTTTTCAATATATTTTGCGGTATATTGTATAGTGGCAGGGTGCCGCGCCCGGCAGAACCATAACATTCCCGGACATATAGCCTGGTAAATCAAAGGTGGCGACATAAGTTAGATTGCAAAGAGTAAGTAGAATATACTTAATGATATACAGAACTCCACTGCCATAATCGTACTAAAGCCATTGAGCTCCACTAATTATTTCATACATTAGGTAGAATGTATACACTAAGTCTTCTCCTACTCTTGGACTGGACCTGGCTGAAAAACTATAGCACATTTTTAGAGAAATAATTAGAATTTTCCATCTAGCAAAATTCATTAGTGTTCGCGATATAGCCCCTTATTGGCTCCACGAGCGTACCACTATAGGTTAGGCCCTGGGGTGGATCTATTTGTGGGGATGAAGCAGCGCCTGTGATAGAAGGGATTCATGCCACATTCCTCCCGCTGGCACGCGGGCTATTGGTTGAAGACGAGGAAGCTACCTAATTACTTACCCAAGGTAAGTAGGTACATTCCATCGAACCATAAATGATAATTCATATTAACAAACAAATCACTTTCCTTAAGCCGGGGATTACAGTGTTACAAACACTTGTGTATATGCATTACAAACAATAGCATATTTTCTTGAATTAACAGTAAGCCCACTGAAAATGCAATCACCTTAGTAATTCGTTCTATTTATCACGATTTTTCACTCAAAAAGACTGGAATAAGTAGCATAGAAATGTAATTTTCAAAACTTCTAAAACAAGTACCTACCAACTGCGTGTTTTTGCAGAAGTCTGCAGATAACTTTCAATATCTCCACTCAAAGTCACTTCGAACTCGATCACCTTTTGAATGAATTATCGACTGAGTGGGAAAGTTAAATTGGTTGGATACTTGGAGAAGTGACCTGCATTTTACGTAATTGGCGCCACTAGGGATAGAAGAGTAGATTGGCGTAGGCTTATCACTGCCCATTAAGAAAACGTCCAAATAGTTCTTTACATTACGTCCAATCGACGGACTGGATACTACATTTTAAGTACTCTTAACACTTAATAAAGAATCGAGATTCCATTAAAAACCCTCCACGCTTAAATTCTAACCCCAAACTTATGATATAGGTAACTCAAAAATTCAAGTGATAATTGTGGAAGTTAATACTTGGATTTAAGTAATAATTTGGTACATTTTCACAGATTTATTTTGAATAATGGCGCGTTCCGATGTGCTACAACATCATCATCAGGTAGTTGTTAACATTGGCACACAAAAATTGAATAGTACAAATTCCTTATTTTAATCCCAAACTTAAGAATGGGATATCTCCAATGGTATTCTTCTACCAACGAACAAATCAATTTCAATGAAAGCTGAGATTTAATGTCTTTTAAGTAAACGGAATAAGTATGTAAATATAATACGTTCTTACACTTATATCAAGTCTACCAAAATCAGCTGGATATTTTCCCCCTTCTTTCTATTTAATACTTCTTTGATGACACTATCTCCTCTAACTTCCGCACATCTAAGCTCGGGTATCTTCTCCGGACATGCTTCTCCAAATACACATTTAAAAAGTCTCAAATCAATGATTATTCGCTTTCGGGAATCTAAGAACGCCTCGCTTACCTTTCAAGTTTTAGACAAGCTCGCTTCACATTGTTTTACGCAATAGTCGCAATTTACCATTCTATTCTCTCTTCATACAGTTTCTTTTTGCAGATTTATTTATCTGCTAATCCTCTCTCTTATTAATAGAACTACATTCATCAAAAGTGTTCGTTAGATGCGAAAGTACATGTCTTATGCATTCATAAATCAAGTATGCACGTAATATGTGCTCATACACTTGAATTAAGTTGGGGAAAACAATCATATTGATATTTTCCCCACCCCACATTTTGTTCATCATATTTTCCCCAATAATTTAAACCTATATTCTGAATGTATACCTTTTTTCCTCAACCCATCACATTATCTCAAGTCTTTTCTCCAAACATTCTTCTAAAAATACATTTCAAAAGTATTTTTACACAAAAGTTATAATCCACTATTCAATTATCCGTCCACGACCGTTTCTTTTTTGTGGCACTATTTTTCTCCTTATGCTTTCTTACTTATGAAACTACTACCATCAATGTCGCCCCTCAGATATGAACAAGGAGACTTAAAATGATGAAGCCTTATGCGCATGGCATGGGCTTCTCAAATGGGGGAATGGAAGGGAGGCTACAAAGAAAGGTGGGAATTGTTTTGGCACACAGTACAGAGGTAGGGAGGGTAGGTAGGAACGCGCTTCCATAGCTCTCGGGTCTCCAAGGAAATACTGATGTCATGTTACGTGAGTTATGGGCGTGGGAGCGAGCGTTTCACGCGGGAGGAGAGACGTCAGACCCGACGGACAAGAGTGGAGAAACTGCCTTTCTGCTACATACACCTCCCCTCTGGCTCGTTTTTTACTCTCTATCTCTGCCACACACTCTCCGTATTCTCCAAACAAACCTCTCATTAGTCACTGGAAGCCTCACAGGGCGGGCGGGTGGGCGCGCCCGGCCCGCGAGAGACAGAGAGAACGGATAACAAGTGCATTGTGGTCATTTTTTTTCGGGCCTGCCTGAGTGACGGCCGCGCCTAGAGTCCTGCCTGGAGAGTTTTGATGGCTCTCTCACCCCCCATCTCTCGCTCCCGAGTTGAAGTCTCCACGAATGGAGTAATCCACTAATGACGTTGACAGGTGGCGTTAGCGGAGGTGGGCGGTCTAAACAAAAGGCTTCGAAGCGCGAGTGCATCGTGAGTGGACGCGAGCGCCGCGGGTGTCAGGTGATAACAGTATAGAACGCTTTTGTTATTATAAAGGCTATAAAGATCCCATTCAAATCATTTTCACTCAGCACAACGATACATTCTGAAATCTGGAGATAAAGAATCTTAGCCAATTATATGGTATCCACAGTCTCTGGTAGCAGCTTAAAATGGAAAATCATCTTCATCATGACTTTCTCCTTGGAACGAAAAGCGTACCCTCAAATGAACTCATATTCAGAAGGAAAGGGCATAGTTAATGTACCAATCAGCTCGTATTTTCCGGAGCTGTGCTTTATCTTCAGTATGGTATGTGATGAACCTTTTTCCTTGATTAGCAGGTAACGTTTTCGAAATTTGAATAATTAGGTAAAAATTATGTATACTTGGGCGTCAATTAATCACATGGAGTACTTCACTTCTTAAAGGAACCTTTGAGACTACAAAGAAAGATACTTCACTTTCAATGATCCTGACACAGCCGAAGCAGGGGATATAATTTTATCCTTCCTCAACATAAATCACCAATTTTTCCGGTACACATCGAATGCGATTTCATCACCTTCTGACGCATTTGTTCTAAGACTTTTGATCAAGTAAAAAAATAAGCGAAGGGGAACTATCGACATATTTGTGGTCTCGATAAGAAAGGCATAGATATCAAATCTAAAGAAAAGATAGTGTCGTTTGCCATTATTAGTTACAGTCAATATTTACTTGAAAGCCATTTGAACCACTCCACCACACGCTATTCTATTTCATTCTGAGACTGGGAAATCAAACTTCAAGCCACACGCATGATTTCGTATGGTTTGTCCGCACGAGAAGACGATTCCTTTTTCGAATATCAAGCTGTGATTCTATCAGGACTAAACTAAGCTCTTTCGTGATACAAACTGGAAATCGATTGTGATGACAGCTGAATTCTCCAACGAGACGACGATATTCTACGAATTCCTCTCTTCATTTCCATTGAAGTCTGGAATCCAAAAGTGGTTCTTCCTTCGCTATTGCTATCACGATTGCTAAGGAAGTTTCCAGTGGTTTTTTTTGGCCCTGTCATCATCAGAACCAATCCATTCACATTATTCACTTTCTCGTCAACTCCGTAATCTTCCTATACCGAAGAGTAAACCTTCGTAGCATGCTGAAGTGTCGTTGGGTTGTAAGAAAATTCAAATGCTATTCTTGGAGTTAAGTCATGCTGTACTGTAGACTCTTATTTCATGACTACATTTGCGGTAGAACACAGGAGCCATCACTAACTCTCCCTTCATACATCCATGTCAACGGTTGAGATATGTTTAAACGATGGACGTTCTCTACTGATGTAAAAACTATTATTTTTAAACCATATATATTACTCGCAGAAAGCTATATACATGACATGTTATGGTAACCTATTGGCCATGAAAAAGCATGAAATGAAGGCGTGACGAATCATTTTAATTAACACAGACCGATATCTAATAACTATCACTAAATATTTTGAAACATAAATTATAGTTTTTTCATTGAACTATTTCACTGGATTGAAGCTTAAAATTTACTCCACGGGATGATAAATAAGAAATGGTTCATCGCAATAAGTTAAAAATAAACCTAATTATCATTTTATACAAACGAGAAAGCCAATTCAGTCAATTAACTGTAAGCTCATTGTGGAATGCTAACATTCAATTATTTGAGAAACCATGGTTTTTCACACTCCAACAATGACAGTAAATTTTGAAGACATCCCATCAGCTAGATATTCCAATTGTGGACGCCAAAATATGAAGAAATAACCTTAATGTCTTTAAGGAGCAGATAAAACTTACAATATATTTTCATTTTTTTAAATTATTTCCTTAATCGAATATCTTAATTTTAAACTCATCCAGTTCATAAAACCTGTTTCCATCCCAAAACAGGTATATAACGAAAATAAATGGGGAATTCGCGTCTAGTACAAGAGTGTCTATGAGAGGAGATAGTCCGGGTATCTGAAAACATTTGCAATATTAATTTTTTTATTTATAGTTCACTATAAGAAAAGAGTTCATGTAGGCTTGATATAGGAAGGGCGATTTTCAAAGCTGGCTCGGACACGTCCCAAAAACAATGAACGAACGTATGAAAAGGAGCATGAAGGGCTTGAGGACGCTGAAAGCCCAGGGCATAGAGTGAAAGTGCGTGCACCTGTTTTTGTTAGTCCTCTCCTCGAAAATAATGGAGCACCAATGCCGGAGAGAGAGAGAGCGGTGGCAGGATATAAAAACACCGGGAGCGCCTCTTGATTCGACGTGTGACACCGCTAACGAGCAAAATTGTGGTTCTGATAGGTGAGACGGGGGAGGATGAAGGATGAGATGCTCTCACTGCAAAACGGAAAAAAAGTCATTCAATACGACTCTCCACCAAAAAACTCCCTTGCCAATGACTCCATATCTACGGAAATACTCCCAAGTACTTGATTGATCCGTCAGCAAATACGTTTGAATTTAAAAAAGGGATCAACAGATAAGGACCCAGTGGCAGGCGGCGGAAAAGGTGCACCAGAATAATATCAGTGCTAGATTTCATTAGGATTTTTTATAAAAGCAATGAATCATAAAGATATTTCTGATAGCAAGTAGAAGTATTATTTTTATTTAACATGCTTCGAAGGCTAATTTAATTTCGTACATACTGTCTGCCACGCGCACATAGGGGTAACAGCACTCGGAAGAATTGGAGGATCACCCCTCCAAACTCGAGTCGAGCCCAACTTCAGTGACCGATCGGGAACCGCTGTTCCCATCGTGGGAGGCCGTTTCACTTTATTACAGATAGCTTTCCGTTCAAGAGGTAAAGGCTAGCGTAAATATGAACACACCAGCGCACATTAGCCTAGACGAATCACGATGGACAAAACAATTTAGGCAGGCGGAACGATCGGTAATCTACCACTCGGTATTTTTCAGGTCCACAATAGTCACGGACAAATTTATTATATTTTGCTATCAAATTCTTTCGAAATACGTATTCAAGCGTTTAACCACATTATTGAAAACGTTAAATTTTCAATGCTGTACACGTTTACTGATATTAACACAATAGTAACAATCGTAGATGCAATTACCATAGTTATTTTATTTTTAAGCGCACGTCAACTCCACTCCTAATCGGTGTTGACGTTTGCTGCCTAATATGCATAATCTGAAAACAAATTTCATTTTAATCTTACAACTTTAAAAACGCACTTAAGCGAATGAAAATCTCCCTAAAGAATAAGTGAGAACTACCTAGAAAGAAAAAAAACATCTCGATACAATAATGTTCTGTTTTTCCCAGAGAATATTTCACTGTAGTAGTAAACAACTTTTCTCAGCCTTGACACAGTCTATTTACAACTTCTGGAATAAATTCTAGACCATGAAAAATTTCACTAAACGGTACATGATTTAACTCTCCATTAAAATATAGATTTATTTTCTCTGGGAATATCAGATAATAAGTTTCTGTGATACATAATAAAAGTCTGGCGAAAATGAAGCGCACATTTTCGGATGATGTCGATGGTTCGTAGTATAGCATAGTAAAATTAAGATTATTAACAAAAATGGGCAGAGAATATTGCAACTGTGGTTCATGCAATCAGCACTGAAGATTGAAGGCTTAACTTCTTTCTTCCCTCAACAAACTTGCAGTACGGAGAGGAAATAGAACAGCACAACTTTCTCTTAGGACTTTTAGCTTGCCTTTGTTGGTTCTATCCCCAAGGACAATCGTCGCATCATCTCAGTGGAGAGAGATTTCCGTAGGGAACAAGGGGATTTGTGGGAAGCCATTCGATTCCCAGGTGCAAGGAATCAATGGAAGGAGAGGCAGGGGGGGGGGGGGAGGAGGAACCAGAATTTCCCTCGACTTCGGAGTGAAAGGGAAATTCCGATCTTCTCGCCCGATCCCACATTTAAATCAATGAATTACCTCCATTTGAAAGAGTAAAAATATTTTCAAATTGCTTTTCCATCTATTCCTCATATCGATCAGTTTTGCATCCTGACTGTGTTTGTATCTCATTTGCTCTCCCCTCCCTACCGAAACTTTCCAACTTCCTCAATGCAATCTTTTCCCACCGATTGTATTTTTTTCGTGCCGCAAACAACACCATTAAGATTTCTGTGAAATGTTCAGCGCAAAAATCATTTGCCTGGACTCGCATTAAACCAAGATCACATAATTCACAGTGAAAGAGGGCGCCTCAGTAGTAAACTCGTTAGAGAACTGGGCGCGATATCGAGATATATGAAGAGACAAGTTACCTCACATTATACTTCTTCTTTACGCTCTATTATTGCAACCCTATCATCTAATGCCATCATCCTAATTCCGAGACATATTTCGGAAATTAACAACAGCCCGAAGAGTATTATGACTAAACCAGCTACTCACTGGAGGACAATTCCGACCTCCTTATTAATAGAAGCAAAAAAGTACCATAGCGCTGGAATTTAGGAACAATTTCTCTAACGATGATTTACTGAGACAGTGAATACCTTCACAAGGGAAAATAGCTGAAGTATAATTATTTCCAAACCTATCTTTCACAGTAGAATACAAATTATGGTCACAATTGAAAAAAACTTTAAGGCATGAATGTACCAGTAAAGTTAATTAATGAGCTTTGGTGAGTCTTCTTTTATTTTCATTTGCGTTTCCCAGCGTGTTGAAAATTGAAAAACTGGAAAACATTACTGGCTACGCGTCACTACATGAGTTTCTATGCCTAGTGTCAGTGACTTTATATTCCATATCTTGAATTACTAACACAAGCGCGCTAGTTACCAGTCATCAAAATGGCTCCTCTATTCATCACCACTAATGCGTTCTTCCCTTGCGACTCGCGTGTCAATCTCGCCAGGCTGAGTTGCATGCAGACATCACGTATGGTTGCTGATGAGTATACTCCAGTAGAAAGTGAACCAGAGTTATTTTCCAGCACTCACTGAAGTTCCAGTGCTCTCTCGCCACAGTGGCAGTTATAGGAACGTTGATGACTTTGCTCTATGTATGTTTCTCTCCTATTTCAAAAGTGCGTTCTTTAGTGAAAATATTTCCATTAACGGTAATTGAAAATACGAGATTTAAATTTCAATTTAGATGGCCTATGTATCAATTTAGATGGTCTCCCCACTCATGTAATGTGTAAAAATAAAAAATAAATATTAATCGATTAAGGGCGTATTATGGAAGTATTGATTCCTGGTAAAAGATTTATTTTTTACATCAACAGTTGAAATAATTCCATTTTATCAACAGCGCCTTGATCATATGGCCAAATTCATGGTGAATTATCATTCACAAAAGACTTCATGAGTAGAACTAAAATATAATCATTTATTGCTTTCCTCCAGCCTAAAGGGATACTTCCGCAGAGTTACCTCCGTTGCTGTAATCACCCTAACGTGCCTATGATAACAATGGTAAAATTCCAAAGAAGTCTTCAGCGGCGTTAAGTTGATTTAATTCTTCGGAGTTTCGGTGCTCCATCAATCAAAAGGTAGGATAAAATCCAAAGTGCCCTTCAGTTTCTTGAACAAATTGCCATATATTAATATTATTCATAGTTAATTTTGATGAGAATTTTTAAACATAAATAAAAAATATTTACGTCATATTCTCTCAGTTTGATTTAAGTTAGTCAAAAACAACAATTCTCTTCGTAATTGTGCTCTTTCAAAAATTTCCCTAATAAATATTGGTCAAATTAATACATAAGTAACGTTTTCGGAGTCACTAAATACATATAGGTAGGTATCGAGGGCGAATACGTCTCCCTAAAAATAAATTTTTCCTCTTCAACCCTTAGATTCATATTATTACAAACATACTCTGCTACAAAATCTCACGACAGATTTCGACGTAAGGGTAATTTATCATAAAAGAAGAAGTCCTTCTATTTCAAGTGAAAAATAAAAACACTTCCCAAGCGCAGGTGACAGAAAAAGTGTAAGGATCGTGCCTTCTTTTCTGAGGGAATCTCACCTGTTGCCACAATATTTGTAGATTTTAGTAAGTTTACCGCAATTAGCACCCAAATTCGATAGTCCACATGTGAAAATGAAGCGTAAGTTCATTGAGGAAAAAAATGCAATCCTTTAACTTGTTTCATTGATGCAGCAAGAATATTGTCGAGTTCCTTGCTAAATGAGTACATTTTCTTCCACGAAACACCCTTAAAAACAACCATTAATAATGAAAATCCTGATATAATAATAATATCTCCATCATAATGTTTGTACAATTTCGTTGCTTTTCTGCGATTTAAGACTTCTCACAATTAACACCCTACGACCAATAAATTCAGAGAAAGTTCATTAAGAAATAACTAGCAACCCTATTGACTTGGTTAATGGATGTAGCTAGAGTATTACGGTGTGCCTATAGTCGTGCACCTTCTTCAACAAAATACCCTTAAAAGCAACTATTAATAATGAACAGTCTGAAAATATATCCCCATCCTAATGCTTGCAGCTTTCTGAGATTTATACTCATCACATATAGCTTTATGAAATCCAGCTGAAGTTCATTAATGGATACAACACATTTTAGCTTGTTGCATGGACACAGTAAGAGTACCTATTATGGGGTTCCTTTATTTAGGTGATTGGTTTCTTCAACAAAATACCGTAATACCTGACCTTAAGTAATGAATAGATTAAATATATTATGGCAAATTAATTGAGAACCTCCTGAGCTCCATATCAAAAGTCATCTAGTCATCTGCATTGACTAGGTGACTGCATCTGCATTGACTGCATCTAGGCAGTGACCAGAAAAAAGCCTCGTCGCAAGAAATTCGCAAAACGAGGAACAAAACACATTGAACTCCGAATTTCTTTCCTAAGTCACCAAATTTAAAAAAAAATTCGAGCAAGTAAAATATGCTTAGTTTTCCTCATTTTTCGATAATATGACGGTATGCCATCTTTATACTACACGTTTTATCCTACAAAATACCCTAAAATTTACTTTTAACAATGAAAATGTTGAAAATATAATGACGAAATAATCTGAAACCTCATCTGCTCCAGATTTTAAATTTACTGTATCAGGCAACTATTACACAACAACCTCGTCTCAAAATATTCACAAAACGAGCTAAAAAAACACATGGAATTCCGACTTCGCTTTCCAAATCACCACTTAAAAAAAAAACATATTTACGCGGGATAAAAATATGCTTATATTTCCCCAAATCTCCCGAGTTCATAAGCCGGCAAAACGTGTTCACGCGTGTAAATTTATTCAGCGGTCGAGGAGGTAATGGCCGAGCTTTCCATAATTCCCGACGACTCTCCACACAGTTTGAACAGCCACATGCTAAAAGAGACTTTTTTAACTTTCCATTTTCATCCTCGCACACACACACATATAACCCATCACACCCTCCCCGAAACCTTTTTTTCGCTGGGACGTGTGAACGAAATTGTAATCGTCATTCGAGGAAGAGGAGGGTGAGGAGGTTAAGAGAAGAGGGTGGCCTGAGTGGAAGCGGTAACCCTCGGGTAACAGAGTGGGTAAAGGTTGAGGGTGGTCCAGTAGGGAAGCGGTAACCAATGGAGACAGAGATTGTGTGTGGCGGAGGGGAGAAATGAATGTGAGAATGGGGTTTTCCCCGCGCATCCAGAAGACCAAACAATTAGCGCGGAGGGATTTTCGACAGAAAATTTACACGAATTAATGCACCACCCGGGGGGAGTTAAATCGCGCGGAGCCCAAAGGCGGCGCCGCGCGCGGTGAAAACTCAATACCTCCGTTCTCTCTCTCTCTCCCTATCTCCCCCCTCTCGATTCTCCATGAAATAAAGTCTCACGACCACCACCGAAACCGCACTCTCGCCTTTGCACGACCCTCTTTATCAATTCAGGTCGCTCTACCACTTTCTCCCCCCGCGCACGCCACCCCTTTTCCTTGTGCTTTAACACCTTCCCTCCTCTACCTCTTGACTCCTCTTTCTCTCTCTCCAACTCGGAAATCTTTCTTTGCCTCAAAAACGATCCCTTCCTCTTTTCGCCTTTTTCTCTTTCAAACCCTCCCCTTCACCCACCTTAATCTTTTATCATCCACTTCCTCCAGTTTCCTATCCCTCGCTCACTTTTTATTCCTGCAAGACCCTAAATCCTCCTCCCCCTCCTCCGACGCAACCACCGCAAGAACTCCCAGCACTCCGTAAAAGCGCCCTCTATCCCCCCTCCCCCAATCCCCCACTCCCCGCACACGTACCGCAGTCGTCCCTTAAAGCAATGCCAATTTGTCAATCGAGTGCTCCTTGGGAGAAACCACTTATTTCGGTGGTCTACTTCACCGTAAGGATATTCAGATGAAAGAGACACGATTTCAAGTGCTTATTAAGTTGGTTGTAGTGTTTGTGTCTATGCAGGCATAGATCTGCGTGATACTTTGCAGATGTGTTCTTTATAGTGATATCTTTTTGTAAAAGTGATAAAAATTGCATTTCACCCATTTTGGTTTTTTTGGCAATTGAATGTTCTTTCAACACGTAACCTTAAACGTAACGTGAGACACTTCGTAGTAATTCGATTACATAGGTAAAAAGTTTCTTTTAAACGCGAAATAATACAATCCATTCATTATAATGGTTACAAACTTATTGCAAGGTGTCACGACGAGTCAAAGATTCGGTAAAACGTATTAATTGTATTTTTATCCAATATTTAGAATATCCCGCCGAAAACCACCAATAGATCAAGTCATAAATAACATGCTTTAAATAAGGGAAACATGTAAAATATAATTTTTGTATTATTTCCATGCTTATATGGTGAATTCCACCGTATGAACACATTTACTTGAATGAAATGCCCCCCAATTGTTTTTCCGACTTATTCCGACTGAAAATTATAAAAATGTGCTCTCATTCGGCCCACGATTTCCGCTCCAGCCACTTTTAGGATGTACGGAATAACAATGGCATATTGTGTAGTGCATGTAGCTATCGGAGGAAACACCCTTATTTCCGCCGATTACTCTGTATTACGGCTACGAGGATACGAGTCAGTGGGAAAGAACACTGGCAAGCGTTCCTTAAAGATTATATCACTCTACACGAAGCTACTTTTCCTCCGCTATACCTCGCTTGTAGTCAAACGTTGTGACAGATAAATCCAAATTGCGTTCCTTGCTTTCCCAGTTGCGATGCTTTCCCAAGCTGTGTAGCAGCAGGCCCCTAAAATCAAAGATATGAACAAGGCTCTGCTTGACAGCTTTCAATCAGCTCCTACGCTTGAACTTTCTCCAACTGGTTAAACTGTAAAGGCCTTTAATCCACATGTCGTTACAGTATCTTTTTTGACATTTGTTATGTATGGTCACCAGGTTTGACTGTCCCGGACAATGTCGCAAACCAATTCTGGTCATGTTGAACACCGGGTCAAGTCCTTCGTCTACACCGACGTGTCGGTTGAGACTCGCAACGTTTCAATGAACTAGCCGCTCATTATCTTCAGGGTTTCTGTCGATGCTTAAGGACTTCAGAAGCCCCAAAGAACGGAACTCGTTAATCGAAACGTCTGCCAAGATGGAGGACCTGACCAAACAGCCAACCCGAGTGCGAAACCCGACATGAATCCGTATTTTAGATTCCGGTTTCTAATCCCTCCCTTTTTTATTCTAACCCACCGCGACCTCTGCAAGAAACCAACTTTCTTCTAGCTGGCTCCCTTTCCCTGACACGCTTCTCCCAACGTCCTCAGATCTCTCTCTGGCAATGCCAATTTGTCAATCGGCGTATTTACAAATTGGTATTGTCAGATGGCATATGTCATATTTCGCATTTAGAAGAAAATCTCTACACATGTTTTCGAATTATTACGAAATGTATCTCATGGGTCATAAGGCTACGTGTTAATATAATTCCAAATTCCAAAAAATCAAACAGGTACAATGCGCTTTAATTCAATTTTATCAATAGATATCACCAAAAGAGAAAAGCACGCATGATAATTTTCATGCAAATCAGTGCGTAGACGAAAATCAATTGCGTAGCTGAGTATTATGCATTCACCTTCGCTATTGGTCAACACAATAAAATGACAGGTGCCCTTTCCACGACCGAGAGCTCTTAACATTGTGTGCTGGAGGCTCAATACAACTTACTGTGCGAGGTACTTCAGCAGACCGATGAGTGCTGGAGCCGGGCGCTTTAAGTGACCAACTAGTTAGAGTGAGATGAGTGCAACTTAATGTGTGATTATCGATTTTAATGGTTACCTATAGGTTTATACTGAATAAAATCAGATAATATAGCCTCTACGATGGAACTTTCATTCAGTTTTAAGTGGAAAGTGTTGTCACGGGTTTTAAAGATGGCGTTATCCTCCTCAACCAATGACAAGATGCTCGAGGAGAATATCGATATCAAGCATCACTGGAATTTTGCTAAAACTTTCCGAACGCCCTGAGAGAGTGAAATAAAAGCGAAAGCTTAAAAGAGAACATGAATCTCGTTTATACGAGCTGCTTCTTTCGCATAGTCGATTGGACATATTCCCTATCGCGGATAGTAATCAAGAACTTGCACTAAAGATGAAGATCTGGATGATACCAGAAACATGATAAGTAGGTACCGACTCTAAAATATTATTCAGAAAATCTGTCAAAAGAAGAATTTAGACAAGGGAGGTTACTAGGAAGAAGAATCACATATATAAGATATTTTAAAACAATTAAATAATTCAATTCTCCGATAACTAACCATCTCAGCTAATATTTTGGATCATCACTACTCATGCAGTAGATATAGTTGATAGCAATTTGAGGAGTTAGAGCGACACAAGAGATATTGTTTATAATTAGGTATCCCAATATAGAAAATTGTTTTCTGGATTTCTTAAGGATGAAAACATCACATGTACACCATGTGATTGCCTAGCATTCAACAGACCGAGTCAAGGCTCATACCCCCCACAGACATTTTATGCATGAAGATGTGGACAATTGAAAAAAAGGGAAATAAAAATCTATTTTACGAGAGCAAAAGTCAAATAGTACCTAAGTCTTCCGTTTTAACCAACCTACAGGTAGATAGGCCCAATAATGGTATGCTTAAGCTGAAACCATCGTCGATATCTACAATACAGGGTGGAAGCTTTCGCAGTGTTTCTATTCCAACATGGTTATTTATCTGGGGAGTGAAACCGAATTTAATGGGGCTATGTATTACTCTTTATGAGTGGCTTAAATAAAATTACGTAAGGAAAAAACCATTACTCACACCTATCTGAGAAATATCGATAAATAATTTCGAAATATTTTATAATTAGTTTGAAAGCATCACTTTCATTTAAAAGCAAACAGAAATGTGTATGAATGCGTTGGTATTTTAATTTATTTTACATTTAATGATTCTTGGCTCAATAGCATTTTGTAGAGCATTCCCTGGCATATTTCTTTCGGCCATGACTGACGATTTCTATGCTTTCACGCCATATGAACGTTTTGTAGGTATTTTTCCCTTGACTTGACTTGACTAATAGGTGTTTGGATAGTTATAGGTTTCCAAGGTTTCAGGGCTGAATGTCACCGAAATTTCAGCAAACACAAAACACGATGAAAGTCTATGCATATCCCTGAGAAGTGTCGAAGGTTGTCCCGGAGAAGTGTCGAAAGGTATCCCGCAGAAGTGTCCCGGAAGCTAGGTACAGACAGGAAAATAATTGCCGGATACCGAAAACATGGCACTTGTCCACATTCTCACTGGATACACCGATTTTCATCCAGATATGTATCCGGTGATGTTGCCTGTCTACACAGCCGCCAGTGGACAGCCAAATTCCCCCCCCCCCCCGAGAATTGTTACCATTATAAGTGTTCAGTCCGGTTAAATAAAAAATGGATGGTCGCAAAGTTTCCGCATTTATTGTAATTGATAGTGAGGCGAAGAGGAAGAGATGATGGTGGGAAAAATAGGATTTGACGGGCGGTGAAAGAAAGGGTGACTCTGTAATGAGCGTATTACTTCTAAGCGACGGCTTCTCATTCGAAATCATTACTTGGCTTTAAAAAAGTAATTTTGAAGAGCTTCTCCAATAGGTTGCGCCGAAAATCTTAGCAGGGGATACCGCAAAATAAGGCCAATTGTGTTGAGATTGTCATTACCATGAAGACTTGAAGCAGATATTATCTAACACCTCTACTTCGTTGCCAAAATTTTCTCTCCGATGGCCGAAATACGTTCACACAGAGCGATGCTTTCCATTTCAAATGATAAACACGACAGCAGCAACATTCTTTTATCTTTTCCGTCGGTCAACACTGGCAATGTTTCTTTGTACCCCTACTCTGTCCACATCTCCGGACAATATCGCCCGTCAACAGGTATCCGGCGATTATCACCCTGTCTAGACCTAGCTTGGCATCATTAATGTTTTCTGAAGATGATGACAGTCTAAACCTTCGAAAGGCTGGTGATAGTCAATCCGGAGATTCGTTGGGGAGCTCGAGAACTCTTCCCAATTATTCGATTACAGGGAAAACCTGGAAACCTTCACTCTAGACATACTGTTTAATTAATACACTTGACATATTCTTATTCTTCTGGGTAACAACGGGCAAGCTGGTCGGCAGTAGCTCTCCCTAAACTCCCAATTACTCGTTTATCTTTTTTGTTCGTCGTAGGAACGGAAGATTATTTTCTATAAAAACCTAGACATTAAATTGCAACGACGTGGTTGTCCACGATGTTTTTCCCATTCAACATTTTCCTCTCAATGGTTCTTTTGTTCTGCTGTTATATCTTTAATTACCTGTCCAATCAGGTGTTTTTTTCATTTGTTTGTAGGAAACTTCCAACTTCTCCTGCTGTGCGAACAACCTCATCGTTTCTGAGCAATGGATAAGCGGGTCCTCCGCACAGGGCACCACCCCTCCCCTGGCCTGCAAGCGTTAGCTCATCGCCTGGGTAGGAAGGGCTGCGGGGATAGGTAGGAAACAAGGATAGGTTGGAAAGGTATGGGAAAGGAAAAATTCCGGCTCCAGAGTCATGAATAGGCTAAGGGGAATACGGAACGCGAAACAACATTTGATCTCTAGTGTTGGCTTCGATGAATTCTATGAAAGAGAAAACATCAGAGTAGCAACCCGTCGTCCAGCCGGGTCCGCTAGATTCGTTTCTGAGCAATGACCATAGACCAAAATACTCTAAGAGCGAGCAGTTTTTTTTTATCTTTTACCAGTTGACCCCGATTGGCTCCAAAACAGCGCCAAGGTGTAATCAAAGATTTTGCTGGAGATTATTCCTCATCTTAAGCTTGTCTTCTGTGACGTTAGTACGTTCCTTTTCTCGTTAAACGTACTAATTTTTCATGTTTCAACCTACTGTCTAGCAATTCTCCCACTAAATTCGGTTTCACTCCCCAGATAAATAACCACGTTGGAATAGAAATACTGCGAAAGCTTCCATCCTATATTGTAGATATCGACGATGGTTTCAGCTGGCATGCCACTATTGGGCCCATCTATGCTGTAGGTTGTAGAAAACGGAAGACTTAGGTACTATTTGACTTTTTCACTCGTAAAATACATTATTATTTCCCTTTTTTCATTTGTCCACATTTACACCAACTTTTAAAGTTGAGTTGACTAAAACATATAAACATAGGCATAGAATCGAGTCAAGCTTATGCCTCAAACATGTATATTTTGTTAATTACTGAGAAGTTCAGTCACAAAAAATAGGGAACTGCCAAGATTCAAGGATTAGATCGAAGTTTGGTCATCAAAACAAAAAACACGAAAAAGCGAGTGATATCAATATGAACATCTTCAAAAACCTTCATCCAAATATATAGTTTTTGCCTAATCTTTTAGGTGATTAAAACTCGAGTAAAGTAATGATTGAGGGTATAAATTACTAAGGAACACAAAGAGATACACAGCGATAACTCCTACGATCAATACATAAAACTTGTTATTGCATATTCACTTTCTTTTGACAAATGTTCGTTAACCTTTTAGGAGCTTTAGTTAAAGGTTTGAAAGAACACAAAGACAATGTTTTCACATCAACCAACGGATTTAGTTCCGTTGCATCACTGAGTGAGTTTTTAAGAACAGCATCGATACATACAAGATAAATCAATAAACTCAAAACGATCAATGGTGGGACAAACACACGAATATGAATATATATTAATTTCCATAATAAAATATTTAGCAAATTAGCATATATTTTCCCTTTCAATGAAAATTTAACGCTGGGTAAATAAAGTTAATTTATCACGATGCAAAGCATTAGGTTTTAATAACGAACTTTGCCATGAGACTGGGAATCAAAACATCAAAATTGCAAAATCAACAAGAATTCATTTGCATTTGCGTTATCTTTTTAATCTCATTTTGGCCTCCGAATACGAAACAAAATAATGAATAAATTATTAAAAAAACGCACCACACTTTCCTCATGGAACTAAAAATGGATCTAATAACGAACTCCGACAAAGTATAAATTAATAAATTCCAAAAACTCTAAAGAGCCAGTACCTGTAGAGATCTTGGGACCAGGTATTTCAATTATAATAAACTATTGCTGCTTTCACTGTTCTCTAAATTTATTCTAGCATGACGCGTTTTAATTAACAAGCCTCTAAACAAAGCTCATATTCTTATGATGCTTAAATTGTTTAAAAAGCGTCACTATACACCAATTTAACAGGACCGCAAGCGTTCACGATTTTGATTCATCATTTATGAAGTTATCACCTGAAATGAACTCAAACTCAGAGGAACAAGTTAGGAGTAACGATTATGTACCAATTATTTTTTCTGTCACAGTACTCGTAAAAGCACCAATACAACCACTCAAAGCAACATAAAGTCTATCATGTAAGCAATTAGGTCTATACGTCTGTTTACAGTCGTAGATAAGTCATTTGATTGTAATTTTTTCCTGCTTCATCAAGCGTTCAGAATTAAGCACAGGTTTAGTTTACGGGTTTACGGCTTCATTACATTGTCATTTCTGTTGCAGCCTCAGGAGTATAGATTAGCAAAATGAATAATGATTCATGCATCGGTTTTATAAAATATATCACTTAAATTGTATTGCCACATCACATATTACAGGTAATTATAATTCTTTGACTCATAGACCCTAGGAAATATTTCAAAATCATGAATATAGGAAGAAATCAAAAGCAGGTTTTGTTACACATTCATTCAAAAGTAGAAAAAAGAAAAGAACTCCAGATCTTACAACGGTCCATGACAACAAATATACATAGGCATTCTTCAAATTTTATGTATTTTTACATTCAAATTAATTTTTGCTGAAGGATTTAATCATTGTAATAATTCAGCCATTATTATCACATCCAACTCTAGCGTTATACTTATTAAAACCGTGTTATTATATAAAATATTATATATATATATATATATATATATATATATATATATATATATATATATATATATATATATATATATATATATATATATAATTAGCAAGGGACGAGGATTCAGCTGTAGTTGCAGGCAAGAGTAACAGGATCATCAAATAAAATATTTCGGAGAGGACCCCTTCCTACACGGTAGGACATCATACAGGATGTATGTTTACGGAAAGCATGCTAACTTAGCCATTTTACATTTGTTATAAATACAAGGATTTTGTTTTCTCGTTAGTTTTCAATCGATTGTGTCGGAGTAGTTAGAAAAAACTTCGCGCAGAGAAAGTGGAGCTCAATGGTAAATTTCTCTGCAAACATCCATTTAACAGAACAAATAACAATTGTTGTTAACATTCATAGTTTACAACATATATTTTTATCTCATATGGTCAGGACCTTGAGCAATTAGGAAATGTTTAGCCTTGCATCGCGTGTCTGCTGCATGTCATGCAAATGGGGGAGCCGACGGGAGAAAATTGTAAATGTTTAAATATTTATAAAAAACGCATTTATGAATTTACACTAAATTTTATTTTTGAGTAGTTATCTGAATATGTTTAAATTACTGAAAAAAAGTTTCGGCTGATTCTGAGATGGAGTATTTGAGAATAGTTTATCAACATTTTTTTAAACACGGGCCGCGCGAGAGAAAATTGTAAATGTTGAAATATTTATAAAAAGCGCATTTATGAATTGCTACTAAATTTTATTTTTGGAATAGTTAGCTAGATATGTTTAGATGAAGGAAAAAAAGTTTCGGCCGATTCTGAAACGGATTATTTGAGAAAAGTTTATTAACAACTTTTTAAACACGGGCCGCGCGAGAGAAAATTGTAAATGTTTAAATATTTGTAAAAAACGCATTTCTGAATTGCCACTAAATTTTATTTTTGGAATAGTTAGCTGGATATGTTTAAATTACGGAAAAAAAGTTTCGGCCGATTCTGAGAAGGAGTATTTGAGAAAATTTTACTAACAATTTTTTAAACATTAGTAATTTACAACAATAGGGTATAGATGAAAATAATTTTTATTGATATATTTGCATTCAATAAAGATTTAGCTTTAATAAAAGTTATTAATCATTGTTGTATGACAATTACAAGCGGAGATATAAGTGATACTATGATTTAAGGCTCGGATTATTGCTAAAAATGCGAAAAAATTAAAATATGCATAATTCACTCAAAAAATTTTTTTTCACAAAACGGTTTGAGGGTATTCAGTTTGAGTTAATATTGTGCCCATACGCCAATTTTTATCAAAATCTGAGACCCTAAGGGACAAACGTTTGTTGAATTGAGGTGGAATAACCCAAATCAGCTGTTAGAGAGACATATCCATATATATTTCACTCATATACTTATATAGCTTTCTAGGAATAGAAGTAGGCTGCCAGTGGTCTATGACATCATCAATGATCTCTGAAATTCATTTATAAATACTCCAATATTGACTGCTCATTGTTATTACAAAGAATCGCTGACAGTTGCTGGAGGCCAAGTTTGATTGCAATTATAAATTTTAAACATTCATTTTAAACTCATGATTGAATGATAAGGTTGTTAACTGAGTTAACTAAAACGAATTGACGGGTTTTTTCATCACAACTCCATCAACTCATTTGAGTAAAAATGCACGCATCAATTGATAGTGAATTAACGAAGATTATAATAAAAAACTCAATCAAGATCCCATCAATCATACTCCTACTGCAGAAGATAATCGATAAACGCGGTCAGATCAAGAGTTTTGGGGAAATTGGAACAATTAGCCGTACTTGAAAATCAATTAACATAGCTCTCCGACCCTTCATTGGCGGGACGATAATTTCAAAAAAATAATCTAATCGCTAAACATCCCATCAAATAAAACAAAAACCAATTCGTACTTCTGGAATAAATATATCGCAACCAGAATACCCATATGGTTCATTTCGTGTAGAAATAAAAAGTTTTTCTCCGGTTCGAAAATAAATTTTTAAAACACCCATATTCATATTAAAAACAAATGAGTGAAACCTTGCGTGATGAAGAGAGTGCAGAAAAAAAAGCGGAACACAAAACAACGTCGGCGGATAGGATAATTTTGTTCGCTCTAATTCGCGTTGGCAATGCCCCCTCCCAAACTCGAATTGAATGATTCCACCCTTTCGCTAAAGCGAAGAAGAGCGACCGCGAATCAAAAAAAATGATCCTCACCCACCCACACACGAGCGCCATCTCGGAAACTCGATCACCGTCTTTGCTACCAACGTAGCAATGGAATCTGCGGAGCAAATTGCGACGAGGAGCCCGCCCGCAGGAGGAAGACAGACGGAGGGTGGACCATTAAAGTGCTCCTCCTTCCGAGGTTACCTATTCCTTTGTCTCCGAATGAGGTGGGAGGTTTCTCTGCTCCCTCCCTCACTCCCTTCGCCGTCTTACTCGCTCTCTCCCCCTCTCTCTCTCTCTAAAGAAGAGGAAGAAGACAGCCAAGGGGGGGAAGAAGGCGGGTTGAGACATTATTGGACTCGACGCCCGAACCGCTCCCCCGAACTTCCTTTCAATTCCTCCCCTCCAGCTCTCTTTCCGAACCATGTTTCCTGCCCCTAAACCCTCCAGTGTGACCCCTTTTCCCTTCAGGCCTTGCTAACCTTTTGGGTAGTTTGAGTAAGATTTTTCGTCAGTCACAAAAGAGACCGGGGGAGATATTCGGTATGGCGTCGGAATGTCCGAGTCTAAAAATTGACAGCATTTTGGCGTCACAGCGTAGAAAATTTCGAATAAGGCCATTCAAAAGTGGAAATTTGTCGGGGCCTGTGATGGTCCCTTGGGTATTCGGTACGGCCTCTGAATTTTCGAGCCTCGAAAGTGACGAAATTTTGACGTCAAATCCTGTAAAATCTCAAATAGGGACATTTAAAAGCTCAAATTTCTCGTGGCGTGTGATGTCACATCCACGAATTTTCACGAAGTTTTACCGGGAAGAGTCCTTACTGAATAAAGACCCAGATTCAAATTTCCATTTAAAACTTTAGCCAGTGTGATGAACATTACATCGATGTAACAAAATAAATCAAATAATTTTCGCAGTTTTCCACAGACATTTAAACCAGGTAGAAATCCAGTACCTGAAGATGACTCAGCGACTTGAAACGCGCAGTGGATTTGAAAATCCAATGGAAAGTGCGGATTATGTTTGATTTAATATGGATTCCTCCCACTACATCGAGGCTGAATCAGTTGGACTTAGACGTAGAAGTATTACGCATATGAATATATCATTAATACGAAAAACTATTATTTGTTACTTATCTTCTCAATAATTAACTAAGTACGCATATTTGAATCTTTAGCTGGCTATATTTTTTCACATCGTACACTACCAATGCTATCACAAACGAGGTTTTTTTGCGATTCAATATAAATTATTAATTTTAAGAAGTGGAGATAATAGATTACATTGATGACACGATAAATTCTTCCGGATTCAAATGTTTTAGAAAATATTTTGAAAACATTTGGTTATTTATTTTTAAATGTGATTAACATTTCTCTATCCTTAAAAAGATGAGGCCTCTTTCCTTAAAATAAGGCAAAATCACATTCCAATTTTAATTTCAAAACTGGAGTAGTGATAAGTATGAAATAATATAGCAAAATTAATGACGCGAAAACTATTTTTTGTGACAGAACTCCTCAGTAATTAACTAAATATACATATTTGAGGCATAAGCTTGACTTGATTCTATCATGCCGTAGGTCTTACGCCGTAAAGTCACGCTTTACATACCCATCACACCGTTCCCTTTCGGGGTAGGCATATCCAGGGGAAAATATTTTTCAGCACTTGACCAAGAAAACTGGTTTCAATACATTAATAATTTCCTCCGTATCATTCAATCCAAGCCTTCCTTGCTTCAGTTGCTTTCTCTTTTCCTCTTCTTCATAGTATTTTTCCGCCACATTCGCCCATGACTTGGTCTACACCTTCCTCCCAAGCCATTCACTCCACTATCGTAAATCTGCGGCAATATTTGACTCTCAGCAATTTTCTCAACACAGCCAAACAAAAAAAGTATGCTCTTTTCACAAACAGCGTAATTTTCAAAAAGTATGATTCAAATCTTCTATAAATAAATAATGCTCTTTTTCCAAAGAGTCCTACGAGTTTTTTGACCTTCAACGCAAAATTAGCACAAAAAACTCAAATTAGCCTCAAAATAAATACCCATGGAATTAGATATTTAAACTACTCAAATGAGAGGTTAAAAATCTCCTCCTTTCAGCTCCTCGTATATCCTTACCTCACTAACCGAGCGGTTTCCGAGATGAAACCATTTAAGCTAGCACAACAGTGGGACGTGAATTTTGCTGCACATAACGTGAGCAAGATATAAATTGTGCGCAGAATTTAGAGCAGCCTCGCATACCAGTGAGGCATTAGACATAAAGTATAAAACTTCTAACACGAGGAATCAAGTGAGCTGGTGCTGTGAGAGATGCACCTCCGGCGGTCGTTTAGGGGTACTATTCTGTGCTGGCCACCGCAAGGCCAGTTTTCTGTTAGTCACCGTTGAAGACTACAGATTTTGACAAAATAAACTTGCTTTTTATAACCAGATACCTAATGCGTATGTTTCTATTCTTTAATTTCTCAGAAAGTATATAGATCTGACCATAGTGAGTATAAAGTAAAACCTCAACCAAACCCAATGCATACTGTTGCAATTTTATGCCACAGTTTCCATCTAAATCAATCCAACCTTAGTTCACCTTTAATTTGTAATCGTCACGTGAATGCAATGACAGGAAGCGTTATGATAACCGCGACTGTAGCGGAAAGATCAAGGACTATAATACAAAAGTACCTAATGTGGTGCAGTATTCATCGTGTGGAAATTGCGATGTATTTTTCAATGGATCCGTAGAACAGGAATGAATCTTTATCAATTGTTAACTGACATATTTTGGCAATTTTTACAATTTCGTAGCTATTCCAAAGTTTTTTGATGCCTCCAATCAAGTTTTCGCAGAAATACTACCAGAGATGAAGCTAAAATAAGAAAACTGGAGATCACAAAGTAGATGATAATGGATATGTAGGAGTGAAGATGGAGAGGTAGGAATGGAGATGTAGCAATATCTTGCCCAGATGAAATGAATGAGATTTTGCGGTATGTGCTATAGATATAGTGGCGGCCCCAAGTATCACATATTTTAAAAGGTAATCACCGCTTTCACCACCTAATGGCATAAGTAAATCTCGCACATTTTTACGTCATAAAATATTGGAATATTATTTTTTATTGAAGAAAGGCAAGTATATATTTTCATGAGACAAGGATTTTAACCGAAGGACCCAGTGCTGTCTCAAATTATAGGCATATGCTACTTCAAAAGGGTTGGCGTGCCATAAAAATGCAAACTTGAGGGTGAAAACTGTCGGTAAGAGTTCCTAGAAAAAGTCCTGGTGGTTCTGACCACAATTAATATGTATGAGAGACATTGAGTGCATCGATTATATCGGTAAGATTTAAATAACCGAGAAGAATGTTTCACGAACGTGCTCATTTAGCTAGTCATTGGATTGGTTAGAAAAACTGGCCATTAATTTTCGGAACACTTCACAAAGTCCCATCAAACGATTGAATCATTCGCAGTGGGAAAAATAGGTTGGCGTAATCGACCACGACGCGGAATGTAGTTGTACCAAAAATCCTTCATTATCTTTCACATAGTATTTTATTTGATAGTCCACCACAACCACGCTGTACTACGAACCATCCATCAATTAAATTTCGTGCAGAAGATATCTCTCTCTGCTCAGTGAGTAAGCCAGTTACATGGTCGGGGCAATTCTTATGCTACATCACAGCACCAGCTTCATGCAATGCATACGCCAAGTCTCATGTCTAGTACTTCACATCTCCGAGTCCTGTTTGAGAGCGATCTGATTAGGGATTGGAACGTAGCACCGGCATCGCAAATGACAAAATGCATTTGTATCGCGAACTACACCACAAACTAGACCTTCACCGAACATCGCCTCAGAGATCGACACCTGACACCGAGCTCACACAGAATCACCAGTTATCTAGAACACTCATAAATGGCCACTTAGAATGCAGGCCCTCATAGCAGATGTTACATAAACATGTGTCACGATTCCATCTCATGAACTAGTCTAGCATCAACGTCATATGCAGATGTTGCATAAGCTTTTTAAGCTCTAAGGACCAAGGGAGGGTCAAAATAATTTCACTGATTTGTTTTTTTTTTAAGTATTTCTGCACCCAAGAGAAATTTGAAATGTTCTAATATTGTCAAAGATAGAATTTTATAATGTTAGTGTATGATATATAGTTTTGTACAATTTGTTTATCCAATGTCATATGATGATAAATAGGCGGTAGGCACAAAATGGCCCTCCCAACAAGACTCAGTTCTACCTTTTTCCTCCTTAGAAGGAAAACGGTTGGACTCAATCTAACCTTTTTCCATAAACCTTGTAGCCCTTTTACTTTTTTCTTTTAATTAAATTTATGAAAAATCTATAGTGTAACACAATGTGGTTAACAGTTTAAAAGTTGTACATATTATTTACACTTCCTATAAAACTGAATGATTACGAATTATTTTCGTCATCACTCATAATTACACATAGCATGAATTTAAATAGGCACATACGTAAAGCAAAATACATACACAATAGGCATGGACGTGGTCTCAGAATTAAGGAAAGCTTGGATACACACTTATTGTAAAACCTTTAAGAAAAATTTACGCAAGCGATAACAAACGGGTTTAAACCGCCATTTGGCCTAAAATAAACTCCGCTGAGATTGAAGCAGGGGAGTAAAAAAAGATGGATACATAAGTGTAATGTTTGTAAAATCTCAGTTGGTAGTGCACTCGGGTAAGCTCTCTTTTACTACAATAAATAACGCGACGTCTAACGTAAGGCCTCAACTCTAATTCCAACGCAAATAAATCCCGGCGGAAAAATATCAATTTGATCCTACAAGCTTTGTGTTGCCATGCCGGCACGAGATCAACGTGGTTACTGCACTCTGATTAACTCCAATTATTCACTGTGTGTTCTAATTTTTACGAGGTGCAGTACTTATTAAATGCCTCATTCATTTTCACACATAATAGGTGAAGGATTAAGGCCACATGCACGGATGGTGGATTAACTGAAGTTAATAAGCTCGAAACACGCCACGGTAACGGAGTTACGCATGAATCTTCATTAAGTTGTCCTCTGAGTACAAAATGGACTAAAACGTCGGAGCATATAAATCCAAGCTGCGGCTTTTGCAGAGCAAGAAAGTATAAGAAACCTTATTCCTAGAAGGAAAATTACAATTACGCTCTAGAAAGGAGGTAAAAATATTCGGAGAATGTCGCCCACGGGTTAGTCCTCCGACCTCATTTTTTTTGCAGAAAATACCTTAAACTAGAGCCTGAATGCACTTCGCGTGTAAATGCTCTGCTTCCCTTGCCACAATTTCTCAAAACTACCACGAAAACGCATAAAAGTTCTATGGTGAGTGGTTGGCTCTTTTTTTCTTTCATTTTTCCGGCCCTCTCATTGCTCCAATCTTCATCAGGGATAAATTTTGTCTAAAAGTAGTCAGTATGCTCTGAAAACGTTTTACGCAGATCATTCCTAGAAATTTAAGAAAATGTTATATTAAACTTAAGGGGATTAAAAAGTTTTTAGACTGTCTGTCTAGACTAAAAGTTTTTAGACTGACTGTCTTGACTGTCTTTTAGACTAAAAGTTCATGACTGGATCCCCTAGAGCAGCGGTTCTCAAACTGGGGGTCGCGACCCCCAGGGGGGTCGCGGGCCGTTCGGAAAGGGGTCGCGTGATGAGGATTGTAATTACTTTATAAACAAAATCATTTGAATGTACACATTGTTTGTTATTTTTAGGGGGTCGCGGCTAAAACGTATGGGCTAAAATGGGTCGCGGAAAGAAAAAGTTTGGGAGCCACTGCCCTAGAGGAACAGCGCATGTTGAAATTTTTCTTCTTCCATCAAATCAAACTTAGAGTTGATCACTGAATTAAGGACACATGCCGATAAAGGAATTCAAATAACGATCGTATTGATACCTAAAGAGCATCCTGAGTGCAATCTATAATAGGTTATTTCTAAAGTCCGGAAATATATATAAACGTGCATGTATTAATCGAATGACACGGAATTTTTTCCAGACGCTGTGTGATATTTTATAAAATAAGGTATTTTTAGTAAGCTCAAATTGATGTGAAGATCAAGTTTTTGAGGTAGTTATAGCACTAGAATAGGTGGCTACATTAGCTCTTCCCATCGCCAAGGCCTGGATTTGAATACTGGCAGTGATGGAAATGTTTTAGGAGAATCCACAACTCTACCTGGGTTGCTGTACTTAAAGTTTAGTACTACGTACTTCGGATGGGACATTAAACTGTGGTATCCTAGGCACCTTTCTTTTAGAGTATGCTAATGCCAAGGCTGGGTTTCTATCAACTCTCCTCCACTCCATTCTCCCTTACCAACCTACTCATGTCCTCAATGGCTAAATAACTTCAAATATTTTCTGAGAAGACGGGAGGGGAGTTTTAAAAATATTGCGGAGTACTATTTTTAGGAAACGTATTAAACTGACTTTGAATCGCAATTATATTTCAATATTTACTTCCTCATTTACATAGTGTTTTTACAGTTAACAACACATTGATAAGGAGATTCTTTAATGAAAGGAGCCCATGTAATATGACAGACATAAAGTAATTTACCGCCACCCATATAAATAATAGAAGATAGCTATAACGGATGGTAACGGCATTGTCTACCTCAATTACAGGGAAAAATTTAAGAATTAGGCATGCGCACACCAGAATATGTAACTCTACCCAATATAACGTAAAATAAAAGCAGTGAATCAGGGTTGAAAAAGAAACAGTGGGTCGTGCACGGCTATGTTTCGAGTTAGAAATTTCACGATACACATTTCCTTTTCATATTCGCCCTACCATTCGCGTAAAAAAAAATATTAATATTTTTTGCTGTCCCTTACGATCCCGTGTTAAAATTCAACTCACTGCGGCAGTAGGTGGCAACGAAGAAAGGGCGGTCCGATGAAACGACTATGCTGCCTCGAAATTGCAACCTGTGATTTACTGCAAATTGAAACTGCCGTCGGGATTTCATAGCGGGGAAATCACTCCAGAAAACGAGGTGCATATATCATACCGGAGTTGCGATTCGCCTGAGGGAAAAAATACGTCGTAACCAGAGAGACTAGATGGTTACTTTTAAACTATTCGCAACTGTTTCCCTCCAAAATAGGATCCATTCGTTTCAAATACCAAACACACGCACGTGACGCATATGGTCAACCAGTCTGTTCTCTCCGCAGAAAGTATGAGGATTCATCAATGTACATACTTTAGTGCTCAGTAATTCTGTATTTTATAAGTTAGTAACAGATCGTAAGGTACAGAAAAAAAATTACTTTGACACAAATTGTAGAGCGAATATGAAAAGGAAATGTTTATCGTGAAATTTCTAACGCTAAGCGTAATCCTGCACGGTCCATTGTTTCCTTTTTAACCTTAATTCACGGCTTTTATTTCACTTGCTATTGGGTAGTTACGTATTCTATGCTCCGTATTTCAGTATGAATTAGTGCCTATGACCAGGAGGAAAGGTTTAAAGAAAGGAGTGCAAAAGGCGCAACAGAGGAAAGATGCTAGGACGGTGGCGTCAATATCCTCCTTAAAAGTAAGGCACCTTGGTGAAGATGGCTACACATCCTATCCGACGAGCGATGCAAGATGCACTTTAAGAACTCTCATCTAGGCACTCAAGAAGATATTGTTATAATAACTGAAAATAATTCCACCACCAACAGGATTTCACCCCTTGCCGTCTGCATCAAAGTCATTACTGCATTCACCATGGTGATCCTAAGCTTCTCATATTGTTTTTCAAGTCTGTTCCGTATATGTGGGCGGTTTAGACTGGTTGCTAAGTTTTAAGGAAAGGAGTAGAAGAGGTGGTGGAAAGGAGAAGTTCGCCGCCGGCATTAGCCTACTTTACCCAAAAGACGTGAAAGAGGACTATGGTTTTAAATCCGATCTGACGGGCATATTTATGTTTTAAGTGCCACCCTTGAAATACCCAAGTGAGAGTCAAATTACCAATTCAAATATCTGCTACTACCACGATATGAATTCTAGGCCTTCGCATGGGAAGCCAGCTTTCTGGCCACCGTGTGATACTATCATATTCCTCTTTAGCACCCATACCATACATCAGGTTGCCTATTGAAGGACCCTGATGGTAAAAATACAGTCCTAGTTTAATATGGCTTCACATTATTCAAGCATTATCTTTTATAGGGGCAAGTAGTTCACTAAATCTGTATCAAAATTAACTAAAGAATTAGCAGTTAGACATGTTCCATTAACTATCGCTGGTACCAAAAAGTATCAATGAATAAGTATACTACACTATGACGGTAGCTGCGACGGTTGAAGAAAATTTAAAAAAATCAAATTGCACTCTGATTTTTCCACGCCTAAAAGACGCAGAAGAAAGACAGTAATAATTTAGCACCACGAATTCCAAAATGGCGTCGTAAAATTATACACTCGTCGCTCCTTTTGCTGACGGCAATAATAAATGACTGAATTCGGCATCAAAATTTATGCATAACGAATTCCGACTCTTGAAGAGGGCTTCCACGCTTCAATGGGAGCATTTACATATTTGAATTTGTCCACGCCTTGTGACTGTCATCAGTGTCCTCTCTAACTATACAACCTCTCCATAATCCTATCTGCTATGCTAATATCACATTTGTTCTAAATAAATGAACATACCCCACATTAGGTGCGCCCTGTATCTGGTAAAATTCTTTATCACACTGCGTAAATTAACATCAATCCACGTCTTCGGATGTACAGCATTAAAGTATTCAATTAATAGCACATAAAATTATTCCGTACATAAAACTAAAGGAGTCTTCAGCGAAAGAGAGAATGTATAAGTATTTGGAATGAAATATATCACATCTTAGTATGCCTAGGGAAAGAGAAAATTACGAAAATAAACCCTGGACAAAATGGGCATGCGTAATTTACCCCTATTATTATTTTCAACGAATAAGAGTACTGGAAAAAAATACTTTCACTGTTCAGTTAGGCTAAATAACTTATGTTGAAGTTTAAATCACAGCTGTACCACATGAATATCTTTTCAAAAATGAAGTATAACAGAAAAAGACTATCAAATCACATCCACGATAGGCATAAATATACTCCTTTTTTGTCATGAGATTGTGTAATAAATCCTTTTGAGTAGCAGAAGGTGGATACTACATGCAAATGGCTGATTCACCGAAGGATACTACAAGACTTGCGAATTAATGAGGAATGTATACAAAGAGTTGAATTTAATTATATGTGATTACGCAGGATTTTTTTACGGTCTGGCACTGCACTGAGTCCAACCTATGCTATTACAGGATTCCTTTGATATTAGCCACAGCAGAATACACAACAAAACATTAAGCGTCATGGGAAACTGATTTTTTAGTCCTCACGTTTTATGACTGGCGATAAAATCTCAGCATAAAGATTAAAGTCGCTATGAATTTGGTTAATTATCGAGCCGAACATTAAAATAGGAGGAGAAACACAGCCTACAACTTCACGTTCGAAGACATTACACCATTGCTGAGCTGGAAATAATACCTCCATAACCTATTACTACCCACATAAAAGATTATTACCTCAAATTATAAAATAAACAGTCTTATGCTAATATTACAATTGATATGAAAATGAAAAACGTATTTTACATTTTTGTAGCCATTCCTCTCTTAGTTAACTAGCCTGAGAGGTTTCGCTAAAATCCAGACAATTATAAAGCAAAATACGTGCATACGGTAAAACCTCTATCTTACGGACAGCAGTGGTCCACAAGAATGTTTTCTAATGTGAGAGGTATCCTTAAGTTAGAGGTTTAAAAAGCACATTGATAAGTTCCATTCTGCATTGACGATGGAAGTGATATATCAAAATCCGAATGGAATAAAAGACTAACCAAAGTGTAGGTTTTACGTGGGATTATAATTTAAAACGGACACGGTAGTATTAAATCGTCACGAAACATTTATGCTATCGTAAGATCTAAGTTAAAATATCGTAAAAAATGTTTAAAGAGGAATGTAGATTCCAATAAAGCCACTAAAATATGCTCATTTTGGGAAAAATTGTTTTCAAAAGGTGTTCGTGTGTGAGAGGGTCCGGCCAAGCAAAATTACACGCAACTCAGCCTGGGATTTGATTAGCATCGGTATGCCCGTTGAGGTGTCCGTTTAGAATAGTTTTACTGTACATAGAAGTCAAGCAGTAAAGTATTTAAAAAAATCCATTCATCACAGTCGCTGCGGCCATGAATATTAACGATGACTTCAATTTTCTCTCAATTAACAGTGACTGTATCAGTCGCATTCCCAACCCGCAACACGGCAAATTTTGTGTTTCAACCAACGCGGAACATCAACACCGATTTCTCGTAGAATATCACATATCCGACTTTCAACAACAGACTGATTAGACCAAACGAAACCAATTTACTATTCGCTCCCCAATTTGGAAAGATGCCTTCCAGAATTGAATAAAAACCCTTTCCGAGCTCGAGGTCATATTTGATACCCGCTCGGGGGAGCCACTTTGAAACTCACGCAATCATTACTTCATTTTTTGTTAAGAAATAAATTGAAAGATACATCACCACGCTCGCACAAGAGATGAGCCCTTTCAGATCGAATTCTCACTCCATACGACAAGGAAGACCACGTATTTCAACCGCAGCAATGGATCAAAACTTTATTAGGTCACCGAGGTCAAAGTATCACTTTGGAAAGGGAAGTCACTTTATCACTAAGAGGAAGCCCCTAAGGATCTCGTAGATAGGGTTCAATCTTTCCCCCTCTCCCTCCCTCGAACTCCTCTCCCCCGCTGTCTCCTCGGCCCCCCCTTACCTCCTGCTGCTTCCTCCGGGGCATAGTCGATTGCCCTTGAAGACGAAAGCCCAGCAAGCAGCAATTAAACGTGAGCCACGCCCACCCCTTCCCCTTTCTCTTCGCACGCCATCTGCCTCTCTTTCCGTCACTACTACACCCACATATCCTCTCTTTCTCTCTGCCCACCCGAACAAATGGAGCGGTATATTCCTTCTCGTCGAACGGGACGTGGATTTGGGGAATTTGAGAGGGAGAAGAGGCATCTGGTGGGTTTTCCTCTCCTTCAGTCTTTCTCGCTCCCTCCCGATGCCTCGAGATGCACACGTATTATTAACTCCGTAACGAACTCCCCCGGGGGGCACAAGGAAAAGACAAGGGGACGCGAACAGCCAATTAGGCATCTCACTTCTCTTCCCGCTGCCTCACACTTCTCTTCGGGTCGAGAAGTAGAGAAGGGGTAGGGTGTGGCTCTCTACTCAAGCTCATAAGCACGAAAGGGTTTTCCTTCGCTACGCTTTCTTAACACTAGAAGCCCCGGGTGGGTCATTTGGACCCATTTTGAAGTTTCCGTTGCTCCTGTTCATGTTGTAATCATCGAAGAAAGAAACGCTTCTGTGACTTTTATTTACTTAAGGAGGTGAACATCACGAAATCATCACGTCGGGGCTGCATCATCTCTTATGTAAATAAATAGGATTGAGAGAGAATTCTCTCTCGCATCGCTGTCCCGAGGAACTAGCGCGTTAGATTTAACAGGGGATTTCGTAGTTCCACCTCCAGCAATTATCAACCCCTCTTGCATTTTCTGAGAATACGAATTCTGTCAGTTAACAACATAAATGATCAGTTTCTATCCCCAAATCTTGAGAATTTGTGCCTAGAGAGTGCGAAAAAAATCGTAGACTTTAAATGTTTAGTGAGACTTTCAACTATAGAATTACAAATATCCATTAATTGGTTAAAATGAATCCTGAGTCAAAATCTAATAAGAAAACTTTGCAAATGATTTTGGTATCAGTAACGTTTTGGAATGAAAGTAGCTCTTTGAAGAAAGTTTTGCGAAAATGACAGCAATTGAAGGAAAACTATGATTTTTCTAAAAACTGTTTTGGTGAGTTATTTTTTATAACATTATGCATCAATGATGCATATAATAGGTGTACATCTTATAGCTGTCCGCAGTTCCACTGCGAGTAGTGATCAATTTTCTTTTCCCCTCCCTGGGTATCTATTGCTAAATGAAGCCTCCCGAGAAATTAGTTCGACATAATTCGATACAATATCCTCCGTACCCAAGTTTTTATTAAAGATCCCTCATGGAAAAGTTCATTTCAAATTCGAGTGCTTTTTCGTTAAACTACGTAATGTGATTAGATTTTAACTTAGAATATCACGTTAAGAAGTAGAGCTAACTATGAGTCACTTTTAACGGCCCCGCATAAGGTGATACATTTATAATGAAAAAATTTAATTACTTGAGGAACAATTCGTTAGTTACTCAGCAAGTAAAATGTGCCAGTATTTCCTCGCAAATCAAATGAATAATTTTTCCTTCGTTAGAGGTTCAGTCGTATCTTTAGTACTTCAATATTTTCTATCCTATTAAAGGAATTTATTCAAATTTATTTCAAATGAAATGCTCAGTCATATGTAAGATATCTATCCACAAAAAAAGAAGATATTAATTCAAATCAATAAAACCGATATCCTGAGCACCAACTTACAAACAACAGCCTTCAAGGGCAAGGTTTTGATATAACGTCTCGTGTAATGCATATATTTCAAGGTATAAATATTATTCATATGAATAGATCACACCTTAAACTTTTTAGCCTGGCAAACACCAATCTTCTATCAATGGAAATTATGCGCATTTACACAAAAACTCTATCGTAATTTGACCAGCTATGATGCTATTATTGTAAAATCTAACTACCTGAATCAATGAAAACCTAAGTAGTTTCCTTTTATTCCAAGATTTAAATAAATTACTCAGAAAATAAATGGAATGAAACAAAGCGTGGCATTAATCTAATGAGTGGCTAATAATGTAGTGAGATCCTAATAACTTAACCCGAATTTCCCGGTGGTGGCTGTTCGGGAGCATTGGCTTTTTTAAGAATAAAAGTATAACGATTGAGTTTATTTTCACCCTGCGCCAAATATAAATCACTTTAATAGGATGTCGTACTCGGATATGAGATGAACTACGCCCTTCTATTACTATCAGAGGCATATCCACGAATACGAACTCGTAAAAGACGAAATAGGAGCGACATAAAATCACCAAAACGTAAAAACATTTCGGCGATGCATTTTAGCGACATCAAAAAAATACCATTTTATGTCCAAAAGCAATAGCTTATAAAACATATTTCTTCGAAATTTCACCAGCTCTCTGGGCAGCTTTTTCCAGGAAATTTGAAACGCACTTCATTACAGAAATCCAGGAGCAAGTTATAAGAAAAATAAACGGCCGATATAATTCCAAAATAAGATAGACGTAGAATAGTCAATGAAAGATGTAATATAAGATACCCTATCCATAAATTTCGATTTGCCAAAATACGGTTTATATATATATATATATATATATATAAGAAAGAAGAAAGGAGATGAGGAGCAGGCAGGGGAGGGCAGGTTGGGCCAGGCGGGGAAGAGATTGGAGGAGAAAGAGGAGAATAAAGGGAGGGGCAGGCAGGAAAGGGAATGGAGGGGGAAGAGGGGAAGGGAGTTTAGTGAAAGACATTGATGTCCGGAGTTTGAAAAGCTTTATACAGCCAAATAAAAGATAATTCCACCGATTTAAGTTCAAGTGGGGGAGCAGTTGGGGGGAGGGAAAAAAGAACTGAAACATTGTAGCAGTGGTTGAAGGATTTTTTGTGAAGAGAGGCGTGTATCGCAACGGGAAGAGAAACAGATTGGGAAGGATTTTTACAATTAGCACGGTGATTATTAATACGTATGTTGAGGGGAGTCGAGGATTTACCAATATAAAAAGCTGGGCAGAGTTTACATTGCAAGTGGTAGACCACATTGCTGGTGATGCAAGAGGAGGGAGGAGGGTGAGGGTGATATATATATATATATATATATATATATATATATATATATATATATATATTTAATTTGCTGGGTTACGACACATGAGTGAATGCTATACGTAAAAATGTTAGAATAGCAAAGATTTAACTGAACTATACACCGGGGTGCTCAACGTCTACCGCAATGTAATGGGAAAAAAGGGCGTAAGAACATGTCACGACGAGTTTTACTCACTCTTCCTCCAATCCCTTCTACATTCTCTGGTTTACTAACCAAGTTATCCTTCAAAGGAGCTCAGTTTCTGGTCGCCGCCCGAAATAACTAATTAACCAACCGACGCACAGTAGGGCCAAATCGAAAATCGCCGGACAAAAGTCCAAAATTGCTTTTTTTGAGATATCAACTTGAAACTTGGCGTATTTACACACAAATGATTGTTGATTATGGAATGATAAAACATTTCTCATAGGTCTTACCCGTTACTTACATACAGAGGCTCAAACACGACCAAATTTCCAAAAAAGCGCCCGCTCTCATTTTTCTTCGAAAATCTTAAAAGTTAAGCAGATATAGGATTAATGAAAGGATTTTTATGAAATAAAAAACATTACTATTTGTAAACAGGATACTTCACCTATACTATGCATAACTTTCAGACATTTTTGCCCATATTTGAGTGCTTTTACGTCACAAAATGGCGGACCCTTTTTTTAGGCAACATTTGACATAAAATAGACAATATACTCCTTATTCGGAAAATGGTCTCTGGGATACTTCATCAGAGTATAAATTAAACATATTTCTAGATAATTCCGTAAAAATATTCGAAATAAGTTTGCGACGCCGAGAATAAACTCGATTTTTCGATCGCGCGTCGCGGCCCGGCTCCGCGCAGCGGGACCTGGAAATACAGTGTTCCCCGTTGGATTGTTCAAGTTGTGTGGACATTTACTCCTCGAATTCAACTTTTTCAGGCTATGCATGTTGTCACTGATATCTAAAGATTCCAAACTGAAGATTTTGCGAGGATATTGAATGGAGAGAATGGATCAGTGCACGCGTAACTGCGACACATTTGTTTTTCTTTGGATAATTTTCGGAATCATGCTGCAGATTATGAACGTCTTTCAACTCTTGAGAAAGAATGAGGGTTCTCGGGGTGCCATGCAAGTTTTCCATAAAAAAGCAACATTTGAGATTCCCTTCTTTCCCTTCACCCTCTCCTTACCCACCCCGAACACTCCCCGAGGAGGGAGGCACGAAAAGGAACGTTTTATGACAATGTGCAGCCTTTAAAAAAACATACCTGCTTGAAAAATTACAACTTGTTGTCACTCTTCGTCATCTGACTCTTTGATGCGCCAGAAATAACAATAGTAGTTACTCTCCTACAAATAGATTGGAACTGATATTCTAAAAAAATCAATATATTATTTTAAGGAGTTACCTAAAGGGAATTATTCTCCCAATATTATTCTTTATAGCTTCTTACAATGAAATTCAAGCTTGAGTTTAAAATCAGCATGATTTCATGAGTTTTTACTAAAAGCTCTGCAATGTAATATCTTTGTGCGCAATGTAATATCTTTGTATTGAGTGACATACTAGATCATTATGTTTGAGGGATGGATTGATTTAAGTTTGAGTCTCCAGTGGCTTTGCATTTTTATTTCGCAGTACTGAGCACACAATGTAATGATATCAATTTACAATGCTCTCGACGAAAAGTAAAGGAATATACATAGATGAAAACACAATTAGATTCATCGATAATATATTAAACAAAACTGGAAAACTAATATTGTTCTATATCAAAGTCGCTGCGCCAAATCTTACGCAGAATATGGCAAAAAAGAGAATGTATTTTGGAAATAGGATGGCAATTAATGAGAATGGCTTACATTCGTTTTGATGTCACCAGTACCTTAAATATGAATTCAATAACATAAATGAAATGCCATTACTTGTAAGATACTGAAAAGAAAACAAATATCATTTTCTCAAATGATTTTCACCCTCAGATCATCCTAAGTTTTAACTCACCTAGTCATCTTCAGGTAGTTGACAAATTTCTAGAATAAGGAGTATATTGTCTATTTTATGTCAAATGTTGCCTAAAAAAATGGTCCGCCATTTTGTGACGTAAAAGCACTCAAATATGGGCAAAAATGTCTGAAAGTTATGCATAGTATAGGTGAAGTACCCTGTTTACAAATAGTAATGTTTTTTATTTCATAAAAATCCTTTCATTACTCCTATATCTGCTTAACTTTTAAGATTTTCGAAGAAAAATGAGAGCGGGCGCTTTTTTGGAAATTTGGTCGTGTTTGAGCCTCTGTATGTAAGTAACGGGTAAGACCTATGAGAAATGTTTTATCATTCCATAATCAACAATCATTTGTGTGTAAATACGCCAAGTTTCAAGTCGATATCTCAAAAAAAGCAATTTTGGACTTTTGTCCGGCGATTTTCGATTTGGCCCCACTGTGCGACGTGGCGAATTCCACTAAAATCAACTGAAATAAAATTTCTTCGTGAACGCTCCAAATCTTCCTTTCATTTCTCAGCCGTCTAAAAAAATACTCAATGACTCAAATCTCAACTCAATCTCAGCCTCAAATTCAATGCCTTGCGGCTCTTTGTGGTGGAATTTTTTCATGTTCAGAATAATTTTAACACTTTGTATTTCTATCTTTGTATTATTGTTAGCAATCTTTGGTCGATCAACCCAAAGATTGGTTGATTGCAGACCTCCATCCTTTTCTATCTAATTCCAGTTCCACTACTCCCTATTAGTTCTTCTTATTTACTTTTCTCTTTGTTTGGTCTATGCATTTATCCCTAGGCATCCTCTTGGGAGCAATCCCTTAATTTTTCTTCAGTTATATTCCTCACCCCATCCTCAGAGTTGGCCCAATCCATGTAGATCTGCATAGTGTTTCATATGATACCTTCCTCTTCTACTCTCCTGTGCACTCCTTCATGTCCTCTTGTTCTTATTTATCCGTCCACTAGTCCATTTCCACACGTTCAATAATAGTTGACAATGGTTTAAACCCAATACAGTTTAATATATACCGAAAACGATGAAATCAGCATTGAAAAAATCATTTGGCTTGACCAGAATTCGAACCCGGATCTCTCAATTGCCAGTCAGGTGTTTTAGCCAGACACACCTGACCGGCAATTGGGAGATCCGGGTTCGAATCCCGGTCAAGTCAAATGATTTTTTTTATGGCGAATTTCACTGTCTTCGGTGTATAACTTAGCACCAGTGCGCGTGACTGCGTACCGCATCAATTGTTTAATGCAATGATTGGAAATTACACAGTTTAATATTAATACGATAAGATTTCACGCTTTCCCGGCGAATTACAGTGATGAATTCTTCTCGGGCTCTACACCGGGTGAGTGATTTAAATGTTGCCGACGTTTCGGGTAGCGACTCGTTACCCATCTTCAAGGCAAATTTCACGTAACTAAACTGTCCGTTGGTTTTATACGGACGGTGGCGGTTGGGGATTGGTCGATCCCTGATTGTTGAGCCGGAGGACCGTTGACCGTGGAAATTTGGCCGTTGACCGTTGGTCTTGCTCTGTCAACCTGTATTATTTTTTAGGATCCTATTCCACTAGCTGCTAATGGTATAGCCCGAATCCCGGTTTACGTTCCTCCTTTCCATTTTAATCTCCATCGCTTGCTTTGTCAAGCGATCCCAAAATTAACTTTTCCAAATCACTGCCTAGACTTTTCAACGACGTATTTAAATAACTGTTATGAGGTGTCCAAAAGCAGGCCAAATCAGATGATCATTAAATTGAAAGCAATTCAAAATGCACGACTCCTTCGTTTTCAACTAATGCTTAGGTTCAGCAAGGTTCTCGTGTCCTTTTAATGACTGGATTAATTAACCACACCTTAAAAAAGAAAAGATGCAACTCTGCACAATTATGTTCCAAAATTTGGCGAAAGTAATTAGTAGCGCATTCAACCGCAGGACCAAGAAAATATGTAAGTACTTACTACAGATACGACAATAAATTTAGGAAGCATAACTTCAAGGAAATGAACTGATTCATTGTGTACACATGTTTAAAAATGATTTCATCAAACATCATGTGGTATGATTACGGTCCATTATCTATCCTACCTTATTCCATATCCAAAAATTACTACACTGCTAGTAAATTCTCCGGAATATCATTTTTAATGATAATTTTAAGAATAATAAGTTTATTTTAATTGGTTTGATAGTGTAAAATAATAATTAAACATGGAGGCAAAGGCGCTAAAATCAAGTATGCTTTATCCAATTTGTTATTAATGTACATATTTGAATTTCATGATTTCTAGGTGTCACACTTAATATAATATTGATATTCCAAAGCCTTATGATATGAGCTCATCATAATAATTTAATATTAACTTACATTTCATTCTATAATAAAACATAAACCTACATAAATATTCACAATGGCAAGATCAATAAATTAAACTTAATTACTATTGTTCCCTTATTTATCGACCTTAAAGGTATCAAATTACAAATACTAAACTGCAACACTCGTTATCATTTTATTATTAATAACATAAAAAGAAATGTTTAAAGCCGAAAATAGTAAAATCGAACGCTGAAACATTTTGCTATGTATTATTTCAAAGGACGTCTATGTATAACAAAATGACCTTTCCAACGTTGAGTCTCCACGCCTCCCTAGTTTAACTTACACGCCTGTTGCAAAAGAACTTTTTCTCAAAATTCATTTTCATAAAAGTTTTAACCCATTAGTGCCCAGTCTTGAAAAAGTTGAAAAGTTGTCGTGATTTTTATTTATGTTGTTTGTTTTTGGATCTGAAATATGGCAACAACGTTTTGTAAATTTCCATTGCACGTCAAATATGAGATGCCCCCAAATGTAGGCACTGGGCATGAGTGGGTAGGGTGCTTTAAAAAAATTTTTATTAATCTTGAAAATGTTTATTAATCTATTAAATAGACACAAACTATTTTACCCTGACATCGGTAGCTAAACTTCATAAATAATCCGTTTCTTTTGTAGTTAAAAGTTCCATCCAATAACTCAAAATAAACAGTTTTTTCGAATTTTTTTAAGTTTACTGATGACTAACAATAGTTTTGATATGTTTATACTCGTTCATAAACTTGCAACTTCAAAATAACAATTCAATATACTAACCGTACTTAAAACTAAAATCTTAGATATATTTGGGCAGGCTTAATCGCCAGTTTGTAACAATGAGGCAACACTTCAAGGAGTAGAGACTAGTGGAAAACACAGAGTAATTCATACTGAAAGCATATAAAATGCAAGATTTGCAAATTAACTTAATAAATATTAACTTATTCTGATTTCAAGCATGGAATCCCTCAAAACATCACCTTTTGCATCGGAATTCCCTTTGATTCTTTCCAACCCTTTATTTCTAAGGGTATAATACTTCAATAAATGGCCAATACTTAATTAATATATTGAAATGCTCACCACATTACTTATAAGATTTAAGGTTCGTCACCCCAGTCCGTTTATAAAGTCGCCAAAATTCCGCTCCAGGTGCTTCTTTCATTCCTAAAAGCCGACAGTCAGATGGAGAAGAAATTGGCCGAACCCGAAAAAAATGAATGGGCATTCATCGTCTCTATTAATTTTAGAATAAGTTTTCAATCGTCATCTGACAGCGAAAGTACCCTAATTTCTCACGCCTAGTCGAAAGTCGGGAAGTCAGAAAAAAGCAATAAATTTCCCCATCTGCGTCAGTGTGGAAAAGGAAGGGACTTGGAGAAAGCTAATGTGCGGAGCGCTGGTCAAGGGATGTGAAAGGGACTGAAAGTGGAAAAGAGAGTGGAGCAAAAGTTGGTTCATATTATACATAACATAATAACGTAACTTTAGACGATTGAGGCAGTTTGAGGGAGATATCACTTTATATAAAATTCGAGGAATTCGTCGTAATGAGGTTCACGTTTTTCTAATAATTCCAAAACGTCAGCCACCGCATTACTTTACGAGATATCAAAAAACACAAGCTGTTTTCCATGGGATACGGTGTTGCTATGCGCTTCATAGAGAATTTTTTTATAACATGAAGTTATGACGCATAAATGACGTCTTAAATTTAATGGTATGTAGTCCGTATGTTTTTTTAACTATTCATAAAGATAAATTCATAATTCACGGTAATTCTTATAGCAAAATTGCAAATCAAAACCTTGGGTGTTTGGCAAGATGTTTTAGGTGGATTTGGTGTGACAAACGAGTTAATTTAAAGTAATTAAATGTGTATATTCAGTTGACTACTGAAGATTTCAGTCAAACAAAATTAGGTTTCTGCGCCATGAATTTACAGTATTTAGCTCATGCTTCTTACAGATGCTGAAATTGAAAACAAAAGTCAAATACGGTCTCTATGGTGACTGGGGAACCATCGTGCTCGAGCTACCTTGAACTTGAGGATGTGAGCCAAGTAGTGCTCACAACGAGCCTCAAGAACAATATATCGTAAAATATGAATCTCGTTGATCTCGTTATTATTATATTGATAAGTTATTTCGTCCTTTGCGTTATGCTCTATAGCTTTGTCCTTATGTGAAACAACCTTTAAGAGAAAGAGAAAGACGCGTGTGAAAAACCATTTAAAAAATGAGGCACGAAATGACAATCTTGGCTTTGTAGAAAAAAAATATCCCATAAGTCAGCTTCAAAAAAGTACGAAGTATTCTCAACTGCTTTCTGAAGACACAGGTAGCTACAGCCTAGGTTTGAGTTACATTTAGGTCTTTATTATATATTCCCAATGCTTTTAAGGTATTAAATCTATGTGTAAAAATATTATAATAAGGAGTGGTGAATTAAGTAAGCCCTATTATGGTGGCATAAAAAATAGGTTAAGCCAATTATTGTCACGAAGAAAGAAGTGGAAAACAAAATTAGTGAAAGAATACCACCGCCAGTGGCGAGAAATTCTGACACACAGGTAAACACTGCTAATTAAAGAATACGTTTCGCTACTTATTAACATAATTTGCACGGCAAAATCGAAAGCAGGACTAAAAACTCCAAAATGAAACCCGATTCATGGAGTGGTATTGAAACTATTCTAGGACGTTTTTGAAAAAAAAATCACATAAGTCAACCTAGAAGAGAAGAATAAATATATATTCTCATTTGTTCTGCTGAATTCAAGGAAGATCGCAGCCTGAGTTTAAATTACGTATTGTTCAAATGTGTTCACCCTATCGCTATTACTGGCATATATTTACACCTTGAGGGATTAGTGCCCTCTGTACCTACGGCGTATATACACCCCCTGCACAAGAAAGAGCCGGCTGCAGAAAAAACTTCAGATATAAACTTAAAATCGCAATTGATGTCCGATAAAACAACTCGGGATTGTTCAGCACCTGGGGACTTTTGTGTCGACAAGAAAGATGAAACTATAGGGTTTCTATTGTGGGAAACTACGGGTTGCTATTAAAAGTGATGCTCTAGTGTTCAATGGGAAACCGACTTGAAAAGAGAAAGAAAGAAAAACGTGCGCGGAGCGAAAAGTGAAAAGAACTGAGGGAAAGAGTAACGGAATATCGGTAAAAGAGAAACAGATAAACGAATGAATGATAAATGCCATAAATATATTCACTCCAGGAGCGAAAAAAAAATTTCAGAATTCCATTCTAGTTATAAATTCAAGATTACAATGGATGTTCGATGTAACAATTCGGGAACAATGAAAAGTCTTTCGTCAGATTATCAACATTACATTGTCAGATTCGGTTACCCTCATAAAATAGTTTTAAGAACTCGAAACACCAACGCTGTCAAGGACTAATTTCTTAATACGGGTATGTAAGATTGGAACCGGGTTCATGACACATTTTTTTAGTCCTTTCATAAATATCTAAAATATGTTAGGAGTAGATGTTTCAAAGACTTTATAAAAATTAATCCATCAAGTGTAAATAGATGTGACAATTCATTTATGTTGTTTTAATTTTCTGTTATTTTTATTTTCATTGACACCCGGCAGGTGCCTATTTCAAATTTAGCCTCTGATAAAATAAATTCAGCTCCGGGGGACGTGTATGCCGAGAAAGGTGAAAAGAGATAATTTACGTTCTTAAGTTAAGCTATAGCATTCAGTGGCAAGCAAACTTTAAAAAAAAGGAAGAGAAAGAGAAATACGTGCGAGAAGTGAAAACTGAAGAGATGAAGGAAAGAGTCACGGAATGGCGGTAGAAAAAAATAGATTAACGAATCAGCGAAAGCCATTTTCTGGGAACGGAAAAAAATAACTTAGGGGTAGCTTAAGGATGGGGGAAGGGTGTTGAAAAAAAGGAGTAGAGTGGGCTAATAAAAGGGTAAAAAAGGGTCCGCCCGTCGCCCTCCACAGGGAGAGGCGTGAAAGTTTTAATTGCTTCTCGTAATGGCGGATGATATAACCATTCGGAAAAAAATAAATAACGGCTCTTAATTATGAGGAGTTTATGATGATGATGACCTTTTTGTCGCAGAAATAAATACCCTTTGCAGAAATTATGAAAATTTCTAGCGAAAAGTAACTCTTTATTAGGGCCCTCTACCCTCCTGTCACTGCTGTAGATAGAGAAAGGGAGAGAAATGGAGGATTAAAAATCCGGGAAACAAATATGAGCTGAGGCTAAAAGCAATTAAAGAGATTCGACGGAATTCGGGAGGGTAGAGCGCAATTATCTAAAAGAATCTTCAGAGGCATTGAAATTTGCATGGAACAAATTCTCACTAAAGGTGCCGCAAAATGAAACTCGAAATAAAAAGGAATTTGAAAATAATTATACTAAAAAATTTAGACGGAGTTAGCATGATTTAAAAAAGGTACTTGCTCGGCTAAACAAACTTTTAAGTTTACATATTTATAACGGATATGCTCATCAATATAACTTTTTAAACAATTTTGGCCGTAGTGGCATTGATTAAAGTTCATATCGGTACATTGATTCAATTTTCTATAACTGATATAATCTACTAATCAATAATGTTTACACTGCACAATTTCCTCCACACCTCAAAATACGTCTTTTCCGTGGAATATTTTCCTCCCTACCACCTTACATGTCATCCAATAAAAGTTTCTATTCCTCAGGTAAATTAGCCTCCGTCGGCTTTCTTATGTGTTTAATGATAAGTAGGTAAAGACAAGCTAAAATAAGTCTAAGCTATGTCATTTCACCCATACTATATCTAAGTTTTATTATAAAGAAGGGGGAATAAAATAAATGGCCACTCACAGAATTATGCCCGAAATGGATTCCAAAAGTGATTTAAGAGTCCTAGACTCTTTGAAAATAATAACTCGGTAGAATTAACTGATCGGCTCCATGAATCAAGAAAGTGAATATTATCTAAATTGTGTAATTTTGTGATAGAAATTTCCATTCAATCCATAACATTAGCATGAAACAATATCGATGGGTGAAAGTAAAAATCAAAATCAATAAGCTGACTGAAAATAATAAAAAATGAACGATTCACACTGAGATGAAGAGAATGCTGGTCCATCGTATCCACAGGCATAACATTCTGAAATCAATTCGTAGCTGCCATTAAATCTATTCTTTTCTCCAGCGCTACCTTTCTACGGCTTCCAGTTGATATTGATGAATACCATTTTTACTCACAATGATCCTCAACCTTTCCCAGAGTCGTATCCTTATCATCCTTACCTTTAGGTCCCACCATTTTTAACTAAGTGTTTACCGTCAGGAAATGAAACTTGAATCAATGAAATGAATATAAACAGTCGCGGATAGAATACAGACTTATTTCCATTCGTTAAGGCAATACGGGGTTCATACGCAAACATGACAATGCAGATGGTTTCAACCGGACTGCAAGAAACGAAATGGAAATATGGAATCCAGAGGCAAAAAAAATAAAATTGGTGGTTATTAACAGAAAACCTATCTCAAAAACTTCTAACAAGACTGTGATCTCTAACACTATTCTCTCACAAAAAACGAAAAAAACTTTTAGCTATTCGTATAGACATGCGTCATAACAAGCGTAACAAGGTAACATCATGAGACCATTTAACCTAAACGTGATTTTTATAAGGATAAAAATGATGAAAATTATTCCTAGGTAATTTTCTTAGTTTATTATAAGAGTACGGATAAAAGAGAACATTACTCGGAGATTTATGTTCGGCAAGGAATTGATCGGAAAGGATAGAGCTGAGGAGAACAAATGTGAACTGAACATAAATCCAATATTTCGGCTGTTCTTTGAATATGGCTCTGATCACTAAAATGCCCCACAAGGTCAAGGATTGAGCAGATACAACTCAATTTTTCATTTTGAATATTTGTATGCAAAGCCCTTTTGTTGAAACCCATTGCGTACAGATTATCCAGCTTCCTTATAGTTTCCCATCCCCAGAACTCATTTTTAGTTTTTCTGATAATTCCCGAAAAGAAATCCTATCATTACGCATCTTATAGACGTGAAATATCCTCCCAAAATTTTTTAAGAAAGCCTTTCATGAATTCTCTTTTCTAATAGTCAGTAAAGTGCCCTTCGTTGCATTTTACACATTCCATCTCCAATGACATTCTCCTCACAACACTCCCTTTTTCCTCTCTCATTTCCCAGCCATGATTCTTTTCTATCCCCTACCGTGTCCCGTGCCTTGGTCTTAACTTAGTATAGATAATAAACAGGGTTAATTACCTACTATTAATTTGCAGTTACCAATGAAAGTTAGCTTTCGAATTACTCAGTAAAGATTAATTTAAAATGTAAGATCTGGAGCTTTCCCGGCGAACTTGATGTAAGAATTCTTCTCGGGTTCTCCACCGGGTTAGACTCTCCATACTAGCCGACATTTCAATGCCCGACTCGTGTATCGTTCTCACCACCGAGGAAAATGCTCGAGCCGGGCATCGAAACGTCGGCCAGTAGGGAGAACCTTATCCGGTGGAGAACCTGAGAAGAATTCATACATAATTTAAAATACGTGAAACATTTATTACGTAATAAAACTTAGTATTCCTTTGGTAAATATGAATTCTTAAATTTGATTAATTGATAGCAACAGCAGTTACGTTAGTTGGCAGTGTTGCTATCTTTGTTTGAATTAACAATGGAAAGGAAAATAATTCTGCAGGAATATTTAAGTAGTGGATTCAATAAAAGGGAACTGTGATTGGGAAAGATTCATCTCTAATAATGCTCCAGAATTACATTGGTAAAAGGAGACGGAGTTCCTGAAATAACGGGAGAGAATGAAGATTGGAAATATTAGAGCAGATAAGAAAACAATTGGTTCAAGTAAAAATGGGTCTTAAAAATAAATTTCCTGCGATAATATTGGTGCATATATAATTATACCCAACTTAAAAATGTGCAATAGATGCTCAATGCTCAACTGTCACGATTATATACTCCGACACGTTTTGCATAGTAACAAATGGATATTATGAAAAGTCTGCCATAAGCAGTGGCAATTGTAAGTAGTTTTTTATACAAATATAGTATATCTCGCATTTTGTATTGTTAAATAATACCGCCGTTTACTTAAAACGGTAAAACACATGGTATGTCCAAAACGTAATGTCGAACTGAAATAATTTCATTGAATTGTACATATTTATTTGAATAAGCCACTCTTTTCAATGATACGGTCTCATTACATTAATACAGTGATTCTCATTAAATTAATACAGTGATACTAAGTGATAAGTATTTAGCAACTCAACGCAAGGAAAATAGAAATAAATTAAGAATATTTAAAGAAAAAAGATTATTTATCCTCTGAATAATTAGGAGTGAGATGGAACCACAGTCGATAACCGATTTTGTTACTATTACACAGAGTTCGGTTTTTAAGAGCCTAGAGAGCATTTCTCTTTGTCCATTCTCTACGGTATTAATGCGTCTCTGAATGATGAAGGAAGGAAAGATATATGATATGAAATTGCATTTAATTGGCATTAATTAGAGATGATTAGCTAATTGCCATAAAAATACCTTCATGGCAAATCAACCTTAAATAGATGATGTTGAAAAATTATTTTTTCCAACTATGACGCCCATCGGCAATTGTTATTTCCTTTCATCCACAAGAAGTGTACCTTTCATCCCTTATTATATAAATCTATATCAAATAAAAATTCATTAATTATCCCACACACGAACGCTCGCTAATCTATCCTGACGGTGACATTTCCCCATTCAACTCGTTCCCCTTCCAGTATTCCTTTCCTCTACTCTCTTTTTTCCCCAAACTTGGTCGCCAACGAATATAAGTATTTTTTGCCTTTTCCATCACTTTCTCTTCATCATTAATCCCCCAATTTCTCTCTCTCCTGACGAGTTACTGGAGAAAGAAAAAATAAGTGTGAATGATTCATTTTTAGACGCGAGCACAAAAAAACTCACGCAATTGAACGCACCTACACAGACTCAAGGGAACGCATACCATTAGGTAAATATGGCAATTGATGGAGTATTGACGCGCAAGAATTACAGATTAATCAATTAATGATGTTGATTTTTGAGGCTGATTCAAAACCATAGTTACTCTTCATCATCATCAATAGCCATCAATCCGAAGTTTGGTTTTTAAAATTGCGATTGGTTTGCAGCAGCACTCCACTTCCCCCTCCTCTCCACCAGCCGCTTCATTTCTACATAATGATTTACTTTGACGTCCTTGATGGTTTACCTAATGTGTTCCACTCTTGGTCTTTCTCTTAATTCTTCCCATATATTCCTCCTTCCAACATTGTCTTCATAAAGCTTTTTGTCGGAAAATGTGTCTAACAAGTTTGACTCTCCTTCACAGAGTTTTCATGATGCTTATTTCTCTCCAGCTCTTCGTAGGACTTCTTCGTTAGTGATTTTTTCTGTCCATTCATCTTCATCATTCTTTGTTAATACTGTATCTCCATTATTACCAATCTCTTAAGCTCTGCTGATGATATGGCTCAGACTTCACTGCCATGTAAAAGCATCTTCCAATATATGTTTTAAAAAAGAGATTCCTTATTTTCAGGCATGTGTTACCTCCCCTTCTGCCTTCTCTGCTTGAGCTATTCATTCATATTTCTTGCTTCTTACATCTACCATGTAGTACAAAACGTTCTCTCTTAGATTCCCGTGGCGTGGAGGCAGATATTCCTCCATTTCCAGGTTTTCAACGCGTTGCTTGTATATAAGGTAACAGTTTCGCCCGTATTGCAACAAGCGTCTTCACTTCAACTTGAAGAGGCCAGTTGGAGTGTGGGTAAACCGGTTAGAATGGAATGGAATAGAATATTTATTTAACGTGTGGATGCCCATTAGCCAAGATATTAAAATAGATAATTGTTTATGAAATTTCATGGATTATGGTTTTCGTGGAATATAATCATACGGTAGAAAAAATTAAAACATTTTCATTTCAACAAATGTCAATGCAGATTTAATAAAAGACTAAATCTATACAACAACAAAAATATTTATTTGAAGAAAAGTAGTTTGGTTTGGTGTTTTTACTATAATACTTCGGATATTGAGGTCAAATATTTCTTTAATAGTGGAATTGACACAGAAAATAGACATATGTCCCTACAATTATTGCCGTTTTTCACAATTTAGACGATAGGAGAGAGGTAGGCATAATTTTGGGCATGGTAACTTATGCTAAACAACAAGTTATTCCCAGTGTAGTAAACAGAAACTTTAAAAGATATTTCTCATTACATTTCAGAGGAATTTACCGTATTATTTATCAGTTTAAAAATAAAAGTAACAATAAGTCTCTTCCTTCGCTTATTTAAGTAAGTGATATTTAAAACCGGTAACATGTTTTGGTAAATATATTCAACTTGGGATTTGTTTATTTTTCCTTACAAGTTGTTGAAAAACAACCAATGGGGTAAAAACCCGATAAAGGAGAAACAAGAAGCACAGAAATTCGACGATACTTTCCACAGATAGGCATTTATAAAAATATGATATCAATAACCTAAGATACTGCGGTTAAACCAATGGTAATGGTCATATTTTTGTGAGAGATTAATTGCAAATTCTCTTAAATGTTTTTAATTTCTCGTAAAGTGAAGCCTGTGTTTTTGTGAAAAATCCTTGTTAAGGCCCCGGCATCCCATTAAATTGAGTCCTCAACTTGGCGTCGGGGGGCGCCAAATGTAGGTCTAATCGCAATAGACCTAAATATATTGATAGGTTTGATTAATTACAATTAAATAATACAATTTCATCAATAATATCATCATATATTTGAGACATAAAAATGTGTTTCAACCTTTTTATAGAAAATTCTCTTAAGCATTTGGCTAGGAAGTGGTAGCCACATAGATACCCTGCTCCCGGGAAAAAGTTCCATGAGCCGACCCTGGATCCAAGGAAAAACTGTTAATGAGGAAAAAAGGCTATTTACGTTATGTATAAATTAATCTATTTGTTGATATATATGCTTTGGCCTGAACCTGGTGGAAGCTGTTGACATTCACAATGAATAAATTATTATTTACAGGTTTTTTTACTGAAACAATTGAAAGCTGTGAAAGAGCACTAAGAGTTTTATTCGTCACAAAATGTGACAAATGAAGGAGGAAATGTCACAATTTTCAGCGAAATAAATGCCCAACTGCTTTAATCCATGCGACCGATTGCGCCTTTTACTTCTTCGATATTCTCTTGACCTATCGAGCGGCATGTTTACATCCATTTTCATCTTTGGTCTAGGCAAACACCCAGGTGTACACACAAGTGGAATATCTAAAAAATATAATACTCCTGGGGTGTGTTCCTGGCTTCCTCAGCCTCCTCCTACTCACTCAGGGAGAGGAGGAACAATAATATCACGCCACCACTCTCGTTTCTTTTTCACTCACCCCCATCCAGCTACACCATATCCACTACCCCATCCGCTTTCTTCCCTCTTTTCTTTTACTCCTTTCCGCCCGCCACCGCGTGCAAAAACACCGGGGGAAAACAATCCTCTTTCTGCACACACTCACACTTTGCCACCCGAAACTCTAACCTTCTATTTTGTACTGCTACATACAAACCACTACATAATACCCAGTAAGCAATCTCTAGGGGTAATGGCAGGTGTTGAATTATCACCAGCATACCTACACCCTGCCCCAATAAGGTAAATGACGCTACGACTTAAGGTGCATTAGCAAAAACCTGCAAATACTTAAAAGGAAGAGACATTTCACCAACATGCACCACATTATAGATATGTTACCAACGTTAGAAAAGCTATTTGTATTAATGTGTTTTACTACTAAGTAAATGCACATAAATACAAGAGTCATACCAGAAACATGCACGGCATGCTGTTAGTACTACGCAGCAGATAATTATACAAGCATCAGGCAGCTTATAAATTAGTTAGCCACACTACCTATAACAAACCTAATTAAAAGTCTCATTTGAAGTTATGGTAACTTTTATTGTTCGCAGGAAAAATGAAATTTTAAACCTGTACGTTCTGTGGTCTTGTTCCATAATTTTATCCCCATGATTTGATTCACCGTAGTATGCCGTGATTCGCATAATGTTATTAATGCCGTCAGAAAATAAATTGGTTTGGAACTTACATAAAAGATTAAGTCTAGATTTCGATTGACGGTCTGAAAGCTATTCTCCCATCCCAGTTGTTGCAGAAGGCTTGTAACACTTACGAGATTATCATAACGGCCTTTTACGTATCTTTTCCATACTTACATACCCGTCAAGCCGTTCAATTTCGGGATATGCACATTTTTTTAAACTTTAATTCTCAAGGCTGTAAAGCTGACCCTAGTTACATATTTTCCTTCATACTGCACTATCCTTATTCCTCTTTCCCTTCAGTTTTACTCATGAATTTCTTCATACACGCCCTCCTATTCTTAAGACTCATACTGTTCCGGTTCAATTCCCGGTCCAAGTAGCTTTCTTTTCTCATGACGTCTTCTACGTTTATTGCCCTCCAAGCATCCATTTCGAAAGCCTCTTGGCGTTCACGTCCGGATAAACGCGGAAGCAAAGGAAATCGATTTCCAGACCGATGAACCGGGTGGAATTGAGTGGCATTACATAAGCAAATAGGAAGGAATCATGTTATCTTTACTATAAGAAGCAAAACGTTGGATCAAGACCCTTTTAAGGCTGACCTAATAGCACAACTTTAAAAAATCTGAAAAATTCATCACTACATTTGATACTTATTAACACATTTATGACAATAATCTATTAAAGGTAAATATTTTGAACCATAGGATACTGCAAAAACAATGAATGTAAGTCCTAGCAAATATTTACGATTTATTTGACTTATCAAACAACTAATAATATAAAGTCTTACATTAAATGTAAGATAAAGTAGGTAAAATCAGACGCAAATGTTGGAATATGTACAAATTATTAGAAACATATAATATTCTTTTAAATAAAATAACTTATTGCACAATATGTGACTATAAACTTCCGTTATATCTTATAGATCCATCCATGGCGTTCAGCCTAAATTAAGAGAAAATGTGCTATAACTGGTGAAATATTTTAGTCTCAACAGATTCCCTTCAAAACAAGTATCACTGTTTTGTTTAAAAATCTAATCGGGAGCGTAGCATTGAACGGTTCAGAAACGTGGTCTACGAGAAAAAATTGTGAGGCTGTTCAGAGGGCTTTAATGATGCGGGCGATGAAAATAATGGATAACACAGGATGATGAAAAAGAAGGCAAACAGTAGAGCTGCATACGGTGAGGGAGGAAAGCCAAATGTTTGTGGCGGAAGTACTCAAAGGAAAAACTATTGGACATCTATAGGATGTTGGTAGAGGGATAAATAGCTGTAATGTGGTGAATGCGGTATAAAATAACGCAGAAGTTATCGAGTGATTGAAGTTATTTGAAACTTTGTAAATACCTTTTGTTAAATAAAGGCGATAGAATGAATAAACTCTATTGTATTTCACACATATTTTAGTCATATAAAATCCACGGGCTTTGTAGTGTCCACTGGTTAATTTAATGCAACTCTATTTCTCCATGATTTCCCAATTCAAACCTGGTAACGCTACCGAGTTCTTTTTTATTATAATTTAGCGTTAGAGAAGGGTTCCGCTGTGGGGAGTTTCAGGCAAAACTTGATGGACATACTCAATGCCCATGTTGTTAGAAAAAACATATATATACTTATATACATATAATTTCCAGACTATTTACCTCACGCCAGCAAAACTTTCGGTGCATTGAAAGTGGCATAATATGATGAATGTTAATATGAACAACCTATGATGACAATAACGGTAAATATACGAATAAAGATTATAAAGTATGTAACTAATCAGAAGTTGAGGACCACCACCCACATTCACCCACCATAATCCATAACCTCCAAGGCTTATAAAGGGTCTAATGTTATTATTAGTAAAAAGCTTAACCTTACATTCCTTCACCCTTCGAGAAAAGTGCTCCCTGTAGTGATCCTCATTCCGCTTCCCACCCTTCCCCCAGGATACAACTCCTAAGGGACCACCTCCAGAGATGGTCTTACCAAACTCTCTATCCCCTTCCTAACTCCCCGCTCTCGACCTAAATGTATTTATAAATAAACATTTCGGTTACGTACCGCACGCATTAATAGCTATTTCTCATGTTAATACATTACCCAGGTTAGAATTAGTAATGCGAACGCCCGGTTGGCAACTACCCTGGTAACTTTACCTACCCGGGAAAACTAACAATAGTTATCAGTCTACAATTTTTGTTTTTTGCCATCGAAATGCAGGTAAGTTACCATGCTCAAGTGGTCATTCGATTTCATCTTCAAATGACCGATAGGTTATGAAACATAAATACGGTGTACGTTAAAGGCAGTAAATACCATGTAAACACCAGTTGTACCATGGTGATGGAGGACAGGTGCGAATGCGGGTAGAAATTACCGACGGTGTTCATCAAGGTAAAAAGCTAGTAATGCGAATGGGTTTTAATAGGCTACATATGAAGATAACGTTTTACGTCAAAATTTGGGTAGTATTGAAATAAATGTTTTGGTCGAATCGCCAAGTAACTCCTTTTTGTTATTACATGAATTGATTACAGAAAGTAAGGACCGAAACTACTAACAAAACTACTAATCCATTAACAAGTTATCTAGATATACGAAATACTATGCAAGCCAAGGTAAGTGGCACGGGGTAATTCCACACCACGCATGCCACACTCGTCCAGTTCAAGCACGAACCTCAAACGCTCACCCGGTTGCTAGCCAAGAACGAAAAGCAATCAGAAGAAAAGTTCACGGAAAACCAGATGCGTAAAGGTGGATTTACGCTGGGAAGTTCACTACGCAAATTACTATCAGAAAGCGGATTTCGACGTAAATAGCACGTGTAAATGCCTCTGCAAGTCCGTTTGCAGAGCTATTAAAATTTTCGGCAAGTCGCTTGCAGGATCGTATTGTTGCCAGTTTAAACAGAAACCAATCTGGCAGCTAACTATCTCGGAAAATATTTTTCGTCAGAGTAAAATCCTCAGCAAGCTTTTGCAGGAGAAACTTGCGGAAGTAACTTGCCAGTGTAAACTCACCCTATTAAAAGAATAAATGGTGGTAATTGCATAGTATTCCGACACCCAGTATCATTGAGGTTATTGCAAGCAGTTCTACTTGTGGATCAAAAATTTATTTCGGTTGAAAACCTCCGTCTCCTGGCAACGCGTGACTCTCGGCATACATTTCGGCAAGTAACCTTTTCCTTCCCTTTTCTTCTTCCGACGCGAGGCCCTCTTGTACTCTTTCCTTTCCCATCCATCCCTTTCACTTTACCCTCCATCGCACCTTCTTCCTTCACCTCCTTAATCCTCACTTTCTCCCCTTAACCTTTCTCCGATACAACACACACACCGCCGTCGACCAAACCAACCAACTCACCCGTACACCTCTTTCTTCAAAAAAAAAAACCTTTTTCCCTCCCACGCCCTATAACTTAAACTCCCTTCCACTACGTGGAGCTGGAAGCGTCCCGGGGCGGCTCAGGGTGAAGGAGGGAGGTAAACCCTTAGGGACTCAATGGGATGTGGGACGAGAGAGGGGGAGTTTGGTTGGGGAAAAAAGATGAAATGAGGGTAAAACCCCTGGAAACATTGTGAGGAGTGGTGGAATCCTTCTTTTTGGGGAGGAGGAGCTCCTACGGACGAATAAAAATTCATCAAATTGAAAACTCTCTCTCCTCCCATACGTCAACTTTTATAACGTCTCCCTCCTAACTCATCACCTAACATCCTCGTATTTTTTTTCTCTACGGTTTTCCATATTTCTCATTTTCTCTCTCAGTCAATTAGTCCTTCATTAAAAATAGAACGAAAGTTTATTCTTTACTTTTCACATTAATGCGAGAAAGGTGGCGGTGGTGGATCGCAACGTGTGGGGGGAAGATACGAATGTTCGTTCGCGTGGATCAAAACTCTCGCTGAAATATGCATGGATTCTAATGAGGGACTAATGTCAGTATGTTGGATGCTCGTCGTTTTCCAGGAATGCCAAAAGTAATTCTGGGAATGGATCCGCTAAACCTGTTGTCACAACAGACCCTGTGTGGATAGGACAAAATTCTTAGTTTTCTTTTTTAATCATTACGGTTGCACTGTTACAGGATTATCGCTTCACTCGAGAAACCACAAACCACAGGAAACTTCGTAATTTCGTTCAATCAAAGGTGCTATCGCAGAATGATATTCTGCAGTTAATTAGAATACACTTCTTAAGAATAAGCTACACTCAACTGCGATATGTGCTTGCCTGGACCAAAAAGTCTTCATTTTTGGTCAGATGAAATCCATTATCAACGAATAATACATAACACGCTTCTTAGAATATTAAACCAAAATGAAGAGAGGGAATAGCTATTATTATCACTTTTTCAAACTGATTTTAACGTGATAATTAAAATATTCATGACTTCTAATGAGGGGTAGCCTTAAGCTCTTGAATGGACCCCGTTTCCGATAAAGGTGAAAGTTATTTTTGGAATGGATCTACTAAACCTGTTGTAGCTACGAATCCAGTGTGGACAGGACACGATGTTTAGTTTATTTTTTTATTCAGTTCCGTCGCACCGTCACTGGTTAACAACAAGATTTTCACTTCATTCTAGATACCATAAAACACTCCAAACTTTGTAATATCGTTCAATAGAAAGTGTTATCGCTGAATGACATTTTTCTGCTAATTAGTATACACTGCTTAAGAATATTATACTGTAATATGCTTTCCATGGACCAAAATGTCTTCTTTTTACTTAAAGCTGATTCATTATTCACTAATTATACAACGCGCTTCTTAAAATATTACACCGGAGTATAGAGAGAATAAAGCTCTTTAAATTATTTTTCCAACACATATAGACTTGATAATTGAGATATTAACGAACCCTAATGGGGGATAGCCGTAGCCATGTGAATAATCCACGTTTTCAGAGGAAAGCCAAAAGTAATTCCAGGTAAGGGTCCACTGAATCTGTGGTCACTACAGAGACTGTGTGGACAGGACAAGATGATTAGTTTAAATTTTAATCAGTTTGGTCTCTGGTATCCAATGAACGACGGCATTTTCACGTAACTTAAAAAAACGAAACCACTCAAAACTTTCTAATTTCGTTCAATCAATGGTGAAGTCGCCAAACGAAATCCTTAAGGCTTATTAGTTTACACCACTGAATAACTTAGCTGTATTCAACCATATATATGTGTTCCTGAACCAAAATATCCTTTTTTATTGGGGAAAATCCACTCGTTACGGACACTAGAATACCCTAATTAAGGTCTCTTTTCTTTTAAACTTCGTTTTTTTAACTTCTCAGTTTGGCCACTGTTATTGGGAAGAAGGGATTTTCACGTCAGTCGAATGACTAAAAACCACTCGCTACTTTGTAATTTTGTTCAGACAACGGTGTTGTCGCCAAGGGAAAACCTTGCAGCTAATTAGTTTACACCACTGAATAATAAAGCTACATTCAACCGTGATGCACGCCTTCCTGGACAAAAAACCTTTTTGCGTAGGGAAAATCCACTCGCTACGGATAACATAGTATTTTTCTTAAGATGTTGAACCCGGGAACTCTTAACATTACCCTTTCATAAATAATTGTTCCTGATGACTGAAATAGTAACGGTTTCTAATGGTGGACTACTGTCGGTATAAGTGATGTTCCCTGAAAAGGAAACAGTAAACCTGTTTTCACAACGGAGAGTGCGTGAACAGGACAAGAAACTTAGGTCTCTTAACCCTTTGCGGTCCAACGTCGAGGCTGGCTCGACAGGCCTAGCGCTAGCATCAGGTCCAACGTCGAGTAGAGCTCGACATCACTAGGAAAAATGTTGAAGTAAAAAAAAAACAAAAAACAAAAAAAAACTTTGATTGAACATGCATAATATTAAAGACCAGTAATACTTTAAACAATAAAATACGAACATTTAAAATGACAACAATCAATCCTATCAATTATTTCTTTTTTTCCTAAAAATTAATTCGGACCAGACTACTTGACTGAAAAAAAAATTGGACCGCAAAGGGTTAAATCAGATTGGTCACAGTGTCATTAGTAACAGGGTGACCATTGGTATAAACGTATTTCCAGAAATCGAAAAGCTCGATATTTTGTAATTTTGTCCAATCAAGGGTGATGTTACCGAACTTAATCCTTGTAGCTGAATAATAAGTCATATAGAACTGTGATATATGCTTTTCCAGACCAAAATATCTTTGATTTGCTAAGGGAAAATTCACACGCTACGTATTCTGCAATACCCTCCTCTTAAAATACAAAATCAGGATATAAAAAGCTCTCTACTTTACCTTTCATGCATAGTTATTCTTGATAGCAAAATCTGTCGGCAGCATAATCTAAGCACAAAAAAATGATATTTCTTGCCATCATATTCAAGAAAAAGGCCAATCTGCAAAAGAAAAACAAGCTGTTTTAGTTTTTTTTAATAATCCAATTAATTTTATCAAATATTCATAATGTCAGAATTTTTACGACAGTATTTTCAATGCACACTAATTTTGTTGGATAAACAGTGATATTCATATTTTTATATACCAGAGGAAAACGCACTTTCGACTCGTGAATTTATAGCGGTATTTATCTAGTATTTATCTATCGGTATAGTCTCTGTATCAACAATAAAATTCATATTATTGGATAATTACATTATTTATATGCTCGACTCACTAGTGATAAGTAAATATCCAGTTAATGCTGTAATAAAGCCACTGGAGAATATAAAATTCCACTTTGCGGCTTAACCCACAAAATTGTTCACCTATATTACGTTAAGAGAGCGAATTATAATAAAGCAGAAATAAGGATATTTCTACTTAATCCTGAAAGCACGAGAAGCTTTTATGATCCGCTCATTGAGTAATGAGAATTAAATATTCCGTCATTAATTTTTCAACGATATTCAATGCACATTTCACGCTTTTAGTGGATGTGATCGATTTTAAGTGGTCAAATACGGGTCTCACAAATCTTATCAGTTTAAAACTGACGTGATAAAGGAAATAAAAGAAAGAATACAGGACAAAGAAAGACCACTAGAATTAAAACAAATACCACACTTGAGTGCCGATCTGAGATACTAGAAGTAAAAAATTACACCAGGGGCCTTATTCATTAAGGACTTGAAATGGTCGAACCTCGGAAAATCCGTGAATGTGACGTCATTTCCCCCGACGAATCTCAAATTTTGAATGGCCCTAATTGAAATTTTAGAGGCTGTGACGTCAAAATTTTGTAACATTCGAGGCTAAAAAATTCCGAGAACATATAGAATACACCCACAGGTCATTTATTATTAAGTGAGTTCGACATTTTTATAAGGAAACACTAAACAAAATAACAGCCAAAGTAAATCAACTTGAGAATAACACTCCGCTCATGAAAAGATTATCTGAGGAATTACGTCTCAGTGACGCGTTGACATTTGCGGGTAAAGGACCAAAACAGGACAGAAAACGTTGTTGTTGTTGAAGGACAGAAAACGCTGTATCAATGATGTTTTCTCACCCCAAAATAATAAGCCCTGAGCACAGGGTAAAGCTTGGCATTTTCCTCTTACTGGGATTATCTTCTGCTATTACTTCCTTTGCATTAATACCACATTACTTCACAAATAACACTTACTTTTTCCAGTGAATTATTGTTTTGATAACATTACTGGTGAATTTAAATCAACAAATAATTTTTCGTATTCCAGGAGTGTTGCTTCATTAGCATCAGCATTTCCTTAAAACGTTTGACTCTATCTTTGACCCCAACATGTTCTACTTACAAATTATCGTGGGAAGACTTTACTAGGGACTCGCGGCATTAACCAGTGCCGGCAGTCGCGCAGATGGTTTGTCATTCAATTAGTTAATTGTGGGGAAACTTTCAAGTGATTCCGCTTGTGTGAAGCATTTTGTGGCTCAAGTCTTTGCGGAGTTACCCCAATCAACGCGAGCTAAGTGAATCTCGCGTCTCCGATTCGATTAGATAAACTATGCCAAGTTTGTGAAGGATAACAATTTCCTCAACTTGGATGAGTGTTGTAGCATTCCAGCTCTACGCCAATATCCTTGAGGAAATTGCCCCCAATTGCATCACGTAAATGAAGAGATTGCATTGATGACTTCTTAAGCTTGGATATTGTACTTGATTTACTCACGAAAGCTTTCCCCTCCATCTTGCACTCCAGAATCAATTTCTCCAAATACCCTTTCCATCTCCCTGATGCCTTTTATCGTCAACAATCGCAGAATGTACTGTTGTGAAAAGTATCAAGAGGTGGGAAATAAATGTTAAACACAAAGGTATTGAACCTCCGTTAAGCCTGAATCACTCAATCAAGAACAGATCCAGGGGTCATTTGAGCTACAGCTTTTCAACGGTAGGTAAAGTTAAAGCTTAAGCCATCATTTTCTCTATAAGAAGATCGTTCTGTCTCTAACTGCGAACATCATTTCCAGAATGTTAACGAACCTCAATTGATTAAAACTCTTATGTGGCGTCTCATAACTTATTAACTGTCGGTGCTCTGATTGGTTGAGGTTCAGTTCCCATACGTGTTTATGTGGGGAAAACAAGACGGTTACAAGTTATCAGAAAAGAGATAGGATCGCTATCATTGCCATTACCCCTCAACTTTTGCTTAAAAAACGACCGTGTGATCCAGGCTTTAATAAGAGATGAACGATATTTAAAAGGGATTAGAGTTGATTAAGGTGAAAATTATTGCTGGAACAATCAGGAAAGGAAAATTATGAATAGTACAAGTAGATGCAGAAATTCTTGATGACGCAAAAAATACATGATTCATCGAAACTTACTTAGGTACTACCCCTCAAGTCACCTACAGGGTGTGTGGTGGGGGAGGAGGAAACATTATACGCCTGTTACTTGAGGCTGGCGAAGGATAAGCTCCAAGTAAGACACTGCTCATCAATTCGATTCCGTCTGATATTTTTGCGTCTAAAATACTAAAACAATTTCTTCCGCGGCGTCTATAAGCACGTAAATACCACGGAGGAAACTTACCCGCCTTAATCATGACTCGAACCCGGACCCCTCAATATCACGCAGAATTATATACTCCGCGCTAACGAGGTGTATTTCTCCAATGTCGATTTTGAGGTCGTCAAAAAAACTACATTTACACGACTGCCGGACATACAATGTCACTAAGCAGTTAAATCGTTCGCATGGTGCCACCGTCCATGAGTTTGAAGTTAAACAAAGGACACCGCACTGATGTGTTCACTTCCTGACGAATTAGCCTTTTTAAGCATTAAGTTCGATTGAAGGTTAAGTCAGCAGTCACGCTTAGCATACCCCATACTCAATTATTTTCCTACTCCAATCGAGGCTTCACATCAAGCTAGTACAGGGAATACCAGAAGAGATTATCAACACAAAACTAATTGTTAATTTGATTTATCCTCTCCCAGTTGCAGAGCACATTCACTGCTTTTCCGTACTAACACTCAAATTGCTCTCTCCTTCGCCCCATAGAGACCTGGAACGCATACGAATTAATGCTTTCATGAACTTGAGAATAAATGTTTTTAAACATGAAATATACCTACTTATTTGAACTAAAAATTTCTGGGAAAGAAGAAATGTTTCCTTGGAGACGGTTTAAGTCAAAACCCTTACAATAACGTCACCCCAATGTCGCAAATATCGCTTCTTGACTTTGTATTCCTTCTGATCTTCATCACTTGCCTTTCCAAATTTACCTACGACCACCGTCCCATCCCGTCCGGATCATGGCTTTACCTTCACCCACACCTAATCATCAAAGCATTTCCCTATATCCCTGTCTTCATCACGTCTTCCCAACCAACCGTCTCTTAGTTATCTCCTGCGAGGCCTTCATAGTGCCTTTTCTGACCCTTTAACGTCCAACCAAACCCCCAGCACTTTCACTTCCGCCCACTGCACCCTACCATCGCCTAGGTAATGGCGTCAACAAATTCTCAAACTCTCCACCCTAAAACTCATCACCATTTCTGCTAGCTTCCCCCCCCCCTACCCCCCCTCCCCCATCCTACCCGTCCTTCATCCTCCGAAAATTCACCAAAGACCACAAACTTCCAACATCCTTCATCGTGTCTTGTCGGTCATATTTTTTACCAAGCCTGAAAAAGAAAGTTAGGGAGCCTATCTTCAACAAGAGGCGGCAAAGGGAAACAAGTAGGTATATATTCTCCGGCAGAAAAAATTCGCATTCCCAAGTAAATAGCCACGATTTGAAAGTATGAATCTTTGAGGAGAATTGGATAAAAGAGAGAGAGGTAGTTCCTCAGACTATTTAGATTAGCACTACGCTCATGAATGATGAAACTTCTACGAATTACCTCTTTGCGTTCCTCTCTCTGTACATGGTCGTGGACACTCGATGCATTTTCGAATTGCTTCAGTAACTTAACTTAAACAATATGTTTTCGTTTCTATATTTCCCTGGGTTTAACTAGCATTTTCCAAGAAATACAAGAAATAATAAAAAAATAATTCATTTTTACGAAATTAAAACAGATTACCGACACAAAAAATCCTAACTAAGTTCTTCAAATGCAAAAATATAAAACTGATAAAGCACACTTTTTCCTTAAAACATTTAAGGATTTTGACCTTTTTAATTCACGAGTTTTTTTATGCATTAATCAACGGTGATGTCTATGCAAAGTTGGTAATGGATATCCGAAATAAAAAAGTTCCCAGATTACGTTTTTTCGAAAGGTACCTATTCCTGCTATCCTGAAGAGCATAAAACTTGAGGTAAAGTGTATATCAGCGAAATTGTCATCGTGACAAAATGTAAAATAGCTCCGTTAGAGTCAAAATACTTCTTAACCTGAATCCGCCTACCGTTCCGCATATTCCGCGTTGCATTGTATCACTCTCTGAATGATTTCGGTAAAAGTATCGGTCGCTGGATGTTCAGAGCTATTTCAATATGAAGGGGGAGAATGCTGTTTCTATCTTGCCTCGGAATCGCGCCGTCAAGACAATCTCATTCTGAATCCTGATCTATTGAAGAAGGGACGTATTTCGACACGTGAAAAAGTGTTGGGCCATGGCTACAGGACCAGAGTAAATATTTATTTTCACTTTTATTTTAAGCCATACTTTGACTATTGTGTTAATTTATCATTGAAATTGAATCAAATATTACAGTAATAAATTTGCATGCTTAAGATGCTTACAACTTTGTGTAACATTTACATTAGTAATTTATTCATAAAAAACACTGAATGCATTATTATTATATATCTTTTCCGGATAAGTCTTACGTTAAATGAAATCATATCCGTTTTTGAGGATGAGAATGACTACGTAAAATGTTTATTCATTGCGCCTCCGGAGCCCAACATCCTGTCTGATAAAGACTCAGGGAATTAGGATGAAGGTGGACCGATAGACAATCTTTCAGGACGCTAATTACAGGGTCAAGCAGAATTGGTCTTTGAGAGCAATCGTCGCTTTGGATCCGATGACCTTTCTTCCGACGGTGAAGACCCACTTCAAACGGATTTAACTTCAGCATCTTCGCAGAGAGCTCAGCAAAATGTTTCCACTACTCATAGGTATAACATGAAATTATTCAAAGACAGATCGATGGTATGGTTGGATGAGGATTTGCCTCGGCAAGGCCTAGGAATATTTCCTGAACCAGACTACTCTACGTTGCGAAATGTTTCACCTGTGGACATGCTTGAAAAGATTACCGATGATCAGGTTATTCATTTACTTTGCTCTAAATCATCCAAATATGCCTTACTCAACGGTTGTACTCATCCGAGGAGATGTTAGAAATGACATTGTGGTAAACTCTATGAGACTTGATTGATTTCTTCAGATGTCTAGGTTTATACATTGCGCGGATAATACACAATTAATGTAAGTGATAATATGTGTAAGCTCCATCCCCTAGCTAACATACTCCGAAATAAATACATAAAACGTTTTAGACCCGAGCAGCATTTATATTTTGACGAGTCTATGGTAGAATATTTGGGTCACCATGGATGAAATAAATTTATTAGAGGTAAACCGATTCGATTTGGCTTCTAAGTATGGTGTCTGAATAATCCTAGTGGGTATCTAATTGATTTCGATATTTACCAAGGTAAGTCTCCCTCCCGGAATGTAGAATACGAGACACGGTTTAGAGTGCTACACCTTTGGTAAAAATGTTAGATAGCTTTCCAGATGATATCTGTGGTAAGATGGCTAAATAGTATGATATGTCATTATTTGCAAATTTAGCAGGAGAGCAATTTACATGAAATTTATCTCTTGGCCAACTAAAGATATTTGCAAAATGGACATATCGCATATTGCCACAGGGTTTTTCTCAAACCCTACAAATCCTAAATATATCCCATTTTGCCATATTATAGATCTAACGGAGATAAAACCAACGGTATTAATAACTAACAAAAAAAACGTACATAACATATTCAGCCATCTCACCACAGATAATAATGAAGTCCCTTCCATTTTAGTTTTAATTTCATAAACTCTTCACCAGCGTTCCACTTCTGTTATACTTGAAGAGCTGCGGTATCGGTGCCACAGGAACCATCTGTGAGAACAGAATCCCTAAAAATTGCACTATGGAGTCAAAGAAATTGATGAAAAAGTTATAGCGAGGAATTTACAAGAGTAAAGGGTCATTCCATATCAAATCAACCAGTGAATTTACCTGACCCTTTTCGATTTTGATAATAATTGGTAAAGTTGTTGGCCCTACAGGGAAACTAAATAATACCAAGTTTTACACCCCTGGGCCAAATACTTTGTTAGAAATTTGGGTCTAAAAATGGCCCAAAAATCAAATTTTAGGCCTGCAGTGCACCTTTTGAATTGCTGTAACTCAAATACCAACACTTTTAGAGAGTTGTGTGTGGTGTCATTTTAAAGCTCTTGAAATTACCTTTCATTTGATATGTCACATGCTGAGGTTAAAAATAATTATAGGTCAAAGGTCAACATACTTTGACCTTGAATTATGAAAAATGGGATATTTTATTTCGCTTAATTTTTTTTTCGAAACAACATACATGTTTCATTAATATACGTACCAACTTTCAAAGTGGGACTCCAAATACGGCAGGAAATACGAATTTTTTTGTACACCTAGGACACTGGAACTCATCAATTACAACCTGTATTTTGTATTCCAATGCACAATGAGTGATTTTTCAAATTATTTCTCTAATCAATTTAAGATTGACATGCATTCTAAAAAACCTGGTAAAGGGTTAATCACACAAGGAATGGTTGATAAGATGTCGTCTTTTGAAATAGGAAGAAAAGTATGTGAAGGGCGCAGGAAAGAAGTTAATAAACTGCCTAACCCAAAAGAAAAAGTGATGAGTTCTGATTCTAGTCCTCATTCACTTGGTCCTAACACTAGTTTTCAAGAAGATGTGTATGTATACTGAAAAAAAATTGGTTCAGTGTGAAACAGGTTTGGAAACTCTGAACCAAAGTTTGGTCTCTTATATCTAAAAAAAAAAACGTATGTCTCAAAAATGATATCATAAGAAAAAGACTAATAAGATTAGTACTGCAGTTAAGAGGAAATTGTTAAATATAGAGGATTCTGAAATTGATAAAAGAGAAAATTATGAAGATGAGATCATTAACCAGTTGAAAGAAAAATTCAAGTACAAGCAAGAGTGAGAATATTCAAATATTAACCATACTTCCCAAGAGTTGGACCTTGAGCAAAATAGAGCAAGAGTTTAATGTATCTCACTTCATGGAACGTAAAGCTAAACAGTTAATCAAAGAAAGGGGGATGACGGCAACACCAAATCCCAAACCTGGAAAGCCATTATCTGTAGAAGTTGTAACACTAGTTAAAGATTCATTACAATTAAGTTTTGTACTTTACTACACTTTTTATTTTTTAAAAACACTACGCGTTTCACCAATTTTACGGCATTGTCAGGTGTAGTAGTTCGTTAGTTAAAGTTTTTTAGTTATCTGTAGAATTTGTAACACTAGTTAAAGATTCATTACAATAAAGTTTTGTACTTTTCTACACTTTTTATTTTTTAAAAACACTACTTTTCTAAATTTGCAGAGCTGTGTACAATACATCGAAATATAAAACTGATGTTGATAGGAGGCAATATTAGTGAATTGACTAGAAGTGATGAAACCTCTTTGAAAATATACAAAGTTTGTCTTACAAGAATGATATATAATCCTCTTCAACCTCAGTGTTTGTTGGGATATTGTGAGTTTTGTCTAGGTTCCTCTCCAGTAAAGGAACGTATAAGCCGTGGAATGGAAGACAACTTTGTTGATTCAATTATTTTCAAACAGTTGATAGTTCTTTTTATTTCAACTGTAGACAGGTCTACACTTGAAACAATTTCAAAACCCACAGACGAGTACATAGAGACTTAAGTAGAAAAGCTGAATGTACTCATTCGCCATTCTTTCATTGATTCACAGTAAACAGCATTTCAAACTAATGCCTTCTGCCTTCGGCATGAAACTGTTGCTGTTCATTTAATTCAAAGGGAGCTAATGAAATTCCTGCGTATAGTATCTGATGGAAAACTACACAATATATATTTTTTCTCTGATGGCCCTGCAGCACAGTACAAGAACTGAAAAAATGTCATCAACCTGTGTAACCATGAGGAAAATTTCGGTGTAAAAGAAGAGTGGCATTACTTTGCCACATCACATGAAAAGGGACCTTGTGATGGTGTAGGTGGCACTGAAAAAAGACTTGCTGCTCGAGCAAGCCTACAGCGGCCATATGAACATCAATTTGTGACACGTCAACTTTTCCAGTGGGGAGCAGAAAACATAACAACAGTTAAATTTATGTAAAAAACAAGTTCAGATTAAGAACAAGAAGAAAAATTTTTCCAAAAACGATTTACTGAGTTACGAACAATTCCAGGGACTTAGAAGATTCATGCAGCGATTCCGTTATCAAAACAAAAATTAAGTACCAAAGTGTATTCTTTTTCATTTATAACCAGAGAAGAAAGAATTACTGTTACAGGAGATCACAGATTTTTTTCATGCCGTTATGATAAACAGTGGTGGTTAGGTTGTGTATTAGAAAGTGACAATGAAAAACAAGTGAAGATAAGTTTTCTTCAACCTGCTGGACCAGCAACATCATTTGTCTATCCACAAAAACCTGATATCCCTCGGGTTCCAACAGTAGATGTTTTAACAAAAGTAGATCCGCAATACCCAACAGGACGAACCTATAGCTTGACATGCACAGAAGTTCAAGAAGCAACCAACAGACTACAGTCCATACTAATGATAAAGGAATATCTAAGACCAGATCTGGGAACTAAGTTATGTCAATTGAAAGAATGAAGGTATAATAAACCTACTTTTATGAATAGCTTTTTGTATATAATTTATAGTGAACAAGCTTAAAAACTTTTTTCCAGTGTCCTAGGTGTACAAAAAAATTCGTATTTCCTGTCGTATTTGGAGTCCCACATTGAAAGTTGGTACGTATATTAATGAAACATGTATGTTGTTTCGAAAAAAAAATTAAGCAAAATAAAATATCCCATTTTTCATAATTCAAGGTCAAAGTATGTTGACCTTTGACCTATAATTATTTTTAACCTCAACATGTGATATATCAAATGAAAGGCAATTTCAAGAGCTTTAAAATGACACCACACACAACTCTCTAAAAGTGTTGGTATTTGAGTTACAGCAATTCAAAAGGTGCACTGCAGGCCTAAAATTTGATTTTTGGGCCATTTTTAGACCCAAATTTCTGACAAAGTATTTGGCCCAGGGGTGTAAAACTTGGTATTATTTAGTTTCTCTGTAGGGCCAACAATTTTACCAATTTTCATCAAAATCGCAAAGGGTCAGGTAAAATTTGTCATTTTTTTGGTTGATTTGACATGGAATGACCCTAAAGTATCTTGGGTGGACAATTCTGCTGTCACTATTACTTCAACAGCTAATGGAATCAATCCTATCTCACACGTGAACCGTTATTGACGAGCGCAAAAGAAAAGAGTTTCCGTTGCAAGGCCCCATGTGTTTGCAGAGTACAAAAAGTGTAGGCCCCATGTGCTCGCAGAGTACAAGTGTATAGGGGGAACAGATAGAATGGACCGAAACTTTTTTGGCCTCCGCATCAGCATTCGAGGGAAAAAGTGGTGGGGCCACTCTTCACGTGGATGCTGGATACAGCTGTACATAATGCTTGGTTACTGTACAGAAAGGCTAGAGGGGATATTTCCTTATTGGAATTCAGAAGGCATATTGTTCTGACGTACCCAAGTCGCCACGGAATGGTTGCTAAGGATCCCAGAAAGTCTGCAGCCCATGAAAGACTTGTGAGTACTGATATTCGCGGTGATGGTATGAAACATTTAGTCGCCCCTATAGAAAATAAAAGAGGTTGTGCTCGCTGTGGTCTAAATACAGGACATTATTGCATAAAATATGACGTTGGCATATGTGTCAAATGTTTTTTCCATTCCACGATAAAATAAAGTGTAACCTTTGTCATAATAGGAGTAATATTCAGGCTATCATGGTCGCCTTGTAAAAATGTTAATGAATACTGAATAAATGTTTATATTTCCTTACGATGTAAACAGGGAAAATAACAATGAGTATTTCAATGTAGCTTTTGATTTCTAAGCTTACAGGGCGCGTTGATTATGACTAAAGGGTATGAAATATAGATTATCATTAGATTGCCTTTTACGTATGCAACACATTGTTGCTTTGCCTAGCGTCCCATATATGGAGCGGCTTTTATCTCAAAAAGTATAAACAATTGGATACTGAAATTACGTATGGAGCGTAAATAACTTAATACAAGAAACATACTGTAAAATGGAAAAAAATTCAACAACTTTAGAATTATCGGCGGATTCAGGTTTAGGAGTCTAACCTAAGAAAACGCAAGTTATCATATCCCCACTTAATAAAAAAATTTCCGATTTTCTGCACGTCCCATTTTGCTCTTAGGAGTCCCATACGTAGAATACAAGTTTTTCCAGAGTACCAACATAATTTACAGCGCCAAATTTCCTGCAAGTTCCACTAATTTCACGCATTACCTCCGTAATTTACCAAAACAAACCCTTTAGAAGGCACGGGTGCTAAGCAAAATTTTCCAGAGACTTAAACGGTTAAAACTGAACACAATCCTCTCTCGTTTCCTCCATCGCTGACATTCCCCGCGTTCTCGCTCTGGCTATCACACAAAACTGGAGGGAATGCGATACGACGGAGAATAGGCTCATCGTAGGTATTTTACGGAACAAATGTTCTTGAGCAGTCTTTACAAGCCAAATTATATAACACTGTTTGGGAGCCGTTTTACCACCCTCCTAACACTAAAGTCCTTTTTCCCTAAATAACTACATTCTTCCTCATTTCCTACTTTCTGTTTCCCTTCATGGCTTCACAAAATTGCATTTCTCTACCTAATTCTCCTTCTCCAGCACCCACTTTCTCTCACAGGGACTTCCATCAACTTTTTCTGCCTCTGATTAATGTAGATGCATCTGTAACTAATTCAGATTCATAATGACCTCCAGGATTTTGAAGGTTTATTATTTAATAACTGGTACAGTAAAAACCGTACTGCAACAGGTACAGTAAAGTCAATAGTCAAAAAAGGAATATTAGCATATTAAGAAACTCACCAAGTTTGCATTTTTAATAACGTTTTACTGTATACAATATATTTAAATATTGATGGACCTTCGAAACCCCTTAGGTCATTTAAAGCCATAGTACACATGAACCTACCACAAACGGCAGAATGCCAAATATATAGGTCTAGTAATCCATATGAGGTCCTCGGGAAAATATTTTCAAATATAAATGCGCCTAAAGCCCTCCCCAATGTAATTTTTTTCGTTCCTTTATTCATTAAATTCATTTTCGTGCATGTCTCGTTGTCACACGAGAAGGAAAATTTCATTAATTTGGCACTGACTGGCTGATGGTCTGAACGGGAATTTTAGTTGTAAAGAAACTATAGTATATAAAATGCACGAAAAGAACAAATAGTGAAGAGTTTTTCACAGTCTAATAGCCTAAGTATAGTAATTAGATAAAAACAATTATAGCCAAAAGTATCTACTGAATGAATTGCATGAACAGACACTGGCTCACAATAATGCACATAGAAATACCAAAGTAGCAGTTGACTATTATTAATGCGTGATTAATTGATTTAATTACAACAAATTATTTAACAACAGATTTTTGCGCAAATAATTCTGCTTCTGCCGATTAATGAAATGATATGAACATTTCGTTCAAATATACGATATGTTTATTACTAACGTCTTTACCTTAATTCAAATCTTAGAAAAGAAGGCTTCAATGACGTTTTCTCTTCAAGCAGTCTAAGTATTCTTTGGCAAGGGGATGGTCGAAGAGCATGCACGCTAAAGCATCAATCAATGTTCGTGTTTCATCAAAAATGTATAGAGTTACCTAATTTACACAAATTCACAGCATAATGGCATGCGCATGCGCAGTCCAATATGAGAGTTTTCCTGAATTATTCATTAATAAATTCACGCAAAACATTACCGTGGGACACCGGCTTAAGGTAGGAATAGGAACCCCGTCTAGTGGAACAAAAACCATTAAACTGTTTCATTCAAGCTCCCACTTTTTCTAAGATAGCTCTACCTGAGATGGGAAGCGGAAGAGCCTATAGGGTTGTAGTGCGAGATAAACAGTTTACACTCGAGAGGATGTTAGGTGGTGAGTGCTTGCGAACGGACGTGGTGAATAGGATGAGGCATGCGGTACTCACCAATCCACGTGGACAAGCAAAATACCCAGCACAAGCGAGCAAAGTTATACACAAACACAAGGCGCCCGAAACGCCTGATTCCACGATACGCTCAGAGTGGTTTCTCGCCTCGATTGTTGCTGAATGACAACGACGGTGGACGGGCCCCCACCTTACCCTTAGATTGGAAGGTTCAGCTAGGAGGAAGGCCCAGTGAGCTTTTCTGCCCTCCCCCCCTGGGGAGTACGGGAGCGAAGAGGAAGGATATAAACGGTGGTGAAGCAAGAGCAAAAAGAACAAATTTGTTTGGAAAAATAAGTCGGAAAATACCTCATCATTACCCTGGGAGTATGTACATTGAAGTAACTGGTAGTGATGAATATATGTATATTCATTTGGATAATAGCTCCCATTGATTACTAATAAAATATTTTAAACAGACAACTCAGACAAAAATGTGGATTGCATCCACGCACAATCACGTAAGTTGCAAGGGAAGGGTGGCATGTTTTAGGAACAACCAAAATGAAAGGAGGAAAAAGGTGGCAGAAATTGGAAGAGAAAAATGGGGAAAAAACAAATATTATAAAAAATTACAAGTATTCACCCATATTTACGGAAAAAACTTGAACCATGAAATACATAAGACTTCTTTGTGTCAGGTGGCAACGTAATCTAAATTCTTGTCAACAAAAATGTTTACAACATACTAATAACAACATTTAGTGTGCAGCAATTCTATTAAAGCTAAGAAGAATTGATTACTTTAACTGGTTATCATCAAAGGATCTTGAACAGATCTTGGAGAGGGTTAAAAAAACTTGGTTCATTTCGAGCAAACAGGCTGGTATACGAAAAAATACATTCGATACCAAGGTCTATTGTTTGCAGTCAGCCTCTTTAATAGTACTGCTTAAGTTGAAATATGGTCCAGAAGGTTCCTCTCCTTTATGTTCTCAATATTATTAATATTTTTATATTATTTGCTCTAATTTACTCCAATAAATATGTCCCAAATCATATTTGCAACATTATTTGGAATCCATCTCCGCGAAATTACAAATTTTAAAATTCCACGCTATTTTCTGTGTAAACCTCACAGTCAGCCAAATGTGTCACTTTAAAAGTACTACTAACTTTAACCCGACTTTCGCTATGATTCCGAAAAACGCAGAGTATCATTGGATATGGTTAAAAACAGGGCTTTGCAAATTTTTATACTTAGACATCATTAACGGTTTGTCCTTGTGACTTGATGATAGTAATGAATAATGTTAATCAACTGAAAAATAGTCTACACCGTAACGTGAAGGGAATATTAGCATTATGCGTATTTAATGCAGGCTTTAGAAGAAAAAAAACATCCCTTTAAGGATAGTCTTCCTGGTGCACAATTAGATATACTAACTTACGCAAACCTTTGATATATAGAGTTCCACTGTTTCCATCCAGCATTGACGGAGGAATTGAAACCTTGAAGAAGAAAGACCTTAGGCCAAAATTCTGGCAGGAGCACGGATCCCTTCTTATTGGCATGGAGAGATACAACAGTTGAGGATATATTTTATTATATTGAGTTCGGAGGAACACAAGCAAAAAAATACAAGAATGCTATAAAAATAAGCGTCTATTCTTTAACATGATAATGAGAAAAGTAACTTTGTGGGATTTAAACATAAATGTGTACTTAAATAACACTTGATAATACTCAACACAATGTTTTCATGATTAAACTTGTCCAAAACCAGAATTTCCGAAACCTTCAATTGTTTTAAAAACTTTTACGATAAGTCTCTTCTAGAAAAAAACTTAATAGAGACATTTTGTACATTTTTTTAACATTTTATATTCAGACCTTTGCGCCCATTACGCCACCTTCAATTTTAAAAATTGGTGACAGACGTGTAAAACTGGAATTACCTTGGTAAACTTTAATACAGCTAAAACAGTATTTTGCAATAAATATTTAAACAACTAAGTTCTTAAAAACATGTCCCCATTTTTACTGCCCTTTTCCCTCGTTCTCATTATTGAGTCTGTTTTCACTTTTCCCTCGGTGTCTGCTGTATTTGAGAGGGATTAACAACACTTACCCAACTCCCACTTCCAAAATTTCCTCTTCAACGCCTCCGTATCCTCGCCTAAAACAACTAGACGCAAAATGTATCCGATAAAGTATTTCAACTTTGATAATGAAGTGTTGAGCGTTGTTATTGTATAAAGAATATTGTGGAGTATTACCGAGCGCTCTTTGGAAGTTTCATAGCGAACTGAATGTACAAGCGAAATGGTAAAATTCACTTTTTGCTTGTAGTGTTTAAAAATGCTTTCATTTGTTCTTGGTGACAAGATAAAGTTACAAAATATGCAAATATTTCAACGATTACGTTTTTAATGGACACTTTTTCCCATCCATATGAACCGACATTAGCGCCATTTTTATTTAACTAGCGCATGTTGACTAGTTCCTGCAGGTAATGTTTAATAACTCAAAAATAAGATGGATTGGTGTAAAAAATTATTTATTATTCAATTCCCTAGGAGTATTTGCTTCTTCCAAACATTTTTAGTGAAAACATCATTAATATTAGATGTAAAAAAATTATTTGCAATTGTTTCACCTTTTTTACATAAACAAAATGTAATTTCAAGTTCAATTTGCGAAAAATGAAGCATGAAAAGATAGCAAGGTTTCATTTTACACATCAAACGGACGACAATTTTTTTCGATTTTTTACCAGAATATGAATTAAATGACAATCAAGTTCTCTTACGGCGTAACTTACTTGGTATTGGAATTAACAATTGGAATCAGAATTTACAATCGTAAAAGCTGATCAGAAATGAAAAGAAGCATTCGGGACCCATTTTTGGAGAAACCATGCAGTAGATAAAATGTATAATGAAGAGTTGTACAGAAAAGTCGAAAAATAAAGGAGTGTATGGAGCGTTACAAGGCAAAGAAGAACTTAGTGGAATGGGGACACCCATAGAGACAATGCATTTATCAAGAACATGATCGAGGAAATATTTACAGGAAGATTCCACGAGAAAGACCAAGAGATATGTGTACATGGACCACATAAAAAAGGATATGCGAAAGAAGAAATACCAGGATTTAATAGAGTTGTCTATGAATTGGGAAGAATAGAGGACTGCAGCTAACCAATCTTAGAAATGAAACAATGAAAAAATTGACGGTGATACCGCCTTCATAACCTGATCTGTTCTTTTTACTTAAAGAATGAATCACTTGGTTGGTAATCTTCCATAATTTTACTAATACAACTAATCGGTATCGATGCTTCAAAATCATCATCAAGAGTTCAGAAATCTGATGGAAACATGTTAACATCGAAACCGGTCAACTTTATTTAAAACTGAGTGTGAAATTACCAAGTGGCTCATTCTTCAACCATGTCACTATTCCACGAAGTAACTTCGCCTACCATCACTTTTATGTTCTTCATGTGGTGAAGGTAAGGACGGAAGGACATGGGGAGAGAGAAACGGCGATGGAAGTTCATGCGGGGGAGAGAGGAGAACAAGGAGGCGGTCCTCCGTGATGACGACCACCACCGCCAGGGGGGAGAATTTCGAAAGGGGTGTGCCCAGGCGTGCTTCCTTCCGCCACCGCCGCGGGCGCTAATCTCTGCACGTCCGTGAACGTGAATTGGGAGGCGCCTCCATGACGGGCCACGGGCGTCGAGGTAACCCCATTTCACGCGTAAGCGGGAGGCGTCTGTAAGAAGTATATAATATAACCTAAAAAATGACACTCCTTTTATTTTCATATGCATTACGTCACGTTTTAATGTCTTATATTCTCAGTACATTTTATTTTATTTTTTTTTCATTTTTTTAAGGTATGTTTGCCATTAAATATTGTATCATCACATTGCTAATAAATTTAATTTGTAAAGGAAATCATTCTATCTTCACTGATATGTCAAATTATTCAGACATTCGACAACAATTAGGAATATTAGTAATTCGATATGGCATTTATATTCATTGTAGAACATTCAATAGCGATAATCACGTTGGCTCACCACGGTCCATCTCCCACTACGTCCAGGGGCTAATTGCTAGCTTTGATCGCCAACATTAATGAATAGATGATGAGTGAAATATTGCAAAAAAAAAGTTTAGAGGGTAATGATGAAAACAAAATTTCTAAAGATGTAAGTAAAAACGGCTATGAAAAAAAAGAAGAAAAATAATTTCCCCAGGAGGGAATCGAACACCACACCTTCCACTCCAATGGGTATGTACGTACACAAGCAGACAGACAAGTAAAAATAAAAATACGCACCCCCCGCCCCGGGGCGAAGAGTACGAACGGACGGCGCTGGGAAGGAAGGCACTGACGGAGGAGGATTGTGTGTTTATTAAAGGGTGCGCCCCAACGCTGCAAAAGCAACACGTAGCGGGGGGACACAGCACAACAGCTTGCGGCGTCGCACGTCACCGCACGCCCGGACGCGAAATTTCCGCAGCATTCCGACACCTGTTTCCAGCTTATGCGCGTCGTGGAACGCCAATCCGGGCCCGTCTATCCTTGCGTTTATGCAACCCATATGCCAGTACGACCGTGAGGGGATGCATGTACAAAAAGGATGCGTAGACGAAAATGGCACGACTTCGTACTATTCAGAACAGCCATCGTACGCTCGTTATATGCTTTGCGCGCTGCATGCAAACCAACGCATTCTCTGGATTTTCCCATTCCCTGCATATATCTGCATCCAAAAAATGGTTGAATATGATAACCAAAGCTAGCTGAGAGAAAAAGAGACAACTTTTACCTTCATTCTCGGCTGAATATATATTTGCTTCCATGCTCATTTTTGCTGAAAACCCTTTCAAAATTAAATTATATAAACTTGTACATGTTGATCAGAGTTAACTACCAATATGCATATGATGGAAAAAATAACTATAGGAAATGCGCAATTATTGTTTCTCTTAATTATTAGGTCACAGAAACATCTGCTACGGCAAAAAAGGGAACTGTATGCTCAATAAATATTCTCAAAAGCCTGTGCCCATGTGAAAATGTCAGACTTGTTAAGGTTGTTCAATTTCAATGGAAAATTAAAATTTGCTACTTATTTTAAATTTATCTGAGATTACCACAGCGCTCGTATCTAGATAGTTTAAGGTGACAAATTAGAAAAATAACTAGACGCATTTTTTTCTTCTTTCAGGTCATTACAGATATAGATCACCTAGAAAAAAATAACTATTTTTCAAACTTAACAATTAGACAGTGCATAGTATTAATATAAAAAATAACAGTCAAGTATTGCTGTCAAAGAACCGCTGATATAACTTGCTTCTCTCCACACGAATCCTATTTTGAATTCACCCGATTAGAATTTAAGATACTACGGTGTTGGCGCGGATAAAGCATCATAAACAATCTTAAATAGTGCACCGATCAAAAGATAATAACTTATTTTTTAAGATGGTGACACAGAAGAAATGAAGGGGTACAGAAATAAAAAATTGAACGCTCAACGATTGAACTTCAAAATTAACTAGGCCTAGGGGTGTTGGAGAAATAAATATGCACACAATCAATGAAAAAACGGCCAAGAGTTCAATTCAGAAAAGTTACACACTTAAGGTATTTACGATAAACAAATTTCAGTTTAAAATATCTTCAAAAACCGAATTTGTATAGTGGTCAATGCAATGAGGTGTCCAAATAACCTGGTATCAATTAGACATTTATGGAAAATATATTAGGATAACTTATATTAATGAAACGCAAATTCGTCACTAATTTGAAGGATTTTTAAATTAAATGATGGAGAAGAAGCTAAAGAAAAAATCAAAAAGAAGGTTGCCAAAGTTTTCCCAGATACATGAGTAATGCTTATAATGTTTACGGAAAAGAATACTCTTTTAAAATTCGATTATATCTCAATGACTACCGACATGAAAACACTTATATTATAATTTACGATAAAACGAACTTATGAAACTATCATATAGAAGTAAACTGAGATAAAATAACATGATTTTTTTAATTCCAAGATTACAATAATGATTTCGTATACGCATGACAACATTTTTAATTTCAATTAATTTCCACTATTTAAGTTTAAAATGTGTGGAATATGGTTCTATGTCCTCAGGGCAGAATTGGGTGTCATAATTGAATTAATTGTGGAATAATTGATACGCAGTTGTTCTGCTCTTAGGGATTTTGAGCCATTTTCTGGCTCTTATAGGTACATTTTAATTGCTCAGCCTTAGAATTAGGCTATAAGAGACAATCCGGTGATTTAAAGTATCATGTAGAGATATGCAAGTGCAGATTCTTCGTAATGAGTTTCAATATAATCACAAATCAAATATTCGGTCACCAACTCATAGGTATCCTTGTCACAGCTTGCGATTTTCATAGAGAATGCAACAATCCGGTAACAATTTGATTTTGTGAACATTTTTTTTATTAACTTGAGCGTCACTACTTCCAAGGTTCATCGGTGGCTGAATGTGTTCCCTAACCAGATCTATAGGCAATGGCCATTTTCTTTTTTTTTCGTGTTAAATTATTTCCTTGACTGTGATGGACCGTATCATTCGAGGACCCGTAGTGAATAGAACCAGAATTCCTTCCTGAGTTCCACTAGGTGGGTAGATGCGGCATAAAGGACGAGACGAAAGATCTTCTGGAAGTCAGGGAAGCAAGTTAGAGTCAGGTTGGGAGGAGCAACTGGGGGAGGAATGCAAAGTTGTCGGAAGGCTCTCTCTCAATTGAGAGGCAAGGTTTACTTATTTCGAGGTCCCGACAGGAGGCTTTCCTTCCATATATGTTAGTCCTCCCAGAATCCCCTCAAAGTCAAAGGAATACCAATCTAAACAACTTCGGCCCAAAGAGAAAGCCTCTTATTTACATTTCCGACAAAACCGAAAAGGGAACGGTTCGATTAATTCAAATTACTCGTACATAGTCCTCTCAAGATGGATTTATCAGCAAATAACCCATCGGCTCCCAAAGTTAAAAAACTTACTTTTAAGCAATTCATGGCTTGAAGTTCCTCAGCATACGTACTTAACCATTTCATGCACTGTTTTACGCAAAAAATAACACGTCACATGTTCTTCTCTTAAATGAAAAATAATGACTAAAAAGCATTCATAAGCGCTGTGAATCAATTATGAAAAAATATTTTTTCAATATTTTGCCACAATTTTAGCGGTTATCTTCACAAACATTTAGCATCTGCCAGGTTTTAATTTATGCATTTTAATATTAATATTCTAAGATTTGCTAACGTACACTTCACCGTTACAACCTGCAGGCATCTCAATAGTCAATTTATTAGGCCGTTGATGAGAATATTACCAAAGCTGTCGTCGGATGGCTTATAAATTTTCGATATATAATACTCCACCATGGGGAAAAATGCAACCGACTATCTACGCCAATAAGCTATAGCCACAAAAATATGCATCACTTTACACCGATGATAATAATATATTTACTTTTGACGCAGTAACAAAGTATAAATGCAAAAATGGAAATAAGTGACAAAGAAAATATACACTGTACGCAAAAAGATATCAAGGCCTTCTCTTAACTTTACATCTGTAATGCCAATTGTTCCCCTAAAATACTGAAAAATCTCTTTAAATCATTTCGTGATAAGAGCAATATCTGATTTTGATTATGTAAATTTAGTCATATTCTTGATTTGATGATGCAATAAGACCAAAAATAGCTTGTAATAGACTCATTCAGGCTTTATGGATACTATTTGAAATATTTTTGACCCAATAGTCACTTAAAGTCGTAGAATTTGAACGTGTATTCCGAAGAAGAATAATCATATTCTTGAACTGAAGTTTCAGATGCACCAATGAGTAAAGTGAAATAATAAACAGCGCTATCAACCTATTAAGTCTGCTCATAATATCAGTTTTCGAACTCTTATCCACTCTTAGGGTTGAAATCAGCTTCACTGACAAAGGTCAACTCACTACCAATTAATTTATCATCTGAGCTTTATCTACAATAGTGGGGCCTAGCATATCGTTGCGTAAAACTATTTTCAATTTTTTTTTAACTATTCTCCTAATAACAATTACAACGATAGGTATTAACGGCGTTTATAATTATCAGCCAATAACATTTTTTCCTCAGCAAACCTGACAAGTGAACCGAATATCCAAATATAGCGTCAAAATGAACACCTTAAATAAACTTCATCCATTGTTCAGGCAGAATCATTTTTTGTAATTCACTCTAAGTAAAGATTTCCACTCGTATTTAATTATTTTTATATTTAGAGAACAAACTGCACAGATAATATCATAATGAACATCGATATTTCAGGCCTAAAGCAATTTTGGCTGCCTATCCCAACGCACAGGATTGTCAATATTTTCATGTGATTCACTCTCAAGACATTCAACAGTTAAGCCTCTAAACACATGCGCAACAGTACACACTTCTAAATTACAAGTATACACAGATTTCACATGTTTTAAGAGAGACGTGAAAAACTGCTGGACAAGGTACATCCAATTTTTCTTTACAATAAACTGCAATGTTGCACGCAAATAAGTATTCAAAATTGAAAAGCGTGGACGTTAAAAAAAGCATAAACAGAGAACTAAGGACTCCACTCCTCGTATCCAACATTTCTGCGAGGCAAATTACACAGCTGTCAGCTTTACAAACATATCATTCGTATTTACTTGGATGACATGGAGATCCAAGGGAATATCTTCTGTCATCTAGGACCACGTTAACTTTTCATGCCTGGAATGTCAATTTAAACACACTTCATAACAGATAAAATGACAGGTGATGGAACTATTGTAAGTCCATCAAAAACTGGGTCACAATTAATGTTATCAAATATTTTAAATAAAACTCAAAATCTTATGGTTCGGATGCAAGAATTGTTCCCACACGGCATCGACACATACCCGAAGTTGTAGCAATGGCTCACCTCATTACATAATTAAGGTTGATTAGCGTTTCGATAATGCGTGACCTTTAGGCAATTATAAATACCAACAAAATGTCGAAGAATAGAATAATATGCACCCTAGTCTCTTAAATTATAGTTAAACCACGATAAAAATGCAGAATTAGGAGTCCATTAGATGAACTTAGAGTTGAGTTGCATTGAAATACGTCGATAAAATCAGCTGTGCAAAAAGAGAAGGACATCGCCAGCATTCACCATTACCGGCATGTACCTGCTTTTTTTACTAGCTTTAACCTCACTACTAATATCCTGTTTTTTTTACTTTCTATAGCATGATGTACTGCATTTTCTCTAGCATAATAACCACGAGAGTTCCTCGTTATGAACTTATTTTAACATGCGTCACAACTTTTTCGTGTTCACTATTGTATTTTTCATAAAAGGAGTAAGAATATGGGAATAATCGATGGGCGTTCAATCTCAAGATTGGTTGACTGTAGCCCTCCTACCTTTCCTATCTAATGCTGATTCCCTTTCTCCCTGCTTTCCTATTTCTTTGGTCCATGTATTCACCCCTTTTCCTTCCTCATGGGACATTTCCCTGTTTTCCCTTCAAGTATATTCTTCACAAACCCATTGCGCCTCAGGGTGAGCCCAATTCATCTGGTTCTTCTTTTCCGTATGGTATTCCATATGGCCCTTTCCTCATCTATTCTTCTGTATACTTCTGTATTCTTATTTTTCCCGTCCATTTGATCTTCAGCATCTCCTCCAATACGAAGTTGCGAATGGTTCTAATCTTTTCAGGTCTGCTTTGCCTACGGTCCATGTTTCCGATCCATAGAGTGCCACACTCTACAAGAACGTTAATACATACTGTTTCCTCGTTCGTAGCCCTATCTACACAGAACACCGTAGTTGCCTATTCATCATGAACGCTTTCTTAACTTGGGTTATTGGACGCTTGATGTCCGTTGTACTTCTTCCGTCTTTCCGTTGTACTACTTACGAGGTAGATGAAGAAATCACTGGTTCTAATTTCTCTCCTCCTAGTGTGAATTTTGTATTCAATCTCTCTCTCTTCCCCATACTAGAATTATGGTATTCTTCATATTTATTTTCATGTTATGATCTTGAGGAACTTGGTTCTTTGTGTTTTATTCATCCAACCATCAAACTATCAACTTTACATTTTATTTTATTTAAGTTCTATGAGTGTTTCAGACTATTATCATAAACTTCAAGAATAATAGAACTCAAATCTTCAAATAAAATTATTTATAAAACAGTTTTATTGTTTTAATAACATTTTTCTGAATTACCTATGTCTTATTCTGATATCAGGAGGAAAAAGTGTGGATTTTCACCAACTAACTCATAGCTTTTCCAAAAGTTTTTACTACTGGATATGTAATTAATAGTGTTTGATTGCCCCAAGAGCAGGGGTTACATTCATTCTGTAAATGCAAGACCAAAAAGTTGGATAAACGTTTCTTGGAGTTATTTATCGCGTCCTTTTTAATGTAACGTAAGTAGTCCTCTATTGAACATGAATGTTATTAATAATAATTAAATTAACATAACGGATACATAGCACAAGATACTTTCCCTGGAGATGCACAATACAACATGATCTAAATTGATATTTTTTCTTTAAATTGAGTGAAAAACAAAAGTTTAGTCACCAGTAAATATGAATGTGTTAGTCACCATGGACCACCTGCTTTGATTTTTAAGGACTTGCTTGCAACAATTAAGTAGGGTAAAAAACAGTGACCACTTTCTATTTACTCTAATGCACTGCTAACTTCGCAACACAATGACTCGGTTGCTTCCCACGTACTTCAGACCCTGCGAACTAGGCAGCGCACTTCAAACAGATCGGGAGCACAACAAATGTGCGTGTATTAATATGCATACTGATATGTACAGAATTGAATTAATAGTAGTGAGTGCATCAGGAAAAAAGAACTCCTATTATATCATCCGCGATTAGTTTTGAATTGCTTCGTGGGAAAAGCTTATCATTTAAGCGAGTAATTTTACCAAATTTGTTTACCATTTAAAAAATATTCGGCCATGGCTAATGTATACCTACAGAATATCACCAACCGGCAGTTTACCGAACGTTTCCCAGCTCATATCGTTCTATTTATCGTATTTAACTTGCAATGTTGTGTTCCGATCTGCGCTAATTTCCACACACTGAAAGGAAAGCTCCAAAAGACTCAACGCTAAACAATTCAATGCTAAAATTTACAGGAGATATTGGGCGTCAGAAAATTAGTGCAATTTATTGCACATAGCTGTAATCATATTTGCTTCGTCCAAACAGAACGCAATTCCATAACGTTCCGCCAGATATGGCAGAGAGAGAGAGAGACTTGTGAGAGAGAAATATGTAGTACGAAATACGAGGCAATTATGTGACCTCTAAGCCTTAACACTTCACTGATTACATTGGTTATTTTTTAAAGCATTAGGAATATTTTTCCGAATAATAAACTGAATACCAGAGCTGGGAAATATATTTTCAAAAAAGGAAGCTTCATGACGTCAAAATAGGGCGGGAACAACTAAATTACATGTATTCCTGGCATTAAATTACATTTAAACATGTACTACGTAACATGTAGATACATTAAGCCAACTTAAGACTCTGAAAATAAAATACACTGAGCGGAAATAAATATTAAAGGCAACATCAATGAGTCTAAAAATAGCTATATTTTAGCCCATAACATCAATAAAGTAGAGACTCATTTGAAATCGGTTTGAACGGTTTGTTTTAAAATCCTGAGAAAATGGTATTCTAAATATACATAATGCCCTACAAGCCATCTCAAGAGTGTGTGGCTGGGGGTGAGTTATCACCTACATGCACTACACTATACCCTAATAAAGTTAATGAAACTACGACTATTTATGCATTAGCAAGATACAAGATAGAGACCCAAAAGTCATACAGGAAGCATGAGAAACCTTACGACAAATACTACGTAGTAGTACAGATTAAGAAATAGACATTAAGGATCAAATAAAGTAATTAGCACCACAACCTAATGACAAACCTAGTTAAAAGTCTAATTGGCTGCTGTTTATGGAGAGAATTATTTCATCACTGGCCACCGCATGTTTTGAAAAATACACAAAAATAATTTCCTCACGCGTCTCCCGGAAATATCATCCACTTACGAAAAACAGGTTAATATAAGTTATAAAAAATATCCAAGGCAAACTATGAGGATACCGGTACTATCCACGGTCTTACCTACCTTTACGGAGTCACCCGCAAGTGCAATTAAGTTCGTAAGTCTAGAAAGGAAAAATCATTCGCCTTAAACGGGACTCGAACCCAGATACTTCGGTTTCGTGCCGAGTGCAGCATGAAGGATATCAAAGGATCCGCGTTTGATTTCTAGTCTAGGCGAATGATTTCTCCTGTGGAATCCAACCCTAATCAAGGCGCCGATAAGGCGTTTTTATAGCTAAACAATTCGTGGGTGACAAACAGCAAATTCCATGATGAATCACTATTATAATCTACAACTGAAAAATGCAAAGTAGAAAGATAGGCAGGCACCTGATTTGAAAGATAGCCTACTGGGATGAAATAAGCATGGCATTGACTGTGGTTGGTACCCGCACATGATCCGTACCAAACATTTCTGGCACTCACAGAGGAGTGAGCACAAAAGGACCGAAGAAATAAAAATAAACCCGCCCATTGGGGATTGGAGGAGTAGGCATTCTCAGGGGGTGATAGAAGGGTTTGGAAGGCGGATGGAGTCAGTCCTTCGGAGCAACCATCGTCCCATTTCTCACCACCAGATAGCGCCACTCGTCTCGGGGACTACTACGTGTGGAAGGAACGGGTCACTCGGGTACCGGGCCGCGGAAGAAGAGAAAAAAACACGGTCACATTGATTCCATCCACGGCAACTGTAGCCACCACCGCTTTCCCAAAGTCAGCTTGCCGAGTTGTTGAGCCGCCGGAGATACCGCCGACGGCTCCGGCCCGAATCGGTTTCTGAATTTTGCAGGGGACGGCCGGAGAGGAAAAGGGAGGTAGGGAAAAAATATAAAGTTTTTCCCCCTTCTCCCGATAAGCTGAAGGTTTCCTTAAAGGGGAACGTGCGACAACGAACGGAGCCGGTCCAAAATGGTGCCATTTTTTTACACACACACACACACGTGAAGGTTTCGGCCAAAAACTGAGGAAAGCGATTCCTACGTCGCGGATATTGGTTTTTCTGGGGTGCGTCGAAGAGATTCATTGCGATCAATTGGAGTGCCCCAATGCAGTTGGGGGTTGGTTGTTCTCCCGAGTTCATTCCATAACTTCTACGGATTCTAATCTCTGAACAGTGTGTGTTTCTCGAACTAAAAAAGTAATCTCGGTATGGGTCCGATCGTCATCTGTTATGTACGACCCCGCGTCGATATTTGTACATTTCTCCTCGTGCTGTTGCAGCCAAGTGGAAATAGGCCAAATCGAGAGCTGCTCGCGCTAAAACGATGAAAAAATGATTGTTTATCCCTTTCTGATCTGAATTTTTTATGCGGGTGACCAGGTTTTTTTAAAGTCAGTTTTGGTTTTAGGTGTAAGAAAACCAAAATTAAATATTTAAAAAAATATATTTAATCCTACGCTAGATAATAAGAGGAGAGTTCGAATTATTACTCACGTGGTATGGGCTATGGCATCGAACTCTATAATGATTCCATTTGGAATCACCCGGTCAAAGTGGGTTGAAAAGTCTCTGTACGCTAATGCGTAAATGAATGATCACAAATGAACTAATTTAGAAAGGAGACCTTGCGCAATTGTAACAGTTTTTTTATGAAATATGTCTCTTAATCTGAGGAATATCTTTCTACTGCTGGATATCATACTAAAAATTAGATGGTAACAAATTAAACGTACCTCAAAAAAGGAAGGTCATAGTTCAAAAAATGGCTAGGCTTATAAGTATCAGCAAAAATAAATATATTTGTTTTACAAGAATCATTAAGCCAGCAAGTCCTCTACCCACTAATTACAATCACCACGATAATATTTCCTTGGATAAATAGATTACATTATAGGTTTGGCCTTCTCCTAAGATTATTAAATTAACCACTATATAAAGATAGATAATATCCATTTATTTTATATAAAAATATAATATCCATTTTATTACTACCCACCAAAGGAAACTTTTCACAAGTTTTTCACGTAGTACGCTGTGCAATTGAACTGTACCACTGGAACGTTCCTATCGAACCTCAGTGGTAGTTACAGAACCTGGAAATGCAAACAGCATTTCGGCGCATTCTATACAAGTCATGATAGATATAAAATAAATAAATAATTAACTCCAGAATTTCATAACAGAACTATCGGGAGCTCTCTGTACATAAGATACCATTCAGTGCATTGCGTATGACGTTTTGGGGGGATAAAGATGGGATTCATTGTCTGATGGGGGTCATAGGGGGTATAATGGTCCGTGATCACCTTACGTAAGGTTTTTGTTACATCTAAGAACGTATTTGAGTCACTTTTTCCATTATCGCCCGACAAAAAATACATACATACTGCATAGTCTAAATTATCAAGCTAAGTACATTAAAATAAACATGCGCCAGTACTTACAAGGAATATAAGGTTTACTTTTGCAATAACTTATCTCTGTGGATCACTCTTTTTTACTAAATTTTTATAGCAATTTGTTTTATCTTTGCACAACACCACTATGTCAATTCTATTTTTATGTAATAGTTCCAGGTGGATATACCTACAATCCTTTTCACCATATCTTTATTAACTTTTGACTTTCACTAGTACTGATCAGTCTACGAATTACAGAAAACAAATAAAATCGTTGAATTTTAATACCACGAAATCCTCAGTCAAGTAATTCTTGAAAATCACTCCGCCAGTACTAAGGCAATTAATATCAACCCTTGAGTAGAACTATACCACTGATATTTATGTGCCTGAGTGTTGTGCATAATCAATTCTCCGCTAACGGCTTTAAAGATTTAAAACTCGACGGAAACAGTCCCTACTCCATTTCTGAGAAAACAACTTGCCGAAAACATCTTACATCTTAGAGACGTGACTGTTTCAGTTGTCTCGGACTTAGCGCTTGTCTGCTACTGGTGATTTAGAACAACTTAATTTCCTGCCCACGAGATTTATTCCAGGGCTAAGACGGCCAAACTGTAAAAGACAGCACAAAGTCCAAGGATGAGTTTCCCTGAAATATTTTCAACGGCGCTTAAGTTTTTACCCTGATATAAACTACCATTTCTCTCCCAAAAAGTAGAGGCAATGCGTTTACTTAAAAAAAGAATGCCTTCCACATCTAAAACTCTAGACTGTTCCTCAAAACGATGCAAAAGTACTTCTCTTAGCGAGTTTTTTGTGGCACAAAATCACAATGAATCCAGTATTTTAACCACAATATGGGATTCCACCTGATTAAATTTTTTGCAGCAAGACTATATGCCCTATGCTTAATAATGTGTTTGACTCTACACACCTCATCCATTGTGGATGTAACATCTCCGCAGTTTTAAACCCTGTTCCAACTCTATTGCATACTTGACACAAAGAGACTTATGAATAAATAAACGCATGAATGACTGATTTAAACGGTAAAAAACAAACTTCAAAGTATATTTTAAAAGTTAGCCAAAATATGTAATTTAATTCAGAAAATTCTTTCTTGAAGATGAATATTTCCAATTCTTCAAGCGAGAAGTGGAATACTTTTTATCATGATTTACTATCATAATTCTAACTAAATGGCAAGTTCTGTGTGAAACGGTCGACACACATTTACCTTTATTGAGATACAAATTAAGGAGCTACTGTTAATCCTTTACAAAAAGTCCAATAATAATTGTTTCCGCAAATAGAAGTAGACAGTGGCAAATTAAAATATTCCTAAATATTGGCGTGCACTCAATGACTCCACTCGAAATGAAAGTTGCTATGGGGTCGTATGTTATTAAATATAATTTTCATGCAATATTTTAGCGTATGATAATACTTTGAAAACCGGTCGAAGCATTATCAATTCAAAGAATAACGATAATTTGCCTACCATGAAATGCATGCAATAGACGGTAGTATTGGGGACTTAAAAAACTATCTTTAATTTCTCGGGAGAAATAGCCATAACCTTGGGTGATAACATTTCTGCCATATGTAGTAGTTATCATAAAAATGGATAAAATAATAGTTTCTCGAATTAATGAGGTTTCATTGCGAGATAAGTAAGCATTTTGGATACTATTTTTCAGCATTGCACATCAACTCAGAGGTAACTTCGTAATATTTCGTTGGATGCAAAATAATAAGCTTTTCAAACCCATATCTATTATCTATTAATGTAAATAATAATATGTCATAAATAATCTTTTAAAAACCACGCTTATATTCAAATGTACAACAAGTGCCTCCGTAAAGGATTCAATGGCATTAAAAGGACGCACTGAGAGCCAGAGCCTCAGTATGATTCCATACAACATAACCAACTCAGTATGATTCCATTATTTATTGCTCTCACCGACCAATGTATCGGCATATTATGCCATTATCAAGACATAATGGCATAATATTTGGGACAGGTGGAGGAATTAAGTGTGGAATCATTCCAATTTACTTATTTCAATATGAAAAAAATCAAAGATTTCCACTGGGTAAAGCCGGAGACTGTGTCTCATATCTACTTCTATTGCCACCTTGAGGAGACTTCGAGTTTCAAATAAAGAAATTTGGGCCTATGCAGCTCCACTAAAGTCTTACTTGTTTGCCATGTACTTTAAGGAGGCGCACTCGATACGCTATCATGAAGTAAATGTCATGGGTTCCCTACTGCCAAGAGAACAGTGTGATTTAGCCAAGTTAGAGCCGCTTAAACACTCAATTATATCAACGTACTTGCTTTATAGAGAACGGTGTAATGGGGCAAGAAAGGGTCGTTTAAAACCCCAATTACATCCACGTATTTATCATGTAGATATATGTGCTATGCAGCCAAATAAGGGACGCTTAAGCACCCAATAAAATCCACATACATTTTATATCAATAAAGCAAAGGCATTGAAGCGGAGTGATGAGAGTGGCAGTATCTGAAAATTTAACTTCCGTATATGGAATAATACCTAGATTTCGGCTAAGCAATAATTTTCTTAGAAGATATGAAAATGAGAGTTAAACTTCCATGCGACGCAGATTTAAATTTTCAAAACTCTCGTAATTTTGGTCATAATACTATAGGTCATGCAACCGATAGGAGACCCGAGTGTGTTAGAATGGTAAATAGGCGATTACCCAGAAGGCCACGCACAACACTGTGGGGTAAATAATTTGAGGTAAACAATCGTTGCTCGGAAATTTCTCACACCGAAATTTTAGATTTATCGAACAGTTATCGCAAAAATTTCCATGTCATTCGGAGTCCCAACTCTGCAATTTAGCATCAATTTGTACCACGAGGTAAGTTTGAGAGTTTAACCCAAATCCGACGATAACTCGAACTTCCTCGATTTTATTGTTACATGATAAGTTTCCGCCAACAGCACGACAATTGTGGCTAGCGAAAATTAATCGCACATTGATTTGAGATACAATCGCTCAAAAAGTTTGGAATACATTCGTGACACACAGGGAATCTGAATTACTTGTGTTCGACAAAGTGGAGCGCCTCAGGTATCCAAATGGGACGGCACGAATTTGCACGAGTAATAACCACCGAATATTTCATTATGGGTTATGAAGTCTAAATTCGTGCAAATACAGGTATACAGAAATGGTAATATCTACAGTTGCAATAGAATATCCCCTTATCGAACTCAGACAAAAAACAACTAATCGAGTGGGCTTAGTGGTGACGATAACCGGAGCTTGGAGAGGTTTTATTGCTAAAAACGAATATTTTTGTTTCATTTTATTTGAGACGTACATATTTTCATTATTTTCAGCCAGAGTTATGGAAAAATTGTACTACTAAAGTTCGCCCAAGATAATAGCGCAGTTGACAGAAATCTAGCCAATCAGTAAACACTTCCAACGCCGGCTGTTTGGGGAAGGGAATCACGTGACCGAAGAATCCATTATGGTGGTCTTTGTTTAAATCATAAAATTACTTTTAAAAAGTTTCATTTTCATTACTTTCTAAGCTAAATCAATATATTTCAACTGCTCTATTATCTTGGGCGGGCACTAAACATTAGTTTGACATGAAAATCGCCAATTCATGAACCGTGCAAGTTGAACTAATTTAATCCCTCCCAAATTCGTTTTTAGTGAATATCGCAACGTAGATTGACTTGTTAACACACCCGACCCAAAATTTGGATATTAAAGTTTGAATCTTGGTCAGTTAATGTGATATTTTGAGGCAACACACATATATCCCCACCCACTGAATGTGTTAGGCTAGCCTCGGCGGCGGCGGCGAGGTTAAATCCTTGTCTACCAGCCCAGTGGTCGAGTGTCAAAGTTCCACTGGGATGTATTTAGGGCATGTGATAGTCCGTTCTATTTGTCAATGATATCCGATGCTAAAGGCTTTACGTGCTGTTTTTCAGGGTCAATGGAAAATAAATTACATCTTGGATCCGCGCGCGAGGCATCATACGGTATCATTTGACCAATTGCAATGAATTGTCAAAAGGTTTTTCTACCAATGTCTACATCATAATTGTGGTTTACTATGAAAAGTACCGTTTCAAAGTTTCTATAAAGAGAAAATATTTTTTTTAATGCATTAAAAAGTATGAAATGTTCATTTTTACATACATGATTAGAGATATTTTCATACATGGAATCTACATCGACGCTATACTTATTCACTTGTGCTTCACTCAAAAAATATTTATTCCTCTAAAGGTAGAATTAATTTCAACTCTAAATAAAAATAAAAGTGTGAAGGTAGTACCGTCAAGTATCAATTTTCGTTGGGATAATGCAATACTCAGGTGGAAACTAACTGCTCTCGTGGTATTTTTTCACTCCACGGCGAGTTATTTCTAAACTATTTTTTAAACGTAAGCAGTTTTATCCCGGATAGAGTATTTAAAACTACCCTACTTAGCTACGGATACCAAAGTGGTCGTTAATCCATCGTGTTTGACGGTGGAAGTCATAGAATTTTCCCCTTTTTCTCTTTCAGGTTTTTTTTCAAATCAAAGAAAAATGTTGTAAAGACATTAACCCACATCCGGAACTCGTCCACGGAACTTTGCGACGCGAATTGTACGGAGCGTAAACTCCCACCGCACGAGAAAACCTCGGCTTGGCAAGAAATTTTGACGAGCGAGACTCAAGCGTACGGCTCACTTATGTCAGATGACTCGGAATGGCTGTAGTATTTTCCTCACGGTGGAGGGAGCTAGTTTCTACCAACTCCTACCAACGAATCCATGCTGCAGCGGAAGGTGACTATGACATGTCTCACGCAAAAGATGCGCCAGTACGAAACTGCCTTTACAAAACCCTAGCCCTACCGGTAGTGTGATTTCATAGAAATGTGGCTGAGATCTCAAGTCTCCACCCAATCTGATCCCATATCCCCATTATTGTTCCATTTTCTATGAAGAGTTGTGATTGCAACAATCCAGAGGATTTAAGAACTCCCGTAGTCCGTATCGGCGTAACAAAGTCACCATTCGAGTTTTTGGTGGACAAACTAACCTCCTAGACTATAGCAGCCGTGTTCATGCATTTCAATTTCAATCCGGCTTAGACTCAGCCCTAAAGGTTAGGCTCAGTCCTAGTTTTGGCGGGGATTCGAATTGGACTATAAGTTTGTATTCAAACCCGCCACGAGTTTAAACTAAAACCCTAACCTTATCCAATAGTAGGCCCGTCATAAAAAAAAATTCAGTGCGATATCTTTACCTTAAAAAAATTATAAATAAATCCGAAGGTTTACTATTTCCATGGTTAAGGGGATTAGATACTTTACTATAATGAAAATGGAAATACGCTAAAATGATACAGGATTTGTCAATTTAGATGTGATGGAGGGTGGTAAATTTGGGCAGACTGCGGAGATCTGGCGTAAAACAGCAGCCCGCCGGGAGAGATACACGGCATCCGCCTTGGGTATAATGATTAAAAAAATTCTATGAAACCTACTTTCTCGAGAAATGATTGAATTCATTGGTAAATTATCACTGCATGCGTAATAAGTTAGTTGGTTTTCTTATCACTCACAATTACCGAGTACTTATCCATTAAATATGGCATACATTTAGTAAATTTATTGAACTTTTATATCCAACAGGACTAGTATCGAATTAAAAAACAACATTAACTCATTTCTCCACTTTTTTAGCTCTGACTGGGAAAAACATATTTTTTTAAATCTAAATCCTAGCAGTCTGAAAACCCCTTTTCTGGCGTAGTACCCTCCCCTTTAAATAACTACAGACGCATGCTATCATTCATACCTGAGCTAATGATCAGCAATAAAATAATTCTAGTGAGAAATTATCAGACTTTCACACATATCATAAGTAAATTATAATAATGGCAAGCTATTCGTCACGCAGTGACACCCATGAACGGATGATAAACCTACCACCAAAGTGAAGACACTCGCCTTGAAATATTTAATTTGAGTAACAATTACATCATGTCTCCCAAAATTCGGGTTGAGAGGATTAATTGGCTAACACCCTACCGGTAAATGACTGATCGTGGTTTTAAGTTTGATAATGTCAGATGATTTTCACAGAATAATTTTCAAAGTCATAACGTCATAAGTACTGTTATTTCACATATCTCTAGTTCATTTGGCAATGCCGAAAATTAGTATTAAATATGGACAAATATGTTAAACTAAGGAATTATCAATTACAGCATAAATACATCATTTTATGTATAAACTGTTGTCAGTAGAAAATAAATCAAAAAATATTGTGAGAGGTAAATGGTTAGCGTTCTCAGGAATGGTTAGATATGATCGTGCTACAGATTAAATATAAGTTGCTCACGTTTAAAGATCTACCAAGCGATTGCATGACCTTAAGGATCTACCATACTCAAGGCCACACGAACGGACGTATGTTTCAGATTCTAGGCGTAGATTCAGATATGCGCCAATAGATGGCAAGTGAGCTCCCATATACGTCCTCCACTAACTGTCACATGGCGCGGGCGTATGCATTTTTCAAAATACACACAATACAAGGGAAACTGTTCAGTAGCAGCTCCGCCTGCTTCACCAAAAATGTTGTATACAAATAAATCTCTGACATTTAGATATTTTATATTGTTTACCATTGTTAAATAGCATGTTATTTTAGTTCAAAATAAAAACCGCACATTAATTTCTGTTTCATTATCTACTTACTATTTTCATTACTTTTTGGCTTTTTCGCCAATTTTTTAGCCTGTTTCCGCAGGCTTTTTAACTAGTATGAAATAATTTGGCCTTCCTAGGTGAATGGTTTTAAATTTTTCGTGAAGAGGCGTCGTCCTCTCCTTGATTCACTTCCCTCACTATGAAATATGTATAACAAATTAATTATAATGAATCAATTTATCAATAAGTCAATATAAGACTGAAGACCCGGCTCATTAAATGAGACTAATATAATTTAAAAAGTTTATCCAATGAATGCGCGGTTGACCTGTGGTATACTTTCAGCCGTGAAATCTAGTAAAAAAATCACTAAGGATAAGGCAGTTATTGAAGACTAGGTGCCAATGCAACTAGTAATCAAATTTTGAATTGATTCGAGTACGAATAAAGTAAGTAGTTACAAAATTATCGGATGATTTGCAGCAAAACAAATGCTGTATGTAGTATGTAATTCAATTTAGAGAAGAAAAATGGATATTTCATTTAAATGTCCCCAAAATATTCATGTCTTTCAAGTTACGTCAAGTTTAAAACCTGTTATGCATTTAGTCAAAAAAGAAAGCATTATTAACTAGGAATTATATGACCTCAATGCATGACCACGACTTTATAAAAGGGCGAAAAAATAAAAGATCATATCCCTAAAAAGTGATGCTTCGGTGAATACCAAAGGAAATTCCAACAGAAGACGGCACACATGCTAAGATCACGTAATTGCACCAAATTACGCGGAGAGAGCTCTCTTGAAATTTCCACTCCAAATTTCAGCCTCCCCCATCCCCCTTTAAAAATAATCCAATCCAGGTTGGATGGAGGCTTTTAAAAACGGAGCGTTTGGAGATATGATTGGATGCGTCAGAAGGATTTAGCCTTCTTTCCGAGTTTCTTTTAAATCCCCCACACCACTTCAACCACTAGAGAGAGAACCGTAGCGGAATTCCGGGTCTCGAGGAGTTATGTTTAGGGGGGATGAGTCAAGGGGATGGTGGGCAGGCAGATAGGGGTGCACAAGGGGGGAAGGTTGGAATGGGATGAAGAGGGGGAGGGAATAAAAAAAGCAGCACGAAGAAAAGGAGATTTAGGTTCGATGAAGAATCCTCCGCCCCTCAAACCCTCGGCCATTCGTGGACAGAGGAGGAGAAGGAGAAAACCGTGTTTCATCTCCCACGCCACCGCCACAAGAGAGAGAGAGAGAGTGAGAGAGAGAGAGTGGAAAAAATAACGACGGCTGGCTGGCTATCCATCTTCCGGCCGGAAAAAAACCGGATCTTTGATCCCACTCATACCACCCAACTCCCTTGGTTCGGTGTTTCCGGGCAAAGATTCTTCCCCCTCCCGATCCAGGAAATTTTAAAGATATCTCGTTCCCAAATCCTAAGCACACTTTGCCGGGTATTCGGAAAAAAGCATTATTTTTTAACTAAAAAAGTCAAATGCTTGATACTTTTCAATTATGTTTTGATATTAAGCCAATTTTCGTCGATTTATGGCAACGTCAAATCTAGAATATACTTGTTTATTATCTAGAACCACCACTAGAACCACTAGAACCGCCGTGGGGTCATTTTGACCCCTGCGGCTTTGTATATTTGATTGCTGCTCTAAGAGTTTTTTATATTGTACCATCATACTTTATGACTTTTAATATTTTTATAAGTATAATCGAATGCTGTTCGAGAGAAAGATATATATTTGCAATTTTTTGAAGTACAACACCGATACCCCTCGGATCGCCAAGTGGTCAAAATGACCCCTAAGTCATTTTATCATATTTTTTCCAAATTGCCGACTATGTTGTAGGTGTTATTATTGAAGAGTACTAAGTATCGTTTCTCCTTTCCTTTCTACCTCTACTGACTAGGTTCGGTGAAGATAAGAGTCAGAAGTCTAGACCTCTAGAGCAGTGAAGATATGAGTCAGCGGGTGATAGCTTGTGTAGACCTTCGGTTACTTGCTGCCGAACCTTGTCTCCGTTCTACTCTCTGCCCGTCCACGCTAGTTGTTTTACAAAGAATATAAATGATCTCTGCTCTTTACAAGCGCCGATTTTAGACGCCCTCTAGATGTAGACCTTTGCACTCACCACATCCTTCCCTCCGACGCTATACAACAGCAAGGTTGAGCCTGTGTAGTGCTTTCCCTATTTGCGCCGAATAGGTCGTGATTATTGTCAGTATAAATTTTATATAAAGCGTAAGATGGCTCGGAACAGAGTATTGAAGGAAAATGATATATTTGCAATTCCTCACGTCATACCGAGTGATGAATCAGATGGAAGTGCACTAGAAACACATTCAGATGAAGATTTTTTATATCAAGAGAGCGACGAATCGGATGGCAACACAGAATCTACGACTGCGGTTGACGAAGAAACTAAAAAAACAAGAGACAGCGATGCATAGGTTAGTAGTTGAACATCTTTCCTAGGCCTTCTTGTGCACAGTAGAGAAGGAGTTCGAGTCACATCTTTTTGTTTATTTCCGTCATTTTTTGATTCTCTTTCTCCTTTTGTGTATTCTTGTATTTCAAATGTTATCTTCTAATACGCTCTCCTCCTTCCACATTATATCTTTTTCGTTCCGTTTTCCGTTTTAAACTTTGTTATTCCCTCTTTCTTTATTTATTTATGTTTTAGTTTTATTTATGTTTTGTTTCCTCCAACTTGTGTTTAGGTCGCCCTCCTAGAAATTCAGAAGACCACTCGGCAAACCCAGCAATGAGACAGTCCAAGAGTAAAAGAAAGAGAGGAACTCGTCGGAAAGAAAAAGGAGGACCAACCGTTCATCGTGGTGAAGGTAAGGGAAAATTTCCAAAAATTACCAAAATATGGAAAAAATAAAAATGATGAGAGCAAAATTCCTTTTCTCAGATCATATTTTTATTATAGGTGATACTGATTTAGAATCCGGAAACGATGAGGGTTATGAAGAAACGCTGATTGCACCAGACGGATCGAATTGGACACGTATCAATGCTGGATCAACGCCTGGAAGACGATCAGCTCAAAATGTGATGCGGGAGGCGCCTGGCCCAACGCCGCATGCAAGGCGGAACATCTCCGAGGGAAGCCTCACGTCAGCGTGGAATCTGTTTGTGGATAACCAGTTACTGGATTACATAGGAAAATGGACGTCTGCGGAGGCCCGTCGGGTCACGGGAGACGATGGCTGGTTTTTGTCCTCTACGGAGCTTTCATCGCCATTTTATAAATACGGGGTGCATCCGGTGCGAAGAAATTCGATCTGGATTCTTTGTGGTCGAAAAAGTGGGGATTGAAATTCGTGAAGTCAACGATGAGACAAAATCGATTCCGCGAGATTATGAAATTCATTCGCTTTGATAATAAAACGACAAGGTCACAAAGACTTCAAGTTGACAAGTTCGCCCTTGTGTCATTTGTGTGGAATAGATTCATTGAGAATTGCAGAAATTGCATCGTCCCGGGAGAAAATATAACCGTAGACGAGCAACTTTTCCCCTCGAATGCCAGATGTCCATTTGCGCAGTTTATGCCGAAAAAGGCAGACAAGTATGGGCAGACATTCTGGTTAGCAGCTGACGTGGAAACGCGGCACGTTCTGAACGCATTTCCATGCCTAGGAAAAGATGCAGAACGTCCGCCAGGAGTGGCCCTTTGTGAACATGTAGTCTTGAAATTGATGGAGTCGTATTTTGGATTGTGACGAAACGTAACCTCGGATAACGTTTTTACGTCCATGGAGCTGGCTAAAAAGCTAAAGAAGAAATCCACGAGTCTGGTTGGGGCAGTCAACCAAGGAAGACGTGAGGTACCGGTGGCGATGAAAATGGCCAAAGATTCCCTGTACACAACAAAAGTGTACCGAGCCGAAGATACAACGCTCACTGTTTACCAGGGGAAAAACGGAAAAATGTTATCATTTTGAGTACCCTGCATCCATCTGTACACGTAGAAAGCTCGGGAAAGAAAATGCCCGAGACTATCGACTTTTATAACAAGACGAAATTTGGAGTCGATGTCATAGATCAAATTGCGGGGCAGTACACCGTCAAAGCACCCGCGCGAAGATGGCCTGTACATACTTTTTACATTATTTTGGATTTGGCCGCGATAATTGCCTATGCTCTGTACAGGAAAGTAACAGGCGAAAGTCCGCGACGAAGAGAATTTATCAGAAAATTAGCGGAGGAACTACGCGATAAACACATTCCCAAAAAGAATACATCCGACTCAAGTGAGGAAGAAGAGGGGGAAGAGATCCAAGGACGCACACGTAAAAAAATGCCAGATTGGAAGGTGCAAATGTAATAAAACTGCAGATATATGTAGACCGTGCAAAAAAATCGTTTGCGGAACGTGCTGTGGTAAAGTCAGAAAAACCTGCCTGAATTGCATGTTGAAGTGCTCTGAAATTGTGATTGCAATTAATTTAAATTGTTTAAATAATAATAATAATAATAATTTATTAGTAAATACCAGGATTTTAAGGGCAAAGTTTGCACTCATGATTCGTCAAATTTATAAAACCATGCCAGGACTGCATGCAACTGTGTATCTAATTCACATTGGAATTCCATAAACATAAACAATAACTGTTTTTTAAATAATAAAAAATATAACAATAAAATATTTATTTTTTACATTGACTCTTGACACCAGAATATTATTAACTTAATTTTAGCCTTTAGTTATTCATGAAAATTGAAAGGGGTCATAATGACCGCTTGGCGGTCGGAGGGGTAGGGAGAATTCCGGCGGTTCTAGTGTTAAAGTAAATATATTATGTCCCTGACGTTGGCGTAAGTTGGCGACAAGCGTCGTGCTAATAAACCTTTTTAGAAAAGTACTATTAATTTTACTTATTCATGAATACGAAGCTATTTGATTTTGAAGTTCGTATTCCTCAACATTTAATCATCAAAGTAATCAACCGGTTAACGGAAGGTTTTAAAGGAAGTCAATAAAAATCCTCTAGATTTTAGGATATTGCAGGGCCCTATCTACTTTTAGTATTTTTTCCTTGATCTCAGCGTACGTCTGATCATTCTCCACCCCGTCAATAAAGCATATTCTCTTCCTTCCTCTTCCCCACTTTCCCAAGATCTTTCCCTTCATCATGGCCTTAATTACCCAAACGCTCCTCAATCTTTCATTAAACAGGACATGAATTTTATCGGGAAACAATGGTGTATGATGAAAAAAAATTACTTTACCCTACGTCATCGGGATTCCGGTGGATGACATCAAAGAACGGTATGACGCATTTCCTTGTAAAGAACAGTATTATTTCGTAGTTTTTCGTATTATCGTTTTCATACTTTCTTGAAGGCCATAAATACATTTGATCCCCTGCTGTCAAAGTACGTGTAAAGCTGAGAAGCGAGGCCGGACGGAGACGCCAGGCTACTGAGATGCCGTTTTAGATCACGTGACGAAATGTACATTATATACAATATTAAAATGTGAAAAATAAATTTCTTGTTCCCAAATCCCGAGTAAATGGATTCGGTTAGTCGGGAGAATCGCCCCTTGAACCCAGTACTATATTATGTAAAACCTTTAAGTCTAAAACTGCAAATATTTCGTACGATTCAAACGTATTGCATAAAAACGCGACTGGATGCTCGTTCTCCAATATAATCTGGCTATTATCTTCCGCCAAATAAAACCTAGACACCCCTAGGTTCAGTTTGTTCCGGGTGAAGACTTCCCGATCCAAGGAATTTTATAATATTCCCCGTTCTCTAATACAATTTGTCCAAGTAATCGCGAACATTGTTCCTTGTGCTCAATAATAATCATAAAAGTTCTTAAAATGAACTCTGGGCTAGCCTACCGCCACCGAGTGAGTCCATCGGATTGCGCATGGTGGGTCGACTTCTGGATATAGATGTCAGGCGGAACACAAGAAAACTGACTTCAATGGAAGTACCGAGCGCACCGATGATTCTATGTTCATCGCTTCTTGCATAGAATCGTTTTTGTTTTCGCATTAAATCCAGTTTTATCAAAAAAACTGACTGACTGACGAAGTATCAGGTGTTTTGGGTTGGAATTTCAAAAAAATGGAGACAGGAATTTCAATTTTCCACTGGTAAAATAGATTCATTGCAGGTTCCTAGGTCCCATTTTAATACATAATATTCAGGTAGTACACCGAAAACTAGGTCGAAAATGTATTTTACTAGTGGAGGATTCTGTTTCTATTATTACAATCCAAGCGAAGATCGGCTTCCAGATATTAAAAGTTATAGTTAATTGTATGTATGTAAAATTTATCTCGAAGAGGGCTCTAACAAATTTCATGAGACACAATTTCTTGAAGGTTTTAGGTACAAAATAATGTATTAGCCTAAGTATGATCTCCAGATAAATACATTCGGTTACCGAGTTTTAGATCAGAAAATATTTCCGGGCTAAATCATTAAAAAGTATGAGAATCATTGGGGACTTCAAAGTAGAATATTTCATTATTTTACGACTTAAAAATACATACGATAAAATACACTTTAGGCAATGATATCTAACTATACTTCGCAAGAGAGTTTTAATTGTACTATCCTAGCGTCTTATTTTTAGTTATCTACTGGTATTATCTATATCTATATTATATAACACTACGTTGGTGTTTTATCACTGTTTTCAAGATTAGCAGCACGGTTACGACCGTTGTTGCATTCAAGGTTTTGTGGTTACGCGTCTGTTTATTAACGAATAAGGACGACAAATGCCATAGCCGGAGAAATGAGCAATTGTTGGGCTTGCGACAACCTGATAATCAACGAACGACGTTCCGAAAATTAATTTGCGCAAAACGTTTGAATTCTTCTTCTCATCATTGACTGAAAAAAATAGCAATTCTATCGCAAATCGGCCCCCAGAAATTAGTCATTACTATTAGTGATCGATACACATTAAATACAAAGTATGTTGGTAAATCTGGATAATTCTCGGGAAATGCAAATTCCCGGTCTCGACTCCCGAAGGCTCCAAAATATCGTGAATTTGGAAACCCCAAAAAATCTAGCACACAGCTCACCCTCCGCCACCATCGTAACGGTAACCGTGAATTTTTTTATACGCCTGCCCTTTTTAAAATCATCCACACACTTTTCTCTTCCCCTGCTTAGCCTTCCCGCATCACTGGGCCTTTTAAAAAAGTTAATAAAACTGTATGTAAAAATTCCAAAAAAATAAGGGATTGAAAAGATTTTCCTCCCCTTTACAGCCCCTCCCCCCACTACGCCACCCCCACAGAGCAGCCCCAGTAAGGGGTCCTGTTTATCTCTCTCGCAGGTCGCCGCTGAAGCGATTCCTCCAGTTGGCTTTCGCCCAAAAAAGGGAAGGAGGGAATGGAAAGGAAAGGAACATAGAGGTTTGTGGAGGAGAGGGAGCTGCAGCGTTGGGAGGTTGGAGGTGGGGGAAAAAAAGGAGGGTTACTTTCCACCAGAACACACCCATTCTATCCCAAACCCTTTAGCTCACCCGACATACGAAGAAAGGGTAAAATGGGAGGGATACAGGAGATGGTTAGCCATCGGGGGAGGCGATTGACAACGGAGATCATTCACGACGTTCAGTTTTGGTGAATGGGTCGGTAAGGAACGGGCAATTTGAAGAATTATAAAGTGCGAAGATACAAAAATATGCATTTTATCCAATATCACAATTCGATTCTGTACCTTTCAAATTGTGATACCTAAGCCTGGTGTGTAAACTCTTCACGGGTACAAAAACCCTGATGATGGCGAACGACTTGTTCGTCTACATCAGGTCTTCTGAATGCTGCACGAGTCAAAATCGGCCGTTATTTATATCCAACAATCTGGATCAGGTGACTCCTGACTGGTTCGTTAGTCTGTTTGACCGTTGACTATTTCCCTCGCCTTCTCATTCATTTTTAATGCCATCGGTTATAGGTTTCCAGGCACTACTTAATTGGAAACCAGTGTCTCAGTTAAAATTTCTTTTTGGCCGATATGATGCCCATTACCTGGTTTAACACCCGTGAATACTTTATAAATGCACAAAAATGCAAGAGTTACAAAGAAAAATGCAAGAAATTCTTTTAATACTACGTAGAAGATTTTGAACTAGGCATTAGGGAACGGATCAATGAATTAGCTACGATATCCATCGACAAATAAAATCAAAGTATCATTGGCAGCTATTATGGTATTTTATTGTTCGAGGTAAAAATGACATTTTAAACCTCTAATTTCTGCAGTATATTTCCCTTCTTATATTCTCACCATATAATCTACCGCAGTATGTCAGGTTTCGTGAAATGTTATTGACGGCGAGTTTTGCGTCAGAAATAGATTTCCTTGGAACTTAACATAGAAGATCAAGTCTAAACTTTAACCAACGGCCTGACGAAATAATTTCTTCGCCTGAAAACCCATGATAATGCGTTAAACCTTCTATGAGGCTCACATTAACTAACAAAAAGTCTGCTCTAATACATAAGACCAGAACCCTCACTTTAAAAAAAAAGTTAACGAGATGACTGCATCATCTTGCGGTTAAGGTTAACCTAACATTATAAAACCATACCCTAGTGCAGTTGACCATTCTCGGTGCACAGATTTTTAATTTGAGGTTTTTAAATTTGACACAAATAGAGTAAAATAGAGGTGGGTCTTTCATTCATGCATCACGCCGATTCTTTTCTGGGTTGGCACATTTATAAGAGCATAACTAGTGGTGTACGATTGCACAGAACTGGCATCGTTTATATGATATCTTCTAACTCTAGGTAGCATACATCTACTGTTGTTGCTGAAATATCATCTCCTGACAATAATTTGCGTGATTTTGCTAATGCATTAATAATCGTTGTGTTATTAACCTTATTAGGGTATGGTGTAATGAATGTTAGCGAAAATTCAACCCCTGCTACGCACCCTTGACGTTGCTTGCTGGGGATTAAGTAGATATGGATACTAAAAATGATACCCATTTCCGTCGAGATGTGAATCCGAGGCATTCAGTTTGAGAAGTCAGTATTCCGGCCACCACACTCTAATTTGGGAGTTTGCGTAGGAGAAAGGGGTTTCAGGGTAGGGAGAAGGTGTTTGGTGGGGGAGGGTGAGTTGAAAAAAGTGGGCTGCTTTCTCAAAAAAAAATAACCCACCCCTTCCTCCTCACAGCCCTCGGCCCAGCTGAAAAGAAAGAACGGCCCACCCGGGACGAATGCTGGCTCTTCCTCCTCTGCTTTCCTTTTTTTCTTCTTCGCTGCTTCCTCGACTCCCCCCCTACATTGCAAAGGACGCACGGGCAGACGGCCGTATTTTACACCTCGGGTGGGACGGGTGAGTCAGGGGGGTTTCTGGGGGGGGGCGGGAGGGGAAGGAGAGAGAAAAAGGCGAAGGCTGGTGGTGGGAGCCAGACCTTCGTGAAAAGTTTCCCCCTTTAAGAAACCCCCTTTATTCCAACAAACTGAGGAAAAAGACAAAAGCCTCACAGCCTTAGCTCCCCGTTCTTCTTCTTCTCTCTTCCTCGCTACTCCCACAATTTTTATTTCTCTCGTTCTCCTTTTGCCTTTGCACGTTTCTATCCATTTTTCTTTTATCTCGATAGCCCTTCTTTCTCCCTTTCTTTCTTTTCCCGTTAATACTTTTTTCTTTGCTTTTCTTTCCAACTCTCATCCGCTCCTCAAAACGTCCTTTTAGCTCACCATCGCCCTTTTTAACTCCTAAACATTCCGACGGAGGCGTCACTTCTCTCTCACACCTTTTTCTCAGTTTCTGTCATTGTCCGGAGGAATCTTCTGCCCTTTTTCATTGTCCTGTACTCTCATACCCCTTCCCTACTTTACTTTCCTCATTCATCCCTTGTCCTTTCCCTTGCACATTTTCTCCATTTTCAGCTTTCTGTGCCCGATATCAGTCCTGGATTCCTTTTCTGTAACATCTATATGTTGAACTCACCATGGATTATCATCTAGCTTTGTCATAACTCAAACCCATGTATTTGAGCAATGATCTCTTCTGACTAATTATTTGGGTTACTTATTCACACTACCATTCGACCTTAATTCAACACGAATTATTCAGGGGTTTATGTAAACAAGATGTTATCGTCCTGTAGCAAAGGCGGAGGAAATCTCCACATTTCCGCTTTTGAGCGATTGACCTCTTAAATAACAGTTCTTTTTCGAGAGACACAATTGAACATGCTATTCAATCAAGCACAATGGCGTAAGAAGTAGCATCAATACGTTGGAAGAAGTCAGGAAAAAATCAATTGAGGTGACCGAGATTTGATTCTGGTTCCCTAAATTGCCGGTCATAAGTGACAGCTATATGATAATTCAATTAGAAATGTTCACGAGACTAATGAGAACAAGATGCCATCTGTGAACGTCTTCATTCTAGCACGGGCGGAGTAGAATTGCTTCATAAACCGCAGTCAATGAAGAATAAACCCGAATGAGTCACTTTTGAGCCATAAACGTATTAGAAAGTAATAAATTAGCGAAATAAATTGATGAACATTATTACCACTTGCGCGAACTGGTGGAAAAATACAAAATCAACACGTGTAAATCGCAAAAAAAAACTTATTCGAACGGGAAGTGCTTTCAATTCTTCGGGTGGCCCACTTCTAAATTCAAGACGAATTTCGATCGGCTGTAATAACAACTGGCCTGCAAACAAAGCAGTTCCTTGAGGAGTTAATTAGTGGAATTGCACACACTGAAAATATTCCGTTTACCTGTACAAAATTTAGTGACATCCGTTCGGGTTCTCATCCGGGTCAAACTGTGCATTTCTGCTGACGATGATCATTCAGCACTGATGAAGATCGATCAGTGAAACGTCGCGACGTTTCGCTGTTCAATCTTCCCCGTATTTACATGCATGGACGTATGTAAATAAAGAGTATGACCCAGAGGAGAACCTGAACAGACTTTACTGACAGCATACACCGGGAAAGCATCAGTGCTTTTTCATCCAAAATTCGATAGCTACCAGACATTGATTCAGGAACAGTCCAAACTCGAGAATGACAGACCAAAGCTTAAAAATTATTGTAACAGTTGAGTTAAGGTGACACTAGGTGATTTTACTATGTGCAATCGGCAAAACTATAAGGACTAGGACGGACCACACTTAAGACTCAATCAAGTTTAAGGTTCCGAGAAAAATTCATATCTCCCGAGTTTTAGATCAACATGGCGGATATTTTTATACCCAACCTACAACACTGCAAATGTAGGGCATACAAGAGCGAGAAAATAAGAGAAGCAATCGAACAAATAGTTACGAATTCTTCCCCCCCACACCATTCAAGACCCTAGTGGATTGAGATACAAATTCCACCAAATCACTGCTCACTCATCATCCCTTTCTTCCCCTAATTCTTTTTTTAATATACTTCCTTGTGATGGCTCATTTACTAATATTCATCTTCAACACGTCCTTGTGTCGGCTCGGAGGGAAGTAGTACGCAGATTCAGACGTATCAAATTTAGCGCGGGTAGTTCGATTTATTATTGTTCCTACATCCCCTTCCCGTCCATCCTTTGCTAGTCGGTTAGTGTTTGGGGAAAGCAACCGACTGCTGAGGTCATTAATGTCAGTAAGGACGTCAGTGGTGGGTTGGTCGGTAAACGTTAGCATATTTTGAGAATCCTCAACTGTATCCTACCTTGCGTGTGACCCGCGCCGCAGAGGCGTGTAGAGGGAGTTGTTAGGGCACCAGCAATGATAGGGAGGGCGAAATAGGTAAATTTAGAGGAGAAAAGACGGAGGTAAGTTGCCTGTTAATGATATATCTCAAGGGGATGAAATTTTCCATGAAAAAATCATTTGGCTCTCAATTGCCGTTCTGGTGTTAGCCAGTTACACCACGGAGACATCTTGACTAAAATCAAAATTCAGTGGGGGTGAAATTCGCTTTGAGTTAAGATGGCTTGATCCGGGTTCGAATCCCGGTAAAGCATATGATTTTTTCACGGCGAATTTCATCTTCATGGTTTATATGTCTTCACACCCGTTTGCGTCACTGCGTGCCACATCATTTTTGCATTTTCGCAGTGATTGTATGCTAACAGTTTGTCTTATGTTTATCTCACGATCTGTTCTTGTTATAATCACTAATGGTTCATGGAAAGAAGGAAGTTTTATACCTCTCAGTACGACAGTGTCCATCTTATTATGTCACTTTCATATGTTTACGAGATATACCGCAGGGTTAAAATGATATCCTCCGCGGAGAGTTTAAACTCGCCCTATCGGAATTTTACAAGTAATCTAAGCCCAGCGTGTAGCCTTCAAGTCTCCAACGGCTCCCTACCTTGTCCTTTCATCAGTTGGGTCATATTTTCTGTGGAACGGAGAATGGATGAAGAGAGACCCAGTGTCGGCAATGGAATCACCTTAACAAAATGCACCAAGACTAAACATTTTAACGTCCCATCCGACGGGACTGGAACTCAGTAAGTTCTCTCCCCATAGCACCCTATCAGGGATCGGGATTCCACTGAAAATTTGAGGATAGAATTACTTGGGTAGATCAAGTATATTTGAAGGAAACCACGGGGGAAAGTTTGTAACTTTTGTCACCCGTCGACAAACGTCAATTGTCTCCCTCGCGACTTAAATCGATGATACTGGCTAGTCTATGCTCCTCATTTTTATCTGCGATTGAAAATTGTAGAAAAATTGGAATCAAGCTTTTGATCTGATTAAATGGTTGTATGTTAAAAATAAGGGTTAATAGTCACTATGTTTTTAGTTTATACCATCAACAATGTTGACATTTGAGAAAAATAAGTCTTATTGACTCGCTGGCAATGATGAATGCCAACAATTGGCAAGTAGTACAGACTTGCTCCCCAGTTGTCAACATTAGCCTGCCCTAGGCAAGCAGTCGACAACCGATACGCGTTATGAGAGTACGTGTGCCACATTTTTTCATAGACTTTTCTCAGAATCCGGGAGCGTGACACCCCTTATTATTGATCTTTCTTAAGAAAATAAATAAGAATGCATAAATAAGAAGCGTATGAAGTATCGGAGGATTCTTTTAGTCGACCTTTCGTTTTTGTACCACCTACGAATTCTCCACGTGCCACCTGGTGGCACACGTGCCGTAGGTCGCCTAACGCTACCCTAGACGATATATATCGGTAGGGCCATCTATACTTTTATAAACATCATCAGGTCGTATCCTATCACACCATGCATGATGATGTTGAATCACAACGAAACTTTGGCAACGAAAAATAAAATGCATATACACGAAGTTCTTTATTGTTAAACGGATGGAGAATACGACACTTATTGTAGTTTTGCTACGTGAAACATGGTTAAAAGTAATCTCATGGTACAATTCCACTTAGGTTCTTTTTTCCGATCGATTTAAACGGACCTCCATCATTATCAAGGTGACATTGAACTAAGTTAGAGAATAAATCATTTTATAATTTTCCTCAATGCTTTAATATAACAGACCGGTTTCGATAACAAATATATTCATCCGAGTTCGATTACATGTTCAAGTACAGTTGGCACAATATATAGAACGAAATATGGGGGAGAGGTTAAAGGATCTTGGGGAGAAGGAATGGATTAGGTCGGTTATTCAAGGCAAGGACAGCGTACCCAAGGGAAGGCATAAAAAGGGCAAATATTAAAAGATAAGGGCCGAGCAACGGTAAAAATGGGGGACAATTTTGTGTAACAAAATCATTTAAAAGTCTATGGCTACACATTTAAAAACAGAAAAAAGTTTAAAATATTCTTTAAAAACCTAGCTTAACGCTTTTGTCAAAAAATATAAAATAGAAGGATTAAAATAAGAGGAGTTTTTAGACTCTAGCAGATCAGTTGTGTTGAAAGTTTGGAAAATACAAAGAGATTAATGCTTTAATTATGTCAGGATTCCACAAAGTGACTTCACCTACAATCAAGGTAAACTTAACTTAATTTATCCATGTGACATTGCAATTGCACATCTACGTTGAAATAGATCGTGATAAAGAACCTTAATGGAATTTTACCAAGTTCGTCCATGGTTTAACGTCCCATACGACGGAATAAATGCTACACTCAAAAGACTCTAGACATATCATCCAAGAACTGACCCAGATGAAAAATCTTCGACACTGCCGGGATTCAAACCGGGGCCCTGGGGATGAAAAACCTGAACGCTACTCACCACACCCGACTCTCCATCATCCACCCTTCCCTTTTCAACCCATTTTCAACTTACCGGCACGACTTCGTTCATTTCCTTTTTTTATTCCTTATTTCCCTTTTCCCATCCACATATTCCTTTCCGTCCACCTCCTCTCCACCCTTCCCATCCACCCTTTCCTTTTCCCTTTCCGTCCTCCTCCTCTCCACCCCCATTTCACCCCCTGGCCATGTGCTCTCTCCCTCACTCCCGTCAACATTTGCATTTCATCCCGCCTCACTACCTCCCCCTTTCTAGCCCCTGGGGTTTCGCCCGTCACCCCTTTCGGATTCCGGGGGGGTGTCGGCCTTCCCTGGGGGTGTAGAGGTGGAATGGAGGGTATGCACGGGCATGGGGAGGGGTGGCTGCTTGTGGGGGGACGAGGAAGAAGGAAAAGAAGGAGAAGAAGTAGAGCCGAGGAAAGCAAAGGGATAATATTCCCTGTTCACACGATGCGTTTCACCACTATACTTACGTGCTTACGCCCATGTCCTACGATACGAATTTCTCAAAGATTTTCTCCAACAACACGGCGTTATCCAGATATCGGCACTGGTGGCGGAGGGGTAAAGTCCTCGACTTCTTTCCCAGGTTTAAGGGTTCGAGTACCGCCTTATTGGATACCTATTTCACCATCCAGGGTATGGATTGGGCGCATCCGTTCCTGTTTATTAATTTTAGCACTCGCAGCGAACTGCCTCGTCGGCTGTTTTCGGGGAATGTTGAATATATATAATGTATTGCATTACGTATTTGTTTCTAAACATAAATGGGCAGACGAAAAATTCAGCCTGGACAGGGAATGGAACCACGGACCTTTTGCTTGATGGGCCAATGCGCAGGCCACCACGTAACCAACGCTCCCTGATACCGGAGGCAATTTAGGAATGATTTAAGGGAACCATAGTAGCATCTGTAGAGAATCACTCACTCAGTGATTCAACCCGAAGGTTGGTTTGGATAGTTGAGGGTAGACCTCACCCCGGACTAAGCCACAGGCGTGTGAATTTCACTCATTCAGGGTAGGGGGACCAGTTCCTTTCCCTGGGCCACCTCGCACTCAAAGGATTTTTTTGTTCGGGGGCGTCCAAAGGTTTCACCCGGATTTGAACCCGGGACCCTTTGATCATTCAACCCGACAGCTTAGCACTCTACCCACTAGGCCACCACGCTCCACCTGTAGAGAATGTTGAGTTATTATTTCGAAATCTCCTACCAGGTAGCATTATTTAGCCTTCCTTATATCTGAATGGTAGTTTCTCAAAGAACTCTTAAAAATATAGCGGTTACTGAAATCAGATTTGCGCACAACTTTTCCGGTTTTATCAGAGGTTTAAGGCTCTCATTTTTTTAATTTAAGCATTGCGGGAAAATAACACATTAATTTTGTTAATAACACACGATTGCTTATTAGGACGACCGCGGTTTCAACGCTAAAGCGTAATTTTCAAGACCAAAAGCGTCATTTCCAGTTCAATCTGGAACAAGAAGTCTACATTTTAATGTAACACTCTATGTATGGAATAAATTGTTCACAATTATCTCCAGATATCACATTGTGATATCACATCACAAGTGACCTACATTACACTGAAAATCTGACAACATGGAGATTCAAACCGAAGCATTGGTGATGGGGAACCAGTACGCAAGCGACCACACCACTCAGACTTCGGAAACGCAGTATTGCAGGAGATCTACATCCACTACGTACCAGCAAGCCACCGCAAAGGTGTATGGCACGTGGTGATTCCACACCAGGCATGCGATACTCGTCCCAGGTCAAGTCCAAACCCAGCACTCTCCCACGGCCGCCAGGGGCAGACCATAAGCCACTCAAAAGAACTACGCACGGCCAAAATAGAAAATAGTTCATTGCTACATTGATGAAAATTCTAACACACAGCACACTTATTAACAAACAACTACTGATTAGGATTTCTAATATTATTACTTCATGGATACCACTAGATACTTATTAACAACGAAAATAGTGGACGGAGAAAGTATATATTTGCATCCTTAAGTACTAATACTCAACATATTTCATGTTTAATAACTATAGAATGCATAGTTTGAAAATTAAACCTTTTTTTACAGCGGAAATAACCATAAAACCAATTTATTTACAAATGATAGTTGAAAGTTTGACCATTTTAAGTGATCTTGTCTTTGGCAAACCTGGACCCGCTTGACCTGTGATGGGATATTTAAAAATATTCTATTCCTTCATATGTTTCCTCGCAATGCGGTAGTATCAAAATATCACACAGGTATCAAATGTACAATGCACTCCGTACCATGGTAGCACTAAATGTAATCCAAACTACGTTACTGCGTTCGACCCAAACGATGCGCGATGACCTACCTTGTATTAGTAGTAACACAACTACAATGTTCATTCTACCTAGTGACTGTGGGAAATGATTCATTGAAACTAATATAGTTCCTTATTTTCCACAGGAGAACTAAAATTTACAATCTGTGTTCAGCAAAACTGTTTTCTTTATCTTATGCCTGTGATTGTTACTACCGTAGTACGTTTCCTTTGCCAAGTCATGCCGGATCATGATATTGAGCATTATATATTTTAAATTTAATTCACTACTCAGTTCTATAAGTTCCAAGACGATCTATTGTGTGACGACATTTTAAAATATTTTACGAAACCTGCTACAGTAGATCAGATCATGAAGTGGAAATCAGGGAAATGGACTACAGAATGGATTGATTTGGAATGCCGTTTTTCCCGCGATCGAAAAGATTCTATATTAGCTGACTGATATTTTATAACTACATTTTTCGATAGGTTGTGTAGCTAATATGACTTGCTCTCTAATGCTTATTTCTTAATCAGCTACTCAGTACTAAGAGCACGTCAATCTCTACGAATTTAAGTAGCTGCAAAATACTCTAATACTCATAGTTTATACCGCATTGGTAGCATATATATAGTGTAGGACATGTTGGTGTGATTTCAGCTCCAAAATATATTTTCAGTTTTTTGTCAATTCGTCATTAATCGTAGTTTGATTAAATTTAGACAAGGGTTTCCCAATTTTTTTAACCATCACCCCTCAAACGGCTTTCAGACAAAACATTTTACAAATCGCCCCCATGAAATTTTAGACAAGAAAATACGTTATACTTACTTTCTTCATTCTATGGAACTTTTATGCCTGATACTTCATAGCCAGATGTCCAATGTTCAGTTAATTGTCAGTAAAATTAATTTTAATGCCACCTATTGATAGCGCTTAGGTGCCCAGTTTTGAGGGAACTCTCATTTTAATCTACGATTTTTTTCTTTGCCCCCCAAAATCTATTTTTCGCCCACTAGGGGCAATTATGCCCCGTCGAGAAGGTCCCTGCTTTAGTAGGATGTTGTGAGGTGCATTTACGTGAAAACTCACCCACTGCCACACACACTTGAGGTGGCTTCCAGGATATTATACACATGCAGATGGAGTCGAGCTGTTATTTTCACATGCTATAATCATTACGGCATATCGAAAATGTATTCTCCGAAGGCTTCATTCGCATAATAAGAAAGAGAGAATAGGAAGGAGGAGAATAATGAAGTAGGAGAAAGGCAAGGCGAGAGAGCATTTGAGGTGTCCAAAGACGACGGCATGAACAAAAGCGTGAGGGGCGCGAAGCGTCGCCACGCTTAGCCCCTTCCCTCATACCCGCCACCCTTCCCCCTTCCCCACCCTACACCGCTCCGCAAACATACTCTTTAAACACAAACAATGGGGGAAGGGAAAGGAGGCGAAGAAGATGCGTCCGCTGCAAAACCGGATGATAAAGTTTTCGCACCGTACACCGCGCGTGTTGAAAGGAGACTCCCTCCCCTTCTTGAAAGCAAGGAGGAGAATGAGAGCGAGTTGAAGGGAGTTACATTCCTTTATTTTCCTTTTGCTTGGGAAAGGAGAGATAACATCGTTATGGTCTCGAAACAACAACTTAGATAGCTTCCTCTCTTCTCTCTCTCTCTCTTTCGTCGCAAGGAGGGGAAGAAAGCATAAAAAAGGTCGTGTGTGTGTGCACACAAATTGAATTCTCCACGCCTCACCGATAGGATCGGATTGGTCATTGCAGCACCACCACCCGAGAACAGTTTGCGGGAATTGAAAAGTAAAAGACGGGATTTTTTATGTGATGGTGAGGGCTCCGATAGTGGTATTCCCAGGATGGGTACTTCCGCGCGCATCGCAGACAGATAACTTGCAAAGGGAAGGTGCTTGGCGGTGTTCGTAGGTTAATCTTCCCTCAACTACAACAACAAAAAATGACTTCGTCGATAAAAGCAATTATCGCCTTCATTGGGAGTTACGTAGCTGAATGATAGGTTTTTGAAAATTTTTTACCTTAACTGTACATTACAGGTCAATGTAGGGGATCAGGTATGTGTGGTGGCTAGAGGACAGGGCATCGATACTGGTTCTTCCTTCACTAAAAGTTTGCCACTGCAAACTTTAGCGAGAGCTAAGAAGCAATGCAATTTCCGTTCCGAAACAATTAGCGGTCGCTATGGTTCGGACAACTTCGGTGAAGAAACGGAAAAGTACCAGTTTGCGGAGCCGTAATGCATTTCAAAAATCAATACCTACCATTAGGAAAAATTTATCAAGAGTGGGTGAAATTGCGCTTTAGGTCAAAATATACTTTTAGCTCTAGTGGTGTTATATTTTACTCGAGGTTAGCAAAATTTCTTATGATAACACTTTCAGGCACGATGCACGTGAAATATAACGACGAGCCATGAAAAAATGGAAGGATATCTATACTTACTGCATGTGTAAATTGCAAAACTGCGGGGTTAGCTTAGCGGCAGCTGCCATTTTTTCGAAAATCTGCCGCACTTTTTACCACAGGGCAAAATTATGAGCGCTAGCAACCGCAATTTAAACAACCAGTATTTCTTCAATGACCTTAAAAAACATAAAATCCAGGAATAATTAATACTGCATTATTTATCAGTCTTTCTCCATTCTTTTAGACTTTGACAAAGGGTTTTGGTCCATCTTATATTAAACTCTTGGAATGAAAATGCAAATAACAAAATGTATGCTACGCCTCAAAAATGTATGCAAGCGAGAATCAAGCGGCCGTAAAAATAGGCCTACCTCAGCTCCATTGGTAGAAGTCAGTTAAATCCGCGGAGTTCCATAGATGAGAAAGAGTTTTATAAGTAACAAATTCAGTTAAGAAATTGTTAAAGTTATATTTCATCAAAATGACGTCTTTATAGGCCAGTTAAAAAACAACCAGGCAACTTTTAATTTATGACGACATTACCAATCTGTCAACATTCAAAAAATATCATCAGCATCAATAAGACTATAACTCAAGCAATAGAATTCGAATATCTACACAGGACATCCAACTTTTACACGAGATTCACTTTACTTATCTGCATCTTCAGGTCATACTGATTTTATGCAAAAATGTTGTCCTCAACTCACTGAACTACCGACAATAACTAAATTTACTCGGCCATCGCATACTTTCACAATGAACAGAATTGTAAACCAACCCCTCTTTCCGTTCATATCCTATATTTTAAACCTGTTTTACTGACTGTGACAAAGTCCTCTTTTGCCCATAGTGTTGTAACACATTTGACTCTTATGATATATACCCACACTAAACTCCAGAATCAAATATTTAAATTTACTACTGTTATTTATCTTTCTGCTGACATCACATAGCCTAAAGAAGCTCAATAAATGCTTCATAAAAGTAACCGTTTTTAAGCCTGAAAACTATATGAATTATCAATGAAGCGGATTTTGACACTCGCAGAAGATACTTACGTTGATGAAGCTTGTTTAGTTTATTTTCAGTGACGATAGACTTCCTGTGTCACAAAATGAGTCTCACGGTTCAAGATTATCTTCACCAGGAAAGACGCCAGCCGAAGCGCGAGAGAAACGTCTATTCAAGAGATGCTCCTAACGCAGCAAACCTCAAGCGCTTTCTCAGCATCAATTAAATTTGAATGACGGGTTTCCTTTGCTAACTATCTTGATATTAATCTTAAAAAATAGAAGCCATCTCTTGACTCCAAAGTAGAGCAACTTTGTAGACCATCAAAGTCAAACGTCTATCTTGCCGCAGCAATTTTCCAAAGTTCGAAGGAGCTTTGCGGCTTCCCCTAGACCTGTGCGACGCTACGTTATTCATAATACGTAAATTGCATTGTGATAAGGAGTAACCCTAGCTACCAACCTCAATCAACTCATATGACGGGCAATGTACGATGCAACCACAGTTAAAAAGTAAAATAATGTGCGATTCGAATGTAACATGCGATGAATGTGTATTTTTAAGTATTTATCAGTTGGGGGAATATTAAATGCAATGCTCCAAACTATCAACAAACCAATGCATTTTGAGATGCCATTCCATGCTGGTCGCAAAAGATGTACCGAGTTTAAATTCACTCTGTACATGAGGAGAAAAAGTGGAGTAAATACTTTATGAATAAACCACCACATTAACAGATTTATGCCAATGTATACTATCCCGAATAGGTTCTTAGGTATTCATTATTCAGGGATAAAATAATTTCTCCATATATGATTTAAGGAATAGCCGCATTAAAAGGTAAAAAACAATAGCCACATTCATCGTAATCATTCAACTCACTGAATCATAATTGATGTTTATCTTCGATGTTTCCGTGTTGCTGAATCTGTTTATCCTAACTTCATTTATTTTTTCGGTATTATGTGCCTCGACGTGGATTTCTCCTGAAATAATAAAAACGATGCCCAAAAGACGTCAATAATGAAAGGGTGCTTTCCATTCAGAGTTCAGTTCGGTTTGTAACACATCAGCGCACTAAGCATACATGAACATCGCCGAGACAAAATTTTCGTGGCATTCTGTAGATTCACCGCCGAACGTTTTATGTGTAGTTAACGAATCCGTTCAAAAAACAAATTTAAACACGAAAGCTTTCCACCACATAGTTATTAAAAACTTTAAATTATTTGTGTTTGACGCCTTTACTGAAAATCAACATAAAATACTATCCCTAAAACAATAATGGAAATATTTTTTTATCTAACGTACGTATCTGTTTTTGAGTGCGCTGACTGGCGTGCAGAGTCTGAAAACAATGGAAAGCAAGCGCGCTGCAGTTTTGTGAGGTGAGCAACGCACTAGAGTGAATGAAAAGCTAAATAAAATTGAAGTCTCGTTATAAAAATTGAATTGTCCTGAAATTCTCAAAATATTTATTTTTTCCACGAGAATAATATAAATGGTGTCAATCCTGAATGACAGTTGTAGGTTACCTCCCCCTAATAACCAATCAATCAGCGTAAATACTACCACTTTTACATAACTGCATCGAAAGTTATTAATAAAACTTCCACGAGGGAAGAGAGAGTTTAACACATCTGTTGGAAGGATGGAAGGCTGGAGGCTCGGAGGCTACACACTAAACTAAGACAACTTGAAAGTGTCATTTCATAAGAGTTTCAGTGTGACACAAGGGATATTACTTTGACCACGCATTAAAACTCTAGAGCCAAAATGGGCGACATAACATAGATATGCTGCCGAAAAAATTGATACAAATATTCCTTCCAACAAGCACCATTAATAAATGTAATAAAAATGGATCCAGAAACGTAGACACTTCGTTAACATACATTTCACCTTTAATCCATTTCCTCTTCCAATTCTTTTTCCCTTATCGTATTAAATGCTGGTGTTTTATTACCACTCTGCCACACGTTCTCGTGGTAGTTTGAAGGATAATGTGAAGAATTATATGTGTAAATTATTCTTCGTCTTACTTCTTCTATATGAGGTCAGTGACCTGTTCTTTCACACTAATGGCTAGATTGTCCTTTCATTATCTTCTGGGTCTTCCTACACTTCGTACACCAGTTAGTAAGTTGGCTCAAGCTATATTAACAGTTCTATTGTTATCCTTTCTATTTACATGATCGTTCCATTCATTTTTCATTTTGCTCACCCAGCCAATAATTTACCGATCTACGTATTCTAAGACAGTCTTTTCCTTCTTGGTCTAACAAGATTTTTCTTTAAATTCTTATGGAGTACTCTCATCTCTGTTTTCACCATAATCTGCTTCGTTTTCGAGGTTTCCGTTCTCGATTCGGCTGTATATTTGATAAAAGGTCTAATAGTGGCTTTATAAAATCTGGTTTTTGTATCTTCTCCAACATATATAATTGTTTTTCCAGATAGTATTGTACAGGCAGCCGGCTACCTTACGCAGAATTGGCCAAGAGATAAAATCGACCTAGGCCGGGAGCTGAACCACGGACCTTTCGATTTTTGGGCCAATGCGCAGACCACCACGCTTGCCGAGCTTCCTAGATCTCGGGGAAATTTTAGAGGATACAAGGGAACTAGATTTAAGCCCTTTCTGTCCATCATAGGTGGAAACGCCAGGGATTAGAGGCCACAACTCATGTGGTTGCATCCTGTATCAGCACTATACCGTGCTTATGTACGGATGAAGAAATTCATATCAATCGAAAATATGGCGATGAAATATGTAGTAATAGCCATGAAAAAAGCCGGCTGCCATGTTTTATTTGTAGACACACTGTTATTCGATCTAATTACTCACAGTAAATTTTGATATCGTATCTCTTACAGTAAGGCCATTTTAATTCGTGAAATAAATTCAATTTGAGAAAAAATTCTATACATCGCGATTTGGGGATGCGACATTAATATAGCAATGCGATGCAGAGTTTCGAGTATCGCACATAGCTCCCACCTACCATCTTCTCCTTCCTTTCTCGAAAGAACATTCGATACATAGCGATTTGGCGTTACGATATCAATATCGCAATGCGATGAAGAGTTTCGAGTATCGCATAGCCACAGCTCCCACCACTCTTCCCCATAACCTTCCTCCATCTTTCGCTTCCTCTCTCGTCTCTCCATCCCATCCCTTTGACGTCACGGACCCCCTCCCTCCCAACTCCCCTCAATCCCCCTCTCGCCTTCTCGACAACAACAACCCCAATTCCCCTCCCGGGCACAATTCCCACCCGACCGGCAGTACCAACAGCTACATCTCTCCTCCTTTTCCCTGACTTCGCACAGCGGTTCCCCAAACTCAGCTTGTGTGTGTGCCAAGCTGCCGCCGCCGTTACCACCGCCGCCGTTCCCGGCTGTCTGAAGGGATGGTCGGGGCCAAAGTTCCGATGAGAAGGAAAAGAAAACAAAGTTGCTTTCAATGCATGTCCTATGAATTCCTGCGCGCAGAAAACGGCGCCTATGTCCACTCAAAAGGTAGCCGGGTCGAACAGAAATATTCCCATTCTATTTTCATCACTTCCACACAAACACACAAGGAGAAATGATAACCTCGGGCTGAACTTTCGATCTCTGCCGTCGATACTGCTTGAATGAATGCATGCTGAAGGCGTGTTTTTCTTCCTCTACATCAATACTTATCTATCTCCCACCCCACTGCATTGACCCTAAATCTCATTCCAAAGGTCAGCAACTCAAGTCTTTTTTTTCACTGTGACTTTGACGAAAACTGTTTTAAAATCAGGTCAACTGCATAAAATTATTTGCATAAACTGGTCGTGGTCATGGTACTCCATTATGCGTTCGTTCGCGTTATCGTTATTTTTCAATTTCCCTCATGAGAGCGAAAACGAGATCATCACTCCTCCAAAATTTGTCAGGTGCTTAAATCACTAGAGTTAAATGATGGAGTGCGTTCCTAAGGCAGTTACTGTCAGCATTGCCATTATTTAGTGGCTTGCGTTTCGAATAACGATTGCGATAACGAGGATCCCACTCCTGATTTTGAAGAAAGTTTAATGTTCAGTGAATACATTTCCATGGAATGAACTGTTTTTAATTTATTTTGAAGTAAGCTTCACGGAAAACTTTACCGTGAGCACACAGGCATCAGACATGTCTCTTCCACTTACAAAATAAAATGAATATATAGAAAAGCTTAGTAAAAACATGCGTATTTTAAAAGACCACTAGGAATTAATTTATGCTTACGCACATATTTGGAGCTCAAATATTTCAATTTCAAGAAAAAGAAACCAGAAATATTTGGCATAGTTTAAGGTGTGGTGGTGGTGAGGATAAAAATAGATAGACAATTATTAATACAATGTAATATAATAAATAAACATAATTACTTATTTTTTAGATCCCCTTAGGCTACCTAAGGCTAAGAGTATATCCCACTTATTACTGCTATTGATAAAGATAAACCAGAAAAAAATGTAAAAATTACCGACGTAGGATTGATTGCATCAGGTAAGTAATGAGGGATGTCAAAATGAAGAGCCAACGCGTAAGGAAGCGATTAGCTGAAAATAGAAAGGGGAGCTGCAGCACACCAATCTTTTGAGTGAACACTTCAGGTGACTATATACTTGTGAAGTCTGGGCTTACAGTAACTGGAGTAACTTCGTGTCGTGAAGAGAAATGTTTTCGAATGTTGTTGAGAATTTTGCCCTCTGCTATAGATATTTTCTTAACCTTTGAAGCCATCGTAAGATCTGGGAGCTCAGAAGTAAGGTAGTACACAGAAAATGTATTCCTACCCGGTAATAAAATGTTACTTCAGGAATAAAAAGTTCATTCGGAGAATCGTTTCAGAGTTATCCTCATTTTCGGTTAAGTATTAGCTTTCGATAGCACTGCGGAGAAATAGAGCATGAACACCACGTATATTGGTGAATTTTGACATCTTCATTACAGGTCAAGAGGCAAATTTTACACCAAAAGCATTCGAAAACCAAATCTATCTATACCTATAAATAACATTGAAATTATATTTGTTTGACCGTTGTACAATTCCACATACCAATTCGGTTCGGACAAAATTTAGTATATCTTTCCCAAGAACCTATAAGTATTAATAGACTACATTATATAGCACCATGACCCAAACAGCCCGGAAATGGACACTTTCACAGGTTTTACTATATTATTAAAAGAGAATTTTGCCCTCTGCTATAGATATTTTCTTAACCTTTGAAGCCATCATAAGATCTGGGAGCTCAGAAGCGAGAAACCGGTGATTTCTATTTTACTTCATAAAAAATAAACTGATGAACCGATCATCAAGTCATTTTTTACGTAAGTATATGTTAGCTCTAAGAAGAATACAGGCTATACAAGAAAGGCCCCCGGGTCTGAAATACAGCACACTTGGTCCTCGTGCTGGTCTACTTGTTGTAGGCGAGCAACAATTACAAGGGCTTATTTTAACCCCAGATTTGCTAACTATTACCTCCATAAGAAAATAACTACCTACTTTAGATACAAAGGATTCATTTTTGGCTATTTAAAAATAACTTACACTGATGATATAGGTTGGAATTTGTTTTAACCGGAATATTGAGAGAATTTTGCATTCGTTTTTCCTATATTCACTGTGCTTTCCTAAAAATTGAGTCATTGGCCCCAAAATCTTTTATTTTTTTCACCATTGCAACAGTAGAAAATTTAAATTCCATGACATCCGCGGTATTGGCTTTCAATGGGAACTATGCCAGAAGAGCTTAATGGCTAAGGTTAGATCAATAAAATATAATAACAGCGAAAGTTTAGCTGTGGTATTTTTTATCCAAACTCTTCATGTGTGGTTAATGACTCCTACGTAATAATATTCATATTTATTACTTCCTGCAAAAAATTTAACAAACTCGCACCAACACAAAAATTTGAAGCTATACGTAGTCTATTAAGAGACTACCTTCAATTTACAGAAATAGTAGTGTATGCATTTGGAATATGACAAAGGGAAGATTAGTTTAATCATTTACACTAATTCCATTTTCTTTTCTTCCCACTCAAATTTATCAAGAACTAGCTTCTAGGAAAAAATATGCATCTACTGCCCCGATCAATAATATTTTTTCAACCTGCGATGCACTGCTTTTAGCTCCTTTCCTTAGATATCCTCTCACTAACTGTTGTTGAGGATGAGATCTTTCAAGACGTAGGTGAACGCCTGTGAGTACTGCGACGCGACAAGTTAAAAAGCGGTGCCTAGTTCTGAAAATGCTTAAGAAGGCTTCCTTCTATGGCATGAGAAACTCGTCCTCAGCAAGCCTGGATGGAATTGGTTCCGCCGGTTAGAAAAGCCGTGAAGGTTTTTGGCGAGGTGTTTAAGGGTCTGGAGTGAACGTATTTCTTTCACCCGAGTTTATTCACAGAGTCCACTCTCCTAAGGGGTCGCGAGAAATTCTCCTTTCCGGAGAAGGCCTCCTTTACATTCCCGAGAGGTCCATCCACATCATTTAGGTGGTAGTCACAACGCTCCTTAGGAGGAGGCCAGAGATGGAGGAACTTCTTTTTACGGCTTCGGTGCTTTCCGTAGGGCTCTTTTCAGCGAAGTTCGAACGCGGGAGCACGTAATGGGAATTCAACATTGGACTCCAGAGTTCAAAAGAGACGAGACGAAATGTGGAAGAAGGAGGAAAATTTCTATTTCAAGGAGCCAGTCTTTTCAAGGCCTGTTTACAGGGGTATGTACTGCGGTGATTTGATGCGTGAACATGTGTAAACGAATGTTCAAAATTAGAACCCGAAGATGTTTCCTGGGTATTTCGTCAAGAAGTTCAGACATGTCATCTATTTTACGCGATGAAAGTTTCAGGATAATTCTATTCGAGCATTAGATTTTGCAAGGAAGTGCATCGTATGAACAGGACTCAGGACTGTTCAAATTATGATTTTCAGGAGATCAACATAATACACTGCAAGCTACCTCAAGGACGTGTGAAAGGGGTTAATTTTTTAAACCAACATGCACTACAATATATCTTACACAAGTAGATGAAACTACGGCTATTTTTGCATTATCAAATGCCTCTCAGGAGGAGAAACTTCACCAACATGCACTAAACTATATTTTTCCAATATTACACACTCAAAAAAGAGGTTTGATATAGCATCCAATATTTATTGGATAAGAAATAGCTGGACAGAACATCAGCTCAAATTGATACGACAGCTAAGAAGCTTGGACATACTATCCATTTTAAATGAATACGCGCTACGTTCTCGCCTCATCTATGCATTCTGTTCAGCATGGCACTTGAGATTGGATGGGACACCCAACGCGTTGGTTAGAGCTTCAGCTGGACGTCCCCCCCCCCCCCCCCCCCAGCGCGCTCTATTAATAAATTCAGAAAGTGCTCGCGTTCGACCTCTATGAGTGCTTTAGTTTCATTACTAGTAATTAATAAATACTCGGAAACCTGACGTAACACGGAAGGAAATATTATTCTTTTCAACCTAACACAGCTTTAGCTCAAATTTACCGAAAATAGTTTTATTGTTGATCATTGTTGTAATTGTTGTGAGAGCAAGAAAATGACAACTTCTCAGCAGAACCACGGAAATGTATTGCTTCCAAGTTTGCGTTGCTTGTGATGCGATTCCATAATAATGAGCTGTGTATAACCTTTTATGAACATTTCGTAAGGCAGACGTTTTTGGTGTTATTTGCTTATCCTAAAGCCTTACTGGAATACTTTTTAAGTAATCTTCTTGTTACTTCAATAATTATTTTCCCTTTCTCCTCGCATCTTATTACGAATGAACTTTTGTTTTGAACACTTGTTGAAAAGGTGGCATTCTTTGAATATACATTTTTAATATTGACATTCTTGCCTGTAAATTATGGATTGCTTTTTTGTAAACATCGATGGTAATAAAAAATGCAGGAAACCATTATTCAAGCGGAATTCCCAAGCAGCGATCGGCATCCATTTTATAGAAAGACATACATATACAAAAGGTACATATAGTCATGATAGCAAACTATTCATATGCATCCTCCGCTTCTCTCGGGCGTGGTATCCAAGTTAAGTGGACAGTGGATCCATTAGAGTTGGACGTGGCATCGAACTCCAACATATCTATTTAAAATGCCTACCATAGCCAACTAATTGGATAGCGCACCAGCGTCAATTTAAATTGGATATCAAATCCAATTATTAGGTTTCCTCGTCCAATCCTTTTTTTGCAGCACAGAAACTATGAGTAAAAATGCATTTTGTGACTACAAGAGCTTACAGAGATACAAGATGTACAGAGTTGGATGTGGCATCGAACTTCAACATATCTATTTAAAATGACTAGCATAGCCAATTAATTGGATAGCGCCCCAGCGTCCATTGAAATTGGATATCAAATCCAATTCTTAGGTTTCCTCATCCAATCCTTTTTTTGCAGCACAGAAACTATGAGTAAATATGCATTTTGTGACTACAAGAGCGTACAGAGGTACAAGATTTATACAGAAAGCATGCATGCTGTGCAGATAGTAGTGCGTATCACATTGAGATACAAGCATTAGAGAGCATATAAAATAATTAGCCACCATATCTATCGAAAAACCTAATTATTGGGTCTTTGTGGTAGCTATTTGGATCTCTCATCCTTAACGCGAAAAAAATGCTATTTTTAACCTTGCCGTTCTGATAGGTGCTCTCCTAATTTAATGCTCATAATCTAACCCACCGTATAGTGTTGGGTTTAAATATTGGAATTACTTGCGCGGTTTAATGCGTGGATAAATGCTCAGTCAAGATTTCGTCGAGCAAAACGCAGAATTACTTCGATAACTGTGCGAATGAACAAATGACCGCTCGGAAAATATCCCAGCTCTAATTCATTTCATTCATATTCACCATTTCGAGTCCAAATATTTGTTCTTCTTCTGATTCTCGCTTTACATAGCTGCATAAGACACTTCTGATACTCTGATAGAGAAGTTATTGGTAAAACCTCATATAGATGCTCAATCCATATTTCGTCATTTAAATCTCAGAAACAGTTGAATGAATTCCGTATCAAATAGTTCCGTATTCTTATATGACTGTAGGAAAAACAGCCATTTCTATAATTCACAGCACTAAACTTCGCAATTTCGAATCAAAATACACTCCATTTGTCTGATTCTCGCTTTAATGCCTGCAGCTCATACACCCACCGAAACTAATGCTGCCTACTGCAGCAGTTTTATTTATTCCATCTTCTTTATCCATCTCTCCTTCGAAGTTAAAACGTCTGCTACAAATGGAAAATAAAGTCATGAATGAACAGTCTACTCAGTTGAAGTAAGTAACTTATTGTTTTCGCAGTCATTCAATGAACGTGATTGAATGCCCAAGAGATTCTTAATTAAACAGCAACGTCTGAATTTGCTTGTTCTACTTCCCGTAATCCTTCATTTTTGCCTCAAGCGCGTGAACTGACGCTGCGCCAAACCTCTGTAGTGAAATTCCTCGTGTAAATTGGTCTTTAGATCAGCTACTTCTATTTCGTCACCAATTATCGTTAATACTTTTTTCCTACCCATGAGGTATTTCGATCACAGACCTTCAATTACAAAATGAACTTACAGCTCATTCTAATAATGGAAATGTGTGTGAGAAAATTACAGAAAAATTTTATCGCATGAATTATGCGATACTTCATAAAATCCGCTTGTTTTAACCTATAAATTTTCGCTCTGAGAAAAGTAGAAAAATTACATAAATTTATCCTAGAAAGAGAAGATAAGATTAGTTACAAGGGAGTTCGGCATTACATCTATATTCATTCTTTAAAAATTCATACGCTCACTTCAAACGCAAAATTTGCCTATATTAAATTTTGGATAGCCTGAAAATGACGTTAAATTAAATTAAAAAAGAGAAGGAAAGTAACTATAATTACCCATGAGAAGATTTATCAAATATTCAAACGAAAATTAAATTTATCACAGTTCCCAAATTTCTATTGGTCTATGTATCAAAATGGAGCCATTGGCGATTTCCATCGAGGTTCAGTTTTTTACCCTTATATTCAGCAATACATATGAAGTTTCAACGAGGTAGTTAGAGTATTTTATGATAACATACAAGAAGTAACTATTCAAGGAGAAGAATCAACCATTACAAGCCAAAATTAAAGTTATGGGAGTAAGTAATGAATTCAACTAGGGGATCGGTAAAGCTATATATCGCCCCAAGATGTAAAAATCACAAGCTCATGACAATTCAACGTCACTTCCAAAATTTTGCGATAAAAAGATAACGAAATGCTTCAACAGGAAAAAAAGACGCGTGAGAAGTTTGACAGCCAGAGAATTTATAGTGCCAAATCGAGAGGGACGCATAAACGTCAGAAAGCCATTCCTGGGTAGGAAGTTTGCGCGCAGCATTATTTTCCGAAGAAGATTTGATTGAGGATGCCCCGTAGGCGATGCCGTAGCTCAGCTCACTCGGACCAGAAGAGGCAGAGGGGGTTGAGGGGGGACGGGAGGAGGGAGGACGCCGCGAGGCTATCCCAGTCCTTTCTGCCCGTTTTGTGAAATGTGACCGCCGCGGCGTTAAGGGAGATAATTCGGTCAGCGCCCATGAGGGCAAAGTAAAGAGTGGGGGACTCGAGGCACAAAAAGGAACGGACAGCGAGTGTTCCCATGGAGCGAAACGAATTTTATCAAACCCGGAAGATGCTGGAAATAGAGAGCGAGAGAGGAAATTCGGGAAATCGTTACGAAAATGAGAGAAAATACAAGAGGCTTAGATGACTCCCTGGGAATAAGGGGTAAATATCGAAGAGAAAAATGTGATGGAACACTCAAAAAACATTACAAGAGAGGAAACAAATAGGAGATCCCTCCCTTGGTGCAAGTAAAGCCCGTTTCACACGGTACGTGATTCAGCACAGGTAGTACACGTGATTCGCTAGCGTGATAGCTTTCCAGGATCGTGTGATATAGAATCATGATGGTGGCTAACAAGCATTATCGCTATCATACTCACTGAGCTCTGAATTACATAATTGATGCGGTACCAGGTTGTTGCTCTCTCCCAGTAGAACTTAGTAGCCGTCGACCAATCACGTTAGCTTTCAAAGTCGCTGTGTGACCTTCACTTTCTGAAATCACGCCATATATACCTCCTGCGGCCATCTCTCTCCTGTGGTAATGAAAACAAATAAATAAAAATCTTCCGTTTGGGTACGTGCTGCTATATATTAGTTAATTTAAAGATATAATTAACATTCGCTCTATATAAATCAAAATACCATTCCCTCGCCAGTACGAGTTTAATCGTAATGTGACACCCTAGAACGGCTTCAAACATAATGGGTTCCGTTCTCAATCTCAAGTACTGGCTAGCACTCTGGTCCCTCACTGAAATAAGCAAGCATCTTGTGAAACGGGCATTATTTACCTCCCGAAAAATGATATTTCACTTGATATTAGTTAAAACTGATATAATCGTCAGCTTCAAGCAAATGAGCAGTCGATAATGGCTTACCCTGCCGTCCAAGGGATTGCGGAGTAATTAATTGGCAATGCTTCAATAAATGCTGAGGAATAAAATTTCTGCCAAATTTCTACTTATTCCGTCCCATCTTGATTCCAGAAATACAAGCTGTTTTCAATAAATAGAGATAGTCTTTACAAAATATTAGTTATTTGTAACAATTGTTAATCCTGTCTAATTGTAACAAAATTTAATACTTTGCCACTTCCCACAATGTTATTTGAATTACCATCCCAAAGGGGGAAAAGCATATTACATGCTTTACTTTTAATGATGCGATAACTACGCTGACTTTCATTACGTTGTCTTTTTTTATCCCCTGGTCAGATGTGTATTATCTCACCAGGCATTGACGGTTTTAGCTGCATTTTTGAGAAATTGATAACCAAGAAACGAATTTTCTCTCACTTATGCCGTCGTATAATATTGAATTTTAGAAATATCACCGTAATTCGTTCCTTGAGGTGATAAATTACCACCCCTCATTAAGTAACGATTTTCCACTCGGTGAAATTAATTTATCTTTTATGGTTTTGACGAAAGTTATGCGGCTGATAAATTTTGAATTCCAATGTTTAATTATTTCAGCGCATACGCATGAGTATCTTACATGGATCATTAAGGAACAACTAAGGGGGAGAGTTGCCAATGAGTGAACAGAAAGAGCGCCCAGAACTGCTGAAGTCGATAGAGACGAGGGCGTTACTCCAAATTCTAGAAATGAGACACAAGAGCAAGTTGGCATTTCGACTTTCTATTGAAGCATCGAACACCGTTAAGCTGCTATAGAGAGTGTTTCTGATAAAACTCTACCCTATATTAACACAGAATGGAGAGTCACAAAACAAGTTTGGCCAATGTTAGTTACTAGCTTTCTGTATTCACAAGGCCAACAACACTGAGTATCATAAAACTTTTACATGCCACTACCAAATCGAAAAACATCCAATTTTATGTTAGAGACCGACGATTCCTATCCAGCGGAAACCTATGGCATGAGTTTCATAATTTTGACTTAACAATAAGCGGATGCCCTACATTATATGAGAATCCGAAATGAAGGGATAGAATTGTAAATTGTATAAGTGGTTGGGAACCCGGCCAAAGGCTTCGAGAGCATTGGGGTTCTCCGAAAACCTTCATTTCCATTGAAATAATAATGCGCGTTTTCTTTAGGGCATAAAAAAAACGGGGAGATGGCGGAAGAGGAGGGACATAATTGCCAAAAAGCTGTATGTTTTTATTGCTTTCCCTTTCATCCCGTTCACAATGCCTTCTTTCCATCCAGAGACCCCTTTCTGCTGAGCTTGCGAAATAACCCTGAATGCAGATGAAACGAATACCAGAGATAAACGAATAAATGTACATATGACTCCTTATTTTTATTAACGCGCCGCAGAATTCAGCATGATTTAAAATGACTTTCGAATTTTTCGACTGCGGTACGACTCTTCTCCGAGGCTGCGGTCGTTAATTTAGATCATGGATTTGAATTCAGCCCTTCCTCGTTATGCACGCGCTGAATTATTAAAATACGCGTATTCATTTTACTCATACTGTCATCACATGGCTACCAAGTAAAACCAAGTGCTTGCCAACAAGCGGTACCAATCACTACTGGTAGAAATATTATTCCTTTGAATGTGTTTCAAGTCTTACGTTTGAACCTTCCATCATTTTTGTCATGAGCACTAACCATATGAAATAAATGGCCAGAAAAAACGGCCAGAAAAAATGACCAGTAAAAAATTACCAGAAAAAATATAAAAGTTCAAAATATTTTCCTTAAAAATAACGATAGAGATGAAATTGAAAGAATAGATGAGTAGCGACGAGGTTTTCAGAAGAGAAGATGAAGTTTATATCATGGACAAATGTATGCAAAACAAGAACACGGTGAACTGGGAACACTCTAAGACAAAATATATTTGTTTTAAGCGTACTAAACGGGAAAGAATAGAATAAAGTCCCACTAGGAAGATCGAGGGAGAAATATCTGGAACAAGTAGCTGGAACTGGGATAGAAGAACTTCAGAGAAGTAATTGAGTAAGCAAATTATAGGGAAGAATAGAGGGCAGCAGCTAAACAATCTTTGATTGCAACACTAATGATGATATTGTCTAGCTTTCAACCAGATGCCAAATTTCATGTTTACTTTCCAGACTCGGCTAATTAAGTTTCAAACTCAACGTCTTTCCAAGAACCGTGCACTGGTAATACATAGCCGTCCTTCGTTACCATCGCAATTTCGCCCAAATTCTTTCAACTCCCGGACAGCAACCGCTGCCTTCATCAGATTCCCAGATCACGAAACTCTCGGTACAGTAATCAAAGAAATATGAGATCTTGCAGAGCAATGCATTCAGTCTCGGAAACAGCTCCTCGAGTCGCAAAAGGAACGCAAGAGATGTAATCTGCCCTTTTGATCTATTCTTCACAGGGAGCGCAGCGAAAACATCCACAAAAGTGGCCCTATTTCAGAGAGATGCACTTCACTTAGACTTGACGTTGTTTCTTTTTTCTCAGACTCAAAGTAAAACATCTCTCTGTCTACTGGTGCTCACGCGTACCATACATCCACATCGCGTGACAATGAACTCCTTTTCAAGCCGTTGATCTGAGGACCGCGTTTTAGCTTACAGAAAAACTTATATTCTATCAAAGAGTAAAATTGTAAAAATAGCACCCAACGAATTACGTTGAGAAGATTAGCTGTGACAATCCTAGCCAAAATATTTGAAATTTCTAGCAATTCCATTTATGCTATTTAAGAAAGAATGCTTTAAAAAACGCCTTAGCTATTCAATATTAAATGATACTTATTTGCAGGTAATATTTGTACTACATCTGCAGATAAGTCGGCCAGTATTTATTTTAAGCTGTTAATTTCCTCTGCTAGAGGAGCTGACAACATCACCACTTCTAATTATTCCATTTTCCTGGATTCAGAGATTAGTATTTTTATAATAGTTCAAGAAAATATATGGATCATTGCCTTAGCCTAAGCTTTATTCATGACAAAATATTCATCTTATTGGCAAATAAACTGGCCTATAGAGAGCAGCACTGAAAAGTGTCATGGCGGATATAGAGGGGATTGATGTCAGTACGACATAAGAGCGCAGTCGTCTTGAATTACTCTAGTCCAGTCAATGAAAGAGTTGTAGAGGACAGAGACCAAACTTCAGGGATGTGTTCAGTTCAGAGACTGTTCAGTTGATAGGTGGTAAACTTGGTATACATACTAAAAGTCCCCGGACCTTGGAGGTGTGCGGGAGGGAGGGAGAGGCGCAGAAGGTCACTTTTTTTGTTTTTTGCTCATATCTTGAAAACGGTGCGTGGTAGCGAAAATATTACTGAATTAAAAATTAAAGCTATTTAAATGCACTACAAAATATTTTCCTATGCATTTATTTCTTTTCCTCATAGTTATCGGGATATTTGCTAGCGAAAATTGTAAATATTTGAAAAACACTCAATTTCCTCCCGTTTTTTGTCAAACGTTTCCTTCTAGCTGCTCAGCCTTTACTTATACAGAAAACTCTTCTGGAGAATAGTTGTAGAAAATTACGTTATCTTTAAAATGAGATATAATGTAAAATGTTATCTTCAACTGGTCAATAGTTACAATAATTTGAAATGTCAGGGGAAATTCCGGACTCTGGTAAGAAAACCGCACATCGCTCTTTCTCGTTTTCTATGTATGTATGTATGTGTGTGTGTTAGGCGCATCAACATTTTGTTATTAGCGCCTGGATACAGCGTAATTTTAGCAAATAATATCTCGTTTTCTAGAGTTGTATATTGTTAATATACCTATATAGAGTGTTGATATACATAAATGGTAATAAAGTGTGTCTAATGAACTGAATATACAGTAGGCTTATGTATACTCACTTTTTTCAAACTATGTGCATACATATTGAAGTACAGGCTGCCGCACAGTGATCCCAAATCAAAAAAAGCCACAAGTCATTTTTTCAACTTTCTACGAGGAAGTTCGGTAAGCTGTTTCCGTATTCTACAGTAGATGACCCAGAATATAGGCTACTACGATGATCATTGTACTGCTCATAGTAATATGAGGAACATCATTTAATAGTTAACCTTCAAATAGTCAAAAGTTACAGCAATTGGAAATTTCTGGGGAAATTCCGAAATTTCGCAAGGAAACCGCACATCACTCTATCCCGTTCATCTATGTTTATATCTTATTTATAAATCTATCATGAGCGTCAGAAGAAGAAATTACAGAGGGGTGCATTCATTGGAGGATCGTGGAAAACAAAAAGGGTGTTTCACAAGTGCTAGTTCGCTTCCAACAATACCACTACCATAGAGTGGAAAGTATTCAATGGTACTTACATTAATATCAGCATTGTCAAAAACAAGTTAATTTAATGATCGTGTTTTCAAGACTGGTTGAGCATGGATCATAAATTTCTAAAACTTGGACTTCGTAGTAAGATTAACAAAATCCAAAATTTGCGAGAATGTTAACTAAATTTTAAGATGCAAATCTTCTGTGAAGTAGTAGGGAGAGGCTACTCAATATTGAGGACAGGAACGTCCACGGCCGAAGCACATAGATAATGGCGGGTGCAATCGTGATAGGTAGGTACATTTCTTTGTGTGATACAGGTGGGTATGTGTTAGTATCGAACAATTAACTCTGGATGTTCTGCCTAATGATTAATGCAAGACTTCTAAACGTCTTCATTGCCTCCATACCCGTATTCACATCGACGGCATTTTATAAGTGTCCGAGAAAATAAATCAAATTGAGCGGTCAGAAATTACGCAGGAGCCCAATAACTTAAGGATAGCAGTTCCAAAATCCACCAAATTCTTTAGAAAGAAAGAAGAACAACTTGGCTTTAGGCCGTTTTACACGGTACATTTGTTTGTACAAACTCTTCCGTGAAGTCTTGCATGAGGCAAAATGTAGGTATCGTGTAAAGCGGCAAATTGTAAGAACGCTTGTGCGAATATCTCAATGCCTGAACGGAAAATAGAACCTGCTCTAATTTCGTTGAGACAAACGTACAATATCACGTATTTACAAAATCTTTCATCGAGTAAAACAGCCTTTCAAGTAGCTGAGAATTCACAACTTGCACGTTATCGCCTCCCGGCTATCCCCTCTCGAAAGCCTACGAATTTGACCACCAGATGTCAGCCACTTCGGGTGGAAGAGCGAATAGCAGTCATTCACAAAAATGGCATCACATTACGCTATAAAGACCACTTTTATCGTACATTTCGCCCATTTTTGCCCTCATGCCCAGTTATAGTGCCTTGGGAGTTTTAAGGGTAAAATGTTTCTAAGTAGTACATATCAACTAAATTAATTTTATTTTTCTGATAGTCTTTAGGCGGAAAAGTATATAAACAGAAAACAGGTGGGCGTACTGTCAGAAATTAACAACGCAAATTGATGTCCTCCTTCCACCAAAAATGGTATGACTTGTAATAAAGGATCCAAGCTACTTAACGATGTTAGTCAAGTCATTCATTCATTCATTACAGTAATCTACCGGTTAGAGGTAGGTTGTGATGAAAGTCAGAGAATATCCAACAAACTCTTACACGTGCCGTAAGAAGTAACATAAATACAAAAAACGAAGTTAATTTTTCAACGAAGGGCATCTTCACTGCTCAGTGAGGCGCGAATTTACATGCAAACGCCTGGCAACAGCAAAACTATTTCTCGTTTTTTGAGTATAATGTCATTCTCTGACCATTCACATATTTGATGAAACGTCGACGATTTAAGACACCGAATGACACTCTCCGGTACATTTGAAACTACTATTTTCTGCTGATAAATATTCATGTCGAGTTTTCCTAGAAAAAAGTTTTGGAAAAACGTTTGAACTTAAAACCGGGTGTACGAATCAGGATCTGAGTTGATTGCTTGGTTATTAATGGCTTTTACTCGTAACTCATAAAAAGAAGATACGAAAACAGTCCTCTAACTCTGCGATTCAAAGCAGACCAGCGGATATCATACCACTCACTCCACCCCTGCAAAAATTTATCTTCGAAAAAAAATCAATTCCGAAAGGGAAAAAGACGTAGCTTTAATTAGAATTCTAACGAGATGTACAAAAAAATATATTCTGTGACGGCGGGAGGTTTTTCATTAAGTTCCATATGAAGGATTCCCGTCGGGGAAGGGTACGTGGGGAAGGGGAGGAATGGGTAGAGGGATGGAAAGAATTTTAATATCCACCACCCCCCATCACGCCCTCACTCCTTTAGCTACAAGCGATAGTCTGAACTCTTGAGACTGGGAATACGGCGGGAGGAGAAGGAAAAAATCCCGAGGGAATTAGGCAAGTCGTCGACCAGAAGTCTTAACTCTCACCCTCAATCCATTTCCGGGAATTGGGTTGGTAAGGTGGCAAGAAAACGTGCTTCCTATTCGGAAATTCTGAGGTCAATTCCCGGCAGTGGTGTAGAATTTTCAGTGGAATCTCGATCTCTAATTGGACGCTATAAGGGGATATAGCGCGTTCCACATCTGCAAGTTAGTTTGGGTGGGATATAATTTCACATAAAATTCAATGAATTTGACTTCATCATAAAGAAAAATACATCATTTTTCAATAGATAACAAATTATCAGCTGCTAAATACTTTTAGAGTTATTTGCAAAACATGCCAGCCATTTTCTGTGGGAAATAGTACGGTTATGCACTCCAGAGAGACTTTATTTTAAAAATGAGGAGTTTCTAACGCATAGATATCGTCAGAATTTTATCAGTTTATAGTGTGTATTAATTCTCAACTATGTTTAAAAATAAACCAATTAGTTACCCCAGTAATTTTTACAGAATCGCAATAAAATGTTCGGGTGTGAAGACGTTTTCAACGTACGACGTGGAAAAAATGAGTCAAGTTAAAGACATACATGCATATTTAGTTAATTACCGAGAATTTCAGTGAGATAAAAATAGTTTTTCACCATTAATGTTATAATATTTACCTCAAACACCTTACAGCTGCTGAAATAAACAAAATTCGAATATGGCATCTACTATGACTAGGGTGAATTTTCAAACACACCACCTTAATTGGCAGTATGAGCTCTAATGGAGATACGCTACCTATGAAAATCTCCTTCAGGCCGGAGGTACGAGGTTGCCTAATGCAGCGAGAAAATCAACATAGTTCCATGCAGTGTACTAACCACACATCTAGGAGTCTCCAAATTTGCATTTATTATCTATAGAAATTATCCTAATTCTTGTTAGCGCGGTGTTATAAATAGTTGTCTACGTGGCCTGGAGATGAGCACGCTGACCTAAGTACGGCAACAAGCGCTCTCCACTAGGCCCATGCTGTCAACTCAATGTGAAACGCTCTATAATGTCAAATGGAAGGCTCCGCCCGACGCGTCACGTCGGGTGGGACGTTCACCACTGAGGGCCCAATACAATTTTGTTCAGAGTAAGCTTATGTCGACATAGAAATTTTCTCCATCCATCCTACTTTCCCTAAATAATAATTATCCCCTTAAGGTGGTTGGAGCAATTTTTGTTTATGCACAGATTTAAGTGAAACTTTTCATGCGTGTTTTCATTAGTGATATCTACAGAGAAAGTCAAAACATTTGGATCATACCGCTTTGGTTTTTTGGCAATCAATGCTATTTTGACATGTAGCCTTACGGTACACATGATATGTGTTTCGTAATAATTCGATTACTTATGTATAGATTCTCTTCTAAACGCGAAATAATAAATTTATTATTATAATAATTGTTGCTAACAAATATCAAGGTGTCACGCCGCGCCGTATCTAATATTCGAAAACAACATATTTCAATATTATTTCGTCTAAATTTCGATTACTGGGTCGAAAACTCAAGTCATAACATGCTTTAACAAAGGAAAAAATAAAGAATATTATGCTTCCATGGTTTCCATCATTGCACATATAGTGAGTTCCACCGCATTTACAAATAGACATAAATGAAATTTGGTCCTGGAAGTTTTAAAATTTATAAAAATGTGTACTCAATGACCAACGATTACTGATCCCACCACCTTAACAATCTACCCACTAATCCACAATGGCGCAGGTGGCCTTAATTTTAAGTCACCTCCATTAATAATTGGCCAACCTGTACTTCAGCGGACCTACTGCCTCTATAGAGAGAGTGAACGGAATTCCAGTGTGGCACTAAATATGGCAAAGTGTTATAGTCTATCATCATCCATTAGTAAGCAACTATAAATCTAGAAATAGACAATTTATACTGGATTTGCAAGGGATCTCAGATTCCAGCAGCCTCCCTAACAATAAGTAACAACAAATCAGGAGGAGAAGAAAATAGACAAAGATTGTATTAAACAGTAAGCCTGCTGTATATGCTTCTTCCCTGAAATCCTCTCCCCATTCTTTCCAAGATGGATGTATCACCAGCTATCTTGGATTGGACATCTGTTGCTGGCGAAATTTGTTATCTCACGAAAATACTCTCTGAAGACCTCCCTATATCTCTCACACAGTTATTTTCCCAAAAAAAGGACCATCAGTTGAAAGAACGGTAAAAATATAGGATGAATTCTGATAGGCTTCATATATTCATTTATCTGCACACGATAGTCCAACATCTGAGCTGGGGAAAGAGGTGGAAGGGGAAGAAGGAAAAAATACAGAAATAACCAAGCAATACATTGACTAGTAGAACGGTGCTTATTTCTTCGAAATTAGACAGGCAATGGAATTCGAATGCATAAATATGCTCGATTTGGTGAGAGCACACACGCTTGAGTATCAGTTTTACGTGGCTCACGTTATCCTTGTGCCAGGGGTAAAAGGTCAGTTGGTTCAAGATGACCGTTTTCCTGGATGAGATCGCCATCTCCAAGTTGATTAAGAGTCCCTCAGCACCGAAAAATCTCAACCATGCTGGCGGAATTCCATGGTTTCTTACAGATACTGACGGCGGGTTGAGGTTCGTGGCCTACTCAGTATTCACCTCCCTCACTCCCCGATTCTGGGAACTGCAGAGCACTGCCACTTGACGCCACAAACGAGCATATGGGTAGGCAATGGTTTACTATGAGGTACATTCTTAAATTAATCTTCTTAATATCAGAGGAAGTAGGGTTAACATCGAAGGTTGCGTCGGCTACTAAGGCCATTCCCCATCACTCATTTCGCTTCCGAATGAAGCTCCGGAAGGGAAACCGGAACTACTCAAATGTATCATGCATATAACATCATATAAAATTACAATCTTTTGAAAAGGCTAAAATCCCGCCAACAAAAATAATTCACCACCTCGCAAGCAACCTCGGAATTATCACCAGCCGTCATTGCACACTTTATGTAAGTCAAGTCTGCCCGGAAACAATCGACACCATACTGGGAGCAAAGAGATTAACCCCTTCTCCGAGAGCGTGCTTGATAAAATCGTCAGAACTTGTGCAAGACGTAATTAAGAACGTTGAAATAGGTCCATGTGCTTACCATGAAATCAACCGCTAAACTGAAACGCTGAGGAAAGGTGAATGGCTTGAAACACACTGGGGTTAGAACTCTAGAAAATAAGGAAATCTCTCGTGTCGGAGGTGACTAAAGGGGTCTGAAAACGTTAAGAAAGGATTTTGGGGTGAAAGGGAAGAGAACTCTACGTCAGTATTTGCCTACTCCATTGAAATTTGACAAGGGGACCGAGGTTGAAAGTTCAACCCGGGGACGGAATACTACAAAATCAAATTTTTTCTTGGCAACATTGAATTCAATTTTCAAAGTTTTGTTATTGAGGATGCTGCTCAGTAATTCACACAAGTAGTCTTAGCCTACTTTTCAATTTATTTTCTAATCTTCTTCAGAGTTATCATAAAGAAGAATAAACGAAATACCATTAACAACACGTCCAAAAACAAAAAAAAGACTGGCATGCACGATACTTTATCAAACATAAAGTAAATGTGATATCAAATACCTAGACATGATTCTTAATATTTGCCTCAACATTTGTCGATTTCTTTTTCACAATTGTTTACAGGTACCATAACTTTCGTCACAAAACGACATTATAATTATAAATTCCTTGTTTGATAAGCATAACAGTTCTAATGAGTTCTTCTCGGATTTTCCACCGGTTTAGGCTTTCCATGATTGCCGACGTTTCGGCAGGAGACTTCCCTGCGTCTCCTGCCGAAATGTCGGCAATCATGGAAAACCTAACCCGGTGGGAAACCCGAGAAGAACTCATCAGCATCATTCACCGGGAAAGCCTGAAATCATACATCAGGCATTACAGTGTTAGGCTGGACCTGGTGGAAGTTGTCGATATTCATGATCAATAAAACACTTAGTTATCTTCTACAGATTAATTGAATGGCACGACGCGTTTCACCACTCTGTGGCATTATCTTGGGAATATGATTATGCCACAGAGTGGTGAAACGCGTCGTGCCATTAAACAGCTCTGTGGAAGATTGCTTAGTGTTTTATTAATCATGAACAACTCCATATCTGCTGTCATCCGCAGCCTGTTGTATATTAATTTTCCTTCATGAAAGTCCTGAAGAAGATTTCAAAATAAATATAAATGTTCGCTGCTTGTGTTACTACTTGTCTAAATTACCAATATCCTCATTAAAAATCTTTGAAAACGGAACAATATACCTTGAAGTATTATCTGTATGGTATTCAAGTAGGGATCGGGATTTGTGAAAACTACCGCCACTCTCGGGACATTATGAAAAGTAAAACGAAAGGAAAGGATGACCTAGCATGAAATACATCAGAAAAATTATGGTAATATTAAAGTGAAGATATTTACCTTCAATATACAGAAACACTGATAAAACGTTCACACTTGCATCGACCATTGCGCAAGATTCGGGAAGTTATGCTATTGACATTCTGATGATGGCATACCGTCACCGAAACCTTGGTCTGTGTTGAATAAAAATTGAAAGAATTATACTAGCGGTTCGCTTTCTTGAAGGTAAATATTTTTTTCCACGAACGCAGTTTCCATATTCTTTCAAAAAATAAATATTCATGAAGGAATAAACAGTTTAGCTGAAACTGGTGCAGAATGGAGTGGAGAGCAGTCAAAAAATCAATATTCAGATTAATGTCAGACCGTGGACACTTCGCGTGGGAAAGGTTCTAGAGCAGTCAGTAGAGCCTATCCGACCAGCAATGTTTCTCACAGAGCCCTTCCCCTCATTCCTCCCAAGACGGATGTATTACCAGTCTTCTCGAATCGGACATGTGTTGCTGAATGGAGTTTGTTATTTCGTTGAAATACTCTCAAGGGGGCTTCCGTATATCTCCCTCCCTCTCACTCCACCACACATATGTGTTCCCCTCCTCCTTCTCCCGAGACAAACGGTCCATCAATCCGAGGTCCTTGCGCTCCCAAGGGCGTCTTCTGTTTCCTTCCCTGAGGGAGGGGGGAGAGGATCTGACGTGTGGGCATTTATCCATCGCCACTCTGTCTTTTTCACACTATCGAACCGGGAGGGGGGGGGGGTCATATTTCCCCCGTGGGCTCAACTGCTCCCAAATGAACCCCGCTTGTTGAGCGCAGATTTACCCCCACACGATATTCGACAAGTCGTTGCCCCCGGCGAAATTTTCCCTTCACTCGAAGAAGAAACTTCCTCCCCCCTACTGCGAGCATTTATCGCAGGAGGCAACGAGAAGGGCAGGGTTTTTGGGACCTCTAAAATAGCATCCTAATGGTACGAAATTATGAATGAAAAGTACGTATTCTATGATGTCTTTCGGGTTCTGCTGCCTCGTCGGTTGTTGAACTCGAGCCTTGGCTAAATTTACAGGCAGCGTCTTCAGGAATAATAATTTGAAATACAATTAATTTTATTTGCAACGTTTCATACGCAAATCTATTGACATTGAAAAAAAGCCGCACAATTTTAACAGAGACGACATCGTTCTCCGCATGCCTCAAGAAAATTCTCTGAGCGTGCAACACTTTCTCTCAAGAGTTAAATGCTAGTGATGTACGATGAAGCAGTGACGATAACCAAACCAATCCAAGGGCAGAGGAGGATGGGCACGAAGGAGGTGGACCTTGAGGATGGACACTGACCAGTCGTGACCCAAGTGCCCGAGGTAAAGGAGGAAATAAACAATACATTTCCTCCGTCATTGTACTTCAAAATATTATTCCAGAAGATGCTGCCTGCAACGGTAGCGAAAGCTCGAGTTCAAAAACCAAAGACGCAGCAGCATTATAGGGGACTTCGCTGTGAAAGCCTGCAATCCAAGTTGACAACTGCGTCTAATTACGGCTCAAAATGCGCCCACTATAGCCGGAGGTCGTGGAAATGATCCTACTGAGGAAAATAACGAAACGCACATTATAAGATAGAGAAATGGCAGAGAGTCTTGCCAGATTAAGCCAATCACCGAATATATAGCTTCACAAAGAATAGAATGAACTTTTAATAAAAACGCAGCAAAAGATAGTAGTGATAATAGCAAGAGACGAAGGGCTGAAATAAAGAATGTAATGGTACGAAATTATAAATGATAACTACGTGTTAACTCTAGATTCTAAACGTACTAATCAGCAGCAGGATATTGCGGAAATGAAGGTATTGAGGAAAGTTACAAATAACTCATAAATAATTAGATTAAGTATTAGAGAGAGTATTAGAGAGCATTGGAGAGTATTATAGAGTCTTGCCATATTAATGTAATCACCGAATGGATAACTTCGTGATTAAAAGAATGGAATGAAAATACAAAAATAATGGAGGAAAAGAGAATTGCGAGAATAGTAAGAGACGAAAGACAAGAAGGGAAGAGAAGAGCTGGAATACAGAGGCGAAGATGGAAGATAACCGATCATACTCGATAACTCTTGGAAAAGAATAGCCCCCAGGCTTATAAGAAAGAAGCATACTTTCGTTTATAGAGGTGACATGTGGCTCCAAGGAAAGGAGTCCTTAATCAGGGTACGTCCTGAATTTCTTTTATGGATCAAATACGTAGAAAGATACTAAATGACATTGGAACGAAAAGTGAGTAAAGGGAGCAAGAGATAGTTAATTCAGGAAAATACAAACTTATCAAAATAAACAGGGTCAAAATTGGTAACCGAGAGATGATAGATCATTTTGCTACGGTAATAGCAAGAGCAGAGGTAAATAAACAATACAACGACAAAATTAAATAACGTGATAATTCAGAGAGCCATGGATCATCACGAGTATTTATATGAATAATGGATAGATGAATGCTAAGGTGAAGGATGTAAAATATATGTCGGAATTTGATGGAGCAGCATGTTTTAGAAATAGAAAGATGATTTATTAATTTCATGTAGCATAATAAAGACGCATCAAATAAAAAAATTGTTAGGACCTCTAAGGCTGCTGGGGTTCCAATTAAAAATACCGTGCAATTTCAATTTTGTCATGTAAGTCATACTTCTCACACAGGAATAGGTACACTTTAATTTCTTAAGTAAGCCTTACAATTTAATACCTTATAAGTATATTTAAAACCTTAAGCAAGAAAAAATGAAAACAAGAACTTTTTAAAGTCTATATGAATATGGGATAGGAAAGAATGCTTTGGTGATCGAGAAGTACATTGAATGAGATTTTATGCTGAGGTGGTCCATTGCAAGAGGACTTCAATGAATGGTTGTGAATGTAGAATCTTGTTTTGTCTTTTATAGACGCCAGGAAACCTAACACTGACACGAAAAAATAATACGAGTCGAAAGTTGTGTAATTCTAGGTGTACAGAAATGAATAAATCGTATGACTATCATCATCACTGCTGCGGTTGGAGTAATATCCTACTGCTGCAAATGCTCTGAAGTTTTCATTCTCTGCCATAAAATAGAGTTAATACCCTACACCGCGTGAAGTCTTCCAAATTCACGGTAGTAGAAGAAAAATGTTTTCCCCACGATAGAACTCGTAGCGGTTATTGTGAGAGGCCACAGCTGTTGAGGTTATTCTGGCAAAAAAAAATAGGCGTGACACTTGAGAGGGTTTTATGGTGAAAAGAACGTAGAGGCACAAAGCAGATTCACAGTTTGAATCGCATGCGACGAACAGCTTGGGTGGTGCTTTTGCGTGAGCACCCTGCGACTCTTTTAAGAGAGGGGATCGTGAAACCGGAATGGGTTTCTTTCCATCTCCATAGGCGAAGCTAGTCCCTCGTGTGCACATCTAATTAAATGGAAAACTTCATTTGATGCTCATCGTGTATATTATTTCCGTGGTCAATATTTCATTTCTCAGCTAACAAAAAGCATACCTCAATAAATAAGGCATCACTAGATAGGGTGTTTGCCGGATTCTGACGTGTAATACTCAGCTGCGTTAAAATACACTACTTTTGTGAAATTTCGTTAGAAACCCATCAGTCTGCTGCGGATTAGCTTATTGTTAGTCATATGTCTAATACGGATACAGCTAGTCATGTGTCTACAGCAGATACGGTTTACAATGCGATGTGTGCATTTATCTCATCTATTAAGAGCTATCTTTAGTATTGTAGGCATATTGAAGTGTATTATTTTACAAAATTGTCTACTAGAAGCAAAAACTATGATGTTTTTATATATGAGGTAAGCATTGAATCGAACCAAATGCATAGTTTGCGACAAGCAGTATATAATAAAGAGGAATAGTGGCACCGGAAAAAATATGTATGCATGATTATAGCGTAAAACATTACCTTTGAACTGTTACTGTAAATACTATGTTCATACACCTCAATCTTTAAATAAACCTAACAATACATACATTAATGTGAGTATTTAATACCGACTACCCTTGATAAAACTAAAAAATTCAACGTGCAAAAATTTCGCATGGGATCGCTGGTCTCATATTAAAATCATATATAACCATGAACTTAGAATTACCTATGCACCCATGTAGGAGATAGAAGTATTTTTTATTACATGGCCTTAGGGCATATTTTTCTCATAACGTGAATCTCTGATTACACATAACCTGGAACCTTCAGTAATTGTCAGAACTCGGTCAGTGTCCTCGTCTGGATTGAATTTCCAAAGGAGAGGAAACGGTGGCAATGAACAATAACACGGCCATTTCATCACAATTCAGGCCTCTTATGACCACCACACTTATATAGGTATGGATACCAGAATCTTCCCAAGCATTTGGAGCTTTTTATCACTGGAGATCCGAATTTAATGTATTTTTCATAAAAAGGCATTGGTCGATACAATAATTATTTTGCAGGTGCATTCCCTAATTTCTAGGTAAAATATGGCACTTCAGATGATCTGATTATTAACAGACTTTTAATTTCTTAATTTATTCTGCCAACCCCACTTAGATACTTTTGTCAACGTAATGACAAAAAATTACTTCAGTTGTTTTCATTCGATTTTTGCTAATAGCATGGGTTAGGGCTTTCTCCGTCCAAAAAGTCTCATTCCAATCCCTTTAACCTTCTTTTAGAGCCTTAATTTCTTTGATTGAATCTTTCCCAAAGTTATGTCAACGATTCTTCGTATTCTTGGCATTATTACGAATTTAAGACAATGATTCAGACCATTCTTTTTGGAAAAGAATTCATAATTAATAAAAACGATGGCTTGATATATTCCACATTTAATTTAAAAACAACCAAGATTTCAGAAATTCATTGCCATTTCATTTTTCATTCATTTCCTCCTTGATAATGGGAATGAATTTCTGAAACGATGGTTGGCATTACATTTTAGTGTGGCAAATACTAATCTATCGTTTTTATGAGCAAATGAGCCGTTGAGAGCAAAATTGGTGTAAGTCCACAGTCAAAGAAAATTTTATTTTCTACATACTCGTTAGGAGAGCTGAAGCATTCCTCTACCTGGTTTCTGTTTTGTACATGGGTGATGTGAGTCTTGCTCCGGTTTTTTTCTACTAGAAAGCAGCATATACGGTTTAACATTTTTTTTGTGCATACTCTCTCTTTTCCCATAAAAACCTTTTCACTTACACCATTCTTGCTCTGAACGGTACATACATCTGCTTGAGTTTCATTTCAGATAGTTCCTCAAACACTAATCCGTTGTGTAACGTTTCCATGGCCTGACTGAAGAGAGCTATCTTCAACGCTCATTTCCTTTATTTCACCCATAGATCGAGAGTACTGGTACCGGGAGGCCAAGTCGACGCTCGAGGAGATCCTGTCGAGGGGTTCGGGGGAGGGGAGCAAGGCGGGCGAGCAATCCGGATGGGAGGTGGGCGTGGCCAGCAACGTGGTGCTCTTCGTGGGCGACGGCATGGGCATCTCCACGGTGACCGCCGCCCGCATCCTCAAGGGACAGAAGCTGGGTGGGTCCGGTGAGGACCATAAGCTCGCCTTCGAGAAGTTCCCCAATCTGGCCCTGGCCAAGGTGAGTGTCCCATATGCACCATTTTCCTATTTTAGTCTGGTTCAGCTGCCAGCTAAATGAGAGGCCACCAAACTGAATTCACCTCACGTAGGTAAATATCATTTCAACCAGATTGCACGAGCGTAAACCCTTTGCAATAATTCTACATCTACATCTACAAAATACCCTGCAAGCCACCTACGGGGTGTGTGGCAGAGGGTGAGTAATCACCAATTCCTTTATTTAATTATGGCGTTCAATGTCACCTCGCCTCACAAGGTATGGTCTCAAGTAGATCCAATCGTCTCAGCGTATGAGTTATATTTTCAAGGAATATATGTATTATATTCTCTTCTTAAAAAGTTTTAGAGTAAAAGACTAATTTGTAAAGATATGGTCCAAGGACCGCGGGGTTGAATTGATAGGGAAAAGTGCATTCTAATTTTCAACATGGGAGGTAACCTTCAAGTACCGAATTCCAAAAGTAGACGACAGTAAAACATTTTATAGCTGTTTATTTGTTACAGAATATAGCGTAGGAAGTATCAAATACCTATTTAATACGATTACTTACAATTTCTGAATGACTTAAACCAAGTCAATTACGACATGGGAGATGTCTTTGAAAAATGCTTAATGGGATTGAAATTTCGAACGTGTTCTTATTTGGTAAAGCTAGCACCTAAATGTGAGTTCTCTCCATTAGTGTTACGCTGATAGCCATGTCCAAATTTCCAAGAACGCTTCCCAGGAGGAATATATGATACGCATGGAAAGCATGTCTTTAAGTCACCACCACATCTCGCTTCGTGCTAATGGCTCGGGCTACGTGCTTTGGATAAAGGCTTAAACGCTCGTACAGCCTTCAAACGTTTCCTTAGAAGTGAAAGTCTGCCCACACACGTAAGCATATTGGATGTATTGAAATTTCAGGGTACAGGATCAACTTGATGGTGAATTCAAAAAATGTTAAACTTTACTACGTAGGGCAAAGGTAATAAATAGCGAAGTAGAACACATGAGGAACAAAAGGCTATCTCCTTTTTTTAAGAGCCAAGTAATGATTAAGTCATGAATTTTCGTTCAAGTTATGCTCATAAACACACGATAGATATTTCAATCTCAATATATTTGAACTTTATTGCCTACATGCTCTTTATACCTTACAAACAACAAGGAAAATTTCTATCGGCCACATATAAAGAAAATTTTATCACCACTTTGTTTGTCATTTTGTTATTTCATTTCCTAGCGACCTCATTTGGTACAAAGTATGCCCAGTACTAACTTCTCTCCCATTTACAATATCATGTTTACTTTGATTAACAGGGAGGTCCTTCCAGATTACTAGTATTACAATTTATTCTTATTACATGAAAGAACTCCTCTTACTATCGGAAAAAATTTCCCCTTGCACGGTCACACATCCACCCCATCCTTTCGATACTTGGGTAAATTTTAAAATTAAAATTCAAAACTATTCCATTTTCTCATCATTATTCCCTCAAATACTAAGAAAGCATGGAGCCGAAAGATGTAACGGTGACTAGAGATATTTATGGTAAAAAATTCGACATACGCCAAAATCTGAAGACAGGTAATGGAAATGTTATGGCGAGTATAAACCCGGACTTAATTATCATGTGAGGAAGAATTTTCAGACGTGCTACCGTCTTATCTTGGACGGACTCAAGGTACGATTTATAGCTAAGTATAACATACAACTGGTTTCATCACATAGGCAACATCATCAGATAATAATATTACCTCTGTCAAAAATCAGACGCACATAGTGTATTTCTTTAGTTACCATGAATTTTCTTATAGCAGAGCCAGAGACAAAAGAATTCATCATCGGGTTATCATCTCTGATGCCACATACCACAACGAAACCTAGTCAGAGCAAAATAAATGCTCATATCTACACTACTTTTTTACCTTGACCATGGACATCGTGTCGATTTCCCAAATTCCACACTACTTTCCCAGGAGTCCAAATATTGGGAAAGAATAACGAAGAAGCGATATTGATACAGATGGAGCAAAATAACATCAATAGAAACAACGGCTTCAACTTAAGTAGGACTTGGCGCCTAGTAATTTACGAAATTCAAAGAACGCGTAACGGCTCCCACAACAGTGGGGCATCTGTAGCTATATATAACCGCTAGCATCCTCGCTCGACTCATTATCCTGATGACGATGGCTGAGTCAACCATCGAAACGTTGATACATTTAAATAATCTTACCCGGTGTGAAACCCGAGAAACTTTCACTTATACTTTTTTACTGTTTTTTACCATGAGGTATGACGAGTCAGCAGTTCTTAAATAGAGGTCAACCGGAATTTCGTTACTAGTTCTCTTTTCCCATTAGGATCACTTCGCAATTGAAGGCATCGATCTGTCTTGGCTTATGGGTCAATCCATTAGAAGTGGTCCAAGGGTGGTTGCTTGACCGATTTAAAAACTTGAAACTTTCCAAGTTGTTACCCTCATGTCTTAAGACATTTAAACTATTTTCTGCAAATTTTTATCTCGAGCGGTTTACGGTGGTCATTTTTATAATGTTGCGTAAGCCCATTTTTGAGTTTGTAAAGGTTTACGTAAATGTCTATGACTATAAAAGTATTTATCCTAGAAGTATGAAACCAAAAGTATTTTATTTGCAATGTCTCAAGGTAAATAATAAGCCTGGTAGATTGTTTACCTATCTCTATCCTATCTAAGGTAAAACTACAAGCAAAATTTACATAAGTTACAATTGAAATTTCAACATTTGAATTTTTTTCTAATAGTAGTAATGGATTATACAGTTTGAATTATTTTTTTAGTCGCAGATATATGCTAGTAGGTTTATCATAAAAAATATCAATAGTGACATACTTACCCATGAGTTGTTATAAATTTTTAAAAAGTCACTTTTTTCAAACTTTTCAAAGTTTGGCTTTGAATAACTCTAATGGAGTTAGAGATAAAAATCTCAAATTAGCAGAACTTACAGTCTTTGTGTATGTGTACATGAGATATAAAAATTTATACTGTGTATTTTGCTAATAAAAAAGTTACAACCTCTCAAAAATAACAAATACTTTGTTAAAGCGAAACCTTTTGGCACATTGAGTAAGGCTTTACAAGATGTTTCAGATCGTTATAATTGGCAATCCTATCCTTAGCCTATCCTAAATGCGAGTGAAGTAGATTTTTTAATTATTCAAAAGTATTGTTTGTATTTTGTTTTCGTTTTTAATATTTCTTTGTTATGGTGTAATAGAAACATTTTGAAAAAATTTTGGCAGGGCGATGTGAGAGGAGTTCTGGGGTGAGGGAGGGAGAGTCTCAAGGGTTTCTAAGAATCGGGGTTTTCCACGAGACACAAAGGGTTCTTTGAAAGGGAGGGGGGATGAGAAGGGACACTGTGGGTGGTACTGTCAAGGGGGGGTCGACGCGCTGCCCGACTGGAGGAAAAAACGGGAAGGTCCAGCTGGTGACGGTCTACGAGGGTGGGTGAGGCAGAAAGGAATCGGTATTTTCAGCTCTTGCACTTTCGGTATTAAATATCAAGTGGCAAGTATCGAAGTGGATGACAAAATAGGACTTGATAGAAAAAAGCCAGATTAAGTGATGCTAGTGATGTGGATCAATGTTTTCTGACGTGGTTTGTTCAGAAACGCAGTGAAGGTGTTCCATTATCTGGTCCACTTTTCCAAGCACAGCCAATTAAATTAAATAAACAAATAGGTGGTGCTTATGACTTTGTTGCTTTTGCTGGCTGGCTATCGAGGTGGAAAATTTGCCATGGGATAGCACAAGTCAACATGGAAGAAGAATCTCGTTCCAGTGACAGTGAAGTACCTAGAGAGTTCTGTGGGACATTACGCAAAATTATTGATGAGGTTGAGTACATTTAAGAGTAATTGTATAACTGTGATGATACTGCCCTCTACTACAGTCCAATGTTCCAACAGTGATTGCTTCCAACAAAGTCGCTCGATATTAAGTCGGCAAATAAATCCGGAATGCAAATGAGCAAAGAAAGAGTGACTTTATTACTCTGCGAGAACAAATCAGGAAGTCACAAAGTAAAACCTTTCAGTATCAGTAAAAACCGAAGTCCTCGGTGTTTCAAGCACGTTAATATGACAGCACTACCTGTCATTTAAAAACAGTAAGAATGCGGATGACTCGTGATGTGTTTATACCGTGGTTCAATGAAGAGTTTGTACCATCAGCAAAGAATCACTTACGATCAAAAAAGTTAGAATAAAAAGCACTACTTCTGTTGGGTATGTGTCCTGACCATCCTTCTTCTGGTAAAATTGTGGCGACGATTTTAACAAAAAATACGACTGCCCTTAATCAGCACTTGGACCATGGGATTATCAGAGCATTTAAAGCCCACTATCGGCGGGAATTGCTCACTGTTGTCATAAACTCAGAACTGCAAGTACAATAATTCCTGAAAACAGTTACCTTGAAGAATATGGCGTACAATATTGGATTGGCATGGAAATAAATAACTTCAACTACAATTCAAAATTGCTGGTTGAAGTACATATATATAGCGGGCGATAGCATGGAAGACAGAGACGTCTTTTTGGGTTTTAGGGAATAAGATGCATGTTAAGCTTCAAATGTATTTTACTGATAGACTAAATGTGAATGATCTCGTGGCCTGGGTGCGTGAAGATGAAGAAATTCCTGTATCTGCCCATAAGAACGATGAAGAAATTGTGGCTGCAGTCCAGAGCCGCGGAAAAACAGTTGCATTATCGGAAGACGAGAGCAAGAATGAAGAAGTAGAAGACGAATGTGAGGTAGAGACGCCAAAAATATGAAAAGTATTGGATAACATCAGTGAAGGGATGAATTGGTTAGCGAGACAGAGCGATTTCAATCATCTTCATCTTTTACATTTGCAAAACATTAAGACATATATGCCAACTATCAACTATCGCGCCAAAAGAAAATACGGAGTATGTAACTCCCGTTAAAGTAGGGCGTGTATTTAAATCAGAAAACATCAATTGCTGTTGTCTTACGCAAATAAATTAGTAACAAAATTTAGCTTTACGAGTTTTTTTATTGTTTCCCACCCAATTTCCCGTGATAACGCGGTTTTCCGATAACTCGGGTGTAAACTCCGTCCCCCTAGACCCGCGTTAAAACCGAATTTTTCTCAGTGACGTTTTTATGATGTTTTGAGAGGTTGTAACGTTTTATAAGTAAAATACACAACATAACTTTTTATATATCATGTACACATACACAAAGACTGTAAGTTCTGCTAATTTGAGGTTTTTATCTCTAACCCAATCAGAGTTATCCAAATCCAAACTGAAAATTTTGAAAAATGTGACTTTTTAAAAATTTATAAAAATTCAAGGGTAAGTAGTATATCACTATTGATATTTTTTATGATAAACCTACTAGTAATAATATAAATACAATATAATAAAATAAACCTACTAATAATAATAAAACTATATCGACAAATAAAATAATAATTCTAACTGTATAATCCATTCCTACTGTTCTATTACTATTTCAAATATTGAAATTTCAATCGTAACTATTGTAAACTTTGCTTGTAGTTTTACAGTAGATAAGATAGAGATAGGTAAACAAACTACAGGAATTATTTTTTAACCTTGAGATATTGCAAACAAAATGCTTTTTGTTTCATCTTTCTAGGATAAATACTTTTATAGTCATAGACGTTTACGTAAACCTTTACAAACGAAAAAATGGGCTTGCGCAACATTATAAAAATGGCCATCCAAGGTAAACCGCTTGAGATAAAAATTAGAAAAAAAATATTTTAAATGTCTTAAGACATGAGGGTAACATCTAGGAAAGTTTAAATTTTTTTAATTTGGTCAAGCGACCAACTTATTATTTTTTTACCAGTTCAAATGGATTGACCCTTATGTTATTTCTGAGGTTTTTATTTTAAATGTTAGCAATTTTATATTATCATTGGATTCAAGGATAAATTTATTCAATATCCCGACCTACTTTTACAGGATTAGGGGGGGGGGTAAAGTAGAAATTCCTGTAAACCAGCGGAAAAGGAATCCACGCCCAGAAATACTTCTCTTTGCTATATCGGTCACGACAGTATATCAGTGGCTATGGGGATCGGTATGGTGGGATGGCTGGCGTACTGACTTCCTATCCCCTTCCTCCACACAGCAATGGAGATTTTTCATTGCAGTTACGATCCCTTCTTAGATACTACTAAGGGAGCGCTTCCAGCGCTGTGCTTCGACTGTCGGGTGGGTCGTTAAACAGTGGTCACCTTGGCTCTCCTGTCTTCTCAGTAGGCTAACGCCGACATTATGTTTCACTCCATCCTTTCTCCTAGCCCTCAGCATTCATTCAGTTACAGTTATATCCCAAATTTTAAAGTAGCAGGCGTCAAATTGTGGAATTCGGTGACTGATAACAATATCACAGAAAGTTGTGGAAATTTACAAAGAGTTTTCTGTGATAATTTTAACAGCTCTATCTTTTACCTCAGTCACTGGTTGATTTAAAAATTTACATACCCTCAAAGAGTAAAAATGGCTTTGAAAAGTTAAATAAAATCAGGCGATACTTTTCTTCATTTCACAACGTAAAACAATGAACAGGAAAAAAGTAAAAGCGTTCCATATAATTTAACAGTATTCTACACTGTCCGATCAACTTCACCGAATAATTAGTCATTTTCAAGTTTACTTTGACTCTAAAAGCAATTATGAAACTGTGCAAAGTGATTTTATTTTCACCATGTTTAATATCTTTAAAATTATTTTGGAATACCTCCCCAAATAACCGACCAGGAGGAGAAAAAAAATCAGAATGAATTAGGTAAACAGCTGGCTGTCCGTCTAAGCTCCAAAACTAAACCCATTGTCTCCATTCCTACCACGAGAGACGTATATACCCGTTTCCATGAATTGGACGTGTGACATCTGTCGGATGGGACGCTAAACTGAGAATTAGTCCAATGGCGACGGCAACGTTGGGTTTCTCTCCAATCTCCTTCCATTTACCTAAATAATCCTCCCTTAATAGTTCTACCCGCTGGTACTTGATGGTGCAAATGAATGTAGCCACAGACATTCACAGATAGCCACCCAGCCAATCGGGGTGCGAGAATCCGAAATGGAGAAAATTCCCGAGAAAGAATTCCCTCCCGGACACACTGCTCCTCTCTCTCCTATGCCGGTCGCGAAAGAATAGCAGCGCCTAGCAGTGAGGAATTACGATTTCAACGCTGTTCGGAAAGAGACGTCATCGTGGACTGAAATTTCCAGGAGTTTGAAGACAGTGATGCCCAATCCCTTTGCCCGACCTTTTCATTTCACCAGCTGCCTCTCCCCACCCGTCCAACTCCCTCGCCAACCATTTGACCTCCTCCAGTCTTTTTCGCCTTCGACATTTCGTTCTAAAAAGGCAAGGGTGCCGTGGAGGGAGAGACTTGGAAAACCCGTCTTTTCAACGCGACTCATCAATCTTGTACCCCTTCCCCATTCCATTTCTCCCTTACTTTCTTTTATTCGCCAACACTTCAAATGTTTTTCTCTACTACTTCCTTTCCCATGCTTTTTCCTTCTTCTTCTCCTCCTCCTCTCAACACTTTGCACTCATTTCCTTTCTCAAAGGAAAAGACAGCAGGAAAAAAATAGTTACGTAAAGGAAAGGAATGGGACCTTTTTTTCTCTACAGCGCTTCGTTCATCGGTGGGGGGGGGGAATGATAACGAGGCTTAAAAATCTCGCTAGAAAGGAAAAAAAAAGCTTTCTCCACGAGGAAAATAAATCCGAGTGATATGGCGCATGCTTAATCCAAATAAAAGACGTTCCTCCCTCTTGGCACATTGCTGGGCGATTAAGCTCAGTTCTGCTCCAGCGAGCAGTAGTAGGCACTGCGCCACGCAGTGCTAGGAATGTCGAACTTTTTTTTCACACATACAGGAATATGATAGAAATCTGTGTATGAAAGAAACATGTATTCCGAGACGGAAACGCTTTTGTTGGAATTCTCTTGGATCGTCCCTCTCGAAAATTATTCGCAGCGAGAGCGACATTTCACAGAGCGACAGCGTCAGCCAGTTTGTGCGTTGAGTTTGAGAAGGGATGAAGAGTAGCTCGAATTAAGCCACGGAACTCTACAACCAACGATTTCTGCGAAATCAACGTATAATTCTTGCACATGAATTACAACATTACTCCTTCATTTAATTTTGCGTAGATTTCTGTTCCATATTATGTTACTTGGTCTGTTTCGTTATCACGAGCTCACAGTTTACATATGCACGTAGATGGAATTCAAATTTTTCATTGCTATTTAAAGTCCTCTCTGATTGGTGTCATCAGTAATGACACCAATCAGCGGGGACATCAAAAGCCAACGATGCATTTGAATTCCATGGTAATGACTCATTACTGGAGGTCAATTCTCGAATGCAGCCGTAAATATTATCTGCGAAACAACAATGTAATTCATGGTTTCCTCTACGTAGATTTGTTGAGTTGTCACATCCTGCCCGCACGTAATATTTATTCTGTCAGGAGATGATAGGTCTTGCTTGTTTATTAAATAAGGGATGTAATTTACTCCATATCCGACCTTTCACAATATTTATTTCCTTTACTCAGACCTATTTAATTGATTGATATTTTTATTACACTTTGGCAATATGCTACATAAAAAGTTAAAAAATAGGTAGATACCACAGTTCACGACCCAGGAAACGAAGAATGCAAAATAATCCCTTCACCAAAAACAACATTCTTTTTTTCAGCCAATTTACTCAAAAATTGAATCGTTCTTGTACAGTTTTCTGAAAGTATTTTTTTTTTAATTTGCTTTAATCTATTGGATACTGTCATGTTCCACTCTTATATAAGTATCAACCAGATATTGCTGAAAATGCCGACCACCGAAATGCAAAGCATTGAACTTCATAAGACGGAGATCAGGATTTCTTAGGTTGATGTCTGAAGAATAATATTTGGAAAATTGAGGTCCAAATGCTAATCGGTACTGAGCTAGTTCAAATCTAGTCAAATTTTGATGACTGGTATTAGGTGTTCTTAAAAGAATATTAATTCAGAGAATCCAAAATTGCAAAATTTGGGTAAAATAGTGGATAAGTAAAGGGCCCAACTCGACTGTCAATATTGTTCATGGTAACTAAAGATTTCCCACGTTTACGAATAATTAACTCTTTATCTGGAAAGCTTTGGTCAGCGTTGAGGGTAATAATGGCACAAACTTCATTCTGAAGAGGGATGTTAAACCTTCTGTGATCAACGGCATCAGGTAATGCAAGAAGCAGCTTAACATAAGGCGGCTCTGCACCTTCTGCTGCAGCGCGTCTTCTTCTACTTCCCGCATTATCATGAATCCAAGAGCAAACGGATTTTCAGATCTCAAATATGTTCCAAGAGACTAATAAGATTCCCGCTGATACCATGATTAATGGTATTGTTTATGCGTGTACTAAGAGCATCCCGATTATCCAAATGTATATCTGTTCATATTGAGGCCGTTCAAATTTTCGTACATCATTTTGAGTAGGGTGAGCTGCTACATTAAGTTTGTGATAAACTTGACCGCTAGCAATGTAACTATAAACTCCTCGACCGTTGATTGTTCGATCGTTATCTACGGGGAATGAAGCCATTGCAAAACATAAATTCAAGTTTCAAATCCTATCATAAAAGTCATCAGAAAATGGATGACGTCGAAGAAACGATCGCGCTCACTCGTTCGGAAATTCTGGATGTGGTTGATTTATTCTACCATGCAAGCAGCAGTCCCCAAACGAATCTCAATGAATTCGATTTGACACACGTTCTTCGGAAAAATGCAATGCTTCATAATGAATACAAGAAACACTAAAAGGTTGCAAACTATGGTAAGAAATATCAGCCGTTGTAGCTGCCTTGTAAGAACTTATTCTGTTTTTATTATGCTTGTAGTCGTCTTGAATTTCTCCGGCGTTGTTCTTCCAATCGTTGATGATGATCATCATCTAACTCTTCTGTACGCCTCTGAGCCGCTCGTTCACGCATATCTTGAAGCCGCTAATTTTTGGTGAGTCTGATTCTTCTGTTCTTTGGTTTTGTAGTTCCCTTTGTTCGTTCGATTCTCCACTTCTCTGGATTCGTGCAAGCTCACGTATCATTTCTAAATGCTCTAGACGATCATCGGAAGGCTCATATTCTTGCCTCATTCTTTTCTGATCGTTCCTCTCTTGAGAGTAAGAATCATTTAGTTCAGCCATCATTTCAAATAACCTATTTTTACATGTAGTTTTTGCTACCCGGCTTGGTATTGCTTATGTAAAAAAATTTTCTTCATTTTTAGGAATTAAACTACTTGAGGTACCAGGTATTGAGCCATGAACTTGTTCAATTTTCCACGGAATAAAATTCTTTGAGGTATTGGGCATTGGATAATCACCTTATACCATTTGCTCCTGCTTTCAGGTTGTTCTGTAAATCGGATCAATTTTCTACAGCCCCTGGAGGACTCACGTAAACACTTTCAAAATTACGTGCTCAATACCATTTACTCTGTAGCAGCCATTAACCACACATGGAGAGATTGGGTTGAAATATATTCCAGCTAAAATTTCTAAGTACATCTGTAAAATAGATTTTTTTAAAGAGGCGTAAATGTCTTAGGCATGAATTTCCATTCCATACCTATGCTACGGTTTTCAAGTAAACAAAATATTCAATTGTTGAAGTAGTGCAAACATTTTAGATTTTCGAGATAAAAACTAAAATTCCAGGTAAATGCGATGGGTATACGGAAATTGAATGCAAGAATTAAAAAAAAATGTTCTTTCGTTTATCAAAAAGTAACATTTTAAATTTTTATCACTAGTGTAAGCAATTAAACAAAGCAAACAAAGAAACCTCTGTATAACAAAAATGGAGTAACCTAGCCTTTTTACATGTTAAAAATGCAACTTTATTTTGCCCAATATCTTGTAAAAAAGAGTTTTCCCAGAGTCAAGACCTAGGTGAATCGCTTTTTCGTAACCTTTATTAGTAAATTTGTAACTTTCAGCAAAATCGTTTGAGCCGTTTTTGAAATAAAATTTACATATATACAAATATATATACTTTTTTTCCAGCTGACGAAGGGCTTGCATGCCCGAAACGTTCCCAGTAAGTCTTCCCCCCCCCCGTATCCAGTGTACTTTATATGTATATATATGTCAGCTTTAGAAAAATTTAGAAAGCTGACGAAGGACCAACCGGTCCGAAACGTTCCCGTAAGAACAAATTCTTTTTCTATATCTCTTTCTCCTACCTCCTGTGAGTTTTATTTTTTTATATTTATTTATTTATATATATATATATATATATATATATATATATATATTTTTTTTTTTAATAGTATAGGATATTACTAGCAAGAGGTCGAGAATAAATTACCACCTATGCATGGTACTACTAATACAAGGTAGGACGTTCCTATAAACAAAATAAGCCCGTTTTGCGCATGATGTCAACCGGATGTAACGAGAAGACGACGACTCGAGAATTATCATAAGAATAATGGATGAATGCTCCGATAATTTAATTCTTAGTAACGACATAATGGAGTCAAGTAGACAGCATCCTTTAAGTACTAATACTCAACATATTTTACGGTTAATAATTATTGAATGTGTACATTGAGAATAAAATCTTGTTAACAGTGGAGATAACTCTAGCAAATTTTTATTTACAAATAAATGTGGAAATTCTTACCATTTACAACATTAAACTTGACTTCTCACCGGCAAATCTGGACTCGCTTCCCCGTTAAGATGTATTAATGAGATATTTAACAAAATTCTCTTCCCTCGAATGTTTTCTCGCATTCCTTTTTTATCCAAATACTACATAAGTATCAAATACACAACGCACTCAGTACTTAGCTAGAGCTTGATGTAATCCAAACTACCTACGTCACAGCGTTAGACCAAAACGATGCGAAACGAACTACCTCATATTAGTAGCACCTACAATGCATCTGAGTAATAAATATTGCATGAAAAATACCAAGTAGTGGTTTAACATGCGATACGTCAACGACACTGGGATAATCTGCTATTTTCACATGTGATAATCATCACGGCGTTTGCGTCGACCCCTTTGTAGGGTTTTGGGACCGTTCGAGATAAATCCAATCACGTAGCTTAATAGTCACGTGGTACAAAAACGAACGGTTCAAGATTTCGGTTTGCTTGAAACATTCGGATGGATAACTTAACATCCTGATATGTTGTTTATTGCAACTCTAATCGAGATTTTGGACCCATCAACAGTATTTCGGTTGATTCCGGCGAGATAAACCCGATCGGTAAGGTGGCGTGAGATATTTTTGAATGGTTAAAATACACCAAATTCTCGAACCATTTAGGATTGAACCACGTGACTTCTTAGTTTCGTGATCGGAATTATCTCGAACGGTTTAAACACAACCCCCCTGGTTGTTCGGTTAGTCGGGGGCCGTCAACTAAGGTCATTTTCACAATCGAACACAGGGGGAGGTTAGTTAATGTGGGAATGATTAATTGGGGTTTGAAGGAAGGCTGAAAATAGCCCGGTGTCACCACTTGCACAATCATAACGGTGGGACGAGATGAAATGGTGACGAGATGTCTCTATTTAAGGTCCCTTCTGACGGACGGAGTGTTAAAATTAAAGTGCTTTCGGGCGGCGTTCGCAGAGCTTGGTGGATGTAACGTAGTGGAACCTATGACGATGGACGGACGTTGACGTTACTGTCAACGGACAATGAGCGAAATTTGTCATATACTAACTTTTCCGACACGCTATGTTACCAGCATTCAATGAAAGGAGAAGTGTTTTCAATATTTGTTAAATTTTATTTCCGGATTGCTCAAATTACATTTAACTTTACAATGACACATAATTAATTTTCTCGAAGCTATATCTGTCAGTGTTGTTAGCGGATTCCTTATATATTTTTTTCAAAATATGAAAACAAACTCTCTTTGCAATACAAGTTTCTTTTAGTTTAGAACTCTGTTTGCGAAAACGGTAAACAATTGGTGCAGTAATTCCCGTCAACCGTAATTCACTCATCCTTGACGGGAAGACGACGGAAAACGGAACGCCGTCAGGTTCAGTCTCGTCAGAAAACGTCGATCGTGATCCCACCCTTATACGGGTCCCACAGGTAGGAGTGGTTTGGTTCACGATTCCTTACTTCGTGTTGTCGTTAACGTTATGCGAAACAAGAACAGCTCTATAATGTCAACGCTCACAGTTGATGTCTTGAGAACGCACTCCATCCTTCAAGACGAGTGATTTAATGCACCTGAAAAAATGTTGAAGAATTGCGGTCACTTTTTAGCTCTGACAGAAATTAAAAAATTACGATAAAGCGATGGCAAGCGTTATGGGTAATGCCCCAGATTCCATTGTATTATCTCCGGAACCACCTGGACTCGTACCCAGTCTCTCGTTAAGGGAATCTATCATTCTAACCACCAAACCAACCCGAACCTGTCTCAATCCAGGTAATTCTCCTACTATTTACAAACTAATATTACAAGTAACGGATTCTCAGAAAACACGATTCGTTAAATCTGTCTAGGCTCTCGTCTCAACGATAAATAGTGTGCAAAACATTATTCAGAACTGTCATGGGATAAAATCTGTATTTTTTGGAATTTCTTCTGCGTGAGTTTGTTATAACACAGCAGTTTTGCTGACTATAGTCTTCAAATGAACGGAGCTCTACCTTCGACGTGAGGACGCTGGCAGGATAGCCAGCAAAACTTGGTAAATGCGTGTAATAATATTTTACACCATTATTCAGGCCCTTGATGTAGTTGTAAAACTTTGATACGCGTAGTTGGGAAATTTTCACGACTTCCATGCCACTATGAATAAAATACAAACAAAATACCATGCCATATCAAATCCGAAATATTAGCATTCTATGGAAAGTTTATGTCAGCACTTTTCGGCTTTGAGTTTACGGCAGGATAGTGAGTAGCTTGCCAAATACTAACGGAGTATTTAGCGGAATATACATGCACGAGAGTACCAAGATCAGCAGTAAATTTCCACGCCGACAATGGTTATTCTTAGAAAAGTCATTTCTGTTCCCGAATTCCATTATAATTATACCTTCTGACAATATGTGCCTAACACCTACCCATGATTCTACACCAGCTTGACACTAAATTAAGATTCTTCTATGTGAGCGAGATAAAAACTTTTCCGAGAAAATGGGTACGATGAAATAGCTGATGTACTCACATCTTCCAACATAGGACCGTGTTGATTTCCCTAGAGGTGGAAAGACTTGTTCGTGGAGCAATTTCTGTCCTCGACCTGATACCAGCGCGGAGCCTAACTTCGGTTCCATTATAACGTTCGCTTGAAAGAACATTAAACTGTGAATTTCCGGCATAAGCGCGTTCTGACGTACGATTTTACACAGGTGGGATCCGTCTGCGTATCCTCCTCTGTGAACATTTAAGCCAGGCTCGGTTAAACAGCGCAGAGAAAATGTGCCTTGAAAATAGAGACGAATATGAGGATAAAGCACTAGCTGGATATCCAGAAAACCAACTGCTCTATACCTACTTCCACCAGTAATGCTATGCAGTCATACTACACCTATTTGAGTACATATACTTTATTTCATATACATAAGTCCATCATTAATATTTTAAGCAACAATATATTCTTGTACTATTCCGCATCCCATAATATATTCCTGCCAGAATGACAATAGTTACAATTTTCAACAACATAATTTCGCTTATAAATCGTTAATCACATTAATATATGCTATTTATGACATTTTAAGATAAGTCTAACTAATATTTTACCAATTTTGTTAAAGTCACAAACACAATAATATTTGCTATTTATATTCAATATGTAAACATTTACAATTTCGTCGTGACAGAACAAGCTACTTTCACACTATGTTTTCGCTCTACTAATTATTACACTGATATTTTTAATTCCATAAACCTCCGTGAAAATGCACCCATAATCAATACGGTTTGATGGTTTAACTGATAAACACACCTAACCTGACGGGTAATTGCGAGGTTCAAGTTCAAATCCAAGCTGTGTAAAAATCGATGATTTATTTTCATGATGAAAGTTTGGCTCCGGATCTTACACCCGTTCGTGTGGCTGTCAACTATGTTTGTTCGTGCATTCCGCAGAAAATACAGTTCGAAAACTTTTAACGCTGAAATAAACAAGTCACCAAAAAGAAATACTTAAGGACAACTAGAGATATCCTGCATCACCTAGCTTTGATGCTCAGATCAAAGAGGTCGAAGTGCATCCCGGTGTCGGATTAATGGGATCAAGACTCAGAAAGCAAAACGCAAACACCGCCGCGAATCAAGTCGACGAGGAGAGTCTTGAATCACGCCCGAAGACGATGCAACGACGAAATGCATTCTCGCCTCGCTTGCACCTAGAACGAACGACGTCACACACTCTCGGACGACGAGGAAAACGAACGAGAGGCAGTCAGTTTCCCGCATTTCGCAGCGTCTGCACGTCACGAAACGTTGGGCTTCCAAAAAGGCTAAGATAGAGAGAGAGGCGCTGTGAAACGGAGGGCTAAGAAGTCAAAATGGTTGAGGGACCTTGTCACAATGGGTTTCATTGCCTCCATCCTCGAGACAAAGAGCAAACGTCACGTAGGGTGGTAGAGGGCACGAACGAAGAGGCCTCCTCCCGAAGTAACGAGGCGAGCACCAACTAGAGTTGGCTTCGGTCTCCTACCACTTGAGAAACACATTACCTACAACCCCTCACCTCCCCCCCTTCCGTCAATCACCCGATATTCGCTCCGCCGAATTTTCTCAGAATAGTCGATAATGAACTCTCAAAGATAAACACCCTTGCTTGATAATCTCTCCGAGAATCCATTAGTCAAGCTGCCTCCATCTTCCAATTAAGAGCGTCACCTATGTGATGCTTCATTCAATTCCGTCTTCTCGCCAATTCGCGTTACAATCTCGATGGATGGATGGTTCATCACCATCAGCAGTCACCAATCCGAATGTTGTTACAATGTTGTTTTCTATTCTATTCTCAGTTTACGGTACGAACGTGATGGTGGACGAAGTACCTCTGTCAAATTTTGACATGTTAAAAGATTAACCAATTGGTAGTATTTCACATCATCAGTTTTCATCAATCCGAAGATTGGTTTGCAACAGCTCACCCATCCACTCTACTATCAGCCAACAGCTTCATTCCTACATAATTATTCACTTTGACGTCCTTCATAATTTGGCCGATGTATTCCATTTCATATTCCATGTCTTCCTCTGCAATGTTTCCCTTCTATTTATCCTTTCATTATCGTTTTCAATTAGTTACTGTGTCACAAAATGTATCCAATCTTCTTCTAAGAGTTTTCATTCTACTTCTTTTCTCTCTAACTCTTCATAATGACTTCTTAGGAGGTGATTCACTCCGTCCGTTAAATCTTCATAATTCTTTGGTAATACCACAACTCCATTGCTTCCAATCACTTTTTCTCTTCAGCTTCGATCGTCCAGACCTTATTGCTACATAACAGCATGCTCCAAATATAGTATGCAACAACAAATACGAATGTTTTAACAAAGTGCTTCCTCACTTCCAGGCTAATGTTGCTAGCTGTCATTCCTAGCTAGCATGTAGTAACCGGTTTCGATGTAATAACATCATCACCAGAGTTAAAATAACTCTTTTAACTCTGATGATGGCGTTATAATATGGAAACCGGTTTGTGTATTAAAACAGTGAGAAATATTATCAAACGGTTTATTCGTTAACATTCAGTATTTTGTGCGAGATTTATCCCTTTTCACACTGGGATCATATTTTTCTTTTAATTTATATATCCAAGCAGTTGTAATAAGCATAAATTAAATAAAGTAATATTTATGACGCAAATACTTAATTATATGACATTACTCCTATATAATTGACTAAAATATATACATACATGAAGCTTTGACTCGACTTATTTGTTTCTAGCTGAACGCTGAAAACGCCTTCGCAGCCGAAAGTTGTTTTGCGATTTCATAAAAAATATTACGGAAAGCAATAAATTTATTGATGTAAATAAATGCATAAAAACTACACACTGTGGCATTTGTGACACAATCTTTGCGTCAAAATTTTCTCGTTGTTTTAAATGTAGTGTAGACCCATCCCACGGAAAACGATTGGTATTTTTAGGCAAATACCTAGGAAATGAATGCGGTAAGTGGATGATATTTTTACAATAGTAAAACTATGAGATATATTTCTTCATAATGAGAACAAATTTGCTATACTCTACTTGTACTCTATGATATTTGACATCTCGATTAAACTACCTTAATTGCATATTTCCATCATAATTTCTCATTTAAAAATCTTTTTTTATATTTTTCCTACATTCCATCAATGGTCTACTTCGGTAAATCTTCTCATTTGTTATTCTCTCCGATTATGTTTTTAGGGGGCTTCAATTTTTTAGTCATTTTTCTCGGTATCCGATATACATCAAACTTCACTGTCATATGATAACATGGCCGATATGTATGATAGAACTTCCACGCTTTCATATTTTCCAATGTAATAAGGCATTTAACTCCGTTCTCTCACCGATCGCTACGCTCTCAAAGGAAAGCAGTTCATCAACAGCCATCATTCCGAAGATTCTTTGGATGTGTTTTCCATTTAGTTTTCAGTTAATCGCATGCTTCCTTCACCATTCCTCATTGAAAAATCTTTTTTGAGTTTTCCATCAATGGTCTTCTTCGATGACTTTTCTCATTCAACTCTCCATTTTTGTTTTCACGGGGCTTCAATATCCCAGTCATTTTTCTCGATTGCCAATATTTTCCAAGCTTTACTGCCACATAAGTCCATATAAATTATTTATGAAGCGCTTCTTTCCTTTCCAGTTTACCAATGTAATTTTCAATTAGATCCCCTCCTTTTCTAAAATCTCGAGTGAAATTATCGATGGGAGCTAAACTCTTCCTCAAAATCATTATCAATCATCGAGAGTAATTCCCTTGTCATCATATCACGCTTCATTTATTAAAATCTGCCTACATTCATTACGAGAGAAAATTTTCATTAGCTTCATTCCAAAACCTCCCTTTTCCCGCCATTCTAATTCTGACAGCTCTCTTTTTATTGCCACTTTCATTTCATTCACTCAGATTCCTTCTATTCCATTGCAGTGTCGAATTCCTTGAGCCTCGTAATTTCAACCCTACTCAGAGTATGCATAAGCTGTTAAGAGACAAAGGTGCGGTTTTATAATCTCTAATTGAATATTTTCACTGTATAAAAACCAAAGTTACTACGTTCTCAAATTGATAACGCTCAAGTAATCTGACAGAAAATCTGATGATATGTACCGAATCCGGACTATCGATTAGCACAACTTTATCGAAAATCCTGTATCTTGTGGTTCACGTTCGCCGGGCATTATAAAACCAGGCCTTAGTCTGTATTAACTTCCTTGCTCTTTACTTCCTAGTTCAGTGCTCCAGTCTTTAACTCCAATCTCAAACATAAATATGTGGCAACAGCTACAAAATGAATACGCGTACTTCTCAAATTAACGAAAGATCTAGCTTATAATTGAGATAAATTGAAATGATAAACATATTCGTCACCTAAGAACGTGAAAATTTGAAGAAATAAATAATACACAGGAAAAGGGAATTTCATTTCATTTATCTGCTACAGTAAACTGTGAGCTCGTGATAACAAAACAGACCAAGTAAAAAAATATGGGGAAAAAATACAGGACTAATAGTACAAATGCAAGAATCATACATAAATTGGGTAAAAATAGATTTGGCCGCATTGTTGATTGAAGAATATTGATATAACATCATGGTTAATACAATAATACCAAAGAGAATAAATCTGAGAAAGCTAACTTCAACTCGAATCACTTGCGAATGTCGCAGATGTAGAGCTAAATTCTAAAGCCTTCGAAATGGCTTCTGAAATCACTTTCTTCCCTGTGAAAAAGAAGACGGTCTTACCTCTTGAGCGCGGATTTCATTCAAAATTCATACCATCGCGTATTCTTTCCTCACATCGATAGAAGGAAAAAATTTCTTCCGCGTCGTTTTAACCGCTAATAGAAAAAGCATCCTAAAAAAAATAAAATCAATAGCGAACAGGAAAATAAAAAGGTTTGACGTAAAATGAAGACGGGACGGAATTAAGTGCCCATCGCGTCAATTACTCTAAGAGTCGCTCCAGCCAACGAGCTTTCAAGAGGAGCGCACATGAGTCTCCTTTAAAGAAACGGCTTCCACGGTGAGTCAGGCAAGGGAGTTAAGTAGTAGTACACGTGCAGTTTTATACGCGCTCCAACTGTAGATTCCGTATCCCTCCATCAAACCTTAAGAAAAAAGTCCATATACTAACACTACTACACACATTCAAGGCGGGTTTCGAGTCTGTGTCCCTTTGGTTTGCCTGATCGGCGTGAGCAAATATTATTTGAATGATTTATCGTCGGATGCAAAAACCTTTATCTAGGGAATCGACTGTTATGAGCTGCATGAAGTTATGGAATACTTAATTATAGATGCAAGAGCCTTAGATCATTTGGTTTATTCTCTAAATACTGTGTAAAATATGTATGCTTATGTAAAGCTTGCAATCACCAATTAGCATTATAAATATTTCGCCTGATCAATAAAAGTCTTCATGTATCACTTAAAACCTCTATTGGCAAGTTATTATGCCTCCAATTGGTTCTGGCTGCAATATTTCATCTTAGTTACTTAAGTATTTCATGAGTTATAAGATCCACCATGTCTAACAAGTTACGAGATAATTTATGAAACAAAAAAATCATTTGAATGTTTGTTCAGACTGAACGAATGTCTTGACTAATTGATCCCATAACTCTATGGGTGTATACGTGTGGTTTATTTCATCGGCTTTAAGTCCATAGGAAAGGCAGTACATACACATTATGCAAAAAATAGAACTATAGGAACACTAGGCCACTGTCTATGACAGCATCAATTGGGGTCACCATTGGTAGCGTTTATGAATGAATAATTTGCTATTGGGAAGTGGATGATGAAAGGACAATATTATTTTATGAAGGTGCTGGAAAACCTTCAAAGCTACAAATAAAACAAAAACTTCAAGAAAATTATAAGACAAGACACTACAATTAACTAATTTCCCACTGCAGCGACAGCTAAGCCCACCTTCAAGAAAATTACTTATTCGCATGTCTCTTTAAGGCTGGCATAACTTGAGATCAGATAAAATCGTTCAAAAATACTTCAATAAAAAAAAATACTTCAATGTAACACAATTTCTTGTTTCACATAAATTTCAGAATTTTCTAGATCTTTTCCACGGACAGTTTGTGTCGAAACAGGTTTTAAAATTTGTTTTGAGTTTAAATGCCAAAGAGAAAAATATACACATTTTTAAAGAGCATTAACTTACAAATTCCCGTGACCCACTTTCAAAACCTAATTCTCCAAAAATACCCTTCCCACTCCTTTATGCTACCAGTTGTGTCCTCAAGTTTAGAGATAATCCCAGGCCAATCCCTAGCCTTTTTGCCCCCCCTCTTCGACTCCCCGTTCTATTGCGCCACATTCTCGCTCTGTTTGCTGTGCTTCTCGTAGCTTGCCGCAACCCATTGCAACCGCTGCGTCTTATTACGCTTCATTACTTTCCTACCTTATCCCCTCCCCATCCTCCTGAAATCCACTTCCATAGACCACTCCAACAAAAGACTCCGATTCACGATGAAAGCGGCCTTGCGCTGCTCCAACCGGCAGACACGAACTCATTCCAATATCACGAAGCTATAGTATTATTTTCGTTGCTCTACATCCACAGCTGGATCCACCTTGCTAATGGCACTGTGCGCCTTTTCGAAGGCAAAAACCGCCGACCACAATGTTGGGGGAGGGAATCCCATCCCGCGAATTCGAAAGGTCGTGGCTTCGAGTACCACCAACCATGCTACCCTCTACATCTCTAGAAACATATTAGCAACATCTGTCGTTCGCGAAAAATATTGCTTCCTCTGGGCTTGCTTTAGCTTACTCATTGATGGATAATACAATGCTATGTGGGGCGCCTCAAAAGTATTGGATTCGTCGCTAAGACACCAAAGTTTTACAACTGCCAATTTAAAGTCTGCCTGTCATTAAACCTTTATAGACAATGGCGATGTCGGTTGGTGAGATTCCTAAAGTGCAAAGATGTTCGTAGCCGATGGGCTGAAAAATAATTTTTTAGCGGTTAGGATAGTAGGTTTTCATTATCTAGGGCAGTGGTTTTCAACCTGTGGTACGCGAAACAAAAATTGGGGGTACGCGATATCGTGGCACGAATGTAGGTTTTAAAACTCAGCCCAACGTTTTCAAATTTCGGCGGTTTTTCTTCGTTGACATAAAAAGATATGGAACAAAATTTGTTTAATTTCGCTTGTAGAATCACTGGTTAAAAATGTCCGAAGTCTTTTTACACTCAGCATAAAATTTCATTAATTGTATTTGTGTGACTTGTTTAATTCATGTAATAATGAGACTATTTAAAAATTAGAAATGAAACATGTATTTCATTACAGGTAGGGTACCGGGGTAAAAAAAATTGCAGTAAGAGTCAAGGGGTACGCAGGCTCAAAAAGGTTGACAACCGCTGATCTAGGGCAGCAGTTGAGTGAATATCACTATTTTTCCATACGAACGATGTAAAAGACTTAATGAGTTCTTTTCTTGGTAGATATTCATTTGAATACAAATTTATCGTTAACTATCAGGAATGAAATTTTAATACACATGTGTTTTAATACAAATTTTAATACCGTGTGTGTCAGCTTATGAATGGAAAAATTTGTTATATGAGCTCTCCGAATAACTTTCCGAACAAAATTAGAAATGAGTTAATTATTTTGGACTAAGGTATTTAGAGTAAAGGCTACTGCTTCGATTTCCACTATTTATCAGGAAATTAACTACAGGAAAGAATAACACTGCTATCCCCAACATTCGTAGCCTACCCAAGCATGTAAAGAGCAGGGCTAACTTTTCATCTAAATTTCTCAGTAGAAGAATATCATGAAAGCAAAGCTTGAACACGTTTCCTACACACTAACTAAGAAATGAAAAATTCAGGAAAAACATTTTCTCAACGAAACCATTATGAAACCCCGTATGCGTAATTTTTCACAATTTCCAAAAATGCCTACTAACACGTTTATAGAACCTATGGAATATTCATGTGGGCTAAATAGCGAGCTTTATTTATGAAAATAGAGGATAAAAACAAAACGTTTTTATATTAAACACTTAAACAAAGTAATTCCCTATACCAATGAATATTTTTGACGCATGGATTGGGATAACAAATAAAATGGTAATTATACTTTTTTTATTATATTTAGACGTCTTATTGGATAAGAACTGTAGACGAATTTGTTAAGGCTGTGCCAAATGATTCGAAAAATGATTAATTTTTCGCTGGGAGAAACACAAAAATCTGTTACTAAGTGCTATACTAAGTCAACTTTGAACTTATAATCGTAAAAATTTTCAATGAACGAACAGTGCTTCCAAGTACTCTCCCTTTTGTAAAAATATTCCATCATGTTCTAGTAATTTTTATTTAACGGCATGAAACATGAAACTCATGCTCACATACTCAGCAACATGCTCACATGAAAAATTCATACAAAATTCCAGAACCATTCTATGAATAATTCATTAGTTCAGTTCACTTTTTCCTAGAATAAACTGCCAAAATCTTTGGTAATTAATTTTTAATACTTAAATAAGCTTTTACCATACTATAAGCTTTCACCATACTATCTCTAATCAAGGATTTCGTTTCAGTATCCTAAAAATTCTACTATTTTTGTGTAAAAGAATATATGAAATTGGGAATTGATATTTCAAAAAATAGCCCTCATTCATTTTCGGAACAAAATCTTTATCTCCTGAAGTTTTTTTCTGTCATCCTACACGAGAATTTTCTAACCTCCAAAAGATTGAAATAATATTTTATCAGGTGAAACAATATTTTTAAGCTTTTCAGGTGGATGGAAAGGTTTCCCCACAAATGACGCGCTTCGGCCTTTGTTTGATACATCCAAGCAGTCATAAATGCAAATTGTTTTTTAAAAGTTAAAATAATTTTTTAGGAATGAGGAAGGGTTAATTAACTTATAATTTTCACTTGCGAAGTGCGTTAAAAAATAGAATATAGTTACAATATTAATGAAAGAAAATCCTAAAACTAAATATGAATGATTGTACCCGTAGTGAAAATCAATATTCCGGTTTGATGGTTTATCTACTCCAAAAACTTCCTTTTAAAACCTTTTAGTACAATATTAACAAACAACAGTTCTCACGAATAAGAATCTCAGATGTTTCAATTTATTTTCATCCAAAAATCAATATTTCATTTCTTTAAGTATTAACCTCACAATCACTTTGTAGAGTTCAGTAACTAGTGACAAATAACCCACAGTTAAAAAATTTTGCCATAGCTCATTGTTAAGATTCACCACATTGTTCTAACCTAATTATTAAAACCTAAGAAGAATACGTGTAATTCTAGCAAAGTCGGATCAGGATAGAACAACGAAACGATTTAATGCTTTCCAAAATCCAATCAACATCACTTTCACATGCCTTATCACCTGACAAATGATCGAGTGTAACTGATTAACTTTGACAGGAGTTATCACTAAAAGCTAATCAAATTCAACATAGATAGAGTATCAAGAAAGATTGATCTTATAACGATCCCAGACAGCTATTTGGAGGAGTTGGAAACTTCAAAATCGCATTTACTCACTTAATAAGCCGTACCTCGGCATTTTTATTTCGAGTATCTTATCATACTTTCTTTTTTCCTTTAAATCTAACGAAATGTCTTTTCTATTCCCTTATTCTCCTAACTGATCCAACATTTTTACTTTTATCTCAGTTTACAATATCCTCCTGAAGGTCTCTTAGGGCCCTATTCTGGATCTGAGCGCGCTATTCCACGATCGAGCTATTCCACACCTCATTATAGCTCACGACCGTATTCTGAATCGAGCCGAGCAATAAATTGCCCGGTTTCGAGTGGTTATAATAAGTACCGCCCCTTCCGGTATGAGAGGCGAGAGGAACAGTAAGCAGGAATTCCGGCAGCCAATGGCAAGCAATGTTTACATATACAGCTGGAACAGTTTTCAACATGGCCACCTCGATCGCGATCATTCCCTCTTATAATCTATGAATTATTTTATGTCTTAAATAGATAAAATTATAAATATAATACTTTTTATGTATTATTAGCTATAACATTTAACTAACAAGCTTGAAGAAATGTATTCCGCATGACTTACGATGATATTATGGAGAAGCGGTGAATGCTATTGTGAGTCTTCTGCGGTAATAAGATTTTAACATAACATTTTTAAAGTTATTTATGTAAATAATGCCTGCGATCCAAAGTATTAAATAATGTTTGGAGTTTCCTCTTTCCCTTTGCCAATTTTGTGATAGTAGTGAACCTTATTATGCTATCAGCGAGTCGTATATCTCATGTTGACATTTGTATTTTTGTGACAGGCTGTTTTGACATGCAAGTATCGCCAGTAGTCCTTCGGTCGAGAACTATCATTATTGTAATACATGTTATTATAGTCTATATTTCTTATTCAACTGGTAGTAATGGCCTGGGAGCTGCTTAAAGTTAGTAGTGGCATTGACGCGACGGTAAATGTAAGCGAGAGATGGGCATAGAAAAATGTTAATATCGGTCTCAGTTGAAATGATACAGAAATAATTTTAGTGTCATTATAATTGTTGAGGATTGGCTACTTAGTAAACACCTGAGGTTTTTGTCGGTAATGAAAAGTTTATGAATTAATTTCCCTGAAGAAGGCCCCATGTAGGTATACGTGATGTTATTGGACTTGTTGTTGATGTTTACATCAGTTTGCCATTACGATACACGAAAGTGGTGTGCTCTTTTTAATTTAACCCTAGTATATATGTTCATACATATGCTTGGGAAATCCCAAAATTATAACCCAGATTTTTGTAGTGTTCGTCTTCCCTATAGGCAGGAATAAGCGATGGGAAACATGCCTTTGTGCTGGCAAATTGCATTACGGAGTATGAAATTATTGTATTGTATATTATAATGTTATCGTGTGACCAGTAGCAATTAAAATACGTTCAATTCATAATGGGAAATAATCCGCAACGGAAGGGCAGATAGACGATAGTTCTCTCATCGTAAATATATCGGTCTCCATTGAAATGATGCAGAAACAATTTTCCTGCCTTTATAATGGTTGAAAGTTAGCTATTACGTAAACAACTAAGGTTTTAGTGGGTAATGACAACTTAATGCATTATTTTGAAGAACCCATTTTAAGTGAATTTTTACCATTTTCATGGGGTGAAATTGCACTTGTTTGAGTTGATTTTTACTTAAGTTTACAATTACGATTCGTCAAAGCGAATGAAGTTTGGATAAATATAGCGTGCTGTTTTAAATTAAACCCTCGTATACTTGTGGGTACGTATATGCTTGGAAATATCTTTGATTTTAGCGGAGTCACACTCTAAAACTATCGTGGTTTATGTCCGCTTTCGTCACACCAGCCTGAACGTCTTTTTCACTCAGTTCAAACTAACGTATTGCCATGAAATCCATGTCAGTCATCATGCCAAGTTTGCGCACTTATAAAAACTTTTCACTCTGCGAATTAACCCATTTATTTTGAAATAGTAATGTGTCAAGCCGGAGAAGTGTCATTTTCCCTCTACGCCGTACGTGAGATAGGGTCGAGCTATTGAGAATAGCCCGGTATCAAAGATCGGGCAATAATAATTCGACCCTCACCGGTGCTATCCGCCGTTCAGAATACCGAATAGCCACCGCGCTGTTGTCATCTTTAAAATAGCCACTTCCGGTGGCTATTTCATCATTGAGAATACCGAATAGCCACTGGGTCTCCATAATCGTGAAAATAGCCACTTTTCGCGCTATTCTGACGAATAGCTCGGCCTTATTTTCATTCAGAATAGGCCTCTTAGTCCATTATTTTAGCTCTAGTCTTTTATTGTGTTCTAAACCTATTTCTGCCTTTGTTGAAATTATCCCTCTACCTTCCTCATACTTTTTCTACAATAGGTCAAGGGAATGAAAATATATTTGTGGATTGGGTTGGAGTGGCTTCCAATTCCGAAAGGAATGGGTTTCAATCCTGGATGAGGCTGAGAATTTTCAGACGAGTCCCGATCTCTACTTGGTTACTATGCGGGAAGCATATTAAGTGCAGTGCTCCGTTCTTCAGATGGGAGGTTAAACCATGGTCCCCTTGGTGCATTTAGTTAAGAGCGGGAAAATGCCGACGCCAGGTTTCTCTCCTCCATTCATCCATTCCCACACAAACCTACTCGCTTCTCCTCAATGGCCCAAATAACCTCAGTTGTCAGCTGCCCCCTAAAGTAACCAAACCATGAAAGATAATTTGTTACCATTTTCCTTCATTTTATAAATAACTTTGCGAAACTATTTTCAAAACCTCTGCCTAATTAACATTTTGTTAAGACAGAAGGACAAAACAGAAGTTCTCGACCATTTAAGAGCCTCTTAAAAGATCAAAGTGAAATCTCTTCATTTAAATAGTAATAGTAATCACTTCCCTCGAAGGGGAGGGAAGAAGAGAGGTGTATCAGATAATATATGAAAATAATTTTATTAAAACGTCAGCGTGGAACAAAATAATTTGATTGGTGGAGAAGAAAGGGGAGAGTAATAAATTAGGGAGCGATGACGAGGCATTTTCCTTTAATTATTTTTTACGAGAAACTGACAGCTTGACACTGCAAAGCCCGTTTCATTATTTTTAACATTTCCCGCGATGGGTCACGTAAGCTTCGAGCAGATAAACCCGCCACCCAAACTTAAACGAAAGGAGCGAGTTAAATCTTGCGCTTAAGCAAGCTTTTTTAAATGAATTCAATATAGTGCGGCAATATTATTCCATTCGCCAGAATAGACACTTACGACTACAAGCAAGAAACGCCAGTGAAATCGCAAATTAGGTGCCTAATTTGTTTTACTCCGACTGAAGGAAGGGCGTTCAAATACATTAGGCATCATTTTATCAGCCAGGTTTGGTCTATCCACTTTATCCGTCAGCGGAGGGTCTGTTACCTTCCGCAACGCCATCAGGGTTCGTTACAACGAATTGATAATTATATGGTTGTAATATAATGCGGTGTCACTATTTAGCAATTTGACAACTATTTCCTTATTTAATCAATGTTACCAAAACATTATTGGTCACCCAGAAACATCTTGGGCATAGAGTTTTACTGTAATTCAACTGAATATCGATTGAAGGTATTTAAACAAAACTGCAAAAATTCCAACTTCAGATGTTTAATCAAAACAATTTAATTACACTATGAACTTGGCATCAATGCACATTTTCTTGGCATGGAGGTATGCCTATGTATAGATAATTCTGCAAATATATTTCATCTAACAAGCAGCTGCGATGCTTTCATAAGATCATTAGAAAATAAATCAAATGTAAAGGGAGTGCAATATGCAATAAATATTTCAATTTCAAGGATAAGTGATCAAATGACGATTAAATTCTTTGGTGTGAAACGGTGTGATACTCTCAAATATTGTATACGTAATGAAGTCCATGATATTGCTCAAGGCTGCCGGAAATATTCTGAAATTTAAAAAAAAATCTCGGGTTTTCAAAGGGAAATTCCCAAATCATGCAAAAATCGAGAAAATTCCCACATTTTACTAGGTGGTAGCAATTCCAAGGAGTTTTCTCGGTTTTCTAATGATTTCAAAGAAACGAGGCCACCGTAAATAACTTCCCTCAGGTAAGAAGGTGTATCTTTTTCCTGCATCTTGAGATGAAGTATCGCGAGTGTTTCCTTCACACACAAAAAATTACATTTTTAAAATTAGGGTTCACGACGTCAGCGCGGTCAATAATAATCAAACCCCTTACATACACCCAGTACCTCTCTCTATACATTTCGAATGGCCATATTTTTGACGCCACCTATATCAAAGCGGCCGGGTTAACTGCGCCCACTCGGTTACCCTTCGGGCCGTCCAGCAAAAGAGCAGCAGGGTCCCTTTTCCATGTGTTTTCCCTGACTCCTCCATTAAATTAGAGAATAGCGTTTTATTCTAATTCAAATAAATATGGATTCCAGGTTTTATCTAAGAAAGAACTATGAAAGTCTCTACTTCAAATACCTAATGCAAAATACTTTATGAATACGTGAAAAAATATGGCCCTCTGAAAAATATTTTGCGGAACCAAGTCCATGATTTTTTTAAATATGGCCGTAAATACTCCTAATTATAAAATAGTCTGTATTGTAAACTAATGCTTTATCCAAAATTATCAGGAGAAATTACAAAACTAGGGTTTATCGAGGTTTAATTCCCGCATCATTCAAGAGGGTAGTAATTCCAAAGATGTCTCCCGGTTTCAATAGAGGTATACTTGGAGAAGAGGAATCCAATCTTTATACCTACTAATGATTACCCCATACCAAAAATCTTCTTTTTCCTGTATATTCAGCTTTACTTCCCCCCGAGTGATTCCATCGCGCCCAAAATATTCTGACGTCAATGCGGTCAGTAGTCAAATCCCTTGCATTAGCTCAGTCTCTCTTTCTGCATTTCGAATGGCCATATTTATTGCGCCCCCTAGATCAAAACGGCAGGGTTAACTGCGCATATACGGAACCCCCTCCGGGTCGTCCCCACAAAAGAGCAGCATGGTCCCTTCTCCGCGTGTCCCCTTTTTCCCTGACCCCTTTATAAAACTTTGGTTTTGAAAGGTATTAAGAGGATTTTTCGGAGGTAGGTTCGTACATGCCCGCGGGAGCGAGCGAAGCAATGACGCAGCAAAATGGACCTCAAAGCGAGACGGACGTAAACGAGAGAAACGAGGTGAACTCAAAAAGAAGGGAGGAGGAAGGAAGGAGAGGGAGAGAGACAAAAGGGATGAATAGAGGAAGGAAGGTGGGAGAGGTGAAGAGAGATTTTTGAGCGGTCAAGAGCTTAAGGCTCTCGCGCGGTAGAGAAAGGAATAAGAGTTTGTACATACCTTACCTCTGTGTGTAGGGGTCATAAAGTTTCATGAAAAGGTCACTCGGTGTATGTAGAGGTCACGTGCCACATGTTGACGGTGAAGGGAGTTCCCGAATAGTCAAGCATGATGTCATTGCGGGTGTCTCCTTAAAAGGTATTACCGCGGATAGTCCCGGTGTCCTCAAAACCCGTATATTATGATGTGAATTAGAGTATGTGCTGCGAATATCGGAAATATGCCCCACCACGCACCATTAGTCATTATAAAAAACAGTCTGACCCTAGCATAAGATAAATCGTTAACGTAAAGTGCATCTCCGTCCTCACCCCCCTACATTCCCTATTCCCTGCCCTTTCATAGCTGGTGTCCTAACAACCCCTATGAAAACAATCTGATACGGGACATACTTAAATTTTTATTCAAACTTTAACTTCACCACAAATTTAAAATCTGTAAATTTTTGTAAATATGTGGTAAATTAAACGTTTGAAAAAAATCATTCATTGCCACAAATTACCACCGAGTAAGTTATTTTTATTCTGATACTAGACGTATCTAGCGGGGTGAGGTGCTAGTGGTAATGATACGTTCTTAAACCCAAGTACAAAGCCCTATCTACCCAGTGACATTCAGTCTCGTCTTCATACCTCGACAGTCATGATGGCTGTCAAAACGTTATTACATCTACGGAGTTACTTGGCGAGACATCACTTGGGTGTCTGGCTAAATGGTTATTGCATGTCAGGCACGCAATATTGGTCCCAGTTGAACCCCAAACCGCTCGTCCGACCGCACGCTGCGGATCGCAAACCGTTCATTGGGATACCGTTCATTGGGCAATACAGGGATGTGCCATAAACTAGGCTACTGTCAGGTTTTGGAACATGTGCCTATTCATTACACAAGTTAAGATATCAATGATGATTGAAAAGGGATGTTAATTCATAGGGCACACTAATTTATGCGGGATAAAGAGAATGTGAAATAACACTCAATTTTTATTTAAATTGGTTTCGTATGGACATTTAAACAGCATCAAAGCCTTTCCGAAAGCTGAATGTTTCCGACGTGCAAGCATTCTCTCCACTATTTCATTCTTCCAGGTGGTTGGGTGGTTACTTAGTTAGGAGACTGGTAGCTGAGATTCGAACCTGAGCCTTTCGGGGTGAGAAGCCAGAACTCTAGCTACCATGCCAACCCGAACCCCAGGGTGGTTGGTTATTTGGGGGAGGTGACGATAACTGAATTCATTTGCGCGGTAGGTAGGTTGGTGAGGGAAGGATCATTGGGGCATGGAGGAAAAGTGGAGAGATAATGGGTATCGGAATCAGCCTGCCCTTATCAAAATGCACCAAGGGGTCCACGGTTTTACGTTCATTTCGACGGATGGAGTAGTGTACTTCAAACGCTCTCCTTATGGATGCCAAAGAAGGGATCCAGATTCCACTGCTGATTCTCCACCACCATTCGAACCCGGGGCCTTGGCATAGGATGTCAGTATCCCAGCCACCATACCAAACCGATTCCCTTTTTATTCAGTTGCTCAAATTTCCTTTTCCTCCATATGCCATTTATAATGCCAACTTTTTCATCAAAATTGACTGGCCAAGTGAGTGAGAGTTTGCAATCTTGCAATCTTTGCAACAATATCTATCGCAGCTATGTTATGCCTCGGAATTGCCACTGTATAAATAGCTAACAAAATTTAAATTATGCATAAGTCTTGTATACTTGCCCTAGGTATCAATATTTAAATATGTCTATACTAAGTGTTCTCAACCAGCGGGGAATGTCATAACTTGGGGGATTCAGAGGGGCTTGGGAGGGAGGGGGATTGTGACTACTATTTAGAAAAATAAAATTTTCTGTAGATCAGGTAACATCAGCAAAATTTTAAATTTTTATAATTAATGCTGCAGTGTTCAATCAAGTAATTGAATGCCACAGATTAAAATAGGCTCTTCAAACGTGTTTTATTTTCATTTGCAGAATTGCATTATTGATATTTTATAATTTTTAATGGGAAGACGGAACTATATTCTGAACTATGGTAAAAAGGGGGACATTGAGTAAAAATACGTTGAAAAAAAATGGACCAGACATGTATGGATATACGCATTATCACGCATTAACTGCGATGTGATTCCTAATACTTTCACGGTACGCAAGGCAGTTCATTGTTCGTGAACGTCACTCCCTGCCATAAACCCTTAAAATGACCTTTAGAGTACCTACTAAGGATATGTTGATGATGGGAGAGACGACGGAAGGGGTCCCCTGGGGTTTGGACATGCCCGTATATCCCCCCACGACCCCTTTCGGAGCATAACAGAAGAGCCGATTCTCCTCAAATGGACACCTCTCTCGAGTTCAAGGGTCCCCTTTGGACCAGTCCCCCCTAGGGTAGTGACAGGGGATGTGCGTCCCATTTCCCTAATGAAGTGAAGGGGAGGGAATACCCATTCCGAACACCCAACCACTCGTCGCTCACCTATTGATTCGCTCACTGGAACTAATCAATTACCATTTGATCATGTGCCCGTTTATTTGGTATCCGACAGACTGAAAGTAATGGAAGTAGCGTTTACGTAGGACAAGAGGATAAAACATGTCACCCCCGCTTTCACGAATGAGCAAGGCGGACTCATTTGTGGTCCGTCGCCATTTTTATACGAACCGATGACCAAGTTTCATCACAGCGTTCATTAAAGCTAGACAAGAGTTTTGGAAATGCCTTAATACAAATCGTGTGCTTAAAAATTTCGGCCGAGGTAATTATTTTGCTGACAAGGAATAAATCGAGGGAGATCAGAGTATTCCAAGGAAATAGGGCATTCCATAGTCTTTTCCACATTTAACTGACAGTAAGAGCTCTTCTGAGGAATTGGTTTCCTTTCCTCGCCAAACTGTCAACCAACCGTAATGGTGAAAATGGCCTCATTTGTCGGGTCACCTCCCAAAATAACAAAAACCAGATTCATGAAGCAATGAAAAGTAGCAACAGCCTGGAACTTGAATATATGGAGAAAATCCCGAATGAAGTGTTAAACCTAATCAATATTGAGGAATATTTTACCTCTAATTAAGTTCAGGAAAGATATTTGGGCTGGGAAAGCAATAAAAGCTTTACACCGAAAACGTCTCCAAAATAAGAATATGAAACTCACAGTGAAAGAGGACGCCTGGGTAGCTTAACTGGTTAGAGCACTCAGCACACAATCAGAGGGTCTGGTTTCGATTCCAAGTCCAGACGAATGTTTTTTTTCACTGTGAATTCCACACAATTGTCTCCAAAAGAGTTCGGAATTGAATGAATCCTGTTCGCAGACAAAAATGGCTGAAGAAAGGACAGAAAGTTAGGTAGATTTATTTCAAAGGAAACGGGAGATCAAAAGCCCACGGCATGGTCGTACATGTTCAGTCATATCTCATTGGAAATTTGATTATTTTCCGTTAGGTGAAGAGATTAGGGGAAGAGAAAAATTATTAAATCCATTGTTCCTGTGACCTATTTGGGTCAGTCAAAAGTTCTCACAAAAATTTAATGTGGGAAGCTGAATTTAATTATTAAAAGGATCATTAAAAGGCATGGAATTCACCGATTTATCGCCATGGGCTATAAATACCTTATATTGTCGCGCTAGGCATGAAACTCAAAAACTAGTCACTCATGGGAGATAAAATTCCATAAATGGGGTAATTGCGTGGATTCCTTCGTATTATCGCAATAGAAAATTATTGTAAATGACCTCAACACGACCAGCTTTTGCCTATAAATGTAATTATATCGCCTCCTTCGTCAAGCGGTGCTAATAGCCATTAGATCGGCTAGGTATTTTAGCGTCGTCAAATGAAATGAGATGGTCCATACCGAGAATGTGCACTGCTATCGCTGAATATGGAGGATATACAAGGTAGAAGAGATTGTCCAGTACTCATAGCCCTCAAGACGATGGCAGAGGCAGACATCGAAACGTTGGCAACCACATACCTGACCTGGAGAGACGCCTGATAAAACTTCTCAAGTAGCACACGGCGGAGAAGAACCAAATCTTACATCACTCAAGAGCTATTTATAAAACATGGGAGACGTGTTGCTATCATTGGAAAAGACGCAACCTGTCGCAACCAATATCGGTGGTGTCACTATTTACATACAGAAATGAGTTAAGTAAGTTATGAGCCACCGCAAGAAGTTGTGCCACGGAGTTTTATGATGCCAGCAATGAATTAAGGCTACAAGAAAAAGGAATTTGGAGAAGGAAGAGGAAAAAAATGAGATCTATGCATTGATGGGTATATCGTTTCGATCTGTTTTGGTTGTCCACTAATAACGTGCGGGAAGAAAAAAAACTCCTGAACTTATCTGTTTTTGCAAAGAATCTCTCTTCCTTTAACGATTCTGTTTTTCCATTAGGTAGTTTGAGACCATATTCAAATGTTATTTTTTGTTTCAAGCAACTGTAAGAAGCATGAAGTGAATGTTGTGGCATTAATGACGCAAAACTTTTTTTAAATCACTGAAATTCTCGATAGTTAAATAAACTTTCATTTCCAACTATTTCATCGACCGAATACTTAATATCTTTAGCAAAAATAAATTAGAAATAATGGTCCACCGTTCTTTAAATAAAGTACTGTTTAATATTACCCAAGTGTTATTTATTTATTCCATAGCATGAGAGGCGGCGGAGCAAGGGAAGTGAGGGCAGTCAGTGAGCATGGCCCCCGAGTAATAATCAAACTAACATCACCTACAGAAGTACAAAATTCCTCAAATGTAAAATCTACTTAGTAATGAACATACTATTTAAAATGTAACATGTCCGGGACTCGAACCCTGATCCCTCAACATTGTTTTAAGTGCTTTAGCCAGTTAGATATTTTTGATGGCTTTAAAAGAATAGGTTGTTCAGGACAACCGGACAAATGATGTCACACAAGTAGTCCAAAGCTAGCACTTAGCGCCACCGTCCGCGAGGTTAAAAAACAATTCCCATGCAGAAATTAAAAAAAGAAATTAGTGTGAAAAAACAACGCTACCTTTTGCTACCATTCGTGTAATTGGTGACTTCGATCTGAGCAGTAGTAGTCCCTAATCGTACGTGGAAATAAGTTATAAAAATGAGCCTTGATCCGTGGTGGTATATTTTTACACCACCATCTTCCTTCGCCTCCACAAGGTTAGCGGCTTCAGACGTTCCCCTTTCCGTGTAAAGGGTACCGTAAGGGTCAAAGAGTGTGCGGGTTTTTTAAAGTGAACTCTACTTTTCTGTGCGTGACAAGAGCCCATGTACTCCACCTTCGACTCTCTATGCACCACTTCCTCCTCGCCAGCCCAAGAAGCATCCCTACCCTCGGTGGGGATGGATGGAAAAGGGGGTTAGGGTCAGCTCGTCCTTAACCATAACTTTCCCCATTAGTCCCCTCCTGTGGCACACGTCTTTCTTCTCTCCGCACGGTGTATATGACCTTTCAAGTTTTCCCTTTCGAACAGCATCCCTTCCCCTTATACCACGGACGCCGCCCGTCCGCATTCATTTTTTTTCAACTCTCCTGATCGCTGAGCTTGAAACTTTTCCGCCGATGTTGGTCGGTCACATCACCGTCCTCGTCCGCCCTGCGTCGTTCCTTCGGGAAGACCTTCCCCACTCGTACGCGGAGGCAGCCGAAGAAATTTGCACACACCCTTATTTTATAGAGGTTGGGCGAGTATTTGGGTCAGGAGAGAGGTTGGAGGGGAGAGAGAAAGGAGGGAGTCGAGGTGCTAATGGCTATACAGTTCAACGGCGTCGCATTAGTGCATATACCTGGAGGGCAAGGAACTCAAAAAAGAAGAGGTCCAACAACATTTTTATGGCACAAAAATTTACTATCATTGGTAGTCATCAATCCGAAGATTGGTTTGCAGCAGAGAACTCCACTCACCTCTCTGGGAACCGCTTCATTCTTAATAATTATTTACTCTGACGTCCTTCATAATTTGCCAGATGTATTCCATTTTCGGTCTTCTTGTGTAATTTTTCCCGTTTATATCTCCTTCCACTATTGTTTTCAACCGGGTATTGTGTCACAAAATGTGTCCAATAAGTTTCCCTCTTCATCTTCTCATTTTTTTACAGTTTTCGTTACACTTCTTTTCTCTCCAACTCTTCATAAGACTTTTTCGTTGGTGATTTTCTCCGTCCATTTAATCTTCATCATTCTTCGATAACAACACATTTCATACAACCTTTTTTGTGTCACAATAATGCTGATGTAGATTTCGAGTGATGACACGTTTGAAGCATATCATCCAATCATGCGTCCGCGCGAAACTGTTGCAATCTGTTTAACACAGAGTGGCTCCATTCGCATCTATGACCGCATATGCGCTAAGCAGATTGAAACACATCTTCACCGTAGTTCGTTTGCGCTAGAATGAGCAAAAGCAGACGAAATGTATGATGACGAGGAAATAGGTAACAGTGGAAACAAGAATATCTCAACGTCTTAGATAATTGTGATGATTACTGGGGAAAAAATTATGATGACTTGGTGTTTGGTCTTTCAAGAGATGAATTTTACCACTTCTATAAGAAAGATGAATACCATCCCGCCATATCCTAAAGACTTTAGCGCACGTCGTTCCAATCATTGATATGGATGTACACTCATGTGTTTTAATCTGCCACCATTCACATTAAAACTTAAATATTTTAAATATGTATTTCAAAGAATAAACTTTAGGTACTATGCTAGTAGAACTAATGGGAACTATGTAAAAATGGGAAACCATGAAATTTGAGTTCTATCGTGACATGATTAGCTCGCAAATCAAGGTCAGAATCGAATAAAATATCAAGAAAAAAAACGTGTGGGTAGCATTACTGATAGAATAACATTCGTATACAGTGTATGGGTCACATAGCAATAGAAACTATTCTTGTTAATATTTAAATAAAAAACTTTTTCTCTTATCTGAAAGCTGCCAATTGCAGACAAGCTACATGACTGTCAATATCTTCATAATCGGTGTCGACGACATTCGCGGCTACTGCTGTCCGCCATGGATAACGTAGGTGATAGAATATCCGTATTTGTCCCTTGGATAAAGCTGATCCCAGTCACAAAAAACCTATCTGAGCATAATTCTACCACGATTTTCCAGCGCTCAAGTATTGCAGAGGTATAGCATGGTGGGGGTTGTTGCAAATATAATCGAATAAATCATCGAGTTGGTCGTATGTAATTCAAGTCTTCGGCCATTTTGGAGGAGATCTTCTCACTTGAAGGCTGGCCCATGGTACCCTTCACTTAAAAGGTCTCTTCCAGCGCCATTTTGGAGGCGAAGGGGACTTCAGCTCGTCTCTCAAACTTAAATCTCTCCTCTAGGAGCCGTAGGAGGCTGGAGGAGCCTTGAAGGAGCGACTGACGATACGGCCCTAAGTGAAAAAGAAGGAAACAATTGTAGCCTTATGTATCAACTTTATGAAATGCATGAACAAACTGGTGATTTAACAACAGATTTTTTTCCCAGTAAAATACTGCTTCTGCCATACAATGAAATAATATCATCATGTGTAGGTATAATATTAACTCCTCTAACTTATTTCAACAGATGGTCAATGTGACTTACTTCAATGACGTTTTCTTTTCAAGAAGTCGAAGTAGTATGTGGTCAGGGGCAAAGCTGGAGTGTATGCGTGCAGGTAGCACGCGTATGCGCAGTCCGATTCTGAGAGGTTCATTGAATTATTCATGAATTAATTTACGAAAGAAATGTACCATGGGACACCGACTTTACATAAGTACGAATGTTTTAGCCGTCTAGCGTCTGCGACTGTAAGAGGCAGAGGAGGATCAAACATTTTTCTCCGCTAGTTTTAGCAACCGTTGGGGATGATTTTGTTTACATCCCGATGCCTCCATTTATCTTTTTCGCTGTCGGCCTTTTCAGAGCAGGCTGCGTCAAACTGTCCAGCCAGGAGGCGATTTTAGAATAGTTCAACAGAATCAACTCATTTCTAAGTACCTAAACAAAAATATACTTACTACACATATTACTGGGTGTCTTTAACATTTATTTTTGTACAGTAACGTCTTTTTCTCCCAACTGAAACCTAATGTGTAACATTTATGTCATCTTCGCCTCATTCTTGCCTTGTTTATATTTTGAATTATTATGTTTTGTTTCTACTACTATTGTTGTTTTTTTTATTTATTCTGTTTATTGAACCCAATGTAAAGGCCTTAGTTGCTGTTTTTGGAGTTTTTGATAAATAAATAAATAAATAATCCAGTGTGATTTGCTAACTCCCTGCCATAAGAATGAAAATCAAATATATAGTCCTGAGGAAGAAAGATGAATTTCCGAAACGTCGGTGAATGGAGTAAATAACATCCATTAATTATACAAACCAATATCTTTCTTCTCTCGAAAAGATGCATATTTATTTTATATTATGCCCGGATTCCTAAAAAAAAAAATGTTCGGAAAATGCGGGTTTTTAACACTATGTTATTTACGTCATAGAATTACCTCCATAACGTTCTAACCTGCGTCATCGAGTTCCATTAAAATAGCTAATAGCACATAATCACGACTTAGACGACAGTTCGTATTTGTAACCTCAACAAAATATAAAATTTTCCTCGGATATCAAACATGAAACTACTAAAACGTCACATGCGTAGATGAGGCTGCATTTAGTATGCGTATTCATGTGGTTTCCGATTACTTTCTACATGGCAGAATTTTTCCGAGTTGCCGGAAAAATATCCTTAATTGAATGATTTATCAGTATTATCTTGTAGTTAAAACTGCCTCTGCCTTATTTTTACATATTTGGAGTGACATTAAACACAAATTTCCCAAGATGGTAGTAGACCACGCTACCCGTAAGCAAACTCTGACTAATTCACTACCACTTACACGCTTCAAATTATTTAAATATTTCAAGCGATTTACGTTGAATATATATCAATCAATGACAAAGCGCAGTTATAATTGAATCACGAATTTCGAAAAGGGCTCATCTCGGAATTTTTTTAAAACGGGCGTTTTCCCTCTTTTCTCGTATACGTACACGTCTATACCGATATTTTATGAGTGAGAAAGGCTCAAATACGCTTTTTTGTAAAGCTTTCACTCGGAGTTTCATCAAAAACTGCGCTCTTACTTCAAATGGTATGACAGAAATTCAGTTTTTTGTATCTCCTTAAATAGTTTGAAAAAGCGAGATGAGCCCTTTTCAAAATTCGTGATTCAATTATATACGTAATAGGCATTGACATTCCACTACAAGATTCACACTACATGTGCAAGGAACAGTATACCTGGTACTCATTGCAACGCGATATCACAGTTTTGTTATGTGAGGGATGCATTCAGCTGACCGATCTGAAATAGATTACTACACCTCGTTCACACAAGACTTCGGCTCTTACACTCAGAGATATCTCTACTCGTACATACTACCCTGCGAGCCGCCCCTACATGGTAAGGCTTGTCGTAGTGGGTGATGGACACGAGTCATGGAAAAGGAGGGAGAGTAGGGAAAAAGAGGGGGTAAGAGAGAAGGGAAAGAGAGTAGGGAAAAAGAGAGGACAGAGGTGAATTGTGTGTTAACGATGTGTCTTATGTTGATACCACGCTGTTTTTGTTATAATCACCAATGGTGCGAGGAAAGGAGGAATTTTGCACCTGTCAGTTCGGCAGTGTATCTCTCTTATTGTGGCACTCATATCAGTTGTAGAGGTTTAGCTTCTCCATGCCGTATTGAAACACGAGGAGTTTTTCAAGTAATCTAAGCCAAGCGTGTAGCCTCAAAGTCTCTAACGGTTCCCAACCTAATCGTTCCATTAGCTTAAGCCATGTCCAAACTCGCCAGTTAGGTACCTAAATCCGGAAATTTAGGGAGGACGCCATCTTGAAGTGTGTCCAAACTCGTTAGGAAGCATAAGTGAGCGGATTTGGGCAGCCAAATCGGTCGCCAGATTTAGGAAACAACAAGTCCTTCCTAAATCCGCCACCATTTTGAATTTCCCATAGTTCCGAGTGGTAAAAGCGTGAAAAGTAGTGGATGAATAGTGGAATGAGTGGAATTGCAGTATATATGGCGGGGAGGTAATTTGTTTTGAATTGAAGGGCGTGAGTAATTATGAATATATTAAATGAATGATAAATGTTAGATTGATTTATGTTATAAATTTCATCTTCGGAAGCAACAAACAGTAAGAGACCTTCATATCAAGGAGTGAGACAGAATATACAGGTGTCATAGCGGGGAAGTATTTTGAGTGTTTACAAATCAGATTTTTTATATTGTCTTGCGCATGTTAGCTATTTTTTAAATTAAAATTTCGTTTTTGGGAGTAACGAATCAATCAACCGAACAGTTAATTATAGCTAGAAAGGAGAAGGCGGATAAACTAAACATATAAACTAACATAAAACTACCCCTACGCGTCTAAATAAAGTCTACAATGTTGCAAGTTTTGAACGAAACTAAAAAGTAACTACAACACTCAAAAAACGGCAAGCTATAGTAGTTCTTGCCCACAATAGTTAGTCTTCAAACCCCATTTACCTACAACAAAAGCCTTAAATTATGGTAAGCAAAAGATAGTTTTATGGCTGTATACGAAGCTCCTGTACCATTGGGAAATTGTACATAGAAGTAATTAATATTATTATTTAAGATTTATTTTACATCATTTCCATTGGACATCATTTCGTGGCCTCCATATGGATGTCACTGCATCCAATTAACATCCAAAGGATGCCCAATACTAAATAATTAATGGACATCATGCGGTGGCTGGGTATCACCGTAAACAGACTTATTAATAATGCACGCAAAAGTAAAGAACAGTGCAGGGATAATAGAAAATTCGAATTGAAGCTATTACCTTTACGATCACAAACGCAATTAACTGCTCAGTCTAACACGAATCTTTATCTGCCATAGCGGCGAAAGCTAATATAAGCACAATGAACAAAAACTAAAACTACGTGCTTTATACTGCTAAAAGACACGGATAAATACACAATCACAAATTTACTAAACTGCTCAGTCCAACACGAATCGCTATCTACCAAAAGGAAACATTGACACAAACCACGAACTTAAAAAGTTACAAACACATTGATCAAAAGCTATAAGTACGTGCTATACTGTACTATGTAGATCATGAAATCTAACTATATAAATCTCAATGTTACGAATTAACCACATAATATTACGAAACTACGAAAATAATGAGAAAATGTCATGTCTAGTCATGAGGGTCATATGTTCAAAACATTATCGTATTCCGTATTTCCCTTGTCCTTCGTTTGCTTCGAGCTCAGCAGATGACGACACTTGCTAAGGGCGTCCAAACTCAAGCTCCCTTTTTGTTAGCTGCCCAAAATTTAGGTAGCCAAATCCATGCTCCCTAATGCCTAACGAGTTTGGAAACGGCTTTAGTGACACACTCTGTACGCTCATAGCAGCATTTAACAAATCGTGCGGCTTTTCTTTGTATTTTATTTGCTTCGCGAATTAAATCTTTCTCTGCATTGTTCCAAATGCTCGCGGCGTTTTTGAGATGTGGCCTAACCAGAGCAATTAGCATCTCTCTTCCTCCTTTTCTTCAGAGATATTTCCTTCTATTCACTTGATAAACTCCAGCTTCTTTGATGCAACGCCGATATTTCAATTAACGTATAAAAGTAAAAGGAATTTTTTTATAATTTACCTATTGCAAGAGAAAGATTCAACGGGTGAATTAGCAAACACTGAAAACATTTATCTCAGAGAATTACCTCACTTGTCCCATGGCCTCAATTGTTCTGTATGATTTGATTTCACTCCTCATTGGTTTGTGCACATATCAATAATGCGATGCTCCGGATTACAACAATTATTGCCACGCCACTGCTCCAAGGACGATTACGACGGAACTCGTACTTAAAAGAAGACCTTCATGCCCACTGCAGTCCTGTTACAGTCAAAACCTTAAAATTAGTTTAACAGTAGCTATTGACCAACTAGAAACAACAACTGACCAACTAGAAACTACAACTGACCAACAACTCAACAAGATCCACTGGGAAAATGTGCTCAGCCTTTTGTATTACTGCTTTCTCGATTCATTGCACAATTCCGTTACTGTCAATAATATTTAGCAATGACAAACGCGCACGGGGTGTCTACAGAAACAAAAAACCATTGATTACGTCTCTTGTATTCTTTATGTTTTTAGAGTAAACATATCACCAAAAGAAAATTTGCATTATAAATTGTACACCACTAATCATTATATTACAAAACCTCAACCCTCAACAAAACTTACAAAATTATAAGCTACCGTGAACCGGTAAATGATCATATTTTTCTTAGGTTTTTTGAATGATTACATTGAAAAATAGATGTCAAACAGTGGTTAGTGTGTAGGAAGAAAACAATTGCCATCAAGTACGTTGGCGTAGTTCGCTACGATGAAATGGGTACAGATCACACAGATTACTCCAATTCTATAAAACAAGGTGTAATATCTTCTAAACATGTATCACCATAGAGAATGGAAAACGCGCACAACCGCATTAGAAGCAGTTATTGAGGAAGGCGAAGAAATCGGAGGTCATATATGCATTTGTTGATCGGTAAGAAGAAAATATAGGTAGGTAATAAATAGAATAGGAGAGGAGAAAACGTGGGGAAAAAATCAGTATTGACCTGCTCTTAAAGAAGGAAGCCATGGAACCAACAAAATTGCGATACGGACATTGTGTGAAAAAATTCACAGTTGGGACCCAAACCCTCGACCTCAAGGACGCCATTACCGAGGCCGGTGGCACGTCAATGCGTGAAATTTAAAGGATGGAATAAATTTCGTACTCATGTATCATAAATAAACACACGCAGGGGTTTCTTTCGGCCTAAGCAACTCCCAGAATATTTTTCCCTAGCTACTTTCCTTACCTATTTCTTGGCGTATTTATACAAGGTCGCTTACGTAAACATATAAGTCCGTCGTCTAACTACCCCGGGGTTAAAAAGAGCATTAAGTAACAAGCTGATCTGGTGCGACACTTGAAAAATGTTCACTTTTTTGTTGGAGCTTAAGTTTTCAACTAACTCGGCTAAAAGATTGCGTGGACATGATGCAGATGAGAACATCAAAGGATCGGTTCTCTAACGAAACTGTTTTCTTTAAAGTAAGGTCCTTTGGAGAGTTCAGGAACTCCTCATAAAAGTTAACACCAAAGAAGCATCTTACAGTAATTGAGAAAGTATGTTAGCAAGCGGTCGGCCTCGGTAGCCTGGGCCACCGAAGTTTAAACATACCTATGCTGGCAAAGTAATCCAAAGGGTTCGTCTAAGGATCACGGCCTTAAGGCTGTTTTTCTCGAAGCACTTCACTGCTAAGTCTGATGTATAGGTGGATGTGCATTTGCTAGAATGACTGCGCAAATGCATGAACGATATATCACCTGCTCTAATTGCTTTCCCGCGGTCTCACTATTTCTATACATCAAACTGTGCAATGAAGTTCCTCATGTAAAATGTCCCGGAAAGAATGACGCCTGACTAAAGCACTCGGCGCGATATCGAAAGGTCCGGGTTCGAGACCCTGTCAAGGTGAATGAGTTTTCCTCAGTAGAATTTTCACATCTAAGAGCACTTGTGGGTGACAACGTAAAGATAATACCATGGATAGTCCCATTATCCTCAAACGTTTCCCTAAAACAGACTTAATGCTAAACTCTGTGGTAAATCATAAGCTGTTTAGGCACCAAAATTCCAATTCTACTACCACTAAACCGAAAATCTAAGTCTACTACCACTACTATTGCAAGGAATAATATTTTGAAGTCCTACAGGGCGAGACTAACACCGCAGCAGAACAATAATTTTCGAACGGGTATTCTAACAAACAATGAAGTGCTTTATCGAGGAACAGTTTAGACACGCGTACATTTATCAGTTTTTGCTTTCGTTTATGGTATGTTTGTCTTAATAGGTACTTAAAAGTATCGGTAGTGTGACGAAAACGTGAGGAAAAGCTAAATATAATAAGAGCCGCCATGTCTGGTGCAAGTTTGATATTAAATACTACTTAGAGGCAGGATGAAATAGCATCAAAAGACAGAAACAAAAATAAGCGGAGTAGAATACACATAATTTTTCTATAAAGAAAAGAACGTGGCAACCACAGTGGTTTAGCGTTGATTTAGACGGCGAAGGAATACCTACCTACATATAAAACGCCCAGTGTCAGAAAAGGAAATGAGGTTAGGCAAGTGGAAAACTTATGTTTTAGAAAAGCAAAGCTCCGTTGCAAACGAAACGGTGATTAGACAAGGGAATACATCAATAAGGCCAGAGGATTACCAACATTTTTCCCACTGTCACGATACAAGTTTGATCCCTACATAATTTACAAATATTAATATCAGTATAATGGTATGTTTTAGAAGCATTGTGATCGTGTTGTGAAGCATTGTGAGGCTTTAAGTGGACACAGCTAGTTATTGATATCTTATGTAGATCCGTTCATTTTATAGTGTTCCCTCTGGTCTTGCATACGAGGATGCGGTGCGAAATAAAATGAGAAGAGAAGACAAAAAATTGCCCAATAATGAAATAATAAAAAGGTATGGGTGTGCTCTATTGAATAAAACCTACCCGAAATATGTACCAAAAAAATTGACAAATGCAAAGGGAGAGGAAGTGTGGTTGACACTTGGTGAAGTATGTAAGGAGTGACTTCTAAATGTGTAGAAAGTGTATGAAAATAAAGTTCGTGGTCGGGAGAGGTAAGAGCAAAGCTTGGGAGAATGAAAAGTAAAAATGATGGAAGGTGTAAAAAGAAAAATTTGCGGTGACAAGACAGCAGAATAAGAGGGAGGAAATTAAAGATATCATATGCTGTAAGAGGAAAGAACAGCGATGAATGCAAAATATTTCTGAAAAAAGAAGAAAATCATGTGTGTCGCAAAATACGAAAAAAATGCATAAAAATTGAAAAAGAAATAAAATCGTCTTTTATCAAATCAGAGAAAAGAGGAAATGAAGGAGAGAGAGAGTGGCATTAAATAGAAAACAGAATAAAAGGTATGAAATTTTCTTGAATGAGTGAAAAATTTAAAAAAGACCATTCTCGGGAGTGAATATTTTCGAATGTATGCATAAAAATGGCGCATGGCATGAAAATATATAAATTATAAACTCGAAATAATTTTGAGGAAATGCAAATAAGGTTCCAGCTACAGCGACAATTTTGGAAGGTTAAAAAGGGAGCTTTAGGGTATTTCAAGTGATTCGCTTGAAGACAGGGTATGAGTCATTTAAGGCTCCTGAATGCACACGTGTAATTTGAGGTTCAAAACTTACAGTGAATTTGATGACGGGGAGAAACAATTATCTTTAATATTGCGCGTTGAAATTGGATGAAAGAAGTGATGTATGAATTGGACTTCTGAAAGTACAAAAAATTGATTCACAGAAGAAGCATGAGAAAGGAGCGAAATCCTTGAAAATTACTTTGTAACAAAAAAATATAAAGAAAGTTAAAACCGTAGTTTCGAGATGCCTGCTTGGATTAATGGTTCATAGTTTTTAAATGAACTAACAGCTACATTTCATCAAATACTTAAAAAATGAAATGGTATGATGTCATTATAAACTAGTAGATTTGATGAATGAATATGGTGGAGTAAATAGAGAAAGGTTTGAAAGGTTTCAAATAAACAGAGCAATTAATGATTGCACAATAAAAACCCGGAAAGAACTGAGAATAGTTTGAGATAACACATTAAAAGTGAGAATCATAAAAATGAAAGGAACTGTCTATATATGAGGCAGCAAGATCGATAGCAAGGAAATTCATTTAAAATCCAAGTTTATTTATCTCATGAAAATGGAAATGATGAAATATTTCAAGCATCACCGGAGAATATCTGCGAAATATGGAAGATCAGATGATGATATTCTAATGGGTGAAAATGTCTAAAAGAAGGATGTCTATAAGATAAATATACCCCCTTCATCGCTATAAAAAAAGATTAAAGAAGGGTTGTATGTATAGCGAGACGATATATCCCTCCCGAATCTAGACACTAAGGCATTAGGATGAAAACAGATTGGAAGGCACTGATATACAGCTTCGGAAAAAGATAAAGAAAAAAACTAATAGTAAAAATGATCAGCGAAGAATTGCCAGGCATGGTAGGGTGTGGAGAGACAACGGTAAAGGAAGCATAAAAAAGAAATGGATTGTGAGATTGCAAACAATGATTTGACAAAGGTTGTAAGAGAAAGGAGAATGTTTGGTAAGCAGGAAAACTGAGGAAAAGGGCAGAAATTTAAGATTGATTGACGAGAATTAGGAAGCATTCTCAGCCAAAAACGTAATGCCGATTGTAATAAATATTAGTAAAGTACTTCTAATCGTACGTATGGGATAGCGTTAGGAATAGCATGTTGAAACGGAAAGGGTGTTTAGAAATGCTTGAAGCCATTCATACATACCTATCATTGGAATTACACCATTACAACTCGCCTAAAATCTTCTTTTCGTCCATTCTTTCTCTAAGCCTCTCAAATTCATTTTTTTCACATTAATAATTCATTTAGTACGAAACACCTAGCCGCTGAATATTGTATGAATGAAAAAATCACCGGAAATGAATGACTTGTTACCAAAGGAAATATTGAAATCATCAGGTTTTTTCAGCATGACATATGTCTCCCTGCACGTTTCGATACCCATCATGTATATATCACCAATAACACAAATGTTTCAACACATCCCTCGTCTAAATTTAGAATAATAAGATTCTGCATTTGTTCTATTGCGCTAATAATAGCTTTTCTCGACTTTAAAGTTGAATGGCTGAATTGAGAAACTGGCTGCAATATTGAAGCACGTGGTAGACTACTACTTTCGATGTGGCATTACCACGGCATGGTTAGGCGCGAGACTACCAGAAGTTAAATTCAACTAAAACTGAGCCCATCGCACAAGCCTGGTGGACTTCACACTTGGTTTAGATCCATAGAAATAAGTATTCAATTACAGTTTTATGATATAGTGTGATGCATTTTGGTGAAAACTCGCCCCCTTCCACACACACTTGTGGTGGTTGTCAGGTTAATATGTAGATGTTCGAGCGAAATTCATCTACAGGAGATAAAACCTTACAAATCACAGCGCCCACCCTCTAAAAATAAGACATCCCCCTTTATTTTTTATTTCCCTAAGATCGAAAGCATTACACTCTCTCCGGGAATTCGAACCGCAGCTGAAGGAGTTTAGGAAAAAGAAAAAAGTAACATCCCCAACACTTCGAAAAAGAGAAAGGTTTAAAAAGTGCGTTCGACGAGGACGAGAAAGAGTACCGCGAGATAAAGGAGGGGTAGGAGAATGGATGAAGGGCGAGATTAACGCGGAGTTAAAAGGACTGTACGGCGAGAGAGGGGGAGAGAAAGCGATAAAGCACATCGATTCCGAGAGAACAGAGGAAAGTGCGCGAGATGGAGAGAGGACGATGCTTTTGTAAGGGCCTTGGATTTAATGGATAGAGGGAAGGTAGAAGAAAATGGGATGGAGCAGGGAGGAAGAGTGACAGTCTCTTTTCCCTTTCAGTCTTTACGCACTAACACACGCGAACTCGCACAAACAAACGCCGTCCGCAAAATTAAACTGGCATCCCTTAAAAGAGATAAGCCGAGCGCATTAGAGACGCTGCCTGCAATGGGGAAGACGTGACACGCTGTTGGCGAGGATGAAAAAGCTACGGCACGCGTACCCCTTCGCGGCGTATCTTGAAAATTGCCCTAGAAACGTCACGCCGCAAAAACGTTTTTAAAAATGTAGTCTGTTTCCTCACGAAAATATTCATCATCATTAGTCATTCAATCCTAAGTTTGGTTGACTAAAACCTTCCATTCTATCCATTCCCTCGATAACTCCTTAATGCCCTTGAAGCCCTTTCATGTCCCGTTTTAGCTGGCCCATGAATTTGTGCCTCGGGGCTTTCCCTAAATGTAAACGAAAATATTTTGAGCAATAGAAAATACTACCGACTGGCAGCACACTTTAATATAACGAGAGAAATGAATGTATAAATAAGGGTAAGGTATTTGTGCCTCGGGGTTTTCCCTAAATGTATACGAAAATATTGTGAGCAATAGAAAATACTACCGACTGGCAGCATACTTTAATATAACGAGAGAAATGAATGCATAAATAAGGGTAAAGATGGAGTAGTTAAACAGAAGAATGACTTGTGTTCCTAGAGACAAATGTCAGCGAAAAAAATTAGATAGATGAAGAAACTTAAGAGACACAAAATAGTTGCAAGAAACTTTGTTTGGTGGTAAGCGCAGCACAATGAAAAATTGATGCATTTATAAGTTACCGAAAACAGGTGCACACAAAAACAGCCATAATGACATCGAACATAGCAAACTAACAGCTTTAGGCAACTCTCACCAAATCTAACTGTGGAGCGATGCAAGCATGTTGGTTGAAGAAACTTCATTTACAATTTTTAAAATTATTTTCTATCCGAGATGAATCCAGCGAATTAAAAATGTTAAGTGTGATTTAAATAAAAATGATAAAAACAGGTAGTTTTTATGCTCTTCCAAACTAGCCATATTATATTATCTAACTGCTATATTTCATGGTCCAAACTCCATATTCCTTTACAAGAGGCTTTTAGATGATTAAAGTATCAGCACCAATATGGACTTAGAATTTTCTGTCAAGCACTTTTATTCATAGACGCGTCAGCAACACAGATAATTTCACAGTCAACTTATCTTGGCCTTATTTCAGTTTAAATTTGAATCCCTTGAGCACGTCAGGTGAATTTACATTTTCTAAAACAGAATAGAGAAAGCTTTGAAGTAAATTTTCACGGATTAACGTTCATAATCTAATTATGCGCCCACCTATGTTGGCTACAGTTAATTTTTAAAACTGCACTCCAGTTTTAATACCCTTCTGGGTAACTCAATAGAGCTCTGTTGAAGCATCCATTCAGGAAAACTTAAATTGCTCCGAGCAGAGTCGTCTTCTATAATTTGATAACTTCGAATGGTGCACTAACAATCAGTAATGGTGGGAACAGCGAAAGAAAAATAAAACAACATATTTGCGACCCAATGCCAAAAATATGAGTTCATCGGAAACGTAAATAAAATTAGCTCAACAGTAGTCTCTCCTTCTAAGAAAAATACTTGCCTCTATAATTAATTTTTAAACTAGATTTGTATAATTTCAGAGCTTTACGGACTTTTGCGGTAGGCGAGCTAAGTTTCATACCTAAGTGGAAGAAATTAGTGCAACACAGCGTTGTCAAGGTAAAAGCTAACTTGCACATGAGACAACAGCTCTCAATTTACGTACTTCCGTTATATCCTCCTCATTCAAGTTTAAAAAATAGATACATTTACCCATAAATACTTCCAAAATTGGCAAGCAGCATTTAGAAAAAAAAATATGTAACTATACAATGCATAATTCTTCTAATACTAGGCGTGTGTATCCATGAATAAACTTGACCGCGGCAGGACTTAACCTTATAGTACTTTTCTTTTAATTTTTTTTTATTATGTAGAAAAGGACTAACTTAGTAGTACTTTACTTCATCATGAATACAAACGTGTGTACATATGGTTTAGTAAAAAGAAAGCAACAGAGAAATGAGGCAATGCCTCAGCCATAGAGACATTTGGAAACCGATGCACATCATTTCCAGATTGATGCCTCTTCTCTGGTATTTTTGAAAAAGTGAATTGTAAAAAAATTAACACTAATTAGTTTCATAAAAGAAACAATTGTATTGTTTACATTATAGATTTCTTTTATTATACTAGGCTTTAATCATATATTTAAGTATTTAACTCAAGATCACAGAAAGGATAAGCGGTTGTAAAAGAAACAAGCAGCTAAAATATATACATATGCATGGGCGGCTAAAATATACACATATGCATGGGTGGGTGCTCAGGGGCCCGGGCCGCTGCACGTCCAGAGGGGCCCGATTTTTGTAACCCCCCCTTCTGAAAACATTTGTGCGTTAAAAACGCGCTAAACTACAATTTCATAGGTATTTATGTAAAGTATGACTAAATTGTACTTTCACTCAGAGATGTTTGGTCTGCTGGCTGTCCAAAGTTCGGGGGCCGGCCCGCCGGGACCTTCGGACCCGAGCCCGAAACCTAGTGCGTGGCCTGGGGCCCGGGCGGGAATCCCCGCCTCCCCACCCTGGCTACGCCGCCCCTGTACATATTTATTATATATTTATGCCACCCATACCTGTATTTATTCCTGATGAAGCATTTAAAACATTTTTGGTGGTGCAAATAATTATCGACAGTATCGAACGAAAATATCGTGATAAGCGGGTTTACTTTTTGTCAGTTTTCGTCTGGTACACGGTATCGTACACGGCAGCCGGGGGAACGTGCGAGGTTCTGATTTGTGCTGGGACGAGTGCTGCATGCCTCGTGTGGAATCACCCCGTGCCACACACCCAAGTGGTGGCTTGCACGGTACTTCGTAGATGTAGATTCTTCCAAAGTAAGATGGAAATTAATATAAATGCCCATTGATTGGACTAATATAATCCACAACTCAACCAAACATTCTCTCTTCTCTTCCCATCCAATACAGACGTACAACAACGACGCACAAATCGGGGAATCGTCGGCGTGCGCCACCGCGCTTCTCTGCGGCGTCAAGGCGAACTTTGAGACCGTCGGCCTGGACTCTAGGGGGCGCTTCGACAACTGCTTCTCCAGCTTCACTTCCCGGGTGCCCTCGCTCATCGACTGGGCGCAGACCGAAGGTACGTATTATTCATCTCTCTCATCCCTGACTTACTCCGTCATAAGCCACCTTTAAACATAGACGGTCGTATCTTGCATCCTTGCAAGTCGTATCTTTCTTTGTACAAATATGTTTGAAGCACGTAATACATAATTTCTCAATAAGGTAATTGTGTAAACAATGAATTAACTTTCAATTAGTCATAAGTAGTCAATATTTACGATAGAAACACACTGGAGCTATTCATGGAAGATAAATACCCAATGGCACTTTCCCTGTATCGGCAACCAAACCAATGAGATCAACATGTCGTGGAGAAGTAAAATCATTCTTTATAGTAATGTGTGAATAATATTTTTGTAGCAGTTCTCATTCTGTTACGCTAACTTTGTCAATGTACACACCTTTCCTGTAGCACCGTTTCTGCATTCAATTGACGAGACAAAAGTCAGTTGTGCTGTAAGTGAAATAAAATGAGCATTTTTATTCTTATCGTATTTCCCCTAACCTCACACCACTAAAGTGTGACTACCCAGGGAAACTACATTTATCGGAAATAATAGGGTGTCACGTCGAGATTTGATTCTTTCAGAAATATTTCGATGTTCGAGGGGATATTTAAGGAGACTTAACTCATGGAAAGGATGGCAGCCGTAGAAGAGTCGCCTTGAAATATGATAGTCTTGCTTGCTGGCGATACTTCGATGTGTAAGCACGGATTTATATGGAAGTAGGGGTCCATATCGGTAATAGTCGACCGGGGTTCGCACTTGCAACGTAAATAAACTGGCTTTTGTTTCGCCCGCAGGTAGTTTATTGAGTGTGCGATAAAATCGTATCAGGTGGAATCCTACACATGACTGAAAGCGGGAATTAAAATTGTTAGCAACGAATAAATTAGCAGGGAGAGAACTCATTCTTATACATGTAAATATTTATTTGTGCCATTAAATTTTATAAATGATACAGAAAACAAAATGTTAAGACTTAAGACTGTTCTAGCGTTGAACAATGAGAATTATAACAATATACTTGATACGCCAATGGTTGCCGAAATTAGGCAATTTCCGAAATTTCAATATTCATTGATTATTTTCGTCATTCATTTCTTCGGGAAAACACGGAAATAATGTGTTAGTATAACGATGCCCAGCAAGTATCGATACAAATAAAGACACAGCTGCACTCGCTTCTTCTATAGAAGTCGCTGAGGTAGATGGAAATGGCGCTTGCTATATGGTGGCCAATGCTTGAAGCTGTAACCTGAGCGTGGCCGGTCCGCAATCTTTGTTTCCCCCCATTTACCTTAGCGCTTACGGACTGACGCGCAAATTTTGCAGTATTACCATGTTTCCATCGATAACTCACATGAAATCAGCATGCATAAGCTTCTTGAAAATGCATTATTCATATATTTTTTATTTAAATTAATAACAATCCGTATTACCAGGGAAAAATCATAGAAAAATCAAGTATAAAATCAACAGCTCCAGGTATCTAATATATGTTTGATGAGAAATTATTTGCTTTAATTTAAACAAAAGGTATTGATATCCGCTAATGCGTCCACTCACCCTTGTTAACCAAATGCAAGCACGGAAAAAATAGGGAGAAGCATTATGATGGATATTTTATTTTTCAGGTTGCAGTTTCATGAAGTCATGCTCTCTCCATCTACCTCAAGGATATGTCAACTTCTTACGTATAAAGCCGCCTATATTAGTTCGCCATTTAAATGAGTGTAACAGATGGTTGCGATAGTACCAAAAATACGAGCTTTCGGTCTCTCGAGGATTACGGACGGTAGAAGTACCGAACGCGGACGCTAGAGTCTTGCGTTTCGGCGTTCCATAACTGTTAACATGTAAACGCAACTGTCCAGATTAAACATAGTTGCTAACCAAAGGCTTTCAATACTACTGTAATAACCACATCAGTCCAAGAGCAAAACTTTTGTGTATTCCTCTGGTTAGTCCCGATAAAGTATGCATCCACGGGAATTTAAGGAAGCATAAAAACAAAACGATAACTTTCGGAATATATTAATTAATTAAAACGTACAGTAAAACTCTATCTGCGCAATGAAATGGAGTAATCTCCACTTCTGAGCTATTCAAAGGTTTATCAAAGGATTAATAGCGAAGCTGGAACAAGCGTAAAGGGCCAGAGACCAGAAATCACACCAAAATAATTACACGTCATAAAAAGTCAAATTGGGCATCAAAGACTGAGTACCGATTGGTGTTGACGATATTTTACGCTTAAATGGGCGCTTTCCACTCAAGGTGTTGATGTCAGCTTTGATCGGAATACATGAGCGCACTAGAGCGCACACGAATGACGTTGAAAGTTACAATGTGCGAACTTATAACGTTTGATAACGTGCCGGTAGGTAGAATTCTGAGTATGAACAACAGTCATGGGCAAATTTTTAGCATGTATATGGTTATCGAATTCCCTCAAACGAATACGCATTTTAAAATGTAAGATTTTCACCGTAATGGTTCCAGGAGTAACTTAAAACATTACAACATCCATTTCTGACGCCTTAACGGAAAATCAACTATTGCGGATGCGATTGTCGACGTCCTCATGCTGTTTAGCGAACACCAACTGCTGATCCGCTTAGAAGTGCGCTGCCTATAGTTCTCAGGGACTGTAACTAATGGAAGGCAAGCGGCGGTGTAGTGTTGCGAAGTGATTAACTCACTGGAGTGCATTGAAAGCTCCCGATATTGTTTTGTTTCGAAACGCTTGAAACTCACCACTGCTCCCTCACTTACGTTCACACTCGCACTCAAAAATCACTCCTCCGCAGTACACCCCTGGCCTTCGCCCTCATCCACTTCACTGTCTTCCCCCGCCAACCGCTCTCGCAAACGTTCACCTTTCACTTTCACGCAAATGTGCGTGTGACGTGGACGTGAAGGACCCATGAACCTTGGGTCTATGGAAGGACCTCCCGCAGGGTAATCCCGAGCCACAAACACAAAAGGCGCACTTTTTCCTGCATGCAAGCGGGGTTGGGGGATGGAAGGGTGGGGGGGGGGGGGGGAACAGGAAAAAAATAACGCGAGGTCCGACGTTTGGCCCCGGCTCGCAATCAAGCACTTGCACGTGTCGAGTTCAACCCGGGTGAATGGCACGGATGAGAGATTCAATTCGTTCTGTGGCGCATTTCACGTGCGTGAAGAGGTTTAATTTCGAACGGAAACATTTTTCGCTTCAATCCTTTTGGTTTCCAGAGGACTTGCGTAAGGATCCGCATCCAGATCGCCGTACTGGTAATTAAGCAAATGTTAAGTCCACTCTGAAAGACTCCCAACTTTTAAAATGTATAGTGATTTCGGAAAAAAGTTTTAAAAAATACTTAAACCGCATTAAGTATGGGCACTGCTCTCAATTCATTGTATTCCATGAACTTAAGTCATGAACTTAAGTCATTCATGGTTTTCATGCGATGAAACCTGAGAGAAAAAAACTATATTTTATTCTTAAGCATATTCAGTCCAAGGTACATTATTTTTATGAATCGTTGGGTTTAATATGGCGGGCATAACATTCACGAATGGCCTAATACTAATACTAATAATGGTACAGATCACCTTCGTAAAGCAGTAGCAAAAGTATGAAAGTAACTTAAAATCTGATATTTTCATCAGTTAATACAAAAAGTCGCTGAAAGTTCGTACCCAGTCTCATGTGGATGTATAGTATTATGAGAAAATTATTTTAAATATTTTTCAATATTATCTTATGATAATATAGCCCTCATAGTACCATTGGCATAATTAAGCATACGAATAGCTCATTTCAACGACTTCATTGGATTATTACGATACCCACTCCTATTTACCACGACAGACAGTAGTCTTTTTGTTTAAAGAAAGCAGATTGTGAGTGGAGTGACATACCCAATTGTAAACAAATCTTCCTTCGCAGTAACCAGTGCTGTCCGTTTTGTGTTTAAACACATGGGGAGGGAGCAACCGAATTGTAGATTTTTTAGTTCCAACATTGCATGTAATATAGTTTCAAAATATTCTGCCCCAAAGTAAACCAGGAATAAATACTAGGAGCAACAGATGTAAAGGCAATTTTTCACGTTTTTAATACACCAACATGAAAGCGATTGCTTTAAAGCTATGCACGTTCCCGAGTTTCGTGATGTAAACATATGCTTCAGGGGTGCGATATTCCACAGAGGAAAAATCATTCGCCTTGACCGGGAAGTCAAACCGAATGATTTTTCCTCTGTGGAATATCGCACTTATCTACATCTACAAAATACCCTGCAAGCCACCTCAGGGGTGTGTGGCAGGGGGTGAGTAATCACCAACATGCATTACACTATACCCTAAAGTTAGTGTATCTACGACTAATTATGCATTAGCATAAATCGCTAATGCTTGTCACGAGGCGAAGCCTCTCAAGTATGCACTACACTACATATATTATCACAATGGAAAGGGACCGTTAATATAAATGTACTTTGTAACTATACAAATGGACAGTGACTCAAGACTTATGTAGAAAACATGCACGGCGTGCTGCTAGTACTAGGAAACAGATAAGAATTCAAGTATTAGGGAGTACTACGACTACTAAGAGCTACACTACCTATCGAAAAATCTATATAAAAGTCTCATTGTCCGCTGTTATGGTCCCTTATAGTTTGTGGGAAAAATGACATTTTAAATTTGTCCGTTCTGCAGTCTAGTTCCCTAATTTTATTCTCATGATCTGATCCAGCGTAGTATGTCGGATTTCGAAAATATTATCAACGTCGTCATAAAATAGACCGGTTTGGAACTTACATAATAGATTGAGTCTAAATTTTTATCGACGATCTGAAAGCGTTTCCCATCCCAGTTGCTGCAAAAGGTCAGTGACACTAACGAGATTATCATAACGACCTTTAACATATCTTGCGAATCTTCGCTGCACGCGTTCTAGCTCAGTTTCCAAGCCTATCTCATAAGGATCCCTTAAGGACTGGCAGCATATTCCAAATGGAGTCTAACGAGGGAGAAGTAGCTGATTTCCCTAACTTTATCGTCGCACTTACCAAGTATACTTTTAACAAATCCCAATTTACGATTAGCTTGACTGGTAATTTCTCGAATATGTTTACTCCACGAGAGTGACTTCTAGTACATTATAGTACATTCAACCTAACTTAGGTTTAACTAGGTACGATTCAACCTAAATAAAATATATTGAGGTAAATTAACGCTAGAAAAACTATCAATATTTTAACTTTATGTATATGTAAGATTTTAACTAGATAGTAACGGTCTAATCTAAATGTATATAAATGATTCAATCTATTTAAAAATCAAAGGAAGAAAATGGAGTGTAAACTATCTACACAAGACTAAAAATGTCTATACTAAAATATTAAATAGCGATAAACAGTACGTAGAACTAAAAATGCACTACGATTATAACAATAGAATATTATAGGATATTTAATAAACTATATATAACTAGTCTGCCACTAAGAACTAGACTAACTTGAATTAAATAGAGGTTCTATTAATACCGGAACACCAGATTTGTAGACGAACTATATGTAAAAAAAATACCAACAGTAAAATATAACAAATAATCGAAAAAGAACAATAGAAACCACGAACTATAGGATAAATGAAGCGTGAAAATAAAGTAATATATTAAGTAGATTAGTATAGTATAGATAGTAAGTAAAGAAGGCAATTAGCGTAGAATTAAGAATCTACTTATCACTTCCAGCGGGCAACTTCGGCTGACGAACAAGAGGCAAAGACCGGGATATCACGGCCATGAAAGGACACTCACTCACTGAAACACCACTCACTCTTAAACTACTAATACTAGTTAAGACAACACTAATAATAGATAATGAACGACTAACTTGTAAATATCTGTTAGTAATACTAGTGAAGACACCTCTAATAATATGTAATAAACGACTAACTTGTAAATATCTAGTTAGAAGGTATAGAAGACTACGAATAATATATGTCACTACACTAAGGTTGCAGCTTCAGGCACCGGGTGGCAAGACAGAGAGCAGGTGCAGGCAGGTATCGAGGCACCGGATTAGGGAGCGCTCGAAAACACGACCTTTCCGTCCGAGAGCAGGAGGAAGAATAAAAAATTGTAACGGCGGCTGTGGTGCTCGATCCTAGGACCTTTGATTTCGTAACCAAGTGCTCTACCCCTAGACCACTTCACCTTGCTTGTCCTATTGTAATGAATATTTACAGAGAAAGAATTTAATTCAAGATATTGAAATGGATGCGCACCACGTTTTTTGTTTTGAACATATAGTCTTTTATCAGTAAAATTTAATCGTGGGACCTTGGGCCAAGGCAGGGTGGTTTATTTTATTATTTTTAGTTTAAATAAAAACTTGGTGTTTTACATTATTTTTTTAATCTATTGTATTAGATATTTCTCTTCTTTTTAGTTTAAATAAAAACGTGGTTTTTTTAGATTAATTTTTTTAATCTATTGTATTATATATTTTCTCAATTTTAATTCATATGTGCAAAAATACAGAATATTGTATTAATAGCCTCCCTCGTTGGCTTCCAATTTTGATTATTTTGGAGTACCAGGCCCACCACGAGGAGGTGAGGGTAGGCACATGAGAATCAGTGACAAGGTTTAGTACAAAACCACATGTATTACGCATGATTCGATAAAAACTTTCGCTTTCTATCTTTAGCAAGGAGAGAAATTTGATAGCTTTCATTTCGATTTCGAGCAGCAGCCTTCCGCTCGCGATCTTTTTGTCTGGTGGCAAGTCGGAAGGAAAAACAAACAAGAAAGCGACTTAATAAAAACGTGGCAAAATGGCTCACTCACTCACTCAGTGCTTCAACCCGAATGTTCGTTTGGGGTAGGTGAGGGTATAGCTCATCTCAGACTAAGCCAAAGGCGTGTGAGTTTCACACATTCAGGGTAGGGGGGCCAGTTCCTTTCCTTGGGCCACCTCGCAACGCGAGGAGTCCTGTCAAATCAAACAGCTGAGCGATTAATACAAATTTAAATTGTCGAAAATAGCGGCTCATATTGCCTCGAAAGAGCTAGATATAGCGTAAGAATGCATTATCTGGATCTGATCTGTACTGAAAATATTAAGTCGATAGCTAATAGGGAAGTGTGTTAAATTTGAGTTGCAAGATTTTGCCCGGAAGGACGAACAAACAAACAAGAAAGCGACTTTATAAAAAAGTGGTAAAATAATGGTTGAGTGCCTATGGGGTTTGATGCATAAAAGAATTTCTAATATCAAGGTCTTTGATTAAGGCAACTTTCATCTCCGAGTCCCTCATCTCAGAGTCTATTATCTTCGAGTCCGTTGTGTTCAAGAAATTTGTCCTTTAAAAAACACATTTCTATTTTTTGCAAACATGTACATATTCATAATCAATAGATGCATTTCAGTTAGTTAGAAATAGCATTCAAAGAACATTTTCCAATATTATTTGAAGAATAAACAGGCATGGAAAAGATGTAAACATTACCCGGAATTTTTTATATGACATTGAATTAAAAATTTTCAAATGCATGAAAATGTACACAAACGTGATTTCTTTCCAACTATCAACAGCAACAATTCATACGAAAAAAAACATGATTACTTTTAAAGCATTTTCATTACCATTCAGTGTCATCGTCAGTAATTTATAATAGCATCGTAATCATAAAACATAAATTGCAGTCCATAGTCCATGAACCAATAATAAAAGGTAAAACAAATGCGCAAAATTGACCAGTAATGCCTGCGGCATTCCCGTTACTGGCAAACTGCTATAACCCTCGACAAATGGTTCTTCAGAGCTGGTACACAGTAATATAGTATCTCTCCAATCCCATTAATAGTGAGTAAATGGCCTATGTGGCCTCATGTAAAAACGTTCAATATGCATGCATAATTAGGCGAAAGCCAATATGCATTACACAGTAATGAGTACGGCGACATTTGACAATAATTAATAATCCAATCGGGATCACGGTATTGGAATAATTAGATTATTTCTTATCTGCCAGTTAATACAAGCTCTAACTCTATGCTGCCGATGACTCAGTTAATTTCGACGCTAATTCGAACACGTTGAGGTTCAATGATCGACAAGGTTCATAAATAATTGGCCATATTCCCTGAACTAGTGACGCAGGAATAATAGTAGCCCTAATTAAAATTTGAATTGCTCTTGACCAGCTGAGGTCAAGATTTCTGGTCCGATTGTGGGGAATCCGTTGCAATGAGAAAATTAACTATAACAGTAGATAATATTCAACTATATTTGACGCAAAACATGGTTCACAACGCACTCTAAATATCTTAAAAATGGTTTTATAATTTAAAAACAAAAGACCTAACATCGAGAAAACATGGTAATTTAAGAAAAAACGTATGCTTTCCGTCATACATGATAATTTCAATAGACGAAAATCCAACGGTAGCATGATGACAGATTTTCTCATCGTACTATCACATGCGTCACGATATGCACGGGGGATATTCGTTAAAACCAAAAAGTAATTAGGTGTTTCTGGAACTCTTTTAGGATATTATTGGTTATAATAACTGTATTAAATTCGAATGAGAATGAATTCATCTCAATACGCAAATGCTTTAATAGTAAAGACGACTGAACGCAAAAACTTAAAATAATAACGAATAGCGTTCTGCTTAGATTACAAGGAACCTTGATTTTTATACTCGCATTACGCATTCAGAAAATACCAAAGAGACCGCAAAAACTCGACTTTTAGATTTCGGGAAGAAACGTATAGTTAAATTATTTATGTCAATTCTCTTTATCTCGAATATATCTGGGTAATTTACGACCTCGTTAATGAGTCGTGGAGGTGACAAAGTTCGCCAAAAACATTGCCACAATACAACTTCAGGAAATGCCTTCGACTCCTTTGGAACTAACCGATAAATCCTCCCTCCACGTCCTTGTCGTGATCCCTGGGCAATGCATTCACAACATTGAGCAAAGGAAGAAGGATGAAAGGCGAGTTTCCGGCGCCTTAAAGTAACTAAAAAATTTCGACTAAGGGTAAGAGACCCCTGCAGAAAATCTCCCTGGTCCTTCAGGTTGAGGGTTTTTCCGCAGGCCAGTAATCTTCTGTCAAAGTAAAATACAACACATACTTACAGAACCCAAAATATCACCGGAAACAGCACGGGAAACCTAAATAAAAGCCTCCAATTCCCTGCGATATCTATGCCTAGTCAGAGATTGTTTTCATTCCATGCACTGTGTTGGGTGAACATCTCTCACCGACTAAGTTCGATTATTGCTTGGATTTATTTTGATTCCATTATTTGTTGAAAGGGTGCGCATTTGTTGTTCCGGTAAACAAGTAAATATTCTCTGGCAGTGAAAAGAGACATCCTCATCCTAAAGAGAGGCTGACATATCAATCAATTTTATGTTTTTGAAATTTGCATTTGGTGTAGCATATTTTTGGACGCAACTTCCAATATCTGACACACATTTAAAACCTTGGCTGGCATAGAAAAGAACCTAAGTTTGCACAAAATATTCAGTTCAGTAAGGTGCAACCATCAAATATTATACAAAAGATTAAAGGAGAACTAGCTAAAAGGCCAATGTATCCGAATAATTCAAACCTAAACATGATAAGGTAATATGGGAGCCACAAACTTTAATGACTCTTCGGAAAAATTATATTTTAGCCTTTGTACCCGCAGCATGCCTCTAAAAAATGCCAAGGCAAAATACAAAACGCAGCAAAAACAATGAGGGCACATGTTGAACGGAAAACTGTTTAATAGTTTAAGTAGATTGCAAGTTGTTTATTTCCAATGAAATCCCAAAGTCGGATATTTTAAATGGGTGAAATATCAGCACCTATTTTACATTATTAACGTGCTCCGACAAATTAGGTAATTTTGCAGCTACCGTCAACCCCTTGGGACGAAAAATAGTGAAAACCTGCGGTGAAAAAAAAAACATCAAAAAATTAAGGATAAAACAAGTTATAAACACCTAAGTACGATATTGAAATATCAACCACCAAGGAAAACATAGCGAACGTTTTACTCTCGGCATCAATTCCATCAAGTCAGCTCGTCTCTTCAGCTTCAATTCTTCTTTTTCAAAGGTGTTACAGCTGCTTTAATAATATTATTCCTCCATCCATTCCCCTATTTTATATTTCCAGGCAAGGCGACGGGCATCGTGACGACGACCCGCGTGACGCACGGCACTCCGGCCGCCCTCTACGCCCACTCGGCGAGCAGATACTGGGAGGATGACGGGAAAGTGCCGCCGGGAGCGAGGCACGCGTGCAAGGACATCGCACGGCAGCTGGTTGAGGACGAGCCAGGGAGGAACATCAACGTGAGTGGATCCCGTTTTAATAATTCACGTAGACCTGAGTTTTAAAAAAGAGTACGTGCAGCCAGAAAATGCAAAGTAGCCAGACGCATTTCTGGTTGAATAGCCTCCTTCGTGATCGTATCTAACTGTACCTACATCTATTGGATACCCTGCATGCCACCCCCATGAGTATGTTCCAAGTGATGATTCTACGCCTGGCATGCAATAACTGTCTAACACAATAGCAAGCTGTTGTTAACAATTTTGATGAATAGACTTTTACGCCAAACGAAGTAAAATACCTGACACGGACTTGTCATGATATGCGGCTTCTAACCATTATTGTTTGCATGCGGAATTGAAATAGCACTCATACATACTGTTGAGTTCTTCTCCGGTTTTCCAACGGGTTAGGTTAGTTATGGAGGGATATATAGATAGGAAAGTCTTCCGAAACATCGTTGATCATGGAGAGCCTGACCCGGTGGGAAGCCCGAGAAGAACTCAACAGTATCATTCGCTGGGAAAGACTGAAACCATACAGCACTAATACATCATGGGAATCATTTGTTGTGTCCACTCATGAATAAATGCAATAGTTACTATAAATATTGCATACACATAAATCATAAAATTAATAAGCATCCCATGAGGAAACTGTAAACTAACAACAATAAATAAAATGAAAAAGGGAATAAAAACGCCACCTATCGTATCTTTCTCCGCATTTATGCCAGAAACCTTTTCCAGAAGGCACTCAAAGCCTGATAAGGATGTTCGTATGTGTTTACTTTTGCACTCACCAACCAAGCTTCAGTTAGCACCAAATTCTCTCCTATAAGTTGGTTGGAGCGATTTTTTTTCATGTACAGATATAAGCTAAACCCTTCATACGTGTTCTCATAAGTGACATCTTCTTATATATAAAAATATATATAAAAAGAATGTTTGTCTGTTCGTGTTTTATGCACTCCAATACCAACCATCCGAGTGCGATGAAACTTTGATGAGCTGTTGTGCGCGTACCCATAAAGGTTTCTGAATTATAAAAATGGCAATTTTTGGGGTTGTTCTTTCCCCAATATTGTTAACATTTACTCTCATAAGAAAACATTGAATTCGGTGCAGGTTTTTCTTTAATTTCTTTTTTAAATTACTTGTACACAATATATTGGATGGAAATTAGTATCATAGAACGCATAAAAGAATGCAGTATTTAATTCTTTCATTCAATTTTCTTATACGCTTCGTTTTTGACCAAGTATTGCGTTTTTATATCGAAATTCATCAATTTTTCTTCCTTTTCAGCAATAAAAAATTTCCTCGGCAACCAGGCGTGAATATCCATTTAATAGCGATTTCATTGCAGCAAGAGTGAATGGCTGTTCACTCTTTCAGCATTTAAAGGCCAGGTTCAGTGACTTATTTGATAGTTGTTGTCAAACGACTCGAGTTCCCCGTTCGCCTTACCTTCTCAATGACCATCAACAAGGCACAAGGTCAATCACTTCAAGTGTGTGGATTAAATCTGGAAAATCCATGATTTTCACGTGGTCAATTATATGTTGCATTCTCACGATTGGGACAGACCAGTAATACCAAATTCAACATCAGCTAATACGCTCAACGCTTGCCTCCAAGCGTCGCATCTTTGGACACGTGCAGAAATTCACATAGTGACCAACATGCGCGTAAATATGCAGCGCAATGTGGCACCCACGTTTTCAAAACAATTATTGGACATTGGTAATGGAAAAGTACCAGGTGATGCCGATACCAAATATATTTCAATTCCTTTGAACTTTTGTGTCTTTGTTCCATCGATTGAACAATTAATTCAGAAAGTTTTTCCACAAATTGGTACCAATTACAAACATCACCATGAACTTTGTGAACGAGCTATTTTGGCAGCAAAAAACACCGACATCAATGCAATCAACTGCGCCATCCCCGAAAAAGTTTCGGTCGAGTCTTTCCCCTAAAAATCGGTTGACAGCGTCATGAATGCGGGCGAGATTTTTAATTATCCAATTGAGATTTTAAATTCGTTTGATCTTTCTGGTGTACAACCGCACAAATTGTCACTCTAACTTGGTAAACCAATAATTCTTTCTCGCAATATTTATGCACTACGTTTGTGCAATGAAACCAGGCTCACTGTCAAACAACTGCTGCCAAACGTCATCGATGCGACAATTCTGAATGGCAAGTCAAAAGGAGAATATGTGCTTACTCCACGTATTCCCATCATTCCCACCGACATGCCATTTAATTTCAAACAACTACAGTCCCCACCCGCCTTGCATTTTCAATTGCAATCAACAAGCCACAAGGTCAATCGCTTCAAGTGTGTTGTTTAAATCTGGAAATTCATGCTTTTCACGAGGTCAATTTTATATGTTGCATGTTCATGAGTGGGACAGCCGAAAAATTTATTCGAGTGGTAAATGAGTGACGGGAGGTGGAGGGGTCAAGTAAGGGGTGATTGAAAGAAAGTATGTTGAATAGTTTCGGGAGTCTGTTAAAAAAAGAACGCTGGGAGAGTGAGATACGGAATCTTGAATATAGATACTGGATGGAAATCCGCAATCTTTACCCGTGTAAATCCCCCGTAAGCGTTGTTGTCGGTAAATTCCGCACCCTATAGAAGTTCCATTTTCTAATTGTGGGTAGTTGGTAGGTAGCGTTAGCGTCGCTAAGGTTATGCAAGGTCGCTATACCTCAGGTGATGACACGCACTTAACTAATGTAATCCGCCTTCTTGAATCCAGATTGCAGTGGGAATTAAAATTTTCCATGTAAATGAATGGCTGACATAGGTTAAAAGAACCACAGATTTCAGAATCACTTAATACGTAAGATGAAACAATAATATTTGCGAGGACAATAGGCAATGACATGCTACTTGAGAATATGTTTATACAACCGGGCTTAATTCTTCCGTTCGACTCCATAAAAATTGTGAAATTACCTCAGACTCCGATTCTTGATAGGTAACACGGCAAACATAGGCATAAAGAACATAAGTTTCCTCTTTTCCAGCCGGCAGTTCAATACCCTTACTTTTCTTCTTGCTGGAACAGTATAAAAATAGATAGGTAATTTGTATTTGCAATTTTTGCAAAGGAAACAACCCTGACCATAATGGAATTTCTACAGCGGTTTTTTATAAAAATGAATTTATGAATTTAAGGCTTTTTAAATGAAAAAACGTTATTAGTTCCATACATCGGCATTTAATCTAATCTAAATGTAATCAGTATTTACTTCCTGGAGCGATACTCATTCATTTACCCGTTTAATCATGAACATAACCCTTTGTACTAGCTCTGTAGCCAGTTTAAACCACCACCAATAGTTATACCAATGCCCGTTTGTTTACAGCGCTGCCATCGCCTCAGTCGCGGTAACCTAGCCTGCGAAATTTTCGACAACAGATCCGGGCCATTGATTCCCATCCAGTATTCTATATTCATGGACGGAATTTAGGTAGGTGAAAGTGATCACTGCTGCAGGTTTTGCGGCTTGGAATATGAAGGGAGAAAAAAGGAAGGATGTCGGTGAATCGGAAATTGCAGTTGATATCAGACTGGAGGAAATTTAGGTCATGAACTTTTCGGCGCGTTGATAAAGGGGAAATTCCAAGAGATGGCATTATTTCGCTATGGGATGAGCTACGCTGGTGGGGCACACGGTGACGGACAGTCGATGTGAAAAATATAAGGGGACGTTCCAAAAGTTTTAAGCTGGTGGGACAGGCAGATGACCAAATTAATGAGCAGGACTCAACAATGAGGAGTATGTACCCAGTTAAGATCGTTTTAGTGCTAGGTGGTCTGATATTTCAGTGAATCTGTAGAAGATTCCCACAACGGACATAGTCTTCGACTTATGCTCTCTGAGATAAGGGTTGAAGGTAAGTTTACTATCGAAGGTAACGCCGAAGTCCTTATGCAAGGTGATGAAAGGGATCGTTTTGTCGGATAGTTGATATTGGTTGTATAAGGGTTTTGAGTTTGATGAAAATGACATGGAGGCTGACTTAAAAGGATTAATGTTGAGTTTTCACATATAACACCAGTCTTCAAGTGACCGAAGGGCAGATTGGAGGGATTGAGTGCCGGCAGTGGTGTCAATTCTTTTGAAAATTTTGCAGTCGTCTGCGAAAATAAAGTCCTTCCAGGCGTAAAAGAGGTTGCAGGATGTAGCGTCATCAATGTACAGGGCCAAAAGGAGAAGACCGAGGACGCTAACTTAAGGGACGCCAGAGGGAACGGGAAGAAGAGGGGAGGAAACACCGTCGACCACCACTCTCTGCGAGCGTTGAGTAAGGAAGTGAGAAAGGATGTCTGAGAAAGGATGTCTAAGAAAGGACCGTGAACATTAAAATTATTTTCCAGTTTATGTAATAAAAGTGTATGATTCACAGTGTCGAATGTTTTGGAGAAGTCAATGCTACATCAAGTTGGTAAGAGGCTTCGAGTGCAGAGGTGATGTGGTGGTGCAATATCGAAAGATTGGTTGAACAAGAGCCCCCAGGAATAAATCCGTACTGATTCGGTGAGATGTAGGGAAGGGTGAAAGATAAGAGACGGTCATGGCTCCAGTAAGAGAGGAAGAGTGGGGAGAATAGAGATGGGACGATAGTTAGTAACACTTCCTTTGGAGCCAGACCTCAACATGGTGATTATGTTAGCAGTACTTTAATTTAATACAAAAAAATCATTGTCTTTCATTTATTTTGTACATGTAAATGTGTCTCCTTTGTATATGTGTGCCTACTTATAAAGAAAAAGAGGCATAACAACGCATGCCGGGCACAGCTAGTATATATATAAAAGTGTAAAAAATGCACCATACTGATTTTTTTACTATGAATGCATTTTAACACGTAGCCTTAGGGCATATGACATATGTCTTAATAAATCGAATAAATTAGGGCATATATTCTCCTAAACGCTAAATAAAACATTTTTTATTACTATAATTGTTGAAAACAAATATAAAGGTGCCAAGGTGACGCCAAGTAAAATATTCTTAAAAAATACTACAATATCATTTCGTCTAAATTTCCGATACAAATATATTTTCGCCGGAAACTCTAGTCGTTAAATGCTTAAATTAAGGAAAAAAGTAAAATATAATTCTTTTATTATTTCCATTCTCGCCAGTACGGTGAGTCTCGACACATAAACAGATGCATTTGAATGAAATGTGGTTCAGTGACTATTTTTTCAACTTACTTATAAAAGTATTATAATGTTCACCCAATGATCCACGATTAATGTGCAGCAACCTTAAGAACCACAAACTTGTAGGACTGCGATTCTTTTGCAGCCTCATTCTTTTCAATACAGTTATAGGTGGTACAACGGCGGCTGCAACGCGAGAGGACATCTTCACGGGAGTTGACGAGCGAAGCATCGTAGGTACAGTTCATTCGCGATAACTTGGCCGACACTCAGTACTCTACTGCGCAAGTGGGCCTAGTCCAATTCAGAAAATAGGGGAAGCAGCGCTCACTGAGAGGGGAGCCATGCGTGAACAGTTTTCCCGCGGTGAAAAGGGAGGGGGAAAGTAAGGGAGGACGGTTCCCCGTCAAATCTGAAGTCGAATGGGCTGACTTGTTTACGCCCGCATGTTGTCCAGCTCAGCCAAGGCAAGAACACAGTCAGAGAAGAGGTAAACCACGTGAGGCTTGAAAACCTACCCCTTGATGAGCAAAACAGGGAATAGAATTCTCTTCCCTGGGAGAAATTGTGAGAACTAGGACTGCTAGGACTAGTCCGAACCAAAATCGCTTACTGCACATGGTGTATGGCAGATACCCCTCCAATGTTCCTCCTCTCCTCCACTTATTTCCCCTCTCGCAAGTTATCATCGGCCAGGTTAACGCGAATGGACTTACCCTCCGCTCTTGATCTCGGGAGAGCGGTGACCGTGGTCTCTAGTTAAGACGGTCGCCACATTGCTCTCGCCTCACCCACACGCCTCGCAACCGAGTGTCGGGGGACTGCGAGTACGCCTCCGTAGCAACGCTTGTGTCTGGTATCTCGACACTAGTGTCGCGTTACAAGTGCCTCATTGAGACCCAGGTTAAGTGCGGCGCAAAAGATGAGGAAAAACCAAAGTGATGTTAGGTCGCTTATGACAGAGGCACCCAGCCGATGACTCCCGAATGATGAAGGATAAGAGTCTACATCTACGATGTACCATGCAAGCCACCTCCAGGGTGCGTGGCACGGGGTGATTCCCCGCACCAGACATGCAACACAAGCTCCGGTTCAAATTAGAACCTCGCACGTTCAACCGGCCGCTAGGCGCAGACCAAAGAACAGTCAGAAGAACAATGTGCGGTCAAACCAGAAACTAAAAGAGTGTTACGTAGATGAACATGCTTACATGCAGTACGCTGGTTAAGGTATACTACTGGTTAGTATTATTATTACTATTACTTTATGAATACTTCAAGATACTTATTCAAGCAGGAAACAAAAATCATGCACGACCTTTCAAGCGGGGTAAGGTGTTAGTAATGATCATATATTATAAAAACTTGAGTAAAAAGTCTACGCTACGTAATGAAGGTGGGTCCTGACGCTCATGGTGTCAAATCAAGATCTAACCGTAACAAACCTTGGTTTAAAATGTTTTTACCACGGTGTTATATTTTTATCAATGATAGTAACACGACTTATAAGGAATATATGCATTAATTTATCAAGAAGCCTAATTAGGATAATGGCTGGGAAAGCGAACGCAGTGAATGGAGGGAAGCGCTAAAATGGAACCTTGTCCGTGCGAAAGGTTTTTCCTGAGCCACCCTTGGGTCCAGGGAATCGAACCGGAGCGGAACAAACTGACATGTTCCGGAGTGACTTGCATTCTCTCCGTGGCTCTCCTCTCCGCTCCGGAGTGGAAGTGGACTCACTCGGTCGCTCCACTCCGGGGATAAGCTGTGCTCTCCGTTTCATAGCGGATTATTAGAAATAGTCTCTCCTGTTTGAAGAGGAGCTTTCGGAAGAAGCTTATTGGTTCGGAGAAGAGAGTTTTTAACCATACTCACTCCAGTCGGAGTGTTTAGGTAAAGGAAAAAACGGAACCGAGATATAAGACGATCATACTGCTGCCGGGAACTCATTTTTGCTGTCGGAGCTTCGGCCATCGCTGCAATCTTTGAAATTCGCAAGAGCACTTGGGCGTCGTATTGTCGGTCGGTGGCTCTTCCTTCAAACGGCATTTTCCTCTCTCCATGCAAACAAATACCAGAGGTATTCGAGGATTTTGAGCTTAGCTATTCGAGGTCAAGTCGGAGCGGAGATTCGGAACGCCTTTTGTTCCGCTCATAGCTTACTGAGACCTTCATTCCTCGCGGACCTAAGCTCCACTCTGAGCGTCTCCGTTCCACAGTTTTTTCCTTCAGTATCGAACCGTTGAAGTGGTTCACGTCATTTAACCGGTTCAAAAAAAATACATGGATTATTCTTGATACTCCCGTCGGATCTTTATTTCGTGAATGCGAAATTACATACGTTACTCTCTTATTGGGAGGTTCCTTTGTTTAGTTTGTCAGAAAGAAAAGTGAAATGAAAGGAAGAAAATTACGATATACATAACATTTATTCATCGAAATCATTAGTACAAACGGCTAACCCATGAACAATTGGACAATGGTAACGAATATTTTCTACTTTCCAATGTTAATTTTATATTTCTTATGTTGGCAACGTCTAACTCACGTTCTTAGCTCTCCGTTGACACCTCGATCACTAAAATCGACCGACTCGTTCAAAACTACGTTGAAATCGTTCATGCCCACACAAGCAGCGCTGTGACGTCACCTCCCAACCCCCCCCCCCCCCCCCTCCGCTCGCAACAAATCATTTCCGGTAGTCAACGAAACAGGCTATCCAGTCATAGATTTAGATATTATGTAATCATCGTAGTTTTTGCACACGAAGTTTAGGCCCTCGAAAGTAAACAAATATTGGTCGCGGCAAAACCTTACATGACACCGAGAACGAACAATAAGATTTCGTATTCACATCGAAACCGGAGCAGCGATTATATAGAGGTAGTAATACATGATGTAGGTTACAAAGATGGCCATTTTTTGTGGAATGGTCGATGACCAACGAAATGGCTCCGCACGGGTCGGAGTAAAGTTCTTCTCCGCATTTAAGTAACAGGGTTCCTAAGGTCGCAAACCTTCACTGCCAACTTCATAAATTTCAATGTTATTCTCACATAGACGTCTATAGCTCTTACTGCAATTGGTTAGATGGGATTTTTGTTGATTTTCGAACGATATCAGAGTTTTTTGGTCCTGCTTTCTTTCTTTCGTAAAAAAATTACAGCGGTTCAGTTCCGTTTCTATTCCTTGCATGGGCCCCGACCCCTCTGAGGGTTGCCGGAGAAGCTCGAGGGATTACGAGGGATCGAGAAATAATCGCTTAATATCGTAATATTGAGGATAAATATACAGGAGTGACTAGTGATCCTCATTTATCGTTTTGGGGTGCGCAGATCTCGTAAAAGCTGGTGGTAGACGGATGCGCAGGACGCTCCGTCACTGTGCGATTTATTTTCAAGTCACCGCTAACGATGTCGTCCATTTTGCATTCACCAACGGCTCTCGCTAGAGCATTAAATTTTTGGAAAATCTGGTTCAGAGTATTATGCGTTTGTTTGTAAGGCGAGACACGATTAATCTGTTCCCGCGTTAAATCGATTTTCAAAATAACCACCCTCATTCGAAACAACCGTGCATGGATTTTGGACCTGAACCTTTTATAAATAAATCAAATAATTCCGAATACTTTCAAACGCATGTAAATTTACAATGATTTTCAAGCTGCCACCCACTTCCAATGCAAATTTCCTATTTAATTTACAAGCTCTAAGTCAATTTTTTTAAGATCCCAACATCCATGAAAACAAAATTTCATTGTCCTTACTCATGATCTCTTGCATTTATGATTACCCTAGCCTTTTTTACTCTAAACATGTCACTCCTAATGTTTTTCTGGGACAATTCCTCAATCCTCACCCGCTATTCAACCGGAATGCAATCAATTGGCCGACCTGTAAACCAACGCTAGGTCATCCGCGAGGATAGCTAATATTCTGCTTCACTACTTCCATTTCTACGTTTATAATCCGACATTTGTCGTTCCACTTTCTCAAAATTCACGCGAACGCTGAAGAACAATGTCAATAACAAGTATTACTACCAAATTACTGACAATTTACTTGTATTCTCCACCTGTTACTCTTGATCTGTCATTCATGTTCAAGTTTCGAAAGCTTGTCCCTCCATTCCATTCTTGAGTTCCACAATCGCTTCATTAACTTTCCTTTCAAATCGTTTCTTTCAATTTAAAAAGAAAATATATCCTGACATGATATCCGTCGAGATCCTGACTTCTATCCCTTCATCCAAACCCCATTAACTATTAATACCTTTTCTCTGTAAAACAAACAAAACCAGCTTGTTTTTTAAAGTGGATTTATTTCATGATTTGGAGGTAAAATGTTCAATATTTTTTATCCGAGTTTTCATGTCCGCGCATAACTAATTGTGTAATATTTATTTTTTTAATTTATCCAAATCAACGTTAATATGCATTCACACCCATCACGCCAATCCCTTTCGGATTAGGCAAAGTCAGTGGATTTTGTAATTACCGTTAGTCTTAGAAAAAAGGCTCACTTTTAATAATTTCCTCCATATTGCCCTATCCATGCATACCTCTTTCGCTTCTGTTACACTCATTCATTGCTTCATGATGATTATACATGATTGATTGATTGATGAAAAAATCACAGTTAAGGCTGTAAAACTTTCGAGCTAAGGATTTCGCAGAGTTTATTGCCGCAAAATTGGACACTTTCTGGTTGTCTACTGCGTTTCCATAACTGTCACCGTTTGAAAGGTGTGACCTCTGAAAGGTTGGAAAGGTGTCTCTCATTCGATCTTTGTTGTACGCGATAGCTCTAATGGGAAGATTCCGACCACGCAGAATATCCCTGAAGTTACCTCAGCTCAAAGCATACACAGATAAAATGTTAACACTAGAAACACTTCATTTTCTACCCTATCCGTAAAAATAAAAATTTAGTAGAGGATTAAGACACCGTTGAAATTACGTGACAAAGGCATGGAAGCTTTTTGTTCCTGCACTATGCCTACCCTGACTAGGAAATGATTTTTCTAACTTGCGTCCAACGCATGATACTCAAAGAGTGTATTGTATATTAACATATCTCGAAAAACATTTATCAACCTGTCAACAGAGGGACGATGAAACAACTGAATGAATTTTCAGAGAGTGGAGTTGTCCAATGAAACCGGTACATTGACTTTACACCACACCATGTAAAATAAAAATTAAGAATTGAGTGAGTTTGAATTTAAAATCGTCGCCCACCATTTAGAAGCAAAAACTGGAATCTAAATACAAAATCTATGAGTCAAATAGCTCATTTTGTACACTATAGGATAAAACATTACTTAATGTTCTCATAACAAAACTTTTACTCCCACCACCATTCAGGCGCGTGTGCCGAATAAAAGTAATCGTATAAATAGGTTATATTTCTAACACTAAAGAAAGAATTTTAGCTCCAAAAACTCGTATCTGGCAGTCAGAAGGTCACGGTATTTATCACAATTGTCCGCATTAGTTTTTTTACAAAGCATTAGGTCACTTTTCCAGTCGCAAATACCCTCTCTTGAAGATGTAATTCAAAATGTATGCTAGGATAAATAATAGTTTCACTCATCCCATTCGGAAAGTTTATATTTTATTATTATTTTAAAGCCCTCGAGAAGCAATCAAATTCAAAAATTCGTTTGCAGGTCATGCAACAAATAAACCAAAGTAAAAGAATTCGAGTTTCGGACAATGAGAACGTCACCTCTTTAACAAACAGAACATTTATATTCCACGGCGGTTCCTTGCTAAAAGTACGAGCTCCGTTGTGCCAAAGAAGTATCCGTTAACCGGATTAAGGGTAATTTATCCGCGTCTACATTCTTTACAGACGACCAGTAGTTGAAAAAGCAACGGTAAAAAAGTGTTTATCAAATGATGCACTCGTTACTAGAATAAAAAACTAGTAAAAGGTTCAGTGGATGATGTATGCACTCGCCAATGGAAACGAAAAAACAGTTTAAAAAATACTTCTTGCATCTAATGCTGATCGATGAACGAAATGCGTTCTTAAATCAGCCCGGGTTGACATGATACTCTATCTCACGAGGAGAAAAAAAATACACGACGAACGTTTCGCCTCAAACATCCTCCGCCAACCCGCTAATATTTCCGCACACGCCAGAGGAGTGGATTACCCTTAATAAACGAGGCCGGAATACTGATGAGGCTAGGATGAGATATCCAATAAATTTCCTCCACACCCACCTACCCCTGGGCTTAGCTCTAAGAGGTTCTAAACACATGCAAATTCGCGAATTCCTTCCTTGGGACACCGCACGCATAAAATCAAGTCCTGCGCCTCCATTTGCCTTGCCCGTCATCTATATACTGCGCCATCATTCCTAAACAGCTCAGACATTCAACGACGTCAGAACCAATACGACGATTCAAATATATTCCAGTTTCTACTACAGTGAAGTGATCATTCCTAATTTATACTTACTTCATAAGTACCTCAAAGTATATTCAACCTTTATTTTTTTTATTTATCAAGATTTGGACGACGTCCGTTATTTACCTTACACCAAGAAAACCAGCATCTTTCCGCTCATACATTTCACATTATTATGCTTGTTTATTTCATTTATTATGAAAGCATCGAGCACGCTTTCAGATTAGGAGAGCCAAAAAACTACATGTTCACAACTGGATACAATAAAGAATAAATACGCAATAAATTGTGATAAGAATACGCTTTAGCTTCACCCTCAATAGTACAAATTACGGAGAGTGTACTTTTGAAACAAGAGTACAAAATAAATTCAGATGAATTGAAGAAGATACTTTAAATTGATCTGCAATCAAAAAATGAAGTACCACCTTTCACATTCAAGAAGTGCAGTAACTCGCATCATAAATATACGAAAATGCAATTGAGTCCTGGGTTTACAATCTCTGGTAAATACTTTCGCGGTATGAAAATCGAAATTAATTCTTTCTAGTTCTCCTAGAGATGACGCTCACATCAACTGACCTAAATTTTGATGGTATATACAATACCTTAACTCTAAGTTAACTTCAGGTTAACGAAAACGCTAGGTTACCTTTCGGTTAAATATAAACAGACATTATAAAAACCGGACCTAAATGTGGTAGTTTAGTTTCATTGACGAATAGATGCATTATTAGTGTTATTTCCACTCATTAAGTCAAGGCGTAGTCAATAAGGCGAATCCAATACAAACGCGGTGAGAGGAAGGGGTGTACCGAGAAAGATGTTGGTGAATGTGGTGGATGAGACTCCTTAGAAGAAGAATAGGAGATTTGCAAGTATAGTGCAGAATGGAGGAAATTATTAATATAAAATCCAGTTTTCAAGGTCTAATTCAGCTTTGTTGACAATGCCTACCACAAAAGGAAACGGCGTGATGGGTTTGTATCCATGTAAATAGCAAACGCATCATCTTGAATAGTTTCTAAAAGTTAAGAAAATTGTATCCTAGTTCTCGAATCATCAGCTGTAGACATGATGTTAAACCAAATCACCGGAGAGACTTTCGATGAGGAAAAAAGGTGTGGCCATCGCGGGACGGCCAACAGAGGTGAACACTGAGTACCTATGGCAGTATGAACTATGAATGAGTATGAACACTGGCAGTGGGGAGTACACAGTTTTTTATAGAAAAAAAACATAAATAATTAAATGAATATTTCTGAAATATGAAAATTATATTTACATATTAATGATAACTAGATGAAATATACACCAAATATTCATATAACATTGCACTTTATCCTCCTAGTGATAGTATTAGAGTAATTAATTCAAAGAGGAAATTAAAGTAAGCTATTTGAAGGTGGAAACTTGGCAGTAGTTTTTTTTAAGCCTGTCATTTGGTTCCATAGATATAGAGAACACAGTTATTATCGGTGATCTGTTCATTAATTGTTCCACCTACAATGTAGCCATTGACATAACTCATCATCTCGGCTGTCGAAAATTAAATGTGCATTGCGCATTGGAAGCGCCTAACTATACGTATCGATGAAACGACTCAGAAGTAGATCCGTCCGGGTGCAGCGTGACGCTGGTCTTTCGCGAGATTACCCCCATCCATAAGAAGTGCTCCACTTCAAAAATATTTAAAATATATAAGATTTGGCGCCACTGGTTTATTTCATCGTGGTCGGTTGGTTATCTGCTGGCTCAATCGGGCTGGCAAAACCACCTCGAAGATTCTAATAACCCACAGGAGGTCCCCCGACATTATCCTTTTTTGCCTCTAACAACCAACCTCGCGAGCCTCCCCCTTTTCCAACCCTACACTCGGCTTTCTCACCCCCCAACTCCTCGACACTCTATCCACAACTTCTGATGGTTACAGAGGGGGGTTCCTTCCCTCTTGGGGGAAATGGGGAATGACGCACCCTATCCATCCCTTAAACCCTCACAAATACCTTCTTCCTACCCTGACTCCCGATACCTACCCCTCTCTCCGCCATTCAAGTCACAGCGCCCCAATTTGGCCCCCGAGAGAAAGAGAGAGGTAAGAGGGAAAACCACGAGCCCGCACTATCGTTCCAGTTCGGAATGGAAGAGGCACCAGAATTCCGAGGATCCCAAAGAGTCGGTACGCAAAGGGAGAGGGGCCTCCCGCCGTTAAAGGGGCCGCACGCATTGCCTTTCTCATGGCTGGAAATGGAAAGTTAGTTTTTGGGGAAACGAATTAGGAAAAAGAACAGTATCGCTAGAATCAAAACAGGAAGGGAAATACCACTATTCGTGCGAAATACTTTTGCTACAGGTTATCATTGTTGCGAACATCATTCCAGGAAAAATTTCATATTCCACTTCATTCAACGGCAGCTTAATAATAACTGCATTGCCAATAGATTTAAGCGATTTGTAATGAAGAAAAGAAGCAAGTTTGTGCCATAATTTAAAGCTTTGCTCCGTGATGCGTGGAATATAATACCTTAAGTATAATGAATTTGAAAAGTTCAACCCAAAAACCTCAGCATAGTAAGCAACAGACATGGAATGCGATGTGAATAAATGTCCACAGATATCCATCCTTCATCGCTCAATCAACGGATTGTTCAAGTTTCTCGACTCCTAAAATCCATAAATTTGTAAATGGACCGCATGAATTTTTACTGCCGTTTTTAAAGCATTCAGATTTAAAAACTCTCAACCAGAGTCCTAAAATGGAGATGGTATTTAGCTCACTTAAATTGGTAAAATAATAACGAACAAAGACTGAGATAAATATAGCACACACAAAAAGAGTGAAGCCAAAGTGAGATGGAACTGCATCATTGAAGTAGGTGGGTCCTGTTGTCTTACCTCATAGGCAACATAAGGCAATGCAGGTGACGATGCAGGTAAAAATTACCATTACTATCTTTATTTTTTATTTGCAAAATACGATCATAGTATTTTATAATTAAGATTCGGCAACCATTCATAAATCGAGGCTAACAATTACCTTCATTTCTGATAATGAGTGGGCAACTCTCTACTCTCAATATGTCGAATTTTCGACGACGAATTCCATTAACTAAGCATTTGAAAGATCAATCCCACCACTTCCTGATCTGGTTCCCAGAGTTACTGGCAAATGAAGAGGAAAAATGACATTAGCAGAGAGATAATATGGCTTGACCAAACACCGTGGCAAATAGTTGTGTCCGTATCAACAGAGCAGGTTATCCAAACCACTAGACAATACCCGAGTGATGATGTGGGAAGCAAGTATTATAGATCTGCGTCATCCTATTACTCCCTCTCGGATTTTTTTTCCTGCACGAGAACAGGAATAGAGGCTAAATTAGCACGCAATTTAAAAAGAAGTACAAAATACATGATTATATTGGTAAAACACCATACTGACTGTTTCAGAAAAAGTAATAGAACCATCTTACCAACCTCGTTCCAGTTTGAAGACCATAATTGCTAGGCGCAGCGTATTGAATTTTCAACTAGCGAGAGAACGTTATCACGTCCGAAAATAGGTAGCGGAATATTTAGGCCAACGATCCAGAAATGGAAAACTCAATGATCATGAATGATCAAGATCAAGAGTGCGATGAGGTTAAAGATTAAAGAAAATGCGATCTGCTCGAACCACACATTACCAATCCCATCCACTTCAACCACTAAAGGGTACTTCGTATGGCCCATAACGGCTGATTCAATGCAGTAAGGGCATTTAGTAATTCACTTTAAGGACAGACCCAAAAGTATTTAGCATTATAAAAAGGACCACAAGAGTTCCTGTTACTATCAGCCTCACCATGCATACACTTAGGCCCTCCGGGCATTAAGACGGTGAATAGTTATCATTTGCCAGTAAAAAGAGAAGTATCAGGCATGAGGTGATGAAATTTCAACATAATGAAGACAAAAATTCCTTTTCCTCCCTCACCTTTCCTAACCTCCCCACCTTCTTGATAAATTTGTATATATACCACGACTCGTCCCAAAATCATTACCTGATGAGGACGTAGTTCATCGAAACCTAGGGTCGCAATAAATCTAATTTATCAGTGGAAAATTGCAATTTCTGCCTTCATTACAGTTTGCCAATATTTTTAGTTAGAATCAATTTCGTTACCACATTTAGACAACGTGTAAGTGTCCACTCGACGAACTTGAAGCAATAAATAGACATGACTGGCGTTTTGCACACTCAATTTCAACTAAATCAAAAAGAAGTACAAAGTACAAAAATATTGCTGAAATCATACTGATTGCCCCATAAACATTCAGCGCGCACCTCAATTCCCGTCATAAAAAAATAAAGTCACACAAGGTTTGCAAACAGATCTAAGTTCCTCATATGAATACTATCTTCGCATACAATATAAGTTACAAAGTATTGCAACGGATTAGATGAAGTTCCATACCGTTTCACTGGGGGTTCCTGTTATAGCAAAATATTTAGCTGTTAAAAATTACAAATATAAAATAAGCTATCAAGTAAGTAAAACAAGCAAGTAGGTAATACCATGGCTAGTCCCAGCATCCCCAAAATTCGTCAAATAGCAAACTCCTCATTGTGTTCCATGTTTGGCTTTATCCTCGCGGATGGTGGCTTTTAGCGCACGCTTTGGAGGGTTCCTGTGACATCATATACCCGGCAATCCTGAACAACTCGTTCTCTGAAGAAGGAATAAGGTATATTCGGGTTCGAGTTCCAGTCAAGGCGAAATATTTTTCCTCTGTGGAATTTTGCAAGTAAAACATCATAGTAAAGCAAATTCCTCTAAAATGCCGTTATTATTTATTTGAGATCCATGGTACTAATATCTGAATGAATCATGAGTAAATGATGCACGCGCGTTTTACAAATTTCTTTCTTCGAGACTAATTTAAACATTTCCGTGTACCTATAGAGACCGCTCCTTAAAATTGAGGTTCTGATAAAAGGCAGACCTCCAAAGGAGTGAATAAATATTCCTCAAGTACATGAAGTGACAGTACATGATAGACTGACTCTGACTGACTGAACAGATTGAAAAAAACGCCCACTGAGAGAGAAGCATGAAAAGCAAAAAAGGAACGTAAAATAAAATAAAAGTACATAAAACAAATAGGATATGTCTGCGTGATTAACTAGTTTAACCTAAACACTTAGATATATTTTTTTTAATCTCATCAGTCACGGTAAAGTTATGCTTGATTAATAATTTGCACTTAATGCCGTCATTCTTATCAATTACAGACTCTAACAGGCAATTTATTTGAAATCGAACCTCGAAAAATACACACATCCTTTGCAAGCTATCCCATAACGGAGAAAGAATGGAATCGTGAGCCTAGGATTTCAGGCGATCGAGGGCACGGTTTGCCGAATATACTGCAAAAGGTAGTTTAAAGTCAACAGCAGCTCTTTCCGAATGGAAACACATACCTTAGAAATGCATACGAGCATGCATTTAATTTCCGATTAAAACAACTGGTTTGACCGAGTTAATGTCAACTGGCGGCAATGAAATATTTACCACGTGAATTGAAAACTATAAAAGAGCTTACAATTCGTAATTAATGTATCATACCGGTATTAACTTACATGACGCAAGCCAAATTAATGTCTTATACAAGGCAAATATTGGATTAAGAGTGAAACACAACACAACTGCATGTACGTAGAACACTTTCATCCAAAACATAAAAAAGTATATAAATACCAGCCTGTATTCGTTCAGGCTGGTATCCCCAACCCAAAATAAAAAAAAAGTTGGAATCAGAGAGCTTTAAAAAAAAATAAAATATGAATAAGCTGGTACTTAAAAATATGCCTAAACACCCATGCAATACCTAGTATAGATTATCGACTAAAAACAAGGCCAATTAAATCTGGCTCAGATAAACGACAAAAATATATATAGAAGCGCAAATATCTCTAACTTGATGTACTTTTCCTTTTGCTTGGCGTGTGAGAAAAAGCAAGAGTCAAATGTTATCGACGCAGAAAAAAAAGGTCAGAAGGAATAATACACTCAGGAACGTAGCAAAAAGCGGGTGGTAAGATGTCGTAATAAGGACTTGTACTGACCTTTGATACACTTGGAGATGAGAGGTTTTTAAGTGAAAGTTCTGAGAACCTCTTTTCAATGGATATCTACGATTTCCTTCACGGCTTCATCCGACGGGCACTACACTGAGAATTTCTTGACTTTAAGAACTGAGTAAGCACTGCTTGATACAGACTCTAGGAATCTCTTTTCAATGAATATCCACGCTTCGCATTAAACTTCATCCAAAGGTCACACTGAGAACAAATCCACAAAAGTACTGAGTTGCTGGAAAGCACGGCTTCTCAGACACCTGCGCACACGACCGAGGTCTTCTCAGCACTGAACGGTGGACAAGCTAGTTACGAAGGCACTAGCGATCGAAAGAAGCAGGCGGGAATATAATGGGCTCAAAAGGCTGTTGCCCGGAGGGGATGCATTTGATGAACCAGCCACCTTGACGTGGACTTTTGATTTCACTCCCGTGCGTGGCCAGTCAAGTCGAAGTCAACATCTCCCAAGACACCAATTCCGCATTGAGCTTCACCCCGTGAACCTGATTTTTACATGGTATTATCCAATTTCCTTCGCCTGTCTGTTTCTTTGTTTGGGTGGAATTCGTTCATTTTTTTTCACCCTTTTACACTCTACAGATTTGCTTCAAATTTGACACCCAGGTGTATCTTCGATGACAGTACAATATTACAATATAAGTGTCACGCCTTTCTCTCCCATAGGCCTTCGATAGAATTTCATTACTTTTAAACACTTTACATCTCTCCACCGTACCCATGACCCGCTGTGGCCGTGTGAGTTAAGGCTGTAGTAGATTTGCACAATACAGTGTCTTAGTTATTTATCTTGACATCTCTATTTCCTTGCGTCAAATCTTGTAATCAATTTTTTACCCACTTTCACCAAGTCGATTGTCTCGATATTTTTCACACGTGTAATTAAATAAAAATACAATATTTTCTCGATTTATACAAATTAACACAACATTTAAATAATAATTAAACACAAATTCGTTCCATTCCTTTTCATTAAAATTTCTTCAGTAATACTTTCAATAATTTATCTATACAATAACGGCAATTATTGAATGAAAAAATGAAGCAAAATTATTAAAAACTAAAAATAAAATAAAAATTTAAAAATTAAAATACATGGTTTTAATATAATATGTACTCAAAATTATAAATTAATTCTTTAGTTGCTAAAACTGGCCTACAACAGGCAGAACTAAACAGAAATTGTGACTAACAATAAAATCATAATCATGAACATTTGTGATGCAAAAGACCTTTCACCAGAAACACCCAAGTCCAAATCACACCTTTTGAAATTAATGACTTTACAACAAATTACTTTAAAGGTTGAGGCAAGCTTCGCTTGCCGGAAAGCCCTAGTCTTGATAAAAATTTGTGACACTAAAGACCATTCAGCGAATTACAATCAAATTACATTAAAGCTTACTGGGAATTCCTGGTCATGCACAACTTGGAATACTAAAGACTTTTTACCACGTTACCTACATAGTAGCGTTAAAGCTTGTGGTAAAGTGCTTTACTGAAAAAGTTATTTAAAAATGAGCTCTCAATGACCGCTCCAGCCATCTAAAAAATTGAACCATGGCTGGAATTTGAACTCGGGCCCTCGGGGTTGGAAGCCAGTACTTTCCTTAGCTAGTACTATCTCTAGCTAGTACTGTCTCTAGCTAGTACTCTAGCCTCCACAAGAACCCGATCCCTCACATTAGCCTAAAAGCTTCTCGTATTTAATTACATTGGAATAATGTGATTGCCCATTTGCGGTTTTGCTGAAATGTTATTAATCAACAATCTGCTATTTTTAAATAGGTTCTTCCGTGACTTTATAGAAGCACTTAATTGCATGTGAAAATACTCATTATCCATTTCAAAACTTATTTTTGCTCTAGGGAAAGTTTTCATTCCATGTTCGCGGTTCCAGTCTACTTCAACGATAAATTTAAGAAGTATCTACATACGAGTGAGGCAGTAGGCCAAAACATAGCAAATCATGCATACGCCCAACTAGGTAGTCGTAATTCATCTCCACTTTATTTTGATACATCTTGACGCAATTAACTCATTAAATTGAGATTCTAAAATAGGGGAAGGTAAGTCCTTACGAAATTAAAGTGAAAAAAATTAAACCGAAATCTCCTAAACTTTTAAGTTCCCTAACAACACAGTTTTATTACATTTACTTTAAGCTGGCATTATATTGTGAAGATATTGATCCCTTGTCTTGCAATCTTTGGTGGCCCGCAAGGGATTAACATCCAGTTGCATTGTATCCTCTTAAATTACCACGAGAATTGGTGAGTCTGGGTAGCGTAGTGGTCTGTGCATTGGCCTGGCGAGTCAAAGATCCACTATTCGTATTTAGAATTCTGTGATTTTTTCATGTTTTCAAATATACAATATCTGTGCCTACTCAATGATATTTTATGGAAGCAATCCCTTTCTTTTCACGTATCTCCGAGGTTGATCAAGAAGGTGAACCAACATAAGCTAGTAAAATCAAGTGAACTGGAACTCTACGGCCTCTTAAAGTAACAAGTTATAAAAATCTAGTTTGTTTCGACCATTGGAGATTTTTATAACTTGTAACATAAGTTATTAATAAATATCAATACGGTCAAACTAATGAGTAAACCGTTTTAGGCTTGATTTTGTGGTAGTTTTCCTCCACGGATGAAATGAAAAACATATTTGTGAACTCCACTTAAAGATTTAATTGATTCGACCCGGTTTCGGCACTTTGTCTTATTTTCAGATTGATCTGATGAAACAAAGAGTTTCGAAACCCAGGTGGTGTCAATATAATCTTAAAAAAGGAGTTCACAAAGCTATTTTTCATTTTCTCTGTGGAATTAATGAGTATTCAGCCAAAGACCTGAGAACAAAACTTATCGGTGTGCTAAGAAAAACATCGGCCCAGTTTGATTGCGAACCTCTTGAAATTCAACGTAAGACATGATTACACATTTCCCTCTGAGGAAATAAAACCAAGGGATATCTATGAACAACCATTTTTGCATAAGATCAACACATCCACCAGAAAACACTAAGGATTCCCATGCATATCGGGATCGAAAAACTTAAAGTTATAAACATTAATGGACGAATGGAAATATCATTCCGAATGAAGGCAATATTGTTAGAAGAGACGTCATCGCCTGAAAAGAGGTTTAATATTGAACATTTCTCCAAATAAACATTTGCAAACCCCAAGCAGTCCCATCTGAGAATGTTCTAGAAACACGAGACTCATTATAATGCAAAAATTTCTTCTATTCGCACCCACACAATGCCATTAACGCGAGTTTTAATTTTATTTCCGTAGAGGACTTTATTTTCCGCTTTTATGTTTGGAAAGCCTCATTCTCGTCTCAACATCTTCAATGAGCACATTCTCAACGAAGAGCCATAACGTCTACTCGTAAACAAAATAATCATAGGTATGAGGCCCTCCTTACCAACACTCAAATTTAATAAAATTCCAACTCCAAATTAATTAGCGTCAACTAGCATTTTAAGCAGAAACTTATCCATGCGGAAATAAAATAGATCTCTTTTTAAATAAATAAGCTCACTCAGGATTAAGTACCCAGGAATAAGGGCTTGGCTTAACTGAGTTAACCTAAAACTTGAAATACTCTAGCCATAGCTCTTAAGGAGTTGCAGCCCCACCCTAAAGCACTCATTTTCAAAAGGCCCACTTATGATGATGCCAGTTGAAACAGAAACCTAGGAATGAAAAACCGTACCATGCATATTTGTTTCTTTAATAAGAGTTCTTGAGAGACAGACGCGTGCGTTCAGTAATCCTTTTTCAACCCCTCGAAAGCCACAAAAGCATAATTCAAGGTCGTAAAATGCACTACTTGAAGTTTGAATATTCCACTGTAGCTCAGTTTTGGATTGTGTTACGATGAAATTCATACCTACAACTATTCTTCCAAGTAGAGGGTACTGAAAATATAGCATTAAAAAAGTTAATAAATTTTTCGGACTTTATTTTAGATGAAAGAATTGAGCCCTTCTTTTTTTCTCGCGACATGTTTTACAGATATAATACAGTGGTGTTGAATAATATGAGAGGAAGGGATAGACCAGGAAAGGTGGAAGATACTGTTAAGAGGAGGAATATTAGGAGCCTTACGAATAGTAGAGCGTGTATGATGCAGTGCATCGATATAATAGAAGCGGAAGAGGTATGCAAGGATAGGGTATTATGAAGGAAATTATTAAAAGAGAGCCAGTTTTATAGGTCCTAGAACAAAAACTAAGTTTTTTAAACTTTGAATAAACCGAAAGGGAATGACGAGTTGAGTGTGCATGTATTTTTTTATTGGTTCATAGTTTTACTTCTCATTCTGTCTTTCATTTTACTATGCTTCCACACCTCAATCATTCTATTAATAATACAAAAAGCAAAACATTCGCGCTGAAACTGTAAAAATTGACACTTTTACTTAGAAAATGCCAGAAAACGAATCGTGAAATGCTCATAACTGTCTCCGTTGGGACTTTGAATAAGTCTCAAATGGAATCAAATATTGATGAGAATTTTTTTAAAACACAAATCACACTGGTGGACTCAACTTTAAGGTCAACAGTTGCTCTTTGTTAAAGTACGACTAACCAACAGATCAAATAGAGAAATTGTCGACTCACCATGGCTTAAGTATCAGCCTTCCATGGAAATCATGCAGGCTGAAATGAGAAAATTAATCCTTTAAATTTCTTTCACAATTTAAATGCAATACAACCAAACACCATTTTAACTATAAATAAGCATATTTTTAAATGCTCAATGCCAAATATGTGTAACATCAACTATCATCTGTTAACAAGCAACAGTAAATTTGGTTGAGAACAAAATATTGCTTAATGGAGCTCGCCATGATAAATCTATTTGCAGGCATCTATGAAATGGATTTATTTGGCATTCCATTATTTTTACTCAATACTGCTGCTTAGTCCTTAATGAGTAGCTTGTACTCGGGATTTAGGCGCTCAAATAGTTAATGTTATACATCAAACCGTCTGATTCACCCCATACCTCAAAAAAACGAATGATCCACTGGGAGTAAAGGATTGAACACTGCAGCTTCCACTTGGATATTTATTAAACACGACCATGGTTTCGTAGCGGTGCTACATCATCAGGTGAACAGAAAGTCTAGACTTTCTGTTCACCTGATGATGTAGCACCGCTACGAAACCATGGTCGTGTTTAATAAATATCTAAGTGGAAGCTGCAGTGTTCAATCCTTTACTCCCAGTGTGATTGACTTCCACAAAGTATTTCCTGAAACTGTGTCGTATATGAATGATCCACTACCGAGATGGAGTCCGACCCGGAGACTATTGGATTGCCGGGCTAGCGTGGCGGGTTGTTGGTTTTTTGGGGGAGATGAGAAACAACTGCGGTCAGTAGTGGCATAAAGGAAAAGTGGTTTACGTGGTGAAAGAAAAAATATTTAGGAAACGGAGAAATAGTGGAGAGAAACCCGGTGTCGGTATCAGTCTGCTCTTAACAAAATGTGCCAAGGGGACCACGATTTAACATCCATCCGACTGAATCCGATGTCCCACGGTATTTTTTTGTAAATTACTTTATGAATAATTCATGGAAACAATCATAATTGGACTGCACATGTGCGCACCAATATTTTGTGAACTTCTGTATAATCGTTATCTCCGAAAATTCTTGACGAAACACGGCCAATGATTGGATTTTCTGCGTGCATGCGCTTCAACCATACCCTTTCCAGAGACTACTTCAACTACTTTAGAAGACGATGTCATTGAAGTAGGACATATTTACCTTTAGAGGTGAATTAAGGTAAAGACGTAAGTAATATACACATCGTATATTTTAGCGAAATGCTGATATCATTTCATTTTTCGGCACAAGCAGAATTATTTTGCGCAAACATCTGCAGTTAAATAACTTGTTTAAATTAAATCAATAAATCACGCATTACCAATAGTCAATTGCTACTTTGGTATTTCTAGGTGCATTTACGTGAGCCAGTATTTGTTCATGTAATTCATTCAGTAGATACTTCAGGCTATAATTATTTCCATCTAATTACTATACTTAGGTTCGTAGACTCGTTAATTTTTCTAAGTTCTTCCTCACTAGAAACCTTTACGGCCCAATTGTTTTTAAGAACACGTCTATGGCGCCATATCTAAAATTTCTTCGGTTTCTTTTCTTCTTCTTTCCCCATAGCTCAAGCTTCGCATCCATATAAGACCACACGTATTCTACAAGAAATATTTCCCTGATTTCAAGGCAGTTATTTTTTGAGGTTAACACTTTCTTCTTTTTGCTGGCGGCACCTTATGCCAAGAAGATTTTTCCTCTTACTTCTGCGTTAACCCTTTCATCTTTAGTGATTTCACTTCCTAAGACAAACGAGGGCATTCTCTTGCTCCAGTTTTTCGTCACCAATGTTAATTCGCATATAAATTTGCTCTTCTTTGTAACACCCCATTACTTTCGTGTTTTATTTATTTTCATATTACATCTTTGTTTTAAGGCTTTCGCAGCTTTTCTTATCTATGTAGGATGATGCTTTCAGGTAATGCTGCGTTTTTTTCATTTTGAAAACTCAACGTTTCGCTTCTCTAACTGGAAGCGTCATCAGGAGAATAAGCGTTTACCGGCTTTAGTTCGCTCTTATATAACATCGATAGAAAAATATTCAAATCGGCCCAACAATGGTGCAACGGACATCGATGCTATATAAGAGCGAACTAAATCCGGCAAACGCTCAAACTTCCTATTTTCTCACAAACAACACTACTACTCCACAGTCATCCCCACATTCCCCAGTTATTACACCGGTTGTGGAGAGCAACGCTCTCCGGGACGGTTAAGGAACTCGCGCCTTCGGCGCGGCGAAAACCACGAGGTCCGGCAAACGCTCATTCTCCTGATGACGCTTCCAGTAAGAGAAGCGAAACGTTGAGTTTTCAAAATGAACAAAACGCAGCATTACCCGAAAGCATCATCCTACATTCATATTACATCCATCTTCCACACAGATAGTGAAGACGATTTCGAACAAGAAATCTTACCCACTTTCAGGGAGAGTGCGAAAGAGAAGGGATAATTTTTTTAAGAATGCAAGGTCAAGGAAGGAATTAAAATGTCTCCCTTCTCTCTCTCTCTCTCTCTCTCTCTCTCTCTCACGCTACCTCTCCCTTCGCGAGCGGAACTTTAAATGAAGAACGTACTCGTGAAAACCCCTCTCTCCCTTTGAAACACAAGGAAAACACTCCGGACAGAGGGACGAAAGTGCGTTATGAGGACCGCCCTTTAAAATACCAGTGAAAGGAGACTTCGAAGGTGCGCCAAGGGAAGAAGCAGAGGGAAGAGTAGGAGGTGATAATTATGAAACTAGGGGCGGCGGGTCAAGAAGTTAAGGATGGTTCACATTGAGCACAAAAACACAACTTAAGTGCGTAACGTAACTAACTCCCACTACAGCTTTGAAGAGTCTAACGGTGAAAACGATTTTATTAATCTGTTAGAATGTCATCATGGTTATGTAAAAGCCATTGGCCTGAAAATGGATTTTTTAGGCGTGATATCCACGCCCTTAAGAAATACGCATTTAGGCCGGTTTTGTCTCCACTACTCGGCTCATTTTGTTTCTGCCCACAACGGATAACACGCATTATTTTATACAGCTACTTGTGTGTGAAGTTCGTATTCTTATATGAATTAGACCAAAATTTAGTCTACTAACAACGTTACTTCTCTAAAATATTTCTCAATAAAAATTACGCGCGCTCTGCGGTATTAAAACATTTCGTCATCGGGAATATGGCGTATGATGTCAAGGAACGGTATTGCAGCTTGTAGCCCGACGCGTTTTCATGCCAAATTCAGCTGTTTTAGTCATGTTAGATGAAAACAATCGTTTTCATTTCTTTTGTGGAAGATTACGAACTGTTTTAATTTTACCCTTCCCGTATAAATGTCCGTAGTGCAGAAATGCGATACCGTGATGTGACGTCATACCATTTAGATGCCGTTTTGGACCACGTGACAAGAAAAAGTTTGTGCACTTCCTAAAGGCTATTATTAATGCCTGCTATTGACGCATATAAGAAATCATTGTACATTTGAGTAAGGGGGAAAATGATCTACCATCGACAATACTCAAATATGAGGAATACACTTCATGCATGTTCCCCATACTCTTGTATGAACGCTCTCAGAATTACGTTAACAGATGTTAAGCAGTTCATGTTCAATTCGAAAAAGTTTCCGGCGATTTCACAGAATTCTCTGATTTTTTCAAGACTTTAATTCACTATACACGATTCAAGTCCATGATTTTCACAGTTTTTATATCTTTAAAGCCAGCGGACACCGTCAAACACGACAAACCATCAATCAATCCTTCATTGAGCGTTTTATGTCAATTGTCGATTGCCTCCCCGTGAGTATCCAACCATAACATACCTTTATAAAACGCATGCTCTCATTGCGATTCAAGAAGAGTAGAATTTTCTCGAGCAATCAGGAGATAATAAAAATAAAACGCATACCTAAGTACATACCTACTTACCATCACGCTGTTCCCTTTCGTATAAGGTATAGCCAATCCAGTTTCATTCTCGGTGATAGGCCTATAAAACAGACTCTTTTTAATAATTATCCCTATCCTTGCAGGCCTACTTCGCTTCTCTTACATTCATGCTTTGCTCTATAAATTTCCTTCTTTTCATAAGACTCCTAGCATCCCTCTCTGAAGAGTCTCTTCCACCACATTCACCCATGACTTCTTCGTTCTACCCCTTCTTCTCACACTATTTACTCCTCTGTCATGAATCTGCTTCGTTATTCGATTCCATCTATTCTATCAACATAGTCAAATCAAAGACAGCGCGCTCCTTGTCAGGATAAGAGAATAGAAGAGGGACCTTCCCAGGAAAAGATTAGTAAAGAGAATTATGAAATTTCAAATTAAAATTTTATTTTTAAATATTTTTTCCATAAAAGTTAAACGAGGCATCGCAGTGTTCTCTTTACCTACTCTTTCCTTAGATGAGAGAATTCCACCATGTCAAAGCACGCCCTCCTGATCTCATGACTTCTAATATTCCTTCTCTCAAGAGTATCTTCCATCGCATTCACCCATGACTTTCTCGGTATAACACCATTCACTTCGCTATCAAAAAATCTGTTTAAGAATACTAAAGTTACGTTCCTAAGTAACGCTCGACTTGAACCGGGCCTTATCGCGGGGCCAAGAAGACGAAAGAGGGAAAGGGATAAGAGAAAGGTGTAACTCGGAGAAAGTGAGTGATGCTTAGCTTATTATTTTTCCCCTCTTTCACCCGAAGAGGTCTCTCCCGGTGAGGGGGGGGGGAAGTGCAGAGGAGAGGACGAGAAAGAGAGTGGACGCGTTTTGGGGGAGAGAGAGAGAGCAAAAGGCAGAGAGGAGCCAAAAGTGCGAGAGCGTGGAGACATTATGAGACGTTGACGAAATTTACGCATAATTCAATTCATCACCCGACTTCTCGGAAACAATCTTAGTGCTCCGGCGCGTAAAAATAGCATGTCCGTCCCGAGAGGGGTCCCGACTTTTTCGCGTGAAATTTTAAAAACGCTCTCTCGCACTCCGATTCCAGAAAAGTAGGATTTACTCGAGTAGTCCCGACGTGATAAAAATAAAACGCATACATTAAGGACAAACTGAGGGGAACGAAAGGAACATTAAATTCTTCGTGGCACATATTTACTTAATTTATACTTTATCTCAAACCTTGCTAAGAAAAAAGGGGAAAACATTTCCATTTACAGTGACTGGAAATACGAAAATCCCTTGCTCTTATTAAAAATTCTGTATTTCCTGCGACTATTAATTGGAAATAATCCTTGATTAGAGCCTTTTTTGAACTTTTTAAACGATAAATAAATTAAATTTTAATTTATACACGGCTTGTCATTGGTTTATCTTCAGATTTCAACGTTACAACTTCAAAACTTGAAATTGACGCTATGACGATGAAACCAGTTCTAGGTAATAATATCTAATATTTGTATGGAATATTACTAGACTAAATAATTTTATTTTCTACTTTTTACAATGAACAGCCGGAATTAGTTGAGGAAATCAAGTACAATCTGTACTACATAGTTCAACCTGAGCCTTGCCTCAGCAACCAGATAAAATGTACCATTCGCGCGAAGGATAGTATTTCGTTCAAACAGGGCAATAGGGGCAATGCAGCTAGAACTAGCTAATTGTCAATTGTCACGTTATGCATGCGCACTTAATTTTTCACATTTTCATCCCTAGATCTTTCGCAATATTGGCGTTTGACTTCAGATTGCTTGTTCAGGCAAAGTTTTCGCAGTAAAAATCAATGAGAGGGAGCATTTACGTTTAACAGTGTCTTTCCCGCCATTAAATTCGCTCATTGCACACATTAATGGATATGCTGGTGGTGCCACAGTTGGGAGAGTAACTAATGCGCGTTTTTTCACCACATTTTCGAGAAGAGCCCTCAAATCTCGTAGAGAGTCCCAAATGGGCTTTGAACTCGATTTTAGTGCCATCGCCGATGGAAGGTAAGGTAAGCACTTCAGGTTTATTACCTATCCAGCTCATAAATTTTGAACTGGAAGTAAATTGCATCACAATCAGCGCCAGGACATCCAAAGGAAGACCAAGCAAATGGACTGTTATCGCTAAACAAAGCAGCATTCTTTCTCAAAGTTGATTCTTCTTTTCCCGGAAAATTCAAGCATCTATAAGGAACTATTTTTTCATGATAGTTTAAATATTTTAAAAATTTACTGTTCACCTAACTTGTTGCTGAATTAACCAATACTTTATGAACTAACTTATTATTTCCTTATGAGTTTCGATTCACTGCAAGAGGAAACTTAATGTATTTATCACAGTTTAATTCCATGGTGTATAGCCAGCAATACCGGCATGGTCATTTTTACCTACCATAAAACGCGTGATTTATATGAAAATTAAAACACTTCACGATATTTAGAGTATAAATCTTAAATTTTATTCTTTCATCCATTCCAAAAGTTGGAATTTTGAACGTTTTTGAAAGCCTTGTAAGATTTTCTTTGCATTCACGGAATTAATTATTAATTAAAGATAATACGGACAAATCCCGACAGTTTTTATCTAGTTAACTAATCTCATAGTTCCCATAGAACTTTCAATTCCTAACAAGAAGTATAAAATCTGGCTCTACACAGTTAAACAGTTCAGGTTGAACCTGTGAACAAACTCCTATGGTACTGAGCAAGCACTCCCCAAATCATATTCGCAGTAATAGAACAAAGACTCAAAGTTTTGAACTTAGGATTCAGGTTAGAGTTATATCCCTTGAGGCGACTCGCCAGACGCGGTAACAAATGGAACCAAGCAGAGGGATCCCGAAGTTAGATGAGAGATTACAGCTCCGTCCGTCGACTCTCGGCACACATGCTTCCAGCTCGACACTTGTAGCCACTGAACCATCCGTCATCATCCTTTAGTGCTCTAACAATAGATTTATAAGCTTTTGGGCCAGCAAATCTATCGGAGAATAGCATCTTTTCATTGATCACTGAGGTGGTTTCCTGTTGCCTTCCCCACTAAATGTTTTAGCTCGAAACCATCACTTAAATTGACCTTACAACTGTGGTTTGATGTCCTGTGACAGCCATCTAACTGAATTACTGAACTTACTACCATTTTTCTGCCGATTGCGTTTTGGCCTATTGAGCAGTAATTAGAGGATGGATCAACGCTCCTGCCAGTGGTCAGTCGTAGGCGTATGTTATTTTAGAATCAGTTTTTCGAATGGATTCGGTCGTGACATGAATGCGAAATGTGATAATCAACAAAGCATCTTCGTAATGACTTACAATTGGATTGACTTAGTAAGTAAGACGAAACGGTAGATACCATTTTCCAAGAAGAATACACCAGAGGTGGACATTTTCGCAGTTGCCAAGAATGCGGAGGATGATATTCAATCCGATAAGATGAGTTTGGATTAAATAGAACACCAAACACGGTCTTGCAGTCTAAAACCATTTCGACGAAAAATCCCGTGAAATATTTTGCTTGTGAGGCCAAATTACTTGAGTAATTAAGGGCAAAGAATTCGTAGTGGAAGGAAACATTCGTAGGCCATTCCCTAGACATCATCCCTACCACGGTGCTAAGGCAACTAAGGGTTACAAGATGAGATTTTGAAAAATTGACGAAGGGCAATCAATAAGTTGATAGCCGACACATGACAAGCCGGTTCGAATACAGTTTGTCACACTGGCATCGCAGCTCACATTCAGTAACTGAATTCACGAACAGTTCTCACCATTCACTGTTATTGTCTCTTCTGACATTTAGGATTAGCAGATACACAGTTCCTTCAATGTTCCCCCTGAAGAGGTCATTTAGGGAGGGCAGGGTAGGAAACTTTTCCACCGTCAGATTTTAAGATTTTTGTGAACAAATATTAATGATTGAATAGTACCACTAGAGTAAAAATGACTTAACTGCACTTTAGATACTAATACAACTATATGTGCCGGAGAAGTGACGATAATTTTCACTTTTAATAGTGTACAGGCAGAGAAATATACAAGGAAGTTGATGACGCTTCCCTTCCAAATAGTTCCTACCCAGCTAGCACAAGGGAAGCTCTAGACGGAAAAAAACAGGGAGATGTTACTCTTTCCTGGTTTTACCAGGACTTTATCCCCCTTTTACCCCCTCGACTTCTATCGGAGGATGCGAGAAATTAGGAAAAAGCGACGTTGTTCATAAACTTTCCGTCAGGTGTCACCTTTGAGCATGGAAATTCTGGAGGTATTCTCCAAATTTCCCACTTGTTGTTCTTTCGACTTGTGCCTTTTAGGACTCTCATTGCCCAAATAATTCAAATCAAAGATAATAAATTTCTCTAAGTTCATTGGTATCCTGTTATTAACGTGAGTGCAGTGTATAATACCTAATGTGTTCTATTTTATTCATTTCGCCGCTATCCATCGGTGTGCTTAATCAGTTATTTGTGAAACCAGTGAGACTTCGTGATATTTACCTGCAGTGAATATTGTGAACATGTAGATTCGTTCTTTGATTCAAAATCATAGCGGTGTTGCGTTATCTTTCGGTTGTGATTTGGATTAATGATAATGCTTTCTAGCGAAGTTGTAATTGTTACCGGAAGCTACTGTTCTTGACCTGTAATGAAAATTGCACGAATAGTATATGCATAGTTTTCATCCATCTTTAGCATTACCTAGCGTACTTAATTTTGGCTACTATAATTAAACAATGGTTTTGTTGTTCGGTAGTAGTGTTTCTTGCTTTTGAATAAAATCCTGATTCTGTTGATAAGTTCGTTGGCTCTAGAATACTATGCCCATTGTTTTTTTTTATATATACATCGTGAATCATAATCTGTTAGTGAAGGGTTATTACGTAAGGTCGGTAAAATTGTGTTGATGTAGATGAAGTTCTAAACAGAAACATATAATTCATATCATGTTCAATTATGTTATTGATGTGCTCCTCCATGCTATTGATGTAAGTGATTGTGATTGGTATTTGATACTATTTCATCGTTGGCGTATTTGTATCGGAAAAGTGGCTAAAATAAATGTTTCAAATATTATTGTTTTCCTTATTCACCTTGATTCTTGACTATTTCACTGTCGATAGTCTTTCGATAAATATCGATCGTAGCGCTCTAATTGATAGCGTCGTGCGACTAGTTTCTTTTGGTGAGCGACAAGTAGCACTGCAGTCGGATTGGGAGAATTTATCCTCAAAATTGCTGAAATTTACCACCGTTTTACCCGTTCTTTACCCAAATTCCTTCCATGTAAGTTACCTGTTATCGGGTAAGGTTTCCATGTTTCACCCATGTCTTTCCCGGGTAATTCATAGGTAATAATATGGTAAAATATCTTATGTGCCTACTGGGTAGAAACCTTTTCCGTAACATTTTACGACCATTTTCTATGCGGGATCTAAGAGTAATACAAAACATTATTCCAACTTTCGAGGTTATTGTTTTGGAATACAGGCATATTTTAAGTAAAACGCTTGGTAATATTCCACACAATCTATATTAGGAGGTAACCTATCGGTTTATATGATTATCAACAGGGTTCAAAACAGTTGCTGATGCTGATGATACTGTCCACCCTATGTGCGAATAACGAAACTAACTTCAAGTAAATATTTTGCCGTGTGTTAACAAGTGCTCCCCTCTATAATCCTACGTAAGACTGCATACCGACGTTATCTATGCATTCTTGAAAATGAAAAAGTGAATTAAATATCAGTTTATATTACATTTTACGAAAGGATAAGCCTAGAACTGCAACGTTTTTCTGCTATTCTCAGCTGTTTTATAAAACCAGAAGTTGAATTAAATTAAAAATTTTCACATTATCAAATTTTGTCACTATATATATAATAGGTGACTTTTTGAGCACCTTAGTCTTAAGCTCGACGCAAGATCATGCACATCAACTTAATTTAGGATGGGTGTACATTGGGTAGTCTCTTCCGCAAGTTTCTTTTGCAATATTTTGCAGGAGATTTTGCTCTGACGAAATATTTTTCACAAGTTAATACAGAGACAACTTGGTTGCGGTTTACACTGGCAACAATACGCTCCTGCAAGTGACTTGCCAAAACCTTTGAAATTTCTGCAATCGGGCTTGCAGAGCCGTTTACTAGTACAATTTGCGCCAAAGGTCGCTTTCTACTAGTTGTGCAATAAGCTTACCATCGTAAACCCATCTTAAAAATGCATATTCAAATTGGGATCATTCCATGTCAAATGATCCAAATAAAAATAAATTGGCTTAATAACACATAACTATTTTTTTCTAGCACAAGCTTAAATATATTGGCAGTTGAATTGACGGTTTAAAAAATGTTATACCCCTCGTTTTTTCGCGGTATCCATGTATCCAAGGCGGCGCATGTGAATTTTTGAGAATTTTAATGTCTACACTATAAATATCTCAAAAACTAATGATGACAGCGGAGATATAAGAAAACCTTACTATTTGAAACATAATGTTAAAAAATTCCTTTAATATTTCTTTTTGATTTGTTTTTCTAACAGGTTTTGTTTCATTTTCAAAATTTCAACAGATTTTAAGGGAAATAATTGAGCAACTAAAAAAAAGAGCCATAAGAAAAAAAATTGAATGGACATCTTTAATTTTTAACTTTTAATTTTATTTTCGATCATAAAATGCGAAAACGTTTGCCAAATATGCCAGTTTTTCCAAAAATTTGGCGCGTTATTACTAAAAACATGTTCTTAGCCACCTGTGCCATTGCTGAAGAATGTTTTTGGGAAAACGCCCATAAAAAATCAACGGAAAAATCGATTTTATCGCGTGCACACCTTATTTATTTTGCAAAAATAAAAGAAGAAAGAATGGTCCTACAAAATCGCAGTTCCTTAAATAAAGGAATGTTTTTTGTTTAAAAAAGCATTATTTGTTTCTTACTTAGCTTGAATAGAGGTGGAGCGAACAAATCGAGGGCAGTCAGGGGATTGGGCACTTATAAGGGTCAGAGCCCTCTTATATTTATGTAAATAATATTTTTTAGTAATGCCACCAAATATTTTCATTTATATTATAGAAAAATCCCACAGAGTACAGCCGCGAACAGGTGACATAATTCAAGACAATCTCGTCCCCTCCGAGTGAAAACCCTGAAATGACACCCCTGATTCCCTCCCCACAACCTCATTCCCCAGAACCCCGCGGATCAAATTGGAGGATTCAAGCAGGAGTTGATGGGTGGGGGAAGGAGGGGAGCGGGGATGGGACAAAAACCATTCGTTCTTGCCTCCTCGGCTCACGAGGAAATAAAAATTGATACGACTCACTTCCTCATCCTCCTCCTCTTCCCACCATCGATTGCACAGACCTCTCTCTCTCTCTCGTCAAAATCGCACACTGCTGGTTTCAACGACTCACTCCCAGACTGTTCCCCCCTGGAGAGAAAAGGGGAGAAGAGCTTCTCTCGAGATCTCCTCTCCTCCTCCTCCCTCTCATCCTGTCGACACGAAGCGCCTGATTAACATGCAAATTGTTAATTAGATCTCGACCTCTCCCAAGGTCTCCCTCCAAATAAGCATTCCCTCGCTCGAGGAGTATGCAATGGTGAAGAGAGAGAGAGAGAGAGGTGAATAGGAAGCGGAAAACGAAAGAAGAAACATTTTTTTCCGACCAGAATGAAGCTTGAACTAGCACGTCCAAGTAACATGACTACGACTTACTTTTATATCAGTCGAAAAAAAAAACGCAAAGCACGGAGTTTATTACTTTCATTAAATGCAGACTTCTCTTTATTTTCCTCGAAATCATAATGATGATGTTACCCGACCCGCAGAAACATCGTGGAACAGAAACTACTGTTATATCCTTAAGCAAATCAATAAACTAAAATGAAAGTAACACACATGTATGAAGTAAAGCCAGGAGACAACGCATTACTGGCGATTGGTGGAAAAGAAGGATATAATCAGAATGTTGAGATTCGTATAAAATTTTAATAAACTCAATATGAATATTGCTGTCAATGAAACGAAAATTGTTTTGTGGAATTAATAAACAAGGCAAAGTCACTATTGTGGTTTCAAAAACCAAATACAGTAAAAAAAGAAGAATGAAGCTACACGTAAGATCACTAGTGATGGAAGAAGAAAGAAGTATGTACCTAGAAAGCAGGATATCACAAGCATAGAGGACACTCTATCAAAAGGAAAATCTTATTCACAGAAACTAACACAACAACAACAACGTGGAAAAAAAGAAACACTTCAATGAGAGAGCAATACATAGAGAGCATGATATGCCATGGCTTTAACGATAACAGCAGCAAAGCAAAGTAGGTTGCAAGCAACGGAAATGTGGTGATATCGAAGAATGATGAAATTCAAATGGACTTACAGCCAATGAAGAAGTTCAGCGAAGAAGTAGAAAAAATTATGCTTGATAAAAACTCAGCAAATCAGGATAGACAGACTCACTGTGAGTTATAACAGTCTCCTGAAAACCTAAGTTGAAATAACAAAGAATGAAAAGAATAACCGAGGATGGAAGATTATGGAATACATTAAGCAAATGACTAAGGATGACAAAATGAGAAACTATAAAGGAATAAAGCAGTGAAAAGGAAAGAGAATTGAGTGGAGAGCCGCAGAAGCCAATCTTTGGATCAATGACTGCTAATAATGGTATTTATTGCATATTTCTGTAGAGTATGTTGATTTTTTATGGTGAAAGTCGCTTGTCAGTAATTTATTCATGTATTACTAGTCAATATCCCAGTCAAGATCAGAATTTCGTCTCATTGAGAATTTTCGTAACATTGCAACATACTTTTTCGAAAATATATCCTTGGAAAATGGCTTTTAAACGTTAAAAATACGCTTCAATGCTAGTTATAGTGTGTCTTAGTCTAGTAAGGCGTAGTTATAGAAGAAGCTCTAAAAATATGATTGAGTTCACACACCTAAAACTCTAACGACCATGCAAAGCTAGGAAAAGGTAGTCCAATTTAGGCAGTAAAGAAAGGCTTTGATCACAGTAGTCAGGGAAAGCATTAGGACTGTCATGGTGTGTTGGCATATACGGCTCAAGTGGTATCAAGGGACTTATTTTCAAGAGGTTTCTCATCTGAAATTTGGCAGTTACAATTGTGGGGAAAATAAAATTCCCAAAGAAAATTCTAGGCCGATGTTCCATATTTAGAAAATTGCAAAAAATTCCATTCCCCACCTAGGGTCAAGAGAAGGTCACAAAACCAGTCCAAATGATATATATTGTGCACAATACAAGACGTGGGAAATGAAATCCTCATTTTACAATCAAGAACCTTGTTCCATAGGCTGAAAAATATTATTTGAATTTTATCTTCTCTCATGAGCACAACCGTCAGGTACGGTTCCCAAATTTTATTTACCAGTGCAAATAAAATAGCCAAGCTCCAATAAAAGCTGTTGATCTACCTTAAACGTGGTATTTAAAGGCATTCTTCGATGTGCTCTTCAGACTTTTAAGGGAGACAGAGCTCGAAAAAGGAACAACTTTATTTGACATTTTTCTACTCACTTTTGCACTCAAATCATAGGGTAATTATTTCGTAGTCGAATACGCATCATTTAGTGTTTTTGGAAATTCCATCTATAAGACAAAACTCCGTGAAAAATATTACGGCAATTATTTTATAAATTTTGAATTTGCACTAATGTAATGTAAGAAAGTCGCCGTTGAGAAATGAGTGTATCTACAGATACCTTTAAAAGTACAGCTGTTTTCACCTTAAAGTGATATTCACAGGAACGGTCATAATTTTGATATGCTGAGCGGAATTTACCGCCACCTTATTCCGTTCGATAAGGTTTTTAATTAATCATCTCAACTATTCAAGGCGTTTTGCAGAATATTAAAGATTAAATCATGTTTCAATAGTAGAAATATATTGCTGAAGACGCCATAAAATAAACTTCTATGTTCCATATGGCTTTCTCAGCCTTTTGAAATTTTATCACCATCACGTAAATAAATACATTTTTAAGCAATATGTATAAAAAAAGGACGTATGAATGATTGAAAGTACAATGGAGAGCAGATATATTTTATCAAACCGCAATTCGGTGAGGAATAGAAATCTGGTTCCGGGCGACAGCGGCGCTTGGATTTACAAGAACACTTCACGAATAATGCACCTCAGTTTGAAAAAAATATTGGCCCTACGTACATCCCCAGGATTCACTGAGAAAGAAGATCAAAGGTCAAGTTTAACTCTTTTAATACGATCGTTGCAGGTGGGCAGAATTTCATTTTGAACTCGTGACAGTCACTGCGTAAATGTGACTTCATTACCGGGCGACAACTTCGTTAACCTTCACGCTTTGATCACTCCTTTCCATTTCCAATGGTGCTCTCATTCTACGGAGTAGGGATGGCATTGTTATTTTTACATTTCTTGCGTTGTCTCCCTTCATTTGAAACTAAATGAGAGAGAGAAGTAAGGAGAGACAGCGAGAAAGGTAATTGTGGAGGAGTTAAAGGTACTTCTTTGCTACATAGGTATGTCTACTTTATACGTCGCAGATAATTACAATGTCACCATGTAGATCAATGATAATTTTTAATAATAGTTTTAAATTACCAAATAAGTATAACGTGCGTTTTCGTACTTAACGATGGCACCCTTTGATATATAACAGGGGAAGGAAAGCATAGAACATGATTTACAGGATACAACAAGATTTATGTTAAAAGCGTGCTTGGCAGAAATACAGCAGGTCAGAGGAATTGAAACTATTATCAAATTAACCGCGAAGTAAAAATCGGAAAAACTGAAGTTCTCTATTTTGCGGAAATATACTTTATTCTTTTCAATAACCATGAATGCGAACAATGCCAATAAATTTCCGGCAATGCCACACCTGAGTTCACTGACAACTAAAGTAGAAATTACATTCCAATGGGACTGATGAATAATATAGTGAAGTTTTTAACCATGGAGACGTTTATAATCTGGATCCCTTAAATTTTACCGCGATAGTATTAGATATTTATGATTAGGCTGGGACATAACTTAACCTGATTAATATTTTATCCCCAGATCATATTAAGTCCTGAGCATGGCATACGACTCAGTCAGTCCTAAAACCAATAAGTTGTAATTTAATCAAATTTCAATGAATATGAAGCAACGAAAATAATATTAGTTTGTGCGTATTACGGCATTCACTTACAGCGTGCATATTTTATGTAAGGGCGGGAGTATATGTCTGAATTTATCTTTTTTCACTATACCCCATATCTTTAAGACGGCAAGTAAAATCAAAAGAGCCGGGTTATAATGGCCGCTTGAGTTAAAAGATCGCTTCAGGTTATAGGCGTCTAAAAGTTCGGAGCAAAGATTAATGGGATATACCATGTCATGATTGAGAAAAGAGATCGAAGGCCAAGTTTCCTTTTATAATCCATGCATCGTGGGGATACAGAATGCCATTTCCAACTTGTGACCGTCACTAAATAACTGTGATTTCATCAATGAGAGACAACTTTGTTGACCTTCACGCTCTGATCAATCATTTTCACCTCTTTTGGTGCTGTACTGATTCCACGGCGTAAAGGGGGTCATTTCAAAAGTTTACGCATTATATTCCTTCATTCAAAATTAAATGAGAAAGAAATATAATTATTGATAAGGATGGGGTTGACAGACAAAAAAGTACTTCACAAGTTCAGAGGTGACGCTTTCATTATACCCAGTTGGTCAACCCAGCCATGAAAGTAAATGATAATTTTAATTCATTTGATTCAATAAGAATTACTATGAGCTTTTACTATGAAAACGACTGGAACGTTTTTATACAATTCCATGAACTGCATTTTGACCGGTTTAAACCAAAAACCAGTTTCTGCTATGCACTTGTATTTTTAAAAAAAGAAACTTCACGAAAAGGACAAAAAGGCAGCAAGTAGCGGAATATAGTAATGTATAAAAGAACAATTGGGCTAAGGCCAAGATCAGCCTTTTTAATATATCCTCTGCAGGTTAATAGGAATTTATTTCCAACTCGGTGACCGTCGAGGTGTAACTGTGACTTCATTGCCGTGTGACAATTTCGTTAACCTTCACACTTTGATCACCCCTTTCCTTTCCCAAGAGTGCTTTACTTATTCCACAGCGTGGTGAAGGGATATCAAACATTTCACGCGCTGACCCCTACATTCTAAATGGAAAGAGAGAGAGAGAGAGGTAATAAGTTCATTATTTTTACCAGGCCCAGGGGAAGATTATGAGTTCTTCGTTGATACAGAGTTTATCATTATGTCATATCATGTTGGCCTCGTTGACGACCGGGTTAAGTCCTCGCCTGCCTGAGGCCACGGATTCGACCACCACCTGGTTGGGTTTTTCAGGACATGGATGTTTGTGTATCGTATTAAACGAGTTAATTGTAAGACAGAAATATTGAAAATATTTTATGTAAGAAATTTAAATGAACAAAAACAAATTCATACTGAACATCAGGCAGACAGAAGTTATTAAATCTCAGAAGATATTTATGCTTTCCTATGCCTAAAAAGAATTTGACTCAGCATAATAGCTCCTTTTTCTATATGAGACCAAAATTGTAAAATGAACTGTCGAATAGCATAAAAGAAGTAAGGAATTGTAATGTCTCTCTTAGATTAGTGAAACAATGGTTATTGGCTTGGAAAAATATTGAAATGTTCTTTCATTAGGTTCATTGTTTTGTTTCTGCGTAACATAGACAAATTTATTTGCCTGTTACAAACCAAATGCTGTTTTTCTTTCCTTTACGCAACACTTTTTTCTCATGATATATTCATCTCATATTTGTTCATATATACCTCTGCAGTGCATGTTAATTAATTGAAGATACCCCAAATTTAGGCAAATGACTTCATAGGGTACCAACCTCCGAATTTGTAAAACATCATCTACTGTGTTCTGTTCGGAAGAATAAATTATTATTATTGAGTAAGCAACACGTTGACTAAAGTTCACTCGAAAAATTAAGAGGAAACTATTATTGTTCTCATCGCGAAGGCTTCCGCGATGATCTGAAGATGACTACTTGCGGGAGGAACCCGGACGCCTTGCAGTTGTTTTGTGTCATTAAACAGTCGGAGAAAAGTTTTACTCCAACATATGATTAATACTACTACGATAGTGTTAAGTTAAAAGTTTCAACAAGCATTAATTGGTGTATATTAGATTTTGATACACGAATGCACTTTTAATGAAACTCATGACGTTGGTGTTTTCATATATTTTAAATCAAGACCAGGCCGCATTCGAAGTGTTCATCCCTGACATCGAAATCCGAGTCGTGATTGAAAATAAAATCTGCGGAATCACGAATTTCGAGTCTTTCGTATATTTATCACGTATTCTCTACGGACTTATTCTCCATTCTATTCCGTCATCTTCTTTTATCCAATCCTCTTAAAACCATTGTCTTGTCAATATCATTCCTCCACTTTCTTTCAGGACTCCATCTTAACCAGTGGCTTATCATTTGAAAATTCGCTTTGACCATCTTGTGTCATTTTTCCGTATTACGAGCTCAAAATATAAGAGACTTTTCTTCAAAATCTACGTGGGTAATCATATTCATATTTCCTATAGTTGTTTCGTTTCTGACTTTTTTTCCAGTTTAAAATTTCTGCGACTTCGTTTCATGAAGTCCATTTCGGTTGACATGAGTTCATTTCGATTCTTTTTTTGTAATTTCCCATATTTCGGTTACGTGTTCGTGGTTCTGATTTGTAAAGAGTCTTTCATCTCAAGCATAAATATTACGTAGAAAATGCCACGATAAAAAATCGGCCTGGATCGGGAATCGAACCACAGAGCTTAGGCTTGACGGCCCAATGCGCAGACTTCTACGCTACCCAATATTACTAGTTCCCTTGGCAATTTAGGAGGATACAAGGTAAGAAGATGTTAAGCCCTTGCGGCCCATCAAAGGTTGCAACACAAGAGAGCTGAGGACTTAAAACAAGTCACAACCCATGCGGTTGCACCCTATATCAGCACATATGCCGTGCCTGGCCACGTATGAATTTATTCATGCCTGCCACAAATATGGCCACGAAATACGTAGAAATTACGATGAGAAAAAAATAATTAATTTAGGTAGTCTTGATAGCATAATCATGGTCTGCGCATTGGCCCGGCGAGTCAAAAGTCCATGGTTCGCTTCCCGGTACAGGCAGGGTTGTTCTCGTAGCAATTTCTACAGGCAGGGATGAATAAATTCAAGCATAAATAGGCTCCTCCAAGTTCTGATACTACAGATGACAATTGTGAATATATCTGATTAAAAATATATTTCAGTGTAGAAAAACAAAGTATCAGGATTTTGTGTAGTTATATGATAGCACCAAAGGACTTCAAAATTAGTAGTACTACGCTTATACTGAAATTCTGGAAAAATTATTTAGAAAAAAGGAATGATAAACATTTTCACCGTTGCAGGTAGAAGGAATTATTCTCAAAATTGGTGACCGTCACTCCACAACTGTGACGACTTCATCATTGAGTGACATCTTCGTTAAACTTCATTCTTAGGCCACAATCCGTCGGGAGCTTTTCTCGTTCTACGACGGAGGGTTATTTTTTAATATTTCACGCGCTGTATTCCTTCATTCCAATTTATAACGAGAGATACGGAACCGAAAAGTTTATATCTGCAAAGGAAGTAGAGGTAATTCGTTACTTCAGAGGAAATTTATTGTCTCCTTTATCAGTCGTAAATAATTTAAATGCCACCATGGAAATCAATGATTATATTGAGCCATTGGTTTCAGGATTACACGTAAAGATGACTTTGTGTCCTTAATAAACTAATGATTCCGTATATTTCAGTGAGCCATATTCCATTTGATCGGATGTCTTTAAAACGGCTTGTACAAACAAAGGAACCACGTTCTACTTGGTGTTGGAAATTAATAAACAATTCGGAATTAAGAGACTGTTTGAAGATAAATATAATGGCATAATCTAAGGCATTACTAAGATAAGTAGGCGAAGGTCAAGTTCAACTCTTACACCGTTGGAAGTAGATAGAATTTCTTTTCCATAGTGGCGACCGTTGCTGCATAACTGTAAAGACTTCATCAACGGGCGACAACTTCGTTAACCTTCACACTTCGATCACAATCCCTTCGGGTGCTATTCTCATTCTACGAATGGGGGTTGATTTTTAACATTTCACGCGTTGTGCCCCCTTCATTGAAAATGGAATGAGAGAGAGAGTAGGAAAGAGAGAAAAGAATAGATCAGAGTATGAGGTGGAGAGGAGAGGGTTGATTTGATTGCGAGAAAATCGGAGGCGAGGGGTGGAAAGGGAGAATACGAGGGGAGGAGATGGACCGGGGGATTGTAGGGACAGCCGGTGGGAAGGGGTGGAGAGTTGAATTGGTTGGGTGAACGGAGTCTTCGTCAGATTGGATGCCAATAAAATTTTGTGGACTGACTGAAGTCGAAGAAGGCGAGGGAATAGAGGAGGCAGAGAGGTGCGATGGCTTCGAGAAAAGGAGATTGGTGGAGGCAAGGTGATCACTACTTCTAATCAATTGTTATTGGCGTCCAAAGGCATTACTGTGAGTGTTTTATAATACTGAGGAACCCCTGCATAAATGCCCACGTAATTAACAAATGAGTACGATATTAAAATCATCAGCGTGCATGCGACTTCATGTGATGGACAAGGGAATGAGTCATATTCATACCACAATAAATAATATGAATAAGTTGCTGTGATAAATGTAGATGACACCACAGGGAATCAATCTAACGGTCAAATGGAAAACGTCTCAGCACTTCATAAAAGTGTCTGAAATGGAATTATTTCAATAAGTTTTATTAGGATCACACGAAGAGTGAAAAAATGTAGTGAAATATTATCTGAAAGGCAGCAGAGTAAAACCTCGGATTATCACCTCATATGGAAAATAATTGCAAAAATATTAGATATTTCTATTCTTTGCCGTTCTTCATTTTTTATTTGGATGGAATAACAGCCGTCCTCGGTGGTGGCGGTGTGGAGTCGAGGGTTTTAATCCCTAATTGGTAGGATTTTCACCTCCCAGGGCAGGGTGGAGTATGTTCGTACATAGCTGTCTAATAAAATACATTAAGTGAAAGGTCCTTAAGGCTGTATCCTAGATAATGTATAGTAAATAAATAAATGATTTCTGTAAATCATCTTTTAATTGGATATTGGGCTGATTGCCGAATTCTGACGTTCGTCTGCATGAGCAAAACTGGCTTGTTATAGCCACAGCATAAGGATCTGTACCTCTGATAACACGATAAATCGGGACTTGGATAATCGAGACCGCTTTATTCGCCTCGTATCGTCAACATACTAGTTTTACGTTGGAACTCAAGGAGTAACATTGACTCGGAGTATTTACGTGTTCTAGCTGCTAAGGTTTATTAAGTTAAGTATTAGGCGTTTTTTGGAGGAACAGAGTTTTCAATTTATGAAAAGAAACTGCGTAAACTAATTTGTAACGTAGACTTTCACAGCGATGTAAATCTTCTGGAAGAGCTTCTGGTCTATGCTGTGTGATTATTAGTTTTCTACGAGATTTTACTACCATTTCTGGCAGCATCATCATAATCATTCTTCAATAAGAAAGAATGTTTTTTAATATTGTTCCTCGTGACGCTGCCTGCAAGCAGTGGGCGTCTGAAGCAAAACAAATAATATAAAGCGGAAACAAGAAGCTCTTCAAGAAGACTGCGTAGTGCTCACATAATTATTTTCATGTAAATTACAGCGGTACCAGAAAGAGAAATACGTAGTATGAATTACCTATGAGGATCAAGGATGGAATGCTGAAAACAGATAATAAAATACCGCTTAAAACAATAAAAAGATAGGTGAGTGTAGTGGAGCGCAGCAGAAAATCAATCTTTTCTATGCTGACTGCTCGCGTTGATAAAAATACTTCAAGTGCTTCGATACTTTAACGTGATTATCTGATATAATGCTGGGAAACCAAGAGCAGCAGGAATATGTTTACCTCGTGGTCGTAAATGTTCTCCAAGTAAATAAGAGGACAGCACGGAGTCAGTTATCTTTATTTGCTAAAGTTACGCTAAAGTAATCCAAAAACAAAGCAAACATTCATTCTCAAGGTGAGATTCGACCTCATGACCTTATTGTATCCTGCCCAGCACACAAACAACCTCGATACCGCGGTCGACAGGTGAACTTCATCAAGCGAAACTTCTCAGAAAGTTGAAGATCATTCGTCTTTCTGAGATTATGGAAATTTTGAATAGTAGAAAATATACTCAAATAGTACAAAATATACTCAAACTGAGAGCAAAATATAAACTGAAACAGTGGATTAAATATTAATAAAATTTATTTCTACTTACCTGAAATTCGGCTTATAACATTTAGAGTTATGCATAAGTTATACTGTAGGTATCTGTTAGAGTTTCTGAGTCTTTATCCATCATTATCATCCACTCACGTACAATGGTAAGCATTCCACGAATCTTTATTTCATATTTTGGTAACAACATAATGCTATATTTCAAAATCCCACAAACCGTGATTGTTCCTCTTATAATCTATTTTATTCCATTTTTGAGCCGTCAACTAAAGTTTCGTTCTTAAGTGAAATAACTGCTATTTTTTGTCATAATACACAGGTTCTAACTTTACACATGAAGTTTTATTTCCCGGTGGAGCAGAAAAAACGCATTCCTGTATATCCTCCCCGCCAGGATGGAATCTCTCCTGTTTTCCCTCCCCCACTTCTTAGAGGTGCTAGCATATTTTGGCTACTCTACTGCGCGTGAAACTTCTTATTTTTCATTTGATTTACATTTGATTTGATTTGATTTTTCATTAGTCTATGTGTACTGTATCTACACATGCTTGGCAGAGTTACATCTCTTCTAGATTGCCTTGATTTACACGTCTACTAGACTTCCAGTTTTCAGCAGGTGCGAGCGTTACTGTGTCGTTCCTCATTCGATTTTAGTCTTCTTAATGAGTCATTAACAATTCTCCTTGATGCGTTACGCAAGCGTTGGACTAAATTTGGGAGGTCTCAGTATCGCTTTGTTAATGAAGTCTTTCCGTCTCTTTTGAGTACTACTACTGCTTACTCGCTGAAACCGACCTCTTCCTTTTTTTTCGTTTCCATTCTCCCTTCTTTTCCCGAAGCATCAACCACTCGTTCTCCCTAACCCGCTCCCTCGGCCAATTCCTACTCTTGCTGACACCCCTTCTTTACCTTCACCCCCTGTCTCTCTTCACCCCCGTCTCCCTCTCTCACCTCACTGTCCTCGAGAGTCCTCGAGAGATAATCCTTTTCCTTGAGATCCCATTTCGGAATGCCACCTCCCTCCTCCTCGATCTCCACTTGACCCTTCCTCCGTCTTTCAACCCTCTCCCCCAACTCAGTGAGACACTCCTATTGGACGGACTGGGTTTTGGATACCACTGTAGGGACTAAGATGTTACCCGCAGGGCTAAATTTACCATAAACATTCCGATCAAACCAGTCTTCCCCTGATACGGAGGATACTGGGAGATTTCCATTCAAGGTTTTCGCAGATCAAAACACAACAGCGCACACGAACGAATGACGATAAATGGAACGATGTGCACAAGCGAATCGTTCATTAACCTACCCGTTACTGAACGATTACCGGTATTCTGTAAGCACACATTAGTCAAGGTCGCATTTATTTCGTTTTAAAATTAGTTCCATGTACCTACTGATTTAAAAACGAAAACATTTCACCACAGAGAGATTTATTTTTTTTTATTTTCCTTATTTGACGGATTTACCGCAAATCAACATTTATGCAATAGTTGCGGATACTGTCATCGAATTATTTTTTTTAGTGCACATCTACTCTTCTTATTATCTGTTTTGAAGTGCGTATACCTAGTGCGCAAGGTTTGATTCTCTTGTATCGTATTGGTTGTCTCGTATTACCCGAAGTGGCCACAGTCCTCATTACCTCGGATAATCGAGACTTCACTGTACCTACGAGGTAGATAAATGCCATTCAAGATAATTGCGCAGTTGACAGAAATGCAACCAATCAGTAAACATGTTCAATGCGGGCTGCGGAAGTGAATCACGTGACCAAAGAATCCAAGATGGTGGCCTTTGTTTACATCACATGATCGTGAAAACGCTGTTTACTTTTCTTTGCTTTCTTTACAAAATCAATATAATTAATCAAATTATGGTACATAATATACTGCTTACTGTTGTCGTAAATAATTAGACGTATTTTTGCCGCCATTATGACGCTGTTTGAATGTTTTGATGTACAGTATACACTTGTGAAACTAGGATTTTGACTTGTCTCGGCTAATTTCGCTTTAGATTTTTATAACCTAATTTAGATAGTTTCTAAATTTTTAATCATGGAGAAATTGAAGTTTAACATCAAATACCATCGAACAACATGACATTGAAAAACATTCATTGAAAATCGTGTCGGCTACAACTCATCCAAAGATGACGTCCCGACTACACCATATATGCCTCACCGAAAGACCTTGCAAGCCGGTAGCTTATTGGTCTTATGCTTGGATACTAAACTGCTCTGTTATCTTGGACGAAATTTAGCTTGCGAGTAAGAACAGGAGAGACGAAAGAGAAAAGAAAAGAAGACTTGGTTGGGTTTTAGGAGTGATGGGGAACGAGGGCGAAGGTATAGGGACTCCTACTCCTTTCCTCCACTTATTCTTTCTCTCTATCTCTCTCCGGCTCAGTGTCGAAAGAGAGCGGACGAGGGTCCTCAGAGAATAGAGCAGGGGGAGAGGTGATAAGCCGGTGTGACGGAGAAGTAGGTGGAGTCAAACTCTTTGCCACGGTCAGAGAGGAAAGAAAGAACTCGCCCTGAAGAAGGTGCTCGGGGAGGGGTCAAAAAGGGATTTTCGACGGACAGCAGCGGGATAAAAGGGAGCGGGGTAATGGAACAAGAGAAGGAAGGAGAGTAATACAAAGGGAAAGAGGGGTATGCATGCGTGGATGGTGGAATGAGGGACGGACAAAGACTGAAAGGGTGGTCAGCCGAGGTGGAGGGGAGAAGGCGATGCGTCACAAAAGAAGGGGCCCGGATGGTGGTAAAGAGTATCAAGGCTGGATCACATTTAGTACCAGCACGTAACTTAAGAACATACATTAAGTAACTTAATAACGTACATTAAGAGTGGAACTTACTAACGTAACTTAAGACGACGGAACATGATCACGTGATTCGGATACGGAGCGTACTATAAATTAAAGAAGAGAATGGATAGTATCTCGATGCGCTAAAGTGAAGCCTGTTAGTTTTACGAGATATGATCCACCTAAAATGGCTGTCCCGCGCAGTATGTTCATTAATTTTACGAATAATGTGTTTTTTAAATATTATTTCCATTTTTCGTCTATCGTTTTGAGAATATAACTCAACGTAGGAACTGGCTCTCATTCATCTCTCTCCCTTGATCAAGCTATGTTACTCTATCACTAAGAAGAGTTATTTCCGATAGTTGACCAATGAGAAGCTCGGGTCAACGAGAGCCACTATCGACGAGATGGTGACGTGCAGAAGGACATAAATAAAATAAGATGGAGTCTCTCCCCGTTGAGATGATTCTCTGGCGACTAAGTTCGTGCAACTAAATAAATCGTATAATATAAACTTGGAATCATTCATTCATGCATTACAGTACTCTACCGGTTAGAGGTAGGTTGTGATGAAAGTTAGAAAATATCCAACGAACTCTTACACGTGCCGTAGAATCATTCTTGGAAATTATTTGGGAAAAATTCCATTGGGAATCTAAAAAAAGGGAAATAGTCTCATTGGCTTCTGTGAAGACACGGATGATTGCCACTAGAGCATAAGTCACGAAGGATCCTTAAGTTATCTTGTTATGATACCTAAGCGTAAGTTACGCTAGGATCTAAATTTATGTTCTAACGCTACCAGATCATAAGTTACGTTAGGCCCTTAAGTTATGATCTTATGCTAAATGCAAACATGCCTTAAATTTGCCCACATCGCGAGCTAACGGGGTTTTACTACGACAGAAACTCTTGTATTTTACTACCCATGACATCGATGCGACGACGTTAATCCTCTGGGTACGTTTTGCGAGAATCCCACTAGTTATCTCATAAATGTAATTACGCCATCCAGAGTGGGCTATAAATAGCGATGCGAGCAAGAGAGTGGTTGTGCTAGAATGTGACAATTGAATCCATCCTGAGTCATGGAGCTTAAGTGTGGTCTAAACCGCGCGTCATTTCGTCAAAAATACCGCCAAAATAAAACGCAGTCGCAATACCTTTTTCTTTGATGACAAAGTTACGCTGAGGATAGTACCGTGAAAATAGATAGCTAAATAGATAGTTTTTAGATACACGTCTTTATTTCGGGAAAAATTAAGACCTTCAGATACCCTTCTTCTGTTTGAGTGGTATTTACGAAGTTAATTATATTCCGTTCCTCAACGCGTAGTAGACAGTAACATAATAAGGAACACTACGCTCTGTTGATTCATGAAATGAGATCTGGTTTTTCCCGGTGAATTATGTGCATAAACTGTTTCCGGGTATCCTATACGGTTTAAGGCTCCATTCTGGCCAATGTTTCAACGTTCGAATCGTACATAGTTTTCAGGGCAGTAAGAATAGCAAGGGAAGTATCACTAAACTGCCTTGAATACGATATCCGTGTCGGACAGTGAAATGTTGGCCAGCATGGAGCCTTTAATCCGGTGGGAAACGCGATAACAGTTCCAGCATGTTGATTTGTGATTTAAATTGTAATAAAAACTTAAGGAGGCATAAATATGAATATCAGTGTGCATTTAGAGAAGAAACAAGGTATGAAAGAATGAAAAACTACTGTTTTGAATTCGTACATTCAGAGTCAGGAAAATTTGAAAGCCTTTGTGTTGACTCGTGGATTTAAGAGAAGGACCCTCGAAATTTTTAAAACGTATTTGTGAGACGGCAATTGTCGTGATCTCGAGCTATTAGGAACGAGCAATGAGGGATAAGAACGAGGAAACGGCTTGGCAACAGAATTCCCATTCCCCATCACGATAAAAACAATCACCCCTCAGGCCATTGATTGACGCGTTCAGGCTGAAAAAGGCATGGGAAATTAAAGGAAAGGTGGAATTTCAGTCCAAAAAATATTCCAAACATTTCCCTTTCTGTTGCTAAAAGGCTTCCGGAGCACACTCAACCGCTGGAAAATGTTTTGAAAAGGTAGAGTGGACCATAGGGCTTCGTCGAGAAAGCATACAAAAAATAGGAAGCAACATAATGCAAGGTGAGTAATGAAGTTTGAGATGATTATCTTTTTCAAATTATAAAAATGATTTTAGTAGGAAATTTTGGAAGCATTGGAGGGTATTGATTAACTGCCTATTGAAATTGATGATATACCTACAGGGATGTTATATATTTTTAATGTAATTTTAGGATATTAACTTAATTAGTAGTTAGGGAGAAGGAAGTGAAAATAGAAAGTGGAATATTATACGTATTTTGAAGGCATTTTGGCAGCAAGTAGGATAACTAGCTGGGAATAATGGAAGAATAATATTCCATTTGAAGTTGAGGCGTTTGCAACGGGTAGGGAATTAAAGAAAAGTTATTTTTATGTATTCCATGTGCATTAGTATGCCCGCGATATTTGGTATTTGAGAAACTGAGCGTGTTTCAGCCTGATCAGATCCGGCTTCATAAAATAAAATACGTAAGCTTGGTATACAAGAAGAAAAAGTAAATCTATTATTGGTGGGGTACAAGAGAATGGCAGATGAGCAAATTCGCAGGTGACCAAAAATACAAATTGAGGCCATATTTAAGGAAAATAGGATTATGATGGCTCAACAAAAATGACAACGTTGCGAAAACAAGGACAAGGGAAAAAAATATTATGCATTTTGGGCATCATAAATAAAGAAAAATAATATGATGAGCAATAATTGAATACATTAGGATTAAGCAGTGTACTGAAAGAGAAAATGTCAACGGTGCATCGAGAAATGGTTATGAAATACTTTTCCAAGCTTAAACTCACCAAAGCCTACCTCTATATTATGTAAGCCACCAATTATAATTAATCAATTGTATTAATGGCCAAATTCACTGGAATAGAATCATCCCTGTCCGAGACTAGAACTCAGTTCCTTAGACTCTCCGCCAATTCCTTCAGCCAGTTGCTGTATCGAGGCCCCTTCTGTAAGTTGGAGTTTTGTGGGTATTAAAGGAAAAAGATGCTTCCCAAATGCTGGACATATATGTCAAGAGACGGTCGAATCGTACATACAACGCCACCGTCCAAGAGGTTTAACTCAAACTTTGAAACCTAAGGTTCTCCTTCTCAACCTTCTCAAAATATTTTGAGGATATCGCGGCTAGATCGCCGTACCCTCAAAATTGTTACTTTTGCCAATTATTTAATTTTGTTGGTTTCTTGGGTTATCAGGAAAACCACCGACAACTGACATAAATTGTAATAGGTTGACCAGGGATAGAATATTTCGGGAATAAAGAAGGGGTGAAAAGAGACTCGGCATCGGCATTAGTATACTATCAAAGACAGGGGTCTATGGGTGAAACACTTTTACAGTTCCCCTCAATGGACATCAACTAGAAATTAGGCTTCCACTGAATAACTACCACTGCCCGGAATCAATCACAGGGTCTCAGGATGGGAAGCCAGTTGTCTGGCTTATTAAAGTCACCGCGCAAACCTAATTCCCTACTAATTTATTGCCGAAATATAACAAGCTGTAGACAGGTCCAATTCAATTAGAAATGTTCAATAAATTCTGCGCATTAAGAATTTTTACGACGAAGTCAACTACATCCAACAACTGATCCCTTTTGGGATAGGCACAGTCAATAATTGTTTATTCCTAGTGGTGCTATGCTTTTTAAAGTTGACTCTGCATTAACAATTTCTTCCATACTGTACATCTATTTTGCTTCAGCTTCATTAATACGTTGCTTCATGCATGGCCTCCTGTTCTAAATACTCCCAATATTTGGTACCTGTACATGTGTCACTTTTAGTATTACTAGTAACAGAAATCATTCCAAGAGCTGAAATTATTGGTGAGTAATTTTACAAGATGTCTTATTTGAATTAGTATACGAAAATACTTTCGTATTCTCCTTAATTAATTGGAGCTTACTTGGTTGTAGAACAAGTTATTGAAAAGCGAAAAAATTCAAACACCATGGCGTTATTTTTAAATTTAGGCCCATTATGAGGGGAAAATACTTGCATATTATTTGCGGTTTTGTTTTCAGAGACAGAGATTTATCATTAGAGCTTTCGGAAAATTTTTCAGTTGAAAATGGAAAACAGCCATCTCTCTCCTGCGCAGCATCATATCGAGTATTCCCCGAGTAATGGAATCAGCACGGGAATTTCGTGAGCTATAATAAAAATATAATATACAAAAGAGAGCCGCGCGTTTTGTTAAAAAGCCTTGCGGCACGGCTTCTAAGCAAGAAGAATGGGAGCAGCAAGAGACTATTGGTTTATACACAATATTATGGTAACAAGAATAAACCGTGAAGTGCAACACTGAGGCTAAAACGGAGAGTGTAATTTAGCTCCGCGCCTCAATTTGAGCGTGGTGAAAGTGACAGAATGATAGAAAAACACTGTTTAAAAAAAGTCAAATTTTATTTCTTCTTTATCTCCATTCACGGACTTTTGGCCGGCTGAACGAAGCTCGATTACATCGGAACACATCCATCAATTGTTATTCTTTCCTCCTAACTGATTCGGTTTGCCTCTCTCTCTCATTTCATGATTGGTATTCCAACTCTACCTTCTACACGCCCTTTCAGCGGCATTCTGGGTATTGTGTTGATGTAAATATCGCTATAATATTTACCTTTACTCTTTAATCCATCTCATTGACCGTTTAATTTCCCGTATACTCATTCAGGTATCCTGTGGAAGTGTAGATTCGCTCTACATATTGTTTCTACAGGTGTTTTTGCATGCTATCAGGTAGTTTTTAACTGTAGTTAAAACTTTTATGAAATATAATTTTATAAAATTATTCTCAATTGCTGTTAAATGTTTTTCCATCGGTTGAAATAAATAAATTGTACTATTGCAAGTGTACTATTTTTTCTGTAAGATGCAACGAGAATTTAGTGGTTAACGTCAGAGTTAATTCTATCCACGTTTTTATCGAATTTCATTTATTTTTTTTCTATTTACTTTCCGTTTCAACTTCATGTCAGCACTGAGAGTGCAATTAAATTGAAATAACTGAGAATCTACGATTTTCACAATTCTATACTGAAGTATAGTCGTATGGCGCGCGACACGGAAAATGTTCTTCAATCAGTAGTGAATTATCGTTCAGTTGAATTCAGGGAAGGTATGGAATGATGTTGCTGTCAAGAAATGGAAAGTACTAGCACATACATGAAATCCAAGTATGGTGTTTAGCGTAAACAGAAAATAATGGAAAATATTGATTATAAATAGCCATCACTTCATCGGAATACCATAACTACTAGTATGAAAGGTTTAAATTATGGAGATATTCAATGCGCCCCCACAATACGCAATGTTTTCTCGATTCAGATTTGAATTTGGTTCAATTGAATCCAGTTGAATAAGAGAATAACGGTGCTGACGAAAGGGGGAAAGTTTGCGCGTTTACCGGAAATCCAAATCCGGTATTTAACGCTCATCATAGCGTATGCGAGATTGACTTGGGCGTTTGAAAACTCTCGAAATCCTTCCTTTCTCGTGTTCGGCCCATATCATGCGCGCATTCGTTCGTGTTCGCTTGCCTCACTCCGCTTTGAAACTTTCCCTCTTAGAGGAATGTGCGGCACACACGGACGAGACGGATGAAGTCAGGATTTCACCCTCTCTTCATCCCTTAAACTCTGAAGTGGGCATATCAGGGACACACCGTGACAGTTAAGGCGGACTTGTTTTATAAAAAAAAATCCTTAGCCCTGTTCCTTGCCACGGTGTGAGTACCTACTCAATCTTTCTCGAGTGATAACTTACATCGTCTTCTGCTCCTATCCCACTTCTCTCTCTTTCTATCCCTTAACTCACAATAACTCACCTGCTATCTCCATCTTTCCCTCGAAATTTCCGCTCGTTCCTCCCTACGCCCACTCCTATCTCTCTCTCTTTTTAAGCTATCCATACCCTCACCTTCTTCTGCTTGCACATTACGTCTTTTAAAGAAGAGGGCTTTCCGTAGCTCTTCCACTCATCCTGAATCTTTCTCAAACTTTTCCCCTTTCCCTTGCTCTCTCTAGAAATTCCAGAAATTCGACTCGGAAATTGTATTTTTTTCTTAGTTAGTGAGCGGAATCGTCCCATTAAAGCTAAGGAGCACATTTTGCGTTTCTCATCTTAGAGACTGAGCGCTTGTTGTATGAATGGAAAGGGGAAGACACGACGTTTTTTCCTCGTTTTGCACTGGTCGCATCATTATTTTAAAGAGTTTTTTTTCTGGGTCACTGCACTGCATATGATTTGCCTTTTATTGCAGAGTGGATGGGATCGTTATCGTTGCCTTCATTTTTGTATGCATTTCCGTATTGTTCGAAATAATATTTTATTGACACAAAACTTGTTGCTGAAATGTCACGGAATTACCGCATTCAACATGAATCAATTCAATTCTCAAGGTGGAATCGATCCTCGTTTAGTTTTTACCTCTTAAGACCAGGTGTAGGTGTTGTGGCCTAGTGGGTAGAGCGCTGGTCTACCGACCGAAGGGTCCCGGGTTTAAATCCGGGTGAAGCTTCTCTGAACACCCCCTCCGAAAATCCTAGGCAACTCTCTGATTGTCAGAACTTCGCATTGCGGGTGGCCCAGGGAAAGGAACTGACCCCCTACTAATCAAGTCCCTCTGTGAATTTATACGCCAATGGCTTAGTACGGGGTGAGCGCTACTCTCACCCATCAAAACTAACCTTCGGGTTGAAACACTGAGTGATAGATTTTAGGTATACATCAGAACATCACATTTAATGTCGTAAGTTCACGAGGAACGGAATACTGTGAATAGGTGAAAACTGTTAACCGGATATATTTCCCCACCAAGGAGATTTCCCGACAAAGTGCATTTCACTCTTAACCGCCACGATAATAAGGTTCAAATATTTTATTCGAGGTCATTGCGAACCATAAAATTTTGATCCACCTACACGGATTCCTCGCCTATGACCTTCTTCTTGTAGGTACGCGACAATAAGAACTTAATGGGAAGAAGAAAGCGACATTATGGAAACCTAGGTGTACTGCTAAGAATGTCTATAGTAGTTTATGAAGACGATCGGTAAGCTTGAAATACTAAAAACAAATTTCTTCCCACGGCCACTAATTTATATCGCGTTACGTATGGTTATTATAAATGACATAATCTCACATGAAAACCATTTCTCCGATAAATAAGTCGTGAAGAATTTCCTCTCTGTGACAGAAAAGATAGCAGCATGAAAAACTATCGAGATAAGTGGTAAGTTACCACGCGAAAAGTTCGTCACGGTTTTCTTGGATATAAATTCCATAGCCCTGCCTTAATCAATATATATGATAAAATATATAGCTCGATAAATGTCCTGTTACTCTGTAATTTGGCGCTGGTTGTTTTAAGCATTCATATCTCTAAAGATCTATACAGTTGAAATAAAATCAACGTAAAATCAACTTCGCCACGAGCCTCTTACTAAGACTAAATATGGTGAAGGGAATGTCGTCAGAATGTGAGTCGTTAATCTGTGAGTCGTTAATGTGAATCTCCAATCGTTAATTGATAAAATGTATACCCATCATCTGGGAAGAGTTTTAACGGAATGCAGGCGTCAGGTAAAAATCTGACTAAGTGGTAAGTTGGAGAAATCATAGGATTGACAGCTACTGAAAATGTTCAATATCTACATGCTATGGATATGAGGTGAATCCTTAAAGATAACGAGGTCTGTTCAAGATGTTTCGGGACTGGTACTTAATATATTTATAAAACAAATTTCAACTTTTTATCCATTATTCCCTTCAAATTACTACCCCTAACGGGCCCAACAGTTCTCCTAACGAGGCTTATACTGCTGGGATCATGAAAAAAAACGAGTAATTTTTTAGAATCTTGTATCATACCTCAAGCATTTTTTATTTTATCTAGTTGATTCTCACCAATCTTCGTCCCTTGAGGGCGGCCTTTAATCTATCAGAATAAAAATATAGGCAATTAAAGTTTTTGAACACACCTCGTATTTGAGAATAAATTTTAAACATACTCAACTGTGATTTCATAAGGAAGATTCAAATTTTTTTTATTTTTGTCAATGTAAAAAATGATTTAAAAAACACCAACGAGTAGCCTCATGGCTACAGCGTTTGGTTGCGGAATATAAAATTCCAAGTTTTAAACATTCCAAAACGGTTGACTCATCCATTAAACTAAAGTATGTATCCCTCGAGTAAAGCTTCAAAGAACTTACAACGACCTAAAAGCTTGAGTTTATTGCGGTAGACGAGAAGCAATAAGGAGAGCAGTAATACAAGGTACAATTTTATAAAAGTCGGACCTGCTACGAAGTATTCCGTGTGTGCAGTTACACTTAGAAATCTTGAGACTAGTGGGATTTTTAGACCCATGATAATTACAAGAACCGCCGTTGAATTCTGCCCGCGGACTTTTCTCTATCAATTCCAGAGACAAAGGCATACCTTTCTTCCAAGCACCATCCTCTCATGTGGGGTAGATGGCGAGCTTTTCCATTCCATTACTTCCTCCGTGGTAATTAAGACGGGAGATGATGCAGGGAACTTATTCTCATGAATTTCCGTTTGAATGCATTTCCTCCACGTATTTAGCACTTATTGGGGGATCTCATTTCATTCAACTAAGGGGATACGGTTTTAAGGTTAGCCCGTAATAATGAGCAGACAGCTTGTAATTTGTGGAAACTCTTTCACGCGTCCAACTCACGCGTAGAATTTGCTAATGGGTTTAAACCATTAAATTATAAAGTTGAAACGCATTAAAATTTAGTTTCTGTGTAGTGTAGTTGGGTAAGTTCATAATGGCTGAGACTACGTCTTGTAATGCCTCCTTGCTTGAATTTGTGAAGGAAGCTCTGATTCTTTACTGTTCGACATAAAATTTTACTGTAGATGCAGTTTCGTGTTACGGCTGATACTATAGGATGCAAGTTGTTCAATTGTCGACCGCTTTTGGACGCGGCATAGACACCATGCCTATGTTGGGAAATAGATAAATTCAAAACAAGAAAACTTTTATGGCAAAGAATTGTGAATTTGACCGGACCTTGTGGAGGTATACTGAGAAAAGTAAACTAGGCCTATTCATACATATATTTCATGCCTTTTTCTTTTGGTCTGCCATTTATGAAAATCGTATTAATCCTTGGGCAAAGGAACAGGTTCCATTTCTCTGCTTTCTTTCTCATACTCTCTGATCCGGAATGGGTTGATATTGAGAAGGGGATAAGGAATATTTTTATTCATTATAGTTAAAATGTAGGTTCTAATGTAACAAAATAAGAAAAGAAGGTGCCAAAATGAAAGAAATCCATAAAATCTAAATCTATCAATTTTTAGAGAATATTATAAAAGTGCATTGACAGAATGAAGAAGAAAAGATATGATGGCTTCCGTTTTTCAGCCCTCATCTAATGTTTGTTATACATGATTGTAATTACTAAGGAAGCTCTGAGGAGCCGACTTCATTTTATAAACTTTGAAAATAATTAGTAGACATACTAATTATTCTATATTTTATCTATTCTCAAAATCGTCTCTTTACCGATTCAAGGTAATAATAATGATAAGGTGAATGATAAAAGTTTTGCATTTGGTTTCTTCAACTTTATGGATTTATCCCTCCTCTAGAACTTACCTCCCAATTTGGACATGATCCGTTCATATCTGAAGACTTATAACACTCTACGGGAAATTCGTACCATCCTATGAGAATTATCGCTCAACTGTCATTTACTGATGCTTAACTGAATATATTCCAAATCTTTTTTTAATATATAACTTCCCCCAGAGTTTTTTAAAGCAATAATTAAAGCTGTGTTAAAGGTATGTACTCATGAAAAAAATGCAAAGCTTATCTCTTTTCCAAACTCACATAATTAAAACTCTACTTTTAGTATCGTAGATTTGTTACGGAAGGTACATGATAGGCGGTTTTGCTTATGACAGACGGCCATGTATCTCCTAATCCTTCCCAGCTGTGTGAGTTAACATAGTAGGGAGCCATTAAGATCTTCGTTGGTAAGCGTGAATTCCACTATGATATCTATGCAGACATACCACTTTCTCGTGGTCTTGGAATTAGAAGGGTGAGAAGGATAGTCGGCGGAAAATGAGTGGTGGAAATTTCGGCTTGTCTCTCGCGAGGCGTACTGCAGGGGGAACATTGGGCGCGGGGATGGAAATAGGTCATTTTCCCGGAGAAAGAGGGAAACGCGCCGGTTGTCCAAAGCTGGTTGGAGAGAAAGACAAAGAGATGGGGGAGTGAAATGCACAAACGGCGGGGGGACGAGAAGATGGAACGGATGGAGTATCCCCCACTGTTATCCTGCTCGTGGCAGGCAACAGGGAATAAGACAAGGAGCGGACCGCTGAAACTTAATTGGTGGGAAGCGAGGGGGAGGAGAAACGGGAAATGGGAGAAGTTAGCGAGGCGATGTTAAGCACCAGTGCGTGATGCTCTGAGAAATATTAGAGAGAGGAGACAGTGTGGGAGGATGAGCAGTGTAGAAGATTCATATAGATACAAAAAGGGCACAAGAAAGACAGGAATGACTTTCACCCCATGGCTAGAGACAGATTTTTTGTATTTTGACAATGCATTATACGCTATTGCTGATGTGATAAAAGGGCATTCAATTGCGCTGAAGTACGGGCGATTCAGGTTGACGGCCGTAGGATTTCTGATTTCTTCATGATGTGATGCTCGAAGAAATGTTAGAGGGATATGACAATGAGGGGGGATGAGTAGTGGAGAACATGTATACAGAAATAAAAACAGCGCAGGAAAGACAGAAATGGCCTTTATCCAATCGTAAAAGAGAAATTAAGTGTATTCGGAGAATGCATTAGATGCTACTGCTAGTAAGATTATGAGAATTGAATTGCGATGAAACTGGGGCCATCGGATTGCCGGTCGTATGCTAAGGGTTCCTGATTTTTTAGTTGGTAGTGAAAGGATTCACACTAACTACATTTCGCATGCATCATCTGACAATCAGAATCTACATTCTACCGGAACAATTATCATTTTTGTGGTGGCATGAAGACTCTCCTGAACGGTTGAACTGGAGTCACTCTAGACTAATTTTGATAAGGATAATGAAACATTTGTCTCTAAAATACATTTACAATTGTCTAGTAACATAGTGGTCTGCTCATTAGCATCAGAAGCCTGATTCCCGTGGTTGTATCTACATTCTACCGTACGAGCCACCCCATAGGCGTGTGGCTGATGGTGTTTGGATGCCAGCCATGGAGGGGATTAGGGAAAAGGAGAGGGAGGAGGGCATAGAAGTTAACTGTTTTTTAACGGTGTCTTATGTTCGTTTCGCGCTGTTTTTGTTATAATCACTAATGGTGTCTGAATCGAAGGAAAGTTTGGACCAATCAGTTCGGCATTGCATCTCTCTTATTTTGTCAATTCCATCAGTTCTAGAGATATAACGCGGGGTCAAAATAATATCCTACGTGACACTCTGAAACTCTCGTGATCTAAACTTTCCAAGTAATCTAAGCCTATCGTCTAGCCTCCGAGTCTCTAACGAATCCCAGCCTAGTCCTTTCACCTGTGTGTCACTGTCTATTCGCTCGTAGCAGTTTTTAACGAAGGGTAAAAGATATTTTGCTGGAATCACTTTAATTTAAACTTACTAAGACTAAGAGATAAATAGTGACGTAGTAACTCGTATAGTCAGGCCACTTAGATTTCGGATAGATGGATGTGAGGAAGAGTGAAATTAACGGTTGTCGTTCCTTTTTTTTATACGTTTCGTAAACCTTTTAATGCAAATGCAAACGAGCATATCCAAATCTGTTAGATATTTTGAGCCTCATGCGAGCAAATTTCAGTTGAAATATATTTATTTCGTCAATCTTTACATGAACTGAAGTCAGATAATTAAAGTAAAAATGCTTTAGAGAAAATACCGTATTTCTCCGAATATAAGCCGGACCCCGTTTTTGGGGTTTAAAACAGGGAAAAAAGTTAATACGCGAGTTTAAGCCGCACCCTTTTTAGTGCATCCCGTACTACCTACAGTATTAGGCATTAGAATTTTATATCTGTTTTTACAAAACCTATGTAACTGTGACACAATGTTACCTATATTATTCTTTAATATACGAATTGGTATGGTATTGGTAATATATGAAAAAGGTCAAATTGTGCACCAATTTGACCTTTTACAGCGTTATTTCTTACTTTCCTTAGGCGAGATTAGCTGTCTTCCGCGTGAATCCGAATGGCCGGTTTGCTCAAATCGGTCATTTTTACGATTTTTAAAGAAAGTTATCGAATTTAAGCCGCACCTCGAATATAAGCCTCACCCTGATTTTGAGGCCCCAAAATTGGAAAAAAGTGCGGCTTATATTCGGAGAAAAACGGTAATAATAGCGAGGTACACGTAGCTCCCACATTACTGGATTCCAGCAATCAGATGATATGTATGCAAAACATGCCTTCCAAAAATGGGAGGAGATATTGTGATACACCGCGAATACACGAAAGGCAAATGAAAGAATTTATATGCTAAATTGTTCGTGAACTGAGATTTTTTTCATCCGCACGAAGCTGTCTCCTGTTTCAATTTCTACTGGCGCATCCCGGATACAAACATGAGTTAATGCAGAGAGAATTTTTCCATGCATTTAAATCATGCAGTGGGAAAAATAAATTTTATTTATTTTTTTATAAATTCCACATTTTATGACATGGGCTTCCCTCCAATGGAACTATTTGAATTGAGATTTCACTCGATTCAATTCAGTACTTTTACTCCTTTAATTAGTTACACAAAAGTGTACGCTGTTAGTACAAACAATGTATTTTTTTCAATATCGATAGAATATAGAATTTTGGTAGAATGCAATGATTAATTTAATAACGAAAGAATTTTTTTGTTTCGTCAACGCCCGAGAAAAATATGAAAGAGGTAACGTTAGCATTAATATTCTTTTACTTAAGTTGGAGAAATAGTAGTCAAGAGTAGACCATTTTCTGCTTTGGCTTTGTATGAATAGCGACCTTAATAACCTTTAGCGAAGGGAGAGAAAGGTTTTCTCAACGTTGGTAAAAATTGAATGGTTCCCATAATATTAAATTGGTGCAATACTTTTATGAACACTAATAATCGAAATAATCGACCCAATATAAATTAAAGAGGTAATTAAAACTAAGAAAGATGGAAAGAGGGAGGTGATCGTTATCGTTCATGGTATTAAAAAGTATGCAATGTGAATATACAAATTCTTGGTGAAAAATTTCCACTATATCTGCATTAGAATCAAAATGCCGGAATAAGCTAGAAATAGTAAATTAAGAGATTCTTACGAAGGAAGAAGGCCTTCACGAGAACTTTACTTGAGTGAAATTAGACCTGTACACTAGGGTGGATCTAAAAACCGTTTTTTTCGAAATCGGTCTGCGGCTAGTGCTTAAAGTTTGTGGTTGGTGGTCCTTATAACCCACAAAAATTTCCAACTTGATCGGATTATATCTTCAGGCTGCACTTTTTAGTCAAAATTTTAAATTTTAATGACAAATATCAAAAATTTGTCTGATAGATCCTAGATATTCTCGGGGTGATTTTATGGCAAATAGTTTCATATATTGCTTTTATGTTGCGTAATACTAGCGATTAAGTATGTTTGAGGGGGAGCGTGGTGGCCTAGTGGGTAGAGCGCTTGGCTACTGATCGAAGGGTCCCGGGTTCAAATCCGGGTGAAGCCTTTCTCGGAGTGCGAGATCCAGGGAAATGAACTGCCCCCCCCTACCCTGAATGTGTGAAATTCACATGCCTGTGGCTTAGTCCACGTTGAGCTCTACCCTCAACTATCCAAACCAACCTTCGGGTTGAATCACTGAGTGAGTGAAGTGTTTGAATCAGGCAAAATGGTTTCTTAATTCGCAAAAATTCGTCAAAAAAGGCCAAATATACATAAATGGAACGGATGTTGGGTAGGCAATAACCCGCTATAGTAACTGGACCCCACCGACTTAAATTTACCAAGAACGATAAGGTAATAGGAAAAGAAGTAAACTGCAGCTCTTAGTTCATCGACTAATCGACTACCCACCCGGGTAGACTGGCCTATTTAGGCTTTTAAGTCCGCTTTGGTATAAAACTTTGGTAAAAAACAAACTTTAAGCACTAGCCGCAGACCGATTTCGAAAAAAAACTGTTTTTCGATCCACCCTACTGTGCACTGTTTTACACACACGGTGTACATTCCTTTCTTACATTTAACTCATACACACATTAATAACCATACCCTGAGTGCACTTAATGATACGAGTCCCACTATCCCCGACCTTCGGGTTATCGGGTGTGGACGCTACCCCGTCGCCATTGAGGAAGGGAGGGCCGCTATGGGAAGAACAGATGACAAACCTAAGGGATCGAGTTATATCTTGGACATAAGGAAACGCCTCATGAAATCTGCACACAAAGCTTGCTTTTCTGTGGCTGCTAGACGTAGGTAATAGTAAAAATTGAAGCAAGAAATCTGAGGAAAGGAATGAGGGAAAGAAGATATAAATCAATGGGGTCCATTTCGAGACGTATTGGAATAAAAATGTCCCCAATTGTAGCTATACTAAAAATAGACTAACTGCAAAGGTAGGATAAGAATGAATTTAAAAACGTAATGAGAGACGTCAATACAAGCAGTCTCAAGGCACTCATCGGATTTAATTCTAGATTGAGTATTTGACAATTGTATTCTCGCCACACAAGTCTTACTAGGTGATACAGCTAAATTTAGAAAACACAACCATTCCACGAAAATAGATGTATATCTCTCACAATCTGAGTTTTGCCTATTAATTTATCAAACGTAATAAATATTTATCAAAGGCAGATTAATGATACGTATTACGGAGGATAGGTCCTTTTTACAGGTAAATCAAAGCAAAATGTGGTGAAACGACAAAAATTCGATAAAAATGCAAATATAAAAGTTAATATTTGTTCTGACTCTGGCACTAACTAAAGAGTTTATCTCACACAATTACCAAAAGGCATCAAGATAAAGTTAAAAGTCAAAGATTATACCAGAGTGAGTGGTTTAGAGAAAAATCAATGCAAGAAATTCCCAAAGACTAATGATTCATTCATTACAGTAATCTACCGGTTAGAGGTAGGTTGTGATGAAAGTCAGAGAATATCCAACGGACTCTTACACGTGCTGTGCCATTTCTACTTCTTGTATTTCTTTCTTCATCTCAGCATAAGTCCTACCTTTCTTCATCCCGTCCATAAAACCGATTCTCTTCCTTCCCCTTCCCCGCTTACCCAACATCCTTCCCTCTATCACGACCTTCAGCAAACCATCGTCCCTCATTACCCCTTCCAGCCACCTACCCTGCCTTCCCCTAATCTCATCTATAAGTTTCCTCTCCTCGCCCACCATGTCAAGCACTTCCTCATTTGTCTTCCTTTCCGTCCAACGCACCTTCTCCATCCTCCTCCACACCCACATATCAAAAGCCTTCAGCCTATTTTCGTCTTCCTTTCTCAAGGTCCACGTTTCCGCCCCATACAACGCCACACTCCATATCAAGCTCTTTACTAGCCTCTTTTTTACATCCTTACTTAAGGTCCCCGTCATCAGCTCCCTTCTATTATTGAACGCTTCCTTCGCTAGCGCTATTCTCCTCCTAATGTCTTTGCTACTATGTCCTCTTTCTTCTAGCGTACTACCCAAGTAATTAAATTGTTCAACTTGCTCCAGTTTGTGACTTCCTACTCTTATCACCAGCTTCGCTTTCTTTGTCCTAGAGAATCTCATTACTTTTGTTTTCCTATTATTTATCTTCATTCCGTATTTCTCACACTGCTTTTCCAGTGCATCTACTAAAGTTTGCAGTCCTTTCGATGACCGACTCACCAACGCCTGGTCGTCTGCGAATCTAACCGACTTTATCCACTGGCCTCCTACTTTCATTCCCACGTCTAGCTCATCCCATGCCTCTCTTACCATTTCCTCAGCATAGATGTTAAAAAGTAAAGGCGACAACGGGCACCCTTGCCGCACCCCGCGACCTATAACTGCCCACCCTGATTCACCGTCCGCTACCCTTACATGAGCCCTCTGACCCATATATAAGTTTCGGATGAGTCTCCTACCACGCCAATCTATTCCTATTTTCCCCAGTATCTGCATTAGTTTCTCCCAGTTTACTCTGTCAAACGCCTTTTCGAAATCTACGAAACAAGCGAAAACATCCTGATTATGCTCTATGTTTCTATCTATAAGTGTCCTCATTACCGCAATCGCATCTCTGGTTCCCCTCCCCTTCCTAAACCCAAATTGGTCATCGCCTAAATAGCACTTTGCTCTGCTCTCCAACCTTCTATTTAGTATTCTAAGCAACACTTTTGCTGCGTGCGAAATTAAACTGATTGTTCTATACTCCTCGCATTCTGACGCTTTCTTCTTCTTCGGGATAGGTATTAATACTGTTTTCACGAAATCCTCTGGCCATACTCCTTCCTCGTAGATCCTGCGAATAAGTTCGAAAAACGATTTTCTCCCCCTACTACCTAGATTCTTCAGTAGCTCCGAAGGTAGGTTATCGGTTCCCACGACTTTTCTACCCTTCATCTCTCTTAGTGCCCTCTCTATTTCACTCTCAAGTAACTCTGGTCCGAGGTTATCTTTATCTATTGTGCTAACTCCTTCGCCCTCTAGATCTAGGCTAAGGGGTCTATTCTCGCTGTCATATAGCTCCTCTACGTAATCTCTCCACCTTTCTTGGATATCTTCCTGTTCGATTAATATCTTTCCTGTTTTGTCCTTAACCTTTGGTATCGCTTGACCTCTCTTACCACCCGATAACATTTTCACCTTGGCGTACAAAGCGCCCACTTCCCCCTCCTCCTGCATCTTTTCCATTTCCTCACATTGTCCCTTCCACCAGTTTTCTTTTGCCCGATTGGTCACTCGCCTGAGTTTATTATTCAATTCCTTGTACTTCCTCTTCCCTACGTCGGTGTTCACGTTTTTCCATATCCTTCTCTCCTCCATTTTCTTTATCATTTCTTCTGTAACCCACTGCTTCTTAACCCTCTTCTTTTCCACCGTTCCTATTGTTTTCTCTGCCGCTCTTGCGATGCCTGTTTTTATAACCTCCCATCTCTTCTCTATGGTTCCCCTCCGCTTCTCTTCACCTATGTTCTTTTCTACTAGCTCTTGGTATTCCCTCTTTTTCAACCCTTTCAATGCTTCAAGGTTCCACCTCTTTATCTTCCTACCTTTACAAAGCCTTTTGAATCTAACTTCACACTTCATCATCACCAAGTTATGATCCGAGTCCGCATCCGCCCCTGGATAGCTACGAGAGCTACAGTCGATAAAAAATAGTAAATCTCCGGGTCCGGAGGGAATACCCGCGCGTGTCCTCAAGGAGTTAGCGCCACAGATCGCACCGTTCTTAGACATAATATTCAAGAAGTCATTGTCTGAAGGAAAGATACCATTAGACTGGAAAATTGCAAACGTTACACCGATATTCAAAAAGGGAAACAGACACGACCCAGGGAACTATCGACCAATTTCATTAACGTCGATTATAGGCAAGATACTCGAACATATCGTCGTTAGCAATATCATGACGTTCCTGGACAGTCGTAACGTCCTCCATGGCTGTCAGCACGGCTTCCGGAAAGGTAGATCATGTGAAACACAACTCGCGCTCTTTCTTCATGACGTTCTTAAATCTGGCGAATCGAAAAGACAAGTTGACGCATTATTTCTAGATTTTAAGAAAGCTTTCGACACGGTACCTCACAACAAACTTTTATACAAATTACAGTCATGCGGCCTAAACGAAACAGTAGTAAACTGGATACGCGACTTTCTGAGTGATCGTAAGCAAAAGGTAGTTCTTGACGGAATTAGCTCTGATGTCGTTAAAGTGACATCAGGTGTCCCGCAAGGAAGCGTGATCGGACCCCTTTTGTTCATTATATACATAAATGATCTATGCTCTCGAATTAGCAGTAAAATACGTCTATTCGCCGACGACGCTGTCATCTATCGTGAAATTAGTGATCACTCTGACTTTGAAACTCTATCATCGGATTTAAACAACGTTCATGTGTGGAGCCAAGAGTGGGGACTCGAACTTAATCTGAGCAAATGCACGGCGGTACATTTCTTGTGGAAGTCGTCCAACTATTCCTATGTATATGCTGTGGATGGTGTTAACATAAAGGCGACAGATGAAGTGAAGTATCTAGGAGTTACGATAACTTCGGACCTATCGTGGGGAGCACATATAAGAAATATTTGTGGCAGAGCTCTGAAGAAGCTAGGATTCGTCAAGCGTATTGTGGGAAGATTTTCGGATGAAAAAGTAAAAGATAGGTGCTATTTCGCACTCGTCCGGCCACACCTTGAATATGCAGCGAGCATATGGGATCCGGTGCAGAAAGACTTAGTCCGGGAACTTAATAAAATACAAAGGAAAGCTGCGCGATTCGTCAAAAACAGCTACGGGCGTACTGACAGCGTTACACAGATGTTAAACGAATTAGGCTGGGAACCGCTAGAGACTCGGAGGCTGCGCGCTAGGCTTAGATTGCTTGAACAATTGAGAATAGATATCTTTCAGAACGACACGGAGAACATCATATTAGAACCCCACTATATTTCCAGGTCCGATAGAAACGATAAATTAAGAGAGATATTTTGCCGAACGGATAGGTATGGGAATTCGTTTTTCCCCCGAACAATAAGGGACTTCAATAAATGCTAGGCGTAATTTCATTAGAGCGTTTCCTTTTTATCTTTAAGCGGCTGGTGTCCTAACACCCCCCGCCACACGTCTATTGAGGCGGCTTGCGGGGTAATATGTAGATGTAGATGTAGATGAGAATATTTTACACTGTTCCTAAATCTCTGCCTCACCATTATATAATCAATTTGGTATCTCCCAGTGTCACCCGGCTTTTTTCATGTGTACCTACGCCTGGGGTGATGTTTAAACCAAGTGTTTGTCACTACTAATTTATTTCTTCTACAAAATTCAACTGCCTTTTCCCCGCGATCATTTCTTCTTCCTAGCCCAAACTTCTAATCCGTCCCTCCCTTCTCCCACCACTGCATTCCAGTCACCCATCACTATCAGGTTTTTCTTCCCCGGCACTTCTCTAATTATTTCTTCTACTTGCTCGTACACCTCTTCCCCCTCTTCCTCCCTATGGTTGCTCGTAGGCATGTATACCTGGACCAGTACGAAATTCGTCGGGCGTGCTTTTATTTCTACCACTAGTATCCTGTCGTTCACCTGTTCAATGTTTACCACCCTCAGTCCCAATTTTGTGTTCAATACCATGCCTACCCCCTGTTGTAACCTATGTTGGCTCTCATCTCCCCCACTATAGATCACCCTGCAGTTATCACTCCAATAGTCCCCGCTATCCTTCCATCTAACCTCGCACAATCCCAAAGCATCTATTTTTCCTTTTTCCATTTCCTGCTTAATATTTTCAAGCTTCCCGGCCCTCATCATGGTCCTTACGTTCCAAGTTCCTATTTTTACCACTGTTTTTCTCCTCCTCTTCCTCTTTTTCTTCTTCTTCTCCCTCCTTTCCCTTGTATCTTCTGATGATGATTCTGATTCTGTGCAAGGATTTCGTGTGATGACGACCGCGGAGGCCTTGCCTCCCCCGCTGCCGGGCACGACACCCGCCCTAGTGGGCGGCGTCCCGTAGTTGCCAGGAATCAGATCTCTTTGAATGACTTTCATGTTCTGGGAAGTGATAGTTGAGAGGTATCCCACGCGACTCAACGGTATTTTTAACGTGACACCATCACGGAACTACCTTTCGTCTGGCTCCTACCCTTCGACCTATCTGGCATGGGTGGCCCTACCAGGAGCAATGTACTTGCTCCTGCCAGTCCAGCTCTAGGGGTCATTGGAACGTTCAAGCCCTTCCACCACGTCAAGGTCGTAGTTCAAGGAAGAGAGACTAATGATAAGAAATTAATTATATATTGAGTAATTTAAAAGTAAAATTAGCATCAGCATCTCTTAAACTAATTTTCCATTTGCTAATATTGCATATTTAATCATCTCGGGGATAGGCAGTTTTTTTTTCAAACATTCTCATTCGAGAATTTTTCATAATTTTGATCCTAATCACCACTTCTAAATCATGGCTCGAGCAATGTCTTTTTACTCAAATACCATGAAAATGTAATCAAATGTCATGGTAATGAAACGATTAGGATAAAACTCACCGTCGGAGCCTCATAAATACATTAAATGAGCACAAAACTTATAGGGCATGCTAGTACACAGTGTCGTAGCCAGGGGTGACCGAACCCCTGACAAAATTTTGAATTAATTTAACTGGTCACAAAAGAGAAAGTTGCATTTATTAACAAGTAATGTTGAATTCATATGTTCTTCAGTTTGAACAACTTTTTTAAAGAAATCGTTAGTAATTTTAAACCATGAAATACTGTGGGTGTTGTATCCTTCCTAGAGTTTGCACAGCTAAATTATTTTAAAATCAGCCAGTACACCGCATTCGTAATTGCACCCTAAATTACCTAACACACACACACACATTTGCACCGAATTTTTTTAAATAATACCCCTCCCCCCTTCCGCTAACAATCAACATAGACCCCCCCTCCCCAATACAAAATCCTGGCTACATCACTGCTAGTACACTTCATAGTTAGTTTCTTCAAATACACTGTGCACACGCCTCACTGCTACCATTACATAAAAAGGTATGAGAATCATTAAGGCATTTGAATTTCAATTTGTGAGCGAAACAATTATTATGTACTTCTAAACATTCCTCAAACGTAGTACTAAAACGATCCGAATAAGGATCAACAGGACATTGCAGGATATCAGTCTAATCACAACTGAAAAAATACACCTTCCCTTGTTGCTCTATCGAGAAAAGAACGGTTTTTTTTACAATGTCTTTCGAACTGGAGGCAGAAAAAACACATCGGGATGACCCCAGCCTCCGGAGCCAGCCGTTCGATTGAACCAACCGTAACTCGCTCCGGGCCACTGTGGGGGGGGGGGAGCAATATTTTTTGAGAGAGGAATTTCTCCTCCCCCCACAGAGAAAAAAATGGAATGGAAAAGCCCAGAAGGGGAGGTTTAAATAAATATATAAATAAAAGATAATGGCGGCAGCATCAAGGTAAAAAAGCAGCCAGTCGGTATAGGGGGATTGTGGGAGAGGGAGAGAGGAAGACCTTGATGCATAGCCAGCGGAAATCTGTGCAGAAAATCTGTGCGAAAAAGAGAAAATAAAAGAGGGGAAGGAGGTCTATTCGAGGTGGAGAAGCACGTGGGCGGACGAAAAGTGAAACGGGAAAACTAAATAACGAGAAGGATTTACAGGTCATCCCTCCCGGTTTGGGAGAAGTTTATCGAGAGGAGAGGGTGAAGGGGGTATAGTGGTAGGTCACAGGGGAGACGGAGATCATAATAACAAGCAGAAGAGTGCCGGAGAGGGAAGACAAAGAGTGCGCAGTGGATAAGAATGGGGTAAAAATTCTTAAAGCCTCTTTTCCATCGCTTAAATTCCCACCACGGGAAATCTAAACCCACGTATTTTCAGGGATGGAAATACTCGAAAAAGCCTATAATGATAGCAATATTGGGAATTGGGATTTTAATGCAGGTTTTTGATAAATTCTCTTGTTCATCTTTTGTTCCATTGCCTGGTTTACGCTTTGTTAAGTATCAAATATAAAGTGAGATTGGTCGTTTTTGGATTAAGCATTGAATGAATATGATCCTATCGAAATAATCACTGAGATAACCGATTTTTCTCAACAATTTCTACCTTCATTTTTTAAAACGAATAATAGTTGTCAGTCTTTCACATCAAGAACTATACGTCACGTATGCATAAAGATATGGCAAGAAGTCGTACGCCATCAAACAGAGAGCATCAATCTGCAATAAACATGAATGCAAGGAATATTGATAACTGATACGATACCGGTGAATGAGCTACCACGGTACGGCATTGTTAGTAGATACGCATGTAGGTTGCATAATTAAGGTACTAATTTAAATGATCTCAAAACTTCGAGGAAGAATCTAATTCTTCGGCCTATACTGATGACCTTCCCTCAATATCCAGGTCATGATACTTCAAGACGATTAACTTAGATTTTTTCGACAAATCTTTCATAAAATAATTAATTATTATTAGTCCTGAGTGGATAATTAACCCCATTTAACATACAAGTGAACATCGGGAGGGAAATCACACCCCAATAAATTTTATATTTACATTAATTCGTAATGAACCGGAATGCATGGTGTCATTGCTTCTTATTGAAAAAGATAAAAACTTTAAGCAATTTTTGATAGATAATGAAAATAATGGTAACTAACCAAACAAGGTCATAATAGTTTACAACAAAATTCCAACATAACAAAGTATAATTCCACTCCATAGATTGAAGAAGAGAGTATAATCGGTGTCTAGACGCACGACAGTGAATCCTGTTTTTTTCGCGAAAAATTATCCTCTTAACATCACTGTCGCTCACAATTTGTCTATAAAGTTTACAAATAATGCAGTGTTTTTTGGAAATTATTTCCATTTTGCATTTTTTTAGAAAAAATCCTTAAGGTACCTCTAACATTCCGCCAATAATTCCAACGTTTTAGTTGCATTAACTCCACAACTGATCCATTCAATATGGCCAATTGCGCATTTTAATTGCTTTAATATTTTCCTGATCTGTCGTACCTTAATATTCCATATTTTCTCTTCTTTCATCCATGGTACACTCATAAGTTAATTAATCGGAATAAATGGTGGCCATGCTTTTTATTGATAATGATCAAACATGCAGCAATACGTCTGATAACTAACCAAAATAATGATAACTAATCAACTGAACAAGTGCCCGTTAGTTTGAAAAATATTCAACATACCCAAATATTAGTCCAATCATACGTCCCTTCACAATGAGAACTCACCCGTAGACCATTTATACTAATACATGGAACGTTGATATCAGAACGAGACAAAATTATTCACATGGTAAGGGCAAAGTAAGTCGGACCTCACGTAGATAATAAGAGCTAATCCTACCCTGCTAAGACGTTGGCTCCTGATGGAAACAAGGCTGAAGTAGTGCGTAGGAAGGAAAGAGTGGAGGAGAGTAGAATGGGACGGAAGGACGTTGGTTGATAGAACGACGTGGGTTGTTTGGGAGGAGAAGGGATGAAGCGAGAACGTGGGAGGGAGGGGGGTAAGGAAGAAAGGAAGAAGGATTAACCAAGGAAGAAGCAGCGGCACAGCCCGGCCGACCAGGAGGGACAAGGGGGGGAGTCGAAGAGGAATGGGTTTTAAGAGGGGGTGGCCGACGCTTTGGTGCCCGCCCGCTAGTGTGGGGGCTCTTGCCGGCAGTGGAGGGATGGAGTGAAGATAAAGGACAGGACCGGACTTGTTTCGAAAGGAGGAGGATGGGGAAGGTCGTGGGGGAAGGAGGAGGAAGGGTGGAGACCAAAAGGGTTTTCCGGAGTGAGGACCGAGAGTAATAAGAACGAGCTAAGCGTAGGCGTGGCGAATTCTCATGGGGAGAGAGGAGAGCTTTGTGGATGGGGGGAGGAGGGGGATATGGCAGGAGAGAGGGGAGGGAGGGTTGTAAATTCTGTGAGAATAAGGGATGCTCCTCCGGCCCCCGTAAAAGTCCAAGCTCACGCTGAGCGTAAGAGTACAAAGTGAGAGCTTATCTCACTCTTGGCGGCGCGCGTACGGATATTCTCGTAGAATTCACGTCAACCTACTAAACGTTTGCAATAACCTTATAAATGCAAAAAAAAAACAATTGTGAGGGAAGCCGGGGCGGAAATAGAATGTATTTAATCTGGATTTAATCAAAATCCCCAAGTACCCAAATGAAATGGCATGGGCAAAGTTAAAGTTTTGTTTTGAAATTTAACATTTAATAAAGTGTAAAAAATCAAATCAAAGAGTAGTCTTTATAATCTACTAATTATGAGACGAATGCGGGTTAATTCACTTTGGAAATACATAAACTGATCAGGATTTTTAATCAAACCTCCCAACAACCGGTGAAAAGGCACAAGCAAAATTAGAATTACATAAATAATTATTGAACACTTTCACAATGTATTAGTATATACGTTAAGCCAATCAGCCTTAGATGCATCTTTCCTGACATCATTAGTAGAGACCGTTGATTTTTGTATGTTTTTAATATGCAGGGGAATGTAGCGGTAAGTTTCAGAACATCATTTGGGTTCACTAAGGATTGGTCTTTCCCTTCTTGGTAGGTGACCAAATTGATAGGTATCTAGCAAAAATTCTAAATTTCCCTCACTATCGCAAATAACTACGCACCATGAAAATTCAATGCGTTTTCGTCGGTAGTGTTTGCAGCAGTACGAGTAGAAACCGTGGTCAGACGCGATAGGCAAATTGTACATGACCATTTTACTTGTCACTGTTCACCTTAAAGGCTGGACTAGGACAGCCTAATCCACACTTCTGGATACAACGGCTTAAATTATAAAGCACCAGCTTTTTCTGAAGGAGCTGAAATTCACAGTTACGTCATTACAATCAAAATAAATATGCCATCACACTCACCATTATAGAATCTGGGTAAACTGTTCACAGAAATTTGGGGGCTTTCGGAATCGACAGTCATTCAGTTAATTAGTATTCATGAATTTCATTAAAGTTCCAAATCAAAATCACTCAAACATTTCCAAATTAACGTTATTTTCCTTTATATTGTAAAATAGCATTATAAATTGGAAAAAAATATCTCTAGCATCTGTATGCCCTTCTTTTATTCACAAAAGACGCTAACCCTTTCATATTACCCTCTTCACGTAAACACACGTAAGTTAATTTGTTGTAACCTATGTTCAAAAGTAATTCCAGATGATAAAATATTATAAATAATATTTTGACCAGAGTTCTGACTCCAAATTACGTAAAAAAACACAAAATTAACTTTACTTCCACTTATTAAGTATCAAAATAAATAAAGATGTTCAAAACGAAATTCGTCAGTCAGAATACCTAAATAAATTCAGAAAATTTAATAATGTTTCATTTCCAAAAGTGTACCTCTCTCCTTATTCCCAGAAAACCCTCTTATTCTATCCTCTTCACTTCCATCTCCACTTACTCTCTCGTTTATTTTCAACCCACAAGTCCTACACACAAAAGAGAAGAGGAGATGGAAGGGAAGAAATTTCCTGCAGCATAGAGATCGCGCCGGCGGCCATCGAATCACTCAGCACCCATATAACTCTCCAATCAAACCCACGCAGAAGGGATCCGCTCTTCCATTCCGAGGTTTTGATAAAAGAATTAATAACGTTTCTGTCATTCCAGGCGCAATTTTTCTCGCATTTGAATGCGTCATCAATTTGTTTTCCTTCCCGTGACGCAGCAACGTCTGAACAAAGCCACCCACGTTCCAATTCGTACCTTAAAGGATTTGGTTCAAATAAATCATTTGCCGGCATAGTTTCATTTACGAGACAGAATGATAAACGGGAGGGGTGTCGTTTTTGAGAAACTTAACATGGCGTGAAGATTTATCCAAAATATTTCCAAGCAGCGATCCATTTTCTCGTAAAAAATTATATTACCTCCCTAAATTGATTGTTCTATGGTACACAGATGAGAACAACGATACAATGAGATTTCGAAATAAAAGGATGCAATTAATTCAACGCTGTAAAATAATAGAATATATGTATTTTTTAGGAGTAAAGTGGTGGTGTAATAAGCTCAACTCCAGCGTGAAATAAATGAACTAATAACTGACTGTATCAATTTTCGATAGCGCATGGATATATTCAGTTAAATGTTTTGTAGTTAGTCGACACACATCGATGGTTATGATGTCTTTATATTTTACCTTGCAAGTTTACTCCTTAACCTGAGGCTAGTCATCATTGTTCGTTCCATCTTAAGATTGGTTGACTGAAGCCTTTCATCCTTCCCTATCTAATTCTAGTCCCCTTACTCCCTGGTATTTCTTCTTGTGTACTATCTTCTTTATTTGGTATATTTATTTATCCCTCGACCTTTCCCTAGGGACTTTCTCCTCTGTTTTTCCTTCACTTAGATTGTGCCTCAGGGTGTGCCTAATCCATCTGGTTCTTTTTTTCTATTTAGGGCACAATATGGTCCTTTCCTCTTCTACTCATCTGTATACTTCCTCGTTTCATACTTTTCTGTCCTTTTGACCTTCGGCGTCCGCCTCCAACACCAGGTTTCAAATGATTCTAATCTGTTTAGGCCGGGACGGACTTGTTTTATTTCCTTCTTCTATTCCTTGTTTTCGCCCAGATTCTTTTCTTTTCTGTTTAAACCTCCCTCCCTATTCATACTCCCGTTCGCTTCCCTTTTTTCGTTTCGTTTTTGTTTTTTTTGTGTCTACGGCGAGACTTCGCCGTAGGTTTACCAGTTCATCGAAGTGCTCCGACCAAGGTGGTTTGGTCAGAGAGAACCATCGGTCTAATTCACGCCAGTGCGCATCAGCTGACGGAGACCCACAAGCAACGGACGGGAGTGAGTGTTAATTCCTTTCCTTACCTCCTTTCTTCCCCCGTTCTTTCCATTATTATAATTTTCTTTCCTCTATTGATTTCCCCTTGCCTGTCTTATTATTTAATTCCAGTACGTGTAAGGTCCGTCCCGGTCATTTAGATTTAAAAGTGACAAGTTTGGGACTAGCGGTCCTGTGTGCGTACATAATCTTTTCTGGTTTACAAACGATTGGATCTTCCAACTCAATGGAAGGAGTCGATGGATGAACTTTGATGGTATTCTAAAGAAATAACTATCATGTTGCCAAGACAAAGCCTCAACGTGAGAGAAATGCTACTAATTTTTTTCTACTTTGTTGTTTTATTTGAAATTTTTATCGCTTACTTAAACCCGTCACGGGATAGAGAATCAGTCACCGTAATAAACTATTCAATCCAGATTTTAAGCTCTTCTCCCTTTTTGCGCAAATTTATTCATGAAACAAGCTTCATGAACGTGCATGCCTCCATGTCACACGAGCAGAAAAAATTCATGAGTTTACCGCTGACTGGGTGACGGCCTGAACGAGATTTTTTGTTCTGAAGGCATCTATAATGCATAACCGTTACGAAAAGAAGAAGTGGCCAATAGTTTTCCACAGAGTCTACGAACCTAAGTAAAGTGATTACAAGGAAATAATTATGGCCTGAGGTATCAACGGCATAAATTGTATGAACAAACATTCTAGCTCACGATTATGCACATAGAAATACCAAAGCAGCAGTTTCTTAGTAATAATGCGTGATTTAATGATCAAATAACAACAAGTGGTGTAAGAACGTATTCGGGCCTGATCTGGAAATGTGGTCTGCAATGGCCACAAAGCGTTATCACCATCAAGATAAACTGGACTCCGTGAAACCCGGAAGACATGAAAATGCCTGCACTATAGCGCTGCAAAAGCCTTAAACAGAAATATAACAACGAGTGTTAATATATATTTAATAGTATATTAAATTAATTCAGATGCTGCCATACAATGAAACCATTTCAAGAATTCGCACAAATATACAATCTGTATAATACCTCTTCACCTTATTTCTACTGTTAGTAAAGATGGCCTACTTCAACGACGATTTCTTGTCAAGTAGTCGAAGTAGTCTCTGGTAAGAGTAAAGTCAAAGCGCATACGCGCAGAAACGCCAATCATTGGTCGTATTTCGTCAATAATTTACAGAGTTATCAAATATACAGTAATTTCACAATAGCAGCACAAAAAAATCACAGAATATTAGCACATGCATGCACAGTCTGATTATTAGGGTTTTCATGAATTACCCATGAAATAATTTACGAAAAGATTTACCGTGGGACACACACCGGCTTTATGCGTTTTTATCCATTCTCTTAGCTCTGATGTACCATCCTATAATAGTTGTCTTTTGGTTGTGCTGAGGTTGCAGCCTAGCATTCAAAAAACGTGGTGAATACTGTACAATGTACAGATTTACGAAATAGTGGAATTATGATTTAATGTTTTTATTTATTAACAACGATATGTTCATTTGTTTTGTATTTCATGTGTTTCCTTTCTTTAATGATGTCCCGGTCATCAAGCGTTTCCGTTTTGTTTTTCGAGCCCTGAAGAGCATTTATAAATAATTCAAAACGTTGGAAATAGGTGAATAAGATTTTTCAATGCATTGAAAAAAGCGTCAAAAACTACAGCTAAGAACATTATCTACACACAATATTGGGGAGAACAACCAATAATATAAGCACGTATATACAAGGTAAATGTTTCCTGTACGTAATATTGAGTTAAATATAGTATCAAATGTGACTTACCAAATTTTTTTGAGGCTGGACATTGATGGTAGCTCTGAAAAGGGGAATATATTTTCAAAAGGTTGGCAAGTACAAATAACAGCTATTATTTTCCAAGAACAGATAATTCAAAAAAAGTCTAAAAATGCAACATCAGAACATAAAAATTCTAACCCTCTGACTCTGGCATTGAGCTCCGTTTTTCTCGGGTAAGGATTTGTTACGGATATTGTAATTAAGGTCCAGAGCAATTTCCTTCATTGATTTTCTTCGCTCTCCTGGTTATATATAGCCTCATAATGATATTGTTTCAAAACACTACATCCAAAGAGAGATCCAATCTGAGTGCATTCTAATGAAGTCATTCTATTACAAAATAAAGTGATGTAATTTTTCACAAATATCAATTTCTGCCGCTTTAATTAATAATAAAAACTTTGATAACAATCTATTATAACTCCTACACGCAAAGGAGGTGTTTTAATTAACTTCTCTCGCTGAGGCTGAGACAAATTGAAATCTGCGGAAACATTTCTCAATGTCCATTTATAATCCAGAATACCAGATAGGCTTCATGTTTATTAAGATATTCTCACTCCCTCCCTCTTCCACTCTGACAAAGTGTGGCCGTAGTAACAGATACTCAGTGATTTGTTAAAGACAAATTCTCTTGTCTGTAAAACATTATTTCTCAAATAAATATTCGAAGGCGGCTAGTTTACGGCCGGCCGGCCTCCTTAGGCTTTGACACTTAATTTTTCTCTAAAATATTGTTCATTCGAAGTCTACATATTGTTCATCACAAATATCGTAATGGCAGCGCTTAAGCGCGAGAGGTATTCCAGGGGAGAGTTAATCGCCATTTGTGTGGAATTCGACTCATTGTTAGTGAGGGGCCTTTCAAGTTATTTGTAAGGCGATTTTTGAGATATTTTATCCCCCCTCCCCAGGAAGGTTCATCGTACCTTGCCTTGCAACGTACGATGAACCCTTCCTTTCCCAATATTACGAATGTTAACATAGATTTGATTAACGGTAAGCAAAGGTTAACTTTTCAATGAATATTGTTTCACACAATTTCACTCATAACACATATCGTGTGAGGAAATGATAGGTCTTGTTTTTTTTAATAAATATAAAAATAAATTTTGCAAAACGCCGGCCTATGAAGTAAATAAAAGCTATTATTTAAATAAACTAAGACCAATCGTCTCCTGGAAAATAAATATTATTAAAACAAGAAGTCGAGATATACCTAACATCCGAATTTCACCCACGTGTACACGGATCACAAGATATTAAAGGTGTAATTTGAACTCTGTGGCGAAGGAACCAATTTTTTCCGTCTTCTGACATAAAGCCGGGAGAGCAAAGATTAACTCAAGCTACTGGCGGACGCAGAAACTGGTCTACGACACAATTTAAAAATTTATTGGAAACTATAAAAACTATTTATTGCTATATTTTTCAGTGCTGAAATAATGTACAACCAGGAGATACTGAGATTACATCACGTAATATTCTTCGACATTAACAGCGCTCACCATGTAAAATATGAGAATGAATTTGTTTTTACCTTTAGCAAAAGAGATTGATCACTCAAATTCCCTGTCGGGACGCTGAGGGCATTTATGCTATACATAGTTGGACCTAGTTTCAGTAACAATGACTGCTTGTTTTATATCATAATTAAAATTTTAGAAAATCTTCATTAGGGTAAAGGATGTGTTGTTTGCAGTACCAAAAACTACGATTTATCGTACGAAGATATACTATATATCGTATAAAAAAGGGATGCAAAAATGGCCTATCGATTAAATAAAATTTTACACATAATGACCGTGGACCCCCATGCCGCGCTACGTAATACAATGTAAGAATAGTCCAACCCCCTCTCCCTAAAACGTCTTACGTAATACTTGAATGGCCCCTAAATTAAGTATTCTCTCCGAAATCGCGGGATTTAGGGTTTCCAATCCGGCATGGGAGACAACTCTTATTTCTCCGCTAAACCCTCGATTTATGCGCGTATCAGCACGTGAAAATTCAGCTCAGTTCAGCAATTACGTGTTCGTACCCATCCAACGCGTGCCAGTTTGAGCCTACCACCAAGGAAACGGAAGCGTTTCCCAACCACTCGCCTTTTGCGCCGGCATGTAAACAGACAATAAGCTCGAGTACACACAGTGATATGCCAACACTCAAACTAAACAGCATGAAGGAGAGAAATGTTGCCTCTGTAAAAAAAGACACTCACTGAAACAAGAGCAGCGGCCGTAATCGCTGGGGGGTCGCAGGAGGACTTGAAGGAGTTTCTCAGGCGACCCTCTTATCATTCCTCTCCTCAACGGGGTTTGTGAAAATAGGGAAAAGAAATGGAATAATATTTTCTTATTCTGCTTTAATGCATGAGAAACGTCACCCTTGAGAGGAAAGAATAAAACCTTTTACTTGCCTCTTTGACAAGGTAAATAATCTGATCCGTGAGTCGCTCAAGTATATACTATGGGCAAGAGGCGCCACTAACGTTTTCTACTCAACGTCAAGCTCGCACTGCGCACCAGATTCGAACTTGTGGAGAAGGCCGACGGAAGCGCACTGTCTTTTGTGCCCCCAACCACTTGACGACTTTTCTGTTGCATCAGCGGATAATCTAATATCGAATGATTGAATTTTCCGCGGCGCGTTCCTCTTTCCCCTACCCTTCCCCGATCCTACGATTCCGAGAAAAATAAATAAAAATGCGGCAGCCTCTCGAGGCATATATATTATTTCATCAAAATCATTCCTTTTACTGTTTGTTTACACGTTTCTTTTTTTAGTTTGCGCACGTGTCGCCACCAGGGTAACCCCAATTTTCTAAGAGTAAAATAATACCTCCGAACTCATTTTACATTTTTTCTAGAGTACTGCATTCCCTCCCGCGAGAATGGTTTTCTGCGGACGACGAAATAATGAAGACCACTTCAGTCTTGCAGCATTGGAGGGCTAAGGGGGGCTCCTGGAGCAGCTCGGGTAAAGAAGTTAATATAATGAGGCTCGCGCGAATTCCTCCCAGCCCAGTGAAGAAAGGAAAATACGAGGATGAAACGAAACTCTTTTTAATGTCAGGCGGCCAGAAGTGGGGGCTCTAAGGTTTCCTTCGTCTTGTTTCCCCTATAAATAAAAAAATAAAATAGACGGTGCATGAAAAAAATGTCCATTTTTTTCATTTTCGAAAATAAGATGCATCCAATGTGGAGGTTATCCCAGAAAAGTTGTAGAGCAATGTAATGTAAAATTCTGTGTTTTGAAGATTGCCATCAATTTACGCATGCTGAGATAAATTTGAAGATAAACCGCCAGATATCTTCTTAAATTATTTAAGATAGATCATAGGCCATGATTTCCAAGGCTAATTTTGATAATAGTGGGGTGAATGGTGTGAGAGGAAGGGGTTTGCAGAAATCCATTGGTGAATGTGGTTGAAAAGATATAAAACGAGAAATATTGTCTTAAGAGAGTCTTAAGAACAGAAGGACGTGCATGAAGCAATGCGCGAATGTAGCACACGCAAAGCAGATTTCCAGGTTAGGGCATCATGGAGAAAGTTATTTAAAGAGAGCCAGTTTCTAAAGCTGACAACGAGAATTAATCTCTTTTGACTGTCTACCCCGAAAGGGAACGATATGATGAGTGTGTATAAATAATCGTAAGAAATCTATAAATTAATCAATTTTTCTATAACTATGGCGTTTAAAATAATTACAAATATGGGTTGGCAAAAACTGGACTGATTTATAACGATTACGTTGCCTTCGTAGCAACTTATAAGAGAATGGGGACAGGATCAGGTAATGGGAAAATTATTTCTTCGGTGTAAAAGGCGAAGGAATTGATGGCAGGGACTCCGTGTAAGAAGGATGCTATGAAATGGCTGATAAAAAGAGTCTAATGCGGAATGTAGCGTAGAGCGTTGCGAAGACCTAGACTCTGTTGAAAGAGATTGAGAGTAGAATGGAGGCGCTAAATATATGGGTGTGGAGGAGAATATGAGCGCTATGGACAGAAGGAAAGACGAAAGAGGTGGTGTTCGCCAAGAAGAGAGAGGAAACTGCTGGAGGAGCTGAGGAGGAGGCAGAGTATGTTGATGCAGCAGGTGATAAAGGGCGAGGAGACTCTGAACAGCGCGATGGAGTGGAAGTTATTAGGCAAGCAGGGAAGGGGAAGAAGGAGCATAGGCTTTATGGACGGGATGAAGAGAGGTAGGATGAACGCTAAGATGGAGAAGGTAATTGCGTAATGAGATAGGCTCCAGCGGTTTCAAAAGTATACTATGATTGACTTTCCCTCCAAATAGAAGGAAAATAGGCTTTAAGTACTGAATGAAGGAAGGTAGGATGAACGCTAAGTTGAAGAAAGAAATCGTGTAAGGAAGTAGGTTCCAGTGATTTCAAAAGTTTAGTGTAAATAATTTCACCCGTGATTTACCTACCATAAGTGGTAGATTACCTCTAATGATAGAAATATTAATACGATATGGCCTGGTTTACTATAAAATTGTTTTGTTAACTTTAGGCGCTAGACAATGTAGCCTTTTCTCTAAGATAAGTTGACGTGAATAGTTGACGCAGGCATTCACAACAAAAGAGCGTATCCCCACCAGACATCATGCCAATAAAAAACTTGAAGTTTCACTGCAACTGTGCAAGAGAAAACACACACTGAATTCCAACTTTATGTTTAGTAACTTAAAAAATCTACTTTCAGTGATAACATCTGTCAGCTATTGAAAATAAATAAGGTAAAATAAATGTAGATTATTCGACGAGTACATTTTTAATGAACACGTTTTACCAATCATAGGTGCCAACTGCAGCGCCATTTCTATTGAATTTCCACATTTTTACTTTAATTATTGCAATAATTTGCTAATATTTAAAAAATATGGTAAAGTGCCGACAATCTTGCATTGAACACCGTTATTTCAAGTGTTTGCGTGTGTACGTAGCTCGCACAATATGACTGAGCGCGTATTTCTGATGGTTTCAATATTTCCACCAGTTATCGTTCCGCATAACTCCACCCTTTCACTTGTTTAATCTACGCTTTCTCAATATAACTCTGAATTATCTTTCCGCAAAGCTTCGCCCGTTCACTTGTTTATTTTACGGTTTCCCCCAAACCCACCCCACACCCACACCCAGGGCACGCATTATCTGACGCTCCCTAAAACCCCTCTCCAGTCCCCGCATCGACACATGCGGGTCCATCTCGACCCCGCCCACCCCCTTGGAAAAAGCAACACATCCTCACCAAAAGGGTGCACGTCCTTGGCCTCTTTCCCTTCTCTAATTCCCAACCAGCCCCAACCCCCCTCCCTCCTCCGCCACTCCACGTTACACTTGTTCCGCAAGCCCCATCCCCCCGGCACCTCCGTCTTTCTACTGCGCCACCCCCACCCCCCTACTTTTCCATTATCTCCTCTCCCTCTATCCTCTCCTCGACTTCCCCCACCCCATACACGCCCACCCTCACCAACCCCCCACACACACCGCCAACTCCCTCCCCTCGCAATTCTTCGTAGCAGTTCCGTAAGTGCCTTGAGGGCTTATACTTTTCTCTTTCGCCAACTTCGCCAAAGATATCCTAGCATCGCCCTCACCAACACCACGCCAACTTACACCTCCTTACACCCCCTTCATCTCACGCTCACCCCTTCCTGTCCGCCTGCTTGCCTCTCCCTCCCTCCCTCCTTCCCTCCCATCCCCTCCTTCCTCAACTCCCCTCTCTCCCTCCCGCCTCTCTCAGCCTTTCCTTCCCCACCAACTACACTCCTCACACGACGCTTCTGACATCACACACTCTCTCTTGCCCAGTCCTTCTTGACACTGCACTATCATCACAAATTATTTTTAATTAGCACTCAGTAGTGAGTAATCTGTGAATCACCGCCAGTAACTTTCTTACGGACTGGCATAACAACTTGTTTTATCATGAATAATATGCTTGAGGCAGTTTGAATAATGCAATATTTTATAATTCAAATTCACTCCCGAATGAAGTACATCATTATCCATCTTGGACGGTGCTACGTCTATTGACATCTCTCAGGTCGATGGGCACAGTCGTGCTTAATAAAACTAAGGATGATTTTACATGTGTTCGCTCTTGTCATCCAATTGAAGAAATATTAATATTTTAAAGGTTTCATGAACGATTGATTACGAGCAATATAGTAGATGTAAATCAGTGACAGATACAGTACAATCATCCGAAGCATTTACCAAACTATGATCAAAAACTGGCACGATCTCTCGGCTTGTTATAAACACCAATTTTTTATGAAAATAATGTGTAAATATATAGAGAGCTCGCGAAATTCTTTATTTCTGTATGGCTAGGGTTCAGTATACTATAAAAATGTTCATCACCTCGGAAGCAGCATGTATTAGTGGGATAATAGTTTCGTTTTTCGCCTGCTGAATTCATGTCGTGAGTGCAAAGTCATTTCACTATTTCCTAATCAGCGAAAAGTCATTTAATTCACCCTCGTTTTCTTGCTGAAAATTGCACTCAATTATGTATAAAATAAATCATCTCGGGATTTGTCAGTGGAAGTCTTTAATTTTCGTAAGAAGAGATTGTATTTACTTACACTTATTTTATCACTCCGACCTAGGTTTTAACGGGTAACCGTTAGCATCAACCTTGAAAATAACGGTTACCCGTTGAAACCTCGCAGAATCTAACAAAAGGTCTGGATAGATACTATTTCTTTTCCTACGAATCCAGTATGCTGAAAATCGCGCCGTGTAAATGGTATCGGTCGTATCCGATGAAATAATCTAATTCCATCATCAGTACTGACAACAGAAATAAGAACGATACTTATGGCCCCTCATACACGTTGCTTACTTAAGTGCTAAAATGGAACCGAATTCATTATAATAAAAATCATACCGTGTAAAAAGGCTACTATCATCACTGAAAAAGGCATCGTATTCGAATGTCACAACTGAAAATAGAAATAAGTTCGGTACTTAAGGACATTTTACACGATGCTTTCTTCAGAGCTAAGTATATGGAACCGAATTCAGTATGGTTAAGCTAGCACTGTGTAAAGGGTATTAATCATATTCGATGAAAGAATCAAACTCAATTATTAATAAAGAAAACTGAATTTATTACGATACCTATATTCCATCTGAGACTTGGATTCTACGACTAATAATAGGCACGTTTTTCGAGAGAATACCACTTGAATCTACCATTTTAAATCTAACGGCCTTTCGATGCCCCAATAACTATAGCAAACAATAACTTCAACAGAACTAGTTAACTGGAGCTTGTCTTGAATGTTTTGAAAACAATATAATGCATAGGCCGAAAAAATGTGGCTCACTTTATTTAGTTTGTGTGGATCAGAAAATTCACGGACAGCGCCACTGAATATAAAATTGTATAGTACTTCGTAAAATATGTTAGCATTATGTAAACACAAGATTCGAGGCATCGAATTCGAAATTGGATTCGAGTTTTTGACGCTGATTTCAGCATTGATTTCAATGCTGGGTTACGTATCGTCTAAAAAGCCTTAGCCTGGTCAAATATCATTGTCCACAGGATAAGCTTCTCTGCCATTTTTCATTAAACAATGCATATTGCAAACAAATTCTCACGCGGTAATTATTTTCTCGCGTCCCCACGATATGAGGAGGACATTTAAAGTTGCATCCAAATCCTTCATTCAGGTACACATACGCCTAAAAAGTAACCTGCATACACTATACACCAACAAATCAACCTAAAATCTTTGTTGACGAAATATTAAAAACTGAATCGTAGTGACAAATATTAGATGAATCCTAACTTTTATGAACACAAATTACGATAAATGGCAGGGGAAAATTGCATTATTCTTACTCGTTGTTTTCCGTTATGGTGTCGAAAAAAATACAATTGCAGCTCTGGTCGTAGACGGCGACAGCATATGGGAAAAAACGGCGGTTTAATAAATTGACACCCGATGAATTTGGACATCCTTCAAGGTAGTTTACCCTAATAGTAGGGAAAATGTAAGCATTAAGATGCCAGATTCGGACTCACCTGATGAGATCTTCAAAATGGCGTTTATTGGCTACCATGAAGTTACTTAATTTCTTCCTTACTCCACGGTGTTAACGCACTTTCACCGTATCGATGCTCACTCAGTCAAGGTAAACTTATCCCTGACGTCAAGTAAAGAATAATAGACAAATTTGGAAAATGAAACAACATTATATATTTGCAAATAGTTCGATTATATTTCAAAGGGTAGTTCTCGCTTTCCCTCCTCAAATCTGATCAGTAGTAGTAAAGAAAAAATAAAAGTGATCGTAAATTTGGATTCACAGACGGCTGTGAACAAGATGTGGTGCAGTTCCTTGGGTTGCAGAGCGGTCGATTTTTTTTACTATTGGGGCAAAGTTATTCTCTCAGTGTAAGTCTTTCATACCTGAATGTCAGAAATATGCACCGTTATAGCAATAAAACATGAAATCACAGTATAAACAAGTAAAGCCCTTGATATACGCATTGTTACGTAAAACTATAGGTTATGGTGTCAATCAGGTCAATCAGTTTTTTCTTTAAATGAAAATATTTTCCCTAGTTTACAAATAAAAAGGAAATATTTTGTATTAAAATTCACGTATACGAAATTTAAATACAGATACACCATGGTGTTTGTGAAACAAAGGCATGTATTCTGGAAAACATTTTAATGTGTAAAATATTTAGCAATTTAATTTAGCTAAAGCATTCACTCAATATCCGTTCCTGATGACTCTTTTACTCCACTACCACTCCACTTGTTATTAGTGAGTTCAACGTTGCATTGAAGAGTTGACTACACTTTTCACGCCGCAAGATGCAAGCTGCGATGTAAGAAAAAGATTTCAGAGAAACTTAACGCCGCGGGACATGAACTTAAGCACTTTGCGCCACTGCCAGCAACATTTCCTGCTGCTGCTTCCCTTGCACAACCATTTCCTCCCTTCTGAGACACACACTCCCTTTGAACATCTTGTTTTTTTTCTAACCAACCATCATCCGCCTCGCAAATGCACCTCACATTAATTAATATAAATACTTTTATTCACGTGGCACGAAGTGTTTTGATGACATGATCCGTGAAGGAAATTCATTACGGCCTCCGCTCCTTTCATATGCAATGAGCTTTTTGTAACGTTTTTGCGCGGCACTCCTCGGCTATACTCACTCCGTGTGCGAATGGACCCGATTGAAGTTTCTACCCGAAGAAGTACTTCGGAACCCATCAACGTTTCCAATATTGAGGACGATTGACAAAAGTTTCAGCGATCTGGTGACTTTCTTTCGGTATTATTCAGTCGACACATTTCTTTGTGGACAACAGTTTTGATTCGTAAAAATATACGTATTTTTTCCCGATACGCTGGAGTTTCGATCAATGAAAAAATATTCTCCCCTTGGCTGCCAAAAAACCGCTGCGTTTTCTCGGGGTGACATTATCCTTTTACCCTCTTCAAGGGTATTATCATGCATTCAATGATAAGGTTGGAGTTAATATATTTCATATATTTCTCGGAGAAAGATGTGAAGCTTGCGATTCAGGGACAATGCTAAAAATAATAATATCTAGTAAAGAGTTCCATTCGAAGCATGTAAATATTTCCCCAAAGGGATCATTTCTCGTTCAAATGAAAGTCACTTTGATTTTTGCTTCAGCACGAGATATCTCGTTGTTATTCAAAGAACTGCAGACTTAGCTGCGTTAGTAACTTTAAGGAAGTCACCCGCAGAGAAGAGTGGTACACAAACGAGATAAATTCGCGTAGAAAAAAAACTCATTCTCCTGGACTAGAATTCAAATATTATATCTGCTGATAAAATATAATTTGCTAAAGCAAAGAGAGTGGATTCAGGGGATCTGGGTACGAATTCATTACAGGAGAATATATTTTTATGAGTAGTAATTTCACACATTCGTTGCTTGGTTGCTAGTTGGCTATCACACAACCCATTACTCTTTTATCCAAATCTATGTTTTGAGGCTACCAATAATCCAGAAAAGAGACTACAATCGCCAAACGAAGAGACGAAGACAGTTGAATTACGCGAAAATCATTGTCATTTATATACCGATCAATTCTAAGATTGGTTTCCTGCAGCCCTCCATCCTTCTCTATTTGATACTAGTGAAATTAATTCTATGGCAAATAAATAAAAGTAATTCCATCTTGATTCAGTCTAGAGGAATAGTTATGAGAAATGAATACTTACTCAGCGGCGCGTTTCCCTGTGAACTGTAATTTTGATTTGTACACTTTTTCCCCGATTCGCAGGTCAACGATTAATGAAAACATTCTCCTCCGAACACCAATGCGCTGCCGCAATCTTCCAGGGTAAAAATACACTCGTTATTCTTCAAGGATTCTTTCATACATTTGATAGAGAGGAAATTGATTTTTTTTTATTTTTCTCAAAGAAAAATATGGATCTGGCGCTACAAGCGCAACCACAGAAATAAAACTGTTGTCAGTTGACGCGTTGTAATAATTCTTAGCAGGCTACTTCCTTTATCAAATATAAGCAATTGCGCTGCTGTAACAAACGGTTGTTCTTTAAAAACTAAGGACCTTACCCTAAAATAATTGATTTTTAAATTCAGAAATAACTGCAAGAAAAAGTTCACTTGCATCAAGAATTGACTCAAAAACGCTAGTGCAGTGCGCAAAACACCAAAACGTTCAGGACTCCTCATCGTTTCTGATCGATTAACTCCAAATAAAATCAAGCGGACTAAATATTAACGGTGAATCAGAAATCCTAGGTAGTATACGATCGGCTCACTGACCAGGCAGGGCAAAGAAAGGCTGAATTCACAGTCAAGGCGAACTATTTCTTCGGGCAATTGGCAATACGTACAATTGGTTGCTACTTTTAGTTAAATAGGTGGCTCTAAATCTATGATTCATGGAACTACTGTCACTGCAAAGTTCTGAAACTCTGAAACTGAGTTTGATAGAGAGGAACGCTGTGGTGAAATAGGCATAAATATCCTTTAAACATCGAGGAGATGAAATTCGCCTAAAAAACTCACTTCACTTGACCGGGATACAAACCTGGATCTCCCAATTTCCGCGCAGGTGTGATATCAGGTTACACCACCAAGTCATCTTAATTCATGGTGAATTTCGGTGAGGTTTATGCGAGCTAGGTGTTCTCGTGCCAAGTCCACATTGTGACACAGGATACATGGTCGCGGATGATATGCCACTGTCACGGAGGATAAACCCAACATTGTCGCTTTAGAGCAACTTTGACCATTTTCCGCTAACAGCAAAAATTCGCAAGTGATGTGGTACGCAATCACGCGCACGGATGCAAAGATATACACCGAGTTGATGATATGCGCTTTGAAAAATTCAATTACATCCGAGTTCCAATCCCGGTCAAGCCAAATTGTTTTTCATGGTGAATTACAAACCCTCGGTGTATACCTTTGCACCTGTGCGCGCGAATGCCTACCACATCATTTGTAAATTTTCGCAGTAATTTATGAATGTCCTCTAAAAACCATTCAAGAGATTATTATTTCCTCAGAAATATGTCGCTAGCTAGGGAACTGGGAAGTGAAAGACAGCTAGCGACGCAGTCAAAAATCAAGGCAAGGCAGGATGAATGCTTTAATTTTTTGTGAGAATGGGATAAAGCCTTCATCCTGCACCCCTTGCTTCATTTTATTTTTCACTTTTACGCCCCGAGGGAGATAATATCGCCATACTGCCCCTACTCTCTAAGGGATGCCTCCTTGCTTCTCTTCCTTTTTTTGAACGGCGGGGGGAATGAAGGGAAACTTGGCGCGTCCCTTTTTTAAACGCTAATTGGTAGAACCTTGCGGCGAATTAATGGCGGACCTTGAGGATGCAAGACCCCCCCCCCGTTCCAGAAATGCGGCTTCCGTGACGTGAAATATCCACTTCACCTCCATTACCCCTTGAGTAGGGGTAACGGCAAAAAGGGATCGAAATGGGATAAAAAAGGGATAAATTCCGTCCAAGATAATAGAGCAGTTGAGCGTTCCAACCTACGACCAATAGTGTACAGGCGTGTAAAGCCTTCCGGTGATGCAAACATGACGTAGTCCCGACGCCATCATGGATGAGTAACAGTCGACGTTATTTTTAACAAATGATTTCAGTGTAATGTTGTTCGATATTAAACGTCAATTATTTCATTTTGAAACATTTATGAACTAGCTTATGAAAATTTGAAAAATGGATATTAGCAGAGACGATTTAAAATCCCAGTTACACCATTGTGCACGGTACATCAAAACATGAAAGCAGCGTCATCATGGCGGCTAAAATACGCTCAATAGCTTACGACAACATTAGCCAATATTTTTTAATATCACAATTTGATGAAACATACTGATTCGGCTAGGAAAGTAATGAAAAGTAAACAATTTTTTCACAGTGAAGTGATGTAAACAAAGACCATCAAATTGAATTCTTCGGTCATGTGATACGTTACCCAGACGGCATTCAACGTGTTTACTGATTGGCTGCAGTTCTGTCAACTGTTCTATTATCTTGGACGGACTCTAGATCCACGGATGTTTTCTCTCATGAGCATTTCCCTGACTTCCTTCCCCGTGCCACCCCTCATTTCACCCGTCCGTTACCTCTCCCCTCTGATGGCTTCGAAGGCAGGGGGAGAGAGAGAGAGAGGTAGAACATTTTGAAATTTGGCAGAGCGAGAAATACGTTTTGGTTTTAATAAAAAACGTCCGTCACGAGGACGATTTCGCTCCGCGGTGCAAAGATTATTATGGCCCACGCTCATCCGGGCATTAAGCCAACGGCTCCGAAGGAACGCGGAAACAAAAGCATCATGACGGCGGGGGGAGAAGGGGGGGGGGGGAAAGGAGTAAAAAGATGACGACGCTGGAGGCGTGCTCGGACCGGAGCCGTTCATTTGTCTTCTTTTGTTCACCACTACGCTATATCCCACCCCGCCGCCGGAAAAAATACCAAAATAATATAAATAATAATGAAAAGCAGTAACCGTTAGCCTCGCCTACCCAAACGTTTCCTTCTTCTATTTGCAGATGGCCCACCTTACCCCTAAAGGTAGTTTGAGCACGTTGTTTACAAAATCATAATAGAGACCATTTCCAAACTGAAGCAGCAGTAAGAAGCATGAAGTAAATATTGTGAAACTAATGACGCAAACACTTTGTTTTTAATTGCTGAAATTCTCAGTAAATTTACTAAATATACATAATGCTTCAAATTGGCTCATTTTTTCACGCTGTACGCTGAAAACACCATCCGATCCGATGATTTTTTGGTGATTCTGTAAAAATTACTGCGGAGAGTAGTTGATTAATTTTTTAATATATTAGAGAAAGTATGCAAGCAGCACACTGTTTCATTTCTGACGAGATCAGAGCGTTAGAAATTCCTCATTTATTAAATTAAGTTTCTGTGTAGTGCATACCTGTACCAATTTCCAAGTGAAATAGCTGGAATGTTTTTGGCAAATATCTCGAAAAGTATAATAGCCAGTGTCTGATATTTTTATCATTATAAATATGAGGTCTTTTTCTTTAAAAAGTGACCAAAATCATCGAATTATATGTGAAAATATATATCTCACTCATACCACGTAAAATCTTCCGAGCCACCGTCTAATCGCCTTTCGCACATCTACAGCCATAATGTGATGGCATTTATTTTTCCCATCTCCCAGGAGCCCACACCGAAAAATGAAATAAAATTCATACCTAAAATAAGTAACCATTGGCCACACCAGCCAAATCCTTTCACTCCCCAATTTGCAGATGGCCCACTTAACCCCTCTAATCTACCAAACCACCCTTTAACCGCCTTGAGCATTTCAATATCTATGAACGTGGGGCATTAATTTTTCCCAGTTAATGTACATCCCCTACCCTCCTACCGAAAAACAAAATACCGAAATGGAATTATCGTTGAGCACGTCAACCCAAACCTTACCCACCCCTATTTGTATATGACCCACCTTACTCAACAAAATGTACCGAACCACCCTCTAAACGCTGTGCACGCATTTCAACACCTATAATGGGGTGGTATTCATATTTCACAGTTACTGTACATCTCCCCCTTAACTGAAAAAAATTCTGAAAGAAATTAACCATTGGACATTCCAATCGAAACCATTCCCTACCCTATTTGTACATAGCCCACCTTACCCCTAGAATCCACCGAAACGCCCTCCAAACGCCTTCCTTATTTCAACATCTATAAAGGGGTGGCATTTATTTTTCCCTGTTACTTCTCTCTCCCCCTTTACCGAAAAAAAATTATCAGAAGGGAGTAACTGTTGGCCACACTAGCCCAGTCCTTTCCCTCTACTATGAATTTGCAATACGGCCCATCACTACCATACACGTCTTACCTCAATACCAACCATCTCTCTCAAAAACGCTTGCCCCATTTCACAACCTCTATAAAGGGGTGGTGGCATTTATTTTTTTCAACTTCTGTACATCTCGCCCATCCCTCCTACGAGTCATGAGTCAAATTTTTGACGTTCAGTCGAGCGTTTTTTTCTCTCCCGTCTTCTGCATCGAGGTGAAAAAGGTTTCTTTCTTTATTTCTCTCTCTCTCTCTCTTTCTCGTCTTTAAGAAAAATAAACATACATAAATACGTACACATGTATTCTTCTTGAATTTCTTCAGGCCTGCACCTGACGGGGGATGATATATATTTTTTCTTCTCTTCCCGGGTTTTCCTTCTCGCGACATTCGTTCGAGAACGTTATTCGTTCGAGGGAATATGCAACTTTATTTTATGCATTCCTTAACCGACGGAGCGCCCCCATTTTCCCCCAGAGTGAGTGAGTGAGATGGCGTGACCGATACATGTGGTGACGGCCGAGGATTCCGAAGCAGCACTCTGCATAAGGGATGTAGGCATGCGGAGATGCAATCGCCGTGAGCATATGCGAACCAGTAGGAAGAGCACCCATCACTTTACACTTTTGATTTATGTCAAGCTAAAATGTAAGCTTCTAGGCATCTAATGCATAATAAGACAGTTATCTACGATATCAAAGAGCATGAAATCAATTTCGAGTAACATATAAATAATTGGTTTAAAAAATTAATTCTTTATAGAGCGTTTAACAAAAATATTTTAGCACAGATGTATCCATGGAGGGCAATACAATGTTTGATTAACTCGATATCCTCACGCTTAACATGGTAAAAATTCATTATTACTTAAACAATGTAACAATTAGTGTCGTAAACTAATCGCTTTACATTAAACGTTTATGAAAATACTAGCAGAAAGCACCCGTTGAAATTCAACGAGGGGAATAAAGTACTAATCATAAGGTATAGGATAAAAATAACATCCTCTCTATTTGTTGTTCGAAGCGTATAAGGTAAAAATTTTGATTTCACAGTTATTTTACATCTCCCCCCTTAACCGAAAAAAATTCTGAAAGAAATTAACCATTGGCCAGCCATTAAGGAGGTTCCGCCGCGACTGTGTGAGTCAAAACAAATACTAAATTCCACATTTTTGATATTTTGTTGAAAAAATCCTGCCCTCGCTGATGAAATTCGTTACCTACAGAAAACCAAAAGTGAAGTAGAAAAAATACAGATTATTCCACGAATGTATTTTAAATTAGCACTTTTTTCCAGCCATTGGAGCCGACTGCAGCGCCATTTCCTACGAATTACCGCATTTTGACTTCAATTGCGGCAGTAATTCCCTAATAACTAAAATAATAAGGTGGAAATATGCCTATATATTATTTTTATTCGATTTCTCTGGATTATTTCCTTCATATAAATAGTTTTCCGCGAAAATGGCATTTATATTTTATGGAAAAATACTATTTATCCTCGTAATTCTCTCGTTCCCCCATTGAACACAATGTAATTTCAAGTTCAATTATAGAATAAAATAGCGTGGAAAGGATTTATTTTGTTGTTCATATCAGATAGAGGACAAGGTTTTTTACAAGTAGACAGAATATGAATAAAATGACATTTAAGTCATTGTACGGTGGAACCATATTAACCCTAACTGCACAGCATTTTTGTCGTGCATTGGATACAGCACTGTTAAAGACCGCCCGCCATCTTAGTACTTGAGCTAGCCGCAAGTGGCGCAGGTAGCTCGTATTCGAAATGAATGCTATTCTGCAAGAACTTTATATAATTAATGCAGAAATGCCCGTTCTCTCCAACAGAGATAAAAGTGAAAAGAAAACATAGTAGTTCTATTCAAACATTAGATAAACTGGCTTCTCAATTATCATCTCAGTTTTTTTAAGAAGATGAAATTGCCCGTTTTGCCTCTTAACGATACATAGTATGAAGCAATTTTACTGAAATTGTTTATTCCTAAAACAGTAAAACTAAAAAAGTACCTATACCAGTTTTGCAATGGAGGACGTGGGGAAGATCGCCATAAACTTCGAGCATATATTCCCTCAAGTGATTTAGAACGAGATTTCCAGTACCATAGAGACCATATTCGAATTTTTATTTAAAATACGCATCATGTACCCACGCGCAAAATTTCAAGATAAACGGCTCATTACTGCATTCGTTCCGGAGATAAATAGAAAGGAATGATTTGGGGATTTAGAGCCAATCGGAACCCCAACCATCCCACTTAAGCTCCAGGACGGTATTAAGGTGTAATAGGTTAAATACGTAGATCTCCAGCAGTGTGCACAATTCTACGTTGTAATCTATGTACTACGCATAGCGATGGGCTCTTATTATAAGAATCAATGTGACGTGCTAAATGCAGATATTACGTAAAAGCCGTTAAGTGCACATGGAGAAGTTGGGGAGCAAAATACCCCAAATAAAATCTCACGAACATTTGCTAATACTGATCATAATACATTTGCAATTGATGTAATTGTAAGCCATAACTTGTCCGGGCGAAATTTCCCGATCCCATTGCTCAGGTTGCCAATAAATTATGCTATTGCTGAAATCGGAGAAAAATTGATAATTTTGGAATATAAAACGTAAATGTAAGTAAACACGAATGGTATAACAAAATCTATTGCAAGAATTAAATACTTAATTCTTTCATCCATACGATAATGAATATTCCAACCCCATATCTTCATTGGAAGTTTTTTTTAAGCAGTAAAAGAAACCTCTGCACTAATTCTGCTGCTTTTCTAATGGAAATTAATAACAGGGGCACATTTGGGGGCCTCTGGGGCCCTGAGCCTTTTTTATATAGTCTATAGCACTTTCTAGTGCGTACGCTAGAATCCTACAAAATTTCGGCACAATCGGTGAAGTAGTTTATAGGAGATGCGTAATGAATACACAGGCAGACACCAATCCATTTTTATACATTAGTAGGATAAAGATATAAAACTTGTTTATTTGTTTGATGCTTTCTATTCAATTAAACTGATAAATAAACCTAAAGTGAACAATACAATGTTATTATCCTGTTTCATTGCATTTTTAAAATATTTATTCCACCGTTAATTTAAGTCTACCGTCAGATATATAATATAGCATTATTGCTAAATATTTTGAATATATGTCATGTGAGTCTGAATCCACTGGACATTTATGAGAACGTTTATGCGTGCAACCTCAATATAGAATGATGTTCTCTCCGTATTTATTGAGTTCATTTATTTGTGCAGCTCATTCGATATTTACCCTAAGCCTCTTTCTCGTTGTATCACTTATTGCATTATATTTTTGATAAAATGCGAAAAATAAACTTAAAATGGCGATGATGAATTCAGAATGAAACTAATTTATATGCTTACACAACACATCCTTAGGAGCCGATTCAGCACCTGGTTCCCAAAGCTTCATTTAAATTGCAGTCCTTGAGAATCGTTTAAACTGAGTTCTGCAATGAGAATGTAGCTGCCCAAGCACTTCAAATCCCTAAACTCAAGACTCCGCAGGCAGCGTGATAAAGAAACTTCATTTTCACATGTAAGATTATTAGAAAACCCTATTCTGTAGGAGCTGACATTCACCTATGCAAACATTTTTAACACGAAAGAAACGCCATACATATGGAGTAAATTTGTAGTTTCAAAAATCTGCATTAAAGTTTTGACCAGGAGAAAAATATTCAAATCTCACTCAAATTGAATTTTCTAATTTTCTTGGAATGCTTTCGACCACCCTACATTCATGTTTGAATATGGAACTTGTGACAATTTCTGAAGATATTTCATAAAAGCAAAATATGTTGAAAATAAACTTTTGTAGAATGCAAGCATTGTTGCTTTGATCCATACAAAACCACTCCATCTCATTTGCTACAAATAAAATTCAATCCGTGGGATAAATTACTACTTATCTCATGCACGAAGACTTTAATGAATTAATTTTAGTAAATTGTAGTTAAACTACTAACGAAGATTTCAAAAGCGCAGGTATGGGTGAATGAACGATTCGTCTCTCCAAGCTCGCGTTGCCAAGTTATGAGGGGGGAGGCGAGGTCATTGACAAAGGAAGGGTATTGTATTAACCCTAATACGGGCAAGCTACTTTTGTGACTTAGCCGGGCAAGGTGTCTAGTCGACTCTTTTAATCTATTTTTTGGTTTACAGGATTTCACAATGATAATTTTTAATTTTCACATAACCTTGGTATTTATTGTATACTCAAGTAATACAGTACACCAAATATTATTCTTATGGTGAAAAAAAACTTTAACATTTTACATTATTTTTTTACATTTGATACAAACAGCACTTTTTCTGCTGTGTTCACCACAAACATGCCTACGACATTTATGACAAGACTGTTTTTGCATCCTACTTCTATCTGCTGGGTATATGAATCGTCTCTTTTTTTCCTAGACACTTCACTGGCGGTATCTGGTTCTACCTCGTCATGAAAAACGGCAATTTCTGCTTGTGTCGGTCGCTGAAGACCTAGCAATGATCGAGATTGTATTTGCGCTTTTAAAAGAACCTCAGCAAGGCTAAAGATGAATTTTCGCCCCTTATTTAGCTTATTCTCATTCCAGTTTGAGTTTAGTGAGCACCACACCACCACGTATACCGCAACTCTGCAAATATCTTACCCATTCATAAGATATGCGAATGGTCAGAGATTGGTTTTCCTCTTGCACGTACACTCGTGAGCGAGTTGGTCTAAGGAGTCAACTCCTCCCTTAGTTTGGTTATAGTAAGTTATTATTTTTGGTTTACCACTCTCACTAATTTCACCATAATGGTGCATTTTGGAGAAAAGTATTACACTCCTTTTTTTTCTGGACAAACAGACTAATGTGACATCCTCTCTAAAACCGAACTAATGTGACATCCTCTCTAAAACCGAACCTTCCGGTTTAGATTTATTTGGATGAAACGCAAAGGGGAAAATTATTTTCTCTCTTTCTTACTGTTCCCACTACCGTCAGTCCATTTGAGAGCAGTGTTTGTGCTAAGTCTAAATCTGTAAAATAACTGTCGCAAGTTACAATGCGATTGCTCCCCTTGAAATTTTCCGTGAGTGACAGAACAAAAGACGAGGCTAGGTTATGAGTTCTTTTATCATCTTTACCCAAGTAGGGTATTCCATATATGGGATAAATGTTCTTGACTTGCATATCCACCAAATGTTTATACCGTATTTGTCAGGCTTCGACGGTATTTCCTGTCTGAAAGGACACCTCCCTCTAAATGGCACTAATTGCACATCGGCAGTAAGATTCTCTCCTGGAACATAATATTTTTTAGGTTGTAATTTATTTCACTCCATGCGTCAAGAATAGGAGCCAATTTATCATTTTTTTCTGCACTAAGCACAAATTAGTTTATCATTAAAACGCAGGAATCGTAAAAAAATTTGAACCTTTTTATCCCCATTGTAAACCGGAAAATTGGTGGTCCGTAAAATTTTTCCCCTTGAGATTCGTAATGAGAGAAATTTGATTTGAAGTGACCAGAAGTGAGTTAAAGTCCAAAGAAAGCATAAACCTCCTACCTGTTGCAATATTTCTGTAGATTCGCGTCCCTCTGTTCAGAAATGTTACAGACGCGTTCCATCTCCATATTGATATATTTCACAATAGTACCTAAAGTATAGGCTTTTATGAAGAGACAATGATTCTGTTGGGTTTTCTACTTTCAATTTAGGGGAAGTAAAAACCTGCCCACGGACCATTTGATAATATTATGCGCTCGGACGCGTGCAGTGCGGGAAGGAATGGATGACCAAGTAGTTCCTTCCTAACTCACATTCTCTTCTCCAACTGGGAACTCTTCATCAGTGTTTGTCCCTTCTTGACTATCGGTTTCCTCTGATGCCTCACTTTCATGGTTGCTCTCGGAGTCTGAATGTTCATTGTACGTATCAAAGGCACCATTGTCTTCTTCATCTAAAGAATTTTCTAAAATTCTTCTTATTTCTTTTTCGCTAATGCATAGCATAATGTGGAACCCGATATAGATGTAAAGCAAAGATATGGACAGAGGAAAAGCAAGAAACATCATGAGCCTCACCGACTCACCTTGCCCGGATTTGTTGCAATTCATGAAAATAATTTATTTCCTAAGTTTTTTTAAGACTGAATTAAATTTGAATGAATACAATTTATAGATGATAAAAAATTAGAATGAGCCAAAATTTCACGCAAAGCTACCATTTCAATTGTAAAAGAAAATGAAAAAAATGTGAAGAGATAAGTCCGAGAGACTCACCTTGTCCGTATTAGGGCTAAGGAGGTCGGATCTTTCTTTATGAACAGATTTGCGTGAATCTTTGCCAACGTGTTCTCATTAGTGATATCCATAGATGAAAGTGAAAATAATTGCATCCTATCGACTTGGAGTTTTGGAAACTCCATGTTATTCTAACACGTAGTCTTCCTGAATAACTGCTTATGAAAATAGTCGGTCCGTGGATTAACGATTTAAATTTTCTTATCAATTGAGAGAAACAGTAATTTATTAAGATAATCGCAAACAATTAAAAATATAATTGCGTATGACCTAAATTTCGTAATAATTCGATATAATATGTACAGATTTTCTTCTCAAAGCGAATTAATACATTTCTTATGATTATAATAGTTGCTAACAAATATCAACGTGTCATGCCGAGTCCAATATTAGAAAACAACATATTTCATTATAATTTGGCCTAAATTTAAAATACCGCACCGAAAACTGTAGTCGTAACATGCTTTGATTAAGGAAAAAACTTTAAAATATAATTATTGGATCATTTCCATTACTGCCTGTACAGTGAATTCCAACGCATAAATTGATGCATTTAAATGAAAATTTGGTCCAAGGATTTTATTCGGCTTGCTTAAAACTTTATTAATATATGCACTCATTGAAACACGATTACCACTCCAGCCACCTTAACACTCTCCCTTCCCATCCTGGGTACCACCCTCGGTTGTACTCTCGGTAGACACACAATTTAGCTCGGTAGACACCAAATATCCTTATCCTAATCGCTGCAGAATGACCGTCACATGGCGGTAATCATTGTATGGTACATTCTCTTTCATTTAATAATTATAATGTATGTGGAAGGGATAATCTGTGCATAACCAGTCAGAATAATCTTCCTGAATAACCGCTTACGAAAATAATCGGCCCGTGAGTAAAAAAATCAAAACTTTCCCATTAATCGGGAAAAATAGTCACTTATTGTGATAATCACAAAAATATTCGCGCATCTCTGGTAAAGTACCATTGAATTATATTTAACCGAAATAATGAAAGAAAAATATAAGTAAATTTTAATGTGAAAGTGAAAGAGTTCTTTTCATACTCTGTGAGGAAGGGAGACGAACGAAGATTGGAGAATTTTAAGAAATGATTATAGAAAATTACATGAATAGAATAAGCAACATAGAAAAGTAGACGACCGGAAAAGCCCCATGTGACTAAAATGAGGTAGAATAAAACTGGAAAGGCCACCTAATCATGCAACAAAAGGATGCAAAATGCCACGATCGAAAACAGATAAATGGTTAAATAGAGAATAAGAAGAAAAAAAGCACTTCGGAAAAGCATCATATGAATAAAAGAACAATAGCAATTAAGAACAGCAATGACCTAGAGAAAACGGTATACAAGTTGACCTTAAATACCATCAACAACGTGTATGGCTGGTAAAATGTTTCCTGTGAAAAGCTCTCCAAAAATGCATCAATATTTTATCCGTTGAGAGAAATACTTAGTTATGTTAGCCAGTTTTTTTGCTAAATTTTAGTTAGGTGCGCAGAGGTATTCCTCTACGGGCATTATGTCTGAAGAATGAGTTGTGTACGATTGACATAAGTATTTTTTCCACTAGAAAACAGCACATAGGGTTTAATTTGTATTTATTTCTCTCTTAAAATTGACACATTGACTTACTTGCTCTCAACGCCATATTTGGTAACTACCTTCGTTGATGACGGAAGGTCTGAAATAACCCCGTCGCTAAATTGCGCAACTCAGTACGTGAGGCTGTGTCAATCATGACACTGTCATGGGTGTTATTAAGTCAGCTTCAACGTATGTTTGACATCAAAATACCTCCGTGTGAAATAATAAACCTCAAGCTTTAATGCAAGGAGTTCACAATTGCTATGAACTAATTTAAAACTAAAGAGATGTTTTGCATTCCAGTTTGATTTTAAGTAAGTCAATATAATTGAAAAAAGATACTTGTCAGTCATTCGACACAACCTGATAGGAAACTGGCAGCCATAACCCCAAATTTAAAGTTTGAAAGAACGTGATCCTTCTTAATGAGGGTTGACCCTTCTTCTTAATGAGTTTTGAGCAGGGAAAATGTTTCTCTGCGGGGCACAAAATCGACGCAAACCGACCCTTTCAACATCTAGAGGATAAAAAATTTCGGTCTGACCCTCACTACGTACCCAAAACGATTATTAACGACTCTCGTGCACAAAAATGACCACACACAGACCTCTATCTGACCCCCAAAAAGGTAGAAGTGGACAGGTGGGCGATTAGAGGAACGGATATGGTACCGCCACGTATTTCTGATTTTACAAGACCCAAAGGAGATACTTTCACTCAATTCCATCGATTTCATTGCCGAAATATGTAACATTTCAAGTAGTTTAACTTGGCGACTTAATTATGTTTAATCCAGTCCTGTAAAAATTCCAACTCATGTGAATAGATTTGTTTAAATTCTCAGAATAAAATAATATGTTAAATATTCGTGGAAATACGACTTGGTGAGAGGTTTTCTCAATCGCGGAATACGATTATTCACTAATTTTCGGGGGACTATGCTCCACAAACCAATGATTAAATACTATTAAAAGCTTAAAAATGAAAAACTAATTCTCACTTAGACATCCGAAAGTCATAAATAGTTTATGTATTTTTAATAATTCTGGAAAAAAATAATCAATAATAGACGCTGGCCTAAGTCAGTGGTTTTGATCGCTGGTTAATGCTATAAATAACTTCTAAATATTCTAGACCTTAAAGCCGAGAGACTTGTAGCTTCAAAATCCGCTGTACGTGAACAGAGAATGTATTGCGATGATATGGGTGTTTAGTTTTGTTGAAGGGATTAATTTGAAATAAATTACTTAGAAACTAAGTCAGTTATTTAAAACACCCGTCAATTATTTTAATCTGCAACACAAAAATTCCAAACCTCAGCAACGCTCAAGTTCACGAAAATTAATCTCCAATAGTATAAGAATTAAAATTTTACTTCGCAATTTTACACAGATTTATTTGTATAAACAGCCGGTTTTGTAACAGAGTTACACATTCAGGTATAAGCCTAAAGCCACCTAAAGATGTAATTTGTTACGACATCTGTACCAAATAGCAAAGTGAAATTTTTACTGCTATATAATAATAATAAATAAGTTTTATTGGCTCTAGGAGCATATCCTTTGGAGCCTATGTAAGTACATAAACACTCGGACAGAGAAAGTACTACATTAAAATAAATCATAGAACACACTGTATGATGAACAAAGATAACAAAATCATAAAACACTCGGTATAATAATAATGAACTGAAAAACAAAGATTACAAATTCTTATGTAAATTCATATATCAAATTTCATCAAAGACAAATGAAAACAAACATTAATATAAAGATTTCCAAAATTACGCAGTAATCTCTTTTTTAAACTCTCAACTTCACAATAGTAATTTTCAACATATATAATTTTTAGTGATTTGTATAATAAAGCAATCCCATAAAGTAGAGCCTGAGACGGTCTTATAATATCATATTACTTGGTACAATACGAACGAAAAGGGGTCAATGTCACTCATGGGGTTATAGAGGTTAAAAAATAAAAATAAATAGAAGAACAATCGCGTGCGGAAGATGACGCGCGGGCTTGCCAAACCGTTGGCCATCAGAAACTTTTAATACATACAAATGAACGCATGAGAAAAGCTTGTAGCGGCGGAGGCACGCGCAAAAACGTTTCCTCTGATGATAAACGCGTGAAAACGCGTTAGAGAAAATGTTGAGTGCAAGACTGGCCTCTTTTATATGAAAAGTAACTCTTCCAGCCATAAAATTCCAAGATGACGATGGCAATTTTTGAAAAACGTTGGTAAAAATAACTGAGTAATGACGTTGCAAAAGCATGGAGAGTCTTGGAAGACTTTTTATCCCTAAAAAGAACTTTTTATCGTTTTATCTTCAGAGGGCTATTATAATTTCAAGTCTGCAATTTTCACCACGTATCGCTTTCAAGATCAAACCTTCACGGAAAGACATTGGGGTTTCATGATATGAAAGTGGTATGGATCAAAGAGATAATATAAAAAACCCAACTTGACATCTGACCAAGAAGGTAACGAAATCGTCAAAGTAATTTTTAAATCTGAAACATAAATTTGAAATAATTAATCAGAATTAATAGTTTGGAGTTATCGAATAGGAATGAACCAATAAAATTAGATGTAATAACTTGGAAAACCTAATTGTTATTTTCTTCGTATAACCATCCAGTTAAATTTACTTTCCTGTCATATTACGGTAACAATGAAATACCATAAAATGCTTCAAGAGTTGGTGCATATTGAAATTTTATGTGAATCATAGAGAAATTATTTCATAAAATAATAAATATACTTCGAAGCAGGAACGCCTCGTTTTTTTAGCTTCTTTATTCCTTTTTGATTACTCTTTTTTTGCATTAACGCCCTTTGAATTCGATAAAATGAATCCTTTATGTTACTTGAGTTTCATGATCTACGATCACAGTCTAAACCACAGCTGAACTAAAAGAGAGAATCCGATCCAACGACACCTATCCTTAGATCGTGGTGATTTTTATCACATGTAATTGCATTGGCAACGATGCGAATGTTTATATATGCATCTATATAACAAATGTTTATGTTACCGGGACTAGACACGGAATTACCCTTACAAAGTCACCTAAGTGTGATAATACCACAGGGGAAAAATTATCTGCCTTGACCGGACTCGAACCGGATCGCTCAATATCGCACCAAATGCTCTAGCGAGTTAATCTACGAACGCGTTCTTCTGCCCTCTGCATTTATGTGGGCTTTAGGGAACAAGATTTACAAGACTTACGTGCACTTGCGGTTGACTCCGTATTTCGGTCCCGGAGAAGGCAAATAATTTTCCACTTTGAAATGTTCACATATACCAATATATGCATGCATTCGCACTTCTGTTATATCTGATGTTACATTCATTTGTTCATTACACCCGCAGATCGTGTATACGCTAGATAAGCCATCAGCAGGGAGTGTAGCAGGGAGATCACATCGTAACTAAAAGGCGCGTAACGGTAAACACGAGAAGTCAGTCAGGAATATACCTACCCCAAAGTGCCTCCATACCTCCGTTTTAGCGTCATCTTTTTCACTGAAATTATTTTCTTACCTGGGGTTCTTTTGCGTAACTAAGTACGGGTGTTTAAAAGAAGAAAAATACTGATCCATCTTCGTTAACAAACCTGATTAATTCGAGGCAGCAAAATGAATAACCCGCCTTTCTTCCATTTATGTTCGCAATTAAATGCAGCAGAGTAAAGAAGAATATTATAATGGAATCACTAAAAATATTCCTATTAGGTACCAGAGAGTAATGTCATTAGGATATTCCCTGAGGTTAAGGGACCACACCATGTAAAAGCCACGAATCTCACCGAGTCAAGCGTAACAACAACCGACTCGTACCTGCCCCGTAAACAATAAATTGAACTGCTGAGTCCTTAAGATTACCAATTTAACGCTACTAGATAAGGCAGTAGTGTTGAGAATGTTATCCGGATGACTATGCTGCACGGATAAAACACGCGCTTCTATAGCATACGTGCTCAAAGGTTAAACCAACTGTTTGTTTCTTTAAAGTAAATATCCATTGGAATGGGTATTTTTGCGATATAGAAGGGGAAAATGAAGGTGATTGCAGGCGGAATAAAAAAGAAATTGTATGGCTCAGGAAGGTTTTTAGCGACGTAATATTTGGAGAAGTTTTTTTTTTCAAGATGCGTCCAACGAAATAGTATGTGAATACATGGATGCGCGAGATCCACGGATGAATGAATGCCGCGACGGCATTACAAACCAACAACCTTTGCGTGTCAAGCCAGTAAACCACGGAGCTAATCTCCTCTCATGGCGGAGAATCCTCGCAGGATAAAGCAGGAATGGAGGAGGCAGAGAGGGGGATGTGTTGGGAGAGGCTGTTGCTGGAAGGGAGGGCCGGGAGGCAGGTCGCAGTGGTATTAGCACAGAGAGCTGGAAGCTGGAAGAGAGAGAGAGGCGGAGAATGGGAGAAGCATGAGAGAGAGAGAGGGAAAAAATGGGGACAGGTCGGGTCGAGAGGAGTGAGAGAACAAGAATGATGGATGGCTTAAAATTCACACGGAAGTAAGAGGAGGGGGAGAGTAAAGGCGAGGAGGGAGGGGAATGTGAGACGGGAGACACGACAAGAAGAAGAGAGCAGTGGAGATGATGGGGGTAGGTTGAGCGGCAAAAGGAAGGCGTGGAAGTACGGACAAGAAGAAGTCTCCCTTTCGGCGCGGGTTCTTGTGGGGAAAGCAGTAGAAGGAAGGAGAAGGAGGAGAGAGATGAGATCTAGAGCCAGCATCTCACATTCAGATTCTTTTCCGCTGCGCTATTCCTTGCGTGCAGTCGGGTGCCACTGTGGCAACTTGGTCCGCGCTCCGTTCCACTCAGGATGACCACAGGAATCCGACGACACTTTCGGACGATAAGATATATAACTATGCCTGTTGTTCACGGTATAATTTTCTATAAAAGAGGTTTATAAAAACATTAATTAAAACTTTTATGAATCGTACGTAAAACGTACTTGCTTGCTCACGGTAAAACTATTCATAAAACCGCAATGTTGACCAATCTGCCATCTATGACACGCTTTGCGATAGTGGTGATTTCACCACATAGAGGCACTCGAGTTTTTGGTACTCTTCTAATAAAAGGGAAACTGCCTCAAAGTTCCATGAACTTCCAGCCATGTTTGTTTACTTTTTCCTTGTTTGGGATATGACAATGTTTTACATGGATACGACATTATCAACGCGATGAGCGGAACATCTCATTGGTTGTTGCATAAAACGGTTTTATGGAAATAGAACCTGTCCTATTCCGAAAAATGTTTTATTACACTACGTTTTATAAAACGGTTTTATCGTTAGCAAGCTTATTTTTATAAAATTAATCGATTTTATAAAACGTTTCACCGAGTGTTTTACCGTGAGCAACAGGCATAAGGCCCGGTTTTATAATCTCTGGTAAAATATTTTGGTGAGGTGAGAACCGAAGGTAATACGTTCTCACATAGATTACGCTCACGTTAATTAAACCTTTAAGTGCGGGGGACTCACACGTGTGAGTCATGGATGTATAATTTACAGGGATGGATGACTCATACCGTGAGTCAAGCATCGCAATGGCAAACAATGCTCTTTTGGTTATCCGACAGTCTGATATAATATACAAAACCCCAACTCAGAACTAACATCGGGTTAGCGGAAAGGCTACGTCATTAACGGTAGCCTGATATTATAAAACCTGGCAAGTGTCACAAAAATATCCATGGCGTGAAAAATCCTCATTACAAATTTATAGTCAGAAGATGAGAATAAGTAGAATTACTGTTTAATCTTCCAGTGGATACATCGAGTTTAGAGTTTTCATTACACACACGAAGGGGTGAAAGGGGAAGGGAAAGTAATAAAATGCGTTGATAGGACTTCACACGGGACGTTCTTTTCCTCCGCAATTCATACTGTACAGCCCGACTTTGAGTCAACTCGGTCTGCGCTGCGATTCACTGAGCGTGAACTGCATCAGCGGATACTTCCCAATCCTGCGTAGAGACAGGCTCCCTTTTCTCTATTCAGCTAAACATATAAATACGGCTCTTCTTCATAGGTGTCTATCTGATCCGGCACTGAAACTCTTGTTCAATTAGTGGAATTAAATGCAACCATACTCCAGATATTTTTAGTATCTGCTGTAACGCTTAAAGATGTTGGCTAAAACAGACATCACAATCTAAAAGTGAATTACGATAGATCGATGCACATATACAATAAAAATCAAGTACAACGAATATCAAGGGGGAAATACACTTAACAAAAACTTCGAAGTAGACAAGAGAAACTTATTGAGCACATTCTCGGACACAACAGCATTCTGTGAACAATGGAGGTAAGGTAGAATTGGAAGGATTTCTAAGGAAGAATAAGGAGGAAATACATAAGTATAAATAATAATAACATTAAAATTAAAAGTAGTTAAGTAGTTTATTTGAAAGTAAAATGCTGCAGGCTGGTGGGCTGCAGTAAAATTAATTTCCGGATTGATGTCTGATGTTGATGATGATGGTAAAATTAAACGGCCTTGTGCCTAGCTCCGTTTACTAATTTTCCATAAAATGAAAGTAAAGTGAACAATAAATTAACAAGTATTGCAGCATTCAAAAACATCGATGGTGGCAGCAATTTTCAGACACAGTAAGCCGCAGATGAATTTCGCGGTCTACCCCTTTCTCTAACCCGCGGTCGACCCCTTTCGCGGTCTACCCCGTCTACACCATTCACTCTACTATCATATATCTGTTCCGTTATTCAACTCTCTTCCATTCTCTCTAAACGGCAAAACCAACGAAGCACACTCCTTTCATACAAGTCGAATTCTGTGACATCAAACCCACATTCATTTATGACCCACTCTCACTTAAACCTATCCTTCCTATTTCTGCCGCAACCACTTCTCAGATACCCCATTCTCCTGTACTTAGCCTAACTGTCTTAATATTATCCTGACGAAGGCAGTGAGAATGAGGTACCTACCTGATTTGATAATAATTTACTTAAAGCTGAAATTCTATGCAAAGAAACGTATGACAGACCCCAAGGTAAAACCAGTAGAACGTTAGGCGTATCACGAGGAGCGATGCAGAGGAAAACTTCCCTCGTGATGTCGGCTTGAAAAGGACGAGAAAGACGAAAGAAAGAGTGGAAATAAGGAGGGGAAATGACAGAGAAAGAAAAGAGAGAGAGAAGTAAAGCAGAAGCAGGATAAGGAAGAATGATGATACGCTGGCCGGAAAGGGAAGAAGGGGAGGGGGGAGCATAGGATTAAGGGAATAAGAAAATAAGACGCGCCTCGTCTGGGAAAATGGGGGAGATTGTGAGGGAGAGGTGGGAATGGGTGGTTGAGTACTCCAGTGAACAGCGACTGGGATGGGACGAGGGAAGTGGGTTGGAAGAGAGTGGAGATGGGGGTGGATAGGGTAGGCGACGAAGATGGAATGAATATACCAACTCTATATGGGTACACAGTATCTTAGTTGGACCAAAGGGAGAGATATTCGCATATACTCTATGTACGTATATGTATAAATGTCCATCACAACTGATGATAAAAAATTACTTCGTAATACTATAATCTGTGACGTAGCCAAGGGGGTCCAAGGGGTCCAGCCCCCCGAAAATTTGAATTTATTTTTAAAAAGTGGCAAAAATGGAGAAAGTTATATTTATTTTACAAAGAAATTTTAAATATTAAATTCTTCAGATAGAATAACTTTTTCAATAAATATGATTTGATTTTCAAACAAAAAACGTTTGTCAGCAGCTTTCACAGCTAAAATATTAAAAATATCGAAACTGTTACACCACATTTGAAATTGTACCCTTAATTCCTTTAATTCCAAAACATATAAATTTTCTCCTTTTTTCACATTATTTTAACCCCACTCACCCGCTAATTCTCAACATGGACTCCTCCCCTTCTCCTCGAAATGGAATCCTGGTTACGTCACTGACTCTAGGGGTACACAGTTTCTAAGTAGTATCAAAGGGAGAGAGATTGGTAGGTATGTACTTCATTTATATGTTGATATATGTATGCATGTGTGTATGTCTATCGTAACATCTCATTCGAACAAAATTGTAAGTCTTTGTAAGTTGAAACCTTTTTCGGCAAGATCAATAATTCCTTGTTGGCTCTATTATGTTTACCTTATTTTTCTAAAATGGAGTGAAACAGAATGACACCTGAAATAACCAATTTAATCAGACTTTATGTATGCTTATAAGTTGGTAACAGGGCCCGATCTACAATTCTGCCCCCCCCCCCCTGCTAGAATTAGAAAAGGCCGCGATCAATGGTGATTGTCCTCGTCGGTAAATCTATTCATTTTGTTGCGTCACATAGTTATCATATGATTCGGTAAGTCAAGTAAATTGTTTGTTAAAAATGTATGAATTAGTTAGTTTGATGGCGGGATTATTGAGAATAAAAGAGTTCAATCCTTCAAATCCCGGAAAAAGTTTTTACTTTAGACTAAAAAAATATTAGTTTCATTACCGCCCAAGAGAAGCTTTCGGTATAAATTTATTTACTAACTGTATATGTACTTCAATTACCATTATTAATTTTTGTATCTTCTTCTTTTTTAAAGATATATTTTTGCAAACAATATTCTTAAATTAGTTTCCCGGCTACTGCAGACCCCTAATTTTACTTTAATCAAAAACTTTTAACCCTACGCGAAGCCTTATTATTTGTTTTTATTCATATCAAAATTCACCCCTGAAAGATACGAAAGATATCAGAGATTCGAGAACATGTTGAGATTCCTACTTGAGGAGGAATAAAATTCCTCCCAACTATAAAACTCGTACACACATACCGACGCATGCAAATATATATGAATACCATATATACATTATGGAACGGAGGGGAATGTGTGCTGGGCTGCGGGGAGGACTTTGGGTCTTACGCACTTGAATCTTCGCGTAAAGAAAGTATAAGACGAGAGAGATGCGGGCTCGAGGGTGTATTGAATGTATGCACAGAAGAGAAATGGCGCACGCATAGTCAAGGAGGCAGAAACATCAGCGAGGAACAATTGGAATGAGATAAGACTTTAAGCGAGGGAGAAGCAGCAAAAGAGAGAAACAGCAATGAGAAAGGAAATATAAGTGCGATGGCTAGTGCTTCCATCTAGCGTTGGGTATCACCGTCTTCTCCCTTTCACAAGGCAGCTCGGCGGTAGCGCATTGCAAATGCAAGGGAAATGCCCTGCTATCTTCTATTTCTCTCTATGTCTCTCTCCCTATCCCTCTTTTTCCATTACTCCAGGACCTTTGCTCGAAGGAAGACACCGCCGCATCGGAGTCACAAGCGCATGCTTGGCGTTGATGGTAAAATGCAATGTTTCTATGCATCCTTTTTATTCCATTCCATACCTCGGCACAGAAGTCGATGTAATTATTTTTAAAGGATGAAACCCGAATTACAAACTTTAAATGCACAGAATATCAGTTTTTAAAGCAAAAACTACAAACAAGTGTTCTCTGAATACGCTAATCCTGCCATACAGCTTACGATGGGATGCTCGATCGCTCATTGGCATAAAATGTTTATTTCAGGCATAAACTAGGTAGCCTCACACGTGGAAAAATAGGTTTTGTTTGTTTATATCACATATGGGGAAATTCCAATTTTACATCTCAAAATAATACAGAAGGCTATATTTATTGGTGTTATTAGGTCTTATAAATTTTCGAAACAAGTTTTTATCCACCTAATGAATATAATAAACCAATATAATTACCTTGAATTGAATTAAAGTGAATAGTATTAACTAAACTTTATTTTAAACTTTGAAAATATATTTGTTCTGTATTTATATTTGAAATTTTACATTATCAGTGTAAACTCCGTGCGAATTTTTGCCTTATGAGTAGTGGGATAAACCACCATTTATAACATTTTTTAATCTATCATCTAATCAGACGCAGGAAATACCAAAGTAAAAAATTAAGATCTCCTATGTTTTCATTTCATGATTAAGAGATGTTGTAGACCCAGACATTTTTTTAATAATGAATTAATATGCCCATTCTCATTAACGCTATGAATACCTGGGGGAAATATTATAATGTACTTCACTAGTGGAAGATCTACGAGACAGTCGACAGCCAAGACGGTGTACAGAGGTTTTCATAATACCGTCTCATTTTGGTTTTTGTCAAAACTTTGGCCAATGAAAAATGCTTCTCTCCCATTGTTACCGAGTTCACATAAAGCAAACTTGTAAATATCCATAATACATGCATCCTGCATAACATTACAACCCCAAAATAAACGGATGGGTAGACAGTATTGGGGAGATAATTTAAATCGCCAATACCCACATATTGGCTGTTATGCATTGAGATTAATTTCGAAAACGAGTAATCCTGGATAGAAGAAACACTATTGAAAGCATTTCATGTAAATTTTCTATGAATAATAAGCAAAACGCTATAGTATCTAATGGCTCTCTTTCAATTTTTATCGAGCTAACTCCCCCATATTCCAGGACCCACGAATATTTGTTTGTGGTTTCCCACATCCCGTGAGACCACATAACACGTGTCGCTGTGGTTCTGCCCAATGTCAACAGAGTTTTTTTCTTCTTTCGTTCTCAGGTCGTGATGGGCGGTGGGCGTCGCCACTGGCTGCCCAAAGTGGCCCGCGACCCGGAGTCCTCGTCTGAGGAGGGCCGGAGGCTGGACGGGAGGAATCTTGTGGAGGACTGGCTGAGGGACAAGAAGAGGAGGAACATACGAGGACACTACGTGTGGAACAAGGGACAGCTCGACGCCGTCAACCCCAAGCACGTGGACCAACTGCTCGGTACGGCTATCGGTCATCTAATAATATTATCCTACAATTTAATTAAGGCTTGATCCTGAGTGCCACCATTCATGGGATCTTAATACTAGAAACATTATGTATCTCACATTAAAGAGGATGCGTGTAATGCATTACGAGTCTAATGAAATCAATCCATACGCCAAGCATAAACCGCATGCACTGCAAACCGTGAACTACCTGTCTACCTAGGTTTGGTATGATGAGTTCAGGATATCGCCAAATCGACATTTTCATAAAAGTGACTAAGATGTGTTTTTTTATATTTATAATTGGCATATTCAGGTACAAAATAAAATATAGTCAGCAAACATGTTATCCTACATAATTCAATATACTGAGTGTATCAATACCAATCAGAATTCCTTTCTTTAAGCATCAAAAATGTCCGACTAAAGTAAAGCGATTGAGGTACAATAAAAAGCTAAGAATACGTCACAAAACTATAACTGTATACGTTTCGGCAGTTTAGTGGCATAAAAGTTATAATAATTAAGCCGCAGTGTACCACATTATATCAAAACCATCACCAAATAACATATTATGCAACAATTAAGCTGCTCAGAGGAGAAGTGGATCGGTCATGATTACTGCAAGAGAGAAATAGGAACTAAGTAAAGAGGTTTTCCACTTTAACTCAAATTCACTATTATAACCATATTTTAATATCGGCGGAATATCCAGAATATGTGCTGTAAATATTGCCTAGAGTTGCTTACGTTCTTCTCAGAGAGGATTCATAATATTAATCAACATTCACATAAACTTTCAATATAGAAACAAAATGAGGGTCCAGTATATGTTAAAGGAAATTCGAAATTCTGCAGTAACTATTACCATATTCTACAAAATCCACTTTCAACCAATAAAATTATAACAACATATAAATATTTGATGGTATAGATGACTGATGCTGATAAAAGTGATGATGAAAGTGGTTAACTGAAAAAGGTATGGAGTGGGAAGGAGTAGGAAACCAATTTTTGGAATGACTCTCGCCGATGATAACGAGTAAAGAGCGTGTATATTCATGGGTGCAGGTCAATAAAATGATAACGAAACTAATGCTGACATAAATGACTTGATTTTGCAATCAATGCATCTCCCTCCCCTCCAGTATGGATCCGAAGCTGCAATTTAAGAAAACGAATAAATTAATGTACCAGCGGCACTGTTAGAGCTGGTGTAGTGGCACCACAACTTTAGGAAAATTTCCCTTTACACTCAATTTACTCAAGCTAAGAAATGATTGGACGTTTGCATAACTCTGCGAATTCGAATTAAAATGCAGTACAATGTAATTAACATATTGTAAATATATACTCCCTTATATACCACATGGATGCTATAATTTAGGATTTATGGCATTGATTAAACTGATGACTTTTAAATAATATACTTAAGGAATTTGTGAGCTTATAATTTCAATATCTCACATTAAAATTGTTAGGTACGTGTAATGCATTACGAGGCTCATAAAATGATCCCATACGCCAAGCTTTATCCACATGCACCGCAAACCGCGCACTTCCGACCGACCACAATCGGTTTTTCAGGCATGAATTAACACTTAATCAGTTAGCAAGTCGTTTAGCTTTAAATGTCAAATTGTTACAACTACAGGAATAGTAGCTTCTTCCGTGCTTTATGTCAAAATTCAATTAACTCTAAGGATAACTAAGATAGGAACGAGTTCTATACAAGAGATAGTGATAAATCAAACATTAAAATTTTAATACTGGCAAAATCGATAAAAAAACTCTCAAGTCTCTAAAACATCAGTAAAAATGTTTTCCGATGGCATAATGTCATCATTGAGAGTAACTTGTGATGAAATAAAAAGAATTAATTCTTTGATTGAAACGACCGATATGCTGTAAACGTAAAATTAAGAAACGGTATGGGATAAAACACAGCATACGAAAGAGTATTAAGTACCAAAGGATAATCACCACTTTGTAAAACTTTCTGATTTATAAGTTATTATTTATTTATAAGTTTTTATTTTAAAACGTTCTGAAGTATTTACTCCTAGTAGTAGTAAAATTTCAAATGCCATTAAGTAAAAAACATTAGATACTTCCATATATATACCGCAGCCGAGAACATTATACATGACTACCATTCGTGGAATGACAATATATATGCATAAACGTAAGACGAATGAAGCAGTTTGCAATAAATAGAGACAAGTACGTCAGACAACGCAGCGCAACGCAGGCAACAGGGCCACCATTCCACTTAATTAGGATCAAAAGCTAAATTGTATCCGTACTAAGAATGCTGAATACTTTAACCTCTGTCTGTGGCTTCGAAACTAGATATGGTGTGACACAATGTACAAAAACGAGGATCATGTTATGCCTCTTGCCGATCCTTAGAGATAAATATAGACTCATAATTTTCAACAACAATGCTTTTTACAATAAATAATTATAATTATGTAAACTTCAACAATATGCGGTGCATGGTAATGTACACGTATATGTACTTGGTAAGATGGCTAAAAATGATGCCATGTTTTGCAAATTTTACAGGAGAGCAATTTAAAAGTTTAGTAGGCTCTGAAAAATCAGAATCTCAAAGTTTATGTCTTACCTTTTCGTAATAAATGTAAAAAAATGTTGTTATCATATTTTTTTAACTTTCCAAATTCAACTGTATTAGCACTACAAATCCAACGATATGCATAACTCAATGTAGCCAAATAAACCGGACATATATTTAGCCATCTTACTACATATGTAATATTCCAAAATAAATGAAAATAGAGTCTCATTATTTAGCCACATTGGTAGAGATGGAAATACTTGACACAAATAGGCAGACTTGTTTCAAACTTGAATTGTTTTTCAAAGAAACTTTTCTGGTTGGAGGTTATCGAGGGGCCGAAATGATTAGTGGAGATGGGATGAAATTCTCTAATAGCATAATTCTTAATGTGGAGCATAGCGGTTTATAGTTAAAACATTCGCTCCTTTAGGATGTGATTCAAATATTTGTAAGGCAGGTGTAGAAAGATAAATCATTCAGAACTGAAGTACATGGAGAAAATTGTCAGACAGCTTGAAGATAGTATCTAATAGAAACAAGTTGGTAGGTTTTACAATAACAAATAGGTTTACCGAAACTAATCAGATATACGAAAACATGATTCACCTCCACTAAAATATAGGTTGCTTGTATGTGGGTGTCCGACTTTAACTGTGTAGCCTTTGCTTCTGTTGAGCTTCTTATTGTACGAGTAGAAGTATAGCCTCTTACAACATGAGAGTTAAAACGGCAACGGCTTACAACTTCAATATTTAAAATTTGACTTTTATTTGTTTTCCTTATATTACCTACCACCAGGGAAATACGCACTACTACCACATTTACCACTCACAGAGACGAGATCGACTGTAGTTCGCCATTCAACTTAACTTTATCTCCACTTCCACCGGAATGAATTTGACACATATTGATCGATATTTTATTTCTTCTTTCAGGTCTGTTTTCCTACTCTCACATGGACTTCGATGTGGACAGGGACAAGAGTGACGATGGAGATCCATCTCTTGCAGACATGACAAGAAAAGCCATCCAAGTCCTGTCGAAGAACCCGCAAGGATTCTTTTTGTTTGTAGAAGGTAACAGAGTCCCTCAGTCGTAACAGCTAAACCCTCCCATGTGTTTCCACTCCAACACAACCATCATATCTATAATCCAACTTGATAATTCTTTTTGATTCATTCATGACATGTCACATATTCGTCATAAATATGAGTGAATTGCCTTTAAATATACTCATTGAAAACCTTATCTTCGAGCTAGTCCGAGAACGCTGGATCAAGGCTTAGAATCACTATTCTCAAAATTACTGTAAAAACAAAAATACTTTAAGCAGTAATGATGTTAAAAATTATTCGTCCAAATCGTGATAAACATTCAGCACTGCAAACCAACATTCTTGTTAAATACCCAGCTAAAGAGACTAACAGTCAAAGTAAATTATTTTTTATAGATTTATTATCAACCTTTCTATATATAAAACAAAGTCGGGTTAGTTACACCATTTATAACTCAAGAACGGCTGAACCGACTTTAATGATATTTGATTTGTTGGATTTGTCTCAGCCCCGAATAGCAGAATAACTATAAAAACTTCGGAAAAATTCACGAAAAAAAATTATAAAAAATTAATTTTCTCATTCATTTTGTATGGAACGGTTTGAAGGTTTTTCTTTGATTGCTTTTTAAATTACTTTCACTCAAGATATTGGATGGAAATTTGTATCATAGAACGCATAAAAGAATGCAGTATTAAATTCCTTCATTCAATTTTCTTATACGCTTCGTTTTTGTCCAAGTATTGCGTTTTTATCTCGGAATTCATCAATTTTTCTTCCTTTTCAACAATAAAAATATCCTTAGCAACCAGGCGTGAATATCCTTTTAATAGCGATTTCATGAATGACTATTCACTCTTGCAGCATTTAAAGGCCAGATTCAGTGACTAATTTGATAGTTGTAGTCAAACGACTCGTGTTCCCCGTTCGCCTTGCCTTCTCAATGACCATCAACAAGGCACAAGGTCAATCGCTTCAAGAGTGTGTATTAAATCTGGAAAATCCATGCTTTTAACGAGGTCATATGTTGCATGCTCACGAGTGGGACAGACCAGTAATACCAAATTCAACACCAGCTGATTAACTCAACGCTTGCCTCAAAGCGTTGCATCTTTGGAGACGTGCAGAAATTCACGTAGCGACACGTAGACATGTGCAGAAACTCAGGTTAACAACCAATATGCGAGTAAATCTGCAGCGCAATGTGTCACCCATATTTTCAAAACAGCTATTGGACACTGGTATTGGAAAAGTACCAATTGATGCCGACACAAAATATATTTCAATTCCACTGAACATTTGTGTCATAGTTCCATCGATTATACAATTAATTCAGAAAGTTTTTCCACGAATTGGTAGCAATTACAAACATAACCAATGGATTTGCTAACGTGCTATTTTGGCAGCAAAAAAACACCGACGTCAGTGCAATCAACTACGCCATCCTCGAAAAAGTTTCGGGCAAGTCTGTCCCCTACAAATCGATTGACAGCGTCATGAATGCGGACGATATTTTTAATTATCCAATTGAGATTTTAAATTCGTAGGATCTTTCTGGTGTACCACCGCACAAATTGTCACTCAAAATCGGTGCACCAATAATGCTTTTGCGTAATATTTATGCACAACGATTGTGCAATGGAACCAAGCTCACTGTCAAACAACTACTGCCAAACGTAATCGAAGCGACAATTCTGAATGGTAAGTCAAAAGGAGATGTGCTTATTCCACGTATTCCCATCATTCCCACCGACACGCCATTTGATTTCAAACGACTACAGTTCCCCGTTCGCCTTGCATTTTCAATGACAATAAACAAGGCACAAGGTCAATCGCTTCAAGCATGTGGATTAAATCTAGAAAATCCATGCTTTTAACAAGGTCCATTATATGTTACATGCTCACGAGTGGGACAGCCGAAACCTTTGTTTTTGCAGAGGACGGTAAGACCAAAAATATTGAATATCCTAAAGCACTCGAATAAATTTTTCAACTCTATTTTAATACACAAAAAATAATTTTCTTTCATTTATTTTGAACATTTAAATGTGTCTGCTTTGTATATGTTTGCCTACTTAGAAAGAAAAAGAGGCATTGCAACGCATGGCGGGCCCAGCTAGTTATGAGGTAAAACAGCAAATTCAGCATGGAAACCCTCTGGTGTAGAATTTTTACCAGAGTGCCAAATTATTTGGGTACTTTCGATATATTAACTTCGCGCTGACATGCTATTTCATCCATGCCTATCCTCTTTATAATTGCAGTCTTTCTCTGATACTGTGATGAGTTGATTACCAATTCCTATGATTAGAGGAATATTTTTACGGAAGAGAAACAGCACATAAAAGAAATTCTAAATAAAAAAATGAAAATAAGGTGAATTAAAAATTCCTGAAAAATATTATTATATTTATGTCTTAACGATATAGAGATACATACAAATGTTTAACGTACATTTATTTTTAGATCCTTTTCAATACTTTTATGATAAAAACTGACGACACATAATAACTATGTAAAAGTGAATAAACTATTAACGAAATGTCATTCAACCGTATTTTCTCATGGAATTGATACTTTTTTGCAGTAGGATATTTTCAAGAGATTATCTACTTAAAATATGTGTATTTTTATGCTGAAAAATAAATGCACCGCGAAAAAAAACTTTTCTCGCAAACAGGAGGTCGGATAGACCACGCTCATCACTACAACAACGCTTTCCGAGCCCTGGAGGAGACCCTGGCGCTGGAGGCGGCCCTGGAGGCGGCCCTTCCCCTGCTGGACCCCGAAAGGACGCTCGTCGTCTTCACGGCTGATCACTCGCATGTGCTTGCCCTCGGAGGAATCGCTACTAAAAGGGGAAACCCCATCTTAGGTTTGTCTTCCAACAAATGCGTTCATTTTGTGGTCTGAAGGGCCTTCATTTTATGTACGTTAATTTATGAATCATTATCTGGAGGGGTCAATGCTCAAATAGGCAAAATCCATTGAAGTGAGTTTAGAGTAAAACTTGTTTAATACGTAGAGTGCAGATGGCTGACACGTGTGAATCAAGGTTATGTACTTTTCAGGGGAGGATGGCTTACAGTGTGAGTCAAGCATAACTTATGTGCTAATGTAACTAAAAGATTCCGCACCTTGGAATAAATTTTCATGGTGGTTCTCGCACCCAAGAGTGTTATGAGTTATGTGTGTACCTTCTGCAAATCAACTTAACTCAGTGCTCCCGAAAACTGCTGCCTTGCAAAGGCAAATATTAAAACCAAGGACTCGGTTCTCTCTTGCACAACAAATACATGACTCTAGCCATCCTATAGTGTTGTTAGTAAAAAAAATGGAAATAAACGGACTTGATCCACATTAACGCCTAGCCCTCCATTTATTCTATTCGTATAAAACATGTAATGAGCATGAATGAAGGGAAAATAGAAGGTCAAGTCTTGCGAGGAAGATCGATGGATCACGTTAGCCAGATAAAACGGGACACGAAGCAGAAAACTTATGACGAAATGCAGATAGCATAGCACAAGGACAAGCGGAGAGGTGCAGGCCACTGAATGGCTAATTATAATGCATTTTTATTCCTTCATTTGATTTTTTTTCTATGCAAACTAATAAATATCCACAACTGATTACATGAATTAATATTTATAAAACGGAAATATTTCACCACTAACCAACGTGAGCACACAGTTGGCTTTCTAATTCATTGGTCGCGGGCTCGTATCTCTCCTCAAGTAAGTTTTGTTGCGCATTAACTAAGCTTAAGAGTAGTGAGGGAATACAGGTCCGTAAAATGAACGTCCAAGTAAATAATAAGTATAATTAAGAAGAGTGAAATTTAAAAAATTATCTATTGATAAAAACACTGCATAACACCTATCCATAAGTTCCGTTCTTTGCGAAGATTCGAGGATTTCTTCAAATTTAATCAATAAATATTTACCTAAAGGTTAAGTAAAAGCACTAACAATTTCATCACCTACGGTCAGTCATTTTAAGTGACGATATTTTAAGTTTGATTAATAGTTTCATCTTTTCCTAGGACTCGATACTTTCTATTTATTCTGTTAGATATATGTGAACGGTTGCAACTACGGAGAAAGTTGAAGGAAATTACACATTAAGAAGAATTTGACCCAATTCACACCAGCTCATCTCCGCCGCGCAACGCATGAACTTTATTTATCTCGATAAAAAAATAATTTAAATAATATCACCTTTCGATCTGGGATCAAAATATCTCCAGGTTAGAAAATTCTATTCAACCCCTAAATTTTTCTTATTAGGAGCCAGTTTTGATAATATCAAGAACAACCGAAGGATAAATATTTACAGCTTAATAGGTAAGTGTTGCAGAGAAATAGCTGGATAAACATTCAAAACCAACTATGGAAAATTGATGGAAGAAGTTGGATATCGCGCATCAATTCATTGATGGACTCCGCACTTTACGCCTAACTTCATAGCGGTTCACCTCTGAAGGCACGGTCTGACTCAAGAACTTCGAGGGATCACATCGATACTTCTATTTCGTCAAGTATTGATCGATCATCGCGTTCCGGTTCTACCCGTTCAATATATCAAATTCGCTGTACCTATTGGTCGGAATAAATTTAGAACATTCGAATTAAAAAAATTTATTCACGCCTCCGTGGAAGGTCCTATTGAAATATCCCGACAGCGGTTTATTAAATTAATCTGTGCCGGATAATCTGACTACGGTGTTCTCTGCTTTCCTGCCTCTAACCACGGAAACTACAAGCTTCCAACAAGCTGGTGGGTGTGAGCTCCGTTTTCCTATTCAAACTTTCGATGAACGAATCGCCAGATCTGCATATTATCAGAAGTGGTGGTTAAGTCCATTCCCTTGGGGGCGGGGGGGGGGCGGTTGTAAAGAAACCGTAAAATCTGGATATTTTCACGGAAGGCACGAAATCCTACCGCAGAAACAATTGCGCAACCACACGAGTCAACCGCGCTATCTAAGAATTAGAATATTGGCTTAAATGTAGATTTCCCGAAGGGAAAATTCGATATGTAACCGCCAAAAGGAAAAGCCAAGCAACAGCGACCGGCAAACTACGACGGCCGTTTCCGTGATTGGGTTAGAGGATAGTTTTCTATTCCGCGGAAGAATCGAACTAGTCCTTTTTGCGCAGATGGAAGTGGGGAGCGAATCCGTTAGCGTGGTGCTCATTAATATTAAAGGAATCCTTCCATTGATTTTTGAGCGGAATGGCTCAAATTAAGTTCCCCGTCTCTTGAATAACAGAGCAGTGTGTGGGGCAGTGTTGGGGGGCTCAGGTGTGGCATGCTCTGCAAAAACTTTCCGTAATGGATTTTCATTGGTTTTTCCGGAGTTGAGAAAAAAGAATGACGTAGACATGTCCAGTTTATTCTTTCATAAAAGGAACAATTATTCACAGGAAATGAAAATGGTGTTTTACAGGGACTAAAGGTAATACCAATATTTCAACAAAGTGCCTATCTATCACTACATCATATAAATCAGCCCAAAACGAAAGATGCCGCACCACTGTGAAGAATCGGTCGGTAGTGTGCTTTCATTATTAATTCAGGATTCAACACACAATGTCTGAATTTGTTATTTCTACAATGTAGAAATAACTATTTCAGGCGTGGCAATTTGTAAATACTTAACGTTACCCATAACCGGTTATAAATTCATTTTTAAGGAACTGGAAAATGACGTTATAACAGTGGAAATCGATCGGTGTAATAAATTGTGTTGAAAATAAAACATTTTTCGCCAATATGGTTAAACGACAATGTTATTCAAATGACATTGGCATGTAAAATTATAAGACGAAGGAAACTAACATGGTCAAAAATAGTCCTAATTTTTCAAAAATATGAATATATAGCGTTTCTTGCTAGGGATTGTTTCTCGGGTGTTCCACCGGGTTCGAAGCTCCAAGTTGGTCGACGTTTCTTTCGAAGAACGTCTTGCTTTTCACTATCAGGTCTTCTTCATTCAGAAGCTTTGATGATGAAGAGCGAGTCGTTCTTCGAAACTTGGGCAAAGATGGGGCTCTAACCCGTTGGAACACCCGAGAAACCCTCCTTCAGGAGATATGCCAGAAAAACTTAAAACCATTCATCCAGCGTTTCGGTCACATAGAACCAATTGTAAAAGACGTTTTACTCTAACGCTTGTTACGGTTTGTTTAGTATTTGGTTCCGCATCTTTTGTATCGCGCATACTGAATTGTAATCTTTCCAACTTCTTTCCACTGGCAGGAGTGGACGCCAAATCCTCGGACGTGGACGGCATGCCGTACACGACACTCTTATACGGCAACGGCCCCGGATTTGGTCGAGAGAACCTCAGCGGCGTGGACACGGGAGCAAAGAACGCCGTGCAGCAATCAGCGGTTCCCAGACAGTGGGCCACACACGGCGGAGAGGACGTCCCAGTGTACGCCAAGGGACCGGGTTCGTCTCTCTTCCGGGGCTCCCTCGACCAGACCTTCCTCCCTCACGCCATGGCCTACGCCGCCTGCATAGGGGAACACAAGGAGAGGTGCAAGAAGGCCAAGAACGATACCTCAACAGGGCGGACATTGATGGGTGGCAAGCAGCCGGCCCTGCTGCCCCTGGCGACCGGAGGAAAACACTCCGGAGGGGGTGGATTCTTAGGGTCACCAGGGGTTGGTGGCGGTGGAGACCCCAACGCCTGCGACGAACAGTCCGCATCCTCCAACGCGGTGAGGACGGCCGCCGTCGGGACGGCCATCTTGACGGACGGTTCGTCTAGGTCTTCCGCGGGAAGTGCCAAGGCCATCTTCCCACAAATAGCGCTGGTGTCGGCTCTCCTCGGGATCGCTAGAAACTTGTGATGACCCTCGGGAAGTATAGGACTGCAGAGTGGGTCTTGTATTTCTTCTACCACCCCCTCAAGGGAAAACTCGCAGCAGGAGAAGTTTTTCCACGTCCATTCCAAAAAAAACAAACTCGACGGTTCGTGACTCCCCTAACAAGTTGTTCTTGAGACGGACGAAGGAGCGAGCGAAGAGGTCAAATAAAGTTCTGCATCCAGACCCTTCCTTCCCTCTCTCTCTCAGACCTGTGTGCCGCTCTTTGATTGGAAAGCACTTGTCTCGCGGGCTTGAAACGTGGCGTGGCTATTTGATGATCACGAGGAGGATATTTTCTGGGAGTCAATTGCAAAAAAGTATGTAACAAAAGACCTTAAGTGGGACCATGGTGGGAGGAGATTCTCAAAAAATCACCGAACAAAAAAAATTCGCGAGGATAACGTGCGCGGTCACGTCGTCGAGTTTCGTTTTACTGCTGGTGTGTTATGAATGGATGAATCAAAAAATACATATCGGGAAAATGGAATGTCGGTGTTGAGATTTACAAAAAAGTGAACGGGAGATTAATAAGTGTCAAATCTCATTCGCGTGTGAATAAAAGGCGGGAAGACGGAGAGAGATAAACTGTGGTTGTGAAAAAGTGGAAGTGCTCGGAACGATGAGTGACAGAATATTTCGAATGAATCTAAACGTTTCCTTCGATCGAATGAAGCACTGAGTGATCAATAATTTTAAAGAAAATACTTGACTGTTAACAAAAAAATACCCTTTGCCAACTGATCGTTCTCTTAGTAGGAACATTCACCATAAATGTTCAAAAAATCATCAAAAGTTTTATTTTGCTTTTGAGTATTAAATAATATGCAAAAGCAGTTCGAATGCCAAATCATTTCCACTTGAAGTTGATTTGAAGGTTTCCGTGGCGTTTGGCATGACTAGTGTCTGCTTTCTGGCGTTCCTCAACGTAGTGTACTCCGCGGAGGAACACCCGAAAGCAGACAATCGACGTTTCCACTTGAGAACGTCAACCTCAATAACCCTCGAGTTTGGCTGATTTTGTATCATTATTTCATGCATTATTTCCCAAATTCTTATTTGAAAGCGAAACTTCATTCATCACTATTGAACAACAACAACTTGAAGAATTTATATTATTCCCAGTCGCCATAGAGACTCCATCATTACACACCGCTTATTCAGTTTCTAAACGATTATATATCATTAAAGAGAGCATAAAAAGGACGCCTGCAACGAATCATGATAAAATAAAATTTATCTTATTCAACTGGCACTTGATAATTTTCTAATACATAAGACACGCAGAATATGAATACGGAGGGAAATGCAACAATTTAGAAAGAAGTGGCACACAGAACTAAATATTTCACAGTCTATAGCAAGAAAAATCCTTATAGAGTCATATTTTAATTCTTGTTTATGAAGATTCTGATTTACAATGTAGTAAATCTGCTCCTAGGCAAAAAAATGAAAGAAAAATAAGCCGCACGTTAAATTTATGACAGCCTTCCCAAAATTGCTGGTTGCAGAGTGGGCGGGGTAGACCAGTAAAATCCATATGACAGACGAGGCCTCAGAAAGTTCAGACTTAAAGCCACCACCGAAGCAAAAACCATCCAAAGAGGGCAACAAATAAACTTGCTGGTCAAGGAGACTGATTTGAAAACAATATATAATTGTAAAATAATGTTCTGGGTAAACTAATGCCGTTTCTTAAATTCATTGCGATCAAAACCAAATATTTTACTCTTCTGAACAACTATTTTAGAAATGCACACTTGTAAAACCGGAAGAGTTTGGAATGGTATCTCTTATTTTTCCATTTTACATAGCCAAGGAATTATTAGTAATATTAAGTACAAATTTCTTCATACATCATTATATCTCACCCTAATGTGTGGCATAAGGAAACCATTTAAACCTTTAAGGAGAGGAGCCTAAAAATTATATGTGCTCGCTCATTTTTTTCCGTTACAATACTGAAATATGTTTATTAATAGCATAATGGAAGGCACAGTCAGTTCCTAAATCAAACAACCTGCCAAAAATCCTTTAATATTAATATTCCATTTAAAAATTAAATAAAAGGCGTGGAATAACACTCCTTTTTGTAACACATGCTAAGTTATGCGACTGAAGGTTAGTGGAGTAATACTCTGGAATTAACATTTCTGCCTTTTCAATTTGTCCATGAAATTCATCATTCAAAATGTATTGAGTTAAACCATAAAAATACGCAAATTTCTCGGAACACAACAATAATTCAAAGGAGAGCATAAAACATCTCCAATTTATTGTCTCTCCCTGGACATCTCCACTGGCAGTAATTCACCAAAACTTTTATCACCGTAACTTGAGTCGGCAGCTTAAAAGAAATGACCCCCGTAGCATTTCCATCTCTGGACTTTGAAAAGGGAGAAATAAAGAAAGTGTATTATCCAGCTCAATTTCAAAACCCATATATCTTTCCCTTTAGGAACCGCTGGTGGGACTTTCGGGACAGTAACTAAAAACAACCCACAGCCAGAGAAACGATGCGGTATACGACACATCAGACAGCGAATGAGCCGTAAATGTGACAGAAGAAAGATACTGTGTCGGAACGGAACATATATTTTTTGTGAGCTAGTTTGCTGGCGCACGTAAAACAAATATAAATAAAGACAGAGAAAAAAGTGACGGACACACCGACGATGTTAGGTTACGACAAGGTAAACTGCTTGAACGTTTCCTCGATTTCTCCCAGAACTACGTAATAGCACCCAGTCCAAACGCTTCGCGTGGAAGAGAAGGCCTGTATTCCTATTATGTAACTCGATTAAGGAATGCCTTTCGACAATTGTCGAAAAGACTATTCTTCTTGTAGTATTTTACGATTATTGTCCGTGATAATCGTGCTAAAAAGCGAATAATTTCGTTACCTGGAATCTAGGTAATTGGGGACAGGCATTATTCTTCAAAACTATTTGTACTTAAAGCACATATTATCAAATAAACGGGACATAAACTTTATTGGAATAGGGACAACGTTGTATAGTTGAAACATTTCTAGTTGAAAACTACGCGTGCTTGGTGGCGTGGAAACACTACGTCATCGGGAACTCGGGTGATGACGTCACGGAACGGTTTTTTTAAACAGCAATACGACATATTTCCTTGCTAGGATCGGCTTTTTATTGTAATTTGGAGAAATAATCGTTTATATTTTCTTCGTGAAAGAGAATGAACTAGTATGATTGGGTTCTTCACGTTGAAATACGTGTGAAGCCAAAAAACGATACCGAACGGTGACGTCGAGGTACCGAGATGCCACTTTCGTAAGGGAATTAGTAATATCTGTGGTTGACCCCTATCCTTATAGATTATATATTTGAGTTTTTCAGGAAATTTTTGCCGTGTAGGTACACTACAAGGTAGGTACACTATATATAGGTATGCCGTGTAGGTACACTATATGGGAAATAAATTTTATGCGTGTTTCCAATCACATACTGCGGAGGTGACAGATGCATTTTATATTCCAATATCCTCTGACAAGGTCTTAATCGAGTTAAAGAACAGCACAACTAGCCCCGATTCCAATATTGCCCATGCTTAACAATTTTTGGAGATTCTGTATCGCGTATGTTAACTCTGGGAGTCATCTAATTTCAATGGAACCTTTCAAAAATTCCTATGGTTTCTGGTCGTTAAAATGTAAACTTTCAGAAATAACAACATTACGAGGTAAACCTTTTTTATAATATCAATCAAAAGTTTATTTTTACCACATAATATTTATTAAATCAGTCAAAATGTCATCACTTAGCATCACAGTAACAACAACGAACAAATCTAACAATCTGCCGTTCACTTTTAGCATCCAAAATTTGTTTTATCATTAATAATATAATCATTTTGAAACGGAGTAATAGAAAAACAAATCTAAATTAGTTCCAAAGATTTTATTACTGCTGCGTGCTTGAGCCAGTATATATCGGCCGTTTCACTTTTCGCACTTAAGCTTGGTTCGGCTATGGCCCGTGGCACTATGAGGGTTGATGGGTGTTTTCCTATTTACTGTAGCTTTAACTAAAAAGAACTACAGAAACAGTAAATTAATTCAGCAGCGGTTTAATTTGAGCCCCCCTCTCCCCCAGAACAGGCTCTACCACCATTTTGACTCTCAAACTTAAGATGAATGAGCTATGAATTGAAAAGTGACATTTTCCCCTTAAAGATTTCCTTATAACCTATGGGTACGGAAAACTCCACATGCGTCAGACAATAGACTTTACGGTTGTGAAACCATTGAAATTCTACGTTTGCCATGATTGGCAAACAAACTCAGGATAGGTAACATACCGGGGTGATACCACCAGTCACATTTGTGTTATGGTGAATATGAATGCGTAATTTTTGCTAACTTCATTCAACCGTGAAGTAACAATCTAATAGTCACTTGTAAGCTTCATTACTGAGTTCAAAAATTCCCGCTATTTTGGTATTTAAAACGGTAAAATAACATGTTTGATTCTATTAAGAACACTAGTTTGATACATTATTCATGAGCTGCAAGGATCACGAAAGGATATCCAATCAGCGCGTAGAGGTCAACAAACATTTCCAGAAAAATGTACAAAGTCTTCATAATCTTCGTAAATTTCATTCTTGACGAAGACCTCCGCAAATCAGCGTGCATAAAGTTAAGAACGTTTCGTATTGCAGACAATATTGCGGGATTTAGCATTCCAGGAAACCTATGTAATCAAATCTGCATAGATTGGAGCCCACCGCTTTAATACATGTCGTAAGTCAACATTATCGTACATGCGTTCCAGGATGCAATACGTACCTAGTGGTCACGGAAGAATTCAACATAATTTTCGTAAAAGATGACAGATCGTCAATCAGCCAGTAGATATTCACGAGGGTTTATTGAAAAAATAAACTCTTCAACGGTGTCTTCTCATGCTGGACTCCGCGTTGAGAGGGGGTTTTCCTCCACGTTGGGATGTGTCTGATCGTCATGTGAGAATTTACGCCGGTCTTAAAAAGAGAGAAGCGAGGTTCTGCGTCACTATATCTGACCTAAGGACGCTATATGAGTGGCTGTTGAGACTGTCGTCAACTGGACTCATCCCAACGCGGAGGAGAGCCCGAAATTTCAACATAAGAAGACATTCCTGCAGTAACCTGAGAAAGAAACTTATACAGCCCCAGATCCATTGCTAATTTTGTATACAAAGATTACCGAATATATTATAATGAATACGGTACGGAACCAAGGTGTTCGTTTCATTTTAATGAGCAGAGTAGACTATTTAGAGCTCGTATTGGTTTAAAATTCAATAATGCGTTACTTTCTGCCAGTTACTACTACTTCAGACGGCCAGTGCTCACGAAAGCAGCTTAAAATGTGTATATTAAAGTGCTAAATTCCACAAAGGACATATAATTCACTCTGACTAGGACTTAGGAACCTCCAGATCTAAATTTCCGGGTATATGATGTCACAAAAGCAGTGCAACGTACGCTTAGTGCCACCGTTCACGAGGCTAAAGCCAAACATGAAACACAGCGAGGTTTTCGCTCTTTTGACAAATTTTGAAGATACTGGGACTAGCCACGGTATCTTCAAAATGTATAAGAGTATTTATATGTTTAAAAACATCCATATAAGTCTTCAAACGAATTGGCAATTGGTTTCATGCACGTGACATCGAAAAATTTAGGAATAAACTACGAATTTCATATTATTATTCAAATATTCAACAACAGCCATTTTGGCCTAGTACACTTAATACCTAATCTAAAATATGTGGCAGAGAATTAACATCTTACCGAACGTAACGAAGGAAAAGGTAGCAACGGTAATAAAACTATTTTCTTTGAATGAAAACCGAAGTTAAACGTTCTTCCATCGATAACGCTAACGTTTACTAGCCAATTGTAATATACAAAACTCGAACTCTCAGTTATAATCAAATGAGCCAAAAGGCTACGTTATCTTTCGGTTAACGTCAATTGGAGATCATAAAACACGTGCATAGAGTTATAATGCCGCAGTCTAACGAGTACGTTACTGCATTAAAAAGCTGTGGGTAAAATTCCGCACCTGCGAATCATTAGGTCGTGGCGTTGTGTCTCGTCTCGTTGGGTTTCTCACCACCCAAGTCAAGGTTGCTAGTGAATGTACCAAAGGATTTAACCGCAAGAAATAACTTTAAGTACCTCAATTCTCTCCCACAAACTACAATTATCGTTACAATAACCAAGCAATGTACAGTGGGGAAATAAATACGAAATATTTATAAGAAATAAAATAAACCAACAAAGTAAATAATTAAGGAATTAAACCTCCCGCACCATCTAATAGTCCCATTGCGTCAATTGCATCCTTCGGCTAACTGATTCCCTCTTTTCTCCAGCGTCAGTGGGAGAAGTGACTTGTAAGTTGTAATTAAGACTTCTTGGATGAGGGGGAGATAAATAAGAATGTGTGTATGCATGAGCGTCGGAAGAGAGAGAGAAGGCCATTGTTGACGGGAAACGGGGTGCAATTTGTTCCGGGAGGTTTTATGTATATCGCGAGGAATTAAGGCCAGCGCGAAGCTGGGAGAAAGGGAATAAAAAAAGAAAAAAAAATAACTCTCTCTCTCTGCAGGCAGGCCATTCGAACAGGGAGCGATTGATGTCTGGGGGATGGGAGGTAAGGCAGCGGGCGGCTGTTTCCAGAACCTTGTTCCCTCTCATACACCCACGCCTCCACTCGGCGCGAGCGGAAGGTAGAAAGGAGTAGAAAAAAATTGAAACAAGTGAGCAACGCCTTCCGCGAGAGAGGCATTAGGGAAAGGAGCGAAAAGGGGCTCAGGATAATAGGAAGGGCCCCCCCCTTGTATTCATACATAAAAAGGAAGCGCCCTCGCTCTGTTTTCGCCCTGCTTTTTTTACCCTGCTTCCTTTAGAGACGATTTATTCTTCTACTATTTTTTATCTCCTTTAAATAGATGTGTACGCGGGATACGGGTGAGTTTCTCGCATCGGTCGAAGGCAAGAATGAAGATGAGGCTTGAGAGAGCCGTTCGATTTTAATGATGTTCACCATATTGGACAAGATTGGTAGGCTTATGATGGTGTTGTACACCGAAACCGGTCGAGTAAAACTATATTCTTGTGGAAAATTGCCAGTCTTTTTCTTTCATGATGTTATTCCACAAAATCAAGCCTGAAACAACAACTTTTATTGAACAAGTTTGGTGAGGGGACCTACATCTGAGTCCATTTGCGCCGTCAATGACAAGTAGGTAGGCTGGTATAGCTCTCGCAAAAGTTCCTGGTGCAGACCTGAGCGGCAAGAACGGGAAGTAGAAGGGGAGAGGGTGAATGGAAATTACGGAGACAACGAGATAGAAAGGCAGATGAACCAAACCACTTCGCAAAAAATATACGAGAATCATCCATAGCCATGACTATACCAGGCACCCTATCTTGATGTCTCACCTCAGAAGAAGTAGAAATGGGACGGCAGGTACTGGTAAGTCACTCGAAGTGCTAGTGTCGGCAGCAATTTGAGAGGTTCTCTGACTGACTTTCCACACTAAATCACATTCCTCCCCCGTTACGCAGGATTTTAAAAGCTACATAGCCCACATCCCAAAAACGTCCACTGCACAGCGCCAGGAGCTTTTGAGAGAGCTATAACAGTGGAAGTATTTAGGAGATGAGGAAAAAAATCTCGACACCGGCATAAGGCTACTCTTTAAAGAAAGATACCAAGGGGTTTGTCCACCAAAGTTTTTCAACCCATTCAGATGCAGGAATAGAGTTCTCGGATTGTACTCAACAAAGGAAAATTTCAGCGAACAATACACCGATGAAAAGATTCCATTACAGCTGGGATTCGAACAAGGAACTTCGGGATGGTATGCCAATACTCAAACCACTACACTAACCTAATCCCCTCCCTAATTGAGCTCAAGGCAGATAAAAAAGGCTAGCCCAACGGTTCCCAAACTGTGGATACCGACCCACTGTTGGGTCGCGGAACGACCGGTCACGTCTATGGATATATTTATGAAATTTCCTGCATTAATAATATAAAAAGCAACATTAATTTTTTAAAATAAAAATCGTAAAACATATACAGAAAAAGCTGTTGTTGCATTAAAAGATTGGTTGGAATTCTAAATACGCAATGGTAATAATATATACATATCTACAAAATTCAAGGCCGTTTCAGCGAGATTTTTCCCTGATCAAAACAGAGACCATATTCAAAATTTATTTTAAAATTTAAGCAGCAGTTGGAAGCGTGACGTAAATATTGTAAAATTAATGACCCAAAAACGTAGCTTTCATTTGTTGAAATTTTCAGTAATCAACTAACTATAATGTGTAAGACTTCAATTTGACTCATTTTTTTCATGCCGTACGATGAAAAGCCTTCACAACCGAAGATTTGTTGCGATTCCGTAAAAGTGGCAGCGATGAGTAATTGACTTATTTTTAAAATAATTCACAATTAATACAAATACACTGTTTCATTTCTGACGAGATTTACGGGTTTTAAATGCCTCATTTTTATTTTTATAAAGCTTTCAGGGGTGCTTACCCGTACCATTTGCCAAGAAATATGACGTATTTGGCATACAGGTATCTCAAAAGGTATATAGGTATTAGATCCGGGAAATTCCCGGAATTACTTAGCATGTGGTTGTTATTTTTTTGTTATTGGAAATATGAGAGCTCTTTTTTATACTGAAGCCCAATTCATCGAATTTCATGCGAAGTGATATCTCAGTCAAACTACATTAAGGTGGTTCAAATTGCAATTAAGTTTGGGACGACTGGATCCATTCCTCAGCAATATGTTAAAGGAAACTCCATGGTCACATATTCCACCTTTGGCATGATAACCAGGGTGATATTACACCAAGAATTTCCCGCCGCATCCGGGATTCGAACCGAGACTCGCGGAATGGTAATCCCAAATACATCCTGAGAGTCGCCGCGGAGGCGCGTGGCAGAGGATGTTGGAAAACAGAGCGTGAGAGGGTGAGGGAAAAGGGAATATGTGTGGGAAGGGGAATAGGACGCAAGTGAATAGAATGTTAGCACAGTATTTTAATTTTTTGTGTTATTGCCGGAGCTATTTTAATTTTGCGTCGGAAGAAGTAATTCTTTAACATATCTGTTAGTTGGCACATCTCATTAAGTCACTTTTTCAGTTCTAGTCTGATATAGGGCGGAGTTAAAAAAAATAATATCCTCAGTATTATTCTGAAATTCGTCCGTCCTGAATTTTTCAAGCGATCTAATCCAGTACTTAGGTAGTTTGAGCGGGTTATCATTTCACATAAAATTCGATACACTTGGCCTCGTCATAATGAAAAATATCTCATCTTTCCAATGATAAGATATTTTGCCTCGATTGGCCTCGGTGGTGGCGAGGTAGCGTCCTTGCCTACCATCCCGAAGGTCGCGGGTTCGAGTCCCGCTTGGGTGGTTTTTCCCCACCATGGCATGGCTGTGTGTGTTATCGAAATATAATAGATAGGTATTTGATAATTGGGGGGAAAACCGGTTACCTATACAAAAATTATAATTATATTTATAACAAAATATTAGCCACTTACAATTATGCTTTTTGAGATACATGCCAAAAAAATATCATCCATTATACTTGGTTAATGGTACATACGGGTAAGCATTCCTGAGAGGATTTATTTGAAAAATGAGGACATTTTAGCGCATAGATCTCGTAAGAAACTTAAGTGTGAATTTTAGAACTACTTCTGAACTATTTAAAAAATAAACCCATTACTCAACGCAGTAATATTTACAGAATCGCAAAAGAAATTTCCGGTTTGTAAGGCGTGTTCAACGTGCCTAAAAACGGCATGAAAAAAATGAGTCACGTATTTAGTTAATTGCGGAGGATTTCAGTAATAAAAAACAATATTTTGCGTCATTAATACTGCAATATTTACTTCACGTTTCCTTAAGCGGCTGTAATTAAAAAATAAAATTCGAATATGGTCTCTATTATGACTGAGGAAAAATCTCGCTCAAACCACCTTAAGGTAGTTTGAGTTAGATGTCACTCCACTTAAAATTTGATGAATTTGATCTCATTTTAAAGAAAAAGACTACCATCTTTCTAATGATATCAAAATATCAACCCCTTACCGAACTACTTATCGAGCAAATTGCCGACAAATATAAGCGGTTTTGAATGGGATAGGTTACGACTGTGCTCTTCAGAGGGAGAGTATTGATAAAATTAGGAATTTCTAACACCAAGATTTTGTCAAAAAACTAGTGGTGTAGTGTGTATGTTTTCTCAACTACATGTAAAAATTAAACAATTACTCCCCGCAGTAATGTTTACACAATTACAAATAAAAACTGATGTGAACGTGTTTTCACCGTACGGCGCGGCGCGGAGAAAATGAGTCAATTTAGAGACTTATGCAGAAATATTTATTTAAATACAGAGAATTTATTTCATATAACTATATTTTTGCGTCGTGAATATTAAAATATTTACTTCATACTTTTTACAGACGCTGTAAAAAATGAAATCCGAATATGGTCTACATATGACTAGGGAAACATCTCGTTCCAACTACCTTAGACCACCCAATGTACGTGGTCCCAACATGATCACCATCCACTCCGGTCGACGGGAAATTACGAATAAAAGACATGAGAGAAAGAGAGAGATAGCCGCGTGTCTGTAATTGTGCGTACGAAAGAGAAAGTGAGGTAGAGGGATAGGCGGAGGGCAGGAGGGAGGTTGGAGGGAGGAGGAGAGTAATGGGATATCCGGAGAGCACGTCAATACGAAATTCCTCCTCACACCTCATCCTGGCCAGCGCCCCTTGGACCCACCCACCCACTCTCATCCCGGACCCCCCTCCTCCTCCTCCATGCGCACCTCAGCAGTTCGTGTTCTCGCCCAGCTCACCCGGATCTTTAATTCAACTAAACAGGCCGTTTAAGTCGATGTGTAACCGTTTATTTTTTCAAACGTTTTCGTTGAAACAAGGCTCACTCAAGCTTATTTGTATATATTTAGTTTTACCCAACCTAGACGCACCTACATATAGACGCATCTACGTATATTTTTACGACAGCACCTAGACCCACAGCGTAAATCTCTCGATTGATTTATCATTAGTTTTTTTCATCTTCTTTACACGCCTTTGAAGGCAAAAGCGCGAGAAAAATGAACTAAAGTACAACTGATAGCACTGCCAACCTACTTAAGTAATCATTGCGCTGAGAATCTGACTGCTCTGCTGTTTATCTATCAACATTTAGTATCTGTGATACCTGACACCGGACCACATCGTTATTTTTACAACAGGGATTAGTTCTAAAATTTTCATCCCTTTCTTTTTTATCATCATAACCATTTTTTCCAGGTGATTTTCCCCTCTCCAAAGGCATGAGCGTGTAAAAGAAGTTTGTACTGCAATTTATCAGCCACATTCCATCGCCTAATTATCATTACGTTATTCATTAAACTTTATTCGTTGACCATGAAATTTATGCACCGCTAAATGAATATTCGCAATTACGTAATCATCTCAGTCGCAGAATAATATGCCCAAATTTGAATAATATATAATATTACGTGATCTGGCTCTTAAAATTGGGTCGCAATATATTCCATGAAAAAAAACTTTCATTTGATAAATTGGTGAATGCCTGCAAAAATTCATATTGGATCATAAATGGCAATGTCGTGAGCTTGGTAGTGCTGAACTAGTCTTTTGAATATTATTAAGCTCTCCCTGTCAAACATATCAATAGAAACTATTAAAAATTCAGAAAAGTTCACCAAACAATTGTAGAAATATCTTATGAGGGAGCCACACAGGAAAGTAGAGTACACGCAAGACTTGGTCTCGAAATTAAAATAAAAAACACAGGAATTTACCGATAATATCGATAAAGTAATTCTAACTGCACAGTTTAAAGGTAAATTGGACCATTATACGAAGATTTTGAAGATGTTTGTTCCAAAAACAAGAGTGAAAGATCATTTTTCGCACAAAATTCGTTGTCTCAAAACTACGCAGGTGTTGGGACAAACATTGAAATTACTTGAAAACAAATTAGTATCAAATTGTCTTACAAATAGTTTGCGCATCTGAAGACCTAGAAATCACTTCCATATTTTTATTCATGTGATGTCTGGTTCATGAATATTAACCAAAACTTTCAATTTTGAGGAAACCGGGACTAGCCACGGTAGTAACCCTTACGGAGTCACCCGCAAGTGCACATAAGTGCGATATTCCACAGGAGAAAATTCCTGTTACCTTTAGTCTAGTGCGTTTTCCTAAACTCACTCAATTAACATTCCTTTTCATACCTACATTTTGTCAAAATCCACTTACTCTCGTTCACTGAATACCTCTGACCATTGATATGATGAACTCCATTCTTCACATTCTTCACATCACCAAACAAAAGGTGAAAAGATATACTTTCAACTTATTCACCATGTCGTTCTTACATTTTTACCCTTTGACACCAGAAAAAGTTCCGGGCTACTAAATAATTGCCTTATTAATGCAAACTCACACAAAAATCATATGCAAGCTCTGAGTAAGAAGCAAAGCAATAATTACTGATTGATGTGCAATTATAAGCAAATTCCTATTGTGAACATTCCATTCAACGCACTTTGTAATCTTTTCTCATTCCACTATCTAATATTCACTAGCCAAAGAATTTATACGAATAACTGGCTTCATGTTTGTAATTATTGTAGTACGTTTACTTAGTAAATCGTAGTACTAGGTGTCATTTATATATTAATTACGTAATCGCCCAAGTCAGAGGACTGCACCAACATTTATAACAATGCGCAAGAGTTCTTCATATTGGGCAGCAAAATATTCCTTGAAAATACCTTAATTTCATAAATTGAAAAGTGCCTAAGATAACACGTAGATCAAAAATGGTGATGTTAAGAGGTTAAAGAAGCTAAACTCGTCTCTTGAAAATTAACTCTGCCCACAGTTTCAGGCGTAACAATGTGAAAATTCATAATTGGAAGACAAAAATATAACGCAATTGATGATAAATATTAATGTATTGCTTGTTAAGTGTAGAATCAGGCCACACCAGGTCTGTTAAGCTGAAACACGTGTCATGTAATACAATATCATTTAGTAAGTGTACAAGTGAGATGTTTATGTAACTCTAACATCAATTAATATCGTCAAGGTTTCTACAATTTAATTTACGAAACCACTGTAATTATTTGCACGCTTCACATATTTAGCCATGCAAAACAGCACCGGGTAACAGCACCAGCATGAGAGAATGAAGCTTGAGAGAACCAGCTTTTGACATTATAACCACATGGATAAACTATACCTGTTTTAGTAGGAATAGGCGCAGTAAATAAATAGCCACAAAAAGCCTTTCGCATCAAATGTGCTAGCTTTTCGGATACCTTATCGCGTATGTTTTCAAAACAAATTAAACGAACATAAATGTGCTTGTATCTCTGATTTATTTTTCACAAGACCACCGATTTTGGATGCTACGCCATCACCTGGTAAAAAGAAACCGAGATAATTTTACCCGATGATGGCGTAACAGCCGAAACCGGTAGTCTTGTAAAAAATTACATAAGAGGAAAACACAAAAAAGTGTTTATTTAAATATGGAAATATTCCGCAGAGTTAGATCTTCATTGCATGATTCAAAACAAATGCCCATCGTTGAACGAATGGCAATGTAGCGAAACCTAGGCGACAGGCATCGAGTACTTTCTAAAGTCTCTTTAACCTTCTTACCATCCAGTTATTTGGTACTTTCAAATGAATGCATATAACATTCATATTATAGCCATTGTTTTTATAAAAATGCAATACCCGGTAATCTATATGGGTATCTTGATTTATCAAACAATTCTAGCAGAACTATATCCAGGGGGTGGTCATTTAGTGACGAATTTTATCTTTATATCCTATGTTCCGAACTTTAGAAACAATAAGCTGCCACAGATGTTTAATATTCATTAAGTTTCTTCCCATTGTAAAATAGACTAAAATGGATGAATATTAGCAAACGTTTTCAATAATATTGACGGTTTTCCACTCAAAATTCTAAGCAACTCATTGGTGAATTAAGAAGTAACATGAGACCAGAAAATTCCATCGTCACTTAAAATTTTTCCAAAAAGTTATGTTTCTTGGACTCGGAATTCCCGGAGCGTCGCGTTCCATAAGCTGTTCTGAATGAAAGCGATAAATTCAAGTAAGTTCAAGTAATTCGAAAATAATTCAAGTAAGGTGTCTCTACGATGAATAGTGGTGAACTGCTGTTCTTCATTAAATTTGGATGTGGATATGTACCTATTATTAATTACTGAGAAAAACTATATATAGATATTATGATGCAAGATTTCAATATTTATGGGGCAAATCTCAGATTTACTCTAATTTCCTCCATAAAAGAATGGTTGTGGTAAAAGGATATGAATGCAAGATTTCACTCACCACTCACAATAATTATAGCCAGCCTTCTGATCTGTCAGGGGTCGAGATCATGTCTAGAGTTCCCACTTCTTTCTGCTAGATATATATGATGATACAGACTAATATTTACATAATTAGAAAATAACTGAAATTAATGATGTCTCAGGTGACTCCAGCTATAACTGCTGTTAGACAAATACTTCACAATTCTCTAAACGAAGAGGACTTTTGCCTTAAAATGAAAAAGTTGTTGAAACTCCTAATGTTCCAATAAAAAAATTACGTGGAACTGTAAAGAAATTTGCAGTCTCAAATATTACTACAGACAAAGTAAGCTAGGAGTCAATGATATCTATTCATGCTTTCGTCGACATGATAAGCTTTCCGATGTAGTGTTTTACGCTCATGTGGATTAGCACTGATCTGAATCACCAAAACCAACACTCTACGCCCCACGTGGAAGTTGGCTAAAGCTTTCAGGGCGATTACTTTGATCAACTTTAGCTGGCTTAACTTTGGTCACCTCAAGAGAATTTCCCGGCATCCGTCAAACCACTGATGACCTGTAAGATGTCCCGTTAAGCACCTACGCCGTACCTGCCTGCGACTCGCATTCTTTCCAGCAAGGCTGAGTCCTCCTTCCTTCATCTGCCAACATTCTCCTCACTCAACGAACAGCGGGACCCCACTCATTACATAAAATAAAAAGCCCTTTCACCCCAGCGAACCAACCTCCCGAACTCGTCCCAATAGAAACACATTCTCCGTTCCGCCAAGCCTCACGCTCCCTCATTCCAACCCTAACGAATTTATACCCTCGCCTCTTTCTCATTCAACCTCTCCCTCATACTTCTTCTCCCTCCTGTTAGATCTACTCACTTCCCAACTTGCCTCCTCCTTCTCCCCCTCTCTTCCCACTTAGCCTCCTCCTACTCTTCAGAGTATTGCGCTCTCTCTTCCTACCAATACTGTTACTGCTACAACGGGAGTCCCACAGAGGAGTGTCTTGGGTCAACTTTTGTTATAATTATCTATTTTTGCATGAATGACGTTATTCAAAGAAACCTTACACTTTTTTTTGGTATCGCAGTTGTGTGCAAAGGTATCCGTAGTCTTAATGATAACCAAGTGTCAACACAAGGCCATCAAGCAAACCAAAAATGGTGGAGTACAAGGCGCAGGGGGTTCAATTTTAAAGCAAAATGCGTAGTAATGATAGGCAAAGAAGCAACTCCTCTTTTGTATTATCAGCTTATGACGTAGCGAATTAGAAAGCGTAGAAATCCATAACATACCTTTGAGTGAGACTGACTCATGTTCTCTCGCTAGGGAACATATAACACATTTGGGAAATAACTGATCGAACTGATAATAAATCATGGTTCATTAAAATTATACTTGGCAAGTTTGGAGATACAGAAAGAGACTTTGCTACTTCTCTCTGAATAATCCTCCAAATGAATACCCAGCCAGTGCTGCGAATCCTTATTGGAAAGACTTAAATGTGGAACTAACACGTGTATATTATCTAGGATCAACAAAATATGTGAAGGTTCATCATGATAATTACATTAACTTCATAAGCGGCATACTAAATTCACTTGTATAAGAATTGCTATCAGGACGTAGGTTAAATTTTAGACTTAAAATCAAGTTCAAAGCCGATCACCAATTTTTAAGACGTCCATTTTGTATACCCGAACAAGCTACGGTCGTCCAGACTATAAAGATAAAATCAGGAAATTAGACTTATGACCGGATATGTTTAACAAGCCTTTTTTTTGAAAATATTTAAGAAATTTCAAATCCCTCATACGAAGAGTTGATAGAAGGTTGCTTGTCAGTTTAATGAGTCGAATCACCGCACAAAGATTTTATTGTTATATATAGACCGCGACAAACAGTACGTATTGCATATGCGCATTTATTTAAGGAACGCAATGCATCAATGTAGGTGTGGTGAAGATTCATCCCCTGCAAATCACTCTTGAGGTGACTTTCAGGGTCATATGTAGATGCTGTTCCTCCGCCCACCTACTTTTATCTCCCATCCTCGTAGTCTTCATTCCGTTTTCTCCGCACGAATTCACTTGTCTCTCTTTCATCCAGCTAGCCCATGCTCCTTGCCACAGTTACACCCTCCTGCCTCTCCTAGCTCCATTCTTCAATCTACCTCGCTCTCATCTCATTCTCCCTCTACCCTCACAACACCGATCGTTCTTTTCTCTTCCTTCCACGCAACAATTGACTTACGGCACTCGCTCCGAGCCCTTATAGGAAAGGAAAGGTATAACACAACCCACCAGCCTACCGACCTTCCTACTTCGCCCCCTCTTTTCCTCAACTTCCCACGTCTGGTAAAACGTCCTGCCTCGAAGGCAGGAGCAAGAGAGCATGATTGGAATGCGCTCTCGAGCACAGGTCTACAGCACCACTCCGAGTGGCAGTCGTGGCGAGAAAGTTTCCAAAGTGGAGAGCCCAATTTCCCCCGAAGACGGTTGCCTACAAAGGAGTTTTGGCACGCGTGAGTCAGTATCGATCTATAAATAGTCTTCGTCGATCAGCCCACGGTATTTATTCATTTATTTATCATCTCAAACAACCACAAACGTAGCAGTGGCTAATTGCATCTGTTGCAGATGCAATAAAAATGAGTTAAAATCAGAGCAACGATAAAAAAATGGGAAGAATGAAATTTTGAAACAAGAAGCAACATAACAACAAAATCAACTCAGATGTTAAACGATTGGGGTTTCATTAGCCGATAGGAGTTTTAGATAAGCACCGAGTGAGTTGGGTGGGGAGAAGAGGCCTGGGGAAGAATGTCATGAGGACAATGAGTTATTCGGAGGAGAATCGGTAAAACAATCGAACGTTGGGACAGGGAAAGACCGAATATCGGGATATGTAGGAGATTAGAGTTTCGCGTGGGGCGAGAAGGGACACGAATTGGAAAGAAAGAATGAGAGAAAGTAGCAGGCACGAAGTTGTCCGTTTATGATGTTAAGTAAGAATTCAAGATCCGATAACGCACGGCGGTGAGAGAGGCGAGGAATTCCTAGGGTGGATAAAATTAATTCACATTTTGAATTTCTTAAGGAAGGGAATGCGATGACTGGCCACGGTGACGAGAAAATTTAGAGGACAATTTAGGAATTTCAGAGTCGTGAGGCCAGCAGTTGACCAAATTGGCGCGCAGTATTCTAAAATGGGGAGAGCGCAGCCAGAAAACACTGTTCTCAGAGCAAAGGGATATGAATGTTAGAACGAATTTCGTTGCAAGGACTGTGTATTTTCAAATTGTCAATACATTAATTCTTTATTTGTACTTCCACACTTTTGGAAATGTATTTGGAAGCGTTGAATACCAAAACGTGAATGGTCGTCCGACGATGAATGCCACTTGGGTGCCCATCCTCAAAACATTATGATAATAATCGCATTCGAAAATAATATATTATAGCATGCTTTCATTTAAGTATCACACACGACTCTACAAGTTTATATTTCCCATACAATGATTATAACATGGGGACAAGATGTAACAGCTCAGCAATGCTGAATGGACGAAGCCATGCAATAAAATTTGTTAATTGCATAGACGATAATTATCACGGTGTTCGAGAATTGCCCCCCTAATCCATAACAAGATCGCAATTTCAATATATACAGACTAACTATCTGATTCATCTTATTACCACTTTTATTAGTTACTTTTTTTATTAATCGGCCAAATGATGAAGGGAGATCATTTTTTCAACATTCCGGTCCCTCTATTTGCTGCACTTAAAAATGGTTCATTTTCTTTCACTGACTGACTGCACCATTATTTGCCACACATTTAAAGTTTTGTGAGTATGATATCCGAGCACCATTTTATGCCTCCACCACGATGGCAACAAGTTTTCAACAACTGAACAGTGCTACAAAATGAGCTGTGAGGAAGCTATTCAGTTACGGATGTGATTATTTTTCACAACTTATGTACTCAGCAAAATTAATGAAATAATTACGCCATAGTAATGCATAAGGGGAATTGTTTTTTTCTTTTTCTCAGAATCATTTGAAACCAATTATTTACTACTTTTATTCAGTCCCTCTAGTTTGGTCAGTAAGATGATGATTAAATAAATCAGGTTTTTTGTCAACGAGACTAACAGCGTTAAGTCTCTTAGTCGAAGTGCTAGGCGAATGAATCTCATTACAACTACAATGGAAGCAAAAGGTAAAGAAGGAGCTCAATTCAACAGAAAATACAAATGGAAAGAAACAACTAAAGACTTTTTCACGAGCAAGTCGTCCACCTACCTGACATAAAGCAAAAAAGAAAGGAATCGATGATTTGAGACCGGTTATCACATTTTTGACAGCCTACATATTATAACAGTGACACACATGGTTTTAACCACTGAGGTTGGTAAAAATTACTTCGTGAGTCCAATCATAGACAATAATCAACCGACTGTGAGCGCAGCAAATACGACTAAAGTTCGTTCTCAAGCCCTCCCGGCTAAATGTTCACGAATATGACATCTACGCAATGAGAGCGCGAGACCTTTGATGTGGATTTTCAAATCGATGATAAATTCTGTCCTTTTGCACTGAATAGAGAGTCATTGCAAAAGGAAAATGGTTGCGAGCGAGGCAGCTTTCATAGCGGAATAAAAACAAATCGACGCGAGTGTCGAGTAAGCTTTGTAGAAACATTTTTTGCACGACCAAAATCCAAAGCATGTACGCTGGCATGGATTGCTGGTTGGTTGGTTATTTGGGGAGGTGACCGTAAACTGAGCTCATTTAAGTTTTTTTAGAACAGATAGTTGGGTTTGTTAGGGGAAGGATTATCGTGGAAAGAAAGAAGGAGAGAAGCACTACGTCGGCGTTAGCCTGCTCCAAACATAATTTTTAAGTACTTGAGGGTATGCGGCCACTAACTTGAGTAACTGAGGATGAGGGAGAAATAGTAGAGTTCTAGACTATTTGGGGAGTTATTATTTGATTTTTTCTAGTAACTTGTACGAGGATATTTTTATCTTAGAAATAAATATGCTCCACTTCGCAGATGAATTCGTAGTCATAGCAGGAAATTTTGATGACCTTCAAAGATCACAGAACGCAATGGAGCAAGTTATTGAAGAATATAACACGAAAATAAATAAGGAGAACAAAATCCTAGTGTGCGGAAAAGATAATCTGAATGCAGAAGTCACACTAAGAGGAAAGAAAATAAAGAAAGTGGATTCCTGCACCTACCTCGGAAGTAGGTACCATCATGTGGGAAGGAAGAACTAGAATGAACATCAAGTGCAGAATAGCCCAAGCAAATAAAGCGACCATGATGAAAAGGCAACTAATGTCTTCAAAGAATGTAGGGCAGCGAACGAGGAAACAGTACGTAATACATTAGTGTGGAACGTGGCTCACCATGGATCAAAACATGGACCAATGGAAAAGCAGGCCAGAGAGTATTAAGAGCATTCGAAAACTGGTGTTGAAGAAGGATTCTAAAGATCAAATGAACGGATAAAATAAGAAATGAAGCATGGTGTTATCCTCTTCTATTCCTCTTTACAGACCAAATAAAGAGGAAAACACATCAGAATAACTACCAGGGAGTAAGGAAAGTAGCATTATATAGGCAAGGATGGAGGTCTGCAGTCAGCCAATCTTAGGATTGAACGACCAATGAATGAATATAGCTTTTCGATTTCGAATCAGTAATTAGGGAGGGAAAAATAATTGTTAGCAAGAATGTGTCTTTATTAGATAGAAAGATTGTGTCTTAGATAGGAAAGATGTCAACGAAGATAACGAATGGCAACCCAAAACTTTAAGGCAACTAGGGTAACACGGTTTAATATACCATCCGAATGACGATGGACTACACTTGAAGTAACCTCCGATAAGCACCCAAGTAGGGATCGGTATTTCATTGTAAAATTCTGTCACCTCTGGGACATGAATCCTGGCCCTTGGGGAGGGAAGTCAGTGTTCCAGCCACCACATTAACATAATCCGCGAATAAATCGTGTTAAAGAGGAATATAAAGCCAGACAATTCCTACATCTAAAAAATGAGTAACTGCGTATGAGTGAGAAAAAGTATTGTTGAAGGCCATGGGTGTTATTATAATATTTTTCGATTACAAAACAGAAATTCATATGGATAAAATACAAAACAATTATTAAAAATCATTTTGTTGCGAATGCATAATTGTTCGTATAAGTCGGATTTCAACGAAGGTAACGAACTATGGTCGAGAAACGGTCGCTACTTACGTATCGTAATTACCTACCTCCTCACTAGATTTTACATCGGAGCATTGACTATGGAAAATAGATTTTTTTATTCCTAGCATTAGTTACTCTTTACAATCATTAAACCTTGCCCTAGGCCAAACAGGCTATGAAGTAAAAGAAGGGAAATATTTTTCCTTAATAAATAAGATCTCTAGTTTTTCCCGAACAAAACTCTCGATCAAAGCCTAAAAAGCTAAATGTGCCCGAGGTTCCTTTTTCATTTAAAAACAGAGGAAGAAATGTACCTTGTCTTCAAACATCATTTTCCTTCAAAATCTTCCTTTCAAAAATTAATTTTTGCTCGGCTTATTAAGTTGTCCGTCTCCCAACACATCACAGTGAGGCAGTAAACTCATCTTCGTTTCCCCTTTTTCCGGTCTGAAGAATCCTATTAGGGAGAACGGATGAAAAAGAATGCCTTCACGTCACCCCTGCGGCACTACCTACAGTCAATTTGTACTGTAACTATAGGTGGGTCATTTCACTTCGTACAGGAGTTGACCCTTTACCTACAGGTGTTGATGGATATTGTATGATATGTTTATTTTTTGATTAAAGAAATATCATTCAGGACGTTCTAAGAAAATGAAAATAGCATTTGTATCGAGGCTGCTTTTTTAAAACGCCTTTTTCTAAGACATTTAGAATAACAAAAACGGGGAATATTGTGGATGCCTCCGTAAATCATATTCAAGCAAGCAGTTGCTGGGAAAATTCGAAAACTTTTTTCCTCCCTTTATGAGAAAAATACAACAATATACCTACTAACAAGTAAGCACATATTACAAAAGATAATAGGAAATTAATTAAAGATGCTGAACTTAAGTATTCTTACTGTTTAAACTTTAAAAATTAAATTAATTCCACATATATATTTTAGTACCGGGAGATCGAGCTTCGCTTCTGTTCGCTCGGCTTGAGCTTTGCTCGACATCAGCTTCGTTCAGCTTAAAATTTTAGGAAGATATTCAATGTGTTAATTGTGCTATAATATGTTTATCACTCGGCTTGAGCTTTGCTCGACATGAACTTCGTCCAGCTTAAAATGTTCGAAGATATTCAATATAAGTGTTAATTGTGTTATAATATGTTTACCAATCAAAAATTAAAAAAAAATAATAACAAAATATTTTATTTTAAAAGGTAACTAAATAATTTTGAGATATAATGCAAAGTCAAAAATAGTACACAAACGAAAAACAAAAATACTGATATCAAATAGTATCAATATTAAAAACAAAAATACATGTAACCAAAAGTGCATTCAATCATCATTGCAAAGTAGAACTAAAATCTTCCAGATTACTGAGAAAAGTATCTTCTTCATAACGTTCTTCATTATTTCTATTTGATGGCAAGTTTTGAATACTCAAATTTGTATTATTATTATGCAGAACCTCCTTCCATACAACGTTCCGTGTGTAGCGAGGATTTTCTTTTGGTAGTAGTATTTTCAAACTGGAAGTCACACACATGAACATCCAACTCTTGACAAAAATGCTTCGTATTACATTCAATGCATAAAAACAAACATCCGTAAATCATGACCAGCGTAATTAAATGTTGACCCTGCGATTTGTGAATTGTTATCGCATATGCCGGCCTTACTGGAAACTGATGTCTTAGGGTTGCACATCCAAGTTGGCTTTTACTCGAGTCTAGTGTTCTAGTCCTGGAATGTGTTCTTCTTTTCCAGTACATTCGCCAGTAACAATTTCTGAATTGATTATATTACTGTATAATTCGGTAACTATAAGTCTTGTACCATTGCATAACTCTTCTGAGACATCTAAATTTCTTAAAAGCATAATTATGGTGTTTTTTTGTTTACGTTCATGAGGTGGTAAATCTGAAATGACAAATGAGTGGAGGAATTATGGAATAAATTGAATTTCACGTTGGGGTTGATTTTTAACTGAATCACAACTTCTCTAAATTTTACTTTCACCTGGAAGATGTTCTATGCTTTCAGAATTTTTTTTTGTAACGTCATTTCATATAAACTATTTTGTGACAATTCGCCTCTTCCAACTTGTAGTAAATAGTTAGCGAAATCTGTGTCCACTAGATCAACACGCCTATTTTCCGTTAGAGAAAATGTTTTAAAATATTACCATAATGGACTTTTTTTAAATAGATAAACCAATAAGTTTGTTTCTGTTGGCTCTTGGATGAACAGGTAGACACTGACGAAAATATCCACCAAAAACCATGATCTGTCCACCAAATCGCAAATTCAAATTATCTAAAGCTCGAAGTAGTTGATCCATATTCTGAAGTCCGTATTTAGGAAGCATAGGTGCTCCGTCCATTAGAAAAATTTCTATGTGAGCATGTTCCTTAGCTTTAGTATATTTAGGTTTGATGTTGCTAATAGACTCTGATGTCAAGGGAACCTTAAGTCCAAGCGTCTTGTGTGCCGTACGACCCTCAGGTAGGAGAATAGCTGAAATTCCAATAAAAGCTTGAAAGCTCCACTAAACTTTTTAATGTCACTTTCTAATTATGTAGAACAAAGTTTTGTATACAAAAGATTTTCCTGTTCCACCAGGTCAATCAAAAAGAAATTTTGGTTCAGGATTTTCATTATTAAAAGCTCCAAGAATTGATTCAACGATTTCAATTTGCCTGCCTTTAAGGGACTGGTACATGCGATCTCCAAGAGAAGCAGTTTCATCATCACGTAATACTTCATTGCCAAGTTTTTCATAAATATCAATCCCGTCCATACCATAATTTTGTATCCAGTACCTACCAGTAGTATTCCTACTTTCCTACTTTCAGTCGCTTCAGTATTGAGTTTGTACGCAATTATTAGATAAGCTTCTTTAGAAGCTTCTTCGACCGTACCGTTATTTCTCCCAGCTTCTTGGATGAAATCTTCAGCTAAGTTTTTGCTAGCCTCGGCATCTTTTATTTGATATAAGATAATTGAAGCTTCGACAATTCACGAACCGTTCGTGAGCCGATCATTAAAAGAGGGAAACGGACCTCCCGCCTTTCCACTAAGAGTCATTAAAAAGGTGACATTAGAAAATAACCCCCCAGCATTTTGCGTATATGTATTGCATTTAATGTCATTTCAAGTAAGAAGGTCGTCGAAACTTGTAGCGTCGTTTACATGGTACAAACCTAATCGTAAATGATAAAGGTCAGGTTGTGCAAGTATACTGACATTATAAATTCTGCCAAAGACGCGTATGCTTCTTTGTCCTTTAACCCATTTGCTGGATTTTCCAATACATCTAAATTGTTCTGGCATTTGCCAGTAGTAGAAGTTATTTAATTTCGAGTAATTTTTATTATTTTCTTGTGACACTTAAGAGACCGATCAGAATTAAAATAAGCTTCTAAAGTTGAACCCCTATGTCCAATCACTTATGTTATCACTATGTTATCACTTTTAACAATGAATTGTTAATATATGTAGCTACAAAAATTATCGAACAACATAATCGTCCAACGTAAGAGAGAATCAAATTAAGACTGGATGTAATTGCAATGCTTTTAAAGTGTACTACTTAGATTATGACAGGATATATATTTTGTCAACATCTGTTACTGTAAATAAATTCCTGGTTGCTACGAAAATAGAACAACGATAGTGAACGATAGTATTCATAATTCATATGATGTTTTTTCTCGACCTCTTTATATTTTATACCGCTTTATAGTGTTCTAAATTTTTTTTATTTGATCTAAACTCCTTATATTTACATCATAACGATATTATCACTACCGCACGCAACATTTACATCAGAAATGAACCATATCCAACAATGGCGGTAGCTTAATCGTGCCGAAAATATCCTTTAAATTATCAATTTAATATCTCGGAAAGTTGACGTTTTACGACGTTTTTATCTTGCCCAATGGATTTATTGTGTCCAAAAACCGGTGTTTAACAATTTTCAGAAATTTCTCTGGAATAGATTTCAAGAACACATTCAAGCAAACAAACAATTTTTGCTCGTTTAAGGTATTAGATATTTGAAAATTTCATATCCCCAAATAAAAATGTGCCAACAATTATGCTTGACAATCAGTATATAAACGTTTTTTCCTGATGTTTTCAACTCAAAATTATGTGAATCCTGTTTTTGAAGCTAGTTAAATTCATTCAGTTCATTCGCCTTACCAAACTAAATCATTGCTTTTTTGCATTTTCACAAAGTTGCTCACTGCAAGCTACGCTAGGCAATGTAAAATTAGCATAACATGCAACGAAACGGAGAAATACTGTTAATTAACCCATTTAAGACCAAGCAAGTAACCGTCACAGAGTAGCTCGACTAAGGTGAGTAGAAGTATCATCCCCTGAAGAACGTTATCCTGAATACACCTTGCACACCAGCGTAAATAAGTTCAATTAAATTCAGAACAATAAACTTCAAGCCGTCAGGTTCATTTGAATTTTAACTAACGAAGCCAAGAAAAATCACGTAACGGTTGTTGAGGGAGCCGCCCAGGAGCAAGAATTGTTCTCGAAGGCAAAGTAAAAGAAATCATAAGAATTTACCACTAATAGTGACAAAATAACTCTAAATTCACACTTAACTGATCATCTGGAGTATAATACGAAGATTTTGAAACTACACCGCCTCGAAACTTAACTTAGGCTTAAGAACTATTTTTCCCAAAACAAATATTGAACATAAAATATCATAAATTTGCAATACAATACTTTGCATGTCTGAAGCCCTAGGCCTTCAGATGTGCAAAGTATTTCTTCCTAAACGTAGGCCTTCCGCATTTTTTTTATTGTCCTGATGTCACGTTTATGAAAATGAACCAAAACCTGGTACATTTTCAGCCTTTTTGATCTGCATTTCATTTCCTGTTAATTCCTTTTGTCTAGTTCTTTTTCCTATACTAGCTAAATTAGTATTATTTTCCCTTTGAACGCCAGGAATCGTCAAGGGCTATTCAATTATTGCCTGATGGAAGCAAACTTCGAGCAAAAATTGACTGAAAGCTCTAAGTAAGGAGCAAATCCAAATAATTAGAGATAAATATCCAATTATAGATACATTCATACCGCAAAAATCCCATTCAACGCATTTTCTACCGTAGGTAATATCATTCAGCGACAGAATAATCAGTACCCGACGAATTAAAGAGAATAAATTGATGCTCGATTTGTTTTATTAATGTAATATAGTCAATACAACGTGCCACGCATATTTAAATTTCCCCTGCTCATTTCCATCCATTGCCTTTACCCTTTTCTTTTATTTTTTTACTTTCATTAGTCACTATTTGTTAATTACTTGCGAAATCCCTCATTTTTCACCACACTCTCCTCTCTTATGGCTCCCTTTGTTTCTTTAACGTCCTGTAATTTTTGTAAAATGTTTTCGCCCATCCATAAAATCGTCTATACTTCAACACTCTTCATTATTCACCCCCGAATTTACTTACTTTCTTTGTTATCTCACTCTCTCGCTAGTCCCTCTGCGTTCCTTTCGTCACCCGATTTTTGTTTTCTGTTTTCAGTCTTTTTTCCTCGATTGATATTCAAACGCCACTTTTTTCTGAAGTTTGTTTCCTCACCGATTTATTTATGAAAAACTTTCCATCGTTTTTCCTTCAATAGTGTAACGCCAGACCACTTTTAATGTATTCCGCAATCCATTTTTCAGCAATTTCTTCATTTATTTATAATCTGGTGCAACCATCTTACAGGAGTCAGCAGCATATTCGGTTTCTCTCTCCACACTCCCAACAATCTCCTTTCTCTTCTCCGCCAACAAACTCCTCACAACCAACCAGCCACACAAAACTTGGCTAAAATTAACAAAACAACAACCCCTTTACAGTAATAGGAACAAAATAGAAAAATACTAAGAACAAGTACAAAACCATAACGCCATAGCATCAAACGTTACAATTGAGTCAATATATTTTTCCATGAAATAACACTCTAATACCAACGCGAAGGTACTCTCCGAAATGTCAATTATTCTGGTAACTTTAGAGACTACCTTCAATGTGCCCTATATTTGTTTGTCATCATTTACCGACCATTTGATTTTTGATAACTTGACCATTATAACTAACGTACATTCGGTTGGCAGAAAACAACTATTGTAGATGTATAATTAAGGCAAGTTTTACCGGGAGGAAAAATTAACCATGTTATGCGCCAACGTCCGCGTCCCTTTTCATGGAGATAGTGAAAAAACCTACAAAGCTAAAATGTTCCAGTGCTGTAACTATGGGGGGTCCCTGTTGATTTTTGTATTTAACGCTTGTTTGTTTGTTCGTCTTCTATGCGTTCGGTCGTGCGTTTTTACTCAGCGGCGAAGCATTAGAACTCCGTCTTAGGTTCGATAACTCGATCGTGAATTAACGTACATCGTAATAAGCGATTGGTAGTACCTAAGCTTCTACACTGATCGTAGTTATGAGTAGCAGGACACAAGTTTGAAAGTGATGATGGGGTAATAATATAGAGTGATTTTTAAAAATTATTCTCAACCGTGAATTTGGTCAATTGAATGTGAATGCGAATGAACACTAATCTCGAACTCCATGCCTCTAAACTAGACATGAGCAATTCCATTCCAAACGCGTTATAGATAACGTTTAAACTCCCCTGCGTACAACGGTTAATCAGGCATATGAGATCTCAAGCAGATAAGTTTGCCTCGTTTCATTTTATATCAAATATAATTTTCCGGGCGTTAAATGAGAATTCATTCTGTCAGCTGGTAGCGCATAAATAGCGACTAATTAGTTAATTAATCAATTAAAAAATAAACTTCCCATCAATAACCATATATGTTTTAATATGCATGTGTAAAACATTTAATTATCTAATCTTTTTTAAATTCCGAAAATATAAATAAAGGGAGAAAATTATATGCCAACAATTTCAGCTATAAAAGAGTTATTGAATTAGGAAACGAACGAGCACTGCCATAAAATTAGAATCTTGCTCTCTGTAATGAAAGATAATTCTGGATAACGGGAATTTTTCACAGGTAAAATTTTAAAAGTGATGATTCAATGGCGACACGACGATCAAAAGATAAACAACCACTAACAGAACTAGAAACTTTTTCATCAGTAGTCATTGCGGTCATAGATCAATGTGAGGTCAACAAAAGTACTTTTTGCGATTTGTGCTACGAAACCAGGCTCGTTTTAAGGTGACAAAAAGTATCGAACTGCGAGTAGCTTTAAACAAGTGAGCCCTGGCTGAGGCACAACGATAAAAGCAATCCTGAGCAGCTGAAGTTGGGATTTACAGCTTAATTTGTGATTTTTTAAATTTCGTCAATAGACAGTCACACGCAAGCTCTATTACTAGAAAAATCATGGGGTTTGAAAATGTAAAACATTCTATTCATTAAAAAGGCCTTTAGAGGAGTTGATGGATTTTTCTTCGTACCACCGGGTAGTGCCACACAAAAGGAAGCAAATTAAGAAAGTGCATACTAAAATAATATATTTATACTACAAAATTGGAAGATTTACGATAGAATTGAAATCACCGCAAATTTCAATAACAAAAAATTGAAATAAGAAACTGAATTATCTAATTGAAAGATCCCTAGCACGGCACAAAACTTATTAAAATAGGCTAATCCGTTTTGGAGGAATATGGTCTACAATATTCGTCTTAGTCACCTTGGACGTTATATAAAATAATTCATATTTTCAAGATATATCTTGATCACTACTATCCTAACTACACACTATGTGCAATCCGGATAGTGGTGATCGAAGTGTTTTCCTGAATATACTCTGTACCTCAGAGCAAGTTAATTGTTGGAATACACAGGTTATTTAAAAATTTCCTCAGCTGGATAGGTAATAACAATGAAAATAGAGCACGAGGAAAAATTCTTTTATGTGGTGGATTCTATGATTTTCAGTACGCCCCACAAAGGATTACATTACAAAGACAAACAAAAGCAATCACTATCGAATTCAATTTCTTGGAGTGATATTAGGAGCCGGTAGGATTTCCTCGATTTCATTGTAAGGTCTCATTTCAATTCCGCATAGCAAAAGGGAAAAAATAGAATATCCTCGAAGTCGGATGGTCTTAAAATTGGAATTGTGTTCCTTCCCCGAGAACAGAAACTTGGCTCTTATTTTCCTCCTTTCCGATGGATCTATTGCTACTTATATACATTCAGATTTTCAATTACTAAATGGCTTTTTGGCGCATAACTCCAGTTATAATATATGATATGTTTGATATATTAACATAAATCGATATTTATGTTTCGATGAAGATTTATGTTCCACAAAATCGATGTATAATCGTCAAATAATATATATTACCATAAGTCTTATTCAGAGATTTATACTTATATGTCACTAAAAATAACAACATTAAGAAGAATCATACCTAAACAAGGCCAAATAGTAGCTTAAATAAAACAAATTTTCAAATGAGGTTAAAATGTAAACTGGAATTGGAATGTGCAATCAGGACATAAAAACAACATAAGTTGCGATCACATCTTCTACAAAATGCAAAACTACACAATACATTTAATACAAAGGTGTGGCTCTAATTCAGTACCAGCACAAAATGTTCACCAATCATATCCCACTCAGATAAGTGAAAATTCAATATGAAAGCAAAAAAGTAAACTACATTGATGCAATCAGAAAGCCAACAGAAATCAATGAGAAACCATTACGAAACTATCTTCTAATGGATCCAAATCGAACTCTGGTAGTAAATATTTTCACTAAAGGCTTTTGATTTTTGCTTTACTAAGGGCTACAAAATTCAAAAAGGGTCATTCAGCGGATATTGTAAATGTAATTAAGAACTTGAAAACGGGATTCCCAGTAATCATAGCCAACTGTTCTAAATTATTTATCGAGGTCGATCGTTTAAAATCATTTGTCGAGATTGAAGTCATTCGTACCAAAGTTCAGCCCCGCATAATCTGGAATCCAACCAATAACAAAAGCTTTAACATGTGAATGTATAATGACGAAATTCAATTGATGGGTAAAAAAATAAGCTATTATATCAGGCCAATAGAAAGGGAAGGGAAGCTTAAGTGTATATCGAAGGGAGCATTCATGTTATGCTTCTGTGGGTTACAAGCAGAATATAGTTCTCTTGTTTCCTAACGTTCTTTGCGGCACAATTCACTTCCACCATTTGATCTTTGGCTTTAATTTCGCGCATAGCACTCTTACTCCCAGCTGACATTTTCCACACTACAGCAACTATTATCCACCCACGGATTCCACGTTCCAAGGACGGGTTTTCAAGGTTATTGAGTCGATACACAAGTCATGTACACAGCGCAGTAGTCTGAATAGCTGCGACAATTACTGTGGTTACATGCATCGACTAGCCAGTGGAATTGTTTGTTCCAGACGGAGTCGATCGGACGGATATCGACATGTTGCATGACGTTGGAGAGAATAATGACGCTCAAAAACTAAATTTTTTTGGTGAGCGCACAAACACCATTCTGTTGACTGTTAACATGGCCGAGTGACCCTCATTAATCTCTGCTAAAAGCAGGCGCTATTGGATAACCTAGCAAAATCATGCTGGAAGCTTCTGCAGGCAATATTGACGTGATACAAAACGCTTTGCATGGATTTCATCAAAACCTCATAGTATTCGATATTTTGCCACAAAACCGTATTAACAACGATTTACGCAAAACTGGGCATGTTTTGACTAAAACACATGTAAATTAAATGTCAGTTTTCAGGTTGGCTGAGAAATTATCGGAAAACTTCAGTAACAAAAAAGATAGGGGCGTGAAATAAAATAATTGTGAGTATTATTGTTTTTTCATTTGTACATTGTAACATTTTGAAGCTTAAAGAGTAGAAAAACATTCAGGGGTCACCATTGGAACGCATTAACAACATTTCTTAAAATAATGACCGAACTGCGATCGTTCTCGTGTAGTAAGTTAATAAAAATATGCAAAAAAAAACTTTATTAAACAACGTTTTCAAGGTGTTGTTTTAATTATCACTATGGTCGTCACGGGAATACAGATCAAACTCCTTTTGGATGGAATTTTTCCATTGAAAAAACTAAACTCGGTCGGTTAGCGTATTTATTTCCATGATCAATTTTTTCCTATTCCAGCGATGTTTTTGATTGAACATTTCTCAGGCTTCCCATTGAGTGATTTTCTCCATACTGGCCGATTTTTACTGTAGACTTTCCTCGGAATATTCGTGACTCAACAATGACGGAATTTGGCGTGCAATCTCGAATATTTCAAATGGCGAGTTGAAATCATCATAATCATTTACGAGTTTACGCTTTTCGAGGCAGTGGCGTGAAGTCGACAAAGTGGAGTATTTTCTGAACAAGACCCAAGGGCTATTTATGTCAGGGCTGATGATGCCTTATCACCATCAATAGTCCTGATGATTATGATGATTGGAAACCCCGCTACCTAAAATTCGGCCAGTATGGAGAACATAACCCTGTTGGAATTCCGAAAACAGTTCACAGCGAATCGTTTTTAATAGATTTCATATTCTTCCTCGTAATGAGGACTGAAATCAATTGAGGGAGTGAATTTTTTTGAGCTAGAAATTAATTAAAGTTCATTGGTTCTTATTGCTATCCGTGATGTAATAGATCTATCAGCACATATAATTTCATGAATTAAACGTTACTTAAAATAATATATCGTCATTCGCAACCGGAAATGAAAAACCTTTGTATAGCTCAACACAATTAATCATCTACCAATAGATATTAACCAGTTTACCGAGAAAGTTGTCGATAATTTCATCTTTAACTATCACCGATTAAAAATGTTGCTTTGCGATTTTGTAGTTCATAGGTGGCGAGGCACTGAAAGGTCTTCATTATCAACAATAATACACCACCAACTCCTACACGAGGACTGAGTTCTGAAAGTGACGAGATAACTAACGCATGCTACACACTCATTCCATTATTTCCATACAATTATTTTTTCATCTGAACAAGATTCAAGTACTCTTACTCAACTCTATAAGAATGCTGAATCTTGGACGTAATCGAAATCAAACTGTAGCAAGCGTCACCCACTGTGAAAACGCACAAATCAGAGAACTTCACAGAGAAAAAGACCATTCGCCTAGCCTGGTATTCGCATCCAGATCCCCCAAAATCGCTCCAAGTGCAACAACCAATGAAACTAGCCAGTCGTCCTCCTTCAATATTCATTTCAGAGAGACGTCAGAGAAACTAGATGATCATACGAGTAGCATGCAATGTCGTCAATACCTTATTAGTAACCATAACGCGTTGGTGCGCATGATGTGACAAGGTTAGAGCCGTTTTAAACACATCAAAATCAGTAGTCTTCAATCCGAAGATCGGTTTGCTGAAGCTCTCCAGTCAAATCTTCTCTTCGCCAACCACATCATTCCAACATAATACTTCACTTTCACGTCCTTCATAATTGGCCTACTGTATTCTATTTTTGGCGTTCCCCTGTAATACTTCCAATTTATTTCCCCTTCCAATATTTTTTTATAATCTGTTGTGTCGTAGATGTAGATGAAGATGTGTCCAATAAGTTTGTTTCTCCTTCGCATAATTTTCTGTAGTACTTTTTCTCTGCAACTCTTCTGAGAACTTCTTCGTTGGTGATTCTTTCCTTCCTTTTCCTCTTCAGCATTCATCGGTAACACCATATCTCCATAGCTTCCAAGCTTTCTTGCTCAGCAGCTGTTACTGTCCAGGCTTCGCTGCCATATAATATGTTTTATATAAATACTCGTATGTTTTAGTAAAGTATATTCCTTACTCCCAGGCTTGCGTTACTAGCTGTCAGCAGACTCCTCTTCTGGCAGAATGTCTGCTTTGCTTGGGCTATCCTGCTCAAAATATCTCTGTTCCTTCTTCTGTCGCTGGTGATCCAGCTTCCCAGAAAGTAAACTTCTTCTACTTGTGCGAGTTTTTCCTGCCCAAGTTTAACCGTGATTCTGGTAACACGAGAGGGTTCAATTCTGTAAGAAACTACGGCATTGTTAGAACTTCAAAGCAGTTGAACTTCAACGGATGACTCCCGTTCCCACTCGATATGAATGACTATTTGATATGAGTACCTACGGTACGAGGACGGAAAAGGCGATGTGACGTTTGCAGCGTAATCCATTACGATCATGTAACTTCGTGACTTCTATTGCTATTGAAATAAATGTGATGTCGTTCGATCGGGAATACTACTCAAATGCGATCACGATATTAAATTGGTTCCTCACTAGTTCGAGAAGCCGGTAATGGCCCACGGCCATGTTGGGTGAGAGTGAAAATTTCCGTACACTACATCTCCAAACTCCAATGTGCTAGCGCGTTGATTTTGGCGCCAAACAAAAACTCTTAACTAGATCCGTCTATTTTGGACGGATTTTTTCCATGATCACACCTAGCCCTATGAATTTTTCACTCATATAGCCTTCAAGATATGGTGTCACATCGAAATCGTTCGAGAGTTTTCGAGAAAATTTTACATGCATACAATTATTACTCGTTGAAGAGTATAAGATAAATGACTATTTATAATAATTTGTGTCAGCAAATTCAAAATAATTTCAAAAAATTAGACTAACGTTTCAGAAGTCACTCCGCACTAATCAAAGATAGCAGACAGAAGCCAAGAGAATGCATGTAATCGAAAGAAAGTATACATAGCCATCGATCAGTCCCCTTATGTTAGAGGCAGAAAGGGTGTGACGGCTTCGGGTTCGCCGTTAAGTCACTTAGCGACCACCGCAAACGACTGCGCGTTGCGCAAGCACCTGGACGCCCGCTACATATTAATCGCTTACGGCGGCATTGGGATCGACGCTTCTTGACGTGACGGCAACGAACGGAGGTGTTCGCGAAGCTTGATGATGTTGATTTAGTGTACTATTACGATGCCCGGACGTTGAAGGCGCCATCAACGGACGGTGAGTGAACCTAGTTATGGCGGGATTACGATTGATAACGTTTTCTGGCGTGACGGAAACGGACGAAGCGATCGCGAAGTTTACTCATTGCCAAGTAGTTGAACCTATTGCGATGACCAGACGCTAACGGCTCCGTCAAAAATCAACTTCGCGAACGCTACCTAACGTTTCCGTCAAATTATATTTCCCGTCACGCTACGACAACGGCATTCCATCAGAGACAAATTAAGATAGGAATAAATACATACCCCATGGCAATGATCAGCCTTTGAACTTCAAGTCAACCTTGAGCAACTATGGTCATTAAAACATTAAACCTGAAAATCATTACGACTCTTTCAATTAAATCACAATTGATGACAACTATACTTGAACAAAATACATGTAACACAAGTGATAAAGATGGTTTCTTTTCGTAAGCTTTTTTAAAGATATTATTATAAAATTATACCGTCGTTATTCTTTTCTACTAATTCTTGGGTATTTTAAGCGCATTTCCTTGTCCTGCAATGGCATTACGAAAATTAGATATTGATCATCTCCTAATGCAACCAGTATTATAAAAGTATCTACCGGACGCCTAAACAGAACTCTCTCGTCTGTTTTCTGCATGCATTCCTGCTATAATAATTTCACCGCGAGCTTGTAAAATTTTTCATTGCTCTCCAAATCGCATCATTTTTGTGGGTTATTTATATATTAATCATAAAATATGAAAATAAACATGTCATTCACAGCCGTTAAGAAGTCAGTTTGAATAAAACCGGCTACAGATAGCGCCGTCAATCGTGATACACACCACTGAACCTGTACGCCATTGCCAGTTTCCGTAAAATCATTAAAGGTCGATCGTAAATTCTGGCCTAACGCAGACGTATTCACCGAAAAAACCCACGGTCGTGTGTGCAATTGATCCACACCAGACATTTTTGTCGTTTAAAGTTTTGCTCATTCAATACCAAATGGTATGGTTTATACAATGAAATTGTCATTTTTGCATTCGATGATTATCACGTTTTCCGAAAACCGACCTCCTTTTTCTTCTATAAGTGCAGTACCGGAATAATATACTACCGAGGAAACCCTAGCCGTAACGTCTTTCGTTTACACTAAATTCTACCCAACCCTTCTCCCGCCAATCCACTCAGTATTCTTCACAACCTCTCCCTGGGTTTCATTCCTCTCCTCCTCGATCCGAGTCGGAGATGTCGCCCTGGAGAAAATCAAAAGCCAACGATCGAAAGGACGCCATAAACACCAGATGAGAGAGGGGATTGGATTCAAGGGTCCAGAAGGAGAGTGAGAGAGAAAGAAAGAGACGGGAGAAGAGAGGGAATGTTTTATTTATCTGGCAGAGGATGAGGTTTCAAAGGGTTAAGGAAGGGTAGACGCGGCTAGCCACGAAAAGATGCCTGACGCGATGGACAAAATCTATTCTTTTTTACTAGAAAAAAACAAAGATCGAACCTGAAATTGTCGAATGTAAGGTGCCCCTAGTGTGACATTACACGAGTGTGTCCCTTGCTATGACTCCTACACCCAACTCTCCAATTCCCATTGACTCCTCCCCTTACCTTTTCGCCACTTGCACCATTTCCAACTCCTCTAAAAATATTGCGTTTTCCAATATAGACGCGTATAAAATCACCGGACATGATACGTTGTAAATATTGAAATACTCTGACAGTTTTAAACTTTTACATAAAGAGGTTCTGACATAAAATAAGTTTAATTTCAATTTATTCAACTTCGTGTCACTTATATACAATCGCGCCTGATCTACGGTAACATCAGGAAAATTATATACACCTTTTTGCGCTATTTTTATTTCAAATAAAACTTGGAATTACGAGGGTTGAAAGACGTGAACTGGGTTCAACGTTGGAAGTATTACAATTTTCATGTGAAAAGGAAAAATATCGCTTGAATGTGTTCTCACTTTACAAAAAGTGCGGATAAATACAAGTGATAGTTCTTCTTTTCTCATGAAAATGAAAATATTCCAAAAAGTTAAGTATGAGACTATTTGTTATAAAAGTAATATTTCTGTCAAAAACAAATGTTATTTTGGCAAAAAATTGATTAATAAGGGATTTCTTTCAGCAAATTTAATGAAAATACTACGAGGACACCACAACACCTATGATTTAGAGTAACAACTTAATTACTACAATTATTGAAAGCATCACACGTTAGTTCATTAATAAAAGGTGCCACAATTGGTTCCTCGTGGCTTGAAAAAATCATTCTTTAATCACCAACTAATCTGCAAACTAAAATAGTAAAATTTGCCTTCCAGTAGCTAAGGCCTAATATCAGAAGGAGCCTAATGTCAGGAGTCAGAATGTAAAGGAGCCAAAGGCTTATTCGAAAATGCAGATGATCAGATTGTTATGATGACTAGAGTACAAGCTTTCTACCCCGAAGGCCGGTTGCGAGCCCCGTCAATGGCATGGATTTTCCTTGGAATTTTGATCTTCTTTTCAAAGTGCCAAGTGTGCTAACTAAAAGTGCAGGCCTCCGCTCGACGAAAGGGTCGTTAATTGGGGGACCCTTTGTAGCCTTCTTTGAAGGAAGGATAATACCGACGATGATTATACCTGTACCCTTTTACCACTACCAAATTAATCCTAACCTAACAAACCTTCCTTCAGGCACTCCAAAAAAATGACTAAACTCATAAATTACTTTTATGATGAAATGTTTACAAAATAATTACGTATATAATATAAGTTGCTGGTTCAATTGGAAAATAAAATCACAAAAACCGCTTGCAAACCAATTTACAATAAATGGAAATGTGAGTAAAGGCAAATGCCTTTACTCACATTTCCATTGGACACAATTCTTCAAATGATTATTTTGACCGAATTTATCACAAGGTTATGAGACCAAAAATGTAGCATGATATGCAAGAAACTTTATATGAATGGAAATAAAAATGTTCGTTTTCTGCGAGGAATATTGAGCCATGAAAACGATAGGTAACCATACCACGAAAGTAGAAGGCTTCATTTCCAAAGTTTATTTTTTTCTTTCATACGAAAATCTCAGAAGAAGTGAAACCAATCGTTATATTAATGAATTAAGGAAGTTCACGGTCACCAAGATATTTTGTTTCATTGATTTTCACTTTCGAAAAAATGAAATATGTTATTTTCTACAGCAGATTTAGCATAGGAGAGGTAATTATACTCTTATCCCTCAATCAAGAATTCTGTCTACTTCCTGTTTATAACACTCGCAGTTGAGCACGTATTGTGGGAACGTGATTTTACCAAAGATCAATTAGGAAGAAACACCATTCAACAGCTATTTGGAGAGAGCTTCCGTTGCAATTCACTTGAAAATGCCTCATGTTGAGCATAGCATCATTTCCCATGACAAAATTCAGACGCAATCCCCAAAGTAAGAGCTAAAAAGCATATTTTTTTAAAGTGAGCCGCAGTATAGTGAAGACGACAATATGCACTATTCAGCACTTAATATTATTTATTATGGTCATCTAAACTGGAGTAATCAGAACGGTTTCTTGACAGTTGGCAGGTCGTTTCTGATTAGTTACTGTTTTTATTTCTGTAAAAAACTCTGCAAATATAACAATTACATCGGGAAAAACACCAAACGACTCTTCAACTTTAAAGACAAACAGAATATCAATTTTCCATACGTCAGCCAAGGTAAATGGACGCTCCAGATGTTTTTGGTTTCTGCCTATCATCCTACGAATCGATGTAAAATATATGGTAGTTTCAAATATATTTAGGAGAAAAACGGAGCCTTCGTAGCCTCATTCCAGTTTAAGTTATAGTGCCGTTCTCTTACAACTTTAAAGAAAGTTTTCCCGCACATAATACTAGCATGCCATTTTTATGAAAACTGGTCCCGTGTTACATGTCCATATAAGTTTTTAAGGAGAAAAATGTTCGAGAAAAAATAATAGCTCAAGAGAATCATTTCGTAATGAGCCGGACTGTGGGTGAGCACGTGAGTATTCTCGCTGCTGAGTACAAGTACGATAAGGGGGGAGGGCGGAGGGGAAATAATAATAATAATAATACATTTATTGAGAGAAGCAGGGGAAAGTATTGGCGTCCTGAATAAGGAGCACGATATAAACGTAGAGGCACGGAAAAGTGATTTACGCTCTGGGATCAACGAGTAGACCAAATGTCCACAAGCGAGCGCTACACTTAATTTTCAACACCCGTCCTGAATTTGAGTGCCAGCGATCAAATAACCAATTGAAGAGCAGCACACCAATAAAGCCTTCCTGGTGCGATTCGTTAAATGTTACCAGAGCCAGGTTTTTTAAACGTGTGGTTAAAGCTCACCGAGAGAAAAGGTAGCCTTTACGTTAACTTGATGTTAGTTAAGAGTTTGTATTCTGTATATTACATCAGATTGTCGGTTAGATCAGCTGTCGAAGAACGGTATAATGTACGCGTGCCGTTAATAAAAAGCCGGACTCGCGCTACGTAAGGATTTAAAATATCGGAAAGATTATTTTAATGATGAGCGTGTTTACGTGGGAGACGAACAAGACCGGAATCCCTCCAGAAGCAATTTTGTTAAGAATACCAACATAAATTAAAGGTAACAAACACAATACCACTATTTTTAATAATAATAAACACTTGGTTGTTATTCCACACTTTATTGGAAACAAAACGACCCGGGTTTCAGCATGTCATGCCATCATCAGGTACAAACAGTTGGGTGGCTTACACTTATATAGGTATCCGTGGGTGGAGGGGGGGAATTTGAAAACAGGGGAGGAGGGTGGGGAGCACTGTTAACGGACAAGGCTGTTTTTTGAAGGGGGGTGGGGTGGGGGTGGCCTTGGGATTGCTTGCATAAGAAAACAACAAAGGAAGGAAGGGGGGGGGAAGGGATGAAGAAATAGATTCCCAAAAAGGTTTAAAAGCATGAGCAAATTAAGTTTGAGAGTTGTGGAGGGATGGTAGTGTGACGTAAAGCAAAGGTGACTGGGAGGGGAACATATGGTCATTACAAAGTTTAGTGGGGCAATTCACAATTTCAAACTGTTCTAAGAAGTCCATTTTACGTCCCTTGTCAATACAATGTAAAATCCGAGGTTCAAAATTACACCAATGGTTTTCGTCACATAAATGTTTGGCTATTCCAGAGGATTCGTCATTATTTAAAAAACATCGTCTATGTTCTTTTATTCTAATGTTAAAATTTCTCCCAGTTTGTCCAATATATTTAATATTACAGTTATCACATTTCAACTGATAAACACCACTTTTTTGTAAATTGTCATACTTGTCCTTTGTATTAAAAAGCATTTTACCCACTGACACATGATTGTAAAATGACACTTTAGCATTATGAATTATATTACATAGTTTATATGAGACCTGAGGTATGAAAGTTAGCTTGCACCAGCGTGAAGGTTTGTCCATATCAACTTGAATGGAAGTTATAAAATTTAAAGCTTGTTTTTTGTTAGATCTTTCAATAAGTTTTCCTATCAGTTTTGGGTCAAAACCATTTTGTTGGGCAATATACTTAATGGTATTTAATTCCTTATTAAAGTTGTCCTTGGACATTGGGATACTTGTTAGCCTGTTCACCATTGATTTTAACGAAGCTGTTTTATGAATACGGTGATGATTTGAGTTTATTGGAATAACGACATCCGTAAACGTAGGTTTACGGTAAATTGAAAACTCATGTTTGCCCGTACTAATATCAATGTTAAGATCCAAAAAGTAATGTTATGACCACCGTATTCCAAAGTGAACTCGATTGATTGGTGCAGAGAGTTTATGAAAGACGTAAAGTTATTCAGCTGGCGCAAGGTACCTGACCGCAAACATATAATGTCATCCACATAACGATACCAATAACATATGTTACTTAACATTGGATGCTTGCAATCAAATAATTTAAGTTCTAACTCATTCATGAATATCTCAGCTAGAATTGGTGACAATGGTGACCCCATAGCAAGGCCAGACGTTTGTTTATAAAATGTACCATTAAATAAGAAATAATTTTGTTCGATACATAAATCCAAAAGTAATTTTATCTCATTTAACATTTTGTCATCAACACCTGAACGTTTAATTAAATTTACCGCTAAGTTTGTGGCTTCCTTGGCTGGAACTGACGTAAACAGGTTAGTCACATCAAATGAAATGATCTTGGAATTGGGAGGGGGTTTCACTGTAGATATTTTTGTCACCAAATCCACTGCGTTCTTAATGTTGAATTTCGATCGTAAAGAAGGATAATTTCTCAACAGACTATTCAATTTCACAGCCAATTTATGACATGGAGCGGTGAAGTGTGAAACGACTGGTCGAATAGGAGTATTGGGTTTGTGGGTTTTAGGCAATCCGAAAAACCTTGGAGGTAAGGGGTTCATGTTAAATAGTTTCCACTTGTCTTCGGCACTTAAAACACTTCCACACTTTGACACTGTGGCTTTAAGCTGGTTCTGGAATTTTGTAGTTGGGTCTTTACTCATCACCTTAAAGTCATTGCTATTTAAGAAAGCGTCACACTTGTGCACGTAGTCGTCTCAGTTCAAAATCACTACACTGTTACCTTTGTCGGCTTTTGTCATAACTAAGTCCGCTTCCGACATCGAAGTTTTAATGTTCCGGATAATTTGCATGTGCAAGCCGTTCCGAAGTTGTTTTGATTTTTGAGACGAAAACTTAGATATGATGTCTGCGGCTATCTGTTTTTTACCAGACAGTTCTTTGTGCAGGGCAAGGTTGCAGTCAGCAGCGACGTTGATAGCAGCTTTGCGCGTAAAAGGGGTGTGCGGTGCGAATTGTTGTTTCCTTATGAAGTTTTCCTTTGTTGTTTTCTTATGCAAGCAATCCCAAGGCCACCCCCACCCCACCCCCCTTCAAAAAACAGCCTTGTCCGTTAACAGTGCTCCCCACCCTCCTCCCCTGTTTTCAAATTCCCCCCCTCCACCCACGGATACCTATATAAGTGTAAGCCACCCAACTGTTTGTACCTGATGATGGCATGACATGCTGAAACCCGGGTCGTTTTGTTTACAATAAAGTGTGGAATAACAACCAAGTGTTTATTATTATTAAAAATGAAGGAGTTCCACAAAGTAACGCCGGAGACAGTGTCTTATATTAAACAATACCACTAAACTCAGTTGTATAAAATGCAGTTTTGTTGCTATAATTTTCAAACATTTTCCGGGTGGTTGGGCCCATATTCCCTATTCAACGGTAATTCACCTATCAACAATATTTTTATATAGGTAGTATAATCGTAGTTTCCTTGGTGTCCCACCTGGAGGCACCTGTGCCATAGGTCGTCGATCGCTAAGCAAGTGAAAGAGAGGGTTATCGATGAGTGAACTAATCAGCATCGGTTTTCATACCGAGAGAACATTTACCCAGAGATAGGAAAACCGGGCCTAAGAGGAACCGTAAAATTTCAAAGATTAGTTGATTTTATTTTTTAACGATTGGTCTGGAGCTGATAAGGGAAGGATTCTTTGGAGAAAGTAGGAAGAGTGAAGTACAGCGTCGGATCAACCCTACTCTAAGTGCAAGGCGCCAAGGGGTACACAAACGTCCATTCTAACGGAGATAATAAAGCACTTTATCTCCATAAACCATCCAATGGTTAGGTGGGTAAGGAATACATATAGGGACTCGACATCTGCATCAGTCTCTTCTGAACGAAAAAAACTAACGTCCAATGGACGAAGTACGTATATAGTACCTGCTACAATTGAAGTGCTCTGCACATTACACCCAATTAGGGATTGAGGCCACACTGAAAATTCATCGCTACTCCCGGGATACGAACCCGGGCCCTCTAGATGGGAAGCCAGCAAGCACTAAAGCAACTAAACCTACCCGCTCCCCAAATTTTTAATCAACACAGATGTGGCCATTTTATATGCAAACATAACCATAATGCTGAGAAATAACATGGTAGTGAAATTTCCACCCAAGATTATGTAAAGTTTAATACTGTGTTACTGGGAAAGAAAACCTAACGCGGGAAGCACTCTTGTTGGATCTTCAGGTTTTTATTTTTTCCTCGGGTCTTAAAAACTCTCGCCAATCACTTGAGGAACTCTGGGCTAGTACTAATGTTCAATTTTGTAAGGTACAATGCAATCCCTCCTATTCAATTTTATTAGTCCTCACAACTCTTGAAATAATCAGCTGACAAGGTATAATGTACATCTACATCTACATCTACATCTACATATTACCCCGCAAGCCGCCTCAATAGGCGTGTGGCGGGGGGTGTTAGGACACCAGCCGCTTAAAGATAAAAAGGAAACGCTCTAATGAAATTACGCCTAGCATTTATTGAAGTCCCTTATTGTTCGGGGGAAAAACGAATTCCCATACCTATCCGTTCGGCAAAATATCTCTCTTAATTTATCGTTTCTATCGGACCTGGAAATATAGTGGGGTTCTAATATGATGTTCTCCGTGTCGCTCTGAAAGATATCTATTCTCAATTGTTCAAGCAATCTAAGCCTAGCGCGCAGCCTCCGAGTCTCTAGCGGTTCCCAGCCTAATTCGTTTAACATCTGTGTAACGCTGTCAGTACGCCCGTAGCTGTTTTTGACGAATCGCGCAGCTTTCCTTTGTATTTTATTAAGTTCCCGGACTAAGTCTTTCTGCACCGGATCCCATATGCTCGCTGCATATTCAAGGTGTGGCCGGACGAGTGCGAAATAGCACCTCTCTTTTACTTTTTCATCCGAAAATCTTCCCACAATACGCTTGACGAATCCTAGCTTCTTCAGAGCTCTGCCACAAATATTTCTTATATGTGCTCCCCACGATAGGTCCGAAGTTATCGTAACTCCTAGATACTTCACTTCATCTGTCGCCTTTATGTTAACACCATCCACAGCATATACATGGGAATAGTTGGACGACTTCCGCAAGAAATGTACCGCCGTGCATTTGCTCAGATTAAGTTCGAGTCCCCACTCTTGGCTCCACACATGAACGTTGTTTAAATCCGATGATAGAGTTTCAAAGTCAGAGTGATCACTAATTTCACGATAGATGACAGCGTCGTCGGCGAATAGACGTATTTTACTGCTAATTCGACAGCATAGATCATTTATGTATATAATGAACAAAAGGGGTCCGATCACGCTTCCTTGCGGGACACCTGATGTCACTTTAACGACATCAGAGCTAATTCCGTCAAGAACTACCTTTTGCTTACGATCACTCAGAAAGTCGCGTATCCAGTTTACTACTGTTTCGTTTAGGCCGCATGACTGTAATTTGTATAAAAGTTTGTTATGAGGTACCGTGTCGAAAGCTTTCTTAAAATCTAGAAATAATGCGTCAACTTGTCTTTTCGATTCGCCAGATTTGAGAACGTCATGAAGAAAGAGCGCGAGTTGTGTTTCACATGATCTACCTTTCCGGAAGCCGTGCTGACAGCCATGGAGGACGTTACGACTGTCCAGGAACGTCATGATATTGCTAACGACGATATGTTCGAGTATCTTGCCTATAATCGACGTTAATGAAATTGGTCGATAGTTCCCTGGGTCGTGTCTGTTTCCCTTTTTGAATATCGGTGTAACGTTTGCAATTTTCCAGTCTAATGGTATCTTTCCTTCAGACAATGACTTCTTGAATATTATGTCTAAGAACGGTGCGATCTGTGGCGCTAACTCCTTGAGGACACGCGCGGGTATTCCCTCCGGACCCGGAGATTTACTATTTTTTATCGACTGTAGCTGTTTAGTTATCCCATCACGTTGAATAGTGATTTCTTTCATCGGTTCCTCAGTGAATTGTATTTCAAAATTACATGCAGTATCGTCTGTGGTGAATACACTTTTGAAGTGGGAATTTAACGTGTTAGCTTTGTCAATATTTTCGGTGACAAATCTAATGTAGACGTATATTTCTTGCCCCTAGTTGAAACATCGCAGTAACAAACAAAATATCGATTGCTACAAAAACCGTGCAGTGAGATAATTTCAAGTAAAACCTCTGATTCTCTCTTCAGGTACTTTTCACTGGATCATGGCTTTAACTCTCAAAGATACCAAATAAATACTGCGAAGTAGTTTTCAGCGTTCTAGGTGGAAGCGATTCATGATTTAATGAAACTTTAAATATATAACATTTTATCACGACCTGGTTTCAACGCTTAGAGCTGTCATCAGTTGACTGACATAAGTACCAAATAAACTGAGTCACATCGATGACTCAGTTTATGTAAACGATTCATGACTCATGTGACTCAGTTTATTCTTGATGATGACTCTATGCATTCCAACATTTCGTGATTAACTTTTATGTGGAATATTATAGTGTTTAATTTTATCAAAACAAATAGTACCATGGTATTCCATCAAACTGTTCATAACGCATACTTTTCATGTACCACTAAATCTGAATTGTTAAAAGAGGCGTTCGTAAAATAAACGAGGATTCCCAAGAGCTAATACCGACTTCATATTATATTTTTCCTAAAGCCTTGAAATGCAACGTCCGTCTAATGCAACGAGTGTGGGTCAAATCAACGAGGAGGGTGGACTAATGTTTCGGAACATTAAGAGTTATAGCATACATGTTAAATAATTAAGGTGTTTTTAAACATGAAATAGCTTTACAGCCATAAAAATTCTAAAGATGCATAATTCTTTGGCTTCAAACTTATCTAAAAATGCACATTTGTACAAAATTTGTGAGATAAAATTCAAAAATTTCCCTGAATCACCCCCAACTCTTAAGAAGTTTTTACAGCTGAGACGCAGATGCAGATATTTTACCGTCTCTGCTTCGAGCAAAGGTCATTAGGTTAGCGAATCACGAGGCCAAAATATGTTACCACGCAAAAAATGGAAAGAAAGGTATTTTTCGGGAGCCGGGCATGCCTCACAGGCGAGACTTTTTTTGAAGCAGAGAGCGGACGCATGGTAAAGGAAGGCTTTCGGAGCAGAAAGCTTAAACCGGGCGCAACATGCCGAAAGCGACGTTTTTTTAAGTAATTAATATTTTCTGACAGTATATTGTGCCATGAAACTTTTAATTTTTGACGCTTTGAATTAAGTCGCTTTGTGTTCATGATATTCGTATAGTAGTTGAACTGATATTATGGGTATTTATATATGTGCATGAAAAGCAAATTTTCAATCCTGACGGTAACAGAAACCATAGCATTAACCTCGTTTTTCATCATAAATGATGTTTTATTGAAAGTTTGTTTGGGATGAAAACTTTTTAATTTCTTTTTGCAATTAAAATTTCGTGAAGATTTTGATGCTCCAAATATAAATGTCCTATAATTTTTTCATTAATTTTTACTTATCATCATATTTTGCAAAAGCCAAGTTCCTATCCATTTATTAAAACGGCATCAGGCAAATGCGACAGTATAATAAGGTATATTTGCTGTTTCTCTTTGAATGCCTCATTTTCAATACACCAAGAGTACCTGTGATATTTCCGAGTTAATATTAAATACAAAATTTGAACCTGTACAGTCATGATCGGAAAGATATATTAAACGTTTTTACGATAACTTTACTAATCTTCCAAGTCTTCTTTGGATGGGAATCATTAAATAATCTGTCTGTAATATGAAATGTAGGCCAAAATTGTTAAATAATTTCGAATCTAATCTTTGTCCGGACGACGTCAAAAACATTTTAGAAAACCACGATACCACGATCGATTACTTCCTGAGAATAAATTCGGAAAATAAACTGTCAATCGGATAGATTTAAGATATTGATTTTCTGTGAACGAATAATGATCATATAAGACGAAAGAGTTTAGATTAAATTATTTTTTATTAAAAGATTTAATGTATTATAAATATTTAAAATAGTTTTTTGATGGGAGAAATGATGAATTTCTGTACAATATTTTATCAAAATGCTAGCCAGTAATAAACAGCATTCTTCTCATGGCCAATATGTTTTTAAGATTCTTCATTTATTTGTAAGTAAATGCTTAATTTTTAACTTCCCCAGTTCCATAAAACAGCGTATCATGCAGGGCATTCCTTTGTTAAAATTCACCCCTGCCACGCATCCTTCATGTACTTTGAATGATACTATGTAGACGCAGATATTTCATCAATTTAAAGTTTTGGTGATTTTTAGGTCCAGTTCGACCGGCTAGCATTGAGTTTAAGGCCGTCGGCGTGTTAAAGGATAAAGGGACAAGTTCCCTTCCCTGTGCCACCCGTGGTTTCCCAGAAAGATCAGGTACCTAGGAAATCACTCGGCTTGGGATAAGCTGGACTTGTCTAGAGAGGGTTAAACCGGATTTAAACGTGAAACCTCGAGCTAGAAACCAAACGTCCCCTCTATTACTGGGCTAAAAAGCCGTTAAAAAATAGAGTCGGTATAAAAGGAAGAAGCCTCACCCCTCTATCCTTTGAGACACAAGGAAATCTGCGATCGAGAAAATGGTACCTAATTTTCACATTCTCTCAAACATGGGATTGGCTGAGCGCTTTGATGACTTCAGAGTTAAAAGGAGGTCCATTACCGTCCAAAGAGAAGATTCAATGGCCGAAAGAGATAGGCCACGTACAGGAATGGTGATGCTATTACAGGCTAAATTTTAATGAATATACGATGAAAACTGAACCTCAATCGTTAGCGGTATTTTCCCTTCAGTAACGAAGATAAAGGAAACCTAACGGGATCAATGCATTGAAAATAGAAGACTTAATAAATACCCATATGTAGGTATTGCATGGCGTTAAGGCAGTTTGAGCAAAATATCACTTCACCCAGAATTTGCTGAATTTGACCTCATTTTAAAGAAAAAACTACCATATTTCCAATGATATCAAAATACTAACCCCTTAGAGAACTACTTTTTGAGCAATTTGCCTAAAAATATAAGCTGTTTTGCATGTGATATATTACGGCTGTGCGCTCAAGATGGAGAATATAGAAAAAAATATGAATTTCTAACACCTACATTTCTTCAAAAAACTAAATGTGTTTAGTTTGCATGTTTTCTCAACTATTTATAAAATATAATCAATTAACTACTCATCGCATCGATTTTTACAAAATCACAAAAACACATTCTGTTGTCAAGGCGTTCTCACCGTACGGCGCGGCGTGAAAAAATGAGTCACGTTAGACTTAGACTTATGTTAGACTTTAGACACGTTAGAAAAATGAGGATATATTTATTTAATTACTGAGAAGTTTTAAAATACATAACTAAATATTTGCTCCATTAGTATTACAAGATTTAATCCATACTTCTTACAGACGCTGAAGTTAAAAAATTAATTTTGAATACGGTCTAGGACTAGGGATATATCTCGCTCAAACTACCTTAAGACAAAAATGTTGCCAACCGATGGACAACAATCAGGATCTAAATTAGATACCCGTCGATTTAATTCTCTCGCTTCTGGATTCTTGTGGTAATCCTGAAATACTTATATAAGCTCTGTAAGATAACTAGTTGTTTAGAAATATTTTACAAAACTAGGTTTATAATAATATCTGATGAACATTTCTAAAATATAAACTCTTAGTGTTGAAGATGAAGATTAAATTTGGGTGTGAGAAGTTATAAAAATGCATAGTTATCTAAGGATAGTAGAAAAATTTATCTCTTTAAAGAAGAGCTAGAAAAACTTTGAACAAATTGTTCACTGGTACGATTCCGTGTACAGCACTAAGCATAATATTCACCACAATAATTGAATAACTGATTACACATGGGTATTAATGCATTGAACCAAGCATTACTTTTTGCGTGAAATCCGCCTTTAATGATATTCTTCCCTCTACGCGGGAGCACTCACGACATAACGGCAATATTATGCGGAAACCAAGCCTATGGAAGAATTTATAATCGCGGAAAAGTTATGAAGACGTGTGTTTTTTGTGCCATGTGCAAGATTCACGTCTACTGTGCTCAACAAACTCAACTTACTTTGAGCTCGAGGGAACGGCAAGTGAATTCATCAACGAACTGCATCATTGTACACACTTAAAGAATACTAGTGACATTGTTTTCTACGGAACAGCAACGACTATGCTCTAAAAAAGTGAGCTGTGTAAATAGATACTGATCATATCAGCTAGGAGCTAGAAACAATAATGGTTCTAGAAATGCTTCACGAAAGAATAATAAAAGAGGAAGATTCAAATATTAATTAATTGATTATTTCTTCCTCAAACGTACACGAGGATGCACTCTCTTAAGCAAATATTTCAGAGAAAATAGAATTTCACATTAATTGATGGAATATGTATAGTTGCTGACCTATGTAAGTCTGTTCACGCCTGACTCGCGAACTCCTGAGCTACAATCGCCGTCCACCAACTTGAATGTGACATCATGAAGTCACAATGACTCACCATACAAATTTACATACACTCTTCAACAAAATATAATTAGGCAATTTATGAAACATATTTGAATTTTAACTTCAATTTCCAACAACACGAGGGATGGAAGTTAATTTGAAATTTTACGCAGAGTTCTACGACTCAGGTAGATGGGAGTAATAACCTTTTTACTTCCGATGAATCAGCATGATCCCTGGCGGAATAGTATTCAGAGGTGGCCTAATGCCGATTCCGGACCCCCGGCTCAATTTAATTCTCCACTAATTCCTTTTTCCTCTTAATTACCCACAAAAAGTTATAAAACAAGAAATCGCTAAGGTTAGCTAGAAATCATTCCGAAAGAGGTTTACTTAAATGATCTCAGGATGATAAAATGGACAGAGAAAAAGAGCATAACATCTAATCCTTAAGAAAGAAAAAAGGTCACCATCCTTTCATTTACAAGTGTTTTGATGAGCGTTCTTTTGCACTTGGGCAACTTCCTCCACCTCGGCCGGATATCCATCATCATCAGCAACAAGGCCGCACAGCCCTTGAAAAAGTTTCTAGATAAGCCTATCGCCACGGAAGAGAAGCGAGGAAGTTAATTTCGAGGAAATAATTGGGGACAAGAAGAACGAGAGAAGAAGAAAAATAAGAGGAATTCGGAAGGAGGGAGGGAATGTAAGGGCGAGAAAGGTTTTGTGAAAGAAGGGAAGAAGTTTGAGACAGCGAGAGAGAAGGGAGGGATCAGGTTGATGTGGTGGCTAGAGTACTGGCTCCCCATCACCAAGAACCAGGTTCGAATTCCGACGCGGCTTATGTTTTGTAGAGCTACATATCTTAACTCCTGTCTCTGCCATCCTCAATCGCTTCGCTCGCTACGTCGTCACTCATGCTAACGAAGAAGGAATAATACTTTTATAATATTAAATAGCACTATATTTTAAAAATCTTTTTCCCTACAGAATTTTAAATAATAGTATTAACATTTTCCGATTTTCGAATTTTTATTCCAGCCTTTGATAGACCTAGTCATGCCCATAATTAAATTTGAAGGCGGTAAAATTGATTTCTCCATTGATTACTTTTGAAAGTTTTCTCCCATAAATTCATCAACAATGGTACAGGTTGCTTAGCGGAAGCTTATCAAAAATGTGCTATTTTTAGTATAATTTGGAATGGGAAACAAAATTCGATGCAAAAAATAAGAAAGTTAATTCTATTTACTTTATTATGACACTTCTCTCGCGTTCGTAAAAGCACTATTTTAAATTACATTTTGCAAAATTCAAAGCCTACAAGCGATACAAATGAAATTTACATGAATTTATTATGGAATATGATGTGAATGATCAGGCGTAAAACCTGTGACTTCAGATGTGCAATAAGTATCCGGTTATCTGCACAATGGCTACATTTGAGAAGATGGAAAATTAAAAGGTCTTCAACTCCGTGATCTTGAAAAAAACTGAGCTTTGCATAAAAAGTGGCCTTGAAGCGTTGAAAATTAAGGCTTATCTTTTTCTTTAACTTAGGACATCGATCCTTCCTTGGGCGACGTGTGGAGAGAATTTCACAAGTACAGTGCTCCGTCCGTCGGATGGGACGTTAAACAACACACGCGTCATTGTTTATTCTCCGATTGAATTATTTTATGACACTTATTCTAGTTCTTCCTCGATAACATTCTTAATTTCAAATTCATCCCACTGCCCTTTTCATTATCACTGACCGCATAATTCCATGTTTACTAAATGGGTATTCACCCCAGCCTTTCGCCTCTTCTTGTACTCCAACTAACTTAACTCTATAGCCTAATGAGTATCAGAGAGACAATAGTTTAAGTAGATATATTATCACAGAGTTATTTGCAAAAATAGTACGTTCAGAGTCACCTCTATCATACGACATATGGAGAAATTATCAGCAGACACTATAAAATGGAAAGAGATCGGATTGGTGTAATGGCTAGACTACCAGCTTTATATCCAAAGGTTCCGGGTTCGGATACCGTTAAAGGCGGAGGTTTCTCGTAGGAAACCTGAATGTATTGATGAGGAGAGCACTTACATTGCTCTGTCCTTCGGGTGGGTAATAAAACCATGCACCCCTCAGCACGGGCAATGGCCCGCAATAATGTAAACCATAGTTCCCGATCAGTCACCGAAGTTAAGCATCGTTGTGCTGGACTCTAATTCGGAGTGTTGCTTCTTCCTATCGACAACGACCTTTCTATTCCTCCAAGAGCTGTTTCCCCTGTCTGCAAGTGTCAGACATTTAGGTCGAAATGACCGTAGCCGTCTCGAAGTACGTTACCAATACAGCCTCTAGGCGCCTTTCGTTTAGAGTAGGCTAATTCCAATGCCAGGTATTTTGGATCCATTTAACTTTACCCAAATTATCATCCCCTTTCCAATTTTCCCTTCTGTTCTAAATGGCTCAAATTATCCCACTGTTCAGTAGCCTCCCCCTATTACGACGAGTCATTTTGACCATAATTCATCCTATTCCCTTAGTCGGACATCTACGCAAAGGTTTTAGATTCCAGATTATTATTTAGGTATCCCCGTCGGATGAGATATTAAACCGTGAACCTCTTCGTGTTTTTCGTAAAGAGTATGATAACGCAGACGCCGCAAAGTGGGATAAAATCGAGAACATCAGGCCAAAATTACGAAAAGTCTTTTTCCAGTCCGGAAGTTGAAACTCGTAAATGATATTAATGTTGCTGATGAATGAAAAATATGTAAAAAATGAAATGTAACACCACATACAACAATCAATGGAGAGTAATCATGCAAAGTTTCAACTTCCGGAATGAAAAAAGCATTTTTGGAATTTCGGCCAGCTTTTTTTTCGATTTCATCGCACTTTGCACCGGGTTCCTCTTCACCCTTCCTTCATTTCCTAAATCATCCTTCCCAAGCCTTAGCACATACCAGTCCTCAAACGAGCAACTAACTTTGGTTTTCCTCCGCCACCACCACCAACAACTAACCAACTGACGGAGAGATGGAAGAGACGGGGGAGCGTGAAAATTTTCGGAGCCAGGTAGATACACGGATGGAAGACGGGGAGAGGGCTTTTTGGGAAAGACAGACGGGGCAAAGAGAGAAATACGAAAGCACGATCATGCCAGACTGCTGCTTGGGAGAGGGGGGAGGACACAAGAGCAGGACGAAAAGTTAGGAGCGAGTTCCCGGATCGAAAAACAAGCAAGAACCACGTCCTTTGATCACTAAGTGGGAAATGTGTCCTTTCACTAAAGATATCACATTCTTGTGTTACCAAGACACGATGTTTTTTTCATTGCGGTGCCAGCATCACCCGTCGCAACAAAAAACGCCGGCTTTACCGGTGTTTGAGTAACGCTCAACTAATTGCAGAGGTCGAAGACTCTGACGCAGAAGGTCGTCCACCTTGGTGGGTTTTCCGCAGTCCACTAAATTTGCTTTTTTACCAAGCTGATTTTGAGAAAAACGGATTTTTTGAGACCATTTGCGAATGGTTTAAATAGTTACAAGCAATTACACCTCGTTTGTGATAAACAGGTAAATAAAAAAACAATTTTCAGGAGATATTCATTTTCCAATTTGAGCCCTTCATCCAAATATAAAATAGACCCAGTCAAAGAAATCAAAATTAGGATGTGTTGAAAGAAAGTTGAATGTGTGGTCTTAGAAACGACAGGCTATATCCTTAAGAGCAACACAGACAAGAGGAATAAAATTTAGTAGGCTAAGTAATTTTTCTCTTTAAATTCTTAGAAATGCTTCAACTTATTCCAACTAGCAGAAAATGTTTTTGACTCATCAAACGGCTTGATATCCTTGTATATAAATATAAATATTAGATTACACTTAATTAAAACTTTAATACACAGGTTATACTTAGCTGAGCTAATACGCAGAATGAGCAGAAAATTGCCAGAGTAAAAAAGATCTCCTCTACGGGATCATCAAACAAACTTCGGCTTTTGGGCCAATATGTAGACCACTACGCCACCCAAAATATTCAAAGCCAAAATTACAAAACATAGTTTAGATCCAGGATGCTAAATGCACGTGATTACATTTAATACACATTCCCTCACTTGTCCAACAAGTAAAAGGTCGTGGCACTAGCGTTTCTCTTGTACCAGAAAACAGAGGGTAAAGAGATAGAGAGAGAAATAGAGGTAAGTATCCAGCTTCTCCTTGAGAAAGGGGATTTCGGCTTTCCCTTTGTATAAGCCGTCACATCCTTTTCCCCATTCATCCCAAACACCCGCCTAGTTCGTGGAGTAGCCTATTTCATTGCTTGGCGGCCCGCACCTGAAGACTTACCGACTGTATCAAGATTAAACCCACGGGAGCGTTTTTGAAGTTGGGTATTCACCTTCTTGGCTGAAAATGAAGGCACCAGAGTAGGAGCATCTCACAGAATACGGAAATGACCTATGACGGCCTGGATGATCAAACGGCCACGCCAGAGAATGAAAGACCTGCACACATGCGTGCATCTGACGTCATCAAATTCCTTACATGATTTATATTACCCTTCTGCTCCCTATAGGTGGGTTTGATCAAGCTTGAAATTAAAATATTCTTGCTCTTTTCCTTAGATAAGGGTATTAATTCAGATAATTAGGACGGATGAAAGGACGAATCTGCACCAAAGGAAACCACAATTGAAACTTCCTAATCAGCAGCAAAGAATTTTGATAAAATCAGATGAAAGGTTATCGCAATTTCTTTTGAGTTAGTTTTTAAAAGATGCATTCAAAACCCTGAGGGAACAGATAAACTGTCCGTAATCAAAGTGAAGGCTAACACAAGTTACGAAGAAGCCCTGGGTATTATGTGCTGTCTACTTCCTTAACCTGGTTTTATGGAAAATAAGATGAGCTTACCAAGGGCAATTTTAGATTATGAGGATTTCGTGACTCGAAATGATAAGTGGATGGAGAAAACAGGCTGGATAGAAACATAGACAAGCAATTAAGAGAAAGAAGTAAAAAAGAAACATAAATGACTAAGGGAATTGAATCAACAATCTAAAAAGTAGAAAGAGTATTTTTAATAGCTAATATAAAGAAAGAGTGAGTTGATAGAAGATATGTAATATACATTTAGTTTCCAGGTACCTTAAAATAACGATAATTGTTAGTGTATGTATAATACAAGGTTCAATAAAAATGCAAAGACCTAATTTTCCTAAGCAACTATACCAAATCAATAAAATTATAAAACAGCTCGACAGAAAACCCCTTACTAGAAATGTAGAAACACTGCCATGAATGCAGTATCATGATAATTACTAAACATGGGCCGAAAAGTATATAATTTTTGTGATTTTACCACGCTGAGACGATAAAACCACCAGGTTAAAAAGGCATATCTGACAGCGACAAATTATCATGTTACTATGTTCGACAATCCTTTACTTTTGTAGTTTAAGATGGGTTGTGTTACAAACCAATTTTTTCCAAATCCCAAAATTGGAGAAAAGACGCAAGGTGGGCTAGCAAAAACGGTAAATGAATGGGTCTGAAAATTTATCTGTACGCCAGCCTTAGTGATGTAAGCATAATCCTGATATTGTGTTGGATATATTCGGGACACCAACATCAAATATTCTTTTGTCGTTGCTATAAAGTGCGCTGATAAATTTCAAAGTTGTCAATACCATAGAAATATCCTTTGTATCGCTAAAATGGTCATGATCAAGGGTATTATGATGAACTAACCACAAAATACACGCCAAAATTTCTCGCAACTACTGAGTAGAGAGCTGAATCATAAAAGACATAGGTAGAGCAGTAATTTCTCTATATGAAACTCCCCTTAGTTTACAACACAAAAATCATAAAGGAATAAATTTCCAACAGTGTAAAAACTGTATTATCAACACAAATAACTGTTGCCGTAACTTTTTAAACCCCGGCATGCTGCCTAATTGTATATGAAATGTGACAGGACTTTTCAATCTTTAATATTCATGCTTTTCTCCAAGCAAAACATGATACGCTTGATTTAAGGCTGTGCAGACCATTAAGGCTTTCTTTCTTCTTGGGTGGTTGGTTAGATCGGCTGATAAGAATAAATTAATCCCCAAGGATAACGGACATACGGACCTGTTTCACCACTTCGCATTACCAACTTCCGAATCCATGATCAAGAATATTACCTCACTAACAGGTAGAAAAAATAATAGCGTTCAGACCTAAATATTACAACCTATAAAAACAAAAGTACCATCCTAATACTTTAAACAAGTAGTTTTCCTATACCGACCGAATCTGATAACCTGGCCAATTTCCTCAAGAAAAATAAATAAATAGTCGAAGGATCCACTCCATTCATTTTTTAAATATCGCAGCAATTATTATATTCTACGAGGCCTTACACGTAGAAACTTATTTACGCAGGAAGCTAGCAATATGTCGTTCATCGTGATGACCTTCGTGAAATCTCCCTGCAGTCTCTAGGAATAAAGAGAACTCGAAATTGGCAAATATTGATTTTCAATCTCACCCATTGATTTTTCTTTGTTTCAAAAAAGAACTCGGAAAAGCGCTGTGGCTTTGATTCGTTTTTTATGACTTCACAATCTCTGAAAGTAATATATATGATAATTCGGACCGTTGTTGCCTCATCAACGGAGAAATGCTTCGCTCTCTTTCTCCGCCTACTCGTAAAATTTTGCCCGTCCCCCCTCCTCCCTGCTCCAAGATAACGATACGACCGAACCTCGCGGCCCTTATACCTTTCACTCTCTTTCTCTAAAACGCCGAAATACGCTAAGCGAATCTTTTCTTTTAAACGACGAATTTTCGTCATCCATTTTTTTACAATGTTATCTGCTGACGAAATGATGTCTACCCAAATGAAATGTACAACCATGCTTCGTAAAGATAAAAAAACAATGCCATTTAAACGGACGGAAATACAAAAATACATACCAAACGTAGGTGCGTAGTGAAGCTATATGATTTTTAATACTTTCCGCAGATCAGAGGATCTGTCAAGAAGTTTTCAACTGAAGCATGAGGTAAGTGTGAGAAAAAATATAAAGGAAGATAATGGGTGTCAAAATTATCCAAAAATATTGGTAACTTTACATTCAAGTTGTTGAAGTTAGCGCAGACCGGAAAACACCAGCTCACTTAAGGTGGCTCTATACCGGGGCTAAGAAGCTCGTTTCAGACATTTCCCTCTAACCCAGTAACGACTTTGCTATGACATCTGGAGACTTGCAATTTTTGTCTTGGTTAGATTAAGAGTCATTTTTTTATTTAGGTGGAGTAACATTATCATGAAGTGGTTGTGTTTTTTTTATAAAAAATAGCAAAACTTTGGTTTTTAGGACATTTTTTGGTAATATTCCGGGGCACGTTGCGAAGGATAGATTCCGAAATGAGGATTTTCAGCCCACTTAAATAAAAGAATCATCTTTCATATACGCGAAAAATCAACAAACATTGATGCCCGTTTCGTATTAAGTCTATAGAAATGTTAAGCGTTCAAGCCTGCATTGGCAATGGAGTAGACCTTTTCCATCCCCACCCAAGGATAATCGTTCCCCACTTCATTTTTTCAGTGCCACCTTCACAGTTCCCCGTTGGGCTTCTACCACCACCACCCCAGTAGGGACCAACAGGCGGCGACCGTTAACTTGAATTGGCTTGGAAGTATAGACCCACCAGGTGATTGGCACCATTTTTTGCGTGAAACTTTGTATACGTACTCATATTATTCATATATATACATAAAAGTGAAAAAATTACAATTTACCGATTTGTCTTTTTGTAATTCAATGTTATTTTAACAAATAGCCTTATGACACATGAGATATTTTTAATAATTTGATTTAATATGTACAGATTTTCTTCGGAGAGCGAAAATGCATTTCGTATCATTATGATGCTTGCTAGTAAATATCAATAGTAAATAGTAAATAGTACCCTAAATATCTCCAGATGAAAATTAAAACCCTTATGTGTACCTATGTTAGTCTGAAGGGATGTGAGTAATTACTTAATTTTTATGCGATAAGTGACCGATTTAAATTGTTTTTATTTCTGTTTAGCTGAGAAGTTTTCACTGAGTCGTCCACAGAAACCTAGCAACTTTATGAGAAAATGTGATCTAAACCATGAAGATATACATAAAACACAAAGAAGGAACGTTTAAATCGTTACTCGTTTTCTTCCGTTTAGATTGGAAGCTGTATGGATGGACATGGATTCGTCGAGGTGAATCTCAAAACAGTATGAGAAAAACGTTGGTGTAATTCGGGTTAAAAACACTCCAGAATAACGACATTTTGAAATACACCGCAAAAATATTCTTTTAGGTGACGAGTTTTTTAGTCCATTTTTTAAATTGCTATTAGGAACATATTAAGGACCATCCCAATGAAATGTAACACTCCACTCTGAAACGGGCAAACAACAAGCTAATTTTAACGGTGTTGAATACTTTTAAGAATATAAGTACGTACTATTTACGTTCGTACGTACTAATATATTTTATTTATTTTCATTTTGGATACTGCCAAAATTTTGTCAATGGAAATCAACCACATAATGACAAATATTTAGCTTAAGACATACTTAAAAAATAAAAGCTTAGCACTTTTCTGCTCAGCTGAGAAACTAAGAACGCGTTGTAGACGGATATCAACCGATAAAATGAGACAGAATTAAAGTAAATGGGCGTAAAAATTATACAATGACATCAAGACCATATATAATCTTTAAATCCTTTGCCAATGAGTCGTCATGCTTTCAAGTCACATGCGACAATCTAAGAGCATCTTGTTATATCTGCAAATAATTTTAACAAACCCACTCTATAACGAGTAAAAATGGATGTTATATTGGGTAACAATGCATAACTAATGGAAATAATACTTAGAAACTTAGAGCGACTCGATGATTTTTCTGTTTAGTTGTGCAACTTTGAAAAAAAAGTCAGTGAAATGCTTGCGACAATTTGAAAAATGTATATTTTTTACAGACAGAAGTACTTTTAATACATCTGCGTATTGACTGTTTTTGATTTTTTTTCTTCAGCTGAGATACTTTCAATAAGTTTTCGATTGAAATCCATCAATAGCTGAGAAAAGATAGAGCTAATGTGCATTAACATTACAGAAGAATGTCAAGATTTCACCTTGCGTGGCCCTAATCTTCTACTACCTTTCCCGAAATCCGAAATACGTAGCAAAATATTTCGTTTTATCAATCAATTTCTGACATCCATTTTTACAAGACCAATCTATCATCCATTTTTAAATGTTATCCACCAGCAAATTAATATCTCTTCAATTATAATTTTCATCCCCACTCTGTTACGAGCAAAAATTTAGATTTAAACGGAGAGGAATAAAGTGAAACCAACGTAGGAACGCAACGCATTAGGAATATTTCGATATTTTTATTGTGCCTTTATTTTTGAACCTGTCAAGGAAGAAATTCGACAGCAAGTGTAAGGAAAAATAATACATTCAACAGGGACGAATACTTTCGCTCAAGAGGGCTACTCGATTTTTACTTTTTGCGATTATTTTGGGCAAGGAGTTTTGGACTGCCAAGGAGCAGGTAATTTAGCAATATCGCGAGAAAATATAAAATTTAGGAATAACGTGAGTGTCATTGGGTCTTTATATTTTTCGTTTTCCCAAAATATCAAGGAGTTGTCAACGGAAATCTAACGATAGTAGGAGAAAGACTTAAAGGTTAAATGTGCGTTTAAATTATTCAAGGATATCATGATCTTTCATTTCTTTGCTCATTCATTCCATCATAGATACGTAAGCATCCTATCCCTGTTCCACAAGACAATTTGCGTAGATGTTTATCGTATTTTTTTCCTCGTCACTGCAATGCAGCGAAACATAAAAAACTAGGTCAGATAAAGGAAGAGTTTAGGCACAAGGGTATGAAAACAGCTAAAAAATCCGAGATCAAGGATTTTTCTCAGATGAAAAAGGCATTCGGATAACGAATGATTAATATCTTAATGGTCGTTCCTTCACGACCATTATGGGTTTCAAATAATTTGTACCCACCTCTCCAGGTGGACTTTTTAACATATGACGTAGGCATATTTTTCTGGTATTTCAGCCTCCTAGGCAGTCGTCGCCCATTAAGTAAAACTTAAAAGTTAATTTTTCACCATACGCAGTCATTTTTACAGTATAAACTCTCGGCGACTCAGTTACCAGTACTCTGGCAACGTAAAACTGTCCCCAGGTATGGATTGCTACGAACGAAAAATTAAAACGTTTCTGAATGAAAAAAATCTTTCGCTGGAAAAAGTTTGCTGTGATACAAGGTATTACGGGCAAAAATTTCGTAATTTTCATTTCTCGAATAAAAAAACATCGTTTCAAGCGCCCACGAAAATACGGGCTCATTAAAAACCTCAGACTAAAATCATATCTTCCACAGTTATGCCCTTGTTAACTAACCGACTAGGACGAAAAAACTATACTTTCCGGAATTCCTTCGCTACCCAAATCTGCTGAAGCACTCTGAAAATGGAATTTTAATTTTGTATAGCCACAGAAGCGTAATTTGCACGTCACCATAGATTATTGCGGGTGGATACTTACGTTGGCAATATTCCTGCCAAACATATCACACCAAACCTTTGCAACCCGGTGATCAGACACGCGAAGAAATCAGTTAAGGTCTTTAAGATATCAATTAAAAGAATTGAAAACTCTAACTAAAAATGAAAATACCTAATAAAAAAATAGCTAACTTCTACCACTAGCGCAAGGTTTTTGCTGCCCAAGTTTGATGGTGGTTTTATCATCTTGATTTCTTTCTAAAACCATCTTTGTTTTCTTACCAATATGAGCAAATCTTTGCTTATTTTTTATCCATTCTTTCTATGTTCAATTCTATTCCTGCTTTAAATTTTTCCTTCGTTTCATTTATTTAATTTCAATGTGAATATTGAATATCATGGTGAAAGAAGCATTTCCTTGTCGTAATCCTTTCCTAACATTTGAATCCTTAGCATTATCGCCACATTTTAACACTTCCAGCTATTCCTCATATAGCATTTTACTTGTCTGTCATTAAATAACACTCAAATTCTCATACAGTCAGCATATTTTTCCAGTTCACATTGGTAAGCATTTCTTCTACGATGAATTCAATGTATGTGTGCTAGTCTTTTGAATCCTCTTCTATACGATAAGTCTCGGGGCGAAAATACCTTCTCTCCCCTGAAACTGAATACTTCTCCTGAAACCAAATGAGTCGCCATGCAGGCATTCTTTCATCTTCTGATCCATCCTCCTGTAAATAATTCATGTCAGATTATGTATGCATGCTTAATAATGCAAATGGTCTTAAAGTCTTTGCATCACCCGGCTCTTTTCTCCTAAGAGTATGTTCTTTCGAATAGACCGACGCTGTATCCACCTTCACTCATAGGAAGGAAGGCTGCCACTATCTCCTCCGCTAGTTGTTTATAATGCTCAGGAAGATTACTTGGGAGATAATTACATTCCACCTTGTAATCATCATTACCGAAGTAGATATAATGTACCCACTACTTTAGTATTTGTAGGCATCGGTATTACCCATGGGCTACTGTCCACACCATACATCGTATGAAATATTATCTCCACTTTCACTCACACTTCCGTCTTAATAGTTCAAGTTTTTCCATATCATGAAGAGGAGATAGGTAAACCAAAGGTCATTCGCATTTCACCATGTCATTTTACCCAACAATTGAAGATGCTGAGCCATTATAATTAATAAACCACAGTTTTACAAGTTTATAATTTCCAAATATTTTCATGGTAACAGCCGTCGGAACCGGAGTACATTGTGAAAAGGAGTGCCACTAAACGAACTATAGTATCATTTTCGCCGTTAATATCAGATCATATTTGATCTAATTGGCCTAACAACTTCTTTTTTCTAACGTAAACATAAGTAACCCATTTGTAAAGCAGTGATAATTGCTTGTTTCGGATTCTGTTCATCCCCTTGAACCTCCACGTCAGTCCCGGTACTTATGATGCTCCACGGCGTTCGTTTGAGATAGAAACTTTATACTTAATTCCGTTACTGCGTTGAATGAATACTGGTTTAACTCATAACATGCCAAGTATCCACAAAAGAATGTTCACACTTTATGTGTAAAATACAAACAATTTGTATTGCTTTACGCATAAATTGCAAAGTTATTTATAAAACGTTGTTGCCTTCTTGTTAATATGCCACTACGAGATACAATACCTCTGGGATCTTTCCGATCTCCGCAGTAGAAAGTAAAACATTTATTTTGAGCTTGCGCAGTAAAGTCAAACTCCACAGTCAGCGGATGAAAATATTCATTCGGATATATGCTTACGAACTTCGCAGCAAAGGGGTTAATTTCACTTACTGACAAAGAACCAAAATATCTCTTTGATCCATCTCATAGTTTTACTTTATTGGGCATCTCTCAGGTTCAGAATTTCTCTCGAAAACTGTCATCCTACAACCCACAAACAGCTACCCGTACGCATGGTCACCAAGCGATTCCTTCCGTTCATTCGGGAAGGGCGCCAGTCCATAAACTACATTCAAATGCGAGGGCATGTGTAAGTATGTAGTATATGCGTGGGCGTGGATATGTGTGTGCGTGGGTTGTGTGTGTGTGAGTAGGCATATATTTATTTATTTATCCAGCGCTGCACACCGCCCTTTTTTCTCCCTCTCCGAAGAAAATAGGATCGGACGGTAACAAGAAGGTCCCTCCTCCTAAGGGGTGAAATACGAATCCGAGAAGGCGCCGAGTGAGAGACAGAGATAGATGAGGGAGGATGGCGCGCGGGGTTTGCAGGAGGAGAAGGAAAGGAGGAAGCGGGGGTCTGAGACGGCAAAATAAGGAGAGGAGAGGGGTAGTAGTAGTAGGAGAGAGAGAGAGAGAAGGGAAGAGAGGTCTTGAGAGAACGAAAATGATAAAAAAATAATAGAACTGAAAAGAAAAATAAAAGATGGGAAGCGAGATGGGGAGTGGGGGTGGAGAAAGAGGCAGCAAAGGAGGGGACTGGATAATGATGAGCGAAGGCGAGGGGAGAGAGGGAGAGATGCTGGGAGAAAAGAATCCAACCAATTCCCTTCTCGTCTCCGAACGGCGGAAAAATGGGAAAGCGCTGCTTCTCCAAGAGGGACGTGGGGAGGGAGGGAGAAGGAAAGGAAGTGTACTGGCGAGAGGGCGGCGTGTGCGAATAAGAAAGTATGGTGGGGGAAGGAGGAATAGATTCTTAGGAGTATAAGAGGCATGGAGATGAGGGGAAGAGACTGATGAATACGGTGACCTCACCGCTGAAACGTATAAGCGGAGTATTATCTGTGAATGCGTTTCTTTTGTATTGTGTTTCCATACTTAACCTTTAAATGATGATGTTTTCGGGGTATGCTGCCTCATGTTCATTTTTGAAGTTATACTTCTTTGCGCCCGTTGGAGACTTTTGGGATGGGATGTTGGTCGAGAAACCGTGTCACGCTCTTTTTTGGGTGAGAAAAATCCACAATTGTACGTTTTTGTACTTCTTTGCGCCCGTTGGAGACTTTTGGGATGGGATGTTGGTCGAGAAACCGCGTCACGCTCTTTTTTGGGTGAGAAAAATCCACAATTGTACGTTTTTGTATGGTTTTTTGTACGTTCGAACTTTGAAAAGAAGTTTTGTTTAAAATAACAATATATCGAAGAGAATATATTGAATAATAGAGAAAAAATGTCTTTTATTTCATTTATATATCCTGTCTGCCTGTGTGTGTGAGCGGGTGTGTGCGACCGGCCAAAGAAGTATAACTTCCACCGTCTGGTCCGACGCAGACCACGTTTTTTTAAACTCAACGTTTCGCTTCTTCTACTGGAAGCGTCATCTAGAGACATCATTTATAGACAGAAAAAGCTGCGAAAGTCTTCAAGCATATTTAACCTTGCCACATTTCACAGCAATGTTCTGTCGCTGCCTCTTTTGCGGTATCCCAAAGCTTACAATAGCTACGGTATGGAGTATTATAAGTGAAATTACTCTTCTTCATTGATTCTATATTTTAACCTGAAACGTTTCATGGAACTTCAAATCCATCTTGTTTCTATGTTTTTACTTGCTATGTATCCTGGTTTTAATTGCACTTTCCCGCTTTTATATTGCTCCTTTGTTTAAACTTACTAAGTTTCCGAGTATTATTTGTAAGTGCCACCTTAATGTTTTTTTTCAAGTTTTCACCCGCTAGGCATAGAGGTATTACTCGTATAAGTGTCCTCTTATATATGGTTTCTAAACTTGTTAAGTTTCAGGCTTTGCCCTTTTGTGTGCCCTCTTTTATGCATTTTCCACGGGAAAACTTTCTACGCTCTCTACAAAATTAAAATATCTTTGAATCATAGCCATCGACGTTAAATAACCTGCAGAATCTTTTCCATAACATTTGTTTTATTCCAATTTTATTATATTTTGTCCTTCCTAAAGAATTATCACGCAGAGACGGTACTGGTGTAACGAGATATGGAGAAGTTAAAAATGTTTTCAAACAAAAGTATTCCTAAAAAATAACGAATAACCGGTAGCAGTGGTTTATTATTTAGCAATAAAATACAAAATAACTGTATCAAAAATATTTCCAAACTATGCTAAATACACACAAAGATTTAATGCTGTGAATTGAAACCTAATGGAAAAGGAAAAGAAGTTGAAAGTAAATTAAAACATATTTTCGGAGTTTCGGAATGGATGAGTCCCTAGAACAAGTAACTTTCAGAAGTATCAGTTATAAAATGGACGTACTTGTCAGGGCATTATTAAAATAATTGCTTGAGTGTTTATGCCCTCGGCTAAAATAACGAACTGATGATCATAAAAGGGACAAAGAGAGACAAAATTATAATTAACAAAACAATACAGGATTTTTACCCACTCGAGACCTTAAAAAAAAGGATGATAAACAGAGATATGAGGCTTATAAGAAGGCATGCGCAGAATGAAGAAAGGATAGTACACCACTTTAATACCAATCTTTCCTGGATGGAATAATAATAATGATGACTTTTGCCTTCAGAATATTTTTATTAAAACTATGATTTCGGCAAGGCCAAAATGTTTTCTCGGAAAGCACTGACTTAATTTGACTTCCACAGATATATAAATAGGTTTCTCACTTAGACATTTAACTGTTATTTTAAATGATAAGGTATGATTATTTTACATTTTAATATACGTCTCATAAATTAGCAGGGCCTACCGTAATTCACAAGAAAACCTTGGCATAACAGTCTGGTAATACACAATAGTTTTAATTTCTCTCGAGCTATTAAGGTAAATAATGTTTAACCCTCTTCAACACAGTTAAGTGAGGTATTAAAACATTTCACCATAAAGTATGCAATGAACCGGACAAATGTATACACTTCATCTCTCTTTCTCTGCTCTAAGAGCTGTCTTCTCTGCTCTAAGAAACCAACTGGAACATTCGAGTGAGTGAGATGGTACGCAATTTTTATCACTGATTCTAGCCATTTATTCATTATATTCATTCTATGGGTACATAATAAAACCGGCACTGATTCAATGACAAAAATCATCCTAATATACTGTAAACTTCGAACCATTAACACAAAATAATATTTGAAAGCAATTTGGGTCACTCTTTGGAGGAGTTAATCTCCGAATCAAAATTTACTCCAATTGCTAGTTTATAATTGCTTCACGCAACTTCTGACCGCACAGCGCAGTAGGGTTGCCCACCCGAGTTTGCCACGGAGAAAATCAGAAGTTACTTGATTTATTCCCGTATTCGTAGGAGCAAAACCCACACCATTTAGGTCCACTGGCCCAAAGTTCACTAATCAACTCGCTTGATTTTGCCCCTTGCACCCTCGTAAATTTATGACTTGTAATCTGGAACCATGTGTACATAAGGTTTAGGCTTCAACTCTTCATCACTTATGTAACGAAAATCATACGTACTTTTTTCGATAATTTGACAAATCCATTAGCCAAATGTTTCTTTATAAGGCTCTTAACTTAATTCCCCATACCATCCCCACTTGCATACTACCCCTAGGCCTGTCGCATAGTTTTGTAGCAGGAGTGTTAAGATACCAGCCATGGAAAGGAGTTAAGGATTGATTGCAGACGTGTGCTTTGGTCGAATTTGTCTCTCGATCTCCTCCAGTTAAACTCGTGAGTGGAGCGCGGGAAGAAAGATTTCTTAAGGCCATCTGTTTGACAAAGAATTTCTCTAATTATAACGATATTGCATCCCCGCTATAGCCAAATGTTTTTGCCCACCACTTGTCGAGTCCGTCCACATATAACCCCACTGGTGCGGTGGGAGATTTATGGACCAAAGGTTACAATCAAAAGATATTTTGGTCGATGAATTGTTGTATTAAAGTCCCAAAGATATACGGGAATAAAGTAACGTAAATAGAAATTAAAACACGCTTTTATGTGGTATATTACCTAAACGTCACAAAGGATTGTGGAGGGCTAAGTTTCGTATCATCAACAGCGTTTTAAAGTAAGTATTATTGCGTTTTGTAACACTTTAAGTCGATGAAGGTTTTCAGAAAGGAATTATACCCAAATCTAAACAACGTTAGAAGACAATGCACACAATATAAAGCGAATCAGTTGAAATAGAAACATAAATACTTTCATATTAAAATTAGTCTCCAAATTTCCACATTGCTGTAACACTAGCAAATTAAATGACGCTCGTATTCATAATTAAGTAAAATACTACAAACGTCTACAAACTTTTCTACAGACTTCAGCGTTCAGAACTTCTACTAAGCGAAGCCTGCAACAGTAAAATTTAATTTTATGGGCTGATTGGCCCCTTAAATTAAATCAAACATTATGAACTAATGGTGTATTTGGATATTTTAAAGTTGACGAATGGTGTGAGATGAGCTGCTGTACCACTTTATGGCGTAATCGAGCGGCTGTAACCGTAGAAACGAATAAATTCGAAACTTGAATAAATTCTTACCCCCTCAACCTTTATGCCTTTAACCTCCGGGCCGATGTTTTCGCCTCAACAATGGCAATCACCTCTGTGAGGGAGGGTTAGAGAGGGGAAAGGGATGGTAGGTATAGGGGGTGAAGGGCGCAGCGACGCCATATTGCTCCCACGGGAAATCTTCCATCTACCCTTTCCCCGATCTCCATAACTCCCGTTCTCAACGTTACCGTGGTGCGCCCCCGACTGCTCCGAGTGGAAAGCAACTCTCTCTCTCACCATAGCACGCATGCAAAACCACGACAATAAGTCCTCTCCCATAATGCGAAAACAATACCTACTCTGTTTTTGGCCGCATAGTTTTCGTCTTCCCCTGCCTCGTAAATCGTTTACCGTTGGAGGTGGAGGGATAACTTTCATTTTCCCTTCACGGTACCCACGGGAGCAAAGATTTGAAATTTCAGCAGGAATAAAAATGCTATCCAAGAATAGTGCACAGTTTTTTTTTTCCTATCATACTGCTCAAGCTTTCAAAAATTCATGTAGGGTTTGTAAAAATAAGAAATCCACGAATTAAAAATTATTTTCTTTGAAGGTCCTTCCTTGCTCCCAAAGACCCCCTTTGTTAACTTTTTTTCTAGTTATATAGCATGTTTTCTTTTGCATAAACAACCTCTGTGACAAAAATACGAATTGATTGAATAGATTTATGGCACTATATTTGGTCGTCAGATCCAGGTTAAACAAGATGAACACCTTGAGCCGTGTTCGTAGATAAAGTTTAACTCTAGTTTGGGATGTTTAGATCAGACGTGGTCACAATTCGCATGGGTAAATTTCGGATCTGGTTTCTCTCAAGCACATGGTTCCTGAAAATCCAGGTTTACTAGGATAACTTCAGAACTATTCATATATTCAGTTTAATACCGGTCTGGGATGTTTTAATTAGTAGTGGCCAAATAGACAATTCTTATGAGTTAAAATTTCAAGTCTGGTTTCTTTCATGCTAAAGATTCCTCAAAACCCATGTTTATAGATCTCGCAAAAGTTTCTGGCGCAGACCTGAGTGACTAGGAGGGGAGATAGACGTGGAGGTGGTGAAAGGAAGAGACCAAGGGGAAGAGTGGGGAGCAACGAGGAAGAGTGAGACAGGAGAACCAAAGTACTTCGCAAAACATGTAAGATGCACAAAAATGCAAAGCAAATTGTTAAAATCCCACAACGCTATGACTTCACCGGAGATCCTACCTTGAAATTTCATTTTGTGACGAGTCGAAATAGAATGGCAGGAAGTGGTGATTCATCCCACTTCTCGAAGCGCTTGCGTTGACAGCAATCATAAAGGTTTTCTGAATCTCTACACTAAACAGCCTTCCTCTCCCGCTTCGCAGGATTTTGAAATTTCCATTACCCATCTCCCAAATTTTTCCACTGCGAAGCGCCAAGAACTTTTGCGAAAGCTATATTAGGAGAACTCCTTCAACCCTATTCATAGATTCAGTTTAACCCCGGTTGGGGATGTTTTATCAGTCGTGGTCAAATGGAAAATTGGCGTGAGTTAAAAATAAGTTTCGATTCGTCGCACGACTTCAAACTTAAAACGTTAAATTCAGCATGGTAGCAAGGCCGAGAAACAGCGAAATTTCACTAACAAATAAAATTTTATTTAACGAAACCAGTTTCAGCTTACAAAGCCATCATCAGGGGAGGGATCCACAGCTTCCAATGGATTTCTAAGCTAAAACACGAGTGGTGGAATTACTTTCTTATTTAAGAGAAGTAGTGATATTTTTAGTTTTTTTTATTATTAACATTTAGGAATGTAATTATTCTACTTCAATAGGTAATAGGCACCGTTTTTGTTACATGCCGCTTTGAATGAAAATAATGGAACCTATAGTAGGAATCTAGGGATAGAACAAGCCATTTGGATTAGAAGGACCTAGAATGTACACATGCAATAAAGGCATTCTTATATTTTTTTAAATAATAATAACTTCCACTACCACAGCCTGAAACTATGCACATTATTATTAATTCAGCATTTCATGGTTTCTACCAAGTAAATATGCCAATGTAAACGCCAGTATGTACTAAAACGGCTCTACGAATACGGGTTAACAGGAAGCACCGGAATGGTTGTATTACACCTGCATAAGACCTAGCCAAGCAAAATTATGAATACAGCATTATTATTATATAATTATTCACAACGTGTGTCGGTGTTGCAAAATAAATTGACTGACTATACTGAAATATATTTCTCTTGATGTCTTTCATAGTGCGAATGCGTTCCACTGTAATACGTCAAAGGCTCTCTAACTTAAAATTTTAAAACGATGCGTTTTTCAGTACAGCAAAATACCCTGAATACCACGAACTCGAGACATGAACCGGAATTCGATGAATCAATTTTTTTGGAAAACAGGAGTCTAATCAAACGTGGGACACAATTTAATTCTATGGAGAAGTTAACCTTAAATTATTGGAGGTTTAATGGTTGCTTCTTACCTAAAAGCTTTTTCCAAAAATCCAATCTCTCCAATGGACTCCCATGAACCATCCGCAATTTTTTATTTAATAGAAAATGTAATTTGGTAATCACGGTGATGAAGACTGAACAAGAATAACATGGATGTTATCTCTACTTCCTCGTCCAGTCTGCTTTTGATCAGTTGGAAATGCTAATTTTGGCATACGTTACCGAGCCTCTTTATGCTACAAAATTCAAATAACTTTCATGAACCTAGATATAAAAATTTCCATAAATAATACAAAAGAAGTACTTCTAGAAATGGTAGTAAAATAGTTGTAAATCAGTGTCATATTCCAACTAGATAACCTTCATTTTTATCACGCACTGTGAATTTTTCCAAAAAAAAAAACATTTTTTTCTTCTTTACGGACGGCATCCCTAGTTGCGTCTTAAGGTGGTTTAAACGTAAAAGACCGTTGTGTGACTAAGTTCATATTCTGGTTGCTTGTAGAAAAATGTGACCTCTATTAATGAGAATAAAAAATCACATCTTTCAACAATATTTTATTCTCAAATTGAACATGAAATTCCCGAGAAGGCTTCTGCGGAGGTTTTGAGTTGAAGGGACTGGCCTGAAGAAGCCAGCTGGATTGTCCATGAAGATGGATAAACGCGGAAGAAGACTCGAAAGTCAAGTTTCTTGAGCATGAAATTACATGAAAATGCGAGAATTGGTGAAACATAATGTAAATTACATTTTTTTCGAACTAGCATAAACACCATTTCCGCAAAAAACTGTTCATAAGAAGCAAATACTCTCAGAGAATTGAATGAAAATAAAATGTAGCCACCAGACCAATTTATTGTCTAAGCAGACATAAAATGTTTGCAATAATTTAAGTCAAATTTAGGTAATTTAATCGAAATGGCGCTTCAGCAGGCTCCTATGGCAGAAAAAAACTTCAATAATAATATATTTGCCGAATTATCCACATATTTTGAGCCTAAACTTGGTCTTTTAATAGCTAAGGCATGTCATCAGTGAGAATTATTTTTTAAGAAAATAAGAAAACAAACAAAAAGGAATTTTAGTAATTTTGAATCTGTTTTTACCCCCACAGCCGCGATAAAATCTCTTTATCCTCTTCAGTCCCGCAACATTCTATCTCCAGAAATCTTTGCATGACTGATTGAAAGGGACATTTTAGGGCATAAATAAAATTTATATCGCAAAAACAAAAAATATCGAAACAAAAACACGCCATGAAATGAGTGTAGAAAATACCATACAACCGTCCGAATTGAAATCCGACGCGAAATAAGCGCCCAACAAAATAATAACAAAAAGTAGCACATATGCTGCACAAGGAAGGAATAGGGCTCGTACGCAAGAGATGATGAGAGCACGTGGTTACAAATTACTTGCTGTTTACCTCCCTTCTCCTAATCGCCAATGGTGTGACCTGAATAATCAGAAATCGCCTTATCTCGTGACGCCACACCCGACGTCCATCTACGTCTTCATAATGCGCGACGAACAGAGCCTAGAGGGCGAGGGAATTGATGGGGAAGGTGCCCAAACTGGGGGGTAGGCGATCATGTGAACTTTCACCCTCCGCTTCCTGACGCCACAATGCCAATCTGATTGACAAGGCAGGGCACGGTGTCGTCTTGTGTCACTTACGCTACGATGAAGCAATTTAAGGACGTGACGAGCCACCCGCTCCGTCCTCTTGCCTACAGCACGAGGGTCGAGGACGCAGGGAGAAGGACGCGTCGTCTGTCTACCGGAGTGACTGTAAAAAAGGAAATATAGTCCGCGATGGCTCCGCAATTTTCCAAGGGACAAATTTTCTGCTTATTCATGATAGATTTTTTCCACTCCGCGACGACCAAACCTCCACGGTGCTGTGATTTCAGAAGTGCTGACTCGAAAGGAGCACAGCAAACTGATTTCCCATCTCGATTTCCCTCGGTAAATTTTGAGATTCGCAGTCGGCAAGAGAAATTGAGGAGATTCCCGAACGACCCCAATGGCTCAGCACCAAGTTGCTCGCAGCGACAAATGAAATACTTGAATTGCGGAGCTAAAGTAATTCACGATCGGAGGAGGAATTTGCGGAGTTCTTCAAGAGTCCATAATGTCTGAGTGCGAAGATACTTCAAGCAACGTGAATGAAATACTTAGATCATAAAGAGTGTTCCATATTTAGTTTATAGTATGGGCCTTAAGGAGAGTGCTTTTGCCAAACTTCCGCTCGAAGTGCTCGCCTCTATGTCACGTAGGTAATCATTACTAACGCCGAGCAATATTTTAGCAAGTTACCTACTTTAGGGATAATAATATTTGCATATTGGAACACTCCTTGATGTACAGTTATGATAATGCATAGCACTATTTTAATTTTCCACTGCTATTGGCTACATTTCACCTCCGACCCCCCCGCCGAATAGCACCGGAAACGAATCTTAATAAGAGTCCATACTGTCCACTAAATTTGGTATACACTAGATAATTAATTTTGGAACTCTAGCCAAAAATATTGAATACTTAGAACGTCCATAACGGTTAAGCCGGTGATGCTATTGGCGAGTTTATCCAAGGATCCCAAGGCTGAAGCGGTAAATGCTTGTAATGAAAAACGTAATGTATAGATAGCAGATGTAGTTTGGAATTTTGGATAAGCTACAGAGAATATGATGAGTTCTTCGAATCTCCATAGCAGAACCCGAAGAAGCTTGGAACAAAAATTAAATATTTGGATCGCAGTCAGGGAAAATTGCTAACAGGGAAATTGAAGAGTTCTACTAATCTCCCACAAGCCTAAACACGAATACGGATGCAGCAAAAATTGCTTATTGATAACAGAGTTGAGTAAAACGTAATTCAATCAATAGAATTACATAGGTGACTAACCGTGAGGACACCTTTAAGTAGGTTTGTCATGCGTCTCGGTTTGGCCGGGGCAGTCCCGGTTTGAAGGGTATGTCACGGTATCCCGTCCGGTTGGCAAATTTGTCCCGTTTGGCTCTGATATGTCCCGGAAAATCTCCGTTTAGGTTCGCTGTTTACTACCCGCAGACATTCACAGATACAAATAGTATAATGCGAGAAATGAGTAAATCGAGAACACTGTATTAAATTCACTTACCTTCGAAGGCTCTTGCCTGAATACTGAGTGTTTATCCTTTGCTTGAAGAGAAGTGCCTCTATGATTGAAGGCGAACTATGCGAAGTTATCTTCCAACGTTTCCCGGAGGCCCAGAGGAATTACTTGTCGGGGGTAGAGAAGGGTTCAGCCACCCTTTTAGCAACGAGATTCGGACTCGGTACTCCACAGTTTTATACTAAACCAGGCCGCGGAAGCTGCAAGTAAATATTTTATTTTGAAATTTCAGTTAAATAATAAAATAAGTGTACACAGTTAGCTTAACTTTCATGTTTTTAAGTCCCGAATTTGTCCCGGTTTTAGTCTGCTCAAAACTATATGTATATGTCCCGGTTTTGGGAAATTAGAATACGGTAATCCAGTATCCGTTAATAATGTATCCTTTAACAAGGGTGAGTCTATTCTTCGATATCATACCAATTGATCCCGTTGAATCCTTACCTCTGATTCCCTTTCCCAACCTCCTCAACAACTTTCATCTCTGATGGCCACCAAGCACCCTTATAGCTACTCACCGTCGGCGCAGCTTAAAGGGTAGCTACGGAGATGCAGGAAAAGATCCGAGGATTTGACTGACATTCTCATCGACAGGGAGTGATGGTAGCAATACGTCTCCCGAGGCGGTGTAACAGCTGAGGTCATCCTACACACTGTGAAAAAACTTTCGAATGACCGCAATTCCAACGCGTGAGGAAGGACTCGAACCTCAACCGCATCATGTACCGCGGCAAGTATCATACCGCCGCGGCGCGGCGCGGCGCGGCGGTATGATACTTGCCGCGATAGCAAAGATTGAATCATTGCCGCGATAGCAAAGATTGAATCATGCACTCAAATACAACCAATCAGAATAATAATTCGCGGTAAGACTCACAACGATAAATACCACTAGTTAAGATTTTATTTTAGTAGATACATAAAAAGGGCACGTACTGTTTACAAGTGATTGGGATGAGTAAAAACCACACGAAAGTTGCTATTACCAATTATTTGGAAAGCTATTCTACCCTTTACAAAACAAAATCATTAAAAAGAGGCGGATAAATAAATTGATTTAAGTTATGTTTTTCAATAGATTGGCCAAATAGTACAGGCATTGGAAGAATTCCTCTCCTGGCTGAAGAACCATTTAGAATTAAGAGGGAATATTACGTCGGACTCGTAGCCACCTAAGGAGAGACGTTCCTTTAAGAAAAGATGATGAGGGCGCATATGAGGGATTTCGGGTTGTGGATAAGGAAGCGGGTGGAAAAAATAAACTAGATAGGGAAAGGGAGAAGAACGGGAGGAAGACGGATTAGGTATGGTGGGGGAACAGAGTTGATGGAGGGGAAAATTCTATATAGACAAAAAGAGGATGGAAGAGATATTGAAAGGAAGTTGTAGGCGGTGGGCTGTGATGAAACGGAGAAGAGATAGCTGAGCAGGGAATAGAAAGGAAAAGAAGATCCTTTCAGGGTGAAATGAAAGAAGATGAAAAATAAAATGTGCAGCAGAAGGTAATAAAGTAGGAAAAATTATGTTTATTTTGAGCGAAAAAGTTTCATATGTTGACGAAGACTTCATTTTTAGACAAGAGTTTTGAAAGACTGCTAAGACCTACCTCTTACACAAAAGAAAGCCCTTGATAATCTCAAGCACGATACGCGATGAAGAACACGATTAATGACTATATGATTGAATAAGATTGCGAATGCACTCAGCCGCAACCCAAGTCGAATATCATGTTTGTTGAAACTCCCCACAATTCACGATAAACGATTCAAATTCCATGCGTTGGCGGAGAATTGATATTTTAGACAAGTTTTTAGGGACAGCAAATTCCCACTTTTACCTGAAAGAAAAGCCCAGGTAATCTTGATAATGATATTGATGATCTTGGTGGGGGATGTAGCACGTAGACCACGATTACTGACTGACAAGATTGGGACAACAGTTATCTCTAGTGTAATACCAATATATTTATTATAAATGATTTAAGTTTTTCCCGGTGATTCTGATTTATAAATCTTTCTCGGGTTTCACACCAGGTTATAGGCTTCATTTCCGCCAACGTTTCAACGAACGACTTGTTCGCCATCATCAGGGCGAGAAAATCAGCGAACGGTCAATCACTCAAACGAACCAATCAGGAGTCACCTGATGCTGATTGTTGCATATTTACAACGGCCAAATTTGTCTCATGTGGCATTCAGTAGCCCTGATGATGGTGAAAAAGTCGTTCGTTGAAACGTTGACGGAAATGAAGCCTATAACCTGGTGTGAAACCCGAGAAAGATTTATAAATATTTACTGTAGTTGTTCTAACTTCCCACGATACACGACAAACTACTTTTTCGTGCGCTGGTGAGAACCTTTTATTTCATGACAAGTTTTTAGGGACTCATAATGTCTACCTACACCCAAAAGAAACCTTTTGATAATGTTAACCACGACGGGCGATGACGAATATGAACACTGACGATATGGTAGAAAAAGACTGGGACAGCACTTATCATTTGTGTAATCCCAATATTTTTTTACAGTTGAAACTCCTCAAGGTGCACGATAAACCACTCGAGTCGATGACTACCGCAAGGCCGCTCCCCAAAGTTAATCTCACGTAGAGTCAAACTCCAAAAACCGAATCCAACTCTCCAACCCGTTCCCTTAACTTAGCTCGGATTTCCCAAGTTGACGCCGTGAACGCGAACACTGGTCGGTGGCGTTGATGCATTGAAATATCACGTTTAAGCCAAAGTTCATGTTAATTTGGTGGGGGCTGGTTCATTCCTTTTAACAAAAAAACGGAGGACTTTAATCGAAGGCGCCTCTCCCTCCCTCCTCTCTCTCTACATCCGCAAAGAACAAGTTAGGAACGACGAATTTTAATTACGCGCCCAAGTTTCTCCTCTGAAAGTCGGAATCCGAGTACGCGCTATTGGGTTTCTTAGACCGCCCCGTAAGACTTGGATGGGGGGGGTTGGATGGGATTCCGGACGGGGAGGGCGAGAAATACGGAAGCTTTCAACGGAGGACAAGAGTAAAGCCAGTAGTAGGTACTCGGGAGAGAGGAAAGGACGAGGGGAGGTGGAGTAGAAGAAAGGACCGGAATGGTATTTTTTTCTCGCAAAGAAGAAGAAGAAAAAGGGTTTTGATGAGGGTTTAAAGGGTTAATGGTATGAAAAGAGAGACTTATAATTGCGAATAAGGAGGAGAGCGCGGGGGTTGGTAGGGAGAGGAGGAGGAGGAATCCAGTGACTCAGGGCAGGCAGGGAGAATAAGACGTCGCTAGCGATTCCGAAAATGGAGGAGAGAAATAGGCTAGGATTTGTAAGTTTAGTTGGTTATTAGGACCGATATCTGAGGTCATTTACTCCTTTAATAAAAACTGTATAAGACTGTGTGGCAATTATTACAAAAGTAATGAAGGAACAGTGGAAATAAACACGGTATTGCCGGCTTCGATTAGGACGGGGGAAAGTCCATGCCTGCTAAATCCAAGTTCACGTGTTTAAGTCCTACCTGGAGGGACTTTCCACCACCCAGAGCATGCATGATTGCAAGTGTGTTTCGTTGTTAATGGAAGTACCCTGATATAAAATGTCTGAACTTCTGCTATCAATGATAGTAGACTTACCAATTCAAGGTGTGGAAGCAATCGCACATCGGAACACAGCGCAATTCAACACGCACGAGCGACGGAGAATGGAATGGTGTGTGTGCAAGGAGACATTCGGTAACCAGCAGGTAGAAAGAATTCTGTAGGTGCATGATAGTCACGACTGAATCTTTTAATAGTTAACGAATTCGCTCAAACGGCATGCTTTAAAAGTAACCTTTTTACCACAGGATAATAAATAAAAACTTTTCCTTCACTAGGTTTTACGCCATAGCTGAAATTCAACACAAAAAAACAACCGCGGATGTGATTATCGACGTGACTTACATCTCAAGCGCTCATCAATTCTGCTTCAAGTTTTGATGAGTACTACCCAGTGCGCCGGTTCTGAAACGAAGGGAAAGCAACTGCGCTGTTGCGTTTCAAATTGAGCATAGCACAAGAGCGAATTGAAAGCACCCGTGAGTAAAATAGAAAATAAATAAATTGGCCTAACCCAATCAAGGGGACACAGTTAAATGAACCATCGGACGGACGGTGAACTGCACTTGAAGTATATTTTACATGTACCTATGGTACTCATGAAGGGGTTGCAATTTCTCTGAAAAATCTACTGCGTTACCATGCTCTTCGGCACCGGTTCAGAATGGGAATTTAATACGCTAGCCACCACGCTAATCCGATTCCCGTAAATATTATATTTTCAAAAGTAGCAGTGGGAGCTTTCCAATAAAGTTGTTGAAGTTAGCGGCGATCGTAACACATCAGCTCGCCCCAGCGCATAAGAATGACGATGAATGGAACGATGTGCGCACACGAAACGTTCGGTAGCCAGCCGGTATGAAGCGTTCTGTAGGTTTACAATAGTCACGGCCGTACGCATTATCGAATTCGTTCCAAAAAATACTTATTTTTACCACTGAGTAATTATAAACTTAAATTATCCATTTATAGCCTTTACTGAAAATCATGGTTTGGCTATGTAGATAGAATGGACGAGAGTCGAATGACGAAACAAATGTGCGATAGCAGAGTTAATGGTGTGAGAGGAAGCCGTGGATCACGAAAGTCATGGATGAATGTGGTGGAAGAGACTCACATAATTAGGTGGGATATGAAGAGTCTTTAGAATAGGAGGGCGTGTATGACGCAATGCATGAATGGAAGAGAAGCGAAAGAAATATGGCTACATGGAATAAATGATTTAAAGAGAGCCAGTTGTCTCGGCTTAAAAGGGATGTCTTATTTCTTTGGCTTTGCCTACCCCGATAGGTTTTGTGTTGGTGGGTCTGTATTTATGTACTGCAAATCAGCATATTAAAAATAATCGTGGATTCGATCATCGAAGTGCTCCCATTGTTTAACGCACATCAACTCTGCTCCCGATCTGTTTTTGAAGTGTACTTACTGCCTAGTGTGCAGGGTCTGAAACGAATGGAAAGCAAGTGCTCTGTTCTGCAGCTAAGTTAGTAGCTCACTTCGTAGTGAGCTCCATGCGTGAGGCACGCCATTGAATACGTCAATGCAGGTAGTCGTAATGCGGGGACTCATTTTTGAAAAAAAAAGTAACGAAAAGTCCGCCCCAACCTTTTCGGAAAATTATAATTGCAAAGAGGAGGCGAGAGAGGGCGTCAAGGATGGAGGGGGTGGGTGTGCGTGGAAGAATCCAATGACGGGAGGATACGACGAGGCTAGCGATTCGGAAAATAGAGGAAGGAAATAGGTTATAGGATTCGGGGAGGAAAGGGAGGGGAATGAAGCGAGCAAAGTGGATGAATGGAATAGACAGAAAAGGACCGATGGGGGTTGAGAGTGAGGAGGGTGAAAAAGGCGAGGGCATGGAAGGGTGGAAAGTAGATTGTCCAAGGGGAAGAGACCCAAGAATCGGGAGGGTTAATTCAGGAGCCGGCAAGACCAACCGAAGAAGGGGGACTCAATTTTATGCTCCACCCTTCGTGCCTTTGAAAGGAAGGATAGAAGAAAAAAATGCGGAGATTGGAAAACATACCGTACTATACGATGGGATTTGCCCTTCGCGGAAGTAAGGAAAAAAAAAGAAGTACGTAAAAAGACCTAATGTAAGATCTCGAGCTACCGATATCCCTAATCTTTTTGTCTCACAGCCGATTAAGATGCGCATGAATTGAATGAAAAGTTGTGGCCTTTAGATGAAGAAATATATTTCAAGGCTCTTGGATAAAATGCAAAATAGAGAAGCTTCAATTTTGAATGCATTGAACAATGCGCAAAATAATTGATTTCAGCACCAAGAAAATTCTATGAAGATGCGCTGCTAGGCAATGCAAAAATTCCATTTCTCGCCAAAAACCGACACTTATCAGCAAGGGCAGATGAGTAGGACGTAATGTTCAAAATCACAGCATAGAATAGTGATAAGAAATTTGAGCATAATTCCAAGTGGCTAATTACTGCTCTCGATGATGTTTCAAAATGTCATTGTCGTCTATTTGACATATCATACTAATATATAAATATCTGGTGGTTTCTGTGGGTGGCTGTCACTAAATTAATATATAAAAATATTGTGGTTTCTGTGGGTGTCTGTCACTGAATCACGCCAAAACCACAGAACCAAATGAGCTGAAATTATGCATGAGCATAGCTAATATCAAACATAGGCTTATTGCTGTTTTGAAATTTTTCACCAATTCAAGAAAGCAATCATTTCCAAATTTTTGGAGGAGAGAGACCTTTTGTTGCTAGGTAAATATTTATTTTTACGCGGAATATTTTTATGTTAGTAAAGGTGACTTAAAGGTAAGAATAGAGACAGAGAATAGAGGTGCTTTCGATTTGTGACGATCGCCACGCCGCGATGCTTTCGATTATCCGTCGCCGTCGCCTAATAGCCGTCTATCGCCGGCTATCGGTGGCTCTTCTCTCCGAGGAGAGCCGAACAATTGAAGAGCTTCAAGCGTATTTCTTCACAGCTGTTCGCTAATGCTTGAGTTTACGCGAGACGAACTGCGTATGCGTGAATAGCCGCTTTGAGCTGTTAAATTTCATTTGGTCCCCTGGCGATCAACAATCGCTTCCGTCAATAGCCGGCTATCGCCATACGAAATCGAAAGCACGCTTAAAAGATCTCTTTAGGAAACAATGAGCCTATTGTTGCTATGAATATATTTATTTGTTCGCAGAAGTTTCTTTTTGTTAGTAGAGGTGACTTAAAAATAAGACTTGAGACTTTTTAAAGTTCTCTTTAGGAAACATTGGATTTATTGAGATACTCACATAATTATTTTATTCCAATGTTTTCGTCATTAATATTACAATATAACGTCATGCTTCCAACAGCTGCTTTGTTTCAAATAAAAATTTAAATACAGGCTCTATTGGTACTGGAAAAAAAACTAGCTCAAACTCACTTAAGGGAAAATATGCTCGAAGCTATGGCGACTTTCCCTATGCCTCCTCGAGAAACTGGAATACTTTTTTAGTTTTACTGTTTTAATAATAAAAAGTTCAATTAAAAAGCTAAATACTATGCATCATTAAGTAACAAAACAGGCAATTTCCACATAGTACAAAAACTAATAAGAGAAATGAGAAGTCATCTTACCTCCTGTAGTAATAGAACTAATATATTACATCTTACTTTATCCCTCCCGTTGAGAATCAACCGGCATTTCTGAAAGTACTACTGTATCAATTTGAAAATTTTCAAAGTTTCAAATGTTTAATGTATAATCGGATACATACTGAGGATACACATGCGGACGTCAATAAAATTCAAGAAAATGTTTTGCATTTCCCTACCTCTTTTCCTTAATGACCTTTTTTGGCTCAAAATACCAACTCCAAAAATTCAGTAAAAAATGCTTAAAATATCATTTCTATTACGAATCCCGGCATGTCATATCTAGAGTTCAGAAGTTGGACTTACGAGCAGATTGACAAGGTATGAAGTATGTGGCCGGACTTTTAAAGAGCGCAAATCCGTACTAATTATTCTACCTTAGCCGTTAGCACATGGATTCCCTTCTCCATGGAGGATCTTCCTATTGTTTTATAGTGTTTTATCTTCTTTGGCAAATAGATTTCAAAATGCTTAATACATACCGCTACATATAATGCTTTAGACTGGACCGGTATAAGCAAATAGTGATTAAATTAAGCTGGAATATCTAATACCCCAAAGGGGGATTTTATCTGCTGTTATGAGATTGAAAAACAGAATTAAGATAGCATATTCAGAAATTTACCGGGTGTAAAGGATTTTTCAGCTCACGCCGGGCTCATAGTCTATTATGAGCTCAATTGTATTGTATAACTCCATTATGTTCTTAATGGACAAGTCCAAGAACAATAAATAAATAATAATAATAATAGTCTTAGCATTTCCACGTACATATGAACGTGACCCGGTTCGAAATAGAAGTGTCGAAACGTATTTTGGTTACAGGTCATGTGATATCACGCCTTTATCGTGGCTTAGAAAATCCGCACCTCGACAACACAATATTAAGCTCGGAAACAAAAGAGCCTGCGACTCCGTGGTTGGAACCCTACGTGTTCGGGGTAGGTACGGCCAGCTTCGCTCATTCAATGAATTTTCTAAAATAATTCACCATGATGCAAGAGAATACCGAGAGACTCATCTTTCAAACTTAAAACTATGCCTCAACTACAATTTTCGTTCTGATTATTCACTCCCAATTCCAAAATAAGTCTTGCTAATATAGCGCGATAAAATTTAGCATTTGTGCAATAGAAACCGCAGTATTTGGTTTGAGGATTGGCGTTTTACATTTTACTTCCATAAGTACGTCACCTCTGTCTACTTTCAGGTGCCATATTTCTCCTCAATGTTCTAAAACTTACCTTATCCTCATTTCCTAGTCATAATCAATGATGAATGTGAAAGAGATCCTTTTTCTATCATTAAATAGCATCCTGCATCTAACCATTAACGTTAACCATAGTAAATATCTCCCAGATGAAACTTGAAAGTAAATTTAATTTGTATCATTTGTTTATCTATTAATAATATCACCGGTCCTCATGTATTTAAGTCTGCGAAACCTACCCACCATTCCTGCTTTTTCAGTAAATATGAAATGGGCATCACAGAGTAAACACAAAATTTTTTTTACTTAGTTAAACAGAATCTTCTGGGAAGTAAACTGAGGAAAAATGGATGCACAAACTCGTCCTAGTACTAGAAATATCAGCTGTTTACGACGAAGAAATGTATTTTTACAAGGAAATGGCATTGGAAACGGCTCTTCCGGGTTTAACAAAAAAACACTATGAACAAAAAAATATATTCGTCAACAATTCCGTTTCTTTCTAGTCTTCCTTCACTTTCTTTACACTAAAACGTTTCCAGTGAAAGCATGATTTTTAATCGGCATTCATAAAAGGCGGAATTTCTCATTTATTTTGACACACATTCACGACCCAAACTTCTTAATTACCTTCTCAAAATTTCTCAACTAATGCCAGCACACAATGGAAGGCCGTAAGGAAAGGCTATTACATAGCCCCTAAATCCGCATCAATCAATTATTTATGGCACCTCGCAAATTGATGAATGGCAGTATTTAAATACCCTCAGTTGCCTGACAACAGCTTGAGCGGCTGTAAAATTGCAGCCAAGAGCCTACCATGATGGATACACGACGTTTTAGAGCAACAAACTGTCATTAAAATATACCTCTGAAGGAAGAAAAACGAAATTTTAACAAAAGAATAAAGAATTACACAAAATGAATTTTGCATGTACGAGTATGGACGAAAGCAGTTTTATTGTTACCCTTAAAAGCACTGTATGGAATTTAGTAGTGCATGAGTTATTGAGACAAATAATTAAAACAAATCAGGACATTTATCAAAAACAATAGTATCACCTTATATGTTTAAAGTTATATGGATAGAGGTATTATCAGCAGAGTTTGTAAATGTACATAATGCGTAAGAGGTGGAGACGAGTACCTTTGTCCATTGGTGATGCAATTTTCAATGGCTACATTGATAAAGAGATCAAAGCAGGAGAAGAAAATCCATGGCTATAAAATGGAGCATGCCTATCAAACATGATTAGGAAAACTAAAAAAAGTGATGCCATCGAGTGATTTTCTTCCCATCTCACGAAAGAGAAGAGAAATTTGTGTGCGCTAGGATAAGCATAAATATCGGCTGAACGCTGTTGAGTATGGGGTACCGGTAAATTAGTTGAATAAAATATAAAAGAGAGAGAAGGATGAATAAAGGGAACTGATAGACCGTGGATTGGATTCTCCGGTAATAGCTAAGAATGAAAGTGCTTCGTCACTTTGATTATGTTGATAGGAAGGATGAGCCACGAATGAACAAGCAGCTTTATGATGAGTGAATGAAAGTGGTGAGAGAACTGGAGAAGTTGAATATCCATGGGTTAATTATATCAAAGAGTCTTCCGAGCGTGCGTGAAGATGAGCGCGTATGAAGTAATACTCGCATGCACAAGAGGCAAAAGAATTATGCAAGGATTGGCATTTTGTAAGTATTGAATGAAACAGCCTGTTTTCAATTCAAGATTTCCACACCTTCTGCGGAAAAGAACGAGTAGGAATGATCATAAAAAGAACTATATAGCATTGAGAATTCACAACCGTTTTCAGCCGTTAAGTCATCTTCAGATACATTTTTTTATTTCGCTTTCTTAAATTAACATAAAGATGGCTTAACGGCCAAAACTGGATGAGCATTTATAATAAGCCGTAGGATTAACAAAGCTCGTTTTATAATCATGACCACCTTCAAACATGGGTGGAAGGTCTTCATTAAATGAGGATTCAACATTTGATTTGAATTTAATGCGTAGGGAACAGCCGAGGAAAAAGGGAGTTTCCTGTCGTAAGAATCGAAACACAAGTCTTCGATTTTTCGAGTCAATATGCAGGCTACAATGCTACATAATGATGTATAAGACATATATCATTGTTGGTGTGGCTTCGTTGAAGCACGACTCAGCACTGTGAATTCCATTAATCAGAAGAATGGCAAACCAAGGTCACTTCTGAGTGATATTTCCCTTTGGATTGGGGTGTCTGGGTATCACAGGGGTAAACACCTTGGTTCAGAAAGCCTGAGGTTCATGACCAACGCTAAGTTTTCAGCATCTGCAATTGTGCCATGAGTCTTGATATGTTCAATTTAATTGAAAACCAAACCATTAGGCCATCAACTATAGGTCGCATTTTCTTAATTTAATAGTACAACTCAGGTAGAAAATTCAGAATTCGCAAGCGCTACACACTAACAATAAGCAATGAGACGGTTCGGAAAGAGAAGTCGTGGACATGGTACACGTTTGCTTTCAGAGAACGTGTTTGGTACAAAGTCCCAGGTGCACTTCCTCCGCGCTATTCAATCGCTATCCAGATTTTTTCTACAACTCTTAGGATGCGGGAGAAAAAGAAAACGAACCAACCATGCCCTTAACCATAGACTCCATGATTCTTTAAGTATTTTCATGAGCGTGTAACTCTTGACTAGTCGAGACCTACCCGCTGGATTTGATGACTAAGGCTTTTTTCTCTTTGGATAAACACTTAAGACTGCAGCAAACGTCGAACGGAGTTGAGCGACTACGAATACCTAATCGGTCCACGGGAGGATATCTAAAGGATCGGTACAGATCGAAGGAAAATGTGTCGGTTGGATGGGGATGGAGACTCGGGAGAGGTAGGAATGAGGAAGATAACGGATTAGTTCCCAAAGAGAGAGAAAGGCAGAGAGACGGGAAGATGGAGAAGAGAGAGAGTGGGTGACGAGGATAATACGGAAGAGAAGACGATATCCCCCGAATATGGGACGAACGAGAAGATTCCTCTTTAAAAAATTAGTCCTTTCAGAGAAAAAAGTAAGGAGGAGGAGGCAGAACGGGTCGTTGTTTCTCCGTTGGCGCGGAATCTGAGGACGTTAGGACGAGTTGACGTCAAGGAGCGAAAGAAGAAGTGGAATGAAATTACGAAGATGGGGGGATAATGAGACAGAGATAGGCAGCTTCACGCATATATATATATATATAAATAAAAATAAACTTTGCCACAGGTGGGGCGGAAATAAATATAGAAACACAAAAAAGAAGAACACTCACACACTATACGTTCTGATATTTCGACAGCCGAGCTGCCTTTCTCACAGAATGAAGGATACAGGATACAGATTCTGTATCCTTCATTCTGTGAGAAAGGCAGCTCGGCTGTCGAAATATCAGAACGTATAGTGTGTGAGTGTTCTTCTTTTTTGTGTTTCTATATTTATTTCCGCCCCACCTGTGGCAAAGTTTATTTTTATTTAAATTATCGCGTGTGTGATTTTCCACGAACTCGTATATATATATATATATATATATATATATATAAAAATAAATAATAGTGGATTTAAAATATGCTTGTTCTCACAATTTAATAGGTAATACATGATGTGTTTATTGACTTAGACAGTATGATAAACGGGTTATATAAAAATATTAATGAAATAAATGCATTTACATAATAATTTCATCTTAAACTATGTTTTTTATATTGGTTATTGACTTGTTGTAGCTGACTGACATTGTTTATCGACTTTAATGTTTGACATTATAGTCACTTAAAAAGAAAATTCTTTTGGATACTTTAGCACTCCATGTCAGTAAGTCAGCTTTTTTTCCTATTGTAGACGCGCAGAAGAATTCCTATCCCTGTATTATGCTCTGTGTCTAGGTGGTTTTTTTTTCTAGCTTCTGTGTTTATTCACAAGAAACCAGCAATTAGAGTTTAATTGTTTTATTCATTTTACCTAAAGCCTCATTTCGCAAAAAGTGACATTTTTACCAAGACCATTCTTACTCTCAACTGCACATACTTACGAAGAAAAAAATGTTGGCCAATAGGTCTCGAATAAAAACTTGACAAGAGGGGGAAAATAGATAAAAAGATTGATGCTAACTGGGAATATTCGGGTTGCACGGCCCTTATACAGCGTTAGAATACAAAAGACAATGTGCATAGGTATCACTCTTTTACATGCACACAAGCAGCAAAATTCAATGGCTGAAAGCATTAAATTGGAGTGCATAAAATATGTCGATTTAAGGTACACAGGAAAACAAAAGCATACACCTATAAAACTGCTAAAAGTATGCTAATGAAGGATCTCAGGTTTCCCGGCAAATAGATTGGAGGAAGAAATCCCTAGGTTCTCATTGGATAGCAGTGTCCTTCAGCACAGACGTTTCGAAGGCTAAGTCTGCCATTGTCCTCAGATTGAAACCTTTACCCTGAAAATGATTGCTGACTCATCCTTCGAAACATCGGTGATATATCACACCACTACACGGTAGGTAACCCGAGATGTCTTCCTCCATTCATATACTAGGAAAAAAAAAATATATATATATACATGCACACACATACATTCTTATATTTGAGCGAGGGAATCAACAAAAGAGATCGAGGGAGTAAAAATGAGGAATGGAAGCTGGTCACTAGGGAGAACGGAGTGAGGGATATATTAATGAAAAAAAGATTAAAGCAGACAATAAAAAATGGAAGGGAGGGAGCACAGTGAGAGGCACCCGCCTGGGGAGAAGCAGGGAAAGAAATAAATGATACCCACTGAAAAAAATATGAAAAAAGTAGGAAGAAGAGGAGAAGGGCAATGTTCGGAGTGGGGGAGAGGGCGGTTTCGCGTGGGAGATCTGTAAGAGAGGAGCCGATGGCAAAAGGTAAGGAAAGGGGGTCAATTAAAACACAGCGGAAGGCGAGAGACTGAGGAGAAAGAATAGAAGTCAATTAAAAAGTAGATCTTAGGGGGGCCCTTTTCTTTCACCTGCCTACCCGTGAATTGTCGGGGAGGAATTAAAAGGATGGAAGGAGAGTTCAGGAGGAAATTCGGCAAGAGTTAAAGACTACTGAACTTCGACCGCGAATAAAAAAATAAAAGCACGGTTGAAGGGATGAGGTTGGGTGAACGATGAAGGGTCGTATGTTTTTGTCAAAAAAAAGAAGGATAAAGGAGCAGGATTAGTTCGTCTTTGTAATTTTTCCTCTCTTTTCCTGTGTGCGTTCCCTTGGGGTTGAGGGGAAGGACGGAGGTGAGGGGGAAGGAGGTACAGCAAGACTCTTCACCCCCTGCATCAACGTCATCAGTATTTTTCCCCTCTCATTTTCTGAGCTTTGAGCCATGTAGCACATGTCAAGGAAGGTCCAAAAGAGCTGCTCTTCTCTTTTTCCCTCAACATTTTCGGAAAAAAAAGACGAAGAACACGCCCCGTCTCCTTACATTGCAGGTAATTAAAATGTCCCGCTACTCTCGAGATCTGCTCTCCAAGGCGCCTTCAAACGAAGGCACTGCGGCTCGTAACATTCTTGATTTTTTAAATTGTATTTTAGGCATCTCTCTTTCGTCAACCAGGACGGATATGTCAGAACGACAGGTAATACATCTCATACAAAGTTGCGTGCTCTAAAAAATCATACATTCATGTAGGAGATAAACTGAGATGAGAAAAGGGGAAGCAAATGCTGGGAAACACATCGCCTGAGGTGATAGGGATTCTCGGTTTACGAGCGCTCATCTCGAAATCCTGATGAATTTTTGTCTCTAGTTAAGTTTTTTTTTTCATTTTTATTCTGTTTTAAGAAAAAAGGTGTCCTTTTAATGTTGTTCACGAAAATCACCGCATAAATATTTATTTTTTGTTATCTCCTTTAATTTTTATCAATCCTTAATAACTACTTGTAAAAACATCACAAAAAACATCAAGCACTAACACGTTACAAATGAAAAGACTTCAATTATGAACACATTCTAAATACAAGTATGTATACACTGGTTTGAAGCATATGCCCTAATTTCATAAACAGCTTTTTCATCACTAAACAGAAGTGTGTAGGGTTTAAAATCAAAGCTATCAAGTAGCTTGCAATGCTAAATCAAAGTTCTCCGATTTTGGAAATATTAAATGACATCCAAACTCATCATCAATATCTGAGGCATATTATTTATGAAATGTCTGCTGGAATAAGAATATTTGACAGATAATAATTCGCTGGCTAAATGATTACATATAATTAAATTGCATTTCCGTCTTAAATTGGAAATAATTTCCAAATTTTATTTTGAAATGGATATCCAAATTTTTTGTTTTTCCATTTACACTAATAAAAAATTAAGCGCATCTGTAGAAATACCAACTGATTTTAATTTCCACCAATTACAGTGCAATAATAATTATTTTAAAAATGTAAGAAAAACATGGCAGGACATCATCTCAGCTTTTTCAGTCATAATAAACAGCTGTCAATATAGCCGTAAAACATAGCTCAATACATTGTTCTATACGCAACATAGCAGATCTACGAAACGGCATTGGGTCCGTAAATTAAAATTCTGACTTTAAAAAACGAGGTAAACTCTAAACGGGACAATTTTCTAAAAATATGATACCTGAATATTAACAAGCATATAGAGTTTAAGACCATTGAATACGGGAAAGGAATAATGTAACTTTTCAATCACTGTAAATGTACCAAACAGTCATAATTGTGACTAGTACTCCACTCCAAAATTCTGGTTTCTTTCGAAGTACACCTGACGCGTAATATTTCATCAAAACGCTATGAAGTAAAACTCTCAAACTATATATCTCGTAATTATATTTGACTACATAGCGAAACAATGTCTTGAAAAATTAGGTACTAGTCAACTGGGAATGAAAGACAGAAGAATACTATTAAATTTAAATTACAGCAGTCTTAATTCATGCATGAATAGCTGCTGGGCAACGCAACCACGGTTCCCATTCTCATCTTCGACGGGAGTGTAAACTGCTTATCTACCAAGTAAAAGTTCAGCATTCTAAGGGCAGCTTTCTACCAGCAGCCCCACCCAAAATATCCTAGATGAAAGAATAACGCTAAATTATTTCCTATTTCCGAAAATTATTAGACAATCAAGTCTACTAAGTGGACGACAAATCTACGCCCGCACCACAGAACTCCGACGGGTTCCCGAGTCGAACTTTCACCATTTTCTACCAAAAACGGAGATCTATTTGCCGCTGGATGGATTTGTAACCAATTAAATCCGCAAGCAGGTGAAGGAGAGAATAGAGACATTAATAGGGATGAGGGTAGTTCCTAAAATCTTCACCCATGCCCTCTATGATCTCCACTAACTTCTAATTGGTTAACACAATGTCAATATCCCACAGATACCGTCGTTTCTCCCACACCTTTACCAATATCTTACTCCAATTCGAGTAGCTTACGGTGAAGTTTTCCATAAGAAGTAAAAATAATAACCTGCATAAATGCTAATTCTGTAAACCCTGCTTGCTGACGATTAGACGTTCCGCAAAACCTGGTGATATTAAGGCCAAGGAACAAAACTTGATCTAATAAATGAGATCGGTATTAAACGTTAAAAAAATCCCGGAATTTCCGTTTTCTACCCATGTAAATTGTAAATTGAAAAAATAACAACACGCCTTGACTCAAACGCATAAACCCCATGTTAAATTTCCATAGCAACCGCGTAGTTAGCGTCAACGAAGTTCCACTTCAGCGACTTTAGCACATCATACTAATATATAAAAATGTAATGGTGTCTGTCTCTCTGTCTGTATGTTGCTCAATCACGCAAAAACTACTGAATCGATTGAGCTGAAATTTGGCATGTAGTGAGAAAATGTATCTTGGTGTAACATAGGCTAAAGCCCTTAGGTCCCCCAAAGGCCCCCCTGGTGGTCCCTCGTGGTCCATGCTAAGCATTGGGTTCGGTGCAGTGGTTTCATTTTTTGCATTTTAAAATTACATACACTCAAGATAGAGGGCTGGGATTTTTTAAATCAGATGGCTGAATAATTGATGTTCTTTCAATCGATTTTCTTTTACGCTTCGTAATTATCTGAAAATCATGTTTTTGCTGAAAAATCTCACATTTTTCTCTGGAATCAACAATAGCATATTTCCTTGACAACCAGAGATTTGATTTTCAAAGGATATTCACGCCTCAAGCATTTTAGTTTTATTGCACGCCCATGATAGCACGTAGACAGAAAATCTGTATAAGACGGGCTCAGAGTCGCAAGGACCTCATGATAGATTGCTCCGGGGAGTAATCGATAATTGCAATGCATATTTACAACAAGCATACTCTTCAATGATTATTCTCAAAGTAGCTCTCATAGGGACACTGTATATATATGAGAGAACACTTACGTAGTAAACCATAAACATAAAGGAATTAAATGTGCAAGAATATTTACGTGCAGGAAATAGTAGATAATGGTATTAATTCCTCTGATGCTACAACAAACACAGCGTTGTTTATTATCGTTTAATAGTCAGATGTATTACACGTAGTAGAACAATATGCCTCTCATTACGATTGCAAACTGGTTTTTAGACCAATGCCTACATCATACGAACGAACGAATGAACGTCAACGAACATCATACGAACATCAATGAACACACTATACAAGAGAGGTTACGAACTCCTCCAATGACTACGGTGACAGTGATCTTCAGGCTTTGTGGTTTTCTTATGAAATACGTTCAATTTTTTCACACCCGTTGAATTTAATTAAGATTGCAAACACTTTTTTAGACCAACTCCCACATCATAAACGTTAAGAGTTTATTATATATGCTTAAAAGTGTAAAAGTGCAGTTAACTTACATTCACTCAATTATCGCGTTGCCTATGCAAGGCTCTCACTCGCCGCTGTTATTCCCCTCCTTGGACTTAAAAATATATCCATCAACATGCCTAATTCAAAACAGAATAACCTTTCAAATAAATTTTCAAAAGGAAGAGGAATGTGTTCCTTGCGAGAAAATGAGCCCTTGCAAAAACAACGACAAAGGTTAGACTTGGATGTTCAAAGACATGCCCACCAGCGATCACATGAGCATCTCCTCGTAGTGTTTCTCGGGTTACGCTAAGAACCGCACATATTTCATCCTAACTCAACCTACGGACGGGTAACCAACTATAAATCAGGTTCAAATATAGACCCATCTCTTTCGAAACTTCAATCTGTTTTAAGATGGCGGAAATTATAATGAATTCACTACATGCTTTTTACCCTAAAGAAGAACGGAAATTCTGCGCAAGGAACGTTATCCGTGCACGAAAATCGGTAAGTGCACTAAGAATCACTATAGATTTTTTATTTAGCAAACCGAAACCAATGATTATGGCTAACCTTTATGCCGAAAGCGCAGTCCAGGTGATGCAGCATTCATAGGTCAAATAAACATGGCTGCTGCTGAAAATGCTCCTTTTGACGTTGTCAAGCGCTGGATTTTACCATACTCTCCAATCCGAATTAAGATACTCGAATAGTGCAACTCAATTAAGTCATTGAATTAATATAAATGTTTGTACACAAGAGGAGTGATCAAGCTGTTAATCACTCAGAAGACGCCTCAAGAGAACCGGAGGGACGAGGTGACCATCTATCAACCTGGGTGCTATTAAAGTAGTAATGAATCTGCGTGGCCCATTTTAGGGTCTCCCGTGCATGAAAGTGGTCCAACAGTCCGGACAACAGTCCATCTCTCCGTGCACCTGGAAAACGGTCATCTTGTCTACTACAACGAACCCAACATGCACGATAGGTTACGAACTCCTCAAATGACCACGCTGACCGTATTCTTCAGGCTTCGTGGTGTTCTTGTAAAATAAGTTCAAGCTTTTAACACCCGTTGAATTTCAATGGGTACCTCCCGCTAGTATGTTTATATTTTATAAACATTAGTAACGGCCACCGGATGTTAGACTATTAACCGTGAAATAACTTACACAAAACCTATATAAATAAAATTTATACCAATGAGATTTGCACGACTGGGTTCTTTGCCCGTGATTTTCTACGAGTGAACAGTTAGTTCATAAATATTAGAATAAATAGCGAAATCATGCCTTACAATAATAAGAGATTATCGCCAATTGAGAATGAATGACATAAGCATCTTAAATAGCAATTTTAGTTGTCATGTTTCATACATGTAAAGCTGCAGGACGACCATTGGGTACACAATCCGACACATTACCAACCTTAACGCGTGATCACGGCCCTCCATAACGCGTGCGCTCGCGCTATCATTAAATTTCAATTGTGCTCATGAGAGCAAATACGTGATCACCATTCTTCAAATTTTGTTCAGGTGCTTCAAATCAATAAAGTTAATTGATGGAGTGCGTTGTAAGGACAGTAACTGTGAGCAATGAACTTCCAGAGTAGTTAGCGTGTTGGATTACGATAACGACAACGCGAAAGAAGGAACCGCGATCCCTCCCCTGATTACATCGGTAAGCTCAGAGCTACCGCATCGGAGGAAAAGAAGCAATATTCAAATGGGAACCGCACAGCCTCGTCTTCACTCAACTCACTCTCAAACCCTCACACACTCTCGCAAACGAAACAATTTCTGGGGAATCCCATCGAGGGCAAAGGTGCCTCATGACCACGTTCACCCGGACTCATGCCGTGAGCTCCAGAGACGGGAGGGTAATGGGATGAGAGAGAGCAAGAGTAGGGATACTAGGAAATAGGGAAGAGCAATGAGAAATTGCTTCATCTCGGACGGAAAGAGGGTCTGAGAGATAGGAAAAACGAAGCCGGATCGAATCGATTCTACGAGAGGAACTTCTCCCGGGGTAGGCAGTCCCTCAACAGACCTTCACAGCACCCACGCCGACTGAGAATCCCGTGCGGTAATATTCTGTCATTTCCACCGAGTAACTTGCAGAGGACAAAAGCCTTTCCTCCCTCCAAATTAGGAGTCCGATTGCATACGTTGCAGGATAGCCAAGAGAGAGGGAGGAAACTTATTCAAACTGAATGGGTTACGGGGTTTCGGGACTGTAAAAAAAGCGAAGGAGGGGAATGCACTTTAACTACCGGCGCGCGTTCCCTTATTCCAACTCCATGGCTATTATCACAATTCAGCACTTAGAGGGCACCTAAGCAACAAGGTCGCACCCCAACGGTTGAAGACGGAGGCGAAGTATAACCGCATATCGCTCATGACCTCATTCCTGCAGGAATTTCCAATACTTAGAGGGGGAAAAGTACAATGGGGTTTAATACTCAAATCCGAAGGAAAATGCGATATCCCATATACGGTCTGGTAGCTTTTACTTCGAAGTTTTACCACGATTTCGCATGGAAATTACCGTTATTTCGAAGGTGAATATCAAATAATGGACTTCAAGCGACTTAAGCATCTGGAAACTGTTGAGTAATTCCAATTAAAGAGTTATTTGCGTGAATTCGTGAGTAGGAATTGACACTAGAATGATAAACTCATGGAATGAGATACTCGGCATAAAGCGAGGAATAGAGAATGTAAAGTTGAAACATAAGTATGTACTATGGTGTATGGTAAAAATTTGACAATGAAGTCATAATCCAAACTCAATATTATGGTGGTTGGTGATGAGAAAACTATACGCTTGAAACACTCCGCAATAATCAGTAAATCTCTTCCCCACATATATGATCCGTACCAACATATCATAAATTATTCTGACACAGCCAATTTAAAAACGACTTCAAAATAAGAGCATTATAAGCAACCCCATCCTTAATACTACTTCCTCATTTCGGTAAAATATCGTTCGATCATTGCACGCTACACTTATTTTTTGCCACACTGAATGAAAAGTTATTATCCGTTCATAAAAAATAAATAACGGGATCAGTTCAATGGGTCCAACTTATAAATGGTATTAGAACTATTGTTCAGATGGTATTCATTTCAAATCTCTACCGCAAACCTTTGAGGAGAGGTTTTACAAAAATATCTCCATAAGATGAGTTATATGAGGTAGCCTTTCTTATTTTGTCATATTTTCTATATTACAAAAATAATTAGCAAATTTTCCATCCCTTCTTATACTTCAACTGTTATTTTAATGATTCCGTATTCACAAAGATCCAGTCAACTGCTGGGATATTCCTCCTACAAGTAATCATTTTGTGAGACGTAAGAAAAGTCATCAAAGCTCAACACGAAATGTTTTTCATGAGTGCCAAATGAAGTATGAAGGTTTTCAATAAACATTACTGATTCAGTGTGGACTTCAAGATATTTTTTTATATTCATGATGAATTCAATATTTTATACTCTTCCAGAGATTAATATACCGGTATGATTATGCCATAGTGTGATGAAATGCTTTGTGCCAGCCAAATAAATCCAAGGAAGAGTATCTACTAAGCGCTTTATTTTTCATGGCTACATCTTCAACTTTAAACTTAAACAACATCAGAGTGCCTTCCCGCCACACCCGTTCTACCTCCTTACTCCACATGCCTGCACCCAGACTATCAGTAATTAAGCGCTCTCTATTCCATAGACTTTCTTTTCTAATAAATTCTCTCCCGGGTGATATTGATCCGTTTTCTTTGACAGTTAAAAATTTTACTCACCTGGCATCAACATATTTAACGCATGAATGATTATATCTCAGAATAAATGTTGGTTTTTTCGTTTTTTTGTTATATTTAAAGTTGTAACTATTAATTTATATATTAATTTTTAGTTGTTATAATTGCACTATAAATTGGCAGTCTTGCTGTATGTGTACCACTTTATTAAAATAAAATAAAATAAAAATAAATAAATAATTCACTTAATGCCATTTAGGTTGAAGGAAACGTCAAATTTATGCTGTAAAAATGGCCACAGTTTGATTGTATGCTTCTAGACGCTAAAAGCTCTGACCATTAGCGGTCCACTTCCATTCGCATTGTACTTTAGATGTTTGGTTCCTTGCTCTGGTAGCGACTCGCATTTCCAGCTGAGCTGTGATGTGATATTCACCGAGAAATTTCTATCATCATCAACGGTCTGTATAATATACCTCCATTAATACTTTCTCGACTTTCTCAAATAGGATGATAGTAGATCGTAGGTATAAAAAACTTGAGGTAATAGAAGGATGGAGAGAAATGCAATGGACACTGGACAGTGATGAAGGAAAACAGAGATATGACGGGTGAAGGGACGACGAGTAATAGGATAGAGCAGGGAGTAAGGGACGATTGGATGCTGAAGAAGAGAGGATGCTGCGGAAGCTGTAAAAGGGTAAAAAAAGAATGGGCTTTTTGGATGAAATAAAAGGAGACAGAAAATATACCATGGTGAAGATGAAGATAGCATTGGACGGTTGGACGTATGGGAATTTAAATGAGATGTAGGTACTTTCATGCACACCCGAAATCTACTTTTATCACCATATTACCAGCAAGTACAGAAATAGAAAGAGTACTTATATTTCCGTAAGTGTCATTCGCGGCAAAAGGAAAATAACAAGTTGGGGCATATTTTAGAGATTTTCACCAAACCCTCCGAATAGAGTTGCTAAGAATAGTTTCCGAAACAATTCTGGAATTTATTTCAACTTCAAGCTCTTTTTCGGTTTTCTGTAATTCAGCCACACAAACCAGTGTCTAAAACTCAGCCGAGAAAATATGAACATGGACATCTAAGATAAAATGTAACAATGCTAACATGATGAACAACGCCGAACAATATTCACTTTACAATGCCATCAACTCAAATTCAAGTAAATGTTTGCAAAGAGCTTTGCTTAGTTAAAATAACGTTCGCTCGGTATATAACCCGGTATATAATATTACTATATTAATAATTTTCGTGATTCTTATCCACCCAATTTGCAAGAAAGTACCGGTGAATCATCAATGACGAAGTCAAGCGCATGGCCAAAATGGCCTTCTGGCTCAGTGCCCCTGTAAGTGCTTACTCTGAAGAGCTGCTAAAATATTAATTCACTCTATAACGTAATTATTCATTAAAAACTTCTCGCCGCCGAAGAGATTGCTAGTCATTATAGTGCCACTAATTTTATGCATTTTGCTAAGGATTAGTTCCAGTTGGGATCAATTGGGTTCTTGATATATGACGGCGTGAATTAATTATTTTATTATATCTAATAGATAGAATTTTTATTCTTAGTTATAGATAATCATTGCAGTATGTTTTAAGACATTTGGATATTATTTCACCTGGCCAGATCTTTTACCACAAGAGCCACCAAGAACTTCTGCACGACAGAACACTTCAAATATATTATGATAGGAAATTTAATTAGTTGTGGACAGAGAATGTTTTACTGTACACCTGAAGTCATGTATTCCAACTCGATTAAGCATCAAAATAACCTAAGGGAGAAAATAATTTGCCTTGCACTCCAAAAATTAGCAAATTAAATTATAGAATACGAAGATAGACGCTCTCAACACTTCCTAAAACTTCTGTAGTCGAAAAGGTGTCTAAAGGCTATGAGATATGGAGATATAGAGGTAAAGTTAACAGGGAGGGATGTAAACTTTATGGTGCACTAAGATGCAGGTTTTTAGCAAAGCTGTTCTCTGACTATTCGCTATGAAGTTCTAAAGTAATATTGAAGTGAATCCCCAAGAGAGGTGTAATATGAATGCAAGTTGCTTTGCTTGAGTTGAAAGCCGATAAGCATACGGATTATCACTGAAAAATGGAACTATAAAACACATGCACTAATAGCACCAGATTTTCTAATGCTTTAAGAAAAAGCCGGTTTTAAGAATTAAGATTCAGAAAAAAAGCTACACCCTTTTCTATATAAATTAAAAGAAAATGCAATTCTTTCATTTTTCGCAATTCTTTTCATCTTCTCCCGCAATAAATTAATGAAATGCCCTCAATTAAAAGTCGTTTGCGCAGAACTTGGATTGTGATACTTTGCATGGGTACGAAATAGCAATAATATCTCTTCATTCTGATATGTACCATCTTCGTCAGCCATCCATTTTCTGAACTTTTAACCTGCGACTTCCCCATACTTACCTTAAATATCAACTTAACAATTTACTCCTCAATGTTGCATCGTGATTATGATTAGGACATCTATTTTCGATGTTGTAATCCGAATTCCAAGTTTCTGCTACATAAATGTAAATTTGCCGTTTGGATTCTTGCAAAAAAAATAAAATGCCGTGTATCAGCTCTCCCTAGGAATCAAAATCAGTCTTTAATATGAATAGGTTAAAAGAATAGCCATTTGATTTTAGCGAACAAGTAAGCACTAAGAGATAGAAGTATGTTAACCAATTCCAATTCCACATCTCTTTCTTCACATCAGTATAAGTAATTTAAGAACTTCTCAGCACATGATGTGATCATAAAGTCAACCGTTTTTATTCTCTAATCCTTAGACCATAACGACATTTGTTAAAAACTATCGACATTTTCCCCATTAAAGCTACCAAATATTTTTTTTAGTGTCCACTTTCATTTTTGCCGATATATTGGTCATTATCATGGTATTATTTCGTAGGCAACCAATAAATAATTGTACCAAAACTATTCGAAAGATAGGAAGATGGTAGACTGAAAAATAATTGTGCGCAGAATAATTTATAAAAGCTCTACTCAATTGACAAGAAGAACGTACGGGATAGTGCTTAATTCAAACTTAATTTTAATACAATAAGTGACATTTACCGAAAGTTTGTCTCCGAATTTCATTAAACAAAAAATTGAGTCTATATATTACCTGACTGAACTGATACAACTAAAAATTATATAAAATAACATGAAAGTCAATTTTACAGTCCCCCGGAGGTTAGAGTGGGGCTAGCACATATTCTTCGAAATCGAACGCAACATCCCCCTCGTTTGGCGTGAGTCATATTTGCATCAACATTCAGCAAACACACTTCATCGAGTGTCAGATTGAACTGAACACGGATGATAGGGTATGAATGTTCGAATTGCAGAAGTTTCCACCTTTATGAATCGCCTCAGTAAAACATACCACTGCCATGTCATTGCAAAGAATTTTCAATTGGAGTTCTCGTTGTAACTGGATTAAAACGTCCAAAAAATTAAATTTTGTTTTACTTTCTCCATTCCCACTAATTAAATTTAGTTGTTTCCGCTAGGAGCAGAGTTCGCTAAGCCATTCAACCATCAGAATACACTCACCTTACCTGTAAATTGTCTGAGGATGAGGAGGATCTTCACTCCATTATTGGATGCGTCATATATCGATGATTACTGATTATTTGACTCCAATCAACTTAAAAGTCTCCGACGGGTCTTACAGTAGCCAAAAGGGAGTTTTTCGTTCCCTAAAACCCTTTAGAGTGAACATTCAGACATAAGGCGTAGATTTTAGAATTTTAACGAAGAAATTGGGTACCTCAAACTACTGTGCATTGTGAAACCGCTTCATGCCATATACATGCGCTCGTAAGTTTTGAGCCCATATACTGAGGTTTAAGAAAAAGTTTTTTTCGATAATAAGTGTGCAAAATTACTCCCTCGTGGCATCAGATTCCATCTTCCGGTACAGCTTTGCCGGTCACCGTTGAGCGACAACGGTTTCTCTTCGACTTCAACCTGAGGACGACTCATAAAACGGGGGAGAAACTGTTGTCGCACAACGCTGACCTACGCAGCTGTACCGGACGATGGAACCTGATACAACGAGGTGAGGTAGTCTTCTTTTATTTAATCCGTCTTTGTTTTAAGCGAAATATAAAAGAGTTCCACAGAGGGTGATTATCAAGCACAAATCGCAAAATATATACTTCCCGCGCATGAACACAATCAGGTGTTAATGGCATTGACGTGCAGGGCAGCACAGATAAACAATAATTATTGACGATGCCAGAAAAAATACACCTTAACTCTTCTATGACTGAAAAAATAAAAGAATTAACTTTTATTCGCATAATTATAAGTGTTAATAATAACGCACTTAGTACGTACGTGGAGTGAAGTAATTACATGTTCAATAGTATAGTAAACTTAATGACATAAAAAATACAAATAGGTATTCTGATTAAATGTTCCAAGCCCTCACTTTTCCCAATAGATTGCTTTATCACATTCTATTGTCAAAAATTAGACGGATTAAAATTGAGATTAAAATTGGGAGATGTTTGTCAACGTTATAGAACAAATCCCTGCAACGCATTTGCAACGACATTGATCCATTTGCCTCAAATTCGTTAGCTAATTCTAACCAAATACAAATAAACCTTGCCCCCACTTACCCTGATACTTTTTAAATTAGATTTTACATTAGCTAACTAATAAAATGGATTACCGTGCGTATTAATTGGACTGATCATATAATAATCTCTATGAACCTATAAGAAATTGCACACTCATAAAGACATCTTAAACAAAATTAATCAGTCACAGGTATCGTTCGGTACATCTGCAGACTACATAATGCAGCACGTACGATAATGCCATTACATCACATAATCAAAAGAATTTATTTGCACTACATTTATATAAATGCGCATAAAATATTGATAAAATGTTCGTTCCCTTACGCATTTCTGCTAAACCAAAGCCGGACCTTTGTCTTAATGAAAAACTAACCTATTTTAAGCATCAAGTATAATTTTTCAGCATAAACTCGAGGCTGAGGTTTGAAAAATGAACACAACATTCGATTTCAAGCAGAAGAGTATAAAAGTTTATCTTAAACTTGTTTCCATATATCTCAGTATTAAAGGGTGTCCACTATTAATGGCACTATTTTGGAAGAAGAACGAAATAATATAAAGTGCTTTATAGGCCTCGACGTCTGCCTTCACTTCTTTCATCTTTATGGCCAAAATGGTCCCACGAAATGAGAATGAAACAAGCAAAAATATAATTCATTCAATCATTATAATCTACCGGTTAAAGGTATGTTTTAATTTAATTCGGTAAAACTCCTCCAGATATATTACACGGGCAGGGTCCTCTAGTATTTCTTTTTTCCTCCCCGCTTACGTCCTACTCTTCTTCACCCCGTCCAATCGAAATATTTTTCTTCCTCTCCCCGCTTTCTCAACATCCTTCCCGCTATCATGGTCTTGAGCAACCCATCGCCTCTCATTACCTCTTCCAACCACCTACCCTTCCCCTCCCTAATCTCATCGAGAAGTTTTCTTCTCATCGCCAACCATTCCAAGCACTTCCTCACGTGTCTTCTTTTCCGTAAAATTTTATTACTATGTTTTTAAATCAAATATCGTATTCATCTTTTTCATTTTATGCAAAGCATCAAACTCGACTTAAAACTTGAGTCCATTCACGATTTCTGAGTCCAATTAAATAATTATTCGCTAGAGGAGAAAAAATAATAGAGAACTAAACCTAACTTCGGGCAACAGTTGAAATCGCAAGCAACCAGGACATGCGGTGTGGCGTCAGATATCCAGTTAACCCCAAGGCAGTAAAATGGCTTTCCCTTTTGTCGGAATACCGAATAAGTATTAGGCCATGACTTGCAAGTAATGGCGTTACACTACGAGCGAATCAATTATCCTCGAAGAAAATTGGGTCGTGACTGCTTTGGTCTAACCCGCAGAGATTTCCTGACAGCAAATATCTTCCGGTAAAAGGTACAACGTTGCAACCCTGATAAGATGCCACCACAACTGATAAGCAAAATTAGGTCTCAAAAGACGCCAGAGTCTCGACCAAAAGAATTTTCGGAGAATTTTCTCTCTGACCGTTAACGGGGTCAAAGTCATGGTAGAGCATAAAAAAATAAAATTCATGAGAGATTCATTCACCGGAGGTCATTACCTGAATAGTTACGATGATTTAAGCTGGACTTCAAATAATTACTCAAATACGCCTTAAAGTGGCAGTAATTGAGCCAATTAACTAGCTAAACAACTTTTAAAATGTCGAAAAAAGTTTATTTTTCCAGCACAGGGCGTTGTCATAATTCATTTTTGCTGTCTTTGGTGAGATGTGGTTTGGTAATTTACCAAGTAATTAATTTAATATATGTTTCTCATCCTATCATAGTAATTTATTAGTATTGACATAATTGGATAGCCTGATTTCTGATTTTATTTGAATGCTGAAATTCAATTTTGACGTATCCACATTTTCTCACTGGTACAATTATATTCGATTTCCTGTTGATTATTGAATAAAGTGGTATCTTGTTCACTATTTTAATTATACCTACACGCTTAAGATTCTAACTTGTAATATGAGCATCCACATCAGTAAGGCCATGGTATTCTTTACTACCAGAACCAAAAGCTTGGGATAATCGTGACCCATTCACTTGTCTCCAAGCCTCCACTAGAACTCTGTCATAGGGATATTTCTATCCAACAATGGTACAATTCGTAGAGAAAAGTAGATAAGGAGAGGAGAAGAGGAAATTTCCAGGCAAAGGCATATATGAGAGTATTCAAATTCAAACAGGAATTCAAATATTTGACTTTCGAAGGTGATTCTACAATTGATAATACTGCAGTGAAGCGAGAGCCGGTTTGTATGGCTCTTATCTTCGAGACTGGTTACTCTACACTGACCACCACTATTTTTGGTAATAAAATACGTAGTCTCAAAAGTCACATGCTGTAGTCGTGTCAAAATTGAACATTCTAGATAATGAATTCCAACGCGATCGAGAAATTCAGAGCAATTGCAACGCGATCGAGAAAAATAGAGACGGTCTTCTATCTCTTATGACTTGCAGTTGCAACTCTAACCTGCTCTTTCTGACTGCAGCAATTTGCATGTAACTTAAAAAATTCCAAACTAGTAACTGACTATCATGCACTATGAGTTTTCTCTTTAAGAAAACTATTCCCTTCGGCAAGCATACATAATGGATGCTGTTATTTGAGAAATAAACAGCAACTAAAGCAGAATTCTTAATTTTAAAACATTGCAACTGTATGTATATCGAAAAATAAATATAAACCAAGCTAAGAGACACTAACTACCTCAGTCGGCTCCCAGATTGAATGCCAAGAATGAGTCATTAGATTTTTGTTCCTCGGGAAACTAAAAAGGAGGAAAGGAAAGTAGTAGCCATATAGTCTTCCTTTATACATCCACCTAAATGTCCGACGACGCTTTAAAAAATATATTCAGCACTTTAAAGGTACTAATGGTTCCTGTTTCATCCGATACCGCAGGCAGGTAGAAATCTCAAACAAGGATGGGAGTATCAAAAAAAAGAAGAAATGTTCATCAAGGTAAGCTAAAAAGGGCCTGTCCCCTGCCTTTCTTGTTGACGCTCTTTATGCCAGAAGGGAATTCACGAGGGACAAAATCCAATAATTAATCTCCAGGGGCCTAATTAGACCTCCTATAACGAGGCCCTGATGGGTTTTCCCTGCGATTGCATAACAGTTAACGCTCTCATAACACCATGAAAAGCTCATATTATTTCAATATCTCGGGCCCAGAAAAACACACCACGACGAAAAGCAAAAACTCTCGGCCCTTTAACTAGGCTATAAAAAGCATTGATAAAGGTCAACTTTGCTCACTCGAAGCAAAGTCGCATCTGAACAACGGAAAACCAGATTTTTTTCCTCTCTCATCTTGTTCAACCGCTCATATCCATCTGACCTCCCTTTAGTGCCAATAATTTATGATTAGCGGTTCTTGGCGAGATTCCACGGAACAGTTTAATCATTGTTGAAATAAAAGAAGACGTTTTTGTACCGCACACCTTTTATTTGAAACGTAAGCGCGTTTCAAATATTTACGTTATTATCGTAGTGTCGGTGTTTACATTTCAAATGAACGGTGGACAGTACCAAAAGATCTTTCATTTTAACCCTTAATTTATTTCCGCTTGGTGGTTAGAGCAGTTCATTTTGCCTAATACTAAAGGTGAGTAATGTGATATCGGAGTTTGTGTTAGTGTGGTTAATAAAGGTATGGATGATCTTCTCTCCAATTTTTCGGGTTTTCGCCGCGTGTGTTGACTTTGGAGACGGCAGTTTCGCAGGTGTTCCCACCAGCGTCTTCAGGTTGAAGGAACCGGGTTAAGACTTTGACCGCATTTATATAGGAAATTCCTCTTAGTTGTTTCTTAGAGAACTCTCTTCCAAGCACTACAGAGAGGATATCCGTCTTCTCTTTGATGTTATTGGGCGTTTTTGTGATTTCGATTGCTTCATGTATTATCCTGGGGTAGTGTCGTTTCTATCTAGCAATGATTGTTGATTCATCAAAAAGTAAGTCATGGTCGAGTTCATTCTGGGCATGTTCCGCGATGACGGAAAGTTGAAACCGCTTCTTCTTCGTAGCCCTCATGTGTTCCTCACTGCTCTTAAAGTCTCTCGTATGCACGCTTTTCCACATGAACATGGCACTCGGTAGGTCCTTCTCAGGGCCGTTGTCACGTTCTCTTGGAAGATAGCTCTCCGAGAAAGAACTAAGGTAAACCCTATATAAAGGTAGCCAAAATCAAAACCAGGTACCTTCGACCTGAAGACGCTGGTTGGCACACCAGCGAACCTGTCGTCTATAAAGTTAGCGCACGCGGTGAAAACCCGAAATAATGGAGAGAATATCTACTGATCGACGCCGTGGAAACCTAATAACCAACATTAAATCATTCTATCCCTAAGGTTCGGATTCCAATTTCGGCACTGTGGTTTATTTTGCAGTGGAATTACGATCCATATTTGGGTGCTATGTGGAGGGCACCTTAAGTGTAATCCTCCGTCTTTTGGATAGGGCGTTAAGCTTAGGACCTCTTGCAGTCTTTTGCTAACTTTGTATTTTCTCTCGGTGAAAGGTATACTTTGTAATTTGAGACTTTCCAATGAGAACTGAAAAATGTCCTGCATACGAGAGTTGGTCAAAATTTGAATAACCAATACAGTACCAATAAAAAATCTAACATTTTCATACGGCTAAACAAATTTGATTACCTTGAGAAACCCCAGACTGTTACGATTTTTTTGGTTCTCCGATATGTTGAAGAAATAGTCTACAGAGAGCATTTTATTTAGTTTGAACCAGAAGGAGATATTGTTGTGTCTCTGGCCACCCCTAGCCCATGGACATGACCAACAGCCTCATTGCTCCATATTTTTCCACATTTGCATCATCTCCTCTTGACTCAGCACGAGCTACGTTAGTAGTCTCATAAAACGTCCTGGGACGAGCACGTGTCAAATGTAATAAACAGGATGGCAGCTCCCCACCCCAGTGGAGATGACGCAAAACTGAGAGCGCAAGAATGTCACCGCGAGAAAGGGGAATTCCACCACCCCCAGGGCCAAAGAATTTGGGGATAGATCCCTCTCACTATTGTTCCTTCATTTAGTTGGGACAAATTAGAAAATAATGAAAATATAGAGGTCAGCTAATTCGGTCGGGTTAAGATATTTGGTAATACCCGACACCACTTCTCAACAAAGGGCCATGGGAACGAGGGGGACAATTCCAAGGTTTTCCTTAAGGGGAATCTCTCGAAAGTTCTCCTTATTTGGAAAATAGGAGAAATTCCTATAAAAACCCTGGGTGGGACCGGAACGCTGAATCATTCACTCTCAGACTCTCTGGTACTCAGGATCATTCGCTCGTAGACAATTGCTTGGAAGACAATCGACTCGCCGAAGCTCTGCTACTCGAACCTGTGCACCAGAAGACGACCACACCCTTACAAACGACCGCCGACCGAACATCACCAGTCACCGTTGCTGCTGAGGGCACCTCCGGTTCCAGGTCACCTCGACGTTGACTACTCATCCCAGAAGAGTAACGTAAGCCAGTGCAATGCACGGTTCTAAATAAATGAGATTACTTATGACTCTGAGTGTTATTTTATTCTCCTTCTACCATGCTCGACGTACGGTCCTCTAAATGAGTTACGTACCACCAGAGACCCCATTTGAGCCACGACTATACTATGCAAATAATCACTTTTAGGGTTTTCGTATTTCTTGTGAGTAACGTTTTGCAAAAAAATAAACTTGCAAAATATGGATTAAGAGCAGATTTTTTTTCAATAAGTAGCAAGGAATTTTGTAATACTATAACGAATACATTAAATGGGAGTTCAGTGCAAAAATTTAAAACAGGAAGGTTGGACTAAATTTGGTTCTCGGGGTCTGCTGGACCTCAATGTGTGGTTCGAGTATCTCTCCATGAAGTGTGCTGTTTTAAGGTTAAGAGTAAGCTAATGTAGACGCCGGGTTTCTCTCCAACCCTCCTCGATTTTTCCAATAATCCTTCCCTTACCAACCTACCCACTCATCCATAATGGCAAAAATGATATCAGCTGTTGAACCCCAACCCATATAAATTTTCAAATTAATACCTGCCGTCGATCCTCACATTACTCCCCTAGTGATAAAGCGAGTACTACTGGACATTCGCTCAAGCAAAAGCTGACAACAATTAAACAGAAAGCCAAATCAAGTATTCAAGCCAATCCGCAACTACAAAAATATTTTCTCACTTTAATGATAGAAAAATAGTAATTACTACCTACAACTGTTGAGGGCAAAATTAGAATTTTCCACCCTAAAAGAAAATGTTTTGTACCCTTACCTATGTTTAGTGCATGATTATTACGATTTAATGCATGATTTCGGGCCAAAAGCTTTTCCCTAATATTTAGCAACAACGGCCTATAAAAACGATAAAAAAACAGAAGCTTTTGTCCGTTCCTTTGCAACAAGTTTCTAATCCCCTTCAAATTAGATAATAAACTATTAACTCCGGTGAAATTATAGGCGCTAGCATGAAAGGGCGAAAATCAGCTAATTGCACAGCTGATTGAAAATACAACTAAATAGGACGATAAATCTATTCTTTGTAAGCAAATTAAAATATAGGGTGAATTATAATATCCGACTTTAATTAATTGAATTGCATGCGAAACTTGTATTCAGTCGTCACAGACTTTGAACATTAAAATACTGATGCATTTAGTTTGGAAAGAATGATTACCATAGGTAAAACAAACGCTAATTTATCGAAAATATTTACCTCATAAATAATCAATGCTCAAGGCTGCGAGAAGCTGTTTATTCTTAAAATGATGTTTAGACGTAAAATGTGCATTCATGAAAATATTGCTCCGCTACTATGGAGGATGTTCATTTGAAGAGCATTATTTTTTATGTCATCATACCTTTATAGAGACCATTTTCCAGAAATATATTTCCAATAATTCTGCACTATTCAGTCGCATAGCTCATAGCAATTTGACGAAACGTCAATGAAAAGGATTGTGTATGAATATGACGCCCCTGGCGGTTAATTATGATTGTTACCGGCCTGACGAGTGACAAAGTGACCTTTCCTTCAAAACGTTAACTTTACCTTTTCAACAAAATTGTTCCCCAAATAACAAAGCCAAATGAATCCTCTTTCATTTATCCTTTAGCTGTATGAAACGAACTCAAAATGATAACTACCTAAAAAGAAATGCTGTCTCCAGGCTCCTGCAAGCGTGTAAACACCTCAATGGATTACCATGTCTGACGTCACATGTAAGTATTAGCTTGCTCTGGCCCCACCAACAATGCATTGCAAGGATAGCGCACGCACCCTCTATTGAATACGCCACTGAGGTAGATGGAGAAGGCACGACGTCAACAAACTGTAACCTAACAACCGATATACCCACCACATTGCTTCCCCCTGTTCTTTTCTTGCTTGCCTTTGGATGACACGGACAACTGAACGCATTAGCGGCTATAAATCAAGAATATCTACCAACTGTTGAAACTTTTAGGTAAATCTCTTGATTCCCTTCAATCAATCAATCGATTCCCTTCTAGTGCGTCATCCCGTAAGCGCTGAGATAAATCGGAGGGAACAAAGATGGCGGACCGGCCACGCCCACATTATAGCTTCAAGAAATGGTCACTATAGCAAGCGCCATCTCCATCTACCTCAATGGTATGGTTGGCTTGAAGATTAATACCTAGACCGACACATGATCGAACAGGAGCGGTTATAAATGAATTATTAGCCCCCTGCATTTTAAACAAAAAAAATTCATTTACGGCGGAAAAAGTATTGTACGTCCATTTGGCCAAGGATGAAATTGTTTAAGAAATTTATGAAGAATGTGAATCTCGTATTTATTTTCCAGCGACTTGATTGCCACACGGTGAACGACAATTAAACCGGCTTTAGCGGTAACCATGAGTCATTGAGTACACATTTTAATAAATTTTCAAGAGTCGAAAAACATTCTTGAACCAAATTTCACTAAAGTACATCTGTTTATACGGTGCGAAAACCCGGAAGAATGGGGAGAATATCTACAAATCAATGCCGCGGAAATCTAAGAATCAACATCATATCAAAAGGCTGATGAAAAAATTAGAAGACTTGCGTGAAATTTTGCAAACGTGTTAAGATTAGTGATGTCTATAGATACAAGTGAAAAAATTGCATCATACTGATTAGGTGTTTTGGAAATTCATAGCTAGCTTAGCCTATGCCTAGGTCGTAGCTTTATGGCATATGACATATATTTCGTAATCATTTGATTACACGTGCACAGATTTACTTCTAAACGCGAAATAATATATCTCATAATTTTATAATTGTTGCTAACAAATATCAAGGTCTCACTGTGCCCAATATTTGAATACAACATATTTTAATATAATTTCGTCTTAATTTCGAATACCGCGCAGAAAACTCTAGTCATAACATGCTTTAATCAATTTAAAAAAATTAAAACATAATTCTTGGATCATTTCCATCACTGCTTGTATGGTGAGAACAGATGCACTAAAATGAAATGTGGTCAAAGAATGTTTTTATCGACTCACTTGAAAAATTATTACAATGTGCGTTCAATGACCCGCGATTACGGCTCCAGCCCACTTAATCCTACCGTCCCCGAGAACAGAGTGGAAAAGACAGTATACGGTAGGGATAGGTACAAATGCAGTGGATGGAAGGGTGGTGGTGGAGAATAGGAGTAGGGGAGGAAGGGAAAAGGACGAGGGTAATGGGAAAGGGTTGCGATCCGTTCGCATTCCGGCCCGAACTGCGATTCCATTTTTGCCTGGCGTTGTCGGTGGAAGATGGAGAGCAAACAAGATGGCAGGATAGACAAGAGGGAGTAAGAAGGGTTGTGAGGGAATGTAGATGGGGCGGTTATTTGTCACTTAAGCGTATGGAGTGTGGAGGACGGGAGGGTGAGCCGAAACCCATAATAGCCGCGTGGTGAGGGTGGTTCGAGGCGAGGAGGCGTAGCTAGAGGAGGGCGGACCGCCCCGGGCGGCACTTTTTATTCGAGACAGAATTTTTTAATTAAAATTTTTTTAAAGATTTTCTGCAATCAAAAATAACAGTAAAGCTACTAACTATCCTGAGCGTTAACAACTCCAATTAATGAAAGACAATGATTAAGGAGTTTTTCTATACTATTTCAAGTCCCTTTTTTAACCCCTGGTTAAATATTTTTTTTAATACGTTATCACATCAATAATGCTCACGTCAACCGATGGACCTTATTTAAACTTAGTTAAAAGCCCTTAGTTAAACTCAAGTTAACACTAAGACTGAGGGACCTTCTTAACCTCACAGCAACACGGCTTCGCCAGCGTAAAATAGAACTTTCACATTCACATCTTCAACCATTACACTGACGTCATTCCTACACACATCTATCATACATTCATCCACAAAAGCATTGAACAGAATCGATGAAATGACGCATTCTTGATTTGCGCCCTGTTTTGTTTCAAATCAGACACTCAAGACTTCATTAACTCTTATTAATTATTTTCTGACTATATTATTAAATTTATCATTTTTCTTAAACTTCATTATCAAATCACGCATAAACAGTTTTTTTGCATACTATAATGCATTTCCAAAACGGCAGGCATAAATAGGCGGCCCATCCCGAGTCCCCGAGGCCAAGGCCCCAAGCGGCTGTAGCTGAAGCTACGTCACTGGTTCGAGAAGAGATAGAGAGAGCTAGAATGAGAGGATGAATTTGGGGGAGAAGGGTTGTGACGGGGTGGCGGACAGTGGTAGAATGTCGCGGGATGTTGAAAGGGGAGCGGTCGTAGGAGAATTCCATGAAGGGGGCCGCCGTCGCATGCCCTCCGAAGAATCAATCTCGTGGCCGGCGACAGAAGGTGGAGAGATGGAAAGGGTCGATTTTCCCTCATTTTTTTCCTCCACCTTCTTTTACTTCCCTGAAGGAGACTGGATCGGGAAGTGAAAAATACGTCGTCATTTCCGAATGCGTGGATCTTGTAGAGCACGTCGGTCGATATATATTCGCTCACTTGCACCACGATAGTACTTCATATACGTTTCACATTGAAAATTACATGCGCAAACACTGGAGAGGATATCAGATACGAAATAACTAGTCTATTATTGAAGTATTTCGTGAATTTTGCGTAAAACATTATCAAGATGTGTTTTTTTACGGTTAAATGATGAAAAAATGAAAGAACCTATCCGAACTCGTCATATAGTTATTAAAACTCGTCATTCGTCATTAGTATAACACGGACATTTTTACCAATAAATGCGTTTTGAAATTGAAATGAATCTACGGTAGAAATAAAAATCTTTCCTCGAGTCAACAAAAGGAATCGTAAAACTCAGATGCGAAGGCTTTGCGACGTGTATAACGGCGTGTGCTGTCTCTAATTAACAGCACACGCGGTGAAAAACCCGAGAATGCAGCCTTCACGAGTCAAAAAAACGTATATATTAATGTGTATCGCCAGTGGCGATCTTTTATTCTTCAATGGGCGAATAGAGTTCGGGTTAAAGTTGCGGCTAAAGTAGTACTAGCACTCAATTCCTAAGGGTTCAAATCCCGGCAGAGGCGGAGGTTTTTCTTTCGCAACACGATTCTTACGAGGCTGCTTTGTGGAGAGCATTTCAAGTGCAGTACTCCGTTGGATGAGACGTTAAGGTGGTTGGAGCATCTTTTGTTTGTACACATATTTTCGTGACACTTTGCGCACTTTCTTATTAGTGATATCTATAGATGAGAGGGTAAAAATTGCTCATACCGATTTGTTTTTTTTACAATAAAATGCTATTTTAACACGTAGCCTCATGGGACATGGCATATACTTCGTAATCATTCGATTACACATGTACAGATTTTTTCCTAAATGCGAAATAATACATCTGACATCTAAATGCAAAATAATATAATTGTTGATAACAAATATAAATGTGACACACCGAGTCCAATATTCAAAAAACAACATATTTTAAAACAATGTCGTCTTAATTTCGAATGCTGCGCAGAAAATTCTAGACATAACATGCTTTAATCAAGGGAAAAATTATAATTTGATGGCCCCAGTGGCGACTGGATAAAGCCCTCATATGTTAAACTGAGGGTCGCGGGTTAGAGTCCAGCCTGAGTGGATTTTTCACCATTCAGGACATGGGTGTTTGTGTTCGTCCATAAAGGGCAGTTAGTGCAGTTTTCGGGGATGAGAAAATAAATAAATATAATTCTTGTATCATTTCCATCACTGCCTGTATGGTGAGTTCAAACATATAAACAAATGTTTTTAATTAAATGTAGTCCAAGAATTTATTTTCAACTCACTTAAAAATTTATAAAAATGTACACTCGATGACCAACGTTTACCGCTCCAGCCACCATAAACTGAGGATCTCTCAGCGTCTTAGATTTAGGCTAATTCCGACGGTGATTACCTCCTCGCCCATTCCTATAAACTCAAAATAATCCTTTTGTTGCGAACTAACCCAGCTGTCTTCAAGGCGCAAATGATTATCTCAATTCTCGGTCGTCTCCCTAAACAAACGACAAACCAAATAGGGCATATTGTAGAAGGAAACGTGTATTATTTAATTACCTTGAATCAAAGGGAGGGATTCCTTTAGTGTTTTTGACTCGCGCATTAGCGAGCAGGCTCAACGTTTTGTAAAAGCAATTAACGGCTCCAAATAACGCGCATATGAGTTCTCCGAATGTCACAGATTGGCCAGTTTACTAATTATGAAAGGTCGTCTAATCTGATAAATCTAAACTAAGTTTATTGAGCTGATCGTGAAGCTATTCAAAGTATTAGGTTTTGCTCGGAGAAAGGATCCCTCTTCTTTAAAAAGAATGAAACTTTTGAAGCACATTCAACAGCACATGTAAGGAATATAAGTTGGTATCCCGGCGAGTATCTCCCCCAAATGAAAACCACATAACCACCAACATCTCTCCCGCACATTCCAAAGAGGACACAAAAAAGAATTCTCTGACGAAATAATGGCGGGAAAATGCTACAAATTGAATATAACACCGTGGAAAGGAGCACGGGGATATTGATAACAGTGGAAAAAGAGAATATTTGTGTTGAATGAGGGTAAGGGGGGATAAAATAGGAATTTTGGATTTGCGCTGGTGAGTGTATGTAGAACTGAGTAGGGAAATGATGTTGGGATAATGAAGAGCTGTGTGGTAGAAAAGGATACGAATGCAGAAAAGGATAAGACTCCAAAGATCGAGGCACATAGGTCACACCGAGTTACATATTTTACCTTAAAATGTACTCAACGAAGATTCCACGGTTGTAGAGCAGCATGGAAATTGACGGTTGCTCCAAGAGGTTACTCATGCATTCCAGTGGAAATAATGCGTTTTCATCGCACGATTTTCAAACCTAATACGTGATCCGATTTCGGTGAATATGATGCACCCTATAAGTTTCAACGCGATTAATTCAGCCGAGCGAACATTTAACTGAAAAACATACGCAATTCCATCAACGCATTTATTCCCTTGTGTTGGACTGAAGGCCGGATGAGAACAGCTTATCGCAAACAAGATACGCAAGAGGGCGTGATGCATCTACCTCATTTTATCCCAGGAAACGTCACCGGCGCACGCCAATCCAGTATGCAACATTAACCCACACGTTAATAATATTAGTTCTAGGTGCAAATCTTTTATACTCAGCACATTCGAAAAAAATCAAAATGGACACGAAATCGGAGAACTACAAAATGTGGATCGCGAAAGAAAAGCACATTATCGCTAAGTTTAGTTTTTCAATTCATCCACGTCTATCGATTAAAAAGATTCATCCCACACAAAAATAAATAAAGAGAGAGATATAGGAATATTATTTCCACAGTTATTCACAACGTTAAAGGAAAAAAATACGAATTTGATTATACTACTGGCTGAGAATTCGAATTTGTATTTCCATGGAAAATATAACATGCAGCTTAAATCAATTGCTTCATATGCCAACACAAGGGAATTTATGCAACAATGAGTTATTTCCTAACACAGGACGACGAAGAGCTAATTACTACGATACAATGAAATTGAAGCATCACGGAGTGTATGTATTCACTATTCGCGATGATACAATATGGATATCCACCGAGTAATATGCGTACACGCTCGTCATAAATATAAAAGGATAAAATCATATTAATCAGAACCGGGGGATGGGAAAATAAAGAATCTCATCTCACTCCAATCGGTTTTGACAAGCACGAAATATTTATCGGAATAATGAAGAGCAAACTCCGCATGTGCCAAATAATCGGTTCATTAGAATGAAATAAATGAGTCGGAGGTGCGTCATAGTAGCACGTATATTGAGAACGTCAAAAATCGGAACGACAGAAATTGGGGACAACATATTGTTCATTGTTCTCACGGACTTAAAGGAAAAATTAGACTGACGTTTGCACTGTATTAAAAATTGATTAAATTAAAAACAAATTTAATAATTATAAATTAATTTTTGCCATATTCCTTGCATTTCCATGGTATTATTGACAAGTTCCGAAGGCCATACTGGAATATTTTAAGATAAACAGGCTCAATATAGCTTTCTGCATTCTTTATTTTACATTTTATGATTTAAAATCGTCTGGCATGAGTTATATACCACGAATCTAGCCAAAACACTATTTCTCACATTTTTCCAAAAATATTAAAGCACATGAAAACTAAATCCAATGAATATGATTTTCCATAGGCTCCGTTCATTCACACAAAATTATTCATACAAACTCATCGAGCGACTAGTGCAGGTAAAAGAAAGTCACATTTTCCAGGTCAGGTCATTTAAAGGATAACCTATATCCAAAAAGGTTTTATTTTAATAGTTCACTCCTCTTGCATAGAGCTGCACATACCTCAGCATTATTCGTTGCTCTAAGTAAATGAACTCTTCACCGATGCCTAAAATAACGTAAATGAAATATTTAGAAATTGTAATGGAAAAGTAATTCACCTGAGCTTGGAATAGGATTTTTTTAATGGAAATGGTAATTTGGAAATTTGTAGAATGAAAATGTTATTGCAAAACTGATCAAAATACTAAAAGTTGGACGGGAAGAATTCAGTGTTATCACATAGTGTGAGATGAATTGGTGTGTCATTCCAGTGAGTAGAAGAAAGCCGTCAAAAAGAAAGTAAATATCGTGCCTGCCGGCGTCGAGGATGGACCCCAGTTTTGAGGAGCAGCATTTTGGAAAAAAAGTAATTAATAGGCTCTAACTCGATTACATATGTTCATATTGTTTAATGGTGCTTCATTACTTCATTTCCTTAACTATGCACAATTAATAATCTTGGAATATCGGTCATATACAGAGAACTTCAGGCTACTGAGTAGTTCTGATAACCTTCCTCTACCATATTTATATATATATATACATATATGGTAGAGGAAGGTTATCAGAACTACTCAGTAGCCTGAAGTTCTCTGTATATGACCGATATTCCAAGATTATTAATTGTGCATAGTTAAGGAAATGAAGTAATGAAGCACCATTAAACAATATGAACATATGTAACTGACTCCCTTCCTGTTTACATATTAGTGTTTAGTTCTGGCATTTACCATGCGGGTTGTTCTCCCTTTGGCTTATGTAGATGGAATCGTCACCGACGCTTACACAATAGCAGCTACTATTGTCGCCATACTATTATTAGCTGTTGGGATCGTTTTGTCACTGAAAAATATATCTATTTACCGTATTTTCCGGCGACAAGAACGCGATTTTTTTACCTGGAAAAAGTCTCAAATTTGAATTGTCTTATTGGCATAAAGTTACGTTCATATATATATATATATATATATATATATATATATATATATATATGAACGTAACTTTATGCCAATAAGACAATTCAAATTTGAGACTTTTTCCAGGTAAAAAAATCGCGTTCTTGTCGCCGGAAAATACGGTAAATAGATATATTTTTCAGTGACAAAACGATCCCAACAGCTAATAATAGTATGGCGACAATAGTAGCTGCTATTGTGTAAGCGTCGGTGACGATTCCATCTACATAAGCCAAAGGGAGAATAACCCGCATGGTAAATGCCAGAACTAAACACTAATATGTAAACACGAAGGGAGTTTAGCGAGAGCAAAATATTAGCCTGAAATTACCTAACACGGGAGAAGGGAACCCGTAAAAGGGGAGTATGCGAAAGGTGAGAATTACATGAGGAGGAACCAGTTCTAAAGAAAGAAAAAGCAGAGAAGCGAATGGATATTGGAGTAATTGATACCTTTTCCCGAAAAGAGAAGAAATAAATGAGCTCCTTAACTACATTTTATCCGAATAAATGAATTTGAATAAAAGAGAGTGGGGGAGATATGGTGCTTGAATTTCCAGATAGGGGTCAATTTCAATTAAGATTAAACCTTCGTAAATCTATCGGTTACATATTTTTTGTTTTGATACACTTACTATATACTTCAATTAAAGTAGCTCATATTTTCATTCAAATATCTTCTGAATTGTTATTTGTTTATTTGGGCTCAAATAATATTGACCCAACTGATAGTTTCATAATATTTTCTGCATGTGATGTATTATGGAGGTGACATATAACTCAATTTTATAAGGCCGGTTAAACAAAAATTTGGTTGAATTATCCTTAACGATAATGTGAGACTGATATCCAATACGGAATTTTCAAGTGCACAGATAGTTGGTTAGTTTCGTAAGCTGATTTGAGCGCTACAAATTGGACAGCGAATCCCCATCAGTTATCATTTCCAGAAAATTAATGCAAAAAAAACAGAAGATAGAGCTGACATCGAAGCAGCATACAAAATAAAACAAAAGTAGAAATTACGTGTCTGCAACTAAACGGAAAAATAATTACATGGTTTAAGTCCAGAAGGTGTTAGAATAAATTACGTAAAGGGCATACATTGACTACATACTAAAAAATTGGATTTACAGTGGAGGAACAGGATTTACTGTCATAAAACACTTTATTCGAAAAGAGTCCGAAAGGATGATGTTAGTGAGGTAACCAAGTTAAAAAGATAGAAGAGGGAATAAGAGATTTCCACTTCATAGAGATTCCATAAAATGAATGTGGCGTTCATTCAGAAACATTAAGTAAAATAGTGATATTTAATTCTCTTTACTTCCATGGAGAAGACAGGAAAATCGGAAATCTTCTTGAAAAAAGATTATTTTGACGAGATTAATCGACCCACCTAAACGGAAATAAAAGAAACCCATGCAAAAACTTCTGATTCATGAAGTTTTTTAATACTTTTAACAGGTTTTGGTGGCACTAGGTTAATTACTCCACGGAGGAATAAATTTGCAAAATGTTTGAGGAGAAATCAAGGGAGAGCTTTCGTGTATTTGGATAATGAAAAGCTTCAGGCAACATTAACAAACTGGTAATTAAGTCCCAGACAACACGGTTGCATAATAACTTTGCCATTCGTCGGGGGCATAAATCATTCAAAATATTTTGTATCGCTTCCTCATAAAAGGCCTTCCAATGAAATTGAAAAATAAATCAAACAAATAATAGCTGGGAGTCAAATAAATAAATATTTAAAACATCGATAATTCAGGCAGCTGGAAGAAAAATAAGCAATGTTAGTAAGGGGAAAAAGTTTTGGTTAAATCAAACGGAAGAAATGCGAGAAAAGAAATTCTCAGCATTGCCAGGTTGAAGACTTTTAAATGGTGCTTGTCTCAAATGTGCTGAAATGAGTTTGTTAATAAGATACATTCCAGTGAACATCTCTGGAGTTCCGTATTATGATTTGTTATGCATTAAAATTACTACCTTAAAAAGTTGTCACTAATTGAAAATGCAATAGCATCAAAACTCGGGTAATGTCTTTCTTTTATTACCTTTCCGGTGGCGTGCAAAAGTAATCCTCCATTGTATAAAAGACAATTAATCCTAAAACTGCAACTTTTTATGCAACACTCATTTTTTCAAGAACCAGACGTTTTCAGCTTTCAAACTAAGCATATTACACGCATAAGCAACCTTAACACCGCAGATAATAAGATAACTTTTGTACAACTCAAGTCTCTGGTTCGTCCCCATTCACATCAAATTCCATAAGAAATGTATTTTTAAATTCATTTTTATCGTTTGCAGGCTTCATTTTTTTCGTAAAATCAAATTATAAATAATGGTTGGACTAACTCGATAAAAGTGTCATAATAATTTATACCGAGTGAACTTAATTGTTTCTGAAGTGGAACACCTCTTATGGACAGGGGTAAACTCGTGAAAGCCTTCCTCGCGTCACGCAACAACCAGACTCCCGGACGGAATTTCCGTGTTGAGCATTTTTATTGCATTCATTTAAATATTAAATATTTAAACAAGAAGTTTGATACATAGTTCAAAATGAGGCCAAAGCATCTAAATGTTAATTTTTGTAATTGTATTCTCTCTATCCATCAATGAATTGAAAATATTAAACTACACACGAATTATTTATGCAAATTTTTGTTACCGAGGAATTTTTACATTGCTACCGAGGCTTTATATATGCTATGCAGGACATAAAAGCTACATTAACGGGAATTTAACTTCCGTGACGCGTACTTGACTTTCAATAACCTAATGCATTTTATTTTCATGATTTAGTATCTATTATGATACTTTATGCACTATAATTCAATGTTGGTCTATGCGCATGTCATGTAATTATCAGTTATGTATAAATATAATTTTCACATTCATATTTTCAGAAATATTAATTAAATTATTTATGCTTATTTATACATAATACTGTACACTCCTAACAGCTAGTGATATCCATACTCAAGAGTTCCAATTATGTCGGCTGTCCCACGACGGCCACTCCTTTTTTTTCAATTTTGATTTATTTTTTCTATCCGAAATTACGAAAACTTCTCTGAAAATTACTAAATTTCTAAAAAAAATACATAACCGTTTTTTTTAACATCCCTTTATTAACCCATGACATTGTTGAAGAATGTATGGGGGAAAACGACCAAAATGAATCAACGGAGATATCAGTTGCATCGCCTGAAGACTTAATTAAAATTTGGTGTAACACTTAATTACTTTGAATACTTTATTTAAAATTTGTTTGAAAATAAGTTCTTTAATTAAGTACATACGGTTGAGTATAATAAAAGTATTATTTTTTCACCCTTAGCATGAGTGACAGCGGAGCGAGGGAAGCGAGGGATGTTATGGGGTATGAGGGGTTATGGGCCACCTATAAATATGTTTAATCCTAATTGTGTGCCAATAGTACGGTAAAATATATTATGCTTCGAGCATGAATAGAATAGAGAGACTGCCGGTGAGGAAAGTGTGACGTCAAACACAATAAGGGTGCCGATAACAGCTATGTCTGACGTCACATGTGCCATCTTGCTCTGGCCCCACTAACTATACATTGCAATGATAGCTCACGCGCCATCTATTGTATACATACTCGAAGATATTATGGTTCAATGACATTTTTAAATAGATATCAGTTGTTATATCAATAAATAGTACAGTGTGACCGAATAATAAAAAGGCACTTCATAATAAACTTTCATCATTCATAGAATAAAATAAATATTACCGGGTTTATCATAAAAATAAAACTTTTGTGGGTCAAGTTATAAGCCCTGAAGCTTTAACCATTGAGAAAGGGGGTGGCTGATTCAGAAAACGTTATGAAATAAATATAACTTTTCATCGTCTATGAATAGAACTGGGTATTTCGCAAAAAAATGAAACTTTTTTGTGATTAGGCTGAAAGCGTCAAAGCGCTAACCGTAAACTCATCCCTAAACGACCAAAACATGCGACTACGGCCGCCCGACACGACTTTTTAATTCAGGTCACTTCAATCCGAAAGCGTTGTCTCCCCTTCTGTCTCCACGCTCGAACACTTGGCGCTAAATGACCGCAGAGAGTTATGCTTTCCCTCCAACCCAGTCGCATATGGCATTCATTCCCCAGATATCGCACCCGCCCTCCTCCTCGTTCTACGAGTACCACCTGCATCAATACCCACACCGTGCCGTGTCGTTTACGTCCGTCTCCACTGTCCCATTTTCCACGCAGGCACTCGAAATGAGGTGCTTGCGTTAGGCATGCAAGCGATACACGAAGGCATGTGCCCTCTCCGCCTCATGAATTGATTTTATGTCCCCGCATCCGTGTAGGAGAGGATGTGGAAGCCCTAAGAAGATAGTGGAGCGAGGCGAAAGACGGAAGATAACGTCAATGACTTCTGCGGATGAAGATGAGGCTAAGAGAACATTCGCCTTCCCGTTACCACCCAACTTTGCGTTCCTCGGAACAACGCAACACCCTGGGCAGGCATAAAATAAAATCATCGAATCAAGGTAAAAAAAAAAATACCACGGATTTTTCCGCGGAACGATTCCACGGATTTTCCTTGATTACATGCCACGCTTCTTAATGGTACTTTGAGCAAGAATTTACCCTAGACTTTATAGAGACCATATTTGGATGATTTTCTTTATTATAGTAGTTTTAATTTACATAAAGTAATTATTGAAACATTAATGACACGCCTAAAATTTTTTTACATGGCTGAAATTCTCAGTAATAACTAAATTAACTTACAACTTACTAACTTGACTCTTTTGTTTCAGGTCGTCAGGTGAAAACGCCGTAACAACCGAAAGTTTTTTATGCGATTTTGTAAAAACGTTTAACTTTTTACACTTAAAATTTACAATTAAAATTTATTTTAAATTTAGTTTTATGGTTTGGATTTTCAATGCGTCATTACCTCCTCAATTTTCAAATAAAATCTCTCGGGAGCGCATAGCCGTAGCATATCCCATGGAGAATGGCTATTATTTTTTGCAAATATCTCGAAAAGTAGCAGGGTAAGTGTCTGATATTTTAGTTTCATTGGAAAGATGAGATCTTTTTCCTCATAATGAGGCAAAATTAATTGAGTTTTATGTCGTCATATGTCACTCAAACTACCTTTAAAAGTATCTTCAAAAACTAGTCATTACTGCAAGATTAGCCGAAGATTTTTGCTACTAACAAGGACAAATAAACGACAATATAATCACAAAACTTAGGAATTAGAATAAAATTAAGAAACGGGTATTCAATTAATCGTCCGGTTGAAATTTATATCACAATTATAACGTAAAAATATAAATGATAATTGGAACAACAAATTTAAAAAAAATACTCGTACCTAAACATTCTTATTTTTAAAATATCATACAGCAAAGATCATTTGATAAAATGAGGTGAGAGATATTAATGACTTACAACATGCTATACCCTCCAGTAATATTTCCAAACGCCTTATTCAAAATCTATCTTAGATAACAATAATTTTTATTCAATATGAATATAAAACGTTCATCATTTAGCTGAATATTTTTATCAATTGTAATATAAATACTACGAATTATAAGTATAATGATAAACAAAATACTTTTCATAAGTTTGCCTAGCATTGCTGATATGAAAATATATCCCTCCTCGCTAGTGACAACTGTCGACATAGAAACTTTTGTTGAACCTTTAAAGTCAGATTAGTCTTATATTATCTGCGGTCCTGCATTCAGCATCGTAGTGGCAAGATTAAAAAATCACGCGTTCTAATATAACGATATAGTAAGTATGAATCATGGTGGAAAGAAAATAAGCCTGGCATTTCGCGGAAAATTGACTTCTTTCAAAGCATCGAGCTGCACATACATGTATTTTCGGGAGGAAATTAGTTCCAATTTATGGTCCGGTACCTATATACGAGCGGAGAGGGATATAAAAGTCAAGATTGCCTTCACGCAATGAAATTTTACGATGGGCTTATTTTTATTTATGGAAAAGAGTGGGACAAATTAAGAGTTGCAATTAATTACAGAGGCTTTACTTGTCGGGAAACCCATCCCATCTACACCCCTCCCCTTCCCTTTTTCTCTGCAGAGGCAGTCGGGTCTTCGAACGACGAGTCAAGCTAAAAACCCCCGGTCCTTACTCCACTAGAGAGAGAGATAAAGGGATGAACGAAGCGGTTTGGGAAGTCTGCGCGTAAGGAGAAGTAAGATTGGAGCGAGGCAAAAGAAGACACACTGGTGAATGAAAGAAATAAATAACGACAAAAAATGTCTTTCGGAATTAATTCCGCCGATCAGAAAGAGCAATGGCCACCTATATCTGAGCATAAATCAAAATATAAATACGATTGTACAATATATATACAATTATACATAAATACACACCCCTCGAATTAATGTCCTCTACTGAGATCGGGAGGTCATTAATGAGCGGGCAATGTTTTAAGGAATAGGATAAAGAGCGCTTGAGAAACCCCGCGACATCATTAGCCATGGAGTCCAAATGAATTAGACAGAATAATCCACGAACATTTCCCTAACTTAAAAATATGAATTATAAGTTTCCCAGTACTTTTTCCAGAGTTCATATTCCCTCACCAATCTACATAAAGCCTTTCTTTTCCATTGATCTCCGCATAACACTCCATTCTCCTCCACCAGGAATCGGAGGTGGAGGTTGTCTTCGGTTGTCGAATCAAGAGTCGTGGATTCGCGTCCCGCCACGGTATAATTTTCACTCCCCATGGCATGTTTATTTTTGTCCATTGTTAATATGTTATTAACGATTGACTTAAATTGAATGTACGTAATTGGGTGTAAAACCTGTCTACATGGAGTATATTATTATTACCTCTATCAATTTTCGACCAAGCAATGAACTTAAAGACAAGCAAAGTGAGAAGGCCTACAGAAGCTGTCACTTCACTCAAACTTGGAGAAACTTTGGACTCTTTCCCATGGAAATTCTTGATTTTATTTAAGTTCCAAATAAATTAATCGAGATTTACTTCATTCCCAAGGTTTAAAAATTCTAGGAAAATCTCTAACTGTCATTTGGGCCACTGTAAATTGGCAACTGTGCTGAATGTAGACATTTACAAATAAAATAACTCTCGGAAATGCCGTCATGCTGTTAGCCTGTGGACGATTTTTTTTAAGATATCACATATTGATTGATAAAAATGTGTACATATCATGATCTTTGACATTAAAATATAATAAGGAATACAATGGTGAATACAATGATTAATAATGAATACAATGATTAATAATGAATACAATGAATACATTTTTTTGATGTTTCCTTGTGGTCCTGCTAAGCCATTGGCTAGTCAGCAGGAGCCAGGTTTTAATAATTTGGGTAATCGGAAAAATAAAGCTTAAATATAATTGACGAAAAATATTCACATGAGAAAAAGTTACCTTTTACATTGTATTCCGTAATGGCAAATGAGACATTTAACATTATAATATAGAGCCAACCTAATTTAAAATAACGCGCTGCTCTCGTAGTTACAACCACCTCAAGAAACATAAAAAACAATACAGTTCACAGTTACCGTACATGCTCCAAAATATAAATAATATGATACCACCTGAAGATCGAAAACACATGTCTGTCATCAGATGGATGTGTACAATTTCATTAAATTATCATTGAATTTTAATCCATGGATCTTTCAAATGTAATGTAAAAGAAAGAGAGAAAAAATCCATGATGACACAGTTTTCAAAGTAACAATAACTTCGAGAAATATATAGCACAGAATATTAATGTAACACTTTCATTTACCTAGTTAATAAAAAATTATAATCAGTAGGACATCGCTAAGTAAACTAGCACAATTAGCCATTTTAAATTAGTTCAAGATAAATTATATATTTCCGAGTCATGTCATAGTTTATTATTATTGTATGTTTTCAATCAGCCAAGTTTTAACTTGTGTTTTTAATACTAAAATTTTGTCAATTGATTGTATTGTCTGTGGTTAGTTATTTAATAGCTTTGGAACTATGTATTGTGAAGTTCTTTTTCCATGAAGGTTGCGGTATTTCGGTACATTATATATTTCAGCGTGACGAAGTCCCATTTTATGTGTTCCGGCTTGTTTTAAACCACTGGCTGAAGTAATTATCACACCCCCATGTAGGACCTGCATTGTGCATCAATAAATACAGCAGATAATGGATTCATTAGGCTTAGATGCTCCTTACCAATGCAGCAACAATTATATATTTTTGTAGATGGTTCTTCAAAACAAATATAGTTAATTTTAACAATAATCCCACTTGTTTGGTTTTTAAGGGCTATAGCAATTTCCTTAAATCCTTATTACTCAGTAGTTTAATTATTTGACTGACTTCAGTTTTCTTAACTAAAATTTTACCATTTTGGTACCAGACATATTTATAATCAAGTTCTTTTGCCCCTAGTTTTTGTTTGCACTGTAAATTAGGGAAAAAATATACCGATTGTCTGACAGCTTTGTTAGTAAACTCAACAATGACTTTACTCGATTTTTTATTAATGTTTGGTATAACATACACATCTGAAATCAAACTGTTGTCTACAGCAACACCAACATCACTGGCTATATCAATTACTTTATTTACTAAATGTTCATTTCCATCACCATCATTTGTATGAATATCAATGATTTCAATCTGTTTGCCTAGCTGTTTCTGCTCTAGATGGTTAATTTTCTTCTTTATATCATCTATCATGCTGTCTTTCAAATTAAGTTGCTCTTTCAAGTCACTTATTGTGTTTTTCAAATCGGAAACAGTGTTCTTAAGATCATTAACAGTACTTACAAAATCTACGAACTTGTTAGTCAGGAAAGTGAGGCTATTCTTAATTTGCAGAATGTCCTCTCTGTTGACAACTGCATCCGTCAATTGCTCAGATTGGGCCTCTGTAGATGCAGCTGTTCGCTGTCTTTGTTCAAGATCTCTGCTGTCACTGTAGCGGCAGGTAACACATATCCATGACTCCTTTTTCTAGGTGGACATAGATTGATACGTCGATTCTCGTACACCAGAGCAGTTATAATGCATGAATGACGCATCCATGGCATTTCACAAACTCATCGTCGTTAATTATTTCGTTACGTCTTTTGCACTTCAAATAGAAAAATAACTGGTAACGGTTTGTAACGGAAAACTTCACTATTATTCTTCTTCAATTAGGGAATAATGTATAGATATGATGAATCACTGTTGTTACGGTCTTCGAGGACAGAGAACCACGGAAACACGTCCGATCACCATGGAAGCCGAACACAGAATTAAACCTCAGAATAGAGAATAACTGTTAATTACTTGAGTTTTTCCAATAGCTACATCCAATTTATATTTAATGAATATCTTGACCTAAAAGCAATTTTCTACAGATATATGTACTTAATTACACGCATGTGGAAAATTGCACTTAATTTAAATTATTCACTATTGAAATAATTTACGCAATATCACCCGAATCCACGAATTGTATATAAGGGATTTCTTACAATAATTAGATCCAATGCATATTTTAATACAGTTGGGTGGGGCTGAAACGTGGAGAACTAAAACTTGGATGTAGACCGAGAATCAATCTCGAGCGAGATATACCCTAGGGGCATATAATGTGAAAAATTACTTTTCCATGGCTGCAATTATCTGTTGCTATCTAAACGAACTACAAGCAAATTCGTGCGATTCGTGCGATTGTAAATAGCAATAATTAACGACGGGACGGAAATCTCTTATTATCGTTACCTCCGAAACACATACATCACATGCCAGTAAATGCACCTTGTTTCAAAGAAAATCATGTTATGAGCAAAGTGAATTACCAATCTACTTTATGAATAATGGCTGAATAATGAGTGCAAAGGGGAATAAGTATCATTAAAGAATTCAGTTTACAGATGAGCCTGCATGTTAGTCTCATTTACATCTCCCAAAATTCCTGAATATTAATGAGAAACATTAATTCCAAAGAAATTCCTGAATATTAAAGTGACACATTAATTGCAAATCGCATGCAAACATACTTCACTGTGATGGCAGAACTATCCTTTGAAACGTCGGTACGGACCATGAGTACTAACTGGAGAGAAGCCCGAGAAATCTTCATTCACAACTTTCTCCGAGAAAACCTGATATCTCTCATCATCCATTCGTCAATGGCGTGAGCCAATCACTAAGGCCTGTCTTCAATCAGTTGCCAAAGGTCGATGCTCAGCTGCTGTCGCTAGCCACCACTTACCCCTTAGATGAATTTTCCAAGGCAACTTTTTTATTTAAATCGCTCGTCCGTGGCGTACGCTTCTAATAAATAGTATTAATTCGTAAATGTCTATATTAGTCAATAGTATTGAGTTTCCGTGAAGGCTTCCGCGGAGTTTCGTTGATGAAGGGAATGGTCTTTCGGGTTTCCATCCGCGTTTATCCATTTTTGGTGAACAATATTTCGCCAGCGTTCCAGCTAGCTTCCTCAGGTCCGCAACGGACCTGAGGAAGCTAGCTGGAACGCTGGCGAAATATTGTTCACCAAAAATGGATAAACGCGGATGGAAACCCGAAAGACCATTCCCTTCAGTATTGAGTTTCATTGGATGCTGAGCGTAGAGGCTGAACGTGGACGCTGGAGAAACCAGACCGTAGCACAGTCATCGTCTACCTTTTTGTACTAGAGCTAATATCAATATTCTGTTATACACGTTCCTAAGATGGCACATTAATCAAATGAAATATTATTAGCAAAATGAAAGAGCTGAGCCCAGAACTTTACCCCCATATACAACCAAAATATATTGTAGACTATTTTTCGGCCCCGGTGTAGGTCCTCGCCTGCCAACCATAGGACCACGGAATGGAGTCCGGCCTGGGTAGATTTTTTCAACTCCTAGTACATGGATGTGAATAAACGCCCAATGTTGCTTGTGATAAAATGCCCAAATATGACATTTTCGGGTTTATAATAAAGATAATAAATTAAATAAATTATTTATAAATCATTTCTCAAACATCGTTTTTTTCTGTAATGAGGACGTATTCATTGTAACCCACAGAAATTAAATCAAACGAAGAGATAGTTGTCACCAGTGGAACAAAAAGAAAGCAGCTTGAGTAGTTTAGGAGGAGAAAGAGAGGGTGGAGGAAGCAGGTTATTGGGGAGAATAGAATAGTGAAGACCCTGATTGTAAGGAAAATTGTGGGTATGCAGGGAAGAGAGAATAAATTGATACTCACTATAGATGGGATGAATAAAGGTATAAAATAAGAGGAACTGAAGGAACCCTTTGTGGAGGGAACGGGTGAATGTCGGTGAAATGAAACTTGAAGGAAGATACTGCTCACTTATTAATATCCATCTACACCTACCTACCATCGGAATATTGAATAAATTCCTGTGCGCATGATTAAATGAATTACGAGGCTCAGGAAAAATGTCGGATTTCTCAGTTTAAAATCCATCATGTCACACAAATATCCGAGTGATTTTTCATGAAAATATTTTTTTTAATCCTCTATTCTTCCAATCTTAACATAACACTTTTAATATAAGTCGAGATTTCCGGCGTAACTTTGAGAAAATGGTACACAACACTTACTGAACTTGTACTTTGAATATACCACACTTTTTATTTCCGACCATTTCGACAATGATTGACATTGATAATGGCAATTATTATCGAAACCATGGTCGTAAAAAAAGATGTGAAATATACGAAGTGCTAATTAATTACGTAACTGTGTTAATAAATGCTTGTAGAACTAAGGTTCTACAAGCATTTATTAAGACTAAGGGGCATTGACCGACACGTTAGCACGGGTGATTGCCATCTTGGCCATGGCAAGGACACTGACATCCAGTCGTGCGAAGTTTAAAACATATACAGAGCATAAACAGTGACGGAACGAAACCCACAGATCATTTCGAGAAGTTGGGAGGACTCTCGCACACGTCCCCAACCCGCGGCGGAATACAGCGAATAAGTCAGCAGCGATTCCTTCATGAAGTTTCGGAGGTTTTGCTCTCACTGAATCACGGAGGCTGGTATATATGAGTGGGGTGTAACGAACAGAGGAAAAGCCTGAAGCCCCGTTCATATTTCAATGCCACCACCGCGATCTGGATGCCTTTTCATGGGAGACATCAAGGCTAACAACGTGGCGACGGAGGAACGCTACATCGCAGAACAACGGCGAGCCATCCTTCCTCGCCCCGGAACGCCCGCCGCCGGGTTGCCACGACAACCAATAACGAGGGACTCGGAGAGGGATGCATGGGGTGTGTTGGATACGGAAGGAGACTGAGAGGATGGAATGGGGGAAGAGACACTGGTTTAAACCCCTCCTCCTCCTCACAGGCATTCACAGGAATTTCACGATCAACACGGGAAGGCAACATAAATCGGGACCACCTAGCCTTGGTGGGGGGAGGGAGTGGAGAGGGAAACGCATCAAAGATACAAGCCGAATTGATGAATGCGAATTTATGACCCCGTGAAATGAGAAAACCATTTCGACAAAAGCTTTTCCCTCCAATGGACGTGTTTAGGCGCGTCGTCGTCATCGCTGTAGCCGAACGCAGTTGAATGGCAAAAGTCGTGTGTGTGTGTCTCTCTCTCTCTCCTATATATATATCTCTCTCTCAGCCAATCGATAGCTGCGGATCCAAAATGCCACTTTACCGGCGTCGGGGCTGCATTATTAAGGGGTCGAGGTCAAAGCCATTATCTCCGTCACGTTGTAGAGTTACGTGTGTGTGTGTGTGTAGGGGGGATAGGGATGGGAGACATGAGGAACGGACTGGAAAGTGCAGCGCAACAGAACTCTCTCTCGATACGGAGCACGGGGAGAGGGCTAGGGCCACGCCCCCCACTTCAAGTCAACCCCTTCATTTCCTCTTCTCGCTAGGGCGACCCTCAAGGGTCCTGAGGCACATAAAGACCTTCACCCAGCTACGCGCACGGAAATCGAGCCTTACAAAGGGACATCGCGGTCGGAGCAAGTCCAATTGCCCGTGCGCACACCGAGTGACAAAAGAAAATGTTGGACATGTCCCAGTCACTTATTTTATCTCCAAAATTGTTATCGTCGTTTCCTGGAAATACTCGCTAAATGCTCCGAACTTATGAGGCGCCACAGCCGCTTTGCTCTTCGACATACCCATAAGAGGTTGAAAGGCTGGTGATTTGACTTATTGGAATTTTGAAAGGTTTCTTAAGAGAATTCTCACATTTGTGCAACACGCAACCCTTCCGGTCTCAACAATTTCGCGTCAATGTCAAGGGGTAATCCTAATACCGGTCGGAGTCACGTATAATAAAAAAAAGCCCGGAATATTTCTACTAAAATGTATCACATTGATATTTGTTATGATACAGATTCCCGATGGAAGCAGGTGAGAAAAACCCTCCACCATAATTGGTAAGCAGTAAAAAAATAGGGGACTGGCAAGAGAAAACAATAGGAATATATGTGCTGCTAAATAACAACTTTAGACGTGGATAATGGCACAATGTTCGAAAGATAGGCACACCCATTCCTCGTATTGTTGTGCGTCACACGTTCTGTATAAATGCCTCTTGACCACCTCAACACTGCCTACACCATGTTTATTCATTTAACGAAGCTCTAAGAAGCCTGGCATTAAAGCCTTCAACCAATTGGCAAATAGTGCAGGAAGATCGTAAGGCAAAGTAACATCTTGGGAAAAGTAAGAAAAAAATGTCGAACACCTGCGCACGTCGAATGAGCAAAAAATGCCAGGCATTCCCGAGACCTGTATTTAATCCCGCTGGCAGTGTTACAACCCTTCATTTTTTCCTAAATGCCCCGATTATCACCTGCTCGCTCGCAGTCCCGGACAAAATTCGCGCGCCATAAAACCCATCAATGTTCACTAAACGCTCGGAGTAACGAGAGGGATGCTACGATGGCCTCCGACGTCCTTTCTCTTTGATAGCCCTGAGGTAAAACAACAATCCCATGATCGCCGTTCATTTTACTCGTGAATCTTACCCATTTGAATGGCTTTTTTTCCCGTTCAGATATCTCTTATTATTTCTGAGCTATAAAAAAATGCTTTGTCACCACTATTATGGTGCGTCGTCACCAGCCATAGGTGCCTCCCATTCGCAACGAATTATATGACGATAATCGTCGAACATATTAGAAAAGTCCGTCTATTCATTCTTGGAAAATTTATCGAAATCGACATCCCCAATGAACCATATAGGGATCAGAAATCGATATGTTGAAGGCATGCCACATTCTACATGAAATTTAATCACAGCCTGGGTGAATGGCAACCCTAAGTAAGGACATAAAATATTGGAGTTTAATTTCATCGAAGTTTTCGGCATCGGCATGGCCACCAAATAAATTTTAGTATGCCACCTGGTGACACGCGTGCCATAGATTGCCGATCGCTGTTCCAATGCATATAGGGCCTATTGATTTTCGGTAAATGCTTTGGAGTACTTGACGCCTCTATCGCGATAGCTTGCCATTTTGTCGTCCCCAGAGACATCTCTAGAGCGACCCATTTGACCAAAATTCATAAAGCTCTTTAACCGACTTGGCAACAAGAGCAACACGGATGAAACAAATCCACTCATCCCCGACATTGAAATATTTTAACACGCCTGAATGGTTAGTTCTTATGATACTTTTCTTTAATACACCAGTCTGTTTTATGCTAAATCTTACGAAAATAAGTTCGTTTTTTAATTAAAATTGATTTTAGTTAATTATTGTTAAAATTAGAAGAGGATGCCCGTTGAAATTCAACGTGAAGAAGAAAATATTAAAACTGAAATTTTCATATGATGAAAGGAATCCCAATGACGTGACATGCAAATTGCAACTATCACTAAGGATCCCATATACCATTCATTAAACACCCATGGAGAGGATGAGGTGAAACATACCCCTACTAAAATCTCACGCCAGTTCCCATATTGGTCACATAAACTACGTCATGAAGGCCGCAGGTATCATACTCAATAAAAGCCAATGCTTCGGCTGCCAAGGAAATTAGTAAATTGATATTGCTAAAAAAGTGAAAAAGTGTATAATTTTATATCCAAAAGCACTAAGTTTAGAAAAAAGTGAAGTGTATAGGAAAATTGAAAGCAATAATTAAAATCTACATTTTTTAGCCATCCGACAGTGAAAGTTTAAGCTTTATGTCTTCAGTGCAAGTGATTTAAAAAAGCAAAAAAAAAGAAACCGCTGCATGAAGTTCAATGCTTTTCTTATTGGGCTAAATGTTAACTAATTCGAAGTCAAAACATCCCCTTTATATTTTTCATCAAGGTTTTTACTATTGTTCCAGCTGGTTTTTGGTCACGCCAGGTATTTGCCAAGTTTCAACTTCATAGGTTACCTACCTGAAAGTCCTTCAAACAGGAAGTCCTTCATTTTTAAAATTAAGCATCAGTATGAATAATGAAGTAAATATTGTAACACTAATTACACAAAAAACTTTGTTTTACATTTCTGAAATTCAGAGTAATCAACTACATATACAGGGCCGGATTTACAAATGGCGGCGCCCTAGGCCAGAGACTTGTTGCCCCCCCCCCCTCCCCCCATCGTTTGTTTTCGACTTTCGACGATTTTAGTTTTTATATATTTGTTTTAATGCCATATAAAATTAAGGCTCCATAATACATAAAATGTAATCAATTATGGAATTACTTAAAAGAAAGAAAAAGAAACATATCATGTACTCCGCGCTTAGAAGTCTTACAGTTATATTTCTGCTGTGAAAAGGAAAACTATATACGAGCAAGGGAAGGCACAAGATCGATTTACGTGGCGTCGCGTTTGGGATAGGTAAGAGGTAGGAGGGAAATGCAATAACCACCTTCACCTTAGAACAACAACAACAAAACAAATTAAATCGAAAGAAAGTTTCTTCAAAGAAAGAAAAAAAAAGTAAATGTATTTTTTGGTGATATCATGAACATGACATTAACCTAGAAATATAGCATTGCACCTAGAAATCTTTTCGTCTGGTCTTCTTTTCGGAAAAATCATCAATTGTGTCATCATAATTAATCCTGTTTACAATTTCAATTTGCAATACGTTAAGTTTTTCCTGCAAAGCAATCGTCCGGAGATAGTTTTTAATTCTTTTCAAAACAGAAAACGACCTCTCCGCTGAACAGCTCCATACCGTCGTTGACAGGTACATTCTGAACGCAATCATAGCGTTCGCATATGATTCGTCTAGCTCTTTTTCTTGCAGGAACAACAAAAGCTTCAATGGAGTTAGTTTTTCGCTTTGTTCATAGTACCTTTCAAATACGATGCAAGGTCAATACATTTGCCTTCTATGTGCATTTACAAATTGCCTGGGCATATACTTGGAAGGGTTTTAGCTCAATTTCCAATTTCATCAACACCTAGCTTTATAAGCTCAGACAGGAACCCATATTTTTTGTTAAGTGAAGAGTTCGCTTTCATTCTTTCCTCCAAATTATTACGTAGATTAGCAATTATTTCGTAGAAAACATACCTTCTGTAATTATCTCGTCCACCTGTAGTTTCATTTTCTTGTCGGGAGTCATCTGTATGTTTCGCCTTGTAACGTCAGGGTGGTACTGAATATAGCCAGCCAACTCAAGGCAAGTTTTCTCACTGAAGTCATATCTGCGAAGAGAAATGGGAAAAATTATTCCGTATTCCATGCTGTATATTTAACAGAATGAAGGTCTACATTAATTTTGCCTTAAAATTTTAGCATTTTTAACTTAAGTTTTACTCAATAACTAATGCGTAAAGTCAAGTCTATTAGCATGTTATAAAATAGTAAATGCATACACCTGTCTTGCAAATAATACAGGAAAAATATAAGTGAGCGATTACCTTCAGTAACAGTCTCGAGGGAAATGTTGACTGGACGAGTTTCGAAACAGTGAAATTCAAGAACATCTGGCCAAAAAGTAGTCATAATCCCGATTCCCAGTTGCTCCATCTTGATAATCAGAGAAACAGCTTCATTTATCGCCATTGGATTTTAGCCAACGTCTTCTGAAAACGCAGTAAGAGCTGCTTTTATTGCTGCCCAAGAATATAGAAGAGCATGACAGGATTCGTGACGACCTGACCATCTCGTTGCTGATAAACTCATGGCGACAGTATTTTCTATAATCTTTTCCTCGTTTAACCTTTCTTTCATATATTTCCACCGTTCAGTACTTGCAGAAAAAATTGTAGAGTGCTTGTAGAAATCCAAAAAACGAAAATACCTGCCGAAAAAACGCAAAAAAGGCAATTTAAGTGACGTTACACTGTTAATTGCATTTAAAATAAACGAAACCCATCGATAAGCAACCATGTTCACAACATTCTGCAGCATTATTGCCAGTAAGATTTAGGAAATGTCCGGAACACAGTTTCGACTCAGCTGAAGGGTTGATTCTCTTAGCTCTAGCTTGCAGTCCTGTATACTTTCCTGACCTATTATATGAATTATCATACGACTGTCCTCTGCAATCGGCAATGCCAATTTGAAGGTCTTTCAGTGTTTTAACAACATACTCTTCTAAGTCCGAAGTTGTGTGGTCAGCGTTTGGTATAAACTGAAGAAATCGCTCTACGGGCGAGAGTTATCCATTCTCCTGAGAAATATATTGAATAGCGAGAGCTAACTGTTCCGGTGTAGAATCAACAATTATAGAAAAATAATTTTCTGTCTTTATCTCCTTCATAATCTCCTTTACTAAATCAGCGAAGATAAATACAACTCCTCGCATATTTCAGTTGATAACTACGACGTACAACCTTTGGACTCATAATGCCTTATTGTGCTCGGAAAGGAAGGGATCGGATTTTGCCATGAGCTCCAGCGAGCTTAAGAAGTTCCTACAAGAAGGTGAACCGAAACGTTCATAAGAACCTCGCAACGGTAAACCGCGACAACCCAGTGACCTGACCAGAGTGACAACACGCTTCAGGACATCCTGCCAGTATCTACAATTCCATATGTCAAACTTCCCCATTCATCTTCCACTGATCTAACTCCATGATCCTCACATCCTCCATGATGATCCTGGATGAGATAATGGGTGAGGATCATGGAGTTAGATCAGTGGAAGATGAATGGGGAAGCTTGAAAAATGGAATTGTAGAAGCGGAGAAAGCAACGGTAGGCGTAGTGAGTGCAACTAAAATTAGAAAACCGTGGATCGCGAAGGAGATGATTACGGAGATGTAGGAGAGAAGGAAATGGAAGAGCGTAAACTCAGAGCTAGGTAGGAGAAAATACCGAGAACTAAATAACAGGCTTAGAAGAGAAACAAAGAAAGCAAGAGAGGCGTGGTAGAGAGAACAGATCGACTCGTTAGAGAAATACCAAAAAGAGGGAAGAGCAGATGCATTATATAGGAAAGTAAAGGAACTGACGGGTGGTAATAAGGGAAGGGGAATTGCAACGATAACAGACAAGACGGGAAAGGTGATCGTAGAACCGACAGACATCCAGGAGAGGTGGAAGGAGTATGTTGAAGAGCTGTATGGTAAAGAAATAAGGCCCAATAGGTTAGATATAGAAAGGGAAGACGATATCGACAAAGATGGCATCGGACCAGGGATCCTAGATATCGAAATTGAAAGAGCTCTACGAGACATGAAAAGGAATAGATGACAAACCTGCTGAGTTTTAAAAGAGCATGGGGAAGAACGGAAGAGGAAAACTTTTTGCGCTTATTCGTAGGATTTATGAGTATGAAGTGTGGCCGGAAGACTTCGCGAAGACTGTACTAATTCCTATACCAAAGAAGAGTAAGGCAAAAACGTGCGAAGACTATAGGACAATAAGCTTAATATCCCACGCGGCCAAAGTAGTTCTGAGAATTATAAACAGAAGGCTAGAGAAGAAGGCAAATGAATACCTGGGTGACGACCAGTTCGGATTTAGGAGAGGGACGGGAACGCGAGACGCTATAGCGGTGATGAGGAGGCTAGTAGAAAGAAACCTGGAGTATGGGCAGGATGTTTTTTCATGCTTCTTAGATTTAGAGAAGGCATTTGATAGGGTGGAATGGACGAAATTAATGGAAGTGTTGAAGAAATTAGGAGTCGATTGGAGGGACAGGCGTCTGATTCGGGATTTGTATATGAACCAGACGGTGCAGGTTAGGGTAGCCGATGGAGAATCGGGATGGGCCACGATAGGACGGGGAGTGCGGCAGGGGTGCCCACTATTGCCGTTGCTTTTTAACGTGTATTCAGAATAAATGGTAAGGGAGGCATGGGGGGAGGAAGAGGTAGGAATAAAGGTAGTAGGGGAGCTGATAAAATCAGTGAGATTTGAAGATGATCAAGCATTGGTTAGTCAATCTGCCAAGGGGTTACAGTCAATGGTGAATGCGTTAATGGTGCAGCGCGAAACGTATGGGATGAAGATCCACCACAAGAAAACGAAAGTAATGAGATTTTCTAAAAGTAAGAAGGCGGGGCTGAATATAAGGGTGGGAGGGCACAAGGTAGAGCAGGTCGAGCAGTTTACGTATCTGGGTATTATTTTGGAGGAGAATGGGTTTAGTGGTGGGGACATTAGATGCAGAATTGCGCTCGCTAAAGAAGCATTTTCGAAGAGAAGGGAATTGATGAGGGTAGGTCTGAGAAGAGACGTAAAGAAGAGGCTTTTGAAAACTTTAATATGGAGCGTGGCGCTATATGGGTCGGAAACTTGGCCATTGCGAATGGAGGATGTGTATAGACTTGATGTGTTTGAGATGTGGGTTTGGAGAAGGATGGAGAAGGTGAGCTGGATGGCAAAATGAACGAGGAGGTATTGGATATGGACGGAGAGGAGAGGAAGATTGTGGCAGAGGTTCGGAGAATGCAGAAGAGATGGATGGAGGAGGTTTTAAGAGGAGAGGGCATGTTGAAGAGAGTGATAGACGGGACACCACGGGGGAAGCGTGGAAGAGGAAGGAAGAGGATAGGAGTTCTGTACAAAATAAGAGGAGGTAGAAGATATGAAGAATTGAAGAGGGTTCTAATGGCGGGACATCCTTAGGAGGGAAAGCGAGACAATGTCTATGAGGTTGGGATGCAGAATGAGGACTGTCCAAGAACCTACCAATCAGCTGGTAGAATACTTGAATGAAATGAAAAAATCGTTAGCATAACAAATCCGCTTATTTCCGGTTTCACTGTGCGGATCTCATTCAATTAATTGTACATAATACAACTAATAAAACTATTGTATAACTGAAGAAACTCGACATTCTCAGGCGTAACTTTGTGATTCTGATTATTGATTCTGTCGTATTGTATAACTACCGCCGTTATAGTACGTCTGGCACCCCTATTGAATGTATTTTTTCACAATCTCAGAATAGAGAAATAGATTGAAAGTTGAATCCATCAGGGAAAGTCTAATGATTCAGTGAAATTTAAAGGCATGTCACGCATGCAGTATCATATAGTGACCCGATGAAAAATAATGTATTGTTGAAAAAGGAGTCATGTTCTGAGAAATAAGACTGATCTAAGATCAAAGGATATATTCGGCGATGGAAAAATTTAATAATGTATTTTTATCAGAATATTATTAAACTCAAAGCGTCGTATTATGAAGAATAACAAGTGCGGTAAGGCTATTTTATTTTTCATTTGAATACGCAAATAATACACCTATAGCCAAAACATTTGTCTTCAAGCCGTAATTGAGAAATTACGAATTGCTGAGATCCTGAACTTTCATCTCATTCACCAACCCGTCCACTCCGAGCTGAGAAAACAATTCGGAACAAGCCCTAATCGTTCGTTTCTTTTCTCCGTCATTTTACGATGGTTCATTTATCCAGGAGTGTCCGAGTATCAAAGGATAGCTTGCTATTCCTGCGACAAAATCGCCATCTCCGGCCAACATAGCACCTATCAGTGTTCGCTAAACGCTGCCGAATAGCGAATAGTCGGATCCACTGCGACAGCGTGCCCAATTAATATTGACCCTCATGGCCCTGTCACGAAAGACCATCAACCGACTGCCATCGCAATACCTCGATCACGCCCGGAAAAGAGAATCACGGGCAAAGCAAGTTCACCCACGTGTGCACGCCCGGTACGAAAAAAAAATTTACATATGCCTCAGTCTTTTGCTCTTTTACATCATTTTATCATGGTCACACTTTTTACGGCCACTCGATGATCATTGCATCGCTCGTAGTCCCTGGGATGGAGCACTCCCTCATTCTTTCCCTTCTCCCGCACTCATAACGCCCGTCAACGTTCGCTAAACGCTCCTGAATTACGAGCCTCGACCCTCTCGCCATTGCCACAAAGGTAACCGAAAAGCGTCAATTCGGTTCTCATTTTCGTCACGAGACGAGTTTTCACAATCGTGAGAGTAGATTGGACTCGATTCCAATCGCTAATCATGTCACTCCTCGACTGAAGTCACATTTGAAGTCGAAAAACGAAAAAAAACTTTTGGCTGTAAATGAAAAAAAAACCTTAATCGGAATAGCGGGGATACATGGCGCAACGATTATTTTCCGCATGAATCTAAAAGCAACCGAAACCTGGCCAGACGTTCGGACAGTGTTTGTAGCTGCAGAACTGGATTCACTCATTCAGGAGAACCGGGTTCGAATAACGGTAAAGGTGGGGATATCCCCATGAATAGTTAAGAATTGATGGACGTGGAATCCTGAACCTTACTTCTGAGTATCGTGTGCCGAGAAATGCAGTATTCAAGTACAGCACTGTGGACGTAAGACAGTGTAGCCCCTGGCGCTATTCGTCAAGAGCGTGCCGGGTTTCGCTCCATCCATCCTCCATTTCCCAAAGTATCTTCCCCTTAGTTTCAACCTACATGTCGGGAATGGCGCAAAATGTTTGGACACTTCCCAAAATAACCAAATAATAGAAACCTGCACGGCACATAGAGTAGTTATTCCAGAATTAGTGACACAACTGAAACACAAAAAAACTAACATCTGTTGGTAATTGTGACAAAGTGAAACATTTTATTTTCCCCCATGAATACACGGTGAAGTTCTTACTTTGAAAAATATTTGTTTGATAAAGTTTCACCCTTCACGTTTAAATATGTATGTACCTAATTTTAACAGGGCTGAGTTTCACTGCACGTAATGAGCTACACTTCTGGTTATCACGGCATCTACCTAGTATAAATCCACTTCATAGAAAATTTTCATTTAAAAAATTCAAATTTTAAAATTCATAATTCCATTAAAATAGGATCAAAAGATTATGAGCAATAACTATGCGCTTCGTTCGTAAGAGATAGGTAAAATGGCTTAAATATTAACCTCCTTTAGGTGCGTTGGAAACAAAGGAAATTTGGCTTCCTGTACAGATTTATTTCGAGGAGAAAACCCATTATTAACACGAAGATTTATAAACGATGGGCATCACGTCACGATGCGATCAAAAAAATGGCGTGAAAAAATTGATTGTTTGGTTATTTTAAGGAGACAAACGACATCTGAGGTCATTCGGGCCATTGAGGTTAGGTGGATAGATTTTTTAGGGAGATATTATGGGTAAAAATGATTCTTTTGGTTCTGTTTTAGTAATTTTAGTGAACCCCATGCGGATTATGGGGTGTGGAGGAAAAGTGGAGAGAAACCCGGCGACGGCATTAGCCTGCTCTCAAGAAAAGGAGTCAAGAGGTGCACGTTTTAAAGTCTCATCCGACGGATGAATTGCTGCACGTGAAATGATCTCCACATAGCATCCAAGCTCTAGGACCTAAGCTCCTCTGAAAATATCCACTCCATCGGAATATAAGTTCGGACCCTTAGGACGGAAAGCAAGTACACTCATGCACTACAGGCCTTTAATAATCTGCGCTATAGGATAGCTTCAGAAGGATTTCATTTTGTAAATTCAGGTGGTGTGTCAGTACTTGAAAAAAGATGGTTCATAAATTCTAAAATACATCCATGTTGAGAAAAAACCAATTTTGTGATTTCCACAAACATTATTACACTGGCACGATGCGCATTTTACCACACTGTGGCACAGTCATGTACACATGAATACGGTGCACGACGTGTATGGTGAATCGCGCGTCATGCCAGCAAAATAAAGTTTGTGAAAATTACAAATTTGGTTTTTCTCAATATGGATATCCTTCATTTCTACGATGTCAGGCCTGATAGGATCAGTTTTATTCAAAAATACATGTTATGCTCGATGATCATGTGCTAAGTTTTATTGGGTTTGCAGTGCAGGTCTAGCCGACAAACCAACCCGATCCCCGCAATAAAATTGGATCTTGTGAGACGACCATTATAGCGAAAAACTCTAAAACTCGGCAAATATTCTCGGGGATACCCCCTAGGACTTTTTCTAGGTCTCCCTGGATCTTTAGTATCTAGCTTGCAACACGATGTTTACCACATTCTGTCAAGAAATGTTTCACAATCGTCAGAGAATCATGACCTCGGGACAGGATCTTCTCTTATATAAAGAGATACGAGTATTTAAAGGCACAATGCTCTCTTTTCAGCCGCCTCAAAACTTTTCCTAGCGAACACTCCAGGTGGAAGTGGGCCACGCTGATATCACGTCACTTGTAAGGTAAAAGTAATTTTCTAATTCAAAACTTTCCTATGACTACTACGACTTGGGGTGTAAACGTAACTAGATCCCCTTGAAATGTACCCAGTGGATGCCGATCACTTCCAGATTTAGTTCAGCTTGAAAAAAGATTACCGAAATTACGGAAACTAATCAAAACTTTATCACGAAATTCCACCACTCGCCTTGATGGAGTCTTGTTTTGTTCACCTGATTTTGATTGTTCTGTTGTTCAATGGATTCGCGGCATATTATATTCCCAAATCAATTAACCCCAAAGGTACAAAAATATCACCAAGTGAATTTTCTTGGCACTAATTTGTTTCATGTTGGGAATTGGGAAAACGTTTTACCCAGTTAATGTTTAGTCGTAATAAAGATTATATTTTTCCAATGGCACTCTTTCTACGGAAAAGGGAACGATTGGGAGAAGGGAATTAAATTTTGAAAGGAAGTAGAATAGAGTTAGCAAACTTCATGTGATGAAAAACAACAATGGCACCACTATATAGAAAAGTAAAGGCTTAATTACTTTTGCCCGACTAATAATAAATTTTGATTTCACAAATTTTAAAAACAATAAACTTCAACTATGTACATTTCTTATATTAGTTATATAACCCCTCTTTTTCCTTTTGAATGTGTTGTCTCCTTTTTTAACTAGCAAGGTCACAACCGGCACGCTTACTGAATGAAATCATCCGTCCAGTAGTATTACATGATAATTTAAGCGGAAAACAATTGTTTTAAAGGGCCTACTGGTGACAATATCCGACGTGCACCTAATAGTTACTTAAAATTTTCTTTTAAAAAGGCCATAATTAAAAAGTATTCATATATTAAGTTTGCAATTAGATAGGCAATGCTTCTTCACGCAGTAATAGGTCCGGGCACAATCCTTTGAATTTCCTAAGCTGAGACCCAATTCGAGGACTGGTATCTTCTAAGCCATTCAAATTCAACCAAGGTAAGGGGGTATGGAGATGGATATTCGAAAGTAATGGGATGAGATGTGTCCAAAGCACGATAATTTCTCTCGAATAAAGTTATTCTAGCGAAGCAAATTTCTAATGAGAATTAAGTTATTATATCATAAAAAAGGTAAAGCTGACAGTCAAATGCAACAAATATTTAGGAGATCTAAATCACTTTATACTGCTTCCATATATTTAATGTACTTTCATTCACATACCATTTTAAAACATTATTGAGTATTCATAAATTGAAAGTTTAACTGGAGTAGATGTCAAAATATACTCATTTGAACAATTTAGCTTAGATTCATGGTATTCGCAAATTTCCCAATTATTTTTATGATACTGACAAAATGATGCACGAGTTTACGTCTGAAATAGAAGGTCTACTTCAACTAGATAAGAGCATTTTCAATGATCCGTTAGCTTATGTTTTATGACACAGTCTAAACAAAGGGCTCATTTCTATGACAAATACCAAACCCATACCCAAGAAGGAGTTCGAATCCCCGGCCTCCTGGATAGCCGGGTCTTTGAGTCTTCAACATTGCAAACATGGTTAGATCCTTAATTTCATTTCTAGGAAGACCCAGAGCAAGAAAAAACGACAAACATTCGTCCACAGCAACCAAATGAATCCCTCTCGTGATCGCATGGTTCCAAACGGTGGGAATATCATTCTAAAATATATTCTAAATAACAAAACAACCTAGTAATTCTAATCTGCCAAGCTCACTCGCATTACCTCAAACGCAGAGATGATTATATATCATGGAAGGCACAGTATTTCGTTTTTTAAAACGGAGCAGGTATCATAGGGTTTTCAGGAGGAAAACGACGCTTTTTAGGTGGTTTTAATTCATTACGTGATCGGTTTGTGGGAATATCTCATTTTTTTCTTATTTATTTAACTTCCCCCCTAATCATCAAGGGTAAAAATTTCTTTTTCCATTGTAAATGATACCAGAAGAAGAAGTAGTTGTTAAATCTTTTTTCAGGATGCTGAAATCAGTTTTCATGATACCCTTGAGTTGGAAACTGCACAAATGCCGGTAATTTAGAAAAAAAACCACGGTAATTTTTGGCTTACAAGTCCATTTGAGCTATAGCTTTTCAATAATAGAGAAAATGGTAATTCAAGCCATAGTTTTACCTTTGACTTGATCACATTCGCTGTAACTGCAAGGATCACTTCTGTGATGCTTACAATCCTCATTTGATCAAACTCACAATGGAGCCACATACCCTATTTGCTGCCGTACGCCGTGACTGGAAGCAGTGTAATCCACGTGCGTATTCATGGACGGAAAACAAGCCGATCTCAAATAAAGTAAAAAGGTATAAGGATCACTACCACTATCCCTGATCATCACAAAGCTTGAACTTCGATTTCCACTATTCCTGAACTAGTACGTGAAAATTGACCGTGTGATTCAGGCTTAACTGTGCCAATATTAAGGTGAATTCGAAAATATTTCGTGAAGTCATCACTTTCAAGAATGTTTGACAGAGTTCCAGGAGATCAAGGAGGGGTGCCAGCCTGTTAATATGGCAGGTACGAAATTACAAATGAACAGCGTTGCCCATGGCCTCATTCCCAAGTATGCGTTTCGTTAAGGGTTATCGGAGTCACCTTGTTTGCCACCCGTTTGACGACGAACTACCACCAAATAGTTCGGAAACGCCTTTAGCTATCTGGTATTTGGCGTTTCTCGCGTAATTCATAATACCTTTGCGATACGCGAACGCTCTCAACATTCCATGGAGCGATGCTGTGAGGCGTATATTATCGTTCAAGGGAGGCACTTCTAACGATTTCTCAGACAAGCATATTTGAAAGGGCATAACACGGAGGGAGCATATTTCCGGACCCTTACCCATAGGAACTAATTTCATCGTTAAACGCCAGTATAACCCTCTCCTAAAGTTCAGCAAATATTCCATGAATGCCTGTCTGCTTCAGCCGCTCCACATTGAATAACGCTAGCTGATTCTCGCTGGGTGTATTAGTTCTCAGACAATAATGACCTTCGGAAGCTGACGGATATCTATCCCAACGAATCACAACGTAAAATAAAGTATTTTGATTGTGGGAAGAGAATAACGGACATAAAAAGGAAAATATAAGAAGTTGTTATTACTGATTTCCTAGCAGACCCTTTCACATATTTTAATCTCCAATGGTAAAATGAGCAAGGTTACTTTTTTATAAAAACATATGAATGATATAAACAGATCCACTAAAATGTGATTACTGAGCCGATAATAGACTTATCCAGCAACATCTGTCTTTTAAGTATACATAAATTAAGTAGGCATATACTCTCTCGTTGTGGAATTACAGTAAAGATTCAGAATAAAACTTTAAGGCAAAAATACAGAGGAATGGCTAAATGGGGCATTTTGAAATAACGAATAGATGTAGGTGAAACTTGGACGAATCACTGGATCTATATTAAGCAATGTGGCAGAAACTAGGCCTAAAAAAGTAAAAACTTTGAAGCTCTCAGAACCCCCAAAAATGAAATTAATACGAAATATTTCAGCCGAAACTTACAGATCAGGAAGGGTAGTTAGCATTTCAGAGAGATTTTAAAGTAGAGAGCATATAATGGGTGAAGCTGGAACTGGATACAATAGAAATGCGCATAGGATGAATTCGAGTAGGTAGAAAAGTTAAGATTTTCAAGGAGTCCGTCTCGTCGGAGGAAAAGATTGAGTGAAAATGAATAGAAGGAATGAACCAAGGATAATGCTGAAGAAAACACGCGTCAGCTCACGAAAAAAATGGGTAAAAAACAAGAAAACAAACGAGAAAATGGCAAGTAAGTAAAATAAGATATTTACATAATCTTCCGCAGTCGATTTCTCATCACTGGTCACATTTCCAGGTGTACAAAAATTGAGACGTTATGTTATAGATGTTTTTTTTAAATTACGTAAATAAAACGACGCAGCGTTTTGTACCTACCAACTGTTTCCTTATCTGAAGTCGGTTTCGAAGTGCGCCTTAACGAGCAGAGGTCATGCCAATTTGGATGGCCAGCGACTTCCGGGGTAATTTGCATAATTGGGGACGGTAGGTAGCCGAGGGACAGAAGGCACATTGGACAAGGGTAAAGAGAATACAGTTAAGGCAGAGCTGTTCAGATAAAAACTCTTTGAGTCTCCACGGCGTAACACAACGCGAAGGGGAGGGTGTACGACGCTTAAAAACCTTCAGAACAGCAATGAAAATTTGGCCTCATTCTGTAATGGTACCTGCGTCCAGGGCGAATCTAGGGCGACAGCCGCCTTGATAATCCGATCCTATACGAAAATAATGCTTATGCCGAGTTTTCATATGCATTTAAGGTTGGGTAACAACAAATTTTTATACTTTTTATTGTTGATGGGGATGATTGAGAATAAAGCTGAAAAAAATAATGCTCATGCAGAGTTTTCATATGCATTTAAAGGTAGGTATCAATGAATTTTTATATTTGTTTATTGACTTATGGACTTGACTTTACTAAAAACAAGCTGAGAAAAAGTATGGTCATACAGAGTTTTCATATGCATTTAAGGCTGGATATCAATGAATTTTGATACCAGTTTACTGTTGATAGGGATGACTGAGAAAAAAGCTGGATACTCCACCAATAAACCAGTATGAAAAAGAGTGATCGTTGGTCAGTCAATATCGAGAGAGTGCTTATTGAAAGGAGGCGGTACCAGGAAGTACTTTTCAGTTTGTACACAATAAAACTGCTGCTTTTCAACAAAATATATATAATTTCATTTACTCCACAATCGCCATCAAAAATGCAATATAATGACACACCAGAGCCATTTTTATCATTTTTGGCTTAAATCAACCGAAAGTTTGCGTAGCCTTTGCGCTAACTTGATGCTAACTGAGAGTTAGGGTTTTGCATATTAGGTCGGATAGTCGGTTAATTGACCTAACGTTATCGATAAGAGACTGTATTACCTTCGGTTTTCTTAACGAGAAAATATAAATCCAGGCCAAGACGTATCGAAACCGGTCACTAATGACATGACTCTTGTCGTTGGACAGCAACTGTTTCTTAAACAATTTCACGTCCACATAATTCAATTCGCATTTTCTAACATTTACGTGAGTTAAGTATAAAAGAGTTTACAGAAAAGACAGACCGAAAGAGAAGGTAAAGATTGTGGATTTATACGCCAAAATAATAATATTTGCCATGAAAAAAGCACTCACGTTATCGCGATTTTTTAGCAACGCTCATGAGAGCAAAAACCGTGATTGTCATTCTTTAAATTTTTTCAGGTGCTTTAAATTATTAGTTTTAATTCATTTAATGGGTTCTTAGGACAGTTACTATGAGCGCTGCACTTCTAGTGCGGTTTGCGTTTTGGATAACGATCACGACAACTCGAAAGAGGGAACCGTGATCCCACCCCAGGGGTTCCCCGCGATTGCCGGTCATGTGTTTTAGTCAGTTGTACCATCAAGTCGTCCTAGTTCAAGGTGAATTTCAGCGTCAAAACCCGACCAGCATTTGGAATATTCGGGTTTGAATCTACGTCAATTAAAATGGTTTTTTCATAGCAAATTTTATCCCTTGTACAAATGTACATCTCAGCACCCTTGTGCTAGACCGTGTACCATATCATTTGTGCATTTCGCGGTGATTTGGAACAAGGTGGATATAGTTGAAGATATTCCTAAGACCCTCAATCAAAGGAATTTAAGCACACTGTAATGAATAAATGAAACTGAGACGAAGAAAGTTTATAAGGCCGGATCGACGTTTGGTGAGACCTGCGAGAGAGAATAAGCCAATTCATTTAAAGTAGACTTTCTTTGTTGCGCCAATTCATATAGGCAATAGATATAGGCAATATACGCAATAGTATGTATATGAGTATTCAGGGATGATACCAAACGAACTACTTATTAAAGGAACGTTCTTGAGTAGAAAAAGTCCTTGAGAGGAAAAATTTATCACGCCAGAAATTCTTCAACTCTAACAATAAGTAATTTTCAACATGAGCTCCTATAATATATTAATTCTTAGATTTTAACAGTAAAAATGGAGCTAGTTTATTCTCGTTCAGAATTCTAACACGTTAGCAAATTTATATTGCAACTAGTTACAGACAACCGGGAAAGTGCCAGCGCATTCAAAGGAAATTGATGCTAAGAGGAGCCATAGTTTAATTGGACCGAGGGGGCCATAAATTCATTATGTTAATTATATTAATAATGATTTGAGTAATAAATCCACAGTCTCCTTCTTAATCTGACGTTGCATTGCCAAATTCCATTGAATTCTCATTGTTTGCTCAGTTTTGAGAGAAATGTTTAAAAATCCCAGTGTTTTTGACGCTGCAGTCTGTGGCAACATTTATCGTTCACTTTGGACGTTGTGCAAACGCAACAAGCACTCAAATATAGGCAGTTATTCTCTTTCAAATAGACATTTCGAAGCGGAGAAACAAAACAAATTTTCTCTCAACGAGCTCGAAATCAGAATTTCGTCACCAGCGCACCGGAACCAAACGGCAGGGAACCGAAACATCAGAGCGGTAAAAATGGCGGGCGCTCATTGTTCTGACTTCATATTTCATCATGATTCATGCCTTTTCACCTGTGGCTTTAATGGTATAAACAACGGGAATGAATAAGTCACGCCAATGACGCATTCAAATACACTCTCCGTGCCGGTGACTGTTTACCTTTAATCACGCGACGACCGAAGCTGAGATCCGGCATAAAACTCATAAATTGATCAATCTCTCGACGTGTTTTCGGAAGAATCTTTCCTCCCTTTAATACCCATGTCCAATTCAAATAGACGTTTTCCAATTTCCAAAACGTGGCGTTCTGATCGATTAATTCATTTCTTTTTTATTCCCTCTCTTTTGTTGTCGGGTCCTCCTCAATTAATTAGACATGCCTCCATTTTTACCTCAAAAGATTAGATTTTCCCCAAATTAAAAGGCATGAAATTTTCGCCTCGAAAATCATCAAACGTCCCTGCCTGCCAATACAAAAATTTCAAAATTCAAATTGATTCTTTAATCCTGCGAACGTGATATCCACTACTGAAACGGAACTACCAACCGTCTATACAAAACTGTACTACGAAGTTCGATTTAACTTAACTTTGATGAGAAGACTGTTGCAAAAGAATAAAAGACAACGGCAACGCGAAAGAAGGAACCGTATTCCAACCTCAGATTCTCATCTAGAACGCCTGAGTTCATTTCCCAGCACTGTGATGTTTTTCTCACCTCGATTGCAATGAACTTGAGTCCCGGGGTCGCAGGTTTGATCCCCGCCTGGGTGGATTTTCACCGTCAAGGGCATCACCATGTATGTTCTTTCCATGCTACTCGGTAATTCATCTTCTGTAAAAGCTTTCTTTCCGAGGTTAGGGAATATAAATAGAAATAGGTGTTATACAATATTCCTGAGACCTAGTAACTATATTTATACGATAGTACCTTTATCATATGAGGATACTAGATGTGTGGGATATATGATACTAACTATAGGATATGAATATAGTAACTATATTTACAGATATCACTCGAATGCCCCATCCTTCGGTTTCATGTGCTTCGATGGCTTAGATCATTTAGCGAACACTGGTTTCCACCGGTGCGAACATGAGAACCAGCATGAATGATTTGATGTTTTCCCTGTGAATAATCTGAAGGAATATTTCTCGGATGTTCCACCGGTTTAGAGGCTCCATGTTTGCCGACGACTCGAAGTACGACTCGCTCTTCATCATCAGGGATTCTGAATGCCGTTTCTCAAATTCGGCCGCTCTTTCATACTCTCGTCTTAGGATCAGGTGTCGGATGCTTAACTGTGCCGTTCCTTACATTCTTAATACATTTCATTATTGGTTTACAGGTATTACTCTTTGGTGATGCTGTGCTATGAAGGCCATAGGACAAAGCAAAATTACTTTTCCGCTTGCATTGCTATTGGGATCGGCTGATCAAGGAAGCCATCGAAACAAGTCCGCCTTAAAACAAATAATTATAAGCGAGACATTGGCGCCCACTTAACTAACACCTGGAAACCGTCGATTCTGGAAACATCGATCATGAAATGTATTATGAATGTAAGGGAAGGCGTCAATATAAGACAGCGGTACAGCCAATCAAGAGGCACTTGATCCCAAGACGAGAGTATGTAGAGCGGCCAAATTTGAGAAACGACATTCAGAAGCCATCATGATGAAAAGCGAGTCATTCTTTGAATTGTTGGCAGACATGGAGCCTCTAACACGGTGGAACATCCGAGAAACCTTCCTTCATGAGAAACGGAATACGACACCGATTTCATGATCTCCTAACGAAGTTCAAATGATGTCTACTTCTGTAATCGAGTAGGAAGCGATGCTTGGTAGCGGCACTAGTTGAATTTCTTAAGGTCGTTGGAGCGATTTTTGTTTAAGCACAGATTTTCGTGATACTTTGTATAAGAGTCCTCATTAGTGATATATACAAATAAAAGTGAAAACATTCCCAAAATATCTATGTTCTTTACCATTCTTTACCAATTTTAACTCGCATCCTCATGGAACGTGTCGTATATTTTGTAATAATTCGAATTTATGTGTACAGATTTTCTTCAAAACGCGAGATAATACATTTATTATTATTATTATCATTGTTGATAACATATACAAAGGAGTCCCACCAGGTCCAAGTTTCTAATAATTTCAGTATAATTATTCCTAAATTTCGAATACGGCGCCGAAAACACGTTTTAATTTAGGAAAATTTAAAAAATATAATTCCTGTGTCATTTCTGCTACTGCCTGTATGGTGAGTTCCAACGCATAAACAGAAACACTCAAATGAATTGTGGCCCAAGAATTTTTCCCTCGACTTACTTGAACAATTATTAAAATGTGCACTCAAAGACTCTCAATCAACGTTCCAGCCACCTTAACTTGCTAAGAACTCGTAGGGCCACTCGTGCGAAAATTCTTACATGCAAAGATTCTCACCGACTGGCAACACCATTCTGCACCACCGCACGCAAGCGCTAATGCTAAACTAGCCAATGCGAAATTTCAGTTCTCTTTGATGATGATATTGCATCTGTCAGCTGAAGCCTTAGAGTAAAAGAAGCGCAAAGATATTTCTCGCTTTCAAACAACAAAAATCGATGGATGTCGCTTACTTTCCCTCCTGATGATTTTATCCATGAATGCCTTTAACTATATTTAGGTACAGAAAAAATATTTTGCAACTAGTCGCTGTTATAGAAAACGAAAATACTGATATCACTACTATGTCATGTATTTCATTAAATACCGTCGCTGTTTGGTTACTTGGGGGAGGCAACCGACAGCTATAGTCACTAGCAGCATTAGGATAAGTGGGTAGGAGGGTAAGGGAATAGGATGTGTGGAGTGAAACCTAGCATAAGAATTACCCTACTCATAACATGAGGCGCCAAGGGGTCCACAGTTTAACGTACCGGACAGAGTACTGCACTTGAGCACTCTTCACATAGCACCCATATAGGGTTTCCCCTGAAAAAACTCCGCCGCTGCCAAGAGCCCGGGATAGGAAACCATTTTTCTAGTCACCACACCAACCCGAACTCCAAATTAAAGGTCGTCGCTCTATGTTTCATCACTTCTTCACTTTCATCGCATTCCTTCAAATCACCCAATTCGATAGAGCCGTCGATATGACCCGAAAAATCGACAGGATATTAAGACACTGACTTAAGCGCATAGCCCTGATCATAACCGAACACCATTACATCTTTTTTGAGTCTTTCCCCGAAGGGCCCCTCATAAAAGACGCCCCGACCTCTGTCGGATCACCTTATGGTAAAGGTTGCGAAAGAGAGAGAGTGGGCGGAGAGGGAAATCCTGGAGTCTCATTCTATTCCGGATCCCAGGAAGGAATCTTGAGGAAGGTGAAAGCTTTTCCCGTGGAAAACATTATACCTACATGTTATATGCATATTCAATCAAACATAGAAATTGGAAATGGATAGGTACACATAGAAGGACGTTCACAGGTTTTTGGTGGGGAAGATGAAAATAAGTCGAACTTAAACAGAAAAACTTTCACCTGACGCGGGATTCCAACCCGGATCTCCCGATTTCCGGCCATCCGACCCGGATCTCTTGGCTCTTTTTCTTCTTCGGCTCTCCGTGTCATTAAATGCACAGTTCATCTCTGTATTTGCTGTATGCCTGTATTACTCTTGACCTTCCCTCTTCCACTTGTGTTTGTCTCCTACCCGTTGGGTGAAACGCCTATGACGTCTAATTGTCTATGTATTTAATTCACCACGTGAATTTTCATCGATTGAGTATATATATATATATATATATATATATATATATATATATATATATATATATATATATATATATATATATATATATAACTATGCCACAGGTGGGGCGGAATGAAATATAAACACATAAAAAAGAACACTCACACTATAAGTTGATATTTCGGTTGCTCTAGAACCTTTCTCAAAGATAGACGGATACAGAATGATTCTGTATCCGTCTATCTTTGAGAAAGGTTCTAGAGCAACCGAAATATCAACTTATAGTGTGAGTGTTCTTTTTTATGTGTTTATATTTCATTCCGCCCCACCTGTGGCATAGTTTATTTATATTATCGCGTGTGTGATTTTCCACGAACTCGTATATATATATATATATATATGCATTTATGAATTCATAAACATACACACGAGAGGATGGGTTTCTGGGAAGGGATCAAGGCTACACCTGAGGTCAACGATGAAGCTCTCGCGCGCTTGTACTCATGGGAAAAGGGACTATAAAGAGAGAGAGAGAGAGAGAGAGAGAGAGAGAGGTAGAGAGAGAGAGAGAGCTCGGGGAAAATTACGGAAAATCTTTACTTACTTATGCATTAATCCCCTTGCCTGTAGCGCGGCGTGGGTCTTGCTGCGGGAAAGATCCAAAGCGTTCAGCGAAAACCCTTGGCACAGTTGAGGGGCGAATGAAGTGCGCCGACCCCCTAACCAACCAACCAACCGACCCCTATACATATATTTCGGGTTTACCCCAAGGGATTTCCAGCCTCGGCACAGGAAGTTGATGAGAAAGCATCCCATCCCCCCTGCATTCCAAACCAAAATAAAATCAAGCCAGAAAATCGTGCCCGCGAAAATTTCATGGCAATAGAAAGCTTGAATGAAAGTTTCTCTGCAACGATGTATCGGACACAGCTTCTCACACGGTGAGTCGTAGTTTAGGCTCCGTGATATATAGACCTGGGGTGCGACCACGGCTTTCCATTAAGCGTGCGCTCGCTTTATCGTTATTTTTTTATTCCTCTCGTGACAGCAAAAACATTATCGGGACTCTTCAAATGTTGTCGGGTGCTTTAAATCACCTGTTTTAATTGTTGTAGTACATTTATAGAACAGTTGTTTCGTGAATTTCCTCTCTGGAGCAGTTTGCGTTTTGGTTAACGATAACGACAACGCGAAAAAGGGAACCGTGATCCCACCCCTTAACACCCGCATTCACATCGTAATCTTTTTGTATATAGCAAACCTAAAATTGCCGATGCCCTTACAAAGCTAAGGGGAAAAATCGAAAGTTGCTACGGAAAGAGAGACTTGGTTATCACCGTAAATTTTCATTAAATAAGATAAAGAATCGAAACTTTTCTGCTTGCGAATAGCCGAAACCACTGGAATGCGCAGTTATCACAGTTTACAGGCATTCATACCTACCCATTACGCTATTCCTTTCTGGACTGGAAAAGAACTTGGTTATTGCAGTTAGATCTATAAAACTTGCTCTCTTTTAATAATTTCCTCCATAATGTCTCATCCTTGCATATCTACCTCTTTCACTTCTCTTAAGGCCGTTTTCCACGGTTCATTTTTCTGTGCAAACGAATTTACAATCAAGTGTACAAGAAAATATTGTACGAACGACTGAATCAGACTGAATGTCGCTTTACACGATGAGTGCAAACGCACAATTTTCCATGCAATTTAGTGGTAAAATCGATCGGAGTTCGCGAGTGTTTTGTTTATCAAGTTTATGTTTCACTTACACCTTGAAAAGCTGATCACCTGAAATTCGGAACCTCGACTCGAACATTTGCCTACTGATTATTCTCCCGGTTTAGGCAAAGCTCTCTTGGACTCTTCTCTCTGGCTTTATATTCGACTTTTGCACCGTTTCGTTTTTTCTCTTCTGGATTTTAGTGCGACAAGACATTGACGTTTCTCGCCGGGTCTCCACTCTTGATAGACTCATTTCGTAAATTTATTTTTTGTGTGTGTGTGACGAAGTGTTATTATCAAGTGATATAGCGGAACACGGGACACGTTTCTTTAGTTCCTCCACAATTCCCTCCCTTGAATATGTACCAGTGTTTTAATGTCTTTTATTGACGATTTCTATGTTACTTGCAATCCAACAGAAATCAAATTATTATTATTATATCACGCGGGATATCAAGAACTCTACTTGAGGACGTGACTAGTAATAATTTAGGGGGAAAAGGACACGTAAACCCAAATATCGCGATTACACTGAAAAAGCAGAACACCAAATAACACGACGAAATGACAATGTAAACATTTGAGCAACTTTGAGTTAACTCCTTTCGGGTTCTCCACCGGTTCAAACTATTCATAATTGCCGACGTAGGTAATTAATTCTTGCCTTGAGAATGAGTGACGAGTCGTCTCTCAAAACGTCGGCAATTATGAATAGTTTAAACCAGTGGAGAGCCCAAGAAGAGTTTACTCATTAAAGATTATATACACAGCATAATAGTTACTATTATTATTCTCCGGGAAAATGTTAATCCTTTTTATAAACAACTTTATTTTCAATTGTAACACAGGTACCACAGCTTTCGCTATACCTGCGCCATCTGTTGAATAAAACATGAACTAAATTGTATGTTTGTCTGAATGGAATTAGAACAGGTTCTATTTTCCGTTCAGTCTTTCATACATTCGCACAATTTGCCGTTTTACTTGGTACAATGTCCTGATACAAGCGTTCGTACGATAGATTGTACAAATAAATGTACCGTGTAAAACGGTCTTTACACTCACGCATACTCTTATTCCATCCTTACTCCTAAAGACTTCTAATATTCCTCCTCCTTATAGTATTTTACACTACATTCACCCATGACTTTCGCGGTTTCCCACATCCACTTACAGTATTCATTTATATCACAGTTTAGGGATACGAAATCTAAGGACGCCTATTACAGGTGAAATCAATTTCCTTTGCGATTTTTGTGAATCACATCCGTCTCAAATGAAAAGCACCTTGCGCATCATGAAAGTGGCAGTCGGTTGTGTTGCGGAGGTAATCATTTTAACAGGTATAAAGCTTATTGACAAATAGGTAGCAAATGACTGGTGATGTTTCTAACCAAAAACTTCTACCTCCCCTTGAACTCGCAGATCACATTGGCAATCAGAAATCAATGTGAGTCTTTATCATCTCTTTTATTACCTTATGTCAAACCATTTTTATTCCATCCAATTTGTTGTCATGTCGTGTCTGTCGATCAAGTATGAGATGGACTAAGAGTTACAAAATTTAACTAAAGTTTTCACCAAATAATTACCTAAAATTCTAAACTAAAATAATGTTAATGATTTCCCAAGCGCATCTATATTTTTAATAAAGGTAAAGTGCCTCTTAAAATGTGACAAAATGTGGTAGTCACGTCCTTGCTCCACATAGTATTTCTTTTGTAGAAGGACTCGCAAAACATTGTCGCTTAATGCGTGCATAGAGCACTTAGCCACACAAAAGCTGCTCGTATCAGTCACGAGGAATATTTGCGATATGGATGAAATTGGCGATTTTGTTAGTTCCTGAATAACATAGTAACATTGTGGTATAAAATATAATCGAGCTTGCGATTATTTCGTGAGAACAAAAGAATTAAAGAAACGGAATATGAGGAAAGGAAGAACATCACATATTTAAGTAAAAAAACAGATTATTCTAATAAGCAGTGAGTTGAGAGTGGATTTACTACTTAAATAGAGACACAATTTCTATGGTAAGTTTTCATAGTTACATAAAATCGTACGAAAATTTAGAATACGAAGTGTAACATGAACAGGTAAACTACGTTCATTGAAGAAGAATGGGAAAGAAGGACGATGGGTCAACATGCCTGAAGTGTTTCCACAAGGTATTTAGGCTTAAGTCCAACAGTAGTACGCCAAACGAACGGGGAATTAACTAATTTTAAGTAGAAGAACATATTAATCTGATGCCAACATTAGAAGGAACACCTTAATACCCTTATAGGATCCAGTCAGCGTTTCACAATCCAGCATGTTCTATGCGGCATGTTTCACAATGAGCCATTCTCTGGCACGGATTTATTCCTAGAGTTGAGAACACATATGTATTACTTGCGGCAACCGCTGTATCTATCGTTATATCGAGCACGTACAGTAAAAAATCCATCTTCACACAAGAGTCAGATAACAGCATATTATTATTTTATCATGGTGAAATGCTCGAAAGTGATCATTCTTGAAGATTAAAAAATCAAAAAGAAACGCGTGTAATTTTTATACGCATTTACATTACTTTGTCAACATACCGATGGTCATATTTCATTCAAAATTGAATACAGCTCAACGCTACCTCATTAACATTTGATGTGCCTTTTTAATAAAAATGCATTAATATATGCATAAACTCGTTATTTATGAGTTTATCTCAGTTTTTGACTGGTATTGAAAAGGTCAGATTATATAGCTAAAAAACCAAAAGGGTAATCCAATTAAAAGTCGTCGTTAAAGCATTTTCCGTCAAAAAATGGGTCATCGTTTGATCGATTAACGGGAAAAATGGAGGTGAATTTAAAAAACTGCATTGGTCCTCACTCGTTAAGCTTAGGTCTCGCACATCAGTAGTGTTAAGCATAATGGGAATTCCTTATGAAGAAGTTATTTCAGAGACTATTTTATTACGTTCGAGCAAGAGTTAAAGCAGAAATGAAAAATATTTTACGTGTACGAAATAAGTGGATTCTATTTGAGTCCGCGTTAGGCCAACATACTTGTCATTTAAGTATTAGAAAATGCAACTAGGTACCATTCAGGTATTAATAAAGTTAAACTTTAGTTGTACGTAACTCAGCAATTAGTAATATATGGTAATATTCATTTATACGTATTTTATGTATGATCCCGGTGGAACTCCATATAATTTCACACAGTAAAATACTGAGTTAAACGTAAATAACTCCTGCGTAAACCTTTAATGCACGTAATGTTCATCTGTTCCCTAAACCTACTTGCAACTACAATACACCTATTTATGTAAATCCACTTATCATCCCTGTTATCCAACTTTTGTTCGCATAAGGAAAGAAACGAAGGATGATCACGGACTATTTCAATTTAAGTGCAGAGTCTCTAATTTTGTGAAAGAATTTTTCATGATACCGATTTTGAGTATTAAACGAATTTTTGTTTATTTATGTTCTTAAATATTTCTATTTCAATTTTTACCCCTGCCATTAATAGATATTTACTCCTTAACCACATGACTACTTATTTCATCATATATCGGCCTTGTTTGTACATCTATCGAATAATACGGAACTCTGAGTCGAACGTTTGTTTTCCACGGTTCCTCAAACTACGTATAACTGTGGTGGGTATCGTCACGTAAAAGCCAAAGGTAATAATTCTGTCTTTTCAATGCCAATGCCATGGATTTCCAGCTCCAAAATGTATAAAAAAGAGCTCTTGTTTTAGGGATTTATTGCCACAGGAAAATATTATATATATATATATATATATTAAGTATGAAATGGATGAAAACCCAAAAACCTATAGTAATGCAACTGATTTTTCAAATACGATACGTTATCCGCGACGTTGTTTTCTTATCTAATTGAAGGCCAGAGATTCAAAATAATACAAGTAACATAATCACGAAAAACGATAAAAGTGCATATGTTCTATGTTGGTACCCTTGGGTACCGTCAGATAGCTACAGGAAAAAGAAGTGTTCGAACGAATGGTGCTGCGACCTAACCACCGAATACTTAAGCTACTTGCCTTTTTGTCATTTCTTACCGGAGTGAAGTGATACAGGTGACACTGGACGATGTTTGTTACTTGTATTACTTTGACTCTCAGGCCCTCAATTGTAAGATTATTTATTGGTCACCTTATATACTCTAAGCCCTGGTGGACAAATCGTAATTTTTTTACAGTGGCGCGTTAAAAGTTTTATAATTTTCCGTGACCGTACAACAATTTTCCGTACAACATGTTTCAACAGGGCATTTCCGAGAATAGAAACCACATTTAACTACGGTGTGTCAGGAGACCCAAGTTGAAGCTAAATTCACAAATTATACCCTCTTATACGAGTAATAAACTATGTATGCATGCATGTAAAATGTATTTTGAAAACGGCTTCAACGATTTTCAGTAGACATCACATCTTGAGGGTTTTAGGGGTGATAAATTTATTGGCCCAGGTCTGATCTTCGGAAATAGTCATTAAGAAACCGAGTATGATTCCATAAAAAATTTCTGAGGCACATAATGAAAATCACGGTAGTCCTAATGGGAAATTCGAGGCAGAGTTTTTTGCTTTACAACTTTTAAACAGACAAAATACACGTCATAAAATGAGACTGACTAATTTTTGGAGGAGAGAAGTGAGCGATGGCGGACTTGACGTGATTTTCCGCGACCCTCCAACACTAATTTACTTAGCACGTATGATTTATCTGTGAATTCACTTAAAGAGATATTAAAACACAATCGAAGCTCGATCCCCCGATTATCATTTAGCAAAAAGGTGAGTAAGGTGAAGTATTCACCAGTAGCATTATATAGTCTCAAATATTAGGTAAACTCTTGCCCATTAATTCGAAAAATAGATAGTAATGACCGGATCAATTGCCTAAAGCCTAATTACTTAATCGGGTTCGTGGGTTAATAGAAGAAAACTTGTACATCAACTTTAGATACTAATATCTCATTAGCCCCCCGACTCGGGTTTCAAAGAACGGAAATTAGATTCCGGCTAGGCAAGGGAATTGGTCCGAGATTTACGTCCGACCCTTCTTCCGGAACACAAATTTAACGTCACATAGTGTGAAGGCCTAACTGTGAAAAGTTTGTTTCAGCAATGCATAAATTAACAAGTAAATACGTGACACTCACCCAAATACGCACGATGTGTTGTAATGACGGGTACTGTAGCCTTCCCGCACATCTCTCGACTCGGAATGGGATAACCGCCGCAGTAGTCATAGATACCTCCCTAAGTAAAAAGTATAAATTATTTATTAAATATGTCATTTTAAACAAAAAACGTAAACACTGATATACTAAGCAAATACTTGGCTTGGAATAGGTAGTAAAAATTGATTTTCATGGCAGGATTATATTTCGTGAATAATGATTTTTTAAGATGGAAAATATGATAAGATAATTATTACTACAACAGTGAGAAAAATGTTCAACATGGTTAAAGCCGTAAAATAAAACGCACTTGAAGAGGAAAAGCCATTAAGGAAAAACTTATGACATTGAGATTTTTATTTTATTTACTCACGCTCAGTTCTGGAAACAAACTGACTACATGAGTCGTTTTTTAACATTATTTTTTAATGTCATGCTTCAGTTCCTAGTACCTAGACTAAATTCATTAAGGACTTACTATCCCTTGAGAACCTCATAAGCATTCACCATCTATCTCCCCCACATCAGAAATCACCAAAATCCTGCTTCGGCTTACATCCACTCTCATCTTTAGCGGTTCATATTTCCGCAACAGGAGCTGATTCTCTCCGAAAGTAATTCACTAGAGAAGCATGAATCAGGACCTCAGGGAATACTAGCTGGGTGAACCAGTTAACCTAAACGCTAACGTGATTCAAATCCTGAACACCGCAACCGTAGGTAGACCAAGTCCCAGGGGGATTTCCGAACGCACTGTAGTGTTTATAGGTCGAAAGAGCCGTAGGGCTATCATTTTTGAAGCATGTTACGTAAGTAACCAACACAAATTTAGCCTTGTTTTCATACTTAAGTTAGAGCTCACTCTACTCGTAGCCGAAGAGCGAGTGAATTTCACACGCATTCTGGATTCGGGAGCGGAAGGTCTATTCTATTCTGCGCCTGCGATTTCCCTCAATGTTGGAGCACAAGCAGGCACCTACAGAAAATCGCACAGCTTGGATTATCATACCTTAAGGGTGTCCAGAAGATGTGGATGTTTCCAAAGAATAATGGATGGTCAAATACATGGAGAGAATAACCCTTAAGGAAGTCTTATGAAGAATTGAAGTAAAAATAATATTAATGACAACTTTACAAAGTGAAAGAGACAAACGTCTTGCACTAATTCCATGACAAAATAGCTTCTTGAAAACAGTATTGAGAGGATAAATGAACGGGAAGAACTATCGAGTGAGGTCAAGGATGGAATAAACCAGGAAAATTATGAAGGACGTTAAAATGAAGACTAATGAAAAAATAAAACGATTATCTGAAAGGACTTTCTACATTGCACACTGCACTTACTTTGAAGCATAGGAGACTCACTCCTTATCTCCCAACCTTCCTTACATTAAGTTGAGGATTAGGTCGGTGCGTTGATTAGCCACTGGCTTACATTACTAGGGCTCCAATTCTAATCCCGGCGTAGGCGGGTGTTTTGCCTTCAAACCTTCCATTGCTGCCAATAAATCCGGCATAAACCATTTGATGCATTCTGAATGAAGCAAATGATGCTATATGTCACTAACATCCTACTAATAGCTTATCCAGGGTACATAGGTAAAATCGCACAGCTGACATTACCTATCTCCCAAAGCCAGAAAGCGTACCGAGCGGAACCAATGGCGTCCTTAGGCATCATCCGACTTTAGATACGAATTGGGATACCACGCTGCACTTTTAATAGAAGTATGTTTTTTCTTAACGTGCTTCAAGGGCTAAGGTTATTTCGCACATACTGTCGACCACGTGTAGACAGGGACAACAGCACTCGGCCGAATCTGATCATCACCCCTCCAAACTCGAGCCGAGCCCAACGATACTTAACTTCGGTGACAGATCGGAAACCGGTGTTTCCATCGTGGCAGACCGTTGCCCACTTTTATTAGAAGGCCTAATTTATTTTAATCTTCTAGGCCCAATCCCCACTAAAGACCAAGTGATTTTAAGCACATTGTGCGATGAAAATAATTTGAAGGACTTCGTTGACATTAGCGGACAGGGGACACGTTTTCATCCAAACAGCTCTAGTACAAAAATGATGTCCTATAAACCATTTGACGGGATAACCTCCTCAAGTGCGTATTCCTAGTAACGCAAATGACCCTGAAGAATGTTCAGTCGTGATTTTTTAAGTCAAAACAAACACTAAACTCAGCCTTATAATTTGATTTTTTATTCTGTTTTCACTGATGACATGCCTTACCTATTAAGAAACAAAGTTAACATACAAAATATCAAAATTATTCGACGAATATATTTGTAATTAACACTTTTTACAGTCAAAGGGAGTGACTGAAGCGCATTTTTCTATTAAATTACCACATCTTGCCATCAATTGCTGTAGTATTTTGCTATAAAAAATAAAATGGTAAGGTGTCTGTATTTCATTGTATATGATTCCCTGAGAGCTTTTGCTTTTTATACATAGTTTTTTTGTGAAAATGGCATATATATTAGAAAGAAAATTACAATATTCACCAGAATTTGTCAATTCTTACATTAAACACGACGAAATTCCAAGTTGCTTTATTTATTTGCTGAACACCAAACACATCAGACAGGACTTTTTCACTGGCGGAAATAACATATAAATAATTGAAACATATTAACAACCAAAACCAACTAGAGACAAAAAGAATACATAATCACACAAGCCACAACAAATATAAGATGTCACAAGAAGGGGTTGCAGGAGGTCGTAGAAAAAAGATCAACAAGGTTCCAGGAGCTGATAGGAAATTAAATGTTGTCGGAATTCTGAAGAAAAGGAATCTCTGGGATATGGAAACCTGGAATTGAGGAACATGGACAGGATTGATGTTCCGGAAAGAACGAGGAGGTAAACGAAGAGAAAAGTATAATAGCAGATAATTTTTACGGAAGGACCTTTTAAAAATACTTTCAAATTTTAGGTTAGATATCTGTTGACGGATATTCAAGTCCTGAACTCCAAGGGTGGAAAGAATATGTGAACGGGATAAGTTTCTCAGAAAGGGAAGTTCATTTTGAGAAAAAAAGCATGAATAGGAATAATTTTGTGGCTCATACCAATTACGATACGCTATTCTGTTTGTAGTCAGAATATGAGTGAAATGATATTCAAACCATTTACGGAGAACCACCTTTATGTCAAGACTCCTCCTCTAACAGCATCTACCACTACTAACTGCTAGAGCTCGAGATTGGAAAAGTACGGGCAATGCAACCAAAGCAGACATATCCAGTACTTACATGGGGAAGATGGTAAGTTAGCATTTCTATACGGGAAAAGATTTATTGTCAAATATTTAAGCAATTTGAGTCATGTAATGTCTTCAATTGGGATGTTTTATGAAATACTAAAATGTTTTAATGCCACGTGTCTTCCCCAAATGCCTTGCTTGTCGGCATCGGTGGAGGACAAACGTCCGTACTTTTCTAATCTAGAGCTTTACAAAATAATAGAAGAAAGATGCGATCAAAAGGTCGGCAGAAGGCACAATGGGATAATCTAAGGTCTTTTTTCTGAAACGCTATTGTGTGTTTCCTTGCCAGAGGGCGGGAGTAGGGATGGAGGAAGAGGAGATTTGTTTGCGCACCTACGCAAAAATATTCTCACCCCCTAAGTCGCACGGCAAAGTTCGACGCGGCGCTATATCGTGGAGGTGGGGAATGGGAAGCCTATAAGCACACAAGCACACACATCCAGCAAAAAAACAGCAGGGGGCGTGGCTACCTCAATGGGAACGAGCGACTCACAGGAAGGCGTGCACGGGGCTGAGAGAGAGAGTCTAGTGTTATGGGAGGAGGACCTTGAGAGTGGTTTTAATAAGAGAGGTGAGAAGGACTAAATGAGGGCAGCGATATGAGAGAAAAGAAAAGGGAGGTTGGCAGGGCTGGTGAGGGAGAGGATTGTGTGTGCTCGTTTGTTTTTCTCGCTTGCAGGGGCCTTGAATAAGAACTGGCGGAGTTATATAAAGAGACTTATCACCCGTTGAATGGGAAGCGTGGGTGGGAAGACAAGAGAGGGAGAATTAAAGCTACACACGTAGAAGGGAAAGATAAAGGAGTGGAGGGGAAAGAGAGAAGTAGAAAAGACAGAAGCGGATGAAGAAGAAGTAGAAGAAGAAGAGGCAACGACACACGATAGAGAGAGAGGTGGGTGGGTGTGGGTGGGACGCGGTGGTGATGGGAAGTTAGTTCCGCTCCACGGCGTTCGCAAACGGTGCCATCGAGAGATTGAATAGGCGCAGGGTTTGTTGGGGGAGGGGGTAAGAGAGTTGAATGGGGAAGTGTGGGTCGAACGGGGAGGCATTGGGGTGGGGGGAGGAAGGTTGAATGGGGGAAGAGTTTGAAGCGGGGGGCTCTCTGGTTGAGGAAGGCAAAAAGTGTGAACACGTCTAAAGGGGATTATTACGAAAGGCTTGGTTGAACGAGTATAGGAAGACAGTGAAGCACCCACGCGAAGGGTATAGATACACAAAAGAGTCGGATAAAAAGTATATATATATTCTATCGGAAGCGAAAGATTGGAGGGGAGATATGGGGGAGAGGGAGAGGAAGACAGAAAAGAGAGACAAGGACGCTTGGATGCTTTCGAGGACATTTTTACGCTCCGATTGTCGAATCTCTCTCGAGTTCTCTCCACGGCCACTCCGATTCGAGATCCCGCCAAGTTCGAAGAAACTTCGTCGGGATACACTCTAGTCCAATCCCTCCCCATGCCCCGTTAATACGTTTTGACTCTGAAAGTCGCTCTCTTTTTGAAGTTATACTTCTTTGCGCCCGTTGGAGACTTTTGGGATGGGATGTTGGTCGAGAAACCGCGTCACGCTCTTTTTTGGGTGAGAAAAATCCACAATTGTACTCATTGATAGGAATTCCTGGGTATTTCTAATCGAGCTAAAAGGATGAAATTTTCAGGGAAGGGTTCAAATTTGGTGTCGAGTCAGGAAAAAATCGAAAATCCCAATATTTTTCATTGGTTTCGAGTCCAGATAGGATTTTGTTTTTTAATGGGTTTAAATGGGAAAAACGAATAATTTACGTGTAGAGTAATTTTCATTCATTCATTAAAATATGAAATAATTTAGATACAAGTTTCATTCTTTGACTGAAATGAGGCCAAAAGATCAATGCATTTACTTCTTGCAACCGATGTTTCTCTATCGATCGATAAATTGAAATATTTGAAGTTTAAACGCAAAATTAATGCAAATTTCGATCTTTTTTCATTTTCGTTGCCAAGCAATTTTTGAAGTTATACTTCTTTGCGCCCGTTGGAGACTTTTGGGATGGGATGTTGGTCGAGAAACCGCGTCACGCTCTTTTTTGGGTGAGAAAAATCCACAATTGTATGTTTTTGTATGTTTTTTTGTACGTTCGAACTTTGAACAAGAGCATCGATGCGCGTTCGGTAGCGCACTCGGTAGAGTCGGTAGCGCACTCGACTAACACCTTAGAGTCCCATGTTCGATTCCCGGTTGGGGCAGTTTTTTTTTTTAAACAAAACTTCTTTTCAAAGTTCGAACGTACAAAAAACCATACAAAAACGTACATATAGTATATAGGTGTATATAACAGATAATATGTAGGTGTATATTATAAAAATTAAATCACTCATAACAATATATCGAAGAGAAATATATTGAATAATAGAAAAAAAATGTCTTTTATTTCATTTATATATCCGTCTGCCTGTGTGTGTGAGCGGCTGTGTGCGGCCGGCCAAAGAAGTATAACTTCCACCGTCTGGTCCGACGCAGACCACGTTTTTTTTTAAACACACGGTGGAAAAAGGCAAATAGAGGACGAATTTTACGGACTTTTCATTCAAGAAATTCCGAGAAAACTATTAAAATCAGCATGGGATAAGAAAAATCCTAACAATCTGGCACTCGCCACTGAAAACGGATAATAATTGCGCAAAGCTAATTCTGGACGAATATTTAAATCTCATGAGTTGGATTTCTCCACTGGAAAAACATTTGTTCTTATCAAGCTGGTTAATATGAGCTGATATTTAAAATTATTCTCCCTAAACTTATGAATGAAGAGACCATTGAAATACAACTCCCAAAATCAGACGGATAACATGAGAAGTAAAAAACTAATCGGTATTACTGCAAAGCTTAGAGTCAAAACATTGTGAGCTTTACTCTTCTTGGCTTCACTTCGTGTAAGTTCTTAAAATTACTATTAATTTTTAAATAAAATACTTGTAATTTTTACCAACTTTTCCATTCTCCAATTTCCCTCTTCACTCATCATCATCTTCCCTTCTACCATGGGCTGTAGTATTCCCTATCCTTATTCCCTTATTCCGTCTATTTACCCTCCATCCTCCAATTTACCTCCAGCCACTTCCTCGCCTCACCCCCTTTTTTCCATCTCCGCTCATTTTCGGAAAAATTTGAGAAAAGTACAAGAATTGAATTTCAATAATGAATAATACTAATGAGTAATACATGACATTAGCATCCAAAATATAACCAAAAATACTTAATAAGATCGTTGATATATATGATAGAACACGTAAGTGCAAGAGCCTTCACCTACCATGTATCAAGCAATTACAATATAACAGCATTAAACGTTACAAAATTAAAAATATAAGATATTATTTAATATGTATCTCACATCACTTAAGACCCTTGGATATATTTTCCAATCATTGTGGTTGCACAAAGGTGATGCGCGCAGTCACGCGCATGAGTGTAATGATATGTAACCAAGAGGGAAAAGTTGGCCATGTAAAAATCATTTGTCATTACCGGGATTTGAACCAGAATCCCGAAATTGACCGGATATTGGGAGGTCCGGGTTCAAAACTTGGTATTTTCAAATTATTTTTCCCGTCTTTGGTGTATAAGACCCTTAGACTTACATCTTAACGTCTACTTTAATACTCTGTGTCTAATTCACGCCATATTCTTGGACTGAATTTTTATGTAGTTTGCTTATTTCCCAGAATCAATTCCAAGAAAAATGGATGCGACAGCTTTTGGCCCTCTCCTTGGGAATGCAAAAGATCAGTTTTCCTCGAGCAACTGCGGAGAAATCGCTCAAATATTCCCTGGAACTAACAAGTAAAGCAAAGCCAAACTGTGTAAAAGTGCCGTTTCTAATTAGAATTTTTTTCTCACGGTAATATTGAAATTTGCTTAATTACAGAAACTCGAGGAACGTTGAAGTCAGGCAGAGTGCATACATTCGCCCACACCTTATTCATAGCGACGATGTCTGTCAAACATACTTTGCCAAACACCTTCTTCGTTCAAACTTCGATGGAAATGTATGCAGAATAATATTTGCGCAAGATGTGTCAATGCTTTCAAGTGCTTTGATCTCAACGAGATAGACGTCAAGAGGAAATACTTGTACTTCTCTTGATAGCGGTAAAACGTGTTGAAATACGACTTGGGCATAAAGAACTGAAATAGAAGTGCTTCAATGTATTCTCAATGTAATTTATCAGAATTACGATTATTTTTCACAATCAACCTATGTTGAAGTGTGGTGATATGCGGGGCAAATTATTGATCGTACAATGGACAGAGAGGAGATAAAACGGAGAAGAGATAGAGAAACGTAGTGAGGAGAGGAAGCTGCTGGAGAGATATAACTGGATGAAGATTAAATGGATGAAACAAGAAATAGATAATACTAAAGGCCATGGTAGAAGGGAGGATGTTGGGCGAAGAGAGAAATGAGAGGAGTAAATGCTTCAAAGATGAGAACATGAGAGGTAGAAATATTTCGAGCTGTGAGCAATAGGATGAGTAGAGTTTAAGCAGTAAAAAATAGGTAAAAGAGCATTCGCATCTCCATCCAAACCAACCACACTCCGTAGACTACTTATAATCTATATTCTATTAATTACACACTTTATTAATTGACTCAAGTCTGTCTGTCTAGCAGTTACGCCAGATTGAAGGACTTACAGACGACCTAGGAAGTTTAAATTAGGTAGAAGTAGATAACGTGATCTTAAACCGGCAGGAAAATCCGCGAACAACATTTGAAAGGGGTTTTTTTGTCCCAAATTTTTCACTTGTAATCCCATTGAAAAAGCAATGAACCGGTACAGGAGTATCTTTATTTTTGTTTTTTAAATTACTTAAATTGAAGGTGTAAAGTTGAATTTTCATTTTTGGTAGACGGAAAGAATGTTTTTATTAACTTACATTGGATTTTTTGTAAGCATCATTCCTGTTATACGCCTTTAGTCTAATGAATAACTATGTTTGATTTCTACACATGGAAAAAACCTGTTCTCGTCAAGCTCGTTATTAAAGCAATTACAATTATATTTACAATTACTCTCCCTAAACTTAAAAATGATAACTGAAGAAATTATTAAGATCAAATAAGTGATACGATTTCGGAGCCAAAAATTGCACATTTCGCTCAAATATTTTCCATGTTTTATTTTTTCAGCAACATAAAATGTAATTTCTTTGGCAACCGCAGCATAGGCTAAGGTGATACTATCATAAAAAGACATTTCCATTGTCACAAATTTCATTTAATTCATATTCTGGCTACTTACAGAAAAGTTGTATGCTGTTTGATACGTGCAACTAAGTTTTACCTTTCCCTTTTATTTGCAAATTACACTTGAAATTACGTGGTGTTAAATGCGAGATTGCATGTGGCATGGGGAAAAACAATATTTTTCCATATCATACAAACGCCATTTTTAATAAGAAGGAAAATCTCCAGTGAAATAGATTAAAAATAAAATGTACCTTGCCATTTTACGTTTTGAGTTACTAGCAAAAATCTGCTATAGGTAATTGAAGCCCAAATGAGGTAATTCAATAGAAATGCCGCTTTAGCCGGCTTGCATGGTAGAAAAGTGTTATTTAAATATGTATTCGAGAAATATTTTGAAACTTAATTTTCTTTTTCAATAGCTAAGACATTTTCTCATTGAAAACAGAATTTTTAAACCAAACAAACAATAAAGTATTATTAATTATTAGTTTTGACTCACACAGTCGCAGTGGAACATCCTTAAATGGGAATTCATGCGCATGGCCTTAAGAGCTTCAGTAAAATGATTAATTTGAGACATAATATAAGATTTTACCTCCGGTAATTTTCACCCCAAACCCTTCATGTTTTGTTTATGGCTGCCACTTCATGTTTTGCACTTTCACAGTGAAATAATTCTTTCCATCCTATGCAACAATTTAGGGTTATCTTCTTCCACTAAATTTCGATTGGCACTCTCTCCTTCTACCTTCTAAATCATATGCAAGCTACCTTTAAGTCAAGGAGCCATTTTAAGAACCAGGTCGGTGGTATTTTAAAAATTCGTCCTCCGGGTCATGACCTCCACGCAACGTACGTGACATACATAACTTGTTGCAAGAGGTCTGGCAACTTTCCGATAGATCACACCGCAAGTCAAGTAGGTACCCTCCGATGCTCCAACTCAAAAGTTCTCTCTCCAATGAACCCAAAAACCTATATCGCCGCAAAAAATATTTCAGTATTTTGGTAAGGAAATCACAGGGAACGAGTAATAAAATGCTGCTCAGAAGTCTCCTGCAGCCATCTGATTTGCGCAGTGACGTGCTTCCAAAATATTAAAAACGTTTCAGCAAAAAATGGCGGAAAAAGAAAATAAGGGTGGTTTATATTGATTTGAACAGACTGTTCTGTTGATCCCATCAAATAGCGAAGGTTGTGTCAAAGAACTTCAATCTTGTAGGATAATGTAGGTTATTGCCGTTAAGATTAGATGAATTTCCCAATTTTTTATCATTAAATTTTACAACTGGCTCGCAACCATCTCCTTCTTTTCTTCATCAATTACAGCGGTTAAGCGCCGATACAGTAGGGGTTATGTATTCTATAGTATATTTATAAGCACAAAACAGCTATTCCGAGCCATTGTGCGTTAAATGTACCGCAGTACCCTCCTCAGTTCAAAATACTAAGTTAGTCTAAGCGAGATTTTACCCTTGTCAAAATAGAGACCATATTAACATTTTATTTTTAAATTAAAGCAGCATTAAGAAGCATAAAATTAATATTACAACATTAACAGCGCCAAAACTTTGCTTTAAATTACTGAAATTCTCAGTAGTTAACTAAATACGGGTACATGTACAAGGTGTTAAGTTGACTCATTTTTTCAGGTCTAAGGCAGAAAACGGCTTCAAAACCGAAGATTATTTTGAGGTTCTGTAAAAATTACAGCGGTAAGTAGTTTATTTATTTTTTTAATATTTGCAAAATCATACAAACTATAAACTCTTAAATTTATGACGAGGTCTATGCGCTATAAATTCCTCATTTTTTTAAATAAGGAATGACCCTGTGGACCCGCACCATTTTCCATGAAATAGAACTGGTATATCTTGGCAAATATCTGAGAAAGTATAATGGTAAGTGGCTGGTATTTTTTTATCAATGGAAATATGAGGTATTTTCCTTTATTATGAAGTAAAATTTATCTTTTTTTTAATGATACCTGAAACTACCTTAATAGTCAAGACAATGGCGTCACTAATGAAGAAGGAATTTTTTAGATACAAGTCTCTCTCTACCCAAAGCACAAGCTTTAGAATACGTAACAGTACATGAATGCATGCACATTGTGCCTATTTCTATAAGTTTGCGAGTCTTGAACGGTAGCAGAATAAGAGAAACGACGGTAGGAAATACTGGAGATATCAGCCAAAAGGAGAATGAGGACAATCAAGCAAATGGATCATTGCGTGGTTCAAGAAAAACTTCAAGAGTGAGAGATAACAGAAGGATAAGAAATGAAAAAGCAAGTCTGGGAGAAAAGAGGAAACTGAAGAAATTTATGTCATCACAGAAAGATTAAATATATCAGGAAATAACAAAAACACACAGATAATGGGAAACAAGAAGGTGAGCCACATACAGAGGGTGATTATGATGGCATTGTATAGAACTGTCAAACCAATGCTTGAACTAATTTTGAAGTCTTGAAAAATCATTCAAATAACTTATTAGTTAAATAGGAATAAGAAAGTTGATTTACATCATGGCAGAAAAAAATTCCAATACACGACATCACTATAGATTCCTTTTATAAAATTTTGAGTATTACATAGAGATCAATTCCAAAAAGATTTTTTTAAATCATTTGCATTTGATTTATCAAATTAGCAACAAACTAATTAAAGGAATTTCAAAATATGGAAATAAAATTATATTCTGCTTCCCAGATAAAAAATTTCTTCTACACGCACTAATTTTTATAACGGCGATTCTGCCTTCTTAATTTCTTCCACATATCATAACCCTGGTTTTCTTAACATTAATCTTTAAGTGGCATTTCTTCAAAGTTTTGTCCATACAGTTCCGTGCCCTCGCCAGATCTTTTTTCTTCTCTGCAAGAATTACTATGGCATCAGCAAAGTGGGATGATTTTTTCTCTATGCACTTGTACTCCTGTTTTTAACTTTTCATTTATGGCGATTTCCATGTATATATTGAAGATCATTGGCGACAACGCGAATCCATTTCGTACTCCTTTCCTCACTTCTACTTCCTCTACACGGCTGCCGCACTTTATCACTGCCAGCTGCTCCTCATACAGCCTGTATATGGCGCCTCCGTCATTTAACGCACACCTATGCTCTTCAGCGTAGTCAACATTCAACAGAGTTCATCCACACTGTCAAATGCTTTTTCTTGGTCGATGAAGCAAATATATGTGGGCTGGTCCTTTTGAATCCTCTACTTTATGACGAGTCTGAGGGCTAAAATATATTCCCTCGTTCCTCTACTTTTCCTGAAACAGAATTCCTAACGATTCGTTGCCAATGAACGGCTATCATTCAAATATCCCCTCTGCCCATACAGAGCCCAACAGGGTACTAATGCGTAAACTACATTCGGATGAAAGATAACTGGATGAAAACGGCAAAAGCCGAATACTACGTAGAGAAAGGATCCGAAACAAGTATACGTCTGGCTTAAAACAGGGAGTATGTCTTCAGGGAGGGATGAAAAATCACACAGTTAACTGAAGGAAGCTAGCGGTTGAAGACACGAAGGCTACACGCTAGGTTTAGTTCACTTGAATAATTCAGATCACGTGAGTTTAAGTATGACATGGAGGATGTTATGTTTACCCCACACTATATCCCTCGAACTGATATTTTTTTATTCAAGTATTCTACCAGCCAATTGGTAGGTATTTGGGCAGTCCTTATCCTAACATCGGTTATTCTGGTATATCGTCTCGCATTCCCTCCGATAAATGTTCCGTCATTAGGCTCCTCTTCAATTCCTCGTATCGTTTGCCTCTTTTTATTTCGCCAAGAATTCCTATCCCCTAACTTCCTCTTCCACAGTTTTCTCCCCACTAACACCCTTTTCAAGATACACTTGCCTCTCAAAGCGTCCTCCATCCACCCCTTCTGCCTTCTCCGAACCTCCGCCACCAGCTTCCTCTCTTCTCCAACCATATCCAATGCCTCTTCGTTCGTCCTCCTCGCCACCCAGCTCACCCTCTCCATCCTTCTCCAAACCCACATCTCAAAACCCTCAAGTCTACGTTCATCCTCCCTTCACAATTAATAATTTTCCGACCCATACAGCGCCACATTCCATATTAGAGTTTTCACCAGCCTTCATCTACATCTACATCTACAAAATACCCTGCAAGCCACCTCAGGGGTGTGTGGCAGGGGGTGAGTATTCACCAACATGCATTACACTATACCCTAAAGTTAGTGTAACTACGACTAATTATGCATTAGCATAAATCGCTAATACTTGTCATGAGGCGAAGCCTCACAAGCATGCAACACTACACCACAGATGTCATCAAAATGGAGAGTGACCTCAATATACATGCATTCTACAACTACACAGATGGACAGGGACTCAAGATCCATGTAGAAAACATGCTAGGCGTGCTGTTAGTATGTACTAGGTAACAGATAAGGATTCAAGTATTAGGAGTACTACCACTACTAAGAGCTACACTACCTAACGACAAACCTAGATAAAAGTCTCATGGCAGCTATTATGGTCCCTTATCGTTCGTGGGAAAAATGACATCTTAAATCTATCCGTTCTGCAGTCTAGTTCCCTAATTTTACTCTCATGATCTGATCTACCGTAGTATGTCGGATTTCGTAAAATATTGTCAACGTCGTCAGAGAATAAACCGGTTTGGAACTTACATAATAGATTTAGTCTAAATTTTAATCGACGGTCTGAAAGCTTTTCCCATCCCAGTTGCTGCAAAAGGTCAGTAACACTAACGAGATTATCATAACGGCCTGTAACATATCTTGCCGATCTTTGCTGCACGCGTTCTAACTCAGTTTCCAATCCTATCTCATAAGGATCCCAAATACTGGCGGCATATTCTAAGTGGGGTCTAACGAGGGAGAAGTAGCTGATTTCCCTAACTTTATCGTCGCACTTGCCAAGTACTCTTTTAACAAATCCCAATTTACGATTAGCTTGACCGGTAATTTCTCGAATATGTTTACTCCACGATAGATCATTAGTCAGTTTAACTCCGAGGTACTTAACCGATTCTACGGTGTCTAGTTAAATGTTGTTAATGCAACAGCTGTTACAAGGAGCGTTTTTCCGTTTCCAAAAATTTACAACAACGCATTTTTTCAGGTTTAATTCTAGCTGCCACGCATCGCACCACTCTTGTATTGCCTCGAGGTCCTTAGTTAGCGCTTCCTTGTCATTAAAGCTACGAATTTCTCTATACATCACTGCGTCGTCAGCAAATAATCTAAGCTTACTGTCAACTTTATCACCGATGTCGTTTATGTACAAAAGGAACAGAAGCGGGCCTATGACACTTCCCTGTGGGACACCCGATGTGACTTTTACTTCACTAGAGATAGCGCCATCTAATACAACCCTTTGCACGCGATTACTTAAGAATTCTCTAATCCAGGAAATTACGTCGTCGTCTAAACCGTAGGATTTTAATTTCATGAGTAGCTTAGTGTGGGAAACTTTATCAAATGCCTTTTTAAAGTCAAGAAAAATTGCATCAACTGGAGCGTTATGTTCACCCGAGACTAAAATATCGTGAGCAAAAAGTGCTAATTGAGTTTCGCAAGATCTTCCCTTTCTGAATCCGTGTTGTTTTATCCGTCTTTTCTTTACGTCTCTTCTCAGACTCCTCCCCCCCCCCTTATCAATTCCCTTCACTTCCAAAATGCTTCTTTAGCGAGGGCAATTCTGCATCTGATGTCCCTAACACTAAACCCATTCTCCATCAAAATACTACCCAGATACGTCCACTGCTCGACCTGCTCTACCTTGTGCCTTCCCACCCTTATATTCAGCCCCACCTTCTAACTTCTGCAATATCTCGAACTGATAGAAGAGACAAAATAAGAGATACACTGCCGAACAGATAGGTACAAAAACTCCTTTCCACGCATCATTAGTGTTTCTAAAAAAACAGCGTGACACTAACATAAGACTCATCGTTAACATACACATCACCTCTGTTCTCTCCCCCTTAACTATCCCTATTCCCTCGTTTTTCATGTCGCCACACGCCTCTGCTTCGGCTCGTAGGGTAGTATGTAAATATATAGAAGGAAATGGTATGTACTCCGCGGGTCGGAAAACTTGGTGCACAAATACGAAACGTAATCGAACGCCCGACCGCAACGAAAAAATATCGCCACGAACAGAATAGATGATCGAATTGATTGTTTAAGAGGGTGAGGGAAGATAAACCTATTCGGTCGCCGCAGACACCGTCGCGTCGCCTAGACCTCCTATTCATGGGGTGGTTTCCATCGCCCCCACGGCTCTCAGGACCGGGATCTCTCCGGACAGGAGAAGAACTGTAAGTGGTGGGAAGCAGTCGGACGAGACAATGGTACCCTCCACCATACACGTCGGCACCCGCACAAAAACAGACTCACACACGCACACGCGCGGTGAAACACGCACGTGAGGGCGCCGCTTTCAGCCACCATCCAGCTCCAAAAGCCCGGCCCGAAAGACTTTTGTCAGATTTACGGCGCCCAACCCCTCGGAGTAAAAGGCAGTGGATGGGGACCAGCAGGGAAGAGGAGGAACAGAGACAAGTGGGGTAGTTGGAATGAGGGAAGAAGGAATAATTGGGAGAGGTGCTAGAGACGAGGGAAATTACACCCAAGGCTAGGATTTCTTGAAATAATCACAAAGCCATTCAAATTAATTTCATTAGCCAAAGTAAGTTTACTGCAGTACACTTTTTGATAAAGAAATCACATTGACGCCGCATCTACTACATGGGGTGAGAGTATATTAATGTATCAGAGGAATGAACACGAGAAATGTATCACTCTAATGGACGTATGAAGTTTTGAGCTCCACACGCGAAGGATCGCCCGAAAAACAAAACAGGCAAAATCTGATAAGCAAACAAGATTAACCGTTCAGAAAAAGCATTTTCTTCTTAATCAAAGTTTTTAATTGAATATTAAATATTTCGTGGAATTAAAGATACAAAAATTATTTTTTCCTCCTTCTGAACACATTCCAGCATTTAGCACAATATACTTTCAAGTTTCACTGTCGAATGAAAAACATGGAACGGTAGGACATAGCTACCTAACATAATTGGTATCAAGTGAAGTAAAAAACCTGGGAATCGCCATCACTTTAGCCATATTTTGGGGTAAATGCTTTCGAAGTATACATTAAATAGGCTAGGAGTATTATGAACATTATCGGATGAAAAGTGAGAGGAATATGATTTTAGCTATATCTGGAGAGATATGGTGAAGCAGCATGTAGAAATTTAAGTATCAAACGATTGTTGTTCCAGATGATGACGCTGAGGCTTAGAAACGCGTTGTACAATAAAAGTTCCAGTGGATAGTGCTAATGTAAGTTTTTTTGTTTCATTTGAACTTGGATGATAGATGTTACTTCCCTCGAGTTTAGACACACCTCGAGATTGTCACATTAATTTGTAATCCTTCTGGGAATTATTTAATTCGCGAAATAAACAAAATATATTTTTAAAGTCTCAAGCTTTGTAATAAAACTGTAGAAAAACGAAGAACCGAGAGCGAACCAGCTAATAAAAGTATTAGAATACTCTTGGAGGCTAACGTGCAAGGTTAGAATGACTAGTAAAACTCATATAATGTGAGTTTTAGGATTACCAGGACAATATCATTTTACCCACTCCTACATCTTTAAATATAAAAAATATAAATGACGTCCGAATTGAGAAAAAATGGCCTTTATACGTCTCTATTAAGATTTCACTCATTTCGCGCTCACATAAACCCCCCTGTCTCTGAGATGTGAAAATTAGCTTAATAACATAAAGCGCATTGCAAGATTAAATGGATATAAAGATTCTGTAATCGACAACATTGTTAAAAAACATAAGTTTAAGAGACTAATACAAAATTCCACTACACTAAGAAAAGATGAAACTACTCGCTACATTAAACTGCCTTACCACCCGAAAGTCACCAAAGGTTTGGAAAAGATATTTAAGACAGTGAACACCAAAATATCTTTCAGTAATAATTATAAACTAAAAAACATATTAGGGAACACCAAAGACAAAATAGATAATATAAATAAGTCCGGTATATATAAAATTTCTTGCTCCTCATGCGACCTGGCATACGTAGGGCAAACTCGTAGAAACATTAAAACCAGATTTAAAGAACACATGGCCCATTACAGATTCAACCGACCGGAAAAATCCAGCATGGCACAACATTTAATCGACACAGAACACGAAACATCAGAACAAAACCTTCAACTCATCAAACAAACAGATAATCATTTACTTGACGCCTATGAAAGCTTATATATAACATATATAAGCTTTCATACGCAACCTCACATTCCCTCGATATAGAAAACTTGTTAACAAAAACACAACACGGATTCAGAAAGGGAAGATCTTGCGAAACTCAATTAGCACTTTTTGCTCACGATATTTTAGTCTCGGGTGAACATAACGCTCCTGTTGATGCAATTTTTCTTGACTTTAAAAAGGCATTTGATAAAGTTTCCCACACTAAGCTACTCATGAAATTAAAATCCTACGGTTTAGACGACGACGTAATTTCCTGGATTAGAGAATTCTTAAGTAATCGCGTGCAAAGGGTTGTATTAGATGGCGCTATCTCTAATGAAGTAAAAGTCACATCGGGTGTCCCACAGGGAAGTGTCATAGGCCCGCTTCTGTTCCTTTTGTACATAAACGACATCGGTGATAAAGTTGACAGTAAGCTTAGATTATTTGCTGACGACGCAGTGATGTACAGAGAAATTCGTAGCTTTAATGACAAGGAAGCGCTAACTAAGGACCTCGAGGCAATACAAGAGTGATGCGATGCGTGGCAGCTAGAATTAAACCTGAAAAAATGCGTTGTTGTGAATTTTTGGAAACGGAAAAACGCTACTTGTAACAGCTGTTGCATTAACAACATTTAACTAGACACCGTAGAATCGGTTAAGTACCTCGGAGTTAAACTGACTAATGATCTATCGTGGAGTAAACATATTCGAGAAATTACCGGTCAAGCTAATCGTAAATTGGGATTTGTTAAAAGAGTACTTGGCAAGTGCGACGATAAAGTTAGGGAAATCAGCTACTTCTCCCTCGTTAGACCCCACTTAGAATATGCCGCCAGTATTTGGGATCCTTATGAGATAGGCTTGGAAACTGAGTTAGAACGCGTGCAGCGATGATCGGCAAGATATGTTAAAGGCCGTTATGATAATCTCGTTAGTGTTACTGACCTTTTGCAGCAACTGGGATGGGAAAAGCTTTCAACCGTCGATTAAAATTTAGACTAAATCTATTATGTAAGTTCCAAACCGGTCTATTCTCTGACGACGTTGACAATATTTTACGAAATCCGACATACTACGGTAGATCAGATCATGAGAGTAAAATTAGGGAACTATACTGCAGAACGGATAGATTTAAGATGTCATTTTTCCCACGAACGATAAGGGACCATAATAGCTGCCATGAGACTTTTATCTAGGTTTGTCGTTAGGTAGTGTAGCTCTTAGTAGTAGTAGTACTCCTAATACTTTAATCCTTATCTGTTACCTAGCACATACTAACAGCACGCCTAGCATGTTTTCTACATGGGTCTTGTGTCCCTGTCCATCTGTGTAGTTGTAGAATGCATGTATATTGATGGTCACTCTCCATTTTGATGACATCTGTAGTGTAGTGTTGCATCCTTGTGAGGCTTCGCCTCGTGACAAGCATTAGCGATTTATGCTAATGCATAATTAGTCGTAGTTACACTAACTTTAGGGTATAGTGTAATGCATGTTGGTGATTACTCACCCCCTGCCACACACCCCTGAGGTGGCTTGCAGGGTATTTTGTAGATGTAGATGTAGATATATACAAACTTAGAAAAAACCTTCTTAACGGCGACAAAGGCCCGATTTCTTTCTCTCCATTATTTTCTATTATAGAATAAGAAGTTCTCCATTTTCACCGTCTTTGCAATTTTCTAGGCACTCTCTGACCACAATTGTCATTTAGTTTTAAATTTTAAAAATCTTTCATAAGTTGCAATCCCCACGCTTCACTTCAACGGTCAGTTTGTTTTGTTTCCCCTTCCCCCCCCCTCTTGACTCACTACAACGGTCATTAGCTTCCACCCCCCCTTCCCGCCAACGGTCAACATGACTCCCACCCCCCTTCCATACTTCAACGGTTACGTTCCTTCACTACCACATCTATTGGCCATTGGCTCCCTTTCTCCCACCCCTCCTCGCCTCCCCCACTCTCCACTTCACCCACATTCCCACTGCTCACCAATGACCTTTTAGCCGTTACCAATTTACCCCCCCCCCCCGCTTCCTAACCCTTTTGTCCCTTCCCTATTTATTCTAGGATTGTCCTCCTCTTCATTCTCTTTCAACCTCGTGTTGCTAGTGTTTTTCCCTTCAGCTCGCTGATGAGGACCACTTTGTGGTCGAAATACGCGTATACGAATTTCACCCTCGTTCCCTGTTTGTTGTTTTTCTATTTGACAACGCTCTTTTTGAGCTGTTCTCCCAGAAATCTGGGGCCCTGCTGTGTGTGTGAGTGAGTGTTTTGTGTGATTGCGTGTGTGGTTGTGTTAATAACTTGGCAGCCTTAGTAGAGTCACTACAGCTCTCCGAAGGATCCCAGGTTATAACCCAGGAATCCTTAGCTAGGTCTCATTAGCCTACAAAGGATTCCAATTGGGTTGTGTGTGTGTGTCTGTGGTAGTCCCTGGCGAGGAAATTATTTTCCCGTAAACTACCACAGGAGGGTATTCTGGTGGAGAGGCTGTGGTTGGTCCCTGTTGTGGAACCTCATTCCCGCAAACCAACACAGTAAGTATTTAATTTTTTTGACGAGTGGTGCATATATTTTACGGCCATTGGAGAAATATTTTATCTGTTTAAGATTAAGGTATTAAATATGCAAATTATTTGCTGGATATATTTTTAATTAACATTTTTACCAGCCTTTAGAGCCAACTGCAGCGCGATTTCTATCGAATTGACGAATTTTGACTTTTATTATTTCATTACTACACTAATAACTTAAAAAAATAGGTGGACTGGTGCCTACATTTTATTACAGCTCCATTTTATCTCATAATTATCTTCTTCATAAGTTATTTTTTCGTGGAAATAGGATTCATGATGAAGAAAAAATACTATTTTCGAATAGTTTCACCCATTTGACTCCAAGAAATTTTAATGTACACACCAAAGGAATATAATTCACCATGAATGAATAATGACTTTGCTGGTATTCAATCCCAGATATCCAAATTTTCAATCAGATGCGACAGCCAGTAACACGACCAAAGTTGGCTTAAAGGTTTATTTCATTGTTTTGGTGCATATAGATGCACCCTAGCGTGTTTCTGGAAAAATTTCATTTGTTAATTTCGCAGTGAATTGGACAATGCTTAAAGCAGTTGCACGAAAAATATTCGAAAAAAGCCGCAGAACGGTAGAATGTTGTGATTAGTTGCTACCAAGCAAATGACACGGTTTCCGATAAGTAGCCATAATATTAATACAATAACATTTATGTCATTTTACTCTGGAAATTAAAGAGGTACTCAGGTCATAAAGGAGAGAAGTAATGAAAGGATGGGCATTGGTAGATAGAGAACGTGATAACAAAAGGGGAAATAAATAAGTAAAGAAAGGTATAGATGTGGATGAAAGGAAATGCGGAAAAGGAAAGGAAGCGGACGAAAATATCGGGTGAAAAGGAGCGAGAGAGGGGATGAGTAAAGAGGGACTGAGAGAAGATGGAGAGAGAACGAGATATAGAGAAAGGAGAGAGAGAGGGAGATGGAGGTGATGTATGGCGTTAAGTTCGAAATTCGGAAGCGGGGCACACACGTGAGGAGTCCGCGGGTGGGCGGAAAACTGGGAGAGGTTTTCAGAAGTTTGTCGGCGAAATAAAAGGGATGCCCTGGAAATAGTGGGCGGGGAGAAGGAATGGGAATGGGGATGGGAGGAAGGAAGCAAAGGAGGGGAGGGGAACGTGTGAATTGCGAGAGGGGTCGCGTTTAGAGGGGCAGAAATAGCATGGCGAGTGAAAAAGTTGACAAAGGGAGACCTCTTAGGGGGCGGAAAATGCGTGATGGTGGAAAGATACATATAAAAAAAGAAACACACGGAAAAGGATATTTTTTGTGCGCGTCCTTTTTATTTATTTTCGTGTGCCTGTGTTCTTTAAAACTATATTTATTTTCGTGTATATGCTTAAGTGCATGCATGCTGTGTAAGGACTTAGAAATAGATTAGTTGACTGGTAGTGTAGCTTACTAACTTATGTATTTCTTAAAGCATGTTCGCGGAGTTTTATGGTGATTCTAACAGCATGTTTTGCATGTTCTAGCTTCATAGGCAGATTGCCCTCTTAAGTAGCATGTAGACAATTATGTGTCATCGTACATGTGTGGCGTGCATGTGGAGATTCTCTTGCATGCTGTATGATGGTTTTTAGTTAATGATGGAATTGGTTAGTATCCTTAATATTCATGACCGTGCGGTGTGCATGTGGCGGTCCGCTTGCATGCTGCATTTTGGTGACTTGTCACCCCCTGCCAAACACCCTAGAGGTGGCTCGCAGGGTAAGATGTAGATGTAGATATCTTTCTCTATAAATATACATATTCGCCACTTGTGATTTTACATCGATCTGATATATATTTTATTTAAAAAGAAAATGAAATAAAAGAGGATAGCTAACACGAAAAATGGACAGTCACAACGGTGGTGCGAAGATGGAACAGTGGGCGATTTTAAGTCTAAAAATTCGATTGGACCGGGGAACGAACCACGGACTTTCCGAATTCGCGTAGGATGCTCAGATCACTAAGCTAACCAGCCTACTTATAAACACTAGAATCGTCGGGGTTTGTATCAAAAACACTCCCAAATACAAGAATCGACAGAATAGATAGATATAACATTTTCGCAATCGCGGACACAATTACATTAGAGTGGTCACCGCGAGACCGCACATGCGGTGATGGCGAATAACTTATGGATAAATTCAAGTGCCACTCGAGATATAGCGGAACAGCATCTTCAAATGAATTTATTGAGCCTGATGATGTTTGCGTGAAAGCCAAACACGTGTAGCAAAATTTTGTTCAATAAAGTGGACAGTACAATATGTCTTTTATTCATTAAATAACTGACGAAATGAAGGGATAAAATTGTTTACCAGGACACAAATATTTTCTGCTCCCAAACCAAGCTGTTGACGCTAGCCCATCATTTTCTTCGCTGAAGATCGATTTATTGTTCCTCATGAGTACGTTATGTCTCAAACAAAATTGAGGGCGAGGAATTGTTGCGTTAAAGTAAATTAAACTTAATATTCTAAACTAATACGGGGAGGCAAGAGGACTTTTTTATGAAAGAATTGTTAAGAGCAGATAATACAAAAATGCACCCTCAAATAGAATTCGTATAACTTAAAACAACTTTTGTAAAAAAAATATTTGTTCAAGGTAAAGGGTTATCGTAAGGAATAAATGAAAACTTTTACAAAAACTCACAAAAAGTCAAGTAATTTAAGATAATGTTTATGTGCTGTTCAGCTGGTATTCAATGTAATTGTAATTTCTCTGAGCTCCCTCTGTTATTATGCTTTCATGCTGGGTGAACAATAAACACAATAATAACTAAATCAATTAAAAAAAGTTCTGAAAATGAGAAATAGGTGAAATATCGAACGATTAGTTGTGTTTTGATGTTAACAGTAATTGAACACAGTTAACAGTAGGTAAGTAAAAGAAATTCCTGATAATATTGAAAGATTGCAATAGCTCTCACAGCTGGAAGCCCGGCTGAATTTCAGTTATCCTACTCCGAGGCCGTATTAACGCATGATGTAAATAATCACTGATGAATTTTCGGACGGAGAAGTTAATTTATGTGTCACGTATCAACCATGCATTCAAAAATTCCAATTTAAAACCTCAATGAGCAAAAGGTCTAAATGTGATTGCCCCAATCACATACACTGACAGTCGAATGGTAACGAATTAGTCTCCATGACCATATGATTAAATTCTCATGCATGCTAATAACTTACGCACTACCATTTGCATGCATTTGCGAGGTATGCTAACCTATACGGATATCTTTTTTTAATAAAGTAACCTTGTCCTTCCATCACCCCTCCTTCATCATGATTTGGTCTACATAAAACATTTGGTTTGGTTTGGTTGTTCTCTTCTATGTAGACTGAGGCTAATATAAAACTTCTCATCTCATCAGTTTCATGTCGACACGGCGAATAATTTTTACCCCAAATTAAAAATTTAAGGCAATCAATCGCGAAAAAAAAGAGAAAATAAAACTGTAAAAACTTTAAAGGCTCAATCATTCTTTCTTTCTACTCACCATCCACGACTATAAAATTAGCGACTTTATACGCTAATTCTAAGAAAGCACACCCCTACTAATCATCCCTTTCTTTTCCCTATTCTTTTTTCCTATACCTCCCTAATGCGCGAGCAATGATATTGACATGGTATAACTTATATTAAGGTTTTGCATAAAATACATGTCAAATAATTCATTTTATTGTTTCTTATCTTCAATAGCATCCTCGACTGAGTATAAATAACAGCTTGAAAGTCAGCTAGTTCTGAGATTTAGTACATATGATGAAGCACATTTATCAAAATCAATAATTCTTGAAGACAACTGAGGAAATCACCCGAATAATTTTGATAAATTAAAAAAATCCTATTTCCATCTTTTCTAAACGTGTAGAATTACTTTTGCTACCATCCTCGCTTAAACCACTTCTTACATACATCGAATGCTAAATAGATGTACCTATAGGATAATACACACGAGGTGATTTGCGACTTCCTTAACCTCGAAAGTAACCAATGGACGAAAGTGCGAAATTCCACAGAGTTTAGTAGGCACCGGTGGAGGTTAAACGCAGTCGATCGAATTTTAACAAAAGTAACATCAATTTGTAAAGACATTCTCAAGCATTACGCAATAGCAAGCAATAGTAGGTTAATTATGCTGCTCGGGAAGAAGAGTATCAGAGGCAACGTCCCGTGAAAGGTCTCCTCTAGGGTGCAAGGCACGGAGTGATTTCACACCAGGCATGCAAAATTCGTCCCACTCGAAGGTCGAACCCCGCACCGCTCCGTGCGCGCTCAGTGCGCTCTTTTGGGCGCTCAGTGCAAACCAAAAAGCAGTCAGGAGAACAATAAAAGGCCAGGCCATGTGCTAGGATAGTACTCGGCTATGTTTGCTAGCATACAATGCATTTCTTCAAAAACACATTCGCAGGATAGTAGCTCACATTTCATTGTAATTTCCGATTCTTTCAGTGGACGATGGGCATTCTATTTGTGAAAAGTTATGGCTTTTTTTGCAACGAATTGCCCAAAAAAGATACAAAATTAAATGGTGTCTTTGTATTTTCCCGAAGAAAACTATCAGAAAGGTTCCACTAAACTCAACTTTCGTGAGACCACTAGCCTTTCTACGGCGAATGCCCGTGGCAGTCGTTTGAGAGGAAATCTTACTTTTTTCAATCAATCGCCGAGAAAAGCCTCTATGACTCCAATCATATAGGTATCTAATTTGAAATAGCACACGAAAGAAATGTAGAGCGGAAAGAATTTTTTTTTCAATTAATCTGAGCCTTATCCTCATAGAGAATAAAAGCGAATTCTCTTGAGCCAAAAGAAGTAAGCCCAGTCTATCACTAAAAGTTTCTCTTCTTGGGTTCAGGAGTGCATTCCCGAACTACTTTCAAAATCATTTTTATTCCTCCTCTCCGCAGACTCAACGCCAAACACTCCATTAAAATATACCACAGTAAAGTTCCACCGCGACTCTGAAACTCTTACACAAGTCCAAAGTCGGTTTCCGCACACGAATATTGCGAAAAAATGAATACTATGGAGACTTACGACACATTCATTTAGGATAGAACGACGCCACTGAGCTTATTTGGGTAATTTGCGTAGATTTTAGTACGTACCTATTTTCGATAGGAATTAATGAGAGGAGGATTGAAAAACAACTTCAATCTAAGTTACCTCACAGAATATGCGCACTGGAAGTCATAGGATTTACGTCCACTTAGTAGAGTGGTTAGCACATCCGGTAGTTTTTTTCCACTTACGTACACTTGTGAAAGAACTGACAACAAAGCCAAATCCTGGAATTGGAAGTAATAAAATCCACTCCTTGTTGAATACATTCACTATTTTTTAAATTTTTAAGTCGATTCTTAAATTATATTAATAAAATAAAGTTGAATACACAAAATCTCTTTTGGTCTTAAGTGGTTTAAGCTTTGCACGAGTAATTTTTTTACGGGCAACAAACAGTTTAAATTTGCTTTTCTGATCTTTTATATTTCAGCTCGCGTATAGTATAATGGCAATTTAATTCAATTTTTTTCTTTACTAAAGGATTTTAGTAAAATTTCTTTATATGCAACATGATAGATATTTCTCTAAACTTCCCAGGAAGAATCTCGACTATTGTTATCGCATTCTTTTAGTTTTTCATCATTTTCTGGGAAAATATTCATCATATCATCAAAGCATTCATTAACACATTTCCATTAGACTAAACAGCCACTACTGAAGTATGTCCAGATTAAGTACTCAAAGTTAGCAATCATATCTGCTTTGGAGATGATTGGTAGCCTTTCCAGTCCCAGACCATAATATACGATTGCTATGGCTACTATGATTTGTGCTTTTAGCGCAATTATTCAGTAGTATTCTATCATAATGCATTTATTTGTAGAATGTGATGCTTCCAACGCTCTTGTAGTGTAAAGAACAAAAAAATCATTTTTAATAAACCCTATCATATAAATATAGCATAATTGGGATATGTATACAAAACCGTAAAAATCTGCAAGGAACGAAAATAAGTTTTGAAACATGCGATGGTGGGTGGCGTAACATGGTGGAACTCCTTGATGATGCACAAAGGGTAAGAAAAAAGACTTTGCTGTTCCACAAAATAAAATATATTTGCGACCGGTTTCGATACGGCGTATCATCATCTGGCGGATTGCCAGATGCCAGATGATGATACGCCGTATCGAAACCGGTCGCAAATATATTTTATTTTGTGGAACAGCAAAGTCTTTTTTCTTACCCTTTGTGCAAGTTTTGAAACTTTAAACCTTGGCTTTGAGAAGGTTATGCATCTAAAATAACGATGAATATGCCTAATTGATACGGCGCAGGATACATCAATGAAATTTAAAAGTCTTTACATGTACTGATCCGCATTTCATGCCCATATTATGGTTTGTTAAATGCAATATTTGGTCAATTCTTCTGCATTTAATCGAAGGTAGACGGACGGACGGACGATTCAAGACGGACAAGAGAGAAAATATGGAGGAATTTGAAATATGGATGATGAAATACCACTTTCAGGATTAACTAACGACGCGACGTAGTCCTGAGGGGATAAACAAAATAATTAATACATACAACTGTGATTAAAATAAGGATCACTGCATACTTTGAACACATCAATCGTAATATCAATTATCAACTTATGCAACTGATTTTTAAAGGGAATATTGACCAATAATACGAACAAAAGAGGATCAATATAACCTGTGCAATGCAAGAAAATGCATAGGGTTGAATTCCATTGAAAGTCTGCCACACTTGACAAAAAATAGAAAAGACCCAAAATGTGTTCACTAACGTAAATGAATGGGCGAGCTTCAGAAGGAGAAGAGGGTCAGCAAAATGTCCGCCAGGATAACAGTTTGTTTTCGGAATCCCTTCCTTGCCACTACCCGTAATTAATCGAAAATTTACAACGATTCTCGCCCCGTGGTCGCGGCGAAAACATGGCGCGAGATTAAATCATCGGAATTTCGGTCAAAGCTGTCGCAGCCAGCGAAAGGATCGCTCCCTCTCCGCCGTCTGAAATCACCGCGGCCTCATATGCGACCTCCCGAACTTTGTTAACCTCAATATGGCGAGACCCGGAGCACCGAGCCCCTCCCAGCCCAACGCCAGTGTAACCGCTTCATGAAAACCGAACGGGGATGGGGGAGCAGAGGAGGGGGAAATGGAGGGAAGAAAACTGAAAAAAAAACGAAATGGAGGGATGAGGAAAGAGAGAATAGAGAAAGCCAGAACATAATTATTATAGCACGCGCTAATGAGTGAAGGAGGCACCACCGCAGAATGAAGAAAAACGTAACTTTATTCACATTTATGTAGCTTGCATATCAACGCGTCCTCTACGCCATAATTTCAAAACAATCTTCCTTTGCCAAATAATTTTTTTTATAACATAAGCTTGAAACTACAAGAGCGAGAATTAAAGAAACGAGGAAATAAAGTAATTTACAGCCGTACACAGCAGTCATTTTCCCTTAAAACTATATGAAGTAAATGCCACTATTCATATTCGCATCATCTATATACCAACGTGTTCTCTATCTCATTATATCAAAACAATCCTACCACTTCCTTATAATTCTTCATTTAAATTTTAAACCACAATGACTCAAAGGCGAGAACGGAAGAAACGTAGTATAAAGAGTAATTTTTTCAATCATTCACGATTGTCATTTCTGCGGAAAACTATTATAAAAGGCGTAAATTTTTCCGGCAAATTTAATTATAACAAAGCCAAAAACGAATCCATATTAGATGTTGAGTAAATGAATGCAATTATGGTGGACAAAATACGTGTAATCAATAGAATTAAATGAGAATAAGAGAAACACTGCAACACATTTTCTCGAATAAATGGCATAAAGAAGCACTTTTTTGAGACAATTTAATATTTTTAAAATAAATACAACAATAATTCTTAGTATTCGTGCCATATGACATATTCCACAGATGCTAAAGGGCAAAAAGCCTTACAGCAAGCGTTAAGTTATATTAGTACAGCAGTCGGACCCTTATTGAATTGAGGGGGGCAACGGCCTGCCGCGATGGAAACACCAGTTCCCGATCAGTCACCGAAGTTAAGCATCGTTGGGCTCGGCTCGAGTTTGGAGGGGAGATCCTCCGATTCGTCCGAGTGCTGTTGCCCCTGTCTGCACGTGGCAGACAGTAAGTGCGAAATGACCTTAACCGTCGAAGCACGTTAAACAAAAATACTACTACTTGAGTTGAGGGATGACCAATAAAATATACAAGTCGTATAGGTAATTGGTATAATTTTTGGCTTACTTCTATTATTCAAGATCTTAGGCATACTATTATCAAAAGCAGAACTTTTAAACGATAGGGAAAACAACGTGGGATTTCGACTTCATTTTCACTGACGACGCGTCGTGAGGAAACTTCTTCAAGAAGAAAACTTGTTTATTCTCTGCGTAGGTGAGCTTATTTGCGTCATTAAAGGTTAGTAGGTAAAGCAGACACGAGAGGTGATATTAAGAATTTAGGAATAGTGGATAAAAACCTGGCATCGTAAATAGGCTACTCCTACAGGAAAGCACATAGGGTCACACAGTTTCCCGTTCTATCCTACAGATGGAGTACTGCACCTCAAGTACTCTCCACATGGAACCCAGAAAGGGAAGAGGAACGCACTAAAAAACTCCGCCATTTGTAAAATTTTAACATGGACTAATCGGGATGGGAAATCTGCACTCGAGCCACTAGACCAACCCAATCCATACCCATAGTTCTTCAACTTGTTTAATACTCTTCAATCTACGTAAGGATATATGTAAGATAACTAGATGATGGTGCCTGTTGTCATTCAACGGGAAGAAGAAGAAATAAATCTGTTGCTTAGGATGAAAATAATCATTTCAATATGACGTGCAAAATTCATACACCAAGCACGAGTCATTAACCACACACGGAGAGATTGAGACAAAAAATATCCAAACTAAGGTCTCATTGTATTTTCATACTGATCACTAAAATGTAAGGCATAAAAGGCCCCAAGCTTAAGTTTCCATTCAAAGTCTTTGGCCTCTGAAGGATATGAAAATTCCTATGATTGAAATTGTAAAAAAAATGGTAGATTTTGGAGCAACAAAACTCAATTTTTAGGCAAAGAGGAAGGGTAAAAGAAATTTTCAGGCAAAAGTCAAAAGCCTCATTTTCAAGCCATCCGATAGATAGTTTAAACTTACATATTGTGGGCAAGAACTTTAAAAAAGGAAACAAAAGAAACCCCTGCACGCAAATTCAATAATTTTCCCACACATCAACATAAAAAATAACCCATGTAAATTTCTTGCTATTTTACGATCGTTGTTGGATCAAGAACTACATTTGTGCCATATTTAATGTTTCTAGCTCGTCTGGAAGTTCCTTAAACAGTCGTGACTGATGTATGGTGCAGTATAGGCACAGTAAGTCAGGAGGCCTCGGTCCGGATTCAATTGTTGAGCTATGCTGAGGCGGTATTGGTGACAAATGGTTTGCATTTTAATGAGTGTTTTTATTTTATAATACTGCATTATTTTATCATCAGCAGTCACCAATCTGAAGATCCGTTTTCTCCGAACCCCCACTCCACTATCCTCTCAGCGACCTCTTTAATTCCCACCTGTCTTCACCATTTAATCCCTTCAATATTCCGCTAATATATCCCACCCTAAACCTTCCTCTAAAATTCTTCCAATTGATTTCTACTTCCATTTTTTTTAATCCAGAGGTTTTATTGTCCCAAAAATGTTTTCAATAATTTTGTCTTTTTACCACACTTCTTTCCTCTCCAACTCTCTGTCGGACTCCATCGGTGTTCCTCTCCGTCCAATTGATCGTTATCCTCTTTGTGAAACCATTTTTTACTAATGCCATTAAACAACTTAGTAACAATAGCTTCGTATATCATGATGACCTAGCTCAATTAGCTTGGGCTGTTCTGCGTAGAATCTTTCTTGCTTTGTACATCACAGATGATTCTACTTCCCGGACAGTAAAATTCTTTCACCAACGTACGTTTACGTGACTAGTTTTGATGGTGACTCTGCTTTCTTTATTCCTTTAACAAACCATTGTTTTTACTTGCCTTCCTTATATATTTATAAATTGATTTCTACATAGGTTTGACTCATAAAGCTCAATACCAAACTGTAGCATCTGATTGTTTCTCCATGCTCACAAATTACATTTTTAATTTTACCTTTATTTCATTTATTGCTTCGGACGGACTGACCCACAATTATAACTCAGTAAAGTACACATTTAGATGATTTTAACTAAGCTAAGTGGTTGGTTACACCTGAATTGCTCTCAACATAACACGAAGGTAGGTATCCAGGTTCCACTGAAAAATCCAATTCCCAGTATTCGAACCGGGCCCTTAGGTATAGGATGCATGTACTCTTGCCACAAAAATAAACCTAATTCCCTTAAAGTGCAAAAGCGTGTGTACGTTCGAATGTGTGTTTGCGTGCCAGAGCGAGTTCTTGGATATATTGTGTTCGGAGGCCGGGAACCATTAAAAGACTCGCCGCTGGAAACTTCCCACCACCTCACCTCGTTTCCCTTTATAAAAGGAGCGATTTATGCGTCGAGTTTCCGATCGGAAGGTGCGAAATATATGCGTTTAATGACGACGCAAAACTTTAAACCACCACAGCCACCTTTAAGCGCCTCCCACCGCGAGATTTATCACAAAAGTTGTAGGCGCCGCACCGGTGGAGGGAGTTCGGTGTGGATCGTCGTTCGGATAAATGACCTTCCGCTTACAGTGGAGAGAAAACGGGTACATAAGTAAGTGGGAGGAGGATAAAGGGGGATGGTCTGGGGACCGGAACCGTGCAGCATCTAAAATGACTGCTCTTGAACAAAAAAAGGAGGGCATAAGAGAGAGAAATAAAGATGGCGCAGTCTTTCCACGTCGATTACATCTTCGATAATGGTGAGTAAATTCCGTATTCCGTAAGTAAATGTCATGTGACAAGCAGATTTCCGATTAAAATCACAGTAAACCAATGGGATACTATGATTGAACACGAGTAAAGATAAATTAAAACTGCGTAATATTGAATTATTATGTTCAATGCTAAGTGATTAAATATATGTTGGAGTAGCAAATTCCTGATTTACGCGAGACAAGAGTTATGATTAGGACCTCTATAAATTTTTCGTGACTTCCGAAAAATAATCCCCACATAATTTCGATCCATAAAAATATCCAAAAAAAAAAACAAAAATTACCAAATCATACCATGATGTAGGTCATAGAACGGCAGCCTATTGCACGCGAAAGGGTTATTGGTGGCACGCCAAGAAAACGATGATTAAATGAATCTCTCCGATATTTTACGCCCTTCTTGCTTATAAAATCTTATTTTTTAGTATAATTGTCTTTCTTTTGGTTTACTGTTCTTTATGTAATGATATAATGCTGTAATAACTGATTGTGTTTACTTAAATATTAAATCAACATATGTATCATATCTACCAAAGCTGTGTGTTTACGATAGATACTTATCCTGATAGCTAATTTTCATTACATTTTATCATAATATTGCATTGTCCCCACAGCAACCTTTTTCTTAAGAAAGTCATGAACACCTAAAGGTGGCATGCGCTTGGTTCGCAATTGAATGTTAAGTAAAATGTGACAGGTGTAGTTACACATATCTGTTGTCTACCGCTGATCTAGCATAATACCCGGATTTCTCAAGAAATTATAAATTTTGCTTTTAGGAAAGAAATACGAATTTTCCCAATTTTCGCGAATCACAAGAAATGGAGCCACCCCAAACTAAGTTCCTCATTCTCCTTCAAGCTTCCAATGCACTTCAGTGGAAGCATTCGAAGAATGCCATTCTGAGAGGAGAATTGGTTGGAGAGGGGTTCACCCATAAACTACGTCAACTATTTTTAACGCCCCCATACCTTGTCACATCGTTCAAACTACCGAGCCCTCTCCCCATCTCAAGAAGAAGAAAAAAAGGCGAGTTGGGTCCAACATCCCCCTCATTCTCTCCGACATATTGGATTTTTTTCTTCGTTCGCCAATTCAAGCCCGATAGTCTTGACGTGGCGTCCCTTTAGTTCGGAGGGTTCTTTCCACGCTTGTTAGGATGTCGTCACACCTGGAGGTCCCCTTCCGGAGAACCTGTGTTGAGACAGGGTTGGAAACAAAAACGGCACAGCATTGTAGCACAAACCTGCTCTTAACTCAGTGGAGAATTTGCGTGTTTAGGGGCCCCGGACGATAGAACTAAAAATGGCCCTATAGATATGAATGAAAAAGTAATTTGATAAAGTTACGAATGCCATTTTTCGATCCATAAACAACATACTTAACGAAATTTTATTTAAAAGTTATTTGTTTAATATACACGGCATTTAATAATAATTAAATTTATAAATTTAGGCGAAAATTATATTTTAATACGTTTTTTTTCAATCTTTGACTTGGCGTGACACCTTGACATATGTTAGCAACCATTATCATAACATTAAATGTACTATTTCGCGTATAGAAGAATATCTGTGAATTTGTAATCGAACTATTACGAAATATATCCCTGGCTACGTGTTAAAATAGTAATAAAATGCCACGAAACCAAATCGGTAAAATTCAATTTGTTCGCTTTTATCGATAAACATTACGAAATATATCCCTGGCTACGTGTTAAAATAGTAATAAAATGCCACGAAACCAAATCGGTAAAATTCAATTTGTTCGCTTTTATCGATAAACATTACTAATAATAATAACACGTACGCAAATGTTCACACAAATCTGTACTTTAAAGCATTAATCGCTCCAACCACCTTAATTCCTACACTGATTTTACGTAGATGTAATAACGTGAAAAGTTTCACTTCTAAAATCCTTGTTTTTCGTTAAGAGATACATGAATATTTATATACCAATACCAAAAAAAAACAATTTGGAAGATTACAGCGATACGAGGAGGAGCTTGAACAAGAAGAAGGGATAAACCATGGGCAAATTTCGACTAAAGTCAAAGTAAAACTTTCGACAAAGTAAAACTATAAACACGACCTAGTCATCAATGTAGATACATCACTTGAGGATGATGTATCCACATTCAAACCTAGTTGTTGTTAATGTTTTATTAATTAGTGAATCGTGACTTCCAAGCGTACATTATCAAATTGTCTAAAATAAATAAGAGGTACAGCTAATAGATTCAATTATCAACATAGACAAGCATTTATTATAATATATGCAACAATGTGTCTCTCATTTATCGAGATACTTTACCATATTAGTCATGGCCACAATAACGTGTGGCTAGGAAGCGTTAGTTAGTTAGTAACGTGTGGTTAGAAAGCGGGAATATCCTGAATCTTGACTTATAAAAAGACGTTCTAACTAAATGTTTAAAAACGGCAAATTACCTGAATTTTTAAAGTAAGCTCGTCCAACATTCCCTTACATTAAATGCTTAGTTTTCTATAAATACCCTATTATTTCCGAACCTGCAATTTCGCTACAACCCGCCTATTAAAACAGAACCCCTAGGGAAATATCGATTCTAAGACATCCCAAAACACACACTTCCCACAACATGGAATGTCCTGCCTCAGAAAATAATGCACTAAAAGTGCTCATGCAAAAAATACTTCCCCTATTAACACCACAAGCCTTCATTGGATAACATTTTTAGAATATCAATTCATGAATCGGTTGTTACAGCTTTCCATCAAAGTATTTTTCTACCTATTTTGCAGCTGATATCACGGAGACGTTAATTAAGCCGAAAGTATGGCCAAGAAATAAGCTTAAAATTAACTCAAACAAAATTACACCTCTACCGGTGAACATAGGCCTTGAACCTTCCAAGCCAACGCGCATACGACAAAGCTACCAGGTTGCTAAACCAATTTAGAGAGGATTTAAAGGAACGAGTTTGCAGAATGGTAAATCCAATAAAAATGGGGCGGGATTTAAGAAAAGTATTTCTGAGGCAATTTGCAACGCAATTCATAACCGTTGTTCTGCTTAAAATGACTTGAATTGGAGTCGCTTATCGTGCGTTAAGATGGCGTATTACGACCTCGCTTCGCAGATGGTGGCTTCCTTGAAACACCCATATGCCCTGTTGAATGTGCTATCTTGATAGGCTCCATAAGCTCGTAATTTGTTACTATAAATCCTCAATATGTTTCCAAGAAATCGGAGAATTAAGGCAGCTCTATGGTCTGCGATTTGGTCCTTTATGCTAGGCCCTATCAATTTCTCTACTCCTCCTTTTCTTGCGTTTTATGTTTTACAAAAATTTCCCATCTCTCAATGATATGATTCATCCTTTAGCATTCATATCAAGTTCTATCATCTACTTAATACGCCCCTAAGAGATCTCTGCGATGCCTCTTAATTAGATATTTGGGTATCCATTTCGTAGTTTATGGCATCTATTCAAATATTCAAATTTTTCGGTCACTTTGGACCTTAAATCTTCGCGGTGCGATTTTCTGGGGGAAAAACTTTATAGGGAAAAGCAGGTGCCACTGAGAAACAAACGGGCCCCCTTAATCTGCATGTGTGAATTTCTCAGGCCTATCGGTAAAGTTAGAGGAGCTCCTACATCAATTCTCATACCAGCTTCAGGCTCATTCCTACATCACTTATCGCACCAACTCTAGGTAGATCACTGAGGGCCTGAAGCAGAACGTCTCGTAATACGGCCTTAGATGCACACGGTCATTCAGAAGGTTTTGCCATATCTCTAGCCGTAACTAATTACGTGTCCAGGCATTTTGCAACTACCCTTAAATAAATAGTAAATTTATGATACCAAGGATAAATGGACTAATAAATATGATTGTATAAATTGAGAAAGCAGATAAAATCATTTACTTAAGTTGTTCAATTTCTGAAGAATCTTACATGCATCTTCGAAAAAAATATCTAAGCAAACAGAAACAGTCATACTAGGGGGACTGAAATAGGAGCCACAAAATACTCATAGATTGCACATAAGGCTTAAACTACAGAAAAAAAAGAAAAAACAAATAGGAGTAGCTTGAGAGTATAAAGTTTTATCATAGGCCAACACAGAGAATGACAGCCGTAAAAATACAAGAGATAGAACTTAGAAAAAATAGGTTTAAAAAATTTTATACCACAGTTCTCTTGTTAACGAAAAACAAACAGATCACAACACTGATGCACTAGGTCACATTTATCTTATTCTTTTTCATGCCTCAATGTGTGAACGTCACACGACTATCGTCTCAGCTCAAGAGGAGAGAGAGAGAGCTCTTGCTTAACTTCTCACACCGACCTAAGGAATGACCATTAAGTGAAAGTATACTAACCCCTATCGCGCGTTAAACCTTAGTCGTGAACTTAATGCGCGGCACCTTAACAGCGGAGTCATCGTTTACGAACTTTGTTTTGACTCCGTAAGCGAAGGGCAGATCACGATTTCAACGCTGGAAGGTTCGTTTTTGTTTTGCTCCGAATAAAAAAACATGTCTGCGGCGAAACCGTTTTCTCCCCGACCGTAAAGTCGAGAATGCTCATCGTTAAGAGCGCGCTATTAGGTGAAGCTTTTCCCACCATCACCGCTGAGAGGAAAGTTGGAGAGGAAAAGTTAAACGATTTAGGGGAGAATCGCGGGATGCGGTGGTCATCGCCAAAGACAGACGCCGCCGAAAACTCAAGCTGAAAAGACGGGCAAGAGAGGCACCCGGAATGAATAAGTCTGCGAGTGGATGAGAAAGAAGAAAAATACACAAGAGGCGTTCCTAGGAAAGTGGATGTGAATTAGGTAAACCGTCGAAAACAGAGTGGAAGAGCATAAGGAAGAAGTCGTACGGAGGGAAGAGGAAGATAGAAAAATTTATCGGACAGAGGGAAAAGGGGGGAGATTGGGAGTCCGTGGAGAGCCAGAGAACCGAGTCACGTGTTCTTACGGTCCGTAAGGGCTTGGCGGAGAGGTGAAACGGGGAATAGTTGAGTAGGTGGCTTGAGAGGGAGAGAGCATGGACAGAGTGAGATGGAAGGGAAAACAGGAGTCGTCAAGGGAACGGAGGGATGGCACTGCATGTAGGGAAGTGGATGGTTTAGAAAATCATACGAAAAGTAAGGAAAAATTCCCACACTATGCCAAAATCGAGAATTATTCTCGAATTCACCCCGGAGGAAACATTTTCAAGAAATTTTCTCGGTCTTCTAGGATTTAAAAGAGGGTGGCCGCCAGAGGTATCTGAATATCGTTACCAAAAACATGGGAGAAAAATCACCTTAAATGAAAACCTCCGAAAGGAGGAAGACGTAAAAAACACAACTTCATAGAAAATCAGTCGATGCATTAGAAAACCATCTCAGTAGGTATATATAAGAGCATAATTGTTTTGGGAAAGGGGGAGCTTCAGGACTTCATAGTCGTCCTAACTCCCGTTACTGCTCAAGCACCCTTGCCCTAGGTGGTTAAAAACCCACCCAGTTGAGACTCGAACCCACGAATTCAATATAAACAGATGAAGGCACCGAAGTCGCTAAGAATTCGTGAGAGGTAAGAGGAAGATAAAAAATAATGCGAGCATCTGGAGAGAGGGGAAGTGAGAACCGTGGGGAAGCCAGCAAGCCGACAGACAGCCTCGAATAAAGAGCGTTCATGCCGTCCATTCCGGAGGCTAAATAGAAAATCGTTGAGCATGGTTAGAAGAATAGAAGAGTAAAAGGCGGAGGAGAAGAAAGTCCAGTAAAATCGAGGATAAATTCGCAGACTATGTCATAATCATGAATAAATCCCGAAATAGTTCAAGGTGGGAGGGAACTTCGAGAATTTTACCTCCTTTTAAAGGGTGTATTTCAGGCTCCACTGAGAGTAATGAGAGCATTGCGAAAAAAGAACGCTTTCTATTAGCATGCGATTGTTTATAAGACCAACCGAGGTTTCAACGCTAAAGCGTCATTTTCATAATAATCTTAAACGTGACACTTTAGTGTTTGAACCACGGTTGATCTAAAAAAAATAATGAAGTTGAAATACAAAGTTTTATTTTTTAACAATGAAAGAGTCGCTTTAGACGAATAGGCTGAATTGTGGAAAACTTGTGTGGGAAAATGGGTAAGATAGTAGAGATGAATAAATTTGCGAGGAGGAGGAATGAAAGAAAAAATAACGACATTCGTAGAAAAACACCAAGGCCTGGGGGACAATCCTGATAACGTCTAGATAATTAAAGCATGAGAAAATGTCATATTGTCACACGGTTTCGTTGAACTATCGCATTGTACACCATTTAATATTTTCCATAAGATAATCATCACATGCGGACAGTAAGTAACAACTGAACAATACTGATTCGAAAGAACCATTCGATAATATTGCTGTTTTCGCATACGATAATTTTCACGGCTTTCGATAATTGACCCCTGGAAAACAGACAAAAACAGAGAGGGTCGGAAGAGGAAGAAAGTGTAGATGAGAGGAAGATGAAAAAATCACGCGAATAGCTAGGGAGAGAGAAGGAATATTTGGAAGCCAGCAAGCCGGCAGATCAGGGCAAGCCCCGTATCAGGGTGAAAGGATGGAAAAGGACAGGGGTTATGGAAACACAATCCAGAAAAATCAAAGATAAATTAAGGAAAAATCAAGGGATAGGTTAACATCAATGTCATCCCCTTGACCATTGCACCCGTACGCGTGACTGCGTACCACGTCATTTGTGCATTTTCGTAGTGATTGGAAAATTGTCATAAACAAGAGCAATTCCCGGATATTTTCGAGGCTGGAGATAATTTCAAGTATTTATCTGGTTCTCAAGTATATATAAAAGTGTGGTCGCCGTAGAAAAATAAACAGAATTGTCGGAAACGTGTGTGCAAAAACGTGAAGGATACAAAAAAATTAAATCGCTATGAGAAGAAATAAAATAAAAGACAAAGACAATCATAGGAAAACGATTGATAACCAAGAAGCAGTCGAAAAAAAAGAGTCGTAAGAATAAGGAAATGTATGAGAATCCCGGGAAAGCCAGCAAGCCGGCAGACAGCTCTGAATCACGCGTCTCCGTGCGTAGGTCCGTTGCGGAGGAGAAACGAGGAATAGTTGAAACAGTTGGAAAGAGTAGAGAGGAGGGGGAAATAAAATCTAAGAAATTCAAGAAAAAATTCATAGGCAGTCATAATCAAGGATACTTTTACGATTTTTAGTGACTTACCCGGTTTTCAATGAGGAGGGGTATTCTCAAAGGTTTTAGGCTTTACTTGGAGGAATTTGAACACTGTGCAAAGCGAGCACTTTGTACTAACGCGATTGTTTATTAGATCAATGGCGTCATATTCAAAATTGTCTAATGAATAACCAAGTGGAAATATTAAGTTCTCTTTTTAACAATTTAAGGGTGGGTGGTCACCATATACAAATAGGCAGCGTTGTCGAAAACGTGTGTGGGAAGACGGGAAAGTTACCACAGATGAACAAGCTCACGAGGAGAAGTCAAATAAAGAAAAAACAATAACAATCATAAGAAAACGGTCGAGGCCTAGGAAACAGTCGAAGGCAGTGAGGGTCGGTCTGTGTGAGAGGAAAAGGAAGATGAAAAAATCATTCGGATAGCTAGGGAGAGACAGGGGAGAGAATGGGAATCCTGGGGAAGCCAGGAAGCCGGCAGACAGCCCCGAATCACGCATCCATGCTGAGGTCCGTTGCGGAGGCGAAGCGGGGAATAGTTTTGATGGTATAGAGGGTGAAAGGATAAGAGAGGATAGGAGGACAGGGTTAGGAGATGGGCGAAGAGGCAGGAAAAAAAGAGTAGGGTTACCAAGGGTATGGAGGGATCGTTAAGGACGGGGTGGATGGGGTTACTTTTGTGTGGGAAAGGAGGTAGGGTGGACGAACCACCGACGAGGAAGAAGAAGAGCCGGCACACCTGCTGCCTCTCCCACACAAACACATCCGAACGCAGGAGAGCGTAGCATGGCGTAACATTCTCTCACTCATATATATATATATATATATATATATATATATATATATATATATATATATATATATATATATATAAAACTTCTTGGAGAATCACTCGGGTGATAAATATATAATATGCCAAGAGGGTGGCCGATAAAAATATAGATACAGAAAAAAAGGACACTTACAAATTTAAACTTCCGATATTTCGGTGAAGATATTAGCTCCACCTTTCTCTAGGAGAAGAGTACCTACTCTTCTCCTAGAGAAAGGTGGAGCTAATATCTTCACCGAAATATCGGAAGTTTAAATTTGTAAGTTTCCTTTTTTTCTGTATCTATATTTTTATCGGCCACCCTCTTGGCATATTATATATAATATATACATATATACACACACCTCGGACGTGGGACGTCAGACGCGGTATAGCTGCCAATGATTCCTCAAAAGCCTATGCATAACGACTATTTTTATTAATGTAATTAAATCTCATCTCTGGTGGCATTGATGGAAATACGAACTTTTATACGTAGTTAGTTTATGATTGTTTCAACGTTTTTTTTAACACCTAGAAAGCGAAGCTGGTGATAAGAGTAGGAAGTCACAAACTGGAGCAAGCAGAACAATTTAATTAATTGGGTAGTACGCTAGAAGAAACAGGACATAGTAGCAAAGACATTAGGTGGAGAATAGTGGTAGCGAAGGATAATAGACGGGAGCTGATGACGGGGACCTTAAGTAAGGATGTAAAAAAGAGGCTGGTGAAGAGCTTGATATGGAGTGTGGCGTTTGATGGGGCAGAAACGTGGACCTTGAGAAAGGAAGACGAAAAAAGGCTGAAGGCTTTCGAGATGTGGGTGGAGGAGGATGGAGAATTATAAGATGGTGAGTTGGACGGAAAGGAAGACAAATGAGGAAATGCTTGACGTGGTGAGCGAGGAGAGGAAACTTATAGATGAGATTAGGGGAAGTCAGGGTAGGTGGCTGGAAGGGGTAATGAGGGGCGATGGTTTGCTGAAGGCTGTGATAGAGCGTAGGATGTTGGGTAAGCGGGGAAGGGAAGGAAGAGAATAGGTTTTATGGACGGGATGAAGAAAGGTAGGACTCATGCTGAGATGAAGAAAGAAATACTAGAGGTAGAAGGGGCAAGGCACGTGTAAGAGTTCGTTGGAAATTCTCTGACTTTCATCACAACCTACCTCTAACCGGTAGATTACTGTAATGAATGAATGAATGGGCGTACCGTTCCGGCACAAGGTTGATTTTACCTATGAAACAAACTTTTTACCCAAACAATAAAATTCTAATGATTCCTGTAACACTGTGACTTCTGTTTCCCCAACTTTTTCGAGCCACCGTAAACTTGGTTCCACAAACCTATATCCGACGCTCAATCGTAAGCTTAAAAAGCATAGAATACATGACAAAATCAGGTATAATATAGTGATAACGTTGCAAAAATTATGAATCAATTAATGTTTTTTTTCATTTCTTTAAGTAGATAGTTAGTTCATCCCAGGACGTGTATGTATGGGATGTATGTATGGTATTCTTCGGTCAGAACCCTGCCACGGGCGCCCCCCTTCTACCCCCTTGTTTCTCCTCACCCCCTAGATTAAAGCTTCCCCCCTGCGATGCGTTACCACCCACTTTGGGAACCACTGCTTTAGGTGTTATAAATAAGCTTGGGATGAAAAATACAAGATGAAACGTGGTATCCGAAGTCCAGCGTGTAAACACCTCAATGGGTTATCATGTCTGACGTCACATGTACCATCATGCTTTGGCTCGACTAACAATTCAAGGATAGCGCACGCGCCGTCCCCGGTATAATTAATGCTCGAAGATGGAGATACCCGTATAAGCGAATAAAGTTGTTTCCACAGGCGGGTGATACCATACACGGAAAATATATCCTGAGGATCGTTGGTGGAAATATTTAAAGCATCAAATTTGTTTCGCAACGCTTTAGAAGGACATATTGACGGTATGTGGAAAGTTACGCCGCCATGCTGGATTCGATTTTGACGTCGTTATACAGTACAGAACGAAACTTTACACTTAAAACAATAAATTTCCACATATTGAAATTCCGCATATACTATATCACCTATTTATAACTTACGAGTATGCTTCCACTCTAAGGATCTTCGTTGACATGTATCTAATTTTGGAATATTAGCCTCCCCATTAGCGCAGTTCACTTTTCTTCAAGCAATTCCCTTAACCTCTCGAGTAATTATTTGCCTTTTTCGAAAGCTAGCAAGTGCCGGTAGCTCCGTTTCTAAGGTTGGGTTTACACTGGCAAGTCACTTCCGCAAGTTTCTTCTCCAAGAGCTTTGGGGGGATTATACTCTGACGAAAAGTTTATCACAATTTAGTGTAGATCTAGATTGGTTGAGGTTTACAGTGACAACAATACGCTTCAGCAAGCGACTTTCCGAAATTAGTAAAAGCTCTGCAAGTGGACTTCCAGAGCCGTTTACCCCTCCAATTTACGTCAAAGTCACTTTCTGCAAGTAACTTGCGCAATTAACTTCCCAGTGTTAACCCACCTTAATAATGTAAACAAACGCAGAAGTGGAACTGACCAGTGACGTCACCAAGAATGCCCGGGAACTCGTTTTATTTTTAAATGTAAAATATTTGGAAAGTTCTTTTCATTCTTTATCTGACGCGCTAAATATTTCACACGTTTAAAAAAACGCTTCGCTGGGTAATTAGACAGAATTTCAATTTAAAGCCTCAATTTCTATCAAATTAATAACTGGTATACAACCCTGTTACATTGATTGTAATGAATTATTGTAATTCTGCCTACACAGAGAGGGAAAAATTAATGATAGGGTTAAGATATAAACTAGTGTTACTCACCACCCACGGGGGTTCACATTAATGTACATAATGACAAATTTTAATTTTTAATTTGAGCAAACATCATTCCACATAAATAAGCGTTAAAACATTTATCTGAGAAACATTTTAACGATTTAAGCATCTTGTTTGTAGGGGGTTCTACAGCCGCTATAGACCGGAGAGCTTATGTTTATCATCCGCTTCCTTGCGAATATTATTGGTTTTCCAGAGAGTTTTTATTCAACTAACCGAGGGTATCGGAGAATAGAAAGGATAGGTCAAACTTCAAATGCTCGACTTATTCTTACATGCCAATTTATTTATTTTACTTTATTTTATTCTCTTTAACCACCAAAAACCGCTCATAAAACATATTTGATGTTTTCAGGCTTAAATATGTGGAAATCCATTGTCACTGAAGTAAAAAAACAGTGAATATTTCCATCAGTATTTATTATGGTACAACTAGTTTTGTTGCATCGACAACTGTAACCTGATGATGATGCCGATTCATCGGATCTAGTTGCACCATAGTAAATATTGGTGGGAATATACATTGTTTTTTACTTCAGTAAGCTCATAAGACCTAAGGACAAGTGCACACAAACGAGTATGATACGAGTGGTGAAAAATCCACCCAGGCGGGACTTTAACCCGCACACTCTAAGGTTAGTAGGCGATAACGTTACCCATCCACCCCAGGGGCCGGCGATGACCAACTCCCTTTCTCTCCTTTCTGTTACCATTCAAATTATACGCACTAAAGCGATATTTTATAATAGTTTCGCCATCAAAATTATTATACACAGAAATTGTTTTAGGTTATTCCACGAGGTAAGCGTGCTTCTAAATGCATGAGTTATAAATCTTACCACGTCCGACGTCACAACAATTGGCCTGCTCATGGCCCCGAAAGCAGTACATCGCACGGGCAAGCGACCTCTAGGGTATAACATGCTCGAAGGGGAAGACCCTCTCTCAATCCACCTTCCCTGACTCACACACTACGACCCTGCACCCTGGCCCCTACCCGAACGCCACCTCAATCCCCGACAGATGAGATGGGGCCGAAACCTTAAGGGGTAAGAAAGAGTGGAGGGAGTAGTGGTTGGCGTGGGGAAGAAAATCGTACGGGGGATCCTAGGGATCGTCTTCTAAACAAAAACCTCCCGCTCTCTCCTCTCTTTCTTCCTTTCCATGGAAAAATAAATATGCCCAACCAAACCCCATTCCCTTATAAAGGTTGAAGGGGTCCCTCCCCACCCATAACGTTGATTGGCAAACAAACCCTTCCACCCCGACAACGTATATGAAGTCATGGATAGAGTTTCGAAAAGTTCCGACGAATAGGAACCCTTGGGAATCGAGACTGGGAAGTCGCAATTCCCGAAAACTCTCGAGACTTCTTGGAATCATCATTTTTTTAGTAATTTTGTTGGTTGATAATCTGGGGAGGCGACCGACAACTAGGGTCATTTGCACTGTCACGGAGGTTTGATCGAAACTCAGTGAATTAAAACAAGTACTATATTCCACCATTGTGTTTTGCTTTGTTTGGGACATTCCGCTTTTACTGATGAAAAATCATAGCCAGAAACTTTAAAAAATGGTATAAAATATGCCGATTATTTGACAAAAATACTTGCAATGAGTACCTTATTATAGCAAGTAGAGCTGATTGCAGTGACACTACTCATAAATTGTATTAATTACCTGTATTAATATGCGAATAACTAAAATAAAATCAGCTAATGCAGGAACTTACATTTTTATTTTATTCAATTCCCTGGGTCATTTCGCTTTTTGTAAACACTTTTTTGAAACTATGTCATGAAATTACGTAGAATATTTCTTACTATTTTTACCAGTTTTTCACCCAATCTTCTTCTCAACATCATGTAAAAGTTCAATAAAATATCCCCGTGGTGTTTCTCGGGTTACGCTAAGAACCGCACAAATTTCATCGTAACCCAACCTACGGACGGGTAACCAGATATAAATCTGGTTCAAATATAGACCCATCTCTTTCGAAACTTCAATCTGTTTTAAGATGGCGGAAATTATAATGACGTCACTACAAGCTTCTTACCTGAAAGAAGAACGGAAATTCTGCGCAATTAATCTGGCGGAAATTATAATGACGTCACTACATGCTTCTTACCTGAAAGAAGAACGGAAATTCTGCGCAATGAACGACATCCGTACATGAAAATCGACAAGTGCACTAAGAATCACCATAGATTTTTTATTTAGCATCCGAAACCAATGATTATGGCTACCCTTTATGCCGAAGGCGCAGTCCGGGTGACGGAGGCTACATTGGTCAAATAAAAATGCCTGATGCTACAAATGTTCGTTTTGACGTTGTCAACCACTGGATTGTACCCTACTCTCCAATCCTGATTAAGATACTCAACGCTCATATCAACGCTGAATAGCGCTACTCAATTAAGTCATTGAATGTACATAAATGTATGTACACAAGGGAAGTGATCAAGCTGTTAATCACTCAGAAGACGCCTTGAGAGAACCGGAGGGACGAGGTGACCATCTATCAATTTAGGTGCTATTTAAGTAGTAATGAGTGTGCGTAGCCCAATTTTGGGTTTCCCGTGCATGAAAGTGGACCAATAGTCACTCATCTCTCCGTGCATCTGGAAAACAGTCAGCGTGTCTACTACAACGAACACAACATACAAGATAGGTTACGAACTCCTCAAATAACCGCACTGACAGTATTTTTCAGGCTTTGTGGTTTTCTTATAAAATAAGTTCAATGTTTTTCACACCCGTTGATTTTCAACGGGTACCTCCCGCTAGTTATAAATAAATGTAATTTTAAAATTACTTTCTAATAATTCTTTTAGTTAATTTCTTACAGTTTGACTCATTTAGTTTAATTATATTAAATGTTATTTAGTAAAGTTATTTTTTGTTATTTTTATAAAATGTATATACTTATGTATAATATGGACATCCCATAACTTTTTAAATTTTTAGGAAACCTTTTTATGATATTTTCATCACTATCTATACTTTATAAAAACGTATTGGCATGGATAAAAAAACAAAACGTTTAAACAAGAATTATATCTATTACTATTGTTTAGGCCGGTAAAAAAGCATCCGCTAGCGCGAGTTGCATAGTCCTGGACGCCTTGATGTTAAAACTTTTTATCTGGCCGGCCTAGGCCGCTAAACAGTCTCTTCGGCTCTTTGAAACAGTACAGTTTTGCCATGCTTTCTGTTTATGTGATAGGGTTTTTTGAAATGATTAGGTACAACATAATTATTATTTCGGCTCAAGTAGTGATTTTTCCGATTTCCCGACCAACCTAACTTGAGATTCGGGAGCGATAAATCGGGAAAATTTCCCGGGAACGGACGACGAAAGGAATTCCCGCCCGGAAAAACTTGTCGTGGCAGGAGAGAGACCAGCAGAGAATAGGGAAGGGACAAGAAAGAGCAAGGAAATAGGGAGAGAGGAAAGGAAAAGAAGAAGACGAAGAAGAAGAGGTAGGAAAATACATTAACTGGAAAACGAATGGAGTTTTGTGTGGGGTGGTCGGGAGCGTGGAACGGTGGAGAAGACAGACGCGGTGATGAAATCCCCATTCCGGCCGACCATTTCTCGGCTGCGCGGTATCTCATTTGGTGGAGAAGGGTGGGAGGGAAAAAAATGAATGAGACAGAAGAAGAAGGCACTCCCGTCCGCTCCCATCATCATCAGGGACCTCGATATAACCCACGGACCTATTAACCCTAAATATCCTCTCGTCTTCGGCGAAACCAAGCGATTCCACGAGGAGAGGAATCGCGCTACCCAACCAGTGTTACCTGGCAGACTGCAGAGGGTGCGAATAACTACCTGCCAGTGCTGGATATTTGAGTACATAAATGGTTTCAGGTCTGACGTAATGTAATTCATCCATAATGATTTAATATAGTGTGCAGTAATGTTTCTTTTCAAGTATTTTCACGCAACGCATCCAGACGTAACTACTACCCGACTAACTTGCGACACTGCACTAAAGAAACTAATCCTTGTCGAGCGAGTAGCACACACGAAGGTCCTCGGATGAAAAGGTAAAAAAGATGTTAATTTTGTCTTTGAAATCTAAGATTAATCCAAAATTTCCATGAAACCAATAGGAATTTTGACTCCTGTACATGCATTTCGGTCATCCAGGTGACCATCGACAGAAAGAGTTAAACTATCGTAAACATGTGCGTGCTGTCCGAGTGAAGAGAACGCGGACTTTGACTCCGGTTCTCTGGGAAAAGGATTGGAATGAAACAGCAAACAAAGCATACGAAATTTCATGTCTTTCGCTTCGTGCTCGAGAGAGCCTAAAATTGAATTTATTTATTCAATTTTAGGCTCTATTCAGCAAGTAATGATTCAAAGATTGCTGCAGCTCTTCATTCCATTGCCCTTTCAAGTAACCGTTTTTTCCCACATAAGTATTGATTTTAACGTACCACATAATTTGTCTGATATTCTTTTAGAAAATAAAAATGTGTCCAAGGATAATAATCATCTTGGTTTAATTAAAAAAACTAAGCGTTCCACTAAGATATGATACATTTTACGTATCTTGCTACAACAAATTATCTTCAGGAATTAAAAATGACAATTAATTCTGATATTTTTATTTTAAATTTTTCCTGTACTATTAAGCTCCTGAAAACGCTAAAGCTGATGGGAAATAGTAAAAAAGCGAAAATATCATAGTAGAACGCTCAATTTTTTAATAATGTCATCGAAATGGAATTGTTTAAGATGCGGCCGAAACTATCGCCATTATAATCGCATTTATCTTATGATGGCACATTCATGAACGAAGAAATAATGAAGTTATTTTTTTAATTCAGGGAAAATACATCAACCAACGGGATAGTTTGAACAATAGTAAAAACAGTAAATTCGTCTTCTGAAAGTTGTTTAAATAAATATGACAGTTTGTCTAGTGGTATATACTGCCATTGCCTAGCATTTGTCATAGGATTTCTTATGTTATTTATAAGGATAAATGGCAATTATAATCTATAAGCACTCATTTCACGGTGCATCAATTAAAATTATAGCTACTAAGCAGACGCGGTAGCCAGCTTGGTTACGATCCTGTCAAATAAACTCAAAAGCCGCAGATCAAAATCCCGCCTCGGGGCCTGTAACATTGTGTTAAGATTTACGCCTAATGTTTCCCCGGTTTTTCCTTTCAAACGACTAGGATATCTAAGGTTTCCCCGGTGAATCTGGTGCAGAAAGGTTTCTCGCGTGTTCCACCGGGTTAGAAGCTTCATATCTGCCGACGTTCAGGGCTTCTGAATGAAGCTTCATTCACAAGCCCTGAAGATGAAGAACAAGTCATTCTTCGAAACTTCTGCAGACTCACGTAAGCCTCAAACCCGGTGGAACACCCGAGAAATATTTCTGCATTTACGTCTTAGTTTTGATAGTGATGACATAATCTATTGACCTGGGGCACCAAAACCCCAAAGCTACAACAACTACTGGACAATAAACACACGGAAGCCTCCACCCTAAAGCCGCACATCAATAGCTTCCTTTCAAAAATTCTCTCCACGAACTGGGGTCGGATGAGACTTGGATACACACCTCCGGGGACCGAAGAAACTTCATAGGGAGAGGTGACCGAATTTATCGCACTAATTGCTGAGGTGAAAGGAACGAGATGCGAGAATCGGCCCGGAACGGTGCGGAATGAAACGGTTTCGCCTGAAGGACGGAAGATGAAAACCTTTTAGCAGGTGCCGCCGTCGGGAAGGGTCAGCCTGCGAAAGTTGTTTTGGATGCCAAGGAACGCCAAGAGATCACTAATGGCATCCAATCCTACAGGCTTTCAATGGGCAAGCCATTCCCACGTGATGACTACGGATGCCACGCTTGATGTCTGTTCTCACAAATTTTTGCTAGTTCACACCATTTGTTGCTAACGCATCTTATGGAGCTTGGAAAATCAAGATACCACTGCTTTCACTCAAGTCTCAGTCGCCTATTTTTCGTGTTACAAGTGGATACATATCGAAGTACTTAAGACTTTCACAAGAAGGAGGAGATTATTGCGTCACTATTCTCAATTGTCAATGTTACCTCGTCATTAGATTAGTAGGTACCTAGGAGAACGAATTGTTATTTAAAAGGAGCACTCATTATTGTATTAAAACCGTTTAATGGGATTGACCATAGTTTCGATTTAATAGGAAACTTAAACCAATAAAAGAGGCAAATCGGTTAATGTGAAATTTATCGACCATATTATGTGCATACATCTTCGTAACTGTTTGAAGACTAATCGGATTCCCAGTGAAAAGTACAAGAACACATTCTGGGCACTGTTTTTTGGTATGAAGTCAAACACTATAGCCATAACACTGAGAATCCGCTTTCGTAGACTAATCAATTTCCAAACTTTCAAACAAAAGCAGGAAGTTTCCAATAAAAAATATAAATAACCAAATAAAGGAGAGCTTTAGGCACTTAATTTCAACTGAACTATCACTGACACAGTTGAGGATTTCCTTTCTCCTTGGCCATAAATCAGCATCATTGGGTAAAGACGAGATAAAAAATGACTTAACATTATAATAAATAAGATGGGATAACATTCCCGCCTCAAATTGTTCTATCTGGAGGGCTCTCACTCCTAAATTTCAACAATTTAGGTGTCAGCCTGTTGAATATCTTATTGATGATAATTTGTTTAATGTATACACTCAGTAAATTTCACAAAAACACCACGAGCGCATGTGGAGTTTAAAAAGTGTAATTTCATTGCATTTTATCATCCTTCTATTATATACATCCCCTTCGTAAAGATTGAAACAAAACCTTAACATCTCCAAGTGTGCCCAAACCACCAAGTCTCTTTTTTTACCGCTTTATGTAAACGCTTGAAGTTATTAACTAAAACCGTCACTTTATTATGGATTTAAGCCCAGCGTGTAGTTTGAAACAAGTTGAATAAAAGACTGTGTGTTCTATTTCACACTTTTTTCTGGTACCATTTACTTTTTTGGTACCAAAAAGCTTTAAATGTATTTCTGTTTGTATCGTCTGTGATTTTATCGTTGTCAACCTACGTTTTAATGTAATTGGCATTAACTGGCCATTGACAATAACGACCTGACGTTGAAAGACTCAATAAATGTATTCTTAGGTAATATATTATGGAAAATTATTTGACAAATTGGTGTAGATGCTGTGTTGTTGTTTTGTTTTTGACCATCGTATTTAGCCCTAAAGATGGAATAATTAAATTCCGAAACGTCGGTAAAGAATAGGTGATTTTAACTTTTTGACCTAAACTCGATATTTCTTCCCTGTATTTATATACGAGCCCCGGCTCCAGAAACCACGACTTAACGATGTTGGAGGTCCAACGAGATAACTTCTAAGTCAACATCTGTAGAAATTTCTCGGTGGATGACAGCATTGTTTGCAAACAATCAAAAATTGCAGCTAACTTTAGAGTTGATGCTTTTTTTAATTAGAAATAACTTCCCCCGATCATGCTTATTTACAAGACGCCGGATATCACTCTAACCACGTCGGAACTAATGCCGTCGATTGCTACTTTAAGTCAGCGATCAGTGAGAAAGTCACATATCCAATTCACTTTTTTATTTAATACACACGATTTTAATGTGAATATTAATTTTCTGTTAAGAACCAGGTCAAATACTTTCTTTCAATACAAGAAAAACGTGTCAAATTACCTATTTTCTTCACCTGATTTAAGGATATCATGGATAGAGTCCGAGTTGGTTTTCGCAAGATATACTTTTTCGGCAGGAGTGCTGACAAGTGTAGATGAAGTATCGATTACCCAGGAGAGTTATGAAGCTACTAATAATAATGGTCTCAAGAAAAAGAGCCTATAACGTGAGCAACGGGCTTTAGGTATCCGAAAAATAGTTTTTAAAAAACTCGGAGTTTTAGCTACTCACGGAGTCGATCGCCGAAATTCCCGGAATGGGTGAACAACGTGCAGCCCCCTATTTCCTGTCTCTTCTCTTCCTCTTTCTCTCTCTCTCTCTCTTCCTCTCATGGAACATCAACAGTCCACCTCAGGTGAAGGAAATCCCATCAACGCAAAGCAATTAACGACTTCGGTCCTCGTAACCCCTGCCACGCTCCACTCCAAGAGAGCAGAAGCACGAGGAGGAGGAAGAAGGCGCGATGGAGAGAAGGAGCTGTGAGAGTGGGAAGAGCAGGAGATATGAGAGAGAAGAGGCAGGAGAAACGACATTACGAATGCTTCGGAGGAGAAGAGGAGAGACGTCAGACAAAGAATATGGCCGAAAAAATGGGACGCAAGCTGGGAGTGAATATCGCAATGGGGGAGGGAGGATATGGAATTTTGACGATGAGGAAGGACGAAAGAGATGCATAAGAGGGGGTTTATAAGAGGGGGGTAGGTCCTCAGGCGCCTGGGCATTTTTCTGGCGCCGGCGAAAGGAGAAGCAGAGGAAGAAACACATAAGAGTCCAGAAAATTCTAAAATATGCGGGATTATTTTTAATAATAAAATGGATGGGGCGAAGTTAAGACGGGTTAAGAGCAGTTGGATGACCGGGTCGAAGTGAGGGGACGGTTGATGGTGATTCCCAACAAACCTCTATTCAGCCCTCACGTCTATTTCTCCCTCGCAGCTCTTCTACTGCACCCTTGCTTGCTGATATGCCCATTAAATTTCATGAATTTTAATTCATTCAATTCCCAAAGTTGAACGTTTTAACTGAAGCCAAAAGCTAGTGATTCTCTTCCGTCTTTATCATTTCATCACATGAACTCCATCACATTTCACTGATCAATACCGTCAAATAGAAAGTTTTCGGTCACTCTCTCAATCTTTTTGGACAATGTTTCTTTCCCAGTTGTTTTGCAGAAAGTAATTATATCTCAATAAGACCCCAATGAGCATTTCTTTACCACATATTCTTAATGGCTAGCTTTTTTTCACCTAAGATTTACTCATCACACCTTTCATTGGTTGACATATCTGTCCAACCAGTCATCGTCGGCCTCTCCAAACACAATATTTCTGCTGTCCAAAAATCAGTTGATTTCCTCTTCCCTATATTTCAGGGCTGAAGAATCACAGGTAAATACACAGAAGCTTTTCGTCGGCAAGCATATTAAAGACTTGGCACATTGTATTTTATAATTCGGAATGACTATATAACCAACTTATATGATATCAACTGACCACGTTACTAAATCCACCGCTCATTCCATCACCTGTACCAAATGCTTAATCATTCAGTCGTTTTATTAACGTACCAGCTCAGCAACTAATATTTCGTAACAATAATAGGTGTTAGCCCAAGAATATTTCTCTGTTATGCAATTCAACTATGCATTAATAAATAAAAATTCGCAAAACAAGGATTGACTCATTTGATAAATAAATTTAGAAGATACTGCCCAAGGCTTAAGTTTGGCAAGTTCAAACTCGTGTGTGTGATAGCCAGTGCTTCAATTCATCAACGGGAATGGTGAGATAATTGTGAGATAATCAAGGAGATATCTAGCAGTGAACTCCGGTTTCGACATCCCGAAGGATACTATGAATGAAGGATTCTAGAATGGATACACTATCATGTATCCATTCTAGATATGAAATATAGTTTACGCCCCTTCAGATGCTACAGCATGCTTAACATATATGTGTTAATGGTTGCTACGTGCTTTAAATGAAGATCGGCTATATGGCGTTTCAGAAAGCTGATATTTAACTATTCGAAACAACTGATTAAAAATGTCAATTAATCTGTTATTATGGAAGTATTCCACAATATTGCTATACACTGAATACATTTGGAGAACTTTCCGAAGAGAAATAAAGAAGATTAATTATTTGGGCTCAAAGCTATGAGCCGACCTGCTACATATGCAAGGGTGGACTCGTGTAGCTTAAGAGTCAAGTTTCATCCCCAAAACCATTTCCGAGAAAAAGAAAGGAGCAACATTTCTGAGTGCAAAGTCTGAGGCTAATGCGGGGCTATAAATGTAGATTTCATTGGAAGCAAATGGACCCGTCCTAAAAATGCTCTTTCTTGTTTTCGACCATTCACCAACGCCTGATTTTGAACCAAATTTGCTGTTATGTCCACAATATTCTAATCCAATGACAAACTATAATATAGGGCGCAATCAGCCAGATACTCTTTAACTCATAAAATTACCAACCCCTTGGGTCTGTGCGTGCATCCGCGAGACTAACTTGGTCGGCAAGAAGCTCGATTTATGAAACTTTTAAGATAAACTTTTGGAGCTTCAATAGAATGAGTAGTTGCCCGCATAAGCAGAGGTCTTGATGTTAAAACTTACTAAGGAAAGGAGAATAGCTGGAGGAGAAACGAGAGAAATTCTTGCAAGACTAGAGAAAATAAAATTTTAATTGGCAAAGGAGAAAAACACGGGCTATTTAAACTCGCTTTAACTCTACAACTTTTAGTTCAATATCTTGTTATTTTATTTGAATATCTAGGAATTCAAACAAAAATTCACACAAAATTCACAAATAAACTTTCCACTCTTAAGGTTCCCTTCGTGAATATTATGAGTACAAAATTTTACAAATAATACTAATGTCATGCTGGACGAAAAAGTTTTAATGCATTTTACCGCACAAAAACACCCTGCAATATCCCGTTGCTTAGTGAGCTGTGCCCCTGTAATCCTGAGTAACACTACAATTAATATTCATACTGTATAAGCTCACTAAGTAGAATTGAGAAAGAAATAATCCTGATGTATTACTATTGACATCAACAGCAATCCTTGCCCGATTGCTCAAAAAGGTGATGATGCTAGATGGTGAGTGAACAAAACATGTAGAATTTTACAATTTTGATAGAACATACTACATAACAACATGCAAACCAGTGACGATAAGAAAGGTATCCCTGACGCCAAAAATTATACACCAGGCAAGTGGAGAGAAACCCGATTTTTGTTACAAAAATAGAAAGTGGGAATTCTATAACATTATTTTTCTATTTCTCCACCGCTAATTTGTGGCAGTTAACAGCATTTTCGAGTGGCAATATTGGTCAGTTTTCAATGTATTATAAAAAACATTTTAGCATGCTAGAAAACATTAAAATATTCAAATATTCAATTCAACTTTTACTGTTGCGTTTTCATTTGGGTTGATATCTATTAATGAAGTCACATCTGATGCTTTGAATGAATGATGAATACAGAAAACTCTTTCTGATGAATATAACTCTCCTCTCACCGGGAAACATAAGACAGAATCTGACACACTCCAAGAAACTACAATATTTTCTAATGATCAGCGGAGTCCTGTAATCAAATCCGTTCTCGGAAATGGCTGAACCCCATCGCATAAGGCTGAAGATATATGTATAGAAGTAAACTGTCCATTCTAACCAATCTAAATTATTTTTACCTACACATATTCGAGCAGCTATCTAAACAACGCAAATTTTACACTCTCTTTTTTATTTACACTATATTTATTAAATGGGATTATGGCAGGGATTCTCAACAGGGGCGAAATCCCCCGCCCCCTTGGGGGCGAGAATGGGGGCTTATGAGTGAGAACAAATCATGGGATTACCTTGAGGATTCTCTAAAAACTGGGCGCCAATGCGCTATCAAGATGTGACATTGAAACTAAATTTACCGATTAGTTTTTACAAATTTTGAGCCACTTGAGAAAAACTTAAAGCCCACATAATAAGAGGAAGCCTCGGTAGAGTAACTGGCTAATGCATTCGGCGCGATTACAGGGGATCCAGATCCCGGTCAAGGAACATGATTTTTCCTCTGGAATTTCGCAAAATTACTGACATCAAACCTATATACTTGACATCAATATTGAGCTTTAAAGCTAAGAAGAGACAGATATTCTATTGAATAAAGAGGGAAAATATAAATTATTTTCTTATTTAAAAATATTTGACAACTATTAAAACACCTTGTCTAAAATCCCCTTTAAGGGGGAATTAGTAACAAAAAGTTTGAGAAACCCTGGATTAGAGTGATGTAATATGACAGTAGGCCGTTGAGAGCTGTATCCTGGAAGCCCTAAATCATCCCCCCTAAGAATTAGGGATACGGAATGCGCACTATTTATAGCTAGATCAAGTCGAATGAAGGGTCCCATCTAGGTAGGTAGTTGTCGAATCGACTGTGTCCGTTAATATTTCCTGCGTACACTGGGCGGAATGAAGATATTCAAACCACCTTTGACCCCCAGGAGGAGGCCGGGGCTGTTTTCCCTTCCACATCCCCCCTAGCGTCCCTTTGCCCCTCCGTCGTGTCCGTCAGGCACCACGTGAACCCCTAAGCCGTCCCCTCCCAACTTTTAATGGGAGACACCACACCACACACCTCCTCCAACCCCCTTCCCCTTCTATTTTCCCACCTCCTTCCCTACTAACCTCCGCCCCCCACACCACTTTGGGAGCGCTAATGTAGAACTGAGTAGCACCTTATGAAGATATTCAAGAGAGCGAACTTTCTCCACGAGGGAAGTCTTTAAGTACAATCGCTCAAATATTCAACTTTCCTCGGCTCACTCATGTAGGGAGACTCCCCCCACCCGCCAACACTTTCCCTCCTCATTCCATGCCCTGCTTGCCCTGGAACTTTGAAACGATGGCTCGAGAGTGAAGACGAAGCACCATATTCTCCCACATCATGGCCGTCGAGGGTGAGCAAGCGCGCCCCAACAGTATAATCGACTCTTAAAACCTATCGCTCCGTCCTGAATGGGCTATGGAACTATGAACCTCCCCGAGCTATTGATTCCTCCAATCCCACCCTACAAATATTAATCGAATAGATAATAGAACTTAACGTGTTTCAACCAATTTTTCATAATTTTCTTTCAAATATCCTTTTTACGCAAGAATTGTATTTAAGGAAGAGAGGAATCAATGAAATATAAATAGGCATTGTTAAAGAAATAACTCTGTACATTTCACATTTTTATTAGAAACATCGACGGTTTCTTCGCTCTCGCGATATTCTCAAGGGTTGACAGATTATTTTTACCAGTGGCTAGCTCATATTTTTTATTTTTACTATAATTCTCAAATTTGTAATGCATGGAGTTATATGTGAGAATGGGTACAACATTGAGAAACATTATTTTTATATCTAATATACCCGGCAATTTCTCGAATAAGAAGCAAAATCCTTAGGAGATCGAAAAAAAATAAAATTTGGCACCTTACCATCTTATTTTTTAGTTATTATCAAACATCTCATTTAGCTATTATCAAACAACTGCAATAATTGATGTAAAAATATTTAAATTGAATATTCTACAGTTTCTACCTTAACTTTATTTTTAAATGGCTAATGTTTGTCATCAGTGAAATCTTTTTTTTTATAAAGCTAATAAAAGAGTTAAATTGATTATTTGTTTCGACCTCGGGTATTGATGAAGAACGTCGTTAAGTTCTAGGAGTCATAGGAAGCCAAGAATCCTTCCAACATGTACTTCTGTAGTCTACAAGACACTACTTCATAATGGATAATGAAGTATAGATGGGTTTTATATTTACAAAAATAAACAGACATGAACCTGATTAAATGGAAAAGGTTTTGGATGAGTTAACAAAGGACGAAACCAAGAAACCGGGACCTTAAGGAAAGATAAAGAAAAAGAGAATCTTACTTACTTACTTTTCCTCAAAACTATTGCATATTTGGAGAATTGCTGTAATAGTAAGGTGGCACAGTAATAGCACAGTGAGCTAAAATCGAAAAAAGCGGAAAAAAATGTTTTTCCCAATATGAATATTCTGACTATTGCTGCACTTCAATACAATAAGCTAAAACCGGGCTTACACCTGAACTTATTTTAACCACTTTTACCAAATAATTCCCTTCCATATATTACTTCAAACCTTGAGTACACTCGGTTGCATTTTCAGTGAGCTTCTCGGGGTCAAACGTTAATAATTCACTTAACGTTAATGTACTGCAAGAATGGATAAAAATGTATACACATTTCATGTACCAATAAATGAAGCAAACTCTATAAAAATAACTCTAAAATATCCATGGATGTTTTTAAGATTTTGATAAGGTTTCGCGAGCAATTTTTCATAAGCAATCATCATAGTAATTTTAAATAATCAACATTTGAATCCCATAAAACGGAAAAGGCGCGGCAGGTACTGGCATTCAAAGGATGAACGTAGGATTTGGAACCAATGGAAGAGGTGATGAATGAGGGTATCTTCTTTGCTTGCATTTCCTAGCCTACATCAATTGAGGCATTGGTGTACAAGACGGATCAGCTTTGATATTTCCGAGGTGTCGCGGTGGCTGCTCGACAATCCCAGGGAAACTCGAAGGTCGCGGATAATGAATGGGCAAACCATGCATAAAAAATATGCCGCGCGAATTTGTATCGACCCAATATTACGAAAAGGCGTGTGTGTTGCCGGCGATAAGGTACAAGTTAGACACTCACGTGCCGCTGTAATTACGATAGAAGGCCTCGCTCCCGAAGGAATGCGTGTCGCTGAATGCAAATACCCTCTCCTTCTCCCTCCTCCCCCACTCTCCTCTCGGCAGCTGCGAAGCAATTTCTATTCGGGCATACCTCCCCTCCCAAACCCAATTCAAGCTCCTCCCCGGAATTAATATTCATCCACGACGCAAACAAAAACCCCCGGGAGCAATTTCAATGATAAAAAGGAACAGATAAAATAAATTGACCACGCTCACCTGAGATGCAGCCTGAACGAAAAATCTAAACAGAAAACTCCAAGAGCATGGGAAACCAAGTTTGATGTATTGTCTCCATAGCTAAGAAAGGCGTAGACATGTCATCGTAGGGAGACTTTCTATGAGTCTGCAATTGATTTCACCAACATTTACTAAAAAACGAGGAATTCAGAATAAAATCTAGATCAAAGATTTTCTTTAAATATTACAAGAACCACTGGCATGAACGAATAAAACAAAGCCGTTCATTTATCAATTAATTTAACACTCAAATGCTAAATAAATACAACAGAAATTCGTCTTTCTCTGAAATGACGGACTTAAAAGTAATAAAAGTACTTCAAGTACTATTTTTACTCTATATAAGAGAAATAATAATTAAGTAGCTACACTAATAAACGTTTATAGCTCCCTAAAGGATAACACACTCTAATTTCATTTACCACCATAAAAACAGTAGTAGCAAAAGGAAGAATTTTTCCTGAACTTTTCATTACTCCTTGCTTGTATACCTTAATTACTCCGGTTCTCAATTTATCATGATTAAGACGCCACCAATCTACCATTAGCTTCAAAGCGATTGGGATTCAAAGTTTATCCAGGAGCTGAGGTTTTATCATATCAACTGACGAAGCCTAATACATATCTCTGGGACAGGAGTCTAACTTCCCATCTTTAAATTAGCCAGTATACTTTAAGAAACGAACCAGGTCGTCAAGAAGGACGAAATTTAGCTCTTTCCAATATAAATTTAACCCTAACTTGCTTCTATTCATTCTAAATGTCGATGAAAGAAATACCACTCATAGAGTACCATTAAAATAATCACAAAGTTACCTTCCAGCTTACAATGGAGAGTTGAAACTCCGATATAAGGGCCTAATGTTTTTTCACGGCCTCGCCAAAGCAGATCGTCATAAGTAAAATGTGATTTCAAGCTCACAGTTCTATAAAGCTTGGATAATGGTATCCGGATACTTACCAGAAAAACGATGATTTAGGTAACAAGAACATGGGGGTATTTTAATTAACTTTTGAGGAGTTCTCAGATTTAAGGAGCTTCAACGTCTTAGCTCTAACTGCGCCACTATCATCCACGGAAAACCATTAAAATGCATTCTCGCCCGAGGCTCAATTCGAACTTTTGGCCTTTTAGTTGGCATTTGAATGCATTTTCCTCACCTTTGAATATCCATGACGCGGAAATCCCACTGCAAACGAAAGATTAGTCTGATTACGTCAAAGATTTTCGCACAACTTCCTCCATCACGAAGCTGGCTGTGTAACTCCGCCAATGGGAGTGGTGATTACACATTCCTCTAGCAAGTTCGGTTATAGAAACGTCATCTCCTTTTAGACGCAAGGTTCTGTATTAAGAGTGAATAACAAAATCCGTCAACGAATTGGGTCTTTGAAAATAATTTACTTCCATGTTTAGGTTAAAGTTGGTTACGAGAGGATAATTTCCGGATCATAATCCACTGCGAAATTATTTTGGCAAGTCAATACATTTTCCTGTAGGCAAGGCAGGTTTTATGCCATGGATAAAAGACTACAGTCGTAAATTTGAATATATAACAAAAGAGAACAATTTAAAATAACTGCCATAAATAAAGAATAGGTGTGCGCTGCACCGTAAAACAACTCAATATGACACGTGCAATTGACAAAATTACAGCGTATGTTTTTAAGATCGAAATTGGATAATACTGTCATAAAACCAATCATAAACTTGTCCTCCATACGACAATTGGCATGATTAGTGGGATTAAAAGAGGTAGGCACAACGATAAGTCAAATATGTTCATCAATGAGAGAAAGCAGTTTCTTTCTCTGAGCTGCCTTTGGTATCCCTTATAGAACTTGTCCCCAAAATATCAAAGCTGGGGTTCAGCTGGATCCATTCATAGAGTATTAACCAGGATTAACCCGAGCCCAGAGTCCAAGAGCCAGGCACTTAACCCGCTGGACTACTGCACCATCTAATTTACACCATTAAATTATATTTGAAGAAATAATGGGACAAAATTAATTGTGTGGCATTTTTACAGTTTAAAAGAGGCCACTTGTAACTGTATGAGGACAATACTTGATGGAATGTTTTAATAGTGACTTGCATCGGTGTTATTTGAAGAAAGTCATCCTACAAGTCAGAGTACAATACTTTCCATTTTCTTAATGATGTAATACATTTCTATGACTGGGAATTCAACATTGTAAGACACAACCACACATTGATCAAAATATGTTACAGTATAATCCTTACAATATTTTCCTGCGGATTTAGTTTTTCCAAATATATAATTCAAGTGAAGTCCTAAAAGGTTTAACGATTCTGCCGTTGAAACATCGCAAGACCTAATCTGGTGGACAACCCGAAAGGACTACAATATTCCATCGCAATTATGTAGCACTTACATATTTCAAAAAGAGCGATGCATTTAAATTTTCTATTAAAAAATTACAGAAAGCTTAAAAAAATAAAACCGGAAATGGGAATGAGTCCTTCACAATATAGAAACATTTCTGCCACTTTCACTCGCAGAAGAGTTCTGAAGGATGCATGGGAGTGATAACCGATGTACTCTGCAATAAATACTAGCCATTATTATAAGGTACACCTATTCAAAATGACTAATTTCAAACGTGTTGCTCAGCAAGATCAAAAATCAAGGCATCCCCACATTTAACAGGAGTTAAGAAACTATTTCTATTGCTAGATGACCATTACGATCACCCATACTCATATCAAACCCGCTAATAGGGACCAACAGTAAAGGTCGCTTTCTCATTCTTAAAATGCAGTTTGATAACTTTCCCTCAAGTCAAAGCACGGCGTAATTTAATTGTATGCGAAGATAAAGCAGAAAATGCAACAGTTGACTTGTCCAACATGTGATAGGGTTAATGCAATATAATCATATAAGGAAGACACAAATTTAATATATTCAACTTACAAATTAACAACGTTGTAGTTTGTTCATTTATTATCCACGTTAAAGTTTTGTTTTAATTATAAAACATCTTATTTTATTGATAGATATGTGATTAATTTGTGGAGACTGTTTTGAGCCCCAAAAATATTGTCTTGTCACTCAAGACCTCTTTGACTAATTCCACAAGCTCTCTAAAACTTATTTTTCGAAGTTCCTCTAAGCCTAATTCCAACTACGCAAGTATAAAATTATTTGGCAAGTTTTTGCTGAGATTTTTGACAGTATCAAGATTCCTGCAGGGAAAAATCTACTTTTGTATCTAAAATGAACCTCGTCATCTATTTTTAAACAGTTTCAGCATATCTAAAAATAACAGCATAAAATATTCGTGAAAATTAAATAATGATATGGTTAGAGAAGGAAATGGAAGAGCGCAAACCAAGATCTAGGCAAAATAATTGTCACGGAATTCAAAAAAACGTATACAACAAAACAAAAAAGACAAGGAAAGCGTGAAGAATACAAGAGATCAACTCTTTTGAGAAATTGCATGAAGAAGAAATAGCAGGCAATTTTCAAAGAAATTGAAACAAATGACTGAAGGAACAATGGAGATTGCTAACCATTGGTGCAAAGACAGGTTAGTCAGACGTGGATCAGGAGGAGATTCAGGAAACATGTAAGGAATACGTAGTATTTTTATTAACCACCAGACAGCTAAAGTAATCCCTATTGTTATTCATTCACTTCTAAACTCATCGAAAACCGCTGAAAAATAAGCCATGCCGAACACCCGATCCACACTTCCCGAACTCTACATGAGTATACTTCATGGGAATGGGAATGATGAGTATACTTCAACTCTACATGGGAATAACACCTTCCATCGAAAAATATTTAAAACCGTGCACCTCTATGCCCCCTTCATACGACTTGGATAATGCCAACGGTAGGTTTCCCTCCGTCCGTCCTCAATTTCCACGTTATTTTCCTGTTCTGTACCCTAATCCTAAATGGTGCAAACGACTTAAATATTCAGTCGACCCCCCAAATATTCATTAGAAAAATAATGACACCAGAGCCGTGCATAATTTTTTGAAGAATTTATTTCCAATTCATTGCAATTTCGCAAATGACATGGCACGCCGTCAACTCGCACGGGTGCAAAGATATATACACCAAATGGATGAAATTCACCATTTTAAAAAATCATTTGATTTAAATTGCCAACACACCTTACTGGAAATTGGGAGATCCGAGGTTAATGCCCGGTCAATTCAAATGATTTTTTTCACAGTGAATTTCATCCTATTAGGAACTTTAGATACACTAAGTTTCATCCATTTAGTGTTATTTTTTTAGTGATACATCATTTGAAGTTAATCGAGGAAGTGAATAAAATCATTATTTTAACTCACGTTGTGATATGTTGTGATTGTAATTCGCGAAAATAGGTCAATTATATTAACTCCAAATAATAATCGGGTTACGTGAAAGGAGTATATATATTCATATGAGCAATCTAATAAAAAAGAGGTCATTTATAAGGTTAAAAAATCAATAAAGACTTGGTGCAAGTCTAAATTTACAACAAATCGGAAATTAATTCATACGAATTCATATCCCTGTAGATAAATGTACACTCTGAACGTTGCCATCGGTAACATGAGATTTAAAATCGATTTAGCACTTTCGCAGCATAGTCTCTGCATACTGATCACGGCTCGCAAGAAACACAGATTTGAAACGAACAAAAGTGCACGATGGGATTACACTGAGTAAATATAACACGACAGATTCAATTATTTTCCTTCGGCTGTTTCCATTTTTTATCGTATATCGACCATAGATGCTATCTTCGCGCAGACTCGAAGCTCACGAAAACATTTTTTTCGGCACTACGACGACCACGAAAACACAAAAGCCATTTCAAATCTAGTATATTTTAAAGCATCTATGACAGCTAAATGCTGGACTGGCTTGGCACTATTTTCCCAGATTATGGAATAAAATAACGTCGTCCGGCGACCCACATGTAGAATATAAAAGACAAATACTCCCAACAGCCAAAATAAATCATTTTCAATTTTAAATAATCATAATTTCCAGGATAACCATCATCAGCAGTCATCAGATTGGTTTGCAAATATCTGTCATAATTATTTTCACGAGTACCATCCTCGGTCTTACTCGGTTACACAACGAATTAATTTTCCTTCAATATATTTTTTTCTGGAGGCCGATGAGTCTTAAAAAGTTTGTCTCTTCTACTCAGAAAAAATGAATCACATTAAAATAATCAGTTTGGGAAACAACCATTCAAACGACGCCGTCCATTACACCTGTGCAAAAACTAAAATCCTGCAAAATTAAATCGTTTATAGAATTTGTTTTCCTATGGTCCAAAATGTTGTGAATTTCTGAAATTTCAGCCGATATTAACTAAACTGACCAGGTCTAAATGTTCCAGACAGCGAAACAACTATTTCACAGACTCAATCAACCGCATTCCAGCAAAAACACTGAATCAATGTGCAAAACTAACCAAATTTGAAATTTTATCATAATGTTTTGGGTGGAGATATTCTTGTGTAATTTAGCTCCCCATGGCCCGAGCTAAAAACTAAAATATTCACATTTTTTTCATTTTTAAGTGAATTAATGCACTTTTAAAAAATTCAAACAGGGGAAACAACCACTTCATTAATGCCATCAATATAAACTCTCCAAAAAATACTAAGCCCTTCAAATTGAAAGCATGTTGTTTGAGGCGAAGGGATCGGCCAGAGAAACAACAAACACGAATCATGGAGGGGTAGAGGTAGCGTATAATACGAACAGGGGCTTACAGTTTTCGGTTTCCCAGGGAGAAGACGGGAAGATGAGAACAGGGGAAGGCGGGGGAATGCGAAAGGTGGAAGGGTAAAGAACGCGAGGTGGGAGGGAGGAGGTCACTGGCTGGAGAGGGAGGGAGGAAGGGGGAGAATCGATTCCCTTTCCCCGAAATAACACCCCTTCCACCACGGCCAGGGGAGCACCCTTCTCCATCCCCTCCACTGGCGACCACTCCCAACCCTTATGCTCGTCATCTTCTCCTTTCCCGCCACGTACGGCCTAGTATTCTGGACCATCGCACACGGGATGGACCAAGAATGGCCCCTCCCATTATTTAGACGAGGTCCACGTCAGATGGGGTCTGGAGGGAGGAGAGGGATGAGAGCCTTTCAGATATGCTGACAGAAGAAAACTGGCGCCATAAAATGCCGTTAACGGCCATTTCATCCGTCGAAGCGAAGGAGATGAGCTAATAATTATTAGCACCATACCGTAGCACGCTTGTGTATTTGCATACATTATTTGACTAGAACGTTACCAAAGCCTCGCTTTCACAAAGTTCAAAACTTCATGAAATTAAAAATGTACCTAGATGCCGAGAAAGAGTTTCGTGTACACTAAAAAAATTACATCTTGCATTATTCTAGCACAAAGTGAAAGAGGAATTTTGATTCGCGCATATATTTCCCACCGATACAAATTTGATTGGCTGGAATATACAAGGATTAATAAAAGAGATGAGCATGGAAAATAATACCAAATATCGGAGAAAAAGGGTAAGTGGGTTTCGAATTTTCAATGGCTTGCAGGAAATGCATAATGAGACCTCATTACTTTATTACTTCTGTGAAGGCGACTAATGTCACCGCCAGCAAAAATCATGTTGTGATATTTTATCCACACGCCACACCAACTGAGGATTTTACAACACATCTTATGGCTTCGCGTGAGGGCGCACCCTACAGAAAACGGATAAATCAAGCTGTTATGATTTCATGCCCTACACGGAAGCCAATACAAATCAAAGATGCATTGAAATCTCACTGATATATGGCTGCGCAAGGCGTCATGTTAAGCGTTGGATGGTGGTTAAAGTTTGGGAGCACTTCAGATGGTTGGGTCGAAGTTTGAATTTCCGAATAAATTCAACAAGTTTGTTCCAAAATTTCCTTGTCTGGGATTCAACGATGACATTTCACCGTATTTTATGCCACGGTATAAGTGTTTAATTCCCAACCGGCCTTCGTAACTCATGACCCCGTTCCATAGACGATATTTCTGCTTCAAATCAGCACTTTTACATTTAAGCATCTCGGAAAAAGATAGTCATAAAGTACTTAGAGTTTTTTTAACCGTCTTCCACCGTCTGCCTCGAAGTTTCATCAGAATTATCGTATTTTTCGCGGCTATAGATACATCATATTTACTCCAACTTATAAACAGTAAAAGTTTCTCCGTAAAATAACTTGCATATTATTTAGTTCATACTCTGGATACTTAAGAGGAAAACATGTGCTCTCTTTGATTAAAATAACATAATTCTACCTTTCCATGCTACTCTTAACGCAATTTTACTTGAAATAACATGGTGTTAAATGCGAGACTGGATTATACATGGATAAAAATTATATTTATATAGCTTATATGTGCCATTTTCGCGAATATATGTTGATAAAAACCCATGGGTATTGAATTATAATTGAATATAGGCTCTAATATATCCTAGTTTTTGAGATATGAACAAATAGCTACAAGGACTGAAGTCAAAATATGTTAATTCAAATGAAATGGCTCTGTAATAGGCTCGTATGACCGGAAAATAGTGTTCATAAAAATTAAATCGTGGAATATTCTGCATATTTTGCACTTAATCTAGTTTCCAAATAGCTAAGGACTGTCATCAGTGAAAGTTATGATTTTCAAACAGTGAATGCGAAATGTTGGAATTCAGTATTTGTATTGACCCACACTGTTGCGGCTGAAACTCCTTAATATATGTTTACACCTCTTCATAGCTTTTGGTAAGTTTCACTTGATCAGCGTTGCCTTCCTTGTACGCAAGACAAATTTCCCTTTCCTTTCCTGTCATAGTATACTTTATGCGCCTTTGTACTTGCATTAGAGCTAGATAACGCAGACAATATAATACACCCGAGATTTAATCAACCCTTTAATCAGTGTTCGACCGCAGCCAGTACGGATCAGCCCCAGATTCAACTGTGTTCTATGCTTTAACTGCTAGATATAGCAAGTGGATGAAAAATACACTAATTTCTTGACACAAGAGACGACTAATAACATACAATCATGGTTTTCAGGAATAACCCTTTCTGAGGCAGTAATATTTTTAATTGCCGCAAGCACGGAAAAATCTACTACGCTCCACATCCCTAAAATTTCTTCATCCGGGAGAGTAAGCACGAGTATCTTTTTTATGGCCTCAAGGGTTTTGGCCATAGAGCAGTCACGGAGTGACAATATCGACGACATGTACACAAATTTATGGACGGATTCCCTTCTAAAATTTAAAAGCAACTGTTTGACGCCGCTGAATACAAATTGTGACTAATGATACTCCAACAGCTCTTCCTCTCGACCTGAGATAATTTATTCGTAGAAGCCGTAAAACTTTAAGCTCACGTAAAACTTCATGACTCTCTCTCTCTCTAATGGTCACTCTTCCCGCCCATCTAAGAGACTCTTAAGTTAGACTACTTTCATCACCACCGAAAACCCTACTAAAAGGCGTTCATTTCACAGAAATATTAATACTCAAAGAAGAGTCAGATACCCACAAGACTTAACAATTTGATATTCATTATCCACATGGGGCTAAAGAAAATAAACATCTTCCAAATGCAAGAGTAACGTTTTCGGTCACCAGTAAGTCATTATGCCTCCAAAAAATTCCCAGTACATTATCGCTGAAAAATATATGACCGTATGAAAAACCTTGGGCTTCGACGAAAATACGACATCAATGCTCAAGTCAAATTATGGATGTTTTGGTGTGGTGGCTAGAGTATTGGCCTCCCATTTCAAGGGCCCGGGGTCGAATACTGACAATGTTGGAGATTTTGCAGAGCAATGCCAATCCCTATCTAATAAATATTTACAGATAAATGTAAGTATAGTACTCCGTCCAATACTTGGCAGCTTGTTAAAAGAGGAGGTTATCTATAGCACCGGGTTTCTCTCCACACTTTCTCAATTAGCCACAATATTCCTTACCAACCAATCATTAATGGAGCAAACGACAAAATTCATTGGTCACCTCCTAAAATAACCAACCAATTCATCATAAAATAAATATGCCTTAAAAATATTTCCAGTGCAGTATTTCTGCACATCGATATGAATGTACGATTAACTTAGGGTTTCGTCGAAAATATGATACCACTTTACGAGACGCGCTTACGTCGCACAAAGGTATCGCATTTTCGTTACATACGTGACACGGATATCCGGGGAAGAGGTAATGGAAAATATTGCTTAGGTACTCTAAAAATAATGGATTCATCCACTATGCTGGCAAAATGTCACCCTTTCATTCCAGAAGAGACAGTGATCGCATAAAACTGATTGGTGTACTTCGATGAAATAATACTTGACGACGTGAGGAGAACTATGGCGAAAAAAAATTTTAGAATACGCAATCGCGTTAAAAATACGTCTTATTTTTGTCACGATAAATGTTAAATTCTCTGTAAAAATGTGTACCGCAAAAATTCAATCTTCAGATGCATTTACCGAATCCATTATTTACTCAGGTGTGTAACCGCAGTGTGGATCCATTCACCATCTCACGTAGTCATGGAATTTTGCGAGTCAATCATTGACGAAGCAAAATAATGACTTAAGCGTATTGCATTTGCAGTAAACAAGTACAACAAATAGCGCAATAACTCCATACCTGTGCGAGTACGCGAAGAGATTTTCACATACTCAGAGGTTGGGCAACACTACATTACTACATTAAAGTGTAATTTCAGAGTGCTTCAATAAACCACGTTAATGCGACACCAGTTCCCCCATTTTATAGTGCCCAAACTGACAGGTACCTATTTGAAATGATTTCACTGAATTGATTAGGATATTTGGAACCTGGACAAAAATCAAATTTTAAGCGCTCGAAAGTTGCGGCAGAGTTATACCACTCATAAATTCCGGTGAATGTAGTTCACGCAAATCACGTAGCAATATTTATTCCCGATACGAGATTTAATCCCGCGGCGCTCCATCTCGTTAAACTACCCAGATGGGTACGAAAACATACCAGATGGGGATCATCCACAGAATTTAGAGGCTAAACGTAAATATTTTCCCAAATGCAATAAAAAAAAACTTCAGCACACATGCACTACTCGAATAATAGCACTTAAGCATACTGCCTTAGAGTAGATATATTTAATTAAAATTTTTAAGCACACTTACCGGGAGTAAGACAGAGAAATGTAAGAACTTCATAATTGAATTTTAGTTGAATAAACGAGATAACATCGATCATATTACGCGATACCACCTTCACTCAAAATATACATTTTTATTTATCTTTACTGGAAGACTGGGGACTTGTTTTGCATTTTTCACAATGGCAAGAATTTCTTACCTCAATAGTGCACATTTTCAACACGAAAATCTTTAATTTTAGAAACTCGTCCGACATTATTTTCCTTTTGCGTTTGACCAGTTATGCACGATCTGAAATGTTAAATATTTTCGTGTTGAGGCGTCGAGGAATTTAATGAAAGATAATTAGATTTCAAACCTATGATTGAGCTACTCATGTTTGAGGTTTCAAAAATTTTACTCGAGCTCATCCAAAACGTATATAATGATTAATTAAAAAGATAATACCAGGAAGCCTATATTAAATCGGATTGTAATTTTAGTTTAAGAAAAGTCATGATGAAATTAACACGGGTAGGAAACCACGCTGTCGCAAGTTTATCAGCTGCATACTTCTACGGCGATGGCATGTGTCATCTTTTATCATAAATAAATATAAAATGGCTGTAACCATGTTGCTTTAAAGGGCGATAAAACACCGAAATGGTGTTTTTGATCTTAATTATCTAAATGCATAGAAGAGTATATAAAAATCCTAAACTATAAAACGAGTAAAACTTGTACGTATATATCCTATACTATTAAACGAGTAAATCTTGTATATATGTAAATTTTATTTCGAGATCGGCTCTAATTATTTTGATGAAAGTTACATTTTTAACATGTAAAAAGGCTACGCTACTACATTTTTGTTATACAGAGGTTTCTTTGCTTGCTTTGATTAATTGCTTACACTTCTGATATAAATTTAAAATGTTACTTTTAGAAAAATGAAAGAACAAATGCTTTAATTCTTGCATTCAATTTCCGTATACCCATCGCATTTTCCTAGAATTTTAGTTTTTAGCTCGAAAATCTGAAATGATTGCCCTACTTCAACAATAGAAAATTTTATTTACTTGGAAACCGCAGCATAGGCATGAAACGGAAATGAATGCCTTAGGTAATTAAAAAAAATTAAAAAATCTCTTTTACAGATGTGCTTTGAAATTTTAACTGGAATATATTTCAACCCAACCTCTCCATGTGCGGTTAATGGCTGCTACAGAGTAAATGGTATAGATCACGTAATTTTGAAAGTGTTTACGCGAGTCCACCAGGGGCTGTAGAATATTGATAAACCAAGTCAATATTCTATATGCTTACTTTATATTGTGTAAAAGATAAGGCAATGACTAAATAACCAAAGAACAGAAGAATCAGACTCACAAAAATATTAGCGGTTTCAAGACATGCGTGAACGAGTGGCTCAGAGGCGTACAAAAGAGTTTGATGATCATCATCATCAACGATAAGAAGACGAACGCCGGAGATATTCAATACGAAAACTAGCATTGCGGCTAAACCGAATAAGTTTCTACAAGGCAGCTACAACGGCTGATACTTCTTACCATAGTTTTCAACCTTTTAGTGTTGCTGTTATTCATTATGGAGTATTGCATTTTCCCGAGGAATGTATGTCAAATCGAATTAATTAAGATTCGTTTGGGGACTGCTGCTTGCATGGTAGGATAGATCTACCACATCAAGAATTTCCAAACGAGTAAGCGCGATCGTTTCTTCGACGTCATCCATTTTCTGATGACTTTTATGAAAGTATTCGAAACTTGAATTTATGTTTTGCAATGGCTTCATTCACCGTAGATGACGATCGAACAGCCAACGGTCAAGGAGTCTATAGTTACATTGCTAGTGGTCAAGTTTATCAAAAAATTAATGTAACAGCTAACCCTACTCAAAATGATGATGGAAAATTTGAACGGCCTCAAAATGGACAGATATACATTTGGATAATCGGGATGCTCTTAATGCACGCATAAACAATGCCATTAATCATGGTATCAGCGAGAATCTTATTAGTCTCTTGGAATATATTTTGAGATCTGAAAATCCGTTTGCTCTTGGATTCATGATAATGCGGTAAGTAGAAGAAGCTAATAGACGCGCTGCTGCAGAAGGAGCCGCCTTAAGTTAAGCTTATTTTTGCATTACCTGATGCCGTTGATCACAGATAGAATAACATCCCCCTTCAGAATGAAGTTTGTGCCATTATTACCCTCAACGCTGACCAAAGCTTTCCAGATAAAGAGTTAATTATTCGTAAACGTGGGAAATCTTTAGTTACCATGAACAATATTGACAGTCGTGTTGGGCCCTTTACTTATCCAGTATTTTTCCCAAATTTTGCTATTTTGGTTTCTTTGTATTAATATTCCTTTATGAACACCTTATACCATTCATCAAAATTGGACTAGATTTGAACTAGCTCAGTACCAATTAGCATATAGACCTAAACTTGCTAAATATTTTCCTTCAGACATCAACCTAAGAAATCCTGATCTCCGCCTTTTGAAGTTCAATGCTTTGCATTTCGGTGGTCGGCTTTTTCAGAAATATCTGGTTGATACTTATATAAGAGTGGAACATGACCGTATCCAATGGATTAAAGCAAATTGAAAAAAATATTTGCAGAAAACTGTACAAGAGCGATTCAATTTTTGAGTGAATTGGCTGAAAAAAAGAATGCTGTTGTTGGTGAAAGGATTATTTTGCCTTCTTCGTTTCCTCGATCTTCACTTTATACACTGAACATTTTGAAGAATCTATGGCCTTTGTCCGTCAACTTGGATCATCAGACTTATTTATCACAATGACGTGCAATCCTGAATGGCCCGAATTTGCGGAAGCAGCTCGTACAACTTTTGAAGATGGATCAACGTTGCAACAATTTGCCCAAGAGCATCTGGACTCAATAACTTTGACACACGAGAAACGTTGTATGGAAAGAATTATTGAATAATTTTAATCTCATAATCACAATAATCTGTCAATGAATATTGGAAATAACGATAACAATGTAAATATTTAATTTATTGATGATTTCAGAATTTCGTCAGAAGAAAATTTTTGTGTTAGTGGTGTTTTTGAGTTTGGTTTATACTACCTAATTGCGTCATCACTACTATATTTTAAAAAATAAATATCCGTAATATTTTATAAAATTTGTTTTATTAAAACCTTTAATCGCACTATATGAATGCCAAATATAATTAAAATAGACAATAAGTAGAAAAATAGGAGCATACAAGTTCTTTGTACACCAAATAAACATCGAGAAACTCTCGGTAACCAGGTACTCAAAATCTAATGCTAGAAAAATAAAAGCAAAACTTTTTCGCGTAATTTTGTCCAAAATTCTCACAGCCTTAAATACATTTTATTGTATTTTAAAGTAGAGTCTAGATTTATTGGGCTCACCATATCTTCTAGTCCTTGGGTTGAATGAAAATAGACCTTTTTCGGTAAAATAAGCCTTGAAGTCCCTATTGATTCCCACGATTTTCATGAATTGGCACAGAAATCTTTTCTGGGCTCAAACTCGGGTCTATTTAAGAATTTGTCCGAAAATAAGACCCAGCCCAATATATTTCTCCATCCTAAAATCCTCAAGATGCGATATTCCATCAAAATCGTTGGAGCCATTTTCGAGATAAATTTTACAAGCATACAATTAATATTCGTTCATGAGTATACTAGTTGAAAAGTCTGCTGAAACAGGCTAAAATATTGGTGAAGTAGCCAACAAATTCTGAATAAAGTAAAAATTTAATAGAATTTATTACGTTTTTTATATTTTAATTGAAAACAATATATATAAAAATGGAAAACAATATATTATATCTAAATGTCAGGTATTTATTTGTACATAACATCTTTGTTGAAGCAGGCGGAGCTGTTACGAAGCAGTTTCCCTTGTGTGTATTTTGAAAAATGCATACGCCCATATGCATATTTCAGTTAGAGAAGAACGTATATGGGAGCTCGTTTGCGATCTATTGGCACATTCAAGTTTTAACCAAGAATTATTGGCACATTCAAAATCACTACGCCTAGCAACTGAATCATGCGTCCATACGCGTAGCCTTTTCTATAGTAGATGATTAGTGAATTAAGCTTCAACTGGGGTCTCTTGACACACGGAAGTTCTATTACATGTGGTTTCTGCTCTCAAAAATTTCAAGTTGAAACATGTTGCAATACGCTTGCAACTAACGACTATAGAAGGTGAACATTTGTCCATCAATGTTTAGAGTAGTACATAAGGCGACCGATAATATTAGATATTAAAACAACTTCGTTAATAACGTAACGCATTTGGAAAATCGGCATCATGAATTTCTCGTACCTAAAACCCTCACAATATGATGTCCCATCAAAATCTTTAATGCAGTTTTCGTTCACTACTCGTTTAGGAGGATAATATACATCAAATCATTGGCAATATAAACGATAAATTGACGCCGCTCACAAAACGCAGGCTATCCAAGCCACGATGTGTTATTTCCTCAAACGGCCAGCGGTGGCAAACACACCACCATACTTTAACCCTAAACAGGCCCATCGGATCTCTTGAGAGATAATGCAATTCAGCTCCCGGACTCATCTCCGGGGTAACCACGGAGCCGTTCACCCCACCGGCCGGCCGTCCCACGCCCTCCTCAATGATCGAGGGCGAGGAGGTAGAGAAAAAAAGCAAGAAGGAGAGAATAAGAGGGAGAGTTGGAAAACAGCATTCCGCCCACGTATTCCGCCACTAAACATATATCTTGGGGAAACAGTCCGAGATAAGTAAAGGAGTGCACGGGCCCACTCAAGAGGGCAAAGGACTCCTCCCTCCCTCGCTGCGTCTTCTTTCACTGGGAAAAAAGAAGAGCAGATGTTTTTTTCCGCAAAAGAATACTTCTCCTAGTTTTATCTCGTTTATTATACATGTATATTTTTTTCCCTCAAAGTTGACCCTGCGGCCCCAATTACCATTTGTTGAACTCCTCGCGACCTCATACTAGAGAGAGAGGAGTCCCACGTCCTTTGTTCCCTGAAGCACTTCTAAGGCGAATTCTAGCAAAGACCTTAGCCGTTGCGAGGCCGCTTCCAAAGTGGCGTGTGCTACGGTGAAAGTGCTTTCACTCGATAGGATAGGAGGCAGAAAATGGACAGATGCGACAAACAAGATAAAGACCTGTCGCCTCACCTTCGTCAATCTCCTCCCATCCCGCTTCCTCACCTATTTCGATCGCTCCAGCAGGTCAATATCAACCGACGACGGTTAAAATACAGTCCACGAGCTATCTATCTCTTTTATGGTCAATCAATCAGGGCACTCAGATTCAAATTTGAATTACAACAGCCAAACATTTTGCCCAGCTAAGGAACCAGCTACTCTCCATCTATAGTGCCTATTAGGCCAATCAATAGAGACTTTTCGCGACGATAAATACTACCCGCGGACCAACTGCGCCGTCTTAAAAGGAAATCCTTAGATGAAATCGTGTATGATTTAAACTCTCGAACATTGTTTATGAATTATTTAAACAATAAAAACAGTGAAAAATTGGGCAAAACCACGTTTTTATGTTTTACTCGATGTGGCTAAAGACAATTTAAAAGTTAAGCATTTTTTAAAAACGTAAGTTGTCTTTTTATCGCAAAAGAAACCCTAATATTGACCTTAATTTACGACGTAAAGCTCTCAACTCTGAAATCGGGTCCCTCTTTGCCAAAAGGAGTAAGTTAGAATTACAAGCGTACAACCTACACCTGAAACTAACCAAGAATTTAGCTGAAAAGGACTTCCAGGAGTGGTTAGAAGCCGACAGAAGGATCTTTGCTGTGGTTTTGAAGAAACGTGAGGACAAGGCCCGCTGTATCAACCGCAAATTGTCCAAACTAATCGGTGAGTCAAATCAATCCGTTATTTGTGACCATGACCATAGTAACGTCCGCAATCTTTCCAGTGAGGATATCACCACTGAAGAATTAAGATTGCTTAATCATGGCTTAAATTTCAGTATTCAACCAAAATCAATCCCTATCGAGGATATTGTTGCCCACGTAGAAGGTTCTATAAGACCTTTTGACAATGCCACCAAAGATTTTATCAGGAAAGCTTGTGAAAAGCAAATTGTAAATAATCTCAGGTTACCATCAAAAAACAGTGTATCCAATCTTAACAAAGTGTTACGGTCTCTAAAATCTAGGAATTGCTTCTATATGAAAGCCGACAAAGGCAACCTATGTGTTATCATGGACAAAGAGGATTATTACACTAAAGTAAGTTCCTTGTTATCATCCGGACCATACATTAAGATCCTAAAAAATCCTCTCAACAAGTTGGTCACTCAATTTAAGAATGTCCTTAACGATTGTCATAACCTTATCGATAAAAAAACAAAATTCAAAATTTCTGTGTCCAACCCGGTGTTACCGAGATTGTATTGTCTCCCAAAAGTTCATAAAGATGGTTGCCCTATGAGACCAATAGTTTCTGGGATAGATTCTCCAACTTATCTCTTGTCAAAATGGCTTGTTAACCAATTCTCAGAATTAAATTTTCAAAGCCCCCATTCACTTAAGAACAACTTGGATTTCGTAAACAAAGTCAAAGACTATATGTTTTCGGAGGGAGAAATTATGGTATCATTTGATGTTACAAATCTATTCCCAAGCGTGCCAATAGATATAGCCATAAATTCATTAAAGAATTGGTTGATCTCCTTGAATTTAGACGATTACAAAATAGACGAATACATTAGACTCACTAATTTAGTCATGAACCAAAATTTCTTTGTTTTCCAAGGTATTTATTATAAGCAAGAGTTCGGCACAGCTATGGGTAACTCCCTATCCCCTCTTCTAGCTAATATGTTCATGACCCATTTTGAGAATACCTTCAAAAGTACGTTTAACTATTTCCCGAAAGTTTATCTAAGATATGTTGATGACATTTTTGCTATCTTTGATACTAAAAAGTATGATTTAAAACAATTCGTGAGTGATCTAAATAGTTTATTTCCTTCCATTAAATTCACGTACGAAACAGAAAACAACAACCAACTCCCTTTTCTAGATCTCTTGTTGACCAGAAACAGTAAAAAAACTCGAATTTGATATTTACCGTAAACCCACACATACCAATAATTACATTCATTCTGATTCTTTCGTTCACAACAGCACTAAGCTCGCTTCTTTTCATGCTCTTGTCAATCGCTTGCTTAACATCCCACTAGGAAAGAGAATTACCTGAAAGAGCTTAATAACATAAAGCGCATTGCAAGATTAAATGGCTATAAAGATTCTGTAATCGACAACATTGTTAAAAAACATAAGTTTAAGAGACTAATACAAAATTCCACTACACTAAGAAAAGATGAAACTACTCGCTACATTAAACTGCCTTACCACCCGAAAGTCACCAAAGGTTTGGAAAAGATATTTAAGACAGTGAACACCAAAATATCTTTCAGTAATAATTATAAACTAAAAAACATATTAGGGAACACCAAAGAAAAAATAGATAATATAAATAAGTCCGGTATATATAAAATATCTTGCTCCCCATGCGACCTGGCATACGTAGGGCAAACTCGTAGAAACATTAAAACCAGATTTAAAGAACACATGGCCCATTACAGATTCAACCGACCGGAAAAATCCAGCATGGCACAACATTTAATCGACACAGAACACGAAACATCAGAACTAAACCTTCAACTCATCAAACAAACAGATAATCATTTACTTGACGCCTATGAAAGCTTATATATATACAAACTTAAAAAAAACCTTCTTAACAGCGACAAAGGCCCGATTTCTTTCTCTCCATTATTTTCTATTATAGAATAAGAAGTTCTCCATTTTCACCGTTTTTGCAATTTTCTAGGCACTCTCTGACCACAATTGTCATTTAGTTTTAAATTTTAAAAAAATTTTTCATCAGTTGCAATCCCCACGCTTCACTTCAACGGTCAGTTTGTTTTGTTTCCCCTTCCCCCCCCTCTTGACTCACTACAACGGTCATTAGCTTCCACCCCCCCTTCCCGCCAACGGTCAACATGACTCCCACCCCCTTCCCTACTTCAACGGTTACGTTCCTTCACTACCACATCTATTGGCCATTGGCTCCCTTTCTCCCACCCCTCCTCGCCTCCCCCACTCTCCATTTCACCCACATTCCCACTGCTCACCAATGACCTTTTAGCCGTTACCAATTTACCCCCCCCCCCCCGCTTCCTAACCCTTTTGTCCCTTCCCTATTTATTCTAGGATTGTCCTCCTCTTCATTCACTTTCAACCTCGTGTTGCTAGTGTTTTTCCCTTCAGCTCGCTGAAGAGGACCACTTTGTGGTCGAAATACGCGTATACGAATTTCACCCTCGTTCCCTGTTTGTTGTTTTTCTATTTGACAACGCTCTTTTTGAGCTGTTCTCCCAGAAATCTGGGGCCCTGCTGTGTGTGTGAGTGAGTGTTTTGTGTGATTGCGTGTGTGGTTGTGTTAATAACTTGGCAGCCTTAGTAGAGTCACTACAGCTCTCCGAAGGATCCCAGGTTATAACCCAGGAATCCTTAGCTAGGTCTCATTAGCCTACAAAGGATTCCAATTGGGTTGTGTGTGTGTGTCTGTGGTAGTCCCTGGCGAGGAAATTATTTTCCCGTAAACTACCACAGGAGGGTATTCTGGTGGAGAGGCTGTGGTTGGTCCCTGTTGTGGAACCTCATTCCCGCAAACCAACACAGTAAGTATTTAAATTTTTTTGACGAGTGGTGCATATATTTTACGGCCATTGGAGAAATATTTTATCTGTTTAATCTATAGAGGCCGTAGAGCTCATCTAACTTGATTTACATTTTTTTTTGTTTTTGCCATTTTTCTCGGGAACAAATGGACCAATAAAGCTCTTTAAAGGCTATTTTTAAGATGCTTTTTAAAGCCTACAATATTTTACTAAACATTTTCCAGTAGCTAAATACTTTTCACTATAGAAGCGAAAAAAACAAAAAAAAACGTGGCTTTGCCCAATTTTTCCGCTTTTATTGTTTAAACAATTTATAAGCAATGCTTTTTCTCATGAGTTAAATTATTTACATTTTCATCTAATGATTACCCTTTAAAACCTGGCGTAGTTGGTTTGCAGGTAGTAATCCTTTTTTTTAGTGGCCGAATTGCAACAGGAATACTTCAATCTGAATCGCCACCTGAATGAGAGTTGAAACGTCCGCATATGAAGGAGCCAAACGCTATGAAACCTGGTAGTAAAACTAAGAACATTTGATCAATTTTTCAAATAGTTTTAGGTACTAACTGAGGGAAAGGTAAATTAAGTCGTATTTAGGACCCAGAATGACAAATTTTCCAGCGCTTAACTTGGTCAGATAAACATGCGATAAAAATTGCTAATCCTTCAGTAGAACCAAAGGTTTTTCCCTATTTAGTGGATCAAAAATCTGGTCACCTTAGTCATACAGCTTAATATAAAGCTCGGGGCTGGAAGCAACATATTAAAAAAGCATGGAACTCTGAGAAAAGAAATCGGTTTTTTCTCTACCATATAAAATTGAACTATCAGACCAGTTTCAGGCCTCACTCTAGGGAAATGCTTCAAAACAAATTATGAAAAGAAACAGTGCCAATCAAAATTTTAGTTTACAAAAATGGCTCAGGTGCTCATTACATATTATGACTACGCTCAGCATCTAAACCATGGTCATGCAATAAATAAAATTTTGCATGGAACTTCAGGGGTTATTTTCATAATGTCTTTGAAATAAAGATTTATTAGGCCTAGACAGTACAGAAACCACTGTGCTAGTTTAATTTTTTTCACTATTATATTCGCCATTTTCACATTTTTTATGCCAGTCATTCCAAAAATGCACAATATTTTGCAATATTCCGGGACGGCTTATACCTAATAGGATTTCGTCTCTTTTAGTGATTCTTGTCTGAAATTAGTCTCTCTTCAATGATTCCATGGCACTCAAAAGGAAACCTGCACTCATTCACCGAGCCTTAAGGAAAAGCTCCCACGTTCAATAGATGAGGGATTACATGAATTAGAGAGCTCGAGCGGAAAATTGTATAGCGGTTTGACAGAAAGATCTATGGTATGCAAAAAACGTGAGTATCATACGACGATGAAAAATAAGCGATTTCGTTGATCGCACATTATCCGTCACCGAGCACGTATGACCTAAACCAGACCCCGCGGTGGATTTTGAAAAATGTTAGTCATGAAGACAGAGTAGATATTATCCCAGAAACACCCGGGAAGCTATATAAATAGAGAAACTTGACTAAAATGAATAAAGAAACTATATTTTCACTCCCGCTAAGTCTAGCGGCAACGGCAGCCATTCAGAACCAAGCCGAATCTACTAATATTCCGTCATTCATATACCAGATAAACGAAAAATGTACACCCCCAGTTCCGAAGTAAAGGCCTCAGAAAACTGGCTATGAACTATCAGAAAAATGGCTATGAACCCTGATGTGCATCGGCCGATCGACGCAAGACTACAATGATCAAATTCATGAGACGCAAATTAACTCCTGACATACTGAAATAATTGCTAAAAATTATTTAGATTCGCTGTGTGATCAACGAGAAAGTTGGTACCGACGTATTAAACGTGAACGTATTAAACGACGTATTAAACGACGTATTAAAGAGATCACCTAATACTAAGCTCTCAGCTCTTCGTTCATCAAAGAACGAGCACCAGTGAAAGAGCGAGGGCAGCAGATGTGAAGAACCAATCTTTTCATAGAAAAGGAATAAGGTGCTGGTTTATCTGAGTTCAAGGGCACGTGGAAATTGCATGAAATGTGAATACTGACACTAATTAAGAGACTGATCCAGGCCAAGCTTGGTGGAACAAAGTCATTTTAATAATGACGATAGCTGTATCTTAATCTTATATGTATTTTACTCATACTCATAATTTATTATGGACCATAGTATAAAAAACAATTGACATTTTCAAGGCACAGTGAAGGTGGAGAAGCGAGTATGTATTTAAAATAACTTTTTCTTCTTTTAGATAATATTTAAATTTTGAACTCATCCAAAGGGTCTCCGGCGAATGAACATTTTTATATTGTCAATGCCCTTCTGACGTCAATCATTCTCCCGACGAAAAGGAGGAAAAGATTGACGTCTGCCGCTAAGATCACTCCCGAATTCCTTACCTTGTGCCCTCACCATCACCGTAACCTCCTTTCCCCCATCCTATTTGACCAAGGTATACATTTGTAATTCTACACCTAATTTGTACCTTGAAAATTTTAAGCATTTGCTGAAACTATGGACAAGAATAAATTATGAGTGTGGATAGGTACTGAGCTATCGTTTTTATCAAAAGAAATCACCGAGTGACTTTGAGCAGACATTAACGCTGGCATCCAACGAGGGCGTACACGTACAGGCTATTTTACGCAGCTTAATCACGGAGCAGAGGAGGAAATCTTGGACCAACGCAACAAGTAATAACTTACGCAACATAAAATCGGTGAACTCTGTGTGGCCGTCTTCCGTCACTTATATTTGGAGAGAGGAAACCGTCATGGTTCGCTGGTTATTTGAAGAGATGACCGACAGATAAATTAATCACATGCGCCATTAAGGATAGCTGGGTAGGTAGGAAAGAAAAATATTATACGGATGATGGAGCAACTGTGGAGGGAAACTCAGCGTCAGCTTTGTCCTTCTATTAGCGAAAGGTACCAAGGGATCAACGGGTTAACATCCCACTCGACGGAAGGAGTGTTGTACTAGAAATGCTTTCCACAAAGCTCCCGGGTAGGGATCGCCATTCCACTGAAAACTTTCCGCCACTTCTGGGTTTTGAACCAAGACACTCGGGATAGGAGGCTAGTACTGCATCCACTATACTCACGCGATCCCCTCTAAGTCGTCATAGACAATGCCCACTCATCCCTCTACGGCAGGGGTTCTAAAAAATTGGGGAATTCCCCCTGGGTAATATTCAGGGGGATATTGAAGGGGGAATTGGGACCACTGTTCAGCAAATCGTTATGTTCAGTAGATTATATAAAATCTGATAATGAGTAGTTTCTTTAATTAATACTGTGACATTCAATACATTTCATTGAAAACCACAGAATCAAATCAATTCTAATGAAATTCTGCGCAATGGCAAAAGGTTAAAATTGAGTAACAAAGATTTAAAACAACTGCTCTACACATAGTAGCAGCCGCCACTGTTATGAAAGCGACTCTCCTCCCAACGTGACACAATACCAGAGGAAAGGATTCAAATATTGGGACAAGCGCAACTCGATAGGAATAAGGATAAACCTAGAAATAATTACATGGGAGCGATCACAGTCACCTCAGCCAATTCACACCAATCCACCAAAAAATAATTATGGTTTTACATTTATTTAGATGATACTGACTCACCTGAATAATTTATACACTTAATCAAGTCAAATTTCATGGATATTTACTAATACATTACAATTAACTTCATAAAGAAACGGGTGGCAAGTAAAGCCATATCATCCGTAAACAAAACCTACAAATATAAACTTAATCGACTACGACCTAATGTATGGAATTCTCACAATAAATATGGCGCAGAGAACCTTTTTTGGGCTATCTGCGGCATCCTACAAAATTCTGGCATCCAGAAAAAATTGCCGTGAGGGTTAAATGTGGAAAATGTCAGAGGCCTCATCCGAATCATTAAGCCTGAGACGCAGCAGTCCTAGCCCGAATGGTTTATCCGCTGAGCAACCTTGAATCACTTTTCAAAAGACATTTCATCGTTATTACTAACTGCATCGTAAACCTATATCTTTTTCAAAACTCTCATTTTAATGTTACAGATTCATTTTACTGATTCAAATTATTTCAAATAAGTATTTTGAAATAACTAGCAAAAAATTAAAATATCCGATATGAGCAACACATTTAATCCTCCATCAAAGTGATTTTTCTATTTGCGTTCCGTTATTTGGAAAAGGAGGCTAAAAAAAATACTCACTGCCTTTTACGAGATGTTCAATTGATTTTATTTTGTTGTAACCACCCACCAGCTTCATCTAAATTCACAAGCGCTGTTCTGACGAAAATAAAGGCTTATACTTGGTATTACTAATAAGTTGGGGACTGCAAACTGTGCATTTTGGTAGAAATATCGTATTCAAATTGTTAACACAAAATAAATACTTCCCCCATGCAACGTGAAGCAAGAGTAAAATGACTTTCTACAGTGCCAGTTAGACACAAACTTAAGACTATCACAATCATGCAAATATTTATTCATCATCAACACATCACATATACTATAAGTATTTGATTTAAATAAGTAAAATGCTTCCATAATTTCATCAGGATTTTCTCAGCACATTAAATGCTAATTTTATGATAAATTTATCTAAATGAATGAGGTTTACAGTAAATGAGTTTCCATGACTGGAAACATTCGGATGCACCGCGATAGGTTCAACGTCAACTTATTTCTCATGCCAAAGACCAGTCAATGCAAATAAACTGATCTGTGAATGATTGTAACGTTTGTCATTTAACTTTTATGTGTTCATAGCAATTTCCTAAATATTCCGCATTTGTGTTAAGCTTAGAAACAATATAACTATACAAACAGTATTCTTAGTAGCCATAATTTTTCAGCCATTCCGAGAGAAAATTTCCCCCTGCAATTGCAACAATTCTCCAGTTGTAACACAATTCCATTTTGTTTTTATCCAAAAAAGTACCTTTAAATTGCTAAGTGTCCACAAAATATTTCAATGCCCTGAGAGATACGCAAGCGGAAAGTATATTTTTTCCTCTCCTTTTCATGATGAATAAATATCAAGCGCGATGATATTAAAATTCTTGCTGATAAAAAAATATAAAATAATAAAATAAAGGTTCGTATGCTAACGCAAAAATCACAATGGCTTCATTTGAATACAATCCCAATAAATTCTCTCCGCCTAAGGTCTCACGTCTCACGGGTTTAGAGCGGAATAGAAAAAGAAAGGCGAGATGAAAATTACGCGAGTGAATAATAGATGGTGGATATACGAATAAATAAGGTCTGGATATAAGGGTCAGATACAATCAAACAAATAAAAACCCCACAAATATATGTCAAAAAACATATGATCCGAAAAATACAAAACATACCGAAATGAAATTAAAGCAATGAGTGGCCTGCTTCCCTTACCTAGAGAGCTTTGCATTTGCAGTCACAGGTCATTGTCCAGCACTTACCCTTCTCATTTTTGTCTAATAGTGAAAAATCGATATTCGGCTATTCAACGTCTTGGACCACGGCACAAGCAGTCTAACAAGGAGATACAATGGGCCTTGCCATATACATGTCCCAGGCGGGATTCGAATATACTGGTACCAGTTTAGTCAGCGGTACCATCTTCCACAACATTAGCCTTCCATGGATTAAGCTCTAAATGCCCTCTGGAGAGATGCGTTTCTTAAAACTTTAAGTTCATTGTTTTTTGTTAGCCCACAACCCGAAAACAGCCTCTTACGCCTATTATTCTGGCGGTTTACATGTAAGCGCTTGTTTCAAATGTCAGATGTGAAGTCCTAATAGGATGATTTCAGATTTTTAGCAAATAAATAAATGTTTAAAAGGGTGAGGACTTAGCATCACCACCCCATGGGTTAAAAAATCTATTATGGTAATTTGCATAAAATTTATGGACAATGCTATAACACAATGATATCAGAACAGAATTTGAACTACTAAATGCAAGCAAATACGAGACTATTCCTGGTCTAGCAAGAAGGAACGTCGATCAATCGATGTATTCATCATTTTGAAATATCTGCTACACCTCACTTTAAAGCATCGATGAACGGACTTCAGACTGAACCATTTGCGGATTAAAAGTTACAAAACATTTACATATTTACATGATCAAATAAGGGTATCGAGAAATTTACAGAAGACAGCTCTTTAATACTCAAAAAATCCATTCACTTTCACAGGGCAAAATAATCGTCTTCTTCCCGGCTTCCAAGAGTGATAGACGCCCAGTCATATTATCATCAACACCAAGTCACTCCCCGACTCATAATCTCATATATCTCTACCACTCCACCCCTCATTCTCCTTAGCGTCAGAATGAGAAATCCCTTCAAATAATATTATGAGTAAAAATAGCAAATATGGAAAAAATTGAGCGAAACTTAGGCACGCTCTATGGAAAAATTACACGCTCCACTTTTAAAACGAACGGGAATTATTTGTTCCCGGCATAACTTTCCGAAAAAAAATATTAAAGGGAACTTGACATTAATGGCCACAAATTCACGAACGAGGAAGGCTTAAGCTTCACATCTAATAATATTAGAACATGTCAAAATGGAAGCTTTCCACGAGGGAAATATTAAGTTCTTCTCTGAGGACCTTCTCACAAATGAACGTGTCTATTGTTTTAACGATTCTGCAATGAAAAAGATTTCTATTGGTATTTGAAGATGAAAATTCCAGCAAAAATCTTTGAAAGAGCAGTTGCATTTATAAACGCGAAAAATGCATATTCTGCTTGATTTGGAATGTATTCCCCGCTCCCCTCTTTCCCCGCTATTTTCCCGGCAACATACCTCCTTTACTCCAACCCGATATCTCACATTTTAGGAAGGTAGCTTGAGCGAGATTTTTCCCTAGTCATAAAAGAGGCCATATTCGAATTTTATTTTTGAATTAAAACACCTTTAAGAAGTATGACGTAAATATTGTAGCATTAATGGCGCAAATATTTTGTTTTAAAAAGGTGAAATTTACAGTAATTAACCAAATATACATGTATAAGGTGTTAACTTAACTAATTCTTTACACGTCGTACGCCAAAAAATGTCTTAACAACCGAGGATATTTTGGCGATTCTGTAAAAATGACTGCGTTGGATAATTGATTTTTTTTAATATTTGAGAAAGCATAAAAAATACGCACTGTTAAATTACTGACGAGATCTATATGTACAAAATTCCTCATTTTAAATGAAGTCTCTCTGGAGCACTATTTCCCATGGAATATGGTTGGTATTTTTGAAAATATCTCGAAAAGCATAATAATTATAACTAAGATATTTTTTGCTCTCATTGGAAAGATGAGGGTCCAAATTCATCGAATTTTATTCGAAGTGATATCTCGCTCAAACTACCCTGAGGGAAGAGGAAAACCTAGGGATATATGAAGGTCACAGGATTGGTGAAGATTCGGGAGTTCGTGGAAGCAGTCACTACTTAACGATGATTAAGCAGCCACTACTTAACGATGACTTACGCCAATTAACTGAAAATTCAAGCACGCCACTTCTTGAATGCGGTATTGACTAAGGACTTATCTGATCTTAGAACTCAGTAGACTTATTTGATCTCACCAGTTCGGATCGTATTCCCCAACCAACTCAACTTGTGGCTATCTTCCCAACGAGCGCCATGTAAGATACTGCGTTAATAAAAGTCTAGACCTCCAATATCTTTCCTCCCTACTCTTTCAAATTAAATTATAACAAAGGGAGGGCAGTATTTGGAGCATATCCACTGAACAAACTTAAAGCTAAAAATAGAAATAGGAAAGATTATAGCATCTGGAGGCCGAAAAATTAGAATCCGATCTTTGATCGGATTCTAATTTTTCTTCAGGCAGATTGATGAAGGAATCACACGAGCTGAGCAAATTCGTTTTTGGAATGTCGTTGAGAACATGTCGAAATGTTACCAATCACTAAATCCGGCTACAACATAGGCTATACTTTCCGATCCTTTCCCGTTAACTAACGAACAACTACAACTGTTGCCATGACGATAATTTTGAAAAGGGTGAAAAAACACCAAAATATTATGATTTTGTTTGATCAAAATTTCATGAATTAATAGACGAGAAAGTCCGATTTTAACGCCATAAATAATATTTAAACTTTTTTCGTGCAATTTATTCCAGGTTTCACTGCCTTCATTATCTAGTTTCACAGTTGTAAAATAAATTGCTCGACCTTGAAGATTGCTTTGGTTCCCATGCTTTTCTTGATTAAGCCCGGACATCTTTTCTAGATTCAAACTCGGTCCCTTAACAATTTTTCCCGAAGGTCAGATCTAACTAGATGCATTTCTCATGCGTAAAACTCTCAAGATATGTCGTCTCATCAAAACCGTTTAGGCCGTTTTCGATATAAATTTTACATACATATAATTATTTCTCGTTTAACTGTACAAGAAAAATTTTAAAGGAGATGCGGAAAGCTCTTTTCAGAGAGAGGTAGAGATAATATAAATGACACTAGACTAAGTTAACATACACAAAATGTACAAACAATAATGTCCGCAGAGTCATGGGTAATATTCAACGTTAAATATGTTTTCCTTGGCGCGACTCTCGCTCAAATCAATAACTTGTAGTTTTTCACTCCCCCCCTCCTTCCAATAATATTCCCCATCAAAGAAGATGAAATTCGCCATGAAAAAGAACATTTTACTTGATCGGGATTCGAACCCGAATCTCCATATAACCGGTCATATATGTTAGCCAGTTACACCAACAAGCCTAACGCCAACGTTAGGTGGTGGTGTAACTGCTGACACATTTGACCAGCGATTGGGGGAAACGGGTTCAAGTCAAATGATTTTTTCATGGCGAATTTCACCCTCTTTGGTGTATATCTTTGAACCCGTGCGCATGACTGCGCACCACATCATTTGTGTAATCGCAATGATCGGAAAAACCCTAAATTTCCCCATATAATACATGCCTCGATAGGATACGGGCACACAAAAGCTCACTCAGAATTAATACACAGGGGCTCGGTGGAGACACATTTAAGTAGTACCAGGCATTTACGCATGCAGCCTTTTACGTGAAACTGTCGCAATAATAAATTAATTTAGAAGATTTTCCTTAATGTTATCAATTATGAAATGAATACGATTAAATAAGCAGCTTGAGCTATTGAAGATCGAAAACATTATTTTCCATGACTTTGACAAACTGGAACTCATCGCACAAAATGATGCATTCAGTAATGCACAATTCATCTCAATATGACAAAGCGTTGCATCAATTCACAGGAAAAAATCGACCTAAGAGGAGAGCACGAAGTATAGGCAAGTAGGTACGACATATTTAGGTTAGACAGAAGCGACTCAATGGTTGGACAGTAGATACTCAAATATGTAAATGTAGAATACTGGAAATTTTATTTTTCCTAAATTTTTTAATCACTATAGCGGCGATTGCCGGAATATGTGTACATTTCAAAACAGTTTACAACTTATATGTTGATTACCCTTAACATTCCACCATAGAAGTCAGCTCTACATGAACATTTACACATGGCGATTTTTACAGCGTTTGTTTTCAACTGAGCACACAGTACCTTAAATAAATCTTAACAAAAAATAACCATAATGGTGACTAAATGCTTTTGATAACAACGGAGACAAATTATCCTTATAAAGACGGTCGATCAGCTTACGAAATCCAAAATAAACAGAGGTAATCATTTCGCAGTAAGCGGAAAACACTTGGTTATAAGCCTTGCTTGCTGGTAAAATGAAGTTGCTTTATCAATACGCATGAGAGTTTAAATTTTTACAATTACGCATTTTTCATTACTTTGGTATTCCGTACAATACCTCGTTTTCTTTTTAATCAGTCCATCTAAACATGAAAATGCACATAAACTAGCGAAATTATTGTAAGATGGAATATATGTTTGACCAATAATTAAGGAAAAGTCTATCATTGGTTCTGCTCATCATGCATGCTCTCTTTCATCATAATTATTTAATCAATTCGGCACCAGTCTATTAAAAAAATTGGAATCATGTACCACAAAATGGAATTATTTTCCAGTTTTATTCTACCTTTCTTTTAGCTATCACAGAAATCGTTAACAAATATTACACCACATAGTATTAATTTTAAAAATTAATTCAATGGTCTTCCTAACGATAAACACCCTAAGATTTACGCATCAACTGCGTAAACCACTAAATGGGGTAAAAGCAATTCGGAGACACCGGAAAGAACTATGAAAAACTAATACACGCTCAAGGGGTTAATTTTATAACCCAAATTTTTTCATGTTTCTTCTGATAATCACAGAATTGTTAACTTTTCATAGCATTTGAATTATTGTAAAAACTTAATGAATGTTTTTCCTAACTATAACACACTAACACAAACACAGCAACTGCGTAAAGCACTAAATACGGGTAAAAGCAATACGGAGACACCGAAAAGAACTATGAAAAACTAGGACACATTCAAGGGAACTCTTTAGGTCGCCACTCACCCGGCCATAGTGTCCTTCTGTATGGATCCCGCACTCTTTCTAACCCACAAACAACCATGGTGACGTCATCCCCCAACCCTTGGACGCCAGAAGTCTGCGTTAAGGAACATTCACCCCGTCTGCTGCATCCATTCCCCCGGGCAAGTGATAATCATATATTTCCATTACTAAAAAAAAAAGAAATTGCTTTGTTTCGGGTGATGGCAACCTTAAACATAAAATACTTTCGTGATAAAACAATTCGGGGCAAAAAGCCTTTTTACAAAAGTTTTAGTCTAGTTAAATGGATGCTGGATGTAGCTTATGGAAGCAGGCGATGCTTCGTGGAATTTTGCAACGTCAATCATGATGAATAGAAATCACTTTGTGCGATTCCACTTGGGAGTGTCTATTTCTCCGATCGATTCCAACGCCTATAGCATATTCCCAACCAAGTTTGGCAATTCTGGTTTCCACCAATATTACCAAATGTTACATGCATGATTTATAAAGGCAATAAAATACTATCCTTAGAATTTGTTATGTTTAATCCTTGAATCCAATGAAGATGCTATACCTTATATTTTTAATGATAGCAATGGTTTTGATAGCTCGAATAATTATTTTTTTATCAGTTAAGGACGAAAGTAAGACGTGTGCGCTGACTATGGATTTATTCGTTGCAGGTAAATTTAAATGCTTAACACCGGGAAACCTTGAATGGCAAGATGCTACCGATTTTTTTAAATAGCCACCGTCAATACTAATAAATCCGAAGATTGTTTTCTGCAATTATCCACTCCATTCAGTTTATTCCCTCAATTGCTTCATTACATCCCATTTTACTTGCCTGATTTTTTTTCATCATTGGTCTTCTTTGTTAATTCTTCCCACTCATTTCTCCAACCATTACAATTTTAAAGACATCCCAGAGTGTGTCCAAAAAGTTTGTTTTTTCCTCTTCTCATGGTAATTTTTCAAGTTTATTATAAAACTTTAAAAAATTCTAAAGGCATATAAAAAGGCTCAGTATCGAATTAAAATTTTATCAAAAAAAGTTTTAATCCATCGGCATATTAGAAGTAAGTCCTACATTAGTAATGAATTTGAAGTAAATAAAAATATTTTTCATTTTGATGAACTATACTTGAAATAAGGAATTCAACAACAACACTTAAACACGATGAATAGAAATCACTTTGTGCCACTCCGCTTAGGTTGTTTATTTCAACGATCGATTTCAACGTCTATTGCGTCATTTTCAAGGAAACATTGATACCGGTGAAATCGCTCACGCGGATAACCTGCTTCCAGCAGAGAAATGTATATCCACTGGGTCCGCCTACATTTCATTAGGTGCGTATATTGTTGACGCCGGCAGCTAGTAAGCAGGTATCCTGCTTTCTTTGAGCTCGAGCCTCGACTCTAGTCCCCAAGTGACTGCGTTTGGCCGTGAACAGGTCTAGACTCGTGCAAGCCGTGCCTATTTGACGTCGTCTTTGATGTGACGAAGAAATATCTCCTTTCAGGAACATGGCGTGACATATCCCCATATTGAGCCCTTGATACGCGACGTAGCATCAAGTAGCGTCCACATTGCGGTGATACGACACCGGCTACGTTAGCAACGTTGCGTTGGCCTTGACATTAGATGCCGACGTACATAATCTTTTTTTCGTGCCTAAAACAAATTAGCCAGCGATGGACACCTTGGCGGTGGATATACATTGGTCGACTCCGTTCTGCACTTCGTAAACCGATCACGATCCAATGAAATGCATACTTCTAAATGAAATACATAATGAAATCTAAATCCTCAAAACGATTTCATCGTTGGCACGATCTGTGGCATCTTTCGTTCCTGTTCACCACATTTTGGTGAACAGGTGTGATTTCTTCCGAGACCAGGGTTACCAACAATAAGTCATTTTGGAAGTTTCAGTGGCTATATATTGTGGCAGATTGATTAAGATAATAATATAATCAACGAATCTTTAAATATCATAAAATGCCATTCATTAGTAATGAATCAATATTATATATGCATTATCTTGATTTGTTATTGGGATCAAAGAATACGAGTAAGTGTATTGCACTTAGTACCAAAGGATCTCAAATTTTGTTTCGTAAAAACTCATAAAAAGTGTTAATAAACTATTTCTGAGATAATTCTGATTAAACGATGGAATTTTTGCGTAAGTAAAATGTTTACCGTTAGTTTCACACCTGACACTGGCCTAGATAAATTGATCTGAACACCTAAGTCCGGAGAAACATTGCTTCACCTGGAATCTCTTGGTCAAAATGCCCCAGTTGGCGACCCTATTCATGATTGTACCGTAATGCAGGCTTACCATATTTATCAAAACAAATTCTACAATTTACACCGAAAAAGTTTGAAATTAATATTGATGGACCTTGAATGAGTCTCGCTGGAGAAAATAAAAACAAAGCGGTACGACCAAACTTAGGCCTTCGGCTTTCAAGTTGCAAAGGCAGTCTATTTAAGAGAAAGTAAGCTTTCTTTAATACATTCGCATTTATTTGGAAAAAATCGATAAAATTACTATTTTGTTTCACGTTTATCGTAAATGTTAAAAAAATACCAATTCTAGAAAGTTAAAGTGGAAAATAACGCGTACACCACTGGGTGATAATGCCTGGTCTTCAATTACTACCACCACAAATCAAAAAGTCAGAACGAATGCTTTTGTTCTTTTAGGTGATCAGGATTGCAAATAATTTAGGCCGAAAAAGATATCAGCGAAAACCGGGACTTTTCTCCAGTGGTATTCAATAAGGTACTTTTTTATATTGTGTACTACCTAAACATTTTAATCACGTTTCAATGTCTCTTTTTTACAACTATAATAATAAGCTTAATTTACAGCTCATATTTATTTAAAATTTATCAAAAACCATGAACCCAGACATTTTCAGGGAATCAGGGCTAAAATTCCTTGCGTACTTTACTTGCTTAGAGTTCCCCTCACTTTTCTTTTTATTTTACAATCCAATTGACAAAGTAAAGGAGCCAATACATATATACTACTGGATTCTCTACATTCTTTGCCATTATTTGGTGGAAAAATACATTTCATTGACTGCAATAAAGCTCCTAACCATAAAATTGACACGTTCCACATTTTAAGATAGACGTAATACTTTATGTTACACATTTACATTAATATTATCAGTCCCGAGATGAATGGGCTTTTGGGTGGATCATGGAAAATAATGGAGCAAAATGCTAGCTAACTTAGAATACTGACTCATTGAGCAACTAGATTCATCCGATCGGCCATCTTTTGCCTTTTCACAGTAATTTCAAGTTGCCATAATTTCTTCTTCTTTCTGCAAGTATTAGGCATTAAGCCTATAACGACCTTCTTCATCCTTGGTTTTTCAATCTCTCTGCGTGACATTCCAAAGATCCTCTGCCTCTCGCTCTATATTTACATATTTTTGGGGGATTTCAACATGATATCCTCCTTTTTATCATTTATTTATAAATATTTTATGTCCTTCCACCAACCTCCATCAGAAGTACAATACCTTTACATTGACTTCTGGCATTCTTCGAACATTCCCCATATTTTTCTACCTTCCGCTAATGGTCCCATTGCTTCTTCCCTGGGCTTTAATTCGATCCAGCATGAAGTCATGGATTCGGAACCAAGCAGAAAACCATTCAAATTTATCTTCGACGAGGAATATGACAGTTGAAACTTAGCAATCCACAGATTTACATGTTTCTTACGACTAGTTTCGCTACACTGAAATATCTTCCAGAATAAGTCAACTTAGGAATATTTTTTAAGTCGCATTCCTAAAGTGGCTTATTCCTTTATTCCTGAAAATGACAAAGTGTAGCGAAACTAGTCGAAATAAATATATCGATAACAGTGGATTGCTAAGTTTCAATTATTGTATTCCTCTTCGAAAATAATAATTGCATTCCAAAAAGTCGCCGCATCTATCAACTAAACCTTGAAACCCTCCATATTAAAACCTTCACGTATATTTTTGTGCACGCCAATATTAAGAATGCCAGAAGTCCATTCCCTAAAAAGAGTTAAAACAAACGAAAAAATAATCAAATTATGCACCTGAAAAAGACTCGGGGAAATGGAATCAAAAGACAAGAGACAAATGTCTCCTGCAGTCACGACCCTCAGTAAAATTAGATAATAATTAAATAAATATTAGAGGACACGACGTGCGTCAATCACATCTGGGAATTGTATTATTTTGATGACGGTTTCGTAGAAAAAGCTTTCTATTTCCAGCACTGTCACATGGCTCCTGCATGCTTTCCTTCGCCGGAGCTTCTCATCGCGAGTTTTCATCATCATTTTACGAGCCTCCGCGTTGGTATGTCTTATTTTTCATTATCTTTGTCAAATGAGATGGGCGTAAGTGTTATTGTGAAACGTACATATACCAGGATTCTTTTATTAAAATTCAGGGGAAGACATTGTCTAAAAGAGCTGTTTCATAGTAAAATTAAATAAATAGCATTCAAAAAAATATTTAAAAAGTAGAGGTTTAGTCTCATGCCCATTTCTCAGCATCGGATAGAAACTTTGAAACATTCGGACAGAAATTCCCTTTCGGTATTGGCCTATAGGCGCAGGTAAATTTCGAAGTTCATATTTTTAATAAATACTAGCGAACAACACGAGTAGTTGAATTGCACTCGGATGAAGTATGCACGCAACTGTCAGCGCATTCAACTTGATATTGGCTGAGTTGTAGCCAGATATGAATTTCCGCGCGCCGCCTGGGCAGTAAAATTGTGTGATTCTGTAACATGATGCATTGGAGGCAAATACGCACTGTAGTACATGCATGAGCATTAGATGGCGGTGGAAATCAGCCAATGAGTATATGCCTTTTGAAACCATGACGTCAGGACGCTATCTGCCGCTGACTAGCACTGAATCGCCGAAAAATATTCACCCCGACTGAAAGTTCCAGGGGCGGCCGCTTCCTTTAAAAACCTGAACCTCCCTCGGTGACTAGCGAGACGTTATTTTTTCGTTAAGGCTCCATTTTATCGACACTTATTATTTCTACGACATATTTTAGTTGTTTGGAATATTATATGTTGTGAAACATTTATGTTAGCATTATAAGTACAAGTATATTATAAGTATAAGTTATTATAAGTATACTAGCTGAAGGTACCCGTTGAAATTCAACGGGTGAGAAAAACATCGAACTTATTTTTAAGAAAACCACAAAGCCTGAAGAATACTGTCAGCGTGATCATGTGAGGTGTTCGTATCCTATATTGTATGTAGTGTTCGTTGTAGTAGACACTCTGACCGTTTTCCAGGTGCACGGAGAGATGAGTGACTGTCTGTCCTCTTCCATGCACGGGAAACCCAAAAATGGGTCACGCAGGTTTATCACTACTTAAATAGCACCCAGGTTGATAGATGGTCACCTCGTCCATCCGTTTTTCTTGTGCCGTCTTTAGAGTGATTAACAGCTTGATCGCTTCCCTTGTGTACATAAATATATTTGCATTCAATGACTTAACTGAGTTGCGCAATTCAACGTTGATATGTGCGTTGAGTATCTTAATCAGGATTGGATAGTAAGTTACAATCCAGCGGTTGACACCGTCAAAATGAGCATTTTCAGCTGCAGCCATGTTTATTTGTCCTATGAATCCGTCATTACCCGGACTGCGCCTTCGGCATAAAGGGTAGCCATAATTATTGATTCTTATTGCACTTTCCGATTTTCATGCACGGATGTTGTTATTGCGCAGAATTTCCGTACTACTTTCGGGTAAGAAGCATGTAGTGACGTCATTATAATTTCCACTATCTTAATACAGATTGAAGTTTCGAATCAGATGGATCTATATTTGAACCAGATTTATACCTTGTTACCCGTCCGTAGGTTGTGCTGGGAAAACATTTGTGCGGTTCTTAGCGTAACCCCTGAAACACCACGGGGAGATGATCATGAGATCTCTGGTGGGCATGTCTTAGAGCATCCAAGTCTAATCTTTGTCGTTTTTCTTGAAAGGGCTCATTTTCTCGCAAAGAACACATTCCTCTTGCTCTAGAAGATTTATTCGAAAGTTTACTCTTTTTTTATCTTTTAGGCATGTTGATGGATATATTTTTAAATCCAAGGAAGGGAAACACAGCGGCGAGTGAGAGTCTCGAATAGGCAACGCGATGATTGAGTGAATGTAAGTTTACTGCACTTTTACACTTTTAAACATATTTAAATAACTCGTAACGTTTATGAAATGGGAATCGGTCTAAAAAACTGTTCGCAATCGTTATCAAATTCAAAGGTTGTGAAAAAAATTGAATGTATTTTAGAAGAAAAACCACAAAGTCTTAAGAATACTATCAGCGTAGTCAACTGAGGAGTTCTTAACCTAGTATGATACTCGTTAACGTTCCTTCGTTCGTTCGTATGATGTAGGATGTTCGTAATCGAAATGAGAGGCAGACGGTTCCACTACGTGTAATACATCTGAGTAATTTTACTGAGGATCGTGACTGCAGGAGACATTTGTCTCTTGTCTTTTGATTCCATTTCCCCGAGTCTTTTTCAGGTGCATAATTTGATTATTTTTTCGTTTGTTTTAACTCTTATTAGGGAATGGACTTCTGGCATTCTTAATATTGGCGTGCACAAAAATATACGTGAAGGTTTTAATATGGAGGGTTTCAAGGTTTAGTTGATAGATGCGGCGACTTTTTGGAATGCAATAATTATTTTCGAAGAGGAATACAATAATTGAAACTTAGCAATCCACTGTTATCGATATATTTATTTCGACTAGTTTCGCTACACTATGTCATTTTCAGGAATAAAGGAATAAGTCACTTTAGGAATGCGACTTAAAAAATATTCCTAAGTTGACTTATTCTGGAAGATATTTCAGTGTAGTGAAACTAGTCGTAAGAAACATGTAAATCTGTGGATTGTCCTGGTTAAGGAAGCTTTAAATTATCCACATTAGTCAATACAAGTTCCTACAACATGCATTCACGAATAACGATATACCCGGATGGATTTGTGCAACACTCAATTATTTCCCTTCCACATCAATTTATAAGCACCAAAAAGCTATAGGATCACTTCGTTGCTCAAATATAGCATAAATTATATCAACAAGCTAAATTAAAACATATTTAGTGCCCAGATCTTTTAAAATTAATTTTCATTCATAGTTGGTCAATCATTTTGATTAGAACATACATGGCCATTATTGCCAACTCATGAAATCTAATTGCACAAAAACACATGTCACCAAAGCCCGATGCTTATACTTTTTAAGGTATCTCATTCTTCGTTGTAATATCACCTGGAGTCACAATAACGACCCAGCATACAGCCACTTTGGACGGCATTTCCAACAAATTAACCGACAGACTGGTTCGAGTGAAAATTGTCACTTTCAATATGACTTCAATTTTCCAAAAGCTAAAGAATAAAGTTTCCTTATGCGCATCCTTTATTTTTTAACTTCTTCCACACCTGAAGAGGAAAATTACTGAATTTTTATCTATTCAAATCATTATGAATAATGAAGTACCAACTTTATCTGAAAGAACCTTGTAAAAATTGTAACTGCAGCAACCCACCCTAGTTGATGCGCAACATATATAAACTCTTGAAATTATACAACGTGATAATATTTAATTCCATATAAGCAGGTCAATTAACCCTTGATGATTACCATCCAATCTGAGTCCCCTAAATGCTGTCATTAATGATAAAAAAATATAATTGATTCCCGCACCCGACCAGGTAACAATTATATAGATATACAATTTCCAATTACCTGACTTATTCAGGTTTCACGAACAAAAATATTTTTTCCATGCTCTGCCTCAATTTAAACGTATTTTCAAAATGAATGTGATATTTTGCACATTAATTCATTGATTCCATATAAAATTTGTTTTGCGTAGTGGCATGACAGCCACTACGCAAAACAAATTTAATGATAATATGCCAAGGAAATGGCAAAAGAGATGTGGTGGAAGAATACAGCGTTTTGTAAAAAACGAAAACAAGTTATACAGTCATGACTGCAGTCGAGGAACTACAGTGATGTTTAAAAAATAACAATTTATTGCAAGGTGGATATTATCTGAAATAAAACAAAAAGTATGAGTTTTATAAAATCAAAGGTGGCCTAGTGGAAGACAACATTATAAGGGCCAGGCCAGCTGGATATTTCAAAGCCTGGAACATAAGGAAAAGAGAAGAAAATGCTTTGGAGGAGGAGAAAAAAAGGAGCTTTTAAAGGTTTACAATTTAATTTCTCATTTCCCTCTAAATGAACTCAGCTGGGATTTGGATTTGGAGAAGGAAGGAAGAAACAAGATGGACAGAATGAAAGAAGGATGAGAACAAGAGGAAAGTTAAGTGGCTGGAAAAATCAAAAGCAGAATAGGTGAGAGGAGCAGATAAAACGAGGAAAGAGAATGTACGGCAGAAGGGAGAACGCTGGGAAAAGTAGAAGTTGGAATGGTAAGGATAACTACGTCAGAGGAAATGAAGAAAATTAGCAAAGGTTCTGAGCAGAACAAAAGGAGAATTAACAATTTATGCGGAAATTAGCATTTACTATCATTTGAACGTAATCATAAATCATTAAATCCTCATTCCGAATGGGAATTGGATGGGTGTCGTGGCGATAGTTCTGGCTTCACATCCCGAGAGCCCAGGATCGAGTCTCGGTAGAAACTGAGATTTTGATTTGCGGTTGTGATTGTTTTTAGGACTCTTTGAAATATGATCACAGAAAAGATAATAAATCAGGTAGCCTCAGGTAAGGACAATGAGGCCTCGCGAATAATTACCGATGAGCCTCGCTGCGGCGAGGGAAATTGCCTCTCCGATCGCTCAGGTCATCGCTGTTAAATACTCAGCCATTCAGATAATTTATACCCGGCCTTAAGGCGCCTAGTTTGAGTGAGATATCATTTCACATAAAATTCAATGAATTAGACCTGATCATAAAAACATATCTCAGCTTTCCAAAGAAAACAAAATATCAACCACGTACCATTATCTATACTTTTGACTTATTTGCCAAAAAAACCGCCATTCTCCATGGGAAATGGTACAGGAATGCATTCCAAAGAGACTTTATGTTAAAAAATGAGGGATTTCTAACGCATACATCTCGTCAGAAATTCAACAGTGGATAGCTTGTATTGTATGCTTTCTAAACTATTTTTGAAATACATCAATTACCTTCTCACCGTAGCAATTTTTACCGAATCGCAAAGAAAATCTTCGGTTGTGAAGGGGCTTTCACCGTACGGCGTGAAAAAAATGAGTCAAGAAGACTTAATGAATGCACATTTAGTTAGTTACTGAGAACGTATAAAACAAAATGTTTGCGCCATTAATATTTTAAAATTTACTTCATGCTTCTAACAGCTGCTTAAATTAAAAAATAAAATTCGAATATGGTATCTGTTGTTACTAGGGAAAAATCTCTCCAAAACCACCTTTAACGGCAATATCAGAGTCAGCAGCAATAAGTTCTGACGGTCACGAATAACACCCGGCCTTCCGAGGGTTTTACAAGCCTCCCTCCATTCTTTTCCGCAACTGGTCAAATTGCAAGCGAGCTCGAAGCCCTGCCGTAAGGTAGCGTAGTCCACCCGCCGACCGAGCTGACCGACCCAGAGAAAGCAAGTGTGGCATGCGGTTTGTAATCTCGGCAAATGGTATTGGATGCGAGTGTGTGCAAGGGAGGTGGGCGTCGGTCGTGCGGTGAACTGCACCCGAAAACATATGCGCCCGGGAGAGATAAAACGACCCCTCGGCTGGGTCGAGCGTCGCGTGGGGTGGCCTTCAAAAGGCGCCCAGGCTCCGCACGACAGCCGTAACAAGAGTTACCGACGACAAACAGCGTTAATAAGCGCCTTCCCTTTTCTCAGTGATTATCGATGTTAAAACCCTTAACTGTACCTGTTGCGGCCGCTATAGCCCCACCACTGCGGAGGAGTACCTATATACCCATTTAGGAGAATACGTAAATTCATTGCACAATCGCCGGTTAAAAATTCTTCGGGTATAACAATTACAAAATAAATCTCATTTCAATTTCTTAAAGTATTCCTATTGTAATTTGGTTGAAATACTACTGGTGTAACAATCACAATATATATTTTTAAATATTTTCATGTGTATTCCAGTGGTTGGTGGCAAAAAAAGAATATTTAGGGGCATATATGGAAGTAGAAAAACGCAATAACTATGCGAGCGAGCAGCAGTAACTATGGTATGAATTACATGAATTATAAATCGGAAAAATGTCCCCAATTGAAGATCTATTGAATTGCTAATAACAAGGTGAGAGCATACTTATGGTTGAAGGCGTGTGATAACTCTGGTATGTATCTCAAATATGAAAATTTTCCCGAATAGAGAAACTTAAAGATCCATCTTATTTCTCACAACAGATTCAAACGACCTTTGAAAAGAAATCATGTCAAAAACAATGCAATGCCAGATTTCATATAGAATACGAGAGCGAGAGTAATTAACAGGCATTCTATCGACATCATCGGTATTTTACTTCATAATATCGTGTCGTTACCCTACGAATAACCCCTCGAAACCTTTCACTACCATCCGATAGCACATCAGCTCGCGGCGATCGCGGCAAATATATCGTCAAAACGCTCTCCGACGGGATTTTCGAGAACCTCAACGGTGAAATATTACGTCGTCGGTTCACGGCTCGGCGGCGGGAGCAGTTAAGCCCGTCGCAGCGACCGCAGGAAGACGCGGGATCCCTCTATTCCCACATGATTTTCACGAGCGCCGCGAAAATGTGAGCGACGCCGGGAGGAGATAAAATGAAAAAAAGAAAGAAAAATGAATGAGCATAACTCTAGCCTCCGGTTCATCGCATTCGCCACCACAGCTCCACGTACGTCCGTCCGTCCCAACCAATCCTCGATGGCTATCGTCCGCGTGGGGAGGAGGAGGTAATTCATTTTTTTTCTCCCATCCGCAAGATTGACGCGCCTTCGGGTGCGATGTGTGTCTCTATGTGTGTGAGTGTTCCGAACGTCGAGGCCGCGGAATGGCTAGGAAAAGAACAAAAGGGGTTTAAAGGTGATAACTTAAAGTCTGAAAACATCGATATTCAAGGTCTTATGTTCCGTAGATTTCCAGCGATGTTTTCATACATTGACGTCTGTCTTTAATTAGTTGTTCTCCTCAATTTTAGATTACAATATTAAAACGACAAGACTAACTTCTGACTCAGACTGTTCCTCATTCATTCATGCATTGGTCGTTCAATCCTAAGATTGGTTGACAGCAGCCCTCCATCCTTCCCTGTCTAATGCTAGTTCTCTTAATCCCTGGTAGTTCTTCTTATGTACTTTCCTCTTTATTTGGGCATTGTATTTATTCCTTTTCCTTCCTCTTGGGACTTTTCCTCTATTTTTCCTTCGAGTATATTTTCACAAACCCATTGTGCCTTAGGGTGTGCTCAGTTCTCTGGTTACCTGTTGCTAAGTCAAATTTTCTATAAATAATTTGTAAACACATTCGAACATACATACATACATACATATTACGCCATTCCCTTTCGCAGTAGACAAAGTCAAGGAACTAATTTATCGTTGCTATTCTGAAGAAACAGGCTCTGCTTTAATAACTTCCTCCATAATGCCCTTTCCTTCCATACATCTTTCGCTTCTATTGCATTCATGCATTGCTTTATACACACTCTCCAATTCTTGAGACTCCTAATATTTCTCATTATAAGAGCCTCTTCCACCACATTCACCCGTGACTTTCTTGGTATTAACATATTTGTTAAAATTCTATACAATTATTTCAATGAAAACTTCTTATGAAACCAGGTTTTACGATGAGGTACAACAGCGAGCACGCACAGGTTTACGAAATAAGCCACTTTACCAGTGACTTTGTTAAATTCATGGCAGAAAACTTTGGGTAAGCAAAATTAATGAAATTGATAGTAACTCACTAGACATGAGTTTCAGGTTGACACGGTTTTTTATTACTTTACCCTCATATTACAAATGTAGGACAAACAAAAATCAAAATGAGAGAGCTATAAGAATAAGTGTCAGAATTACATACATGCTGTCTTAATACTGTCCAATCAATACGGCTTGAAGGGTAATACGTAAATGTAGAATGCGAATCATTTACATTTCATGTTATCGTCGCAGATGATGGGAGATTAACATTCAAGGCGTTGAAGTTGGCGCAGATCGAAACACACCAGCGCATACGAACGACATTTAATGGAACGATATGCGCTGGCGAAACATTTGGTAACCTGCAGGTAGTTAGCATTCTGCGGTTGCACAACAGTCACAGCAGAGTTTTTTATGGTGATCGAATTCGATCAAAATAAGTATTTAAAAACATAAAATTTTTGTTACAGAGTGATTTAAAACTTCGCAATGTCCATCTTAACACCTTAACAGAAAATCACCACTAAAGTAACTATCGCGATTGCTATTATCGACATTCTTTTGTTGTTAACGCAATTCAATGCTGTTTCCAATCCATTTTGAAGTGCACGAAGATGCGTTTCGAAGTGATTAACGCACTGGAACGAATTAAAGTTCCTAATATGAACGAGAAAGGCAGGCATAACATATGCTAAACGAAAATTTCGAGCATAAAGCACAATTATCACACGATAACTGCTGACAGTATTCGTCATAATCTTTGTTGGGAAATATATATGATCGATTGAGGATGGTATAGCGGATGCACTCGATACTGCACGCAATTAAAAGTTAATGTACAACGAATTCGTCCAGAAATCCTAAAAGTTCTACGAAAAAATAGCATCATGTGAAATTCGAGCTATCCTCAATAGTTTTTTCTTTCGGTTTTTTATAACCAATAACTTTTTCTCAGTGATTCAATGGCTATGATTCTTAATCGATGGTTTCTTTCAATACTCATTACTATGAGGGTTTCTGGCCGTGATGGATGGGGTTTTGGAAGGGATGGATGGATGGGGTATTGGAATTTTGAAGGAGGGGAGAAGGCAAATTCCGGGGCGGGGCTAAAACAGATATGAAATGTACGGGAGAATGAGAAGGGGTCAGATTAGGAGCGTCCACCGCCTGAAAGCCTCGTGTGACCGTTTCCAGGTCCGCAACTGATGAATGACTATTTGGAATCCTTACACGAAGTAGGCTCGATATCGGAATTAGATCGCGAGCAGCAACGAGCAGCTAGGCTGTTAGATGAGCTGCTAAAAGAGATGTTTTGAAATGCCGAGCAGTGAACCCAGGCTATTAAAAGAATTGGGATGGAAGTCGCCACCATATCGCAGGTAAAACAATGGGCTTAACCTCTTAAGAAAATTTGAGGCACGTAACTTCTCCGAATATGTAAATAACGAATTAAAAACTCAGTGCTTCTATGGTAGGCTCGATCACATTTATAGAATAAGTGATAACAGGACCTCGAGGTCCAAAATGTCATTGTTACGCGCAAAATTAGGTAAATGTTATTGGTAATGATTAACTTTTAATTTTACCAGACATATTTTCAGTTTTCATTGTATGCACGGTGTGCTAGTTATTTTCATGTTTTATAGGTCTGCAACTTCGTACTATTTTTTGCATGTCAGCATGACTGTCGAGGTGAGATGAGGAGACTGAATGACACTAGGTAGACTAGACTTCGGACACCTGTTTAATCACTCATTACGGCACCTCATCGCACTTGAAATGCTCCACATAACTTTTTCTGCCTGAATTAGTGCCTCATAGTATCCATGAATTAATATAATAAGCATTACTAATAATAATATTTCACGTTTCCGAATTTTTCACATCATTCCGATGTTGAGGCTATGTTCCATCAATCAATTAAGGAAAACCAAGAATTCGCATGTCAGTGAAAATTCTTCGAAAGCAAAAGGTCATCTTTTCAATTCACTGAACGTGAAATCCGAACAGAACAAGCAGCATATTATTTAAAACATAATTCAAAATTACGTATTCGGCAAAGTTTAGGTACTTTCACTCCTTTAACTTTCACATCCAATTTCATATCTGGTAATCCTTTTTTCTTCAGGATGCTGAGGTTGCCTTCCCGGTTGACTTCACAACTGTTCTTCCCCGTAACTTGGGTCATCGATGCTTTATCCCGATATATTCATCAGATAGTAATTTCCACAGATATTTCATTCTAATGCTTCCATACAAACTGTGATTATAGAGATGACCAGTTCCAGCACCCGGGATAGGCACCTTAGAAGATATTAGGGCACAAATTACGCAGTTTGGTATTTTGGTACAGTTTTGGTTATTTCATCCATTAAACTTTCACATCTAATTTCACATCTGGTGGCCTATTTTCTTTCGTAATAGACAGGCCCTATTGGTTTCGGAGTTGTTTTTTCCCACACATTGGTGCATCAGTGCTTTATCCCGATACATTCACAAGACAGTACGAAATTCCACAGAGGCAAAATCATTCGCCTTGACCGGGACTAGAACCTGGGTCCCTAGATATCGCGCCGAGTGCATTAGCCAATTAAGCTACCGAGTCATCCTTCTCCCCTGTGGATTTTTGAATGCTTTAAAGGAACAAGTTGTGTCTTTAAGGCCCTAAAAATCCGGGTTCGAGTCCTGGTCAAGGCGAATGATATTTCGTTTGAGGAATTTCACACTTATGCGCACTGGCGGGCTCCGTAAAGGTCACACCGTGACAAGTCCAGGTATCCTCAAAACTTCAAAAAACAGCAATTTCCAGATATGTTACATTATCACGTTGCATTGCGGACTGAGATGGTACCAGTTCCGGCCAGCGCCCTGTATTGACGTCATGGAAGAGATGAGAAGACAGATAACGCAGTGGGACAAAAAGTATGACAGGCATGAGATATGACGGGTGGAGACGGCAAGTGGAAGGAGTAGGCGACAGGGATGTGAAATTTTAGGTCCTTATTTCAGCCAGTATTATCAGCGGAAAAAGTATACTCTCTTGGCGTGGAGCTCAAATAATTCCCGAGATACCATGGCCGATGATGGAGTGGAAGCCTAGATTGAACTACAGGTCATAAGATCGAATCGCTGCATCGGAATCGAATGTGTTGGGGGAGATCGAAGGCAGCTTTACACGACGCTTATTTCATGAGTAAAACTCATTACTAATATCACGATGCAATTCATATATTATTTGAGTAGGTACTGCATCACAGTACGGATGGAGTCGGATTAGCGCGGAAGTGATAGTATTGGCTCCGCACTCGGGGTTTCGATTCTCGGTGGTTACGGACATTTTCAGCGGTAGATAAAGCGAAAAGTCTAAAAAAATAAGACATTCTAACAGAATGATTATCTGCAGACAGCTAGTAAAAAATCCAGTAAATAAGGTTACACCTTATTAAAACATACCTTTGGTGCATATTCTTACATGGTAATGGAGCCTAGCTTAGAGCTGCAAAGCAAAAGAGATTTGAAGCTGTGGTAATGTGGTATCGAAGCATTATGAAGATCACATGCATGGAGAGATTCACGAACCAGGGAGTCTTACTAAGAGTTAGAGGAAAAAGAGGTATAATGAAAAGTCAGCGAAGAAGTAAAGACGAACTTTTTGGACACATTTTGCGACACAACAGCCAACTGAGAATATTTCTGGAAGGAAAAATTAATGGTAAGAATTATAGAGGAATACCAAGAAAGGAATGCATCAAATAAATTATCATCATAGCAAATACATAATTATGTAGAAATGAAGCGGCTGGCGGAGAATACAGTGTATTGGAGAGCTGCAGCAAACCAATCTTAAGATTGATGACTACTGATATTGAATACGATGATCACGTGGGTGCTTTGAGGAGAGCTCTGAAGGTACAGTACACTTTCCATCGGATGGGACGTAAAACTATGGTCCCTTTGGCGTCTTATCAGCATGCAAAACACGAAGTCAGGATTCTCTTCTCTCTTCCTCCCTGCCTTCCACTCCTATCCTACTAGTTTGTTTATAAATTCTTTCACCCGAGTTTGAAGCGCAATATCTCAAAAACTGGAGAAGCTATTTCAATCACTTGCACGTCAAATCAAAGGTTATTATTTTCTGTTTGATTTATAGTAAGCAATTTTGCTAAATGCTGTTTTTAAGCATTACTGAGTCAAAAAAAGGGAAAACTGTTCATTTTTCGAACACCTAAACGCATGCAGTGCGTCAATGCTACATTATATTGAGAGTAGGAAAGAGAGCAAAACTTCCTGTGCATAATTTTTAGTCTTCATAAGAACTCGCATAAAATTACACACCATGAACTTAATCCGTTTGGTTTTTATTAAACAATTTATGGAACTGCGTGGTCTCCTGAACCGTGCCATAATGGAAATCGTCGATTGCGCCAGTTACTAGGTCATGACTTCAACATTGTGAATCAGATGTGGCAATAAGACTGGGAACACCAGGATATTTTATAATTGTTAACATTTATTCGGGGAAGATGCGGACCGAAGAGGCTGAAATATTTCTGAAAGAGAAAGGGGGTCGAGCGATTTATGCATTTCCTCCTGGTGAAGCGCCGATTCCTGCAGGACAGTCTTGAAATACAATGATCATGGTGGAGAGGTTTTTTAAGTTCTGAAGACTCTTGACGGGCCTACAGAAGGGAGTAACGATATTTGCTCCACATATAGTAACCTACGCCATATTGAATGTCTAAAAGGTGATTATCGGAAGCTACATAATCCACGCAGCTCTCCGACTAACCACTAACAATGGGGAACATGCAACATTTTTAAAACTAGCTACTTGTACTTGAATAACACATTCTTAAAAATACAGGGCATGAATTTTTCCGGAAAACAGTGCTGTATTATGAAAATATTTCATCTAAAAAATTACGCTCACTTGGTGGCATGGAAACACTACGTCATCAGGATCCCGGGAGTTGACGCCAAGGAACTGTGTCACTCACAACATTACGACATATTTCCATGGGACGTAAGGCTTTTTTTCGTATTTAGACGATATTATCGCGTTTTTACTTACTTTCTGGAAGACAATGAACTAGTATGATTTGATACCTATAGTTAAAATAATACTCAGTAATGATAAGCGAATGTGAACCTGATACTGCTTTATGCCCTGCGGGTTACCCCAAGGGCTTGTAAGAGTCTTGAGCATAGGATATTTATTTAAGTATGAATTCGAGTGCTCGAGTGTTTATTCGATCAAGGTTTTCAAATGGCTACCTCGAAAACTCGGGCGTTCCCTAAGGGTTCCGTGTACTCGGTGAACTGACGTAGCGAGAAATCACGCAAGAAAGAAGGCACCCGCGTAGTTGAACGAGAACAGCTATATTCATCCACATTCGTGTATTCTTCGAGGAACACCATAGTCGTCGGCTTATTCCATTCAAGTTTCCGCATTTACTCATAGTCACCCAGGTATTTGAGTTTTCACTGAGGCACTTAAGTAGGTAGTCACCGGAAGTATTCGCCTAGATACTCATTTATTCATCATTGAATTCGCGCAGGAACCCGGGTATTCATCCGGGTATGGAATATCAATGAAAAACTACATTTGGCACGCTCCTACCTCGAATCACGAATTCACATAACTCAACAGCATGACTTATCTCAAGGGGGCGGGATGACGTTTTTAAAATTAAAAAAAAAACTGATACCACCAAAACTTATTTATTGACGTTATTATTAATTTCTCGACCACAAAAATAATTATTCTTCTGATTTGGAGTTTGCTTATGTTTATTAGCACTATCATATTATTATATTATTTGAATAATGACACAAATTTATAATTATGGAAATATTATTTGCCAAAAAAACAGAATGTAAAGGAAATCCGTGTGGTTCATGCTTTTGAGACATAAAAATGCAGCAGTTCGCCCCATACGCTAGCGTATAATACGTTACGAGTCACAGCCGAGACAAGCCGCTTTCATGCGCATTATTCATCACGTCTTCGGATAGGAAGTATTGGCACGGGAATGAGAGAATCTGGGCAAGATTTTGGTTACCTCGTATTTCTCGAATAACAAAGGTCGAAACATTATTTATCTCGCTAGGTGCTGACCGTCAATTAGTCCATTCTCTTCAATATTCTTTGGAACACTGCACGGAAAGAGTTAATTCACGAAGTAAATAAAATACAAAGGAAAGCCGCACGCTTTGTTAAAAACTACAACAAAATGTCTCGAATGGTGTAGAAAAGCCTGCATTCGGCGAAATTTCACTGTGATCGCATTTACTTCTTCTTCGTCTATTTAGCAATATTGCAATAATTTCGTGTTTGTCGCAAATCATAAAACTCACTAACCCCAGGATGGACGAAAAAAATGAATGATGGAAAGAAAAAAATAATATTCAGCAAATTAAGACTAGAGATTCATACCTACTCTAACCGATAACAAGATGATAATAATAATTTATAACACGTTCACCAATGAAAATAATTACAAAACTTTTCACAGAGAAAGAGAAACCAGTACATACTATTGCAATGGTAGACACGTGTTACCACTATTTTCAGTAACACCCTACTAGACAAGAGAGAGAGTTAATTTCTTAATAATCAACTTACCAACATCCGTGCGAAATGTAAAACACAGAAATGTAGGTTTCTTCCTCTCGAGACTATGCTAATCCAATCTTCCAAAGTTTTAACTACAAAAGCAAAGCCATTCCTCGCAGATAAATGTACTTTTAACAATGGTATACTTCGGAATTAGTCCTTACCGCAACCTCATTTTGTGAGGAAATATGTCTCCCATTGAAGGTATTCGGTTGGCGTAAAGACATTAATCAAACCTAGCCGGATTAACCAGCAGGTTATTACCCAGCTTATCCAAAGATTGGAGATCCGAAATGAAGCAACACGCAAAATGCCAATTACAGCTCCCAATTAACGAAGGGCGTTTCATTACTAATTCATGCTCGGTATTCGCACGCAAGCCGTAAAACTGTACGCTACACGAACCCCTTTCCGCGAATCCTTACTCAACCCAAGCGTCGCTTAGGGGTACAGGTGATATTTAAAATTATTTCGTCAACTTACCCTTTGTGCGAGCAAATACGTCCCTTCCATCTTGTCTCTTTCACTCCAACAATGGCCTCTCTCACGTTTGGACAAGAGGCATATTCAGTGGAAGCCCCCATTAACCTTTTCATTAAGGATTCCATTGACTTGACCCTTGATGGGGCGATAGGCGCTCATTCACCGGCGAGTCTTCAAGTACCACTACGCATGTCCGCCTCCACCTGTAGTAATACGAAAAGAGCAATTAAGACGTGAAGCATAAGAATATCTGGGCTTATTAAAAACGGACGTAAAGGGGCTACACGCACTCAGTAGTGGGGAGTGAAGGGCATTGCAAATTTCAATGGAGAAACGACTCAAGTTTTAATGAGATCAAGGGGGTTGAAAATGTATAATTATGGTGAGCCATGGGGTAGGGAGAGGTGGAATTTCTTACTCCTAGTAGAAGCATCAAGAAGGGGAAAAAATGCTCAACTCCTCGTCTTGCCTACCACGAAATTCGGTAATGCTTCAATTTTTATGAGTTTCCCGTCCCGATGCGTCCTGTCTGTGCGAACATACAGGTCGCATAACAGGAGGGGTCTGAGTGCGAAGTTCTGCACCACCTGGATCCTTTGAAGGGCTGACTGCGGAACTCCAGACCATGCCGTACGTGATGACTAGCAGTACGCAGGCCCTGTGTACTCGCCGTTTCATGTCCATGCTGAGAACGGGGAGGCGCAGAATTGCATTTAGCTGACTTAGCACCCCCTTCATCCATGATCCAGGCAGGCACGCTGGGGCCCGCGTTTGGCTGAAGCGTCGGGGCATCCCATTTTACTAGGCTCACAATCCGACTTCGCCTTCCCGGAGGGGGGCTCGCTTCCGCTTGTGATGCTGCTTGGCGGGAGTGTTCAACGTCCGCAAATGCACGGCTCGCTCCGCATTCTTTTCGGGTTTTCTGCCGCGTTCGTTGACCAGGCTGATAACGGTTTCGCTAGTAATCCTACTGAGCGATTCCCAGCAAACTTAACAAATGGCGATGCGCTCGTGGCAAGACCATTTTCCATTTTCACGATTTTTGGCACAAAGGAAGGTAATACGAAAATATGTTTAGCGAAATATTAGCTCTATAAATTAATTTTCACGTGTTAAAGATAGAGCCCTTCGAATATCTGAATCTAGCGTAAAATGGCGCGTCGCAGCTCCGAACTGTGACTCCAATAAATGCCGAACTCGTGGTCGGATTTGAAATATATGTCATTTTCGTAAAAGAGACATAACAATAACATCTATCTATTAACAATTGGCAAAACATTTATCCAAGCTCTTAATTGAGTTTAATTTTGTCTAAAATATTTTATTAATTTGATTCATGTATACGGCCAAATAAACCATTTAATAATTCTTTTGAAAAAAATACCTATCGGAATTATGCGGAACAGTTATGACACGAGGCTATGCGGAAGAAAACACGAAAGAATGCGGGGGTATTCGCACCATCACCGCGGAAACCTACGAACTAACAAATTGCAGGGATCTCCAGGGAAATCTGATTGTGGTTATAATCAGTGCCGGCTCAAGGTGTTTTACAGACGTGGTAAAACTTGATTTGACCGCTTCTAACAAGAAATAATTCATTTGCTAATTATTATTTCTTAAACTACGCGTTGATTTGAGGGATACTCAGGAATTTCAGAAAGATCTTCTTAACATTGCAGTTTCATTTCCCACCAGAAACTCAATGTTTAATCTACAAGTTGTCTCCAATCTTCGAATTTTACGAGGAAAAGTGTTTATTGGGATTATTTAAATTATGCCTACTTCTTGTGGTTGGGTGTATTTTCAACCGAAAGTTGGAGTGAAATTTTAAACACAGTTCTTTTCAATGGGCTGGTAACAAGAATGCTAATTAAGTAATTTGCTATTCCGTAGGCTTAAATGTGCTTTTTATTGAAGTTAGTAATGAGTGCGTCACTTTTACGGTGCAATAAAGAAGACCATTTTGGATAGATATACATTTTGGAAGTTAGTACCATTTCCCGATTTGCATACTTTCTGGCCTCTTTTTACATTCATTAATAAGCCGCAGACTGGCCGCCCCTAGACGAGCCATAGTAGACCGAATCATTCATAAAAATTCTGATCACAGTAATCTCTCCTGGCTGGCATTTATCATAAAGCGTTAAAATAGAAGCGTTAGTGAATAAACAACATAAACAAAAATATGAAGATTTATAACGTGAAACTGAAATTATTGATACAGTCAAAAACATTAACAGGGAAAAGTAAAAAAATTGGGATGGCTGGAGTATTTCGGAGATATTTTGCGATAAATGATGAATATAAAGACGAATTAGAAGAAAATATTTTTAGGGTAAGAAAGACTGCATTGAAACTCAAGAGTGTAAATAAAGGCGTTTCTATGGAACAAGACAAGTGTATTATCCTCTCCCTCTTTTGCTTCCACATGAGGAGAATGAGCAATGATTTAAGAAAGAGGAATTTGAATCTCGAATAGTTCAAGTGAAAGAATAAGTAATAACGAAAAAGTAATCTGGACCAAGTGACAGGATAATTAAGAGGTATTTACTCAAATGAAGAGATACACTACGTATATTGATGTCAGAAAAAACATGGAAAAAATGGCTAAATAAATATTGTTAAAAAATATATTCACGGCCCTAATTTAATTAGCTAAAAACATCTTCATTACGACATTTCCCTCCAAGAGAAACGACTCCTACATTACAAACATATTTTTTTAAAGCAAAATTAGTCAAAACAGGTCAAATTTACCATTACAAGTTTCAAATTGATTAAGGCAATAGTTATCGAAGCAATGATCCGTATTTAATTACTTTCTTTAAGTATTATATACTGGGTTTAACAATATTATATGTTCTATCATCATGTTGATTTTTGTAACCTTTTAAATAGTGATACCATATGTGTTTCCCCAGCTATTAAAACAGCCTAGGTTCCTACTACTTAAATTTCACGCTTAACAAGATTCTTATAGCTTAACCGAGCTTTCGTGAAGCTGTACTTTATTCTACAGCGCAAGTTCCATATCTCTTCGCAAACTGTAACTCGAGAGTGAAGTTCCATTCCAAAAGATGTTTTAAAACTGCCTAATCGCATGGTTACTGTATCGCTTCTCTCCTCTGACCCGTCAATAGCTCCTCCAGCCTTAGGAAGCCATTAAACGCCCCGATGAAAACCCATATTGATGGTCCGTAATAGATTCCATCCCCTTACAAATCTTCCCGAGGCATCCTCCTCCGCGTTTAAACAGCGTGACTAATGAATCATGTTATCAGTTCCCGAATAACAGCCATCGTACATAATCGCCGCTTTCACTTGTGTTCCCCTCTTGTGCCTACCGAGGTATTCTGTTTACCTTGCGTCGACTTTTGAGATAATAAGGCCATTGATCTGAGAATTTCAATGTGATTGATGAATTCACACGGCCGTCGCGTTCACAAGTTTTACAAAGTACGCGATCGTGGGAGCAGCATAACGAATTTAAATGCTTTCGGAGAATGATGAATGGAGCTTGAGAAAGAACGACGAGTTCTCATGCTCACTTTGATAGATGGAATCAACGTAAGAGCAAAGGAAAACGAGTGTTTTGTGTCGATGGCATTATCTCCTGGGTGAGGAAAATTTATTTAGAGCGATAAATTTCTAATAATGAATTATGTATTAAAGGGCAGTCATAATTCATCTGAGACTGCTAACGAGAATTTTTACGCCCATGTTAAATCCCATCTCAAAGCCAATAAACACTTCACTACTTCATAATCTCCATTATCCCCACCACAGTTATTGAAGCATAACACAATGCGTATATTTTCTGCACTGACCTATCTAGTTAGGAAAAAAATTGTCCTAGTTATAAGCCATTGCAGGAAAATTATCGCGTTTCTTTGCCCTTAAGGAAATCAATAACAAGGACATATAAGAGAACCATTTTAACCAAAGAATTTTAGTTTTAAAATATTTCATTTCGTTCTAAACTCAAAAGAGGAATGATTCCAATAAACAAGTTATGCAAGTAACACCTATTTCCACACTATTTTGTTTCTGCGCTGTCTACGCAGTGGAAAACAGAAAACTACTCATCCTACTTCATGAATATTGAAAGACAAAAACAATATAGCTGCGAGAGAGAATGGCAGAAGATAATAAAACACTATATTTCTTATGCTCACTTAAAGAATCAGATTGATAGAGGCAAGAAACATGTATATTTTACCATCGTCAACTATCAACATCTTTCCCTAATATCAATCCATGATCACTATGAAAACCGAGAAGATTCAAAGTTTCTTTGAGTACCTTGAATGACAATGTATATCAAATAAAAGTAACATGATGTCCTGAAAAAAGTTGCAATAAAGTATATATTCTATATTGAAGCGCTAACAGGAGAAGGGAATAGTTTTTCTCGCCGATAACACCCGTAAAAACAAACTATTTCCAAGCTCGGGTGAGACAAATGAGGAAAATTGAACGAAACACAAGTATTATCAATCAATAACTGAACTATCAATATATTTCACACATAAAACCAACCAGGTTACAAGCAATTTACCCACAGGTCGAGTGACAGGCGACGAGAGGTTGAGCTTCTCTCTAAGTACAAAAATGACTGAAAGTCAACAGGATCACACAACGGTGTTACTAACAAGTCGCAGTCTCGACTGCAAAAGAGGGTGTTCTCAGGGATGAATCAGCTGAGGCCAGGACGAGGTGGAATGAGTTTGAGTTTGTCGGCCAGGACGAGGTGGAATGGGCAAGCTTAGGATATAGGCGATTGGTAGACTTGGAGGGGAGGAAATAATGGGATGGATGATAGATGGGGTGGCAGTTTTCAATTGGAGCGCCAGGAACTGTTTTCTGGCATCGGCCGCAGAATACAGGATCACAGCCTTTGTGCATTGGTCAGAATGACCGCATTTTTGGAATCCTTCCTCACTTTAGGGGCTGTATAAACGATCAAGGACTTGGTGGGGCAAAGGCGCGGCTAAAGGCGTGGCTGAAGCCGTGGCTGAAGGCGTGGCAGAAGTCGTGGCAGAAGTTACTGGCAGGAGTCGCTGCATTTTAGAGTCGTAGGCATTTTGGCCGTCGCTGGCGCACATGTCGTTAGCGCGCCCCGTCATGCGCGCTAAGTCCTTCGGTTAAGTCCGGAGGGTAAACAGTCCGCAGAGGGGAAACTGTCCAAAGAGGGGAATTTGGAAAAAAAAGGGCGTGGGGGTGTATGAAAAATGCCACAATATCGAGGAAATTAAAGACTTCATTCTTTTCGAAATTTACATGCATCTTTATCAACATCAATTTTTAGGTAAAAAAAACTTCTCCAAATATATATTAAAACAGATGTCACTCATTAACATATCCACGCTGGAGTAAATTCAAATCATAAGAATGAAATCTTAAAGTGAATCAGATAAACACGTTGTCTATATATCTTTCTACACTGGACTGGTTGAGAAATACGGCACATCCTTGTCGAATATTTTGAAAAGTAACCAAATATCTTAAGCCAAATTGAATTGGACAGATTAATATCAGTCTCTCTCATTTTCTTGAATGATGGCGGTATTGAATCATTGATAAAATCGTGTCTCTGTGTGAAGCGAATAAATGTATTAGAATTGATTGAAGCCCGCAAATTCGTCAAATCATAATGCCAGGTGGGCAGTAAATTTTTTATTAAGAATTTATTATGATAGATGATTCCAAGATAGTAAATTATAACAAACTAATGGTGGCAGAAAGATACATGATTTACATGCGTAAAATCTCGTGTCTGGAGAAAATAATATGGGCTTTGGGAAAAACTGCGAAAATGAGATTTTTAAGTTGCGATCTTGAAAAAAAAAAATGAGATGATATAACGAAAGATTAGCATCCGGAAATGAGTTGAGCAGGAAAAACTCTAAGAAAAACGGAAAAATGCTAGAAAGGATCGAGATAAGGATAATACCGAGCCAAAGTCGTGGGCGTGAATACAAAACTTATGACATGACAAAAGATAAGCTGGAATATGTGGGAAGAGGGAAAGTACGGGGAAGAGGTGAAAGGAAAAGAACAATGCCTATTAAAAAAATAGGAATGGGGAAAAATAACAGCTCGCAGAATAGTGTGGTATAGAGACCTCTGGATCGCTATTAAAAAACTACCAGGAGGAGTCGTCGCAATCTACCATCTATAGTCAAACCACATTTGGCTGAATGCTTTGTTGGGTAGACGAGAGTCCATTTGAAGCTGTTTTCCGGTATTTCACCCGAAAAAAGATAAATTAGTGGTCGCTGTGCACAGAACTATGCTAATAATATCCGAAGAAAGTTTCATGTGTTTATTTATCAAAGAAATCCCGAGGAAAGAATGAAATGACTTTAGATGTGCATAAAGGACAAATACCGAAGTTGTAGTCTGTTCTATTTTAGGTAAATTTATAGGTTCCATTCAATAGTTCCATCCAACAGAATGGAACAAAATAGCATTTAAATTCATTATGCATCAGTATTGTAATGATATTAATGTAAGATGAGCCCTCTCACAATATTACACCGTCACCCGGTGAGGAGGTGGTGTTGTATTCATCCAGAGGACTCTGGTGTAGTGGAGTAGGCCGGAGGGCCCAGGGCTGCCAGACCTAACTGAGCTCCGATGGTTTAACATCCACCTTTAAAAGGCTTCTTAAAATTTTTTTTTAATTTATTTCAGCATTTCTTTCTTTTCTGCTAAAAAAATGGAGAGATGATAATTGTAACTAGCTATCACTGATAACGAGTCATTTCATTTCTCCTGAAATATATTGCCTGGATTTCATTTGATACATTAATCTGCCATTCGGTATATTTGCGCGGAGCGAAAGTCAACTGTAAGCACTCATTAAAAGTTAAATCCGTTGAGCAGGAAACATGCAGTTTGGACGGGGAAATTATGTAGACCAGTTGAGATCACGAGTTTCAAATTGAATGACACCTTCGTGCCGAAGCTGATTATTTTTAAAAGCCCTCCAGGCATACAACCAACTTGAGTACATGGAACGCTATTCCGGACCGCCATTTAATCCCTGTAGAACGTTATCAATAAACATTAAGAATTATATATAGAATAACTGATGAAAAACTGGTATATGATTCATATGATTTTATGAAAACCATATGAATAATATATACGGCTCTAAAAATTTGAGAGAAATATATTCGCTGGTAAAGTTTTTACAAGGCAATATCTAGGAGTTATTTTTACTTAATCATGTTAGTCGTCATCGTAACACTTTATTTTAAATCCAAATTCGCCATTTAAACGAAACATGATATAATTACTACTTCATACATACGTGACCTCCCAGGTTACCGGCCTATCATCAAAGAGTAATGGAGTATCGCTCGTAAATCTGATAGCATTATCATCAATAGAGTAGCTCTATACTATTATCATACACCTATAGGTCTAATGTAGCAATTATACTTGTTTAAAAAAATAAACAATGATGGTTACAAAGTTATTTCATTTGATTAAAATGACGGTATCAAAGGTAGGAGCTATAAGCACATATTGTAATTAACTTGTTGTTGATCATACTCTATAATTCCAAAGCAGCAATGGTCCCTAGTAGCAATTTTGGACCAAAGCTCCGACAACTACTTTTATGAAAACAACGTATATTTCAAACATAATATTGATATAATTGATACGGCAGAAAATTTAGTAAGATATTCAATCTAATTTACTTCTGATATCTTAAATCTGTTAATAATTTCCCCTTGCATAGCAAAAAAACAAGGAACACGAGATTTCACCATTTATTCAAGTCAAACTCCACGAAACCTCAGCTCCTAAGACCCGCAGGATTGAAGGCAATATTTGTTTTGGCGAGATTAAATTGGTGATTCTCGCGTTGTCGACACGTAAAGGAAATAACACCCCTTTCCGTGAGAGGATGAGAAGAAAAAAAAGAGAAAATACGGCGGCGTTGGAATCAAGAGTACACCACTCGGCCCTCCACTACCACTCTCTTGCGTCACACACCCTATCCATTCTTCTCCATTCTTCCATTTTTTCTTCTCTTCTCCTTTCAACGGGCGATATTTAAATGAGAGCGTTGGGTCTTATGGGTACGACAAGAACGTACGACGGGTAAGTACCCACATCTCCCTCGCTCCCTTGCTCACAACGCCTTCCTTTCTGGAAGAGTTTCGGGAAAGGGTTTCGAAGGGCCGGGGGACGGAAAAATGGCGAAAATCCTGGATGAGGGCGAAGGGAGAAGGGGGAGGAAAGAACGGCTCGCGAGAGGTCCATCTCCTGCCGCGGCGGTGGCGGATGGGAAGGGATTTAGGGCGGGAGACGATGGAGAAAAATGAGAAGGAACGCATATTGCACATGGCCTGGATTAACCGAGGGGAAGGGTCGGAGGGCTCTGGAGTATGGGAGAAGGGCGAGGTTGAGGATGATGGAAGGGGAGAGGAAATCCCTTACGAGTCTAGGGGGTAGATAATAATAGGAAGCCTGGGAGGTGGTGAAGGAGTACCGGAGCTGAACGGCGAGCGGAAAGATTTCTCAGCAAAACAAGAAGTCTCTCTCCTATTATTTCTCATTTTTTGCTTTCTCCCTTGATTGAGCACCATTTCCGACCCGTTGAAGCGCTGAACTTTGGTGGAAGAATGAGTAAAATTCAATTCTAGATAAGATATCAAAGCAAACGCTAGTGGAGATTTTTTGTGAAATTTTCGAAGATGAAAACAGTGTTTGCCTGCTCACACGCCATTTCCATAACGAGTGTTGACGCATAATACCTCATTAGGGCCAATGTTTAGAAAATGCGAACGATTTCGAGAAGGTTTAACTTTTTTTACGATGCCATATGTTAGTTTTAGACACAAGAGTAAAACTAACGAACTTCAAATTAAACTAATTTCATTTTAGGCTGAAACTAAAGATGTTACAAGCAAACACTTCCCAATCTTTTTCAATTTAATTTATAGCATTGCTTTTCCAGCATTATTATCACATTTCTAAATTATTAGCAGAACATTATTTTACTTAATATCAAACAACTTCAACTTTCAAGCTGTTAATTGAATTTTAAAGATAAAATAAATTTTGTTTCTTTATTCTCACTGACAATGAGTTAAAATTTCCTTTTACTCTTAATTGAAGTCCATCTTTGTTTGAATCAAAACGCGAAAAAAGTACCTCACTTTTTCGGACACAACTAAGTGGGAAGCCAAAACCATATCACAAATTCAATGAAAAACGTAATATTCACGGATAGTTTATGAAGAAACTCACTGCAAACACAGGCATAAAGATACAAATTCATACAACATTACCCCTTCATCATGGTGTCCATATTTCATTCAACTAGCTACAGTATATTGCAGGATAGTTACAAAAATGTTCTGGAATATTTTTATAACTATGACAACTTATCCTGTAATCTGAAAATTTGGTATTTGTCTCGCCCAAGGAACGCGATTCTAAAACAAGTACGGTGGAGTTAGGAGAAAATTTTTCGGAGAAGAAATTACTAAAGTACTTCCCATAAAAAGAAGAATCGTATGTAGAACATACATTATAATCGTATGAATAGAAAGTTTTCCAAGTAAAGCTTTGAAACCGCTTAAAATATGAGTCAATATAAGTAATATTCTTCATGAAAAAATTCTCTGCCCAGTTGGATGGTAACCTATCGGTTCCATACTGGTGTAAGTACAGTCAAGTAAGGAACAGGTTGGTTTCCATCCATTGATAGGATAGGATCTGAGGACCAATTCCAGTCCACGGAGCCTGTACGGGAAATGAAAAAGCATTACTGTTATCGAGGTTTTTTCATTAGGGCTCTCAGGGATGCACTCGTATCCGGAAGGGTCGCATTAAAGATAAGGGCACTCATAACCTGCATGACCCCGCAGTTTGCGTAAGCGAGCAAAAAGTCATATTTCGAATTAATCCGATTCGAAGTAAAAATCTTTTGCCTCTTCATAGAACGCCATTACATGAGCAGTGCCAATAGTTGTGGGAGATGATCGGGACACGGCCACGAAGAGCAGGATAAAAATAAAGCTTCTCATTGAGGAAAAAAATAAAAATCTAGTCCTTTTATCCTTGTGTTTTGACCGCAATTTAATATACTTACACATTCAATGCTCAAGTGTCTACTGTCTCTGAGGCTTAGCCAGCAACATAGGGCAGGAAATGGATTATTTCCTCCACCAAAAAAGTCCACTCGCACGCATAGAATCTATTGTTAGAATCCAGCACTGATTCTATGATATTGCCTCATTATTTCACGAAATTATTACATGAATTAAATTGTTCCAAGAGATTTTTTTTAACTTGTGCTTATATTTTTAATTATGCTCAAGACTTGAATGTAATCCGAGATTGTCGTGGGGCATCTAACCTATGAGAAACAGGACACTCTTCACGACCTTTTCTCCTGAGACTTTTTCCAAAATGCTTGCTTGAAAAATGCAAGTGGCTCCTTTTAAGTGGCACTGAATATAGACTACGCATTACGTCTTTTCCCCTTGCTGGTAACATGATTACGACGCGGCCGAGGAAATTTGCAATTTCTGAGACGACCACTTCCACCCCATCGAGTGTGTATAGCAACATCTCCCCAGCGCTATCGTACAGAGTTGATCACCCGCTTAACCAAAGTTGGTTGTCCGCAACGGCAAGTTTCTGGTGCCTCATCTCTAGCTACCAATGTCCTCGTCCACCTCTTCATCCCTGCATTTCCCCATTCAAAGCTTTATATTCTTCTTTCCTCTCTTTTACACTCCATTCTACGCGTCGCGTTTTTTGTTTCTCCAACAGAGGGCTTAACAAGCAATAAGCATCCCTTTTGTAGTCTTGCAAGGCAGACAGTCTCTTTGTAGTTATTGTGATGGCAGTGATTAAACGTGGCGGTAGTGCAGAGGAAGCAAAATAGAGGAAACGTGAGTGACAAGGATGTACTTTGTCACTCATAGTCTTTAATATTTACGTTGAAAAAGCTATAAATAAAATAAAATTACAAACAGGAATACAAGTTCATGGAGAAAAAATCAGCATGCTACGCTTCGCTGATGGCATAGCGATTCCGGCAGAGGAGAAAGAAGATCTGGCGAGAATGCTGAACTGTATGAACAGAGCTATGACAAAAACACAACTTGAAGATTATTGTTAAGAAAACTAAGATTATGGTTTCCGGAAGAAATCAAGAAGATAGAATAACCGTCAAACTTGGGCAGCAAAAGTCTGCGCAAGTAGATGAATTTTTCTATCTGAGAAATAGGATCACCAGCGATGGAGGAAGCAATGAAGATGTTGTGAGAAGGGTAGCCCCAGTAAAGAAGCCATTCCAACAAAAGAAGAGTCTGCTGATAGCTCTTAACACAAGACTGGAAGTAACGGACCACTTATTGTCAGATAAAACACCTATTTGGAGCATGGTCATGTATGGCAGTAAAGCCTGGACAATAACAGCTGCAGAGCAACAGAGACGTGGCGCAATCGAAGAATAATGACGATTAACTGGAAGAGAGAGCCACCAACGAAGAAGTCCTGTGAAAAGTTGGAGAGAAAAGAAATATAATGAAAATTCTGGGAAGAAGAGACTAATTTACTGGTCACCTTTTGCGACGCAATAGCCAATTGTAAACAACAATGGAAGGAGAAATGAAGGGGAAGACCAAGAATGGAATACATCGGCCAAGTAATAAAGGACGTCAAAGTGAAAGACTACGTAGGAATGGCTGATAAGGGAGTGGAGAGCTGCAGCGAACCAATCTTTGAATTTAAGACTGCTGATGATGAATACATACTACCCAGCAAGCCACTACATGGGCTTGTAGCATGCTTTGACTCCAGCCAAAAAGATAGAAGGGAAATGGAAAAAGGAATAGGAAGAGAGAGAGGACGAAAAGTGTTATTTGAGCACCTAGATTTATGCTATGTTTTTGTTGAAGTTATTCATGATGTGTGTGTGGGTAGCCTAGTGGCCTAGTGGGTAGAGCGAGGTGGCCCAGGGAAAGGAACTGGCCCACCTACCCGGAATGTGTGAAATTCACACGCCTGTGGCTTATTCCGGAATGAGCTAGGGTTGAATCAATGAGTGAGTGATTCATGATGTGTGAGGAGAAGTGATTTTTGTACATATCTGTGAGACAGTGTATCTCTCTCATTTCGTCGCATCTGACAGTTGACATCAGATGTAGTGCAGGAATAAAATAATATCCTTCACTTTACCCTCAAAATCGCTTCATCTAAATTTTTCAAGCATTCTAAAACTAGATAGTAACCTCCGATTATTTAGCATCTTACAAAATAGTCCTTTCATCTTCAATTCTAAATCATACTTAGCGTAGTCACAGATACTAGCGCCGCGGCGCACTGTACCCTGAATGTGGCCTAATTAATCATCCGGCTGGTTGGCATTTAGAGTTACTCTACGAAATCTGATAAGCAAGTATTCTATCACGTTCTCTTACAAATAGAATCCAAGATTTACCTTAAAATAAATGGGGTAGGAGCATAGGCGGATTTAGGGATGGGCACGGGGGCACGTGCCCCCCCCCCCCCCAGATGCTTAAATAATGGACAAGATTTTTAATACGGTCCTGTTATAATTACGTTCATTTTGTTTTGTGTATTACGGAGCCTCATTCATTTTAGCCTTAAGCACAAGTCAAGAAGACAGATTCGCTAGTCAGCGCTCGAAAAAAAACATCGCCCAAGTTAGAAGGAAGACATTGTGTCAAAAATGAACGTTAATGAAGTACTGGACATCTTCAGCAGGAAACATAATAGAAAACTGCCGTTATTATACATGTAACTAATTAATATTTTCATATTAGTAATCTCTATATTAAAATAAAAATATATATCGTACATTAATTGTTGTATGTTGTTTTTTAATTCCAAATATGACAAGACTGTTTGCCCATCAGACCCTTGTGCCCCCCCCAAAGAAAAATCCTGGATCCGCTCCTGGGTAGGAGGTTGGAGTAAATTCTTAGAGGAGGAAACCTTAATTCTAAACTTCTTCTCCGAAATTCCAAGCTAAAATATTTTAATTCTTCCGTAATGCATAACTTCCACAAAGTTAAGCCAACAACCGTTTCTTTTGTCTTAGAGGGGCATTAATTTCTCTGAGCAATTCTAATTGTGCAATATATACAAAAACATTTTATCTCTCATGCCACATCGGCTATTCGAACATTAAATGCACAGCCCTTACATAGCTTTTCAATGGCCCTAATTCACTAATTCACTCTTAAGAAGAATCCTTGAACTTAGGAAGGTGGTTGCTAGCATCCTCCTCCTCCTCTGAGCTTCCTAAATGAATACCATGGATGGCCTTTCTTTGACTTTATGATGTATTCTCAATTCTGCAACAGAAATAAAGTGGACGTTATCTAAAGCCCCACCAAGTAGTCCATACGAAAGTCCCCTCATCTAAATTGAAGCGTTTGCCAACTAGATGTCTCCAGTATCATCAAAGTTGTGTATGCCTCTTCTGTGATTTCTAAGCTGAGCGGCATGGCCACTACTCACCGAACAAAGCTGCAGAAAATATTCAACTTCCTATCTACATTATCTATATTATAAAACCACCAAAACTCCTAACTTCTTATTCTCTCCAACACTGTCGCATACCTGAAAAACGTCAGAAGTTTTAAAGAATCCACGTTTTCATTTCATTGTTTCCCATACTTTTTCATTTAATTCTCCAGATCGTCACTTTAATCATCTTCCATGAGCATATCAACTGGCGTACTTAGAATTGTTTGGTATCGCATAAGTTTCTCCACAACTCACTCAGTCACAGCCATATGTCAATCAACTTAAGAAGCCCTCAATTTCGAAATAAAGCTCGTAATATATCCTCAACTTTAAAGCTAAGACAAACGCCAATTCGTCCTCTTAACTAACGAAAAAAATGTTTCGTTATCTTAGTCGTAACTTTGAGAAATTTGCTTTAAATATTTTACTTACTTATGACACATTCTAATTTTACATGCATATATACCAGCATACATTTTGGAACTTTTGTTCAACGCATTTGATAAGGAAAAAAACATTTTTGCTTTCACTTCTATGTACCTATACAAAATAGTCAAATTTTCTGCCCTTTTCTTCTTAACATTGCACCTCTAACTCGTGCATGTAATTGCATTCACATTTTTTCACTCAAGTTTTCCATTTTTCTCTCTTAATTACTTTTATCTCCCTCTTCTCATAGAAGAACCTTTCCTGTGGAAAATATTGGTGGGGGTTAACCGGCTAAAATGTGAGACGAACGAAATAACATCTATATCTAAGTAAAACATCACAAGACTACTAAAAACCTTATGATTCCGCAGCAAAATCGTTTACAAAAGCAATTACACTATTTACAGGACAAGCATGCACAATCTGTTACAGTTATGTCTAATAAAAACCTTTTTTATATCTCGAAAAATATCTCACCCCTAAATTAAGAAACTGAAAAAACAATAAATCACCAGGGCCAGACAATATTTCGGGAGGTGCTTTAAAACTTGGGCCTCCGGTTCCTCATCCGGTATCTCAGAGTATTGTTCAACGTAATTTTGAATAACCACATACTCCCGGTTGACTGGAAAATAGCTACTGTTATACCAATCCATAAGAACGGAAAATATCGAAGGTATCGGTTACCGGACGGTAAGGTACCGGTCGGTTATTCTCACGTCTAAGATGTGTAGGATAATGGAAAAAAAATGTATTAATAAAATTATAATTGGCCTGCACATACTGCCATAGTAATATTATTGGAACGGGTAAAATTATTTGCATAATAAACAGAACGGATTTAGGACCGGGTATTCGTGTGAGACATAGCTGCTGGCTTGATAACTTAGGGAGCGGTATCGAAAGCTTTTGCGAAGTATAAAATAATTGCGTCCATTCATCCATTGCTTCCGACGCATCTTGGCAAAAGGCCAGCAGCTTGATAAGATTGGATCCATGAATATTGATCGCAGGGTGGTTTATTGGCCGCATAACTTTCTACAGGGTAGGAAGCAGAGAGTTAGAGTTGGAAATAATCTTTCAGAGTTTCCTGTGACTTCTGGCATCCAAAATGGCAATATACGGCATTAATAAATAAATAAAAAGAAACTATGCACGCTGGACCTGGGTATGAAGGTAATAGAAGCCCACGTACGTAGTTTGTAATAATTAAATCAATGCATTCAAACCTTAAGAAGCAAAATAAATCTTTCATTAGGTGGTAGCAGTGTATCGGAAAACTCCATAAAACAAAAACATTAAATAGTAGAAATTAATATCATAAACACTTATAAATTAATTCTTAAATTAAATTATTCATATATTTATATTTTCTTTCTCCAAACTATTTGGATCACCAACCCATAGGCTAAAAACTGATATACTTCAATATACAAAATATCAAAATATAGTATACATAGGGATAAGAGGTGACGGTCTTCGTTCCCCTACTACCTTCCGGACGAAAAATGTTAACGATCGTTTCCGAAAAGTCAAGAAATAAAATAACCTCTCGGAATAACCTGAAAAATAACAGGGACTTAGGGGGGAGGGGGAGATGACTTCAAGAACATACCAGAAACGTTCTTATCTCTAAATTAATGCGGAGAGAGCAAATCTCGTCGACTATAACTGTCAGTTTGATAGACTGTCAACAAACAGCTCAGGGTCAATCCTATAAATATTAAAGGAAAGTATGAAAACCGTACTAAATATTTCTGATTCAAGCATGAAATAGCTTGAAAAAAGCGACACAATTAAAAGCAGGTTAATGAAACTAGTGTACATTTTTAATCACATATTAAGTCTTATTTAAAATCTATGAAATAATCCATTCCGATTATGTTTTTAAAGATAAAACAGCAAAAAATATTCTTAATTGCTCATTCAAGTATTCCAACATAGATATTAAGTGAAATGTGATTTTACTGATTGCTCATTCGATTCGAAATTTCTATTTATTTCCACAATCATATTTTCTGCTGTGGTCAAACCTCGGCCGTCATCCAGCCGATTTATGGAATTATCGACCATTCCATCCGGCCATTTTGCAATTAGGAATATTGATAAATGCTATTAGGGGTGTTGGTCAATACTTACGGAACTTAGACGGACTTACGGAACAATATCATTTGCTAATAAGTTATTTCAAGTAAACTCGAAGCCATAATTTTCAAATCCTTCCCTATGAAAGTTAGTTCACATATCGTCCCGTAGAGGCAGTCATACACTCTGAGACAGCAGGGTCGTTCGATGTTGCTCTATCGATATCGAAGAGGCAACGAATCGAGACATCTATCGACCTTGCTGAGACAGCAGTCATTAAAGCTCCTATCCAGAGCTTTAGCAGTCATACACTCCGAAACAGCGAATTCAGAAATCTCGTCCTAATCCAATCCACTCATTAGAAACATAGGAAAAAATTCATCAATAATTACATTTCTTTTGTTTTACCGCGCTACGGGTTTAAAAGTAAGGGAAATATAAGATGCAAAATTTCCCACTACTTCAGTCGGGTGGTACCACGGTCAAAACATTAATCATTTAAAAATACGTAATAGATCCTAAGACACTTCATAGAAAATTGAAAAGATTCGAAAAACGCAATAGTGTCAAAATCCCTGTGACTTTAACGAAGAAATTAACTCAAAGCATAAGAGGGCGATGATGTACGACAATAACCGTAAAATGCTACATAAGGCCCCATTTCATCCATCACAAAACCTTAAATTTTTATAATTTTTACAATACATTAATTTAAAATTTAAACTAATTTTACCATCAGCATTATACAGGGTGTTTCAGGAGGAAAGCGAACTTCTATAGGAGGTTGGTGAAGTGATTTTAAGCATTTTTTGTCCTATGAACATGGGGTCGAAACTCCTTAGTTACCGAGCTATGGCAACGCAAACATTTTGTCACTATCGTTCGACAGTCACCATGAAAACGCCGAATATCGATGAGATATGAAACTTGTCACAGTGGTGCATAAGATACGTATGGTTCTTTTACTGCTATCATCAATGCTAATATTATCTTATTTTCATTAAGTGGTAGCAGTGTATCGGAAAACTGCATTGAAACAAAAACATTAAATAGTAACAATTAATATCATAAACACTTATAAATAAATTCTTAAATTAAAATATTCATATATTTATATTTTTTATCTCCAAACTATATACATACATACAACAAATTAATTGATGTGAGGCACCAAATGCTTTACACCATTTTATCGCAACAGCTATACAAATTGTTTTTCGGAATGATTTAATTTTGATTTCAATGTAATTTGTAAAACTATAATAAAAAGACAATGACTATTCATCGCATTAAACTTTAATCGCCAGGCTACACATTCATTTTCAAGGTGAAAGGACAGGGAATCGAGTGGACATATATTTTGAAATTTTTAGAATATGTGAGATGTAAAACAACATACCTATGCTAAAAATGTGTATCGTGCATTTTCTACTGGGAGGAAACAAGTTTTTGCGGGCATGGCTACACCCAGGGACGTCTGCGCGAAATCCCACTGAGTGACAACGCGATCATTTCCACGAATCAGGAATTCCTACGATAGAATGCTACGTCGATTACTATATCTATCATTAAGTCTAGCTCGAATTCCGATAAGGAGTTTGATATTATTTACTAACAGCATATAGCAACGGCTACGATAGTAAGTTAATAGATGAATGTTTGCTCCAGTAAAGAAAAAAAAACACCAATTTCACTACAATCACGAAAATCAGTCAGCCAAACTGCCGGGAAAATGTCAATCAAAATTACCACAGCCAATGAGTATTGTTTTCCCTTTTTGCCAAAGCAATGAATCTGATCCTGAAATGACTGCACTTGTGATCCGACAAATAAAGTTTTATGTGCATGCTATACCAATTTTCTTCTCCCAGTTTTGTTCCTCAAAGTGAAAACGATAAAATATTTTTGGCCATACGCAGTGTCCCTTAAAATCTCCATGATTGAACAGTAACTCGTGGCACGTTGACGAATTTTCTAGCCGAAAACTAAAAGTCTTGTTTATAGTTTGTAATAAAACGAAAATTGAATAAAAATGTCATTTCCCAAGGAGGAGGGCCTCTCCAGCCACGTCTGGAGGGTCGTTACTCTCTTTACAAGTATTATAATAGGTAGTTATGAGTATTACAATATTATTATGGTAAGTATTGCATATAGCAACACTTTAAAATATCACCTGAGAACACAACCTGAGATTTCTATCTGTTCTTGAGAAGATTTAACGTTTAAATGTTATTTTAAGAGCACAATATTTGATTAAAAGCTCAATTTTTCATGAGTTTCCAAACCATTAATTTGAAATTATCTTTATTCATGAATTACGAGTGCATGCCAAGTTAAGGTCTGCCTAATTCAGGTGAGTCAGGTCAATAACTACATGTGATTTTCTCCCACCAAATTAATTCAGCATGCCCACGTTACAGATTCAAATAGTGTGTCATGTGAAATCGAAATACTGAAATATCGAAATTCGATGGTTCGATGATCGATTCGATGAAATATTGAAAAGAAGAAGATAAGTTAATTTTCACCAGCTGACATCTATTCTACAACTTCATAGACTCTTTCGCAACACTGCATAAAGTACACCGCTGAATCTTTTTTTTACCTGCCTCGTACCAGAAGAATTGAAAACCTCAATATTGTAAAGATTGTGTTTGCTTATCAATATATTTATTTGAAGTTACTAAAGAAGACCTACAGTACTTGATATTTATGAACAATATATAAAAGATTAAGGTAGTTATATTTAATTAGGCCATTTAAACCAATGAAGAATCCCTGAAGTAACGGTTACACCGATGGAAAAACTAAAAATTGAAACATAATTTTCAAATTCCACCACGACTAATCACATCGGTGATAAGTTGTTCCAAGAAACATCTCAATGCAAATATTTGTCGGAAGACATGAAAATTCAGTTATCATAACTACGTGTTTATTAAAAAAAATATAATACCACTTCGCTTCCTTTTATCTAACTATGAGATTTAGAAACCTTCCCAAGAGTTTGCTCACTTTTCCAACACAGAAAAGAAATTTCTTTCTCTACATCAAGATCCCTACCAGAGAAAAGAAATAGGCGCGCGCGTAAAGCAATCCTTATTATTGTACTCATTTCCCAACTAACTTCATACCAATTTGCCAATTACACGAATCCAAACACTTCGCAACGCTTTAACTGCTCCTCCCTATGCAAACACTTCCTCGTCGCACCTTACAGAAATATAAGCACCTCTAGCAGACGTAGAAGCTTTATCTAAAAATAATGTAAAACACTGCGAGGTACAGAGATGAGTTTATTTTAATAAAAGCTAACAAAACGCATTTTGCTCAATTAAGTTTCGCAGTCTGGATGGGGCAATAAAAAAGTAATCTGAAATATTTTCCAATTTTTGCTTTTCTGTGAGAGGTAGAAACACAAAAACCTTGAAGCTGAAAAGACAGATTAAATGCCACGACTTGTATAGCTTTAGAATTTGTTAATCACTTATGACAAGGGATCTACAAAAGGTGGGGTTATTTTTAGTGGAAAGTGGGGTTATTTTCCTTATTACTGGTCAATTAACAATTAATTACTTATAGCGTTTCAATCGTACGGCGTGAAACAAATACCCCTTCACCTTGTATATTTAGTTAGTTACTGCGAACATTTAACACTAACAATGTTCAGAGCGAATTAATTGATAACATGCCCATTAAATTAAGGAAGAGCAGAGAAATGATATTCAATTTGTACTAAAATTTAGGATATTAAGTACCCATATTTGCATCCTAGACAGTGAAGTTACAGGTTCATTCCAAAATGAGGCAATGGTAGAAAGAGCAGATTAAGATTCATTACGGTTGGTTCTGTACACATGCATTGCAGCAGATTAATACAGGTATGTGATAAATCTGAGTATGGTATGGGAATGGGTGGTATGATGAGAATGAGGCGAATAAGATAAACCTTAATAGGTATAATGAGAATCTTAGTACGTTCAAGACGGGATGGAAATCAGAGAGATAGGGACAACATGTAATAAACCTCAAAATAAGAACAATAATGCAGCCGACAATTTTCTAATCTTTAAAAGAAAATATAGACACTAGAATATCAGACATTGGCCAAATTGCTCTCTTTCAAGTTCGTTCGGTGGTCAGTAAGACCTCTATTATAAGATGCGATAAACCTCTCTGAATCTACATTAGAGCATTGTAGCCAGATTATTTCAGATAAACCTACACCATACTCCCATTCGAAATTCTTCTTCACTAAGGGAACATAAATGGTGATACAATCCGTTTTCGGCAGCCCTCAATATCTTCTTGTTCACCTCCGCACACTTGATTAGTTTATTTTTAGCAGCATATGTCACTGCGAGGTGTCAGCAAAGAATATCATTCAATGAACCATGCCTCGGTGATGGACCACCTATTATGAGGTGATTGCAATTTATCCTTGGCTGTGAGATCTCGTGTCAGAAAATGATAGATATTGGGGTATTCTTGAGAGGTTTGAAAATCTGGGAACACCCAGGAAAGGTCCTGGGTGATAACTTTTAAGGATTCAAGACGGATTTTAAGTATTTTTGAGTGAAACTGGAATTTTGAAAGGAAAACAATCATTTAGTATATTTTAAATTGTGACACGGTACATTTTCTCTCGGTTTCGCTACCGGAGTTTTAGTAGGAATTGGATGCTGCATGGTGGGGAATGCTGATGACGCAACCTACAATTTTAACTGTACATCTCCTAATAATAATAGTATCAGTTTCTAGATTGTTTAAAGAATGCAGCTCATTGTAAACCAATGCCTACCCAAGTACACGCTTGTGGGGTCAAGTGACTGTGCTCTACCGTGCTTGCAGCCGGGGGATGAAGGAGGTGAACAGGCTCCGGGACGCAACCCGCGCGCCATGCTATGCGTGCCAGTATCACTTTAAATCCGTCAAAAAATGCAAAAAGGGTTTATTCGATGTTTTCAGGCTTAACTTTGTAAAAACCCATTATCACTGGAGTAAAAAACACAATTTATATTTCCACCAAAATATATTTAAGGACATACAACTAGTTTCGACACATCGGTGTCATCATCAGGTACAAAACGTCTTTTTGTACCTGATGACACCGATGCGTCAAAACTAGTTGTACCTAAATAAATATTGGTGGAAATATAAATTGTGTTTTTTACTTCAGTACTAAAAGGGTTGACATTTTTGTTCCGGATAAGGGATCTAAATTCACTTGATTATTAGAAGGTCAGTGGAAAAACCAGTATCTTGAACCCCTGGCGCACGGCTATGGCGAGTAAGCACAGTACTGAAACTTCAATCGTTTTTATAAGATCACGAAATCGATCACTTTTTGGGTGAAAATGGATTCCAATTCATCTCAAATTTCGAAAAATTAGTGATGCCCCACTCCACAAGCGTGTTGTTTCACCGGATATGTTTCTCACAAGTCTGCCTTGCAGTCTCGGTGGCCCTTACGCAGGGCCGGATCAACAAAATCGGCCCTCCTGCGAGAATTTGTGAATTTTCCCATTTGGAGAAAGCCGCAGGCCCTCGATCCGTGCGCCCTCCCTCTCCCCCCCTCCCCCACCCGCCCTGCATTGCGGAGTTTCGTGGGTTATAGTATGAAGTACAGAAAATTATAATTCTAATATCCTTGGGTTATAGATTCAACCCTGCCCTATACACCATATATTTATGGTTTATCAACCTTAACCCTTCATTGATTTAACGATGGATAGACAAATGAAAATCGATCACGTTGAGAAAAAGGCTACTTCCAAATCCCAAATGCATCCATCGAAGTAATACTACTAGCTTTTAAAAACTCGTGGCTCGAGAGGTGGGAAAAACTATGTCCGAGCTTCGAAAAAGTATGTTGTATAAGCAGCTGTACGATTATGGCGGAAGCATTTGGATAGAATAAAATACGCTAATTCAACCAGGAAAGCATTTGGAGGATCTTAAAAAAGAATATTTGAAGACCTCCGAAAACTCTGCGACTTATTGTTAGTGATGGGAAAACAGAGTGAAGGCTTTCTCGTCATTCGAGAAGATATGTTGATGAAAGCTTTGGATTGCTACGTTGTATTCTGTTGGAAAGGCGGCTTTACACATGGAAATCGACTTCAATGGAAGTAGCGAGTAAAGCGATGACTCGATTTGTAAATCGCTGCTTGTAGGGCATCCTTCTGATTACACAATACTTCCGGTTATTTCCAAAATAATCAATGACGGAAGTATACAATGAATATGGATATTTCAAAAATCGACTAATTTCGGCCATCAAAGTGTTTCTACATCGCACTAATTGAGTTTCACAGGCATTCGTGGTTTTTATAAATTGGTAGGGTTAAATTACGTTAAAAATACTATATATGTGCATCTGTACAGTGCATCATCTACAAAAATCATTATTATCTTATAAATCACCGCAAGAACAGCCGTAATTCTTACGATTAAAGGTGGGTTTACACTAGCAAGTTTATTACGCAAGTTACTTGCAGAAAGCGACTTTTGATGTAAATTGCACGTGTAAACGGCTCTGCCAGTCCGCTTTGGGAACTTGTAAAAGTTTCGGCAAGTCGCTCGCAGAAGCGTATTGTTGCCAATGTAAACAAAAACCAATCTGCCTCTGCCTCTGCAGGAACTGGTCAAAACGTTTTCATCATAGAAAAATTCCCCGCACGCTCTTGCAGAAGATACTTGCTCGTATAAACCCATCCTTATTTGAATTCGAACAAAAAAAATTATTTCGAGGAAAAAATAAATATTTACAGACCCGTATGCAACAATTCAGTCATGTGATCAGGATTTCACCGAATCCGATGCGATTTTATCGCAGAATCGAAATGCTACTTGGAGGCAAAATGCATGCCAGACTATTTGCCATTCAAGAGTGAACAACTGAACAGCGGTCGCTTACTACCCCTATAGAAGATCCCTACCTACTGCCATAGAAATCCGTGATTACATATCGAAGTATAACTTTCCTGCGACTTGTAAAGAAAGTTATACTTCGTTCACACTAGTAGCTTTTTACCACAGTACAAAAGTTCTACTCGCATTCGCACCCGTCTTCAATCACCAAGGAACAAATGGTATATGCACAGTATTTACTACCTTTTACGTGTACCATATTTGTTTTTCATTACCTACCGGTCATTTGAAGATGATTACAATTGATCACTTGGCCATTGTAACTAACGTGCATTCGTATGGCAAGTTTACCCGGGTAAAAAAAGTTACCATGGTAGGTACCCAACTGGCGTTCGCATTACTAATTCTTACCCTTGTAATGGACTGCCATGATACAAAGCTAGTAATGCAAACGGAGCACAAGGCTATATTGTCATAGAAGTAAACTCCATATGTACAGCCGCCTGAATATCAACACGCTTTGTAATATTATAAATTCTGACAAGGTGGATCGGAATTATTCCAAAATTTCTCCATCAACGTTTAATTAATCGCTGGACTAATTGATTGAGAAATGCTTGCCAATGAAATTGAAAGATGGAAGCAACTGCCTGATTGATCAAATGATCGACCAATCGATAGTTTAAAATTTCCACCATCTTTAACGGTAACACATGTACTTTCACTGCGAGAATATCTTGAATTCCCGACTGTTACTGCAAATACCTACACGTAGAAACATAGCACGAGGGTATAATTTTATGAACTGGTTCACCATTGGATTTCAGTGATTTTTTCTCCGCAGTTTCAATTCCGCTGATCAATAATAGTCTTTTTATTCCGGAAGGAGAGATACCAATCTATTTGTGTCTATAATAATATATACGCGTTTCGCAAGCCTTGAATCACTTAAATGGTGAAGTTGACACTGGCTAGGCAGTCTCCTCATCGACCTTGAATTTAATCTTTACTTTTCACCGCATCCTGCGCACAAATTTAAGAACATTGAAACGTCAAGTTAAATCCGTAATGACCACGCCACTGGCATAGCGAACCTCAAATTTCTTTTAAAGCATGTCCACACGATGCAATTGAGTAAGCAAATGCGTGAGCAATGTTCCCTTAAAATTGCATCATATAAACATGCTAACCTGCGCTCTTACACAAACGAACATATATTCCTAAAATAACCCACATTTTAATTCTGAGCATGTGCTCTCGCGAATGTCCGTGCATCTGTTCGCGTGAGGAGATTGTTTTGCATGAGAAGATTGTTTCCTGTGTTTCGCGTTAACGGGTCTTTAGAGGTATTTTTGGGAGAAAAGGAGGCTGTTTTGAAGGAATATAACGTTTCATCCTTATAAGGACCCTCAGATTAATCGTTCAGGGGAACATGATGAGAAGCGGAACATTTACAGTCTTTAAACCACTCAATCGTAATTTAAGTGAAATTCTATGCCTAAGTAAATGATTGTGTGTATCCTGGCCGAATGTTCGCGGAAGACGGAAGGATAGATGAAGAGATTATAAGGCGTGCGAATATAGGTAGGAAAGTCGTAGGTAGGTAGTACAATGGAGCATATCTATGGATGATTGTATGTCCAGAGAAGCGAAAATTGCAGTGTACAAAATGTTCTCCTCCCGACGTTATTGTATGGCAGCGAAACCTGGATATGTCAGGACAAGCATAAGAGTATGCTAAACGCAGTGGGAATAGGGTACCTCAGACGTTTTTACGGCAAAACTAGGATGGACAGGGTTATAAATGAGTGGTTCATGAAAGAATGAGGGTTGGATACTCCAGTAATGGACATAGATGCAATGAGTGTGCTTCGTAGGTTTGGCCATGTCGAGAGAATGGGAGAGTGTCGAGTTATGAAACAGATACATGACAGTAGAGTGAATTGTGTGACAGGAAGGGGTACTGTGAGAAAGTTATGGTTGAGTGTGGAGGAAGAGACTCTAAAGAGGAGGAATATTAGGAGTCTTAAGAATAGGAGTGCGTATGTGAAGCAATGCATGAGTGTAAGAGGGTATTGGATGTTTTATGCAGCCCCATTGCAGCTTTGGAGCGTCGTGCGGGTTGTCAACGTGCCGAATTTGTCAAACTCTAAGAAATAATTTCTCACTTTGCACATACATTCCACACTTTTTTAATCTTTCCGACCATGTTTTCGGCATTATCAAGGTTGAAACATTATATATGTAGAAACATTATAGGTCGAAGACATTATAGATGTCGAAACCATGGTCGGAAAGAATAAAAATGTGTGGAATGGACAGTGAGAAATTATTTCATGTTATTCAGTTCCACAGAGTAAAGCCTGGAACTTTTAACTTGTAATCAATTCTCTGGTTCCAATTGGGGGCAGGATTTGAGTGAAACTGATTAATATTTTTAGATATTGATAAAACAAGGTTAGCGTTATATTTCTTACCCAATGAGTGGTTTTAAAAGCGACAAATGACCAATTTCATCGGAGTACATTTCCGGAATCCTCCTGATTTCCGGAAAATTTTAAACATTCGATTGCATGTAGGCAGCGTGGGACATTTTTTTATTTTGCTGAAATTTGGCATGATTCACCAACACCCCGGAATGAGACTTTTCGGCCGTGAACCACTTTGAAATACGAAAAGTGAAAATCGATCCACCCTAGTGAGCAGTGTGGGAGGGAATGGGGTGAGAGTAAAGGTAGGAGTAAATAGGATAGGGTGACGGGCGATAACAGAGGGTACCGATATCGCCCGCTCCAGCTGTAAGTTATTGCGACCCTCCCATATCTCAGAAAATGTCTGTCAAAAAAAATTGTTATTCTTGCAGCAGCACCAAGAGACGATAATCTATCCTTGAAGGTTTCTTCTAACATGAATCGTAAATTCACAACATTTAAAACACGGAAAACAATTTTTAAAGCTTTTTGCTAGTGAAACTATAGCACTATTTAAGCAGTAATTTATTCAAACAATCGGTAACAATTCACCGCTAAGTCATAACAATCCAGGAAATTGGGCCCAGTGCTAATGCTTTTCTTCCCCATTAAAAGTTCATCATTGATTATATTAGGTTTAACCTAAGCTCGCGGAAAAAATTACATTTGATATGACCCCTTCCTTTGTGAGGGACATGAGTCCAATAAATGTCTACCTAATGTAGGCGAGTCAGGTCAATAACTACAAATCACTGTCCTCCGCCAAATAAGTTCAGCAAGCCCAAGTTACATATGAAAATGGAATTTCTTTCCCCATCTATCTCGAATTATTTTTATATAGCAAAACTTTACAAATGATACCTAACGTTTTTCAAGTTCTCCATTAGTGTGTAAACATATATCCTTAAAAGTAAATGAACAATGAAATAAAAGATAATTCATACTCACGGTTGATTACGACAATTTTATATAAAATTTGAGTTTAACTTCACCGTCCAAAATATATAGAAAGATATAAGCAATTCGGTAATAGGAGGGAGCTGATTACGGGGACCTTGGGTAAGGAAATAAAGAAAAGGCTGGTGAAGAGCTTGATATAGAGTGTAGCGTTGTATTGAGCAGAAACGTGGACTATGGAAAAAAAAGACGATAATAGACTGCAAGCGGTCGAGATGTGGCTGTGGAGGAGGATGGAGAAGGTGGACGGAAAGGAAGACAAACGAGGAAGAGCTTGGTATAGTTGGTGACGAAAGAAAACTTCTGGATGATATTAGGACGCCAAGTATAGGTGGTTGGAAGAAGTAATAAGGGGTGAAGGGTTGCCGACTTCCACTTGAACCTCCCCTAACCGGTAGATTGCATTAATAAATGAATGTATATATTCCATCTGGAGATATATCTCCAGATGGAATCATAATTTTAACTGCAACCGCCATCAGCAATTCCGGAAATAACTGAACACGTCAATTATATTTTCTGTTAAACTTACTAACTGCGAGCGTTCCAAATTCTTTATTTAATTTGCGCTCTCCTATAAGTTACCTCTTTGATTATAATTCCCTTCCTTTATAACATTAATAAGCGGAAATCTTAAAGGATAAGATAATGTTTACATAAGTGCACGTATTGTACCCTATTCTCCAAGACATATTAAGGGATTATTGAACTCTTTTTCAAAAATCATAGACTATAAACCCGCGTTCCAATTAATGTAGGGATGAATAATATCACGAGGAATGCTGCTACTTACGAATATATAGATGTATTGCTGAGCCATTAAAATTATGAGCACAAACACAAGAGATAGTAGAGTAATTGTGGCATTACTTTATCTTTACATGAATAAAATAGGCGTTTAAATAAATAACGCATTCGCCTACGATCCGGGAGAAAGGTTGCTACGATGAAATATAATATTTTTATCCAAAACTTTCACCCAGTGCCGAAGCAAAGACCTAGAATGAAAACGATCTCATGAAGACAAACGCGTTTGAAACGAGGAGTTACGAGATGATCCAGAAAATATGAAAAATTGGCAAAATAGTGATAAAATTAAAAATTTGACAAAATATTTGCACTACTTACAAATCAAGCCAAGTATGAGATGAGAAATTTAGTCGCATTCCCATAGAAAGTTGGGATTTTGCTTTGTTCTGCTCGAGAGTGCAATCAGTCTTGGCAATTTTTTGTTTATTTTGTATTTTAATATTATAATATACGAGGTTTTCTATGTTTTGTCTCATTATTATCTTACTAAATTGGACAATTTGAATCAGTGGCTATTAAGTTGTCCTCAGTTTATTAATGCGCTCATGACGGTATGCCGCTATAGCTTCCATTCAGGAATTCTTTCTAAGCCGTCTAATGCGAGCATATGTTGTATTTTATTTTAATTATATGCTAATAACTGTAAAGAAGCAATAAATATCAATTAATCTGTCAGGATAAGGATATGAGCTGGACTTCTCATGGATAACGAAAGCGATGCAAACTATTTCATAAGCCATGGTTTACCTTTAAAACCCAGTTCCTTTCACTAAATTATATTTTTCAGTGCAACATGGTTTTATTTCCCTTAAGCTCGAATAAAATTCCTTTTTCTTCCCTAAACCAAATATTTCCCTAGCTACCAAGGCTATATAATATAGGTACTACTAACTCTCAATTCTTACACCACCCACATTTTACCTACATTTAATTTACTTAAAAATTTGCTTTCTAAGATCTTCCTTTCTTCCTTCATCATGCCTATTACATATTCAACCCCCTTCTTTTCTCCATCCTTCTCCAATTCCTCATTTCAAAATCTTCCGACTCACAATCAACTCCAAACCGGCAAGTTAAGGCTACGGCTGCGTTTAAACGCCACGTGGCATACGCCTTCATTAATATTTTCTCTGCGGAATAACATTTTTGTCTCTGGTCTCTGGAATCAATGAACTCAATTTTTCATTCAAGTATTCTACCAGCTGATTGGTAGGTTCTTGGACAGTCCCCATTCTGCATCCCAACCTCATAGACATTGTCTCGCTTTCCCTCCTACGGATGGCGCGCTATTAGATCCCTCTTCAATTCTTCATAACTTCTACCTCCTCTTATTTCGTCCAGAATTCCTATCCTCTTACTTCCTCTTCCACGCTTCCCCAGTGTTCTCCCCTCTATCACTCTCTTCAACATGCCCTCTCCTCTCAAAACATCCTCCATCCATCTCCTCTGCCTTCTTCGAACCTCTGCCACAAGCTTCATCTCCTCTCCGACCATATCCAATACCTCCTCGTTTGTCTTCCTCGCCATCCAGCTCACCTTCTCCAAAGCCCACATCTCAAACGCCTCAAGTCTAGGCACATCCTCCCTTCGCAATGACCAAGTTTCCGACCCATATAGCGCTACGCTCCATATTAAAGGTTTAACCAGCCTCTTCTTTACGTCTCTTCTCAGACCCCCATCATCAATTCCCTTCTCTTCGAAAAGGCTTCTTAAGCGAGCGCAATTCTGCATCTGATGTCCTTACCACTAAACCCATTCCCCTCCAAAATACTACCCAGATACGTAAACTGTTCGACCTGCTCTATCTTCTCCCCTCCCACCCTTATATTCAGTCCCGCCTTCTTACTTCTAGAAAATCTCTTTACTTTCGTTTTCTTGTGGTTGATCTTTATCCCTTACTTTTCGCACTACACCACTAACGCATTCACCATTGACTGTAACCCCTTTGCAGACTGACTAACCAATGCTTGATCATCTACAAATCTCACTGATTTTATCAGCTCCCCTCCTACCTTTTTTCCTACCCCTTCCTACCCCCATGCCTCCCTTACCATTTATTCTGAATACACGTTAAGAAGCAACGGCGATAGTGGGCACCCCTGCCGCACTCCCCGTCCTATCGTGGCCCATCCCGATTCTCCATTGGCTACCCTAACCTGCGCCGTCTGGTTCATATACAAATTCCGAATCAGACGCCTGTCCCTCCAATCGACCCCTAATTTCTTCAACACTCCCTTTAATTTCGTCCATTCCACCCGATCAAACGCCTTCTCGAAATCTACGAAGCATGCAAAAACATCCTGCCCATACTCCAGGTTTCTTTCTATTAGCCTCCTCATCACCGCTATAGCGTCTCGCGTTCCCGTCCCTCTCCTAAATCCGAACTGGTCGTCACCCAGGTATTCATTTTCCTTCTTCTTTAGCCTTCTGTTTATAATTCTCAGAACTACTACTTTGGCAGCGTGGGATATTAAGCTTATTACCCAGTAGTCTTCGCACGTTTTTGCCTTACTCTTCTTTGGTATAGGAATTAGTACAGTCTTAGCAAAGTCTTCCGGCCATCTCTGTCTTTATCGTCTTCCCTTTATATATCTAACATATTGGGCCTTATTTCTTCACCATACAGCTCTTCAACATACTCCTTCCACCTCTCCTGGATGTCTTTCGGTTCTACGATCACCTTTCCCGTCTTGTCTGTTATCGTTGTAATTCCCCTTCCCTTATTACCACCCGTCAGTTCCTTTACTTTCCTATATAATGCATCTGCTCTTCCCTCTTTCTGGTATTTCTCTAATGAGTCGATCTGTTCTCTCCACCACTCCTCTCTTGCTTTCTTTGTTCCTTTTCTAAGCCTGTTATTTAATTCTCGGTATTTTCTCTTACCTAGCTCTGAGTTTACGCTCTTCCATTTCCTTCTCTCCTCCATCTCCCTTATCATCTCCTTCGTGATCCACGGTTTTCTAATTTTAGTTGCACTCACGACTCCTACCGTTGCTTTCGTAGCTTCTACAATTCCATTTTTCAAACTTCCCGATTCATCTTCCACTGATCTAACTCCATGATCCTCACCCATTATCTCATCCACCTTCTCTCGATACTTCTTCTTCATTGCCCCAGTTAATGCCTCCGTATTCCACTTTCGTACCCTCCTTCCCATTCTTATCTTTTTCAGTTTTACCCGACATTTCCTGACTAATAAGTTGTGGTATGTGTCTGCATCAGATCCTGGATAAGTATGCGAGTTTTTCACACTATTCCTGTATATGTGACGAACCTTTATATAATCTATCTGAAACCTATCTGTGTCTCCCGGCTTCTTCCAAGTGTTCCTACGTCGAGGATGATGTCTGAGCCATGTATTAGTAAATACTAGGTTATTTCTACGGCAAAACTCCACAGCTTTCTCCCCCGGTCGTTTCTCCTTCCTAGCCCGTAATCGCCCACCTCCCGCCCATCTCTTCCTTCACCTACCACCGCGTTTTAATCCCCCATTACTGCCAAGTGCTTACTCCCAGGTATCCTACCAAATATTTCCTCTAGCTGATTGTATACCCCATCTACCTCCTCCTCTTTATGATTAGAGGTAGGCATATAAACCTGGATTATAACTAAATTCGTTGTTTCTGCCTTTATTTCCACGACTATTATCCTATCACTCACCTGTTCTGCATACACTACTTTTCTACCTATTTTCCTATTCATTACGAGTGCAACCCCGCGCTGACTTTCATTACCTCCACTATAAATTCCTCTATAGTCATCGCTCCAGTAATCCCCGTCATCCTTCCATCTTACTTCACCCAGACCCATGATGTCTATACCCACCCTCTCCATTTCTTGTTTTATATTCTCTAGCTTCCCCGCCCTCAGCATAGTCCTAACCACGTATCCGTGGTCCTAACATTCCACGTGCCTATTTTGATTGTTTCGTCCTTCTTCTTTATCTTCTTTTCCTCTGCTACTACTACGTCTGAGCAAGGATTTCGTGTGATGACGACCGCAGGGGCCTTGCTCCCATCGCTGCCGGGCAGGACACCCGGCCCTCTGGGCCGAGTTCCGTAGTTGCCAGGATTCATTATCATTTGAGAACTGTCCATAATTTCAAGGTTTTTGTTTTAATTGAGATAGTATTCCGTGGCCTTACTCAATAGTGTTTTTTACGTGACACTATCACTTCAGAGGCCGCCCCACTGGGGTCAGACGCCTTTTGCAACCGCCTCACTGAGGTACAGACGCTGCGCGGACTACCATTCGTCTGTCTCCTAACCTTCGATCAATCTGGCATGGATGACCCTACCAGAAGCATTGCTACCGCCAGTGCAGCTCTAGGGGTCATCGGATCACGCAAGCCCTTCCACCACGACAAGGTTGTAGCCCAAGGAAAGAGAATCAATGAACTATCCACACATAAATTCATCTCAGGAGTAAATCAATTTCCCTCACTAACACTGATATATCCTTTCTCACCCGAAATAAGACCAGCAACCACACCAGTTTACGCTTATAGGATTAATTTTAAAGTCCATCTTCCCTATGAGTGTGAATTATTCTCTCTCCTTTGAGATAGATATATATTTCCCAAGCATATGCAACGTAGGTACCTATTGAAAAACTCCCGAGATGATTGAAACATCCGTTTCAATACATTATATGCAAGCTCCTTCACCGACATTTCAGATGAAAGATTTTAAACGATTAAAATATTTAACAACATTACTTAATTCACAATAAAGGGGTATTTCTGAATTTTTCATGTATGTAGAAATTCCAAGGAATTCCCCCGGTAGTTAAGGTCTTAAAGAGTGGATGGCCTATCACGATATCTAATACAAACCGTCGGTCATTTTGCTCAACTCGATTGATAGGCCACATTTCCAAACGCTATCATAGGCGTATCGCAGGCGGGTTTGGGGGTTTTAACCCTCCCCCCCCCCCCTGCATTGATAAAAAAGTTAACATGGGGGGTATGGAAAAACCCCCCCTTCAGTGGTGGTGCCCCCCCTCCCCTCTTCAGACGCTTCTAGATACGCCTATGAACGCTATTGCAATCGTTCGTTTCCACAGCGAAACGCTTCCTATTCACAAAAAGCCGGAGAAACAAAACGAAGGACAGGGATACTCACATAGAATAGCCAATTGAAACTATCATTTCACCTCACCAGGACCTGGCTGTGATAGGCATCATTTATTTCGGACAGTTCTGTGACTGAAAGAATTTCACATCTTCCAACTTTCTCTTTTTCAGCAAAGACTTGACCGCTCTATGACCAGAGTCCCAGTGCGCCAATATATTTTAGAGAGAAATGGTTGCTCCCCTGATTCGGCCATGCGCGGACGAACCTTCACCCTCGTGAGCCTTGTAATGACATCAGCGCTTGATCGTGAAATCTCTTTGAAAATGTTTGTCATAGAAAGAAATAGTTAAAGCAGACAGAGATAACCACTTGAATCGCACTGCATAAATCCAACTACATCGAGCGTAACACAAACATCAATCGATGCCAGGCAATGCGCCGATGTTCACCAGCATCAAACGCATAACCCCTGTCGCCTCAACCTCACTCGGCAATTTCCTTTCAAGTCCCACCCTATTGGGGTCTCATTGTCTCCTTCCAGTCTCATGAATGGTTTTGATCAGATCAACTCTCCTGCTAGCCCCCCTCGCTCTGAGGCATGATGAAAGAGTACGCGTGACAAATACAATTCCAAAGATCTTTCCGATCAGTCTTACTATGGGGTGAAATTGCCAGATTGAGAGTATAATAACCGATGTTTGCATCATCATCAGTAGTTTATCAATCCGAAAATTGGTTCGCTGTGGCTGTCCACCCCCATCGGCTAACCTTTTCATACCAACGTACTGTATCCACAAGTTTACCATACGCATGCTTTTCCCAAAATTTAAGAAGTATTAAATTTTTTTTAAATATAAAGAATATGTCAGATATGCCACATGCTAATATACGTACATGAAATGTAGAACAGTTGGCACTGGTATAATCCATGGCAGACCTAAACTTGTAAAATTGACTAAAGCCTGTTCACTCGATGCATGTAATCGTGCAGATTCGTCCGTGAACCCTTGCTCGAACACACACCGAATGATATAAAAGGGGCTATTTTCTGTATGTGTGTTCAAGCATTAGTGCAAATTGTTGATTTTAGATGAAGAATGCTTTAAGGGAAACAGACATCTGCAAAGGGAACCCACGTGGGTACGTGCATCGTGCAAGCGGGCCTATATTGATCGTACTCGAGGTTTAGGTCAAACAGATACCATGCAAGTATGTATGCAAAACATCCGACAAATAATCAAACAAACAATTAAAGATACCGGAATCTAAAACATACCATGGGTATTTTTTAGAATCCCCCTCGCTGGTATCTCCATCTTGAAGCGATGAGGGGGCTTATGTGCCTTGTGGGATCCTGCAAGCTATGCCGGTGGGAGCTTATGCTCCTGGTAGGGTCACCCTAGCCGGACTGGTCAAAGATGATAGGAATAACAAAGAGAGGTCCTCCAGGTTGGGGGTTGGGCGTGAGGTCAACAACCTCACCCCGGAAAATCTCCTTCGTTAGGAATCGCCAACAACGAGCCTCGTATGTGGGCAGAAATAATGAATACAGACCCAAGCTCAACGAAAAGGACATGAGATTCAGATCATGGAATTTAAGAACCCTGGCAGTCCCAGGAAAAATAGACATTGTGATGGAAGAAACTGATATGTACCATATAGATATAGCAGTGCTACAAGAAACAATATGGCCTTTTAACGGCAAACTAAATTCTCGGAATTACATACTGTATTACAGTGGCTGTGACAATGGCAAGTACTGAGCCATTGTCACAGCCTCTTAATAAATATTGCCATAAAAAATAAAGTAATGATTACTGTGATATTATTTAGCCTGGTAAATAAAATAACGTGCCATGTAGGATTTAAAGCAAAATTTCAAAATATATCTATGATAAGTTATTATGCTCCCACAGAAAATGTAGAAAAAGATGCTAAAGACATGTTAACAGAACGTTCTATGATACATAATTAGGAAAAACTCATGATGTCGATGTCATGTTCTCCTGACACTCCGTTTACTGATTAGTAATCACCGCCGTTATTTTAACAGATTTATTACTCACACTATACACTCAAGCCACATGGCCCCGAACACACCGGATTACATGGGATCAAAGTCCTCTGGATGGCCGTTCTCAACACTACTCCCTCATAGGGTTATCAGTTAACTATGTAGTGTATTATCGGCAATCCAGAGGACTCTGCATGGGATACCACAACCACGCCACCTCGTGTGGCAACCGTCAACTTTATCAGAACAATAGAATATCATAATGCCATACTCCACAGTCGACACCAAACTAATGATATCAAAATCTTAACGGGAGATGCAAATGCCATACTGGGCAGAGAAACGATATGGAAGCAATGTACAGGAGGTAACAGCTTACATGAAGAAACAAAGGATAATGGACTCAAACTTTAGTTAGTGCAAAAAATATTAAAATTGTTCCAACTTCATTTCCTCACAAAGGCTTTCACAAAGCTACATAGACTTCTCCAAAAATAATAGGAAAAAACCAAATTGGCCACATACTCTTTGAGATGAGACACAAAAGCTGTGTTACAGATGTCAGGAACATGGAGGGGTGCAGAGTGTGGAACTGACCACTACCTTGTGGTAGTAAAAAATAGACAAAGGCTGTGCACACAGAAGAGGGAAACTCAACAAGGCGATAAACCATTCGAAGTGGAAAAACTCTCAAACAATGAGGTAAGAAGGGATTTTGTAATTCAATTATCCAACATATTTCAAGCTCTGACAGAAGAAGAATAAAAGGCAGGAAACATTGACGTGAACAAAGAATGGTCAGGGATAAAAACCAATGTAAGAGAAGCAATGGAAGAGGTGTTGGGCCATAAAAGGTGTGCACAGACCGGAAAGCTCTGATTTAGTGAGGAATGTCAACAATTAGTGAAGAAAAGAAGTAAAAGCTAAGAATAGTTAACACCAGTTCACACGAAGAAAAAGGAAGCTATAGAATAATAAACAGACAAGTCAATAAAACATTAAGAGCTGCTAATAGAAAATATGTTTCAGATCAGTTTACGAAAGCAGAAGAAGAAAGGACTAAGAACAACTCAGGGGAATTTTAGAGATTTGTAAGGTTCTTCAGAAAAGGCTTCACTCTGAGAAGCTTTGAAATTAAAGATAGCCCTGTAGGAAATGTAACATGTAATTCTAATGAAGAACAAAAAACTTGGAAAAGTTATTTTAAACGCTTAACAAACATAGAAGAGAACACTACAGCAATATCTGAAACAGGACGAATTTGTGATGCTCTGCCATTAGTAGAGGACTTGACAGAAGAAGAAGTGCGAAGAGCTATATAAAGGAACTAAAAAACAATCAAGTTCCCAGGGGAGGATGGTATACCAGCTGAGGTGTTAAAGAATGGGGGACCACAGCTGTTTCAAAAAAAATTTAGAATGATAAGAAAAATATGGAAAGTAGAAGAAATGCTCAAATAATGGAAAAGAGCAATTATTATCCCAATCCATAAAAGAGGGAGATAAATTGGAATGTAACAACTATAGAGAAATCTCTTTATTAAATACAACTTATTAAGTACTATAAGTATATGCTGAAGAAGTGTCAGGAGATCACCATGAAGCTGGCTTCAGGGACCCAAGCCCGGAGAAACTCGTTACTCACTACCAACGGGAGAAAAGGCTCATTTGAGCACCCCGCGAATCTGTTTTCTCCCGTTTTCGGGAGAAAACCAAGTTACAGACTTGGACCCCAGAGAAATTAATAAATTTTGTAAAAATATGCATAGAAGGATCAGATCTGATGGTAAGGCCAGCATTAAAAATTAGTATTCAGAAGGATTTGGCATTGCAACAGGAGTGAGACAAGGTGATGGTGTGTCTCCTTTACTCTTCAACCTGGTATTACAAGAAACCTTGAGAAGGAAAAAGTAAAACCTGGCTTGAAGATAGGGACAAAACTTAATATATTAGCTTTTGCAGATGATGTTGTTCTTTTGATTTCTTTCTTCTCTGATCCCCAAAGTGTATGAGATAAAATTTTTGCATGATGTACAGAATTTAAGTGCTTCGGAGTAATCATTAATCAAGAAAATAAAGAAGAAAAAAATAGAATCAAGAGTAATCATTATTTAAAAGCAAATAAATGGGATATTCAAAACCTCCTTAAAAGTAAAATATTATCAATAAAAATAAAGCTCAAAATATAAAAGACTGTAATGCAACCAGTTCCCCTTTATGGTTCAGAAATATGGGCTTTAAGCAAATATATGGAGAAGAAACTGATTACATTTGAAAATAAAGTTCTGAGAACAATATTGGGACTATAGTAATTAAGAAGGCGAAGATTGCCGCATCAGACAAATAAAGAACTAAGAGAACTATATCCGGAATCTGATATTATAGCTTTAATTAAATCAAGACGTCTGACTATGGGTTGGCCATATCTACAGATGGGAATCCAGCATGCAGCCAGCAGCAGATGGGAAGAAACAATGCTGAAGGAACTTTCGAAAGGAAGGTCAGAAGGAAAAAGTACCCTTTGGAAGACCAACACTACGATAGTGGGACCAAGTCCAAAAAGATATAAGAAAGATAGGAAGCTCAACAGCAGCAATGGAAGACAGAGAGAGATGGCATAAAGTGGTTGGTGAGACCAAAAACCTATATTACGCTTTGAGTGGCCATGGAGGTAGAGGAAGTTTTTTTTAGAAATGTGAACTTGCTAATGCCCCACATAGCATGCAAGCTGGATTGCAGCCTGGATTTTGGCTGGATGCATCCATCTGGATTTAGCTAGCAATTGATTCCAACTGGATTTCGGCTTGTATACTATCCCAGGTAAAAATATCTGGTCTGTAACTAATCTGGAACTTGTCTGAAAGGGCAATTTCTGGTCTGTAACTAGACTAGACAGGTCTGGAATTTGAATGGGGAAAACAAACTGGTCTGGAAACTGATCTCAAAACTGGTCTGGAACTGCTCTGTAATATTCCATGCTCTGTAACTGATCTGTAATATTCGATGGTCAGTAACTGATCTGGAAACTGTGCTGGAACTGCTCTGTAATACTCAATGGTCTATGACTGGCCTGCAATGTTTGTTGCTCTATACTCTGATCGTAAGAGAGCTGCAATATTTGATTCCATGATCTACGAATACTCTGAAACTTGACTTGTAACTAATCTGTGATTAGAATAAATTTCAGGCATTAGCACCATATGGAACTCTAGGTAACCCAAACTTTAAAGCCACTACATAATAATAATCCACACGTTTTTTTTACTGGTTCCTTCCCAGCTAGCACACTCAAATCGGCTTACCTAAATGCCCAAGTCAATGGTGATAGTGGAGCAACAGTTGATGCTCGGCCATTGCGCCGAGTTTGACGGCAAAATGACGATAACCGTGAAAATTAAATTATGAAGAAAATAAAAGGTACTGACGTGCGCATGAAGAGCCCATATGTAGCATGGCAAAATATGTGAAATAGGTGTTACTAGTGCAGGGGTGTTAGATATTATATTAGTGTTATCAGTGCAAATTACTGTCAGTCATTGTGTGCTATATAGGACTGATTCCAGTTGGAATTGATAAGCTTGATTACAGCTGGATTCCGGCTTGATTCAGCCCCTATATGGGCTTTGTTTCAGATGGAATTAGCTAGCTTGATTCCAGCTGGATTTTGGCATGCATACTAAGCTTAATTTCAGCTGGAATTTGAGGCTTAATTATTTCTGCTGGCTTATGAATTTTGCTTGTACAGGGTGAGGTAACATAACTTCCTTTTTTCAAAATGCAATGAAACCCATTTTATGAATAAGATTTTTTTATTTTTTTAATAATGTACGTACACATTTAAAGTTTTGTTTTACACAGTTTTGAAAATCAAATCAGGTCAATGACGCCCCTCATTGTCCATTCACTGAGTAAGCCAATTTCTGGCGTTTGTCATGACCCTTACCAGCATAGCAGCCAATATATGTTGGCAATTTCTGCCCGGATTTTGGTCTTTTTCTTTTTCCGGGGGTAACTAGAAATCCCGCGTTTATGTCAAAAATCCAAGGACCCTATAACACCTGAAGGCCAACATCTGGGAAGAAATTGCCAACAAACCGCTGCTATGCTGGTAAGAGTCAATACAAACGCCAGAAATCAGCTTACTCAGTGTATGGACAATGAGGGGCATCATCTACCTGATTTTATTTTCAAAACTGTGTATAACAAAACTTTAAATATGTACCTAAGAAATTATAAAAAAAATATAAAAAATTCTGATTCATAAAATGGGTTTCATTGTGTTTTGAAAAAAGGAAGAAATGTTGCCGCACCCTGTATGTATGGTCAAAATATAGCAAATACTATTTCCACTTTTAGATAATTACTGTTTGTCAGTCATTGCATGCATTAGCTCTTATTTTTTAAATAGCCTTATTCCCATTACATGCAAATAAGAGTTGTTGTCCTAGTAGTAAAGTGTTGGGCTGTCACACTGAGGTGGTCATCTGATCATGGTTCAAGTCATCATGGTTCATGCCATATTTTATTTCCAAATTTTTAGGCGTATTAGTTCATTATTTACATTATATTTGGCTTGGAAGTTGCTACTTCAAACCTTTTCATTTTTCTTACAAAATGTACGGTATTTTGGTGTAATACAGACTGGAATTTAGCATGATTCCAGTCAGGAATTTTTCCTAAAAATCCAGCTTGCACACTTGATTGGTCCATTTGGATTCCAGCTTGCACCCTGGAGAGTGCAAGTTGGAATCCAGTGGGATTCCAGCTTGCTTTGCTATCTGGCATGGGCGCCCATACACAGGGAAAAGTGGGGGCCGCGGCCCCCCCTGGCCTCCCGGGAAAAATAAAAAAAGGAAAGGAAATTTAATTATTGTTTTTGCAGGATTAAATTAATATTTTAGTAACAAATTTATAAAATTGTCATTCACGTTAGATGTTCCAAAAATATATTTCTGAGACCTCAAATTTACTAAACTTTCTGAGAGAGGGCTCCTCGGACTCCCCTTCTTAAACCTATGTCTTCCCCCCCCCTGGAAAATATTGTATGTGTGCCCATGCTATCTGGGGTATGTATGGCACAGAATTCCGATTTTTAAAACTGCTTTGACTCACCTGTGCAATGCAAAGATCAACCTTATTACGCAACAAGTTGTGCAACTTTTCGATGTAATAAACATTCAAGTATCTATAAAACGTGTAACATCTCCACGGACTTTAGAGCACGTAAAAAAATACTTCCATTATAACAACCGGTATTCTATATTAAGATGATAAATATATGCCTACTAAATTAGCTATGAGACATGCACATAGGAAAATCATGATGTCAAGAAACTATAGATTAAAAAATTATTTGAAAAATGACAAGTAACCATTTCCATTCCACTGTGGAAACCATGCAGCGCCAACTTTACCGAAAACTCAGGAAGTCAACTGATAACCTTCTTAAAATATGTTAGTATATAGTATATATATAATAGTTAGACAACTATTTTAAGAAGGTTATCAGTGCTAATAGTGACACTACGTAGTGTCACTATTAGCAACGAAAAAGGAAGATATTAGGAAGATGGGCATATTTTTGCATGAATTATAATGAGATATCTTAAAGAATTACAGTAGAACTACATTATACATTTATACACTTGTATAAGTGAAAAACAACTGTACTTGGTTATGCATCTCTCTCAAGCGAAAAATAGGTTAATCCATGAATCAGAGGGATATTAATACTCGTTGTATTTTCTGATAGCATAAAAATGAAATATCCATTTAAGTCATGCAAAGTTTAAAATATTAACCTCACGTACAGAACTATGTCAAATTAGGTAATCGAATCTCCTCTTTAACTGTTGATTGCAAAGGCAAGTCATTAGAGTAAATAAAAAAAATATAAATAATAATGAGCTTCTGACCTGCAAATGTAAACCTTCGTATTTGCAATCAAGCAAGCCATTTCACCCTCAGAGTAACTGAGATTTCACCAAGTTCATATAGCCACCATGTTGGCGCCGACGCTACTTTTGAATCGATCGCCTATCGATTGTTGCCGATGTTGCCATCGCAATCGACTAAAACGATATACGGGCATCTAAAGAGATTTCTGCAAACGCTGAGGAAGTTGACGTTCAGAGGAGATTTGTTTTTCCTTAAGAATTGTGTTGAAGATTGTCTGTCGAAATGGGGAAGGGTTTCAATAATTACATGTGTAAAAAGTTTTTCCATCCAGCTTCAAGGGATAACTTGAAACGGGTAAGTAATTTGTCTCAATTCTAACTCAGGTTTTGGGTTTCGTGATACCTATTGATACTGACTGACATATTTCTACTTCGTTTTGAAGGTGTGGATGGCGGAACAGAAAGCCGATGCATACAAGAAAAAGCAAGAAGAGTTGAGAGTGCAATATGAAAAGGAACAAGATCTTTATAATAACAAGTATGTAGTCACTTAATTTTGACTTTGTTGTTTAGTACAATTTTAATTTTTGCACTTAATTCATGTGTTTCTTTTGCAGGGCTTTGTTGAGCAAGGAGAGCAAGGATAAATTAAGCGTGAATTTTATGTACGAACCACCGCCAGGAGCAAAGAAAGAACGGCAAAAAGAAGATGATGAACCAGAATATAAGTTTGAGTGGCAAAGAAAGTACAATGCTCCCAGAGAAGAGTAAGTTCTTTGCAGAAATGAATTCTGAATTTCTCAAGTGTGTGGAGAAATTTATCTTTCAGATTAACCTCTTAATGGTTTATTTGTCACATAGCAATTGGCATGTTTATATTATTTGTTTACTCTCATTTCAATGTTTCAGTGAAACTTGAATGTGTATATCTCAAACTTATACTCTCGATTTGATTTCAGCTACTGCAAGGACAATGCTGAAATTCGTGACCAGCCATTTGGAATTCAAGTGAGAAATGTCAGGTGCATCAAATGTCACAAATGGGGACACATAAATACAGGTGAGTCATGGATAGACTTCTTAGATAAAGCGTTCTCATATGGCAATTATCCGTCGCTCTGTATACTTACGCTAAATTTTGAGTAACATGCGCGTAGGTCGTTTTTAGCGTCCTGAACTTACGTTACATATTTCTTGGAAGTGTTAAGTAATTACTTCTACCTACTAGGTATATCCAATTTATAGATTTCATATACTAATCTAGTATATGAAATAGCTAGTTCTCATTCCTTATAAATTGGCTTTTAGTAAGCTGTATCTGGTTTCTTGTCAATTTAGTCTTGATAAGTTCTTTAAGACTCAAAAACCATCAACTCATGTATTTCTCTTTAAAAATGTTTTCAGATAAGGAGTGCCCCCTTTTCAATCAGTCAGGAGGAATGGGATTTGGTGTTACGACCAAGGCATCAGGAAGTGGTAAAAACTCCAGTGAAAATGCAACTCCAGCTCCTCTTGATGCTGTCACATTGGTTCAACAAATGCGCGAGGATGGTCTGGCATTGAAGCGAAGTGCCATGGGACTTCAACAGCATATGGAATTCCCCCCATCACAAGTAAGCTTCACTCATTCATTTTGTAACAAAGTAAATTGTCTTTGAAGACTGAGGGTCATCATGTTTATACTTAGTGTCACCGTTTTCAAGGGGGATAGTGAATTTAATGATATTAATTATCCTATAACTATTTTTATCTATTTTTCCAAGTTAATGGTTGGTCCGTGGAAGGTCCTTCCGGTAGTTTTCCCAACTGAGGAAAGTTTTATCCCTCATTTCCTTTATAAAACTATCATTTATCTATTTTTAAATCCCTAAACTTTTCTTATCTATTGCCTCTCTTAATGCCGTCCTCTTCCCTCTCCCACTCTTGCTCAACACTCAATCTACAGATTGTAACCCCTCAGCACATCATTCATTCTACTCCATTTAGCTCCCCCAAATTCTCTGTGATGCATTGTTTTGTGTCAGACATGTGCAATTTTATCTTTGGCATTAATTATATTCATTTTTATGTTGCAGCAACTAATACCAAGTGATGATGAAGATGACAAAGTGAAAGACTCAGACATGAAGTTTTTGAAGTCTTTGTCTACATCCCAGAAAAGAAAGCTTTTGAAGTAAGTCTTATATTCGTCCATCAATAATTACCTACCCTCATAGAGGCAAGGCTGGGCAAAATGCTGGCTAATTATATTTTTAATGCATAATGCTAAAAAAAGTATATATTAAGTACAAAATTCATTCTAATCAGAATAGAAATCCCGAAGGGAAGGTCTCACAAGTCATTTATGTAGTTGTCATTTGAAAAATGTTTATTTGTACCCCAGAAAACCTATGGTGGAATATAAATTGTATGCAGTGGACAAGTTTTTTCAAACTCCTGTGTGGAAAATATTCCACCTTTTATGGACTTGCAATTCCAGAAGAAAAATAGCCCTCTGAGTTTGTTTTTGGACTGGCAATAATTTGTTGCATAACTATTTTGAGAGAATAAATAAAATTGAAATCATAGCAGGTCCCCACATGCATAGTCTGAGCCAACTTTCAAGAGTAATTAGCTTTTGCATCTCATTTTAGTGAATACAATAAATCATTTTCCAGTCAAAAGCACATACTATCAGAAGTTCTTCTATCCAGGGATTAGCTATTAGGTTTTAGATTTTGCTATTACTTATGATAAAGCCATTAGGTGCACTATCAATTTGCACATGACACAGGTTTGCAGCACTTGTTCTTTAAAATTCCCAACTGTTTGAAGATACATATCCCTGAATTTTGTTGGTATTCATTACTTCATGGCCAAGATTTTGGGCATTTCAATCTAGGTGGGATGTATGATATAATTATTCCTTTTGCTGCCAGAAGACTAATTTATCAGCAATAAATGGATTTGCAAAAACTGCCACTGACTAATACATTGGGGAGAAATTTTTATACTTACACTGAAGAATTCATTTTTATTGCCTTCAAAGACCTGGGTGGAGGCAGATGCTGGGGCACAGGAAAGGAATGGGTGATCAGTTCGGGAAGGGGGTAGGGTGAATGAGAGGATTAGGCGAGGGACGGGAGGAGGCAGCAGAGGATGATGATGTTGGCTTGGGGAGTGGTGCAGGTAGAAAACATCATTGACTAAGTTTGAAGTCACAGGAATGTCCTTCAAAAAGGTGCTTTGCAAAAAGAGATGAGTACTTTTTCAAAAAACACTGATGTTTGCTAATTCTTCAAATCTCCTTCCTGTTTGGTCGGCGTACAATGCTGGGCAGTCATTGCATTGTAACATGTACACACCACTCTTTTAATTAATCAACTTTGTCTTTAGCGTTTGAGACAAGATTCTCCAGGATAGTGTTGTTATAAAACCAGTGTGGAAAACAAACTACTCTTTTCATTCCTATGAGTGAATTCCACAAAATTACACCTCAAATATATGAATATATTAATTTTCCGAAGAATGATGGTTGTTTTTTCATAATTACCTCTTTACTTGCAGGAAACTGGAAAAACTTGAGAAAAAAGCCAAGGGCAGGTCAAAAAAGAAGTCAAAGAAAAGGAAAAAGCAAGATAGTAGTGATAGTGACACATCAGTGAAAGAAAAATCCAAGAGAAGCAAGAAGAGGTCAGATTGCAGTAAAAAGAGCAAACACTCGAAAGACAAAAAACACAAGAAAAGTAAGCACTTGGATGAATCATCGTCCTCATCTTCTTCGTCGTTATCCTCTTCCAGCTCCTCTGAATCAGAAGACGAAGTAAAGCCTCCTAAGATGAAGAGTGAAAATAATGCTAGTCACGATGCTGAAAGGCATAGGCACCATAAAAGTGATGGTAATTCAAAAGACTCTCATCACAAGAAAATCACAAGCAATTCCAAATTGAGGGACAGCAGTCCAGCCAAAGATGCTGGAAAATCCAGAAGGAATGGGCGCTACCCATTTGAGGACCATGTAAAACAAGAACATTGGCATGATGGCAGCAAGCAAGAAGAAGGAAAGAGATACCTGGGACATAATTCAGACAAATTGAAGAGGAAGTCAAATTCCAAGGAAGATGATGATCATAGAAATAGTGATAGGAAGAAAAAGCGTTCATCATGAGATGCTCACGTATTGAACTTTAAAAGTATTAATTTGATAAGTGTATTCCTGAAGTGTATTTTGAAGGTACTGATTTTTTTGAGATGTTACTATTCCCTAGAAAATATTGGCGTGGAAATAATGAATGCATAGCTCAATTATACAATTATTTTAAATAAAACTTTAATACATTTTACAATGGACAAGGTCAATTTATTTTCATTGGTGAACTACAGAGTCCTCACAAATTTTATAGAAGATACAAGGAAAATGGTCAAAAGGATCGCAAGAAACTTTCTCTTTAGGTCACTCAAAATAATATATACAAGTGCACATTAATGCTTACATCACACTTCTTAAAATCTCCCTTACAGAATGTAATCCAGTTCATACCTAATGTACTGATTTTTGGGATCATTAGCGATTCGTGGATATCCAGCCACTAATGCATCTTGGCCCCCAATGTACAGGGTATTGTAAATCTTCCAATACACATCACGCACTTTTCTCGCCGGATGAAAAAGACCCTGTAAATATAATTAAAGTTTTGTTAGTATCTTCTTAAACAAAGAGAAATTATTTGCATGCATTATGGAATCAGGTTGACTAATGAATACTCTTCATTCCGTAATGATATGGTCCTTCACTACTAACAAGGAGACGTCACGTGACGGATCCAAATGATGCAATTATTTTCTGTAACCATAGTGGGAATGCGGGAAAAATGTCACGGCTTTCTTCCATTAGGGCCAGAGTTCAAGATAAAAATGCAACTACAGAATTTACCTCCATATAAATCCTTTGAAATACGCTCACGCACCATCAGAAGCCGTGGCCGAGCGGTTAAAGGCACTGCACCTGTAATCCCCATAATGTGGCACAGGATCGAATCACAGTCTGGTCAATTTTTTCTCTTTCTAATATTTTACAGAGTCACTGTACATTGCCCAATTCCATACATTTGTGGCAGTAACAACAATATTTTTTAATTTTCAGCCTATTTTCTGGATTTTCAATCAACCCCCTTGGGAGACTTTCGAAGCTAATTTCGGGATTCTTCTTCGGCCGAAAAGAGGTTTCTCATGCTGACAGGCCTAATATGTTTAGATTTTGAAAATACAAGGATATTTCCGTGAAGAGGATGGGCGTCGATTGGTCGTGGCTTTTTCTCAAGGCGGTAAACAATGAACGGATTGTTACTTTTTAATATACAGAGATGCATGCACTTCAAATTTCACAGGCGTTCGAATGATGATTTTTTTTACTCAATTTTTCGTTCAATAGTGAACATGAAATAAGTAGAAAAGAGATCGTAACTTTTTCCGGAGGTTATGTAAAAAATAGTTGCTATGACCTTTCTGCAGAGCAACATATTATATTGAAGGGAACCTGTATCGTGGGGGAGAGGAAGATATAAGATTCCAGAACAAAAAATATCACATATTGATAAAACTATTTCTTTTCCCACCTCATGTTTATTTCATTTGAAGGAATTTTAACTTTTCATTCATGGCGTCGAATTGCTTACTTTCGGATCATATTCATTGTAAAAACATATAAAGCTAAGAATATTTCTGATTCAAACCCACGCCACATTATGGGGATTAGAGGTCCAGCGCCTCGAACCGCTCGGCCACAGCTACTGTTGGTGGGGGAGCGTATTTCAAAGGATTTATATGGGGGGAAATTCTTTCATTGCGTTTTTCTCTCGAACTCAGGCCCAAATGGAAGAAAGCCGTGACACTTTTCCCGCATTCTCTCTATAGTTTAAGGAAATAATTGCGTCATTTGGATCCCGAACATCAGTCACGCGATGTCTCCTTGTGAGTAATAAATACTATTTACAATACACAAAAGCTTATTTTTCTGGGCAAATAAAATAAGATAATAAGCCAACAATTAATTATCTCCTGTGACATTCACGGCAACTTGATAATCATTTATCTAATAATCACTGCCATTTATAAATTTATTTCATCATTGTCAAGAACATCTGTAAGAAATACTTAAGAGTTGATTTCTCATTTTGTCACATACTATTATTCTTTTATTAAATGTAATAAAAAATAGTTGAAATAATTAGGAGAGGTATTATAAGAAAGGAAATGTATTAGAGATTCTAATTTTTATCATCAATGTTGTTAACGATCAAAAATTGCAAAAACTTGTACAAAATACATACAGTGAAACCTCATATTTGCAATAGCCGAAACTATGTTTTCCTGCAATTTACAACACTTTTACAAAGTTCCATTCAATTTCCTAGGTTTCCAACATATGCAGAACCCCAAATTTAGACTACATTTTTCAGTTTTCCCGCAATTTGCACCTCAATGCGATATTTCAAAAAATAATTCACTCCCCAAGTCCATTAATCATGTATATCATCCCTTGTAATCACTTTTTGACTTTGTCTTGTACATATATGCAGAAAAAATATGAAAGAGAGCAGTAATTGGTCCTGTTTTAAGGAAGAATTTGAATTTGGCGGGGATAGTATACAGCACCAATAGTGACAGAAATTTGAACTACATCAATCAGTAATATGTCAGGAAATGGTTCAAGATGTGAAATGAATACATTGTAAGACAGGAAGCTGACTCTGCAATTTATACAAATTGCAGAGTTAGCTTCCTTAGGGGGGGGGGACCTTTGACGAGTGCGTCGCCTGTGATGCCGATATCGAAGTCTGCAGGTTGGTTGTTGGAACTTGTGGCTACTAAAAATGAAGATTTATTTATGGAGATAATTACGTAACAAATTAATAATAACTATTCCAAACATAATAATTCATCATCCTAAATCTAATTGAAAAAGTCGGTGAATCTCATTATCGCGTATTTTTATCAGTAGATTGATGTCAATAGATGACGTCTAAGAACAGAAAGGAAGAAGACACCGGGAAAGACAAAGCAGAACCCAAATATTCTCCAACATTCGCAAAAACTGTGGAAGCAATGGCGACAGTTCGTCAGCAGTCACGAAGTCGAGGAAAGTGTGATGAATAATTAAATAAAAATGGACTGTACTATCAAAGAATTAGGGCTCAAATGATAACAACAAAGCACCTTGGACAGATTCTTCCAGCCACCATAAGTATTTTAATGTATTTCCATTAAATTATGCATTTTTGTTTGCAATATTTGTCGAGAACACGCGGGAAGTTCCATTTTCTTTTGTTAGAAACAATCAAGTTTACGCTATTACGCACGAAAAAGACGATGTTTTTGGGCTGTGAGCTCAATTTGTTCATGTTTTCAAGGAGATCTGACAATCCTTATAATGCTATAAAATTGGTTCATGAAATTAAAATGTTCATCATGGTAAACACAAATATAGCATTTTCGGTGCAATCATTGTAATTTACTACAAGCAATATAAACATACAGCACTATTAAGTGAGAAGTGGGCATTCGCGCCGCGGATTCATCTGTCCTCCGACCTAATTATTTCATTGGAAGTGTGAAGAGAAAAATATCGCTAGGTTGCTTTGCTAACTTTGCCTTGCTGTGCCTTTGCCTGAGCTACAATTGTCGTCATCATTAATAATGGAGTAAACATCAGCGTTAGGTATCGTATGTATTTTCTTGGGAGGCGGAAGAGGTGGAAAATAAACTATTTTTACAATAAATGATCACCAGTGATCTATGGCATTAGCTAAAATGAGCGGCAGGATAAGTCCCCTGCAAGTTATGCAACCAACCGGTACGTATTTGACTTTCCATGGAATGCCTACCCTGCTTTGCATGTTTTCCTGGTTACCACATTCAGAATCTCGGGTCCCTTCAAGAACATACTAACGAGAGTCCACTTTATGAGGGATTTTCAGCATCCTACAATATTCTCCTACTCAACATGTTGAAAAATATGTTTATACTTTTACATATTAGGATTTATGAAAGACCAACTCCTCTGTCATTGCTATTACATGCCTTTTTCCTTTGAACTGGATACCAGACATCATTAATTGCCACTTAAGATATCATGGAGTATGTAATTCACCTTAACCCCTTCCCTGACGCGGGCGAGATATCTCGTCCTGAATGGTCTAGCAAATTCTGACGTGAACGAGATATCTCGTCCTACTCTACTTTTTCCCTTCTTTAGCTGTTTTGGACGAGATATTTCGCCCCCTTCGTAGTAACTCGATGCTTCGCCGCTAGATGTCATGTATGGACGCCTATCTCTGTATTCTCGCTTTTTTGAAGGCTTTTTACTTGTATTATGGTTTCAAAAAAAAACTTCACGCACCAAAATTACTCTCCGTATATCAAAATTTACGCACTATTTTTTCATCCAATATAAATGTTAGGAAACGTTTTATGGTCATGAAAATTCAATTTTATCAAGCGCTCTGCCTACTACTAGGATTATTGTAAGTTTAGCTACTTGATATCCCGAAGTACAACAGTTGGAATCTTGCTTATGCAATTGTTAACGTAATTTATATAATGATTGAAGGATTGATTTTACATTTGAATTATTATTATTCACGATTACTTACTATTTCCTATCTACTTATGAGAATTATATTTTATCAGTTCTCACAAAACTCATCTATTTTATTTGTCTATCCTACCGGAATACTAGTGGAACTACGCTCCCTGGAAGCGAAATCTTCATATGGGATCATAAGTTCTTTTCTGCATTATCGCTAAATTGCATTCGATCAAGAAGACTCGAATAACAATTGTTACTCAGTAAATCCTTATCTGTTATAATATGAAAAACAATGCATTCCCGATTTTTTTATTGTTCATTTTGTAATACATATTTACCTATAAGTTGTGTATTATTTACGTATTTACGCTGTAGTTTTGGTATCCGTATATGCTTCACCGACCGACCCCTGCCGGACGTTCGCCGCGGCTTCATTCACGTACCCTTTCTGATGCTCCTTGTCTTTGGTTCTCCGAGGGGTCCTTTGGTATTTCCCAAAATTCCCCTCCCCAACCCTGACGTCTGGCGTGTGTCACCGTACTGGGTCTCATTGAACAACCTCTACAATTTTCTGCTAATCTTCTGTTACTCAAGTCTATTTGTCCTCTTTCCCCGGGTTATTCTCCTTTCAGACCCCTCATGCCCTTTTCCCCCATACTATTCTCTTCACTTGTGAAAATTGGATTTTATGACGCTACCTCTAGGAAAACGGATTACAGTAGGGAAAAGGGGTGAAGATTTTTCTTTCATTTACTGATACTTCGCTTTCGGCGAATATGTTTTGTTTCTCCTGCCATCGGCCTCTTTCTAGCTGTCGCAAAATTTTAGGATGCGTTAGTTATTCATCGTATGTACGCTGTAGTTTGCACATCTCGAAGTTTCCCTTGAACTGGTGATATAATTTCGTTGCTTCAGAAGTTTGTTTCTCTTTGGTATACGAATCTTACCGTTATGTAGAGTGGATCCGAAAGTGTTTCGACCGTTGATGTTTCTGATGAGGAATTGGAGGATGTTGAACTCTCTGGCTCTGAGTGAAGCCTCTCTGAGCATAAGAACATTGATTCGGATGTTAGTGAGGATGAAAATGTGATGCAACGCGACGACAGCGAAATGTTTAGATATGTTGCGAATGTTATTTCATCAGCCCCTTTCATTTTTCTATTTCGAATACTGGTGGAAGTAGTGATACATATTTACGAAAACAGCTATACGATGAAGGCATCTAAAAGGCGTATGTTCTCAATGCAAACCAACACAAGTGCCCTGTATATGTTCTACCCTAGCCCACATGAGTACAAGAAAAAAGGAGAGATAGAGATAAATCCCAAACGTGTAATGCCTTCTATTGTCATGTTTGACGCTTTCCTGAGGTCAGAAAACAAACACCCGCTCGAGGACCGATGGCCTGGCGACCGGTTTCATGCGCACTCACTTTTTCGCTGAAATTCCACCGATGCTAATATTCTATTTTTAGTTCGAACATTTAGGTTATAATACAAGCGGTGTAGTATGAGTGAATTCCACGGCAAATTCTTTGTTTTCGCTTGGTAACATTAGGTAATCAGCTATATATTCCGGAAAGGAATCAGTGTTAGACCAGCAGTGATTCGACTCTCTCCGGAGAAACAAGCTCCGAATCGGAAGGCACAGCGGAACATTCGCAGGAAGCGGAGTGGGAGGAAATACTTTCAACGATTCCTCCTCCGGCGCCACCTAGGTTTCTTTTTGAAGGTAATTCTTCGATGAGCTTTGACCTGGTTCCCGAATGAGGCTCCCTAAAATAATTTTTTCAACGATCAAATTGTTGACTTTATAATTTGGGAAACTAATCGCTGCGTCAGGAACACTTTGCGTGAAAAAGCGGGGCCAAGCAGTGCTAGCGTAAATCAGTGGCGAGTTGTGACAAGCTTAGAAATTCGTGTTTTTTGCCCTTGTAATGCTAAAAAGCATGGTGAGGAAGCCAGATACTGAGTTTTATTGGTCAATGAGACCTAAACTCTCATCCCCCTTTTTTGGACAAACAATGTCTTACCGATGATTCGTAAAAATAAGGCAATATTTACATTTTGCCAATAATAACGCCCAAACGCCCCAACGCCGAACTAAATAAAATATGGTCGATTTGCTAGAAGCTGGAGAAAAATTTCAAGGCAATCCATACACCAGAGATGAACGTTACCATCGACGAGACCCTGCTCTTGTACAAGGGAAGATTGGGGTGGTGGCAGTTCATCCCTATGAAAAGAGCTTCATTTGGCAAATATTTGTCCTTAGTGAATCGAGAACTGGATACGTGTGGTCAACGACGATTTACACGGGAATGGGGACTGTGTAGGATAAAGACTTTGCCCATTTACCCATGTCCTCAAAAGTGATGATGAAGTGTGATGATTTGGCCTATGATATTGTCTGACGACGGATAATTTTTATACATCTCCAGATCTAGCCGACTTGCTCGCTTCACACTCCTCTGACTCGCAGGGAACACTGAGGAAAGGGATTCCAGCTCTCTTCAATGAGAATCAAGTAAAATAATTAAAGTTTCTTGATTTTTGCCATAAAATGAATTTTCATTTTTTCAAAAACATTTTCAGAGCGAAAGTCGTCGTCATGCGGGTTGCCTAACTCCCATGAATGTTTGTACGTTTTTTCTTGATGTACTAAGGACTAAAATTAATAGCTTACATTAACGTTGTCGGAAAAGTATATACATTTGTCATATAAACTAAATGCATTCCTCCTTAAATGTTTAACAAGGGATTACGGGAAGGAAAGTTATAACGTAATGCGGGTGGCCTAATTTTCTTTAGTTAAGGGGCAACAATCAGAAACTATTGAATAAATCATTAGTTATTTGGAATAAAAAATTAATGAAAACATTTTCGGATTTGCCTCCCTTCAATGCTTCTGAATCTGAAATAAAAAAATATGACTTTTTTTGACCATTTTTGTAAAAAAAACCCGTCAGGGAAGGGGTTAAGCATACAGTACCTGTAAAGCATACTGAAGAATTTTGATGGGCCCAAGGGCAACTCTCAGGCCTTCGATGGAATCCATAAAAGCTTGGACAAGATGTGGTGATGTCTCAAATATGTTGGGCCATACATGATTGAGTAGATGAACCAAGGCATCCTCACAACCAAACCCATAAACTCCTAGTGCCATGTGCTTAATGGCAGCACATGCAGTCTGCCTATGAACCAAGTCCCTGTGACGAAAAATTGAACACTGGTTAGAAGCGGGGAAATACTGTGATAATTTGATTGAAATTTCCTTTCCTCTCAGAAGTACCAATGTATTATTCACCATGGCTTCTGGATTTCTACTCTCAAAATCAAGGAATCTTCCAGGACGAAAAAGTATTTTCAAAATGGTTGTAATGAATTGAAGGATCAGTTTCTAACACATCTGAATTATGTATTCAACTTGCTTCCTCCCTAAGCACAATATGATATTACAAGGAAAGTGAATCTGATGATGAAACAGATAAAACAATGGAAAAGAAGCACTGTGAAAAACTGAAATTTGAGAGTAGCGTCTATAACACCCTAACTTGTCAATATATTTATATATTAGTTGTATTACAAGCAGTAAGCTGTTGCAATATATATACACAATATGTACTTATAAGCTGTTGCAGCTAATAGGGCTCCCACCATCAGGAATAAAACTAAAAAAACATTTATCAAATACACAGCTCAGATGCTTTGATTAACCCTTTTACTGCCAGCGGGCCGATATATTGGCCCACTTTGGATGTGCAAAAACTGCCACGGGCCGATTTATCAGCCCAACTTTAAAAACCTGAATTTTTCGGCCCAGCTTTGAAAACCTGAAAATAGCCTTGGCAGTCTTCGCACATCCCACCCGAAATGGGATGGCAGTGATAGGGTTAAACCATAAGCAATAACTTTAACCACAGGGAAATAAGAAACAAAACAGTTCCAAGAACGATTGATCCGATATCATCTTAAGTTTTTAAATGATCTTAAGATTTGAAGTCAAGCATACCATAAAAATATTATACAGAAATAATTTTTCATAATTACCCAGGCATGGAAAAATTCCCAAATTACGTCAAAATCAAGGACAACACCTGGGTTATTCAAGGACATAGAAATCAAGGAGTTTTTCCAGTTTTCAAGGAGCAGAGGCAAAAGTATTGATCAAAAGAAAAAAATTGTGAGAACATGGCCAACCTGTCCATCAGCGCATCTTCCAGCAGAGGTGTCACAGCATATATGTAATCCTTTCCCATCTCCCCAATGTACTCAAATAAAAATGACAGCGACTTCAAAACACCATTTTGTACATTTAATTCGGGAACCCTGTACTCATTCATCAGTGCAGGCAACACAGTAAATGGGGAACAGGTCTCAGCCACAATGGCAATGGCAACTGTTGTACAAACCCTGTTTTGTCGCTCTTGAACTTTTAAGTTATTAAGTAGTGTTGCAAGAACATCATGAGGCCTGCAAAAATACAATTACTGATATTAGTCTACCAAATAATATTAATTGGGCATTAAAATAACCAGTATGGGAAGAAAATTATATTGCTGATCTTAAGGTTATAATAAAACCTATTTTAACGAAACAGCAGTCAGCAAACAGTTTCATTTACATTTGCAAAAATTATTATTCTCTTGAAAAAGAGACCCACTGAGGTAAAGTAAATATCATTACCAAAAGTTAAAGCAGTAGAAATTATAAATATAATTACTAACATTAGGTCAAGTCAGTTGGCAACAGTATTAACATTTTATAACCAATAAAATATCTCATCTTGCAGAGAGAATACAAGAAAGAGAACACTGTTTAAGGAAGAAAAAAGATTAACACAATTTCAAAACAACACATATTTCAAACAAAAGCCAATATGACCTAATTATTTCTCTTAATTAACTCAAAAATAGGATAAATTGTGCAATTTTTCTCTCTTTATGAAAGCATTTAGAATATAGCTCCCACAAAAGTTCTTGCCACAGACCAGCAAGGAAGGGAGAAACAGAGGGAGGCAACGAGAGAAAGTGAGACAGGGGAACGAAACCACATCGCATAAAAGAAACGCTATGCAAGGGGTTAAAATCACCTACAGTAGAACCTCTATTTTACGAAGTTGAAGGGACCCAAAAATATGAGCTTTGTAAATTGGAGGTTATCTTTCAAGCAATCGAAACCTCAACAATCCTAATCCAGTTTCAGTAGCGCACTTCATAAAGATAAAAGGGAGGTAATATTTCAATAAAATGAATTGCACATCCAGTTAAATGTTTAATAGAAAAAAAGGAAATTAGAAACCTACACTTCTTATACATGGTGGCATATTTTTTATGCTCTCCTTAACAAAAATTAACAGAAACTTTAAAAACTGGTAAATATTTTTCTACAAATTTATAATGGTGTGAACAAGAACCCTGTATATAGGGTTCTTGGGTGTGAACTTGGCTGCTGCAACTGAATTAATTTATTGTAGCTTCAAGTTGGTAGATATCATAATAAGGGGATAAGTGAATTAATTCATACCATGGAGTATTTTAAGCATATGCATTAATTAGCTCAGGGGATATGTTTAGTGCTAGTCGAATTAGTGTTGAAAGAGGCCATTTTAACATGGGAATGCCACAGATGCATTCTAACTAAGAAATTTCATGGCTGTAAGTCGCAATCGCAAATTCTTACCTAACGGCGTAAAACTTTAATGAAAAATAAAATATCCAAAGTGCATCGAAATTTGAACATAAATAACGTATTATTACAAAATTAGTATTCTTAAATGATACCTGTCCCAAGGGGAATATTTTGACACAATTTCGTCGTGCATTTCACGCCACTGCTCAACATCTTCTGTGTTCACACGCCCTTCTTCTCCGCAGATTTTAAGTGAAGTGATTCAATGTCTTCTCTTGAATTTTTCTAGCCACCCATTTGAGCATTTAAAGTTGTCTCACTTCAGTTTAAGAGCCAAAATCTGAGCATTCTCCTTCAGAATTGGTTATAGGCAAGTTGCACTCACGATCATCAACACTTAAAAAAAAATAATAATAATACATCTGCAAATCAAGCTGTTCAAACTTCGACGATGAAATGTAGTTGATTTTCGACGATGCTGTTATGACTCAAAATGTTTTCGCTTGAATTCATGATTGTTGTTATGTCGATAAAGAAATGCCATACTTCTGTGCAATTTCTGTTTTGGTCTGCGTGCGATCATGTACTTCCTTGATTATCGACCTTATGGTAAGCAAACTCACGGACTTCCTCATTTATTTTTGCTCAGCGATGTTTTACCCATTGTTTTACTAAAAGGCACACGGGATATCACAAACACAACCCACCTCGCGTTGAGAGTGATTCTGACTGAATGCGCATGACTTCTGCTCGCTTGGAAACCCAAATATTTTCACTCGCTCACAGCTTACAGTGTAATTTTCTGGCTTCAAAGAATTCTAGAGACAAAGTTGTAGGTGCGAGCCACTCTCGGATGTCATAGGAACTGATAACAAGGGAAAGAAGAAACTCAAACCAGCTATTGAGAGCGAAGACATTGTAACAATTGTAAATTCTACTCCGTGTAGACTGTGGTTACAATGTAATCAGGTGACCATCATCAAGAAAGACTTGATAAGCTGGCCAATTCACGTTTCCTGAGAGAGTATTACACCCTGGCGGAAATTTTATTATAGCCTACGCTTATAGGCCATTTAAATTACAGCTAATGAAGAGGAAACTTAGTAATTTCTTCTTTTTATCTGACGTGAAAATCGATTTAGAAAAGAAGTCTTTGTATCCAGGATCATATATTATTCAAGTTGACCACAAGTATAAGTGAAATAAATATCTACCTTAAAATCGGGCCAAATTTTGTTTACTTGAGATGGCTTTCCCGACTTATTACCCTCTGAGCGCAACCCGTTGTTTCAGTCGTTCGCGCAGAGAAAAAGATCGCTAGACGTGACCCAAAAATATGTGCAGAGGCAGCGTGCATTCAATTTAAAAATGTTGTTAAGGTTTTTCGATACCTTATCTACAATTTCTGGAATTTGAAATTCTCATTCTTGAAATGTTTGCAGAATGCTGAATGTTTACACATTGAGTGATGCATTGACCTCAAAACATTGCGACAAAACCATTTCAAATACTTTGTAAAACAGAGGTCAGTCACTCCTAGGGACCGGCTTCTCACTTTGTAAATCATTAAAATGGAGGTTTTGTAAAATGGAGGTCATTTTACATGGTTTTCCTATATACAAAGATCGGGACCGGCGGAATGGTTTGTAAATTGGTGTCATTTTGTAAATTAGAGGTTTGTAAAAAAGAGGTTCTACTGTAGCACTATGACTTTACATGAGACGAGTCGAAATGGGATGGCAGGTAGTGGTGAGTTGCTTCTCGAAGCCCTTGTGCTGGCAGCAATTAGAATGGTTTTCTGACCCTCCACATTAAACCTTCCTCCCCCATTTTGCAGGATTTCTAAATTTTCATAGCCCATTTCCCAAAATTGCCCACTGAGCACCACCAGGAACTTTTGTTAGAGCTATACAAACAATACAATACTAAAATCAAAATAAAAACCCCAGCAAAAATAAGTTATCTTCTAGAGCAGTGGTTCCCAATGTGGAGGTGTAATCCCCACAACTACCAACCACAGGGGAGCAGTGCTTTAAACAAGAGAGGGGGGGGGCCAAAAGAAACAAGAAGGTGGCAGGGGGACACTTAAGGCAGGGTCCTGATCAAATGATGAACTTAGGCAATGGTCTTTGGCAACCTTCCTTTTTCTCCATTAAAGTAGGTGAATAGAATCACTGCATTTAATGGTTTCAAGATGTGGAGAACAATTTAAACTCAACAGTGTTCTCCACACTTTTTACTTTACATTGATTCTATTGAACAATGGGCCGCGAAAGTCATAAAAACCTCAGTTCCTTTTTATTTTTATGTAAGCCCTGACTTGTCCTATATATGTCCAGTCCTGTTCGTTAAAAACTTACCACCTCGGAGCCGAAAAATTTCTAAGTCCCGAGTTGATGCCGATGTGATAACGCGGCCGAACCACGCACCCTTGAGCATGAGAGCAATAACCTCTCCAAGTGGAACGAGAATCCTTCCTTCCCGCAGTTGGAAAATTTTGACCTGAGAAATAGATTATTTCCGAGGGGAAGGAAAGGGTTTCTTTTCTTGTGATGTTTAAGAAGGAAAGAGGGATGTGCAAAGTTCAGACGCACCAAGATCCCTCGCACACGACAGATGCAAGCAGCCACAGAAAATAAAATCCTATCTTAGGTCTCAAGGGTCTCGATCCCCGGAGTTCCTTTCGTTTCTCATGAGTATTTTAATTTATACACGTATTCATTAACCCTTTCACTACGAACGTCCAAAATATGCAACAGTAGATTTCCTGACCAGGAAGACGAACGTTTAAAATATGCAACGGAGATTTTCCTATGCAAACGAACGAACGTCACATATTTGCGACGCTATGCTTTCCCCCGTTTCTGGTGCTCGCAGGTACACAGCTTATATATTTCGGGACCCAATGCAGCGGGGGTAATGACGGGACCCAATGCAGTAATATTACTCCATGATTGGCTTCAAGATACGGAAAAATGGTTAAAATATTCGCCCCTGCGGAGCTCTACAATCAGCGAATTACTATAAAGGCGAGTGCCTGGCATCGAAATCCGTTTACTCTAGTGTACCTGCACTTTGACCCCTTAGGCACGGCTATGGGTAGTCGCACATCATCAAGCCTTTCCCTCAGAATCCGGGAGCAGGTACCTGGACCCTTCCCCGCATTTACACCCTTTTAGCGGCAAGGGTCCACGGTCATATGATTGTTTATTCAGTGATTTTGCTGAATAAATATTTGTTTGCTGAATAAAAATGTTGTTTTGCAATAAATATAAAATCAAAATTGAACTCCTTGTCTTATGGTGAGTGTTTACAATTTTTAAGCGTAATTCTACCATCAATATTAACTGGTATCTTGATTTCAAGATACGAGTCAAGATGTTTTGCATTGGAATTGGTTTATACAATAAATCCGTTAATATAAATGATAGAATTTTGTTTAAAATTTATTAATGCACAGTAAAAAAACGAGGAATTCATTTCAAAGTCTACAATTTGAGAGCAAGCGACAAATATACATGTAGTAAAACCAACAAATTAACAATTAGTTGACCGCGAACCCATGCCGCTGGGAAGGTTGTAAACCTGCGACGGGCTGAGCATAACTTCCCCTAGAGTACAAGATGATAGCGAGAGGTCGCTAGCCGCTAAGAGGGGTCGAAAATGTAGGAGTTGAGTGTGAGTGTATTACTGCGAGAACATTCTCCACAGATGCCTTACAAAAATGGTCCGTACAGAGAGGACGGAAGTCTCTTGGTACTCAGTTCAGTAGACATGCTTGGCCGGTGCTGAGTAATATTACTCCATGATTGGCTTCAAGATACGGAAAAATGGTTAAAATTTTCGCCCCTGCGGAGCTCTACAATCATCGAATTACTATAAAGGCGAGTGCCTGGCATCGAAATCCGCTTACTCTAGTGTACCTGCACTTTGACCCCTTAGGCACGGCTATGGGTAGTCGCACATCAACCAGCCTGAAATGTATTTGTTTTCTCACCAAAACAACTATTTTGAAGGGACAAATTCAAAAGAAAAACCAATTTTCAAAAAAGGGCATAGGCCTACCGTAAGGTCACTCATTTTTACGATACATGCCCCTCCCCTCCCCCATAAAAGGGGGGAACGGGAATTATATCTTTCTTAAAAGACAAAGGACCTTTACAAGAGGCCACATACCGATTTTGAACGCAATTCGATCACTGTAACTCATTAAGAGAAAATTCCAAAAAAAGTCATGTTTTTTACGATTTTTTGATAATTTGAACGCGATGAGCGACTCCCCCTCCCCCTAAAAGAACGAGATAAGGGGTGTTACATATTTTTTTAAGACAGAGGTTCTTTAGAAGAGGCCACATAACGATTTTGAACGTAATCCAATCACTGTAACTCATTTTAAAAAATCCCTAAAAAAGTCATATTTTTTACGATTTTTCAAAACTTCGAACGTGATGTGCGACCGGAAGACATGGTCCGATTTCTAAAATGTTTCTTTCTTTGTAATCAGGGTGACAAGTAGCAACTTTTCCACGCTATTACGATTCGATTCGGACACTTTCGTGTTTTTCGGCCCACCCTATTACACATGTTTGGGATTTATCTCTGTCTCTCCTTTTTTCTCGTACTCATGTGAACTAGGGTAGCACATGCAGAGCTCTGAAGAAGCTAGGATTCGTCAAGCGTATTGTGGGAAGATTTTCGTAAAAAAAGTAAAAGAGAGGTGCTATTTCGCACTCGTCCGGCCACACCTTGAATATGTAGCGAGCATATGGGATCTGGTGCAGAAAGACTTAGTCCGGGAACTTAATAAAATACAAAGGAAAGCTGCGCGATTCGTCAAAAACTGCTACGGGCATACAGACAGCATTACACAGATGTTAAACGAATTAGGCTGGGAGCCCCTAGAGACTGCGCGCTAGGCTTAGATTGCTTGAACAATTGAGAATAGATATCTTTCAGAGCGACACGGAGAACATCATATTAGAACCCCACTATATTTCCAGGTCCGACAGAAACGATAAATTAAGAGAGACATTTTGCCGAAAGGATAGGTATAGAAATTCGTTTTTCCCCCGAACAATAAGGGACTATAATAAATGCTAGGCTTAATTTCATTAGAGAATTTCCTTTTTAAGATATAAACGGCTGGTGTCCTAACACCCCCTGCCACACGCCTATTGAGGCAGCTTGCGGGGTAGTATGTAGATGTAGATGCACAGGGCACTTGTGTTGGTTTCTATTGAGAACGTACGATTTTTAGACGTCTTCATTGTATAGCTGTTTTTGCAAATATGTTTCACCACTTCCGCCAGTATTCGAAGTAGAAAAATGAAAGGGGCTGATGAAATAACATTCGCAAAATATCTAAACATTAACGCTTATGCCATTTTATCTAAAGAGAACGGTTCAATAGGCATTTCCAACATACATAAAAATTACCGGAAGAAAAATGTGCGGACGAATAATATAGAATTAGATTATATGTATAGTAACAAATATATTGTAAAAAATATATATATAGTAACAAATATATGTGGTAACAAATATATATAGTAACAAACATATATGGTAACAAATATATATAGTAACAAATAAGGCAAGGAAATATTCATGTTCTGTGGCTAGAGAAATATTTTATTCCAATTACTGTGGACCTCATCATAGCAGTGAAAATTAGCGCAAAATTGAAATTGCAATTTTTATAATGACCGCTAGAATGTTGAAGAAAAATGTAATTGAATGCTCATGAAGAGTGAATGACGAAATATAAATGAAAATAACTAATTTAAAAATTATTTACTTATTTAGAGTTTTTTGTCATGCGAAAACGGAAGTTTTACATCCTAATTTGCAATAAGTATCTATAGATGACAAAAATTGAAGTTGTAAATTTCGTAACAAGTTTGCAAAAGAAACTCCATGCATGAAGTAAATAGACGGATGGTTACGAATAACAATGTAGGTGAATGAAATTCCGTATGGGGATAACTTTTCAGTGCGTAAAAAATTATAACCCTCGAATTGCTAGAAATATTACCAAAAAATGAGCATTGTTTTAACATTAGAAATCACTAATTGAAAAGAGCGCCGCTGGCCGCATCGCTGGCTCTGGACCTTCAACAGCATGGGAGGCGGCAGGAACGTAAACTACTAGCTTCGGCCGACTATATGCGGGCGTAAAGAAAAAGATACGGACATCGCAGACTTGCCAGACTATATTCGGGCTTGTCAGATTTTGCACCACCTCGGTGCCCGAATATATGCGGGCTTGTCAGGGAAGTGGTTAAATCACATCCAGATGAGTGTTTTTTCATTGTAAATATCGCACATTAATGTAGCTAATTGTGTATAGTAATTACACCTACACTGGATGTATCTATGCACCTAATTAGATCGAAGAAAAACTTGTAAGGTAGTAAGTTCTTTGCCGCTGTTACCGTTAAATTTATTTATGAAATGTTTTATTTATCCATCCTCAACCAGTAACTAGTGAAAGTTTGTCTCTTAATCCATCTTCGTTAGGAAATATTTCCCCATGACAATTCGTTGGAAGAGGAATGTTCTGTTAAAATATGAGGCTGAAGTTGTCGGTCTCCTTTGCTCCACTCCTTTTATTAATAGGAAGTCAAACGAATGGCATATAACCAATTCTTGAAGCTGAGCATTATATTAACCCACGTTGGCCACCGTATAATCGTCACGCATACTTGCTGATAGTAATGAATATGAGTTTAGGAATGATGGTCATGGGATAAGGAAGTTCTTTTGGTGACGTTGTAAAAGTATGATTGGTGAAGTAAATCCAAAGAATAAGCATTATTACGAATAAATTTACCTTGCTTTAAATTTATTCGTATTATACGGACTTTATCGTCTCTGAGGTGGTTAGTTTTTAATGAACTGGGGGGTTATTTTGTAATCCCACTTTAGTGAGAATACATCATAAAATGTCACTTTTTCATAGTTCAACTCCGCCACCCAGGCGGCATGACCATTGTTGGATCTCAAACGGTGAGCTGCCGGTCATGTCTTTCAACTCTTGATCCGTTTCATTATATCCGCCTGCCTTTAGTTCCATCTAACCTGTCATAAAGAATGTGAAATGGAGCCACCATTGCTTCCACTTGAAGCTTGAGTTAGAAAAAAAGCAAGAGCGTGAAAGATACAAACAATTTTAAATTGTATTGTTGGAATTTGCACAACGTGAAGAACTTCAGCACTTTCAACTGCAATATATTGGGCACTTGAAGGTATGCTTTGTTTGAAACGCTTATTTTATTATCAGCTTGAAATATGTGTCTATATTTTGTATCAATATTTCCCATACAATGTTGCTGATACATTTGTTTTCCTGCGCCTTTCCTTTGGTGATTTGGTGTGCATTATTCTTAGATTTCTTTGTCGCTACTAAAGTAGCTCCTCGCTAATAGACGGTTGTGAGGTTAGATTGCTTCTTGGCTTACGTCTTCTCGCTAATAGACGTTTTGTACTTCAGCTTTTTTTCCGTGAAGGCTCCCTTAAAAATTGCCTTTATAGTGAGTACGTAAAGTGGTACTTTTAGTGTTTATATTCTATGAGGTATATACTATGTTTATTTATTCAGCAACTATCGCAAAATCAAAATTATTTAAACTAATTGATGAAACTCACAAAACGCATGAATCCATATACATTTAAGGAAAATGTAATAATGATGTGATATTATCAGAAAAAGATTATGCTTCTATGCAAGAAACTTTAAATTTGTTATCAATTCCTAATATGAAAGAGAGTCCATTTTACAAGATAGTAGAGAGTCTATAGAAGAATGCAAAGATTATACTGAAGTAGAATGGTAGATTTAGTACAATATAAGGTAGTGTTATCTAAAACTGCCCAAAAAGATATTGCAATTTGTTTAAAAATAGAATAAAGCAGTCGCCGTTGCTAGGCACTCGTTTTATTATTCAAGTCTTAGTCATAGTAGACGAAATCGGCAACAGATAGTGCTACCGACAGAAGCTTCAACAATTCACGAACCGTTCGTGAGCAGATCATTAAGAGAGCGAAATGGATCTCGCCTTCCTACTAAGAGTCATTAAAAAGGTGAGATTACAAAATAACCCCCCAGGGCTGTACATTAAGGTGACCCTTATTTACAGACTTAATTTTTTTATGCAATGCCTCTAAAACTGCTTTTAAGGACCTGAAACTGTTCTCTGGTAAATAGTTCAGTGATTGGATTGCACCAACTTGTGCCTACTTGACCTTGAAAGATAACTGGTAATTACAATGCTATCCCCACCTTATCACCGCATCTCTCAGCAGGTTGTAGCATTATAGTTCATATGCTACTAACCAGTGCCAACTCTAGGATAGTGCGACAGGTGCCACTGCACTGGGCCCATCGTCAATGAGGGCCCTGCACAGGCTTGCCTTTTTTCAGATGGTGCAATGAAACCCGCCCATTTCCCGAAATTGCCTACTGCTTAGTACATACATAAATTTTTTTAAATCATTAGCCATTATGTAGGTTAACTTCCTTCTTTCCATGAACTATACTTCAAAGATGCTACAAAATCAAAAAAGGGAATGCAAAGTTAAGGGGGCCCCGACTTTCGTTAGCACAGGGCCCCTCAATCCTATGGGACAGCCCTGCTACTAACTCTCCTGTTTTCTTACTTGAAATTCAGTTAATGCAAATATTGTGCCAATGGAAGATATTTATTGAATTATACCTGTTGGTGATCTTGTACCACTTCAACTGCGAAACAAAGTACATGCATGCCACCTCTGGAAAGTCTATATCTTTGGCACCATTTGCTACATGCTTACCCAGGACAGTAAATTTTAAAATTTTAAGCATACGGTGAACTCTATAAAGCCAGTGAATAATACGGCCCAATGAGCAGCTAAGTTCTAGCATTAGTCAAGTGGTCTGATGATGGTAGATACAAAGGAATATGTATTGCAATATGTTAAGGAGCATAGATGGATTTTTTTTGGGCTGAGAGAAAAAAGCACTGGAAAGGAAATAACCACAAAAGGTTGAAAACCACTTTCGATTAAAAGTTAATAAAATAAATAAATATAAAATGAAATATATAATAAAAATTTTAATTATATTTAAAGGCATGATAAACTTCTCTGACAGCCCTTAAAACACCTGTATTCAGCAATTGCTTAAAAATTTCAAACCAAATTCGGCACTGGTTTATGTCATCCAATTGAACTGAAATTTTGCATAACATACCAAACAAGTATCATAATGAACAAAATTAGGGGGTTTGAGATGAGGGTACCAAGAAGTATTTTTACAAACAAATAAAGGACACCATAATATACACACATGCCCTGGGATGAAAAAAATATATATCTGTTGGATGTGAAATAAACATTAGTTTAATCGCAATTGCTTTTACTTCGATATGTTAATCTTTCTGAATAGACTTAATTTTCTCAGTGTTTACTTTGTGGTACTCCATTACTAGAAATAGGAGAAACTTTGTGTAATCCACAGTAATATTTTTTATTTAATTTTCCGACCAAGGTTTTGAATTCCAGGCCTTGATAATGATTGTGTAAGTCGAAACCATGGTCAGCAAATTAAGTAAAAAAGTTTACTGTGGACTATACCAATTTTTTTTTACCTTGATCTTCCTGATTTGTTTATGCAGTCTATGGTTTTAGCTTATGGTCGGGGGCATTGGCCAGAGATTTATGGATCCAAGATATGGTGGCTTGAAAAAGTTTGGGAAACACTGTTCTAGAGAAATATAATGGTGCTCCCAAAATGAAGAGTATTAAAAAAATGAGCTAAAAACGCAAAACTAACCATCATTTACTGTAAAGAATGTTGTACTTTCACGGCTAATGCTATGGGTGAAGTAATCAACAGCCAAGTGAGGTATTTGTTGACCTACATTGGAATTGGTTAACTCTCTGAAGGTGATGGCAGAGTTAACTCCTGAAACATGGGTCAAGAACTACCACGCCAAGGGGAAAACTTCATCCACATCAGCATAAACAATATCCATCAACAAAACTAAGCATTAATGTCATGTAATACCAAAAATATTATGCTTTTGTTATGTCAACCAAGGCTTCCCCTAATCCCTAAGTTTCAAGGGCTTGCTAATCAGTTTCCAATATCCATCATGTCACCTGCAATCCCGCAATATTCAACCATTCACTTCTCCATTTATACTTGCACAGGCATCCCACTCACCCAATTGCTTTGGCAATGTAGCCAAATGTATTGACAGTGGCTCGTCTGATAGCCTTCTTGTGAGCTTTGAGCAACTCCAACAGCTCAAAACATATCCTCATCCACTCTCTCGCTGATACATATTCAGGACCTCGATCAGCTATTCTTCCAACTAAGTCAATGCAGTTCTCTTGAACCTGAAAAGATGTTAAGAGATGTAGCTGCTTGATTTCGGTTCAAAGTATTTTCAAAGAAACAAAAGCAGAAAAAATACCCTAACTAAGAGTATAAAAGTTTACAAAAGCATTTACCAAGTCCCAAACCCAGCCCTCGTAGTTTAATCAACCATCATTCTAATCTATCACAAATCAATAAACCATGTTGATATCCATCATAGAAACACCCAGGTAACCTGCTCAAGTAAAAATGTATGACAAATTCTTGGATAGAATATTATGATAGCACTTTAAGAATAGTCTATATTCAGGAACTCACCACCCTTAGATTTGAACCATGCATCTTATACTGGTTACTCAACGAATTTTTGCAAAATAACATTTAACACTTCCAATTTTAAATCCAGCCATTTTTCAGAAAACATTTGACATAACAGATTTCAAGGAAATATTTATTGTGTGCATTCTATAAAAGTAGTTATTATACAAATTTTTCTCAAAACGTTTTACGGAAATCCAGAGAGAGCAACAGTCATTAGAAAGAAAAATTATGCTGTTCAATTAACAGCACAGATGTAAAAGCAAAAGTATGACTTGGGGTGGTTCCACCGTAAAAGGGCATGTCATTTTTTTCATATTCTGGATACTTATAGAAATACATGTCCCTATCTGATATAAACAGCAAAATTTTACATTTCCACGCAATTTTTTTCGCAAACTGAACTTCAAAATACATAGTATTGAATGCAACAATGGGAGGAACATGGGGATCTACTATGAATGCCATTTTCATGGAAAACTGTTGAAAAGGAGTGAAAACTCAAGGGAAATTGATAAAAAATTAAAGAGATGCATCTTACCGCTTAAATTAATTAGCAAAATTTAGGTGGTAAAATTAACTATTAGAATTATTAGCTAAATACTTTGATAAATGAAGTCAAAATGTGGTAATTCCATAGAAATGGCACTGCAGTCTGAGTCTAACGCTATAAACAGTTTTCATTAAAAATATTTATGTACTTGTAAAAATCTGCATATTTTGTAACATAATTTTGGTTGTCAATTGCTAATGCATCATCAACAAAAGCAGGATTTTTTAAACAAATTAAAGAAAATGTTGGAATTTATTATTTGTTTTGACTTGCAGTAGCAGTGGAACCTCCTCAATGATTTGGCAATAAACATAGATCAATCCACTCAGATACTTAACAATTAATCAAATAGAATGAAAAGAACCCCTTTCCTCAGCTTTAAAAATTACTCACCACAGGAACTACATTCTAAAAAAAAATAGAGTACTTAAAAGTAAAATAAAAAGCAAATAGGTATGAGGAGGGGAAGAGAACATTTCAACTACCCACAAGGCTGGAATGCAGCTAAGACCATAAACTGTTTTGAAAGGCACGCAGACATTCACAACACACACAAACATTTGAATACATTAACCAGGAAAACACTACCTAAAGCCTGCAAAAATCTTCAAGCACATTTTCTTCTTTCTTTCTTTCAATAATATTTAAGCACATCAAGCTTTTCTGAATATTTCTAGCATCTGCTTAGGATTTTGTGAACGCATTAGTATTAGTGCAAAAAAATCATAGTTTTAGAACAGAGGGATCGTTTCATCTGAGATGATACAGCTCATCCAGAGCTAGGATCATTGAGAAAAATTAACATATCAAGGCAAGGGAACAAGTTCCTTTTCCTGAGCTGCGTTTGGTTTCCCAGAAAGATCTGGTTCCCAGGAAAATCATATACCTTGAACTTAGCTTTACGTGCCTAGAGGCATAAACAGATTAGAACCTGGGACAAGTCAGTAACAAATTACAATGGATTACAATGCCACTAAGTGCATAATATAAAACAAAATCGATTAGATAGCTGTATCCATTTTTTAAAGGCTTCCAAATAACGATTAAAAGCAAAATGGTGCCTAATGAGTAGACACACCGAATTTTCGTGAACCGCGATACCGCGAAGTGTATCCTATTTTACCTTTTTTTCAATTCTTATGTTTTATATTTTTTTCATTTGACGGCGATTTAATCGCTATTTTTTTAGCGAAATGGTGCAACATTTACTTGGTTCCACGAATTTGAGTGTTTTTGCCCTTATTTCATGAATTACGTGCGAAAGTTTAGACTTTCCCGTGGTAAAAAAAACTGCATGAAACAGTTTACTACAAAAAAATTTTTACGGTGGTTTTGTATGAAATCCGGCCATCAATTTTTAAAAAGCCACCTTCACAATCCGATCGAAGTTCTGATTCTCTCTTTGCACTCACCGATGCACTACGTTATTTGTCATTGATGTGACGATGCGTTTTTAAACTCTTTCGGTAACAATGCAATATAACTTCAGGTTGTGGAAAAATAACGAGGAAGTGTGAAGTCTACCTTACCACTACCACCGGGGTAAGGTAACAATTTGAATTGGCCAAAATAACAGCTCCTGTTGTTTCCTTCGAGCATCACCCGTATCAACCCAGTGTTTGCTGCAGAGGCCCACCTTTCCCCACTAGTGGAAGCCACCTGGGTAAAATCAAAGCTGGGCAAAGGCAGATAATTGCAGATAAGGCAAAGGAGCTCTCGGGTTACTCCCCTCTTTCTTGCTGAATGAGTCCCACTCAGATTAATTTAGTCATTCCCAGGAATAGGGAATGAAGAACTTTTTTTCTTGAAGGGTCTTCTGGGACAAACCGTTTTAGACGCGTCAATTTTTCATACCCAACTGAAGGATCAACACAAAATCTGATAGATTTCTTGTTTCCAGCTGTGTGATTGAGAAAGATAGCTGGATGAATCACCCAAGCCGAAATAAGAGCTGAGAGGGTGAAGAAACTGTCAGCCTCTGCTCATCACTGAATGATTTACAACCGTCCTCACGAAGGGAACCCGAAAAAAGTATCCGGTGTCGGCAGGATTGGGGGGGGGAGGGAGTGAGCTACGCAGTGAAGATGAAGAAATCGGCTGAATCGAAGGTGCAGGTCGGCCTTGGCGCTACCATCGCAGCAAAGCATCAATGAAGAAGTGAGACATGGTTCACGCTTTACACGATTGCTTCAATTTTATTGAAATCTCTTATGAGCAAGGACAGAATTCAAAGAGAAAGGATCATTTCAGGTTTTAGACGATTTTTGGCTCATTTAGTCCATCTCATGGTCAAGAAATGAAACAGCAAAAATGGTTGATTTAGGCATAATATACGCATTAATCTCTTCAATTTGGTTAAAATCACGTATATTTGGAATAAATTCCCACATAGCCCTAACTTTACTTCATCGAATTGTGAAGTATGTACATAGTTTTTATCTTCCAGCAATCCATTGTAACAGTGTAAAGGCTGACAGTCTGCAAACACATTTTTTAGTGAGGTATCCCGCCCCTGCATGAGTTTTCAATTCCTTTCATTTAAATCATGGCAAAAGTCTCTCAGAAGCTGCTCCTTGGACTATCCTCCATGCTGTCAGAAGCATTGCTTGAGCATGGAACAATGTTTCAGAGGAAATCATTTTTTTTAAATCTGCGGACAAATCCTTCATTTGTACATACAGTGGCTTACCGACGGACGGGGGAGGGGGGTTTATGGTTTAAACCCTAAATAAAATTATATTTAGATTATTATTTACTAAAGCAATAATTAAACTAACATTCTCTTTTCGTGAAGACAGTGCCACAATATTTTTCAGCCCAAAAAGCAAAATTCTAAATGCTTGTTCAGGTGAACATGTTTTTGGGGGTTTAGGGTTTAAACCCCCCAAAAACATGTTTACCTGAATTCGTTTTCATTCGTTTACCTGGACAAGCATTTAGAATTTTGATTTTTGGGCTGAAAAATATTGTGCAATTGTCTACACAAAAAGATAATGTTAATTTAATTATTGTTTCAGTAAATAATACAGTAAGTCCTCGACTTACGAACATCCTACTTACGAACTTTCAAAGATACGAACATACATATCCAATTGAAAAATTCAAACGTGTGAAGGAATTTCAAATTTGGCGCCACCGGAAAATTTATTTGGCCGTTGCAACTGGCGGTGCGGCGTGAAGCAACTCGCGGATTGGTACTACCCCTCTTTGCCTTGACGAATTTTAACAATATTATCTCGATATATCAATTTGCAATGTTTATTGTTTACTTGCGTCGTAAATTTTTACGGATGATTGGGAAGTAAGACGAAAGCCAAAAGATGCCCTGCAAGTAGTGATACGAGGGCAAACTTAAAAAAGTAAGGTCTCCAATTTTTTTTTCATAGAAAATGACAATTATTCACATTGTTGGATACATCGTTGGAAAGGTCATGGCTTCAGCTATTTTTTGATGTAGTCAGCCTGGCGCTCTATGATTTTCCTCATCCGCACGATGAACTTTTGTATCCCGTCGTCATACCAGCTTCTGTCCACGTTGGGAAGATAGGCGTTGACCTCCTCTTGCAGCTCGTCGTCCGTCGCGATTTTCATCCCTCCTAGGTGTTTTTTCAGGGTGAGGAACATGTGAAAATCACACGACGTCGGGGCTGTACGGAGGGTGCCCGGTCACTTTCCACCCAAACTTCGAGATCAGCTCCTGCGTCTGATTAGCCGTATGCGGGCGCGCGTTGTCGTGATGAAATGAGACCCCCTTCGTCAGCATTCCTGAACGTTTGTTCTTGATGGCGCGCCGAATCTTTTGTAGTGTGTGGCAGTATCTTTCCTTATTGATAGTGGTTCCATGGGACATGAAATCCACCAAAAATACTCCCTTTCGATCCCAAAACACTGTTTCCATGACCTTCCCGGCTGACAGAGTTTGTTTGACTATTTTTTTTTTGGAGACGCCGCCAGGTGGCGCCATTGTTTAGACTTTTGCTTCGTTTCGGGGGTATAGTGGTGAACCCATGTTTCATCACCCGTTACGATAAGGATAAAAAAAAACGGCGCAGAACTTCTTCCGCACATTCCACGCGTTGCCTCTTGTGGTCCAGGAATGCTGACGAAGGGGGTCTCATTTCATCATGACAACACGCGCCTGCATACGGATAATCAGACGCAGGAGCTGATCTCGAAGTTTGGGTGGAAAGTGACCGGGCTCCCTCCGTACAGCCCCGACGTCGTGTGATTTTCACATGTTCCTCGCCCTGAAGAAACACCTAGGAGGGATGAAAATCGCGACGGACGACGAGCTGCAAGAGGAGGTCAACGCCTATCTTCTCAACGTGGACGGAAGCTGGTATGACTACGGGATACAAAAGTTCATCGTGCGGTTGAGGCAAGTCATCGAGCGCCAGGCTGACTACATCGAAAAATAGCTGAAGCCATGACCTTTCCAACGATGTATCCAACAATGTGAATAATTGTCATTTTCTATAAAAAATAAAATTGGAAACCTTACTTTTAAGTTTGCCGTCGTATATTTGGAGATATTGCTCTTGTGGTCCAGGAATGCTGACGAAGGGGGTCTCATTTCATCACGACAACGCGCGCCCGCATACGGCTAATCAGACGCAGGAGCTGATCTCGAAGTTTGGGTGGAAAGTGACCGGGCACCCTCCGTACAGCCCCGACGTCGTGTGATTTTCACATGTTCCTCGCCCTGAAAAAACACCTAGGAGGGATGAAAATCGCGACGGACGACGAGCTGCAAGAGGAGGTCAACGCCTATCTTCCCAACGTGGACGGAAGCTGGTATGACTACGGGATACAAAAGTTCATCGTGCGGATGAGGCAAGTCATCGAGCGCCAGGCTGACTACATCGAAAAATAGCTGAAGCCATGACCTTTCCAACGATGTATCCAACAATGTGAATAATTGTCATTTTCTATAAAAAATAAAATTGGAGACCTTACTTTTAAGTTTGCCGTCGTATATTTGGAGATATTGCTACTCATGACATTTCAATGGAAATCGACCTCCGTGTGTTAAGCTACCTTCGCATCAAATAGAGGCATTATTCCATTCACTCATTCGTTTTGTGATGAAAAATTATTATTACCGGCAATAAGAGGCTCGATTCGGGTTATAGTGATGGATGGTAAAATATCCTTTCCAGGGTATTTGGAAATTGCCTGATGAGCAGTCCTTCCATCCAGCTATCCCTCTCAATCACTCAGCCGGAAACATTAAAGCTGTCAGATTTTAGGGTGATACCTCAGTCGGATCTGAACAATTGGCGCGTCTATACTGGTTTTTCCCAGAAAACCCCTCAAGAAAAAAGTTCTTCGTTCTTTATTCCTGGGCGTGAAGACATTCATCTCCGAGGGACTCATTCAGCGAGAAAGAGAAGGGGGTAACCCGAGAGGATCACTCCTTCACCTTATCTGTTATTATCTACCCTCACCCAGTTTCGCTTTTACCCAGGTGGCTTTCACTAGTGGGGGAGGGGTTGTGCCTCCTTTCAGCGGTCTCAGCAGCCAACACTAGGTTGATACGGCCGATGATCGAAAGACGGAGCCGTTATTTCCGTCGATTCAAATTGTAACCTTAGCCCGGTGGTAGCTGTGAGGTTGACTTCGCACTCCTTCATGATTTTTCCACGACTTGAAATTATGTTGCGTAGCGCCCGAGAGAGCTTTGAAACGCATCGTCACATCAATGGGATAAATAACGCAGTGCATCGGCGCATGCGAAGAGAGAATCGGAACTCTAATCTGTTTTCACTTCCTTTTATAGGAAGCATCATTCACTTATGGAAGTGGATACCACGCCAGGAAATCCATTTTCAGACCGTTGACTTTTACATCGCCATGCTAATAGATAAAGATTTTATTTTTTCACCGTTTGGCGCTGGAAGGATGTTGCTACAACTTATTTCAAAGGGCTTGATACATACCTGTGCGTACTTGATATCAACCACATCAGAGAAAAAATTAGTAACTTGCCTAAAATCGATCATTTCGCGGAAATGATACTCGGCTATGAGAAGTGATACGAAAATGAGCTTTGATGTAAGTTCTAGCTGCATCGTTTATCTTTCAATGCGGATACTCCTCAAGTTGGTACGCAAGTTTAATACAATTACTGTAGTCGTGTAAAGCAAAGATGTCCAGCACTTTTTTCCACAGGCCTTCACGCCGAGCGCTGGCGCTTCCGCAGCGAGCGGCTACGCGTCCTTGGCCTGCCTATTCCTCCCCCCTCCACCTCTCTCTCTCTCTCCTCCCACCCTCGGCTCGGCGCTCATAGTTAAGGGGTCAGAGTAAAGTGATATTTTTTCTCGAGTCCGCATCACATTTCATCATAAGTATCACATTTCACTCATCGCTTTCCCACGCCCTAACATCACAAGTGGCTTCCAAAATTTGGGTGGGGGGGGAGGGCGTCGCCCGTTGGGAGTCCCTTATCAGCTATGACCGAGAACCAAACGTATCACATTTCATTCACCGCATACCCGCCTTAACATCTCAGGTGGTTTCCACTAGTTGGGACATCCTTTCGAGAGCATCAGTAGCCAACTTCCATGGTTCCAACTAGTTCCAACATCGGCCGCAACACAGGATGACCGTTATTTAGGGCGATTTTAATGGTATCCACTCCCCAGTGTGAATTTTTTTATCTGATCCAGATCCGATTTTTTAAAATGAATTAGGACCCGATTTCAGTATCCGGAGAAACGTAATACCCGTGGATCTTTAGATTCGATCTGACCATCCCTAAATAGTATTTCCCGGCGAATCAGCTTGCGTCTTAGAACGAACGAAAATTTAAGAGCACATTTTGGAGAAAAAAATGCGTCTTATGGGCCAGGAAATACGGTAACTACAATTTTCGATGCCTGGCTAACGTTTTTCAACTTACGAACAAATTCTCGGAACGCATCTCGTTCGTATGTCGAGGACTTACTGTAATCTAAATATCATTTTATGATGATGCGCATAATTATTAATGAAATCCCCCCCAGAAGGAATTTCCTCCAATTACCTTCCACTTCAAAACATTTTTGTCTTTATAATAAATAGCAAGTGTGTGTTTAATGCATACCTATCTTATAAATTTTTTCCCTTTTCCGCGTAAATTTCTTTTATGCCATTCTTATCAAACTTTCGCACGATTTAAAAATTTGCCAAATATGTTTACACAAACTTTCTTATCACGAAATCATTTTTTTGTGACAAAATTGAATTTTTATGACGAACTTATACTCCGAAAATGACATTTATTTGATGAAATTTTTAGTTTTTATTCACCATAAATCTTTGCCTCTACTAATGAGTCAATTTCAACCTTTTCCAATTCTAATCCGCACTTGAATCAATAATTTAACAGGAGTTTTCAGTAATTATTGGACCATGTCTCAGTAAATGCAACAGACATTTCATTCAAAACCTGGTGAAATTAGGCATTTCAATCTAAACCATTAGTAATCAATCGATTCCTCAAAATGAAGATTAAATCATTAAGATCATCATCCTCAATGGATGAAGGTAAACTCATTTAGGTGATACTTCCAGGTTTAGTCCACCATTCAAATGGTAGTTTTGTTCAAATTTATGCACCAGGCTCATGGATTACTAGGAGGAAATTAAAAAAATGGTACACATCTTCAAAAGGATTTGGGTACATACATGTAATACAATGAGCATAAGAAAACAATGGTAGAGAAGAGTCAAGTTTTTAAATGCTATCCATTAAAGAGAAAGGTTTCACATGGCTGAATGACTTCCTGCACTTAATCTTGCTAGGCAAAATGAAACATCAAATTTTGGAAAATAATATCATGCAAATTAGATATTATTTCAAAGCAGGATGAATAAATTCATTCTAAATAGACTACAGGCGGTCCTCGACTTTTATACACTCCACTTTCATACAATTCGCACTTTCGTATGCTCCAAATTGATACCTTTTACTTGACTTTCGGACATTTGTTGAACAACATTTTTGAATTTCCAGCGATGATGCATGGCTTATCCCGGCATTCAACTGTTTCATCTGGCGTTCTCGCTCACTAGTATGTGCGACTGTGGATAGTGTTAACTTAGAGCAAGGAAAACTTGTTTATTTACTGAATTAAATTAATGTCGTATGATTAGAATGAGTAGAAAACGTAAATATGATGAGACTGAGACCAACGAAAATACGCGTAGGTCACATAAACTTAATGCTGTTGAGCAAAAGTTGGGAATTATTAGACGTGCTGAACTGGGAGGATCTTTTGCTGCAAGACAATCATTGAACTTAAGCCATTCAACTGTGTGTTCAAGAGTAAAGGGGAAAGATAAGATTATAGACCATGTACGAAATGCTGGGAAGTGCAATGCGAAATTCACGAAGTTGTGTATGGCATGTACCTAGGAAACATCATTCTATTTTCGTTTGTCTTTTGTCCAGATTAGTAAATTGCGAAATTTTGTTGTTTCTTTAATTGTAATAAATTACATGACATCGAGTTTAAAGTTCCAAAAATTAAATGTCGTGATGCTACTTGTTTTGTGTCTTTATAGTGATGGTGGATGTTATCAGTTAAATGTTAATTTCTGCTTGGGAAAAATTAGAAATGTGTATGTTTACTCAGTACACAACGATATTCTTTTAGAACCGTTAATCAAAACTGCGTAGTTTTTAAAGTAATTACGTATTGTTTTTAAATATAATTAATGTATTTTTAAACTTTTGTATTAAAAATAATATTTCCTTACAATTGATGAGGTTTTACTATGTATACGTATTTAACTCTCCGGGAACGTAACCCCTAATTAGTATGGGACTCTATTGTTCGACTTTCGTACACGTCTTCAGGAATGCATTGTGTACGAAAGTCAAGGACTGCCTGTACTTTGCTACACACCTTATTATAAGATACATAAATTATGAATAACCACCAACCAAAAACACATTAAATCAAAAACAATTTCTCAACGGCCCTAATTATTAATAATTGGTACATACGTATTATGAGAGACATTTATGCCAATCACTGCAAATCATTTGATACAAAAATCCCATCAACACTTACACTAAATAATATGCCTGCAAGATAATGACAACTCAAATCATCAATTCCCTCCTATGCAATATCATCTATCTTCAGTACTTGTGAAACCCTTCCACCAACATATCTTTTAGCCCAGTTCACGAGACGTTTGTACCTTGATGGATTGCTTATGTAGATGCAAGGAACCCGTGTACAGTACTGTTCATAAAACCTCACCACTTAGGAGCTGAAAGTCCCAAGTTGACGACAATGTAAAAATGCAGCTGAACCATGCCCTGCATACAGGAGAGCCATTAACACCTGCAACAGAACAAAGACCTTCCTCCTTGCAGTTGGCAAGGGGGAAATACATGGAAAGAATATTTTGACTTGAGAAAGAATTTTTTCTGAGGGGAGTGGTGGTCTGGGCTCCTGTTTCCTTATATGTGAGCGAGAATGAAACCCACAAGATATCTCTTTCTGTTAACAACTGCCAAAAGATACAGAAAGCCCCCCCTTAATCCAGAAAACCCCACGCCTTGACATTTCATTTCCCGTTGTTAGATAGATACAGTAGAAACTCAAAAATACGAAGTTTCTATTATACGAAACAAAACTGTTAGTCCAGATCAAAAGCACTAACAGAAGATTGAGAAATAAGGTGTTTAAGTTTTACTGCCATCGAATCAACGGTATTTGCGTAGTAATCCTCGAAAGTTGAACAGCCTCTCGCAGGCCAAAAAATGGGATCTTTTTTTTTCCTTTTATCCCAAGAAACGAACTCTTATTATAGTTTTTTAAAAGTTTTCTTGTAATCGCTTGGCGTGGAATGAAACAAGCTTAATGTTGATGTCAATTTCATAAAAATCGGCCGAGCCGTTTTACAGATATTAAGTCTCAAACTCAGGGTTGTACACTTTCTGCGCCAACAATAGATACGAAATAGATACATGAAGGGAACTTCATAAACAAAAGAATCACTAGCAAGCAAAAGTTTTATACCAACCTATGTATTTCACAATACATATAGGTAACAGCCAATAAAGAGTTCTTGAATTTTGCAGTTAACTGAATAAGGTATGGCCAAAAATTATTTCCCGTACTTCGCCGAATCGACCGTAATTTTGAGAGCACGAACTCAGTTACGGAGTAATTTTCGACTAACATATTATGACTTTGTAAATTTCGACTTACGTAAATTTTGACTTACGTAAATTTCAACTTACGCTGCTAGTGTCAGAACGCATCTATTACGTAACCCAGGGACTGCCTGTACCGAATCGTGAAAACCCATATTTCGCCGAATCGACCGTAATTTTGAGAGTACGGACTCTGTTACGGAGTAATTTTCGACTAACGTATTATGACTTCTGTAAATTTCGACTTACGCTGCTAGTGTCAGAATGCATCTATTACGTAACTCAGGGACTGCCTGTACCGAATCGTGAAAACCGTAATTTTTTTTTGCCAGCAATCCATCATAGCTGCGTAAATGCTGACAGTCTGCAAACACATTTTAACGAGGTATCCTGCATTCCTTTCTAAGAAAAGGAAGGGATGGGGTGCAGGAAAGAGAGTTGTGGGGAAGGGGCGTGAGAGCGGTCGGGAAGGGACTGCTGTTTGTGACTAAAGTGAAGGTCATGGAGGGGAGTTGCATGACAGCACCACGGGGGTGTCGGTGAAGGGAGATAAGAGCTGAGGAGAAGGCATTATGTTGCTTGAGACCTTGAGACGTAGTTGAGGAACAAGGGAGGGGAAGGAGAAGGATGAGATTGCTAGAGGGATTAGGATCCCATCTCCCTTGGCACACACCCGTGGCCAAACATCTCTTCCCTCCTTACTTACAAATTCAGTCAAAACTAACAGAATCTCTTCCCTTCCCTCTCAATAAATTTCTTGTTGTATTTTCATCTTGTCAACCATCACCTTCCCCATCTCCTGCTCAGAGAGTTGTGGTCTTGGGAGGCATCTTTAAGAAAGAATCATGCTTGCGATCGGAATTGTTAGCAAATGGAACGTAGAATGGTACTAAGGAGCCATACTAGCTTTTTGAACAGTACATTTAAAATGTAGTGGATGCCATAAATATATTTAATTAGATGCTATTTGGCCAACTACCACTGTCATTGTGGCGAAAAGGTTACTCTTGTTTTCATACTTCGCCGCGATCTTTTTCTTATTTCTCGTAACTCACATGCACTAATGCCATTCATCTTGCGTTTTTAGTTACTTCACCTTTTGTTTTATTTAATACGCAATTACTTACAGCAGTCATGAGGAAACATATTTTAAAATGGCAAACAAGCGCGTGCGAGATAATTGTTATCATTGGAAGAAGAAATCAACATTTTGCAGAGAGAATTGACGGACACTCGTGTGTCCCTAGCCAAAGAACAAGTTCAACGTGGAACACAATTGTAAAATCCCGTAAATTTATAGAGAAAAGTGCCAAGGGCTGCGGCCCTATTGGTACATTGATGACTTCAAAACATCAAATGGCTGGATAGACCGTTTCAAAAGTTGATATAAATATTGTCTATTAAATCAATTGTGGTGAATCTAAAAGTGTACACTACATTGATCCTGAAACAGTTTCTCACTGGAAGTGCACAACTTGGCATAATTGATAGCTATGCCTATGCGCTTAAAGACATTTTTAATGTGAACGAGACGTCTTTTTTTAAGCACAGTAAAGGTCACCTTACAGTTTCATTAGGAGCTAATCCAGATGGCAGAGTGAGACTGAAGCCTTAAGGAAAGTCCATAAATCCACATTATTTTAAAAACATTAAGACCTTACCTACAACCTATTCAGCCAACACAAATTTGTGCCTTAAGGCACGGATGACATAGACTATTGTTGAAGAAAAAATGCATGCTCTTGATGCAAAGATAAATATATGTAGGTAGACACCACTTCAAATCAAGTTAAGCCAAAATGTGTGAATACTTTTATTTTTTGTTAAATTTTGTTTATTAATTTATTTTTGTCTCTATTTGGTGACCCATCAAATAATAAACATTACCTGTTAAAAAAAATAAAATTATTTAAGATTAGGCTATGATTTTGCTTCTATTTCCTACAGATTAAGATTTCCCTCTATTTAAATTTTCCCACGATTTACACTTTTTTCCTTCGTCCCCGTCAAAAGTGTAAAAGAGAGGTTCTACTGTACATCGTAATTCCGAACAAAGCCAGTGGTGTTTTGGAAATCTCACTACTCCACGAGAACGCAAAAATGAAGACAACATTCAACCAAATGAAGTTACAACTCTGAAATTTGACAAATACATAAACAAAGGTTTGAGCAATATTTTGTTTAAGTTTGATATGCATCAAATTAAGTCTGGTTTCACTGTGGCGTCCAGCGGCCACGTCCAACCACCGCCTCTGGGCATCGTGGCTGGACGACACAGCCAGATGGTTTCATTCAGGAGTCTACGTCCCGTTTCCGTGGCTGGGCGAGGTGGGAGAATATGTATTTTCTTAAAACGCAGAGAGAGGAAAGTGGAAAAATCACTGAAAATTGGGACTGCCCGACTAGGCGTCCACGTCTCGACTGCTCTCGCTGCAGTCGAGACACAGACGTCAGGTGTCAGCAGTCGAACGCAACGGCCAAGACGTCTCAGCGAATCTGTGACTATTTCATATACATAGGATGAGTACGGCAACACTTCCGACTGCTGGATGCAGACGCCGGCCGCCCCAAGAAACCATAACTTAAGGTAGCCATTGCGCAAGAACTAATTACAATTGAGACATTTAATTAGGTGACGAATATAACAAGTGTGCCTTATAGCGAGTACTTATTATAATTTTGTCAGGACTCATAATAACGGACTTCTACTGTACACATGAAGCTATCCCACTTAGACAGCTGAGTCACACAAAATTCTAACATAAGCAAATTCTCATGACAGCAAAAGATGAAAAAATAAATAATTAGTCACATTTTTCATAATTACACTAAAATTAGTTTCTTCATTGTAACAAGTAAACTACACAGTTGCTTTGATTCAACCACCAGTTAGTGAAGTATTCACCATCATAGTCAGTGATTTCACCAGGTGTATACATGCATACGCTTCTATGGGAATAGCTCTTGTTTCAGCAAAATATGCGTGCCTCCTATTTAATTACTTAATTTCAAGCAATGAGACATTTTCATCATACTGCTTAAATTGATATGGAATTTTCAGGTAGTACTTCCTAAAATCAAATCTAATGAGAAATTCAAATTCTACTGCACGTTGCATGCCAATGCTCAATTCAAAATATAATGTATATCATATGTTTGAAGGCTCATTTGGCAAGAGAGGTAGCAGGAATATATTCATCAGGAAATTCAATTTAGGTGATTTTGGGACAGCAGAAAAGTTTCAATGAATTTACAATGTTAAGTAGGTCACTGCAAACAATTGAACTAGGAACTCAGGAATCAATCATTACATCTTATGTCTCTAGGACATAGCGAGCACTATAAACCATGCATAAAATTTTTAGATTTGGGCAATATTGCATGGAAATTTTTCATGATGAATAACTTTGATTAAGTGCAATTTTCCACTTTATTTCACGACCTGAATCTCAATATTTTGCATCATCTACAGATGAATCCCTGCTGGAAAATGATGTAAATCATTGAAACCAGGGTCTTGAAATAAAGTATGTTTGTAGTAGTTTTTGGTGTGACGTGGTTTAACGGCTAAGGTCATTTCGCACATACTGTCTACCACATGCAGACAGGGGCAACAGCACTCGGCCAAATCAGAGGATCACCCCTCCACACTTGAGCCAAGCCCAACGATGCTTAACCTCGGTGACTCATCAGGAACCATTGTTTCATCGTGGCAGGCCGTTACCCTCATGAAATAAAGTATATCTATCTGTTGAAAAATGCACTTCATCCAACTTATTCACTATAAACAATGATCGTCGATTAAGGAAATGAAGCATGACTTTAAATATAAGAGATAAAACTAAATTCAAAAGACAAAAATACGGAATGCACGCAAAAGTTGTCAATTCAAAATATATCCCCAAAAACCTTAGAAACTATAGAAAAAATTATTTAAAATATTGAAGCTTTACACATACCTTCTCATGCCTATTTTTCAAAATTGGAGTCAGCCTTGGTAACAAGTCCTTAATGGGTGGAGTCATTTTTGTCATACCAATGACATTCACAATTGCTTTGAGAGCCCCAAGAATACTACCAAGAACTTCGGGATATTCTTCACCAAGATATTCATACAAAACCACTCCCAAATGTCCCATTAGCTTTTCTTCCTGGCATGTTTTCATCACCACAGCAATCCTTGATATGAGATCTGCTGCTTGCTGCCGAACTTTAGCTGACTTATTGTTCAAACGCCACAGAATAGTACCACAAATCTGTGGCAAGTAAGGTTTCACTCGTTTCCCTAACTGGTTGACAATAGTGCCAAAACCATTCAACATAACAACATCTTCTGTGGTCTGTTCTTGGAATGCATACAAAATACCATCAATCAACTGTTCCTCCAACCTAGAGTCAACATCAGCAGCCCCGAGGTTGCCCATTATTTTCTCTATTGTTTCCATCACCATTTTACGATATTGTTCATTTTCATCTTTGAGGTCATCCACCACACGATTGATAATCTCTGAAGCACCAACCTTGTTGGCAATTTCAACAGTGGTGTCAACAAGCTGCCGGTAATTCCTACGGTCCAAAGCCATCCTGTGATTCCAGAAATGCTTGAAGAAGTGAGGCAAGATTTCATCCTTGATGTATTGTGACTCCACACCATCAGTGGCACAACACTGTTTCACGACCTTCAACACAATCTTTTTCATTTCCTCATCAGGGGACTGAAATTCTCGAATCAAAATAAGCATCACTTCCCTAGTATAGTAGTTGGCATACTCTGCATCCATAAGTGGTATCAAGTAACCGATAGCTTTCAAGAAAGCAGCTAAACCTTTACCACGATGCGTACGGATACCTTTCCACAACGGTTTCAATACAGAGTCAAAACTTTCAATACCATATGGAGTGGCAGCTTCAGCCAAAGCTGCAATGGCTAAGGCAGTGATGGTGCGGACCTTCTGCTGTTCATCTACCAAGCCATGCTCAATAATCTCAACAAGATTCTTGAGATGGGGAAGTATTGCACAGCCCATGAGGATAGCTATCTGTTGAACAATTTTGATACCAGTGTGTCTTGCTTGCCAGGACTTCTTACTCCGACACACAGCTTTAAGGAAAGGCAACAAAGAAGGTATACCGAGAGCAGATGCGACCACAGCAAATGCACGAGCTGTGGTGTTACGCACATATTCATCAATGTTGTCAATATCGGGTCGCATAGTAGATATCATTGTAGCCAGACCAGCAGCCTTTGCCAAGTTGGAAATAATTTCTCGACCCTCCACACGAGCATAGTAATCTTCATCAATGAGTAAGGGCTCAATAACAACCAAAATCTTGTGAACATATGGTCGGACCAGGTCATCAAGCTTGTACAGAATGCGGTCAATGACCTTGACCAAAAGATGTCGCTCCTGGTCTTCCAGTGTCGGCGACATGAGTAAGGGAAGAATCTGATTGAATAGTGGACCAGCCCCAAACTCCCTCGCCTTGTCTGTGATCTGACGCAGAGCTGCCTTACGCATAGGAGGTGTCCCATTCTTTATTTTCAACAGCAACTTCATGATTTTCCTCTCCTTCTGCTCATCTGGACTGAGGCTCTCCTCATCAACTTCCACCAGCAGTTTGTCAAAATACTGTGCATCTTCTGGCTTCATGAATGGCAGGTTACCCTTTGGCTGGTTATCCATGTACTTTGCTGACTTGTCTTCCTGCTGAATGAAAAACCCAGTAGGAGTGCCAGCAATTGGGGTTGGCGTCGCTGTCAGCTTTCGGGCAGGAGTCCTTATCGGCACATAACCGGCAGGAGGTTGAAGAACTTTATAACCAGCAGGAAACATGGTGTCCAATTCGTCATCGGAGAGTGGTCGATTTCTCTCATCTATCTCACGTTCCCAGCGATAAGCTTGAAGTTGTTCTGGTGTCATCGTCATTAGGTGACCTAAAAATAACAATATCATTGGCATCACTAACTCAATTACCATAAACATAGTGAACATAAATAATTTTAATATACATTCAAAAGTATTTTCACTAAACAACCAGTCACTAATACCAGGCAGTTTCCATAAAGAAAGAAAAATTTCTGATTCCAGAAAGATATCTATGGTGCCTCGAATTCACCAAAATAGCCAACTCAAATACCATATATACTCAAGTGCCATGCGCACCCGTGTAAGATGTATACACCTCTTTTTTAAACATTGAAATAAAAAAATCGGGAGATTTCTTCAGTCTCCTAGTGTGAGGTTTTCGGGATCCTAGAACTTTAAACCAGTGCCACCCAGAAGTCAAAACCCCCCCTCAGAAGTAAATCCTGCATATGCCACTGGCACATGGTACACGGGTTTATATGGTAAACAGCTTTTATTATTACTTTATCAAATAGCGCAGCTTTTACTTGGCTCAAATAACTAAAAAAATAATGACCTCTTATAAACAAAAAGAATCAACATTATTGGTTTTAAAACCTTAAATTTTGGTTTGGATATTTAACAAGGGCACATTTGAAAGGTGAAACATATCATCCTGTCAACATTCAATGAATTAACAATCCAAATTAAAAATTGAATATTTCATGAGAAGGCCCAATTGCAATAGCCAAATAATAGCTATATAAATAGCAATATAGCAGCAATGATTGATTCTGCCTGCCCAGACCAAAGAATTTAACAATAAATAAAAAACAAAAATCATAATAGATGAAAATAAATTTTAGGTAACACAAACCTGGAGTGGGCGTGGCCATGGCCATAGCCTTTGGTCCAGTAGGCGTCACACCACTGGGAGTCATCATTGTTGGTGTCGCAGGAGTATGAGGGGTGTGAGGAGTGTGGGGTGTGCCAGGAGTCTGAGGAGTCATCCCGCCCGGCGTCATTTGGCTGGAAGGTGTTTCGTCCCATCTGCTCCTCCTCTTGCTTGCCGATGGAGTGGGGGTCTCTTGGATTAAGTCACCCCCACCCCCGGCACCTGCTGGACCTCCTGTTCTATCAGTTCGAGGGGTCTCTGCCCACCCACTGCTGTGACCAGGAGTTTCTACAGATAAGAAGAAAACAAAATCACCACTCAACAATGTGCATCACTCGCAATAACTGCCACAAAAATCAATGCAAATGATGCTGAGTATCTTCACATGGACCACTCTTGTTCAGAAATGAGCTGATGAGACCATGGGCAACATTACAGACTATCAGGTAACTGGGACAGGGTTGTTACAAGATTCCCAAATTCAAATTCTGACTTTTCCCAGACCAAAATCTTCATTTCCCCTGACTTTTTCACACTCCACTTTTGATCATTACATAACATTTTTAAGAGTAAGAATCAATAAAATACAAAATTCCTTTAAAAATATTTTTAAATTCTTTTTAAAGCTTATTTCTTTACAATGAACTCATAGAAAAAAACAGTAACTTGTAAACTTAATTACAGTCAATTAAAAGACAAAATATGGAGTCAAATTTAAATTGACACATCACACAATAAGTATTCAAAATGAACACACAAAAAAACAGTAACTTTGTAAACTTAATTACAGTCAAAAAACAGGAACTTGTAAACTTAATTAGAGTCAAACAAAAGTCAAAATATGGTTTCAAATTTAAATTGACACATCAAACAATAAGTCTACATTCAGGGATGTGGACGTAGAACGTACCTAACCACAACATCACAGTTTTGTTTTCTTGGCTCTTAATCATTCTTTCACTTTTTCTCTTCTGTATCTTTTCCTTGTCTTCTTTCACTCTCTCCCTTCGCATCTCTTCATACTCTGTGCGCGCATGTCACACTCTTGAAATCATTTTGTCACTAATTTCTACATTAAGAATTCCACCGGCCAAATTAATGGCGTGGTACGTGCCTTTGCACAACCAGTGTCTGTGGGAGTTGGTTTTCTATAATAACTTCTTTGTTTATGGAAAATCCCCTCTCCACAAAGGGTTTTCCATGGCTCAATATTAAAATCATGTGGATCAAATCTACCATTATTCCAGAGCACTTCTGCGACATTAAAATGCGCCTCCAAAAGTGATTAAGACGGGTGTGGTCTCGGTCATATTCTTTCAAGCACACAGAGACAGCAGGTTTGTTAATTGAAGTCTTGAACTCAGCTTCTAGCAAGTCGAACTCTAAAGCAGAGAACCACTCCCTTAGCTCCAGCAATGAGCAGCAGTTCCGGAAGCGAGCAAGAGCTGCATCTTCGGATTTCACTATCAACTCCGGATCACAAAACGTATTAACCTTGCAAATCTTGTACTGAAGTGGAGACTTTTCTAATATCTTGGCCACCTATGTTTTTTAAAAAAATGCTAGCAATGGCTAGCAATGCTCCCAAGCATAGCAAAAAGGCAGACTAGTTCAGTGCCCCGCTGACCCAGGCGAGCTCAGCCAGCAGACAGCACGGTGGTTCTTTTGAATACATTTTCCCTGACCCCATGGACGAGATTCCCTGACTTTTCCCTGACCCATTTCAAATTCCCTGACTTTTCCCTGATTTCCCTGATCTGTAACAACCCTGTGGGAGTTGGATTTGTATGATTATAATAAGAGAAAAGGAGTAGGAAGAAACCAAGAATCATTTCTATTCATTATAATGAATGCTATCAGATTTTCTTCGATTAGGAATATTTGATGAATTCCTTAAATTGATCCCATAATAATCAATAACACTTAAGGATCCCTAGCCAAAGTATAATGTTGGTTTCACACACAGGGACTATTCCCAATGCAAATTTCCATGATTATTTCCACATTGATGCAAAAAGGAATGATTTGGATTTACTTGGACACATCTTCCAAAGAAGGTCTTTTCAAGCCACCTACCTCGCTCTGTTTTTGGAGTTTCATCCCAGCGGTTACGACGAGAGGATGCACCACCAGATATTCCCTTGTCATGGCCAGGAGTTGAATGACCAGGGGTGGCATGTCCTGGGGTAGCATGCCCAGGGGTGGCTTCCCACATTCGAGTGCTGGCCCCTGGAGTTTCTTCACCGCCTTTACCATGCCCTGGAGTCTCATCCCACCGTGAGTGAGCTGGTGTCTGAAGCAAATATGAAAGTATGATGGTAATTCAAGAAATTCCTCATCATAAGTACCTCCCTTCACATCACCAAACTTAAAAAGTGGTGTTTTTATTTTCATACTTCTAGTACAGTGTGTCCTCGTTTAACGTTGTCCAGGTTAACGTTGTTTCGCGATAACGTCGTCCAACAATTAAAACCCTTAATCGTTCAACGTCGTCAGTGCTTCGCGATAACGTTGTTCAAATTAGGCGCAACCAAAAAAAATGAATAACGAATAGGAATTTGGCGCATCTGATGCGGATGTAAGTTCCATTCGGCGGAAAAGTTTGACGTTAACTCCTCATAGCGTGTGTCAAAATTTAACCTGAGCGAATAATTATTGCGTTAGTTTGTTTCATAACTGTATGTTTGCTTATTATTTACTACGCTGTTATTGGGGGGCAATGCATCGGGTGATTTAAAACTCAAATCAACGTTAGTGTACCATCGTGAATCGCATGGTATTAATAATACCATGTCCGAATGGTAGATCCAGGGGCAGATATCTTCGGGAAAAAATACCTGAAAATCCCATGCCATAAGGTAGAAGTGGTGGAAGAAAAAGTTGATTTACTGCTGTTTGAAGTGAATCGAAAACGTGTTTTTCGTGTTGAATTAGTGTGTAAGAGGAAGGTTTCTAAACCCTCCATGATACAGTAAATCGTCGAGGGTGATACTGTTCCCAAAACATTGCTACGAAATAATAAAAATTTTGTACACAGCACCGAGTTTCCCTAGTTCACTCACTATTTTAATTGATATCCTACGTCTTCGCGATCGCAGCGAGCGAAATTTTTGCCCTTCACTTCATTCGCATGTGCACGCTCCCGCAGTGAAGGACAAAAATTTGTATTTACTCAGAGGGAAGCCGGTGCTAACAGCACTAAATATCAGAAATATAGGAGGGAAACCTGGTGCATATTGTTTTTAAAATGCCTTTTCAGTTTGTTTCATCTAAGATATGAAGATCTCTGACTAGTGAAATCATCTGTTCGACTGCCCGCGTAATTAAAATACGCCGTGGTATTTGTATCATAGTGTCAAGTCTGGGAGAAAATTAATTTCACCTGCTTCCCGATCACCTTTTCCACCTATTTCACTTATATTGCTACGCTACATACGCGCATTTATACTATCCTTTCGTTTGCTTCATAAATCCTTTTTCTTTCGTAAACTATTCACTTAAACCTGTGATGTGAATCTACTTCTGGACGCCATATTGGAAATACTGACCTTTTCCTCCTAGTTCCCCCAGATGGCGCAGCGGTCGAGCAGTGTCTTCATTTTCTATATCCACCGCCCATGACTTTTCCCGCCTTCAACTTATAACTATTCTCGCTTTTCGACGGCTTTATCACACTCAGGAGGGACGGGCTACTTCTCGGAGCTACCCTGTAATCTTTGGAGGTACTTCATTCCACTGCCTCCATACTTTCATCACCAACTCGCCTCTCGCCATAATTTTACGTAAACCAATCACCATTGGGGTGTGTTGTGTAATATTTCAGACGTGAAATTAGTCCGTATCCCTCTACCGGGACTTCCAAAAATCTCGCAATATGGCGTCAAAATATCACAAAAAATACGCGAATTTGGTCATTTTCAAACTTAATTTTCTCCAAAACTAAGAATCTCACGCCTTTATTTCTTACATTTAATAAATGCGCATTCCTTTCACTTTCCTTTCCCATTCATCGAATACCCCTTACTTTTCTACTATTCTCACACAAGTATTTCTCCCAGACTGGACCCTATGATACCTTTACCATTGGTGAGTTTGGAACCAATTTTAAATTTTTACATTGTTTCTTATGGAAAATACTGCATCGTTTAACGTTGTTTCGCTTAACGTCTACTTTTTCAGGAACGAGTTAACAACGTTAAACGAGGACACACTGTATCTGATACAGCATACCAAGAGAAAACTTTATGCTTTGATTAGTAGCAGTAGTAGTATTGGTATTTGAGGGTGCATTGACACCTGGATCATTTTGCACCTCAGCACAAGGTTTTAAAGGTGTGATATTTCACAGAGGAAAAATCATTTGCCTTGACCAGGAATAGTCCCAGTCAAGGCCAATGATTTTTCCTCTGTGGAATATCGCACTTGTGTGCACTTGCAGGTGACTCCGTAAAGGTAACTACCGTGGCTAGTCCCGGTATCCTCAAAATTGGTGTTCAAGGTGTTATAAGAATTCTCATACAGACAACTATGATTTATCAAAAAGACCTACCTCTTTTAGAGAATAATATGGCTCAATTTTAGTTTTTTCATGCATCATCTCGTATTTAGGTAGGTACAGTAAATCCTCGACTTATGCGGTTAATTCGTCCCTAAACTTTCCGCGTAAGTTGAAACACAACAACTTACGTTCGACTTATAATACAACAATTCCAAGAGTAACACATCCAATCTTTATTTCACTAGAAATTTAAGTCTAAAATAAGTAGCATTACACAAAACATGAATACAGGCGGTCCTCGACTTTCGTACACTCGACTTTCGTACAATTCACACTTTCGTACGCTCCTAATTGATGCCTTTTATTTGACTTTCGGACACCAAATTCAAACTTTCGGACATTTGTCCAAGAGAATTTTTGAATTTCCCGCGATGGTGCATGGCGCATCACCGCATTCAATTGTTACATCTGGCGTTCTCGCTCGCTAGCATACGCGACTGTGGGCAGTGATGACTTAGAGCAAGGTATAACTTGTTTATTTACTGAATTCAATTAATATCTTATGATTAGAATGAGTGGAAAACGTAAATGTGATGTTCCTGAAAAGAGAGTTGGGAATTATTAGACGTGCTGAACTGGGGGAATCTTTTGGTGTGATTGGACGATCATTGAACTTAAGCTATTCTACTGTGAATTCAATAGTAAAGGGGAAAAATATAATTATAGACCATGTACGCAATGCTGGGAAGTGCATGCGAAATTCACGATTTTTTTATGGCCTACACCTACAAAACGTCATTCTATTTTATTTTGTCTTTTGTCAGGTTTAGGAAATTGCAAAATTTTGTTGCTTCTTTAATTGTAATAAACTAAATTACATCGAGTTTAAGGGTCCAAAAATTAAATGCCGTGATGCTTCTTGTTTTGTGCCTTTATATTTATAGTGGACGTTATCAGTGAAATCTTAATTTCTGATTGGGAAAAATCAGAAATGCATATGTTTACTCAGTACTTTTAGAACCGTTTATCAAGACTACGTAGTTTTAAAGTAATTACGTATTGTTTGAATAATAATTTATGTATTTTTAAACTTTTGTATTAAAAATAAAATTTCATTACAATTGATATTAGGTATTACTATATGTATTTAACTCTCCGGGAACGTAACCTCTAATTAGTATGGGACTCTATTGTTTGACTTTCGTACATTCGACTTTCGTACACGTTTTCAGGAACGCATTGTGTATGAAAGTCGAGGACTGCCTGTATATAGAAAATGTGTTAAATTATCATATTCATGTGAATGCCTGTTCATAATTGGAATAGTTCTTAATAAATACCTACGTATTTAGCTGAAACTATTTTAATGATTTTATGAGACAACTTTCTCAAACTTGATAAATAACGATCCTAATGATCAAGTCACAATGGAAATACAAGTTCGTCTGTTCGATGCATGAATGCGTTCTTTTTTTGCTTTGATGTAGAACATACTTTTTCAAGATAAAACAAACCTTTGTCCTTTTTCAGCCCCATATGCTGATTCACTCATGAACTATATATGCGAGCCTGGGAGGTTGTGTTTGAACCGTACGAGATAATCCTGATCACGTAACTAAGGAGTCACGTGGTACAACAACGATCAGCTCCAGATTTAGGAGAGTTTTACCTGCTCAGATGGATAACTAAGTGTCTGAAATGCTGTTAATGGTGTCTCTAATCGAGATATTCGACTCCATCAACGATATCCCGGTGAAAAAACTTGATCGGAAAGGTTGCGTAAGATTTTTATGAATAGTTTAAATACCAACACCAAATACTCGAACCTTTCGTGATTGTACCACGTGACTCCTTAGTTATGTGATCGGAATTATCGCAAACGTTTCAAACACAACCCCCCAGGGGGCGATTTTCGATAAAACAAAAACGCACGCAACGGCAGCAGACGACATGGTCACATGGTTAAATCCGAGTCCATGATTGGCTGCGGTTGCGATTCTTGGTCGGAAAAATAGACAGTCGGCTATTCTCACACCCGCACTCGCTCACACCAACTGCTGCCTTCCAATTGGTTGAAGAGTTAACCGCTCCGACGAATGCTAGTGTGATTCGGCCTTAAGGCCGGTGACAGGCTTATGCTTTCTTCCTGTTTCTGTCACCGCAACAGCTAATAAAAGGTCAAACACACAGATTTTTATGGAGCCGGCCAGGCTGGCAACCAGCGACAGATTTGAAACTGCTGCATGTCGTGTTTATGGTGCGATACGACAAATAGCCGATGTATGCTCCCAATACCGAGGACTGGCAGAAGAGTCACTGCTTATCATGCCGTGATTGCGCACTTGACAATGAGTCGCGGGCTGTCACCCGGAGCATCTGTCATGGCAACAGAAACGCGGAGAAAATGCAAGCATGTCACTGACCTAACTGAACATCCGCGTGACTCTGGATTCGTGTAACTCGGATCCACGTAAGTCGAGGACTTACTGTACACCTATATATTGTCATGAAGAAACATTAACACGACACTATAAAATATTTCACATATTCTAATTCATCATTCAAGTATTCTACCAGCTGATTGGTAGGTTCTTGGACAATCCCCATTCTGCATCCCAACCTCATAGACATTGTCTCGCTTTCCCTCTTAAGGATGGCCCGTTATTAGATCCCTCTTCTATTCTTCATATCTTCTACCTCCTCTTTTTTTGTCCGGAATTCCTATCCTCTTCCTTCCTCTTCCACGCTTCCCCAGTGTTCTCCCCTCTATCACTCTCTTCAACATGCCCTCTCCTCTCAAAACCTCCTCCATCCATCTCTTCTGCCTTCTTCGAACCTCTGCCACAAGCTTCCTCTCCTCTCCGAACAGATCCAATACCTCCTCGTTCGTCTTTCTCGCCATTCAGCAAACCTTCTCCATTAACAAGACTTTATTCAATAATATCAGTTACATTAACACATTTTCTCCAATATTTGAGGCTATAAGCCATGGAATTCTAAGTGATGTTTTTTCATCAATACGATTATAGCTCCCTCCGCACTTTTTTAGCTGATATTTGTTCAAAAATGGGGACTTATAATCAGGTATATGCAGTCTAATGGACATTTGAACAACATATATCAAGCTTTAAGGTTAATGCATATTTGTCACCTCATTGGCAGGTTCAGGAGCATCCCACAAAGAAGCAGCTTTTTTCTTGGTTGGTGTGGGCGTCTCATCAGCTGTCTGGTCCCACCTCCCTCTCTTCTTTGGTGCAGCTTTTGGAGCATCACCATTAGCAACTGGTTTTAGGGTCCCATCCTTTGCTTTCTCTGCAAGTTTCTTGCGCAACTGTAAACAAGAAAACATGTTATGATACATGTTACAAATACATCAAAGATTTGTAACTTCTGGTACTTAGTAATGCATTTGAAATGCATAACATAGATAACTTAGAAAGAGAAACATTCTTCATATCAGCAGTTTAAAAAAGGAGATACATGTGCAAGAAGGCAATATTCCAGAATCCAGAAATTGATAAATTTCTATTGAATGAATCTTTCTTTCCATATGAGGCAAAGGGATTTGCAAGAGATAGGGTCCAACAATAACTATGTCCCCGACAAAATTAAAGTAAATTAAAAACAGATAAGGCCACACTTCTTGATAAGATACTTTTCCCAAAATTCATAGGCCTCACTACACCCTAATTATTATCTTGCTAAATTTGATCAGGGCTTGCTGAATGCATCGGACCTCATACCTCAACGTAATGGCATTTTAATAATTACTCCGACGAGACACTTGCTTCAAAACAGTCTGTCTCATTAACAGACTGACATAATGTAACATGATTTGGGTAAGGTTATCTGGGTTTTAAGTATTCCACACTCACATTCATAGTTTTTAAAATTTACTTTAAAACATTTCCACATCCAATCTGTATACCCAATAAACTAAGAAGAGCCTGTAATGATGGCTGGACGGTACCTTTATAGCAGAAATAATTACACTAGTGCTGCCAAACAAACAATAAAAGGTATAACCTCAAGCATATTAAGAAATCAAACCATTAATGAAAATTCTACCGTCCAAATATAATGCTCGTTTAAAAAACTTTAAAGCATATAATATTTATCTGATAGTTTTGCTTAAAGCAGTTCACTTTAATATATTTTTACCAAGATGCGAAACAATGATGTACAAATTTCAATCCAGCTATATTTTATGATATTCACAAATCTGACAATAATGCTAATTAGAATGTAAAGCATTTACCTTTAGATGTCAAGGTGTCAATCTATCCACTCATGCAAACAGTTCTTCTGTTTTAACTTAATTTTATAGAACAAATAATTCTACTTAATCTTTGGTATATTTTATTTAAACGGCATTTTATTATGAATGCATCTAAAAATTTATGATATCAGCAATAGGATATTAAGTCGACTCCAAAAAATATTAAAATAAATACTTGAAATTTGCAAAATTAGCCAAAGTTTCAGAGAATGAAAAATGAAAATGCTATGGGAGCTATGAATTAACTAATGTTTACCTCAGTTTCCTCACCACGAAGTAACTGCTCTCGCATGATCTCCGTGAAAGTTCTGGACCCTATATCGGGTGTCTTTCCACCTGGAAAGAATAAAATAATGTCACGCAATGCGTGCCAGTTAGTTAGCCTTCTGATAAAAAATATTTGTGACCTTAGGACAAAAGGAGTTTCTTCCAACTCCACAACAAGAAAAACAAAGGCAAAAGTAAATTAACGAGATATTGGTAAAACAATCCAGTTAAAAATTCTTTCAAATATAGTGAACGTGAAGCAACCAAGCATTTATAGAAATATTATTACAGGAAAAGTAGTTAATCTAGTGAGCTCAAAATTACATAATGCACTAGCTTGAATGTTTTGGAAACAAGGGACAAAAGAAAATTTTCAGAAGTTGTTTCAAGAATATGCAAGAATAAAATCCAATCAGAAATGCTAAAAACAATCCAGTCAAAACAAAGACTGTGGGAAGAAAAAAAATTCTCCCCATAGTTCATGGAAATATTTTACATTTCTTGAAACAAAGGCTTTGCTTCTGAAATTTTCTGAAATTTACTCAATACATACGTGATACCCTCCTCAAGTGACTTCATCAAGGTTTGGGCATAATTCTCCCAGCAGCCTGTGATATGGACCTAGAAGTAACCTTAACGATTAATAATATTTCTGAATTTCTCACACAATCACACACTCCTAAGGACTTAGAAGGGAATAAGACTACAGAAGCTTCAACCACTTGAGACTTTTTTGAGACTTTTATTGAGACTTTCCAAAACCTTAAACGTATTTTTTTCCGGTCAAGCAGAAATGTTTTGAAACTCATTCCAAACTTAGGAAAGTAGATGTCTTACATGGAATCCAAATGTTATTCTTGAAGCCACACTGAGTACCCATATACTTTCATCTACACAAAATAATAATCAAATGAGCTATTAAAAAATTGTCTCAGTTTCACTTTTACTGTTTCAATGCAGTTTTGGATATTTACAATTGGATTATTTCTTAAATGCCATTTGGTGTCAGGTAGTGTGAAGCACTGAACCACACACTTATCACTTGAATGAACTTGAATTTCTTTTAGCCATACTTCAAAATCCTGTTTTCAGCAGACGAACTCGTGGCGTTGAAGGAATTCCTCGGAGGGGGAGAGAAAATTGGATATTAGTAGGCGTCACTATTTACGGCAGCCCCAAGAAACCCAAGACAAACACCCATTTTAGCTAAGCCACTTCACTCTCAATCGTACCCATCACTAATCATTTACTCCTACCATTCATTTTCCTCATCTACAGCGGCACTAACCATACCAAGAGCATTGATCACACCAAAGAAATTTCTTTAGAGACAACAACAATACTTCAACACAAATTTAGCAAAGACATATCATAACAACAAAAATGGAAGGTACGTTTAATGCTTCATTTATTTAATTTAAATTACATGGCAAAGGAGTAACCCTTGATGCCAATGGTATGGGAATAATCTAACCAATGGATCTCCAGACATAGGCTAAATTGATGTATCTGCGAGTGTGAGAAATTAACTTGCAACTCTACTATCAATTTCTTAAATTATTTGTGTCAATTTTTGTACTCAGGATACCACCTGTGTAATCCCACTTCTGTTTCTTTCAATTGAATACAATGATACGTCCAAAAACACTGTCTACACAAAAAAAGCAAGCTGTCTTTTTAAATAATCTAGGTTACCTTTATAGTTCATTGAAATAGTCATGGAAGAATGAATATCAGGTTGGCCATTGCATTTCTATTTTCAAACTCAAGGAGTACTCCAGGTTTTCCAAGGGATAATCACATTTCAAAAGGAGGTAGTAATGCATCACAAGGTCTCCTGCAGGCATGCCTAAATTTTTCATCATTTTCCATATTTTCCAGCCCTTAAGATGCACTTTTTTCTTAAAAATGCATTCTAAAATCAGTCTGTCTTAAGGCTAAAGGTGGTTGGTAAGTAGTGTGAATCTCTCCCGCTGAGATGGCGACATGGTCGCTGGCTATCAGCGCCCCTTTGAAGAACTAACTGTCCCGAGTCCTGAGTCTTTCTCAGTCATCCCCTCCACCTGTGATGAAATAAGACACCAGTGGAGGGTCCGGCATGGGGATACTGGTATGTAACCAGATATTTTTTGTGGAGAGATTTTAGGGTGGGCAGGCCTGATTATGATCCTGGGAATAGTCATAATGAAGACGGTGGATGAAGATTTTTTGCTTTTTTCCCCTTCGTTAGGGTCGTTGAAGTAGAAAAACTATTTTAAGGAAGGATTCTGAGAACAAATGCAGTGGTACGGTAACATTTATCACGAAAAGGGATTCGTTTGCCATTGTTCTTTCTACTACGTCCTGGTGCATGCTACCTTTAGTTTTTGCCATATATCGCTCACCACGAAGGTACGCTGTACTGCATAGCCTTTACACATGAAGTAATCCCGCTATCTATTGATCTATCTGATCAACTTCGACATGAAATTTCAAGAGATTTGTTCATCACAAAGAGACATTTCTATTGTGATGGCCCAATAAGCTCAACAAATGGCTTTCTATCATCCGTCTAGCTCCGCACAGCATTACAGGGCACCTAATAAACGGAAAAAATATGTATGTAGTTTTTCTAAGCGGAGCGATAGAGAATATCTATCACTTAACTCAAAAATCATGTTATAATGGTAAAAAAAATTATTCCACCTGGGTGCAACCGTGAAATCGAGACACTAAATTTTACTGCGAAAATAAGAAATTATTTCTGGTTGGGAAATTTTAACATTTCAGTTAAGCCGTGCATTTATTGTTACTTTTCGAAAGGAATCATATTGAAAAAATCTTTACTCTGGAAACTTTTTTGATTTGGCCTCTCTCAAATATTGTATCATTGGTTTTTTTCCCTTGTTTATTACTAAGTAAATGAATATTGTTTGAGTATATTCTCCAGTCAACAGATCAGAAAATTCCGGCCAGAAGAGGAAGTTAGTCTATATTTTCTTCACTTCCTAAAAAAGAAATACTCCCTCCTACATATCGATCTCAGTCCATTTTAATTACCTTATATTTACAGTAGAATGTGCATGAAAGACAGTGTTTGCTTTCGGGGCATCTCCTAGCTGACTGCAATTGTTTCAGCCTTCGCTTACCCAATCGGCCCATACTTTTGAAAGGGCATCTTCCGCATATCATTTTCCATGCAGAATAATGCCACTTTAGTCCTAGCTGGAAATCGAGCCCTACACTGGATGAGAGTAGGAACCCCTTTTTCCGAAGTTAACTTTAATGTCTCCCACAAACTTAGCCACCAAAGACATAAAATTCTCGGCAAAGTTACTGGTGTCATTAGTGACCAACATATTTGATTTCCTGGTCAAAAGCTTTAATGAATCATTTACTCTTTCTAGGGCATTCATTTCCTTTTTGTAATAACCTTTTCCCTCCTTTCGTGATTATTACAGTAATATGCTTTGCGATGTTAGTGGTTGTTGAATATGTGCAGCAGCATGTTTTTTAGATCCTTAGCAAGTGAGTCGTAGCCATATTTTTCTTAAGCATTGTGGAAAAATGCTCCTCGGGCTGATCTTTCCAGCCTCATTATCCTGTTTTTGGTTAGGGTTGGTTTCAATTCTGGGTGACTATCGAAAATTTAAAAAAGAGATATACTGTAATATTTCACCACATGATGCTGCGCACCATCCTCGGGTGGAATAAATTAAACTCACTGTCGAATTGCAGCATTTTATTCCACTTTCATCATTTAGGAATTCCATTCAATAAAGGCTACCATTTGCCATTTTGTTATTTGCATTCGCCATTGAATTCTGTTGCTTCATTTCACCATAGTGCAAGTATTACGTCTTAATGAAAGAACAGAAATCCACCCCTGGAAAGTGAAAAATTTATATTACGTCGTCGCCGATGACGCTGTATGTGCCGTGTTGGAAGAGGTCGGTTTTGTTGGTATGTTTAATAAATATTTGTCAGTGAATCATTTTTAAAAGTGATGGTTTTGAAGTGAGTCAATTCTTTGTGAACAACACAGACAGTTTGCTGTAATAATATGAATAAATACAAATATATTTTTAAGCCATTGAATGAAATCAGTTTTTATCGTAATAAAATAACTTTGATGGAATTTTATTTAGTTAGTTTGCTTGCCTATCTAATTTAAAAAAAAACGGCTAATTTTTTAAGTTGATATTTAATGTTGTTAAGCAAAGTGACTAACATTGGACATTTAAATAAATAGAGATATTTTTATAATATTTCGTACACAGAAGATTAAAGAAAAGGATAGGTATCGCATAGTACTGGACGATCACAACAGTGGTGTGGAGATAATAAGATGGCCAATTCCAAGTGAAAAATTAGATAGGACTGCGAATCGAATTATTGACCTTCACAATAACGCATTAAAAAATTAGCCTTTTTGGTCGGGAATTCTAAAATATTTGTCTTGAAAAAGTCTTGAATTTCTTTTTCATATATCAGTAGACACCATGCTACATTAACAGCCACTTCCTTAGATTATCAACTGATTTCCTTTTTCGTTTGGCTGAAATAAACAGCCTCCCCTTCTTTATTCTACGCTGATCTTTCACTGTGGGAGTTTCCATTGGTATCTATGTAGTTACATATAAATTAAGAACAAAAAAGATTTGCTTTCCATCCATGAAACGAGCTCTCACAATACGATACTGTCAAAAATCCCAAGAGGTCGAGATCTGGCCCAGTAAGGCAGTGCCGATGCGCGTTGTCTTCCCAGCGAAAATAACACAATTTTTCCGTCTTTCACGTCCCTCTGTCATTCACTGTGAGTTGATCACTCTAAAGCTGTCCCTCCCATTCCATGCTCTCTGCAAGAGGAAGGGGAGTGTAGCCCTTCCCTTTAAATGGCTAACCATCTCCACCCCTCCAAATCCACCTCTCTGAGTGCCTTCATGTACTTCCCTCATTTTGCCACCAGTCTTTCTCAGACGGGACAGTTTTATTCAATTCTAATTGTTCTAATAACTTGTTTAGTAGTCGGTGTAGCATTATTTTTGAAATTGAAATTTCATATAAAAACAATGCAAAAAGTCCGCCAGGTTTTATTTTTTATAAAAAACTATGTACATATTCAGCCAATATTAACAATTTCTAAGTCTTTTTTAAGATTAATATAAAATTTAAAGGTAAGCAGACAATTTTAGCAGTATTTTATGCCATATATTGAAAAATTTATACTAATATCTCAATTCCTCACGCTACAGGATGTAAAGCCGTTTTTAGGACAATAGTATTTCGCCTTAAGAGCCAAGGGTAAAGCTATACAAGCATCTAATTTTACGTTGCTGTCAAAGGTGCCCATCTCTACTTTCACCACACTGCATTGCAATAGTGAAATATTGAGTAAAACTCTACTTCAGAACATTAAGAGTACTTCTTATGTTGTCCTTAACTTGGCAAATATATATGTTGTGGCATATAGGGCTGCCTTTACATGGAAATCTCAGGGAAGAAAATGTATCTAATGAGCAGCTAAGATGCTTTAATGTAGTTATAAGCAAAAATAAACGAAATAATAAGAAATAAATTGGCTTGAAGCAGAAGTGATGCAATAGCGACAACAGTAACTATTTCATTGTTTGACATGAATGTGCATATCCCCAAAAATGTAATATGAGACCAAGTTTGTGATTACGCAAATTCTTCTGAAACTATTGCATGCCATAATAACAACCAGGAATAATCAAGGCTAACTTTCCAAATCAGGCAAAGGAGAATTATCGGGGTTTTTAGGATTTATACCTGCTTCCAAAGAGGAGTGGCTATCCTGAATATTCAATGAAAACAAATCTATGTATACTACCCGGCGAGTCCCTGCAAGAGCATGTGGCAGGGGGTGTTATGACACCAGCCTTGTTAATTCAAGCTTTATTTCTTTAACATGCTAGGGTCGATCAATTAAGTACTATCCTAGTATGACCATCCATCATACCACCAGTAATTCTTAAAAAAATACATGCCTAGCCTTCATGATATTTCAAAGGTAACATTCTGGGTAACCATTCAATTGGATTTACGCATGAAGTGAAATCATTAGCAAAGATACTCTGATGATGCTCTCTAGTAGCACAGGTAATTCCTTTTTAGGCATTATAACTAAATAGATTAGAAAGCAAGTCAGTCATCTACTTCTGAATGCCAGAGCCCAATTGTGACCTTAGTAGAGATAAATAGTAGCTAACCACAAACAATTTAACCAATGTATTCATGCAATAATAAAAAAATTAAAAATCAAATTGTAGGTGAATATGAAGGCACAGAAAAAGAATGAGCGGGGAAATATGTATCATGTAATTAAAGTAATCATGGGTACAAGCTAAAAATATATGTCTCACAAATGCAACTAATTTTGATTCCATGCATGAAGCACAATTGACACCTTTGTAAAGATAAAAGAGCCAAAAGAGTGACCTGACAAGTAACTGATCCAATATATCAAATAGCCTTGCATCCTACTGGGAAGCTGAAACAGGTATAAAATGGCCTTTCAACGAATAAGCAAACATCAATCAAAACATCAAACATTGAACATAAAATGTTGGCCAATCTTACTGGATTGACTAGCCTGACATAATATCCTAAATTTAATAAACCTCAGTTTAAAAATCACCGTCCCAAAGCTTAAAACTCTCGGAAAAGACAGCTTGCCTTTAATATGTGTAAACCATAAATCAGACTAGATATGGAAGATAGAGTAAATCTAGTTTCCCTATGCCATTCACGCTCACATTCACTCAGAAAGACTCACTCAATGATACTATCAAACAATTCAGTGGCACCTGATCCATGGAAAAGTATGAGATTATGCAGGTACCTCACAAGAACTCTATCAACACTAGACTTCAGCATGAGTCTCTCTATGCGAAAAATTACAATTTTTCTTAATCAACTGATGCACTTAGCCATGGATCAGAACAAGACCACAAAATCAAACACATAAGCTAACAAAGTCTGGGACCATTTGAGAAAGAGAAGGGGAAGAGAATATGGAGGAAAATGGAAATTTACAAACCTTCAGCAAAAGGATCCACTCTCTCCGGAGAGATAATCATCCGACGCCTCTTTTGCCTGTACTCATCATCTTTCTCTGCCACTGTGGGCCGCCGCCTTTCGGCAAATGGGTCATAATCTTTCTCACTCTAAACAAACAACAGAAAAAAGAGGTATCAGTATGCAACAAAGAGACATCTTAAAACATACATATGTCATATCTTAGGTGCACACCAGGGCCTCTCACATTTCAAAAACAAATTTAAAAACCTATTACACTAACAAAATGTACACACAAATTACTCAATGCTTCAATGACATAGGAAATGTATCCATGCTGAGTAATTAAACACTTTAGAGAGGTACTAGGAATTGCAAAGATAAGTGTACACACAAACCAGCACAAGCTCAAGCTCACTTTGGTTTGTATGTTCATAATTAATAAATCATAATTCAAGTGCACAATCAGACTGTCAGATGATGGGAGTTGATCTCAACATTCAGCAGAGCTTTGACAACATGTTGCAGCATCAATATATAATGATTAATAAAATAATAATACAGGTGTATGCCGTGTGTTGTTTTGATTTGGCTCGACATTTCGTGACCCACTGCTGGTCACTTCTTCGTGGGAATTAAACATGTTGCTCCTGTTTGCTCTTATATATCTATCCCCATCAAAATTGGTTCAAGTGGGGGAGTTGGAATGGGCGAGGGAGTTATGACGGGGGGAATGGGGAGGTAGAGAATTTTTGCGGATGACTGGGTTCCATGTGCTGCTGTTTTTTAGGCCACTATCTCTATTTAAATTGTTTATTTCTCTTTATCTCGATGGCCTCACAGATGAGTCTGGGTTTGAATCTTCCCACCTTAGCAATGACTTGAGATTTTTCAAAGTTGATCGCGTGTCCCAAAGATTTGTGCTCGGCCACTGCAGACTTAATTGTTTCCCCCAGTCAAATGGCCCATTTGTGCTCTTCCAATCAAGTTCTGACTGAGCGTCCTGTCTCCCAAATGTATTATTTACTGCATGTTCTGCAGGGAATATCATCAATACATGGGAGACAATTAACAAGGAGACAGGATGCTCAATCAAAACTAGACTGGAAGAGCACAAACGGACGATTCACCTGGGGCAAACAATTAAGTCTGCAGTGGCTGAGCACAAATCCTTGGGACACACAATCGCCTTTGAAAAATCCAAAGTCGGCGCTCAGGTGAGAAGATTCAATCCTTAACTCATCCGTGAGGGCATTGAGATAAAGAAAAATAAACAATTTCAATAGAGATAATAGTCTAACAATCAGCAGCACATGAAACCCAGTCATCTGCAAAAATTCTCTAACTCCCCCCCCCCCCCTTCCAACTCTCCCACTTGAACCAGTTTTAGTGGGGATAGATATATAAGAGCAAACAGCGGCAGCAAGTTTCATTTCACCAAAGAAGTGACCAGCAGTGGGTCACGAAATGTCATGACAAACCAAAATAATACAAGGCATACACCCGTATTACTATTTTATTAGTCATTATGAGGCATGAGAGCTTCAATCAAGAAATATACTGTATTTTCAGAAATTTAAGACTATGTTTTTTCCCTTCTGGGCTTCCGAAGAAAAGTGGTCTTACAATCGGAAGCAAAATCCATTACTTTTTTCCCTTAGTGTATTTCCAAAAAATGGGGGTCGTCTTAGAATCGGGTTCATCTTAGATTTGTGCAAATACGGTATATGGATGTGGCAACAATGCTGTCATAGTAAGCTCAGTTGAAGCCCTCATTATACGATAGCAAAGAATAGACAAAAAGGTTAAGATGAAATTCCCCTGTCTGGGTCCTGACACACCTAATGTTCTGCCACCATTGGACCATTATACCACCAACCTTGCTGAGAGTTTACCCCACGAGCCATACTAAAACTTCAGTGAGTTATTTTAAGATTATCAAGAGTCCATAGTAAAAGAATGATACAATTGTCTATATGAGGTTTATCAGTATCACCCATAAAATCAATAACATAAATTTCTATTCTGTAAACCAGACATTTGGGGAACATCAGACATTTGGGGAACATCAAGTGCAGATTATTTCCCATGAGAGACATACTTTTGACCCATTTTGAATTAGTGCCACATGCAGTTGCCCACCAGAAAGATAGGATTCAATCCATTAATGGAAAGTACCACTGATGCCGTATAATTCAAGTTTATGCAATACAAGTGTATGATTAAGAAGATTAAGTGCTTTAGTGAGTTAGAATAGAAATGTGAATCATCTAGAATAGTTAATGTGGTTTACCACTCTACAATTGGTTGTGGAAGTCGACCTTTGCTATTTAATGCATCATAGAAAGAAGATAAGATATTACAGCGCTCAAGATAGCTTACTTATACTACAAAACATTTTTAAAAAATTGCAAATAAAAGTCGATACGGCTTCACTTCCTGTTTATTGCCATTACCTCAGTATACAGGGACAACATTGGCAACTTTGAGAGGACTGAGCAATATTTCAAGTAGGTATTAGAGATTCAATAATTACAATCACCCACATCGATAAATAATGAAGCGCTAGAGAAAAATAATTCCCAAAGAGCAAAAATTATGAAGTAATAAGAAACAAAACAAACCTGAGCAATATCATTGAGAAGAGCAGCCGGGGCCGTAAAGCCAGGCCTCTTATTCTGGCCAAAAGATACTGTGTCATATTCCTCGTCCTGTAAAATAAAGCATTTGTATGACGATACAGACAACACTCGCCTTCATCAATAAATGTAAATCATGAAAAGGGAAACAATGAACCGGAACCATCGTAGGAAATTATCAGTAGTATAGTAATATAGTAACCCTGAGTCCATCTTATGCAATGTAAAGACAAGTTTCATAGCAGGGATCATAAAATCCTCAGCAAAATCAGCATAAGAATGATATATTTTTAATAATTTTTATGGGAAATGTTTCTGTGGCTGAAATGACGTCCCGAAAGCCAAACTATAACACTACTAACAACTCCAATGCATTAAAAATTGATCCAGTTCCTACGCCATAAAGATGTTTCATCAATTCAATTAAATTCCACAAAAGGGGTAAATTCAATTAATATGTGTCTCAAAATTATAAATTTTACCTCGACTTCATCATTTGCCGCAATCGATGTGACGTATCCTTCAAATTTACTCCCCCCGCCGTCATAAATTTCACGATCATAATATCCACTCTCGCCGAGACCAACTCTGTCTTTCTCAATTACTTCCTCTTCTTGAACATTTTTCTTCCTCGCTTGTATTTCTCTAATTTGTGCTTCGATATCTGAAATTAAAGAAGTTGTTCATTACCTTCTCCAAAAGTAGTGAGGTCCATCAAGTAGGAAGGGAAGTGTGAAGCTTGAGAGAACGTCGAAGACCTCAACCAATACATAGGTTTTAAAATGATTCCAAATACTTTATTTCCACAAAACTCATTGCATAATTTGTCTTAGTATCAATGTATCTTAAAATATTCCAAAACAAACTCACCTTCATGAGTTCTTGGAACGGTCTCCATTTTGTTTTAACAATCTCTGCAACATACACGTAGCGAAGAAAGAATGCGCGAATCTCTTGCCAAGAATATCCGTAACAAGAAAACCCCAATGAGGTAATCACTTTCGATAGCAGCGCTTTGTCGGCAAAGAAGAACCCTTTGGTAAAAAAAAAGTAGAAACGGAATGCGCTCTTTGGTAAGGTGCTGCCACGTTCCCAAAGCGGGAGTTTCAAAATAAGTAGAAGGAATTGATGTGTGTTTGTTTTCACATTTGGAGTGTGGACAAAAGTGGTTGCGATGCGCTGAAATTATGAAGAAATGTTTGCGACTGTTTCGCTTTTTTCCTCTATTCCATGAAATTACTTACAATGAGACGTTCTGAAACCCAGGTGAATTCTCCCACCGTAACTATTATCCTCTTAGGTCAGTGACTGAAGCTGTCTAATCTTTCCATGCATTTTTCTTAAGATTCAAGGGACGTCAGATTCCTGTACCTTGTCGAAATGCTCAATTTCTCTTAGAGGGTATACGCAGGATCCTTATATATCATTTTTTGTGAACAAGTCCCCACGAAGAGCTCCTTTAATAAATATGGGGTATTTTGTTAGATCTCGTATAATCAACGACGCCATCGAATCTTTTTTGAAGTTCACGGGAGGGACTTCCGCACAGGTATTCATCCTTTTACATAGTGGAATTGATTTTATGTCATTTTTTCGTACTTTTTCAGAAGCCATATCTATGTCGGCGTTGACTAGCATACTTGGATTATGTTCTCCTTTATTTTCAGATTATTTCTTGTGGTGCGGGGTTTGATTCAAACTATTTTGTCCTTTCGGGATCTAATAAGCTAGGTCCCAATTTCATATATGTAGAGATCGATTATCCTGAAGTTGTTGAGAGGAAGATAAATTCCATCAATAATTCTCCCAGTCTTCAAAAAATGATTGAATGTGCTGGTAGGTGTGTCTTACTCTTGTGCTTAATACATAAAGCAGTGCAATAACTTAGATTGATTCACTCTGTATAGTTTCTTCCAGCTTTGGCATCAATGGAAGCAATTACAAGCTGATTGGGTGTAACATGGAGAAAGAATGTGAGCTCTTTAAGTGTTTTGTCGACTGTGGTATTGATTTCTCCTCGCCCACTATGTTCTTCTCTGAATGTGCCATTACATACATGAAAGTAGAAAGGTAAGCAGTCAGTAGTTTGTCCATCATGGTCAAACTCACAATTATTATCCTGATCATAGACACTTTAATTGACTTGATAAGTTCAAATTTTAAAAAAATGCTGAGCCAGCACCTACCTGATTTTTACTTAAAATATGCTTCAGCTGTTTTATTATGATAAATCTGATAAATTTATGAAATCAAAAACTCGACTAGGTACCTTTGTTATTGCATTCTAACAATCTTTCAGCTCATCGAAACTTATCAAATGGGCCTCTGAAAACTTCAGCAATGCTGCATTTGTTACATATGAGCAAATTCATCCCCATGATGGTTTTGGTCTGGTTATGGTCAACCATTTTCAGAAGCTCCACAGCCCTCTTCAGTCCATAGAAAAATACCCCACCCTTACAAGTCAAAAGGATCGTTATATTAACTTGGTAAGGCATGCATTTTTCTTTTGCCAACTCCACATATGTTCTGCAGTGTCTTAAGCTGTTTTATTTGTCAATAGGGACAAAGAGGTTTGTTTCTGGGCATTACTACGGACCGTTGTTGAATATGTTACGAGAATAAAGAAAGAGCATTAAGATAAGATCTAATGGTTTAATGCTTGAAGTAATTCAGTAAAGATGGTTTGATTTCATTACGACAAATTGGCGATAAGGCAAACGAACTTTTGCGGTGCAAATAGTTGAAATTGGTCCAACTTTCAAGAAAATTTTGAGATGCGACGCTTGCGACTACAATTGATCAGGGACCAGCAATATTCCCTGTATGCAGTGAAATCTCGACGGCAAGTCCTACATTGCAGGAGATGCTACCATTTCCTCTATATACTCATAAACTTGCTCGGTTGCTTCACAAGGCTGAGCCTGAAGTGCAAGATATTTTTGGCACATTACCACAGCTAGCAGATGCAGTGATTGATGTGTCCGATGACACAGTTGATAACTTACAAATTTCCTTGAACCATTGAAAAATACCCTATTCCAGGGTCATTACCTACGTCAGATGGAAATTCAACCTGATGAAAGTGTAGACAAATTCGTCATGAGGTTGCCCAAACAAGTGAAACATTGTGATTTTTGTGTGGTTACCGCAGAACAACATCATGAACAAATCATCAGGGATAATTTTCTTGAAAAGTTGGTTCACTCTGCCTTAAAAGACAAATTGATCAAGAAAGGAGGCTCTATTGACCTCAAAACTTTCCTGAAGACTGTCGGAACCTTGAGAAAAGGAGGAAAACGTTATTAGAAAATAAAGATATTGAGGACTCCATGAACAAAATCAGTTTACACTGCAGAAATTATCAAGAGGATAGAGATCAGTTAATGTGCTATCAATGTGGTTACTCTGGACATTTTGCCTTAGATCTTGGCTGTCCAGCTAGAGGAAAAAAATGCAATAAATGTTGTTTGGAGGGTCATCTTGGGAAAAGATGCAAGACCAAGAATATGCCAAACAAACCCACAAAGAACAGGCATATTCGATATGTTGTAGTGGAGACTGACACCTCAGGGGTAAAATCAGATGAAGTGGAGTCAGGTCAGGAATCAGAAGGTGAAGATTCAGAGCACAACCTCATGCTAATATCCCAAATGAAGCATTGCTTGGCAGTGAAACACCAAAATCTGAAGCAATATCCAATCCAAGTGGGAGGAATCACAGTGAAAATGGTGATAGACTCTGTTTCTTCTATGAACGTCATTGATAAGTCTAAATGGGACAGATTGAAGAAGAATGGCTTGAGGAGCAAAGCAATAAATGAAGATAAATGGTGCTATCCATATGGATCTTCAAAGCCATTGAAATTTCTAGGCTCATTCAAGGCTAATCTCAGTTGCAGTCTCACAAACAGAATTTTGAGAGGTGTAGAGTTCATGTTTTTTAATGGCTCGGGCCTTAACATTCTCAGTGGGGAAGCGTCGACTTTGATTGGTCTCGTTAGAGTTGGACCAAAGGAAAATGAAGCTGTGGTGAACACCTTGATGACATCCCCACTGCTCAGAGAGTTCCAAGATTTATTCACTGGCATTGACAAATTAAAAAATTTCCAATTCACCATACCTGTGGATAAATCCGTCAAGCCAGTTGCACAACCAGTTAGGCACCTTCCTTATAGTTTAAGGGAACCTGAGAGGCAGCATGTTGAAGAGCTGTTAGAAAATTATATCATTGAGCTGTGGAAGGATACACTCCCTGGGTCACACCCTCTCACTTACAATTAGTTCCAAAGAAACAGCCCAATGCATGGCGTCTAATTGTTAACATGAGAAGAGCAAATCAAGCCATCAAGCGTGAAAGATTTCCTCTTCCAACATTCAAAGAGTTGGTCTATGAGCTGCATGGCTGCACAGTGTTCTCCACCTTGGACATCAAGTGGGGTAACCATCAAATGGAGCTTGATGAAAACGCAAGAGAAAATTCTTTGCGATATTCCACGAAGGAAAAATCATTCACCAAAAATCATTGTGGGTGACTCCATAAAGGTAAATACGGTGGCTAGTCCCAGTATCCTCAAAATTAGATATTACTGTCTTTAGCTGCAGTAGAGAACTCTTCTGATGCAAAAGATTGGTCTTTGGGGTCAAATGTACCCCAGAAATGTTTCAAAGAATTATTGCTCATCTACTACAAGGAATACCTGGAGTGGCTAACTCACAGGATGACATCAGAATTGGAGGAAAAGATAAAGAAGAACATGACCAAAGACTGTCACTGGTACTGCAGAAACTGAGGAGTGCTAATCTTATTCTCTACCCAGCTAAGTGTTAATATGGATTGCCAGAAATTACTTTCCTGGGACATCACTTGTCAGCAAAGGGGATTCGTCCCACAGAGAAAAATCAGTCGGTGGTCCAGAAGTTCAGATCTCCATCAACTCGTGAAGAAGTAAGAAGTTTTCTGGGGCTCATTAACTTCTCTGCACATTTTGTACCCAACTACAGCACGGTTACTGGTCCTTTGAGAAAACTCACCAACCAGGATGTAGAGTCATGAATGGGGTCAGGAACTAGAAGATGCTTTCCAGCAACTGAAAGAAATAATAGCAAGTCCATCGGTCGTGGGATTCTATTAAATGGATGCACCAACAAGAGTGATTGCAGATGCTAGCCCAGTTGGCCTTGGTGCTGTTCTAGTCCTGCATCAAAAATTGCCCTACAGTACCAAATTAGAACCAATGGGGATCCAGTACACAAGTCGCTCTCTGACACCTGCTGTACAGAATTACTTGCAAACTGAACCTGAAGCCCTTGCCATCGTTTGGGCATGTGAAGGATGGTAGAGTGTATGAGTAGTTGAGGGCCTTCTGGAGCACTTCTGGCACTCTGACCTTTTGATCCATTGTGCCATTAGAGATGGGCTACTCTGAAAATAATTAAAGTTATTTTCGTAAATTACTGTGGTATTTTTCGTAATTTACCATGGTATTTTTCGTAATTTACCACGCCCCTTGAAAATTACCGTAATTTTCTAGATCATCTATCTTTGAGATAATTTTTCATACATAAAATTCCCAACACGTTCTATTGCTAAGTTCACATTTCCTACATGTTTAATAATAAATTGAGGCATGCACAACTCATTTTTGGAATATTTTACTTAAATTATACCATTATAGAGTAATGTATTAGCGTGTTGCTGCAGTAGTTCTTTTTACAATTTTAAACGTTTCTAATAGATTAATGTTGTATTAGGTATGGTTTAAACATTGTTATTCCCTCCCTATTGCTATTGGCTTTCTTATTTAACCTTAAAACCATTAAAAAATACTGGAAAAATATGGTAATTTTTGAAAATTACTGTCATTTACCTCAGATGAAAATACCATAATTTTCCCATCTCTATATGCCATCCCACGTTTAACCTGCCTGTCACTTCCAGACAGAGGACAAGAGCACCACCATAGAGGTATGGAAGGGCCACCCCCAACCTTCCCGGTAGAGGTATGGAGGGAGTCCTCCTGCCTACCTTCCCAGTCTGGGCATATCTCTCTCCAGCCTCCCAGTATAGGTCTGGAGGGAGTGTCACCCCTCCATTCACCCCGTGGGCATGTGAAAAATTCAGCATGTACTTGCTCAACAAGAAGCTTGAAATTATCTCTGACCACAAACATCTTGAGATTATATATGGGGTCAAATCCAAGCCAACTATGAGGATTGAGAGATGGGTGTTGAGACTTCAGCCAAATGATTTTAAAGTGATGTACCACCCTGGAAAACTAATATTGCAGACCCTCTCTCTTGTTTGATAGATGTGTCACAAGCTATTGGAACATCTGAAAATGAAAGGGCAGATATTTGGGCTATCTCCACCCAGTCAATGCCCAAGGCCATGACCCTGGAGGAAGTACATAGTCCGAGAAACTATCAAAGACCCAGAGCTGGAAAATGTCAAACAAGCTGTAAAAACATATTCATAGACAAAGGATATGAAGAGATAGTTAGGAGCTAATAAAGGAAGAACTTTGCATTGCTGGTGATCTCTTGCTCAGAGGTGACAGAATTGTCCTTCCAAAGTCACTTATTGTCAGAGTGCTAGAGTTAGCTCATGAGGGCCATATAGGCATGAAGGCTAGGATCAGAGATAAACTGTGGTGAAAGACCATTGACAAGGATGTAGAATATTGGGTCGATACATGTCAGGTATGTCAACTTGTGAAAACTCAATCTCCACCTTAGCCTCTGCAATCGACGGAGTTACCATCTAAGCCCTGCGAGCTTGTATCCATGGATTACATGGTTCCATTACCATCGGGCCATTATTTGTTAGTTATATTTTATTAGTACAGCAGGTATGTGATGGTCAAATTGTAAAGGGTATCAATACTGAAACCTCCATCCAGCAATTGGATGCAATAATTGCATAAGAAGGGTCAATGGAAACACTATTGTGTGAAAATGCAGCTGCTTATAAGAGTGCTGAGTATCTGTCAAGCAGTGCTATCCGACTTAGAAATTCAACCCCTTTGTGGCCTCAGACAAATAGCGAAGTGGAACGACAAAACAGGTCGCTTCTTAACCACTCACCTGGGTATGCCATATGTATATGTCATGCCAATTTTTGGTTAATTTGCTAAGGTAATGCCGTGATATTCCGCCGAAGAGCTACTGCATGCCTTGTAGGCATCATTTTAGTTTAATCTCCTATCGTTAGATGGGTTCTACCATCCTATTCTAGGAAGCTCTACGTCTCGTACTGAAACGTTGTCATTGTGTTGCGGGTTGCATTCGCCTTGCCCCTACGATTTTCCGTTCGTTTTTCTTATTCTCAGTTTGTCACGAAAAAATATTTGCTTTCAAATTCCCAAACATTTATTTCAGTGAATAAGTGCTATTTTATTTTACCTTGCGCCCAAAGCCAGCCTTTTTCCTGGTCATGGAACATTTTATGGTACTAAGACGGGAGGAAGGTTCATGCTATTGCTCCCGATGGCAAACCCCTCGCACTCGGATTTTTCCCGAAAGAAACCACCCTGCTTATCCTTCGCAAAGGGTGGTCTCCTCGGTTTCACACATAAGAGATGTATTAACTGCTTTGAAAATCTTCAATCAGTAGAGTTGTCCTCAGTTATCCGTTGAGTGTTGGAGTAATGGTTTTCGGTGTTTTAGGAGCTTTCCTTTGCGCGAGTAACTTGCAGAATACTTTTGCAGTTTATTTTTGTTATTTCCAGTAATTTTATACAAAATATTTTTTTTGAAATAATTTTGTCTTGGTCCTGATCATAGCTTGGAAAAGCAAAAGAAAACTGAGTGAACCGACAGGGGAAGAAATAGTTTATTTTTTTAGAAGAGATGAAGAAAGTGGTTCCAGCTGTGAATACAACAATATTGATGCCAGTGGCAGCGAGACAGAGGAGGAAGAAGATGTCGCGGGGGAGGAAAAAGTCACAAATCAATCTGGTTACCCCAAAGTTTGGAGTGCTAATGAAGAAATGAGAGAGAAGTTCGAGTTTGAAGGTAACGTAGGACTGAACTCCAAAATTGAGGATAGGGAGAGCATTTTAGTGTTACGAACTATTTGTGGAACCAGATTATGGAATGTATTTCAGCAAACAAGATAGCGTAGCAACTAATTTCTTTTCAAAAGTATTCAGTGAAAAGATTTTTCACCTTTTGCTAATTTTTCTACATTTTGTGGATAACAGCACGTTCAATGCAAATGTTAGCAATAGGGAAATTTTCAAAATATGTATGTAGATCCAGTTTTGCAATTTTTCAGAAATAAATTTTCAAACGTTTACTCTCCTGACCAGGATATTGTTGTAGATGAACCTCTACTTATGTGGAAAGATCGTCTTTCCTGGAAACAGTATATACCCTCTTTGCGAAGCAAATATGACGTTAAAGTTTTTGTTGTATGCAAAAGTAATTCTGGCTAAAAATAAATTTTCTTATCTACACGGGGAAGGACCCTATGTACAGTGAGAGATATAAAGCGGAGAATATTAGTGCCTGTATCATTTTCGACTTAGCAGATGCTCTTTAGGGAAAGGGACATACTTTGTACCTAGATAATTGGTACACTAGCCCTAGATTGGTGGACACACTAGTTGAAAGTAAAACTGACATAGTCGGAACAATGGTTTCCAGCAGAAAAGAGTTTCCCCAATCCGTGAAATTCGCAAAAATGAAGAAAGGAGAAATATTGGTGGCATTTCGTGGTAAGATCATGAATGGGAGGACAAAAGAGATGTGACAGTGGTAAGTACATTCCATGGTACTGATATGTGCGAAGTAGAGAAAAGAGGGAAAATAGTGGTAAAACCAGTTTTAGTGCAGGGCTATAGCAAAAACATTGGTGGAGTTGGAGGAGTGACGGCCTTATAAATATGTACAAAATTGTGAGGAATTGGCCGAAAATAAAAAAATATTTCGGCACTTGATGGACATGTAAATTCTTAATTCATATGCCATTTACAAAAAAAATGGGGGAACATTGAAAAGAAAAGAATATGTAATTTTGCTAGCCGAAGTTTTAATTTCAAAGTACAATACATACTGAGGTCCAGCCTGGGCAAGGAAGGCTGTCCAAGTCACCAAGACCTAAGAAACATTTTCCGGGCACTGTCCCTCCAACGACAAAAAAGTGCCCTTCCGAAAGATGTGTCGTGTGCTATAAAGCAGGGAAAAGGAATGAATCTAACTGTTGGTGTCCTGATTGTAATGTTGGTTTGTGCCCTGCTACACGTTTCCGATAATACCACATGGAGACTGAATATTGAGGGGAAAAAATTATTCAATTGTAATTTTTTTAATTCTCTAAGTGTATGTAGAGGTATGAGAAATGGTAATCCATAATAATTCATGCAATAAACTTATACATTAGGTTTCAATTTTATATTTTCGTATTTCAATTTCCTAGGAAACTTTGTGAAATGCACATATGTTTTTCTTCATTTACACGTGGATTATCCTTTCTTAGATGTATTTTTTAGTGTGATTCCTTTCTTTGAATAGAGGTTAGTGATGGTGCTCATTGCATGATTTATTGTAACCCTTGGACATTCTAACAATGTGTAGTGTGACACTCTGGGTGTGATGGGCAGAGGAGGAAGGGAAGTTTAGTAGGGAGTGAATAGTGACGTCAAGCTGCAGTTGAGGAGTAGGCTGTTGCCGCCCGCTGGGTGTCGGGGAAGCGGAATATGCAGGTTGGGTTCCTCCTCTGGGTCCGTGCTGGAGAAAGTGGAGGTTCCATTGTTTCCCCAGCAATTCAACAAATATTTCACAACAAATAGTATTTTTTCATGATTTTTTCCCTACAAATATTTGTTCAACACCTGCTGTACCACTATTTTCAAAAATATATAGCATAGAGTAAAAACACTTGGTGATAAATTATATATAAACAATTTTTAATTGTTATTAATTTTTTAAAATTATTAAATGCTCACTTTAATCCTTATAAATCTTCATTGATGTATTTACCTATTCCAAATATTCTATTTTGAAATTACTACAAAGTCCTGCATATTATCATTGAATATGTTATAATTTAAGATTAGCCGGCAACAGTTTATGGAATTACTAAAATGTTACTTCTTCTAACTATATTAATCATTAATAATGTATCAAATATGAACTATACAAGTAAATATACAATGGATTTACATCATATTGTCGAAGATTCTATCAAATTACATGTATATTTACATATTTTAATAATTTATATTAATAATTTATGTAATTCATTTAAATTAATTATATAATATCTTCATTGTTGTTCAATATTCTGTCAAAAAGTTGGTTAAATTTTATGAGCGAGAAATTATTTTGACCGCTTAAAACTTCCCATTAAAAAAGGTTAAAATACGCCTCAATTCCAAGTTAAATAGCCATCACGAGTAGGAAACCGAGAATTTAAATACCCAGATGAGTAGGTAGTTAAAAGACTCGAGATTGTTCAGGGTCTAAACCAAGATTGGAAGAGGGAGCTGAGAACATATCTGCAAGCATACTGCACTACTCCACTCTCAACCACTGGAGTACCTCCTGCAGATCTGTTCAAAGGAAGAAAGGTGCGGTCCAAGATTCCATATTTCAGAATCCAGCTTGCAGCATATGACCTCCAAGTTCGGGACTGAGATGCTGAAAGGAAGGCCTCTGCAATGAAATATGCAGATGAGAGGAGACATGCACAACCCACAGATCTAGAGCTCGGAGATCAAGTTCGAGTTCAGCAACTAAAACAGAGCAAATTAGCTCCAAGATTCAGCATTGACAAGCATAAGGTAATATCTAGGAGCGGAAACTCAGTGGAAGTGATGACACCCAGTGGATCTGTGCTGAGAAGAAATACATCATTCCTTACTAGGGCACCCGAACCAGATTTATCCCGATTCGGTTCATCAACCACTTCTACTCGAATACAGGAGTTGGAGAAGATGAATCAGGATATTTCAGATTCACAGTTGATGCCAGTGGGAACTCCAGAATCGATACTGAAGTATCCGGCTCAATCCAAGGGTGTCCCGCCTGGTCCTGATGTATGCACTCCGAAGATGACCATCCAAAGGCCTGCAAGGAATATTAGACTGCCGTCCAAGTTTGATAATTTTGTTATAGGAAAATCTTAATAGCCATCTTTGCTGCAACTTGTAATCTTAATATTTGCATAGTTTCTTTAATGTTGTATTAATGTTATGTTAATTACATTGTATTTGGCTTTGCTGTGTTTTCACATAGATTGTGTGGTTTGGGATGCAAGTTGATCCAATGAATTTGTTACCCCTATAAATATTAACCTATTGCTCTTGGGTCTGTCATTATTGATTTTGTGATCCTGTTTTGGCTTTGACTGTTTTGATTTGGTTTTATTTGTACTTTTGCTTATTGCATTCTTTGTTTGAAAGAGAGGAGTTGTGGTGTATTAAGCTGTCTTATTTGTCAGTTGTCAATAGGGACAATGATGTTTGTTTCTGGGCGTTACTACGGACCTTTGTGGAATAGGTTACAAGAATAAATAAAGAGCATAAAGATAAGATCTGATGGTTTAATCGTTGAAGTAATTCAGTAAAGACGATTTTATTTCATTATGAATTTACCATGAAAAATACTGTAAAACTTACTTAATTTTTAATTAAGGATCCATAATTTTTATACATTAATATGTATAAAGATATTCCACAAATTAACACTTTTTGTTTTTATATTTAGGTAAAATTCACAAGAGAATGCATACTCTTATTTATCAGAATCAACTTGTTTATTTGTGTGGAAATAAAGTCTCTTTAAGATATTTCTCCTATACATTCAAGCAATATTGAATTTATCAAAAAAGCAAAACAATTAACTATCATTGTGTGTCAAAACTGTGCTCTTAACAAAAAGAGAGGTAGAGAAAGAGGTGTGATACGATGGAATTTCAGCATTCATTCATTGTGCTCTTAAAGACTTAAAGAGGCTTTAAAGTGATCTTATTTGCTAGTATTTTTACCCTAAAAGGAAGCATATATTGATATGACATATGTTTTGTAGTGAATATCGATGTTGTGGGATAGTTCTAATTTAGTCTGCCGGATTTTTTTCTTGCCATCATTTCTTATGAGCATGTTGACAGCTTTTAATACCTTGTCAAAGAATCTTCAATTTTCAGCAACTGGCCTCAGTAAAAAAAAAATATTTTTCAGGTCCTTAAGGCTTCCTGAACCTCATGTTTTTATAACTTGGGATTCATCTTTAATATGTAGTCTCATTTCACCTAAGCTGCACTTTAATCATGGCATTCTGCACAAGACTAGATGCATTGCCAAGGTATTTTCCAGAGATAAGTATTGCAACATCATCTGCATGAAATCATGGGATATGAAGACATTGGAGAATGGGATGAGGTTATACTGACATCGACACCATTTCATATCAATCTGGTCATTGTTGAAATTTTAATGAACTGATACATATAGCTTGTCCTTATCTATTATCCATTTCTAATATCTTGTTGGTTCAGCTTCATGTACTTTGGTGTCGGGCCTAGCATTTTTGCTACCCTACATTAGGAAAGGCCTCAGGAGGTTTGGCTTTTTTTATCCATCCTCCCTCTTTGGAACTAATTTCTCTTCTATGGACTTTTACCTTGCACACTTCGCACATGTCCATTTCACACAATACTTGGTCCATCACAAGACCTAGTTTGCTACCCGGTTCTTGATATTGAGGACAGAATGCAGTATAATTTTAGCCATCCTAGGTTTTACACAATCGATAATCTTGTAGGTACTGGTTAAGAAGCAATATTTTCAATCATATCGTAGTAAATGACAGCTCTAATTTTAAATTAACCAATTTATAGTAGCAGGTGACCAAAACAACCGCCGGGACATTTTTATTTATTGTTGATTTCTCAGTCAGAAAATTTCTGATACATAGCTACAAGGAGGGATAGATGGTGCCAATTTCAGAAATTGAAGACCACACACCATCATCAGCAGTCATCAATCCGAAGATTGGTTTGTCACAGCTCTCCACTCCACTCCCTGATCAGCTAATCACTTCATGCCCATATAGTTTTCCAATTTGACGCCCTTCATTATTTTCCTGATGTATTCCATTCCTGGCCTTCCCCTAATTCTTCCCATTTATTTTTCATTCCATTATTATATTCAATTAGCTATTGTTTCACAAAATGTGTCTTGTAAGTTTGTTCTCCTTCTCAGAGACTTCATTATACTTCTTTTATCTCAAATTCCTCATAGGACTTCTTCAGTGGTTATTCTCTCCATCCTTTTGATCTTCATCATTCTTTGGTAACACTACGTCTCCATTGCCTCCAATCTCTTTTGCTCAGCTGCTGTTATTTTCCAGGCTTCATTGCCATATAAGACCATACTCCAAATGTATGTTTTAACGAAGTGCTTCCCTACTTCCAGGCTTGTGTTACTAGCAGTTAGCAGACTCCTCTTTTGGCAGAATGCCTTCTTCGCTTAGGTTATTCTCCTCACAATATTTTTCTTGCTTCAATCCCTGGTGATCCTGCTTCCCAGATAACAAAATTCTTCCACTTGCACAAGTTTTTGCTGCCTGTGCTCAACAGTGATTCTGTCTTCTTCAGTTCTTCCATAATCTTGGTTTTCTTAATGTTAACTTACTTACTTACTTTCTCGGCACTATAGCCCGGTATGGGCTTTGGCTTCCCTTCTTAACTTTAACCCTTAAGTTATATTTCTTCATAGTTTTGTCCATGTCATATCAGCATTCTCGACAGATCTTCCTTCCTCCATGCATTTGTATTCCCGTATTTAGTTTTTTCCTTTATTTCATTTATTGCTTTGTCAATGTAAATATTGAAGATCATGGACAACAAATCGCATCCTTGTTGTACTCCTTTCCTCACTTCTGCTTCCTTCACATTATCACCACATTTTATCTAATCATATAGTCTACAAGAACGAAGATTTTCACGGTGGTCTATGATGAATTTCTTTATTTTTCGGGTGCTACCGCATTGGTTTCTGTGGTGGTGGCAACACTTTCGCTGAAACTACTGCCATTGGCTTCAGGTCGAAGATCTCCGTAAACACCTTATGCAACCCGCAATACATCGGCATCGTATGTATTTTCCATCTCATGAGCACAACATAAATACCCGTTGAAAAAAGACGAACAACTTTCACATATAATCAACATAAGTTCCAAGAATTTGCCACCGCTTTTCTTTTCTCATTAACGATGCAACTCTTGGCGATGTTATTACAGCCCAATAACGGCGCATAAAATTCATTATGCAACCCACTATACAACTATGTTGCAAATGTTTTTCCACGGATTAGATCTAAAAATACATTGAAAAATACCATGTCATAAATGAAATTATTATGAGTACAGAATGTAAATTTGTCATGTTTAACTCCCAATTAAAATCGTCCTCCTAAATCCAATGATCCCATTTTTTACTTTAGTACCATCTAAAGTTGATTATTCAATGTCCATTATGAAAGCTATTGTGCAAAATTTATCTGTGTTATGTTACCAGATTGCTTTTAGGCTTCATGCTGCAAAACGATTGATGCAATTAAGTGTATGTTATTCAGTAGCTGTTACTAAATATGGCACATCTGTAGTCTTGAGAACTAAGTAATTATTTCTTCTTGTTATATTATGATAATCCATGATTTCTTTTATTATGAACCTCATATTTTTTAATATGTGATTGATAATGGCATTGAATTAGAATTTAATACAAATAAATCCTCAAGGTAAAAATGAAATTGAACCCCATCATGATCACACATTTTCACTTGTATACGACATTGTTTTGAATAAAGTTCTTTGACATTGACTGATCCAGTGGTCAGCAACCGATATGTATGTATACATGTTTCACATAGTTTTGCAAAAAGATTAGCTAAAAGTCAGATGGGTGCTACTCCCAAGTGCTGACATTTCTAAAGGCCGTTTTACACGATGAAATATTTTGTACAAACGAATGTACGTGAGATTGTACGTATGTCTCAACGAAATTAGAACAGGTTCTATGTCCCGTGCAGGCATTGAGACATTCGCACAAGCGTTCATACAATTTGCCGCTTTACACGATACATTTTGCCTCATGCAAGAGTTCACGGAAGAGTTTGTACAAACAAATGTACCTTGTAAAACGGCCTTAAAGGAATTAAATGGGGTTTTATAAATGAGAAGGGCATAAAATATGGGAAGGTTAATTTAATAATTAGAAAGATCTGGTCTTTCTTACAATTTGATCCGTGCTTATTCACCTGGATAGCATAGAATTTTATTTTCCTGAAGTGGTGAGGTTATACAGAAAAATCAATGGTTCAAAAACCCAAATATTAATAAACTTTTTTTATATTTACACATAGGGTTGGTCATCATGCAGTGCAGCATCAGTTTTGGACATATACCTTCAAAGTGTCTCAAAGGAGGAACAAATTAAAATGTTAAGCCTAGAGCCTTTTGATGAATATGAAGAATGGCATTCAAAGTGTTGTCATTATTCGTTATCCGTTGCCACCCAAGGTGCCTTAATGAAGTGGGAGCCCCTGAGTAAAATTGGTGCATTGGTTTCATCAAATCCTCCCATCGAGTGCAATTGGTCTCTAATCAAGAGTGACCTAAGAATATATCACCATGCTTCTTGTCAAATCAGTAAGGAAGAATTTTTAGTGATCGGTGGTTTTGGACCCCTTGAAAATGGGGGGAATGCAAGACTTCCGGGTATTTCTCTTGTTGTTGTGGATGACTCGCAAGAAATATCTGTCACTCAGTTGCCTGTGGTAGTTCCTCCTGGGATAAAATTGGCAAGAGTCTATCATTTTTGTGAGGTGTTGGCTTGTGGTAAAGTGGTGATTTTTGGAGGACGGACATCTCCTCTTGACCCTTTATCAGACTGCCTACTTCTGTCCATCAACAGAGATGATGCCAGAAGTGTAAAATCAGTGACAGTTGAACAGCTGCATTTTCCTGCCCAAGTGACACCACTTCCCCGTTGGAGATTTAGTGCTGTTATCATACAGGATGGAGATGGTGAAGAATTGATGGTGTTTGGAGGTCGAGGGAGTTGTTCAGAAGTATGTTTTCCACCATATCGTCCTCTAAATATAATTTTTGCTTCTACATATTTGCTAAAGTCACATGTTCAACATTGTCTTGCAGAGTAGACCTACAGTGTCGTCTTAATCCTTTTGTTTAGTTTCCTTAGTGAGGGCTGAATTTGAGGATGTTTTATTACCATTGGGGCTTTGAAAGAATGCTCATCTGTTGGTGTCATAAGTGATATAGTATTCTGTTGGTTTCATGGACAGAGTCCACACACTGTTTTTCCTGGCCCATAAGATGCTTTTTTTTAAACTTTAAAATGCATTCTAAAATCGGCTTGCATCTTATGGGCCAAGGGTGAAGATATGTTTCCATGAATCCAATTTTGTATTGATTGTCGAAGGTGCCCATGTCTCTACTTTCACCACCGTGTATTGTGGTAGGGAATATGAAGGTGCACTCTCCATAATTTATTTTTTTGGGATTTTATGACAAATAACTTAAACACAGTTGCTAATTTTGGAAGTTAATAATTCTATTTCCTCCTATAAATTGTTAACATTAAGGGGTGTTGTTTATATCTTTTCCTTCTAAAGTCTAACCCAAAAAATTGCAGTGCATCTTATGGGCCAGTTAATAGATAGTAACTTATATAAAGCAAAGTCTGTTTTTCTTTTTTTGGTAATCATATTCTACAGAACATGGTGGTAGCATGTAAGTTATCCAACAGCATAATGTAAAGAAAATACTCCCTTTCTAATGAAATATTATAGGCGCTTTGATTTGTCTCTTGTCATATGCTGGGGAATGATAGTTGAGCATAAAACCGATTGTATTCCCCAATAATGTTTATTTAGGTTGCACCATCACTTAATAGTGCATTCTACTGGGGCCAGATATTTTATTTTAGTCACCTCACTTAGGTATAGACTACCTTCACAATAGAGAGAAGGATGTTGGTCAAGTTGGGAAGGAAAAGAGAATAGATGTTACTACATATTAGAAAGGGAGAATGTGTACAGAGTGGAAGAAGGAAATTGTGTGCAGAGGCAGGGTCCTGCAGTTATTTTATGATTGGAATTGGTAATATTGTCGCCATGTAAACCAACCTCCGTTTTGTTAAGCATACATCCCCCCTCCCTTAATTGCCTACAAAAAGCCTATTCTCCATCAATCTCTCCTTCCCGAGCATTCTGTCCTCCTAAACAACCTTCAACGTCCCATCCTACTTTAATTTTTACCCATCCACCTCCTTTGCTACTCCTAGATGCTCCTCCCTTTGCTTTGCCAAGGACTCCTTAGTTCATTATTTTTTTTCCATCCATCAAGGTTTCTCCATCATTCATTCTCCTTAACCACATCTCAAATACCTCCAGGCTTTTCTCACCCACTCTACCCAGGATCCAAGCTTCAGTACTACATAGCCCCATATGTCATATCAGACTCCTTGCTTACCTTATTTATCATTTGCACCTAGGATTCCTGTAATTCTATCCTGTTAATGAATACTGAAAGCCCTCCTTAATCTGGACCCCTGCATTATCCTGACAGGCCTCAGGCATGTAATGTATGTCGTTTCGTGAGATGGCATCACTACTGTGCCATCCAAAACTACATACAGTGTTTGTTGGAATATAAGTCCCCCATTTTTATAAAATATCAGTTGTAAAAAGTAGGGGGTGGGCTATTTTCGAGGATAAAGAAAGGAAACCACAGAAATTCCATGGCTAATGACCCAAAAAAGTAGAAGAAAATGGATAATAGTGTGTGAATATTACTCGTATCAGGAAATAGTCAAATTGCTTAAGATTTTCTGAAATATATTTATCTCATTAATTTTTCTTCTTCGCGATGTCATTATTGCAGTATGTACATTTGTGTACAGCAACTCTGAAGGGCATTATGCAACCCGCAACACAACTGTCATAAATATTCATTTCATAAATTCATGAACAACCAAGGTACACATTAAAAAAAGGTGAAAAACTTAGCTCATGCATTCAACTAGAGTTCTTTGCACTTGCAAACCTTATTAATTTTTCCTCATAATGATGTTGTCATTACCCTATTAAGGCAACCAACGACATTTGCAACCTGCAACACAACTGTGTTGTAAATACATATTTTTGCACATTAAAACTATCTAGGTTCTCATTGAAAAATTACAAGTATGATATTTATTATTTAAATAATGTAAATATGAAGTTATTAGTGATACCCTAGTAAATATGAATTGCTGATCATATTTTAGATATTATTCATTCCAAGTTTTTCTTTCACTTTAGGCATGATTGATGTGTGTGCTTCATGGGCTGTAATAAAAAAAACTCTAAGTAGGTAATTTGAAAAACCAAATCAATATGTCTGTTAAGCACAATTTTCCATCTTCATTTTTAGCAACTGGCATTAATAAATGACATCAATGATGGAGCTACTTAAATTCCCTCAAGGGTCAAATTGGAGATTGTGTGAAAATTTATGGTAAATCTGACGTAATTTTAACCTCTAAACTAATGGCAAGCTTGCTCGGTCCCTTGATAGGTACCTATATATAATAACTACAGTAAAACCCCCATACAACGAACACCCATACAGCGAAATTTTAAGGAAAACTCCCTATTTCGAAGTCATTGGCCCGGTCCCGGACCCTTCCAATGGACAATACACGCAAAAAAACCTCCCGTAACGAACCTCTCTAACTACGAAAACTCCGTACATCGAAGTCTGCGCTTGGGCCCAAAACATGAAAAGTGCCCCTCTAGAACGAATTATTGAGAAAAAAAACGTAGCATTCTTCATTTACAGGTAATTTTTCCATAGACATTTACGTAATGAGCAGGAAGTTGAACCGCAGTGGAGAGTACCGCGTCTTAACCCTTCCTCTCCGGGCTTCGAAAATGTTTACATCCGAGACCTACAGAGCAGAGGGCATGAAGGAAACTTGAAGCTCTCGCTCGGTGAAGGCTCGTTTACACGTTTATTATGGTGGGAACCAGCAACTCTGATGGTTCCCACAATAAAAAACGTGTAAGGGAAGCCAAAGCTCCGCTCCGCGTTAGCTGAGCCGGGTGATAGTTGGGTGGATGAGTAATGCACCAAGAGGGGAGGGGGAATACCAGTCAGTTCCAGCCGGCCAGACGTAACCCAATACAGAAAAATACTCTGAAAAGATCAGATCAGGGGGGCTATTCTCCACTCTCACTCATCCACCCCACCTCTTTTGCGAAGGTGCAGGTGGTGAGGATGGAGCTCAATTTTCCCTTTTTAAATCGTATCAGATTACTTTCCCATATTGGGTTACATTCCCGGGACCCCTGAATGGGAGGAGCTCCATGGTTTCAAATTACCTTTCGGTATCCGATTTTATTTCGGGAGAGGCAGGTGGACGGTTATTGTAAGACAGTCCACCTGCCTGTAAGAACCCTTGTTCATTCCCGTCGGTGATAAATTTTTTCATGCTTATTTTCTTTGTTTTTCCTTCGTGGAATTATATGTTAAAATTTAATCTTTACTTTTCTATTCAAAGTTTTTTTTAATGAGTGGAAATATTTTTTTCGCGAATACCAATGGGCTTATTTTTTTTCTTTCCCGCGAAGTCAACGTAATTTCTTTGTTTCCCCATTCTTTCAGCACGCAAACTTCATTTGTTCCTTCATTTGCAAGACCTCCTGTTGATATTATAATTATAAAATAGTCTAAATAATTGTTACATCATTATTTATAAGACCCACGATCAAAGATCCCCGTTTTCTTGTATTGTTGTGCTTTGAAAAAAGGAGGGGAAAATGTGATCGGCTTATCTACTAATTTCTGTAATCGAATCACCATTTCGCGATCTAAAGACGTACAAATAAATACATTGTAATAAGGCTCGTCGAGAAGGGCTCGTGTTTTAAATGGCGAGTGACCACTTGCAGATTATTTTCATTATTGTATAATTATGATATCAACAGGAGGTCTTGCAAATGAAGGAACAAATCAAGTTTGCGTGGTGAAAGAATGGGGAAACAAAGAAATTTTGCGGGAAAGAAAAAAAATAAGTCCTATGTTATTCGCAAAAGAAAAATATTTCCACTCATTAAAAAAAACTTTGAATAGAAAAGTAAAAATTAGATTTTAACAGAATTCCAGAAAGGAAAAACAAAGAAAGTAAGCATGAAAAATTTGTCGCCGACGGGAATCGAACATGGTCCCTCTGCACCGCAGCCCCGTACGCTAATCAATGGACCACACCCTTGATGCCGCAGGCTGATAAATAGGGATTTTATAACATCTATATATGTTTAAACGCCTTTTTTGTTAACTATTGGATTTATACGCCCATATGTGGAGTGATTCGTGAAAAGCATTCGGAGTTCTATATGCATACGAATTTTCATCGAGATCTGCGACCCGTTTATCGGACACTCCCCTCGTTAGGAGGGCGAAGTATTCAAAACTTCATTGGTTGGTGTTCAACCAATGAGAGCCAATTTTATCTACTCTGTCCCCATCCCAAAGGAAAATCTGTAGTAACCTCTCTTCTCTATCCAAATATTGCTATCGCCGTCTTAACCTTGACGGATGTGGTCTGTTAACCGGCAAGTGGTGCGTTTGCTCGAGATCGCCCTAATATTTGCTCGATTGCTTGAGGATACCTTTTTTCCCAGAAATCGCTGCCGAAAATGAGGGTGCGCCTCTGACACGAATTTTTTATCTGCCAGCCTTCGATCCTCGGTCACGATATGAGCGGTGGGCTGCAGAGAAATAACGCGGCAGGGTGGTAGTGGCCACGAAACGAGCAGTGATTCGTCCTGAGATAAGTTCAGAATCTGAAATGGCAGTACATACTGTCAGAAGACAGAACGTTCTCGGCCGACATTTTACCACAGAATGAGAAGAACGGCACAAGAAATATTTAATATCTGGGATTGGTGGCGAGCGGCACCTATGCCATTCATGTCTATCATGGCTGGGTTCGAGTGTCGTCCATGTCAAACATTAGGAACATAAAACTCATCGTTGCCACTCTATCGCTTGCCTACCACCGCTCGTATCGTGGCCGCGGCTCGCGCCGCTCGTATCGTGCCCGAGGCAAGTCCCTCGAGAGCTGAGTGACCTTGGTGCTTAGCGTGAGTCATCAAGGGGAGGGTATCATTGGCTCGCTTGTTTACGGGGGATGCAGTTGCCTAATAACTTTAAAAACTTGTTGTTTGACAAGGCAAGCGTGTGGGGTGCAATTGGGGGACAGCGATTGGCCGCGCGACAAGTGCAAGCACTGGAATTTTCCACGCCCCTAACTTTCTCATTTTCTGTCACCAGACAACTTTGAGTGACTGTATGCACCTGCCTTAAGCTCAACTGAGAGAATTCTATGACTATTAACATTTGTGCATGCGTCAATATAGGTCAGTGTTGTTCCAAAATGAACAAGGGCAAAAAGTTGTGGTTTTTCACGGTAGTTGAAAAAATTAAAGCGCTTTAAGTCATCAAAGACGCTGAGGATGTAGGAAACCGCGCTGCCGGTCTAAGGCATGACGTGCCGGAATCGTGCATTAGAAGATGGAGGAAGGATAAGGTTGCACTATTCATACCAATAGGGACAGAAGGTCTTTTCGGGGAAAATCTACGAGCTGTGACAGGACATGCGCGCGCGTGCCACCGTACTGCGACGCCCGTCTCACTAGTAAGTCAGCCGTTTTTATGTATGTACCTAAATCATGATTTTTTTTATTTTGTCATTCTTTGAAGATTTTTGTTGGACCATATTGAAATATTAACTGCTTTAAATTCCATAGACAGTTATGATTTCTTTCAAAGTTTGACTTTTTTCAAGTTTTGATGTCGTATCTACTCGTTCGTTTTTTACGCGGCTGACGCTGGGGTATTTTGAATTTAACGTGTTTGCATTCCCACTCGTCATCGTTTACAGCAAAATATAATTTGTAAAAGTTAACCACGTTTTAAAAGGCGACTTACAGCGACTATGACTTGTGCATTAGGAAAATGGTGGGGGGATTCGGATTTATAAATCAGAGCTCGGTGCGACTGTCCGCACTTACCAACTAAACACGAATTGTAGCGAGGTCGGATTTGTTTTGTTTTAATGAATATCAATTACTCCACACATTCCAAAGGACAATAAACAATGCAAGCATTGTAGGGCCTAGGCTACAAGTGAAAACTTGCCTCCGAGGTCCATACATGCCTATGGAAAATGCCGCGTAAATTATAAGAGAATATCGCTAGCGGCTTTGATAATGGCCGAAAATTCGAAGTTAGGCCCGCAACACCTCGCAATAGGAGAAAAAAATCCCCAAAATTTTTTCTTCAACTTCGACGCATAAAAAGAGGGGTGCGACTCTTACACGCGTTAACGGCATCGTCAATGCATTATCATCTGAGATTGCCATTGTGACCTCAATGCATTGCCGACTTCCACGTTTTTACTCGTGGTAACTAACTCGCCCCACCTATATTCCATCGTCGTTTATCGATATCTAGTATATTCTGGTCACGAACATAGATATTTACCGGTATTTCAATGGGATTCCAACAGTGCGTTTCATTTCGGAAGTATAAATGGGAATATGTGCTGTTTCAAGCAAAATTGCTGCATAAAACTGCCAATTGATATTGACTTAAATTATTGCACTCTAAGAATAATATAGACTAGATACTCAGAAAAATTATGGAGCACTTTAAATATACCTAATCCTTAGGCATTAATTTTGGCGCTCCTTTACTTTCAGACCGTAACTAAAGAAAGCGATGAGGCGTAGAGCAGAATCGACGAAAAAAACAATAATTTCAATTAGAAATACGCAGGTTGAAAATAACACGGTGATAGCCACGGTATTTGATGGTCAATAATAAAAATTGTTTATCATCACTCTAGGAAAGGTTTTAATGGTGAATAAATCAAGATTGAGATATTTACTCGACTTGCATCGTTAAGCACGCGGAACACTTGGATGCCCCTTTGGAGACGCAACCCGCACACCACCTCCATACATCGAAAACCCCCTATATCGAAGTAATTTTTCTGGTCCCAACAAATTCGTTGTATGGGGGTTTTACTGTAGTACTTGTAGGCAATGTATGCTGTGTGCATTTTGACATTTCAGTCATTTCTTCTCATAGTCATATCTTTTCTGATAGTGAATCACTATTTTATATGTTTAATGTAGTGTCATTTACAAAATTGATTGAAATTTGTCCAAAAATGGAGATGAAAAGTTGGGGGGAGGGGCTTATATTCGGACAAATACTGTATGTACTACCTGGCAAACCACCTCAAGGGTGTGTGGAAGGGGGTATTTGGACATCTACTATGAAGGAGGAATGGAATAGGGAAAAGTAATTGGAAGAGGGAAAAGAAAAAAGAGAAATGTGTGTTCAATGATTGTCTTACATTATCTCACCATGTTTCTTTATTTTGTCTTTAATACATTTCTCTTGGATTGATGAAATTTCTGGTGGATAGGTGTCAAGAATGCACCTCTCTGTTAGCCTTTATCACTACCAAATTATTCCTCTGATTTATTTCTTGAGCTTTGTATTCTTTAAGTTAAATTCAACTTAATGATATGGCTTAACCATGGTTAATGTTTCCCTTCTATGAGGATTTTGCGCTTTTGGTTAGCTATCATTACGTGATATCTTTTTTTTAGACTCTGGGGGACTTGTGGATGCTGAATTTGAAAAGTTTAACCTGGAGAAAAGAAGAGCACACGAGTGGGCCCAGGCCCCGTTTTGGTCACAGCGCTGCAGTATGGAAGCATGGGATGCAGGTGATAATAAGTGGTGGTCTATTGGAAAATGGCTGTGAATATCCATTGAATGGCATCTGGAGCTGGCATTATGTTTCCAAGAAATGGACCGAGTTGAAATGTAGTGAGACTTCACCTCACCTCCCATTGGCCCGTTATGGCCATGGGTCAGCTGTTGTTGTGGACAGCAGTGGTGATGTCTTTCTCTTCATGATTGGTGGAGTGAATGGATTCTCAGGGCTACAGCCAGGCATTGGAATTTTCAATCTCCATAAAATGACATTAATGGAGTTCTCTTTACCAGTGAGTCATTTGTATGTATCTCATCTTTCTAAGTTATTAGAATTTAAACTTCCTCTTAATATGTGTATTGGGTGAAATGAATGGCAGGGTTACTGTATTTGAGGAAGTCATTAAGTTTTGAAATCACCAAAGCAGCATTGCAGCCACTAGAGATGGGCCACTCTGAAAATTGCTGTGGTAATTTACGTAAATTACCACGGTATTTTTCGTAATTTACCGCGCTTCTTGAAAATTACCATAATTTTCTAGACAATTCACCTATGTTAGACATAAATTTTCATACAGATAAATTCCCAACTTGTTCTTTTAAGCCAAGTTCACATTTCCTACGTGTTTAATAATAATATGAGGCCTGTACAACTCATTTTTGGAATATTATACTTAAATTATAACATTAGAATACTCTTCTTAAAAATTTCTCATACTTTGACAAAAGAAAGCCAGATTGCGCATTGCTGCCATAGTTCTTTTTACAATTTTAAAAACTTCTAATAGATTAATGTCGTATTAGGTATGGTTTAAACATGGTTATTCCCTTCCTATTGCTATTGGCTTTCTTATTTAATCATACATTTGCTGTTTAGTATTTTAAACTCAAAAATACTGGAAAATTACGGTAATTTTGAAAAATTACCATAATTTACCGTGGTAAATTACCTCAGATGACAATTATGGTAATTTTCCCATCTCTAGCAGCCACCATTCCTGTAAAGGTCCCATGCTACAACAGTTATCTTTGCTCCTAGGGAGCTCCTACTGCGTAGTGTACTATGACCTCTGAAAGGGTGGCTGTTTACAGAATGAGTCAAGCTAGCACTCTTGCTTGCTCACGATTTGGTGATGCCATCAAAATCTAGGGTACACATCTCCCCCTCATGGTTTCTCCATGTTTTTCGGGCAAAGCTGCGTCGGTGTATCTTTACGATGACGTTTCGTAGCCAATGCAGGCCACATCTTCAGATCAAGTCCGAATGCCAAACGGTGAAAGTTGGCCTGTATATATACCGTCCTCAAGGGGGCCTTCCGTTAGCGCAGCCAATCAGCGTTGAGCACCCTTCTTTTGGCGCGTTAGTTAGGGTATTAGCACCTAGGAAGTTTGGCTTTATTCATAAAAGTTTTCAGTCATGAAATATATTAATATGTACATATTACTCAATGAATCAAAATACATAATGACTTTGATTACTTCATTTTTCCGATGTTCCATAAATTCTTAGTCTACTAAAAATGTGCTCTGGAATGAAAGCTGGGTGATAGTCCAGCTGGTAGGATTCTAATGATTTGTTTTTTTCTTGTTTTCAGTTACCAAGTCCAGAATCTCCACTGATGACATTCAACCATTCAGTTCACATCTTATCCGATCAAGATGAAATAATAATTCTTGGTGGAGGAGGAACTTGCTTCTCCTTCGGTACCTCATTTAATGACCACATTATTAGGATTGATATGAAACAGCTATTTAATTCTTTGGTAAAATGAAAATAGCTTTTCCTAAGAAAATTGAAAATGCTATAAGTGAAATTGTTATGATCTACAGGGAATGGAACTTAAATATAAGGTCAGTTCTCTGGAATTATTTCATGTTTAAATAACAATCATGTTTCATTTTGGTACTCGAATTGTATGTCCATTTACAGTTGGCCTTGTTTTATAAGGTTCGGAGTGCTTTTATATAATACAATAAAAGCCTGGTTGTGATGCGACAGTGTACATTTAATTATTACCTTTGACAACTAGAGTTAGTTTCTTTGGTGTAAATCCATTTGAATTGTAAATGGACACAGTCATTTCATGTTTTCATGCAGAGGCAATTTCTTGCCATTGCAAGTTCCATTCTTTACCGTAATTATTCTAAATTTTTATTTATTTAAAGTCTTTATTGAGTAACATTAACAATAACAATTAAATGCTTCCTCCAACCAAACACAATTTCCAGAATTTTGTGGTTAAATACACAACACTGGAGATGCTACGTGATTGGGTTCCCATCATTTCTCTGCCAGCAAATTCCTGGTAGGGTATGCTTAGACTGCCAATGATATTGTCATATATGTAATGTATTTTTTGATGCTGTAGTGTTTAGATTTTTGAAAATCAGCATTCATATTTAGGTACCTATGTACATAATATATTTAATTATTTTTTATAAAATGTACATGTGGAAATTGAATATTGAAACATTATGCATTTAGATGGCTTTTTGAAGTAAAATAAAATTAAAAAGTTATAGTTTATGGGTTCAGTGAATCTGCACTGAATGTAAAGTTTACTGAAACTGAACTGGAGAGAGTACTGGATGCAGATGTGGGTAAGGGGAGAAGAAAGGAGAGGAAGGGCAGGCTGGGAAGAGATTGGAGGGGAATAAAAGGAGTGAGGGGTAGGCAGGAAAGGGAATGGAGGGGGAAGAGGGGAAGGGAGTTTAATGAAAGACATTGATGCCCGGAGTTTGAAAAGCCCATTCCTTCTCAAGGTCCGAACAACCCAGCCGAGCACGCGGTGGTAAATCTCTCTTCCACTCCCTTGAGCCCGCAAGAATTGTCTCTCCTCAATAAGGGTCTCTCTTTCTCCCCCACCCCAATAGTAAACCGCGTTTCCCTCCTCAAGGATGTCCTATGCTTTTGCCGGAACTTGAGATGGAGAGTACTTTGGGACTCTCAAATCCAACCTCAGTCACCTCCCAAACCCATTCATAATGCTTTGCTTAAGTTCCGACCTCCTTCCTCCCATGAACCGAAACCCCTTGCCTCAAACCATCTGGCCGAAGTTTTTATCAGCCTCCTTATGTCCAAAATCTCCAGCTCTTCTTTTTTAAACTCGTTTAATCCCAAATTAAACCTCTCGCCAGCTGAATCCATTGCCCTCAAAAAATTAATTCATAACCCTGACCTCGTCATCACTTCAGCCGACAAAGGCTCCACAGTTGTGGTCCTAGATACCTCCAACTACATTGCTGAAGCTAACAGACAGCTTTCCGATACTTCCTTTTATGCCGTAGTCCCAAATGATCCCAACCCCACTTTTCAAGAAGAAATAATTTGCTTCCTCCAAGAAAAAGGCCCATCAGAGGGTTTATCCACCGCCGAGATCTCCTTGCCCTCCCCTCCTTTCCCCGGCACTTTTATATCCTCCCCAAAATTCACAAACTTAACCATCCTGGCCGACCTATTGCTTCTTCCCACAATTCCCCAACTGAGAGAATATCGGCATTTGTCGATTTCCACCTCGAACCACTGGTCACCACACCTTACCGTCCTTTGTAAAAGATTCCTACCATTTCTTAAAACTCCTTCATTCAACCTCCCTCCCTCCAGACACCCTAATCACTATGGCTATGATAGATGTCACCTCCCTCTATACTAGCATCCCTCATGCTGAAGGTCTGTCTTCACTCAGGTTTTTCCTCTCCAAACGTCTCAACCCGCATATCCCTAGCACTGATTTTCTTGTAGAGCTTACAAATATCATCCTCACCCACAATTCTTTCTCTTTCAATAAAAAATTCTTTTTACAAACCAAAGGTTGTGTTATGGGGAGTTGGTTTAGTCCCTCCTATGCTAACCTCTACTTTGGCCATCTAGAACAATCTTTTTTGTCCAAATATCCATTAAAACCCCTTTTGTCGCTCCGCTACATAGATGACATTTTTCTTCTCTGGCCTCATGGTACAGATTCCCTAAATACGTTCATTTCCGCCCTCAATACCTCTGCCTCCGTCTCCTTTACCTCCACGATTTCCAGCTCCCAAATAACCTTCTTGGATGTTAATGTTTCCTTATCAGGCTCAAAATTCCACACCTCAGTTCACATCAAACCTACTAATAAGCAGCAATACCTTCATTACAGCAGCTGCCACCCCTCCCATACCAAATGCTACCTCCCCTACTCCCTATGGCCATCGTATTTGCAGCAACCCAGATTCCCTCGACAAATTCCTCACCAACCTTCATCACTCCCTTCTTAAGCGCGGTTACTCAGAATCCTTCCTTCATCAAAAAACTCAGAAAAATTCCGGCTCCACCAAACCTCCTCCCACCAAAGACTCCCACACCCTCTCCATTTGCACCACATATTTCCCAGGTGTACAGGATGCAATTAATGATGTGTCACAGGCCTGGTCCTCTGTGAAACCTGTTCCACTAGTTCGTTCTTGGAGGAAACTTTTGTTTGACCTCGAAGGTGATTTGGAGGGATTTTCAGAAACTGTAGTGAATGACTCCAAGTTGGGGGGTTTAGTGAAAACCATGAAAGGATTCGAAAATGTTGAAGCAGAGAACATAGGAAAATGGCTAGGGATAGATGATAGTGACCTGGGCTTCCAGCATGTGACTGAGAGCGATATTGTTTACGCCGCGATCGGACAAGGGGGAGAGGAAGGGAGTGGGGGAGAGTTGAAGTAGCGGGGATGAAGACGACTACTTAGGGGAGCAGCGAACACATGAGTGAAAGCCGGGCACTCAACTTTGTAGATAGTTTGCTACAGTATATGGAGCTGTGGGAATGCGACTACAATGGAATTATCACTGCTAAAAAGATATGCAGTCAGGTGAAGAAAACTCTCAATGAGTCCATAAGACAATCGAAAATAACGGACTATGTGCGCAAATGATAGTACATTGTTTTTTTTACGTGTATTATGAAAATTATAGGAAATAAAGTTTGGATTATCTGTGTTTTCTGATTATCCGTGCGTCCTAGTTCATTGTATTTCATTGGCTGGCACTCGTGAGATTGACAGGAAGCCAAAAAGGCTCTGAGGTGGCACTTGAACCGCTTACATAGTCGTATTTTCGGCTGGGCGCCTTAAAAAATAAAAACTGGAAAACCTTCTATTATTTAGATCTTCCATTATTGAGAATTCCTGATTATCGATCTTATACTGTATATATATTAGGGATGAGTAGCTTCCACTTTTTTTCGATTCCGATCCCGATTCCATTGATTCTTATTCCTAATAGGTGAGTTATTGATATACCAGTAGCGTTCATTGTCGTTCGTATGAGATGGTGTGTTGTCCACTAGAAGAACAGCTTTTCTTGGAAGTTTTTTTTTATGTAAAAATCTTTTGACATGTGGCACAAACTCGTCCTCAAACTATTTTTGGAACAAAAAACCGTTCATCCTAGCACTTTTTTGTGCACGGTAGTGCACAGGTAACGCACTCATTTTCATGTGTCTAAACGCATGTGGCTTCTTTGATTTCTCGACAACCATCAAGGGCAGTTTGTGCATTCCAGACGCGTTGCTGCAGGCTAGTACAGTCACACGCTGTTTTTTTTCAAACCTGGCGCAGCAGTTTCTATTCCTGATGCCAAGCTTTTACCGAGTAACATTTTAAAGTAAAGCCCTGTCTCAACACAGTTATAAATCTGATCCAGCCCTAAGTCCTCATCAGCAATCATTTGTTTGAATGTGTCCTTGTATTTTATGACAGCTTCCAAATCCACTAAAAGCTTTTCGCCTGCAATACACAATTGCCGTGTTCCATGGCAAGACTTGAACCTGTCCCGAGCTAGCATTGAAACTTTCGTCACCTTTTAACAAAGTGTTCATGCTCAGTGCCTTCTCTTGTAACAACGGACCACTAATTGGAGTTCCCTTCTCGCGTTCTTGAGTGAACCACAGGTACAGACTGGAATTGAGTGCGGCATTTTCACAATCTCGCATGTGCTTGCGTTCACTCATCCCGGATTGGGCAGGGATGGATTGGGTGCTTGCTTACAATTAGTGGGCAGAGGGAGGGTGCAGCCGGCTGGCCAGCATTTCTCAGTAGAGCGAGGAAACGAGCGCTCTTAAGTCAGCTGTGAGCCTGTAGCATTCTACTGCTTATTACCCATGGTGCAGCGGTCGAGAATTTGTACTTCATTATTCAAAATGTTTTACTTTTTTTTTGGCTCGTCCCGATTTATCCAGAAACCCGAATTACCAGGGCCCGAATTAGCAGGGCTCTGTTGTATTTATGAAATCACTCATTTTGGGTGAAAGTAATCACTTATTTTAGTTTGTTGCATCCCATTATCAAAAATTTTATGTACAACTGCCTTGAAAGCATTCATATTTTCAACGTAGCCCTCTAAAACCTATGGGTGTGCATAGCAAAAATTGTAAAAATTTCTGAAAGCTTCTCTCATATCACTACAAGCAGGATGAACAGGCACTGCTTCACTTGTCTCCCTCAAATAAATCAGAAGCTGGCAGGTTGGTACATTCTGCACTCACTGTTTCTTCATTTGTAGCCAACTCTTCATCTATCTGATTGTAGGTGAGTGGTGAAATAATTGGCATTATTGGGCAAACCTGATTGAGTTGCCCAAGTACATTAGCAAGCAGATCCTGCAGTGTTGGGGGCCTAGATGAGGTCTCTTCAGCAACATAAACTTCTGTCTCGCCATAGTGTGCTGATTTCCAGCAACTTTTTATGATTTCCTCTGAAACATTGTTCCATGCTCAAGCAATGCTTCTGACAGCATGGAGGAGAGTCCAAGGAGCAGCTTCTGAGAGACTTTTGCCATGATGTAAACAAAAGGAATTGAAAACTCATGCAGGGGCGGGGTACCTCACTAAAAATGTTTGCAGACTGTCAGCATTTACACTGCTACGATGGATTGCTGGCAGATAAAAACTATGGACTTCACAATTCGATGAAGTAAAGTTAGGCCTATGTGGGAATTTATTCCAAACATACGTGATTTTAACCATATGGAAGAGATAAATGCGTGCATAAAACCTAAATCAACCATTTTTGCCAGTGCATTACTTGGCCATGAGATGGACTGTATGAGCCAAAAACGTCTATGACCTGAAATGATCCTTTCTCTTTGAATTCTGACCTTTCTCATTAGAATATTTTCTCATTACAATATGCAGCTTAGCTGCGATGGCAGTGCCAAGGTCAACCTGGACCTCCGATTCAGCCAACTTCTTCGTCTTCACAGCATAGCTCACTCTCCCCCCACCCCTTCTGACACCGGATACTTTTTTGGGGTCGCTTCGAGAGGAAGGTGTTACATAATTTCGTGATGAGAAGAGGCTGGCAGTTTCTTCCCCCTCTCTCGGCTCTTATGGCGGCTTGGGTGATTCCTTGACACCACCGGTCGGCCATTTTCGATACAATTTGAGCTGTCGTATAAAGAGTAAACCACATTTTGCTTTTTCATTGGCGCTTTGCTGCGATTGCAGCGCTTAGGGCAACGTGTATCTCCAATTCAGCCGACTTCCAACACCGGATACTTTTTTTGAGTTTTTTCTTCACGAGGATGGTGGTAAATCATTCCATGATGAGGAGAGGATGGTAGACTCAATAAGCAAGAAAGAGAATCGAGTAACCTGAGAAGATCTCTCCTTCGCCTTATCTGTGTTTATCTATCCTTGCCCATTTCGACCCAGGTGGCTTTCACTCTTGGGGGGAGGGGATAGGCGTCCTTTTAGGGTGACTCCGCAGGCAACACTGGGTTGATGCAGCTGATGCTCGAACGAAAGGAGGGGAGCCATTAATTCGGTCGATTTAAAATGTAAGCTTACCCTTTTGGTAGGGATGAGGTAGATTTCGAACTTCCTCGTGATTATTTTCACAACCTGAAATTATGTTGCGTAGCACCCGAGAGAGCTTTGAAACGCATCATCGCATCAATGGAACTAGCAACATCGTTCATTGGCACATGCAAAGAGAGAATCAGAACTCTGACCTCTTTTTACTTCCTTTTTTAGGACACATTCACTAAAGTGTGAATTTTAATATGTATTTCGGATCTAGGTCCAATTTTTCAGAATTAATTAGGATCCGATTTCAGTATCTGGTAAAACGTAATATCCATGGATCTTTGGATCCGACATATCCGATCCGACCATCCCTTGTTGAAGTGCCGATAATTCTACGTAAAATCAAGATTATTTTGCTCTTAGGGACTGAAGTTATACTGCATAAAATAAAAAACTGCGTAAAACCAAGGAACTACATAAATTCAAGTTTTTACCATTGAAATTCCCTATGTTCCCGGGTGGACTTGTATATCGCTGCGTAAAAACAAGAACAACGTAAAATCAAAGTGCGCAAAATCAAAGTTTTACTGTATTTATCTATCTGGAATCAATGGAATCAAAATCGACTTTAGGCGATCGATTCTGGATACTGATACTAAGCCTGAGTCAGTGGAATCGAGAATCGACATTTGGAATCGACTCATCCTTAATACATTTATATATGTATATATATTTTTTTTGTCCAGGGCATGGAGCAGATGATTGAGTTATCAGCTGTATGCCTGTACTATCATCTGAGTATCTAGTTCGTGGGTGCTTGTATTTGTATGTTTATTACTAAGTTGGCTATTTAGCGGGAATTAGAGTAAGCTGTGCTTACACACAAAAAATATTTCAAAAATAAACCATCCACATGGGGTACCTTTGGCTTGGGGGCCCCAGGGCTGTGCCCCTTTTGCCCCAGCGATAGTTACGGGCCCTGCCTTTGGTGTAGTATTCCAGTAATTATGACATACTTGTATGTATTTCTTCCAGAAAAGATCACCTAACAGTTACGGTGGTAATAATTGATGCTCAAAATTTTATATAATCATGTACGTACATATATTGAAAAGTTATAGAAGACTAATAAATTTAAGTTGGAGCAAAGGCTTCTGCAGTGGCTGATCATGCTGGAGCTAGGTTTTTCTGGAGCAGCTTCATGTGTCAATTTTCATTTTGACAGTTTCCCCCCCGTTATAGGAGTTCAGGTCGAAGGTTACTTCGACCTGAAGACGCCTCCTGTAATGGGGGAGAAACTGTCATCATGAAAATTGACGCACGCAGCTGCTGCAGAAAACCTAGCTCTAGCATGATAAATTTAAGGACTGGCATCTGGATGATTGATAGGTTTACTCATTCAGATTTCTATAATCTCTTCAGGAAATACTCGATTTGGTATCTTACTTTACGTTAGTAATGCTAGTAAACCTTAAAAACGTGTTATTGTTAGATTTGAGAAGGCATTTATAATTTTTGTTCAAGCAGAAAGCATGGAAAAGTAATCAAGTAAACAGAAAATCAGATGCCAACATTAATGCCCAAGGAATCTGATGAAATACGTTACACAATCCATATGCCTTATTGGTAATATTATTGTCCAAAAAGTTCTTTCCATAGTTATGAGATTCTGGTCATATATACACAAGTATCACAGTGATAAATACCAGATTAAAGCTAATATGTATAATCCTGTATTTTAGCCTAACCTGTATCCCTAAGAGTAACCTGTATTTATTCTCTGAAGATTATAAAAGTGATTTAATGGCCACAAAGTTATATACATACATATATCACAGTACAATTTACAAAATGTATAAATGGTCATATTGGTAGGTAGTATATGTACTATGTTACATAATCATGTTGGGCAAGAAAATACATTTAAAATTATGAATGGCAACAATTATCACTTTTCTAAATTACTTTGATAGTAGATTTTCAAGTTCTGATTTATAGCCAAAATACGCAGCCCTCCATCCGTATATTAATCCTGATACAATGGACCACAATCAACATCACCACCTTCAACATACACAGTCTTAGTTTGAGTATACTGCTCTAAAACAGCAGTGCCATTCTCACGCCCCAAACCACTCTGCTTGTATCCTCCAAAAGGCAGATTAGGGGGATAAAGGTTATACGTGTTGATCCATAGGGTGCCGGCTTGTACTCGTTTCACAACACGAAAAGCTCGTTGGATGTCTCTGTACAGAAGAGAGAGGTTCTGTTATAAAGGAATTTCCAAACTTAAATTTACTGTGGCTTTGTCTAACTGCTACACAATTGTTATGGCTATCGACATTTACCTAAAATGGCTTACAGTATTCATATTGCCACAGTGAACAATTTTTCATTTTAATTCTGAAACTGATTTGGTTTCCTACCTCAGCAAAACCTAACATATTTGCTAGAATAAAAGCCAATCCAAAATGTGAACAGAAACACCAAAGCTTTTAAAAAGTTATAAGAAAAAAACTATTCAGTACGGTATTCTGAGAAAAAATTCAATCAATGCTTAACATGGAATCATTACTTGATAATGTATTTTTTATATGAAAAACTATGCATCATGTAATTACATTACAAACAGTACCGTAACCATAACTGTTAATGCCAGGAGGTGTGCCTCCATCAATGAATGTCATTTAAATTTGTTTACTAGGTACTTAAGATGTCAAATTTTGGGTGATGATTGTTGAGCTATAATTTGAGAAAAACAATCAGATTATATTCAGGCGAGTAGGGTAAGTTTTCTCTGGCATATTTTACTAATAAATGGACTCACTTGGTAAATACACCACCAGCCAGGCCAAAATGTGTGGCATTAGCTCTATCGATGACCTCATTCTCGTCGCTAAACGACAGTACTGAAAGGATAGATCCAAACACTTCCTCTTTGACAACCTTCATGTCATCGGTGCACGAGGTCAACACACATGGGGAGAGGTAGTAACCACCATCTAAGGGAGGAGGCAGTAAACACCTCTCTCCTCCACACTCAATAACTGCCCCCTGCAATGACATCAGTTACTTGCTTACACTATTCTCATAAAACTACATAAATAAGCAGAAATAAAATATCAGTCTTCCAGTTTGTTACTGAAAATTAACTTTGGATGGAAGCATTATTATCCAAAGCAAAAATCCTGCTCAACCAACTGGCAAGCACGTACCTCAGATTTGGCACTTTCCACGTAGCTGAGAACTTTTTCTGCATGCTCTTTAGAAATGGTCGCACCGACAGTTGTATCTTCATTAAATGGGTCCCCAATCTTGAGTTTCTTCGTGGCTTCGATCAGGTTTTTCAGGAATTCTTTGTAAATCCCTTTCTGGACAAAAACCCTGGTACCATTGGAGCAAACCTATAACAACAAATTACTAATCTTTGGCACATTGGTACCTAATAACTGTTTCAGCATTACTATAATTAATAGGGTGAAATATTTTTTCAAAATTTCAATTGTTCAACAAGTGACCATGCCTTTATCTATCATTGATGTCTGACAACTCATTAAATAATTAATGTTCCAGGATAAAGGCTTCAATGGAAAGTTAAGTGAAATTACATTTTGAGTGTAACACATCATATGTAAACCGATAAATTCCTTTTATTCTACTATGGTTCAGTCATGAATTTAATTTAACCATGTATCTGCATAATGAAAATCTATAACATACATGCTAGAAATTATTTTAAAATAAATATCAAATTAAAAATAATTTTCAATGTGAGAGAGATGATGAGAAACATTTAACCAGAGTCAAACACAAAAAAAACAACAAAATTCAAGTTTTCTCATCAATTAAACACTAAGAATATCATTTACCTCTCCCTGAGTTAAAAAGTTTGCCATTAAGGCTGCTTTCACAGCATTCTTCAAGTCTGCATCATCAAATATGATCAAAGGAGACTTGCCACCAAGTTCCAGGGTCACCTTTTTTATTCCAGCAGCAGCTAATTAAAGCAAGCAACATTTTATAGGCAGACAAAAAATTATTGAAATAATATACCAAATTATAATTCCACAGAAAGGTCAACATGCAAATCAATCAAAATGGTGCACAATCAATAATTTAAATCCCCACAGGTGTGGAATGCGAGCCTCCCTGGGCAGACCTAAACAGCAAATATATTAATACATACCTACATATTTTTATGCAAAATCAGTGGACAAATGTCTCAAACTTAAAGTAGGACTTTCATATTACTATCCCCTCCTTACTACATACATACTTATATTTATTTCTTGGAATAAAAAAATGTTCATTAGGCTCCATACCTGCAGCCATAACCTTAGAACCAGTAGGCACTGACCCAGTGAAAGAAACTTTGGCCACGTCTGGATGGTAACATAACAGGGAGCCAGTTTCTCCATCTCCCTGAAATGGCAATATAACATCATTTTGAATGAGTCGTAATCATTACTCAACACTTAAAATTTCATGGGTTTAGTAACTGCGAGAGCATATGGACTATTGAGTATTTATGAAATTTCACATGCTTAATATAAAAAAAGGTCTACTATTGGGATCAAGGTGGTCATGTGATTCCAAAAAAGAAAGGTAGATGACCTAGGCAAGAGGCTTGGAAGCCCAAGCACTTGAAAAACAAGTTCATTATTTAGTACTGCTACAAACATGGGATCTGAACAGTAATCTTGAAGCCCAATATATGCTTTGGCATGGGCTTCAAAGCATAAACTATCCATATGCTCAATAAATTCAAATGAAATTCTACATAATATGCGCTAGCAATGTTTCTGTACCATTTTTAGTACCTCCAACAGGAGAGAGGATTTTATAGTTGACAATACAATTGCAGATAAACTACAGATAACGCAAATCCAGTACTATAGTACCAGAATACATACTACGAAAATGCTTAATTTTCATAAAAATTACAGGAACACTTCCAAATTTCTAACTTCAAGTTTAGAATATAGCCTGCACCAGCGGATGAACAAGGACGAATGAATTTCAGTTATCTCACAGATTTTTTATTAATTATAGGTACAGACTAAAAATGATTGCTCATGCATTCGGTACTAATGTATCACCTTTCAGTACATAGGTACATATATACTTTGGAACACTTATGTCTTAAAATACACGTTTTTCACCTAATACACACAAGGAAGTATCACATCATGTGTTAATATAAAGAAATAGAAATCCACAGGTGTGGCAGTTTCCAATCACTGAACACACAAAAAAGTACATTAGTACTACATATAGACTGATGAATTTTGAATATTCCTAAGTCAGCCTTCCCAGAGGAAGGAGTGCTATTCAGCATAAACATTTATTGCTATGACTGCATTAAAAACTTCCAAAACCATACTGACCTGAATAACATTATAAGATCCTTTAGGAACCCCAACTTCAATCAGAATATCTGCAAGAGCAAGGGCAGTCATAGGTGTCAATGGAGAAGGTTTGTAAACGAACGTGTTGCCACATGCGAGAGCTGGAGCTACCTGCAAATGTATATTTTGCAGCACATATATTCTAAATTGAAAGAAGCTGACAATTATGTTCACATTTACAGTAAGAATAACAGTCTGAAACATAAAATAGGGCCAGCCTATAATCCACATCACTTAATTGATCTCTCCCTCTCAGTTAAAGCTTTTGAGCATATCAAGGATGCTTAGGCTATACATGTATATGTTCTTTCTTCAGCTAACGTTTTCTGAAGATATACTCTGTACTACTGTCTGAATAATTAAGAGATAACCTAAGAAATTTAACCCAAGGTAATATTTTTTTGATGCATGGCTGATTAATTACAACCAAAGGTACATTTCTCAAAACATAAGATCACCGGGATTTCAAATTTTTATAACTTTTAGATAAATCAAGTAATCATCTAGGACTAACTACAGTAAAGTCTCTGTACAGTGAAACACGATATATTGACATTTTGATGTAGTGATATGAAAGTTAGTCCCGCTCATCAATATAGGCTTTTACACGTAGAAATTCAATGTAGGTAGTGAAATAATGGATAAAGTGAAATAATTTTTTTCATTCCCGAACTTCAAGTTGTGTACAATATAGTGAAATGTGCTTCAAATTTTTATAGGTTTTGTCAAAAATACAAATGTGTGAGAGGAGTATTTTCAAGCATGTAGAGAGAAAATCACTCGAGACAATCCATAGCTAATGGTGCAAAACAATGGAAAAATTTAGTAATAATTTGCTGATATTTATCATATCCGTGAATATTATGTCACACCTATTTTTTTAATAATTTGCAATAAGTTTTTATCTTTTAATCTATCTTTCTTCATGGCAATGTAATAGAAGGCATGGCAATGTAACAGCACCTCACTCAAGATGCTTATGCAACTGCATAACGATATTTTTTTATTATAATTATAATAATATTTATTTTCATTCCATTGGCCAAAAGGTATAGAAAGTCCGATCAATTTCATTATAATGACTTTATTGTAATTAGTTGAGAGTCCAACCACATTTCAACTGAAAGGAACATCATCCAGCTCATTACAAATATTTTCATACAATCTACCAATGTACATACTTTCCATGTACAGGTTTGCAAAGGGAAATTCCATGCTCCAATGCCAGCTACAACACCTAATGGTTCACGAGAAACAATTGCAAAACTGTCCTCTCCAACAGGAATGTGCTGCCCTAAAATAAATGGAGAATAAAACAGTATCACAATGGTCATGCTTATCTTCATAAGAAAATTTGCTATGAAACTTTACCAGGAACATGCATTCTTTTTTCCATACTAAATTCTATTTATACCTATTTCTTCATTTTGAAAATAAAATGCTGTTAGTTCATCTTCCTCAGCAGTGCGTGGATAGCAAACAATGATAAGTAAGTTCCACAGTGCATGTGTAATAGGCACATGCTCAAGCATAGATATTATAACTAGTGCTTATAAAATTTCTAATGCCAATAATTTTAGTGGTGGTGGGCGATGGGAAACCACCACTTCACTGTTGAGAAAAACCATGGTTGTTGCAACTTTGTTATTTCCACAAACAAAGTTAGTGGAAATAACAAAGTTGGTTTTTCTCAACATGGACATCCATAATTTCCAAGAGGTCAGGCCTGATATCAACAGTTTTACACCACTTACCTGTGCATAGAAGATGCTGCTTAGACTTAACGGAAGATTTGTTGGCAACCATTCCATAAAGATTAACCGTAGAGATTATATCAATTTTTCTGACGGACGTAAAAAATGTGTTTTTAATTAAATAATGTTATTCAAATTACTTAAAAAATTTTGAAGCCAGTCTTGCATGTCATGATACAAAGCCCTTCTGGACACGTCAGAAGTCTTAAGAAAAAAGACATTCCCAGCAATAATGCAACTGGATAATGAAGTAGCAGATAACTATCAAGCTATATCCTGCTTGTTTGCCAAATATTTTTCAGGGATTTATAGTTGTCAGGGTGGCAATCGTCTGGGAAAACCTGGAATTGTCAGGGAATTTTAATTTTTGGACAAGTCAGAGAAACATCAGGAAATTCTCGTAACAGTCAGGAAAAAACTGGGATAAGAATTTCTTGTTATTTTTCTACCATTACATTTATCTCTTTATATCTTTACCGCCCTTTATTTCACCAACTAAAACCAATGTCCATCGCTGACGTGCATGGAATAAGCCCCATCAATTCGAGGAACATTAAGTTGTGAATTTTAATTATTTAGTTGTAAATCAGACCCACAATGTATCCCTTTTTAATATCCATATTGCGATATTTGCCTAGTAGTGTTAAAATTCATGATCACAATATATTACGCTCATCACAAGGAATCAAATCCGAGGCTATGTTGTTCAGAAAATTTTACCTGCGTATATATTTTAACTTCCAAGACTCAAGTCGAGAGGTAGCTGGAGCACACTGGAGATATAGCCTGTAGTAAATACATGCTTGCAGTTCTAAAAATACGGGTACGATGATTATGAAAATGGTGATACAAGTACGATCACACGTGTAAACAAAATCTTTTGCAAGATCATCTTCGATTCTCATACCCCCTTGGTGAGATAGTAAGAGCCCTCCCCACCTTTCACGCTCTACATAATTATTGAATGGCCCCCTTAGCTCCCTCTCGAAGCAATTTAGTCAGGTCACAAAACACCTCAAATATGATATTCCTGAATATGATGCTGCGATTGCTAATTGCCTCCTCTCTTCGCTCGCTTAAATTTTGTTTGTTTATCCAAATAGTTTTAAATTTTTTGGTTCCCTTTTGCAATCAAGGGGTTATAACAACGTTAATCAAATTTTTTTTCACTTCTGAAAGTTACTCGTGCCATCCAATTTTGATCCAGTCCAACAACTTGGCTTAGGTTTGTATTTTTCGTGCACCTTAGTGATACCTGTGCTGGAGTCCGCCAGTAAATTGGCCATTGACTTTCCCTTCTATGCCTTTTCAGTAATCCTCAACTTCCCGGAACTACCACGATGCGACTATAATTTGGAAGAGAGTTTAACTTATGGAGGTTTAGTATATTTTTTCATTAGGATGTAAAAAGCAGAACTTGTTGCTTTTAATGTATTGATTTCTGCTTTTAACATTTTCTGAGTTATGACGAAAATTTATTTTGGCAGAAATAAAATATTCTAATAATAGGTGGCCTTTTGGCGATTGGTCATGGAAATTGGTAAATCCATCAGGGAAAAGTCAGGGAATTTAAAAATTGGATATCAGTAGCCACCCTGGTTGTGATATTCTAGACAAACTTCCCGAATTCACTTTTGATAAAAATGTCTCTAACAGTTCAGTTACTAGGTATGTACCTATATCTGTTGAAGAAATAACAAAAAAAAACTTGCATCTCTTGATGCATTAATAGGAATGTATGGGGCCAGATAAAGTTTCACCTATTTTGTTGAAAAACTGTCACCAATCATTTTCTTACCCTTTGTACATTATTTTTATGAATCTCTTAAAAGTGGTGTTTTTCCTGATTTATTATGAACAATCTATGTATAACCAGTGCATAAAGATGGTGACATGTAAAATTAGACATTATATACCAATTAATATTCAATATGTACTTGCTAAAGCTCTGTTATACTTGTTAGTTCAAAAAATTTGTCCATTAACTGAAAAAATCATTGCTGAAGAAGAGCATGGTTCCAGACTACATCATTAACTAATCTTCTGACTTTTCAAAATTAGGTAACCTATTTATTTTATTTTTGACTGTTATAAGCCAAGAAATAAATCCAATAAACCACCTCCTCTCAGCAGATGACCTATTTAATATTATTGAAACTCTTGATGGTTGTCTCAGGCTGCAAAACAGTCTTGATGGAATAATTGAAGATTAACCACATGGATCTCAACATCAAAAAAGTGCCTTACCACATCTTATTCTTGAGAATTTAATCCCTTTCAATATGGCTATTCATTAAGACAAAATTATTTCACTAGAGTAGACAGGATTTTACGCGTAGGCACATATTTACTTTGAATCTGATCTTAGCTTTAAGTATCCTGTACATCATATTTCACTCAAAGCTTATAAAATATTAGGATTTGTTTATTCTATTTCCAAGGAAATTGGTTAATATCTCTGCTGTAAACTTGTACTGTTTACTCTTAAGGAACATACTTGAGTATTGCCACCCCTCCAACGAGCTGTTACCTTGACGAAGTCTGGGCCACCTTCCCAGGTGGGTGGAGGGGCTTAGTCGACCGGATGTCAGGTGATTGTGCTGCAGCTTTGTGGGTCATGTGCAAATGGGTGTATGACTGTGGAGGTTCATCCTATAAACGGATACCTCCTCGGATGGTGGGCTCACCCTATAAACGAGTGCAGTCCTGAATGAGGGAAGAATGAGAGAATAAATGGGAACTATGGGAGGCGGCAAGTAAGCTCGCGTCTGGGTGCAACCAAATTTGGCCCAGTCCTAAACCAGGAGGTATTAAACCTTTTACTGCCAGCGGGCTGATATATCGGCCCGCTGGCAGATAGGATCGCTTTGGATGTGCAAATACTGCCACGGGCCGATTTGTTGGCCCAACTTTAAATACCTGAAAAAAGCCTTGGCAGTCTTCACACATCCCACTTTAAATGGGCTGGCAGTAAAAGGGTTAATCCACCGTGCCCAACTGGTTCTCTTGGCACTAGGGCTTTATAGATGGTGTCTTGGGGTACTGGGCACCACACCCCCCTGAATATTTAGCCTTACCTCTGCATCAGGGCTCTGAGATGGCGGACTGCCGTTCCCTGTTACTCATGGGACCAAAATGGAAAGCAGCAATTTAAAAATAACAACTGATAATTCGAATCCAGCTGGAGACATGAACGACATGGTGGGGAAGGAAGGGGGTGTTTCACGGGCAACCAGTCAACGCAGGGGGATTGATTGATTGATTGTAAGGGTGGGCAAGGGCCTTCTGGAGCCCTCCAGGCACTCAGACCTCTTGGTCCATTGTGCCATCCCACATTTAACCTGCCTGCCACTTGCAGACAGGGGACAAGAGCACCACGGTAGAGGTCTGAAAGAGGAGCCACCCCTAACCTTCCCGGTACAGGTATGGAAAGAACTACATCCCTCCAACCTTCCCAGTCTGGGTATATCTCCCTCCGGCCTCCCGGTATAGGTCTGGAGTGACACCCCCCATCCACCCTGGTAGAGATATGGAGGAGGGCCACCCATCCAACCCCAACATTGCTTAACTTCGGTGATCTGACAGGAAACGGTGTTTCAACGTGGCTAGGCCCTTTCCCCAGTGCAAGGGGAGTGAGGGTAGAGGCGTTCAAAATGACCCTTAATTCCCTTCACCTCTGGTTGCTCTCGAGGAGGGGGGTCGAAAGAACCCCTCCTTGGACCAACCAATCGAGTACTCTGGCTGATGCGGTGGTTGATGACACGGACGCGACGGGACTCGAAACTGTGGTTGCAATAGTGATTCACGCGGACAGTCGCAAAGGGGACCTGAAACTGCTGGCCGCAGTCGGCACCGGAATAACTGCAGACCTGGCTGCCGAGACGGGACATTTATGGACCGCTGAAGCAGCTAAGGAGAACATCCTTACCTTTATGGAAGAGATGAGGGAACTGGGAGGGGTTCGTGGTTCTGTGATGGTTGGGGGACTCCTCCAGGACTCTGGGAAATTCTCTGGGGCCGTCCAGAGAAAGTTGGCCCGTTTGTGGTTACAGATGGCCCGATTACAGATGAGTGATTAAGCCAAATATCTCGGGATAACAATGGGCAGGAAATTGAACTGGTCATTGCATCTAGAGAATCAGAGAAAGAGGCTCTGCACAGCCTTTTGGGTGTGTAGGTGAACTTTCAGAAGCACTTTGGGACTAAAACCCAAAGTAGTTAAAGCAAAGGCTAGATAAAGCATCCTTTTGCCAGGCTGACATATGCAGCTCTGGTCTGTTGATCTAGGGTAGAGCAAAGAGGGCTGTTAGGACCCTGGAAAGCTTAATTGGATTGGAGTTAAGGTGGGTCTATACTTCCAAGCCAACACAAGTTAACTGTCGCCACCTGTGATCGCCTACTGGGGTGGTAGAAGCCCAACGGGAAACTGTGAAGGCGGCACTGACAAAAATGGAGTGGGGAACGATTGTCCTTGGGCGGGAATGGTAAAGGTCTACTCCATTGTCAATGCAGGCTTGAACGCTTAACATTGCTATAGCCTTAATACGAAAACAGCTTCAATTGTTGTTGATTTTTGCATATATGAAAGATGATTCTTTGATTTAAGTGGGCTGAAAACTCTCATTTCGGAATATAGCCTTCGCAACATGCCCCGGAATATTCCCAAAACATTTTGTAAAAACCAGTTTAATTTTTTATAAAAAAACACTACCACATCATGATAAAGTTACTCCACTTAAATCAACAAATGACTCTTCATCTATAGAAGACAAAAATTGCAAGTCTCCAGCTGTCACGACAAAACCGTGACTGGGTTACAGGGAAATGCCTGAAACGAGCTTCTTAGCCCCGGTATAGAGCCACCTTAAGAGGGGCAGTGGGAGCCATATGCACCCCACACCCACTGTCACCTTAGGGCAACTACTGGACATTCTCCCTCTTCACCTAGAAATATAAGTGGTGGCCGCAGCCTCGTCTGAGTACTAAAGGCCACTGGGGACTGGGGCAAGGCACACCTGGATGCCACTCTTAGAGAACTCACTCCTGAAAATGTGTGGGGATGCTATTCCTCCGGTTACCCAGTTTGCTATTGAGTGGCAGATTGATATCCGATCACGAGAGGAGTGGGATCGACATAGGTACTCTTTACCTGGAGATTGCGATATCTGGTATACAGATGGATCCAGAACTGGGGATAGGTCAGGTGCAGGATATTATTGTCGTAGTAATGGGAAGGGTACCTTTATACCTCTTGGCAAATTTTCGACAGTATTCCAAACCAAGATAGCTGCTATCCTGGGATGTGTTAACCCTTCCAGCCGGTCAACGCATTTAAACAGCCAGGCCCTACTCGCGGTATTTAAATTTTAAAAAATCTCATTTTCTGCACCTTGGCAAACAATTATTTATATCAGTGTTAGTTTTCATTGTATCATGGAAAAAATTTAGTATGATATGCTAAAATGATGTGTTAATGTAATAAAAATTTTACTTACATTTTTCTTTATAATTTAGCTTGTGCAATCACTTCAAGTTAGAAAACTTGAGTCCTAAAAGTTAACTTTGGTGTGATAAAGTTTGAAGCACTCCTCTAAACATAAGCCAGCATCGCAGTCAGGGCACCAGTACACTGTTTCCCTCCTTCTGCCTCTAGCGGAGCACACTTGGCATCTTCTCTGAGGCCGGGACTTCTTCCCGGCGGGCGGTATTTTTTCAATGAAATGCCTCTCGACTAAACGGCGTGGTGACGGATTTGTGGGAGGCCTCCTAGTGGTCGATGTATTTGAGCTAGCTCCGTATTTTTCAAAGAGCTGCTGAATTAGCTGAAGACGAAAGTTTAGATGATCTACCTTTTTTTGACCACTATTGAATATAACTAATGCATTGTGAACGGAAACATTCAATAGCCTTCTAAATAGTTTTATATACCATTTCTTAGTCTTTTTTCGTTCTAATAAATACGGCTGAAGCTTTTGGTCTTTTAGGTCAACACCACCCATTGCGGAGTTGTATTCTAAAACACACACTGGTTTTGTTTTTCCATCTTTTTCACGAAAATTATTGCAATGGAAGTTTGAAATAAGTGAAACTGGCTTTTTGTCTTTCCACTTCATTATCATTATTCCGTCGCAAACTTTCGCTATATGTTCTCCTTTCTTCAACTTTGCTGTTTTCACCTCTTTTGGGACGTTTTTTCGAGATAATCGTAAAGTTCCAGCAACATTTGTACCGTGATCCAATAAAAACTTTGCCAAAGCAGGTGAATTATAATAATTATCTAACCATAACGAATAGCCTTTCTCAAATAAGGGTTGTACTAACTTTATCACTATTGCTGATGTCTTGAGTCCATCAGGAGTTTCTGTGATTGAAATAGTTGAATCAGCTCCTGAGTAAACAATAAAACTCCATAAGTAGCCTGTATCAGATTCGCAAAGCTCAAAGGTTTTTATGCCAAATTTAGATGACTTCAAAGGAATATATTGCCTGAATGATAGACCATAGAGTAAGAGATTCATCAACAGCAATATTTTCTTTTGGTACATACATTTTTTCAAATTTACTCTTCAAGTAATCTGTGATAGGTTGAATTTTGAAAAGTTTTTTGTTATCGCTATAGTGATGGATATTATCATTATCAACAGAATGTAAAAACTTTGAGATACATTCGAATCTGTCCTGGGACATAGTTTTAGAGAAAATTTCTGTTTCCAGAAGTGGGTTTCGTGAAAAGTATGAACGAATAGTCGGTTTTTGTATAATTCCCATCAACATTATCAACCCAAAATACACATAAAGCTCTCCAACATCAACAGGTTTCCAATTGTTCAATCGTGACCGAGAGGATAGTGGATTATTTTCTAAATAATTATCTGCATATCTATTCGTCTCGAAAACGATTTTTTCCATTATTTCTCTATCAAAAATATTTGTGAAAGACTCAACAATATTATCAACAACTACTGTTGGACCACATTTACCAGTGAAAGGAATTTTTTTTGGAATGTTGCATTCATCAAAATCATCCCAGACCCACGAGGAAGAAAGATCATGTGCCCTACTTGGTGTATCACCGTCAGTTTCGTCTCCGCTATCACAAATTTGGGGAAGGGTATTCACTGAGTAATCACCTTCTTCTTCACTTGAACACTCACTACCTGTATCAAGAAGCACTTCATCTTCTTCTCCCACATTTTCAACTATATCTTGTATTTCTTCTTCGCTCAAAAATAACTTATTCCTTTTGGACTCCATTTCTAAATTTGTATTGTGCTTCCTGGACTTATCCACACGAAAGGGATCTACACACTGAGAGAGTTTGGAAGTGAGGCGACGTGGTCACTACTCTGTGGGTAAAAAAAGGATGAACGAAGCGTGTGAATGGTCCAAGAGAAGTGATTAGGAAGGTCCCCTAATATGAGAGACAGAATCCAGATGCCATGCATAAACAAAAGGCAAGCAGAATAAGAGAGCTCTTTGTGATGAGGAAGGAGGTCAACGCAGACCTTGCAATGGTGATTAGCTCAGATATTCTTCTATCTTTATTGCCTATGAAGTGCCTTTTCATGTTGCAAAAGACTATGATAACGATGAGGCATCTTCTCAGAGGCCAGCGATAACATTCACCCTTCAAAAAGTGCTGAGATGAAGAGAAAAAAAAATCTTAACCGAGGGGAGGGAGTATCAGCCGCCGTAACACATACGGCGAACCGCTAGTGGGACCAGACTGCCGATGACGTACGCCATACGGCGAACCGCGCGGAAGGGTTAAGAGTAGAGATGGGCAACTTTGAAAATTACCACGGTAATTTTCGTAAATTACCGTGGTATTTTTCGTAATTTACCGCGCCCCTTGAAAATTACTGTAATTTTCGGTAATTTTCAAGATAATTCACCTATGTTTGAGATAATTTTTCATACAGATAAATTCCCAAGATGTTCTTTTAAGCTAAGTCCACATTTCTGACGTGTTTAATTATAAATTTAGGAGTGTTCAACTCATTTTTGGCATATTTTACTTAAATTATAACATTATTGAGTAATTATTAGTCGAATATTCTTCTTTAAAATTTTTCATACTTTGACAAAAGAAAGCCAGATTGCGTGTTGCTGCCGTATTTCTTTTTACAATTTTGAAAATTTCTAATAGATTAATGTTGCATTAGGTATGGTTTAAACATCGTATCCTCTCCCTTTTGCTATTGGCATTCTTATTTAACCATACATTTTCTGTTTAATGCTTAAAACTGAAAATTACGGTAATTTTTGAAAATTACCGTAATTTACCACGGTAATTTTTGAAAATTACCGTAATTTACCACGGTAATTTACCTCAGATGAACATTACAGTAATTTTCCCATCTCTAGTTAAGAGACAGGAGGTACTCAGTGTAGAGGGCAGAAGAATTAGCATCTACTGGGACAGCCAAGCAGCGCTGAGGGCACTTGCCTTGCATACCACCACCTCCAAGCTGGTGCTGGAATGCAAGGGGACCCAAGGCAGGTTTGCTCTTCACAGCACTGCTGGCCTTCTATGGGTACCAGGACATACCAGAATATGAGGCAACGAAATAGTGGACAGACTGGCATCACTGGGTGCTAGGTCCACATTGGAAGGTCCAGAACCCTTCATCTGCTTAGCCTAGTGATGGGTTAAAGCCACCGGGCCTTTCGATTGCTCGTACATTTTGTCACGGGACATGGAAGGCTGGGGTATCACGAGTTCTTATTAGGCCAGCAGGAGAGTGGACGGTGTGGGGAGGATGAGAAAACTGTTGCATCTTCTGACAAAAAGTCCAACGTGGGCCAATCTTAGGCAAAATTGGTTGGGGGTTTTCTTCCCCACCACTGCTGAACTAACTCAAGTTAGAAAGTCAGATTCTGGAGAGAGGCAAGACTGCCTAAGACATGGCATCATGGACTTAGAGTCGAAGTGCCGGGGTATGGTCGTAAGTCACCCCCTCTCTCCTTTAAATAGGTTGTGTGAGTACTGCCACATTTTATGATCTCCATACTTTAAAAGTTATGTCAATATTATTGAAAATGTACAAAAGAAGTTCCTGAAATTGCTATTTTATATATATATCGATGTTTTTGGATGTACAAATTACTCTTTGATGTATTATATTTTGATACTCTTAGAAAAACAATGGCTGGCATATTACTTCAGTATAAATTATTACATAATTGTTGTTAGAGAAAATATCCTCCTGGATCCCTGGAAAAACAGCTAGAAACAACATATGCTTTATCATACCTTATTCTTCGTAAAATTATACCTATTATTTACATGTTAAGTGGGTAATGAGATACTTAAATATAGTGTCATCTGAAATTGATATTTTCAATATACCTATCCCTTTCATCTCTAAAACAAATACAAGGTTGTTCTCAATAGAAATGACTCAACTAAATTCATGCCTTAAACTTGGTCTCTGTAATTAAATATTTTAATATGTTAATTATTGTTTTGATTAAATAAAAGTACATATGTACTATGTATTTTTTATTCAAAGGTATTACTTTTACTTCAAAAATAAACTTTATATAAAATCTAAATGAACTCTTTATAGAATGAATATAATTTTTACAACAACACTTTATTTGTATGAAAATATTGTAAAGACATGTAAGAGGGATGATATCCCTGTTTAATAAATATGTTATTATAATTTCTCCTGGGAAATTAGTCACCCAATTGGACCTTCAAGTGTGGACTACTGAGAAGTGAACATCAGTTAAGGAAGACAAATGCAGGATTAGGAAATGGAAAGTGAGGTCCCTGGTATTGAGTGGAAAGTTATGAAATGCAAACATGGAGATAGCCAGGCTGGGACTCAACGCCCTTTGAGTCAGCGAAACGAATTGGTCTGGGGCAGATAACTCTTGGAACAACACAAATTTATACTCTCTAATGATGACAGGAGTTAATATTTTCATCCAGATTCCTTCTGTGATGCACATCATGAATCACTACTTGAACATTGAAACTATCTCTTATGAAATTTACCAGGAAATTAAAGGTGGCCTGATAATAATAAATATAATTGTTATTTCCTCTTTTAATGTCATTTAAATAAGTCCAATTGGTTTATTACCCCTTCCAGAAGAACCAATTACCTATGAGATGAAAAGAATTCTAGCGAGACAAAATTTAAACCACATGCAACAGACCCTACAAACTTTGTGAGACTGAAGGGTCGTGTCTTGACGACCCCTAAAGCTGAATTGGCAGGAGCGTTGATAATTGCTCCTCGTAGGGTCACTCATGCCATATATATTCAAAAGTAAATTCTTTGTGAGAGAAATTCTTAAATATTTCATGGAATCTGATGTAGTGGTTGCATTTGGAAACAAAAATATTGCTTGGAAGCTTATTCAGTAAAGAAAACCCATTGCCCATTTCAAATAGGGGCTCGAACATAATTTTTATGCTAATTCGACTTTTCATAGCATGCAAGAATTAAAACACTTCAATTGCTAACCATGATAAATTCCACTGAAATTAAGAAAATCTCATGAAAAGGCACCACCAAAAACTGAAAACCACCGTCCTAAAGTTAATCAATTTTAGCAATGAAATCGAGTATATGCAGTTCATCTTCCTGGCAAGTTGAGATTACAAGATCTTAATTATCATTAAGGCTGATTTCAACTCCCCCCCCCCCCTTCCCATTGTAAATTTTAAAAAAACGGAGGCCAACCTGTTAGGGATGGAATCACTCCTCCGAAATACTCGAATGCGTCCGCGCACGATAGTATGTCCACTCTCGCCTCCCAAATTGGTTTCCCATTGTCTTTCACTTCCAGGTGAGCTAGAAATTCCAAATTGTCCCGAATCTTGCTGCTGGCATTCATCAATATGCGCCCTCTCTCCGCGCACGTAATCTGTAAAAATACGATCGAGAGGCATGATACCACTTCCATCGGGAGTTATTAACCCCAAAACAAAATCATGGTCGAGCATTAATTAGTTACCCTTCACCCGAAGATTCACGAGCATTCATTACCTGGCTCCATTGGGCGAACGCTGCCTTAGCACTTGCCACTGCAAACGCAACATCCTGCTCGCCCGAGGATGCGAAAGAGCAAAGTAGTAATCCGGTGGCAGGCTCGGTGACTTTTATCTGCCGTTTCGTATCAGTCGGTTCACACCGCTTCCCGTCCACAAAATTAAATCCCTGTTTGCTGCAACAGGCATTTACGGCCTTACGAATCAATGCTCGGCGCGCCTCCATTACACTAAATTGACGTTACGTTCTATTAAACTCAAGCACGAGAAACTCCGATAATATGGTGAAGGAATTACAGGCACGCAAGTGAGGAAAGTTCAGCTTACGGATGCGGTCAATTTCTGTCGCAATTCATTATTCCTACGTCGCGTAACTTTTTAACAGCATATGCACGCCATGACGGTACTAACCACTACGAACTTAACGACGTGGCTCTGAAACGAGATATCTATCATCCCAGACTATGCCCAATGATTGAAGCAATATGGCTCTTACTCATCACAACGCTCAACTTTATATCCAAGGGTCAGGGTAGTAGAAAAATTCCAACTCAAGCACAAATACAATATATTTCACAAGTTTGGCATGTTACATAATTTCATAAGGTCTCCCAACGAGATGCAAGGAACATTTATAATAAACTTTAGAATTGAACCAATCCAAATACATTGCTAATTAATATACAAATGTTCCAAAACAACATGCTAGTGGTGGCCCAACTCGTTTCTTAGATAAGTGTAAAATTTATGCATAGATTTAAATGAGAAGAATTGGGAAAAATATCGTTTATTCCAAATTGAACCCACCAACATTTAAATGAACAATTTACATTACCTCTCTTGCAAACCCACTTCAAGCAGTGATAACTTACAGCACAAGGGAAACCGGAATGTCAACAATGTCCACACGTGAGTATAACAATGCCAGCTTCAATCAAGATTCCAAATTTATACAAAAAAATCTTTGAAAGGGAACCAAAATTAATGATGCCTACAGTTTCGTTTGCCACTGTATTTTGTTTTTGATAACACAGGAACCCAGTCTCCAAAATAAGAACAGCAGCCATGAGAGAGAAACTGCACGCTGCACATTAGCTGGCATATACACGAACAGAACTTGAAATAAATCCCTACTGAGAAAAGAGTAATTGCAGACCATACATACTGATGAAGTGTTACGAGCCATTACCTCGGTTACTGAGCACAGCTTCACGATGATGAGGCACACATTCTTCTCTCTTCAAAGTACCACTGATACTTGCACAAATCTCAGACCCAATTTACTCTCACGTAAACATTGCAGCTGTGGCACACTTCTTACGTCATGTCATTCATATCCAACCATACCAAGACGATAGTCCTCTTGAAAGCTTACACATTTCACAAGCACCCCAAACTCCCACCTTCATCTAGTCCCACTGGTTGAATGCAGCCTGAGCCTGAACGGCTACTTCTAGGAGAATGCGCACAAGACAAGGACACATGTTTTGGGAGCACACTCCACATGACTACAATTCAACGCAGGGCTACAACGAGTGGAAAAAGTTAACGAATAATTTAACGGTTTGCATTTTTCAACTGGTTAGACAGCCAATCCAACCCCTCGTACAATCCATCTCCGCTAGTTGCACATGTAGCTTGAATGTACCAGTTGCGATTCCTCAGTGAGTGCAGTCCCAGCTTATCAGTTATTTCGGCAGCATTCATAGCATTAGGCAAATCCTAGAAAGAAAATTTAAAAAAAATTAAAAACGAAACTTATATGTTTATAAACCATCCATTCACTCAGAAACTAGACAAACTAGAGCGCACGAAGTCCCGACCCGTAATGACAGCTACAAGGATTAGACAACCTCGAAATATCGTACCATAACTCTACTACTAGCTACAAAGTACAGATTTCATACCTGTTTGTTAGCAAAAATGAGCAGAACTGCATCCCTTAGTTCATCTTCAGCAAGCATTCGCATTAATTCCTCCCGTGCTTCACCAATTCTTTCACGATCATTGCTGTCTACCACGAATATAAGTCCCTGTGTCGGAAAATAAGTTAATTAATCTCCAATTCATTAAGAGCTTTAAGACAAAGATCAACCGTCATGTTACCTCAAGTAGTCAACCCACCTGTGTGTTCTGAAAGTAATGTCTCCAAAGAGGACGAATTTTATCTTGGCCGCCCACATCCCAAACTGTGAAACTGATGTTTTTATACTCAACAGTTTCAACATTGAATCCTGCAAAAGAATTAATAGGAATTACTCATTGCAGAAAAAATGAGATGAACATTTGACAACCCTCCACGTCACAACTTATATGAGTCACTAACCTCAACCGCATGTTAATCTTAAATGTACAAACTAAAACTATTTATAAATACGTAATTTCATTTGTAATCTTGAGCTCCCTTACCGATAGTTGGAATTGTTGTGACGATCTCTCCTAATTTAAGTTTGTACAAAATTGTAGTCTTTCCTGCGGCATCCAAACCAACCATAAGAATCCTCATTTCCTTCTTGCCAAAAAGGCCTTTGAAGAGGTTTGCGAACATATTACCCATGGTGTTGGATTATTTAACCTGAGAAAAAAAGGTGACATTTAAGTAAAAATAATAATTAATTACAAGGCGATGCGTTGACAACAGTCAAGTATCGGTACAAAATCCACCAAGTACTTGTCAGATATGATTACAGTATGCTAACGACCCACAAATATTGAACCCCTATGTCGAATAGCTCAGCTGAGGAGAAAAAAACCACTCAATACGGTGTTAAGTGCCCCGGTATAATTCTAACGTATGCTGATTAGAAATGAATACGTTAATTCACACACAATCACATTCACTGAAATTCTACTCGATCCTTTTCTATACCACACCCTGCACCTTAAGAGCAGTTTAGGTATGCACATAAAACACAAATAGCGTTAATAACCGGAACTGATGTAGTAGTGTACGACAATGTAAAGCCGAACGAAATTCAAAGGCATATAAACAAATCTCCAAGTATTAATACTGACTTATAAAATAACAAAATACGATAATGACATTCTTACGTTTTTACTGGAAAGAAAAAGTTCCCCTTAAGTTCCACGGACTGATTTTCTCAGACCGATGACTCCTGTAAAAACGTCAAAATGGCGGATGTGGAAGAGAATTTGTGCACCTTGCCACGTACAGGGGTCTCTCAATTGACGTAATTGGACAGCCAGAAGTCACGTGGTACGCAGTACAAAACATTCCCCTAGATAGCGTGTAAATCTTTGAGCGCAGTTTTTCGGGACGAAGTTCAAGGAGTATTATTTTTTATTTTCGGTAGAAAGAACCCTACAAACCAGAAAAGGATTAAATCTAGATTTTTTAAGGATTTGGAAATACATTGAATCTGTATTTCTAAATCCTTCTTTAATACATGGTAAATCTATATTTTTAAATATAGATTTCCAAATCCTTCTTGAATGCATTGTAAATCTAGATTTCCAAATCCCAATGAAAATATTTTAAATCTAGTTTTTCTGATCCCCTCTTTCTTTATTTATCGCATATAAATATATGATGTTGGTATTCATTAAAAATCTCCATTGAAAATCCCAATACCTAGAGACAACTCCATTAAAAATTCCTGTAGGGAATGTCAAGACTTAAAATTCCGTATAGGGACGTGAAATTCCGCATAGGAAATTTCTGCGCCCCCTGAGGGTTGCGCCCCTGGGGGGTTGTGTTTGAATCGCTCGTAATTATTCCGAGCACGTAACATAAGGAGTCACGTGGCACAATAACAAATGGTTCGACATTTTGGCGTGTTTAAACCACTCGGATGGATATCTTAAGCGAGTGATATGTTGTTTATCGTGTCTATAATCAGGTTATTATATTCCATCAACAGAATTTCGGTGAAAAAATTCGATTGGGAAGACTGCATGAGATTTACGAAATACAAACCAGAAAAGGATTAAATCTAGATTTTTTAAGGATTTGGAAATACATGGCCCCTAGCTACGGCGCTGAAGCTAAAGTGCGGGAATTGGAAAATCTTGTTTATTCGCAGTAATATTGCATTTATATTCATACTATGTGGCAACATAGGATAACAGTTATCTGGCATTAATTAATGGCAAATAACTTGTATCAAGATTTTATGGCATTTCCTTCAAACTATCACGGAATTATCATTTAATGATTATAGTTCTCGAAGTCACATTTATCCACGTAAGTGACTACATATATACACCTTTCTCTACGCTGAATTTTTATGAGTTGGTGCAAACATAGGTGCGACGAGTAGTAGATTAGGTACACATGCGATACACGTTGCGGTAGGTACTATATATATCATACGTACTGCAACATGCCATGGCGCAATAGCATATTCAAATTGTTTAAATGAAGAAAATCTTTTTTTTCATTTTGAAAAGATTTCAAAATCTAGATTAAATCCGTGAACAATCCAAGATTAAATCTCGAAAAAATCTATATAAAATCTAGATTTAATACGTAATGTAGCGGACATAGCAACAAGTTCAATCTGGATTAAATCTAGATTTTTAACAGATACAATGGATGCAAAAATCCATATTTAATCTATATTAAATCTTTTTCTGGTTTGTAGGGAACGTCGAGGAAAGACTTGAGTTTGCCATAAAATTAAATTTTCCATTGATAATAAATCTTTGTATTGCATCGTCTTCGGCAATTAGTGTTTTCCCGAATTTGTTGTTGAGGGTTATGGTTTCCCTTATGCCTTAATTGTAGCCTATGTTTCTCCAATTGTGACAAAACTGGGCACGGCGATGAAAATTTAATATGTCTCATGGGAATACGAAAATTTCCAAAAACAAATAAACTTCAATTGAATTCTTCAGAATTATTTTTTTCCGTTAGAGAAATGTATCGTAGTGAAAATTGACCCGGAAATCATATGCGTGCCTACCTATCTTTCACCGCAACAATATATTTACCATATTCACTATACTGTATGAACAAGTCGAGTAAACATTAAACATATTTGAGAAAAAGAATCTGTCCAACGATGGGTAAAACATTTGAATGTAGCTTCAGATTATCCTTTGACTTGAGTACCTCTTTTGTGTGGAACATAGGCGTATCTAGTATATATGCAACATAAAACGAATTTTAAACTGCTTACATAAACATATCGCAGGTCTTGCTATCAGTTTATTTAATAAAATACCCCTTGAAATGACAAGCAATTCACAACAAACACAGGTCCAGATGTGTTTCCATCTGCTCTGTGCTAATGACATCACAGCGACAAAACCGTTTGCAATAGATCAGCCCCCCATCAGCACAATTGGATAACCCCCCATGTTAACGTTTTTATCAATGGGGGGGGGGGTTACAACCCCCAACTCCCCCTGATTACGTATATGGTGTGAAGTAGAAGTAAATACAGAAATGCGCGGAGAAGTGTTAAAGAAGGGTATTTCTTAAGACCGCGGCGTAGTCATATATATCTGGCCGTGATAAACAAATTAGAGCAAGGTAAAATCACTTTCATATGAATGGAATATTCGGAATTCTTATTTGATTTTTTTAAACAATTTGGCGCTGAATCTTTTAAGGGGAGAAAAAGAATATTTTTTTAAAATATTTAAATGAGACAATTACCCTTCAGTAACTAATAAAAACTAGCAGAAATGACTCATCAGATGATGAAATCCGGAGATTATTTTTCATCAATGGCTAAAGATTGTAATTCTTTTTTGAAAGAATCGAGATTTCGTAGAGAATTTATAAGGTTAAAGTAACCACCTCGCGCCAAAATGCACGACACGTGCGAAGAGTTGCGCGCGCTTACATTCATTTGTTAATGTTTTCTTCGCAAGTGGAGGAAACTTCGCGCTATGGGAAGTTGTCTGTAACTACTGATAGTTCTCTTTGTGTGAAATAAGTTTTCTTTTTTGCCTGTTTATTTGCTATGAACGTTGTCAGTGTGTGAACGTCATTCTCATGGTTATATGATAGGATGCCTTCCAAGAAAACAGATATTAAAACGAACATAAAGTCTCAAGATAGGTGAAATTGCAATTGTTATGTTTTAATTAAGTGTCCTATTGCCCTATAACTTCAAAATCAAATACTGTAATTACTTTCGCAGGAGGGTCAATGAAGACGATGAGAGTGATTCAGATTTCGACATCCCTCTGAGGGAAGTAAAGCGGAAGAAATCCATTCCAGCGAAAGGAGAAAAATCCCCTTATTTTTCGAACGAAGAAGACAATGGTTTTGCTAAATCATTGTGGAATTGTAACTCTAGACAATGCAGCGTGCAACCTAAAAATATAATTCACTATCTTTGCAATGCAAAAAAGAACGTAATTCTCAATCAATATAGGGAGACATTCCGTAGCTTAGTCATTAAAGATATTCAAAACTTCTTTGTATACCGCTGTAATTCTCCATTTTCTAGAAGAGTTAGTTGTTTAACTTGGCATCCGTATCATTCCAATGTTATCGCCAGTGGTTCTAAAAGTGGTGATTTGTTTCTTTGGAATATCAGTGATGAAGACAACAAGTTTATCCCTGGTGTAAGTTACCGGATGAATAAATCCAATTGGCATTAGGTTTCTTGTTACCATGACTTTATGGGATTGTTCATGTGATTGAGTTTTGAAATCTGTTGTTTAATTGTAGAGTGGACCCGATGGAACCATAAAGGCGATGAAATTTGATCATCTAAACCCTACAAGGGTTTACACTGCGTCTGTTAACGGGACCGTTTGTGTACAAGACTTTTCAGGGGGAGACTCTCAAGTTTATCTCCGCATCAACCATGCAAGGTAATTGATTTTCCTTTTGTATTGTCGCTTCTAGCTCATGTACGAAGACTAATGAGGTTAATTGTTTCAGGTATCAGGATTATTATTCGGCATTGGATGTTTGCACACCAAATCGAACTGTTGTTGCTGGTGACACGAAAGGTTATGTCACGATGATGACTCTAGAGGGTCAAGAGATATGGACTTCACGATTGCATAAACAGAAAATCACCCATACTGAATTCAGCCCAAGGTTAAATTTTGTTTAGTTATCCTTAAGGCTTTTTACTTAGTCCTGCCATTTCACGTTATAGAATATGCCCCATATGAGAAAATGTAACTATTTATATTATTTCCATTATTTTGAATCGCAATTCGATGGTAGTTAAATACATAATATCTTTTCTATGCTTCGAATAATAATATAATTCGAAAGTATTACAACAATTTCTTTCTCATATGACTCGAATTCTTCAAGAACTGGAATCAGATAATTAACTGTCTTCAATTCTAGGGAAAACTGGTTGCTTGTCACAGCATCTCTTGACCGGACTGTGAGAATGTGGGATATTCGTAACATGAAGAATTCTTGCCTTGAGGTGCTTCCTCACCTGAAACCAGTGAATTCTGCATATTTTAGGTGAGCAAAAACTATTCCCAGTCTTCTTGTTCACATTTTTTGTGGTATAGTGCTAGTGCATGACTAGGGCTGTAAACTCTCGTGAGTAGGGTTACAAATGAGGGCAATTGACTTGAAAAATTAGGACACTTATCCTCTATAAAAACCATATTCATATTTACATCCTCTGATTTTAATTCACTAACAACTTTTGTCCTTATTCGCTGTTAGTCACAATTGTTATCAAGGCAACAGTAATTAACTAAATTGTAAAAATTTTAAGTAAGTTTCTCAGAGTATTTAACTGAATTCACATAATCTGTTCTTATTTTAGCTCTCAAACCTGAAAGAAACAGTATTAACATAAAATTTTTATTGTAATAATAAGACAATAGTTTTATATTACACAGGTGTGCTTTATTTCCACTAGCCTACGTTCTTGTATTTTTTCAAAAAAATTCTCTTTAAATTGTTGTTTTTCAATTAATTTGTTTTCCATTAACTTTAAAGTATTTGCTTGACATGCCTCTGACATTAAATTTAGCTAGCAATAGGCCCTTCTAACTGATGGTAATTCACTCCTAAATATGGATACTGGTTGCAGGGTAAACTTAAATGAACCACACCATTTTCAGACATTTCTGGTTGATGACCGAGAACAAATGAATTACTTTATTCAACAAAAAAACAAAATCAAATCTTACTTAAAAAATTGAAAAACACATATCAAAATCAAATTGAGTGTGTATATCCAACCCCTCCCCTCGATCACAATTGATTTGCAGCATACACAAACAAAATTTCACTGATATACCTAAGAAAATTAATTAAAAGGCAATTTTTCTAAACATAGTTTGGGAAGCACTACCTTTATCTTTGGAACAGTTAAAACTTTTGTTAAGATATCAGCCAAATTATCCCTTGATGCACAGTAAACAAATTCTACATCTCCCTGTTCCACAACATCTTTCAAAAACATACAATCCTTATGCACATGCTTGGTTCTTTCAGATACCATTTCACGTTTTGTCTGAGTAATAGCACAATTATTATCTGCAAAAATCTTACAGGGCTTAGGCAAGTACTTATCTTGACCTATCTCATCAAGTAAACTAGTTAACCAAATGATTTCCTTTGTTGCCTCTATCATGACCATAGACTCTGCTTCCACTGTGGGCAGAGCCACTCTACCTTGTTTAGAAGTTTTCCAACTTACAGCACCACCTGCTAGGATAACAACATAACCACTGAAAGATCTTCTATCCACTCTATCGTTGGCCCAATCGGCATCAACATACACTTCAATAGGTTTATTTTCCGTAGAATACTGCAATGCTAAATGCTCAGTATACTTCAGATACCTAAATAAATGCTTAACATCAGTCCAATTCTCATTTGTCGAGTTACTGTTGTACTGACTTTATTTGCAAACAGAAAACATGATATCTGGCCTAGTAGAGTTACTCAAATACAAAATACTTCCGATTCCCTTTCTGTAAGTGGTTGAGTCAATCTGAACCTCCTTCTCATTTTGAAGGCCCAATTTATCACAATTATTCACTACAAGAGGAGTCTTTTGTCCCTTTACATCTGCCATTACAAAAAGTTCAAGCACACTCTTGGCATAAATTTCCTAATCTAGGTAAACATTCCTTTTATCACAATACGTGGACTCAAACTCTTCTAATTAACTAAGATCAATCCACCAGAGGCTAATTTAAAACTACACAATGCGCAAAATACGACACAATTACGATCCCCAAGTTGCTATCTTACCATCTGTTACAGCGATGTCACAAACCCTCCCAACAAAATTTATTCTATCCCAATGATAATTATCACCCCCGCCCACACCCCCGATTCCACTAACACGACATTAACTCAGAACGGCGGCAAGAGGACTCTCGCAGCTACGAGCGAGGGGGAAGCCCAGGAGAATGACAGCTGATTATCAGTCAAACCGACACGATGCGACGAACGAAGGCTATCAGCAAAGATGCAAGCGATCCATGAATTATATTGCAGTAGAGAACCATTGAGAATTGAGTTTATGAACATAAATTCATCGTAAGGTAAAAGAGCAGAAGAGAAAAGAAAACCAAGTTCGGTAACATGTCAGGAATGATGGAACAACAGTTTATGAAGCAATGAAGTTATTCTTCCATTCACATTCATTGAAGTCAAAACAAAAGATCCTGAAATACGTATGAATCAATGAAAAAAGATTTTCGGAGAAACTTAAAGCTCACTGCATAATCAAAACATATAAGCACTAAAATTTCAAGAAAACTGTGAGTTGTATAATAATGTGTGCTGATATTGTAGAAGAATGTTAGTGTCGACTGGTCACTCTATGAAGCTCCTAGAGGGTAATGCTGATGTATAACCTGACATTAAAACAGCATTACCTCAATTAACCTTTAAAGTACGGCTTTAAATCCCAGATGTATCACTGCATGGCCGGGCATTTAAATGGCCTAGGTTTAAAATATAAGCAGCTCTCCAGTTAATTATAAATAACTGAAAAACTATTTGTGATAGGAAAATAAAACAAACACTATTTTAAAGACAACAGCACATTGTGTATAATTCCTTTATTCATATTTCCAATATTTTATTTTAACTTTACAGGAGCTTATCTAAAAACGAATATTCATACGTTTTTCCTATCAAGGAAATGTGATTTTCAAGATTTCATAAACTTTACGTTCAATTATAATATTATGGAATCAATTTTTAATCAAATATAAATGTTTAATTTATTTAGCAGTTTTATAGTTTCTTTTTTTTTATGATACTCCCGAAAACAGGGAGCAATGCAGAGTCCAACGTCGCACTTCACGCAGCGAATGTTCGTGCGCCTGACGATATTCTTCGTTGAACACACGCGACATCGTAACTTGCTAGTTTTTTCAGTCCAGTGCTCTACCTCTTTAGCGTCTAATCTGGTAATGTTCATGTCACATGGGTTAGGTCTCCCTCTATGCGTAGCTACTGAACGATTCCCAACTTTTTCCAGAAGATCGCGCACCAACTGTAGTCTAAACGTACGGTGGGATACATCTTTACCTAGGGATTTAGAAATTATGAAGGAGTTCAGTATGGTAACGTCCATCAAATGGAAAAATACTTATTTTGTCCACTTCCAGGTCTTTCTACTAATTGAATAGCTGTTCGCCATTCTGTCTCCTTTATCAACGAAACCCATGTTACGGTTGTAGTCCTGAATGATTACGGGTTTTATTCCATTCCCGTGTTCATCACAGAAATTGCCCTCTGCTGGTGGATTGTGCATATTAGTGAGTAGATGTACGTCTCGTTTGTCCCTCCACGTAATTGCCGTCAAATCGTCTCGTACTCTAACACGTAAGTTGCCTCTTTTTAGTTTTCGCTTTCTGTCGAGATGTTTTGGCATTCCCTTTCTGTTAGGTCTAACTGTCCCACAACAAAAAATTTTTCTAGTCTTTAGGTCATCGAATAAGTCAGGAGAGGAGAAAAAAATGTCCATATATAGTTTATGTCCAACACCTTCAACTCTCCTCGTCAGATGCTTCACAGTCGCATGTGTCGCCGACATTGTCGCAGTCGCCTTTTTTTTGTCTTTTCCTAATTAAACTACCATGTCATATATAGCCAGTGGAATCACAAATTTTATATATTTTTACTCCAAATCGTTTATGTTTTTTTGGTATATATTGCTTGAAAATTACTCTGCCTTTGAATATAACAATTATTTCATCCACTGCCAAATTTTCGCTCGGTTTATAAAATTTTGCATAAGAAGCATTGAGTTTTTCAAAAATATGTCTCAACTTCCAAAATCGGTCATGATCATCGTCATTTTTGTCAGGTTGATGACGATTATCACTGAAATGGAGAAATCGGAGTATGTGCAAGAATCTGTCGCGAGGCATTATATTTCTGAAAAATGGTGTATGAAATTGTTCCAGTGTTGACCAGTAATCTTTCAGTGTGTCACGTACGTCATGTCCCATTTGAATGACAAGAGACAGAAAAGAAAACATTTCATCAGTGGTCACCTCAGGACTTGGTGATGGTCTTTCGTGTTCACCTAGTGCATCCACGTACTGACTGTAGTACCTGTTAGTCTCCTCAACGAGCACATGAATAATCTCTGCGAAGAAGAGAAGAAATATTTCCCCAGGAGATGAATCTCGATGTACGTGAAGGGCCTCTTCTCTCCGGAATCCACTCTCCTCGCCCGAGAAGGGAATATTCCGGTTCCCGGTGCGGATGCGTTGACTGAATTTGATCCATTCACCGCCGGGACCAGGAGCCAAGGGGCACTCATCTTCTGACTCTCCGTCACTCGAATCAGATGGGTCCTTATCTGCCTCCGAATCACTTTGAAGCAACACCTCTATATCCTTATCCGTAAGGTTCTGAGCCATTGCATATATGGTATAAAAAATAATATAAAAACCACACTCCTTTGGATAAAAACCGTTCTCGTGGTAACCGTCCGAAAAGACACCAAGCATGGAACTGAGGAATGGAAATAACTGAGAGAGTTCCATCGTAATCTTTGTTTGTGTGGTAAGGAAAAGACCCAACCATGTGCTCGGGCCACCCAGAAGTGTTTACGCCCAACGTCAAGGTCAGCTGATGAGAGGGAAGAAAGGTTCGAGATAACCAGGAGAGAGATAAGGGAGTACGCGAGTCAAATAGAGTTGGAAAGGCGAGAAACTGATATCAAATGCGATGACCGACGCATAGTCAAATGGCAAGTGTAACCTATTTTCTGATCTTAGCCAGTGTCACTCCAGGAGCCTAAAAAAATATTTACACTATCTCAGCGACGAAACTCATTATAAGCCGATTTTAAACGAAGTGTGTCTCAGCGGTCCCTAAAGGGACCGCAAGGCCATAAACGAAAACATTAGGTGGTCCCTTTTGGGACCGCACGGACGCTAAAGGTTAATACATGATATTATAGAAAATGAAAACAGATTGATTGGGAGAATGTACTCTTACAACAAATCAAAGGGAAAAGTATGTAACTATACCATACTAATGTATACTATACTAAGTTATTAATAATATAACCTGTGTAAATTTACCGATTCATACAACACTCCAATAGATTTACCAACCTTCGCTTTGAATAGGCTTCTGTTCCTAAGCCCAACTCCTTATTTTCCTTCTAGGTCTTATCATAGCCTCCTTCACACCCAGGTACATACAAAGCAACGACGGTTACGCCACATTCTTCAATTCTCAAAAACTTAATTCTCCGGTTTTCAAAAAGGAAAACTATATCTGAAGAGTGATTTAACGCGAATCAGGCACATACACTTCCATTTCCAAAAATGAAGAAAATCTGGAATAAATAGATCCGTAAGCGCGTAAGCTAAACAGCGCCACGACGCAGACAACTTGGAAAGCGATTAAAAAGTGCGCGAAGTGAGAACAGAAGTCAGCGCTTCTCATGGCCGACTCGCAAATCCTTTATATAGTATCCATGGTACAGAATTAACTGTCAAGCCATTTTAGTTCCAGGAAGCCACTGTAGAAAGTGGAATGGGAAGTGGAAGGGAGTGGGATCTCGACTCTGTGAGGATGTTATCTCTGGAGTATCAGATTACATAGTGGAGTCACTCACCATTGTTACCCGCTGAATACGTGACCATGAGTCTTAAATAAAAATTGGAATAGGAGGCATTAAAGCTCAATGGATATTCAGAAGTGATAATGACATTTTTACTACAGATTTTACGATGTTAAAAGCCAGTTATAAATTTTTACTTGTGAATTTTCGATAGGACTTGAACCTCAAGTTTTCATTATTTTGAATGGCAGAACTTTCATTTATGTTGTGTTGAATGTGAGAACTCCATATATAAAAGATATTATCTTGAAAGTGTATATTACTCGTTCAATGACCTGATAATTCATTATTATCGGAAAAGGTAATCATATTGTCTGGTTGCCAAGTACGTTATGTGTTGCCTGTTAATGAACTTCTTTAGGCTTTTTGGATATATCAACTTGAGTTTTTTATTGATATTCCGTGTATTTTTACGCTTATATTGAAAGAGCAGGAAACATGTAACTATGTACCTATATTACTATTCACTGAAGCAAGTCAGTCAATCCTGGTTGGATTTACAGGTAACCTAGGAAGTTGAAATTCAGCATGAATAAAAGTTTTGATCTATAATCTGCGGAAAAAATAATAAAAACTACTAAGAACAATTTAAACAGCTTTTCTTTACCCCCATAAAGTTAGCTTTCTAGCCAAATCAGCAAATAATAGAATTCCACATGGGTTTTTCTTTGGCATTTTAAACGTACATGGACTTAAGATGGCCGGGTTGAATTTTTCACTTCTGGATAGCTGAAAGAATGTAGAACAAAACAAAAATATGGGGAAAGCCAATAACATTTCAATGGGGCTATTTTTACCCCGTATTTGTTAACTTTTACTACAATGAGAAAAACATTGAGCTGGGTGTAAAGATTTCTTATTTATTTTTCTTAATTTCATAATCTCGAGGTGAAGTAAGTGGGCTTTTAATTCTTATTTTTGATATTTCTTTATGCTTCAATTTTTCTTCATAATTGCATTTTTTCACCATTTCGACAAAGTAAATTTAAATTTCCTTGGCCACCACAGAATGGGCTTTCAATCGAATCTTTTGCCTGAGGCCTGAATGACTTTGGATACATGATGAATACAATGAATTATGGTGAGATTTTAGTCTGGTATTTTTCACTCCTATCTCTTCCTTGGTCTTTTTAGTATAGTTTTCTAGTAAATTTATTAATTAATTGCGACTGCCATCCTTTTGACCTCCATCCTGTGCATGGTCGAGTAGCAACTACCCTTTTGTTGTTTATTATCACATATTTTTACGTTTTTTAACCCTTCAAGCCCGGAGGAGATTTAAATGAATCCCATTTTGTGCGTCGGAGGAGATTTAAATAGTATCGCTGGTTTTCCGCTGATTTTAATGGAATCGTCGTGATGTAGTTACTACGTCGCTTGAGGGCATGTGTAGTTCGTGGCCAATGTAGTGACTACGTGGCTTGTCCTTGAAGGGTTAAAGCGTGAAAATACTCTAGGTAAGAAGAGTATTGAGTGGGATGCCATGTAATAGAAAAAAATGAAGTGATTTCTTCGATAGTGACATAGTAGTTTAAAAAATAATGTGGAATTAATGATACAATCAATACATATTTCAAAACTCAAACAACTCTTTGTTATAGAGCTAGATCAGTTCACGATTTTTATCATATTTTTGGGAAACAAGAGTTTCAAGAAGGAATGGAAAAGCAACATGTAAATAATGTTATCATTAATTGGCATACAGTCAATGTTAAGTATTTTAGGAATGGACGTAAAAAATTATTGATAAGCTATCATGGGAACTAAGTTTTTCACAGACCTATTTTATTTGTTAGTTTTGCTTTCTATCTCTGGACACATTTTATGTCAATCAAAATGAAAGCTCTTTTCTTCCATTTATCCAAAAATAATGTAATGATGGCTTCAATCAGTGTGTATATCACATTTTAATAGGAATAAACCATCAGACAATCATTTTTATCTGATTACATACTCGATAATATCTTTGCAACTGTTGCATTGGTTTCACAGCTATTTGCTCTGTTTTTGGTATTGATGAATTTTTTAATATCTATGTATTTGGTAAACATTGAGTTATTTTAGGAAAAAAGTATTTCCAACTGATAAAAACTATTTGGGAATAACGTCTTTGTAAGAAAATTTAGTTTGTTGCCTTATTTCAAGATAAAGGCTGTGATAAATACAGCGTTATGAAAAATGCAGTTGGTTGTATGTTTTTAATGCATTGGTTTGTGATTGATGCATATTGCTCTAGTTGACAGAACTTGTCTCCAATTGACAGCTTTTTTACTTCGAAAGAAAAAGGCACTTATTGAGAGAGAATCAGTGATTGAGAAAAGTGCAAAATCAAGCTTTCTAAGAATCGATTAATGCTCATTTTAAAATCATTATTCACACATTTTGATGTTCCGAACATTGCACTAATTCAAACAGTTAAATATAAGTTTTATAGGAACTGGAAGGACAAAAATGAAAACTGAAGTGCATTACTAATAAAAATGGAGCTTTATGGAAGCCCTCTGGAAGAGTAATTGTGCTTTGTAGTGAGGGGCGTAAGGCCTCTTTAGTTACCATCATATGAAGCACATATATGTTTCCACGTTTAATTATATTCTGATATAACAACTAAGTTTTTAAGTTCTATTCCTGGTCGTGATGGATGATTTTCCTGTGCAACTTAAAACCTTACTAAGTCAGAGACAGTGTTTGCAGGGGTGTGTTGATGCTCTAATGTATATGTATATATCTAGGCTTGTGGGATGACCGATTTTGGTCATCGAATTTCGATGAAAAAATGTCATCGAAATGTTTCGATGACGATGGCTGTCATTGATCATCGTATAGAGTGTACACGGTGATCGATGACTATCAATGAATATCGATGAATGTTGATGATCGATGAATGCCGATGATCGATGAATTACGATGATCGATGACTCTCGATGAACTGTGCAGTAGTGATGAGCGATATATCGCTGTGATAGAATCACCGATACTGAAAAGTAGCAATCACAGCCTGTGACTCAATAATCGAAATCACTGTGACTGTGAATTCGGTGAATTTAGCCAATTTAGCTCAGGCTGCTACCGCTGCTACCAACTGCCCCAGTGCAACCAACGAATACAATGCTACCACTGCTACTGCGTATTAACTGTGATTGAACGTGATCGCTACTTCTGTATCGTCTACCACAAACTTGAGGAAAAACATGAATTCCAAACATCCCACTGTGGCCCTGCCATCGTCCTCAAGGCGCAATAGCTGGGGTGCTTATACTTAATACATTTTAGATCTAAGGCGTTCAAATGAATGGAAAAAAAGAAGAAAAATTAGTGATATAAGGATATTGATCATCCTCATCGATGGTTCTCATCGACATCAATGATTCACATAGACTCATCAGCATCGATGATTCTCATCGACATCGGTGGTCAATGACATTCATTGTCATCGATTACAGTCATCGCACCGCGATGACTAAAATCATCGTCGATGACTTCGATTAATCGACTCATCGCACAAGCCTATATACATCTATATATGTGTGTGTGTATGTATATATATATATATATCAATATCTTTATCTTGCAGTTTTACTGATGGTGTTCGCCTGCTCACTACTGATCAGCACAGTCAATTACGTGTTTACAGAGGTCCATTGTGGACTCTTGAGAATGTTATAACTCATCCACACCGCCAGTTCCAACATATAACTTCTATTAAGGTATGAATTTTAGTTAACTATAATTTCAGAGAAAAATAATGTGAATAGCATTAGGGGTTACTAAATTTTTCTGGTTGTGCCTAATTTGTAAACATTTGAGATGATTGGTAAAAGGTTGTTACTATTGAGATTTGCACCCAATATTTCTTGCTAATTTCTCCCAAAAGATGGATTAACTGTCACTAACGATGACAAGTGGGAAGAGACTTAAAAACAAAGTCGAAAAGAAAAACAAAAGTTTCTAGTGATACATTGTACTTAAATGGCAATATCCAACAGTTACAATAGTTGTATTGTGTTGCAATCTTACAATTTGTTCAATAACTGGGATATGAATCACTATGAGAATTTAAGTAATAAATTAGGTTGTAATTAAGGCCGAATCTTTTAACTAAGCTCTTGCTTATCTTTTTTCTGATAGCATCAAAACATTTTGTGAACCTTGACGTAACAAGTTTGAATAGATTAGTATCAATATGAAAGAATCGAAGTGCATTTCAAAAATAATTTCTTAATGCAAAAGTATACATATGTCATAATAGCTGTCAAAAAAAGAGGGTTAACACGTTCGCGATGTGGGCCTTTTTTGTAGACAATTCCCAGGGATGTACATTTTCATGAAAAATGAAAATTGATTTTTCAATTTTTTTTATAATCGAAGTTTCCCTAAACTAGAGAATTATTATTTTTATACTTTCAGGGAGTGGAAAGTATTTGTAAATGATTGTATGATAATTTTTTTACAATGCCCCTAATAGGTATGCAACCACATATACAAAATTTGCCAATAACTTTTTTAGTATAATTTTTCTTTTGCATGCTTTTGAAGACCAGTGATGTGTAGATGTGGTCGACAAATATTTTTGGATGCTTTCGAATCTTCTTTCTATAAGTTATTTTTTAAAAAATTGGGCGAATTTATCATTATTTTATCCTGTGGTGTATGCAATCACGCCCAGTACAAATTCAAATTCCAAGCCTTGGAATCTGTTTAGCCAAAGACTTATCTTTCTTAAGCTTCAAACGGAAAATATCCTCTCACTTGACCTGTTCTGTGTATGAAGGCTCTCAGGATTATTGAGTGTTCTCACCTTCGGCTTTCTCAGCTTAGTGTTTGTTGACCATGCTGGCAATGCATGGCATCCACGATGCTGTGACAGCAATACCGTTGCCTTTGTTACTTCGCCCCAACTTGTAACCATTATATATTTCTGTAAGTATGTTATTTTTGGGAGTTAGGTATTATTTTTCTAGCATCTATCATTTATTCACGGCCACGGGTTTGTGAAGCCGAAAACACGTATCCTCTTCATGGAATCATTTACACTGGAATGGTTCATGAAAAAAGTCAAGGGGGAGGGTTGTGAAAGAGCTTTGGATTTCACGAGAATACTGTAATCTGCTCGTACGTTCCAAAGAAAAACAAGGCTGTAATTTTGTTATCAACAATGCACACTGATACTGCTGTAAATGACGATGAAAATAAAAAGCCTCACATTATCATTTATTATGATAAGTACAAATCCGGCATTGATACAATGGATCAGATGATAACCCGATATACCACACAAGGGCATTCTGAGAGATGGCCACCTGCCATGTTTTTCAACATTTTATATGTAAGTGCTCTGGCTTCATATAATTATAGTTCATTGTGAAAATAACACAATTTTGAAAAAGAAAACTAACAAGTGACGTATTTTCTTGCGTAAACTGAGTAAGGAACTGTCAAAACCTCGGATTGAAGATCGTTCTCCGAATGGTCAAATAATGCGGAATTATTCCACGAAAATTGCAATTGAGAGTGTGATCGGGGTACAGCTCCCCCCTTCTACTGTTTCCACAGAAAGAAATGAACCTCGAGACCGTACTAGTAGGGAAAAATTTACAGGTTATTGAAATCTTTGTTACAAGGAATCAGTCAAAATACGCAGGAAAGCACAAAAATGTTGTTCAGTTTGCGAAAAACAAGTATGCGATGAATATTGTGTATCCACGAAAAAATGCACTAATTTTGTTAAATAATTGTTGGTACTAACTAATTTGCCTTAAAATTGTTGCTGTTGTTTATTTAATAAGCCCTGTGATCTCAACAACTCATTTAAAGACATTATTAATCAATTTCCCAGTACATATAAACTTCATTTTTCAGGCAGTGGCCACCCGGGTACCCAGGTGTGTCCGCTGAGCACATGTACTTTGAGGCCATTTTTTTACCAATAATAAATGAAAAAAAATTGTCTATGGTTATTTAGCTTTTAGAGGAGTTAAATAATGGGTATCTTGAAGCTCAGATTAAAATTTTAATTATTACTGAAGTTAAAAGCAAAAATATGACAGGGTGGGCACCCAGGTACCCGGGGGTGCACATAAGGGTTCTTTGGAATCCTAAAATGTTTATAAATGTGCTTAACCTATAAATGCACGTGAGCTAAAACCCGTTCCATTGGTCATTTAATCCTAAGATTGGTTGACTGCAGCCCTCTATCCTTCCCTATCTAATGCTGGTTCCCTTACTCCCTCATATTTTTTCTTGTGTGTTTTACTCTATATTTGGTACATGTATTTATCCCTTGGCTTGGGACTTTTCCCTCCATTGTTCCTTCAATTATATTCTTCACAAACCAATTGTGCGTTAAGGGTGTGCCCAATCCATCTGGTTCTTCTGCTCTGTATTATAGTGGTCCCGTCACACACCCCTCCCTTTCTGTTAGAACCTCAGTTTTCCCCACGGGATTTAACCAGGGTGAATGAGTCTGAGTTCCGCCATACAAACAGATTGCTGTTCAGGTGTCACGGCTTGTGAAGACCGTGCAGTCGAAAAGCGGGTGATGCCCTTCCACTATCAGACTTTTGGTTTGCAAAAATGTAAAAAAGGGCACAGGTAGAGCTCCCCAGGTTCCGCGACCACCGTGTTACAATTCTAAGCAATGCGATCAAGGGAAGGAAGATTGGCGATTTAGGCAACAAAATTATAATTACTAGCATCTTTTCTGTTATAACATTTAATGACTTGAAAGCACTTTTCCCACACGGCGTCACCTTCAACATACAATTCACCTATCCCAAACGGTGTCACCTTCAATACGAAATGAAATACGAAAAAAAAATCCTTTAGTGGCACACAGCGTCGCCTTCAATACAAAGTCACTTCTTTGACACGGCGTCATGTCTCAAATACACTCAAAAATACCCTTTTTCCACACGGCGTCACCTTAAAATATATTTTTTTTAAATACCCTTTTTTCCAATGATTAAACTTTATCTTAAGTCCACTAAGTATGGCGCATAGCTGGCGATCTTGAAATACAGGGGCTTGTGATCACAGAGACTAGTCCAGAGATTCCAAATGAATGAAGCCAACCACAAAAGCAGGCTAGCCGTGAGTCGGGGATCGTCGTTGGTCGTAAGGGGGGAGCGATGGGGTGGGAGGAATAGCACGTGGCGAAAGGAATTCTTACGAATTTAGCCCGGGTGAAGTCTCTTCTTTCGGAGATCCTGGAAGCTGATGCAGGGTGGCGTCGGCGATTAAAATGAGCGGCTCGCGATGACCCTCAGCACCTTGTAGCCCTTTGAAGAAACTCCAAACCTCGGAAGACGTTTCCCATGCGCCTTGGCTTTCTCCACCTCTTTCCTCGTTTCTCGACAGTCGGTTCATTCCTTGCCTCCGACTCCTTTTTCAGATGATGACCGTCTTACTTGGCTCTGGCACAATGCTCACACTAGCAGCGTCCAGGCAATCCGTCCAAGAGTGTGTTCGATAGTGTCTTTTTTTCGTTGGTCTCGGGCGAGCGTTATATGCCCCTTTTCCTCCACCCAGAATGCCCCACTGTGTGTCGTCTGCTTATTCGATGTTCTGTTCAAGTCACTTATTCGATGGTTTTTTCAACCGGCATTTTTGAAACGTAGTTAAAGACACTCACTCAAACAATTACTCGTATTTTTCACTTATATTCACAAATACACTTTTTTACTCACACATTCACACAACCCTAATAATTCACTCGTTTACATTTTTTTTTAAATATTAATTTACACAAATAAACCCTTAAAAAAAAACATTTACAAATAGTTTGCCCAAATCGCAAACTTCCACGTAGTAAAAAAAATAAACAGATGGATGGACATCACGGAGCCTTCCGTGGGCCATCACAGTATAGTGTTACAAATGTTCTTTTCCTCTTTTACTCTCCTGTAAAATTCTTCATTTCTTATTGTATCTGTCCATTAAATTTTCAGTAGCCTCTTCCACCATCATGTTTTGAATGCTTCTAATCTTTTCTGGTCTGCTTTTCCAATGGTCCATGCTTCCGATCCATTGAGTGCCATGCTCCAAACTGATGTTTTACATACCGTTTCCTTGTTCGTAGTCCTATCGTCTTTGAACACCGTAGGGTAGCCTTTTCAACAAGAATGCTCTCTTAGCTTGGGATATTCTGCGCTTGATATCCATTGTAATTCTTCCATCCCACATGATGGTACTTCTGAGGTAGGTAAAGGAATCCACTTGCTCTAATTTTTCACCTCTTAGTATGACTTCTGTATTCAGCTTCTCTTGACCGCACACTAGGATTTTTTTCTCCTTATTTACTGTGATAATACTGCGAAGCAGTGCATGCTTAATTCTTCTCCATTAATCTTAATTGCATTATTTCTTGTGCTTTTCATATTGCCTCCTCCAGTAACGGTGAGCTTTCGTCCCGCACGGTCAACATTTTTTTTTGAAAAACCCAGGAAACTGACGATATTGAATGTGATACCTATGAGTAGAGGAAGGTTGCGCATTTGTAAAAATGTAAGAATAATACCCGTGTGACTAATAGTTTTTTAGATATAGACATTTGAAAATGACCAATTTTTCGATTATTTCGTCCGTTTTCGACGCCATATTTGGAGGTTTTCACGAACAACCGGTAGATGGATAAGACTAATTTCACTTCTATAATATGCCTTTACCCCACCCCCCCCCCAGCAAGCTTAAAGGCCTATGGAGTGAAACAGGGGTGCTAGGGTGGGATGGTACGTGGGCCCGATTTGGCCATTTTCAAAAGTGAAAAACGCATTTTTTGCGGGATTGATAACGTGGAAATGGGCATTTCTGGGAGTGGAGGAAGTTTCATAATGGTGATTTTTACAATAAATGTGAAAATTGAAAGACGTTTGTTTGTAATAATTCTGGGTGTTGTGTTTAAGTGGAGAGGAGTTTTCATTGAAAGATATAATACTGGATGTGCATTTTCACAGTGAAAATGGCATGACTTGATTATTGGTGGGCATTGGTAGAAGGCTAAAATGTTATTCTGTGAATGATTTTAAGAATAGAATCCCTCACGCTCATTGGTGATTATTGGTGGGCATTGGTAAAAGGCTAAAACGTTATTCTGCGTATTTTTTTAAGAATAGAATCCCTCACGCTCATTGGTGATTGTTGGTGGGCATTGGTAGAAGGCTAAAATGTTATTCTGCATATTATTTTAAGAATAGAATCCATCACGCTTATTGGTGATTTTTGGTGTGCATGGATAGAAGGCTAGAATGCTATTCTGCGTATTACTTTAAGAATAGAATCCCTCAGGTGACAAGGTTAATATAAGTGGGCTTTTGTTAGAGGCTAATGAAATAGTATTGTTGACGGAGTTCTCTCGGGTAGTGTGGAAGGGAGAAATTAAATTTCAATAATTGGAAGTTAATTGTTAAGAAGTCACCTGATATTCTTTCGCCAACGAGAGTTGAGGGGCTTGTTGGCGTAAATCATTTATGACTTGCCTGTGTGGTGTATGGTCGCCATGAGTTGCCAATCGTGTACGCACACGCAATTTTCTACAATCCAGACTTTCGTTTCGGCAGAGTCAGGCTTGCTATTCCTTGAAAGGCACGGTTGTTTGTTACCCAGGGATGGACACTCATGTCCTCGCTGAAGTAGTATGCACAAGTAGGAAGTCTAAATCCTCCATTTAAAGTGAAATGTTATTAGTGCAGAGGAATGATTGCGAGTGATAAGGAAGTGTAAATCCTTCATTTGAAGTGAAATGTGCAATGTTTACTGTGGTGGAATGAATGGAATTGCATTGAAGTAAATGGCTGTTGCGGGGCGAGTTTGAGTGGAAGGAGGGAAGAAACTTTGTGGGAGAGGTGTGTATATGCTAGAGAACCAACTGCTCGATCGCTGCGCCACGTACAGTGGATAAGAGGAAACGGCATTTTTTCACAAGATGGCGGAGAGGAAAAAACGCACTTCTCAGGTTTGAAGTGATAAGGAAGTGTAAATCCTTCATTTGAAGTGAAATGTGCAATGTTTACTGTGGTGGAATGAATGGAATTGCATTGAAGTAAATGGCTGTTGCGGGGCGAGTTTGAGTGGAAGGAGGGAAGAAACTTTGTGGGAGAGGTGTGTATATGCTAGAGAACCAACTGCTCGATCGCTGCGCCACGTACAGTGGATAAGAGGAAACGGCATTTTTTCACAAGATGGCGGAGAGGAAAAAACGCACTTCTCAGGTTTGAAAGTTTCCCATTCCTAAAGTAGTTAATGCATTGTTGTGTTGAAAGTATTTTTCAAATGCGCAAGGTTTGCATTATAAGTGAGGTGAATTTGGTTCCGATATCTCTGTTAAAAGTGGGTGAAATTCGCGAAAACGCGTGCGGGACGAAAGCTCACCTTTACCGCCTCCTCCAATTATATGTTGAACAGTGGTGGTGAGAGTTTGCATCCTTGTCTAAATCCTTTGTTAATTTAAGCTTCTATTTTTCTCCCATCTCTCATTTGCACTGTGACAACTTGCTTCTATTCTATATTCTTTATATATTATGTATATCTATATTCTCTTTCCCACTAACTACTTCATTCCTGGATAAATCTTCATTTTTAATGTCTCTTAAGTTGCCTAATGTATTTCATTCTTGATCTTCCTTAGTAACTATGTACATATTCCCATTCAATACACCTTCCATTGTTGTTTTTAAGACTCGTTCATGTACATATTATCATAAATGATATCCTTGTAGGTAAAAAGTTCACTATATAGATATCTGGCCATTTTTGTATAAGCTATGTTGTTGATTTTTCATGGATATTTGTACCTTGATTCATTATTGTAAATTTTTTGTGCTTAAAAGTCCCATGTTTTGTATATTTTTAGGCCCAGTGGCATCCTTTGGAGGACATAATAGTAGTTGGCCGGTATCCTGACCCTTCCCTCCAAGATTGTGTTGGAGATGATTTGAGAGCAATAGATTTCTTTGATGCAGAAAGTGGAAACTTACTTTACCAACTATTTCGGATTGGAGTCAGTGGGATAGTATCCCTGAATACTTTCAACCATTTGGGTGAATATCTTGCATCTTCAATGGGTAAGTAACTGAAGTTCTGGCATTGTTTTCTTTCCATTATATTAGTCCTACTCCTGCTGAGTATTATTATGTAAAACTTAAATCAATGTATTGTCCCACAGTCAAAACTGTTGACAAATAATTTAACCAAGCAGGTTTGAGTATCATGGACCAGACTGAATTCAACCCTTTAGGTCCATAGAGGATATGTACATATATCATTGTTACCAACCTTTGCTCGGAGTGCCAATTACGATAAGTCATGCTTTCCTCATGCTGGCTTTTGACCAAGATATTAGATTTTATAATTAAAATCTCAACTGAACTATTAGAGTTGATCATTATTTTTATAACCAGAAGCAAGTTCCTTTAGTGAAAAAAGTAAAATATTGGTGAATAGTTTGAATGTAAATTATTCACATATGTGATGCATATATGTATATTGCAATAGTGTCGATAATCCAAAACAATTGAGGATTTGAATAACTGAATTTTTGGATAACCTGTCATTGATGGAAAACAAATTGAGGCAATGCTTTGTAGGGTTTTAGGAGCAACAAGAAAGTTGTACAAATTTATTTGGACACGTTTATTTTTACTAAGGAGAAAAAATCCAAAATTATTTTTTGCGTCAGTCCTGGGACTTGTTTTATTGCTGCTAAATCTCACAAACGTAAAAGACAGCAATTGAATAGCATCACATTCTTTTTGTTGTTCTATCGACTTCATTGTGGTCTCAAGGTAGTGAAAATCTTCGTCGTTGGATGGCCCTTTTTCAACATTGCTGTCATCGCCAGGCTCTTCATCGTCGTCATCATTCTCTTTGACGCATGCTATTTTTTTGTCATCCATCAATGCCTCATATCCAGGGTCATCCTCATCACCTTTGAGCCGAATTGAACAGAGCTTATTTAAAGCATTTTTAGTGTAGTCTCTTTGACAGTAGCCCATGCTTCTGCTACCATATACACAGCATCCTTCATGTCAATTTCTTTGTAGAGTTGGAGGACTGTTTTTTCTTCTTCTTGTCTGATCAGAACTATAATACACAGCAACACCTTTCTGTTATAACGTTTGAAGCTTTCAATAACCCCCTGGTTTCAATAACCCCATTGGTTGTAGGACTGAAGTAACATTGGAAGGCAAAAGAACAACCTTAAACTTTCTATTTTTTCTTTCAAGTGAAAGGTTTGAGGGGTGACTTAGGGTGTTATCGATCAACAATAAAACATTCCCCAAGTTCCTAGTTTCAAGCTGATGCTTATTGAATTCTGGGATGAATACGGTATCATGCAATTCGATAATAATTCTTGTATCCATCCATGACTTCTTTCGTTTTTGTAGTTGAGCTGCTAATTTTTTATTCCCTTAAAGCACCGTGGATTTTTAGACAAACCGTGGATTTTTTTTTTCCCTGTGATTAGCAAAGGTAACCTATGCGTTCCCATCACATTTCCACATATCATAGCAGTGATTTGGGATTTGCTTACCTTAAAACCAGGTGCTGACATTTCATTCTTAGAAATTAGGGATTTTGTCGGCATTTTCTTCCAGTACAGGCCAGTTTCATCTGCATTGTATACATTACTCTTTTTGTAGCTCTCCTTTTCAAGCAAACTTTAAAAGATGCTTTGAGTTGTTCAGATGATTCGATATCAGCTGACAGTTGTTCCCACTGGATGTCTAATTCCCTAAACCTGTGTCTAGATTTGAAACATTTAAGCCAGCCGGCAGGAGCTTTAAAATCAGTGTTCCCCCCTAGTTTCTTGTTCATTTCAAGAGATTTTTTTTCGCAAATCAAAGGGCCACTTATTGATTGCCCTTGTCCATGTACCTGCATGAACCATGTGTACACTGCAGTGTCTAAATCATGGTTGTCTGCCATTTCCATTGTTTTCTGTGCAGGCTTCCATCTTCACTATCAAGTACACTTGTAAACTTTGTGAGAAAATGAGTAGGTTGGAGCAGGTTTTGTTTTGGCTTCGGGTATCAACATTAAAATCTAAAATATTATTAATTAAAAAAAACTGAAGGGTGGAGCAGGAAGAATTACAAGAATTCACATCATGTTAAAGTCCTGAAATATCATTAAAGACACACCAGGAGAGGGATCCTTTAAATAAAATAAAGGAAGAAGCTTAAATTCTGCAACTGGTAACCACAGGCCAGTATCCCAATATGTATGTACATCATTTATACTTTGTCTGATTTTCCTAGCAAGTAACAAGTGAATGTGCATTAAAGTGACAGCTTATGGCATATTCCACAAAATTTGCTAAAATATTTTATGAAAGTGTTCCACATGTGACATGAGTGAAAAGGTTTTCACAAATTTGCTGATTTAACAAAATGCATTCGAGTAAATTCAGGATCGCTGGGGCATACGTAGCAGCAGATCATCGGGCAAAAAAAATGTTGGCCATAGATATTAGCTTAAAATATTTGTCTTTGCTGGAGTAGGAGAAATATTTAGCTATTTTCCACAGTGACATCAGCATTGGAAAAGTAAGTTTTCCTCATTTTAATAATTACTTAAGGGAATTCTTGATTTTGCTTGAATTTCTATTGCCTTGGAGATTTAAGCACAAGAGAATCTTGGAAAAAAATAAGAAGGAATTTTTGTTAACTTGTGCCACCAGTTAGCCTAGGGCTTGCTGGCACTGGAAACATTGGATAACCAGCAAAAAAATACCAGAAATTGAGATTAGTTGTTCCATAACTTAAGTATGTAAATGCATTTTCCAGAACATAAGGGACAATTTTATCAGTGGAAATAAGAGAATATATCAAAAAATGTAGCAATCATTTTAAAATGTGCCAATTAGAAGGATATACACTAGGGCGGATCGGAAAAATCAATTTTTCGCGGAGAAACCTGGCCTTCTGGAAAAAGTTGTCAAAGTGACTCAAAATAAGGCCAGAAAAATTTGGGCCCTCTAGGTCAACCCTTGACCCTCTCGCCGTGGCCATTTATGGGGAAGGGGGCTGAAAATGGAAAACGTCACGTTTTTATAGCGATTCTCCATAGATTTTGCCGAGTTGCGATCCAAAAGGGCTAAAATTTCGTCCATTTGGACGTATCTGCAGCCGTTAAGCCACAAAATGTCTATTTTGAGTGCGCGGCCGCGCGTAATTATGCAACGCCCGCGCAGCCTCGCGACGCGTCGCAGCGCAACGGTCAGCAGGCCGCTCGCACCTCCTGCCGGCTCGCGTCTCCTGCCTGCTCGCCGCAAATGCAGCAAAACTCATCATGCATGCGTCTTCCGTCGTTGGTCTAACTAATATCAGATAATTAAGTATAATGTCCATGGAATAACAATTACGGAAGAATTATTTGAAATTAATATAATACACCGTCATCATTCAGGAATTCGAGAACAACTCCCTGATTGTGCAGGATTTAGTCTACTTTTATAATTCTTTTTCAACATGGAGAAAGAATCCAAAAATAGTTACCAGAGCTCACAACGTCAAGGTACCTGAACTATGTCCTCCCCCGCCCACCCACCCACTCAAATAATATTGAGTAATGCATTTACTTTATCAGATTAGATGTTATCTGAAAAATAAGCAAGTGGCCATTTTGTAGACCAATCGGTTTATCTGTGTGTAAGTATTCGTCTTTAAAAATTATTTTCATTGAACACTTAAGGTCATTATCGATATATTTATTTTTGAAGTCAGGCAGATAAATGTAAAACTTACCCTATCACAGCATGAACTGAGACCTGGTTTCGAAGGTCGGCATTTTGGTTCTGCTTTCTAGTCTTTTCAGTATTTCTAATTGTCTCTCCTCGTCTTTTGCGGATGTCAATGAAGCTTGGGTTACCTATTTCTATAATCTTTCCACTGCTTGCGAGTGGTAGAAAAAATTGAGTTCCAAAGTTGAGCATTGCTCAAGTAATTATCGAATTTCTTCAGCCAAATGCGATAAAGCAGGGAGGTCGGTGTTCTCGTCTCATTTGATCAGCAGCGTGTAGTCTTCTGCATCAAAATTAAAAACTGGTAGTAATTCAAAAGTTCTTGAATTTTCGGTCTCACGCGTATTTCTTCGCGCCTCTAATATTTTTTCCACACATCTCTTCGCACTTCCTCTCGATGGTCAGAAATCATTGAGAGGAGTAAATTTTCTGGGTGCCCGAAAAACCCGTTTCTCTGAATAACAGGATCAATTACTTTTTTAAGACCTTCCGGTAGATATCTCGACCAAATTATTAGTTTCCATAAATTTACAGCACCGTCATGTATACAATGGTTTCGCTTCACTGACAACGAGACAGGTGCGTATACGTTTTGAATGAATGACACCAGATTTTGTAAATTAGCACTTGGATTTTCAGTGGACACGTATAGCCACTGTAGTCGGTTGGCCGTAGTGAGCCAGCGAGAATGAGCCACTTTCCCTGGAGTTTTCCTGGTCAAATTTTTCAAGTAAAATCCTTTCGACACTGCATTGGAAATTTCCAAAAGTTACTGCTGGTCAGTGCTCAGTAATGTCAAGTCTACTTCGTAGGATAAATTTTGTTGGAATTGGCTTGAATCGTATGATATCAAGAGTCTGGCAGTGTTGAAGGGCGGAGCCAATAGGTTCTGCAAATAAATTTGGACCCTTCGTTTGCCCGTCTAATTTTTCTATCAAATGCCGCAGCGTTAAGCCAATCAAGTGTAATTGGCAAATAGACCACTGCAAGGGACGTCGGAGCTATGCTTCTAGTAAACGAATGATGTCTCCTTTCCGACCTGTATTCACTTTGGTGCCGTCGCATCCAATCACTTTTAAATTTGAATGTTGAATATTTTATTTCGCTCAAAAATCAAGTTTTGCAGATTTGATGTTTCTTGCAGATCCTCCTGGGGGGAGACACACCCCAAATAGTGGGAGCCTGGCTATTCGACTAACACGACATGTTCCTCCCAAACCTTAGATTGATTATTCCTCTTGCCTATATTCTCCAGTTTAATTGTTTCATCCTTTCTTCCGTCACCTCCACCACAGTTGACACATTAGCCCCGAGGAAGGTCCAGGTTGATTTTCATCCCTGATCGTATGAGGAACGTTGAGGTCCAAGTCGGCTGATTCCTCGTTGGCTGAATTTTCTCGGGATGTTGAGGAAAAAATTTCCTGATGCTCACTTTTTTCCTCTTCAAGAATGAATGATTTTGACTCGACGCTCTCCGACGATCCTCTTCTAAGTTTTTTCTTCAATCGCCGAGTTTCTGAAGCATCCAAATCACCGGATATCATCTTTCGTTTTGTCCTTTGATCCATAAAAAATCCCACTTCATTTAGTGGAACTTTATTCTCCTTCTTATATTTACACTCGTTGATTCTTTTGCACTTCCACGCACAAATATCACATAGTTTTTCAGATACATTTAAAAATTTATTAATTTTTTTTGTTAATTTGACACCTTTCGTAGACTTGCTTGCACTCATTCTTAAGCCGTAGTACGTCTTATGGTACCGTAAAATCATTTTAATCACACCACGTTCAAGAATGATTGGAATAGAGATGCATTTCCTAAGTTCAGACACTTTTTTCGCCACTAGACTAGCTACTTGATTAACTGCAGGCTCCTTGCCTGCGTTTTCGGGTCTCAATATTTCGCAAGCATAAAAAAATATTTATCACTTCTTTAAAAGTTGGTAGCGTCAATTCGTTTAATGTCGACGAGACACCAAAAAAGGGATAATTTTCCTCACTACGCATCCTTTTTTTTGGCATTTTCCAAGTCCAAATTATCGCACAGTTAAAATATTCAAATCACTAAGGGCGGCACACTTATTTCCAAATTCTCACTAAAAATGACTACCACAGAACTGACCAAAAGGGAGAAGGCGTAGAGAAAAGCACGACTTCACTGAATGCCTAGTAGAGAATTGCACAGTATATGCTCACTGAAATAGCAAGGTGCAATTTTCCACTTAATGAAATGGTGCAAAGCCCTGACAATATATACATATTTTGGAGGCGGTAGGGGAAGGAAGGGAGAAAGGAGAGGCGATGAGAGGGAGAAGTGGTGGAAAGCAAGGGTATTGGGAAGTTTACCAGGGTTAACAAAATCAGGCAACAAAATATGTATACATTATCAGCGCCAAATACCCGCCAAAAGCCACCTGAGGCAATTTAGAAAGGTTATATTGATTTCTAATAATTCTTCCGTAATGGTTATTCCATGGGCATTATGCTTAATTATCTAATATTAGTTAGACCAACGACGGAAGACGCATGCATGATGAGTTTTGCTGCATTTGTGGCGAGCAGGCAGGAGACGCGAGCCGGCAGGAGGTGCGAGCGGCCTGCTGACCGTTGCGCTGCGACGCGTCGCGAGGCTGCGTGGGCGTTGCATAATTACGCGCGGCCGCGCACTCAAAATAGACATTTTGTGGCTTAACGGCTGCAGATACGTCCAAATGGACGAACTTTTAGCCCTTAAGGATCGCAACTCGGCAAAATCTATGGAGAACCGCTATAAAAACGTGACTTTTTCCATTTTCAGCCCCCCTCCCCAAAGGTTGACCTAGAGGTCCCAAATTTTTCTGGCCTTATTTTGAGTCACTTTGGCAACTTTTTCCAGAAGGCCAAGTTTCTCCGCGAAAAATTGATTTTTCTGATCCGCCCTAATATACACTCAATCATTGGCAAAGTAGGTAGGATTATGAAATAAATAAATATATTGGTAACAGAGGATATGTATATACACATATAGGACTCATCAAAAAATAGAAAGCAAAATAAATCACATCTGTAAGATCATCAAAGTTAAGCAATGTTGGGCCCGGACGGGGGTTGGAGGTCTAAGTGCCCTGACTCCTGTCGAAGGCCCCCCCTACAAACAATCTAAAAAAATACTAATAAGGAAATATTTCCCTTGAGCAGACTTTTATCTTTGCGCGTTCGGAAACTAGCCATTACTTATTTTCCCTCAACAGTTGAAATCCATTCAAGTTTCAGAAACAAACAATTGCCATCGCACTCACATTCTCCTTTCTTTGTTGCTTAAAGAGAATTTTGGGGTTTACAGACATATATAAATGCATTCAAGAGTAATAAGGTTTATAATTCAGATCAAATTAATGATTGGGCCCAATTAAACACTTAAAGAGTATTGGGTATGAATACATACCTTCATTTACAAAACTTATACTCGTATGAGTAATTTCCAATAAACGTGCTGGAACATATTAAATTTACAATGTTCACCAGAAATATTGATCACTTATGTTCCGTAATATGTCAAATTAATATGAAGTTATTGGTGGCGGCTGATACATTGTGGAATTCCATTGTAGGAAAAGGATAATTACTTTGCACTATTCCACTGGAGAATATTATTTATCGAGCCAACATGTTTCACTGCACTGCAGCATCATCAGGACTGAATACAAGATAGTTAACCCTTAATACATAGTCACATGGGGAGGGAGGAAGGAATGGTAAGGAGGGTGGGGGTGGAGGAAAACGGCGTTGTATGAAACTTGGGTGTGCAAGTGGGAAGGAGAGAGTTGGAGGAGGGGGTGAGGGAAGGGGTGGGGGTTTTGGGCTGAGCGTGGGTCTGAGGAGAGGAGGGGGGGGGAGAGGATGACTGACCGACGGTGATGGGAGGGTTTGTTTGGGATTAACTGCGGGAGGTCGAGGAGTGGGGAATGGAAGGGAAAAACGTGGTCATTAGTGATGCGTTCCTATTATACATCATATCGGCCGTGAGGAGAAAGGAACGAATCACTAATGACCACGTTTTTCCCTTCCATTCCCCACTCCTCGACCTCCCGCAGTTAATCCCAAACAAACCCTCCCATCACCTTCGGTCAGTCATCCTCTCCCCCACCTCCCCACCCCCTCCTCTCCTCAGACCCACGCTCAGCCCAAAACCCCCACCCCTTCCCTCACCCCCTCCTCCAACTCTCTCCTTCCCACTTGCACACCCAAGTTTCATACAACGCCGTTTTCCTCCAACCCCACCCTCCTTACCATTCCTTCCTCCCTCCCCATGTGACTATGTATTAAGGGTTTACTATCTTGTATTCAGTCCTGATGATGCTGCAGTGCAGTGAAACATGTTGGCTCGATAAATAATATTCTCCAGTGGAATAGTGCAAAGTAATTATCTTTTTCCTCAAATTAATATGTATATATAAACCAAACAGATCATTTACTTTCTTATTTTTCCATTAAGGGCTTGTAACAAACTAGGGCTATAGTTCCTTTAGAATTCACTTTATATTGACTTCATTCAACCATTAGTAGGCTCTATTCCCACCATCAGTTCGTTTGCCCTCATTGGTTGTGTGTGTAGGCTTTCCCTCCAATCTTTTGGGCTATGTAGGAACAGCCTTACTTTTAACCTCAGTTTTACTGCCTTACTCGCCTGCCTGCCTGTCTCATCAAATCTCGTCATATACGCCATATGCAGCTTAGTCTGCAATTTCTCTCTGTATTCCATGGCTTGGAAAAATCTCCGTTTCTGTTCTGGATTGTGAAGTGAAAACCACTGTTATATTTTTAGTAACACTGTTGTGATCTCTGATTTTGCACTGTCATTATTTAGTTATGTCATTCCAGGGATGACTATTCTTATTTGGCGTAACAATCAAGGAGGCCTAAAGGAAAGAATGAATAAGAGAATCACCCGGCCAAAGACAAGTAACCAAGCATCACAGGATTCGAAAAACAAAATGTTACGCAGGCGTTGTAAGAAATTAAACTGAAAGTTTTTTTCTTTATTGATCTTTGATACAAATTTACTGTTTTTATAGAATTTATGAACTCCATGGATAGCATTTTTATTTCTTGTATCTCATGTATCTTGTTTTGATATTTTATATTTACTCGTGAAATGTTTCATGTTGTACACATTTTTTATTATGAGAATGCTAGATATATTTTATTAATCTGTGTTTTGTCATTAGTTTTCTTCTGTGTTAGCTGCAGCTTTAGGAAAGCAAAGTGCTTGCCTCTTTTTTAATTAGTGTTGATTGCTTATAATCAGTTAAATATCATGTTGAGACTTTTATCCATGGTAATTTGTTTTTTGTGTATTTTTTTTTTTTTTTTTAAAGAGTACAAAGTCAAGTCCTTGACGTTAAATTACTTGTACAACTGCCTGTTAGCTTCATTAAAGTTGTACGTGGCAGTTGTATTTGGTCTTAATTCCCAATCAGTATTTTTCCCAATGTAATTGATGTATAAAAAGAAAAATATTAATTTTGTTGATTTTAATTACATGGAATAAATTTTTTTACATAAAAAATTTTACTGGACTTAAATCTGTCATTTATGGGTGTGAATAACTTAGGAAACAGGCTGTTGAGTGATCAGTGGGGTGATTTTTCTTCACAAACGACAATAGCTGACTTATGACTGCAGCAGTCAGATATTTCCTGAAATGTGACCAAATGAAAATGAAACACTGGCCAGAGTGGCATTTCATGTATTTACAGTCCATCTCATGTACCGATAGCTAATCATGAATGTTTATTTGATTCTTAATTTGCTCGTCTCTCTTCCGGTGAGATCAGCCGCTGGCTTCTGGTGAAAAGTGCTATTTGTATAATGGAAAGTATGTACATCAGCTCAGCAATCACCCTTTATCACTGGCTATTGCTGCGCAAATAAAGAAACAATAAACTAATAAAAAAGGGCATACAAATGAAGAAACAATAAGGGCGCAAATAAAGAAACAATAAACTAATAAAAAAGGGCATACAAATGAGTAAATGTGCTCCCCTGTATTACAATACTGCTTGAAGATTTATGTGAAATTACTGTAATAATAGAATTACTCACTCTAAGGTGGTTATTTAGCAGGAGTTGTCACGTATAGTAAAAGCCCCTTAACCCTTTTGCTGTGGTCAACCTTTGGAGACTTCCCAGCCCCTGTGCAGCAAAAAAGTGAACAGTGGGTAAGAATGACCTTGCCAACAGAACGTAGAAGCTATGTTCACAGCAGTCCACCGGGCAAACATAACTCCTACGTTTGCAGCAGTGAAAGGGTTAATCTCCATTGTTTCTGACCAGTAAACCAATTTACCAGGTAAGTTACAAGTTCTTTTTGCACCAAATTCTATGTAAGATATTATGAATCTTGAAACACCTCGAAGACAGCACCTTGAAATTTGTACCATGGGGTCATTTTCGACAAATAAGAGCACTTGGTCAATGCTAATTTTGCTTCACGGAAATTATTGCTAATTACTTAGAGATAGTCATCTAGGAAGGTCATTAAGCTGACACCAGATTTCGTGTATGTTTCACGTGCTACTGAGCGTCCCAACTCTGCATGATTGCAGGAGCCGAACAATGGCCCATTGGGAGCCGAGTGAAGCATTAGTACTTTCTCCCGGTACAAATCCCATAACACTTTGATGTTCAAGTTGGATGGGCAGCTGAAAGAATGCATCTTTTAGGTCGAGTTTGGCCAAGTAAGTATCACATGGGATTAAGGCCACTGCCATGGCTGCATCTTTGAGTTTAAATTTAGATTTCCTGTACCATGGGGCATGGGAGAGTGATCATGAATTAGGCGATGTCCACCAGATGTCTTAGGTGTCAGATAAGTCCTGAAGCCACACAAAGACCTGTGTTGTGGTAAAATTCCTATATCTACTAAGGCATCAAGATATTTAATGAGATTGGGGATATTTCCGAAGTCAAGGAAACTAAGAGGGCTTCTTCAGGGCGAGGAACATTGTCTCCTAAGAGTGACATTTCAACGACACTTGGGTCATCAACACTAATATTTTAGGTAAGGGTTGGTATTCCGAACACAGCTGTTCTGGGAATATTGGGTTGAATTAGTTCCTGGTCCAGGGGCAGCATCCCTGGCTCATTTGGTATAGGAATGACCCAAAATCCTGGTCCTGCTGATGGCTGAGGGTCCTCTTCTAGTTGCTGTTCTGGCTCTGATGGTGGAGCAAGTTCAGTTTCATCATCAGTATTCATCAGTCCCTCATCTTTGTTGCTTCTGAGTCCCTTGTCATCTCCAGAGTCAGGTCCTGCAGACCAAGGGACCTTCTCTCCAGGCTCACAGGAGTCAATTTACCATAGCCAATGCTTTGGTATTGATATTATTGTCCACTTCCCTGCTATGTGAGCACAAACATTCATAGTATGATCACTTGCTTGCATCTTAATGTAATTGATAATGGATTGTTCCTTCTGCGATTTTCAGTGCTTTACCATTTACATGTCAGCCCTTTTCACCAAACTGGCATCTTCTCAGGTGATGCAAGAGTCAATTTCAAAGCACTTTTTCTTAGGTGCTATTAGGCTGCTTCAAAAGAAGTATCTTGTATAAATATTTTTCATTTTTCATATGCAGAATGAATCAAATAAAGTCAAAGTAATATTTTTAACATCCTCAATCAATAATAATAATATAGTTTATTGTTCACAGATTTACATCCGATATGAACAATTTTCATGAATCACATTAGAGCTCAAAATACTTATAAATTTAGTGTGCAAAGCATCAATTTAAGTAGAAAGTATTACAATTAAGTGAACAACAAGAAAAAAAACAACATGCCAAATGAATGGAATAAACGTCATGAACAAAACACTATATAGAATATGGGATATGAAGCAAGTTCACACAATTAATTAAATATAAACAGGATTAAATGTTTTGGTACAATAATTTGAAATAAATAACAATGGAAAAATAAACCAAAATAGTACAACCCATACATGATTAAAGCATTGAAATGAATAAAAACAGCTTATGTGGGGCAAGTTAGGTAAGAATATAATTTCTTTTTGAATTGGGGCAGCAATGAGGAATCTTTAATTGATTAAGGTAGTTAGTTCCAAGTTTGAGAGGCGGTAACGGTAAATGATTTCTGAAATGTAGAGGACCGATAATGTGAGACATGTAGGTAGTTAGGGTCGGATCTAGTAACTATATTTGGCAATATGGTTCTCTTGGGATAAAAGTCCATTATGTTCTGTGGGTCATCGTGTTTGAGTAGGGAATACATGAGGCAGGCCAATTTGAATTTCCTTCTTGTTTTTATGTCCATCCAGGAGAGCTTGTTAAAATATGGGGTTATGTGCTCATCTTTCCGCAAGTCATAAATGAATCTGACAGAGGAATTCATTAGGCGCTGAAGCTTAGCATTAAGTTCTGCTGTGAGATCATAAAATACAAGACAGGAGTAATCAAAATTAGGGTGACAAGTTGCTTTCTTACATGGATAGGCAGCAATTTTTTGTGAATTTTCAGTTGATGTAAAGTAGCATTAACTTTATTTTAAACATACAAAATATGTTCTTTCCAAGATAGAGTATTGCTGAAGAAGACCACTAAGTTTTTAGCCGTCTTGGAATAAGGCATATAATTTCCCTGGACCTCAACCAAAGGCAGCTAATTCAGCCATATTAAGTCTAGACATGACCCTGGAGTGACCAATTATCATGGAATTGGTTTTATCACTATTTATTTTTAGAAAGTTGTCTCGTGCCCATGAGATGATGGCAGATATGTCATCGTTTACTTGTCTAATGGTCTCAGGGAAATCACACGGGTTACAGTGCATATAAATTTAGAGATCATCAGTGTACATCATATATTTACACCTGGTAATACATGCTGAAAGGTCTCCCACATACAACTAAAACAGCAATGGCCCAAGGACTGACCCTTGAGGTACACCGCTAGAGATAGGAGCCCACTCAGACAAGTTGCCATTAGGGTCTTTTACAGATTGGCGTCGTCCATTTAGGTATGAATAAAACCAGTTTAATGAGGAACAGGAGAAATTAAGGTTTCTCATTTTTTGTAAGAGCAATGAATGGTTAACACAGTCAAAAGCTTTGCTAAAATCGAACAACACCAGTATAGTCAACAACCTTTAGTCAATGGTCAACAATCTTATATCACCGGAAACCTTAATAAGGCCGATTGGGTAGAAAATTTTTGCGAAAGCCTGACTGAAAATGGTCACATAATATATTTACAGTGAGATAATCTAGAGTTTGTTGAAAAACTATCTTTTCTAGACATTTAGAAGTGGCACAAAGTATAGATATAGGTAGAGATGGGTAAATTACGGTAATTTTCATCAGAGGTAAATTACCACGGTAAATTACGGTAATTTTTGAAAATTACCGTAATTTTCCAGTATTTTTCAGTTTTAAGCACTAAACAGAAAATGTATGGTTAAATAAGAATGCCAATAGCGAAAGGGAGAGTATACAATATTTAAAACATACCTAATGCAACATTAACTTATTAGAAATTCTCAAAATCCTCAAAATTGTAAAAAGAAATACGGCAGCAACACGCAATGTGGTTTTCTTTTGTCAAAGTATGAGAAATTTTACAGAAGAATATTCTACTAATAATTACTCAATAATGTTATGATTTAAGTAAAATATAACAAAATGGGTTGAACATTCCTCAGTTTATAATTAAACACGTCAGAAATGTGGAATTGGCTTAAAAGAACATGTTGGGAATTTATCTGTATGAAAAATTGTCTCAAACATGGGTGAATTATCTAGAAAATTACGGTAATTTTCAAGGGGAGCGGTAAATTACGAAAAATACCATGATATAATTTACGAAAATTACCGTGGTAATTTTCAAAGTGACCCATCTCTAGATATAGGACGGTAATCACCAGGAGAAGAGGGATTTCTAACTTTCTTAATAGGGCGAATTAGGAACGATTTCAAAAGTGTAGGGTTAATGCTGGACATCAGCGAAGAGTTGAATATTTCAAGTAGAGCAAGAATATTTCAAGTAGAGCAAGAATATTTCAAGTATCCTGTGTAGAAATTGTGTACAAATTTTTCATAGGGGAAAGGACTTATTTTTGTCCTTGTGTAAGGATTGTCTTTATGTGGTCATGGATGCATAAAACAAGTAGTTATCCAAATTTTGAGATAGTGGTTAGCTCTAGATGAAGGAAGCAAAATTGAAGTAGCATTATCAAACTTCATGCTCTCATCAAGCATTTACTATGTCTACAAATGGAAATGCTGCTAATAAAACGGCGGTCTTTTAAAAGCACATAGGTATGTAAGTATGTTAGATCCACAAAGATTAGGCGCCAATGGATTTTGTTTGTGGAAAAGTTTTTATTTATTTTTTTAAGGCAGGGAGTTTGAAATATAGTCCTCATTTGCTGATTAAAACTAATTATAATGCTAATCGGTAAACATTTCCTTTAAATTAAAATTCGATGTAGTGAATTACTAAACACGAGAAGCAGCTATGGAAAAAAATAGAAACATCAATGAATTGTAGGATGAGGTTGAGGACATGCGTAAACGCAATTTCGGAAGAGATAATCCGTTTATATGTCATTCATTGTCATTAACTTGCTTAACTGAGATTATCAGTTAAGCGAGTCGAATCATCCTAAATTTGAATAATTTGAATGATGATGACGATAAAACAAATGACTAACGAATTGCGTCGTTCGTGGATTTTATTTATGTGAGATTACTTGAGGTTGTAACTATTTGCTACAGATAGTGAATTGAAATAGCTACAAAATTTCCCGTCAAAAGTTGTGGAATATTCTGTAAGTGAGTAACAGAGAGATAGAGACTTAAAAACTCTTGCATCTCATGCTTGAAGTTATGTTCTTGGTCGGTGGTGGCTGTTACGGTAAATGCTAAATTTTAGTGAAATATGGCGGACAATACTGAATTACGTATGAATGTGGCGGCCCTTAAAAGGGTTGATCCGTATGTGAAAGATATATTAGACTCAGCAACTCATGTTGCTTTATATACCTTCAATTCGGAAAGTAACGCATGGGAGAAAACAGATGTTGAAGGAGCGTTGTTCGTGTACGGTCGAAATGGCGAACCCTATCACGGAATAGTCATTATGAACAGACTGAATACCAACAATTTAGTGGAACCAGTGAGCAATGGACTAGATTTTCAGTTGCAGGAACCTTTTTTGCTGTATAGAAATGCGAAATCTCGGATATATGGAGTATGGTTTTACGACAAAGACGAGTGTATTAGGATTGCATCTGTCCTTGACAAATTGGTCAAGGAGCTGGACAAGAAGAATGAGAAATCACCTAAAGTTAAAAAAGGTAACCCCATTGATATATATAGTATGCTTAGCAAAGCTCAGGAAGATTTCAATGTCAGTAAAGTCAAACTAAAAAACAACATTTCTGAGATGGGTGCCACAAAGCAAGCTTCTCATAAAGTAGGTGTGAATGCTGAACATTCAAAACCAGAGACCACTCCTCAGAGTGTGATGGAGTTCTTCGCTAAGGCTAGCACATCTCAGTATTCCGTCGATAATGAGGAGTGTAAAGGACTGAAGCAAGTGCGTTCGGGGTTGTTTCTTAACCAAGCTCCCACTATAGGGCTACCTTCACCAGTGGCTTGTCCAAATGTTGTTGATAGTAATGGTGTACCTTTGAAGCCTCTTATTCAACGTCTCATGTCGAATCCTGCCCACAGTGTAGAGCACATTGAAAAGCAACAACGGTCTGTCACCCCTGAATCCAAAAAGAGAGAGAGGCACCCTGTGAAGAACGATTCGAAAGCCCTTTCTTCTTCCTTAAATTGTAACTCAGTTCCTGCAAAATTAATCGAAAAAGTTGAGGAAAGTGTTAGTTTTCTACGAGTGGCATCACCTGCACCACCAGATGGAATGATTGCTGCTGCCAACGTCGGAACAGCTACTGTCAGTGAGCTTTCGGGGATTGATCGCCCACTCTCAGCCCCTTTGTGCAGTGATTCGACAGCAAAGCCCGCATTGATGCCTCCTGTTATGTTTACCTCGGCTCGCGTCACGGCTAAGTCAGCTGTTGGAGATTCCGGTTGCATTTCTCAGGTCCAGAGCTCGCCTAATTTAATCAAACCTAGTATATTGGGAGGAAGTTCACGACCCCCACAAGAAAATTCAGACGGGCTTGTCACAGATCTTTCACCTTTGACAAGAAACCAACTTCTTCAAGCCTTCTCTTACCTGATTAGGCACGATCCAGAGTTCGTGAACAAATTGCATGAAGCTTATGTGAAATCGTTTACAGAAATTATTTCTTAACTGTTCTCCTGTTCAAAGTACCTACATACTCGTTTTATGTAGAGGCATTTCTATGTCAGTTTGCCTGTCAGCATGGCTTCATAAGAATTTAGTTAAGTCATGCTCTGTGGAGTGGAGAGAATGTATTCTCTTAGTTCATGTAAAATAATATTTGAAAGCAATTTGAAGAAATAATATTTTGCAGTGAATACCTTGAAGTAGGTGTGTATAAATTCATTTCAGGGATGTAGAACTCTGCAGCTGCATCTGCAAGCCTTAGTTGCTTGTAAATAATGGACCGTAGATGGTTGCCCTTAAGACAGGTAGATTTCCTTCTCCATGAGAAAATGCAGTGTTTGTTGTGCTGTATTTAAATAGTATAAGGCAGTATTGACAAGGTTTTCTTGTGGACATCATCATAAATTACATCATTGTAAAGTATTTTGGGTGCAGAGCGGTGAATTTGTACAATCCTTGTTTGGCATTTGGTTTGTTAAATATTGTAATTATCATGTAGAATGAGCTTATTCATTACAAGAGCTTTTAGATTTGTTAAGCTATCTGCTTAATGATTCCATTTTGTGAATTCACTCTTATTAAGTTGAATTGGTTTCTCTTGTTAGTTCATTCTATTTTTTATTTTCATCCTCTTGTCACTTGCAGGTGTGAGTGAGAATGGAGTCTTAGTAGACATGTCTGTTATCCCAGACCTAAGATTCATATGTATTGATATAGATTGCCAAAATTTGTGATACACTGATATTTTTCTGAAGTAAAAGTGTCATGATATTCTCAGCTAAAGAAATGTAAATATTCATGTATGCCCACCTATTATGTTGCCACAGATGTAAATACTGTTCTTGCATTATACTATTTTATTGGCCCTTTATTGAATAGAAGAAGCTATTTATATCCATACTCAAAATCTGTTGTAAAACAAATTTACATAAGATGTATGTGCTTGTTGGCGGATGTGAGTTTTTGAAAAGTCATTTCATGTATGTGAAAAATTGACCATAGCTGTGTACAGCCTTCAAGTGATGGTCATTGTAAGCATAAGTGGACTCTTGAGTTCATGAGTATGTTTTACCTTGGTTTTTATTGGCTCCAATGTTTTGAATACGTTTATAGCTCAACAGGATAACCTTAATTAGACAGTTCTGTTTTATGATGAACTATTTTAAAATTTCTTCATTTATTGGAATTAACTGTTGGTTCTGTAAACATGTGACAACATTAAGATCTGATGTAATATTTTTGAACTTATTCAAGTTAATTCAAGGTAATTTTTCTGTGCATCCAAGAGTAATGAATACTCTAATGTAAAAATTTTGATGAAGTCTTGTTTTGGTTGACAGATTAAATATCTTATTATGTGCAGTAATCTCTTGATAATTAATTTTTCCATTGAAACATTTAAATTATTGTACTTAAATCATAAGGAGTTTATATTGCTTGGTTGTTTTTATGGCTTAATAATAATAATATGGTTTTACTAGGAGTTTCTCAGTACATTCAACATGCCTCATATTTAAAGTCACAGCTTTAACATTGCAGATGAATTTCATGCGTATGTATCAGTACTCCAATATGGCAAATGCTTCATAATGTTTTTATGCCACAGGCGGACAGGTATGATCTTCTTATGGAAGGATTCCTATATTCATGTTGTTTTTGAGCCTAAGTATATCCACGCCAACCCAATTTCACGAAAACTAAATTCTGTTACTACTCTGAAAGCCATTCACCAATGAATTAAAAAAAAATAATGCAATATGAAATTTTTAGGAAAAGCAACCTAAAAATATTAATTTTTCAACATTACGAGTCCTCATTTCGAGAAACGTAGCCAGCATCACTAACCATCAGGGCACTTAATGCAGAATCTGCCATCAGATGATTGGGAAGTTGAGTTATATTTATGTGGAAGTTAAGTCACATCTTTGGCTTAAAATTGCAGCAAACCTCATCTGAAAGTACATTTTTTGATGAAGTGTATTTCCAATTATTTTATCCAGAAGTTATATTTTGCTCAAATGATTTTTGCCTCACCATTCCCTTTCACTCAATGCAACAGTATTTGTTTGTAGACTTATACCCTGAGTAGTAATAAAAATCTTCTTGGGAGCACGTGAGGCCATTTGGTTGACTGTGTGGACATGGGTTAATATCCAGGAAAGATTGCCAAGGTCATGTAATTCTTAAGCCCTATTACTGCCAGTAAATTCCAGGTAGGATACGTGAAACTGCCATGGCTGAAACATCATTCTTCATATTTTATTTTTCAACTTGTTTATTTATTCAATTAGGGATTATTATTCCAAGACTAGATGTTGCAGATGGATAGAAATGAATTTTAATGCAAATGATAATTTATCAATTTTTTATTCTTATGCATGAAAATTGTTGTTAATATTTGTCAGTGGCTGTTTTCCTGCAGCTGCCTAGGCATCAAAAATAACATTCTGGTAACAAAAGGGTAATACCCTTGTGCTGTGATCACTCATAAGATTTTATTAACATTAATCTCTGTCAGTGGATATGTAAGCTGAGAACTAGGACTTGTTGCCGATTTTACTAATATGTACTTAATTTGTAAAATCTTTCCTGAATTAAATTACACCCCATATCAAGACCACATTTGGCATCAATTCATTGTTGCCTCAGTCCTGGAATTTTCATCTACAAAGGAAGTATGCTGCATCTGTTGAAACACATGATCGGCCTGCTATATTCTGTCATTCATGGTAACTTCATATCCGAGTCAGTTATTTTGGTGATTGGCATAATATTTACCTTTCTTGCTAGTTTTCATCGTGTATCTGACGACAGAAAGGATAAATTTGGAAAATTAATGGAAATAATACAACAGCATGTTAAATTGAAATCAGGCTCATGGCTGGAATAACATTGTGAGGTTTTTCATTATTTTATATGCTGCCACAAGCAAAAAGTTTTTAATGCTGGTTGGTAGAAATACTTCAAATGCAAGAAAGAAAAGGAAAATACTATGATGTAGGCGGTAAGGATATAAAAGTCAAGGAAATTTAAAACATTTGGGATTACGAAGTTTTACGTGCCCATTTTGTTTGCTTCCATGTTGCAAAGAGTTTTGCATAGTTTCTCTATGTAGATTATTCTGATGGTATTTTACATCATGTCAACTTGAGTTCTACACAGTACCATGGGTGTAATTTCAGCTTTTTAATGGGGGTGGCAATGCCTTACTGGGGGGTATGGAATGCCCCCCAGGTGGAATGGTTTTCTAAATTAGGCACATTTAATGAAGAATCAAGAAAGGGCTGTGCATGTAGAATTGTATTATCCAATTGTTTGTAAATTATTGAGATTTTCACTTAAAAATTCAGGGGCGGCAAAAACTGGGTTAGACAATTTTGGGGTGGCAACTGCCACCCCCGAATTACGCCACTGCCAAGTACCCATGCAAATGCAAAGTAATTGCTATCAATGCCTTTGTTTATGTGACTTGTAATTGCGGAGTAATGATTATAAGCAATATTTTTTTCATATATTTTGCGTTTCTGGGTCAAAATGGTATTTATGGTTTCCAATAAAAACTTAAGTCCATTGACATGCGAAGAAATAAGATGATATACAGATATGGTTAATCAAGCAAAACATATTACGTATGTATTCAGTACATACTTAAATCATTGGATGGTAATTTATAATGTCTGGTTGAAATAGAGATATGGTATTAAGGATGTTGTCAAATGACAGCTTTAATAAAATGAGAAGTACTAATGCTCTAATTTACAGCACCATTTCTTTCCTCAATCATATTCGTTTACATGTAATTTTCAAGAGGCAACTAGCCTCTTGAAATTAACATGTAGGCAAAACCAGTTGAGGTAAAAAAATAAAGTGTGGAAAATTAAAGTTACTACTGCTCATTACTATGTATAATTTTCCCTAAGTTAGCCCATCAATGATCAATTTGATTTAAGTGAGATTCTGTGCTGTATATGTTGCTACTTAACATCTTGTCTGTTTGCAACTGAAAAGCAATTATAATAAAATTATCCCTTTAAATTATCAAGTTAAGGCAAGGCTGTCTCAGCAGAGTCAGGGATATCTGGGCTGGGGGTGGATTAAGGTGGGGTTCAAGGGGGATCCCCCGAAAATTTCCTTGTAAAATGAAATGGTAACCATTAGGTTTTCCATACCCCCCAGAAATACGCAATCCCTCCCCCCCAAACAACAATGGCCTTAATCCACCCCTCATCTGGGCTACCAGCCATAAACATTCTATTGCATATGAGTTAAGGTTCTTTCAGGTGTTCCACCGGGTTAGAGGCTTCATATTTGGCAGATATGGAGCCTCTAAGCGGATGGAACACCCGAGAAACCTTCATTCATTAAACTACATTCACCTTACATCATTCATCAATCAATTGCATAGATTTCCACTAACTGGTTGGGACCCCCATGCATTCAGGGCCCTTTGGTAGTATGTACAGTCCATTTGCGTTAACCTGGCCGATGGCAACTCGCAAGAGGGGAAATAAGTGGAGAAGAGGAAGAACATTGGAGGGGTATCTGCCCGCCATACATCATGTGCAGTAAGCGATTTTGGTTTGGACTAGTCCCAGTTCTTACAATTTCGCCCATCAAGGGGAAGGGTTTTCAAGCCTCATGTAGTTTACCTCTTCTCTGATGGTGTTCTTGCCTTGCCTGACCTGGAGAACATGCGGGTGTTAACTAGTCAGCCCATTTGACTTGAGATTTGAAGGGGAACCATCCTCCCCTACTTTCCCCTCCCTTTCCACCACGGGAAAACTTTTTGCGCATGGCTCCCCTCTCAGTAAGCACTGATTCCCCTATTTTCTGAGTTGGACTAGGCCCACCTGCGCAGTAGACTACTGAGTGTCGGCCAAGTTATCGCGAACGAACTGCACCATGGTTAGTTCCTATGATTACCATTCATTAGGAGGCAGTGGATAAAGTAACTGTTGCACATTTCATCCTTCAAGATACAGCTGAAGGTGATAAACAACTTGGATGGTTAGGATGTTGTGGTTTGCTAGATAACTAGTAGGCTTGGGATTCGGCTTCCAGCAGAGAAAAATATTTTATTGTAATCCTGATCCCCACTCAAGGTGCCACATGAAATTCAAACATTTCACTGTTCATCAGATTAGATAAAACTGTGATCATCTGAGTACTTTTCATTCAGAGTAGGCTGACGCATATGCCGGATTTCATTCCAACCTTATGTTCCCAAAACAATCCATCACTCACCAATGTACCCACATATCCTCAATAGTGCAAATGACCTCTGCTGTCGGTTGACTCCTCCAAATAGCCAACCAATCAAAGTAATAATGAACACTACTGAAATACCATCAAAAGTAAGCAAGACATGCGTTATCAGAATATTGCACCCCACCTCACTCAAGCCCAGCTTTATGGTATTTGGTTAAGTTTTAACTGTTTAATGAAGTATTTACACTGATGTGACATTGGCTGAGAGCCTGTGTTTTGTAAGTTACATAATTGTATATGTGGAAGTCATTGAAAGGAAAGCATATCCCCATCGATTATTATAATGCCAATAATATGCTCAACCAGAGATAGTAACATCAGACCTCAAAAGGGTCAAGAGCTCAATTTCAGCCCCGGTTTCTGGGACAAAAAGGTAACTCAGGCTAATATATTTGTGAAAACAAAAATCGTATTTCACAAACAATGTTAAGAGACCTTTCCTAGGAAAATAGTAAGGACCTGATGTTCAAAATCTCGCGATTTAACAATATGGGCCTCCAAGAGAAAAGCTAAGGCCTTCGTGAACCATTTAAGGAAGCTGCGATGCCTCCTTATCGCTTGGAAGAAGCCAGGCATAAATGACGAACTCTTTCGCAAATCATTGTGCAATGAAAGGGTTTCCAGGAATATATTAAGTGTGCTAAAATATGTGTCTTCCCTGCTGAATTCCCAAAAATACATATTCACGGGGGTGAATAAAACGAATGACGAAAGTCCTCTGAATCAATGACCGCAAGGTCATTCGCAACGCCGCGCCGGAGGAAAGGAATCAACACGTTCCCAATTCTAGCAGCACCTCGAAGACATGTAATATAAGTACAACGCATTCCATGCAGTATCCCTCCAAATTTATGAAGCTAAGGACCAAGAGAGATCGTCACCCGAGCAGGATGACAACGCAAGGTAATGAACTGTATGTAATCTTCGGTAATGAACTCGACTGAAGGACATGCGGGATCTGAAAGACTAACTGTATTCGTGTTTTTGTCACTGGTCTATACATTAACACAGCGTTGAGGAAATACGAATGCAACTCTTCTCTCCGTATTGAGTGGATAAATTCTTTTCCTCATGAGTTGCTACCTCTGCAAATCACAATAAGCACTTATTTATTCAATTGAGATTGTCTAAACACAGGCACACGGGCCTAAATGCAACGGACGGTCGCATCTTTACTGATGTGTTTCGTTGGTTTCGTTATTCATTTGGATTATGGAATGTATTTGTTAGTTTTCTGCTACTTAAAATTTAAGTTGACTTTAAAATGACATTAAGTTTACTAGTTATTTTGGAGAGTTGATAATCACTAATAGGCCCTTTGGTGCCTTGAATTATCGAATAATGTTGTCTGAAGAACAACGACTACGTTTTTGGGACACTTAGAATACATGTCTTCACTATTTCATCAAGGTATTTTTTTAAAGACTATGATGACTAGTAATTGCTCTTCTGTGGCTTTTTTGTATCATTTCTTGACATGAAGTGAAAAAAATTGTTCCTGTTTGTTAAGGTTGAATTTCAAACGTTTGAAATTCACAAATTATGCAATGTGACTATTAATTATAGGAAACACCCCAACCGCCTGCCAGTGCATAGGAAGCTCAAGTCAATTTTGCTCGGATGAGTGTGCAAAAATTATAGTAAGTTGCATTGCAATAATAGTTTATCCGGTAAAGGTGAGCTTTCGTCTAATGATACGAATGTGCCTTAACTAAACTAAATCAACTATAGCGTGCTGTATCCACCTCTTAATTAAGGCTTGGATGTTGGAAACATTTATCCTTTAGTCCTAATATATAACTTAGAAGAAGCGCATGATTTTCCCGAGGGTTAAATGCTGTTCATCTCTATAACAATCCTTGGGGTTAAAAATTGATCCTTAGAACATATTCTTTACCAACCATCTCCCTTCCTCATCCACTTGCCTTTCTTCACCCATGTTAGCTTGTCAATCCAAATGCTTAAGCGAGCATTTATAAATGATCGATTAATTTTTCTTGTATTATTTCACATGTGAGTGTACCTGCTAATGAACTTTTCCCGTGCAACATTTGTTTGTCATGTGCCTCATTTTCTCCTTCATTCCTCCCAAACCTATTATATTGTGACCGCAGTCCTTGGCAATCTAAGAATTCTATTGAAATAAAAGTTTATGGACTAGTTTTCTAGATGCCATGTATACATAAGAATCTGTGTTTTTTTGCAGATTTTATCCTTTTTGTGCTAGTCGGGGTAGTTGCAGCTTATGTTAAGGAAAACGATTGTGTCTACATATTTAACATTTCAATCTGATATTCTTTGAATGACGTATAAGAGATGGTGCTTATGGAAACATATTTAAGTCTGTATAAACTTGTTATAACTGTTCTACTATATTCAGTAGTTGATAACATAACATGTCGGATCTAGGAATCAAACCCACTATGATAAGATGTAATTACAGCCTTTATAGGCTCTTTATGTTTTGTTCATCATCCTTCATTGTTCTACCAGCTGATGGGTAGGTTTTTTGACCGTATACTACCATATAGTTTCCCATCTTTAAGGTCATCTTTTCACTTTCCTTCGAACATTACTTGCTCACCCACTAATATCTCCTACTGTCTGCCCTCTGCTTCTCCAGCCTGAGTTCCTTATTCTCCCTACAGTTACTTATATTGTCCAAAATATCTATCCTACTCATCTTGATTGCCAACTGTTCTCCCCTCTATCAGCAATTGAATTTAAAGGGAAAGGGAGTCTTATAAACAATGTTTTAAGCCTTTCTACTTCAGGGTAGCCGTGGTACTCAAACCAATGTCCGATTGTTGAAGCATATACGTATAAACCTTTTTAATTGAAGTGCACCAGGTAAAACTATTGGGGCTGTAGCTAATCTGAAAGTGATCTGGAAAACTATTTTTTTTCTCTGCAAGTTGTCTGTAAAAGGACTAGACTGGTCTGGCTTTTGTAGAGGTGGAGTAATTATAGTGTGTAAACTGCTCAGGCAAAAAAATCTGTACTGTGGGTGAACTGCGACTAAGCTAAAACTGGACTAAACTGGGCATTTAGCTCAGTTCCAGTCCAGCAAAATGTGCTGGACTGTACTGTGGGAGATTTAATTCAGGGTGAAAAACACTGTAACTATACTGCAGCAACTGTACTGTGGATAGGGCTGCACTGTAATAGTGCTGCATCGCTGTGCTGTAACTGTACTATAGCTTCAACTGTACTGAAACAGTGCTGTAACAAAGTGCTGGAAGTGCACTGTGGTGCCTAATGTACTGTAACAGAGCTCTCCTTAACAGGGCTTTAACTGTACTGTGGCATCAACTGTACTGTAACAGTGCTGTAACACAGTCCTGGAAGTGCACTGTGGTACCTTCTGTACTGTAACAGAGCTCTCCTTAACAGGGCTTGGACTGTGCTGCAACACAAATTGTACTGTAACAATGCTGCATCACAGGGTTAGAACTGTACTGCAGATCAAACTGAGCCATAGCACTGCTAGAAGTGCACTGTGGCACAAACTGCAATAAAACATCTCTAACATAGGGTTGAATTGTAGCCTACCTAAAATATTTCTATGCATACTAATTGGTTCCTACATTGAACTTCAAATGGTCTTACACTTTGAGGATTAGCAATGTAATATAGTGTCTCTACATTTTTTCTCATTGATGGTACGAGGCATAATATTATGTCCTGTGGTCTGCGTTAATAATTGTTGTACAATTATGGTTTCCATATCTGCATGGTATCAAGTAAAGTAACTTATTTAATACATTTACTTTCAATATTCACTTATGCACATATTTTTGGAAAAAAAATTCCATCCTTATCTATCAGTAACCCCATGGAATTGTTCCAAAGTCATGGAAAAATGGCCCATCAGGAGCAAAGGCACCCCTTTGAAACAGGCCACCCTCAAAGTGCTATAGAGTAGTGAAGAACCACTTCCTAAAACATTTGGTATCACGTGATTTATACTACCATCACTCTGTGTTTTCAACCCGAAGGTTGATTATGATAGGTGAGGGTAGAACTTACCCCGGACTAAGCTATTGCCGTGTGAAATTTACACATTCAAGGATTGGGGGCCAGTTCCTTTCCATGGGCCACCCATGATTTCTGATAGCCAGAAAATTGCACCATGAGGATTTTAGGTGGGGGTGCCCAGAGAGACTCCCAGGATTTGAACCTGGGACCCTCCGGTGCATAGCCCAGTGCTATTGATGATGGAGGTCATGGTGGCCTAGTGGGTAGAGCGCTGGCCTACGGACCGGAGGATCCCACGTTCAAATCCTGGGAAAGTCTCTCTGGACACCCCCACCTAAAATCCTCACGGTGCGATTTCCTGATTGTCAGAACTTCGTGGAAAATTGCAGGTGGCCCAGGGAAAGGAACTGCCCCCCCTACCCACAAGACATCACACAAGACAGGTATTGCCCAGTAAAGCAAAAAGTATTTGTAGTGAATATATTCACTAGTTTTGTAAAACTTAATGTTGTTTTCACTTGTCTTGTTTTTCTTCAGAGTTTATCCATGTCTTTGGATGAATTTTAGTCAACGTTCCAGTTGGCTTCTTCGGGTTCATTGAAGTGTCGAAGGAGATTCGGCTGGACATAAATATCAGTCTGGCCAAATCTGCATCGCCACTTCAGTGGATCTGATGAAGCCAGTTGGAATGTTGGTGATTTTTCGTACAGAGCCATGGATACCCTGCTAAAAATGTCTACAGGTTTCAGTAGGATTTTCTACTGAGTCCTAATGAACTCTACTGCACTCTATTGGACTCTACTGGATCCCAACTGTTTTCTACTGTTATGGGTACAGTATAAGCCTACTGAAATGTATTGGTTTCTATAAACCAACTGAACTCTACTGTTTTCTACTGTTCAGATAGGTAGGGACAGATAGGTACAGGCAGATATATATATATATATATATACATATATCTCTTTATATGATTTCTTCCTATACCTTTCGCTGAAGAAGGTGGCGGCGATCCACCGAAAAATTTACAACCCGTGTGAGTGTCTTTTTTATGTGTTTTCATTTTAGTCACACTTGTGACAAAGTTTTTATATATATATATATAAAAAAATTTATTTTACACTACAAAATTTAATCAATAGAAGAGCATTGTATTTTGGTGCATAAACAATCAAATAGGTACCTAATCAAATACGTATACATGATTAAAAATTCAAAAAGACGTACAAATTTACATATTTAAACAAAAGTGTTTAAATGGAACTGAGCTTACACACTCACAATTATCAACCTGAATTTGAACTGCGACACATTTAATAGTGGAAAATTGTGCACTAAACTTCCCTCCTATACCAACTACAATTTTCAGGTTTTCTAGGCCACAGACATTTAATGTGCGAAGCGGCTTGAGAACAACATAAAGTTCCACATGTTCATCCCCACAGCAACTATATGAACAATTTTACCGAATGACCCTCAATAAGTTCAACAGTTCAGTTCATAGGAGTAATTCTTCTGGCCCAAGTCTCTCCCTGGCGAAAATGTTCCGCTTCCTCGACCGGGTACGAAGGGTACACGAAGCGGTGATTCGCTTAAGGAAGCGAATCAACGTTCGGTGTAGGTACGGTTTTTTGACTGTTGAAGTAGGGTACACGAAACATACGGAAGTGGTGCTCTACGCGCCCGCTTCCTGCCGCTTCGTGTACGGTTCTTTGTCTGTTGGAGTAGCGTGCACAATGTACCCCACGATATTACTCCACTCACTGCCTTCGTTCGCCTATATTACGCCATAATACGAGTTGATTCTTGCACATTTGAAACGAGTTTATACAATGTGAAACGAGGTAATTTGTTACTAGCTGAAACCATACAATACGAGATGAAACAACCTATTCCTCTCTAGGTAAGACAAGGAGATTCAAGAAGAATCAAGCTGCTCCGAAACGACACCGCCTGGCCAGCCCCTAGCTACGACGCTGAAGCTAACGTGCGGGAATTGGAAAAATCTTGTTTATTCGCAGTAATATTGCATTTATATTAATACTATGTGGCAATATAGGATAACAGTTATCTGGCATTAATTAATGGCAAATAACTTTTATCAAGATTTTATGGTATTTCCTCAAACTATCACGGAATTTTCATTTAATGATTATAGTTCTCGAAGTCACATTTATCCACGGAAGTGACTAGATATATGCGTCTTTCTCAATGCCAGTATATCAGTAATGGGTGCGAGCATAGGTGTGTAGAGTTGTAAAGTAGTTAGTAGTTAGTAGTGTAGGAAATTAAATGATAGGTAGATGCGAAATAGTATACTGTGACAAACTAAATCACGCCACTGCGCAATAGCATTAAATTGATTACTGGCAAATTATTTTTTTTAGAAATCACTCTGACTATACTGTGGCGAATGCACTCTGACTGTACTGTGGCAACTGCACTCTGACTGTGCTGTGGCGACTGCACTCTGACTGTGCTGTGGTAACTGTACTTGACTGTGCTCTGGCAACTGTGCTGTATTGTTTCAATTAAGTGCAGTCTTTAGTGCAGCCCCAGTCCAGATATTGAGTACAGTTAGAGTGTAGCTCTAGCTTATTTAGAGTACAGATTTTTTTGCATGAGTGGTCTGGATTCTGCTCTACAACTGCCTTGCAGTATTGATTGTCTGCAACTTGTCTGAATTCTAATCTGTCACTGTACTGTAATATTTAATAGTTTCCAACTGGTCTGGATTCTGGTCTTTCAGAATGGAATACACAGTTCTATGAGCCTTCTGCATTTCTGGGTGTTATTTTGAATTTTCAAAATTTGTCAAAAAACATCCATGGGGTGAAACACTCGCATTAGAAGGTATGCATACTCAGACAGCCACGATGTATTTAACTCCTAATTTTCAATGTAATGGGTTGCACAGTTCATAAAGAGATGGCGCTGACCACTGTTGATGTCTCAGATCAATGAGTCCTGTCTCAGATGAATTGTGGATTGTTTCAGCACCAACTGCAACCTCTAGTTGATTGTTTAACATCACGCAATTAGTTAGGAAACTACATTGTTACTACAATGTACAATTTATGTCATCATAGCACTCATAATGGACGATTGACAAGTATATGTCTTTGGCTCTTGAAGTACACCAGTCATTCAATATGAATTCAGGTAACCATGGTTGAGTGCCTTCCAGAGTGCTGCTGGCGAAAGTGGCTATTCCACACAGTGGTTCTCTAATACAGCTCATATGGGGACTACCGTAAAGTATCCATCTGCCAGGTGGAAAATATGAGTGGTGCATCTCCATCGTAAGTGATGGCCTTTTTTTATCATAAAATTCATTTCATCGAAATATCGACAATTTGTGCAGTTCAGATGGAACTGGTGTTGATGAATTTCCTGCCACGACGTCCAACCATGGTTTGCATTTTCTCTTGCAATGTCTCAGACTCGATGACATAAGAGATCGAGCGACACGAAAAAGGCTCGAAAGGCTGGCCCCAGTTCAGAAAATGTTCACAGATTTTAAATCTGCTTGTTTAGAGATTATATGATTAATAAACTGGCCAAGTAACAGCTTGAAAATTTATTCATTCGTCGATTCCAAGAACTTCTATATTTCTAACATGAAAATATACCCCGGTAAACAACCAGATGGCCCTAGTATTCTAGTATACCTTTTGATATTGTATGCCGCTTATTATCACCAATCTCGGGGACTGGGTGCAACATAATTGTGGATAACTGGTACTCATCCATTACTTTGGCAGATTGTTTACTCAAAAATTATAACCTCACCATAGTAGGTAAAGTGTTCCGAGTTATATGCGCCTAGAAAAGATTAGACCATTCTACTTTCCACCATGATGCTGCAGTGGATGTTACAGTGGAGACGAAGACTGAGATCATAAGATTCTATAATATCACAAAGGGAGGAGTGGACACAGTAGATAAGTTGAAAGAGACCTACACGTTTTCGAGGATTTCCAGGTGTTGGCCTCTTCAAATTTTTTTCACTTTGATGGACATCATTGGAATCAATTCTCATGTGATACATATATACTTACAACCCAATGAAAAAATGGAAAGACGTACTTATTTGAAGAAGTTAAGGTTTTCTTTATTTTATGAATTCCTGGTAGAGAGACGTTCCATATATACCCTGCCTATTAATGTCAACTTTGCAGGTTTGACTGTGCCATATCCGAAGAGAACTCATCGTAAAGTAACAGGGAGAATTGGATTCTGTCCTTCAGTCATAAATCGCAAGACACAAGACAAGCTCAGTGCAAGAGATGTGAAACCTATATATGCAAGGAACATTCATATGTGATGTGTACTGCATGTGCAATTGTTGAAAATGAAGGAGTTTATTTTTTACGTGCATTTTTCTTCACAACAAACTTCTGATTGTACTAAAAAATGTGCTCATGTTGTTACTAATAATAGTAAATGTAATATAAAATTTAAAACGGCTTATTTTTAAAGATATAACTATTTAGACAAAAATCGCTGCCACCAACTTCGTGCCCGCATTATGGGGAATCGACCACAGTGGGACAAGGGGAGACGCAACTCACGCCAGGTTAATACATATATTGTGACAACTAAGCTCAGACTGCTCAGTCCAAACCGTATTGGCCCTCATGTGTTCAGAGCAGTTCCAGACCAAACTGGTCAATAGCACTGTTTCAATTTCTTCCCAGTTACAGATTTCTAGATCCACCCAAGTTCCAGACCTGTTACAGACCATGTATTTTTACCTGGGCCTGCATACTTCTTGCCTGGAACCGCTCACCCCTTGGGTTGTCATATGTACTGTAGACTTTGTCGTGTAAAGGACTGTTTATGTTGCCACAAGTTTAATTATGTTGTTGTAGTTTTCAATTTCTGTTGACTGCAATAGCTTTAAAGAATATTTGCAAATTACAAGAGAATGGTTTCAAAATAACCTAATTAATTACAAGGTGGACCTTGCTTTGTGAAATTAATCCATTCCAAAAGACCGTTTGAATGGTGGATGTTTTCATAAATTGAACCAGCACGTTACTGGACGTCACCTAGGTGTGTTCTATGTGCGATAGCATATGTATTCAATTATAAACAATAGGTATTTAGCTACAAAATCAGGATAATAGAAAATAGATTATATAAATAAACTAATGCAGTTACAGTAAAACCCCCATACAACGAATTTGTTGGGACCAGAAAAATTACTTCGATGTAGGGGGTTTTCGATGTATGGAGGTGGTGTGCGGGTTGCATCTCCAAAGGGGCATCCAAGTGTTCCGCGTGCTTTGCGATGCAAGTCGAGTAAATATCTCAATCTTGCTTTATTCACCGTTAAAACCTTTCCTAGAGTGATGTTAAACAATTTTTATTATTTACCATCAAATGCCGTGGCTATCACCGTGTTATTTTCAACCTGCGTATTTCTAATTGAAATTATTGTTTTTTTCGTCGATTCTGCTCTACGCCTCATCGCTTTCTTTAGTTACGGTCTGAAAGTAAAGGAGCGCCAAAATTAATGCCTAATGATTACGTATTTTAAAGTGCTCCATAATTTTTCTGAGTATCTAGTCTATATTATTCTTAGAGTGCAATAATTTAAGTCAATATCAATTGGCAGTTTTATGCAGCAATTTTGCTTGAAAGAGCACATATTCCCATTTATACTCCCGAAATGAAACGCACTGTTGGAATCCCATTGAAATACCGGTAAATATCTATGTTCGTGACCAGAATATACTAGATATCGATAAACGACGATGGAATATAGGTGGGGCGAGTTAGTTACCACGAGTAAAAACGTGGCAGTCGGCAATGCATTGAGGTCACAATGGCAATCTCAGATGATAATGCATTGACGATGCCGTTAACGCGTGTAAGAGTCGCACCCCTCTTTTTATGCGTCGAAGTTGAAGAAAAAAATTTGGGGCTTTTTTTTCCTATTGCGAGGTGTTGCGGGACTAACTTCGAATTTTCGGCCATTATCAAAGCCGCTAGCGATATTCTCTTATAATTTACGCGGCATTTTCCATAGGCATGTATGGACCTCGGAGGCAAGTTTTTACTTGTAGCCTAGGCCCTACAATGCTTGCATTGTTTATTGTCCTTTGGAATGTGTGGAGTAATTGATATTCATTAAAACAAAACAAATCCGACCTCGCTACAATTCGTGTTTAGTTGGTAAGTGCGGACAGTCGCACCGAGCTCTAATTTATAAATCCGAATCCCCCCACCATTTTCCTAATGCACAAGTCATAGTCGCTGTAAGTCGCCTTTTAAAACGTGGTTAACTTTTACAAATTATATTTTGCTGTAAACGATGACGAGTGGGAATGCAAACACGTTAAATTCAAAATACCCCAGCGTCAGCCGCGTAAAAAACGAACGATAAGGCGTAGATACGACATCAAAACTTGAAAAAAGTCAAACTTTGAAAGAAATCATAACTGTCTATGGAATTTAAAACAGTTAATATTTCAATATGGTCCAACAAAAATCTTCAATGAATGACAAAATAAAAAAAATCATGATTTAGGTACATACATAAAAACGGCTGACTTACTAGTGAGACGGGCGTCGCAGTACGGTGGCACGCACGCGCATGTCCTGTCACAGCTCGTAGATTTTCCCCGAAAAGACCTTCTGTCCCTATTGGTATGAATAGTGCAACCTTATCCTTCCTCCATCTTCTAATGCACGATTCCGGCACATCATGCCTTAGTCCGGCAGCGCGGTTTCCTACATCCTCAGCGTCTTTGATGACTTAAAGCGCTTTAATTATTTCAACTACCGTGAAAGACCACAACTTTTTGCCCTTGTTCGTTTTGGAACAACACTGACCTATATTGACGCATGCACAAATGTTAATAGTCATATAATTCTCTCAGTTGAGCTTAATGCAGGTGCATACAGTCACTCAAAGTTGTCTGGTGACAGAAAATGAGAAAGTTAGGGGGGTGGAAAATTCCAGTGCTTGCACTTGTCGCACGGCCAATCGCTGTCCCCCAATTGCACCCCACACGCTTGCCTTGTCAAACAACAAGTTTTTAAAGTTATTAGGCAACTGCATCCCCCGTAAACAAGCGAGCCAATGATACCCTCCCCTTGATGACTCACGCTAAGCACCAAGGTCACTATGCTCTCGAGGGACTTGCCTCGGCCACGATACGCGCGGCGCGAGCCGCGGCCACGATACGAGCGGTGGTAGGCAAGCGATAGAGTGGCAACGATGAGTTTTATGTTCCTAATGTTTGACATGGACCACAGTCGAACCCAGCCATGATAGACGTGAGTGGCATAGGTGCCGCTCGCCACCAATCCCAGATATTAAATATTTCTTGTGCCGTTCTTCTCATTCTGTGGTAAAATGTCGGCCGAGAACGTTCTGTCTTCTGACAGTATGTACTACCATTTCAGATTCTGAACTTATCTTAGGACGAATCACTGCTCGTTTCGTGGCCACTACCACCCTGCCGCGTTATTTCTCTGCAGCCCACCGCTCATATCGTGACCGAGGATCGAAGGCTGGCACATAAAAAATTCGTGTCAGAGGCGCACCCTCATTTTCGGCTGCGATTTCTGGGAAAAAAGATATCCTCAAGCAATCGAGCAAATATTAGGGCGATCTCGAGCAAACGCACCACTTGCCGGTTAACAGACCACATCCATCAAGGTTAAGACGGCAATAGCAATATTTGGATAGAGAAGAGAGGTTACTCCAGATTTTCCTTTGGGATGGGGACAGAGTAGATAAAATTGGCTCTCATTGGTTGAACACCAACCAATGAAGTTTTGAATACTTCGCCCTCCTAACGAGGGGAGTGTCCGATAAACGGGTCGCAGATCTCGATGAAAATTCGTATGCATATAGAACTCCGAATGCTTTTCACGAATCACTCCACATATGGGCGTATAAATCCAATAGTTAACAAAAAAGGCGTTTAAACATATATAGATGTTATAAAATCCCTATTTATCAGCCTGCGGCATCAAGGGTGTGGTCCATTGATTAGCGTACGGGGCTGCGGTGCAGAGGGACCATGTTCGATTCCCGTCGGCGACAAATTTTTCATGCTTACTTTCTTTGTTTTTCCTTTCTGGAATTCTGTTAAAATCTAATTTTTACTTTTCTATTAAAAGTTTTTTTTAACGAGTGGAAATATTTTTCTTTTGCGAATAACATAGGACTAATTTTTTTTCCCCGCAAAATTTCTTTGTTTCCCCATTCTTTCACCACGCAAACTTGATTTGTTCCTTCATTTGCAAGACCTCCTGTTGATATCATAATTATACAATAATGAAAATAATCTGCAAGTGGTCACTCGCCATTTAAAACACGAGCCTTTCTCGACGAGCCTTATTACAATGTATTTATTTGTACGTCTTTAGATCGCGAAATGGTGATTCGATTACAGAAATTAGTAGATAAGCCGATCACATTTCCCCCTCCTTTTTTCAAAGCACAACAATACAAGAAAACGGGGATCTTTGATCGTGGGTCTTATAAATAATGATGTAACAATTATTTAGACTATTTTATAATTATAATATCAACAGGAGGTCTTGCAAATGAAGGAACAAATGAAGTTTGCGTGCTGAAAGAATGGGGAAACAAAGAAATTACGTTGACTTCGCGGGAAAGAAAAAAAATAAGCCCATTGGTATTCGCGAAAAAAATATTTCCACTCATTAAAAAAAACTTTGAATAGAAAAGTAAAGATTAAATTTTAACATAAAATTCCACGAAGGAAAAACAAAGAAAATAAGCATGACAAAATTTATCGCCGACGGGAATGAACATGGTTCTTACAGGCAGGTGGACTGTCTTAGGATAACCGTCCACCTGCCTCTCCCAAAATAAAATCGGATACCGAAAGGTAATTTGAAACCATGGAGCTCCTCCCATTCAGGGGTCCCGGGAATGTAACCCAATATGGGAAAGTAATCTGATACGATTTAAAAAGGGAAAATTGAGCTCCATCCTCACCACCTGCACCTTCGCAAAAGAGGTGGGGCGGATGAGTGAGAGTGGAGAATAGCCCCCCTGATCTGATCTTTTCAGAGTATTTTTCTGTATTGGGTTACGTCTTGCCGGCTGGAACTGACTGGTATTCCCCCTCCCCTCTTGGTGCATTACTCATCCACCCAACTATCACCCGGCTCAGCTAACGCGGAGCGGAGCTTTGGCTTCCCTTACACGTTTTTTATTGTGGAAACCATCAGAGTTGCTGGTTCCCACCATAATAAACGTGTAAACGAGCCTTCACCGAGCGAGAGCGTCAAGTTTCCTTCATGCCCTCTGCTCTGTAGGTCTCGGATGTAAACATTTTCGAAGCCCGGAGCGGAAGGGTTAAGACGCGGTACTCTCCGCTGCGGTTCAACTTCCTGCTCATTACGTAAATGTCTATGGAAAAATTACCTGTAAATGAAGAATGCTACATTTTTTTTTCTCAATAATTCGTTCTAGAGGGGCACTTTTCATGTTTTGGGCCCAAGCGCAGACTTCGATGTATGGAGTTTTCGTAGTTAGAGAGGTTCGTTACGGGAGGTTTTTTTGCGTGTATTGTCCATTGGAAGGGTCCGGGACCGGGCCAATGACTTCGAAATAGGGAGTTTTCCTTAAAATTTCGCTGTATGGGTGTTCGTTGTATGGGGGTTTTACTGTATATACATTAGGAAATTAAAACCTGAAAAAGGGTGGATCAGGAAATAGTGTGGGGAACATTTATTTTTTGTTAGTTGCAAGCACAAGAATGCATTTGCAATTAATGTGAGAAATTAAAAAAAAGCACAATTGCAACACTAGTTTCTAATTGTCCTCACTGGGCAGTTCGCCGAGTGAACCCATTGTAATGTAGACCATTTGTAAAGCAGGGGTCTATTGTATATCTTCCCCTTTGTCTCTGATTTCTGGTACCTCATCTACTCTGTCTTTGATTTCATGTATCACTCCCTCTTCTTCATCTGTGGATGTTTCTTCCTCCCAATCAAATGCAGAAGAGGTTTTACTTACTTACGGTGTTGAGTTCTTGAAGAGGAATGTTTCTTCAGAAAATGGATGTCTCTTGAGATGTCTACTTTTTCACTACTAAGACTCAATTGTCTCTAGGGATTCACATCTTGCTCATAGCCAACTAAAATACACATAATAGATCTTTCTTATAATTTTCCCTTTCTCAAAGTTGTTGCATAAGCAATTCATCCAAATATATTCATTGTGGATACATCTTCATTTGTGGTTTTCTTTTTCAACCATAGTTCTGACGGAATGTTTCCAGTTATGGGATTGTGTTGATAGTGTAGCATGCAGTGCTTGTAACATCAGTTAAGAAGGATTTTAATTCTCCTGAGTGAAGAACGTCCTATTAAATACATTTTGCCATTAACATTCTGCCTTACTGCTATTATTTCATTTAGCTGTGGCGTTAGGACTACCCTTGTTCTGTGTTCTATACCTGAGAAACTTCTGCAAGTCCTTGGTAATATATTCTCCCCAATTGTCTGATTACAGTTGATTCACAGTTAATTCCTGAGAATTTTCATTCTTCTGCATCTAAGTCTTGAAGTGTTGGAAAACTTCATTTTTCTTTTTCGTCATTTAATGATTCTGTTACCTTAAGAGTAACCATGATCCATAAATGTCATGAAATTCTTTCCCCTACAAGGGAGACTGGAGAATTTGGTCCAGCAACATCACTATGTATCATACAAGCTTTAATCAGACCTTTTGCATTCCTTCAAATTTTTCATGATGATAGAATTGTGCCAAGGGGAAGTATGCTTTCATTTGTAATAAAGTTTTACAATTTTATTTTAGGAATTCACCCCTGATATGCCCTAGATGCTGGACAGTGGTGTGGTCAACATAAACTTTAAGATCTGAGAATAAGTGTGGATTAACCAAGGTAGGATCCTTAGAAAAATATTTGAACCCTCATAGTTCCACATTTGGAAACTCTCAAGTAGATAGTAATGAAGTGTATTACATTCATATTTATCACCCGTAGAGCTGACTGCATTCCTTATGAAATATGATCACATATTTATATACTCTGAAATCTGAAAATTTTTTGCCAATTTTTCTTCTTGAGTTGTATTAGTTATGAGTAATTTTATAATTGATGGTAATTATGTCTTATATTTTAAGACAGGTAAATTTTATTCAACTCTCCTTCTCTCATCGTCTTTTGAAGTTGCATTTTGAAAAATATTATTCTTTATTTTTGGATAGCATGGCTCAAATTTTATCTAGTAATGACTTCCATGTACTCCTAATTTATCAGTTTTTAGATGCATGCCTAAATCATCTGGATGAAAAGAAGATCCTTTGCACCCACATTTTAGCCTTAAAAATCAAGATATGTGTTATTTTAAAGCATTTAAATCTATCAAATAATCATACTTAATCATTAATTTGAATCTCTTGCTAGGGATATGTCTTCCGGTAAAAGATTCATAGATTGCTTGAAAATCCTCGGGTCATTCTCTTGTGAATAGGTCTAAAACAAATGAAAACACTTATCACTGGCTGGGATAGACCTTTTTGAGATTTTGGGAGTAATATGCTTATAAATTTTTTTAGGCATATTCATTGGAGTATCTTCAAATTTTCTGATTAAGTATGAGGTCGTTCTATGTTGTTGTATTTTTTTACCTTGTGAATTTCATGCCTTTTTCTTCTGCTTTTACCACTGTGAAATCCAAACCTATGCAATTTATTACCATTTTCTCATTTATATTGTCCTCATGTTGGTCCCCCATCCATTTTTTGGCTTGTCTACATTGCCTTCATTGCTTTGATAATCACCATTGGTAAAGCAATGCCTCGTAAGCCCTTGGGGGATTTTCAAGAATTCTCAACTGGATAGCTAATTTACATGTTGCCTTCCCTCTGATGTTATGTGAATTAGCTATTAAGAGCATTGGAAGATTTCCCAAAAAGTGATGAATCGTAGGGAATACTGATACATAATACATACTCAAAGTCTCACTTCTCATGTTTTTGACATCATTTTCGAATCAGTTCAACCTCAACGTTTGTGAGCATTGAAGCCCCTTGGTTTATAAGAAGACAAAGAACCTGAAGATTCAGGTATGCATAATATATTACATAGGTATGTGCTTCAGAATAATCTAATTCCTGGGAAATACTAATTTTAAGTTTTTCATGCTAGAGAACTTGATGAATAGATAATATGTACATCTTTTAAATGCAGAAAGATCACTTTTAAAAAGTGATTTTAAAGCTTAATTTTACTGATAGCATGTTTACTATGAATCTTTAATATGTAATTACATTATTGCAATTCAATTGTTTTACTTTCCAGGTTCAGTTAGGCATTAACTATGTATTCCAATTCTCAGGAATGAGGAGGAAGTGACGTAAAGTGGTGCAACAGAGTAGTTGGCAAGTAACTCAAGTAAAAATCTCTCCCTTGAAACTCAACGGATTCTGGACTGAAACTCCACTGAACGGGTGAAAACTGTCTTGAAATTACCTTGCAAGTGGACTGCACTGCCTTGGCCTCAACAAGAAAAACTGCGGTCAACTGAAACTCCACTGCTACACTCCCTTGCTACTCCATTGAAATACAACTGCTTCTCTCTTGCTGCGTGAGTGCTCCACTGCCACTGAACTGAACCATGGCCACTGAACTGATGGCCAGGTCAGGCCATCCTTTAAACTCCACTGCTTCTCCCTTGTCACGTCATTTTATTGCCTTTGCTACTCAGCTACTGCAGTATTTAGGTATCCCCACTACCCACCTCACTGAACTGCTTCTCCCTTGCTGCATGAGTGCTACACTGCCACTGAACTGGACAGTTGGCCCAGGCCAGGCCACTCTGGGAGTCTGAGCCTCACGGTTGAAAGCGACCCAACCCTTCACCGCAGGCAGTTTATGGTAGCTACTGACCAGTCACACACTAGTTTATAATTTCTAAAAGTTAAACATAAATCGCAAAATTATGTTCGTCTTTGTGTTGAACTAATCACGCTGATGAAAAAGGTTTTTTCATCGCAGTTATGTGATAGATATTAATCATTTTACGCACTTTAGTAAACCAAGTCAGTTTAATGTACATTATATTACTAAAGCACGTAAAATGGTTAATCTCTATCATATAACTGCGATGAAAAAAACATTTTCATCAGCGTGACTAGGGCAACACAAAGACGAACAAAATTCTTCGATTAATGTGTAACTTATAGAAGTTATAAACTATAGTGCGACTGGTCATTTGGTGCCATAAACCACCCACAGTGAAGGGTTCAGTGGCGTTCGACGCCGAGGCTCGGACTCAGAGCTCGAGTGCCTCTCGAAGAAATCCCCTCTTGTTATTTCAGGCCAAGGGTTTTCTTGCTATTGTGCTCAATGATCCATTCAGTAACAAGAATTTTAAGAAGCATCTACTCGGTGTGTTTAGCACGTGGTCCCTCCTTCACCCGAAATTTTGGCAAAATGGGAAGCATGCAAATAAATCGGAGAGATAGTTCAGCCAGTAAACACATCACTGAGAGCTTTGTGTTATTAATTTCCGTTATACATTATGTTATTTCTATGTGTTTATTGGTACATTCAGCAATTTTCTCCTTTCAACATTTCTACAAGTTAGGGGTCGTACATAGACTACGTTACCGTTTACGGTGATGTTTTACCCCCTCCCCCACCCCCCTTTGTTGACAATTGTAGTAGTTTCCCCAAACCCCCCCCCCCCTGCCCCCCCTGATATGTTACGTTGTCTTTACAAATGAAACGTTCAATTCAAAAATATTTTCTCAAGTATGGAGTGAGTTTATTTTTAGAGATAGATTGATAGAAAAGTTTTGTCAACAGGTCGCTTTTTAAGGTGGTTTGAGTGAGATAGCTCCCTAGTCATAATGGAGACCATATTCAAATTTTATTTTTTTATTTCAGCGTCTGTAAGAAGTATGAAATAAATATTGTTATATTAATGGCGCTAAGATATAGTTTTATATGGCAAAATTTTCTGTAATTATACAAATAAAGCTACATAAGTCTAAACTTGACTCATTTTCTCACGCCATATGGCTGAAAACCCTTCAAAACAGCAGGTTTTTTTGCGATTCTGTAAAAATTACTTCGGTGAGTAATATATTAATTTTTATAAATAGTTCAGAAAACATGCAAACTGTTCAGCCTTAGTTTTTTGATGAAATCTAGGTACTAGAAATTCCTATTTTTTTTTAATTCTCCCTCTGGAGCGCATAGCCGTAATCTATCCCATGTAAAACAGCTTGCATTTTCAGGCAAATTTCTTGAAGAGTAGTTCGGCATATTTTGATATCATAGGAAAGATGAGAGTTTTTTTCTTTTAAAATGAGGCCAAATTCATCAAGTTCTGGGTGAAGTTATTTTTCGCTCAAACTACCTTAACCCGCGAGAAGGTTAAAATGTTAGCAATTTGATGGTATAAAGACTTACAACATTTTAGAAGCAATAGTTCAGTTACATTGAGTTATAGTAGAAGCTTGGGGTGTATGAAACACCCTGTGCACCCTTCCTCATGGTAAACTCAGTAGTATTGTCGATGCAATGTTGATGAGTAAGAAACGTAAACAGGCGCATTGTAACAGCCATGTTACTTCGAGTGAACCCCCTCCTTATCCGCCGTAGGTTTTAAGGTGACCCCCTCCCCCCCCTCCCCCCCTCCCCCCTAAGTTGGTATTTTAGTTTATAGAGGTCCCCTTAGTTACGTCTTGATTTAAACATGAACAAACATGAGGGAATTGGAAAAAATCTTGTTTATTCTCACAATCAGTAATATTGCATTAAAAGTCATACTATGTGGCAATATAGGTTTCAATTTATTAATTCCAGATTACTGTTATCGTGATGTAATGGTATTTCCTCAGACTATCACTGAATTGCCATTTCAAAGTTAGTTCTTGAAGTCAAATTATTCCTCGGAAGCGGCCACATATATAAGGCTTTCTTGATGCCTGAGACTCTGTGATGGGTGCAATAAAATGTGTGTAGAGCCGTAGGATAGTAGGACATGCGAAATAGATACAATATATTTAGGTAGGTATACTGTAGGACAATTAAATACATTGAAGCATGCCATTGCGTAGTATTGACATTCATAGTCTTGAAAATGCAAATTATCTTTTTTTATTTTGGGAGGGAGAAGGCAAGGGATTTTCAGGGGAGTGGGCAAGTGAGTATCAGTGCTGTGGGCAAGGGAGTTTCAGTGCTGTGGGCAAGGGAGTTTCAGTGTTGTAGGCAAGGGAGTTTCAGTGGAGAGATGAAGGGAGTGCCAGATCATTAGGCAGCAAGGGTGCACCAACCCATTATATTTACAAGGGCCTGTGGCCTCTGTGCCAGTGCGGTTCAAGGCATTTTATTGCACAGCTTACCCGCTGCCACCCCACTTCCAAACTCCCTTGGTTTTGTTTCAATTTCAAGGCAGTTTCAGCAGAGAAGCAAGGCAGTGTGATTCAAGGGAGTTTCAGCCCTGTTTCAGTTGAGTTTCAAGGGAGAAATTTTTACTTGAGAATATATGATCCTCATTCAACCATTTAGAAAACCAGATCGCAGGAGCAAAAAATAACCTGTGCATATTAGAAAGTTTAGGTTGACTGCCAGTAGGATAAATTGGTTTTGAAACTTTAAATATCAATTTGATGTGGAACATATGGAAGGAAGTTACCAAGAAAGAAGAATTTGGAAGAAAACTTTCATAGGGAAGATATTTTCTCACCAAAAAATCATATCTACCAACCCAAAGTATGGAGAATCGTGGGATTGAAAATGAGAAATAGCTTGTCCTTAGACTTACACAGGAAGAGGATACATACTTAAAAATCTTCGCACTTTGCTTTGAAATTGTTTGTTTGTTATTTAATAATGTTATTACCATGCAATTCCTAATCATGAGATTGGGAAAAAATGGTAGTGAGGTACATAAAGCCGAAAACTGGTTCTTGTACAATGATTGTGAATAACTGATTTGTATTTTTCCTCCACTAGTCAAGAGGACCATTAAATGAAAAGGGATTTCTAATTATCTCATAGCTTTTTGCATGTCTCTTGCAGCAGACTTCAACTACAATAGAGATTGGTCCTACAGTGGAGTGTTAGGGAGAATGTATATTCACCATTAGCAAAGTGGTATGGTATTAAGGCTTCAAAGTTCCTGGATGCATTTAGCTGAAAGGAATTCGAAGTGTGAGTCATTGAGATCATGCTTCTCAGGTTTTAATGACTCTTAGCTTGATTGAAGCACAATAGTGTATAGCAGAACATTTTATGACTATTAGAACATAATATTGATGATAATCCTAAGGTCAAAGTAGGTGAAAGCCACTTAGTTCATAACTACACAATCAGTTTGATATGTTTAATAGTTTCATCAAATTTTTTCCTTGTTAATTTTATGCTCATAAAATGATTGTTTTGGCTTTACGCAGGTATTAAATTACCATTAAGTTATATTCAGATTTATTAAAAGTTAACCGCTGTTTTTCTGTCAAGAATAAATGGCAGCACTTGTGTCAAGTGTGGGGAATTCAGACAGGACTCAGTAGTATTTCATATACTATAAAAAGCTACTAAATTTTTTGAAATATGTCATTGAAATACATACTATGTTCTATTGGCATTAAAAATCACAATTAATGGATTTATTTAACTGGGAAGATATATATCATACTTGATTGACCTTTGAAAATGCACAGAGCATAGTTTTACGAGATACAAGTTCAGGCAAATATCCAGCTGATCATTTGCATTGATCGTACTTGGAGGCAGCTGGGAAATCACGTCTGTATAGAATTTATGTAGAAATTTGAAACAAACAATGTAAATAATGTTACAAAGTTGTTGTAAGGAGAAAATATTTCAGTCATATCCCGATGAGATCAGAGGAGGAGGAGGGGGCAGTAGTGTCTGATCTTAATTGGGATTAACACATTCAGCACGGAGCATGTCTATTGACGTGGTCCCGTCTATGCCGAACAGCGGGACCAGGTCAATTGACGTGGTCCTTTTACTTAAGGCCCTTTAAAAAATGGGTTCCGTTTTTAGCATCTCCATTAAATTCACGGGCCGCATTGAATGTGTTAAGAGAGTGTTTGGTGTGAGAGTAGGTGTGTGACTTTGAACTTCCGGTTAATATTAAATTTTGTGAGAGAGAATACAAGAATGAGTATTTTTATTTTTGGGTTCCTGGAAATATTTTTTTGGCTGAGCCTCTTCCAGTTGTAATTTTTGTTATCAGCCTAAATGTACTGGGTGACTTCTTATTGTTATGACATCCTTTTTCTATCGCACTTAAGCTTCAGCCTCATTTTTCACCAGTCTGGTTTCATACTTGGCTCGAGAAGGGCTTCATTGTCAGGTTCTCGAAGTGATTCCTATGGAGACATAACAGGATGCTCTACCCTAGTAGAAGCATTCTAGTCTCATTTTTAATCGTGTGAATCAAATTTAATTACTTCTTATTTAAAAATATTTGTTTCAGATAGAGATAGCTCCACAAACTCAAATCCTATTTAACTCATAAACCCTTTTTTATAAAATATATATTATTGCATTCTTATTTCTATTGCTTTCATTGTTAACTCTTTAGGATTTTTATTCTGAATGGAATGTATTTTAGTATTTTGAGTATCTATGTTAAAATACATGAATTTGTATGTCAAATACATCCTGTGAAAGTATTTCGTATTTCAAGTACTTTTATTTGTTATACAATTTCTAAAGTATTTTGTCCAGCCCTGTTTACAGATTTTTACGTAATTTTGCCCACTTCTTTCCACATGGTACGTTGCAATGTGGGTTGCATACAGCCTAAGGATATATCAATTAATGCAGGATTTGACATACACATTTATTTTTAATCACCTTGGAATATAATGAACAAAGTTGTAAATCTGCAGGTATATAAAAATTCAGCACTATGTATTAGCCTTGCCCACTCTGTTGTGAGAAAGTAAATCACATTAAATAAATATAAAACAAGGCATGTAATTTTGAAGTTAGATAATTTTCTCACTTAAGTAACCTTTAGATTCATTTATTGATTTGTAAAAGTCCATTCTGCTAACTACGAAATATTTCAACTTCATTGCAAGTATATTTTCTTTTCTTCTTTGATTTCAATTTAATAGCCTTTAGTTTTTTATACATTACCATTTTAGTACTCTAACATGGTTAGCTCTTGTTTAAGATAATGAAGTGTATTTTTAACTCTGTTTTACTACTTGAAATACAAAAGAACACATAATTCATTGCAATAAATTCCTGAATAAAAATTCCTTTGGCTTCTTATTTATTTTCTTCTTTCTTGTATCATGTTTACTTCATTTTTATACAATGTGGACTACATTGTAATGCTATTGTATAAAATATTCTTAGCATATAGAGATAAGAGATAAACCAATTGAAATTTCTCCAGGATTTTACTGCAGTGTCAATATTTCTTTCCTAAAGACTCAAGGCCAATACTAAGAATGATGCATCTACGGTTGCCTTTAGATTTGATCGCTGTAATCACTGCCTTTCAGTGTATATAGTTGCTTCTGTTACTATACATTTAGCATAGTATTGTGGTCATTGGGAGTTCATCGACTTTTTGCATGGCCAAGCTATTTCTTTTTGTCAAAGCAAGTATACTTCGAGAAAAGTTGGCTTAAAACATGCTATGGTGAAGAAAGTTTACGCTAGTGATGAGATGTATAATTTATTCCCCTTGATTTAAAATTGAAGAATCGCTAAGGTTTGGGGTGGATCCCTGAGAATTTTTTAATGCTTTCGTTGATATTCGTGGAGAAAACACCCAACCAGGTGGAGAAGTTGCCACGCCCTGGGCGGTAAACTCCTCATACGGAGGCGTAAACCCTCGGAGAACGTCAAGCTATTAAGTTATATATTCTTCCCCTTCTTTGAAGAATTCGATACATGAATGAGTAAGCGGATTCAGTTCATGATTCTTGATCTTGGCGTGCTGATCAAATTGAAAATTCATTAGTGTACCAGTGTGGAAGAGCTAAATGACGAGTGGGGGTGCTCATTACGCTTATCTCAGTCGGTGCTGTCAAAACTGCGGCCAACGGCATAAACGCTGCACGGTTTTGGCCGATGCTGGTGCCTGAATTATCCTCCGGTATTGGAATGAGAGAATTTGAAGTTAAATTCATGGTGATGCTTTTCACTTTCATCCATGTAGAAGCTGGAGCTGATCTTTTTTCGCAATGTCGGTCGTTTCAGAAAACTACTGAATCGCGAGTCTCTTACTCACTGAGCGGCTTGCAGAATGTCCGATTTGGCCGTTATTTACGCTTAGACTCTCGGTTATATGGAAGAATACGTTGCTTCGCGACTGTATTTGCGTACACTTTTAGACAGTCTGGCGTGCAACGCAGGGCATATGAAGCTGAGGTTACTTGGTGTGTTCGTGATTGGTAACCAGGTGAACAAGTCTGTAAATTTGTTCGGCAATCGACATAGGATAATTGTCTCCCCTGTGGTTTATATCGACATAGAAGAGTCTATAAATGTCACTTTTCTCGATGGTTGAAAGTTCTAGCGATGTCGACCATTAATGAAGCAACTTATTTTACGTACTAAAACTTACCCAGCTTAGTCGTCAACGTCGCCAAAACTTTCGACCGTCGAGAAAGAGGAGGTTTATGGACTCGCCAATGTCGATAAAGGCCACAGGGGAAATAAGGTTTGTCGACGGTTGATCAAAGCTACAGACTTGTGGTGGAAGTAGCTATGAATCGTGTGACCGCGGGCCTTTAGCGAATTGCGCCCTCTTATGTTGAGGACCACTGATTTACGTAAAGAATATTCCACTCTCGGACTGTTTTCACCCATGAAGCTAAGTGAGGAAAGACGAGGCTTAGAGGAAATCGACGAAACATTGGCTACTACTGTAAATTATTTCAGCCTCAGCGATATATGTGTGAATTCCAATATTTCAAAGAAATTTCCACCATCGTGAATCTTGTACTGAAAGGTTTAGGATTTTCCTTGAAAAAATTATTGCACGTAGTCTGGGACTTCTATGTTATTTTGCGCCTTACCGCCGTGCGCTTAACCTATATTTAATTTTAAAATATCGAGCTTTGGTTTTGTAGGAATAAAGATTTAGCAGGTCATATGACTCACCCTCGAATGAAATCACTATCCGAACTGGCTCTGAATTTGGCATTTGTTATGATCAATCGCCACCCGATACAAAAAAAACTTAACAGCTATAAGACAATAATTTATATTAACTCCTGAGAACAGTCTTATCCCACAGTGTTTAGAAATGAAAAAAATACGTATCGGCGTAATTTATTGTTCGAGTGTTCATTCTGACACATTCCACATTTACCTTGTGCCTGTATGTTACTTATACGATTTAATTTGATTTAGTTTGATCTTAGGAGATTGAATGAATAGCTTATCTTTTGATATCGACGGATACGAAATTTGATAATTTATCTTATCTAATGTATCCTTAGGTCAAGAAACTGAATGAATACCGAAGTTTCGAAATGTAAAAAAATATTCCTTCAGAATATTATTGCAGAATGATGGGGTGGGGAAAGCTTTTCGCAATCGTGTTCGATTGCCGATTAAAATTATTCTATTCGTAGGGAAAGGTAAGAACTACATTAGACTAGAAGGAATTGGTGGTGGTATCATGAGAAAACGAAAATGAAGGAGGCTGCGAAATCCGTTTGGACCTTTATGATGTGTGAATGTGAAACCGAATAGATTGCACCTCTCCCCAAAAAGGGTACGATTTAATCAGTTCTATGGGTGCACTGCGTTTGGATCTGCTCCCTCTCTCTGATGGTGCTTCTGTTAGAGAGCTTTGGATGACTTCCATATACTTTTATTTAATCGCCTAACACCGACCTTATGCACGGAAGGAACCCTAACCGCTGGGGTCAAATTGTGCAGATGATGTGAACTAGCTTGAATTGTTTTATATTTTGAGAATGATATGTAAAGATCATCGTTTTAGAGGTAGTTTACTGATTAAGGTAGTCTTAGATGGAGATAAGATCTCCTGCACTAATATGTAAAAACACTGGCACCAACCTCCCTACGTGATTTATATCTTCAGCACGTCATTCGTAATGCCACTCTTCATCCCATCCATGAAGCCTATTTTCTTTCTCCCCATACTCCGCTTGCCCAACATCCTCCCCTCTATCACAGCCTTCAGCATCCCCTTCCTCCGTTTTACCTGCTCCATCCATCTACTCAGCATCCTCGTTACCTTCTCTTTCCCTCAATGACCAAGTTTCTGCTTATTTTTAATTAAGATGTTTGAAGCGAGGTTTGTTTATTTACAGATTTGCGTGAAACCTTTCATACGTGTTCTCATTAGTGATATCTATAGATAAAAAAGGAAAAATTGTAAAATGCCGATTTGTTTTTTGGCAATCCAATGATTTTGTAACACGTAGCATTATTGTGAATGACATATGTTATTACGACATGAATTATTACGAATTATATATATAATTCGTAATAATTCGATTACATATGTACAGATTTTTTTATAAACGCGAAATAAAACATTTCTTATTAGTATAATTGTTGCTAGGTATCAAGGTGTCCCGTGGAGTCCAATATTTAAAAAAAAAAAATCAGTATAATTTCGTCTAAATTTCGAATACAGCGCCGAAAGCTCTAGTCATAACATGCTTTGAGGAAATAATTTTAAAGTATAGTCTTTTTTCATATCCATTGCTGCTTGTATGGTGAATTCCAACGCATAAACAGATGCACTTGAATGAAATGTGATACAATAATTTTTTTCGACCTACTTAAAAAACTATTAAAGTGTGTTCTCAATGACCTACGATTACAGCTCCAGCCACCTTAACATTCTTTCTCATGGTTCCTGTCAGCAGCTCTCTCCTATTAGTTAACGCCTCTTTCGCTGAGTCATTTCTTCTAGCATTCTTACTACTATGACCATTTTCTTTCCAGTTGCTACACAGATTAAACTGTTCTACCTGATCCAGTATATTTCTTCACTTTTGTGGTTAACCACGATTTCGCTTTCATGGAGATTCTCATTACTTTCTTTCTTATGATTGGTCTTAATTCCGTATGTCTCGCTATTCACCATGAAAAATCGCCGGAAAAATATCAAATCTAGGCAGGATTTAACTATCTGGACCACGAAAAAGTATTACATTTTCGTGACTACTTTAGGTACGCGTCTAATTTTCTCATCTAATCTCCCCTTGAAATAATATTCAACGGCATCGACGCAGCTTAAGTTGAGGTTGGCGCCTATGTTTACAACCTTCTGTTAACTAAGTCCAGAAACCGAAGAAAATGTTTCAAACGTTTTTACGTCCGTAGTTTGGTTTTTGTGATGTTTTTGTTTATTTTTACCTCTTATGGACCCGTGATGTACTCAGGAGCGTAATGCTTTCTGTCGAATTCAAAGAATTGTAACAATTAAATGGGAGTCTCCTGCAGAGGAGAGAAAACACGAATATGATAAATGTACTATGACAAAAACCAATCGCCTGGGCTATAATTCATAATTGATCAATGTATACGAGCCTAATATGCTGGACTCAAGTGGGATTTGGAGATCTGAGTTCCTATTCCTGACCAGGTAAATGATTTTTTATAGTGAATTCCACACATTCATTCGTTCTCTTATTTTGTAAATTCCATTCATTTTTTCTTCTCATTATTCCATCTTATCTTTATCGTGTCTACAGATTTTAATCTCTAAAAGGAAACGTGAGATGCCATTAGAGAATGCAGTGATACTCAATTGTTAACTTATATTTTCTTGCGGTCATCTTTTGATAAAGATTTTTCTATAGTTAACGGTTCACTTGAGACCACGCTGATTCTTTCGACGTTCCTTTTCCCTGTTCAATTCGACTCGATAGATATCTCGACGCTGGTGACAAACATACTACTTCTCGACGAAAATTGGACTCATAAGGCGTCCCTTAATTGCGAATCTTGGAGAAGTTTTCCTCACTGGGAAGGGGAGCTCATGATTTATTTATTTCCTCGTTCGCGCCTCGAAATGCATCTTCACGCGAAGCGTGGCTGCTCTGATGGCCTTGGGCGCTCCATGTCAATTTATTAAGCCTTCGTTAAGTAGTGCCAAATGGTTGTGTCGACGGAGAGTCGGGGAGGGAGGTCGGGGAATCTTCGTCAGGGGCCTCCGGAGACGAATCATCTCGTGAGGTGAGACCCGCGACCCCCCTTCGCAGTCCACCAGTCTATTGGCTTCTTCTTCGGTCTTCGCAGTTTCTCCATCCACCCGATTCGTGTACCTGTCCGTAGCTTCGTTCAACGCCCGCTGCGTCAACCTCGCTTCCCTGCGTCCAGGAAAGTCACGCATCCTCGGAGGGTCTTCAGCTCGTATCTTTTTGGCGCATGTCTTCCTAAGCCGTTAATTTATTCGGAACGAAAATGTCGATTTGGACTTGAGTTACGTAGTATCGGGGATACAATTTAGTTTCGTTCCCCTGTCTGTCGTACGTGGCATTTTTTTCTCAAGGTTCTTCCTTTAATTGAAGATCTTGTTCAAGTGAGATAGAGTTTGAACGAGATAATCTGATGCCATGTGTGAAACAGTAAAATGTTTTCCTAACTAATTTGCTAGTTGCTCCTTGATAACTTCATTATCCCAGCAATTTATTCATTCATCTGAATCTTGATCTGTTCAACGTCCACGTCGTCAGCCTTGCTTTCCTTCGTTCCGTAAAGCCGCACATCCTCGGAAGGTCTCCAGCTTGCATCCTGCCGAGTCTGATTTTTATTTGAATCCATCCCCGGAATAGGTTTGGCGACACCTCCAAGCCGATCTTGGTCCCCATATATTTTTTTCAAACTGTGAGAACGTCACTCATCCGACGTCTTGGCCGCGGTTGTACTTCCGGTTGACATTTTTCGGATTCGTTCCTTCGCTTATCTCGGACGAGTATTTTTGATCGTGGAGCATCTTTCGCCATCTTCAGGATTCGGACGGTCGAAAAAATAAAAATACTTGTCGGTGCCCATCGCGTTAGCTGATGTTAGTAAGTAAGCTGAAAAACCTTTGTACAAAATAAAAACACATTTCCTTCTTTCAAAATTTGCTTTTCCGCTTATTTAATGAAAGTTGGATGATAAAATATCGAAGGACGAATAATACTAAATACGAATTTAGCGAAAATATTCTTAAAATGACTTTTCCAATTTCGAGGATTAGTAAAATAAAACTTGCGCCTTTCAAAATTAGTTCCTCCGTAACTCATATGAATTTGGACTGATAAACTATTGAGAAAGTGATAGTGCTTAAAAAAATAACGTCAATTTGAAATTTACCAAATTCGAGGATACATTTTAATTTGTTTCCCTCTCGGTTGTATGTATGACATTTTTCCAACGTTCTCCGTGTACGTCATGACCTTGTGCAAGTAATATAGAGTTTAAACAAGACTATCAGGGACCACATAACCGTCCATCCAGAGTGTTTTCCTGCTTGCCGCCGTCGGATTCGTAACCAATTCGCTAATTGCTCCCGAATGAGTTGATGCCCACCTTCGGTTGGCATTCGCCGTTTATCGCATCGTGTGGGAGGACATTTTCGCGAGAGTGGGAATCGTAGAGTGAGGTCATCTCAGACTCGCCAAAGATGAAAATCGGGGGTCCCGAGAATCCGCCGAACGGCCCTGCGAGCGTGGAGGTGTTCGACTTACGGGTGTCGTCCTCGAACGACCTGAGCAGCGTGCAGGACACCATCATCTCGAGGGAATCGGGCAGCAGGTCCAGAGGCGGCAGCGGATTAGCTTGGTGGAGCCCGCACGATGACACGATACACAAGCACAGTAGTAAGGTGAGTCAGTTTGTTTAAACTATCGGTTAGTCCTTTTTAAAGATTCTTCATCTATTGTGCTCTCACAATCAGTGGAATACATCTCTAGTTGATATTACAGTTTAGGGTTGGCGTCAAAAGTTTGTAGAGAACATTTTTCCTGTTTGTCCCAGAATTCGGATGAATAGCACATTAGAAATTCATCATCTGGCTATAAAAAAATTCGGTTTCTCAATACGTCGTCAATGCGTTTTTTAATGGGTTCAGTTATATTTAATTCCACTTAATACCCTGCAAGTTACCTCGAGAGTGCGTGACGGCGTGTGGATTTTCTCCAAACATGCCCTACATCATATACTACGAAAGCTTTTGGAACTATTTTGTAGTCAACGTGTGGTAATGGATGAAGCAAATACGTGCGTTGAGATGTAAGAAATTCGAAATTAACGCGGGTGTGCGAGGTGAACTGTCAATATTGTTTAGTGTATCAATAAAAAAAATCTCTGTACAGAAATTTGACTGGCTAGACTACCTGCCGAACAGACTTTCTTTCCTGTCTTAATTGCAAGTGTTACAATCTCTAAATTCTCTCGGAAAAGTAACACTTTAAACCTGTTCTTCAGTCTTCCAGTTTTTTCGTTACGTCTTGATGATTTAATTGACCGTAGTGTTTCAAGGTTCGTAAATAATTTTGACGTCGATAGACCAAATGTTTATGGCCGCTCGCATTCTATCCTTAACCGTTAGATGCTTCTGTCAGCCTTTTCCAGTTTGTTCCGACCAAGAATAGGGATTAGTAGCGCGTAAAAAGTCAGTTCTTTATTTGTATTTTGAAGTGTACCCGGTATTACGCCTCCGTAGTAACCCGTTGACCATGCGCCAGCCTGGAAACCCAAAGGTCGTGGGTTCGATTACTACCTTTGGCACTGATGTAGTGATCGTCTTCGTTAGGATTAAGATTTTGGTTAGGCGATACATTATGGCCTTTTATTTTTTGGAGCACTTGGAGCCCAAGTCTACTCCTTTTACGGAGTAATTTAGCTTAAGTTATGTCTCATCGAACTTGGAGATTAATAAGTATATGAATTTAAATATGATTACTTTATAAATGTTATTATCATGTAAAGGTACTCAATGTCCCAATTTTGTGGGATTCTTATCATAATCGAAAGATAACTTGATATTATGTATTGTTAATCACACTTTTGTACCTTCTATATTTTTAAGGGGAAGATCTCTCGTTATACATAATCTGTCTTGGTATCTATGATTAATTTTTTTCTTGTTTATTAATGTTTCCACAGACTTATGTCATTTTGGTGAATTTGTATTTATTGGACATGTTCCCCTTCACAGACAAGTTATGCAATCACCACAAATAATATCAGTGGTTTTTACTTAGTCTAAGGTATTTATTATTATCAATTTAAAAAGTTAAATTTTGTTTTAATTTGTTGGAGATGTGAAAACCTATCACTGGGCTCTTCGAATTGTAATATCTGGATCTATCTGATTGGCACTTCATTTGCTGCTATAGATGATAGTGACGTGGTAGACGTTGAGCTAACGAGACCTTATGGTATTTATAATTCCGCTAATTTCAGTCGTAGTTGGTTATTCCGTTCGTACTAATTCGATTGGGATGAGTTCCGTTAGTAGAATATCACTTAATTTTCCATCAGTATAATATATCTATTATAATGCAGACACGATCTTTGATACTGCTATTTGACCTCTCTCTTTAAAAATAATAAGCTCCACATAAACTGTTGTATTGGCAAAATTTCTTCCTCCTCTCTAATTCCCACACAGCACGGGAACGTTCGGGGAACGTTCGCTGGCCGTCCTTAACCTTTATGTTGCATGTACGTTGCAACAGAACGTTCGGGGAACGTTGCGATTTGAACCTTTGACTCTCGGTATATATCAGCGCCATATATTGCATCTACATCGAAATATTGGCAAAAATGGGAAGCTTGCAAACGAATCGGAAAGACTTTAGTTCAGCCGGTAAAAAATTCACTGAGAGCCGTGCGTAATTAATTTCCGTTATAATTTTTATTATTTCTATGTATTTATTGGTACATACAGCAATTTTCTTCTTTCAAAATTTCCGTAAGTTAGTTATGTCTTGGTTGAAATGTGAACAAACGAGTGGGAATTGGAAAAAAATATTGTTTTTTCTTAGTATTATTGCATTTATATCTATTCATACTATGAGGAAATATAGGTTTCAAGTCAAATATCTGTTATCGTGATGTGATGGTATATCCTCAAACTAACGCGGAATTTCCATTTAAAAATTAGTTCTCGAAGTTACATTAACCCACGGAAGTGGCCAGGTATATAAGACTTTCTTGACGAGGGTATTTCGAATTCGGATGCTGGAATATGCTTGTAGAGCCGTAGGATATAGTAGAAAATGCGAGATACTTAAAATGACGTTAAGTGAATACTAGGTAGGATAATTATTTGTACTATAGCATTCCATCGCGTAATAGTAACATTCATAATATTTAAATTGTAATTATTCATTTTTTATTTTTTTGAGAGGGCAGGGTAGTTGCCCTCAGTGTAGAGGACAAGGGAGTTTCAGAGGAAGGGGGAAGAGAGTTTTAGTGTTGTGGGCAAGGGAGTTTTATTAAAGACGTCAGTTTCAGTTTAGTTTCAAGGCAGGAAATTTTACCTGAGACGCTCGGGCGGAGCGACATTGCGACCAAATGGGATCGTGGACGACGCGAACGTCCGCGCAACGTTCCAGTCGAGCGACATGGGAACCAATTGGGAACGTTCTTGCGGTTAGTTTCCGTAACATTCCTTCGGTTCGAAACGAACGTTCGCGTAACGTTCTGAGAACGTTTGTGTACTGCGTGGGTTTCGTTAATTCTTCCGAGTAGTGTGTTGGGTGAAATGATGAAATACATTTAAGAAAAATCTCTCTCTCTCTCTTAGCATTAAGAACTAAAAGATATAGGATTGGTTTGACAGTTAGATGGTGAAACATACGCTTTGGGAATACCATTAGAAATCCGTCATTGAGATTGTTTAGCTTTCCTCTGGTACTGAGCCAACTACTGCCGTACCAAAAAGATTTCAAAGTGGTGGTGTTGATGGCTACTGCTAATAAAATTATAAAGGGCTATCAAAGTAATTCAAAGAAAAACTTTCTTTTGAGTCCTCATACCACGCGAAAGACATCACGTAGGCATATTCATATTAAAATCAACAATAGATTTATCCTCTTCTATGTTATGAACGAATCCTTCTGAAAAATTGGATTTTCAAGGTAATATTCCGTAAAAAATATTTCTACCATTTTGATTGTGCGTAATTTTGTTCGTAGTGAAATTCAACCCTACACGAAGGTACATACACAATGAGGAACAAAGATTTGCAGCCTCCCTCATATCTCTGGGTATGGAACGGACGTCAACCAGAAAACTACTGACCATATTCATTTTATAAGGCTTTATGGCCTATATGCTTAATTTACTCTGAAAGGGAATTCTTATTTTTTCTACATTATTTTTGAGAAAATCATTTCCCAGTTAGGGAAACATTCGCTATTTAATATTTGGATATATTATCCATAGAGACTTGTAAATGATATTTTTGCCCATTTCCTTCGGGTAAAAGTTATTAGCCATTGTTAACGTTTCCTCTTTACTATGCTGAGCTCCGTGTTTACATTAGAGTAGGACATCAAATGAAACATGGTAGCTTTTTTCCGAAACAATTTCTTGCATTGAAGTGAATTTATTCCGTAAAAATATCACCTTGAATTGAAGAAATTCTCGAAAAAGTAATTAAAAAGGTCTGAGGTATTTTTTTCACTATGAAGCGTTTGGAAAGCGTCACATTATGGTCTCCTTCCCTTTCTAGTTAACTACGCATTTTGTAAGGAGCTTATAATTAGGCGTTGACCACTTGCTAATCAATCATTTGCGAGCTGAGGAAGACAGAAAACCTCGTGCTATTTCCATACCCAGCCAGCACACTATATCATGTTTATGCAAAATGCGTGAAAACTTAATAAGAGGTAGCATGCATAGTAAGGGGTAAAGCATATTAAAGGTATGCATGCATATGTAAACAAAATCTCTCAGTAGCATTTAATATTTACGTTAATTCTGCGTAAAATTTTCGTAGGGGGATCACGTAAACGCGCGTGCGTGACACTTACATAAACAACTCGTATGCTGGCTTTCACTTTGCACATGTAAACAAATTTACGTGTGGTTCTTACTTCGCGCTTACGAGCGAGGACCAATGAGAAGCAAGTTCACAACATAAAAAGTTGAAACTGTCCTTGTGTAATGAAAATATGTCGCTTAAAAAGTACACGTGAGAAATGGAAAATATGTAGTATTATTAATTAAGGAGGCCTTGATCCGTAATTGTAAAATTTTGTGATCCTTTCCCGTAAATTTTTTGCGTGTAGTTTTCAGTGCGTTGTCTGCTATGTTCTGACGTTACATGGCCAATTTCTTTGATATATCTTCAATAAAGCTACTCTCAAAGCCTCACGCAAAGTTTACTAAGGTCATATAGGATGTCACACGCTCTTCTAGCATTTAAAAGAACCACGCCCATCACAAGTATTCTTCCAATATTTTTCCTCACTCCAATATGTTTCGTTACTCATTTTTTCCCATCTACATCTTCGGCGCCAAAGTACACATGTGCCGTATGGCCATAATCGATTGAAGAAGTTTGTTTTGGTGTTTTATTTGAATGATATTTATAGAGGTATCGCAGTGTGATATAGTTTGTGAACAGCAAATCATTTAAAACGTACTATTCTTGGACTTCAAAAGTGAATAGTTGTATAGAACGGTGTGCAACTTTATATTGGAAGATAGTTTCGATCGCACGTCTTGTTATGCATTTTAGCTGTGACGATTTAAAGAAAATTATCCCAGTGGAGCATTTAATTTCAAGTTTAGAAATTGTAGTTTGTAAGCATGATGGCGGATGTAAAATGCTTCCGTGTTGCTTACTTAATGATGAGGACATGTGGCCATGATTTTTACCAGCTGCTTATTTGAAGCTTAAGTAAATAAATCGTAATCAAGTAAACCGTTTACGACGCATTTACGTACATTTCAAGTAAATTTAAGGTAAACTGTTTTCGTGTGCTGGCTGGGTAGTGGCATCGCCAAAGGGCTAAGTTATCCATTAAGGTTTTTTGAAGGGATTCTTACTAATCCTTTTCTGTTTCCAAAATTTAGGCCTTGTCTGTTGCTTTTTTCTAATAGAACCCTTGCCGTTCTGTCTTTCTCGTGAGTGATTGTCGCGAACAATTAATAGAGTCGGAAAAGCTAATGATGAGGTGAGATCTTAATTAAAAGACAGTATAAGATCAGAGACGTTTGAGATATTGTCCTCAAGTTTGGTAATGCAATTTGAGTGGTTATTTTCTTCGCAGCCCTCCTGCATCAATTGATCATAACGTTTTACCACCTATTTTCGCTGGAGGTCATCCACATCATACGGAGTGGTACCAGTTAACTCTTGAACGATTAAAGTATTCAGGTGTATGCCGCGTGTTGTTCGGTGTCATCCCGGCGCACAGTGGTCGGAAATCGGAAAAAGCTGGCCAAAAGTCCAAAATGGCTTTTTTTAAGATATGAAGTTGAAACTTCGCATGGAAACTCAAAAATGATTCATGTATCTGGATTAGAACTTCATTTGGCATAGTTCTTACCCGTTATTGAGATACAGAGGCTCAAACATGACCAAATTTCCATAAAAATGCCCGTCTTCAGTTTTCTCGGAAAATCTTCCGACTAAAGTTGATGGTGAAGTTAAAAGAGGATTTTTATGGAATGAAAAACGATATTATCTGTTAACATGGTACATTTGCTTTACAATTACGTAGTTTTAAAGAATAGCTATGATACAATATTGCTCTGCCGTTACAAAATGGCGGACGCTGTTTTTAGACAAAATTTTACATTTAGTAGGAGATTCAAATGGATTTTTGGAAAAGTCACGCAAAGTTACTTACATCAGAGCATTATTTGAAGACTTCTCAAGGTTTATATGCAGTTAACTTTGAAAAAAGTTTGCGACGCCGGAAATAAATTTGATTTTTCGATCGCGCGTCGGGGCTCGGGTCCGCGCGCCGGGGGCTGGATTTGCCGCGACGCGGAAAGGTTATTGAAGTGGTATGGATTTTAACGCTCAGCATTCACCGTTTTTTAAGCTGTGCTTGTGGGCAACGATCCCCAAAGAGTCTATAATGAAGACACGGGAGGATTTTCAGTCGAGGTAAGTGCACGCGTAATCGAAGTTAAGTTAGTTTTCTTTGGATACGTTCGGGAACCATGCCTTATATTGAAAGCGTTCAAACCTTGAAAAAGTGAGTATTTTCCCTCAGACCCATACAGAAAGACCTCCCAGTAAGACATCAGCTGGTATCCCTTCTCCCCCATCCTTAAACTCTCAGGACTCGTGTGCGAAAATGGTCGTTTTATGACACCGCGGAGTCTTAACGGTCTTACCCGGGTATTTCCAGGGGAACTTCCCCTAATATTTTAATGTACGCATGCTACACTCAGTTCTAGTCTGACTGTGGTGAAGGAAAGTTTGAGTTCTCGTGAGTGTCTAGAATTTGTGATAGTGGTTTCAATTAGTTTGTGAAGAATGTAATCACTTTTCCGTGATTACCTGGTGACCGTCAGCGGTGTTTTTTGTTTATACATCTGACCTTTATTTCAGGTATGCTATGTGTTTTTTTCTTTTGTTAAGTCTCCAATATTTTAATCGTCACGTTCACTTTGTTTTTCTTAACATTTTTTTATGTGTTTTGAAGTATTTTCCTAGATTGCTCATGTCTGTGATACATTTACCGCGTTATTCGTGCGCGTTATTAGGAGTAGTAATCGGCTAACCTCGGGTTCTATCAATGAAAACTCTATTTTTCGAACATTTACGCAGGCTTCTCCGTCATTCAATGAAAAATGCCTCCTCACGAGGTTACACGACTAGACATTCATAAAATAATAATGGAATCGGGGAAGAAATCAGTGACCCAGAAAAAAGAAATTTTGCTGGACTTTTTATCACGAAAGTTAAATTTAAAACAAAACGCTGACGCTCTGAAATCTCTCAGTGATTTCCTACAGAAGCGCATTTTATGGCCATACCTAAAGAGATGGACGGAGAGTTCCCGGAACAATGAAAGATTTATGTCACGATACCAAAAGTGGCTCGCGGAATCTATTACTTTTCCAGAATTTGTAATTCATCACTTGCCCGGTACTTCTCCAAGCGCTGGTTTGTATTTTTACATAGTTTTACAATAGTTTAGCTCAATAATTATCCAAACTTTAGCCTTGTGTGACAAAATTTCATAATTTATTTACCAGGCACTTTCGGGCGGCCAGAAAAAGAATTTCACACTTCAAGTGATAGATCTCGAAGAAGAAAAATTCAAGTCTTAAAAACTTCTTCCACTACTTCTGAGCTTGTTCTTGCAGCATCTATGAGTTTGAGAGAGGAAGGAGATACTGCAGCTGCTAAGCTAGTTACGGAAATAACAACAACGACACCTACTCGGGCAAAGAGAGTTCTTTCCAAGTGGAGGAAGAGTGAAAATATCCAAACTGAGATGACAGTTGAGGAGGCACTGACATTGATAATTTCCTCTGAGTTGACCAAGAGTCAATATATGTCTCTCCGTAGCACAGCTTTTAGCCATGGCCACGAATTATATCCGAGCTATGACAGAATAGTGCAAGCAAAAATGGCAGCTTACCCTGAAGGAGTAACAACAACTGAGACCATGTGCGAAGTCAACCTTCAAGCTCTTTTGAATCACACTGCATCGCGAATCCTGGCCTTCGTATCCACCACTCAAGTATTCAAAGATGTAGTAAAATGCACGTTAATATGCAAGTACGGCTTTGACGGAAGTTCGGGCCACTCTCAATATAAACAAATGTGGCAACAAGTGGATGCATCGGACGAGTTCTTATTCATGAGCTCCCTAGTACCTCTTCGTCTTAATAATGCCGCTACAGGTAAAGACTCAATTTTTTCTAGTTTTCTCTTGGCTAGTTAGATTCATCTCGAACCTATTGATAAATAATTTAACTTGTCTCACTGGCACTATTCATATTTAGGCTCTTTTTATTTTAGGTGACATTATCTGGGAAAATCCTCGGCCGTCATCTACACGGTTTTGTCGTCCCATCCGCTTTCAGTGGACAAAAGAAACTAAAGACATTAAAAAGGCAGAAAGAAATTATATTCAGAAGCAGATTGATGACCTAAAGGATTTCCACTCGGGAATTTACTCTATCAACTTCAGTTTACTATTGACAATGGTCAACGGAAAGGTAATGCTTATGTTGATTTATAATCGAATAGGAATAAACTTTTATGCCAACATGAAAACAAAACAAATTTTTAGGTATGCAACGCATTGACCGAGAGCGGAAGTATGAGGTGCTACATCTGCGGAGCAAAAGCGTCGGAGATGAATAACTTAAGGGATATGAAAGGTCGTGCAGCTGATGTAGATAAATATTCTTTTGGTTTGTCTACGCTGCACTGCCACATAAGGTTTTTTGAATGTATATTACATATATCGTATCGGCTGGAGTTCAAACGGTGGCAGGTGAGAAATCATTAAAATTTAAATTTAAAAAATTATTATTTTGAAAAAGATAGTAAATAATTATTCAAAAACATCTTTACAGGCACATGGAAGTATTAAATTACTACTTACTAAGAAAAAGGCATTGGTGCAGAAGTTATTAAGAGAAAATATGGGCTTATTTGTTGATGTGCCCCGACCTGGATCGGGTAATACCAATGATGGAAATACGGCTCAGCGTTTTTTCGATTCTCCAAAATTGGCTTAAAAAAAAGTTAAAACTTCTCTCTTTGTATTGCATTTATTTATTTCATTTAAATGTAATTGAGTTGCACTATTAACATCTTACGTGATCAATTTTTGTACTTTTTTGCCTTTTGTTAATACATTCTTTTTTTGACCTTATGCTTTGCTGGAGTGTTTCATCGTTATCGCTAAAATTGGTTCCAATATTCAATTGTTGCTACAGCCGTTACTAAGATATACTTAAAGGGGTTAACTTCCTTGATTCAATTCTCAGAATTACATAAATTTGGCAATACAATACTTTAAATCTCCTCCATTTCCAAAAATGTAAGCATGTGTATGTGTACCTTTGGTGGACAATAATTTCCCAGAAAATGCCCGGTAAAGACCGTTAAAGGCTCCGCGGTGTCATAAAACGACCATTTTCGCACTAAAATCCTGAGGGTTTAAGGATTGGGGAGAAGGGATACCAGCTGATGTCTTACTGGGAGGTTTTTCTGTATGGGTCTGAGGGAAAATACTCACTTTTTCAAGGTTTGAACGCTTTCAATATAAGGCATGGTTCCCGAACGTATCCAAAGAAAACTAACTTAACTTCGATTACGCGTGCACTTACCTCGACTGAAAATCCTCCCGTGTCTTCATTATAGACTCTTTGGGGATCGTTGCCCACAAGCACAGCTTAAAAAACGGTGAATGCTGAGCGTTAAAATCCATACCACTTCAATAACCTTTCCGCGTCGCGGCAAATCCAGCCCCCGGCGCGCGGACCCGAGCCCCGACGCGCGATCGAAAAATCAAATTTATTTCCGGCGTCGCAAACTTTTTTCAAAGTTAACTGCATATAAACCTTGAGAAGTCTTCAAATAATGCTCTGATGTAAGTAACTTTGCGTGAATTTTCCAAAAATCCATTTGAATCTCCTACTAAATGTAAAATTTTGTCTAAAAACAGCGTCCGCCATTTTGTAACGGCAGAGCAATATTGTATCATAGCTATTCTTTAAAACTACGTAATTGTAAAGCAAATGTACCATGTTAACAGATAATATCGTTTTTCATTCCATAAAAATCCTCTTTTAACATCACCATCAACTTTAGTCGGAAGATTTTCCGAGAAAACTGAAGACGGGCATTTTTATGGAAATTTGGTCATGTTTGAGCCTCTGTATCTCAATAACGGGTAAGAACTATGCCAAATGAAGTTCTAATCCAGATACATGAATCATTTTTGAGTTTCCATGCGAAGTTTCAACTTCATATCTTAAAAAAAGCCATTTTGGACTTTTGGCCAGCTTTTTCCGATTTCCGACTACTGTGCGGCGTTTCGTGACCCTTTTTGGTCACTTCTTCAAAGGAAAAACTTGCTGGTCACTTCTTCATTTTTCCCCTAGAAGAAGTGACTAACTAGGGTCACGGTGTCCGCCTGACCTTCCGTGGCCTCGCGGCTCTTACGCGACGGACCTTACGTGGCTCACACCTAAATATTTTTATCGCTCATCACGAGCCGCGAAAGCTTTAATGAAGAGTGAACTCTTTTATTCTTATCATGGAAACACTGCCAGCTTACACACATCGTTGCTCCTCCTATCCTCATCTAACTCTGTCAAAGATAATGCCCCACCCGCAGTAATCGTCTTAAAAATAACAATTGTGATGATTTTGGCATTGTACCAAGTGTGTATATTGTGTGGTGGTTCAAACTTATTTTTGTAGTTTACGCATCGAGTCTTTGGCTCAATAAAACGCGATTAAGTTGTGACCGCATTAGACGTGTGTTTTTGTGAGCACTCTCCACTGCTCAGGGCTCGGTGTAGCGCGTTGGCTAGTGTCCCCATTTCCTATGAGGGCCAGAGTTGGAATCCCGACGGTGGCGGAAATTCTACATGGCCTGGTGGCTTGGCGTCTCACTTGAGTGTTTTGAGGAAAGGACCGCTAGGACAATACCTCGTCACATGATGGGACAGTGGCCCCTTTTTGAGAAAATGAAACTTTAATGTGATTGACCTACTATGGAGGAAAGTCTGATATTTGACGCTGAAGAAAATCTCTTGCCTGGACCAGGAAATCGAATTCAGATCCCCCGATTTTGTGACGGATGCTTGAACGAGGTAAGCTGCCCGGAGGTGCTCTATTCCATTTTGAATTTCGTTTAGGGGGTACTGGTACTTTGTGGAATCGTTTGGTCGGTGCCTCGTCACAATATTTGTTACCTTAGACAAAATTCACATTGGAAGACGCCTGGGGTAGCTTTACTGGTGATAATTACAGTTCACTGGGTGTGAATGGCTTTTTCACTGAGAATTCCAAACTGTCATCTCTTTGCCAGGCTTGCTTCTGCCAAGTTTTTCTCTCCCTTGTACCATACCTTCCAATACATTTCCTCCCAAAGCCATCGATGTATACCGATCTATAGCCTCGTGTCCTCTCAGCCTATAGCTCCGGTATGTGCGGGACGGAGTTGAAGTACTTACGTGTTAGCGTGCCTCCCTACCTACGAGAATGATCTAACCAAGAAGATAATGTCTTGTTTACGGTTTTCGACTTAATTTGGAATGTGACTGGTGTTGCGTAGCTACAGTTAGAGCCTTCCGGGGTTGTATGTCAATATCCACCCTTCCTTTGGGAAAATCAAAATGCCATACAGTAAGAATTGCCTTACTTTACCCTATGATAATACGATCAAACTTATTCAGTCACATCTTGAAAGGTAAGTTCGAGAAAAGATAATTCTATTTCTTTGATTTACTAATTAAAATGCTAAGTCGAAAATTTATTTTTCTAGCAATTTCGTACTAAAATATCGTGATACTGTCACAATCTAGTTAATGTAGCGTCCTATAGATAATGTACGAGGCGTGGTTTTTTTTAGGTAAGTGCCGTTTTGAAATAAGACAAACACAAGTAAACTTTTCTTAACATTTTTATTTTTACATGAAAGCCTGTACCTTAATCTACTTTTATACGTAATTTCCACTAATATGAAGGCACTTATCGTATCGTAGAACCAGCTTTTGAATCCCATCCTCATAGAAGTCTGCCGATTGATTTGGCAACCACTGCTACACGGTTGTTTTGACCTCATCATCGTCGTCATGGTGCTGACCACCCAGATGCATCTTCGAATGCAAAAACAGGTGGTAGTCAGTGGGTGCTAGATCGGGACCGTACGGAGGGCGATCAAGTTTTTCCCAGCCAAATGATCCGATGTTACTTTGAGTTTGATTAGCCGTGTGTGGACGAGCATTGTCATGGAGCAATCGACATTTTCGGTACCCAGCGTTAGCACAAGTTTCGATAGTTTAATCGTTTTTGCGGCCATCTCTAAAAGCTCTAATCCATTTCCGTACCATTCCATCGGTCATAATGTTTTCTCCATAAACTTCACTGATCTGACCATGAATTTCAGCCGCTTTCACGCCTTTATCCCTAAGAAAACGAATCACAGCGCATAGTTCACAGTCGGCGGGATTCTTAATCGGAGGAGGCATTTGAAATTCTCACAAACAAACGTAAACACGGTCAAATAATTTCCGTAATAGCATCTGTGGCTTCCCAACAGATGTAGGTACACGGCGCACATGCGCCATATGCCGACCGCAGCACTTCAGCGGCCGGTAAAACTTCAAAACGGTAATAATTCTTAAGAAACACGTCTCGTTTAAAGATTTCTCAATAGTTATTTGTGGTTTATAACAATTGTTAACTCTCGGGATACTTGATAGTTTTACTCTAATTACTGTTAAAATAAAAAATAGTTTTTAATACCAAAAATGAAGCCCCGAAAACAGTGCCGCCCGGAGCGGACCGCCCCCTCCTCCCAGGTGTCTGTGTTAATCAAAGGGATGACTAATATAAATGTTCTCGTCTTATTAATAATGAATTTTTCGAATAGGTTGAAGCTAATCGAGGAAAGTAAACAAATATGAACTGGAATATTATAAAATAGTTTTCCTTCTATGATATGTAAATTCTTCTGAGTTGATTCTCCGACAGTTGAGTTAATTCTCTCGGTGTGGCTGATCGTGAGATGCCCTCCTTTTCATTACAGTTGTTTGTGTAAACTAAGTAAGATTACAAAATCGTATCAGAACCGAGTAACTGATCGGTGTATATAGATAAGAAGAACAACAGTTGGCATTTAATACCTGTAATAGTGTTTTATTCAACTAGTAATTTACCCTTTGCAGGGTGTATTGATCTTGTATTGATAATGCAATGTTTTCAATAATTCATGTTGTTCTGTATGTCTGACATTAATCGTTCCTGGAAGCGAATATTTGCGGTGTAACTTTGTAGAACGTGTACGCGTCAGTTAATGAATTGCTACCCACAAGTTCCCGAAATACATCAATAGATAAAATTACGCCAGATGTGGTCCTTATTCGCCACCATCGCCGTCGAAGTACTCCCGTTTGGGAACGTATGTACCGCTCCCTGCGATTCTTCCAATTATTGAATGCCATCTGGAAGTCCTTTTTCGTGTACGTGTTTATCGTCACCTGCGATTCCGCTTCAATCTCCTCAACTGTCTCAAATCTTCGGCCTTTTGATTTGACTTTCATCTTCATGAACGAAAAGAAGTAGCACGGGGCTACATCGCTCGGGTAGGGTCAGGGACGGCTCCAGACCAGAGGTTCGGGGGGGCACCAGCTGCTCTTGAGGTATGAAATACCCCCCAGGAAAAGGGAGGATCGCGGGTCTCGTCCCGGAAATTTGTAACAAACTATGTGCAAAATGGTTTTTTTTGGGGGTGGGGGGGTAATTGGGGCCGCCCCTTGGGGCCGCCAATGGGCAGGGTGGATGAGAAACTGTAGTGACGTCAATTTTCACTAAGTCCCTGCAGACTTTCTTTTCGTCACTCAGCAGCCGCAACACGAACTTAGCAGCATTCCGGTTTATGTTGAGTTCGTCAGACAAAATCCTCTGGCATGCGCCACACGATGGTCCTACAATGTTACAGACGTCGTGGATGGTCTTCCTGCGATCTACCATGACCGCAGTCCGGACAGCAACGACATTTTCAGGCTTATTGCTGGTTGATGGCCGTCCTGAACGTTCATCATCTTCAACCAATGTTCGACCATGTTAAAAACTTTAAAACCACTCGTAGGTTTTGGTTAGGCCTTAAGCATCGTTTCCAAATGCTTGCCTCGACATTTGATGTGTTTCTGCAACGTGTTCACCTACTTTGAAGTACAACTTCTCGCAGACGCGGTGCTTTCTTTCATCCTCCATCGCGAAATCCTACTGGAAGCAGGCAAGCAGCACCAACCAATGAAAAAGTCAAGGAAAAAGTTCTCACAAATAATAAACAAGTTCACCAAGAATGAAGCCACTTGGCTCACTGGTAAACAAAGGATATATAAAGTGGCAACTAGCGGCGTTTTGTCGTATTAGAAATATTTCTTACGTGACGGGAATTTTTTAGTGAAAATTTCGGGAATTTTTGGGTAGCACTTCGTACTTCGTGTATTTATATTCCACACTTTTTATTCCCGAATATGGCTTCCAAAAGTAATTGTCATTATCAAGGTGACATAAGAGAACAACAATAATTTCCCTAAATCATGGCCAGGAATGGAGAAGTGTGTATGTATTCATTAAGTGACAGTAATTTCCCAACGATTTAATATTTAATAATAACTTCTTTTTAACCGAAGAATAATGGAAAAAGTAAATTTTTTATCGTATTTCGCTGACCCATGACTCTACATTGCTGTTGTTTCGTTAAACCTGTCGGCACCTTTTCGACGTAAACAATCCCGAAAATTATCCATTCATAGCTGCATGGTTTAGCTTGGTGCTCAGAATAGTTTACACCATTCGTCAATTGATTGATTTTTCTACTAGTTCGCAAACATTATCCCGCAATGATTTCAGAGTACCCGTAGCTTTCTTTCTTTTCCCAAGCGTACTAAATTCCCGACAAAACTCCTGACAATGTGAGTTTTTCATCAGTTGGATAAGGCATTTTAGAGGGGCAAAAGGCAAAGAGGGTGAGAAAAGGTGGAAGTGTGTCAATGCGGTACAACTTGTCGCTATTGAATTTGTGGTAATAGGAAAGGAAAAGGTATGTTAGGTGACATAAAAAGAAGAAAGTTTGCCGAGCCAATGGAACACGCTGCAGTTTTAATTTCCCTGGAAGATGAAGAAAAAGACAGGTATTTTGGACGGAATGAAAAACAATAGAAAGTATGCCAAGCTGAAGAGTGAAATATTTAGTTTAGATACTACTTAATCAAAACTGAAACAATGCATTTTGGTAAAGCAAATGTTCCATAAAAAATTCACGCTAACATTAAATAATTCCATAAATAAAGGCTTTTCAAGTGTTAGGTTTGCGGTAGTGTTTTGTAATTATTTATTATAGGTCATTTATTCAATAAGAAACTACTTGACGAGTTAGATCTATCTTATAAAATGCCAGCCTATCCGTCGTGAGACATTCCACCGTAAAAAATCGTTAATTGTGAGCAGATGCACATATTTGTGCGAAAACGATAGGGGAAATGGATCTGAACGCGGCGGTAAACGTTTTGGACTCTGTAAAGAAATGGGTGAATTGAAACCCCGCGAAAGGAAAATTAAGTGACGCCGAAAGAACACTTTCAGGAAATGCGCTACGCATAACATTTGACGTGTGTGGATTTATAGTTTAGCATTTTATAGTGTTTGTGATAAATAAATTGATTTGAATAAATGTTAAAATTAAAATAGCATTAAACCTAATATAATTCGCAAATTATATTGAAAATTACTGGCTTACAGTTGCAGTAAGCATGTATCAAGTACGAAATATATTTGTTGGTAACCAATTTAAAAAAAAACAGCAGAGCAGAAAGTTGCTAGCAGAAAAAAAGAACGACTTCAGTGGAGCCGATCGTTGGGTCGTTGGCCGATGAAAAGAACACAAAGCGTTTCAAAAACCAATTCATGGGTGTGTGTTGGAGGCCTAGGTGGGGAATGAACAAGTATGCACATTTTAGCTGGCAACCTAGAGATATTGTTACTCACAAATGATGGAGTTACTTTCTTTCACGCCCGTGATGCTCTTTCGCGACGGTGCTGTAGAAGCAGCAGAGTAAGAGAGAAATGATTCAGTGACCGTGACTCGTCCGCAAAGTGACTGACTGAGACACATGTGCGGCATTATCAGAGTAGGGGAGCTCTTCATAACCGGAATTCAAAGGAAGTGCACCGCAAACCCGATGCCCGCGCACGCGCAGTCGTTTGAGGCAGATTTCGTAGTCTTTTATCGCGAAACCCAGTTTCTCATGTGCGTGCGTCAGGCATGCCGATGGAAGTATTCTTTTTTCTGTCGTTGTGGACGCTGCCGTAGTAAATGTTCACAACTGAAATAAATGCGTTCGCAATCGAAGACTGCCGTTGGTGGGTGGACTTGTCAGTGGGAGGCGCCAATAAAATGCCATCGCTATCACTTTGGCCGTCCGAGAATAGCCTCGTAGTGTGTGAAAATGTTTAGTCAGTAGTTTGGAATTATCTCGAGAGCGTACCTGTCCCATGAAGGCTTCCACGCCGGATCAAACAAAGCCAGCCAGCTTGATTGATGCCGATGTAAGACGACAATGTGTTTTCGGTTCCGTAGAAGACCTGGCGGTCGCCTCAGCGACAAGGAATATCTTCATCACCAGGAGCTGCGTCCGCTTCGTCGCGTGAGCGAAACTGTGGGTAACTCGTGTTTAAGATGGCTATTACTTACGTTTCTCTGTGTGAGCATGAAGTTTCGTATTTTATTTACTTGTGAGCAATGAGTGATTTTGTTTATTTTTAGGAGGAAAACATCGGAAATGCGACGATCGAGTTACGATACCGTGAGGTAAAGGCAAAATTAATTGAATTCCCTTAGGTAGAGTGGTAAAATGACTTGTTTACTGCAGTTTTGGTGGCAGCAGGGAGTAGCATTACTCGGTTACCATTTGCTATAAGTAATGTTCATATTTTGTATTACATTAATTTATATCCATGGCTTTACGAAGAGCGTTAAATCAGGCGTAATATGCTGACATTTGAACATAAGGGATGGCCAAATAAGTAGAAATATTCCTCTGGTAAACACTTTTATTCCGACCCAAGTTTCAGTGTACTGCCCAAGCTTCATCTAATGAGCATTATGTAGTACATTGTAAATCAGGTCGGAATAAAACTTTTTTTTAGTGGAAAATTACTAATGATGTGGCCATCCATTCGACACCTTTATTTTTTAGCTTTTTGATCCGGAAACGACGAACGTCGATAAAAGTTGCGTTTTAAAGTAATCTTGAAATTATATCTCCTTTTTTTCCCAAATGTTTGTGATAAATGAATCCAGCGAATAATTCTTACTTAAAATAGTGATTTTTGTGGTAAAACGAGAGTGTAGTTGTAAGCGCGTCACTGAGGAGTGGGTGTGAAAGACATTTATCCGTGCCTGATTGTCAAATCTCGATATGAATTTTCTTTTGTACTCGTGTCTCTATTTTTGGAACTAGATATTTCTGTCTTTCATAATTGACGTTCTGTTTACGCTCACCGGTGTGGCACTGATAAGACGATAGCCAACTCTTTTCTCAGTCAATCGATTACTATGGCAATAATCTTCGATATTTTTCAGGGTTGTTTAAATCTCTGATATTAGTCCAAGGCCAACCATGGCAACTTTGCTCTCGAAGATGCTTTAAGTAGCATAAACCTTTACATGCAAATTCCTATGGCTGCACTTTTGACGCGTTACGCACCTTTTTCGTTTATACCGGTTTAAGTAAATTATGTTAGCTATAGAGTTATATGCCGGCTTTAGTGTAATTATCTATAATTAAAACTAAGAAATTAGTCCATAATCCTAATTTTTCCTACCTTATTTTTGTATGGCTGTCCATCTGCCTATCGTACGTAAATTTGATGTCATAAATGCGGTCATAATGTTTTATAGCTCGCCAATTCCATTGTATCCTACCGTTTTCATAGTAATGAACAGGAATTCACTGTCTTATTACGCATACGTCCTATGAGAATAACGACGCTTTTGTAATAGCCATGTAAAACCACCATTACCTTCCTTAAAAAAATTAACTTGTTCTCTTTCTCATGAAGATAACTATATTTTCGTGTTAGCTAATATCGTGCTAACGTGACCGACGGAAGTCTAATATACGAAGTCCGTTGCTGTTATCGCGCCCTATATTATTCAAGAATCTCTACGCTTTGCACAAATAATAAGTTCATAAATACATATCTAAATCCTCAAGTTGTTGTCAAGTCTTGCAAATGCGAAGGTGTAACCATGCGTAATAATTTTATCGTTGAATGAAAACGAACTTTATAGTTTTTCACACTCGTATAATTATTATAAAATCATGGTATCAACGTATTGGTATCATTTTCAAAGACTTCAATAAATAATGATATTATTTTGCCCCTTACAATAACTCTATGTGGTAGTGATGCTGAAAAAATAAAAAGTGCGTGAAATGCTAGAAAATTCATTTTCATTTGACAATTGTCTCATGATCAGCTGATTGTAAGGCGGAAGCATTGATAAAAATAACCAATTTCCTCTCGTAAAGGTATGATAAAGTATTCTTGACGTCAGTCATGCAGAAGTTAAGATAATAGAATTCCATCATATAACTAAGTGCTCGCAAACTATTCATACGATATTCGCTTTGTTCCAAGAGAATATGCTTACAATCATATCTAACTGAGAAGTCATTTTACTTAGCTACGAAAATAAGTGAAACATAACTTTGATTTAATAAATATCGTCAGCTGTTTGTATACCCTGCTGCTAAAGCCTGCGCTGGAGTACCTGATGTGTATTTTTTTAGTGGAGCCAGAGTGCACTACTTTTTCTAGTTCAGTTTTAATTAAACTATCATAATGAAAATTTTCAGATTACTTAGGTTTTGAGGGCAAATTAGAACAAGCTAGTTCATGGAATTCCCATTTTGCTGCCTTCGGCCTTGATTAGTAAATTACTAATTATCCAAATTGTGGTAAACCTAAACTGAAAGGTACGTGGAGATTATGGAATTGTCGCGCCCTATTCACTGTCGTATTTCATTTTAGATTATACCTTCTACTCTTGATCTGGAAAAAATTCGTGAGTCCCTATCTATACATATTAAACAGCATAGGCTCGCTTTACGCGACACTTGTGTTAGATAATGGATGGGATCACAGTTCCATATTTCGCGTTGTCGTTATCGTTATCCAAAACGCAAACCGCTCTAGGAGGGAAACGTTCGCAGCTACTGTCCTAAGAAGGAATTCCATTAATGAAAATTAGTGATTTAAAGCACCAGGTAAAATTTGAATGATTACGATCACGTTTTTGGTCTCAATGAGCACAATTGAAAAATAATGATAACGCGAGCGCACGAGTTTTGGAGAGCCGTCATCCCGCCCCATATTCTACCTAGCGATGGTTACTGAAGACAGAGCCTAGCATAAATGAAGCTGTCCTCGAGGCGCTCCAACGGTCATTGAACCTGTGCAAGCGGGGAGCATCGGCATGTCATGGAAAATGGTATCTGAAGATCGGATAGAATGCCTACAAGTTATTTTGATCGACCGCTTCTTTCTTCACAGTTAGGAGCGAGTACCAATCTAGGACCGTCCGGATTACGAAATGAGTAATCATAGCATGAGTGCTAGTGATCGTGGGTGATTGCCAGCATGCTGTGTATGCATAGTATATTTCGCCAACGCTGCCTAGAATCGCCGAAATTGGGGCAATGTTAGTTTGCATGCTACAAAGACTGCTTCAATCATTCTAGGCTCCATCATCAGTATCAAGCGCTACCTTGGACAGAGGGTATTGTTCCGGATTATGTGACGTGCGATATCGGCTAGCTGCGCTCTAGAATGTCTACCAAAGGATTCTTCGCTTTTTTCGAGAACAAATAACAGACTTCTACTTTTAAAATGAAACATTTTCACGAGAATGGCTTAGGCGCGAAAGTCAATTATTTCCACCCACCTTTCAATTTCGATTGCATCAACTGCAGTTTGGGTCTATGATAATTTACAAATGAAGGCCGGCGGCACCGAAATGGGAATCTAATTGGCTCATTGGTCATGATTTTTGCTCGAGGAACCAAACACATTCTAGATAACTTAGCGGACAAGTGTGTTACGTTAAATGCCGAATACGATGAGGCAACTTCTTGGTACTCCCATTCCATTAGCGATGGTTTCATCATTCTTTTCTTTACTGACTGTTGTATTTCCGGAAGAATGTTAACGCTTCGCTCCAGAAAATCTTTATCACATCGTTTAGACTGGATTGATGTTTGCGGGAGACAAACGATAATCAAAACAAAATTCCCAACTCACTCTTGTGTGGAGAAATCTTGGAAGAAGCAGACTTGAGGAGCAAGATTTGTTTCCCTCCCCCTCGGCTTTCAGATCTTCAGTTCTCAGAGGCTCATCCGGTCTCTCTTCCACCTTCTCGACGTCGTTCGGCGATTGTGCTTACGACTTGGAAAATCTGTCTCCGCTTGTGCGTGATTCCTGAGCGAAAAATCCAGTCGCGATCAGCTCGTCATGTCCGGCGTGCGTCCGGTGCTGGCTTGAGCGTACCGTGTGCCCAGTCTCTTATCTCCGACCACGATTGTGGACTGTTCCCCGAATCTACGGAAAAATCTTCCTGCAATTGCTCTCCCGCCCGTCTTCGCTGCCCTCCCTCCGCACAAGTCTTCCTCCCGCTCCTCGCCGTCCGTTCATTCATTACTCCGAGATTCTTTCTCACCTTTCGGACATCCGCATTCTTTATCTCCCGTTCACCTGGGACATGCCTCGTTTGACGGCACCCGCCCTCCACAGTGTCTCGAGTTATCCTCGTGGTTCCGTGTACCCTCTGCGTCACCGTCGTTAGCTTTCTGGGCCCGGTCCGTATATATTTATCGAGTAGTTTGTGCACTCCCTTTTTTGTTTTCGGATTCGATTTAGTTTTCGGCTCGTAGTCTTCCAGAGTGCCTGTTGTTCGGAGGAGAAAGAGATATGTTCATTCCTATCTATCCAGTGGTATGTTTCCATTAGCCGATTGGCACATCCGGTTCTTTAATGTTCCTGGTACTTTCCTCTGTTTTAATTTATACAAAATTGGTGAAACAGTTGAACTGCTTTCAATATTTTGGAGAAGTTTCTCTCTATCATTTGGTATGCTTCAGTTAGCCAATGGGCATTTCAAATCAGCTTTATGTTATCATTACTTAGTTGTTTTTCTTCATTTTTTTCCTTTGCAAATAAGTGCTGAAACATTGGGACTATTTTCAGTTCCGCGAATAATTGTTCATTCTCCTCTGTCATTGAGTTTGTCTCTTTTATATGCTCAGGGTTCTCTTCATTGCGTTTATTTTTAATTTCTTCAATCGTATAAGAGTGATTCAACATATAGTTGACTCCCTCGTAGTTCATTGTTATCCATCGTTGTCTGAGTTACTGATCTTCTCTAATCAGTCTATAAATTATAAATATTTTTTAGGAAATTAGTCATAGTTATTAAAACTTTCCACTCTCTTATATCCATACCGAATAGTCATTCTGTTCGTTTACATTCTTGTCCATGAAGGACGCCGTGGTGGACTATTTTTTCTAAGTCCCATCTCAATTCCATTCTATCTTGCGCCTTAAAATTTTCTTACACTCTCTGTATCATAGGTGCTCTTCTTTGTTCATTTTTGTTTTAGTTTCGGCCATCAGGTCGTTGCTAGTGTCTTATATAAAACCTTTCTAGCGCGCCAACAATGGCTTCTCAAGTTGGAACGAATGCGTTCGTGCCGTGGATGTTGTAATCTCTACTTGTGTGTTTTTTTCTCTTTTAATTCATATAATCATCAATCTCTCTGATGCTGGGAGATAGTGTGTCGTCTTATATTTAATTGTCTGGATCTCGTCGTTAGTTCAAGTAACAGTGCGAATTCCACAAATGGAGGTCGACGTCAGTGGTAACCCTTCTTTCGTCCTCCGCAACCGACTAGGTCATCCCTCACGTGCAATCAGCAAAAGCGAGGAGTGCATTACGGCTTGTTCCTCGGAGGACTCAAAACCCCGGCCGAGTCTTTCAAATTCACAAAAATCTAGCCGCGTCTACGGGAGCTTGTTGTCCATTCTCAGTGTCGTGAGTCGCAATTCGAAGTCAAAGGTACGTACACGTTTTTGTATCGGTCAATTTTATTAACTGCGCCCTAATTATCGGATCAGGGTGTGGTTTAAAAAAAATACTTACTTTGAGGTTTCGTATTCTTTCTTCTCGAACGTGTAATACGTAAATCTCTCTCTGGATTTATTTTTTTTGTGAATCCTTAACTTCGAATCGAGCGATTTGCTCGCTATCACAAATTCTTGTCTTGGGGCCAGTTCCTATGTCAATGGCATAGACGAATTCGTCGACGATTTGACATCGAAGAATCTATGCGCACAATATTTTCACTTGCTGTTGTCGTAACCGAAGTGCGTTCCTGTATGCACTTCTTAATATTGGGAAATCAACTACGCTATACTTCTTACGGAAGAAATCACATCAACGTCGAATCCATAGAGTGAGGGGAGTATATATGAATTTAAAATTAAATAAAGTTAAATACTTGTACATTACCAGAACTTCCCTCTTGTGGGGAAAACCCATTCGGGACATTTGTGGCCCTGCATCGAAGAGACTGGGATTCAAGCGAATAATCGTAGAATGGGGTAGAATATATATTTTTTATGTTCTGGAAATCACCCATGGAGCAAATGCTACCATAGAATTTAATCATCTCAACACAATGGTTAAATATAATTAATATATATTCGTGAAAAAAATATTGATTCTAAGATGTGGATACAGTGCTATGGACACAAAGATAAGGATTCAGAGAGAGTTATAGATACCCATATTTCTTAAAAGGCTGTAAAGTGGTGGGTACATTGAAAAATCTAACATTACTGTGCGTTGATTAGAGTTGTGTATAATTGATTTTTAAATGTATTTATGAAACAAGTGTATTTTAAGTTTTGGGGTAGAGCATGCAAAATTTTGGAGGCAGTGATAAAGAGGGACCACTGATCAATATTGTTATATTATATACTGATATAAATGTTGGGGTATTTGGGGTATGATATATATACTGATATAGAGTTGGGGTATCGGTAATGTCCCTAATACGTATTTCCTGTGGTCAAAAATATTTAGCCACTCTAGACTAATTAATACCTTGAAACATGAATATCATGAGTGTAAGAATAAAATTGTGACGACTTATGTCGAAAAAGTAAAGGAGATGTGTTATGTCAATCCCATTGTGCTATACATTGAGTACACTTCAAGCATCTGGGTCTGAGGACAGAAAGGTTTTATCCGCGGTCTCAAGAGAACGCAAAAGATGCGTGTTTTGCTAAACTCTGCTACGAGAGCACAGACAGTGTGAGCCAACTATCAGAAGGATTGTCAGTGAGTTAGTATTCGCCAGAGACTCTTAAGTTACACGCTAGGCTAAATTTATTAGAAGAATTCGTGTTGCAGGATTTTTCAGGTCGACCCGGCAGCTATTATTTTACCCCCACGCTCTATCCGTAGAACGGATGAATGCGATGAAATGAAATCCACCGTCGAATAGGTTGAAAGAATTCTTCCCTCCCGCGGACCATTAATGATTACAACAAAAACTTAGCGGAACACTAAACCAACCATACATCTCACTTTTCATCTCTTCCCTCTTCCCATTTCCATCCCTGTACCCTTCCGTTAAGTAGCCGGTAGCCCCTGCATTGCGGCGTCTCGGGGGGTAGTTCGTATTCGAAGGCTTATTGGCTTAATCGTAAATACTACGGTTCCGATAGTGACGGTGTTTACGAATTCGTGTAGACTTCTTATCGTAATTGTTTACATGTAGTTCTCTCATTTAATGCCGCCTTAACACAGGTAGGTTCCGAGAGAGAATTCATTTTGGTTGCGAAAATTCTTCGACAACTGATTCCTAATCTGAGTGCAGAGCAGAGAGTGAGACGCATGCTTTGTGAATTAAAAACCTCTTCGTCATTTATGGGCATGACGACGGGCGAAATCAGCGTGCAGATAGTTAAGAGTGTATGAGATTCCAATCCATGAAAGGCCTAAGACGACTCGTGTGTGTATTGGAGCGCACTGTTTGAATACGTGCCATGAATCAGTACTTATCGTAAGTTTCGAATGCAGTGTCCTTATCCCTTCGACCCGTTTGTTTCGCGCGTCAAAGCAGTTTTATTTCACCCCTCACCACCTGTGTCACTCCTACCCTATCGCCTGAGGTCGCGTTAATTTTGACATCAATTGATTGCATTTTTCTCCAATACATTTGGACGAAATTGACCCTTCAGCCTAAGTTCCATCTATTTTCTAGATAAAGCTTTCGAACGTAGAGACATTTTTTTGTCGAGTCTCGCGCATCTCCTTTTGCAGTCGGGCTCGGACGCCCAGTATGAGGATATTAGCTATAGATTAAAAATGCCCTGTTGAAGGTCCTCTTCCTTCTCTACAGTGAGCGTTAGATCGTCAGCATATGTTTTATTGGGTTCTCGGGTTCAACTATATATCTTTCCTATGAACCATTTTCCATGTTTGAACGTCGTCAATTCAGATATTGCAGAGGTTTGGGGAAATGCAGCAGCCTTGTCATACTCCTTTATTGACTTAAACCGATTTTGTCGTATTTTTATGGGGTCCTATAATGGTTTCCGTATGAAAATATAGACTTTTGCTGGCATTTATGAGATGGGTGGGGGTGACCTTTTTCAGTCATGATTTTCTTCAGTTTTTCTCTCGTTGCACTGTCGAAAGCTTTTTCGGAAATCAATTAATCCTAACTGGATTTATATTATCATTGTTTTTGGATAATTTGTTGTAGATTGCCTTTTGCTCTTTCATAATTAAGTCTTCCATGGTGTTTTTATCTGACGTTCAGAATCTTTGTGTACATTTTGTAAGCCGAATCTAAAATAAACCTCAATAGTTCTTGCAACTATCTTTGTAACATTTCTTCTCATTTCCATTTACGAGTTTAGGGATAACGGAATCATTGAACAAGTAAACGACACTCTTATTATTATTATGTTGAGTTGAAGATAATTCCTCTTTACGCAATCATTATATATAATTCATCCTCAAATGCTGTGGGAATCATATTTACCCTCTCAAAGTAAGGCGCTTAGAAATAAGAAATGAAATGAGAACGGTCAGTAAATCATTAGGCATGGGAGCGCGGAAGATTAATTTGCTGAATTCAATCCTTGAAAAATTCCGTGGATTGAAATATAATTGTTATTTTCATTATTCATTAATTTAATATTTGTCATTTTTTCGACTCTTGAAATTGGACCTTATTTGTGACTGAGAGCCTTCCTACTCCTTATATACTTGTGGTAGAAGAGAATAATATCCACGTTGAATAGGAAAAGTAAGGGAGGAAAGTAGACGAAGTAGGAAGCAAGTTAGATTGATAGAAAGACGAGGGAATAATTTGGTGAATGTTCTGAAAGTAATTTACATACATCTGTTGTGAAGTCCGTGATACTGAATCCAAATTATCGCTTTTCATTCTGAAATATCGTGTAATTTTTGTTTCTTGCTCCGTGCTAACAGACTTGTAATTTGGCGAATAAACCATTTATTGCACAGACTTAGGGTTATTCGCAGAGAAAAATCATTTCTTTGATCTGGATCCTCCAATATCGTCGGATGAGCTAGCAGGTAAACTTCCAAACCATTTTAATTGAAGCGATTTATAAAAGTGGTTTATGCGGACTAGGTGCTATCGCCTCCAGTTGGCCCTGTAACAGAGGAGGCTTTGTGGTGTTTACTAAGTAACGGATTAAGATGGTTTTGTGGTGATAAAAACGGCTGGCCCAAAACACCTGATCGGCGAGTGGGAGATCCAAGTTCGAATCCTAGTCAAGTCGAATGATTTTGACATGATAACTTTCCTCACTTTCTTGCTGCACCTTGCACCCATGCGCGTTGCTTAGTCCTATATAATTTGTGTCTTTTTGCAAAGTATATGGAATAGTCCATTTGTTCATTGCTCTCTCGTTTCATCGTCAAAAATAAACTTAAATGAACCAAATCACCATGGTTGTGAATCAAGTCGAAGATTAATTGCTGGATAAGACGCGGAGCGAGAGAATATTATCCGTCTGGAGATGTAATGACCTAGATTTTAAAAAAGATGCCCCTCTCCGTCCGTGGCCGCAAAGCAACAGAGTGATACTCAGTAGTGACGAAATATGGCGGCAACAGTTGATTTTGAAGAAGTGAACCTTTGAACGATAAGAACATTAACATCATCTTGTTCTTGGCGCCTCGATTAGAATATCGCACAAAAGGAGGATATCGGAAGGACATGTACACTTAAAATATAATATCGGAAGGACATGTACACTTAAAAATCTTGATACAAAATGTCTTCTAAAAGTCTTGATAAGGAGATGAGTAAGTCGACTGGTCAAATAGTCATAATGTGCGCTATCGCTGGGATACAAAAAGGTGCTGTGATTATTATGTGAGTGCGGAGAGGGTTCGCTGTAAAATATTGCGATTCTTGTTCTAACTTTTTTTCGCCTTCAATCTAATAATTAAAGCTTTCCTCTTTAAATACTTGGGGACGGATTACTTTTTTTACCCGGGATTTTCTCCCGCATTGAGAGTGGACTCTTTGTTGGGGATTTTAATGGTCCAAAGCCTCTAGTAATGGTGTTGGCCTGTTCCAAATGAAAAGTTTTAACCATGATGGAAGAGTCAAAGAAATGTTGGAAGTTTTCATTTCATTCTTTTTTGTGCATAGTGTTCGAAGATATCAGACACTCCTTCCTATCTGTTATTGAACATTTCTGTAAATAGGTGGCTGTGTTAGATCATTATAATGGGAATAACTAACAAATTATGTTACTAAAAAAAACGTATTATGTTACTTGGATCTCGCCCTGCTCCACCAATAAATTGATGTATTTATTGATTCCTTCTGGGCGTTTTCTCCTATACATTTTGTCAACAATGAATGGAGACGCTTTTCAAATAGCAATACATTTTAGGAAATTTTGGAGTATTTTGTAAACTTTATCGTGATTTTAAATCGAAAACAATTCTACGATAAAAATAAGAAAGTTCATTCAATATCCTTTCTTAAGACAACTCACTCGAGCTCGTACGCTCATTATTTCAAATTTAATTTTGCAAAAGAAACAAAGCCTGAAAGTGATAAAAATGAACTCTACATGCATTTTCTATGGACGTTGATATAACATGTGGAACCTGCTGAGGATGCCAGTTTGGCATCCCAAAGATCGTGAGTTCGAATATCGTATCGGGCATGGATGTTTATTTCGACTTAGCATCAATGTTAATATTTTGGCGTGCATTATAACATAAATAGGAGAAGTTCCTGGAACCCATGTCTATTCTAATGTAAAGCCACATATGCCGTCGTATCCTGAATTACCTCTATCAGTGGCCCATTCGGAATGTTTCCTAGCCGTGTATCCAAGGGGTTGCGAAAATATGATGTTCTAATTCAGATAACATTTCTTCATGCATTTCCCCAAGGGCATAAAATTTAAAGGAGAAATGGGTACAGAGGACAATTATTAAATATACCCAAGTTATATTTAAACAGACGATTCTTTTAATTTTATAGTTTAAGGTAGGGATGTGAGGTATATAAAATTATACCGATACATCGGAATCCGATATTTTTAAAATATACCGATTTACCGATAGGTATATCGTTAAAAAATTTACCGGTGTACCGGTATATCGGTATTAGTTATATAATATATAATGATGTTACTTTTTAACTGGTATTTGCAATCTACTTGTACTTACTATCTTTCCCTAATCTTATTTAGTTCTCAGAATACTAGAAAGCGAGGTAAAATCGTGTAATCTATTAAGGATATTGAGGAAACGAGCAATGAATAGGTAATTTACATTTTTTATTAAAATATATATCAATTGGAAAATATCTCCGAGGAAACATTTTTCAATGTTTTGTTCGATTCATTGTGGTTTCCAGTCCAAGAAATTCGGAATAAATGCACAACTGGTTTACGCTAAACATGCTTTTATCAGATAAGTACAATTTTTAAAAGATATTTTTTATGCAGAAATACTCTGATGATAATTATTACAAAATTCTATTTTCACTTTCGATGAGACACGTGGTGCCAATGGTGGGAGCTTGAAAGAATAGCCATAGCAACTTTTATGGCTGTAGTCTCTTCAAATATTGCATGGGTTAGGCAATGACATTTCATAAATGTGTTCTATTAATTCATTTGGGAAGAAATTCAAGCTAGGGTATATATATTTTTATTGCAAATGTATTGCGTACGGAATGCCTCGGTTCGTCTTAATGGATGTTGTAAAACGGAGGTCATCAACCTAGATATAATTAGTACCCGCAGGGAAAAACAGTGCGCAACCTTTTTTCCATGACTGTGATTATTTTTTTAATTATTAGATTTAGTAACATTAATTTTGTTCCACCTAATTCGGATTGAATTATGTGAAGAAAATTTACTTCCGGTTCAAAGTCTGATGGCCTATTTTTAAGGCACAGCGCTTTACAGAAGACCCAGTAGCGGCGCCGAATAGGAGAAAAACTTCATTAAGAGAATTCAAAACCAAGGTAAAAGGAGTTCATCATACTATTTTTTAAACTTAGTACTAAAACGGTAAAAATCATGAAAGTTTACTTCCCATTTTCCTTTGCTATAGAAAATTTTCAACAACCCCACTCCCTAAAATCATTTCCTTGACTTAATTACTGAACTTTGGTATGAGCATTTTCATTTTGAGCAATATAGCAGGTACCTGTGTTTAGAAAATAACACCGAATATACCGGTATACCGACTTAAAAAAATATACCGGTATGCATCGATATATTGGCAAAAATATACCGGTATATCGATATATACCGCACATCCCTAGTGTAAGGTGCTTGAAAATAGCGCTCGGCCCTTCACAGGAAAAATTTTGACTGTGTTCCGGAATGTGGTGCAAGGCCATGCCCACGGGCTGTAGCTCGATATTTGAAAATGCATTTTCTTTCTCTACGTTACCGTGACAGGAACTTAGGGAAGTATAAGAGTATATGAGTTTTTCAGTTAGGTCATTTGGTTTGCGTTGCCGACCATCAAGTATTGCATACGAGTGGTTGAAGATATTTTGGGTTTTAAAGAAAACTCAGCAAAAATGGAGCTGATTTCGCACTCAATGAAAAGAATTTTGTCAGAGAACTACTTCTAATTTGAACGGACTGAAATTTTAAAGTTAGTGGGTTTAACTGTATTCGAGCATGGGAATTTTATTGCCATAAAATATGTTTAAGAGGTGTAAACGGAGCCAAGTGTAATCAGCACTCAGACAGCCCTATATTTACCGTTCCAATAATTTATTACAATTTGACCATAAAGATTTTCGGAGAGAAATTTAAAATTATTCCCTAGTATTTTTTAATGTATGGGTTAAAAAGCTAAAATATCATGGAGCTTTAGTAAAATTAAGGGTAACAATAAATGGATATATTGAGCAGCCAAAATTTAATATAATTTTTCAGTAAAAATCGCTCGAAAACAATGAGCACAAAGAAAGAAAAGTTGAAGGTATCGTAATGCTTATTATTGATACATATTGCGTATGTGTTTGTTGTTGAAAATATTAAGATATCTTGGAGCATTTGAGAAAATTTTAATATGAAATTGAAAGTATTCTTTCAGAAAAAGAAAATGTATGCGTATTATTTTTTGTTATTGATAGCGCAAGTGTAGGATATTTATCCATCTCATTTTTTTATTCATTTGCTGTTCTGAAGCTTTAGAAAAAAGGGTAAAAGAACATGATCCACTTGTTATGAATTAGACGCTTGGGTCATAACTTCGCTCGGCCTCTCAACCGAAACGCTGGATGATTTTTTTCTGGGGGATTTGTCGTCCCGACTTTAATCTTGAATGGAACTGATTCATCACGCGAGCGAGGGATAACCTGAACTTGACCTGTGGTTTGACTTTCCTCTGGCATGTGTAAATAAAATTTCTCCGTCGTATTTGATCAGTACACTCGCGTAGATATTTCACGTCCTCAGACGGAATGATATCATCTCGTAGGTGGTGAATCATTCCCCCAAAATCTCGTCCCCTTTGCGTCCCCCATCTTCTGTTTTCCCATAATCGTTCACGTGCTCACGCACCCCGATTCCCCATTGGGTGTGTTATCCCTGCCCCCGTCTCAGGGATTCGCTTCGCCTTTATCTCCTTCCCTGCATCCCTCTGATATTCTGGTGACCCATCTGGTGACAGACGAGCCACGCTGCTATTTTTAATAAAGTTTTCGAGTCTCCGCGAGGACGATCTCCTTTCGTCGAATGCGTCGAGACGATCGCCACCAGCATTCCGGAATGTATTGGATGAAGCTTCCCCGCGCGTTCTCGAATGTCGCGTCGCCGGTGCTTTTTGACAGTTTTGACTCGTCCCACCCCGATTCCCTCCTCCGTCCATCCCTCTTTAAATCCGTGCCGTCTGCAGGCATGGGTGTTCCGGAACACTTGGTGTGGATTACCAAATCCGTGAGGGAGTTGCAGTCTTCGCATTTGTCCGTCTGTGCGCGCGAAGAGACAAGGGTTCTCCCGTTTCTGTGCTCGCCCGATTCGTGTGATATTGTGCCCAATAATATTCCCGAAAGAGATTATTTGGGGGGAATCAGTTTTAATGTGGTGAAACGTTGGTAGATCAAGATTAGCTTGGTTATTTTGTGGGTGGCTCCTTTTATTGTAACCTAAAGAAAAAGATATTGATATAAGTATTAGTTGACGAAACTGGAAGTGCATGTGCCCGGGTTTCTCCCGAGTGAATATTTTTGCAAGTGACTATTTTTAGTGGATATTTTTATGTATGGACTATTTGCAGTGCGTAAATTGTGTCGTCGTTTGAATGTGTCCTGTCAGAATTGGCCGTTGGTTTATCAAGTCGATATTGCTGTGTTTATCGGGTGACGAAATTGGAAGTGCTAGTGACCCAAACATCGAGTATATTTTATTAGGGTGTTACGGTTTCCGGTTTTAATTTTTATTTAGAGAAACTAGTGTAATTTGTTTTGCGTTTAAATGTATCTTGTCAAAATTGGTTGTGTTTGCAAGTCTGTTAGCTGAGTCTGGTAGTGAGTAACTTGTGTCATCAATGTTTTTCTCGATATCTGGGCATAAGTGTTTCAAACCATCATAAGATTCTTCCACGTCGTATACGTGTTATTTGGTTGTGTTTGATCCAAATAAGCATGGTAATTCCTTTGACAAGGCTCTTTTATACAAGTAGTTGAGAGAGATATTCCCCCAACTATTAGGCTGACGAAATCAGAAGTGTGTGTGCCCTGAAGACCTGGATTGTCGCGAGTGAATTTCTCGATGAGTGACCATTTTCTAGTCAAGATATTTATTTTTTAGGACTCGTGGGTTCAGCTTGTGTCACCGATAGGTGTCCTGTCAGTATTAGTCCTTGCGTTCACTTGTCGGTTAACTGAGTCAACAAGAGAGGAACTTGTGCCCTAAGTTTTTTTTGGTGTCACGAGTGTCACACAACCCATCCTCGTCGCCGGATGACTCCGTCTGTGAGTAGCGCAGACCGGCAGCCGTGTTGAAAGTCGTGGGATCTCAAACCGTGTCGTTTGGAAGAAGCTCTTTTGCGAAATCGGGCAATAGTGTCATTTGGTTTTGATGGAGGGTGATAAGATGCGATTTCATCTAGTTCCCGGATACCCCGGTGGTGTCGCTCCCGTAATAAGCAGAAGCGAGGGATGCATACGGTCGGGCTCAGCAAGAGACTCGGAGAGCGCACCACTCCTGTCTAGAAGTCGACCCTCTAGCGGTGTCTATGGCAGCCTCCTGTCTATTTACCATTTCATAGGCGGCGGACATAAACATAAGGTATGTGAACCATTAGATCCAATTCCCTAATGGGAACCAAAGCATTATGGCCATCCCCCCACCCTCGCCCCAGTCCCCCCCCCCCCTACTATATGAAGGAGCGAGCTCTTTCTGATAGCACCAATCGGCTAAAGGAAAAGAGACTGCATTTCGTCTCGTGATCGTCTTTAAAAATGTTCGAATCGTCACGTCTTGAAAAAGTGGGGCATCACGCCCAATGGCCTCTGGAGGGACTATAGGTCATTTGTGCGACTTATCAGCCAGCCTTTTCGTCAACCTTGGGTGATGTTTGCCTTCAGATTGGGGATTTTAGAGTTCAGGCGCGGGAGAGGGAGAGATAGCATCTGAGTGACGTAGTGTCCTTAGGTCACGACGTGTTTGGGAAACGGCGTTTTAATGAGGCATGTCGAACGATACATTTAAAAGGGATGACTTCTGGTACTCTTTAGATAACGAGTCTCTTCATACGTCTATTTACTTCGGTACTAACAGCACTTTTATTTACTTGGGAGGCTCATCCGTGAAGTTTTTACTGCCGAGTGTATTTATTCCCATTTCCCATTCCCATTTATTCCCAGTGTTCTGGGGCAGAATAGTCTAAACAGCTTCTCTTGTATGTTTATTTTTTATCCTTCCTTAAATGTAAATCGTTGTTTTCTTCCTCATTTTTATTGACGGACTATATGGACCATTCGTTCTTTAATAGCCTTCGAGTATGATTAGGCTTATTTTATTCCCTTAGTGCCGGAAAAATATCTTCGCGTTAGAATCGGTCGTATTTATAAAATAAGCGCTTTATTTTGCTGATCGGCAAAAACATAAGCTTACTCGTCATACAGCTTCGTATTTATTTCGTGGTGTGGAACTCTTGTTATGGTAAATAATTAACCTAGGTCATCTGTCAATGTGAAGTATCCCACAACGTTGTCTTTTCTCTACTATTATATCCAATAATATCCCAAAATTGACGCTACGTTAATAATTGCTTGGAAAATTAACAAAATAGTGGGAAACCTTCTTGGTGTCTTTTCTTGTTTGAGCCACTTGCATTTTCTCAAATATTTTTATCTCCATGGTGGACCTACTTGAATAATAAATTATTTGGCAGTTCTCTGAATGGGGAATGTTGCTGAAAATTAAAATTAGTATCCTCACATCCAGTAGTTAGTTTCAATGGTAGTTTAAACCGCGATGGTAAAGTTAAATCCTAATGGTTTCGTCCGGGTACGAGTAATTCCTTGGTAGGAGGGAATTATCTGTGGTTCCTCTGAATGCATCGGTATCTAGCTAATCGTGCAAGACACATGAATCAAAAGCCCTACGATGCGAAAAGATACCTTGAACGACTCTCGCCGCTCTCAGGTACTCGGAAAATATATGATAACCATAGTATCAGTGATTTGAGTTAGTGTGTTTGAGCTGCCAAGGTCGCGCCGTATAACATGAAGACATAATCCTGGAGTAAAAAAACATCCATTCCCGAGGCTAGATTCGAACCCGCAACCTTTCACTTGCTAAGCTGGCGAGGTACTGACGTGGCTGCGGCCATTGGCCTGAGGTCGCTTATTAAGGGTCCTATTGCACAAGTCACTCCGAGATTAATATGGACCTTCGGAAAATATTATTTGGCGTTAACATTTTCCGTACCTTTCTTCTTCTACTATAGCTCGAAGTCTTCATAATCCTTTTCCAGTTCGGTATCTAGGATCTCCTCGCGGTTATTTTTTGTTGGGGAAAAAAAGTTGTCTTCCAAAATCCAGTGCGTCACCTTCATCTACTAATGGACCGGATTTAAACCTCGTTTAGTTTTTTTTCAGGGATGCAAATATGTTATACCTTTCTTATTTTATATTATGTAGTGATAATTGTTGTATAATAGTGATAATGTTATATAATATTATGAGCAGTGTGCTTCCGGGTCATCGTCTTTCCTTTCGATATTGGGATTAATCCCTGGCCTTGTGGGTGGATCTGTCTCTGGACAAAAGATATCTATGTATTACGATACTATTACTGAACGATATTTATCTTTTCCATAAACTTTGTCAAGATTTTCCTAGTAGTGACGTGTTTGACGTTACGTGACTCTCGATTTGGCTCTACTTACTCTCAATGAAGGAAGGATACGAAAAATATTAGTAATTTTTCATTGCTGGTTTATTGCTCATAAGGAATCGGTGGAAGGTGCTTGTTTGAGGGTATCATCTTTCGGGTATTTCTGCATTGAGTGATATTGACAACGTTATCGCCCGACAGTCGGGGATTCGTCGTCTGGTAAAATGCAATCCTGGAGGAATCTTGTTCGTGCGGTGGCTAAGACTACAGGATTCCCATCCCGATGTTCCCGCGTTCGAATTCCAGCAGTGACGGAGGTTTTTCAGTGCATATTCCGATCCCTACTGGAGTGCTATTAAAAGAGTATTTCAAGTACATTTCTCCGTCCGTCGGATGGGGCGAACTGTTATACCCTTGGCACCTTTCGTGAAGTGTAGGCTAATGCCGACGCTGGTTTTCTCTCCACCTTTCCCTTATTCCGTCGTAATCCTTCCCTTGCCTTCCTATTCACCTACCTTCATTGGAGCAATTGACCTCAGTTGTCGGAAAACCCAACCTCCCCCTCCCAAACTACCATCAGGCTTATTTCCCTGAAAAAGTCTCAAGGACCGGTGACGAAACCGTTGTCCAGAAGAGCGGTCGATAACCTCTTTTGATTCACGTATTCCTTAATCTCCCAGTTCCCAAAATTGACTTTCTGGTATTAGAAATATGTTCGTTGTTTGTATCCTTACTTACTACTTCAGCCATTATTGAACTTTTTTTCGCGTACCTCTAATCCGCCAAACACGTATTCCTCTGGATACGCGTACTACAGAAACGTTGATTACACATGGTGCATAATGTCAACATACTCTAAAAACTTGATAATAACCTTCAATGTTGGGATGTCGGGGTAATGGAAAAAAATCTTCGGCTTAATGAATTTCTCTGGCCTGTTTTTATTACTTTTCTCGGTGGGTCGTTCTTCAAATGAAATTAAACACATTTTTAGTCCTTCATGTCGTTTTAGTTGACTCGCGACCGCTCGAATTAGCAACATAAGGAAATCCCTCATTTTTAAGCGTGGTCAATTCGCCGACCACCACGATGCCCTGGTGTTCTTTATTACAATGGCAATTTTTTGTGATATTACAGGAACGTTTGCTATCTTGTTTATTTTTGCACTCTATGTGCCATTATTTTCCTTCAAGGTTAGTGTTTGTAAGGCATAGTCAGGTTTCAAAGAAGCTGCAGTCATGTTATTTTTTTTCTTTTTTTAAAGGAATTTATGAATAATGTGGCACAACTATGTTATGTCATAATGAACAGTAAAAAATTCTCTTTTAAACAAAATCTTAGACATGTTTTCTTTTAATTTTTATTCGCTGTATTACGAAATGATCTACTAAGTGGCGACGTCTACAATATCTTCTCAAGGCAAAAATTACCAGGAATAGTATTCATGATGGGCTTTCGGTTAGTGCGCTGCATAGAAAATGGCGTCTTGGCGCCATTTGTTAAAATAGGCTCATGTCGACGCTGGGTATCTCTCTGCTCTTACTCTATTGCACATGCAATATCATTTCCTCACCAATCCAACCGCGTATCCGTAACAACGCAAATGAGCCCAAATTGCCGGTCGCCTCCCCAGAAATAAGAACGAGTGAAAGACTTAAAAGAGTACAATTTCATTATTTTATTCTGATGGCACGACGCGTTCTTCACACCTTGGCATAGTCACGTGCAAGGCGAAATAGGCTTCGACCAGGAATACGGAAGGATTAATCATGTTTTCTCAGGGAAAAGTTTTGTAGACCCAGGGTCGTAATCAACCTCAGGAAATATGTTACCTGTGGCAATGTCCATTGTATTTCTTGCGCCATTTGACTCTTTTTCGACGTCTCGCGCTGGTAAAACCTATTGTAAGGAATTGAATTTATTATTGTCCATCGTAAAACATTCCTTTGATCTGTACAGTGCCTACGTAGACTTGGCAAATCTCCCGGTTTCTCCTGGGCACTCAAGGTGTTGGATGATAATTTTTAAAATCTCTTGCCTCGTGAATTGAATTGTTCTCATCACGCATTTACTCAACAGGGAAATTGTATCCCGTATTGGTTTTTGAACACGGGGCAGGTACTCCTAGACTATCTTCTGAACTTGAAGTGAAATTTTAGCTACTTTCTAAAATTTTGTTGAAGAAATCGTGTCACCTCATCCAAATTGTGTTTCAGCACCAACTCATTCATTTGTGATCAAATCGCAATCGTAAATATTGTTAATTAATCGATTGATCAATTAATATGCTCTTCTGTAATGAGAAACACTCGCCTCACGGTAGTTTTAGTCATTCTTTGTATTTAATACCCCGGGAATTTCCTACTCTTGAAACGGAAAACTCCTGTATTCAACTCCTCAAAGGGTGGCAACCCTTGCTGTACTCGTAATTCAACGATTCGACCCGCTTGGAAGAACGGAGCGCTCGCAAACGGTCTTTTCATTCGGGAGATACTCCCTTCTCTCCCCAACTCCACACGTGATCCCGTCGTGGGCTCACTAGCGAGGCCAAACGCCGCCGACGTTCTCAATTCTATCGCGAGCGCTCCATCAAAATCGCTCGGATGCTGTGCACCTGCCTCTACCTCGCGAGGCAAGGCTGTTACACGCCCGTCGTCGGCTCCAATGGCCGGGCGGAGGCTAATCTGCGGTCACGAGGGAGAGAGGTGTTCCCCGAAGAAGTTGGACTATTCGGCATGGCTCCCGTTTATGTGGGGGCGCTGGTGGTGGGTGGGTCACGTCGGAAGGGGGTGTGAACAATTGACGTGCCCCTTCAGCGAATGTTATGCGTCGCCACCACCAGCGATATTTTCTTTGACGCAGGTCGTCGACTTTTCCACTGCATAGACATGCTACCCCGCGAGTCGCCGCAGAGATGTATGGTAGGGGGTGTTAGGACGCCAGTCATGGAAGGGGAGGGAATAGAGAAAAGAATGGGGGATAGGGAATAGGTAAAATTTTAGTAAATGATGTGTCTTAGTGTGTGGTCGCACTGTGTTTGTTATAATCACAATTCGTGCTTGGAAGGAAGTAATTTTTAAAAAGTTTAATCAGCTAGGCAGCTCTCTTCTTTTGTCGCTTCAATCAGTTCGAGATATAGCGCGTGGTCAAAATAATATCCTCCGTTTTAAACTGAAACTCGCCTGATCTGAAATTTCCAAGTAATCTAATCCTAGCGTGTAGCCTCCGAGTCTCTAACTGCTCCCAGCCTAGTCCTTCCATCAGCTGTTTAACACTTTCTGTTCTCTTTGTAACAATGGTTAAAGAAGAAATGGCTTTCCTCTGCATTTCATTTGTATAGTGTATGAAGTTATGGAATTATTTTTTTGTTTGATTTGCGAAGGAGTAACGCCGTTAGGTGGAAATATAATGGAGTTGAGAAAGTAAACAAATCAATCTTTGGACTGATGTCTGCTGATAGTGATAATTGCAATTAACGAGGGGTAATGGAGTATGCTCATGTAGACATTTGTTGCCTGATGCATTGCACTCCTCCAAGCGTCATTGCACGTGGTGACAGCGTGACGTTGAACAACCTTTCCTGTTCTCCCACTTCCTACGACAAGTAGATGGATGAACTCAGGCTACTAATTCACAAGTTGCAAAGCATTCAGTGCAAAATCTTCGTGACGGTGTCACTAATCCTAGTCTCTTAATGTAAAGCGAAGAGGAGAAACTGTGCAATTTATTCTATTTTGAAAGTCCTGAACGTTCCTTAATAGGGCGATAGTATAGTGCGATTCCTCACAAATTAAGCCAAATATCCATACTTTCGAGTATCTTCAAATCTTATGATTTCCGGGATAGAGGAGCATTATAAGAGATGTATAGTCACCTTGAAAAATATTTGTATTTAATATTTATAAATAGTAATAAAAAGTCGCTAGCGTCAAAGTGAAATTTGAATTCCAATAATTGAAAAGACGCGTCACAATCTCACGCTATAACATTATATCACCTTAAAACTGTCGACCTAATCATCGGACTTCGAAAGTCTTCGTTATCTAGTTGGTACATGATGTATTTTTAACCAGTTTTTTGCCACATATCTTAGTTTCTTATATAACTTGGTCGATTCTGACAAGAGGCATCGGAAGACTTGCCGGCGTACAAATTCAGCGGAACTCGCCATCAGAGTACTTGATGTAACTGAGGGTGAAGTTGCGATAGATGAACGGACAGAGTAACCGAAGGTCTCCCGCGGTGGCCTCTGGAGGAACCTCCGGGTCACTTCGATCTAACGCTCTCGCCTGATTTCTCCCAGCTGATGTCGCGATCTACGCACGCGAGTGCTACCAAGTTATGTTATATGTAGGCCTCCTCCGGAGACGTCGACAGTGTCACCAGCGCCCACCTCTACGCCAAGCGCCGGGTGCCAGTTTGCGTGCCGTTGCAAATAATTTAGCATCTGATCAATTTCGATAATGCGTAATCTTTTTAGTCGGGCTATCGTCGTTCCTTCGCCTTCCCTCTTATCGCAGTTGGCCGCCTCTCGGACAGCTTCTCGGTACGCGATAAACCGTACTCCGAGCTGTGTTCCTTTTATACCGGGTCCCGCCAAACGTCGATCGCATGTCCTTCTCATGGTAGTAGATCCCGGTTCGCGAACCCCTTGTCCTCGAGGCACCCCGTCCGATACCGCCAGGATTCTTACCGCACGCTGATCCCTGAGGACGTCGTGCGGAACTTCATTGTCAAAGGATTTGTCATCTCCGGAAAACGCCTTAAGTAAGTGAGGCTCTCTACTCATGCCGCTGGAAGAAGTGTTGTCATCCTTCTGATGGCTGTATGGTAACAAGGCATGTTTTACACATTTTTGATATTAGCTTACGTAAATAGAATATTAACGTTCCGTACTACTCTGTAATGAAACATGAATTTGCAAAGGCTTAAGGGTAAGAACGCGAATATCAAAGGAAGACTGTCGCAAAACATTTAGTCGCATAATTCGTTTCATTTATTTGAGTAAAACTGAAATTTAAAGTATTTTTTCTTAGTTAAAAAAATTGTGATTAATGGAGACGCAAAACTGTCCTAATTCGTGTTGTTATAAAATTACTGAGACTTTTGCGAGTAAAGTTGATTAGTTCGATGGAGATTTCGCCGCTATCGGCTACTCATGCCGGAAAAAATAATAAAGTGTTCGTTGACTTATATGAGGCGCTAGTGCCTATGGTTACTTTTGTAAGATTTGGGAATGTTTTCGATGTAACCAGTATTTTGAAACTGGATACATGAAAGTGCGTGCGAAATTTCTCATTAGCTTTTACTAATTTAGTCGTAAGCCAGCCACTGTAACAATAGCTAAATTATACTGAAAGATGTGATGTCGTCAGTCCTATGAAAAGGGTGCGTGAATAAGAATTCTCTTCTGCCATAAGCCAGCATTATACCTGTTTGTTATCTACGTAGTAAAGAAAGAGCAATTTTACCAAAATGCGATACCTCCTCTGCGTTTCTCTGATTCATTGTGCCTTACATTATGTCTCCAGTGTTAAAGCAAAATATTAGGGGATAATCATGGAGTCGTGATTTTTATGGTGTTTTAATGTCATTTATCGTACCGTACCGCAGGAATTGCATTTCACATTTTTGTACATTTCGGGATCTCGAAGTTTTTCTAGTGCAATTACTCAGTCATCGCAAGGTAACGGACTGTTCCTGGTTCGAATAAAATAAGACACAACCACCCTGATCTTGGTCATGATTCATTAAACGAGCTATCGTACGCAGATCTACTAACTGCAGTTCGATAAGTGTGTTCTTCTTTAAAGTGGGACTTCTACTTAATGTTAAAAATGGCACCTTTCATATGATTAACTCTGTAGATGAAAAATGCACATTATGATTGTCATAGAATGTGGTATTTGATCTGAGGTGTAAGGTATTTCTTATTCTTATCTCTATAAGGTTGAAAAACTCTTGTATAATTATTGTTTCATATGTATGATTAGTACGTAACGTAGGCTGTGATCTGGTTAATAATATAGCACCGACTGAAGTTCCCTGTGAAGAGGATCTCGGAGTCTATTGGTTGAAAGAAATTGGTTTTATAGCAATGGGGCTTTGGCTGTTATGATGAATGAATATTAAGGGTAATGCACTTACGCCTTTGGCTTTTCTTAGCTCCATATATTGAGTGGACGTAGTTTTTAAATGCTAGGATTCCTGCATAGAGAAAAACGTACATCGTTGTCTCTATTTCTCAGTGTCGTAACCCGCAATACCTAATTGGAAGATAGGAATCTTTTTGAAAAAATAGTAAATACCTCTAGGTAATAAACCTAATCTAGCAATCCACTCGATCGTTTCAGTAGCTATCGAATTGATTAGAGATATGTCAACGACTCAAGCATGTGATGCGTGATATCGTTTGAGAGGAAGGATTTGCAATGGACAAACGTCATTTCTGTTCATTTGTGTGTGTGTGTTCGCGCGATTCACAGATAGGTAAACGTTTAATTGCCGTACTGTCTTATAACACTTATATCCATTCTGAAAGAAAGGAGTGATTATGTCGGGGATGTATAGGGAGTTCTTTTTCTTAACTATGCGTACCACCGCTATGGGGCCTTAAGTCGTTGACGTACAGTTCATCATTATTCCTCGGCTCGTCGATGCCGCAAAATTCATATCATCGCCAGAGTTATTGCAGGTATCCGTTGTAGTTTCCCGGAGGTCAAATCCTTTTAACGGTTTACCCAGAAAAAAATGGTGCTCACGACGCTTTTTTGTGATCATTATGTTAGTTCATTTCACTGCTTGTTTTATTCCTTTAAATAACAACTGATTTCTCGTATTTGTGTCCACTTTTAAAGTAGAGTCCTACTAAATATTCTACGGAACCCATTCACATGATCTAATTTGCTGAAAGTATAGTATCGTAACTTAACTAAGACACACATCTGAAATTCACATGCCTGTCAATAACGAATTTGTGCTATAAAACCTCTGCCAAAGACTGGAGGGTTATTCTCCTCTTACATATTCCGTATCCCCATCCGTCTCATTAGTGGGATGGTTTTCTGCGTTCAAGATATGTATAGTTAGCATATCATCGGGTTATGGAGTCTATTTATGAATATCTGCCTTAAGCGAAAAAGTTATGTCATAAATGCCGTTGAACCGAAATAATTTTGGATGGCATGCTTGAATGCCGTTAATTTGACTGGATTGTCTTGGTCGGTTGGAATCTTTAGCGTTTCTATTGGGTAATGCGAGTGAGCTTAGTAATCAATTAGCGAGTTCTTTGTTCAATGACAAGTTTTCAATTAAAATACTTCAGCCGTTGAATTTTAAAGTTAAAAAATGTAGTCATTTAATGTGAGACCTTTGATCGTTGTTTTTCTTCGTGCTGCAGTTTACTACGCATAATATAGTACACTTCCTTTTTGCAAGTCGTGACCCCTTATCTGTGAGTCAACTTTGCTGTAAAATCACCTTTAAGACTAGAAGCGTTGACCGTAAAATCGATGTGTGACTTTGCAATAATGCTTCACTAACTTATGTTACGTTGATGGCGGAAGGAGCTTAGGTTCTAATACCAAGTCCTACTGTATGATCTAAACAGACTGAGGAAGGCCTTCCTGGATTGCAGTCACGAGGATTTACATTCAGCTGGCATTATTAAGCAAGTTTTTAAATAATATCATTCTCTTGAAATACAAGTTATGTTAATATCACGGCAATCACTTATAAATGAGTGACGCAGTCATGTGAGTAAAAATGGATATTGTAAATCGAATTATCAAACATATAAAGGAACTTTAATTGGCATTTCCTGCCTGAATGATTATTTTACATATCAAGGCCAAATGATACTTACCTTAGTTGATCGCCGGCGCAATACGAAAGTTTCCCACTACCGTGATTATAAATGAATGTATTGGTTCTCTTTCTTCGTGACTGACGTAGTGAAAGAAATTTTTTATTTAACTCCTCTGATGACTAGTGTGGTGGGGAGAATCAGACACTGATGGGTGTCCTCATAGCTCTGCAACTCCTTGTGAAGATAGTATCATAAATTTGGTCCTTGTTATCATCAAAGAGTATTACTCGCCCGTGACTCGTTTTTGGTGTTTCTTTATTTGGCGGTAAAGAGTGTGAATGTAACGATTACGACGTGAAATAACATCCGGTGAAAGGTATGAATAGAATACATAGCGACTTTGTTAGATAGTATCCTAATGTATACGCAACCCAACTGACACTCAGGGGTCGCGGAGACCTTCCTAGGGGCTATGCGGGCTCTTGGGCGTATTGTTCGTTCATGGGTCCGTGTATTAATTCACATGGTATGGTTCGTGAAAATTTCCTTCATGCGAAATATCCGGCGGGAAAAATGCAGTGTTATCATGCTCTGTGATATCGTAAGTTGAAATAGCCATAAACTATTTATGTTAGGGCATTGCTTAGGCCGGATTACGACTGGCGTGAACGTGAACTGTAACCGTGAGTTCAGTACATCGGTGTTTTACGGTGACTTTTACGATCGCGTTGAAAGGGTCAATCGTTAACGCTAATCGTCAACTTCATAGATTAGCCAGGTCCAACTTAATCGCTCATGGTTGATATCAGCGCGTACGCAGTACGTGCCAGTAATTGAATGACAATTTTCAGCTCTTTTCATTAGCAAGGGGGTATGAAGTATATTCCATTTCCTCACCCAAAATTGTTATTTACCGTCGTATTATTCGCAATCAATCGCTATTAACCGTAGTATCAAAAATTACGGATGGATGCGATGTCAGTCATGTGAACAAACGAATGCAACCGAAGACAGACGTTGCACTTTTCATTATGTTTATTTTCTTTTCATATTTTGATCATGTTGGTAGTATCTTTAAACTCTTGTCTGGTGAAGTATTGTTTTTTTTAACTCTGTAATTGTTTTTAAATATGCCGTTAATATTGTTCTATTATTCCTGGACGTGATTGAGAATGTAATGCTTCTGAAAATATAATGCGGTGGTTGCATCACTTTTAACTAAATTGTGTGATTAAATTAATTGTGTAATTTTCTTTATGGTGGTTTTTCGCTAGTGTCCGTCATCAGATTGTATAATTAAAATTTTAACGACATGATTTTGGCCTCAAATACGGGTCTTGAAGACTACGATTTAAAACGCTATTCTTCATGTTAAGGTATCAAAACATCCCACGATTTTTCATTGAATATCTTTTTGAATAAAAAGGTAAAAACTCTGTTTTTTTCCACATTAGGTTTTAATTTTTACGACCATGGTTTTGACAGTTAACGTCATCATCAGGACGTACATTTTTATTCAAAATGAATAGCAAATTCCATAAAGCTACGCTGAAAACCACTGAGATTAAATATCTTCCCATTCAATTTCCAAGTTAAAGCCATTTAAGCATATAATTCGTTGTCTCGGGCGTGACTTCTTGGAATCGACTTAACATAATGAAAAGTAAAGAAAACTTTGTAATTCCACATAAATATTTAATGTACGACCTAGGTTTCGACGTATCACGTCATCATCTGGTCTGATGATGGACCTGGTGATGATGACGTGCCATGTCGAAACCTAGGTCGTACATTAAATATTTATGTGGAATAACAAAGTTTTCTTTACTTTTCATTATATCACCATTTAAGCATATTTGGAAGAATAGTTAAGAATATTCTGAATATTTAAGAAAAGGTAATGCTGTATTAATATGATTGTCATTTTACGAATTTGTTTCATGTACGCGTTTATCTTTGTGTATTTTCTGAGAATTAACTTGGATATTTTATCTAACATCATACATTTTGCGTGTAAAATCCTATGATTGACTTCGACAAAATCTGCCCTCTGATTATTTTATTTGAGCAAATGGGGTGATGTTAGCCGTTGTAATTAATGAATGGAAGTAAAATTTTCGGGTCTGTTAAAAACGTTCTGACTCGAGATTGTTGTACTTTATTATTAAAATCCTCGAAAAGCGCTTGAGATCGTTGGTTGGTTAAATGGCAGTTTGTGAGACAATTAAAATTGGTGATTGGGGTCTATCTAAAAGAAGTGTTAAAATGGCAGAAAGTGGTAATTTGGAGATGTGACTTTGCGACGAACCTTTAATCTTGTCTCGAGATTATTAACTTCTCTAGAATCTCACAGAAAAAGAGTATTGGAAGCTTAGGCCGTTTTCATGTCAATATTTAAAGAACCGATTGTGAAAGACATTTGAACCAGCCGGCCTCGATATTCGGTATCTGATGCGTGACGGTCCACCACCAATGAATTGCATTACGTTAACTATTCAATTCACACCAAACTAGGCATTAACCTTGGCATTCAAGTGTCACATAAGTTATTTAATCGGTATTTAATGTTGCCAATTCTTCAATGTGCTTTCCAAGACATGGAAAGAAAGATTCATGCGGTCTTTAATGGTAGCTCCAACGGATTGGTATCGCTAAACGACTGGGTATTGTAAAGAGAGCACTTTTAATGACCTTGCATTGTTTGTTGTAAAGTGCATTTACCATCTCATTTTACTAGGTTGATAGTAGAAAATATCATAGTGAACGTTCTTGGTGTTCTTCATTTTTTATTTGTTTTTTTTTTTAATGTGTAATGTTGGTCCTATAGCTTCGGAATTTGACTTAACTAGCATCAAGTATGGCGAACCGCTCTATAATCTAATATCATATTTCGTGAAGTCGGCAGCCATTTTAAAGGGAATAATCGTTAGGAATTTCTAAGGAACATTTAATGACATTTAAAATGCTGCAGCCATTTGTTTTGTCTTGTTACTCAATTTGATTTATGATATGGCCACCCGAAAGTCCATAATTTGTTGTGGTTTATTTATATTAATTTGTAGGACAAGTCCATCATCCAGGAAAGTCTCAATGACTCAAATCCAGGCTGCCAGTTTTTAGTACCAGTATATTATGGAGATAGCTGCTGATAGCATTTGCTCCTTTGGAATTGGTGAAAAGGTCCAGCAAGAGAGTATTGGAGAGGAAAAGACTTGGGGAAAGTTTTGGAAGCCATGTTGCCAAGTATAGCCTCCTCTTGTACTAATGGGGCTCTTGGTGAGCCACGTTGCATTTCCTTAGCAGTTGACGTAGTACTCTACCCAAAGTTCCGTGTAAATGACGCAAATACAGACCAGTCTGCTGCTTGAAAATCATGTCACCCTCAATTTAACGCAATCGTCTCTTTGTACTCAAGAACACAATGCAATTTGGCCAGGGTCTGCTTATATAAGAAGACTTTCTGCTCATATAATAGTGGGAAAAACTTCTTGAATTATCTGGTAATATTTTGGACAAGTAAAGGTCCATTTCGCTGCCACTCTTACCTTCTCATTCAGCTTCGAATTCATTGTAATCGGAGGTTTTCAGTTTTTTTGTGTGAAACTTTGATTTGAAGTGATAGTGGAACTATCACTGTTATCCACTAGGTATCTTGATCTTCGGCTATCGCATTTTAAGCGTGATATTTCAGTTCGATGACACAATAACTACGGAAACCAGTATTGGTTATGGGTAATTTCAAGCGAAAACGAAAAACGGTGGCACAATAACTCTGTTACTTTTCATACTGGCTGTTAAACTGTATTTACTGTGTGAAAATTGTGTCCGAATATTGAATCGCCTTGACGACGCTCGTTATTATAGTATTTTTGTAGTTTTTTTAAGAATCTTATTACTCCACTCTTTCGAAATTGTTTCTGAGTTGGAATCTTGGGTTCTCCTCTGCCAATTATCACCATTTTGAGCTGCGTGATCACCTGTTACCGGAAAAAAGTCTTGCCTTATTTATAGGGCCATAGAAAAATATTTTTTTTTAATAAAAATACTACGAATTGCCACGATCTATGTAGGTGCGCTTCATAGATAGTAGAATTAGCAGAGTAACAATGCTGCGCTTATGTATAGGTTCAGTTACCTTTGCACGTTCGCGGACATAGGTTTGCAACTACGGATGAAATTTCGAAGATAAAAATTTGTAAATGAAGTTCTTAGGCTTAACTGTTGTCTTTCGTGGTGATTTTAATCGGAGCAGAGATATCGGATTATTAGCAGATTATGTAAGCGCTTTCGGCTTTAGAGTTGTGTCGGCTACTCGAGAGCCTTTTAAGCGAGCCTTGTTGGCACAATCGGGAATTTATCGAAACAACATTCCTTTGGATCTCTTATCACTTCCTCAAATGCTATTCATAGACGCAGGCTCGTCCTGCAGGGTATCTGCTCCGATTTTCTATACTTGGTCAACCGAAACAAGATATGACTAATTCAATTAATGATTTGAAGACTTTTTTTGTTTACATTTAGGCATCGGGGCCATATTTATGGTAGATCGCGTATTTCCTTGACGATTAGCCAATGAGATTCTGTATCGGGTCGTATCCCCGTATAGCGTTTTATCCCGCTGGCTACCGTATCGGGCAGCCAGCGGGATAAAACGCTAAGAAAATATCGTCGAACCTGTCGTCAAAATCAAGGAAGGTAGCCCAGCCAGAAAAGCTGGTCGAGTGGGCTCGCACAGAATCCATTAGAACTCCAAGCTAGCAATCTATTTAGGAAAAACGCTTCGTGTGAACCAGGCTTAAGTGGAAGCAGCTGCTCCTGTGGTAGCAGAAAATCTTAAGTATTATGGCACATGTTCTTGAAAGATTGCTGACGATCCACCCCGCACTGTGTAGGGATGGGCGCTAATAGCAAAACTTAACTACTCGTCGGATCGGTTAATATATTGACCTGAATAATAATACTTCTATAGAAACTTCCGTATGTATAAAGGCCTGTTTTGATGTATCAATATTGGCCATACTGGACTGGCCGTGGCTCTGCTTCAATAGACCTTCTAGAAACACAAGGTACTGCCACACCGTAGTAGAGCTTCTTTGTATTTTTGTATGTACCATAATAAGACAAAAAATAATCATTTGGCGCACTTGCGTCCTAGAATTGTTGCTTTATTTCAAGATAACTTGATTCGAGCATGTTGGCTACTCCTTAGCGTACTTGTGGAAGTTATAAAGTCCAAGTAATGCCTATCTTTAATTACTTCACTTTGAAAAAAACGGAAGATATAAGACTGCAGCGAAAATTTTAAAACTGATTGTGAGAAATAAAGTAGCAATAGATTCAACTATGCCGTGATCATTTGACGTAAAATTCTGCCCATTTGGGTGACCTAATTGGGTAAAAATTGGCCCAGGAAAAAGTTGAGTAATCTGAGTATGGTCTTTACACTTAAATGCAAATTTTACCGTAACTTTGTCTTTATAAAAATTATTTCCTACGAAGCTAAACCCTGATCAGTATGCAATATAATAGGAATTTTCTGTCATCATATGAAGCAAGAATGGCTGTGTGGAATGTGATAATGGATACTTGAAATCACCGAAGATGATCTATACGTGACAAGATGAGAGGAGTTGAAAAGGGAACCTTAATATTACGCCAACGAGGAAAATATTAAAGAAAGTCATGTGATATAGTTCGGTCATGTGAAATTTAGACACGGGAATAACGTGGGAAATTAGGTTTGGGAGATAAAAGTATGTTCTAAATATCGATGGGAAAAACTCAGGTATAATCTGTCACTTTTTTATGAATAGTACGCTATTAGCTCTTTATAAAAATGAGAAGAGGTGGATCTCTGTTCGTAGGAGACTCTTACAGCCTATTCCAAAAAGTCAGAGATGTCATGGTGGATGACGAAAATGCAGCTTAGCTCCTTCATATGCATATACTTAATTTATTTAGGCATTATTTTGGGTGAATTTCGTTTTTGTAAACAGCCTGAAGTCTTTAAGTCCTCGAGTCATCCGCTTAACGGCGTTTCCGGTGACCTTCGATCTTCATGAAACGACATGGCGTTCACTCCGGAAAGCTGCATGTACATCCAAATAAGACCCGCAGAAGTCTATATCACAAGTCTATATTACCGGGCTGCGTTGATCTTGGCTTGGACAGCCCACTGGAATCATTCGGGTTTGAAACACAATCCTTCCGGTCCTTCACTGAACTCGGACAACTCGTCTGCCAAGTAAATTTTCGTAATATTCCTCGCCATATGAGAAATTACGCAGTTTCTTTAAAACTTTTTTGAAGAATAGGGAATTCATCTTCTGCTGTGAGGGGTCTAAGAATCTATCATTTTAGTCCATCTATCGTCTATAAAGTTTCTAGTCTTTTATGCAAACCATTTCACGGCAGCCAGTTTTCAGTGCTTGGAAAAATATGATAAATTATTAGAAAGGGAAGTAGTTCGACATTGTGCATGGGAATCAAAGTCCTCTATCTAATGTAAGCTTTTTCCAATCAGGTGTATGCGTACCCCCGGAGTTACAAGTAGTGGTGTAGGGGTGCGTAAAAAAATATGACTCGTGTCAGAAGGTCGGTAATCATGTTTACGTAGTGGTCTGCAACAAAATTGTATGAATACTTTAACTTGAATGAAATATAATTTTAAGTAAATAAGTAACCAGTGAGTTACCTATGTCCTAAAAGGCTGGGAATCGCTGCCCCAACCCACGAAAAGACAAAAATTCGTGGACTAATATTGCTCAACGATTTATAAAAAAAATTCAATCGGGGAATATCTGTCGTAAGTAACTACACTACGTCAAATTATGCCAATATTACAAGTTGGCTGTAGCCTGGTGAATGATCCGTATGCATCGAAGACGTGATTTCCCTGTTAAATAAGTTAATAACCGATCACTTAATTATTTAAAAGATTATGATAACATTCATGATTCTGTGTCCCCAACAAAGGCAACCTAACATTGAGCTAGTGTTATGTATAAGGTGATATTACACCGTATACTGAACTGAGAGAAATGCACTCATTATATGTCAAATAATCATCCGTGACTGCAAAACTTATAATTCCGCGAGGAAGCTGGGTCATCTTTTTGTTGTTATTAAACTCCCTGATGGTAAAACACTAGTTTAGGAAAATATCTCTGATGTCCCTCTAACCATGGAACTGTCATCCAAGGAAATTGGTCAGCCTTGAGTCTCCTTTATCTTTGAAGATTCAATTCCATTGCTCTTCTGAAGTTTCCATTTGTTGTGATAAGGGAGTCGTTTTATTTTGGTATATCTTGTTTTAGGTGTGTGACCATGAAAAGCGTGCAAACATTAGTTCAATGAGTACGACTCTTGGTGATTTTTGGAACCGAACTTATCCGATGGGAGATATGCCGATCGGTTCGGCTGGAGTTCGATGACCTATCCTAGGACGCCGAAAGGTGCTCAATGCTGCACGTGATGTAGAGAAAACTAAAAACTATGCGTATCTTTGGATACGAGGGGGGGAAATTTTTATGAGAAAAGCAGAACAGGAGCCTGTATTTGTTTTAACATGTATGGAGGACCTCATTAAGTTGTAAATACTGTCTTATTCCATAAATGATAAGCTCCAATTCTCAACCCTTGTTTTTAATCCATTAAATTATTCGCAGCTTGCGAGGTAACTTCGATCTTTTTCTGCTTCATTTAAATACTGTCCCCCCAAAAACCTCACATTATTGTAATGTCTATAATGGATTTGTGATAATAAAATAACTTTCTATCATATCAAAGGTTTTGATGCATATTCCAAGTGTAATAACGTGAATCGAGCTGCTGGTATTCTAGCCTATGTGAAGTCTCAACTCCAATGTAGTAACTGTGATGCTTCAATGGTTTCTGCAGATTGTATTTACTTAATTTTTAAATATGGGGAAGTTGAATTTGACCTGTTTAGTATATACAGAGACCAAAACATTTCAGTACTTACGTTCCTAGAAGAACTAGAACCATTTGTATCTAGTACTGGAAGAAATCTCGTTATTGTTGGCGACATAAACAAAAACATTCTAAATACCAAAAGTGAGACTGATTTTTACAAAAACTTGATGTTCACCCATGGGTTTCGTAGTCTCATCAATCAACCGGCGAGAATAAGTACTCGCTCTTCAACCTGCATTGATCATATCTTTGCCAGATTTTACAAATCGCATAAGCTACATCTCGTTGCTGGTGTATAGCACTTAGGTATTACAGACCATTCAATGACGATTCTTTCCCTAGCTAAAGATCTTCATTATGATCCAAAAGAAGAGATCCAAGGAAACAAAGTTAAAATTAATTACGATACTCTTAAGACTGTAATGAAAAATTTTGATTGGACTCCTGTGTACACTGAATGTAATGCATCCAGATCCTTTTCTAAATTTATGGACTTATTGAAAACGGCATTTAAAAGTCAAGTTATACTGTATCCTTAAGAAAAAGGCCAAAATATTAAAGCCTTGGCTCACTAAGACATTACTCAAAGATATCCATAGAAAACAATACTTGCTGAGGAAATGTAAGCGACATCCTGAGTGCATTAGACTGAAGGAAACATTTTTGAAATTCAGAAATAGTCTTCGTATCAAGTTGAGAAATGCTTCAAATAATTATTATATGCAAACATTTGAAAGATACAATGGAAATTTTAAAGCCCAATGGGAGTTGGTGAGAGAAATCAGAGGGAAAATTCAAAAATTGGAAAATCAATTGTGCTTTACCTAGAGGGAGATGAAATCACGAATCCTTCTGAAATCGCTACCGCATTTAATGATTACTTTATTTCAGTGTTTGATATGGTGGAAGAAAATGCTTTAAACACAGGTCGATTTGACAACCCTTGTCCCACTAACAATATTCAGCAATCGTTTTTCCTTGAACCCGTGTCCGTGAACGAAATCTCCTCGGTAATCAAGACGCCCTCGACCAACATCCCCTGGCATCAGGGGATATATTTTGAAGGAATTGAATGCCTTTTTAGCACCAGTATTAACTCATGTCTACAATATGAGTTTATCAACTGGTGAGTTCCCTTTAGAGTTAAAAGCGATAGTCATCCCAGTGTACAAAAAAGGTGGCAAAGAAAAGCTGGATAATTACAAACCGATTTCATTACTTCCAGTATTTTCAAAAATTCTTGAAAAGCTAGTTAAGAAAAGACTGCTAAAGTTCTTCGATAAAGTGGGTTTCCTTAATCAATGTCAATTCGGTTTTAGAAGTGGAATGAGTGCTGAATATTCGTTTATAAATCATATGCACAGCGTGTATACGGTGCAATTAACCAATACAAGCGCACAGCCAGCTTGTTTATAGACATCAAAAAGGCATTCGACTCCTTAAATCATGACATTCTCTACCTTAAAATGTATAACGCAGGAATTAGGGGCACCGCCCTGAATTGGTTTAGAAGTTATTTAAACGCGCGTATTTAATGAGTTCGGGTGGGGAATAGTTTTAGCGAAGACAAAATTATAAAGGCAGGTGTCCCGCAAGGTTCTGTGCTTGGTCCTGTTCTTTTTCTAGTGTATATAAATGATTTATATAACTGTAGATTTAATGGGCTTGTAACTGCTTTTGCCGACGACTTAGCTTTATGTTACGAAGATAACTTATGGGAGAATGCCAAAAGAAAATTAGACAGCGACTTGACAATTCTTCGTTAATGGTTTGATTATAATATGTTGCATCTAAGTGATAAGACAAAGTATTTAATATATGACTTATGTAACAGATATAATGTAAACTGGAACTTGATGTATCACACAAACAACTGTAACCTTATCAACTGTGGAAAATGTGTTGACATTGAACGTGTTACCAATTTTAAATACCTGGGAGTGAATTTGGATTCTGCGCTAAAGTAGAAGGTGCATATCGATGGTGTAGCATCAACGTTAAGGCAAAGTCTAACCAACTTTTACTACTCACGTAATAAATGACCATTATCCTTTTTAAGGCAGATGTATTTTGCACTGGCTAACTCTAAATTAAGTTATGGATTGGTTTGTTGGGGTGGCGCTTACAAGTGCACCATTAAATCTATTGTGGTGTTACAAAAAAGAATTATAAGAACAGTTACCTTCAAAAATAGATTTCATCACACACTTCCACTTTTCCGCGCGTTACAAGTTCTACCCTTAAGGTATATTTATGAGTATAAAGTGTTGAAAAACTTTTTCTTGTGTAGTGGGCAATTGAATGGCACATCGCCCTGGCATCATAGGCGGAAATGTCGCTTTAAATTTGATGTTCTACCTCCTAGGCCACAATTTGAATTTATTTCAGAGAAGTTTTATTTATTTTGCCCCGAAAATCTTTTATCTACTTCCAATGGCAGTTAAAATGGAAGACAAAGTTAACTCTTATTAAAAGCAGGTAAAAAATGGCTATTTGAAAATGATGATATTGAAACTATTTGCAAATGTCCATGAAATTGTTTGTTTGCAAGGAAACTATTAGTACCATGTACAACTGAAATATTTTATGTTCTTATTTCTTGGTCGCCCCCCCACAGGTTTAAAATCTATGGGGTAACCTAAAGCTTCCCTATTTTCTGTTAAATTGTTTTGTTAATGTACTTTGTATCTAAGAAGGAAGCAATAAATTATATTATATATTGATGCGTGAAATTTAAAACATTCACTCGCGTAATTCTACGAGTAATACTCGTAGATTTGCGTCGTTTGTTCTAATGCGCTATTCAGTGGAAAATTTGTCCCAATATTATTTTCTGTTAGTTTCATTTTTCTTCCTGCAGCTGATTTCCACTGTTTTCTTTTGCATTGGTACAGAATCCACCTCACAACAGACCTTTCTGGTATTAATTATTTATTGATTTGTGAGAAATTAGGTATGAATTACGTCTGACCTTTACTCCGCCCGCATATCTATTCCACGTAAAATCAGTCTGCTGTATTTAGAAAAATGTACCCGTTTCATTTACTTCAAGTCATTGTGTTGTTCTCAAATTGTTTCCTTTAAGGGAATCCTTTGCTCATTAATTTTTCAATTTAAATTCATACTGGGTTTTATTTCAATGTTTTATCGCCTTTTACGACAAATCATTGTTTTATTTTTTGTTTTTCACGTTAATACCGCTTTTTTTTTCATTTTACGGACTAGTAGAGGGTAAACGAAAGGTAGCAATTCCACAGAGTAGTGATGTATTGATGCACGACACGGGTTTCGATGCTGAACTTGATCTTCAGATGACAATATGCACTACGTTTGCCAGTCGATCTCATATTGATCTGACCGACTCAGCTCGGTATGGTAAACAGAACTGGCTAGCCAAATCCATCTGAGAAGCAAGTCGAGTCAGCCCGCTGTCTCAAACAGTCTAGGATTTCGGAAGGATCCGAAGAGACCAAACTGTGGTGTTGCTTTGTTCTTCTCTTGGTAGCCTCTTTTGTTTAAAAAAGTAAACAAAGTGCATGGCGTCAGTATTTTTTCAAGTGCTTCAGTATCAAGTGCTTTCCGAACCCCTACACATTAAAAACTTTCAAGGATCTTCGGCTTCATGCTAACTATCTCATGAAGTTGGACTTAAACAACTACATTGCCTCAATTTCTTCTGAATGTGTTTGCAACCCCAAGCGCTTCTGGTCAATGATCAACACCAGACGTAATTCTGCCACCAATCCTTTGGAAACGTCTTTTGGTGATGTAACAGCTGTTGGTCCATGGCGTGCAGACCTTTTCTCCAAGTTTTTTTCATCCACCTACACGTCTAACTAACTTTTAGATACCACTGTTCTTTATATTAAATGTATTTGTTCCCACTCTCTCTCCTCACTTACCACTACTCCCGATGAATGCCTTAAATTGCTGAAATCCCTTAAAACAAACCGTGAAACTGGTTCCGATCAGCTGGCCGCTATGTTTCTAAAAAATTCAGCTTCTTCCTTAGCTGTACCCCTGTCCATCATTTTCAACAGATTTTTTTTAACGGCGTACTTCCCTGCTTTGTGGAAATTTGGCAACATTTTCCCCCTTTTCAAATCCGAAAAGAAATCTTCCGTTGAATCTTACCGTCCTTATTCAATCTTACCCATAGATTTTGCTAAAGCTTTTGACAAAATTAACCATCAATTATTACTCTTCAATCTAGAGAATCGCTATAATGTTCATGGTAAGTTTCTTTCCTTATAATCATTCCTAGCAAACAGACGACAACGCGTTTTAATTCATGGATCTCATTCTTTGATCGCTCCCGTTACATCCGGAGTTCCGCAAGGGAGTGTTCTCGGGCCTTTACTCTTTGCGTTATAGATGATGACTTAGTTGACACTATCTCCTCCACTACTTGTAAAATCTTATTATACGCAGATGATTGCTAAATCTTTAAACAAATTAATTCCCCAAGAGACAGCTTTGCTCTGCGGAAGGCTCTTGATGTACTAGACCAATGGTGCCTCAAAATTAATCCAGCTTAGTCTACAATTCTACCTTTCACGTTACGAAAGTCTATCCAGAGTCATGGTTACCGACTATCTACGCATAGTATTCCTTCAGTCACCTCTCAGAAAGATTTAGGGGTCATTTTTGACCTGCTGCTCTTCTGTGAACACAAAATCCATTTCCTCACGTGCTATGTCGTTGGTGGGTATATTGTATCGCTACAAAGAAGTTTCCGATTTAATTTCTCTACGCACGTTTTTCTTTTCCTGTCTCTCGCCGATCCTGGAATACTGCTGCCAAATCTGGGCTACGGCCCCGCCCTCTTCACTAAAGCTCCTTGAACGTCCGTTATTTTTTTTCCTATCTGTTGTCCGCTACCGCCACAAACCTTTCTGTAACTTTTCCCTCAGTACGATAAGATCCTCTCTTGGCATTGCAGCTCTAGCTGATCGTCGTGTCCTCAACGACATGAATTTATTCATAAACATTATTAATGGCAAATACAGATCATCTTACCTTCTTTCTCTTTTCCCACTTCGAGTGCCTTCGCGCACGACGAGGTCGAGTGACCTATTTCATTGTTTCACCCCACGCCTTTGTCTCTAAATGCTCCCTTCTTCCATTAACTCCTTTTCAAAATGTGTTCCCAAGTTTGATGCTTTTTTTCATCCCTCATCTATCGTGCACCATCTCCATCCTAACCCATGAACACTTCATTTCCATGTTTGTTACTCGATATTACTGTTGAATACTGTTTTGTTCATTGTTATCTATATTTTGTTTGCTATTTATTGGATGTTTTCGTTGCTCATTATGCCCTTTGTAATTGGGGTTGTGCTGTTTTTGGACTTCATTTGATAAACAAATAAATAAACCGAAGGACAACAAAATGTAATCGATATAATTCACGGCGTGGTTTGTTTTGAGAATGGAAGAGAGATAGCTGTGCAATGATGGCGGCTTAATGGAGCGAGAAAAATCCAAATAGTTCAGATAACTGAGGTCGGTAGTTCAATATCGATATTTTCGGTACGTGTCGGTAAACCAAGGGAAAATAGCCAGTTCGCTTCTGAACTCTCAGATCGGTCGTTAGTCATCTTTGGATCGGCCTATGTTCAGATCGATTGGTGAACTTAGCGATATACGTACATGGTACCTCTGAAATTTGAGAAATACGAATACAAAGGTTGGCCATTAGGTTGATCACCTATCGTGGTAAAGTTTGACTGCCATTGAGCTCACAGTATTTCCGTAGTAGGTAATTCCCAAAAGTAGGGATTGGTTGCAAGCAGCACATTTGAAGGCTGACGTGAGATACAGCTGCTGCACAATAGTTCTTGCTCTGCTACAGTATTTGGCTGTTTCGGAATATTTCTAAGCTTCAATATAATATTTATAAGCTTCATATAATATTTCTAAGCGTCATATAATATTTCTAATCTTCATATAATTTTCCAATCATTGTGGTTGCACAAATGATGTGGTACGAAGTCACGCACACGGTTGCGAAGTTACACGCCAAAGACGGTGAAATTCGCCATGAAAAATCATTTGACTTGACCGGGATTCTAACCGGGATCGCCCAATTGCCCCCCGCTGAAATTCGCATTGAATTAAGTTGGCTTGGTGGTTTAACTGGCTAACACACCTGGCCGGCAATTGAGAGATCCGGGTTCGGATTCCGGGCAACTCAAATTATTTTTTCTTGGCGAATTTCGCCGTCTTTGGTGTATAACTTCATATAATAAATTTGCAGTTACTGCCTCAACAACACGAATCGAAATTGCAAACTACATTAAAGTATTTCTCAATTCTGTTGTTGCCATATGTACCATTAGGCGCTGCCATACCAAAGCTATGCCCACATGGCTCAAGCCATGGAGTTTAATTCACTGTTAATATACCTAAGTTAACTCATGATTTACGGATTTTATTGGAATTCTAACTTAACTAGCCTCTCTACTTGCTTCTCTCAATTTTCTACGATAAAGAAAGAAATTGATTGAACGCTTCTTTGTAATTTTTGCTGACTTTATCACATTTATCTAGTTTATTTTAAAAATTATTTTGGGAGAAAAGCTTTTCTATTGGTTTTTATTTGAAGGGAAAAATTATGAAGATGTTCTCCTCCTCAGGACGTCAACTTCGCCGCTTAACCAGTTTCACCCTTCTTTTGTCTCAGTCTCGCCATAATATATCAGAAGAATCGGCCTCAACTATTGGTGAAATTCTAAAAACTACCTACTAGTTTTCTAGTTCTCTTAGATGAAATAATGGGCCTCCTAGCCCTCTTTTAACTGCAATGACGGCTCTGGGCTCCAAATTGTCCTTCTACCCGGTTGGCATCCAAATACCAGAGGCACAATACCTGGCTTCACCCTTGTTTTACCTTCATAGTATTTCAACCTCACAAAATTTATCAGAAACCCATGTATTAAAATAAATGAACTATTTTCTCTTTTGTGCATTTAATTAGTTTACGGGTAAAAACGGGTTCTTATTATTTTTTCACCATCGCTCTTTAGGCCTAATAATGCGGATTGGATCTCCGAGACTAGTGTTTTGGAGAACGTGCATTATTTTTTGCCGGGTTAAGAGTTAATTCTCATTGCACATTTACACAATACTATCCCTAACTTAAATTAGTGAATTGTTGCGCAATGTTTTACCTAAATAAAGTGATTCTCACTCACGAATTACGCATTCTATCTTTAAATGTCCCCGGGATTATATTTCCATCTCCTCAAAACCATCAAAGCGACCATCCTAACAACCATATTCGCCCTCTTCGTGAACTGCGAGCTTGACGCGGTGAAGAAGCTTGCGCGTTCCAATGACCCCTTGAGCTAGGACTAGCTGGGGCAAAAAATGATAACTGCTCCTCGTAAGACCCCGCATTGGTGGAAGGTTTAGAGCCAAGGTATCTAAATACAGTAAGGCGACCATCCAAGTGATGATGTCACCTCAAAACTCTATTCATGGAAGCAAGGGAAAAACAACTCAATTTTTATTCCCTTGAAATATCCTGAATGTGCTGGAGTTTTCGCAAAGGACTCTCGATCCCTAATTGAGTGATTTGTGCTGAGTACTTAAAATGTAGTGCTTCCCAAGGCAGCTTTCGTTGAAATTAGGCTAATGTCGATTGTCATTGTTTTGGTCCCTCGAGAGGAACAGGCGTTACTGTGAATTAAGTTGTTGCCAGTTTGCGCATTTATACTAAATTTAGCTACGTTTAGGTAAAAAAAGCGGTACCGTTTTTATTATCGAAAGGAAGATAAGGTAAATATAAATTTATCTACATACAAGGATGACGAAGGATAAATTTTCCTTATTTTTCGTGTATGATGAGGTCAGATAGTAGGTGAGATTATGCACCCCATTTTCCATTCAATTTTTTCCTCGGAAGATAACGTATTTTTTTGTGAAATAGTATCAAAAAGTATTCAAGGAAAAAAATAATCGCTTGTTGGAAAAAAATGATGGAAACATGGAAACCCCAATTTAAATTGTGAAACGAGCTTGTGTGCTCTTGAGGATTCATAACTTTGAATGACTAAATTTTTCCGGTTACGAGTGAATACACTTACCGACATACTTTTGAGGAGTTATACAAGACTCTTATTTTTATATACCTAAATATTAAGTATGTACCCTGTAAACCACCTCAAGGATGAGTGGCTGAGTGAATTCCGCGAAGTATGAACTTCATTATATGCTACTTAGGTTTTAGTGTCTATACTGTAATTAACGTTTACCAATGGATTAAGGTCGTAGAAAAAAGGCACGAATACTTAAGAATTTCGAATGGACGGATTAAAACTTGTGACACAAATAAAATTATCGTTATTACTTTTATATAGATAATGATAATTTTGAAAGAAAATTCGGCATCTCAGAGGTGTGTATGGTTCACTAGAAATGGTTCATATTAAATGAATAAGGTTAATGCATGAATACAACGAACAAGGCTGCCTGTCGAAAAATTTATTCACCCAATGTTGATGGCACCTATTCGGATTCGCGACGAATTCGGAATTGTAAACTCCATTGGGATTACGGTTCCTTCTTTCGCATTGTCGTTGTCGTTATCCAAAACGCAAACCGCTCTAGAAGGGCAATTCTCTCTGTTACTGTCCGAAGAACAAGCTTCACTCAATAAAACTAGTACTTAAAAGCACCTGACAAATTTTGAAGAATGAAGGTCACGTTTTCTTTTTCATTGGCGAAATTGAAAAATAAGCGATGACGCGATTGAGGCACGCGTTATGGAGAGCCGTGATCGCGCCCCGGTCCTTTTCGAAAATGGCGTTGTCTTCGGATTCTGCGGCCTAATTCTCCCATTGCATTTTTATTACATAATCATTGTATGTTGGGGTGCGCAAAATGTTTTCGAAGTCGTCCGAAAAAAGATTGGTCTCGAACTTACTTCAAAGATTGTCTGAATTTCAGACCTACGGTCTGATAGTGATTCCCATCCTAGTTATTGTAATTGGCTTGCGTTACATTAAACTCTCAATACGGTGTGCGTAGAGATGTTGTTGCATCCCTGGTGTGGAGTCACCACGTGGATCTATCACACCCCTAACGGTAGTCACTTGAGACGCGTCGTTAGTAATGGTTCGCTTATCAATAGAAAGTGCTGAAAAGTCTTACGCTCATAGTCAACTTACTGTTATTTATGTTTATTATAATTTTTTTCATGTTTGACTTACGTATATTGCTACCTGCCACCGTGTCTATTTATCCATTCATAATTTTGAATCAGATATTACGATTTCGCGGAAAAATGACAGTTTAAACCTGTCCGTTCTGGCGTAATTTCTCGATCTATATCTAATAAAATTTTATCTTTGATCGGTCGCAGTACGTCGAGGGAAGCGTGTACAATTGCAAAGCGTGGCACTGCCGCGTTCTTAAGTATACATAATTAGAATAGTGGGTTGAACGCCAGGTGATACGACCGCATCTCCGCTGACACTTTGATTCACTGGCTCATTATGCAATGCTGAGGAGACGAAGGGATTACTGCTCTGCACGTGAGCTGAGCTGAGGGAAAAGGACGAGCTGAGGGAAAAGGACGCAATGCTATGTGATAAATATTTTCGCGCCGGGAAATGGAGTTCACTCTCACCTCTGCGTTCTATCAGATGATATTTCCACTTCTAGACACACGTGTAAATGCCATTCTATAATGGACGAAAGCCGTAGTACTGAATCGTCCTGGTTCAAGGTTGAACCCCTCACCCCTCTCCTGACTGCTCAGAGCGGGCGAAAATGCGGTCAGGAGAGCAATACAAAACTAGACAATAAACTAGGAGAGTATTGCCTCACGAAACATACCTTCCAAGCAATTCAAGGGTTAATATACACTGATTTATGAGGGATACTAATTCATCCGGGAAACAAAATAATGATGAAAAATCACTACTGTTGGATGAGTTTCTAGTAAGTAGTTATTAGATAATACTAATATATAATGAAAAATCTACTCTTCTAAGTGAAAGCAATGATTTAATAGGTTATATCCATTGCAGCTATGATTGTCCTTTAATGTAAGGTATAATTTTATTGTGATGTTTAATTTAGAAATTGTATAATTTCCTTAATGTCCTCGGAAAAATAGTATGTAAAATATTCAAGGTATATCATGCCGTCCGCGAATCTGTTGGAGATTCCTAACAATTACTTAAACAATTTAGTCAAACATTGAGTTCATTATAACAGCTTCTTAAAAATCTACCTGCTCTCCGCTGTACTCCGCTTTATGAGATGGATCCAAATTCATAATGATTCCACGCGGTGGAGGCAATTTTTTAATTGAACTAGATAAAGATAACATCTTTCACCTTTTCGTCACATTGTCCAAGAGTTCTTCCAATAAATCCCAATTTGCGATTAACTTGTCGCCCATCTCCCGTACGCGTTTCTTTCTGAGTAGTGTAGCGCTATCGGGAGAAGGAGCAGATTTTCTCGCCGATAACACTCTTGAAAACACAAACTCTTTCCAAGCTCGGGTGAGAAAAATGAGGAAAACGAACAAAACACAAGTATTATCAATCATAAACTTAACTTATCAATATATTTTACAAATCACAAAATAGAACCAAACCAATTACAATAATTTACCCATAGGTCGAGTGCCAGGCGACCGTAATGAAAGTTACCAGTCGAAAAATAGTTTAAGTTTAACAAGTACGAGAGGTTGAACTTCTCTCTTAAGTACAAAAGTGACTTAGTCAGCAGGCTCACACAACGGTGTTACCCGGTCGGTGTCTCGGAAGCAATAGAGGGCGAGCTTAGACACGAGTCAGCTGAGGAGGGGGTCTGTCGACAAGGACGAAGGTGGAATGGGTAAGGTCAGGAGGTTGGCGATTGGTAGCCTTGGAGGGGAGGAAATAATGGGATGGGTGATAGATAGGGTGGCAGTTTTTAATTGGAGCGCCAGGAACTGTTTTCTGGCGTCGGCCGCAGAATACAGGATCACAGCCTTTGAGCCTTGGTCAGGATGACCGCATTTTTGGTATCCTTCCTCACTTTACTGGCTATAAAAGCGGGGCAGGACCTGGTGAGGGAATGGTGCGGCGAATGGTGCGGCGAAAGGTGTGGCGAAAGGTGTGGCAGAAGTCGTGGCAGAAGTCGCTGGCAGTAGTCGCTGCATTTTGTAGTCGTAGGCATTTTGGCCATCGTTGGCGCACATGTCGTTAGCGCGCATGTCGTTCAGGCAAGTCCTTCGGCTAAGTCCGGAGGATAAACAGTCCGCAGAGGAGAAACTGTCCAAAGAGGAGAATTGCCCAAAAAACGGGGGGGAAAATGCCACATCCACTGGGGGAAATCAGGCACAGAATTGACTCCCGGATGAGGAATGATGATTGAATCAATGACACCTTTTTTCTTGCTAGAGGGACACTTTCACTGAATTCACAATGCCAGTTTATGGCTTAAGAGGCAATTTACTGAACAATATTGCCAAGATACTGAGCACACACACCCACAGACAAGAACCTCCTCTCCTTTCTGGACCACAAAGGTGGAACAGCTGATAATTCAGTGTAGAAGGATAATCACTAATAAACATCTTGAAGTTAATAACCCAGTTTAGTAACATTTCAGATTCATACAATCTTTCAGTATGACACTGGTTCACACAGCCATAGCCAACCATAGAGGGAGAGACACTCCTCGAAAGTTGCCAAGTGCAGGAAACATGAGAGCAGTATACCACAGCTGTGATTCCAGGCGACAGGTGAAGATTGCAGATAAACACATTAAACAATAGATTTTAAGTATTCAACAGCCTTCAAACAAATGATGAAAGTATATTCTGACTGTCACAAACATGGACCAGTAGAATGATATGATAGCATCTTTGATATCAATTATCATAAATAATTTGGATGTCCAGCTGGCAGCTTCCAACAAATGAGAAATAAATCTAAGTAACAAAAAACCAACACCGAGTAGACGAAACATCTGACTCGTCAGGTGTAATAAATTAACTAGAAAGAGAATATTGCATAAAACAAAGCAAATATTCTTGAAGGCAGGATTATACAATTGTTTAATGAAAGTAGACTTGTATTCATTGAAAGTAATAGTATGCAATTGTGTGACATCAGTTAAATATACTTTAGAGAATTATAATAATCATACATATATACCAATATTATTTTATATTCAAAGCTCACCCTAGTAATAATAATATTATAGATAATTCAAGTATAACAATATCATTGTGTATTTCAAGTTCACCCTAGTATTAACAATATTAATGATAATTCAAGTATAACAATATCATTCTGTATTCCAAGTTCACCCTAGTATTAACAATATTAATGATAATTCAAGTATAACAATAATTCTGTATTCCAAGTTCACCCTAGTATTAACAATATTAATGATTATATCAAATTTGTGAGTGGATCCCCCATATTCATGAACCTTAAAAACTAATTACATGGTTTTATGCAACCACTTGGGTTGCACTGTTAAGCATAAACACAGTCATTGAAGAAGTTGGGTTGATAGAAATGACTCAGGATAAGATTGGAGTCATTTTAATGACAAATTAGATTGATATCTCTCCAATGTCACTACCCATATGTAAGAAATTGTTTTCCATGAAAAAACAGCAAAAAATGGAAAATTAATTTGGGTAAGATGAGAGATTCAATCAGTTCTCGGGCCAGGTTAAGTCAAACGTGTTAGAAAAAGCTAATAAATAGAAAAATAATTTAGTGGCCACCGTCATGGATTATTCAATTCAAAATTTGTTGGGGGTTGGAACCCCAGACCAGCTAAGCATGATACAAGAGCTGGGTGCTGTTTGCGACAATCATTATAATTGCCGGGCGATGGGATCGCACCCCCTACGCCAGATACATGACCTAACGACCCAATATTCAACATACATAACCTGACTACAGAAATTAGATAGCCAGGTAGAGACAGAAAATGTTAATGTTTGCAATTACACAGTTAATCACCATAAAGAAAGCACTAATCACCCTGGGAGGACAATGATATAATCACTGTCGATGTCACACACATGAATCTTAACAGCCATTGACCCTCCGCAACTTATCTGGAAGCGAGTCACCTCGGGAATGTTCCTGGCTGTTCTCCCCACATCCCATTCCAATCAGACCATTCGTCCTCCAACTGATTTCACAAATTGCACACTTTGAGAGGAAGACAACATTAAGTATGGTGATCACTGTGTTCACATTATTAAGTATTTGTATAATAATATATTAATAGAATAGTACATATTGATCAACTAAAAGGCAGAAAATAACAGTGTGTTTAAATAGAATCATAGTATTTCATTGAGTTAATTTGAAAAATGCAAAAGTCACACCATATTGAGCTAATGAGAATTCACAGAGTCACGATGATAAATTTTTAACTGAGAGACATGGCATATTTTTTCTTTATCATGTGATAGCTCAAGAACAACTGTTACAGGAGAGACAAATTTTTTAATAATGAAAGGACCTTCCCAAAGAGGCATTAGCTTGGCTGTTCTCTTGTCTGCCTTTGAGCTAATAGGATGATTTTTACAAAGAACTAAATCTCCAGGGGCAAAATTTACTGGAGAGTGGAGTTTGTTAAAAGCCTCCCCATGTTTTGCCCTTGCCTTTTTAAGATTGGCGACCACTTGTTGCAAGTAGGCTTTCCTCTGATCATCCTTAATTTTATCCTCGAACAGCTCAATAGGAATTGACCACTGATTTGTAAGAGGATGTGGCAGTTGTCTACCAAACATTATTTTGGCAGGAGATTGGCCAGTGCTACCATGTACAGCAGTATTGAAAGCAAAGTTTAGATCATAGAGGAAAAGGTCCCATGTAGAGTGAACATTGTTACATAAAATTGTCAAGGCAGATTTTAAATTTCGATGAAGTCTTTCGACTTGGTTAGCACAAGGGTAATATGGAGATGTGAAAACTTGTTTTATACCAAGTTGTAAACACATCTCCCTAAGCAGGTGTGACTTAAAAACTGAAGCATTATCAGAGACCAGATATTTTGGAAAACCAAACTTTGAGAAAACTCTTTGAGTGAGAACAGACACAACAGCACCAGCTGTAGCCTTTCGTACAGGCTCCAATATACAAAATTTAGAGAACCCATCAATCAGTGTTAAAATATACTGATTACTACCCTTTGTGGATGGGAACGGGCCGACAAAATCGATATAAATTCTTTCCCAGACATCAGAAGGGATGTTAGAAGATAACATGCCAGGCGAAGAACAATTTCTAGGTTTACATGTCTGACATAAGTGGCAATTTCTGACCATGTCAAAAATTTCCCTTTTCATATCCTTCCACCAATATTCCCTGCTAATTTTCTCATAAGTTTTGGACATTCCCAGGTGAGCGCCAAAACTAGAGCAATGAAAATATTGGAATATCATTGGTCGAAGCACGACAGGTAAAACAACCTTCCCTCTAAGAGTTTTTGAATTGCCAAAACATAGCAGCTGGTTCTTAACAAAATAATTTGCACAAGACAAGGGATCTTTCTGCAATTTCTGGAGAACCTCCCTCAGAGTAGGATCTGACCTTTGATGGTCTCTAATATTAACAAATGATAAAGGAACATTATTCAATACACAAGCCATTGGTGGAAATAGATCATCACCAACTTTAGATGAATCAATATCACTAGCAACATTATCACTAGACACAGGAACGACACGAGAAAGGCAATCAGCTACATTATTGGCAGTTCCCCGTACATGATGGATGGTGAACTTATAAGAAGAGAGTTTAAGAACCATTCTACCCAACTTTCCCAGCTGTTTGGGATGTGAAAATAACCAAGACAATGCACCATTATCAGTATACAAATGAAAAGGTTTTACTTGAAGGTACACATTGAATTTCTCGACACCCCAGCATATAGCCATACATTCCAACTCGTAAGTCGAAAACTTTCTTTCATGGTCCAATAATGCTTTACTAGCGAATGCCACAGGTATGAAATCACCGTTTACTTTATGGTTTAACACTGCAGCTAATGCGAGGCTACTAGCATCAACAAATAAGTGAAATTCATCCTCGAAACGAGGGAAAGACAGCACCGGGGGCTTAATCAAAGCTTGCTTTAACTGAATAAAAGCTTCATTCTCTGCCGTTGACCAGTGAAAGGGAACATTCTTACGTTTAAGGCGATTTAAAGGAATAGAAATTTCAGAATACCTTGGAATGAACTTGGAATAGAAACCACATAACCCCAGAAATCTCGCTACTTCCTTCAAACTCTTTGGAGCAGGGAATTTTTCGATTGGCTTAACTCTATCAGGATCAACTTGAAGTTTTCCATGGGATATCAAGTGGCCCAGGAAGGTGAGAGACGTAGTGCCAAGTTTAACCTTCTCCTCACATACAGTAAGTCCAGCCAAACGAAGTCTCTTAAGGACAGCATCGACGTGATTAATATGATCCCTGGAATTTTTTGAATAGATACACAAATCATCGATATAAGGATACACACAAGAATACTTTAGATCTCCCAGTACCTCGTTAATTAAGCGAGTGAATACTTGGGGAGAATTGGCAAACCCGAATGGCAAACGAGTATATTGATATATCCCGAACGGTGTGACAAAAGCAGTATATTTCTTCGAATTTTCAGACAAAGGAATTTGGTGAAAAGCAGAATTAAGATCAAGTATGGTAAAGTATTTTGCGTCAGCTAAATATTGAAATGCATGTTCGACCGACGGAGTGGGATAACAGTCTATTTGAACCTGCTTATTAAGCTTACGATAATCCACAACTAACCTCTCCGTACCATCCTTCTTGGGAATTAAAAATGCTGGAGAAGACCAATTTGAGTTAGAATTCTCAATAATTCCCTTGTCGAGCAGCGACTGCACATGTTTTTTCATGATCTGTGCCTTAACGGGAGATAAAGAGAACGGATGACTCCGAATCGGGTTACAGTCAGTTAATTCTATTTCGTAAGTCATAAGCGATGTGGTCCCCAAATCGTGGGTCATGACATCGGGATATTGCGACAACAAATATTTTAACTCACTTATCAAATTATCCGAAGATTTCGATCCATTTTCAATGAGAAAAGGATTGCTGCAAGAATCTGTCGACCGACTGCTGCTTGGCACTTCGGGATACGCACTCGATGCGCAATTGTCAACTGAATAAGCGATAAAATTTAACTTAGTAGCGGGAGACGTTTCAAAAGAGACAGCTTTCGGATGAACAATCATATTGGATTTCCGAATAAAATCAAGGCCTAGAAGAATTGGAAATGGAATATTGGCTACATAAAATGTATGCCGCCAGGAAAATTTGTCGATTTGCACCTTAAGTTGGATCGACATCCTTAATTGAAACGGTTGACCAGAAACTGTCAATAGCTCGATAGAGTCGGAAGACTTTTGAGATTTGGCACCGCGAATTTTAAGAGTTTTGAAGAACTTTTCGTCGCAAATAGAAACGGAACAACCAGTATCAATGAGGGCATTGCAAGAAACAGACTGAAGTTTTATCGGAAGAAGGGGCAAATTACTGTTACAATTTTGACGTACGCTCATGAAACTCACGGCTGGTTGGCGTGTTTCACGGGCTTTCTTCCGACATTCCCTTGCATAATGCCCAATTTTACGACAATACGAACAAATTATTTGCCTTGCGGCAACTGGGGAGACATTAGGAGAAATACTATGAAATGTATTGGCGTACTCGGCACAATCCATCAAATGCTTTGACGCCTGGGTTATGACAGAGTCTAGCTCCTCAAAGGTCGTGGGCTGGCGAGCAAACATTACAGCGGATTTCGTGAGAGGATTTAACCCTTGAATAATTAACCGAACGGTTTGGCACTCGGTGAACTCTAACGCCAACACTTGAATCGCGTTACGAACAGAACATACGAAATCATTAGGAGTTTCACGGGGGAACTGAAATCTCTTTACTTTAGTGGTAACAAGACGGTCAAACTCTCGATCACTTACAATTCTTCCCCAAACTCGTTTGGTAATTTCGGCCCACGAAAGATTCTGATTTAACATAGAGAGCCAAAACTGATGAGAACTAGCTGGCAGCTTGGTAATGACTAAATACCACAACGTAGACAAAGGAACTAGCGAAAGAGAGACAATTTCTGTCAGTTTCAACATGAAATTATACCAATTTTCTGTATTGGAAACCTCGAATGGTGGGAAATCAGCGATCAGCTGCTTCACTATGACCAGACCTTCAGACAGCGGCAGAACAGGTTGCATTGGGACTGGCGGTGCGACATGGGTTGGATTCTGCTCGTTCACCTGGCCTCGGGGAACCACGTTGGGTGTGGATTCCGCCGAAACACCAGAATTTTCAAGAGTAAGCCCAGATCCCCCATTAGATCTAGCACGCCTGTCCTCGGCCGTGGTCAAGTAAGCCCTTGCGTACTGATCGACTGAATCACCAGGCATACTGACGAAACTCCACTCAAATTGCCGGAAGATAAGACGAAAATACTTCGTCACACAAGAATTTACACACTAAACTCCGACAGGAATTTACAATGACCTATTATAGGGCCTCGAACTGGAAACCAGGAACACGAAATAAATTACGAAAAAGAAAACCCTTGCCGATTTAGATTGCCGTTAGCGGCAGAGACAAAACTTCCGTGAAGGAAGAAAATGAAATACCAGAAATAATGACGATCACAGATCCTCATACAACACTCACCAACTGCGTTGGAAAGACAGGAAAAGAACAACCACGCTCTGCTACCAGTTTGTAGCGCTATCGGGAGAAGGAGCAGATTTTCTCGCCGATAACACTCTTGAAAACACAAACTCTTTCCAAGCTCGGGTGAGAAAAATGAGGAAAACGAACAAAACACAAGTATTATCAATCATAAACTTAACTTATCAATATATTTTACAAATCACAAAATAGAACCAAACCAATTACAATAATTTACCCATAGGTCGAGTGCCAGGCGACCGTAATGAAAGTTACCAGTCGAAAAATAGTTTAAGTTTAACAAGTACGAGAGGTTGAACTTCTCTCTTAAGTACAAAAGTGACTTAGTCAGCAGGCTCACACAACGGTGTTACCCGGTCGGTGTCTCGGAAGCAATAGAGGGCGAGCTTAGACACGAGTCAGCTGAGGAGGGGGTCTGTCGACAAGGACGAAGGTGGAATGGGTAAGGTCAGGAGGTTGGCGATTGGTAGCCTTGGAGGGGAGGAAATAATGGGATGGGTGATAGATAGGGTGGCAGTTTTTAATTGGAGCGCCAGGAACTGTTTTCTGGCGTCGGCCGCAGAATACAGGATCACAGCCTTTGAGCCTTGGTCAGGATGACCGCATTTTTGGTATCCTTCCTCACTTTACTGGCTATAAAAGCGGGGCAGGACCTGGTGAGGGAATGGTGCGGCGAATGGTGCGGCGAAAGGTGTGGCGAAAGGTGTGGCAGAAGTCGTGGCAGAAGTCGCTGGCAGTAGTCGCTGCATTTTGTAGTCGTAGGCATTTTGGCCATCGTTGGCGCACATGTCGTTAGCGCGCATGTCGTTCAGGCAAGTCCTTCGGCTAAGTCCGGAGGATAAACAGTCCGCAGAGGAGAAACTGTCCAAAGAGGAGAATTGCCCAAAAAACGGGGGGGAAAATGCCACAGTAGCGGTCACACCTAAGCATGTTATCGATTCGAACGTGATCAAATTCAATTTGATACTTACAGGAATGGAGTTTCATGTATAGTTTTTTCTTCTAACTTTCGTTGAAATATTTTTTTCTCATCCTCCAAAATTTCATAGCCACTAATTTATTCAAATTTAATTTTGACTGTCAAATTGATTTGTTGCATAATATCATTTTTTATTATTGTTGGTGACCTTGGAGGAGTATAGTCTACTTCAAACTCGGGTAAAATCTTCAACTTGTATTTCGCCCTTCGATCTGAGGAATTACCACCCTAATTAATTGAACAATTTTCTCTTACATTTATCGAACGTATTAGTTGCCTCATTCCTCCGCGGCTGAATATTTTAGGTACTTGCCTGAAAGAGGGATCGGATTGGTGTCGTGGCTCGAGTACAGATCCCCATCCCGAAAGAGCCGGGCTCGAAACCCGGCAGTGGCGGAAATTTGCCCACCCAGCGTCAGGGAAACCAAATTTTGGGAAAATATCCCTTCCGCGTTTCGACATGATGCTAACATTCCTTCGTAAATATATAAGAAATAATATCCATTGATAGTTACCTTTGATAGGATAGACAGAACAGTGAGGCCCGAAGCCATGGAAGTTAGTGTTCAACTATACGAAGGTCTGGATTCAGACAGGCAAATTTTCAATTTTATCTTTCCTTGGTCTATCTTAGTGTGTTGCTAGTGACGCGCTCTTGGCTGAGTAAATGCTAACGTAAGCAATGTGACCGGGGATGTGTTTGTGTGGTGGTTGAAGCACTGAGGGCCCGAGTTCGAATCCCAGCAGTTTTGGAGATTTTTGCAGTAGAATCCGATCCCTACTTGGGCGCTCTGTGGAGAGTAGGCTAATGCCATCGCTGGGTGTCTGTCCATCCTTATTCGATTCTACAAATAATCATTTCCCTGCCAAACCTTGGTGCTGTATTCAATTGCACAGTAGACCATCGCTATCGGCCGCCTCTCCAGATAACCAAACCAAAGAGAAACGTGGCGTCTTGGTGCCGTTCGTTGCTAGGAGACTGAGATGGATGGAGGTTGGATGACTTGGCCGTTGATGTTTCACGTGAATAATTCCCTCACGACCGCCCCAACTAAAAACTGGGAAATGATTGTCTTTATTAATTATTTTACCGCGATTAAATTATTGAAGGCTCATTTTAATTTGTTTAATCAATCTTAATCATGTTTCATACGTACTACTGTTTATTTTTTCGAACTTCTTATTCAGAAGTTCTTGGCCCGGTTCATTGGATAAATCGGTGTCTTGTTTGGACAGGGTCCACTATACAATATATATTTAGGACACCATTTACTATAAATGAGCCGCGCGACAATAGATTGAGGCGTCGTACAGTTGTGATGTAGCCAGGTAAACAAGACTAAAGTTTGGATGCTAAAAATGTCTTGATAAATAAACTATTGCGATAAAAGTGAAAGTTCAGTCATCTCACATTTGCAATAAAGCCAGCAGTGAAATAGTAAAGGTATAATATTTTCTAGTCATGGAATTCTTTCGAAGGATATTTTTGTGGTGGAATGAGAAAAGGTTTTCCTAACATTCAATTCGAAAGTTTTCAATCTCTTTCCATGTCAAAATTTTTATCCTGTGGCGGTATTGGTAATTTCACTGGTTATGTGAAAAGTTTAAAACAGCAAATTAACGTAATTTTTTAAGTAACTTAAGGATATATGTACTTGTTTTTAGAATAAATATGATGTGTCTTGACGAGCACTGCTTTAGCTTCGTGTTTCTATAGTTTCATAATGTTATGTGAAAAGTTTAAGAGCAAATAAACGTAATTTTTTAAGTAACTTAAGGATACACATGTTGCTTTTAGAATAAATATGATGTTTCTTGACGAGCACTGCGTTTGTTTCGTTTTCCTATAGTTTCATAATGCTAAGTTCGTAGCTTTTCAACATGGCATTATCTTAAAAATTTTTATAAAGTATGTATTTTACCGAATTTAAATAAAATCAATTGAAATTTATTTTTCAATCTGTTACAAATCAATGGTAGTTCGTGCGTCTTATTTTTTCAACTCTAACAATAATTAGGAATTTCACCTGTGAAAATAAAACAGGCTTCCACATTTGCTCTACTGCCTTTATGTATACATAAATATATTTGAGGGATTAGAGGGATTATGCTCCTGCCTCAGGTTTAGGCAATATTTTACTAAACTCCTATGTCACACACAAATCACTATTCTTGCGAAAACTTCCTATTAAACGAGCTTAGACCATTCAAGAATTTTTCCGCGCGCTATCAAAAAGTGAACAGCCTGTAATTTCGAATTTCATTGGTTCATTTCAACCAATGCTTTCGTTGGCCGCGAAAAATTAATTGTGCTTAAATCATGTTATTTAGTTGTTGGAGCGACTACTATTTAGTTCTTTCATGGATATGGATCGGTTCATTATTCTGCGCAGTGTTCGATGCGTCGAAAATATTTGCTGAGCATCAAAATTTCGTAAGTGCGGAATGTGCAAAAGGTAAGTGTACGAGCACGTCCTTCAACCGTTTAGACAGGATGACCCCATAGTATCACGGATGTATGAGACTGGACGTAGATTTTATCATTTTTAAAAAAACAAAAATAACTTTTTTTGCTGGTACTACTTAATTTGGCGGAGTCTTCCATGCAATAGCCCATAAAAGTCACATGCAACGTGGCTTTTAGTTTTTCTTCATACTTCCCCTTTTCAGAAAGGCGATAACATAGTCACCCTTTCAGTGTTCAGTAAAAATGCAGCAATTTAATTATGGCCTCAGAAATCAGTTATAAGGGTAGAGTTTGGTATGGCGCTAACCCCCCATACCCTTTCATTTTGGTTCAAAAAGGAATCTCTTAGCTCTATGCTAAGACGGAAAATTAAAGTATTAATGCTGTGAATTCCGGCCTTATCCATGAAAAAATATCAATGCCCAAATCCGGAAATTCGCCAAGAAAAAATAATTTCCCTTGATAACCCGGATCATTCAATTCCGAGTCAGGTATTGTAAGAATGTGAAACGATCCGGGTTCGAATTCTGGTCTAGATATGTTTTACGGCGCGTTTCCACACTTAAATGTTTCATATTTCAACCGTGTGCGTTATTGCGCACATTTTGCACAATATTCGCGATGATTATGTTTAAATTATAATACTCCGTTTTTTTGGGCAGTCGTGAAAAAAGTCAAATCTGGTCAGTTGGTTGCGTTCCTTCTTAAATAATGCCGCAACGTCATGGAAAGTTGTAGTCTCCTCTTCGAACGCCTTGGTTTTGGCCCCGTAATAGATATTATAGTCCGTCCTCCGAAATAACTTTCAAGAGGAACGTCCTTGAACTGGTTCTTAGTCCACACGCCCTCGAATTAACTGTTTCCGGCTCACTCGACGGTAGCCAACGCGCATGTTGACACCGCGGAGAGCTCTTTGAAGTCAATGAAAGTGTGCTTGCACTTGGGGTGCGGTCAAAAGCTGCCGGTGGACGCAGGATAGAGGAAGAGAGATGCGGGATGCTCACGTCGGTGATGAAGTAAGATTTCAGTGCATTTATCTAGACATCAGATTCATTAAGGCAGTATTAGAAAAAGTCCTCGGAGGAAAGAGAGAGGTGTTATCTCACTCTAGTACGAGGGCGCCGCGAGCATCTGGGACAGGGAAACTAAGAAAGATTTCATTCGCGAACTAACCATAGTAGCAAAGAAATGCCGCACGTTTTGCTTAAAACGTTGCTCGTCGGGTTTGCCTCGAGCGTACAGAAAGTGAGATCAAAGTCTTAGGGCCTGGTTGGGAGCCGCTGTAGAGTTTACGCGCTAGGCTACGGTTATGGAAAACATTCTAAGGTTATGGGAAAAATCTATTTTAAAGTGGAGGAGGATTAATTAACCCCTCACACGTACATATAGAGAGATAAGACACTATATCCGGCGTTACCCTTTGGAAATATTTGGTATTCTTCATATTTTTATAAGTAACTAGCTGAAGGTACCCGTTGAAATCCAACGGGGGTGATAAACATTGAACTTATTTTATAAGAAAACCACAAAGCCTGAAGAACACTGTTTGCATGATCATTTGAGGAGTTCGTATCCTATCTTGTTTGTTGTGATCGTTGTAATTCGTTCGTTTTCCATTTCGTGCACGGATAGTTGAAGGATTGTTTGTCCTCTTTAATGCACGGGAAACCCAATAATGGGCCACGAAGACTCATTACTACTTAATAAATAGCACCTAGGTTGGTAGATGGTCACATCGTCCCTCCGGTTCTCTTGAGCCATCTTCTGAGTGATTAACAGCTTCATCGCTTCCTCTGTGTACATTAATATATTTGCATTCAATCACTTAATTTAGTTGCGCAATTCAACGTTGATATGTGCGTTGAGTATCTTAATCAGGATTGGAGAGTAGGGTAGAATCCAGAGGTCGACAACGTCGAAAGGAGAATTTCCAGCCGCTGCCATGTTTATTTGACCTATGAATCCTACATCGCCCGAACTGCGCCTTCGGATAAAGGGCAGCCATAATCATTGGTTTTAGTTGTTAAATAAAAAATCTATGGTGATTTTTAGTGCACTTGTCGATTTTCATGCACGGATGTCGTTCATTGCGCAGAATTTCCGCTCTTCTTTCGGGTGAGAAGCATGTAGTGACATCATTACAGTTTTCGCCATCTTAAAACAGAGTAAAGTTTCGAAACAGACGGATCTATATTTGAATCAGATTTAAAGGTTGCTACCCGTCCGTAGGTTAGGATGATATTAGTGCGGTTCTTAGCGTAATCCGAGAAACACCACGGGGATACGCTCATTGGATCGCTGGTGGGCATGTCTTTGAGCATCCAAGTCTAACCTTTATCGATTTTCATGCAATAACTCATTTTCTTGCAATGAAGACATTCCTCATTCAGAAGGATCCAATAAGGGTAGATAAGAAGATTAATTCGAAAGGTTACTCTTTTTTCTATTAGGGATGTTGATGGCTGTTTTTTTAAGTCCAAGGAGGGGAAACACAGCGGCAAGTGAGAGATTCGAATAGACAACTCAATGATTGAGTGAATGTAAGTTAACTGCATTTTAACACATTAAAGTATAAATAAATTTATCGATTACCCTCCGAAGCAATCTATCAAGGGGCCCTTGGGACTCTGGGCCCATCTTATACAAATTTTATTTCTACGTGCTATCATGGGCCGGCAGGAAAACTTAAATGCCAGATGCGTGAATATCCTTTGTAATTCAAATCTCTGGTTGTCAAGGAAATATGCTATTGTTGATTAAAGAGAAAAATGTGAGATTTTTCAGTTATAAATATTATTTTCAGAGAAGTACGATGCGTAAAAGAAAACTGATTGAAAGAATTAGAAACTTCATTTATTCACCCATCCGATAAAAAAAATTCCAGCCCTCTATCTTGAGTGTAGGTAGTACTTTTAAAAATAAAAAATGAAACAACTGCACCGGACCCAATGCTTACCATGGACCACAAGGGACCCCCAGGGGGGGCCTTTGGGGGCCCTGAAGACTTTTTAATATAGCCTATGTTTCATCCCGGTACATTTTCTAACTACATACAAAATTTCAGCTCAATCAGTTCAGTAGTGTTTGCGTGATTGAGCAACAGACAGACAGACACCATTCAATTTTTATATATTAGTATGATTTGGTATGATTCCAAACTTTTATTGCTCTAACCGGCCCAGTTTTCGGCATATTATGCCATTTTCAAGGTGTAAAGTAACATAATATGCCTATACCTGGGTCGGGTTAGAGCAATTAAGTGTTGAATCATACTGAGTTGCTTATTTCAATATGAAGATCCTCACACTACACTTATAGTACAGACAAAAGCGGCAAGTAAGGGAGGTGGCTGTGGGAGGGCTTTCGAGCAAAGAGTTAAAGGAAAGATAATTTAAATCTTTAATTTGGAGCGTGGAATTATAATTTCAATCTTCGAATCTGAGCTTTGGGCGTTGAAAAGTTTGGATTCTTAGTCAATTCCGAATGAGTATGTGCGTCGACTGGAGAATTGATATGGAGCTGTGGAGAAGAATGCAGAAGGAAAGCGAGAAAGCAAGGAAGAGAAACGAGGAAGTGAAAGATATTTTAGGGGAAAAATGAGATTTGTGATGAAGATACAGTCGAATAGACTCGTGTGGAACTTCTATCTCCCCACTCCTCAATCGCTACTACAACGAAAACAGATCTCGTTTATTTAATTCACTCGGTAGTTTTTGTCCCTTTATTAGTAGTAGTTATGTAGTTAAACGTGCTTCGACTGCTAAGGTTTTTTCGCACTTACTGTTCTGCCTCTTGCAGACAGAGGAGACAGCACTCGGAACCCCTCCGAATTCGAGTCGAGCCCCGAGATGAATAACTTAGGAAAGTGAGCGGGAACCGGTGTTTCATCGTGGCATGCCGTTGCCCTCGTTCATATCCTCCCCCAATTCCCTTCCTTCTTCATGGCTGGTTTCCTCACGCACCCCTTGCCGCGAGCCCTAGTGGCAACTCTCGGGGTAGTATGTAAATGTATCGTTGAGTCACGCTGGATGATGTCCGCGTCATGGCGGTGTCTCACTCGCGCTCCCCTTCGACTCCACCCCCCCCCCCCCCATACCTTCTATCCCCCCCTTAACGTCTCACATCTCTCCAATCTTTCATTTGCGCCGATTTGGCCGCATGCCGACTGCGCCACCACGTGGTCCGACGCCGCTGGCCAAGTCGCCCCAAAGTTCGCGATAGAAGTGAGGTGCTTGTGCAGCGGCGCGTAGAATATTTCGCACCCTCTCGTCGCACTCAAATTTCTCCTGACGTTCGAATTACTTGGCCGCGGGATTATCTCCTCCCCGGAAAGCGGAAATAGCGGGACCTTGAATCCTCTTAGTTATTTTTCACATCCATCGCCTCTTCTGGCAAGCAGCTTACTCACGATCGTGCATCTGTCAAATAGCCATGATGTGAGTCCTTCGGGAAATGCTTGTGTTCCTTCGCTATCGATTTAGACTTTGTACCTGCGAAACCTCGCCATGAATGCTCCATGTGCTTATTTTTCCACTCAAGGTGGTATTCATTGTCGACATTTTAGGCTGAGGTGTAACTTTAACCTATCACTTTCGCCCATCAAAAGATCAGCCGGAAGTGTCCACCATGACTACCGCCCACAGCAAATGCTTTTATCCCGACTTTGAATTTTTATAAACTTGTTTTTCTTTTTTTTAAGCGTTGATTCTTTTTTGTTGATTTCTTTGCATTCGGTGATAGTGCAGGAGAAGAAAAGGATCCCCCCGAAAAACACGAAGACTTGAATAACTTAATTAGAAACTGAAAACCTGTCGGAGGAAACTGGACGTTCACGAAGGAGTTATGATTCCCCTTTGAACCTCCTTGAACTTTAGGGTTTCCTGACTGCATATCTTCCCTAAAGGTGGATGGTTTATTCGTATTTCACCCACGGAAGACTTAATCTTGTGCTTCGAGAAGGACCATGGCAGACATGGCGCCTAATCATGAATGACTTAAACCTATTATTTCATCATCTTTCATAGAATTGATGCCTGGCAATCCGCCAGTATTCGTCTTCCCCTACCTTGCCCACCACTTGATGCGGTTGCCATAAACAGATTTGCCCCGCTCGGAGACGAAACGTTAGTATTTCCTCGCTTTTTCGAACACATTCTGTCGTCAACCGGTGATGAAGGCGTGGTGGCGAAAGAGGGATGTCACCGCCAGGGTCAGCAGTCGAAGGGCTCTTCGTTGCCCTCGGGTCTTGGTGACGCTAGCCTCCACGGACGATGGAGATTCCCTCACCCCGCGGGGCAGTGTGGGCGAGTTCACGGCCGTCACGATTGGAAACTCAGAATCTTCTTCGGAGGAGGAAGATGACGAGGGAGAAGAAGGTATCGAAGAACTCGAGGAGGACACCTTGGAGGAAACCGCGGAGAAGACATCGCCGTCCAACCACGAGAACAGCAATGGCTCAGCAGTGATTCCCGAGGATACCACCTTTGTTGGCGGAGCGCGGAGCTCAGTCGACGAGGAACACAGCAGTCGGTGTCGCCCCCTGGATCCCATCCAGGGTACCCAAGATGGTGGAGGTGGACGTCACCCGCATGGCAGCCCTGGCTCGATCGAAGCGAATTCCAAAAAAACTGACAAAAGGTTCCGCCTGGATTCGTTTGGCAAGTCCCTCTCCCGATGCGCTTTCTATATCGGTGACAATGGTGCGGATTTGGAGAACCTCGTCGCCGTGGGGGGGACACAGTCGGAGAACTGCACGATTGACTTATCTCCCACCGAGAATAGGTCCGAGCTTTATACATCAGAGGAAACGACCCCTGCTATTGATTCAGAGAAACCGGTTGCTGAAGTTTCTATTCAAGTGGAGCAAGTTTGTGACCAGGGAAGCCCAAGTACTTTGGGATGCTCTGGGAATATTTCCCGCCATGGTGACTCCATCTCTCTTGAAGAGGCGAGAGCAGCCTTCCGGAGTAGCTTCTCCAAACTAACATCCCCAGATATATACGAAGGCTGTGTTGAACCTTCTGTTGAAGAGGGATCAGTCAGTAATGCTGTCAGTTCATCTGGTCATAGTTCTCCACCTATACAGTTCGAGACTAGGGAAGAAATTGGCCATGTGATGAACTCAGGATCCAATTTAAAGTCAAGTGAGAGTGAAGCTGAGCCCAGTGATTCTCCTGCTGGTGACGTTACCAATCAGACCAAAGTTTGCACTGACAAAGATGCATCAAAGCGTGTAGAGGAAATCCAAACAAAGATGCCCAAGGAGAAGAGTACAGTTAAGCATACATCTCGTAGAAAATCCATGGAATCTGGCTCAAACTCAAATGGACCTGGTGGAAAAGCAGGGCATGATGATTCCTCTTCCTTTTCCCATAAGTCTACTAGGCGATCCCTCAAGTTGGATATTCCTCCAGTTCAAAGTAAGGCTGGTGCTTCGTTCTCAAAAAAATCCCCTCGCTCCCTTGACCTGCTTAGTATACCTGAACCGCAGACTGCTCCACCATCAGCAAGGCACTCATTTCTTCAAAGCCTCCTGTCACCACCAACAGCCACCCCTCAGGAACTGGATGGTTCAAATCATGACAGCCGAAAGTTCAGCTTCCCCATCCTCAGGAGGCATTCACACACGGTTAAGATACACGTCTGGATTTGTAAATAGAACTAACACACTCTAACCAATGCACTTAGGTCTAATACCCAAGGTGTGTGGCATCTTCCTTGTTGAGTTACTTGATTGGTGTGTTGTAGTACATGAAAGTCAAGACCACCTTTTACCAGGCTGTGAGTCAGTTTTTCATTGCACAACTCATTCCTTCCGTTTTCCTATGCTACAGCACGTTTTGAGTCATGCTACTCTATAATGTGAAAATCAAATAGAGGAAGTGAATTGTGCTTGGATATTTCACTGTCTGGGGAGAGAGGTCTTTAAGATGCTTCTGCTGTTTGTTGGAAAGAGCTGCTGAGAAGTTAATTTAATTGGCTTCAGAGTGTGTTTATTTCTTGTGGCTGGAAAATCTTACGAAGATGACTGATGTAAAAAAGTTAGAATTCGCATGTATTCATTTTTTTCTTTTTTGTCTCCAGGATAACTTACATGATTTTTTAGTCATTTTAATGCTTTCTTTAGCCTTTATAAAGAAATGTAGTGAATTCCAGATTTTTTGTTATTTTCAACCCAAAATCTGAATGCTGCTTAATAAAGCATGAAAATTTCTTTTTATAGATGAATAGTTCTTTTTTGATAGCTAAGGAAGTTTTTTGTTTAGCTTAGCTTAAAATTAGTATTTTTTCATAGTATGTATTGTTTTTTTAAAATAATGTGTTTCATCAGAGTTCACTACATCTTATTTGGTTATGTGTACTTTATTAATCCTTCCATGACACTCAAAAGTTAATAATTGTACACGCAGTATATGCTCTTATGTGTTGATTGTATTTCAAGAAGGGATACCTAATCTTTGTTGGTATGAGATTGGTGTTTCTGTTTTCCCAATCTCACCAGAGACTACGATTTAAAACTTCAATGGTATGGAAAATTTCTAATATATAACCTTTTGAGTTCAAAATATTTTCTCACGTGATGAATTAATAAGTGTACTTAGTTTTTTTTTCTATGAGGACACTCTTATTTTGCATTCATTAAAATCATTCTCTCCCACATAATGAAATACATATACATTTCATTGAGGAATAGATCGAAACAGTATTTACCAGCTTTTCTTGAAAAGTCTGTTTGGTAATGTTTTTGGTGCCATTATATTTGACTAACATACTGAGTAGTAACACTGAAAAGAAGGGCTTTTTTCACTTCTGGTACAGTGAAGTACTTATACCAGAAAAATTATTATTCACTAATGTATAAGTTTTAAGAATTTGAAAAAAAAGTGTAGTTAGCTTAATGGAGAAAGTGTATTTATAAAGGTATACTACTGGCACACTTTGCTATGGAAAAAAGCCCTGCTTAATAGTGTATGGTAATGGTAGATAGGAGTGACAAAATTAGTAAAAGTGCATTTGGTATTGTTGGAATTGTATTTTAAATTGCAGTAGAAAACTTATCTAGTATTTCTTCCTTAATTTAATTGTATGTTTCTTTATAGACAATGATGGTGATCTTGTGACTTTTTTTATTTGACCAGATGTTGATTAAATTTGAAAATGCTCAATAGTTTTTGCTGTGGTATTGAATTTGCCTTATTTTTACTAATATTTAATGTGTGTCTTGAAAATTTAAATTGAAAAGTGTTGCACAAGTTCTTCATGGGTCTTCCACCTGAGTTTTTTGTACCAACTACATTTTCTCTCTGTGTGTCACATTAATAGAAAGAAATCATTAGAATTCAATAGAACATAGATAGAGGGTGGTTTAACTTTAATTTTTTCCATCACAGGATATTTCAACTTATTCTAAATCTTTGATACTTGTTTGTAAGCTATGGCACCTCTGATAATTTTTTAAAGCCTCTGAGTGCTACTTTGAACATAAAGAAATGTGCAGTAATAGTTTTCCTGGTGTAAGATCTGAGGTCTTCCTGGCACATACTTTGATGTAGAATTCTTGGGTTTCCAACCAGGTTATGGTGTTGTACTGACCCTAAGTTTTAATGACCTTGACTGCCATCATCTCCAGGGTGAATTCTTCAACCAGAAAGATGTCACATATGCATACTTTCTTCCTTGGTTCTAGCCAGCTGTGATTGGTCAGCTATTTTCTGCTCTTTATCTAGTCTTCTTATGGCTTGTTTCCACTGACTGATAAGCTCTAAAGCTTTGTCTCAGTTAATGCTTTTCATCTCCTAAAGAAAGAAGAAAAAGTTAACAGAGACAAAGGTTTCCAGCATAGCAGTGTGCAGAAACCATCCTCGAGAAGACCAAAAAAAGAGCAGGATAATTCTGACCAATCACAACCATTATGTGATGCCTTTTTAGCCAAAATATTCACCCTGAAGATGATGGCTGAATACTGAATGATAATTCATTGAAATGCAGTTGGTGCAGTTCAACACTATCACCTAGTGTTGGGAAACCAAGAACTCTACATCTTAATTTTTTGCCTTTTCAAAAGAGATTAACATGGATATCTGTTGGGTCTTGCTCTTTCTCTTTCATTTTAATGAAATTTAAAATGTGGCATGTCAACAAATCCTCTACATTCCATTGGTTGCATTCCAGAATGCACTTTTCTTCTTCTCCTGCCCCTGCACAGGAGGAGAGCTTTGGAGCTGGAATCGGAACAAGAGCGAGGAAATTCAGCTTTTCCCTCATGTGGAGGGGGTCGCAAACAGTTAATGTCAAAAATGCCACATTCTCTGCATCCGTTTTATCCGTGTGTTGTTGAATATGGTTAATGTTGCATTTTGGTGTGATTCTCTAGGATGTTTTCCTGCTCTTTTGTGAACTACTGAACATTGTTTGCATGTTGGAGTGTTTTACATCATCCATGTGGACAGAATCTTGGCACATGTTTTCTGATGCATGAAGCCACAAAATGTGGGCTGGAATCATTTGATTCTTCTGAACTTCACTTGCCTTCTATAACGTTACCATGTTAGTGTGTTCAAAAATGAGAAATGCTAACTCTTTCCTTCTTTCAAGGACTTGCATTGCATTCATGAAAGATCTGATATGCAATGTGAATCGCCTACTTCATAACTGTGGTATTCTTTCTCATAAACTTCTATATTCTTTGTAATGACTCTAGCAAAGTGGACCTTTATGATTTTAAATTTCACCTTGAGTATTTACCCACAATTACCTCATTAGCAAAATCATTGGTTTTACTTTTAGTTAAATACTCACAAAAGCTACTTTTGGGAAACTTTCAGGACTGCTTGAGAAAGCGTGTCATAATGTATTCACATGCCAATGACTATGAAACTGTGGAGTGCAACCTTGACGTAAATTTTTAAGTCCTGCAGAAAGTTGTGGATCATGTTTAAAAATCACATTGTTTACATTTTTAGATTAAGATTGTCTTTTTATTTCGAACAAGTTTACTGTTTCAGTGGCAGCATGAGAACCATGTTCTCAGAACAGTTTCATGAACCACTGGCAATGAAGTTGCATATATATTTTTTTATTTCTGTAATGATTTTGAATTATAGCTTGGTTATTCATTATGAAGCATTTCAGAGTTCCTTTTTATGTTTGTATCAATGCCATTACTTACTTCATTTTGTAGTTGTAGTATTTTATTTTTGCCATAGTCTTTCGGAGAGCATGTTATATATTTATTTTATGCATTAGAAGCATTTTAAGTGCAAATTTTGCTTTTCTTATCAGTTTTATTTTTTTAAATGTTTTTAAGACATTTGAGAGTCTTATGTTTGTCATCCTGTGATTGTTCTTTAACACCTGACTCATGCTTGCCATTTGCATGTAGCAGAGTAAGATTTATAGCCATGCTTTAAACACCTGATTTTTTTTCAGACCCTTCACAACAGTGAATCCATGGCCTCGATCACCTTTCGTTCCATCGTCGGATTCATACAGGAGGACAACTTGCAAGGGCTACAAAATTTTTTGGATAACAAGAGGGTGCTGGTTGATGATCGAGATGAGGTAAGTTTTTCTACATTCCTCTTGTAAATTCTGCTTGCACAAGTTTACTGAGCAGTTTGTGCTTCAAGCTCTGAATCTTCTTTAAATATATACTGTCATCTGGATTGTAAAAACTTTTCTAAGTGATTTGATATGTTCCTATTATTGTAGTATGCAGTTAAAACCAGTGAACTACTTGCTTGTAATGAAAAAATTATTGTCTACATGATTTTTCACTCAAATGACTGTGGTGTTAACACTATTGCATAATTATCAAGGCAAATCTTAATGTTCTTTAATTCTGCATTGATAATTATACAAATACTGCTCATATGTATACTACAAGGGACTAAAAAAATTCTTCAAAATTATTCGGTTTTAATTTTGAACATTTTTTCACTTTCCCTGAAGTACAGCCTGAAATCTTTGATTATTCCATAAAGTGTTTACATATTACAGATTTAATACATCTGATATACTCCATAGCTTCATAGGTCAGAAATAATTATTAATATCTTCTTATTAGCACTACATGTTTCCTTAAACGCAGAAGTTTGTTTATTACTTCCTTTAACCCTTCAATGCCATCCTACGTGCTGTGCACTGACCCTGCACGCTAAGTATTGATATGTTATTTGAGGCAGTAAATATTTTGCTAACATAGTATCTTCTGACTTGCGAATAAGATATGCTTCATAGTGTACTTTGAATTTTATTAATTAAAAAGTTTTCTCCTAAGTTATCGCATTGCTATTTTGAACATTTTTTTATTACTTCCTCGTGTTATAAGCAACATTTTTTCACCTTAAGATCTCAAAAGTTACGATTAAAGGATTTTTGTTTTGACTGGAAAGGGTTAGCATGAGTATATTCGTTGCTTGGATGATAATATGGCGACTTCTGGCCACATCTGCCTACGTAAACACGTCCCCTTGCTGACACCTTCTTTTTTCAAGGCAGTCAGTGCAACAATATTCATTTTAGCTCAGGATGATGACCATGTCAGGTTTATAAGGGAGAGTTATGACTCTATCACTTCCTTTCAGGTGGAGGAATGAACGTGTTAAAATCGTTGTAGTCTGTTCTCCACATTTGAAGAAATACCATTCAGCAACGTCAGATGGCGCCACTAGTACTCGACTAGTATATTGACTAATTATAATTGACAGATTTAAGGCATTAATAAGACGTTATGTTTAGAGCATGGAGTTAAGAAACTAGCATGGGCAGCGAGAGTAAAAACTTAGTATATCAAAGAAGAACTCCCAGGAGACAGTGAAGTCATTACATATGAAATTTTAAAATAATCAAATAATGTGGTAGGTCCTGTATATAAACTAAACTCTCGACATAACAAGTATGACTGTGGAGAATAAAATATTATCATAAATACTTTAAACTATGTACAAATAAATGAATATCATGCGCAAACAAAGTACAGATATTCAGTATTTGTAATTGAGAACTACTTAATAACTGCTAGCGCCATCCAATGCTGCTGAATGGTACTTATTTGACCGTGTGGAAGAGGCTACCAGGATCTCCAATTATACATTCCATTGCCTGCTTCCTTTCCATTTGCTCCAGCTTATTATCTTGGCTGGCCATGTGCACTGTTCTTCGGTCTCTTCATGATAGCAGGGCAGTGGAAGACTCAAGCCCTTATCTCAAAATATTATGGATTTGAAAAGTCTTGAGTGAAAAAATATGTATGGGTGAGCAAATTCTGATGAGAGGAAGAGTTGACCCAGTTCATCTCCCACAGTTGCATTCATCTGGAAAGACCTCAAGAGAGAGGATCCCTGGTTTGGAGGGAGATGGGATGAGTGAGGAGAAGGGGAGGACCTTCCAGCAGTTACTAGGGTCCTCCAAGCTAGACCTAGCAACACTAATCCTGCGATGAGTGATTTCCCAGATGGAATGGGCAATGGGGTGGTCCATGTGTGGTAGAGGGCTCTGGTTTGGAGGACCAAAGGGAAGGAGTGGACAGAGGTCACAAGGGCACCTTGTGTAGGCTGATGCGCGTGGAGAAGAGGCAAGGGTGAGGCAGTCTTTGGGTGTTGTGCAAGTGCGGGAGTTAGTTTTTACTTCAGCGGTGCGATTGCTAATAAGTAAGGCTCTGGCTTTCTTTCCCTTTAAGGACCTTCCCTGGCCCCAACCTTAGCATGTGGCTTGCATTGTTCCTGAGTGCTAGGTATTAAAAATCGTGAGCTTACTTTGGGGGATCAAATAGTATGTGAAGGTGCAACCACCCATGTGGCCAACTACAACAAGCAAATGGTTGATTGGACATATAAAGATCAGCTTTTTCAATCCTATCAAAATGAAAGGAAGCGATCGAATAAATGGTATAGGAGAATTTTTCGCTGTCTTGTAAATAATACAGTTCTACATTTTATGATAATATATCAAAAACACTGGTAAACTCATTCATTTGAAAACCAAACGCTCAAAGGCACGAATAAATTCATACAATCATAGGAAATGGAAAGGAACACATAAAGGTGGGGAAGATGAAACTGTGTCGAATCCAGGCAGAAAAAAATTTCACCTTACCCGGGATTTGAACCCGGATCTCCCAATTTCCAGCCAGGTATGCTACTAGTTACACCAGCAAGGCTACTCAACTAACTAATGAATTCGACGGGGTTTTATGTCACAACCCATGCCCAACTTTAGCAGCCAAGAGATGGCGCACGGGAACTGTTTCAACCACCATATAGGAGACAAACAAAAGTGAAAGAGGAGAGGTAAAGAGGAATACAGGCATACAACAAATACAGAGGTGAACAGTGCATTTAAAGGCATGCATAGCCAAAGAAGAAGAAGAAAAGAGCCAACATGGCCAAATATACTCATTCATTTGAAAACCAGACACTCAAAGGCGCGAACTTATTCGGCCTTATATTTTAATTATTATTAATAATTATTTTTTATTTTTTGATCTTCGGCCGATTCCTTGCAATTTTGTACATTTTCATAAGTTCGTCACTCCTGCCAACCCCACCAATGTGTTTTGCTATAGCCCTGCTAGTGCTAGTGCTAAAACTGGTTTTACCTCTATTTTCCCTCTTTTCTCTACTTCACACATCAGTACCATGGAATGTACTTACCACTCTCATCTCTTTTGTCCTTCCCATTCATGATCCTACCATGAAATGCCACCGATATTTCTCCTTTCTTCAGTTTTGAAAATTTCACGGCTTGGGGAAACTCTTTTCTGCAGGAAACCATTGTTCCGACTACGTCAGTTTTGCTTTCAACTAATTTGTCCACCAGTCTAGGGCTAGTGTATCAATTATCTCGGTACACAGTATGTCCCTTTCCAAAAGAGCATCTGCTAAGTCGAGAACGATACAGGCACTAATATTCTCCTCTTTATATATCTCACTGTACTTAGGGTCCTTCCCTGTGTAGATAAGAAAATTCCTTTTTGCCAGAATTACTTTTACACCATATTTGCTCCGCATTGAGGGTATATACTGTTTCCAGGAAAGACAACCTTTCCACATAAGTAAAGGTTCATCTACGACAATATCTTGGTCAGGAGAGTAAACGGTTGAAAATTTATTTCTCAAAAATTGCAAAACTGGATCTCCAAACTTTGGGGTAACCAGATTGATTTGTGACCTTTTCCTCCTCCAGGACATCTTCTTCCTCCTCTGTCTCGCTGTCACTGACATCAGTATTGTTGTATTCATCGCTGGAACCACTTTCTTCATCACTCTCTTCTAAAAAATGAACTATTTCTTCCTCCTTCGGTTCACTCCCCTTTCTTTTGCTTGTCGAAGCTACGATCAGAACCAAAAGAAAATTATTTCAAATGAAATATTTTGTATAAAATTACTAGAAATAACTAAAAAAACTGCAAAAGTATTATGCAAGTTACTCGCGCAAAGGAAAGCTCCAAAAACACCGAAAACCACTAAGCTAACACTCAACGGATAACTGAGGAAAACTCGACTGATTGAAGATTTTAAAATCAGCTAATACATCTCTTATGTGTGAAACCGAGAAGACAACCCTTTGTGAAGGATTAGCAGGGTGGTTTCTTTCGGGAAAAACCCGAGCGCAAGGGGTTTGCCGTCGGAAGTAATAACATGAACCTTCCTCCCATCTTGGAACTATAAAATGTTCTAGTTCTGTTCTGTACATGACCAGGAAAAACTCTGGCTTTGGGCGCAAGGTATTATAAAATAGCACATACTTCACTGAAATAAATGTTTGGGAATGAGAAAGTAAATATTTTTTCATAAAGACCTGAGAGTAAGAAAAACGAATGGAAAATCGAAGGGGCAAGGTGAATGCAACCCGCAACACAATGACATTGTTTCAGTAACAGACGTTTCAGTAACAGAGCTTCATAGAATAGGATGGTAGAACCCATCAAACGGTGAAAGATTAAACTAAAATAATGCCTCTAAGGCTTGCAGTAGCTCCATGGTGGAATATCTCGGCATTACATTAGCAAATTAACCGAAAATCGGCATGACGTATATATACGGCATACCCACCACCGGAGCAACCATCCATGCCGTATATATATGGCATACCCAGGTGAGTGGTTAAGCATTGAGATCTGTTTTCTCTATTGAGAATTTAAGCTTTCTTATTCTTCCCCACTTGTTTATCCTTTCCAATGCTCTATTTCCCATTACTTCCAGCTCAAGTCTTGAGTTACCCTTTACTAAAATTAAGCCATCGTCAGAATATGCTGAAAGTGTGGTATTTTTTCCGGTATCGATACTGAGGAAACTGTTGAACAAAATATTCCAATATGTTGTGTCCAGTACTGAGCCCAACCATATATATATAGTGTTGAGACAGGTTATAGGGTGGTAGTTCCTTGGATGGGACAAGTCTCCCTTCTTAGGTATCAGAACCGTGCGTCCCTCAGTCTGCTAAGGTGGAATAGGATCTCTACCTATCAGAAAGGACGTAAAGATTCTGGCGAGGTGTTGGTGGGTGGAAGTAAACTTCTTCCACCAGAAGTTATTCACGGCATCCATTCCTGGAGCTGAGAAGTTCTTCTTCCCAGAGAAGGCCTTCTTCATGTCAATTTCTGTGACTGAAAGAGGTCCATCCACATCTTGTAGGTGGTAGTCACAGAACTCTTTAAAGAGGCCTATGGCCGGAGTGTCACCATTGAATGGCTTGGACGTATGATAGATATCCTTCCAGAAACGTTCAACCTCTTGGACGGATGGCGGAGATTCAATGACAGGCGGAGGTGGTCAAAAGAGACAGGATGGGTGAAGGAGACAGGTGGAATTTTCCCTCACGGCCCTACTCCTCTTGAGGAGTTTTTTCCGGGCAGTGGTGAGAGCTCATACTCTACGGCGTACTGTTTAATGGTAAGCAGCAAGCTTTTATTCAGTGTGTGATGGTTGTATCTGAGACTGCACGCTATGTGCCGAACTTTTGGAGTGAAAGTTTGCCCAGATAAGATGTATTCCATCACACACTGGATTCTCGACGCCTGTCGTCTCGCCTGCGTGATCTTGGCCTCCAACTCCTCCAGCCTCTTTGCTGCTTTGTCCTCCCAAGAGGTGTTCTTTTGGGAGTGAGCCATTATTTTGGCAGCAGCTTAGACCACGCAATTTACCATCCACAGGTCCGACGTTTCCGTTAGGATTTCGTCGATAAGACCATTCAACTGGGGCAGGTGGTTACCCCGCAGAGAGATCTTTGTGGATGTCTCTCTGCCTAGGTTGTCCTTCATCATAGTTAATGGTGCTTAACAACCGCGTTCGTAGCTCAGAGACGGCCTGACCAGCTTCTTCCCCATTTGGCTGAGAGACTGACACAATTATCATTCTCGCCTCAGGTGGTGGAGAGGCTGCCTGTGTCAGGGAGAGTTGTCTGGCCGGTGGAGTGTTCCTCTGAATTGGCGGTTGGTGGGGAGTTTCCTTTTTTCTCAGGTGGTTTGCATAATCGTGCAGATTCTGCTGCAATAGAAGGTCATGTTCCGGATGCATCTCACACCAAAAAGAGTGCATCCTTGCCATATACCCCCTGCGATCGGGCTGGCTGGCAGCATGGCATGCGAGGAGGTCGCCCCTTAGGGCTTCCATCCACTGCATATGAGCTCCCTTCTGAGGATGTGAATTTTCATTGCCACACCCAGCTGTACTAGGCCCCGCATCCGAGAGGGGCCGGTTGTGGGTGGCTTTCCTGGTTATCTTTTTTGGAACCAGTTTAACCGTGTGTGGGGTGGTTAGCCCCACACGCAGACGTCCACCATTAGCTGGCAAAAGCTGCTACCAGGTATGCCACGGGGAGGCTGTTGGTCTGGTTTTCATACTTTTATTATTATTATAAAGTTGAAAAGGGTTCCAATCCTTGTCATTTAGAAAATGTCTCCTGTACTATGGAAATCACAGATGTTGGATTATGAACTGCTGATTCTGTTACACAACCTCTTCTGAAGCTGTTTTTTTTTATCAAATAAGAAATATAATTATAAAAAAGAAACCAGTGTGGTGTTCAAAATATGATTTCAAAGACCTTTGCTCTTTATTAAATGTGTATTTTTTTCGCTCAACTTCTGCAAAATGAAGTGCATTTTTTAAATTTTTATAAGCATCAAATATTTTTGTTCTTTTAGATCTTTGCAGTGGTCATAATTAGGAGTTTTTATCTTTATGGTTGTTTTTTTTGTACATTTATACAGAATGGCACTACTCCTCTTATGGTGGCTGCCGCCAAAGGGAAGCTGACATTTGTGAGGGAGCTCCTTAACCATGGGGCTGATGTTAATGCTGAGGATGGGGTGAGTGTCTTGCCCCTTCCTCTTGGGTGTTGAGTGCAGCTTGACAGGGCTAAGTGCAATAGATAAAGCAACTTGTGTGTTTAATGTCATTCAATACATCCTTTTCTTTGTGATGTGTAGGTGTTCAACTCTCTTTTTGCATTAATACATTTTATGGGCATCTACAATTTAGGTAGAGAAAAATGCAACACATGCTGGTAGTGTAGTACAAAATTATGTTTTTAATTATTGCAATAATTCTTTTGCTGTCATAGGGCAAGCGATTGCCCTTATGTGAGTGTGCAAAACTGCTGTTGGTGGCTAATTTTCCTGGAAGTTTTATTCTAATTAACATTGATTTCTTAATTTTAATGACCATCATAATGCATTATTTTTTGCCATTCAGTTCCCAAATGCTTACCTTGTCTTTGAAATATTAGCCTTAATAGAATAAGTAAAAATATTGTGGCAATCTAAGCACACCCTATGTAGAATTTGCTGGGCATGAAGATGGGTTAATGAAAAATTATATTTCAAAATGAAAGAAATATTTCAGAATTAAATTCCTGTGCTGAGTGCACTGCTGTAAATGCAGTAAAAGAAATCTGAGGCCAGAGGTTTGAAGGGCTATTCCACATGATGTGTTCATGCTTTGTTTCCTCTATTATGCCAAAATTCTTGGGATACTACTATGTGTAACTGTATAAAACTGCATTTAATGAGAGAATGCAATAGTTATTGACAGTTTTCTCTTCTGCATGCTACAACTTCCCAATTTTTTATTTCTCTGATTATTCCGGAGCCTCAATCATACAAATTACCCCCTGATGCTAGATAGCTCCAAAATATCTTATTTGTTGCTCTCTTATGCATGTTTTTAACCTTCATCAGCCAAAAGAGAACCTGCTTTCCCTCCAAAAAGTTGCCCCTGCAAGACAGAAGGGAACTTAAAGTACCACTTATATGTTTGAAAAAACTCAAGGCATCCAGGAGCAACCATGGAATTTTAATCTTGCCCTTTAAAAGTTAAGGTGTCTAGCAAAACCAAGTATGTAATGTATGCTTTAAATTAAAGAACTGAAATTGTTATTTTTCCATTTCTAAAGGACAACTGGTCAGCGCTGCTATGTGCTGCTAAGGAGGGTCACACTGACATCGCTGCCATGCTGTTGGATCAAGGTGCTGCTTTGGAGCATCGAGATATGGTAAGCCTCAGACATGTTATACATTATATTCTTTGATTAGCCTCGATTAATGAATAGAGCAGTGGTGTCAAAATAATTTGGTAAAGAATGACAATGCAACAAAAAGCATTAGAATTTCCACATTTTATCCAGAAATTTTGCTGTACAAGTGCATAATTCTATAATTTAATATACAGTGAGACTTTGATTGTATGTTATTCAGTTATATGTCACATTCATTCTTAAGATACATTGATGTTGGCCGGGCAAACATCTTTTACGATACATTCATAAAAATATTTCTTTGCATGTAATTCATTATATATTCAGTTACAGAAACTATATTTGAGGTCCAAACGGATATGCCATGCTCACTTAGTATCTCAAAAAATGTAATGATGCTCATGATTTGGTCCCTTTATTACCCTTGGTTTATAGAAAGATGAGTAAATCATATGATGTTGTAGGGTGGTTGGACGGCACTAATGTGGGCCTGCTACAAAGGCAGGACAGAGACAGCCCATCTTTTGCTGGAAAAGGGTGCTGATGTTGCGGCCCATGGCAATTACCACATTCCTTCCCTCTTGTGGGCCGCTGGCCGTGGTCACACACAAATTGTGAATGATCTCCTAGCACATGGTGCCAAATCAAACATTGCTGACAAGGTAATTGTATCTTCAAACTCATTCACCCATGCCTCTTTGAGCCTTAAAAAAATATATATCGAAAGCACTGTGAGCTTTTTCATAATCAAAGGCATATATTTTTTTCTATTCTTTGTTCATCCAGGCTTCATGTAATACTATGATTGTATAATATGACAAAAAGTGGTGTAAATTTGCATTGTATAGTGTGATAAATAGTAATATTGTATTGTTGGCCATGAAATTTCAGGTATTGCAGGTGTACATAATAACTTTGAAGTGATTTTTTTGTTTTTGTATTGCTTTCTATCAACTGTGTGAAACCTTTTTGCTTGACATGAGTAAAGATATGCAATGCTATTGTGACTTTAAACCATGTGAGACTTCTGTAGAGTTGTTTGATGTTTTTTTAATGCAGATGTGGTTCTAAAATAACCCATGTTATTTGTAATACTCCTTTTAGTTAAAGTATTTTATTCATCAGCTTTACCAATTACCAATAACTTTACTGTTTATGTTTTCATTGACAGTATGGTACATCTGCCCTTGTTTGGGCTTGCCGCAAAGGTCACTTAGAAATTGTGGAAGCGCTTCTCAAAGCTGGGGCAAATGTGGATGCTGCTGGCATGGTAAGTTATCCACTTAATCCCAAAAGCACTTGTTTCATGAACTCCATGTTGCTAATTTTAGGCTTTGCTCCTGGCATTGTGAGAGCTGAGCTGATTTTCAGTAATCATCATTAACAATAGAATATCTGGGCTACTCTCATTTTTTAATTGTAAGTTTAATGCTAAGTTAGTGCTAATTCTATGCTACACTTTTTATGTATTTGTTACAAGCAACCTTGTCATATCCTTTCTCTGCGTTGCATTTCAAACATTTGTATTTTTCTTTATTTCACCTGAGTGGAATGAGACATGAAGTCCCCTTTTCCCTTCACCATGGGGACATGTATCTGATGTAAAATCCTCCCTGATTATTTTTTTTATTGGAATTTGCAGATAAGTCCTAAAATTCATGTAACCAATGTCAATGTGGTCTATGTCAAAGTTATCAAGATGCCAAAATATTTGCAAATTTTTTTTTAACTTTGGTGTCTAAAAAAAAGTAAATACATATTGCTTTGGCTTGTGTAAAACATTTTTATTTATTTAAATTTGTTATGAGCATCTGGGAAAAATTTCATATCCTACATGGAACAATGGATCTGCAAGAAGTTTTTATTGAAAGTTTTAAAAATTAGGCAAAGATTAAGCTCTCTGTGAAGTGAAAGTGTTAGATCTTACTCCAGCATTATTTTTATTTTCCATCATTATTATAGGTTTAATGTTTCACAGTCAAGTATTTCTCAGTCAACTTTTTTGACTGCCATCCAATTACCTCCCTGAAAAATAGTTTGACAGATGTAATTTATTCCTTAAAACTAAATGAATCTCCAAACTCTTGCTAGATGCACTGAGAGGTCTAAGCATCAATGTTGCCCATGAATGACAGTTGAAGTTTATCTTTAATATCCTCAACAAACTATAGCCCCTCTCAGATATTGACTCATCACATACTTATGTGCATTTTATATGCAGGATTTTGCTTGAAATCTTTATCAAAATTGGGAAACGAGTTGATGGTAGCATATGTTTATTGAGTTTAGGTAATTTGGCAAATTCCACCTAGTAGTTGTAGTCAGTATTTTATGCAAGTAGCACATATATGTGTTGTGCTTAAAATATCTCATCATCAAAATAAATACTTTTCCATTTGTGTTATCCCAAATTATTATTAAATTACTCATAAGTTTATGGTTTCAAACTGATAAGTGGATTACTCCCACAATTTTTCTTAACTGAAAGTTTTGCCACGCCATATATGTATAAGAAGTGACCTTAATTGACGCCTATGCAATCATATTGTTTGGCTGAATTTTTTTAGATACATTATATTTTTTTAATTGTAGTAAATGAGTAGTGTAGCAAAATTATCATATACTATCTAATCGAAATCAAGTTCACTATTTTTTTCATTTCTTTTCCTGGTACTTTTAAATATGAAGATGTATTCATATCAGATTGTTACCATTTTTTCTTTTTCAGTATTCATGGACTCCTTTGTTAGTAGCAACAATTGGTGGATTCTCTGATGTTGTTCATAGATTACTAGAACACAGGCCAAATACAAATGCTGTTGATACAGATGGGTGCACAGCATTGACCCATGCCTGCAAGGATGGCCACATGCCCATAGTCATTGCCTTATTGAATGCTGGTGCTTACATCAACATACAGGTGAGGCTAGCAATCGTATTTTAAGCTTCTCTTTGAGTCATTGGTCAATGCACCTCTATCCTCCTGTCATGTTGCCTGTGTGAAAAGGGAATCATGTTTTTGTGGTGGCGGCTAGAACTGGACTTCCCATCCCAAGGGCCAGGGTTTGAATTCTGGATGTGGCCAAGGTTTTTCCCTGGGAACCAGACCCCTATTTGAGTGCTCTATGGAGGGCTCTTTAAACATAGTACATACTTTATCCTTCAGATGGGACATTAAACTATGGGGCACTTGGCACCTTTCATTAAAAGTAGGCTAATGCAAATCCCGGGTTTTTCTCCACCCTTTCTCCATCCCCAGCTACTTTTCTGACCTTGCTAACAGTCTTTAACAGCACTAATGGCCTCAATTGTGACTTTAATCCCCAAATAACGAGCCATCCAATGTTAAAGTGCCCTTGGCTGCCAAATTGGATACTATGGAACATATCAATGTTAAGTCATGCATGAATGCAACAGAAACGTATATGTATGCAAGATTAGATCATCACAGAGGACAATATAGAAGCAGCCTTTTGTCCATAACCAATCATTAAAGTTTTTGTTTATTTATTATCATTATATTTACTTTAATGCATGAATTTTTAAATACCGTATAAATGCGTGTTAGAGGCGCACCCCTCTTTTTATGCGTCGAAGTTGAAGAAAAATTTTGGGGCTTTTTTCCCTCCTATTGCGAGGTTTTCGGGCCTAACTTCGAACTTTCGGCAATTATCAAAGCCTTGCGCTATTCTTGGACTCGCAAGCGCAATATAGCAGAGAATATCGTAAGCCCAAAGCTTGCACTTGCGATATTCTCTTATAATTTACGTAGCATTTTTCATAGGCATATATGGACCTAGGAGGTAAGTAGGTAACTTGTAGCCTTAGTCCTACAATGCTTACATTGTTTATTTCCCTTTGGAATGAGTGGAGTAATTGATATTCATTAAAACAAAACAAATCCGACCTCGCTACAATTCGTGTTTAGTTGGTAAGTGCGGACAGTCGCACCAAGCTCTGATTTTTAAATCCGAATTCCCCCACCGTTTTCCTAATGCACAAGTCGTAGTCGCTGTGAGTCGCCTTTTAAATGTAGTTAACTTTTACAAATTATATTTTTCTGTAAATGATGACGAGCGGGAATGCGAACACGTTAAATGCAAATACCCAAGCGTCAGCCACGTAAAAAACGAACGATAAGGCGTAGATACGACATCAAAACCTGAAAAAATCAAACTTTGAAAGAAATCATACCTGTCTATGGAATTTAAAGAATTTATTTTTTCAATTTGGCCCAAAAAATCTTCAAGGAATGACAAAATAAAAAAATCACATGATTTACATAAAAAAAGGGTGACTTATTAGCGAGATGGGCATCGCAGTACTGCGGCACACACGCGCATGTCCTGTCACAGCTCGCAGATTTTCCCTGAAAAGAACTTCTGTCCCTAATGGTAAGGAATAGTGCAACCTTATCCTTCCTCCATCTTCTAATGCATGATTCCGGCACATCATGCTTTTGTCCTGCAGCGCAGTTTTCTACTTCCTCAGTGTCTTTGATGACTTAGTTTTTCAGCTGCCGTGAAAGACCGCAACTTTTTGCCCTTGTTCATTTTGGGCAACACTGACCTACGGTGGCATAAACACAAATGTTAATATTCACAGAATTCTCTTAGGTGTGCTTAGGGCAGGTGCATACAGTTGAGTCACTCAAAGTTGTCGGATGACAGAAAATGAGAAATTTTGGGGGGTGGAAAATTCCGGTGCTTGCACTTGTCACGCGGCCAATCGCTGTCCCCCAATTGCACCCCACACCCTCGCCTTGTCATACAACAAGTTTTTACATGTTTTTAGGCGACTGGGTCACCCGTAAACAAGCGAGCGAACGATCCCCTCCCCCTTGATGACTCACCCTGAGCACCATGGTCACTCAGCTCTCCAGTGACTCGAGAGTAAGGCCTCGCCCACAATCCGAGCGGCGGTAGGCGAGTGACAGGACGGCAACGCTGAGTTTCATGTTCCTAATGTTTTCGTGAAGGCTTCCACGGAGTTTTTTCGATGAAGAGAATGGTTTTTCGGGTTTCCATCCACGTTTATCCATTTTTGGTGGACAATATTTCGCCAGCGTTCCAGCTAGCTTCCTCAGGTCTGTTACGGACCTGAGGAAGCTAGTGGGGTCCTAGAGGAAGCTACCTGGGGTGTGTGGCAGTGGGAAAAAGCAATAGGGGGATAGACGTGAGCGGCATAAGTGCCGCTTGCCGCCAATCCCAGACATGAAATCTTTCTTGTGCCGCTCTGCCGTTCAACTCATTCTGTGGCAAAATGTCAGCAGAGAACGTTTTGTGTTATGACAGTATGTACTGCCATTTCTGATTCTGAACTAATCTTAGGTCGAATCACCGCTCGTTTAGTGGCCACTACCGCCCTGCTACGATACTGCTCTGCCGCCCTATGCCTACCGCTCATATCGTGACGAGGCTTAATGCAGGCAGATAAAAAATCCATATAAGAGGTGCACCGTCATTTTCGGCTGCGATTTCTGGGAAAAAGGGTGCGCCTCTTACACGAGTTTATGCGGTAGTTAGGCTTTTTGACTGTACGTACCATGAATGGTAATTGAATTATGGGAATGTGTACTTCTGGTATTTATTTGAGTAGCAAATGATTAAATCTTGTATTGGGTTTGTGCTTTTACTAGGACAGAGCAGGTGATACAAATCTAATCCATGCAGTTAAGGGAGGTCACAGGGGAGTTGTGGAATCCCTTCTGAAGAAGTATGCTGATGTAGACATCCCTGGGAAGGTGAGTGTATATTTATATTATGTAATGCCTGTTTAACAAATGTGCTAGGAATCCACATGCTGTTCTCATCTCCCTTAGTTCATAGCTTGAAACCAAACAATAATTGAGCTGTTTTAGTTTTTCTTTTTTATTCAAATTAAATGTGGTTATTACAGTATTATGCATTTGGTGGGGTGGTAATGACATTTGAAGTTATCAGATTTAAGACTTACTATTTAGTTAGTAATTCAGGGATCATAATTTCTTACTTGAACTCTGCAACAATTCTGGAATCTTATGAATGTCTCTAGTGTCCATATTTAATTAGGATGTTTTCTTTTAAATTTAGATTAAAACAGCATTTTTGTAGTTTATTTGATTGTCTCTTTAAAGCAATTGTTGTACTTTGATACAGGACCATAAAACAGCAGCATATTGGGCAGTGGAGAAAAATAATGCTCCTATGCTCAGGATCCTTCTAACTTCAAACCCAGATCTTGAGATAGCCACAAAGGTAATATATTACAATATATTTGGTATTTGGCAGCACCAATATGTAGTATAAAATATTAATGAAGCAGTGTGATTATCTGTGGTGTGATGAAATAAAAATTAATTACAATGTGCTACTTAATGAATCTTGATATTTTGGTTGCTTTATTAATCTGTAATTTGTACTTTAAAAAAGGGAGGAGGGTTGCTTCAAGGATCAGACAGGGCAATAAGAATCTACTCATTTATATTTAATAGGACAATTAATCCTGGACACTATTATATTTGCTTTTTTCTCTGGTTGATTTTAACTAAAAGTTTTCTTATTCTAGGATGGTGACACTGCATTACTAAGAGCTGTTCGTGTTAGAAGTATTGAGTTAGTGCAACTACTTTTGGACAAGAAAGCAAAAGTGACTGCTGCTGACAAGAAGGGTGACACCGCACTTCACATAGCTATGCGAGCACGTTCCAAGGTACCTACAGAGTCATTATGGTGATCACTATTGTGTGTGGCTAGCTAGGCATAAATTATGCTTGGTTAGATAACATTTTATGACGAAATTAATAACATTGTGCCATTGGAACCTTTACTTCACGAGATTTTCATGAATATTAATTCACATGTAGAGTGTGAATTGTTTAACCCTTTGAGTTTTTTTCCAGTCTTCAGACAAACTTTATACAGCTAATAGAGCTCACATGGCTCTAGTGAAGATGACAGCACATAATACAATGCTTTTGTAGGGGAGGCTTGCATGCAGGGCCATCTTAGGACATGCTGGGGCCTCTGGGCACACAAAAATTTGGGGCCCCGTTGGAAAGTAAAAAAAGTGAATGACAAGGAAAAATATTTTGTGCAGTTAATCAGTGTCACCAAATAGCAAATAATACGTATTTATTATTATTAAAATGTTCACTGTTCACTCTCACTGGAAAAAAGTTGAAAATCTGACAGTAATTTTGGTAGGTATCTCCTTGAAAACCGAAAAAAAATTAAGCTTTTTTGTCTAAGCAAATATATCGGCATTTTGGGGCTCCCGTGAGGTCGGGGGCCCTGGGCTCTGGCCCTGTGTGCCCTTATGGTAAATAGGCTATTGCTTGCATCCATGATTTTACTGCTCCAGCTCAAAGGTTAAATATGTAAATCTACTATGTATTATACTCTGCATGGCTGGGGAGCACAAGGATGTAAATGGACGTTTGTACTACTCAAAGGGGAAAATCATTCATTTAGTTTTTCACCCAATCATTCCAAACTTGAATTTTTAAGAGCTAGAAATATTATTACTTGCATATCCAGTTTCTTAATGCAAAAGAGCTTTTTTCAGTTTTAGAGTAATGTGGGTCTAATGAGTAAAGTTTAGGATACATCAGAACTTTCCCTCTGTTAGTTCTCTTTATATTTCTTCCATTCAATTTCCATTTCTGAGGGACTTGTGATTTCTAATCTCTTTGCAAATGTTAAAATCACTACTTTTTCTTTGTGAAATTTCTAAATATGTACCTACATTCCATTTTTCCTCAGGATGGAGATATTTGTCTAACCGTAATTTGGACAAGGCTTTTACAGTTTTATGTCTGGCATAAAAATTTCTCTGTTGTTCATAGCTTATCTTAGAGCATCTTTTCCATATGCATTATGTGAGATTGGATTTTATCATGAAGTCTTTAAATTATTTGGCAATCATGGTTCATTTTTCTTACGCACAGTTGTAGAAAATTTTCAAAATTTTAGCTATTGAAGTACCTCAGACTTTTGGGAAAAACGAGAGGAGCAATCGCAGAAAAAATTCTGGGTATCATTTGTTGTTTCATCACTTTTTGTAATGATGGCTGAACTTATATGTATAGGTATTGGATGGGTAAAAAGGTTTCAATGCTCCCATTAAACGTGATGGAATGTATCAAAATAAAAAAGTTTATCATGTGATTACATTTTTTTCAGGGTATAGTTGAGGTGCTCTTACGTAACCCAAAGAACAGTCAGCTTCTATATCGACCCAACAGAGCCTCTGAAACACCCTACAATATTGATATGAGCCATCAGAAAACCATCTTGAGCCAGATATATGGTGCACGTAAGTTCTATCCCGGGTTGAATTTTACTTACATGAAATATACTAGGGTAAAAGGGTGAATGCTCATGTATCTAGTCCAGTGCAAATGACCCTGGCTGTCAACCTTGCATCCAAAGCCCTTGTACCTACTAGTAGATGTTATTAATTAATTTACATCACAAGTTTTTGGTTTTTATTGCTTATTGTGTACCCTGATTCTTGAATAATAGTCATAATACAATAACTAGTGTGTGGGTTTACTACTGTATAGTCACTATTTTACCGGTACACGTAAGTGGCCACGAGGAAATTCCTAGGGGATTTATCAGGAATTGTACAAGGAAACTAGCTATAATATAAATGTAGTCTTTCACCAAGCTATTGAATGAAATTGGTAATATTGTATACCAAGTTTTTAAACAAGAGATTATGGCTTATTCTATATGAATTACTGCAAAACAAATTACACATTCTGCATTATTAGAGCTCTGAGAGATGCTAAGAAACTCCCACTTGAGATTGATTTTTTTATTTAAATTTGTCCATTCAAACATATGCCATAAAGCAAAGCAGTTCTTCGAACCTATTTATTTACTTTCATCATTTTGTATCGATTTTTTTGTATGTACTAACTAAAAGTTTTTGTTTCTATTCTATAGACAGCTTAAAGGTACATTTGTTGTATTTAGTCTGCTGCGCATTTAATACACTGTATGCCATCGTAATAAATAAGATTATTTCTTTGTTTTACTCAGGTCGATTGAACACAAGTGAGGATTCTGAAGCAATGCTTGGATATGACCTCTATAGTAGTGCATTAGCAGACATATTGAGTGAACCATCTCTATCACTACCAATTACTGTAGGATTGTATGCTAGATGGGGAAGTGGAAAGTCCTTCCTGTTAAGCAAGCTCAGAGGTAAGCATTTGGTAATTTTGCACAAAAAACAGAGATCAGTGTATGTGATGCAAAATGGCCGAAGTTGCTGATGCACCCTGATACTTTAATTTTACTTACTTGGCATTCAGTACTGCTTAAAACTTGACTGACCGTTATTTTTCAGTGGAAACTATCCTCAGTGTTGGTGGCCACCAGTTTATAATTTTTCATACAATGTGAAAATATTTTTCAAGATATGAAATTCCAAAGGTGACTTCTTTGACATGTTATGTCTCTTAGTTTGATTTTGACAATTTACTCATCCAAATTATAATCATGATGAAATTAATTTTGGAGAGGTATTTTGGACCGTTCTTTTCTGTCTTACTGTTGCTAATGTATTGCTGTGTGTCTTTTTTGAGTTGATATTTGTGGGATAGATGTGAAAAAATGAGAGAATTACACTGTTGAGTAGGTGTGTTTAAGAATGCTGTATTAGCACCCATCTTCAATAAGTACAACTAAAGCAAGGTGGTAGACCATCAAAGCACATCTCATTTTCAGTCCTTTCCCTCTTCCAATATCCTTCTTTTTTTGTTTGTATCCTAGCTCCCTCTGCCTCACGGGATCAAGTTCCACATGGTATGAGCCATGAAAATTTTCTAATTTTGATATGGACTTTGGAGTGAGTGCTCCAGTCAAAGATGAGGAAATTGTGACAGAGGTCGAAGACAATAAAGGAGACAAGAGTATTGAGTAGATTTAGAGGATGAGCAGCAGCAGCCTGTCCCAACACTCAGAGAGGTTATTCATTGCCTTGAATATTGTTAGCACTTCATGTTATCAAGCCATACTGCCAAGGCCAATATAACATTGATGAACTCCATCAAGCATTGGAATGAAATGAGTGGTGTTTACTTAACTCTTAGTTTCATGTATCTTATTTAAAATGACCCCACCAATATTAAAATTTTGATTTGGGATACACATTTCTAGTAGGCTATTGATAAGGCTGATACACTCTACCTAAATTTTGTATACTCATTATAAATTCGGTTTTGCATTCGATAATTTATGACTGTGGTTTTACTGTATATCTTAAGTCAAGACCTTAGACTTTAACAATGGCGATGCTTTCCTTGAGGTGAATGGCTTCAATTTTCCATTTGCTATCTGTCTAAGGAATGTTTTCTTCTATCAGAAATCGATCTCTTATAGTGTGTCTTTGTTATTGCAGCATAATCTCTCTATACTGTGCCATGTTTTGAAAGTGTAATTAAATTGGTTTTCTTTAATATCTGATTTAGTTAAGCAAACATTGCATTGCAGGAAATTTGAGCTTTTTTAGCCAAGGAATCGTTTCTAGTTCTGGGTAGATCAGAAGTTTTCCCATATTTCCATTCAAGAAAGTGGCCTAAAGTGCAATTTTTAGTTGCTATTTCATATCATGAAAATATGAAGATGACTGAATTATAGTTATTAATTACAAAAGATTTAAAAACCTTTAGTTCAGGTAACACCACAGGTCTCTGCCAGGTACAAAATGGTATGTTATATAACTGTAGGTCTATGTAAGGTCCAAGCTGTTCACTGTCATATTTTTATCATGTTGGTTGAGTTATTTAGGTGGAAAGCCTTGAATCCTATTGCTATTCTGTGTGTTTGGAACTCTTGCTATGGAAATTTTCCCCCCATCTCTGTGTTACACCTCTTTATTTTTCCCTTACACTGGTAATTTTCTAATAAAGCTAAATTGGCATATCCAAAGAACTGAGGACTCACTGCAGAATAGAGAATGGCAATTTAGTAGTTTCACCCAAAGAAATCAGTTTAACTTGGTTCAACTCAGTCTTCTAGAATTGGAATTCATGTTTAGTGTTAGGTGTGAAACAAACCACCAAAAAATAAGGAATACGTTATGAGTAAATAGTAGGTAGAATGGGAAAATTAACAAAGAGGAAAAACAACCAAACTATTCCAGTTTAATCAATAATTAATTAATCCTTGCATACACCGTATTTGCACGAATCTAAGACGACCCTCATTTTTTGGAAATCCACAATGGGAAAAAAGTCATGGATTTTGCTTCTGATGTAAGACGAACCCACTTTTCATTGGAAGCCCGGAAGGGGAAAAAATATCGTTTTAGATTCGTGCCAATATGATAGTTTTTCTTTCACTTTGGATTTCTTAAATTCTTGAAATTTTAGTAGAATTGATGTAGTTACTGAACTAACTCCTCTGCTTCACTTTTTTCCCATTTTAGAGGAAATGAACAACTTTGCCAGGCAATGGGTGGATCCAGTCTTTCAGTTCTCTTCCATGCTATTTTTGGCCGTCTGCAACATTGCAATGATTGGGGGTGCTATCACTGGCTTGGCTTCTCGTTCATGGATTGCTGGTGTCTCCACTGGAGGAGGCATTGTTGCCATCACTTATGGATTACTATTAGTAGTTTGGTATGGTAGCCAAAGGTGGGTTCCCATCTCCATTCAAACCAAAAAGTTATATTAGACTAAACCTTTTGTTGAAGGATATTGAAGTCATTTCATCTTTTTATTGTACAGGGTGTCCCTAATGCAGTGGTTCCCAAACTTTTTCTTTCCGCGACCCATTTTAGCCCATACGTTTTAGCCGCGACCCCCTAAAAATAATAAACAATGTGTACATTCAAATGATATTGTTTTTAAAGTAATTACAATCCTCATCTTGCGACCCCTTTCCGAACGGCCCACGACCCCCCTGGGGGTCGCGACCCCCAGTTTGGGAACCGCTGCCCTGATGGAATGCCCTAATTTCATTGTGTTCTCAGGAGAAAATTATTAGAGATGTGGCCAGTTTTTTTACATACACAGGTAGCACTATATTTATGTTTTTACAAAAAGATCTGTAGACTTCTAAGTCAGCCCCTTTGGTAACACACATCATGTCTACCAGTATTCTGTACTTCATTTCCTTCCAGATGCACTCCAACATGTCTGGAGTAACAGTTCAGATGGTTTTCATAATCCTGCCATGGAGGAAATTAAAGTCTTGCTCTTTCGTGATGTAAACTGTGTACTTAAAGTATCCCCACAAAAAAGAAATCCAAAAGAGTAATTTCTGGGGAACATGGAGTTTAATCCATTTTCCTCTTACTATCCACCACCCTGAAAAAGTTCCATCCAAAGCTCGCTGCATAATGAGTGACCAGTGGGGTTGAGTATCATCCTGTTGAAAAAGGACGTTGGTGCCCCAGGTGGAGGTCGAGAGAAGTGGGAAAATTCTGGTGGACACTTAAGCAAATGCATAACACAGGAATACCAACAAAACTGGAAAGAATCAATTTACCAAATTCTTACACCCCAACAAAAATAGGGTGTTCCATTTGGGACACTCTGTATATGTTAATGCTGTGAATTGCCTGATTAATTGGAATGTACATAAGTTGCATTCCAATGTTTATGTGCTAATGTAAGCAGTACCTTACCTCATAAATATAACTGTGTCAGGCTGGACCTGGTGGAAGTTTTCGATATTCATGATGAATAAAACTCTTTGTAATCTTCCTTAGAGTTATTTATATGGCATGCTGCATTTCACCTCTCTGTGGCATATTAATTTGCAAGGTTCTTCAGTTTAGTTCGTACATATATAGCACTAGACCAAAATGTAATGGGGGAGGGGGGGTAGGGGTAGGGTGGGGAGGAGGAAAGTGAACAGGGGCAGTATGGGATTTGAGTGGACCCAGGAGGGACATACATAACAAATGGCAGTTGCAGGGGTTTGGGACTGGGTGATGATGGATACATGGGTTATATGAGGACCTCCAGTGGCAGGAGAGAGAGGGGGAGAGGGCAGGTTTTAAATAGCAAGTGCATTTCCCACACCTGGGCACTGGAGGAGGGGGAAGAGTGTTAAAGGGGTTAATAATAATAATAAGAAGGGTACAAAAGCTGGACCACCAGCTTCCCCATGGCGTACCTGGTAACAGCTTTTGCCGGCTAATGGTGGACATCTGCGTGTGGGGCTAACCACCCCACACGCGGTTAAACTGGTTCCGAAAAAGATAACCAGGAAAGTCACCCACAACCTGCCCCTCTCAGATGGGGACCCTAGTAGAGTTGGGTGTGGCAATGAAAATTCACCACCTCAGAAAGGAGCTCGTATGCAGTGGATGGAAGCCCTAAGGAGCGACCTCCTCACATGCCTTGCTCTAAGCAAGCCCGATCGCAGGGGGTATATGGCAAGGATACACTCTTTGTGGTGTGAGATGCATCCGGAACACGACCATCTATCGCAGCAGAATCTGCACGATTATGCCAACCACCTGCAAAAAAAGGAAACTCCCCACAATCCGCCAGTTCAGAGGAACACACCACCGGCCAGACCATTCTCCCCGACACAGGCAGCCGCTCCACCACCTGAGGCGAGAACAACATTTGTGTCAGTCTTTTGGCCAAATGGGGAAGAAGCTGGTCAGGCCGGCTCTGAACTACGAACACGGTTGTTAAGCACCATTAATTATGATGGACAACCTAGGCAGAGAGACATCCACCGAAAGATCTCTCTGCGGGGTAACTACCTGCCCCAGTTGAATGGTCTTATCGACAAAATCCTAACGGAAACGTCAGGCCTTTGGACGGTAAATTGCATGATCTATGCTGCTGCCAAAATAATGGCTCACTCCCAAAAGAACACCTCTTGGGAGGACAAAGCAGCAAAGAGGCTGAAGGAGTTGGAGGCCAAGATCACGCTGGCGAGATGACAGGCGTGGAGAATCCAGTGTGTGATGTAATACATCTTCTCTGGGCAAACTTGCACTCCCAAAGTTTGGTGCATAGCGTGCAGTCTCAGGTACAACCATCACACACTGAATAAAAGCTTGCTGCTTACAATTAAGCAGTACGTGGTCGATAGAGTACGAGCTCTCACCACTGCCCGGAAAAAACTCCTCAAGAGGAATAGGGCCTTGAGGGAAAATTCCACCTTTCTCCTTCACCCATCCCGTATCTTTCGACCACCTCTGCCTGTCGTTGAATCTTCACCACCCATCCAAGAGGTTGAACGTTTCTGGAAGGATATCTATGAAGCAATCAAGCCATTCAATGGAGACACTCCGGCCATAGGCCTCTTTAAAGAGTTGTGTGACCACCACCTACAAGATGTGGATGGACCTCTTTCAGTCACAGAAAGTGACATGAAGAAGGCATCCTCTGGGAAGAAGAACTTCTCGGCTCCAGGAATAACTTCTGGTGGAAGATGTTTACTTCCACCCACCAACACCTCGCCAGAGTCTTCACGTCCTTTCTGATAGGTAGGGATCCTGTTACACCTTGGCTGACTGAGGGACGCACTGTTCTGATACCTAAGAAGGGAGACTTGTCCCATCCAAGGAACTACTGCCCTATAACCTGCCTCAACACTGTATATAAGTTTATTATCTAAGTATGACAGTAAACAGTTGATGGCATTTTCCATGACAGAGACTGTAAATTTATTTTTCCTGAAACCATGCTGGCTAGGAGAAATGAGATTAGTGGAATGTGCGAAAGAAACAAGTTTCATATAAAACACTTTTTCGAAGAGTTTTGCAAACTGAGATTGAATTGAAATAGGACAATATGAGTTCATGTCAGATGTACTTGCTTTTCTTTTGTATAAAAGGATGACTTTGGATGTTTTCAAACGATTTGGAAACACCCCTTGCTGGAAGGAATCGTTAATAAGGAAGAGAAGCAATGATTCTATTATGCTAAAGCAACGAGATATAATAAGGCAGGTACATCATCGATGCCAGGGCACCTTTTGGATCCCAAACTCTTGATAGCATTGATCAGTTCATTCTCAGTACAAGGAGAGAGAAAAAAGGACTTTGGTTGAGGTGGAAGACTTGGGGTCATAGGCTTAGGGTGCACTCGTCGGCCTCGGTGGCGGCGGGGTAACGTCCTGGCCTGCTAACCCAAATGTTGCGGGTTCGAATCCCGCCTGGGGAGGATTTTTCACTTCCCAGGACATGGTTGTTTGTGCTTGTCCATTGTTGATTATTAAAAATACCCCGATGTAAAGGCCTAGTGCTGTTTTCGGAGGTAATATATAATTTAAAAAAACTGGTAGACTGAGGAAGTAGTCATTGAAATTGTTAGCCAGAGTGGTCATGTCAGTGATAGGAGCACCAACGTTATCTGTGATTTTAGAAGTGGAATAGAAAGAGGATGAATTCTTGTTTTTAGAACTGTTAATGATGCTCCATATTTCCTTGGATCGATTATTGGAGGTTAGCACTCTGTTGTTATTATAAGACCTTTTGGTGTCTCTAATTATTTTAAGATAAGAAGATTTATAGCATTTGTAATGAGCCTTCAGCTCAGGATCATCACTGTACTTGCTGGAGATGGCAAGAGATTTTAATTCGACAGCCATCAACCAGATTTCATCAGTTATCCAGCATTTAAGATTCCTTTTGTTGGTTACTCGCCTGGTAGTTACAGGAAAAGCTACATCAAAATAATACAAGAATTTATCATAGAACACACTAAATCTAACATTATAATCTTGTGCAGTGTAAACATCTGACCAATTTTCATAATTTAAAAGATTTAAAAAGTTCTTCAGTGTGTTTGCTTCAGAAAAACACTGAGAAGAAATTTTCCTGGCATTAGTAGGGGTGATAGTTGAAAAAGTAGATAAAACAGGATAATAATCTGATAGATCAGAGATGATAACTTTTGTATGAACTGAACTAGGTTTAAGATTAGTTACCACATAGTCAAGTAAAGTTTCTGAGTGGTTTGTGCAGCGGGCATTAAGGAACATTGAAACAACAATTGTTGTTTTAATATTTGCAATATTTGTTGAGTCTTGTGTAGTATGTACTTTTTCATTAATTGTTTTGTAGTATGCTCCTTTCTGTAACGTAGATCTTTTTTCACTTGGTAATAACCTTTTAAATTTAATAATAAATATAATATAAATTTAGCACATGTCAGAATAAATTTTCTGTTTAGAGGAATGTTATTCAACTTACCTTCTTACAACTTGTATCTCGTTTGTACTTGCAGATATGACTGGTATTGGCCGTATAACTTGAATTCTTCATTAACCCGTAAATTGAACAGTCTTAAACTTATATTGCAAGTTATGTTTTGCCATCCTCCTGGAGACAGCTGGTCTGAGAGTCTGCAAGCTCAGCCAATTAGGTGAGAGACAAGTTGCACATGTATGCTTGTTCTCAAAGCTTAAAGTGTATGTCTTACGTGCATGCTGAACTTCATTCCATTTACAATAGATTTTGGTTTTAATTCTTCCCAAATGTATTATGTGGTGAAAACTTTTACGCTATTCAAGCATAATTATTTATTAATCCCTGATGATTGGGTCTTTCTTGAACAATTAGATACATTATTTATTTCACCTCTGGGTACTTCAGCTCAATACGTTTTCCCTATTTTTTTTGTTTGAAGGCTTTCACAGCTTTTCTTATCTATGCAGGGTGATGCTTTTGGGCAATGCTGCGTTTTGTTCTGAAATGAACAAAACGCAGCATTGCCCGAAAGCATCATGCTACAAAGTTTTTCTTTGTTTCAAAATTGGACATTACCATTTCTTTTGCTTTATGTCAGTTATGTATTTCATGGATTAAATTTACATGCTCTGAATAATATAATGAGGCAAAAATAGATTGGGCCTTTATCAGCAAAAGAGAAATGGTATAAGTATTTCTTTTCTCCAGTGATTGACGCTATTATTTTAAAATACGACTATCATATTTAGCAGAGTCATGTTTGCCATTGCAGGTTCTATTTCTCTGAAAACACTCGGGTGAGCAATACCACAGGAGGAGAAAGCTCAGTGGTACAGATGGTAGCCTCGCTCTATGATGCTATTGAAGTTGATTACGGTGCTATTCCAACACGCTTATATCGTGCATTTAGACCAAGACCCTGTGAGTATTCATTTTAGCCAAAATTCATTTTGAAGGGTAAATAATGAATTTATTTTTGTTATTACATAAATTTTAATACTCTGTACAAGTTTTAATAAGAATTGAATGGTTGTAATGTTATTAATTTATGTAGTTCAAAAGATTCTACTTTTGGCATTCTATGCATCGAGAGGTTCTAACCTTGCATCATCATGCAGTAGGGTGCCTACATGAGTACGAATGATAGGGCTGCCGTAATTGATGGGCTGAAATGATGCACATGCCTTCATAGAATCCTTTCTGGGCACTTTTTGAAATTCATAGCGAGTACTACCAGTGCAACCTAGGTGTTCCGTAATTGACTGTTATTATAGAGCTGCAACCAATGATGCCATTGAATTTATGACATTTCCTCCCATGGAATCTACTGCCACTTCAGCTGCCCAATAGTCATGACAGTCCCTTTCCGCTCACTCCCTCCAATCATTTCTCCCCTCCTTGCCTTGCAGGTCTGTTCCAGGAACTTTTGCTACAGCTATACATTATTTGTAATTGTGTTAATGAAGTATGTTTACTTAAACAAGCGTTATTTTCCCTCCTTAAAATAGATTTGAGAGATGCCATTCTGAATTTATTTCCATTCCATGTGATGAAAATAAGAAAATTGAGATATTGTAGCAAGAAAGCTTTGTAATCCAATTGTAGTTTGGATTGAAGTATATTTTCTTGATCTCTCACGGACTAGCCTTGAGAATTGTATACCTAGTCACTCTTTTGCTGCCAACCAAATTTTTCAGCCAATCATTGTAAAATGACATGCTGTGGTCATGGCACTGTTTTGAATTCCATATTATGGTAGTACTGGTGGTAATGGTAGTGAAATTTGGAGCCCACACTACAAATGGCATGGTTTTGTGCTGGTTTCTTTCATTTCTTGTATGATTCATAATGTTTCATAATTTACTTGATTTGTGGAAAACAAATTCTCCAACATTGAAATGTTCCTTCTTTAAATTAAATTTTAAAACATTAAAACCACTTTGAGTATTTCAGTCCATTCTTACACATGTACCTAATTTTATTTTACTGGGATATTTCAATCTGACTGATGAAAGGATTTTTATAATAATTTAGATGTGTAGACCAGTTAAAACTTAGTGGGTATTTAAATTTTTGTTGGTTAAGTAACTATGTATTGAAATATTTCAATATGAGATGCTCAAAATTTACCTATGGTATACAGTGCTTGGGTGTATTATTAATGAGCCATAATGTGATGAATACATTACTACCCTATCTACTTCTTTGGTAATGCATGGGAGTAAATCATTCTTCAAAACATAGGTACTTTTTGAGATTTTTCTAAGCATGAGTTTATGTTGGTAGTTCTTTTTGTAGAATTACAAGTAATTTCAATAAAATTCACTATTGCTTAATAATCTTACCGCTTTACTAACTAGTAACAATGCATCTAGCATCAGTACTCAGCTTGGTTAAATAATTACCAGTTACCATTAAGTATGTATGTACTGTGGCTGATTTGAGTACTGCTCTATCCCTCATTTCAAAACCTTCACTAATTACATATAATTTTTCACAGTTTAAAATTTAATATGCATATTTTCAAGGTATTAACTCCTTTGTTCATTTCTCATGGCTGAACAGGTCTTACGACCTTTGGAAAGGGTGAGGAATAATATATAGGTGTTCTTTCTGTAATAGTGGAAAGCTTGCTCGTTTAATTGTTAGACTGTGTACAATAGAGGTGGTGAATAAAATACTTAAGCATGGACCTTTGTGTGAATATAAGTGTCATTAAAATGAAATAAGTACTAGTTGCAAAGGAATATATGTGGAAACACCCTTTGCAATGTTAATTTGATAGAACAAAAGGCCCCGAGCTATTTTAAGGAAAACTAGGTGCATCTCTGTATCAAGAAAATTTGTCATAGCTGGCTTTAACATGCTTTCCCAATGCCTATGAATTCCAACCTTGTTATAGTGTCAAGGCTAGCTTTACTATTCCAATGACCACTACAGCTGTGTTGATGAGAGCAACAATGATATTCGCCATGGGCATCAATGTTGGGCTTGCCATAGGCTTAAGTTGATTATTTATTTATTTTGTTCACCATTGGCAAATTCATGCATAGGCTACATCATAGACATGTTCTAATCTGATACTCATATTGTGTTATAATTATGTGTTTATTTTTTCTTTGGAATTACTTTTCGTGCATATGCACTATTGCACTATGTATTGTCTATGATGTAGCCTATGCATGAATTTGCCAATGGTGAACAAAATAAATAATTAAATAAATAATTTTTTTCTTAGTGTTATGTTATCTTAGCAAGGAGAGTACCTAAACCCCAATTCTACTGCTAAGGATAAGGGATAGAGAATCTTGGGTTAGGAGTGATTAGGAAGAGAGTTAGGGAGGATTTTGCATTACCCGCAGTGCTCTCAGAGATGTAAGTGGAAAAGATGCCATGGAAGAGGCTCATTATAGGCATCAAAGTAAATTTTGAGATGATGAAGTCATATAACCAAAATATTGACCCTATAGCTATCTACAGCTATAGATGTGCTGAAATATTAGCACCCAAAAAATGACATAAATGTTGTGACTCAACTAAAAGTCAAAAGTTTTCCTCTGCCAAAAAAAGGTTGAAATTCCTCGACTTACACTCAAATATACATGATATAGGTTTACGCAAAACCTGGCTGCCATCACAATAAAATGTCACCGTTTAATGAAATGAAAAATGTTTCACTTTTCCAGATAGGTAAGCTAAGAATATTTTTTAAATTTTGTAATGTCATCAAAGGCTGTGGTTTGGTTATGTCTACACCTATTTTGAGCAACGACTTCATAAATTAAGGTGTGTGTGCCCTTCTTTACCCTCTGCCTTACCTCATATTTCCATAAAAATACAATGATTTATTCTTTCCCATGACTCTGGTATCCAAAAATTAGATCTATGCCTAGTGTGCTTGCTCCCAGTGCGAGGTACCAATGCTGGGTCATTGTAGGTGGGATGATTAGCCTATTTGTTGTTGGGACAATTCCTTAGTAATTGCTATGCAATGAGCTCCTACAATGGAAGGTACAATTAATTCACTTTAGTGTTAGGCACCCTCCATCAGCCCTTTGTTATCCATGTGGGAAAAATTACATTTGTGCTCATGTTGAGTCGTTTTTACCCAGATTATAATAATTACATATCAGTATTTTTCATGTAGGTATTCTTTGAATTATTTTTAGAAGCACATTTATAAACTTGGTTTAGATTGCCCTATGTTGTTTCATCTCTGTATTTCAGGAAAAATAATTTAATTATCCATATTAATCATTGAGGTAATCTGGGGCTCACTACTCACCTCAGTTAATTGTTGTCGCACTGATAAATAAAGAGTGGTTTGGTTGAAGTATTTAAAACATTATTGCTAGACATTGCACTTAGACTTTTTCCCAGGAAAATCTGGCAAAAATAAAATAAGAGGTAACGGAAAAAGAAAAAGGTCAGTAAGACTTGACACGAGTAACTTCAGGTTTAGATGAGTTCAACACCAGTGCAAGTCTTCACTCTATCATTGCTGTTCTCTAAACTCTATTTTTAGTCATGGCTATGCATGTTTTTTTTTTCATTTGGTAAAAAAGCATCAGCTGCCATATGCCTTGTGCAATGGTAGCTGTATTTATTTATTTTGAACCTCCTGCTACTCTTCCCTGTAATACCTTTCAGGTTAACCTATAAAGGTATCAACTTTATGTGAGGGATGTAAGGTCCAAATGCATCTTTCTGATTCCATAAGTATGCATGTGATTTTAAAGCATTCATTATGCTTTGAATGCTTACATTTAAGTTCAGTTGATCTCTAGTGTCTCCAGTAAAAAATGAAAACCAGCATGTAAGTGTTCTTCCACTGTTCTTTCAGAATTTTGTGTATAAATACTCTTCTATTTTATCATTAAAATATGTATTTTGCTGGATTCATATTTTCAGTTTTTATTTTTTATGAATTGGCTGTTATCCAGAAATAATATTAATCGTGGAATTTGGATGTTAGCTGTGATTTTTTGATGCTGAGGTGGAATTGCTGTGTGTGGAGAATTTTGTGCCTCAGTCCCTGGGAAAATTTAGCAATGATGTGATATAGGCCCATAATTGGCCATATATTGGCAATCTTATGTTGCCCATTACTTGCCCAACACTGGGGTCTTTAAATATATTGGACTGATGAATGCTGGCAGTCATTGGACTAATTTTGGCCACATAGCAGCACCAATGTTACAAATCATTCCCCCAATGTGGTATGGTCTGTCTTTTGCATGGAGGCCAGCACCAGCTGTAATGTATTCCTTCACTCCTCAAAGTTATCATTAAAATGCAAACTACTTTTTGAATCATGAGATGATCCACAATCAGCAGATATCTAAAGCTGGCTCAGTATCAAATGATATACATGCATGAATTGCCTATCTGAAATTTTGAATCTTTTGCATTGTGGTATTTTTGTGCCTGCTGTCACAGATGTAAATACTAAAGAGTGTAAGATATGAAGGATGTGTGAGGTTTTCCTGTAGAAATCATAAACTGTTTCTCTTCACCACACATAAATTATGTTTGTCTGGACTTAATTCTCTGGATTATACAGCCCAGATTATGTAAATGTTTACACTTTCCTGCTTGCTTGTGTCATTTGGAATTGAGTGACTGTTCTGTGATGGTTCTCAAATTACATTCTATGATGTAAAGTCTGAAATACTTTGATTGAAACTCTTATTCTTTCCTTTTGGCATCTGCTGCCATGAATATTCCCTGAGAAGGGTCTCCAATATTTCCAATTTCATTTGATGTATAGGATTTCATTGTCATGCCCTAATATACTGTTTAGCATAAATATTTCAAGTGTGGACATTTTTGCCTCATTCATGTATTGCATAGCATGTAAATTATTTTTGTAATGAGAAAAATTTTCATTAGTATTTTTAAAATCCATGCTTGTTATTCAGCAGCTAAGTATGAAAAATATTTATTTCATAATTCATAGTCTCCTGCAATCAGTCTGTATTATCTGAGTTTTTCATGATCTTAGGTGGCTTTAGTGCTGGGTAATGAGAATATTGTATTTGTGTTCTTTGACCTTCGACATTTGAATTATTGTATTTTTAAATGTCAGTCATCTTTAAAATATTCAATACTGTAGTCCAAAATCAGTCACCCCTATTTTACCCTTTATCAAACCTGAAATGCAGTAGAATATGTTCATCGGCCTTTGGATTCAAGTACATGCTGCAAGATAACTTTTTTTGCACAGTTAACCTGTCTAAAGTTTATTACTCTCTCAGGTCCTGCCAACATCTTATGCAGTGGCTTGAAAATCACTTAATTAATTATTGACATTTATGTTGAGACTTCTTAATATTTGAAAAAAATAGTGAATAAAGCTTTGAAGCTTTAAAAACTTACAATGCCTAAATAAATCAATTTTTCTTAATCTCTGAGCTTGAGTTAAATGTCACTGCAGTGGCTGTTTTTTTAGTTTAACCTGTTTTATCACTTTCACTTGAGGCATTTTATTTCCTTTCTAGTGCGAGCAACATCATCTTGGAGGTGGAGGCGTGTATGCTGTCTACCCTATGTTGTCATCGTTGTGTTCACCATGATGTGCTTTGTTGCATTAGCTCTTTGCCTTTCCATATATCTTAGAGATATTGACACATTAACAGATCCGTAAGTAGGTACTTCTCTTAATAAAAACATTGTAGTGTCTGTCTTCTGCAATATGGATGATAAACATGCATTTGTCCCCCTTTTACACCTATGTTGCCAATAACTGTACACATAAAAATTATTGATACACTTGCAAAAGTGAATTTCTGTATTAAATTGCAATTTTCAGATGCTGATGATAAATACTGTTTGTAACCAGTGGAATGTTTTAATTGTGAAATGTTATGATTCTAAGCTGTGCCTTATTTTCATCATAGGAATAGGCTGTGGAATAAATTTTCATCTCACTCTTCCAGATCATCTACTGAGCGTGTTTCCTTGGTATCAACAATGTCAGCCCTTGGAGGTGTCATCCTGGTTTCAATACTGGTCAACTTAAGAACTTGGGGACGCATGGCAAAGGCTCTCATATTTCCTCATCGAACTCACCTGCAAAGGGCGCTGCGAGCAGCCACCTCTGGGTCATCATCGGGTGATTCTCCATCCTTAAGAACTGGTGGATTCCTGCATGCACTACGAGCTGAAGTTGCCACTATGACAGAAATGGTAATCATCCAATACTTAATCATTTCCTCCTGATGGTGTAGTCTCGCAAAATCCTGAGTCCAGGCTAATTCTTTGTTGCTAAAGTTTAAGAACATTATAAGTCATATTAGAGAAAACTGTGCAACTTATGCAAAAGACAATTATGCCTAGTAATTTGTTGAAGGTGTGTTTTTTTTGTTCAAGTTTTACTTTAACTGGGCTAAAAATTTCATTTTGGTTGAAAGAGAAGACACATTCAATTACATTGAACTGAATTCATTATGACAAAAACACAGTACAAAATTCAACTATTTGTTGAATTTTGTGCTGTTGGCCGGTTTTGACATCTTAAGTGTCATTTACAAGACAAACAGAAGGAAATATTGCTACTGCTAGCCTTATATAACAAAGAAGGGGAGGGGGAACATGGAGAAATGAGGGGAGGTCAGGAATTGGCGGTTGGTTGGAAGGAGACCGGGTCGGGGAGAAGACAAGTTACGTGGGGAAGGGGGGGGGAGTAAAGTCAGGTGGTGGTAAGATGCAATGGAGGGGTGGGTTGTAACAAAGCAATCACATTTATAAACGGTAGACAAACAGGATAGGAACATTTGAAATCCATCGAGACATCTGAAATAGTACACTCAGGCGATAAAACAAGGGGAGTCAGTTGACAGTTGGTAGAAAGGAGTACAGGTTGGGGAGGAGACTTAGTTACGAGGGAGAGGGAATGGGAGAAAAGGTTAAGGTGGTGAAATGCAGTTTTCCATTAGATGGGGGTGCTATGTTAGATAGCTTACTAGCTAACTCGGTGGAATTTTTGATGCTATGGGTAGGTTTGAAGTCTAAAAAGGATTTGAGGAGGAAATTCAACTTGGAGGAAAGGAGGTGTGACAGGGCAGAAAAGTGAGAAACATCTCTATGGCCCTGAAAAGGGCCTTCGCCACACGGGACTCTACTATTGAGGAAGAACGCCGGAACCCGATTGCCAGGGCTGGCCTGCCCTTTGCATCCACGGTTTCAGGCAAAATAGCCAGGATCCTCAAGACGCATGACATTGAAACATACTTTCGCCCACCGCCAAAACTTAGAAGCCAACTCATCATGGCGAAGGACCCTTGCGGCCTCCAGACACCAGGGATCTATGAGATACCATGTACATGCGGCCTGGTGTATGTGGGGCCATCTCCACGAGAGTGAAAGAACACCAACGGCATTTCAGGCTCGGCCAGCCTGAAAAATCAGCCATGGCCGACCACAGCATTTCCCGCGACCATGCCATCTGCTGAGAAGAGACAAAGGTTCTTTGCCGGATCGACAAGTTTAGGGAAAGGCTGACAAGGGAGGCGATTGAAATTCGTATTAAGACCACCATGAATTGAGACGCAGGATACTCACTGAGCACTTCATGGAAACCAGTGCTGAGGAGCATTCGCGAAGCATGGGGAAAAAGACGGGAATCTCTCGACCAATCACGCGACTCCTGCCCCGGTTGACGCGCCCGCCCATCAGTATATAAGGAGGACCACCTGCGAGACTTGACATGCCCTGATGACGATGGACGACTCATTCATCGAAACGTCGGCCGTAATGGAGAACCTGACCCAGTGGAAATCCCGAATAACCTTCCACGAGAAACAACTGGACGCACGGGGGTGTTGGGTTTGTGCATTTCAGGAAGGCCGTACATTTTTGGGGGTTAAGGATTCCTTTTAATCAACTGTCTCTTGTCTCTTGGAGAAAGTAAGGAGGAGCAACTGTTCAAAGTTGATTTCAACCTCTGTTGAAAAATGGGAGTGGGGTCTTTATTCAAGTCTTCAAACTTGTTCAAAGAAATTAAGTGTTGGCACTTGGTGATTTAGACACTTTTGTCAAGAATAACAATGCTTGAACCTTTATCAGCTTTGATAAAAATTAGGTTGTGGTTGCTAGCAGTTGACTTGATAGATCTTAAAATGGGGGAGGGGCTACTGGGGAGTGGTTGTCGGTTCTTGGAAAGGTATTTGGATATAAGATCTGCTATTTGTTGTTTTTTGCCGGATGATTCATGGCACAAAACTACTTCACAGTCAACTAGGAGGTTTGATGCACTTTCTTGGTTAATGGGTGAAACAGGTGAGTATGTGTAATCTTTACTTAATAAATTAAGCTCTTTATCAAAGAACAAGTGACTGGAAAGATTGACTACTCGAGAAAAGATGGTCGTGGGTTGTGGATTGACTCGCAGCGGAGGACTTGGGGGTTGTTGTTCCTAATGGAGATTGGTAAGTTTTTTGCATATCACCTGAAGTCTCTTAAAGGTAATGCGGCTGGTCAAGTCTTTCACAAGGTCTTGGAAAGTGGTCCAGAGGCACCAATGCAGATGGCAAGCCATCTCCAATGTACTGTGTACTGTGTTTTTGTCATAATGAATTCTATCTTCTATCCACCAAGTATTTTTTTTTTATAATTTTACATGGAACTGAATTTTTCCTTGATTAAAAAATGTATGGAATATGTACTGTGATTCACAATTATGCTCAATCTTCGACAGGTGAGATGCTTGGATGGGTTTTGTGCTCAGCAGCAAAGCAGACTTGTGGCCATTGTTGATGGCCTTGATGCATGTGAGCAGGAAAAGGTTCTTTTAGTCATGGATGCAGTGCAGGTATGTCCTTCTTCACAGCAATTAATTGTTATTGGTAAATTATTTGATAGTTACAGAATTGATGTCTGATGAATTTATCATGTGAGAGTGTCAAGAGTCATGTTTAGTACTTTAGTGGGTGCATATTTACCCTTTGCTGGGCCACCTAAGTGAACAATTGGACCCTGATGGACAGTGATGCCACAATCACACTAGAAACTAAGGATTCAGTGCGGCAGTATTTAAGAGAATTTGTCTACTCATCTTATTACTTGATGGCCTTTTTTATAATACCTACATAATAATATTTAAATAGCCATTCCATAGAAAATAAAGCTTTTTGCAATGATTAAAAAAAATGGATAATCAGCTATCCTTTTTTATTGCCCGAGTATGGGATATCCCAAAAATCAGTTTACATTATATAAGAAAATAAACAGACCCATTAAAACAAAAGTATGTACACATGATTTTTCAAATTAACATCTCAACCATTCTCTAACTTGGGCATTTTAAGTACTTTGCCTTTTTTTTTAAATAGTTAAATAGATTCAAATATTATGGAGTCTGAAATATATTAGTTTAGTATTTTATTTTCCCAGTATACACTGTACATTATGATAAAATCAAACGGTAAATGCATGAGTTGGGACCGGAAAAAATCGCGTCTATTTTTTTCAAAATTAGCATATATTTTTTAAGAAATTAGCATCTATTTTCCTGAAATTAGCATCTATTTTTTTATCATTGAATGACCTTGAATTTAACTATCAATTCTTAAGCAATTGTTTGCACTATACACGTGCAATAGATTTTTGTTCAGTGTGAATGTTTAGAACTCCAGTGTTACTTATTATTTTATTATTTATAGCATGTATTTCATTCTTTATCTTTCAATTATTACGTATGTATTTGTTTCCGCCCCTGGGAGTTAGGCAATTTGTTTGTAGAATTTTCGCGTGATCCTCATGGTAAAAATTGCAGAAAATTCTTTCGTAAGGTAATTTTTTAGAGAAAGGAAGCTTATTGCCATTGTTTTTTGTAACCTTGTTATATGCTGTTAACCCTCAACATAGTGAACAGGAATATTATATTTCCATGAATGGGAAAATTATTTTATTTCCATAAAAACTCCGAACTCAAATTTTTTTCCTCTCTGAGCGCATATATGAAGAATAGATCCTTATCGAGGGGAATGTGTACCTGGGCTCGGCATTCCAAGCTGTGGCTGCGTGTACCACCGGTGGTATATGACGGCCTTGAAGCCAATCTCCCATACACCACCGCGACCGGTGGGTCACGACGTAACGCCTGTGAGGAGAGACAGCCATGACCCACCGGTGGTGCACAACGTCACGAACGTTATAAAGACGGGCCTTCGTCTTACTTCCACGAGTAAACAGTGAAGATAGGAAATGTCACCGCCTGCACTTCTGCTTAATGACAGAGGTGAAAAGAAATGCGTAATAATGCTCCTCTGCTCATTGTGTGGTATAACCAATTCACATATAATAATATTTATTCAAGGGCTGAAGCCCTTTTACAAAATTACAATTGAAATATGTTGCATAGTTTTCCCATGTAACCATAAGAAATACATCATTAACATAGGAAACATAGTATGAAATATAATCCAAAGAGGTCATAAAATGAATCATTAGATAGACAAATACATGAGAGGAAAATAGTATAAAATTTTAAAATTAGTAATAGTTTACAAAGAAAAATATTTTATTATTATTGATAAAACCGAAAGTAACTCAAAATATTTGAAACAAAGTAATTCAAATTGGACAGCTCAAACGGTTCATTAAAAAGATTTAAAAAGAAGATTTAGACAATTGAAAAATATCAGCACCTGTACAAACATTATTAAAATCTTTCGCTATCCTGTACATGGGCAAATAGTAAAGGTAATTACAACTACTGTATGGGAGATAGAATAAACTTCTTGAGTGTAGGGAAGAAACTTTGATATTAATTAAAGATAACAGATCTGAACATTGGACTAGATTATAAAACAAGGCATACAAGAACAATAAACCCAATTGTTTTCTGATGCACTAAGGGTAAGAAAAAAGACTTTGCTGTTCCACAAAATAAAATATATTTGCGACCGGTTTCGATACGGCGTATCATCATCTGGCAATTTCACATATTAGTACATAGAATTTATACCCATGGTGCCCAGATTCTTCGGTCTCCCCAAAATGCAAAAGCCCGGATCTCCTGTGAGACCCATTGTTTCCAGTGTGTGTAGTCCTAACCATCTGTTGGCACGCAAACTAAACTCCATTTTCCGCCAGTTCTTAAAATTCATTCCCAAATATGGTGTCAAAAATTCAGTGGAGCTCGCGAGGGCTCTCTCAAGTGAAATACTCCCCCCTAAATGTCTCCTAGTGTCTTTTGATGTTGTGAATTTGTTCACTAGCGTTCCCAAATCTGCAGCCTTACACCTAGCCGAAATTGCCCTAGTGAAAGCCAAACCACCACCCCTTGTAATCGCCGAGTTGTGCCACCTACTGGAAGTGTGTGTTAACCAAAACTATTTCCAATTCAACAATACGATATATGAACAACCTGACGGCCTCGCCATGGGATCCCCGCTGTCTCCACTCCTTGCTGACATATACATGGACAACTACGAAGAATGTGTTTTCAATTCCAAAAGCACCCTTGTGAAAAATGTTTTTCGGTGGTATCGATACGTCAACGACATTTTCTGTGTGTGGACCGGTTCGCTAAGACAGCTAGACAACTTTGTGTCATTTTTGAATTCTCTGGACAAAAACATCAAAATCACTAGTGAAGTAGAATCTGAAGGAAAGTTAAATTACTTAGATTTAACCATTCAAAATGTAAACCGGAAATGTGAATTCTCGATTTTCAGGAAGAACTGTTACACAGACCAAATAATACACCACAATTCACGACACCACTTCTCTCACAAACTATCAGCAATACATTGTATGCTTCACAGACTATGGGCGCGTTCCGAAATTCACGGGCAGTACTGGCTGTGCTGCCAAACCGTTCCGAAATCTACTGGCAGTACCGCACAGTAACCAATGACGTCACCCAATTGATGACGTTTCTCACTGTGAACTCTACTGCCGCTGCTGCGGCCCAAGAGCAGCAGCAGCGGCAGTAGCAGCAGACGGCCATCGAACAACTGGCGGAAAAATCAAATCTACAACGTTAATAAATAATATCAAAAGAGTTTAGAGACACTGCTTCGAACATTTTAATGTTTATATCGGCGAGAGAGAAAAGTCTCGATGCGCTTAAATAGCTGACAACATCTGATTAGCGTATAATAGTTTATAAAACGCATTTATTTATCAAGTAGTACCGGTGAATATTTCAATAGGATAAAAGCGTTAATAAAATGATGAGGGAGTGAACAACATCAGAAGTGATACAAGTAGAGAAGCAATTATGTTTGCGAATGTCAGCGACTTGTGAAATTAGGTACCAAAATTAATTTAGTGTCATGAATAATCGTGGTACACGTAATTATATACAGCCTCTTACTAGAGTGGTAACTTAGCATGACACTGGTATGTATAATAATTGTCGGGAAACGTAATTTGTTGCATCAATTCAATTGTTAGGGAAAATATTCTGCGATGCAATCCTCAACAACCCGTATATTTTCCTAATTATCGATATCACTCTAGGAAACGCTTCGTACGACTGGCCATGAAGAAAATCCAGGGCTTGAAAAATATATTCTAAGACTTGCTTATAACCCCAAGATTCAAACTGCTTACTATGAATTCGATAGTGTTAATTATAACGGAGATTTGTTTATAATAACACAGGGTTTTTTCTCCATGCTCGGGTAACTGACGCGAATTCATTTTATTCTCGTCAGAGAAAGTAACCAATCAGTATAAAGTAGCATTAAGTAGCAAGGCAATGAAAATTAGAATACAATTAGCATGCCCTTTAGCAATGTCACAAGGATTAGTATCAAGAATTAACGCATTGAAAGATCGCTTATAATAAATAACCACGCAATTCGGCCATATTGAATTTCAAGCCACTGCCGACCGTTCCGAAATTCATGCTACTGCAGCAGCCGCTGTACAGTTTCGCTTTCCGTTTCACGGCAGCACAGGCAGTACTGGCAGTGAATTTCGGAACGCGCCCTATGTATGATCCCAATGTCGAATTATAACAGGATGAAGGAGCTAAACACAATCAAACTAATTGCATCCAACAATGGGTACTCCGGAGAACTCATTGACAAACTGTACCACCAAAAACAAAAACGACTCGCACTCAATCTTATTTACACGGAAAGGGGGAAAGATGATGACAGGAAATGGCGTAGAATCCCCTATCTCGGCCGTATATCTAACAAAACCGAAAAATTATTACCGAAAGACCAAGTGAAAGCTGCCTTCTACAATAAAAATACACTAGGCAAACTGTTAGGGAGTACCAAAGACAAAATTAGTGCCGGAGAACACAGCGGAGTTAATAAACTCCAATGTAATGACTGCAATTCCTGTTACATAGGAAAAACTGGACGGAATTTCAACATCCGGACCAAGGAACATAGTTCATGTTTTATTAACAACAACCAAACCTCACACTTTGCCAAACATCTCTTGGATTCCGACCACACAAGCGATTTCGAACCGATAATCCTACATAAAGAAAACAACGGCCCATGGCTTGACGCACTCGAGCAGTTGGAAATTTTAGTGGGCCAAACCTTACCCAACATCACATTAGTTAATGAGCAATTGTATTCTCACCATTCACCACTGTTCAATGTTTTTTCCGCGAAACCATTACGGACACCACTCACCACTCCTTAACACCTCCCCTCCCCCTATTTTCGTCATCCCACACCAACCTTCGGCTACCCCGTGCAGTGACCCATCAGCGACGTACTTCCCAAACCGACCTTCCCTTCTTCCTACCCTCTGCCCAATACCCTCTCCAAAAACCCCTTTTCCCCCCATTTCCCCCCGGCCTCATCTCTCCAAATCTCACCCAACATCACATTAGTTAATGAGCAATTGTAGTCTCACCATTCACCACTGTTCAATGTTTTTTCCGCGATACCATTATGGATACCACTCACCACTCCTTAACTCCCCCTCCGCCCTTTTTTCGTCATCCCACACAACCCTCGGCTACCCCGTGCAGTGATCCATCAGCGACGTGCTTCCCAAACCGACCTTCCCCTCTTCCCACCCTCTGCCCACTACCCTCTCCAAAAAACCCCTCCCACCCCTCCCCCCCCCTTTCCCCACCTCCACTCCACCGCCCCTCTAACTTCTTCAAGGGTATAAATTCTATGTACTAATATGTGAAATTGCCAGATGATGATACGCCGTATCGAAACCGGTCGCAAATATATTTTATTTTGTGGAACAGCAAAGTCTTTTTTCTTACCCTTTGTGCATCATGAAAGAGTTCCACCATGTTACGCCACCCACCATCGCATTTTTCCAATTGTTTTCTCCTGTTAGATAGTGAATTAATATTAAGTAAACGTAACAATTCTGCATATGATCCTTTCTTCCTTTCAATGCCAAATCTAAATGCAATCAGTCTTAAAAATTTATTCTGAACCCCTTCAATAGCTGCCTCGTATTTGAAGTAGTATGGATTCCATACTATTGAGCAGTATTCTAATACAGATCTGACTAAGGTAATATACAGTAATTGGTAACTAAAAATGTTGCTGAAGTCTTTACAATGTCGACATAGGAATCCAAGGGACTTATATGCTTTGCTTACCATAGGGTCGATTTGCATGTCAAATGTTAGTCGAGTATCAAACAGTATACCAAGGTCCTGTTTACATTGGGCCCTCTTTAGTGTGTACCCTGATAAATGGTAGTTATTTAAATATGGGAGTTTCCCTCTACAAAAAGTAAGTGTATTAAATTTATCAATGTTCAGCTGCAGTGAATTATTCTCACACCAGGGGCCTAATTCTGTAACTCGAAGCTCCGGAGCTAACTGGCGAAAAGAGCTAAAATAAGCTCCTAGCTACCATTCGTATTCTGTATTGGAAAGCTCAGGAAGCAAGAGAAGTTAAGCACTCCTTGCGTATGTTATTACGTTTAAGTTAAAAATAGGCTGATTTGTTGTGTTCATGTGATCATAATCATAATTTTAATGGATAAAAATGGGATGTTTCACAAATAAAAACATGAAAAGATATTTTATTGCCATTTCCTACTAGCTTTTTGTATTCATAACCTCATTTCGCATATTTACTAATTTTGAAGGTATTTTGCTTTATCCCTAATTTTTTCAGAAAATTCTCGTTTATCACAACGAGATTTTTTCCGGTCCCTATGCATGAGACATGTAAAGTTTCCTCATGTTGAAGTTTATTAATCATTCTGTGAACTTAAATATTTTATGTTGAACGATTTTCTCAGAATTCATTTTTAAGTAATACACATCAAAATGTATAAATTAACCATTTGGAAGATATCACAAACTATTTCTGCATGGTATTTGCTTATGTGAACAAATTTATTAATAGTCAACATGGTTCTTTTATGTATTTTACTGTAGGTACTAGTTTCACAGGCTGAGGTGCGGCAGGCAGTTTCTCCATCAGCTGTGGCCTCTTCTTCAGGTGGAGGAAATCAGTCCAATGTCTCATCTTCTACCTCAGTTCCCTTTATTATAATTTTGGCAATCGATCCACATGTCATATCAAGGGTAAGTGAGCAAGAGTAAATGCTATGGTACCAATTTCTTCAAATATACACTAGTCACTGAAGTATTTGTCTCAGTAAATAGTATCTAATAAAACACTAATGAGAGTAGGTACTTTGTTTAATCTTGCTCTGGCTTAAAATTAATGCTTATGCTTATTTGTGGAGCTATGTTATGAAAAATCTTTATAGACTCTTCAGTGACTGAAATATTGGCTTTGCTATTTATGCTCAGATGTGTCAACTAATCTTGTCTACAAACCTCTATTTTGCATAAATCCCAATGTTAATGTTACTCTAACTCTTTTGCTTCTGTATAGTAGTTTTAATTCATGTATTGCACTGATGAAGGCTTCACATTAAGGAAATGCTTTATAATGAAGAGATAAGTTAGTACTGTTTCATTCAAAAAAGAATCCCACCTTTCAACTGATGACTGTCATTTTCTGGTTGAACTTAAAAATAATATTTATCTTTTGAAACCTGGATCTATTCTTATTAAGTAGAAAGTCTTGGAAAGTGCTAACATGGGTTGTTTCTTTATTAGATTTATTTCAAATAAAATAGAATTACTTGGAGACATTTTTTTCTAAACTAAGCCTTGTTGAATTAAGATTTGACTCTTCATCTGGATCCCCTAATAGCTATACATTTTTTTAGTGCATAAAAATTAACTGTGTAATTTTTGAGTTAATTTATAATAATTGTGTATGTATCATTAGATGCTCCATCATAGAATTCCATGGCATTGAAGTAAATGATGCTCCATTCCTGGGTTTTCACTGCGTAGGTTGTTTTTCAAGACAACAGTTTTGTCCGTATACCTATGGGTGAAACTGTTGTCTTGAAACAGGAAGGAATTTCAATAGAGAAGATGGCTACCACCTAACCGGACCGTCTAAGAGGATTTGGTGGGAAGATAAGAGCCAATCTGAGAAAATGGAAGGGGTAGAAGGACTATATTAACAAAATCAAAATGCAGTCCAGGAACATTTGACTTGAAGATTCCCATTGAAATAGGGAATAGTTTTGTATTGAAAAAAAACCTGTGTGGTGAACACCCGAGAATGGAGACAATGTATCATTAGTTTGAGCTAATACTCATTAAATCATGTGTGCTCATTCTATGCAGGCACTGGAAGTTAATCTCCGGCGATATGGCAATGAGTGGGGTCCTGGAGGTGGTCTGAGTGGAATGGTTACAGGAGGAACGGGTGCTGGTGCTACTGGCCCAGGAAATGTTGGACTTGTCGGAGGAATGGCTTATTTACGCAACATTGTGCACTTACCCTTTTTCCTTCAGTCCTCTGGTCCAAGGAGACTTAGAGCTGCTGCTGCCTTGCGGCAACATGGAAACAGGCGCAGGAATCTCAGCGAGTGCTTGCAAGATGAAGTGAGTTCTTGGCTGTACAAATTTTCTTTGTTGCATTTAATGTATCATACAGTAACTTTAAAATTGTCTAACATCAGAAGTGTAAACCATTGAAAAATGTTAGTTTTAAGTGATGCATCATTGGCTGAGCTTGGGGACAGATTACAAAGATGGTAGATAGTTTTTAATATCTTATTTCCAAGCCTATAGGAGGCACTTGTTCCGAGGATGGTGGAAAAGAGTGTTAATCATTGATAAATGTTAGTTAAGGTGATGCATAATTTTCTGAGCTTTTTTGGCTCCATTTAAGGGCTCATCATGGAAATTAGAAGTAATGTGTGGTAGAAAGACCTATTTTTAACCTTTATCTACCGAGCGTGTCTCTCCAGCACAAAAAAATATCCCCAGACTACCAAGCATGTTCATATGGCACACTGTGTCCTCCTTTTACTCTCATGGCCCCTGGGACGGTCAAATTATTGGAAGTCTTATTTTTGAAGGGGCATTCGACTAAGAATATATCTTTCTTCCATCTGAATTTTTTTCTGTGGATATCTCATGGTATTGGGTGTTGTTTGACGTAATATCACATGAAGAATCCAACTCCCGTCAACAGGGTTTGCTTGCCGTTTGTATGAGGAGGGAACCGAATACGAGGAGAGAAGGAAATGGAAGAGCGTAAACTCAGATCTAGGTAAGAGAAAATACCGAGAATTTAATAACAGGCTTAGAAGCGAAACAAAAAAAGCAAGTGAGGCGTGGTGGAGAGAATAGATTGACTCGTTAGAGAAATACCAAAAAGAGGGAAGATCTTTGTTTTTCAGAACCGGCCGAAAGTATCTTCATTTCCTTATCCCCTTTCTTTTCCACTGTGTACAAACAGGGCATATCAAAGTAAACTGGTGTCTGGTCAGCATTACCGATTTGGCTGAGAAGATAGAATTTTTCTTGTCGTTTTATTATCACAAAATGATGGGATAAAACGAGTTTCTCTTCAAAATTCAGTGAAAGTTTTTGGCAAATTGAAGTTCACTGACAAAGAGAAAATCCCTTGCGAGTTATGAACTTTTGTACCTAAGATCAACTATCTTTAAATCTGGTCTGCAGAATACCAAAATTCCAATCTAATTGTTTTGCTTTCACTTAAATAATTTCAGTTGATACCGGTAGCCCCTTGGCCCACTGGGATGTAAAAAATTCACCAAGTTTAGTTTCTAATTCATCGAGCTTTCCTTTTTGAGGTCCTGAATATGCTTTCCTTGTTGCTGCACATGTGAATATCTTATTTGAATCTCGTTTCCAGCATCTATCATTAAATTTAGAAACCCTAAATAATCTTCCGGCCATGGAATTGGAATTTTTTTATGCAAACGATTTAACTTTTCTTTTAAATGCTGCAGTGTAATGAGTTCTTTTCTCTGGTAGTATCTTTAGGGTGTGATCATGACCGAATTGATCTCTCTAATCTGCAGAAAACTATGACGCGTTCGAAATGTTGGTCTGAATCCAATGTGCCAACATTGTTGCAGTATATACCATGATGGGATTGCTGCTTTTTACAATCCAGTTTAGGTAAATTGCAACCAGTCATATGAAAATTTTATGAGACGAGATAATGTTGATGAAACTTTAACTTAAACAGAATTTTACTATGTGCATACCCACACTGGTAGACATAAATATCTTACTATACAATCCAATTGAAGTCAAGGATTGAGCTTCTGATTGTAAGATGAACCTGCTTTTCTTCAGACGTCCAGGAGGAAAAAAAACATTGCCTTAGCTTTGTGCAACTACGGTACATATGGAATTGCCATTTCAAAATTCAGCAGCTGAGTGCTGACTATCTGTGATGATCAAGGGGTTGACTTTCAGATCATTGGAAGCATTGAACAAATGATACATCCTCATTGTACTGATTATAACAATATTATTTTCAGCATCATACTATCCTCAATACTGTTATGCGTATTAATTTAAGACACTCATTTTTATCCTATCATCTGTTCATTAGTTAGCTAATGGTAAAATTATATCTGCCAAATATTTCACGTAACAAAACATTTTGTATTTTTTATTTCAAGCATTGAGTATATGCTTTGACATTCTTGAGAATATTCAACTGTGAACATTATCCCCAGTGACACAATTAATTGCATTGACATTACTTGACTTATGGTATTAGCATAGCAATGAGAGTCTTAAATCATGATCCTGCCATGTTATGCCAAGGGCGTAACCAGGGGGGGTCAATTTTAATATCCTACTTTCAAATTTTGATAAATGCAAATCAAGCGTACATAATCGGTTTTGATGTGTTGTAGGTAAAGTCCTTATTAAAAATACTGTTTTCCAAGGAACAACTGTGGTGATCATCACTAGTAAGAGTCGCGGAGGGGAGGGGCACTAATACTAATCGCACCCCCTCTCCCCCCTAGAGCTTCCCTTGGTTATGCCCATATATGCTCATTGCATCTGAGGGTTTGTCAATTGGTAAGAAATTTTTCTGGACTGCATCAATTGTCATCAGCTGTATAGGCCAACTCTAAAACTTCAGCTCATCAGAGCCCAGTACAACTGTCCAGCATTGGCAAGTAGTTGGAGATTCTAGTCTGCCAATCATCATTTCTTATTGTACCTAACTCACCCCACTCTTTGAGTTTAAAAAAATCAAGGTTCCTTACTTCCCCTACCCCTATAGTCTCTGCAGTGCATTCCCTTTTTGTTACCACATTGGCCGTTTACTATTTTGGCATTTCAATATTCCTAGGTTGTTTCATAATTTTGAACCCACTGAGGTTGAATAACTGGGATGGCAGAACAATGTAATGGCTTCCTATGCTGAGGGCTCATGTTAAGTTGTACTCATGAGAGTGGCAAATATTTTCACTGTTACTTCAATTCATTATTGGGTGCTGTACTTAGTATATCAGAAAGAATGTTTAAACCATGTTCCCCTCAGCATCTATCATTAAATGTGAGCTGTTGCTTGTGTTAGTCTTCTCTGCTCCCACTTGTTATGAAATGTAATAATAATAATAATATTTTTGTTGGTTTAAGGACAAGTTATAAGTGTAGGACTACTCAAGTAGCTAGTGATAATAATAATAATGGTTTTCATTTGCCCAAAGACCACGGTACATTTGTCCGATGATATAAGGTGAGGTGATATAAGGGGAGTCCGATGATACAGGTGTGCAAATGTAGTGAAATCACACTATTTATTTTGTTGAGTTGGCTATTGACCACTTTAATTAATGTATGCATTTATATTATTGAGAGTTGGTCATGTGTTATCTTTGTTACCATTGTCCTAGCAAGAAAGTTGTTCTCACCTTAAGCCGTAATGATGCTTTAATTAAAAAGCAAAACATTGGCTAAAGGAAGTTGAGATTTTTTAAAAGGACATGACCAACTCTCAATAATATAAACGAATACATTATTTATTTTCTATATTCTTTAAGGTTGTTAGCTGCCCTTTTCTTCTTTTTGATACCTCTTTATTTGATCTATGTACTTTTCCTTTGTTTAACTTACCATATTCATTCGTAATATGTAATGTGTTTTACCTTTTATATTTTTCTTTCTGAGTCTTCATTGTTCCAATTGATAAAAACATGTGTTTTCTATTGGTGGGATAACAATTTATAACTCTCTTTCATTGCAGCATTCTTTGCGACGGCTGTCAACAGAGTCGGGCTTGAGTCACACGGAGAGGCAAAGATTGTCAGAGCGGTCCAGTATCACAGGAGACAGGATCAGGAGGAAAGGGACCATCAGCCGCTTGCTGCCTAGTGAAAGCATTTGCAGCAGTTTAGGCAGCAATCTTAATAGGTGGGCTACAGAATGTGTTGTTTTTAGATGCTATAGTTCCCATTTGATTACATCATGATTCCCCGGATGTCTATAGGAGAAGGTGTGTACAAGGACTATCAGATTAAGACTAGGTAACTAAGATGCTAAAGAATTTTGTGACTTGTTTTGAAAGTTTATGACTTTTTTCTTATTACTTTTTATATTGTGTATCTATTTTTATGTTGTGTATCTATCATATTATGCATTATTATAATCATATTTATCATATGCCAGATGTATTCATGTCACTTTTGGAAATTGGGCACCTGCCTGTAATAAAGAATTATTATTATTATAACTCCCAACTTCTAAAGAATATTGACTTTTAGGACATAAAACATAAAATTGCAAAGAATTCCAGCATTATTGCTCACGCCATAATTTATTGATGTTGACATTTTTTATTGGTGAAAGATGAAAGCTGAATCTTACAGTCTAGTCTCTGTTTTTACTGTAATATTTTGGCTTTATACTACTCACTGTAGTGGATATGTATTTCTGTTGCTCAATGTTGGCAAGGAAAAGGGAAAAGGATGTTTAAAAAAAGATGCATCATTGCGTGAACATTATGCTTTCCCTAGGGTAGAGCGATAAGCAGTCGTACAGCAATTTGGGGTATAGTTCCACAGTAGGGTAGATCGGAAAAATCGATTTTTCGTGGAGAAACTTGGCCCTCTGGGAAAAGTTGACAAAGTGACTTAAAATAAGGCCAGGAAAATTTGGGACCTCTTGGTCAACCCTAGACCCTCGCGCCGTGGCCACTTATGGGGAAGGGAGCTGAAAATGGAAAAAGTCATGTTTTTATAGTGGTTCCCCATGGATTTTGCCGAGTTTCGATCTATTAGGGCAAATATTTTGTCCATTTCGACGTACCTGCAGCCGTTTAGCCACAAATTGTATTTTTTGAGTGCGCGGCCTCGCACAATTATGCAACACCCATGCAGCATAGCGACGCGTCGCAGCGCAACGGTCAGCAGGCCGCTCGTGCCTCCTGCCGGGATGAATGCCTCTGAATGCTTCAGGGTTTGAGGTCAATATAGAAAAAAAATGTCAATATAGTTTTCATAAAAACTGTCTGAATTGGTTATCTAAGTGTTCCACCTCAAGCACTGAAGATGAAACAATAAAGTTTTGAAATGTTGGCAAGAGAAGAAAAGTGAATTTTTTTAGACCAACTCTCCATAAAACGTTTAATATAAAAGAGTGGTCAATAACAACTCTCATCAAATTGAAAATAATTTAACAGAGATTATAACATTTTCTTTTCATCATGATGAACATTGTGAAGCTCCACTAAGTTGGTAATGCCCTAGTGTTTCAATTTAATCGGCTAATCAGATGTAAACTCCGTATTTACGGTGATATGAAGGTGCAAAGTTTATCAGCAGCTATGCAGTAGTAATTTAAATATTTTAAAATTGTCATCATTTGTGAAATTCTAGGGCTGGGGGCTCTGGAGGAGGTGGACCTTTTGACCTATCCAAGGTCCTGCTTGCCGATGACTATTTCAGTGACGTCAATCCTCGCAGCATGCGGCGTCTGATGAATATTGTTCATGTCACAGGTGATGATCTCAATACACCCCCATACAACATCTTTTTGTAGTAAAATTTCATGCAGTGTATGATAAACTTTTTCGTAACTTAATTTTGTTTACAATTGATTACCCTACAAAATTAAGAAAATATGGTATTTCTGTCATGTTTATGCTGAAACCCTAAGAGGGTATGAATCAAATTCAACGTACATACTTATATGGTATGTACTTATAAGGGGATAGTCATGGCTGTAAATTAATTTTTTCACTGTTATTTATGTCTAGTATGTAACTTGATTATTTTAATGAGAATATTTTAAGTCTGGTATACATGTGTCAAGTATGATTTCATGAAATTCATTATGTATAAAGTAAATGATGGGCACATATAAACCTAATTGTATTTTGTGGTATGTAAGTAAAATGCCAACAATATGAATTAAATCGCATTTAATTTAATTGGGAATGGATATGTATTTCTTAGGTGTATATTTATGATTACTTAGAAAATTTATAAGAAGGTTGCCTTGAAAAATCTTTGTGCATGTGCAAATAGAGTTTTATTTTTTCTTACCTTGTATTTCACTTGATTCTTACAATAAGAATTATTTATGGAGATAATTTGCTGTGCATAAATTTCAGGTCGCTTACTGAAAGCATTCCAGGTGGATTTTAGTTGGTATCATCTTGCAAATTGGGTTAACGTAACTGAGCAGTGGCCATTCCGGATATCTTTCCTTGGACTTCATTGTGAAACTCATCCTAACTTTGAAGCTGACACTCCACTCAAGGAAATATATGACACGTAAGATGAATGCTATCCTCTCTCTGTTTTTTTGAAAAGATAGTTATTATGAATTATTATCTGCTATTCAGTGCAACTATGATTTATCAATGATGTGAAAATCTCTGTGAAAAAATCATTCCCCTGGACTTTGATGGGACTCCTTTTTTATATGAATTTCACACAGTTGTGTGATCACTAGTGGATTACTCCATTAAAGTTACTGCATGGCTGATTCCTCAGTTCTTTGAATTAAACTACATACTTATAATTTTTTTATCAATCCTTTTTCTGGATCTTGCTTTAGAGGAAATTCACCTTAGATAAAAGTGCAGATTCAGTTGTAGAAACTCCAAAGATAATTCAATTTTTTTTCTGAAGATAGTGGTTCATTGAATCAAGTTTTTTTCACATTATTCCATTGATCTTTTTCGATGCTGTTCAGAAAACTATTCCGAATAACTCATTTGGCTATGATATCCTATAAATTATAACTATGAGGTTATTGAGTGTCTAATTTGTCATTTGAATGAATTGGCCTGGTTTCTTTTCATTAGGATCAAGGATCAAATTCCAGTCTGGAGAGAGGTATGTCCTCTGGTGGACTTGGACAGGGAGGAACGGAAGTTTGATGTGTTTTTGACCTACCACAAGGCCTCTCTACATTTTGCAGATCTTCAACTCTTTCTCCCCTTCACTATCAACTTGGATCCTTATATAAAGAAGGTCATCCGGGGTAAGATTTTCAAGCTTCTTGTTGCGTTGGTAATTTTTTATTTAAATTTTCTTGAGTTTTGTCCGAAAATTATAATTTTTTTCTTCAGACTTATTTGTGCCACATCACATTTGCGCATTATCGTTAATTTCATTCTTCCCTGTCACAAATTCTGTTGAAATTTGTAATGAAATGTGGTGTGTGTAAGTTACAATTTTGGGAGAATCAAAGTTTCTGCACATTGTGACAGACCCGACCCTCGCCCGTGAAATTTTTTTTCGTGGGCAAGCCGTCTCCCACAAAAATGGGAGGCACTGCCCTTACGACTGGAAGCCGATCGTCCCAAAGTGAATTGGGAAAGACGGTTGCCCAAAATTTAGAAAATAAAAGGATTTCCGAAACAGGGTTGGGTTGGTTAGGTGAAAAAAAAAGGTCGTGGGGTTCAGGGGACTGCTCGCCTCTCGGCTCCTGGGTACCACCCAAATAACCTCTGGCACACACTCTCACGGTTTCAATTTGACATGTATTCCAATATCTTGGAGACATACAATTTGACAACATAAGAAAGAAAAAATGAAATGGTAGATGACACAAAAAAAAAGGATGAACCTTATGAACTAGTGAGGGATGAGATGCGAGATATGGATGAACCCTAGGTGGATTATTGACATCAATGAAAACCAACAAAAGAACACCTGCCTGATTTCAGGCACCAGCAGAAAAATCAACATAGGGGACAATAATTGGAAATTGCAAATAAATGCCTCATCTGGAGTATTGATGGTCAAGTGCAAATTACCACAGTTAATTGGGCACTAATCGTGGGAAGTTGTACTGACTTCTTCCCCCTGATAGCACGATCAGACATTTCGGGTGAAGCCCACCTATTGAACTGGGAGATGGGGAGGGGGGATCAGGCATCGATTCACTGAGGTTCGGCACTCGGGTGACATGGGGGGGATCACCAGGGGAAAAGCAGTGCGTCCTCTTGGAGGGATTTATGGGGCGGCGACGATCTTACGTGACCCCTGATTCCGAATCACGCTCAGCTCTTGGGAGTCGCCCGCCTTCTCTGGCTCCCGAACACCAAGATGCCAGGATCTCAGCCAGCATTCGCTGATCCGCCTCGCACCGTCATCAGTCTCTGCTCCGGAAGACTCAATTCGAGACTTTTGCTCCCACGGGGTGGCTCAGTTGCTCAAATCGCGAAGATGCCAGACTCCTCTATTTCCTCTCTTCACCTCGCCGAGCGTCGTTCCTTCACCTTGGCTGCCGAAACCTCCAATTTGGGGATCTCAAGCGTCGTTCTGTCGCCTCTGAGGCCGAAAACTCACGTTCGGGAATTGGAGGAACTGAGCGGCATTCCTTCGCCTCCGCAGCCGAGGGCTCACAATTAGGAAAAAAAAGTGTCCAGTGACACCTAAATTCGCCTCTTATATCCCCCTCGGGAAAACGAACTTCTCAGGGGAGGGGGGTCACGTGAGGGGGGGGGAGGATGAGTGGAGCGCCCCACTGGGGCAGGATAAGTTCACTATCGGTGATAACCCCGAAGCGAAGTTAAATAGCCTCTCTCATGCCGCGAACTCGCTGTTGCACTTAACTGCACACTGTGAATCTTAGCCACTCCAAACCCACTCATACGTAGTGCACTGCCGGCCACGGTGTGCCGGGACAAGGAACCGGGGAGAGAGGGGTGGGGGTGGTGAGTGGGAAAATAGGACAGGGAAAACAAAATAAGGTGGGAGTGGGAGGAAAAGTTAGTGACGGACCCGGGCCGTCACAATATTTTTCTGACATGTATGTATATACCAGGAATAAGTTCCGAAAAAACCTTTTGCATATATACAGCTCTCGCGAAAGCTTATGGTGTTTGGATGTGCAGAAGAAATCGTGGAGGGGTAAAGTTTGGTGGAAGGGATAGGGAAAAGGGTGTAGGGGAAAGCGAAGACATGGCGTTTGTGCCATGCATGAGTGCATTTAAAAAAAATGGAATTTGTATGACGCGGACAACACAAACGCCGCGCATCCGAACGCCATAAGCTTTCGCGAGAGCTATACTATGTTCAAACTGCTATATTCATGCACACATACTTTGCTTGCATGTTTAAGCTGCGCTTTGTTTCTGAAATGGTGTAAAGTTCCAAGATAATTCACTTCCTGTGTGAATGAATTATTTATGTGGAATCTATAAAATACTTTTCTAATTTAGATTATAAAATAGAAAAATGCATTAAAATTATTAATTCACTCGAGTGTGTTCAGCACCTGGATTTTCGCCAAATATTTAGGGCAAAAATGTACAGCCTTTATGTACGTCCAGCCTTTTTCAAAATTTACTCACACTATGAATTATTTTTTTCATTTGCTGCAGAGGAACAACAGAACATGGAAGATATGGGCATGCCTATGATACCAGCTGCACAACCCCATATGATCGGTGGACAATGGCCAGTTTCAGTGCCAAATAATCAGTCTGCATTATCTACAGCACCTCTCCCATGGAGTAGCAAGTCTTCATTGATACGTAGAAATGTAAGCATGCTAGTCCGTTAAGTTGCACATGGCAGTACACTCTATTTTCTTTCTGGCATCATGTGTTAAAACTCTCCATACTACTTATTTATACCTTTATATGCTTTGCATTTATGTTTTTATTAGTATTTCAATAAGTTCAGCCTCCTCTTTGTTCAACCATGTATCTGCAGAATCATGTACCTTGAATCTGTGACTAAGAGTCTCACTGTACTTCGATGTTTCATTACTTATAATTGAGAACTGGGTGGCAGTTTGAAAAACTGAAAAATGTGTATGCCATCACCTTTTAAACTCAATCAGAATTGGTAGTTAAAATAGTTGGTGAACTAACCCATTAAGTTCGGATGTGAGATCTCATCAAAACAAGTAGGTAGTTATACTGTGCAGGTTGTGTACCGGAAACTCTTTCCTGATTACCTGTCAAATATTCTGGTCAATATGGTAAGAGAGTCTTAATCCTTTTTCTCTCTCCTTTAGAGAGCACCTGCTGCACCTAAAGGCCCTCCTCCTGTAATGAATTTGGTTGGTCCTCCAAGTGCAATGATGTACCCTGGAGGGAATCAGTGGCCACCAAGTCAGATGGGATGGAATTACATGCTTCCACCTCAGGAAACTTTTCTTCCTTCACCAAGGCCAGCCCCAATCACTGTGTTCCCTGTGAGTCAATTTTTCTTAAGATTAATAAGATTAGTTCGCCATCATTGCATGTTTCATTGGCCATTTTTTTGTAGTGGATGCACAAAAAGTAGAATTTTATATTTCCTTATGAATGATGAGAGATAAAGGTGTACATCAAATATACCTTTTTGCTTTTCATGAACCAATGTTTCTTTTGTTGTTTATCGGTCTCTTGAATATTATCCTTTTGGATATTTGTTTACTAATGATGAAATTACTGGGTATTTGGTTCCACTGGTTCTTACAAAAACCAAATGAACCGAAAGTGACTGAAAAACTGGTTCTTTGGTTCTATTTATAATATTTTTAAACTTTGAAATAGTAAATTTTTCTCAGAGGTATCACACTTGAATTTTTTTATCCCTAGAAAGCACTCATATGTCATAAATCCTTCATCATATCTCTAGAAAATCTCATAACTTGGCAAAAGTAGACATTACCGTCTGTCAAAAATTAACCTTTGAAACAACTGAAAAACAGAATTGTCATCTACTGCCAGTCTCACAATGGCAGTGATGTGTTACATAATTCAATGGCTGTACCCAAATAATTTCCCCTGGGGGTGATAAGTATCATAATGCAATACAAGGTTTTATGGTGGACCTAATGTTTAAGGCCTTTGAATGAGAGGTTACCTTGACAGATGAAATAATTGATTTTCTTGATTGCTCTGTGTGATGTTTCCTAAGTCAGCATTGAGGACGAATATATATTTATATTATTTCCAAAACATAGTGAACATTTTATTTATATATTATTACCTGGACATAAACCCCTGCACGATGAGGATTAAGGTTAAGGATTATGTTGCTGTTTTCCTTCACACTTCCACTTGCAGCTTCAGTCCCTGCATATTGTCTATCATTGACATTTGGAATTCTTAGATATAAGATAACTTGTTCTCAAGTCTTGACTCATTTTGATTCATTGGCACTATGTTGTTAATCTATTACAAGAATAGCTTAAAATAGTTACACCTGTGATTATTACATGTGATTGCGATCCCAGATATGGATTGAATGAATATGAATTTACGCAGTGAGAGTTGAAGGAGAAAACTTTTAGAGTTTTCTTAAGGAGTTCAAAAAATTCAGATTCAGAAGTTCGAATACAACATCCAGTTATTGTGTTTTATCAGGAACAGTCTGTGAGTGGGATTGAATGCCGGTTTCAGTCTACCCTTGACCTTGAGTCAAATAGTTAATTGCAGCCTTAATTATGGCTCTATAAGATTTATTTTGGACTCAATAAAACCCAATCACCCCCTCCCCCCCCACCTTACCCTAGTTATTTTAATGATGCAAATTAAATAGGGATACTATAGATTTTTGACTTTTTATCATTACAACGTTATAGAATAGCAATTATCTCGCTTTAATCCCAGCAATAAACAATTAGCAAACAAATTTAAAGAGAGGTTTAATTTTACGTAGAAAAGGTTCTTATAAGATTCATCCCCAGCCTGATAGAAAGGCTTCATTTGCTAAATACAACATCATATTATGTAAACAATAGCTATATTATCTCGCTTAATAATAATTCAATGTACAATTGGCACCATCTGAAAGGGGAGTTAATTTTACATAAAAAAGGTCCTTATAATTTTCATCCCCAAGTCGATAGAAAGGCTTCATGTTGCCAAAAACTACGTCATATTATATTTCACTGCAAGCGTCCTTGAAGGTCACAGCATCAAGCTTCTGCATATTTCCCATCAAGCATCTGCCGTTCACCCTCCATCACGTGGTAAGCTTCAAGATTACATGCCCCACTCATAGATGCCACATAAGTGCTGTCACTTTTTTCATACACTTATATAGATCGTAGACTTTAGCAGCACACTTCTCCAATTGCAGGCATAAAGATGGCATCGAAAATTGCCAGTTTGCTGAAGCTCCCCATGAAGCACGGCTGGGAAATGTACACTTACGTGTCGAGAGGCAGGAAGATGGTGACATATATCAGATATACATACCCAGAGTCTGCCGGCAGAATGCCAGCACTGATTTCGTGTTGAATGTAAACTTCCGAACGTCCTTTTACTGTGTATTTAGATATAAGAAACGAGAGTTTGAGGTTATCGGACATAAAGTGATACTTTCCGGCTTTGAAGATGGAAACGGGACGGTGGAAAGGTTTAACTTCACGCTAGTCGAGGACATTACCGATCTAGAGAAATGAAATAAGGCTGAGGAGCATCACTCATTTGCTTGTCAATAACCCCTCCCCCAAGCGCACATACCTCAACAATCATTTAATAATAATCTCAGATGAACACAAAAGAGGATAGGGTTTTTGTTCCAAATCATCACCCATTTGCTTGCCAATAACCCCTATCCCAAGCGTACATACCTCAGAAAATGTTTAATAATAATCTCAGATGAACGCATCAAAGAGGAGAGGGTTTTTAAAATGAAAAATCACATGGAATAGTTTCAAAAGTTAATTTAATTTTTTTGGTACATCAAGCAGGATACTTTTTGACAAATTTACTTTCGATACTTCAAACTGTGGTTATATATTTTTAAACCAAGAGGTAACTCTCATGTGTAATATCTCGCAAACATATGACACCTCGTTTCACAGCAAACTAACGCTAGGTCAAATGGAGTGAAAGGTGGGAGGTACAGAGAGCGAAATGAGAACGCTTACCTCCCCTCATGTGACCAGCTCCCCTCCCCGCCTCTTACGAACCTCCCCTCCATGCCTCCCTCCCCCACTCACAACCAGTTACGAAGGAATTCTTTCCGGTACTTCAACTATAAGGAAACGGTTCACCACGACTGTCACCACAAGGTTTATGAATCTGTGTTCACCAACATTCACAGACATAATGTACACGCAAATAACTAATTTACCTTATCATGCCTGTCAAGTGTTTCCAAGTGTTTAAGTCCCAAATCTTGTTTTTTTACCATCAAACACTATTTTATTCTTTTGTCTACTTCAGGACTGTTGGATTATATTTGTATTACTTATTTCAAATATTGAAGTGTACCTATGAAATAAGTAATACAAATATAGTCCAAGAGTCCAAATCTTGTTGTTTTTAATGAATAAAGACTGCACGAATTTATATTCACAACCAGTGCGATGCATACACGAGGAAGACTCACTCGAAATAGGGGTTTCATGCGTCACAAAGGGGGTGGATGCTACACCAGATTTGTGTTTTCAGATCGTTGGGGTGTTCATTTTCCTTTCTCTATTAGAACTTTAAATTTCCTCAGGTCACAATGCCGAGGAAGATGTTGTTACAGGTGATCATTGATAAAAAATGTTGAATAATTTGATGCTTTTTTTAGTTTTGCATTTGTATTGGCAGGAGTGGTGAGTCCTGTGTGAAGTCTTAAAGAGCTCATACAAAGTTGTATGATTCTTACAAGACGTTTTTAAAGACCTCACGATGAGGTCTTAATGATGTCTTATGCAATCCTACAAGAGTCATACTCGAAGTCTTGCAAGACTCATAAAGAGGTCATATAAGAGGTCCTGTAAGACTCTTATAAGATATCCTATGCGGCGTAATCGGAGATGTGGTGCCACCTAGTGGGTGCCGTTAGAACTACCAGCGACATATGGCGGGTTGTCTACACTACTGCGTTTACCCATTTGTGATGCTTGTCGAATCCCTTTCTTAATACTACAGTTTCATAGAACTAGGTTGCGTTCAAAGTAATAGAGTACTAAAGCTCTGGATAGGATATCCTATCCAGAGCTTTATCGAGTATGATACCTAACTGGAAACTACACAATACACAAAAAATACGAAAAATACACAATAGGTATGAAGATACCCCAACAAGTGAACTTGCCTGAAATTACTTCCCCGGAGTTAGGTCTGAACTGTAAGTCAAAGACTAAGTTGCATAGGCCGGTGTTACAAAACATTCTAGTATGACATATTTTACAGGAACATAGGACAATTAGGTACATAAAATAGAAAAAATGTCATTAGTACTTGACTGGTCCAAATTAAATATAGCAATATTAACCATATATATGAGAACCAGGGCTAAGAAAAATAGAAAATACAATAATTTTGGGTGGACAAGTACAAAATTTATTTACTATAAAAATAAATATAGGTCCACACACACACGGATCACCAGTCCAGAAAAGCCGGGTCCAAACAAAGTAGGTAAATTAGCAAATTCCAAAATCCGAAGAAGGCTGGGTCGTTTACGGGAAATTGCTTTAGAGTCAAAATATAATCCAAGGAGAAAAATCCTAAGGAGTCCAGGTCGAAATAACGTAATCGGTAAGACAAGATCACAAACACCACGGAGAAGCACCCCGGCAACTACACACTTCACTGCCATGCTCTCATTGGCTCACAAAACAGCACTTTCTAAAATGAGTATATGAGAGGTGAAATAAAACTCCTGGGTCGTGCATCTAGCAGGAAACATGCACAATAGCATTGATGAGATAGCAAAAATGGCCAAAATTAGCAAGTCATTCGCAAAACAATGAAGTTATATTGCCATGGTACATTGTTTTGTGTAAATTGGTGTCTTTTTACGTTAATAAATTGAAAAGGTACCCAAGATTTATTTTCTACCCATCGAAGTAATTTTCCATTTTTCTTACCAGATGGTGCATGAGGAATTTCACTTCTTCCATATAGTTTGTGTTTTGTTCGACCTCGCGTGCGTGAGCGTGAGGTCATGGTGTGTGAGGTCTTAAAGACTCCTTTATGTCCCTTAACATGGAGTCTGAAAGAGGTCTTACGAATGAGTTCATTAAGACCTCATTATGACTCCTGTGTTGACTGGGTTCCAACAATTTACAAAGTTAAAGCCAGATGTTTATAATCATTTTTGTGCACGTTTGTATGCAAAGAAACAGTAAAAGAATGTTATTATAGAAGTATCGCTAACTGTTTTGAAAATGCCTTGCATAAAAAAAGACATTAAGCTAAACACCTGTTATCCAGAAAATCTGTAATCCGGTATCACCTAGGTGCTGGCAGTGCCAGATTAAAGATGCTCGACTTTACAATCCTCATTTATAATTAGTTGTCCTGTCTTAAATAAGTGGATCTGATCAGGACAGAATTTTTCTACTCGCATTCAAGAACATAAAAAGTGCTACTTAGCTGGAAACACCTCTTCTATTTTTGCCCAACACCTGTTAGATTTTAATCTCACCTGTGATTTTCAGTTTAAAGTTTTGCACTCACTCAACAAAGGCTGTAAATCAGATGCAATGTATCAGTTTGAAATCATCCAACAGAGAAAAAATAAGTTCCCCCTCCTGAAGCTAGAAATCATCCAACGAAGAAAAAAGAAGTTCCCCCTCCTGAACGATGTAGTTTCACTATTCCCCCTCCCCCCTCCTGTCAATCACATTCCCTTAGTGCGTGAGTGTGCACCCTGCAACTAAGTGTGTAAAATTTCCCTGTGCTCTGACTCCCCCCCTTTCCCGCTGTTGTGTAGGAGCATATTGGTCAGGCTACAGGCATCACGAAGACTGACCACACGCCATTGGACACAAAGAACCCTTTTGGTTTTATACAAAGTGTCTTCTACTGTTGTGTACCCCACAAAATTCTCCAGAAACCAGTGACAAAGTGTCTATTTTTCCAATGCTTGTCCCTTTCCCATTTCCCTCCCCCCTCCCCCTTGATGCGCCACAGGACATCACCTCAACAAAATTGTTTTTTTTTCAAATTTTAAATGTTAACGATATTCTTGTGGGAATAAAACTCCCTCCCCCCTTGAAATTTTTCCCCTTCCCCCTCCCTCCCTCCACTTTCCTAACCTCCTTCACCCACCTTCTTTTGTATATATACCTTGATTTCCAAATTTGTGTACCTGATGATGATGCAGTGCATTGAAACCCGGGTTGAATAAAATATTTATCTGTGGAAAATTGTTACTTCTAAGTTCTTATTATAAGTGGATATGTTTTCTTTCAGCCTGAGCTGATGGAAAACCGACTGAGTGCAATGTCAGTCTCTGTTGTGTGTGATCTGGTTGGTCGTTTACCTGATATAACACCATCCTTAATTCCTGTTTATCAAGAAACTATCAGGGAAAATAATCTCAGTGGTCGTGTCATCATGCACTGCGACTTGGATGAACTGAAGAAGGTAAACTGTTGTATTTTTTGCATGGAAGTGGCTAAAACCTTATCATATAGGTTTACATGAATGCATTCCAAATATTTCATGTACCAGTGAGTGTATTAAGGACAGTTTTATTATGTTAATGGAAATGTAGTTTTGAAATGTAGAAATTACTCTTCACAACCTAATGGCAGGAATCTTTGTAAAATATTTAGACAGTTTTTATGTACTACCAAATACATATTTTTTTCGTGCATCATTTATTCGTTTCAGTTAATTACAATAGTTACAGAATTTCCCCACAGAGTTTGGAACAACTGGTGTACATGTCAGAATCAAGGCTTTCACAAAGGCATATGCAGAAAATAAACGAATCAAAACTTAATTTTTATGCATGCATGCGATAAGAAGCAGTGAGTGAATGACAAAATCTTCTGTATTATAATATACAGTAGCTAGACTTTTTTGTACTACACCTATAAGGTTGGTTGGTTATTTGAAAAGTTCCGAACCAAAAACTGGGGTCAATTGGGGTATGGAGGAAGGGGGGAAGTAACCAAGCTTCAGCATTGAAATACATCTATGAATTACCTAGGAATGTGCCCACTTTTAAAAAAATACTGCCATTGTTTAACTCAGGCTTCCTTTCTAATTCCTCTCCTAATACATTTAATTATAAAATTTAATGTCTGTGGCTACAGAGAACCTGGCAAACTTTTAATACTTGTGCTTGGAATTATCATCTCGAAAGTTGATTTGTTAAGCATGGGTAGATCTCCCCTTTGATCGAGCCCCAAGTTACATGGAAATCACTCACCTTGGGGATTCTTAGTAGAAGGCTTCTTCCTTTTCAAGGGGCCAGATAGGATATTCTCTTGAGAAGAAAATCACATTTGCTTGGAATTTTTAGAGGGTGTCTGGTAAGAGACTTAAATTTGATTTGAGTGGTGGCTAAGACTTAAAACTTTTCAGAATTCCAATGTGATGGAAACTTAAAATATAAACTCTAAAAAAAAAAGACTTTCCATTCCACATAATCAGTGCATATTTTGACTGGTTTTTCTATTCTCTAATGTTTTCAGAAAATTGTGCAGTATTGACATTTATATTGTATTCACTTGTTAAACAAACATTTTTAGTCTTCCATTTAAAGAAGCCTAGTACAGTTATCTGATTTGCTACTTCATGTAAAGAAGGCCCCTACTTCTCTGTACTAGATATGTTTATTCAACTTGGCTTATTTCCTACCTCCAATTGTCTCATCCAGCAAGTGTATTCTTTCTTCCCACTTCCCTATTTTCTCATATTCTGTCTCATACAGTAGTTGGGCATACCTTGTATTTCACGCACGCATTGAATGTCTTGATTGTTAGATCACCACTTGTTGTAATGAGATACTTTGCTCAATATGAGTGATTATGTTAAATAAATATCTTTCAGGTCTTGAAGATGAACTTTGGTGACTGGGAGCTGTTCAGAATGCTTGTGATAGCTCTCCGAGAGCAAGAATGTGTGTCAGTGACCCAGACGGACGAGGTTGGGCTTGGGGGCAAATACGTGAGGTTTGCATCATCGGGTAAGTCACACACCATGGCTGAGGGGGTGTCATCATCATCATCGTCCCCCAGGCCATATTCTACTACTGGGAGCAGTCACTCGAATCACCAGTTACAGCACTCTTCTTCAAAGGCTGGGGTGTCGGACAACATGCCAGTGGTACACAATGTCCCCAGTGTGTCAGTGACATCACCATCATCCGAACAGTTGTCACACAACAACCTAAGCATGACATCTCCCAATTTTGACCCCACTCTCAGTGCTTCGCATGGAGTGCCAAACAGTGCTGGTGGTAAATTGATTGAAATTGGCACGATAAGCAGCAGCCCAGTCAGAAGGGCATCATCCGTGGAGGTTTCACGCATTCCTACTGTTATGGAAACAACTCTGAATCAAGAAGCAGGTTTGGAATTGCAAAACAGAGATCCTCAGGCAATGAAATCATTCATGTCAAGTGCTAAAGGAAGTGCACCAACCAAGAGCATGGATAATGAATCAGAAGTGAGGAATCCCAAGCTGGCCGCTGAGCCGCGATCACAGGGCGGCAGTTTGTCACACTCCTCGTCTTCTCCCCCTGTGTCTCTTTCTGGGATCTCATCCCCACCCCAGATGTGGCTAACCAAGCAGCAAAGTCAGCTTGAGAAGCAGGTAAGTCTTGGAGTGAGTTTCTACTCAGATCTTTTTGAAGTTGTGTATGGGTGTGTTAAATCCCTCATTTCCATTATTTTTTTGGTGGATGTTTGATCATAACTCATTTGGAGTGCAAATTTCAGTTAAGTACTCAGTAAAAAACATACTTTTTGTGTTTTCAATCCATGATGTAACCATTTTTCAGCTCCAGAAAACAGCAGTCTGACCCAATGGGACCCATTTATCTTTAAAACAAGCAATGTTAGCATTTTCATTGAACTACCACTAGCAATAAATTTAGACTTACAAACACCATTTATATTTTTCACTGTATACATACATATGTATTTGGTTTCAAATGTTTGGTGTGTTATATAAAATTGTTTTTATGAGGCCTAAGTTAATTTACAGTAAAAACCCCATACAACGAATTTGTTGGGACCGAAATCATGACTTCGATGTAGGGGGTTTTCGATGTATGGAGGTGGTGTGCGGGTTGCGTCTCCACAGGGGCATCCAAGTGTTCCGCGTGCTTTACGATGCAAGTCGAGTAAATATCTCAATATTGCTTTATTCACCATTAAAACCAATTCACCAAGAGTGATAATAAACAATTTTTATTGTTTACCTTCAAATACCGTGGCTATCACCGCGTTATTTTCAATCTGCGTATTTCTAATTGAAATTATTTTTTTTTTCGTCGATTCTGCTCTACGCCTCATCGCTTACTTTAGTTCTGGTCTGAAAGTAAAGGAGCGCCAAAATTTTTGCCTAAGGATTACGTATTTTAAAGTGCTCCATAATTTTTCTGAGTATCTAGTCGATATTATTCTTAGAGTGCAATAATTTAAGTCAATATCAATTGGCAGTTTTATGCAGCAATTTTGCTTGAAAGAGCACATATTGCCATTTAGACTTCCGAAATAAAACGCACTGATGGAATCCCATTGAAATACCGGTATATATCTATGCTCGTGACCAGAATATACTAGATATCGATAAACGATGGAATTTAGGTGGGGCGAGTTAGTGACCACGAGTAAAAACGTGGCAGTCAGAAATGCACTGAGGTCACAATGGCAATCTCAGATGATAATGCATTGACGATGCCGTTAACGCGTGTAAGAGGCGCACCCCTCTTTTTATGCGTCGAAGTTGAAGAAATAATTTTGGGGCTTTTTTTCTCCTATTGCGAGGTGTTGCGGGCCTAACTTCGAATATGGACATTGGAGGCAAGTATTCTCTTGTAGCCTTAGCCCTACAATGCTTGCATTGTTTATTGTCCTTTGGAATGAGTGGAGTAATTGATATTCATTAAAACAAAACAAATTCGACCTCGCTACAATTCGTGTTTAGTTGGCAAGTGCGGACGGTCGCACTGAGCTCTGATTTATAAATCCGAATCCCCCCACCGTTTTCCTAATGCACAAGTCATAGTCGCTGTAAGTCGCCTTTCAAAATGTGGTTAACTTTTACAAATTATATTTTGCTGTAAACGATGACGAGTGGGAATGCAAACACGTTAAATGCAAAATACCCAAGTGTCAGCCGCGTAAAAAACGAACGATAAGGCGTAGATACGACATCAAAACTTGAAAAAAATCAAACTTTGAAAGAAATCATAACTGTCTATGGAATTTAAAGCATTTATTATTTCAATATGGTCCAACAAAAATCTTCAATGAATGACAAAATTAAAAAAATTCATGATTTACATAAAAACGGCTGACTTACTAGTGAGACGGGCGTCGCAGTACGGCGGCACGCGCGTGCATGTCCTGTCACAGCTCGTAGATTTTCCCCGAAAAGACCTTCTGTCCCTATTGGTATGGAATAGTGCAACCTTATCCTTCCTCCATCTTCTAATGCACGATTCCGGCAAATCATGCCTTAGTCCGGCAGCGCGGTTTCCTACTTCCTCAGCGTCTTTGATGACTTAAAGCACTTTAATTTTTTCAACTACCGTGAAAGACCACAACTTTTTGCCCTTGTTCATTTTAGAACAACACTTACCTATGTTGACGCATGCACAAATGTTAATATTCACAGAATTCTCTCAGTTGAGCTTAAGGCAGGTGCATACAGTTGAGTCACTCAAAGTTGTCCGGTGACAGAAAATGAGAAAGTTAGGGAGGTGGAAAATTCCAGTGCTTGCACATGTGCCACGGCCAATCGCTGTCCCCTAATTGCACCCCACACCCTTGCCTTGTCATACAACAAGTTTTTAAAGTTATTAGGCAACTGCATCCCCCGTAAACAAGCAAGCGAATGATACCCTCCCCTTGATGACCCACGCTAAGCACCAAGGTCACTCAGCTCTCGAGGGACTTGCCTCGGCCACGATACGAGCGGCGCGGCGGTAGGCGAGTGAAAGAGTGGCAACGCTGAGTTTTATGTTCCTAATGTTTGACATGGAACACACTCCAACCCAGCCATGATAGACGTGAGCAGCATATGTGCCGCTCGCTGCCAATCCCAGATATTAAATTTTTCTTGTGCCGTTCTACTCATTCTGTTGCAGAATTTCGGCCGAGAACGTTGTCTTCTGACAGTATGTACTGCCATTTCTGATTCTGAACTTCATCTACATCTACGATGTACCGTGCAAGCCACCACTAGGGTGTGTGGCACGGGGTGATTCCACACCAGGCATGCAGCACTCGTCCCAGAACAAATCAGGACCTCGCACGCTCCCCCTGGTGCTAGGCGCAGGCCAAAAGCAGTCAGGAGAACAGTGTGCAGTCCAACCGGAAACTGGGAGAGTGATACGTAAATGAACATACAAACTTATCTTAGGTCGAATATAATAAACTTATCTTAGGTCGAATCACTGCTCGTTTCGTGGCCACTACCGCCCTGCCGCCTCTATCGTGACCGAGGCTCGAAGGCTGGTAGATAAAAAAATTGTGTAAGAGGCGCACCCTCTTTTTCGGCTGCGATTTCTGGGAAAAAAGGTATCCTCAAGCAATCGAGCAAATATTAGGGCGATCTCGAAGAAACGCACCACTTGCTGGTTAACAGACCACATCCATCAAGGTTAAGACGGCAATAGCAATATTTGGATAGAGTAGAGAAGTTACTCCAGATTTTCCTTTGGGATGGGGACAGAGTAGATAAAAATTCGCTCTCATTGGTTGAACACCAACCAATGAAGTTTTGAATACTTTGCCCTTCTAACAAGGGGAGTGTCCGATAAACGGGTCGCAGATCTTGATGAAAATTCGTATGCATATAGAACTCAGAATACTTTTCACGAATCACCCCACATATGGGCATATAAATCCAATAGTTTAAACAAAAAAGGCGTTTAAACATTTATAGATGTTATAAAAACTATTTATCAGCCTCCGGTAACAGGGGTAGTGTGATCCATTGATCAGCGTACGGGTCTGCGGTGCGGGGGGACCACCGTGTTCGATTCCCGTCGGCGACAAATTTTCATGCTTATTTTCTTTTTTTTTCCGTCGTGGAATTCTGTGTTAAAATCTAATTTTTACTTTTATATTCAAAGTTTTTTTCAACGAGTGAAAATATTTTTTTTCGCGAAATCCATAGGGCGTATTTTTTTTCTTTCCCGCGAAATTTTTTTGTTTTCCCATTCTTTCACCACGCAAACTTGATTTGTTCCTTCATTTGCAAGACCTCCGGTTGATATCATAATTATACAATAATGAAAATTTTCTGCAAGAGGTCACTCTCGCCATTTATAACTAGAGCCTTTCTCGACGAGCCTTATCACAATGTATTTATGTCTATGTCTTTAGATCATGAAATGGTGATTCGATTACAGAAATTAGTAGATAAGCCGATCACATTTTCCCCTCCTTTTTTCAATGCACGACAAAACAAGAAAACGGGGATCTTTGATCGTGGGTCTTATAAATAATGATGTAATAATTATTTTGACTATTGTATAATTATGATATCAACAGGCGGTCTTGCAAATGAAGTTTGCGTGGTGAAAGAATGGGGAAACAAAGAAATTACGTTGACTTCGCGGGAAAGAAAAAAAAATAAGCCCTATGATATTCGGGAAAAAAAATATTTCCACTCGTTAAAAATAAACTTTGAATAGAATAGTAAAAATTAGATGTTAACATAGAATTCCACGAAGGAAAAACAAAGAAAATAAACATGAAAAAATTTATCGCCGACGGGAATGAACACGGTCCACAGGCAGGTGGACAGTCTTACGATAACCGTCCACCTGCCTCTCCCAAAATAAAATCCGATACCGAAAGGTAATTTGAAACCATTTTAGAGGAAAACATGGAGCTCCTCCCATTCACCGGGTCCCGGGAATGTAACCCAATACGGAAAAGTAATCTGATACGATTTAAAAAGGGAAAATTGAGCTCCATCCTCACCACCTGCACCTTCGCAAATGAGGTGGGGTGGATGAGTGAGAGGGGTGGATGAGTGAGAGGGGTGGATGAGTAATGCACCAAGATGGGAGGGGGGAATACCAGTCAGTGCCAGCCAGCCGTAACCCAATACAGAAAGATACTCTGACAAGATCAGATCAGGGGGGCTATTCTCTATCTCGAAGCTACCGATGCAGTAGCTTCAAATAAGCTACCATAATTGGCTACCAACCATATTCTCTAACTCGCGGGAGCTTTCTCAAGAACGTAATAGGAAGTGGAGAGAGGTTTGGCGAAAGGCGGGTATGTGAACATTTTAAAACCAAATCCGCGGAAACTTCATTTCTGGTGACGTCATTCTTAGAACCAATGGGAAAGCTCGACTCAATGTTTTTCCGTGGATAAAACTGGTGAAACCTGAAAAGGCCGTTTTAGTTGGTGAAGATGTTTGTGCATCGTGTTTAGCGAAAAATTCCACGCATTAAAAATCATGCGAGCAAAATTCTAAAATGTTTTATTTTTGCTCACATAATCTCGTGAATACGTAAACATGACGTCCATCTTGGCTGTTTTGATCAACTGAAATAAGATTATTCGTAAATATATTCGGGAATTAGGGTTCATGTCGATGATATGATTCAATATTATTCGTGCTATTTGCTTTCGTCAATTACTAGTTGCTTCAAATCATTTAAATAATATACGAAGATGAAGCTTTCAAAAGAAATGCGAAGGTGATACACGCTACCACGGCCCAATAAGTATCCCATTATGGGCTGGAATCACGTTACTTACCGAAGGTAAATATGGCTTTCCGTCACTCCAGTTAATATCTTTTTGTGAAAAATCCTGCAAATGGCGAAAATGACAAAGTAACCCAGTGAAAGTGCAAGGAATCCGCATTTAGTAAATGTAAGAAACATACCTGTGCGTTGGATAATTACAGATAGATAAGCGTTATAAAATGACCAATATTTAATCAGGGTATTCGGAGGCCGCGCTTCGTGAGGTTACCGTGGGATCTTATTGGGGCTACGGAAGTAGCTTCGTGACATTTACAGAATACGGGTGGGAGCCTAATAAGCTACCGGTAGCTTCTGCTTGCACTTTCTCCGGTAGGTTCCATGATAGAGAATACCGATGGGAGCAAGTAGCTTATTGAAGCATCTTTCCGCCAGAAAGCTCCGATGCTTGGAGTTAGAGAATAGGCCCTCAGAAATCTCAGATTACCTTTCTGTATTGGGTTATGGCAGGCCGGCTGGCACTGATATTCCCCCCTCCCTTCTTGGTGCATTACTCATCCACCCAACTATCACCCGGCTCAGGTAACGCGGAGCTGAGCTTTGGATTCCCTTGCACGTTTCTTATTGTTGGAACCGTCCTAGTTGACAGTTCCCACCATAAGAAACGTGTAAACGAGCCTTCACGGAGCCAGAGCGTCAAGTTTCCTTCATGCCCTCTGCTCTGTAGGTCTCGGATGGGAACATTTTCGAAGCCCGGAGCGGAAGAGTTAAGACGCGGTACTCCCCGCTGCGGTTCTACTTCCTGCTTATTACGTAAATGTCTACGGAAAAATTACCTGTAAATGAAGAATGCTACGTTTTTTTCTCAATAATTCATTCTAGAGGGGCACTTTTCATGTTTTGGGCCCAAGCGCAGACTTCGATGTACGGAGTTTTCGTAGTTAGAGAGGTTCGTTACGGGAGGTTTTTTTGCGTGCATTGTCCATTGGAAGGGTCCGGGACCGGGCCAATGACTTCGAAATAGGGAGTTTTCCTTAAAATTTTGCTGTATGGGTGTTCGTTGTATGGGGTTTTACTGTAGTTACTTTGACCTATTATTTAACTGTGATTTGGTTCTATTTATTTATTTTAACCTGTTGATTTCATTTATTGGTAATATGTTCATGAGAGCATCTTAGCTGCTTTTTAGATGACATTTCTTTACAACATTTTCAACTCAAGGGTGTGCCACTGCAACATGCTTATTTGCCAAGTCAAGAGTATTTAATGTATGATTTCCATTCCAACTTCACATTTCTATTCAACTTGAGTGGAGGTTTGCTCACTACTTTCTCTCCTGTCAAGTATCTCAGCACTATACAGGGATCCTTGGGTTACGACAGTCTCAACATATGACGTTTCGAGCTTACGACACTCACTCCCATGAAAATTTTAAAAAATTGAGACTCGAGTTTTATAGCTTACACCATTAGGGGCCATTCTAATCTTGCATTATGCGATTTTGGCTGCTTATTAACCTCCCACCCCCATGCATGACAATGTTAGGTTTAATTAACCCCGCACCTACATCAATTTTCCATCAGTTGTCGTACATTTTTGGAATCGTAGACATGGATTAACTTTTTGATGACCAATTTTTATCAAGTATTTTGCAAGTCTCGTATACACTGTGAATCACGATATTTCAAAAATCATTTTCGATATCAGGCTACAAATTGATATGTAATTCCTAGTTTCTCTATGGGATTTCTGATAATGTATAAAAATTCCAAAAAATGGAGGAGGCGAGGTCATTTCTTACCTCTTTGGACATGATATCGCCCATTCATTTTTATTCAAGTAACGCGATGCTTTTAAAAATAAAAACTAACATTCACGTGCATCATCAGGAAAGTCAGCCAGATCATTTATTCACAGCTTGCTTGTTGAGTTCTTTAACTTTTTCACAAATATGCTTTTTAAATTGATTTTTATCTTTAAATTTGTCATTTGAATCACCCCAGGATTCTATTTCACTCTGTTTTGTTGAGACCCCTTCAGGGGAGAGCAATTAAAGACATATACCAGTTATGATAATGACAACAAAAACATTTAAGTTAATATGTATTAATATTTTGGATTAGGGCTGAACAGGAGTGATCAACTGGGGTAAATTTTGCATGCAGTAGTGAGAGTGGGGGATGACTTCAGCCTGCATTAGGACTCAACTTCAAATATAAGACCTTGGGGTAATTTTTGAGCAATAACTTTTGGAAAATGTGCATCTCATATGCTGTCCAATACGGTAACTGTGAAACTAAACTCTGTTTTTCCACAAGTTTTTATTAAAGTACAGCCGAGGTTTAGTAATGTTACAACATCATCAGGTCTCTAATTATCTTGCTTTTTCATGCTTTCAATTTTCTCAGATCTTCTTTTCTAATCTTCAAATATCTCCAAACCATGCTCAGTTGAATTGGAATAGAACACACTTACAGTTTTGTTTCTGGGAGGCAATGAAATAAATGAGATAATGATTTAGATTTGCCCTCAACCAACTCCATAATTGAATTAAATTTCCTTAGATGGTGATATTTTTCCTTCTGGAAAACCTGAAATGCTTAGCTTGATTTTAAAAACAGAAAAAAAGTGGCCCCCCCTAATTGAAACAATATATTTCTAACACCATTTTCACTCAAGAGCTTTCAGATTATTTTTTTCTGCAAGTGATGGTGGAAGAGGAAGTAGTTTATAGCTTTTCCTGAAATGAATGAGAAAATGATTTAGATTAGCCCTCAACCAACTCCATAATTGAATTTAACTTCCTTGGAAAACAAGATTTTCACTGAGGTGCGTTTATTTGGGTTTTTCCCATGTTGATTCATTTTGATGGACAAAGGTTTCGCTTGTGTTTTCAGGTTCTGAATGAGCTGCAGAGATTCATTTTCCGTTGTTTACAACTTACCCATGAGCTAGTTAGGCGCACTGATTGGCCGGATGGACCTTTGAATTTAATTGTTGGAAAAGAGGTTTGAACGTTGAGGAGAAAGGATAGCCATACTCCCTGTTGAAATTTCCTGCGTTTTTGGCTATTTCAATTGCCTCTCATAACAGCAAGATCATCGCCTGAGAAAATAAATATTTCAATCAGTTGATACAAGAGGCAATTGAAATAGCCAAAAACGAAGAAAATTTCAATAGGGAAGACGGCTATCCTCTCTCCTCAACATTCAAACCTCTTTTCCAACAATTAAATTCAAAGGTCCATCCAGCCAATCAGCATGTGCCTGACTAGCTCAAGCATTAGGTATATATGTATATAACGGAAAAAGAATCTCTGCAGCTCATTCAGGACCTGACAACGATAGCTGTAACGCAAGCGAAACTGTTGTCCGTAAAATTAATCAACAAAAGAAAAACCCAAATAAACACAACTCATCAACCCACGACGGAAGCCTCCATACCAAGATTTTCACTCCTGAAAAACCTGGAATGATTAATTTTGAAAAAAAGATTTCCTGGTTGAATCAATAAATTTCTAACACCATTTTCACTCAATATCCTTATGATTTTTCTTTCTCTTTTGCAGGTGATGATGGAAGAGGAAATGATCTGCGAGGCCTTGAACGCTAACAACCATGATGCTCTAACTGACAATGTGTTGGATGAAGAGGGGGACACGGAGGGGGAAGAGGAGGAGGTGGAAGGCTCGATCATCGAGGAGGAGAGAGTGGGGGGGAGGGTGAAGAGAGGGGAGCTGCTGAGGGAGGAGCATGTGAGGGAGAGGGGGGAGGAGGAGGAGGGGGACAGGGAAGAAGGGGAAGGAAGGGAGGATGTCTCGGGGAGCGAAGGTGAGGAAATCACTCCGAGGAGCGTGCCTGTGCTGAAAGGACAAGGGTCTAAACAACACGATGGTGACGTATCCGAGTCTGAGAGCTAGTGTAGAGTGCATAACTGCCTGCAGTTTCTATCTGGATTCAAAATAAGCTATCTTTGTGTGTATGGGTGCTTATTTTCAAACTGGAGATTATTCTTCTGGATCTTCGAGTTCTGGTTGGTCTTGTGACTGCAGCTGAAAAAGTTGGTTGCATCAACCTATCAGTTGAGAGCTCAGTCTGAATCAAGGCAGCTAGGTTGGGAAAATTGAAGAGTTGGCTCCTTGCAAACAGAAAATTATGATTATTGATGACTTAAGACTCAAAAGAATGCAGTTTAGTTCACCCCTGGATGCCATTGAAAGAACAAGGGAAAGTAGAGGGTAAATTATTCTAAATTGTTCCCGAAACGATCATGTCTTTGATTTCTGCTGTAGATTCAAAATTTACATTTATTTACTCTTTAGTTTATTTCATTTGTGTTCTACTTGGTGTGATAGTGGCATGAAATTAGATGGTGGATTTACCAGAATTTGCCCCTTTCAGCAATGAGAGATCTGGATTCATCAGGATTGAGATAAAAACTTGTTTCTCTAGAAAGTCAGAGGGAGCTATAATCTTTGTATAATTTAATGCTAATGTGGCTTCATATTTCCTTTTTCATATGAATTTCAATTGATGCCTTGAAGAAAGATTGCCTTAGCAGTACAATGCATACATTTAGCTCTATGAAATTTAATGTATGATTTTCTTCAGTAAGTATTTGGCTTCAGTGTGTAAACTACACTAGTTCTGGGCTGGACAGTTGTCTGACTTACACCAAACATTCATGGAAAGAAAATAAAATATTCCCGCTTTCATATTTTTTTTGGAGTTGTTTTAGTGTTTACAGGATTTATTTTGACACAAACTACAAACTTTTCTTGTTGTTCATAAATAACCTCGGAAGACACTATTTGAATGAAATCTTGGAACACTTTTTGCAAGTATAATTGGATCAAGACACCATTCATCACTCAAAATGAGTAATTCCAATGGTTTTATGTAATTTTTAAGTTGTACACTTTCTAATAAGAAAATTTGTGATTAATAGTATCATTTTGAATTAATTTATATGAAGAATGTCCCACTAAGAAGGTGCTATAACTATGCCTATGATAGGTACTGCATTTTGAGCTTTATGAAATGTTCTGAAGTGTGGTGATAAGCAGGTTCTCTCTAGCTCATATTTATTTTAGCCACTGAAAAATATAGAAAAGGGTATTATTAATGTATTTTTTAGATGTACCATGTTTTTAGATTTTTATTTGTAGTTTAAAGGTCTTTCTTTAAGTTCGAGAAAAGCTTATTTTTATCCCCAAAAAATACCTCCTCCAAAGGTGTTTAAAAGCAATTGCATTGGATATTTCTGTTGGAGGAAACTCGAGTTCTTTTATCTTGGTTTCCTTTTTGCTTTAGTTAATTATCTTGTTTAATTTATGATCTGTTATCTCCTATTATATAGGAAAATCAACTATAAATCATCATTGAATGGAACATTTTTCGTTCCATTCTGTGAAACTGCTTTCAATGAATTCAAATTCAATGGAACGATACTTTTCACCTGTTTTTCATCCATGGTACCTACTGACTGGTGTGCTTTGAAAATCCTCATTTGGAATTTTTAAGTAATTCCTAGTTGCTTTTTCTCCTTTCCTGTTCCCAATAATTTCTCTTTTTGTAAATTTACCATCATGAGTTTGCTTTCTACTCGATAGCAGTGTAATTTCTTAATGCTCTTTCTTAACCATTCAAAAGATTTTCCATTGGTAAGTTGTCCATGATTTTTGTTGATTGGTCTTTTGAATCCCCATGTTTCCAATGGTTCAATTGATTTATCACCCTTATAACCAATATTGCAGTAAAATAACCTAAGATGAACTAAGGAGAATCCTATGTATTTTCCTGAAATATTTCTCTAAGCTCTTTTGAGTTAATGGAAGAAAATTCATGGTCCATAAGCATATGGTGCAATACTCTACATAACCTTTTAGTGATTTGAATTAAAATCATGTTTCAAAAATTTGAATTGGTCTAAGCTGTGTTAGCTGCTTGATATCACAAGAAATACATTAAATCATTTGATTACAGTGTACGAATGCCACAGAAATATCCATGTGTAACATGCTGGACAATTTGGAAATTATCGTGCTTTTACTTTACATGGCATACAAAGTTTTATTTGGTTAAAAAATCAAAATATAGCTCCTAGGTGCTGTTGATTTTGTTGTTTTTTTGAAATTTCAGCTGAGTTGTAGAGCTGCCATTGCTTTATATTTCTAGGAATTTCTGTTTTGCTGGAATGGCTGGCTGCCCAGTAATTTTATTCCGTGTAAGCATTTATAAATGTTTGCATAATCTTTTAATGGATAGTGATATGCTTCTCTTCCCCCAGCATTGTTTTCAGAATGAGTATTTTATGAAGTTATTTAATTGCATGCTTATGTAAAGAGAGTTTAACATTCCATTAGTTTTGTCAGCCGCAGCATATGACATCCATTAATCATACATCAAAATGGGTTCTTTCATTTTGATTTTTATGCAGTTGTATATTTTCATGAATCAACTTTTGAGTATGATTGTATTAAAACATTCCATGTTTGTAACATGCCTCAAGCTGTTTATGACATGTGCATCAAGAAAAATCATTTCTGGCTCTGTTTCTGTCTATTATGTACTCTTCAGATACGTTCTTGATGAGTGGCCTTCTTTCTTATTTATTTTTAAATGGTAATCATGTCTTAATTTCTTGCATCTCATCAGTATTGTCTTAAGTTCCCAACTGTGATCATGTATTCATACTATCATTGCTGCAGAACCTTGGATTTCTGTGCACTATTTCTGGTTCTATCTGTGGGATCTTGTGCTGCCAGGAGTACATGCTGATTATTTTGACCATTTTCCATACTTTGCATTTGTCATTTATATTTTTATATGCATTCAGTAGGCAACTTTCTCCCTTAAAACAGTTAATTTCATTTATTTTTTTGTCTTTGTCTAATCCAGTTAAAATTAAGTTGTTGCTCACATTGAAAGGAATACATAAAAGTTAAACATCTTTATATTTCATTGTAATGTGTCACAACTTGTTATTGTTTATTAGTTTAGAAACACTTTTTGGTTTTATTCAAACATTGATGTTGGATTTGATTACCGAAAAGTGGAATTTTAAAAATATTTATTGTTTTTCCAAGCCTCTGAATACCTGAAGTGAAACCAACTATTTTAATTTTATTATTGTACTGTTTCATTAGCAAACTGAAAAAATGTGAAATGATCCCTTTTGAACCTCATTTGTTGTCATAACAAACTGGCAAAGCAAATATTTAATGTGCTAAATAAAGTTATTCTGCTTGCATGCTTTTATTTTTTTCTACCAAAACAGTTGTGGACTGAATTTTTTTCCATTTTGCATTTACATATATGCAGTGTACCTGACATCTAGCATTGCTTTTTAGCTTAACGCCTCATTTATCATGCTGTAAAAATGTAGTTATTAATATTTACAGAGTGAGAAACATCCAGTAAAAGTTGTCATAGTTAGGACATTTCTCACTTAGAATGGATATTTTGCTCGTAGGTGGGAAACCTCAGCCTGATAAAAAGTAGAACTCAACGGATTCTGCTCTGAATTTTGCTAGATGTGAATTCTCAGTCTGTAAGAAGTATCAAAATTAACTCCTGAGGCTTACCATGCTTATATGATGAAGAATATTTTTAATCATCAAGAAGTTTTACTTCATATATAAATGTGAGGTGATTATACATGTAAGGTGATTATTTAAAAGAACTTTTATCTTCATTTCAATGCAAAGTACCTCTATTGTCATTAGCTTTGGCATTTGGTAAACTGTGTAGGTTTGAATTCTTCAGGTCAAAATAATTAAGTCTTGAAATTTCAGGTTCAAAATGAAAACCTTAAAAACTGTCATACTAGCTAAAAAAAATATTTAGCCAAAATGTAAATGTCCAGTACCAGCTCAGTGAGTATTGTGCCACTGTATTTTATCTGCTGTTCTTTTCTGGTCTCTATAAAAATAGCCCACGTGTATCAGCTTGGTACTTAAACTGGAAAAATATTCTCTCTGCTTAAAGAGAATAAGCCTTCCAGTAAACCAGTAAATAGCTGCTCCATATATCTATAAAGAAAGTGTACTTTTTTTTCTTCGGTGTACCATGATTCTGTGAGGTGATTTGTATGTGTTATGCAGATAGGTCCATTCATGGCGAGAAGTATATCTGGAAAAATTGGTACCATGCACACTCATTGTCTGAACACATTATTGTGCTTAAGTTATTACTGGGTAGGTGATCGGTGATTAAGTGATATTCTTTGATATTTACTTTCCAGCCATCTACCCATGAGGCATGGGGTAGTCACAGTTGGAGATATTTTTCTGCACCTAGGTTAAATTTTATATGAATGTCTCAAAGTATAGGTACTTTAGATTGTATTATCTTGCCTTAGTATTACCTTTCATCATACTAGCACTTATATATTGTCTAATAATATCAAAAAAGGAACAGAGTGGTGGAAAAATTCTGATTTGTAGGAGTGCTGCCTCAACCTATCTTAGGTTCTACATACATATATGCTTACTGCATAAAACAAGTTTTTTTTCCCAAGTTAAAACAGTTGAAAAATTAATTTTTTCAGGTGTGACCATAGATTTAGATTGCTGGTAGGGTGGGTCTTCGACAGGAGCCCGGGCACATAGACCTACTTGGTCCATTGTGCCAACCCCCTGCCACATGGAGACAGGGGACAAGAGCACCACGGTGTAGGTTTGTATGGTCACCCATCCAACCTCCGTCCGGGTCTAACATTGCTTAACTTCGGTGATCTTACGGGAACCGGTGTGTCAATGTAGCCTCGCCCTGAATAGGTGTGACCATATTGAATTTTGTCCCATGAGTTGAGCATTTTGAAAAATTACCAGAAAGGTATTTTAAATGAGCCAATTTTTCATTCTTGTCTTGGATACAAAAATGACTTAATGAGACTCAGCTCAATATTTCCTAATCTAAATGCAAAATAATAGATATCTCAATAGCTAGAATGGCTTGAAAGAATGGAAAATTATCTCACTGGTTGTGACAAGATGTTTTGATTAAGGTTGAGTCGATTCCAAATATTGATTCTTGATTCCACCGATTCTCAGGCTTAGAATCAGTATCGAGAATCGATCGCCTAAACTCGATTCTGATTCCATCGATTCCAGATAGATAAATATTTTAAAAACAGACTATGAGCGGAGGATATATTTGCTATTTGTCATTAAATACACTTTTTGAGCAACTTTATTGTCTTTGTTATTTTATTCCAGCCAGTACTTGAATTTAAATAATAGTCATACACAACTGATATATCAATATCCCACCTGATATTAGGAATAAGAATTGATGGAATCGGAAATTGATTTGAAAGAGTCTGAATCGGAATCGAAAAAAAGTGGAATCGACTCATCCCTAGTTTTTATTGTACCATTTACCAAGGTACCTGTATTTTGGAATGAGGTTAAAATCAAACATTCATAATGATCATAGAGATACATATATCACATTGAGAGGCTACATTTTTTAATCACTTCTAGCAATCTTTTTTTTTTTTTTACAACACCCCCGAAAACAGCCACTCATTGGGCCTTTACATCAGGTGTATTAGCAATTCATAACGGACAACACAAACAACCATGTCCTGGGAAGTGAAAAATCCTCCCCAGGCGGGATTCGAACCCGCGACCTTTGGGTTAGCAGGTGAGGACGTTACCCCGCCGCCACCGAGGCCGACACGGTTTCTTGTAGGTTATTAGATTAGCAAAAAGAAGTTACCTGTTTACAGGGCCGTAGCCAGGTCATGTCTTAAGGAGGGACAACCAATTTCCTAGGAGGGGCAAACACAATAGTTCTTGTGTCAAAAATTATCAGCCTGGTAAAATATTAATATCCTGGTGTTCTAAATTTATTCGATATTTTCAAGGTAACTATTTGCAGTCTTAATTTCAGATGGATTATTTTAGGTTATTGCTCGCCTCTGTAAAGCAGAGTACTTAAAGGAGTCATTAAATTCTTAAAAAAATACTCAGAGGAGGAAGGTTTCCATGAACAGAAAATGCACCACAGACTTATGGCTGTCTGGGTGGGCAAGGGCCTAGCCACATTGAAACACCGGTTCACGTTAGATCGCCGAAGTTAAGCAACATTGGTCCCGGATGGGGGTTGGAGGGGTGGCCTTCCTCCATACCTCTACCGTGGTGTTCATGTCCTCTGTTTGCAATTGGCAGGCAGGTTAAATATGGGACGGCAATGGACCAAGAAGCTCTAAGTCCCATGAGGGCTCCAGAAGGCCCTCCCCCACTTATACAATCTAATCTATGGCTGTCTGGGTAATTCCTGGGTGGTAATGCTATGCAGGATTCTACATTTCTAATACTTTTTTGTTAGTTTACCAAAATCTGTCCCTCTCTCTTATTGAAGTTTTTCCCTTTAATTAATAATTATTCCGTTTCCAAAATGATCAAATTTTAAGTTCTGATAGCTCTGAGGGTATGAATTCATGAGTGAGGGCATGGATTCACTTTAGCGATCTTTTAAATGGAATTGCTCAAATTCATTGACTGAATTACAGGAAGATATTTTTCTTGTAAGATGAACAACCCATCTAAAATAGTAAATCTTCGCTGAATATTTTAAGGGTTCATTACCCAATCACAAAATCATCATAAAATGTTTGTTTTCAATTCAGTCACACCAGACAAATCATGAAAGTTAGTGCCTAGTTTGTTTGATTAGTTATTTTTGGAGGCATCATACAACCAAGGTCACTTGTGCCACAAAAGATAGCTGAGTAGGAAGGTAATAGAAGGATCATTTAGGGACTGGAGGCAGGATGAAGGGAAGTCTGGCCTACTCGCTTTAACAGTAGGCACCAAGAGTTCACAGTTGCCCTACCCATTTGGTGAACATGGTTGAAGACTTAAGTGCTCTCCACATTTCACTCAAGAAGGGGTCAGGCTTCCTCGGAAAAAATCTCTCCCACTCCCAGGATCCAAATTCAGGTTGGGAAGTTGGAACTCCAGCCCCTACGTACCTCATTACAGTATAGCTATTTCCCCACCAGAGTGTTTGCAGACAATTCAAATTGGTAGAGCATATTCTATAAAATTTGGGTACTGAACAATAATTAGCATTTCTGCAGTAACTATATCATAATTATGTAGTAATTGGTCAAAGATGATTACATACATTTTTCTAAGAATTACGATTGCAAAAGAAAACTAGCATATTTCCCGGCCCAGAGCATACTCAAATTTTTTAGGTTAGATTTTAGGGGAAAAAATAATTAACATCAGTTAATGTCAACAATTTACAGTAATAAAATGGTATTGTTAACTTTCAAAATTAGCAATTATATTATATCTATTCACCATAGAATCCTAGAAGCAAATGCTCACCTTAAGCTTACTATAGCAAAGCATTGTGCAGTGAAATTAGAAAGATGGGCATCTGATGACAACGCAAAATCAGATGCATGAAGACTTAAACGTTACCCTCAGTCTAGGAAGGCCGTTTTACACAAGGCAATTTATTGCACAATTTGAACTAGCATCTGTCTTCGCAATGTGAGAATGCAGGCTCGGAATTAGAATGGGCTATTTTCCCATTTCTCGTTTATGCATTCTAGCAATTCACTGCTTAACATGATGCAATTTTCAATTCACATTAATACGTACATCATATTGTGTGATGAAGTACCTAGTGTCAAACGGTCTTCAGAAAGGCTGACTTTAGAATGCACTTTCAATGTAAAAAATGTTCATCTTTTGGCCCGAGAAATATTCTACACATGTACATATTCACAAATGTAACATTCTGGTTATGATGAGTACCTATTATGCAACCAGTTAAGCAGCTAGACATTTGCAGGTTGCGTGTGTGGAAGATTTATAAATATGATACTTCGAACACCCCAGAAGAGAGAGAATGTCATATTGCTAACAAAATTTGCTTCCTCAGTAGCTCAATTATTTATTGCATTTAAAATGACCGTATATACTTGAGTATAAGTTTAGAAATTTCTTCTTTTTTTCGGAAAGTGAAAACCTATCTTCGACTTGTACTTGATTCAGTAATTAAGGTTGGTTTTTTTGGGGTCAATATTTCTTGGTATTGGCTACATAAAACCATATACTATATATCTATTACTGGTCATCCACAGGGAATATTTACTGAAGAATGCATTTGATTTATGTTCTAAGTGTTGCATTAGGATCTACCATTGACAAATATGCTTGATACCTCTGTTTTGTGATATTAATGCATTCCACAAGGCCAATCATCCTACTGCACAAATATCGCATAACCAACCCAAAATTGGAGGATTTCCCAGTTAGCTGTAAATCTCAGTAAATGCATATACTGATCGATGCGGTATGCATTTTTTTGCGAGCCTTAGGTGAAAATAACTTTGGGAAAAATAAAAAAATATTTTGAATATTGAACTCAATAATGAGATGAAACGAAAGCATGTCGACTTCTCGTCACGAAATCGGGAATCACCCGGCATCTATGTTTGTCACTACACCACACACTTAGACGGACAATGGGTCAGTCAAGACTCGCCACAAACTTCATATATCCCGTTTTATACTATTCGGTCTGAATCCCAAATATTAATTAACATCCTTCTCTTCTGGTAAATATTCACATTTCCATAGCCGTCTGCACTGATGATGGATTTTTGTTGAATTCAAAGTGCCAGCTTATTGGAGTCCATGATGCAAAATAATTCCCAAGAATCAATATTTTCTCCTTCTTATCAAATTTTGCTTTCTTTATCCTCTTCGGCAGATATTAGGGTATCTTTAAGTACACAAAATCACTCTCAGATGATGATGGCCTCAATCAAGACGACAACGTTACTGCTTCACCACGAACGCTGATATAATCACGTCAAAGGATGCTGTAGACATCTACACGGCTTGTTTTGTAACAGTTAAATATGTTTCCGATTAGTTTATTGAAAGTTAGTCTTTTTTTCAATGTGTGTCACTCTTCGCTTCAATAATCATTCATGGGCCTTTAATGGGTCACTTTTCCAATCACGAAACAAGGAGATAAAGCAATTTTTTCACCTCGACTTACACTCGAGTCACGAATTTTAGTCCATATTTTCGGCCCGAAAATAAGACAGGCTAGAATTAATTTTTTTTAATCTATGAAACAGGGAAAAAATAACTATGTATCTTTTCTTACATATGTAGGTTCCTTTACACATCATGGAGAGAGGCATTATATACATTACATTAGTCAAAATACGTATGGTTGTATCAAACTGTATGTATTTTGACTTATGCTTCCTGAAGTATCATACAACGTGTATTTCTGAGAGTGTTTAGATGCTTCCCTTCTGTAAAAGCTTAAATTGTTTTACTAATAGTATTTCTCATGAAAAACGTGGTCATTAAAACCATTTAAGTAGTGTGTAAATAGTCATTCTTTCACCTCTTAAATTCGAGAATGTGTATGTATGTTAATTTTTAATTCCCTTGGAGTGGCTCTACAATTGATTACCTCTCAATGGCTAGCTGAAAGTGATTAGTTCAGCACTGAAAATATATATTGGGTAGTTTTTAGCAGCTCGGTAAGTACCTACTTTTTAAAAATATGGATTTCTTAATAATATATGCTGATGATTTCGGCTTGAATCTGAGGCAAAACGAATTTACTCCCTGAATGATTCTACTCTTTCAACCAAGGGTCTTTGAAGCACAAGCCTAGAAAAATCTATGTTCCCCTCTAGATGTTAGTTGGTGCTCAGTTAGTGGGGAAGGTGACTGAACCTATACAGTAGCCCTGCTACCAGGAAGTTCCAAGGAGATAGACTTGCACAGGAGTCAACTGCTAAGAGACACACCTAGCCAAGGTTGCTTAGTTGGTGAAAGATTTTGTGTGAATTTAGAGGGTCTTGGTTTGAATCCCAGAGCAGGTGAATAATGTTTTAGCATGAGTTTTGCACATTCACTAGCTGCTAGGAATTTTGCTTCCCTTCCATTTACATCTATCCAACAATGATAAATGTGCGATTACCTATATGTATTTCATGGGTTATTTGAACTTTGTTTATAAAAATTGCTGATGGCTCATACATGTGGATGTACGAATTGTATCAACATAATTGAAACAATTTTTTTCCATAATAGGGCATCCATTGCTTCGATATTTAAGCACTTGAAATTTGACATTTATCTCATGACCGTTGGGAACCTAACCAGTAATGGGATAATGCTTTTACAAAACCAGTCAGATATTTGAAATAGTTTTTGGATGCAATGTTGTTAATACTTTGAAGCCTGGGGGTATCGTAACCATACGGATCCAGAAACCTGAGGGTTTATGGTTTTTTTTGGGACTTTCACATTGTAATGACCGAAGAGTTCATATATGAGCTACAAGTGACAGCACCGTCCAGCGGCAGACGGGCAGCGGCAGATGGCCAAAGAGCCCAAGCCCGAGTAAAATGCTGCAACAAATATGTGCGGGCGCAAACACAGGAGCTTGAGTTACACTTGGGCTTGGGTCCCTGGCAGAAAGTATGCAACCCGATGTATACTACTCAGGCTTCAAAGTGTTAAAAAATTTTTTCATTGTGTATATTCTATGTAATTACCCTTTTAAGTGTTCGTCATTCTGTTCCTCCCCTCAGGTTTCTCTGGCATGGAAAAAAAATTATCAGCTGATCAAGGAAAGGTCCACAGTGTTACCAGAGAAGGAAATTCTCTTGGTATGCTCAAAAGTGGATATGAAAAAATATCAGCCTGTGAAGATAATTCTTCAAGTTCCTCCTGTGATTCAGTTAAAAGTGTTGGAGATTGCAGTGAAAAAGCAGGTGAAGACACACAGGGAACTATAAAATCAGAAGTCAACCCTTCATTTAGCAAGGCCAAGGCAGAAGAAAATGATTCTTCAAGTGAAAAAAAGTCTTATGACGACAAATCAAGTCTTAGGATATCCAAAACATCCCTTTCGTCTCCTCTGAAAATTACTACAGCCTCGCCACCTAATTCAGCAGATTATGCAATCAGTCAGATTGGAATTGGATCACCAAATGCTTCTCCAATGTTTAAAAATGAATGTGACCATAAAAGTGAGCCGGGAGCCAGCGAAAGTAATTCTCAGGAAGGGATACAGCATCAACACTCTCTGGAAGATGATGTGTTTGCTATAGGTTATGATGGGGAAGGCGATGACTGGGGTAATGAAAGTACTCCTCTGGTGTCGGAGACATCAACGCCATCGGAATGGAGTGTTGACGGTGATGGAAATACCGGTGAAATGAATCATGCCTTCTCTCTGAGTATCTTGAACAGAGACTGCGGCTCCAAACTGGAAGCAAGGGATGTTCACTCGTGGGCTGGCGATGAAAAGGAAAATTTTTCCAAAAAAATCCCTCTTCCCAGCTCTCCTCTTGGCTTACCATCCTTTAAGCCATTGGGTGAATATTCAAAAGATCCATGTCTGTTTTATGATGTAAGGAAGCAGAATAGCGGCAACAAAACCCCTACACCACAATCTACAGTGAATGGGTTAGCTAAAAACATACGTAGTTTGACTGGGAAATGTAAACGGAAGATCTACAAGGAGAAGGGGGAAAGCAATTCTTTCCCACGAGTCTGCATTTTAACTGATTTCAAGAACCGTAGAAGAGGCATGAAACAAAAAAAGCATTTTTCTGAGGATCATGAGCATTCATGTCATAAGGATGGGGATAGCTATTCATATTCAGCTGGGAATTCAAGTGATGAAGGAGATGGAATCTCCCAATCATCTAGAGCAGTAGTTTTTGGGCTAGCAGGACCATCTAAGTCAGAAGTGAAGGATGTGTTTCATGCCTCATCCACTCGAGAGATCAGTGATGAAGAGATGGGAAGCAGTCACAGAGAAGCCAGAGGAATGGATGAATTAAAACAGGAAAATAATCCTGAAACATCAGTGTGAAATATGAGTTACTTTATTTGTAGATGGTCTGTTGAAGTGCTAGTTAATGATCATGTTCAATTCATGTAAATTTACAGTCGTTTTGTTGCAAGATTAGACTTGAATACCACCATTCTCTGCACTGCCTGCAGTTTCCCAAAAACATTTGACATTCAAAAACTCATGGGTTTACTTAAGCTCCTGGTCAGTGCCGTCCCTAGGGTAGTGCAACAGGTGCCGCTGCATTGTGCCCCGTGCCTATGGGGCCCCACCCAGGCTTGGCTTTTTCAGTTGGTGCAAGCACAGAGTATATACTCTGTGGTGTGGATAAACCCATCTATTACCCGAAATAACCTACCACTCAGTACATATGTAAATTTCTCAAAATCATTAGCCGGTGTGCCAGTTAATTTCCTTCTATCCATGAAATATGCTTAAAAGATGGTGCTATATGATTAAAGGAATGCAAAGTTAGGGGGCCCCCAACTTGTGTTTGCATAGGGCCCCTGAATCCCTATGGAAGGCCCTGCTCCATTTGTCTTTAGGTATTCCTTGGGATTCTCCAGTCTGAAGCTTAACCAACTACACTACCTTCTCACTTGAACATGCCATGAGCCAGGAAATCTTGCCACTTTCTTCTGTGTATACATACAGTCATTTTCCAGAGGTATTGAAAGTGGGGATGAATCTTTCATTTGTTGACTTAAAATGGCTATGGTAGCTAAATATGCAGTGAAGTCAGAGTGATGGTCCTCAAGAGGCTTCTAAAGAGAAACTATAAAGATGCAAGTCAAGATGATTTTTGTTGAAAACTGTTACAGTAGCCGTAACTATACTCCATTTCAGGTTAATGATCCAGGGTAAGAAATCAAGAACACATACATCTTCAAATTCATTAAGCCGCAGAAGCCTTCACATGGAATGAACCAGGGTGTTGGTCAAATTCTAAATAAAAACTAGCCGTAATGATAATTTATATACCTACTGCATGAAAAAAACAGGGTCTTGATGTTTGTTGTTCCTACATGTGGAAAATATAATTGTGTGCATGAATTTGAAACTATCGGTGGAAAAGCCTTGCAAAAGTCATTGATCTCTTATTTTATTCACTCCTCGAGCATCTTTCTTCTTAAGTAAGAGGTAAATATCCAGAGAGCTAATGTGAAGTGAGAAATGTTTCATTGTTTATTTCCCCTGTTATAACACCATTCAACTTACCAATTCAAGCGTAATTTGAAGAATAGGACAATTTATGATAAAGAATGTTCCATGGGGTCACACTGCAGTAGGTGGCACATGTGCCTCTTTTTTATTCAATTTGAAAGGAAAAATATTTGGCTGAAATTGGGATCACTATTAATGGTACTTTTAGCAAGGTTTGATACTCTTCTGGCCATTGCATATTTAGAGGCCTACCTAAACAATTTCATAGAATATCTCACAACACCGTATTATATTCTCTAAAATCAGATTGCAGAGTTGAAAATTTTTAAATACAGTAAAAATAACGTGTGTCTGGCTATTTTATGCATATACTCTGTGAGGAAAATATAAAAAAAGAAAATTGGTACTACATATTTAAATTATTCATAACTGCCATACTTCATTCCAATTTTTTAATGTTTATACCTATATGCTTGTCTCACTTCAGTGAAAAAATATACTGAATATTTTACCAAAGTGCACTCATTTGTAAGAGGTTACTACATACATGTTTTGGTCTTCTGTTATGTACCTATGTCTTGTACATATTACTTCAACTAAAACATTGCATTTAATGGTTATTTTTATTGTTGGTAGTATTAAAGATGTTGAACCATTCAACAGCCTGGTTTCATCATCACTTTTACCACCCATAGCTGCATTATGGGGGTAGATACTACGTATTAATTAACACAAGAATGTCGACTTCACCTGCATCAACCAATAGGACATGAGTGACAATCTCCATAGTTTCTGATAATTTGCCATCTTTCCAAGGACAGGAAGGAAGGTTTGGCATGTTCTGTAATACCATGAGTGGCATTTTTTCACACTTATTTTAACTTGCCTTGTTTGTTATTTGTTTGTCTGTATGGAATCTTGTAATCAAAATCTACCCACTGCCCAATGTTCAATCTAGCTTAAATTTGGCACACTTACTTAATCTCGATGATAATAAATGAGTTAGTCATTGAATTTACTAATTACCAAGTTAATCTACTAAATTAAATGGTTTTTTACATTTTGTGTTGCGGGTTGCGTCTTATTTCCCCGTTTTTGTTGCGGGTTGCGTCGTATGGCCCCGTTTTTTTAGTAGAGTGAAAATTTGACTCACAGCACAAATTATGTTATGTGGTTTAGGGACATCTGGCACTCAGTGCGTCCTATTCCTGTAATTGAATCCTTTACGGAGGCACTTGGTGCTTTACTTACGGCCGCTGCGGGGTCGCTATAGTAGAAGTTAGTATTTACAATGTGAAGAAATGCTAATACATACTTTAAATTTCAAAGAACCATTACACAATTAATATTTAGACTAAAAAGTAGAAAAATTATTTTTTTACGTTTTAGTACACTTTAATGTAAGGGTGGTTTTTTAAAAAGTATTTTTTTTACATATTATTATGTCCTATATCCATTGCCTCACCTATAGAGGCATGCAAAATCCAGTTTACTCCCCCTCTACACCCCAAGCTTTGATTTTGCAGGTAGAGATGGGGTGTGATTTCATGACTTGTGATTTTGTCAAGCAGTCTTTTTGTCGATATTCAGTGTTGTGATAGGATCTGTGAAATCACAGCTTCAGGAATGATATTGCTCCGTGTTTCTCTGCTCTGTACCAGTGGAGTTTTGACACTCCTGTCATTCATGAGCTCTCATGATTTTTCTTGTTCTGGAGCTGTGTCAATCTCATGCCTATTACAGAGTGAGCAAAGTGATATGTCATGGAATATGTTTCTATTATCCAAAATCACATCAGCCACAAAATTACAGGTTTTTAGCACTGTGACTTGGTCAGAGTTATCATAATCGAAGCTGTTGAATAATAGCTAGATAGAATAAGATAAAGCTATCATAATCGAAGAAGAATTCCAATCACATCCAATCCCTAGTTGCGGGTCCTAGCTAGATAATTAAGGACCTGTTGAAAGTATAACAGTAAAAATGAATGGGAGGTATGAGCACCATGTGATACTCAGCTGATTAGCCAAGCTCACTAGAAGTGACAAGACCAGGGGTGAGTGAGTCAGTCTCACTCCCAAGCTGAGGGAATTATGAATCATGATGGGAGCAGTCCCGAGAGTGGCCTCCAAAGAGGAACAGCTCCTAAGGACTACAAGAAGCCAAAATGAGGTTACCATAACACAGACAAGTGATGGTGGAAAGACCTCTGGTCCCACCTTTTTCCCTCTTTTGTTACTTAAACATAGCTCATCTAAAATAATATAGAGATAACCATGTTGAAAATAAGATGATTTTCATTCTGCAAAATTATAGCCATGAAATATGCAAAAATTGCCACAAGAAAAAATTTGTTTGGACTGGTAATCGAAAAACAGATTTTCTCTTGCTGTGCCAATCCAAAGACCGTTGCACTGCCCATGCTTACCAATGCTTGCAAGTGAACTAGATTAAATTCTAGTTCCCTTGAATCCTCCGAAAACTACCTCGAAAATCAGGAAGCCTGGGTGGCAGAGTGGTCTGCACAATGGTCTTCGCAGCAAAGGTCTGTGGTTTGAATACTGGCCCAAGCCAATTTTTTCTTGTGGCAATGTTCACATACTGAATATAGTTAATTTTTTGGTGCTACATCCAGTGGAAATGTTCATCACTCGAAAGAAAATACTTGTGATAAAGCCTGCCACTATTCTCCTTGACCATTTCAAGTTGGGGAGTTTTTATAGATACGCAATATTAAACAGATGTAAAGAAGCTAAGGTAGGTTTCTCAGAAGTTCCTCTGGGTTAGTGGCTCCATCTCTGCTGAAGCTTCAATGGACAACTCACTCTTCATCATTCTTGGGCAAACATCAGATCATTAAAGAAGCTAAGGTTTGTAAATGTTTTGTCCAAATGAAGATAGATGTATGCATGTAGCTTACCCAGCAAAACTTGCAATGCTCATCTTGGATGTGCTATATAAATCGAAAACACTCATCCAATCATCCCATAGAAATTTCCATCATCCTCATCCTCTACAAAATTTCTGACCCCTCCTTCTCAAATCCCTTAACCTCACACCCATCATCTCTGGAGCGAAAACTCAAGCCCCTATCAACCTGACCCACAGCCCTAAAATGTAAATCATACCCTCTTACAAAGGCTCAAGCAGAGAAGTATTAGACTCCTCTGATTTATATCAATAAAACCCATAGACAACTCTCTGAATCCATTTCCTATGCTCCTGTTTCCCATGTTACCCCAACCCTAAACCCCTTGAAGGTATAATCTTTAGCCTACAGGATAAAGGTCCGGAGGAAGGCCAGTAGTGATATTTTCCTGTGGTCTCCTCTCACCCTCACTTCTACATCCTAATCCACAAACCCAACAAGCTGGGCCAAAAGTTAGTCTCCTTCTACAACTGCCCCATATAACACATCTCCACTTTCGTTGACCAATACGTTCAGGCTCTACTCCATTCCTTACCTTCCTACATGAATGATACCTAATATATTTCCATGATTTAATTCATTCTATTCCCCTTCCTAAGCACCCTTCATCATAAGGGGTTGTGCATAAACTGCGTTACTGTTTTCGGTGATTTTTTTACCCCCTCCCCCCCCTTCCCTTCGTTGACAATCATTGTATTTTTCCAAACCCTCCCCCCCCCCCTCCCCGACACGTAATGTTGTCTCTACAAATGAAACTTTCAAATCAAAAATATTTTCTCAATTATTGAGCGAGTTTATTTTTAGAGACAGGGTGGAATAAAACAAATAAAGTAGCTGAACTAGATTTAATTTAGCTATCTAATCTCAATTGGAACAAGTAATATTCATTTTTAAATTCTAAAAATCAACCATGAATCACGGCCCAAGGTGCTGTGCTCATCTACTTTGTTCTCTGCACTCCCCACATTTCTTCGAGTGCTGCCTTGAAAAGTTTTGTCACGAGGTTGCTATTTTACTCACAAGAAGGTTAAAATATAAGCAATTTGATGGTATGAAGATTTGCAACATTGTAGAGGCAATGGTTCAGTTATATTGAGTTAAAGTAGAAGCTTGGGGTATAAGAAACACCCTGAGTGCCCTTCCTCATGCTAAACTCTGTAGTATTGACGACGCAATGTTGACGAGTAAGAAACTTAAACAGGTGCATTGTAACAGCTACGTAACTTAGAGTGAACCCCCCTTCCCCCTCGTTACCTGCCATAGGTTTTTAGGTGACCCCCTCCCCCCTAAGTTGGTAATGTAGTTTATGCACGACCCCTAATAGCCACCACTGATGATGCCTCCCTTCATACCTACATCCTAACACTCTGAAGGCCTCTCCTCCATTTGCCACTTACTTGATTAACACCTTACTCCACAAATCCCTAGCTCTGATTTTCTAATTGACCTACCCTACTTCATCCTTGCCCAGATTGCCTTCTCCTTCAATTAATGGTACTACCTTTAAGGGTTGCACCATGGGAAGTAAATTCAGCCCCTCCTGTCAACTTGGGGGCTATCCATAAATGACATCCACTCGATTGGAGGGGGGGGGGGGGTCACCACCTTGTGACAATGTGTGACGGGCAGGGGGGCTATGCTTCATGTGACATCCACACTTCCACTGTATATTATATCTTATTTTTACTCCGAATGTAGGGGGGTAGAAGTTTTTTTCATTTTTGTGACATCATTAAAGGGGGGTGGGGAGTGACACTAATTGTGACTAACTGTGAAAGGGGGGGTTCTAGTTTGGTCCAAAATTGTGTGACTTCATTTATGTATAGCCCCCTATTGCAGAGTCCATCTTATCCTCACTCCCTCTTTAACCTTTGCTCTGGTTTATATATATATTCCTGGCTGATATTTTCCTCTTTGGCCCCATGAGATTGATTCCTTGTATTCCTTCATTTCATTCCTTTATGTATTCTCCTTAGTCTCTTTCATGTCCACAGTCTCCTCATCCTCAGTAAACTTCCTTGATGCTGTTGCCTGTGCTCTTCTCGTTTCCATTGCTTTTTTTCGGGATCAGCATGAAGCGGCTACTAATGGGTCCCTTTGTGTAGGAGAGTGTAAGGCAGGCTTTGGAGCGCAGTCCCATTTTATGGTAGGTCCTGGCAGGACATCAAGGAATAAAAGATTTCTCCTTTTAAAAGTTGTTGGTATCCGGAGCAAAAAGCATGAAGGGTAGGAGAAAGATGAGGATCGGGGCGGATGGGAGAGGAAGGGAGTTGGAGTGACAATGAATGGGCATTCATCCCCCCGGTTGTGGGTGCGGCAGCAGGATGGCTCACGGGGGGGGGGGGGGGGGCGACGGCAGGCAGGGCCTCCAGCCGATCTGGCGGTGGATGTCTCATCCGGGCATGGCAGGTAGGAGTCTCCCACCCGTCTCCATTGCTTTAGCGGTGCGGTGGCAGTGCTTTTATGTGCCTGAGGGCATAGGTGGGGGCCATCTCCTAGGTGAGGAATCTTCCTCGAACTCCTTATGCTTGTTTCCTACGTCTCCCGTACTTCCCCTTTATTCCAGGGGTGTGGAAGAAGGGACGCAGTTATTTGGGAGGAATACTTCGATTCCTGGGGAGAATATAGGAGGAGGGAGAGAGTTGATGACAACAATTTCTCCCTAGCAACTCGGAGGACATGCAAGGCTTTTGAATCCAAATAAATCCTCTGCCCTCGTTGGGAGGGAGAGGAGGGTGACAATGCATGTTTGGAGATTTCAAAAATCTTTGGGTCTCTCTTCCCTTACTCGGAGAATGAGGGTAGTGTGAGGGGGGGGAGAAAAGGGGGATGTGGTGATGTGGTGTTGGCGAGTAAAATGGGGGGACATTCTTTGGACAAGTCTTGAGGCTCTCCCACTGTGTCCCACAAGAGCGGGAAACTGTGGGAAGAGTAGTGGGGTGGGGGGGAAAGTGTCGAAGTTCCCTTCCTGGGTGCAAAGGTTCCATTTTCACTGCCCTCTGTTTGAAACAAGTTGCCTGGTCTTCCCTTTCCAGCGGGAGAGGGGTGGTGTTGAAGGAGTTAGGGCAAGGGTAGAAAGAGAGTCCCAGGGTCCAGGGTGGATCGGTCAGAGGGTGACAGGGGTGGAAAAACAAATGGTTTAATGTATTCTCCGCTCACGTACTTTGTGCTTTAAAAGTGACATGAATCAATGTAAATACCACTCTTTCCAATTACCAGTTCAGCACCTCCTTCCGTATGAAAGCCACCAATACCATCATTTCAATAGCTGCCATCCCTCCCACACCAAATGATCTTTCCCCTACTCTCCTTTTCCATATGAGGCCATGCATCTTCAATAACCCAGATTCCCTAAAAACAATCCTTTACAACCTGCACCTATCCCTACACCAAAGAGGTTATCCAGAGTCCCTCCCAAACAAAAAAAATCCTAAAATAACTGCATTCCCTCTAACTACTTTCCCATTAAAATCATGGCAACCTTTCCTTGTGCTCCAGCTAATTCCTTGGCATCCAGTCCTTAAACAAATCCTTGACTGCTTTTTCCCACACTCCTTCCTGACAACCTGACTTCCACCAACATCTTCCCTATATGTCCTTCCTTCAACTTCAGATGCCCCCTTGACCTGTCAACCACCAAACCCCTATCAAAACCCATCACCTACTCCAAAACCCTACCCACCCTCTGCCATTGCACAAGGTGCAAAATGAGCCCTATCCTTGTCATCCAACCTCTCCCACAAAAAATCCTCTCCTTTTCTCTTCCATTTGTCCCTCCTCCCTCTTGCACCTCTAGTAATTAAGCTTATCTCCTCCTATGCAATCTCCATCCTGTTTTCTACATTAGCCACACCACCACTCCCCTCAGCATCAGTAGAAACAGCCACTGATCCTCCTGTAATCCATCCTCCTTAACCACCTCCTCCTCCTTTCCTACCCATGACTCAACCCACATCAAGTTTGACCAATGTTTCAACATCAGCTTCCCTCCCACCCTCAGCCTTCCCACTTAAGCTCAAGGCTCAGAGTTGGCATGCATATTCATCCTTCAAGTATTCAATTCCCTGAGTCTGAACAGGTTCCACTTATTTTTTCCTGATTCCTTCCCTATATCAAAGGACGTCATTCCTCATGATGACAAAAGTTAACTATTCGGTGAAAATTACTAAAGATATATTATCACTAAACCTGACAGCTTCACATTTTTTAAATTAGCTAAGATGAAGTCTCTTTTCCTGCAAAAAATTACCTATTACTGAAAACAGTTAAAAACTTAATGCCACTTTCCTTCTGACCACGCCTCTACAAATTCTTGATTTGTGGTCGTCAAATTTGCTTGACTTGAAAAGTATTGGAGTTGGATGATAAGACGAGTTACTGTTATTGCTAAAAAGTTACAATGCTCTTGCCGGGCCAGACAAAGGACAAAGTCAACATCATTTCATTCATTGATCAGCAATTTCATAGTAATGGATCAGCCATAAGGCGAGTCTAAAAACACTGTGGCATGATGCCCAATCACTGTAAATCTCCGGCACTGGTTCTCACCGTTCTCTGCGACAGTCATGCTCCCAGAAGGCTGACTGGAGACGACCTTCTTACTGGCATCCCTTGAGGTTTCCTCAGGTCAGTGAGATACATTTCTTATGCACATAATCCAAATGAACTAATGTCACTAATAGAGCATTAGGATTGAATGGAGCCACTTGTCAAGTTCCTGCCATATTAATTACTATATATGTTAGTGTATTACATTGCATGAAAAATTATTACTTATGGATGTCAATCTCTTCACATGGAATTTTTTCTAATTTTTGGATAAGCTCAGCATTTGAGCCTTTATGGACGCTTTGCCTCTGAGCACTTACACAGAAGTTGCTTCTCCTTAATAATAATAATTTTTTTATTAGTCCCGAGACTTGTTCTCACAAGTATAGGATATGTCAATGATTACAAAGATGAATACATACATGCAAATTCTTATAAAATGTATCATGAGGTCATAAATTCATCTACTGAATTAAAACAATGATCAATGAGGTAGTTCCACAGTTTTTTTTAAACATGGTGAACGGTTCAGTGTGTTTAAAATTATTTGGTATTTTATTATAAAATTTAGACCCGGCGTATATTGGGTTATTAAAGAATAATGATAGGCTGTGAGGCACAGTCCTATAACCGGACTTCCACTGGGTATCATACCCATGAACATCTTTATTCTTTATTACATCATTGATATTTTTTTCACATATGAAATTGAATATAATATATAAATGGAAGGCAGAGTGAGAAGTTTAAGCTTCTTGAACTGAGGCCTACAACTGGATCTTCTGTTCACTTGGTTAATAGTTCTAATGGCCCATTTTTGTAATTTAAAAAGTCTTCGTGAGTGAGAGGAATGACCCCAGGCAACAACACCATATCTAAGCCTCGAGTGTATATATATATATATATATATATATATATATATATATAATAAAAAAACACTTGACAGGGGGTGGGGAAAGAAAAGTAAAAAGAGAGAGAGGACTTACTGGGACGTTTCGGGCATGTAGGCCCTTCTTCAGCTGTAGAAAATTTTCTACAGCTGAAGAAGGGCCTACATGCCCGAAACGTCCCAGTAAGTCCTCTCTCTCTTTTTACTTTTCTTTCCCCACCCCCTGTCAAGTGTTTTTTTATTATATTGTGGCCTATTGGCGAAATTTTCGTTTCGTGTATATATATATATATATATATATATATATATATATATATATCTTTGGAAGTTTTCGCCAATTGGCCACAAATATATAAATTCAAACTTACAGGAGGTAGGAGAAAGAGGAAAAGATAAAGAATTCGTTCTTACGGGAACGTTTCGAACCAGTTGGTCCTTCGTCAGCTCTAGAAGTCTATATATATATGCATAATATACGGATATCTTTGTGACTGGTTGTTTTTGAAGGCCACCGTCAAAATCTTAACTAGAAAGAATGCAGGAACCGCTGTTTAGCGTTCAAGTTAGTCGTGATTGAAGGTAAATTTTTTACACCTATCAAAGACACAAAAATGTTTTAAAATATGTCATCTTCACTCACACAGTGAAAGTAAAGCTACGCTCATCTACTGAGGGAACATACGACGCTACTTTCAAATTCGCGCCCCCACGCGGAAGTTGAAAGCGGAAACGACGGCCTGTTGCGCGCAAGACAATCATTTGTTTTTTAGATCATCTTGAAGGACAGTTTCCGGGTGTAAGTTCAATCTGACATCCGGTAAATAGTAATTAATAGTCATCACCACACTGAGCTGACAATGGCAGCCTGCGGTGAACTTTTACGGTCCGAATTTCCCACAATCGACGATGATATGTACCACTACGTTGAAAGTATGTATAATCTTCTGTGTATTTTTCATAATTAATTTTAACACGGTTTCCCAGTTGAAGTTTACATCGTTGTGGTTCTCAGCTGTGCAGTCGTCGTTGATTGTTTGTGTAACACCTAAATTAGCCCCGAATAATATCAGTTGATTGATTTTACTTGATCCATTTTTTAATTTTTTTGTTTTTAACTCGTGGCAGGTATTTTATCTGGTGGAGCCGAGGACTTCGAGGATAGTAATGAATTGTATGAAGCCATCGGTGAATTCCTGCACCAAGTTGCGGAGGAGAAAACCGAAGTGGATATCAGGTATGAAATCTGGCGATAAACAAATAAACCAACCAATACCATTAGATCCAATTCATTTTGTAATTAATTTCAATTTATTTAAGGAATATATGTGACAGGCTCTTAAGTATCATGAAGCCTGGTTCTAAAAGCATACTAAATAACGGAAATGCCAAAGTTTTAAATGCACCAGTTCACCTAGCTAGTATGGCTGCAAATTTAGAGAACAATGTGGATGACATTAAAAGTATTTGGGTGATGCAAAGGGATGATACACTGGTGAGTCAATAGTGGGTTTCATTTGTGAATTGGCTTTGATTGGCCACAGGATGGTTATTAATAAGTATTTGTTCTTACAGAAAGTGGATCCGAGGAAGCTAGAGAAAGCTGAAGCCAAGCTTCAACAGAAACAAGAAAAACGTAGCCTTGATTCTGGGAAAGCCCCACCTGTAGTTCCTAAGCTAGAAAGTGCCACAGCTTCCCAAGTGCTGAATAAAAAGGAAACGAAAATGGAAGCTAAAGGAACAAATCGTTCTCAAGATATCAGAATAGAGAACTTCGACGTTGCATATGGTGATAGGTACGAATGAAATGAGTCTTTCTATTATATGAGATTTTATTCTATAAAATCTAATTGTAATCCATAACTGATGATGTGTGGGCTCTGCCCAATAATTTTTCAACTTTAAGCTGCAATGTGGTCAAAGGAGAAAGTTGTAACCTTAAATTGGTTTGTGTTTTTCAATCGAAGTTTTTAAATGTTAATTGGTGCATGCTCCATGACATTTGAGGGGCATCCTTTATCAAGCTTTATTCAAATTAAAGTAGTGAACTATTGAAATTAGTCTAATATAGATTTTTTACTTTTGTCTAGGGTTTTATTACAAGGTGCTGACATAATCCTTGCTTTTGGAAGAAGATATGGTTTAGTAGGAAGGAATGGTCTTGGGAAGACTACACTGCTAAGAATGATATCCAAGTAAGTTGTGCAGAGTAGATGTCTAAGTGTATGTAATGGACCAATTGAGTATATAGGTTAGTTTACAGTTGGTATGAAATTCATTAGGGTAAATGTAAATTTGTGCCTTGTCTGGGAAAGTCGCTATCACACTTACTTCACATTCAAGGATTCTCACCAAATTCACCTCATTTTTTATGCACATCTTTTGTATTTATGCTTCGTTGTTTCAACTTCATTTACCCCATTTCTCATTATATGGCTAACACTTAAACTCAAGATTTGACATCTCACTGCTTCGCCATCTTTCAAAATGTTGCAGTTTCCCCTAAAATCGCGAAATGGAGAAAATCACTTGCTCCATTTCGCTACATACTTCCCTCCCTGCACTTTTTCCCACAAATTAGGGATTTCATTCCTTAAAAAATATGCTACGACTATGCCCCCCCCCTAATCCACAATAAACTCGGGGGATTTCATTCCTTAAATTAAAAAATATGCTACAGCTATGCCCCCCCCTCCCCTTAATCACCAATCAACTCGAGGGATTTCATTCCTTTTAAAAAAGCTATTTAATAACTACAATACACTACAGCTTTTATCCCCCCTAATCACCGATCAACTTGACGGATGTTATTCCTTTTAAAAAAGCTTTTAATCCACTACCGTACTGCTATTTCTCCACAATCACTAACCAACTCCAGGGGTTTCTTTCCTAAAATAATTGTACGATTTCATCCATTACTGTATGATTTACCATCATTCCTTTTTTCTTGTGAAGTACCACTTCCATAACCATACTTTTCACTAAAATCACCTCGTCCACAGTACTGTTTTCCTTATGTAAGTCGTGCTTCACAAATTCTCATTAAAATTCACCTTTTTCAACATCTGTCATCATTGTGATATTGCTATATCCATTACCTCATTTACCGTAAATTTGCATTTTCACGTTTCTTTTGTCACAGAAATGCCATTTACACCACTCAAAATTGCCATTTTTGAGCTGTGTACCATCCCACCCCAGCACCCCAGGTTCACTCCATAGGCCTGCAACCTTGTTGGGGGGTGGGGGAAGGTCATAGTTCAGAAGTGAAACTAGTGAGTATCCCTCTAGTGGCTGTTCCTGTCAAGTCGAAATATGGCAGTGAAAATACAGGAAAAAATAGCAAAATTGCTCATTTTCAAACTGTATTTACTCGGAAAATACTTGTCTCTGCGATATGTTTTTTACTTTTTATAAATGTGCAATCGTTACACTAACCATTAATGCCATTGTAATTTCACAGTTAGTGGACGTTTCCAGCAGAAAAATTCTCCCAGATGAGACCTAAATTCATATTTACCTTCATTAACATGAGAAGTGCCAAGTTAAAGATGCCTTGTCACCCTAATTTCTCACTTAGAGCTGCAATGAATATTGCCTTATCTTAGCATGACTAGAGACTCCCCTATAGGCATGAACCATGCAGTTTTTCCTAGAATCACCCTAAAGGAATCAGGTGCACACTTCACACAATGATGTGCACAATAGACTGCCTGTGTTGCCAGGTGCCTGCTACTTTTCACAGTAATGTACAGGCACTTCCAATGAAAAGTTACCACTGCAGAGCCGAAATTTTCTAAGTCCGGAGTTTTTGGAAATTTGACAACGCTGCGTCACGGCTTCCCTCTAGCGGAGCCTCAGGAAGCTCTAACCGTAAACAAACCCCCTTCCCTCATCTGCCCTCCTTTCCTTTCTTAGCGGAAGGGCTCAAGGGATTACTGACTGTCTGTCTTCTTCACTCACTTCTACGGTCGGTCGGTTCACTTAGAAGAGCAAATCACAAATCATCATTTTCACTATCACCCCCAATTTGTATGTGTCCCTTGAATATACGATGAATAATTGAATAATTAATTCTTTGGTTAATTGGTGTTGTTTCACGTTCGTGCTATTTCAGAGTGAGTTCATTAGTATGTTTTATTCTCACATCGATGTAGTCAGAAGCTTTATAAATATTCGATCTCAATGTTTTAAGACTAGGAATAGGCTCAAAAGAAGAAAATAACGTTCCGAATTTTCGTAATTTCCATAAGTTTGCCGTAGGATTTATGGTATAGACTTGTAATTTGAATAATAACAATACCCATTAGATTACTGCTTGTATAATACCAATACACCTATTATTGGCCACGCAGCCGTTTCCCTAAAATCTGGTCTAATATCTGCTGTGATAAGAGACAAGGGCCTCCCTGCGACAATGATACAATATGGGGAGCCTCGCGAGATGAAGGACCTAGGTTGAGAGGAGAAGAGAGAAAAGACCTCAGGCAGGAGACTTTCCTCATGCAACTAGTTTCACCCAAGTCATCGGCATATAGATCTTTAGTTGTAATACCTCCTATTTACGATTCTATTCTTCACCCGCGAAATTCTGCGGTCATAAACTACGGCCACTATGCGCATATTCCTATAATCCATTAAAAGCAATCTTATAAATCTCCTTGGCGGTCCCTTAAACTTATAGGGCTGTTATTCGCCGTTAGTTCGAAATCCTTAGGATTGTTCATGTAATACCGTAGTTACATTTAAATAAAAGGTGTGCGAAAAATATTTCCCTAATTTTGAAACAAAAGATGCTATGATAATATATTCATTGAGAATATGAGAATGCTAGAAACAAATTTAGGACATACATTTTTCGTGAGGAAATGCAAATGCTACTCACCGAATTAAAAGCCGGTTTACTAGAGGTGTGTTTTTTGCTTCGACGAACTGATTCGTTTACACACATGCATACGAAAAATCGACAAATGTAAGAACCAACATCGTCCAGTTTTTTAAGCGGCTCGAAATTTTGCCTTCACTCTGCCCTGCCAAACCTCGAGGGATCTGCCCTTGAGAAAATAAGGGAGAGAGAGCGCATGAGGCGATAAGAGCGCACAAAGAGCCAGGAGGTATGCGAGCGAGGCTGGACGACTCAGGAGAGGTGGTCAAATTTTACTGTTCAGTCAACTGCCGGAAAAAATGGCTATGGTAGTTAGGGGTTGAATTTTAATTAATAAAGGTGAGTGATATTCAAGGAATCATATTATATCCTGCGGACCTCCTGCACTATTAAGCGAAAATTGAATGGCCAGAAAAACTGATTTCATTAGATGGATCGGTATTTGTATCATAGCGGCCAGTCTGGGAGAAAATTAATTTCACCTGCTTCCCGGTCATTTTATACCACCTATTTCACTTATATTGCTATGCTACATCTGCGCATTGGTACTAACCTTTCATTTTCTTCATAAAACCTTTTCATTTCGTAAAGTATTCACTTAAACCTGTGATGTGAATCTCTTCATCAACGCCATATTGGAAAAACTGCCCTTTTCCTCCTATTTCCTCCAGATGGCGCAGTGGTCGAACAGTTTCTTCATTTTCTATACCCACCATCCATGAGTATTTCCATCTTGAACTTAAACTAGCCGTGCTTTACGACGCGTTACAACTTTGAAGAGACTACAACTACAACCCCCTTGAATCATCTACCCTCTCGGAGGATATTTTTCTTTAGAAAAATACGCTGCAACTGTGAAGAGACTACAAATACACCTCCCTCCAATCATCTACCCTCTTGGGGGATATTTTTCTTTAGAAAAATACGCTAAAACTTTGAAGACACTACAAATACGCCCCCCTCGAATCATCTACCCTTTCGGGGGATATTTTTCTTTAGAAAAATACACTACAACTTTGAAGAGACTACAACTACACCCCCCTCCAATCATCTACTCTCTCGGGGGATATTTTTCTTTAGAAAAATACACTACAACTTTGAAGAGACTACAACTACACCCCCCTCCAATATTCTACCCTCTCGGGGGATATTTTTCTTTAGAAAAATACGCTACAACTTTGAAGAGACTACAACTACACCCCCCTCCAATCATCTACTCTCTCGGGGGATATTTTTCTTTAGAAAAATACACTACAACTTTGAAGAGACTACAACTACACCCCCCTCCAATATTCTACCCTCTCGGGGGATATTTTTCTTTAGAAAAATACGCTACAACTTTGAAGAGACTACAACTACACCCCCCTCCAATTATCTACCCTCTCGGGGGATATTTTTCGTGAATACCCATTTATCTTCACTTCCTTTACCTCTTTTTCTCACTTTCCCCATTTTCCACCACTGAAAAATCTATTCCTCCATTTTCCTGTTTACTAAAAATTGCATTTTCCTCTTTTTTTTTCAGCTATAAATGCCTTCTTACCGTTCGAAAATCGCCATTTCCACCCCGAGTACCGTCCCACCCTAGAAATTCTGTTTCACTCCATAGGCCCGCAACCTTGTTGGAGGGGGGGGGGGGTAACTGCCATATTGTAGACGTGAAATTACTCTCTATCCCTCTAGCGGGACTTCCCAACATCTCGGAATATGGCGTCGAAATATCACGAAAGTTACACGGTTTTCGTCATTTTCAAACTTTATTTTCTCAATAACTACGAATCTCACGCCTTTTTTTCTTACATTTTATAACTGCGCAGTCCTTTCACTTTCCTTTCCCATTCATCCCCTTACTTTTCGATGATTCTCACACAAAAATTTCTCCCAGACTGGACCCTATGATACCTTTACCGATGGATCAATTAATGAGGCTTCACCGAGATTTGAACTCGCAATCTTCAGGTTGAAAGCAGGATGCTTTACCCACTACACCACTGGAACTGTGATGCAGGCAAGCAGTTTCTATGTTCATTATGTGTGCTGCGTTCACAGATTCCCCGACGGCAGCTACTTGGTGAGAGATCGGCGAAGACATAATTAAAAAAAACTAGAACTTGCAGTTGTGTATTTTACGCGTAGTCAAATTTCGATGCATATGATTTAATATCACAGGTGCGAAGCCTATGAATTTTGAAAATTTCGGGTTGCATGATAAATACTGCTGTCAAATTTTCGGAAGGTGGTCTACTCCAAGTAGTTCCCGTGTTCGCTGCATCCACAGAAGCCAATGAGCTTTGCGTTAATTTTTTCTGCCATTGTACAGAATTTTTTTGCTCTTCTTGTAAAGATTACATAGTGCATTTTACATATGAGTGTGTAGTACAAACGTAAATGCAGTGTTTTTGATTGGGTTTGTGAACATTGGTACATACATATTTCATTTTTAGGAAGTTCTGTACTTGCATTTGATATTATTTCTTAGGTAATTATTATAGCTCCTATTTTTATCCTAATTGATTGCATTTTCATCTCTACCAGTGGCCAGTTAAGGATTCCATCGCACATCTCTGTGCTTCACGTGGAGCAAGAAGTGGTTGGAGATGACACTCCTGCACTGGAGAGTGTCCTTCAGTGTGATAACGTCCGCGAAAATCTTCTTGCCAGGGAGAAAGATATTAGTGCCAAAATAAATTCTGGGTATGTATTGTATTGCATAAGTGAAATGGTGGCATCAGGGTTTGAAAGTGTCATTCTCACAACAGTAGTTTTTTTTATAAAAACAATGGCTTAGCATTTGTGAGTTATGACTTGGTTTCAGGAAGTTAGGCTTGACTCAGTCTCTTACTCTCAGTAGTGGTGGCTAATCGTATCTAATAATGGCCCTCAGAAATTTTACTCAATTTTATTTGGCAAAATATGATATAGTGTAAGAAAATTAGGCATGCAGAAGTACCAGTACTTTTAAAGAACCTTGAATTTTAACTTTTAAATGCCGGATTTAAATTTCCTTAGAAGTCCCTCCCTGCTGGATTTAAATTGGCTCTTAAAGATTTTCTTGTTGTGTCCAAGCCAAAAATGGCACTTGGCAGTGAGAAGCACCAAACCATCTGCCAATATTGGCACTTTTGGTGTTTAAGGGTTAATTAAGGTCTTGAGTTAATGTAAAAAAAAATGGAGATTGCAACCTATTGTCTTATTTCATTTCTGCATGTGTTGTGTTTTTTGACCTGTGGATGATTTTAATAGATTTGTCTTAATTTTCCTTTTGGGGAGGAAGGTATTATCATTAAATGGTACACTCGTTCTTTGTGTAGTTACCATATTTTATGCCATGCATTTTCCTTTTCAAATTGAAATTTAGTGAAATTAAGCACATTCCTATTAGTGTCCCAGTTAACCTTAAAGTGCCATCGGTGACAATTTTAATAACTTGGTAATGCTCATAATTTTATTTTGATATTATTAGAATTTTCATTGCTTGTTGCTATTTTTCAGTTCAAATGATCCTGATTTAAATACACAACTTGCTGAAGTGTATGCAGAGCTGCAGCACATTGAATCAGACAAGGCACCTGCTCGAGCAAGTATTATTCTGGCTGGTTTGGGGTTCTCTGCAGAACGTCAACTTCGACCTACCAAAGAATTCTCTGGAGGATGGCGAATGAGGCTTGCTCTTGCCAGAGCTCTCTTCTCGAGGTATGCTAGTTTGAACCTCTGTAAGTCCTTATGTAATATCAGGTGAAATGAGTTCAATGTAGGCATAAAGGTGTGGATGGTGTTATTTTTTTGCTTCTTTGTTCCTGTAGTATGTATTTACTTTCCATATATCTTTGAGTATAAGTCTAAATTTCATCCCCACGCTATATCTCTAGAACTGATGAGTGACAAAATAAGGGAGATACCCTGCCAAACGGATGGGTGCAAAAGTGTCTTCTTTCGTTGCACCATTAGTGAATATACCAAAAACAGCGCGACATTATCTAAAGAGTAATCGTTAACACAAAATTCACCTCAGTCCTCTCCCCCTTCCTTTTCCCCCCTTTTCATGGATGGTGGCTCACAGGGTAGTATGCAGATTTAAATAAGTTCTCTTTTCACCTGAAAAAAGCAACTAAAATCTGACTTGTGTATAAGTCAAAATGAAAAAATGTTTAATATCCTAGTTTTCCGATTTTAAAAAGCAAACAATTAAAGATGCCAGGTTGAATATTGAAACAAAGAGGGTCAAACATAAAAATAAGGCAAATTCCGTACATGTTTATTGATAAGGTCTTCAGCTGCAACACAATCGGTCATGTAGATGTCTGTAGCATTCTTTGATGCAATTGTCAGCGTTATTGGGTCATGAGGCAGTTACGTCTTCACTGTGGTCATATTTTGTGTCATTGAAGTTATTTACAGCGACGGCTTGTAAAAAATTACGAAGTATCAGCAATCAGTGTATACAGGCAGTCCTCAAGTCATGCAAGACTTCACTGCATAAATCCATACTTCTGTCAGTGGCAACATTACAAAAAAAATTAGAGAATTACGTATGTTACAGAATGCAAGGCGTGCTTGCCTACATTCAAGGAGTCTGCATGATGGGATTGTTTGAAAAGGCTGGCTGATCTGAGAGGTTGTAGACATGGAAACTGACCTATAGAATTGTAGAAATGTATGTTGGAGAGAATTTAGCCCCTAGCATCCCAAGCTCCAGGGGAGGAACACCCTAAAGGCCCTTCTTTCTACTAAAGTTGGTCATTGCTGATGCAGAGGAGCTTTTAGACTGGTGCGAGAAGTTGAAAAACAAGGATCTGATTGAGTTGGGGCTCTTAGGGCAGAAGAAGGGGATGAAGATGGTGATGTGAGTCCAAGAAAGGACATGTATGTGCAACACATCCTTCATAACCAAAGGTTTGTCAGAGGTCTTCGAACATATCAACATGGCAGTGGAAAAACTTGAGAAAATGGATTCAGACATCTGTCAGGAAGGCAAAGGTCAGCAGGGCACATAAAGATGCCATGTTTTGCTACAAGGGAATATGGAAGACCTGGTGTAAAATTGGACTAAGTCCATTTTTTTCATTTCTTAACTAACAATTGTGGAGGGTGGCTACAGCCATATATTTTTGTTGCTAGAGTACCAAGTCCAAAGTTTGAATATATACATCTTCATGGTAAGAGTTCTGGATAGCACTGAGTATAGCTGATTTACGGGAGGAATGTATGGAACTTCAAATGCATTTTCCTCAAAATTCACTTCGATAGACTTGGTCCAATTTAACTCTGAGCCCTCCATAAATCATGGAAACAAGTATGCCCCCTCGGCACCTTCAGCCTTGTCCGCAGCTGATGCTAAGGATGATATCCCCATACAGCATTCGACATCTCAGTGAGAGAATGGAAACTTGTTTGGTTGAGCTTAAGTGTGTGTGCGTGACGTTGTAATTAATATGGATATGATAGTGACCTATGGGTGTTTTTGTGCATGAGATTTGCATGTTATCCTCTACCATCCTACAGCGAGTATAAACTGTATATTAAGTCGACATGTAAGGTAGAAGAGATATTAATTAAGGTTAATAAATTATGCATTAAATACACGATCAAAGAACAACATAATAAATGAATATAAGTAGTCAGGAAAGTAGAATTAGGTTACAATGCTTTTACAAATCTTACCCAGTTGTTGTATCCATAATAACTATGTCAATCACTTTGACTAGAAATTCAAGAGGTTTCATTTCAGGTGGCTATAGCATTGAATTAGGGTATTAAATTAAGGAAACGCGTAAGAGTTCTTGAGCAGGGAACTCAGTACATGAATTTTGCAGAAAATTATTCCCTGCATCTCTTCATTTTCACTGTAAAATCCAGAGCACAGACCTAGATCCAGGGTAATTTTCAACTTACAGTCAACTCTCGATTATCTGGCTTCCGATTATCCGGTTTGCGGATTATCCGTGCTGTTTTCTCATCCCTACACCTCAAAGTTCGAAAAATATTCAAATGGTAAAATTAAGTAAATTCTTTGAAAGTTCGATGTATCTAAATAGATTTGCAAGTTTTTAAATGTTTCTTTTTAGTTTAACTTTTTAATTTAATCACAATATTATGGAAATTGTTTGCTTCGTTTAATAGTGATGAAAACTCAGCCGCATCTGCTTCTGAAATTATTTTATCCGTTCTTCCCCATTACCCTTTGCCACTGAATATTCTATCTTCCTAAAACGAACAGAATAGTAAATATACAATGGAAATAATTTCAAATAAACTGCTTGTAAATAAACTAACTTATATTATACTTAAAAATAACTACTTATTGTTCTGTATGTTCTTACTTTTCTGCCTGAATTAATAAATGCGAAACAGTATTAGTGCTCCCTGGTCATTATTCGCCGTTGAACAGTCATTTGTTTTTATTTAGATATGATTGTGCTAGTTCATTCGTGTGGAAATCTCAATAACTTCAAAGTTGCATTCATTACTATTGTACCGCGAAAAAGCTGATGCAAATGGCAAAAAACGGAAGAAAATTGTCCTTTTCATTGCGAAAAACTAGAATTGATTAAAAGAAATGAAAAAGGAAAGACTCCGCTTAAACTGGCAAAAGAATATGATGTGGAGTTACAAACAATTTGCGGTATAATTAAGAATAAAAGTAAGCTGATGAAGTTCGCTGCAACCTCGGGCAGTGGTTTGGGACCCTCAAAGCGTTAGACTATGAAACGATCAACCTTTAAAGATTTAGACTCCGCCATGCTTCTTTGGTTCAATCAAAAACGTACAATTCATGGTATACCCGTCTCAGGCCCCATGTGCGCACAGCAGGCGAAACTTTTTCATGAGTCTCTAGGGATAGAAGGTGATTTTAAAGCTTCTTCTGGATGGTTGACGAGATTCAAGCCGCGACATAAAATTCGTGAAATTGCTATTCAGGGAGAGCGATTGAGTGGCAATGTTTCAGCCGCTGATGCTTTTCGCTTGGAGTTCACAAAATACGTAATAGGAAGAAGAGTTGGCACCCGCACAGAAGCTCTGGCAAGTGTTGAAACTTAGCAGGATTACATGCGACAACTTGATTTCGATTATTGCGACGTAAAAAAAGAACTGCATTAAAAGAATACATGAAGAAATCAAGTAAACAGCAAAAAATGACTTGTTATTTCCGAGATTCACAATAAAAGAATGTGCTCTATTCTGATATTCACTCCGATAATGATTTTTACATTGACTTCAAATACTCAAGACATGCTATTGTTTTTACTATCGATATGGTCAAGTTAAGTGCCCATTATCTTTTATTTCAAGCATTAGAAACTATTTATTAGATTAGAAAATATTTATAGATGTACATTGAAGATTTCATGATATTCGAAATAATCGAACTGGAAAATTAACATTTCGTTATTCACTTGTTTTCTTGGCGTAACACCTGCTGTCAATTGTAATGCGAAATATTTTTAATCCTACTAATGCCGAATCTATATATTATATCACGATATATCAGAGGCTCACAATTATAACAATGTTTTGTATTATTTAATCACTTCGATGTCACATATTTACTGAAAATAAGCAAGATGTCAGCTTTTATTATCTACGTGGTCAAGCTAAGTAAGTACCCACTATGTTGTGTTTCAAGCATTAGAAGCTATAAATTTATAAATGTTTACGATATTATTATATTTCGAAATAATATAAATATTTTGTATTTCATTAGTTGTCTTGCGGTAACCACTGCAGTCTGTTATGTTAAATAGCTTCCATCCTACGAAGTGTAATGTCAATATCACGACCGCATTTTCCATGTTTTTCGGTTATCCGTGTTTTTCGATCATCCGTAGCTCGTCGTGCATCCATTAGCACGGATAATCGAGAGTTGACTGTACTTTAATTTCAACATAGCATGTGCTGAAATGCATCTATTACGTAACTTGGGGACTGCCTGTACATAGATTTATGGCCCCAGTATTGCTGGTAGTAAATTGGGAAATCCTAGTGTTTTTGGGTTGGTTATACAATATTTATACAATTCAATTGACCTAGGGTAGTGGTCGGAAAACCGTGGCTTGCGAGCCACATGCGGCTCTTTGGCCCGTTGAGTGTGGCTCTTCCACAAAATACCACGTGCGGCGTGCACGTTCAGTGCAATTGAAACTTTGTGATAACTAGTTTTCTTATTTCTATTGTTACATACTAAGTTAATATTTATGCATCTTTATCTTTAGGCGAGTGCTCTGAAGCGACTTATTGAGAAAATATTTCCAGAAAGATAAAATGTCAACGTGTATCATCAAGTCGTATCTTTGCATTGTGTTCTACAACATATTATTTCCGAGCGCGTGTCCCCATAGGAAAGACTAGAATTGTAGTTAAAATCTGCACCCCTGATAGAGCTATTTCAGGATTTTAAGAACTAACCAGATATTCTAAAATAAATTAAAAAGTGTCTGCTAAAACAGTGAAAGATAGAACAGTCAAAATTTCTTCGAATATAACCAACCAGCGGGTCGTAGATATTAAATTGGTTTCAGCTTTATCAATAGCAGTTGACGAGATTTGTGACATAAATGATACAGTGCAAGTTTCACTTTTCGTACAATTTATTTCATCTACGGGTCCTAAAGAAGAACTTTTAGGATTATTGCCACTTAAAGATCAAAAACGAGGAGAGGATGTAGCAAATGCTGTAGTTGAGTGCATTAAAAAACATCATGTTCCATACAATAAAATTGTCTCAATTTCAACAGGTGGAAAAAAAATATGACCGGCGTAAGAAACGGGTTTATTGCTATTTGAAAGAAAAAATGAATCACGAGATACTTACTTAGCATTGAATCATTCAACAAGAAGCGCTTTGTGTTTAGACATTTCCAGAAGAAATTTGCCAAGTTATGGGATTGGTGATTAAGATTATCAACTCCATTATAGATAAAGCTCTTAATCATTGTGTTTAAAGAATTTTTTGTTGAAATGGAGAGTGAGTACGCAGACCTTTTAATGCATAAAAAGGTACGTCGGTTATCAAGAGGAACCATTTTGAAACGTTTCGCTTCCTTATTAACAGAAATTAAAGCATTTATCCTTGAGAAGGGTGTTCACTATCCAGAACTAACGAACGACCAGTGGATCCAAACAAATTTATTTCATGGTAGTCGTTACGTCTCAAATAAATCAACGTAATCGTAAACTACAGGGGAAAGGAAACACGATTTTTTCGATGTTAGAAGAAGTTTCTTTATTCTAAAACAAATTTTATATTTTTGCTCAAGATTTTGAAAGAGAAACTTGGATTCACTTTCCAAGCCTGTTGAAATATTGCTAAGAAGATAATTTTGATATTTGCTATGTCAAAACAACACTTTTAAGTATGAATGAAGCTTTTCTCAATAGATTTTAGGAATTCAGAAGCAGTAAAGCGGCGTTAGCCTTTGTTAAAAAACCTCTTAATGATACTGTGACAGAATTAAATTTTTCTCCCTATAATATTGACATTAGCAACTTTGAAATGCAATTGCTGAAAGAAAAAAAAACAAAGAATTGTGGAGTTCGGAATTTGAATCTCTTTGTGCTGGCATAGAAATATTGGAAAAAATAAATGTGAATTTAGTTCACAGCACAAGTTGTCTCCTTTGAAATACCTGGAGAAGGAAGATATGTTAATTTTTAACACCTGTAATAGTATTCCTCACTCATATAATCAGGTGAAAAAACTAGCGTTTGCTGTTCTTTCCTTATTCGGTCTACATATTTATTCAAAGAGATGCAAGGCCATTGTTCACATTGGTGTTTGTCAGTCATTGCCATGATTTAATTTTATGGTTACCATAAGGGGCCTACACACCTTCAGTTTTACTGTGCAGTTATCTGTTCCTCATAAGCTGTTGACGTAACCCTTAACCTAGAAATGTGTGGGTACATCTTAGAGCACACATTGACCTTTCATGAAGTAGATAAGGTTTCAGTTCTAACTTCTTGCATAATTCTTTTCATGACATTACCAAATATGAGCTCTCACAGAATGGGGATGGAATATATATGGATGCCAAAATTTTAATGTTGAAATATTATTGTCAAAATGTTTTTCAGTGCATAATTTTCATTTTCAGAAGAATTTAATATCAGTAAACAGTTGCCATGCATTTAATTTATTATATGTGAGCATAATTAACTATGCTTTTGAGTCCTACCTACATTCTTTCAGAGGTTTTCTTTGCTCATAAACCCCTGAAAATATATGAGGGAAGTAAATGAAGATATTGAAATACAACTTGAGACAATGCCACAATGCTTCAAACACACTTGACAATCTTTAAGCAAATATTCCCAGGTATGCTCTGCGGAATGCTTTGTTAAGGGGACCAAACGATCGTTATTCTTTTGGTATACAGATGAAAAATTATGGAGAACACACACTTTTTTCCTTGCACATATTTACTGCAATATCCACTTTAAGCTGTGTAACAAAACCCTTTGCAAACTTATATTTCATTTTTGTGGCAACAAGTAATGATTCCGTAGGTGAAAAAGCTAACATAAATTCACAAATATAGCATTTGTGTTAAGGGCATGCCATCAGAGCAATTTTCATAAGTGGCTCTCAGAATCTCTTATACAACTTATATTTAATCAGCAATCATCCATCGAATCAATGCAAAGCTGATGGTAAATTAACCCAATATGTTGGTGTTCGACAATATGAGGACATGAACATGAACTTAACAATGGACCTTGAGTTACCTATCTATGGACATAAATACTCATAAATGATATGCAGGCTAAAATTAATTTTAACTGATTTCCTTTGTTAATGGTAATGTTCAAAGTATAACTCCCACTCCTTTCGATTACTCAAAAAAAAAGAGGTATAATGCAAATCATAGATTATACATAAGTCATGCAAAGAATAGATAGTAATATATTCTCTATTTAAATTCTAATGGATGATTTGTAAAGGATGGTTACATCAATGGCTTTTACTCTAACTTAACGTAAGCAATATCACTCGCTTGACAAGAGCTTAGGGAAATTAGAGGAAGCTTCATACATTTTTGCTTACTTAGACTGAAAATAAATATTATCTACTCACAATTCACTATCTTCCACAGTAATACTAATACATTTAAAGTCCTCCACATAATTGACAAAATATAATTACGTTATATTACGTAACAGATGTCCATGAAAGGCCTTGCTAATCCTTTCAATGCAAGGGATAGATATCTATGGGGAATAAGATATTTCCATATCAATATGTACTTGATACTGCAGATGATTCATCGATTATAGCCCTGATAAATTAGAATTAGAGAAAACAATTTAAATCCTAAAACATAATCCAGGAGAGGAACTTGAAATAATGTAAACACAGGTTATGTTTTTAATATCCTCTTTACGTTTACGCTCTGATAGAATTCACGTACATTACACAGCTTTCTTTCCAAAAAAAGATAAACCCTGAGTGTCCTCCAATTCAGCTGGCATTTTCAGTGAATTTTGTCTAAATTTCCTTACCTTGAGTTACACCAATACTATCATCTGTAGAGTCCAGATAAGGTGTTTTGCTTATTGGTTACCACAGGCTACAGGGAATTAGAGGAGATCATACCAACATCTTTTCATACATATCCCTATCACCTTGCCATCACCGGGTGTTGAAACTTCACCCCCTGGCTACAGGATAACAAACTGTGATGATGGGTGAAGTTTTTCGGTGATGTTCATCAATGGTGATAGACATAATTCGAATTACAGAGTACGTCCCATGGTGTGGAAGATGTTGGTACACTCAATTGAGGCTATGACTAAGATGTAACAGCCTCATCATGCCATAATGCTGACATTTGTGTCTTGGGATGCTGTAGATATCCATGCGGCCAATTATGAAGCAGATTGTGGGCATTATAATGAAGTTTATGGGAAATTAGGATTTTATTTTTTCAGTGTTTCTCATGCTTTGTTTCTATAATAATACTTTTGCCTTCAGTGGTTTACTAATTTAATGGCAAATCTAGGATATGAAGTTCATTTTTTCCTCTTTGAATCATACTGTAGTCACAGATTTTACTCTGTACTTCCTGCTGTAAAGAAGACTCCAAATTTTGCATGAATCGACTTATAGTCAAACATATACATACTTACTATGTATTCTTCAGGTGCACTCAGCCTCAGCTGGCCCGCAGCCCATCCATTTCTTGTCAGTCATTCTGCACCCTCTAGGGACCTGCCTTCTGTTTCTATGTTTTACTACTTATGTTGTAGTTAATGTATTAGTTTAATTTAAAAGTAGTTTTGCCACATTCACTTGACATTAAATTGATACAGATGCAGAATTTTGGAATTTGCCAACTGTTTTGACACGTTTTGTCTTTGCTTTGCCAATATTTTGCCAGTGTAGCATATACAGGTTTTTCATTTTATTTGTTTATTCTTTTGAGTATATTTTAAGCTATTTTCACTTGAAAGGATTGATTAAGGTATATTTTTTATAATGCCTGGTTAAATTTAACCATCTGATGGCTTTGTCTTTATGTTAATATGGTATTCAGAGAGAGTTCTTCTTTTGAAATGCATATTGGGCTTTCAACCTGTAGCGTTATCAATCAATGAAAGGGAATATCCAGATAGGATGCCAAGCCTATAAAATGTTTAACCATACATCATGTGGCCTTTAGTTATTGGCTGATTAATTATTCAAATAGCATTATTTTCAAAGAGTTAGTCTAATGACAACAGTTTTTTAACCATTGCCCTGGCATGTTTTATTGGTGCTTTGTGGTATAATGCCAATTCTATTTACTATTCCAGGCCAGACTTGCTTCTTTTGGATGAACCGACTAACATGTTGGACATAAAAGCCATTATCTGGTTGGAAAATTATCTGCAGAACTGGCCAACGACTCTCCTGGTTGTTTCCCATGATCGTAATTTCTTAGATACTGTACCTACTGATATTTTGCATCTGCATTCCCAACGGATAGATCCTTACAAGTGAGTATCATATTTTTCCAACTCAGAGCTACGTATGATAAAAGCCATATGTTAGATATCTTGGCTGGGTGGGATTTATATGGAGTACAATGGCATAATGACTTAGGTGTCAAAGTTGTTCAGCCATCTCTATTATTTACAGTGGTAACCATGGTGATTTACCTCGTGAATTGAAAGTAAATGCTTTAAACCTAAAGGATTCATACTACCAATTACTAATGAAAATATTTTGATGAACTAAGTACGAAAGCATATTTTTTTAAATGACTATTTTCTTTTTGTGCCTGTAAAACTGCCACTATAAGTTATCCTTGCCTCAAATCTCAATTATGTCATACCCTTGCTAGTTACCCAACTGTTGCTTGTTCAAAAAATATTTTGAGATATTTTCTTTTGTGGAATGCCATGATCCAATGAGACAAACCTTTTTTTATTTTCTTAGCATTATAGTTAGCATTAACCCCTAATCCTCTTCAATGAAAGAAGTGGTGTGCTTTCTTACAAACCCATTGGATAGCTTACCTTGAAACCTTTTATTTTTCAAATAACATTTCAGTTGGAATAACTTGGGAGCATAAAGATAATTATCATTCTGCTTAGTATTTATCTGGAACAAGTTTTTTTTTTTCATAAGAAGAGCTGCAGATTTTCACTTTCAAGTTTTATTTTGTTTAAAATTTATTGTTCCACAAAAGGAAATCTCCCATGAATTAAAATATTGTTATATAGTGAGTTGATCTCAACTCTCTCTTATTAGCATAAAATAATTGCGTAGACACATCTATTGACTTATGTACAAGAGTTTTCTTGTTAGTTTACTAGGGGTTAAACATGTGTTGAACAGTGTTGAACCAGGGATGAAGAATTGGCTTGTGGAATAATGAATATTCTGACTTAGGCTTCCTTGGGGCTTGGATGGAGAATATTTCTGGTTTCCGGAGTTTCCGCCACCTCATTCCATTCTTCTGGACGATATTTCGCTTCTTCTCAGTTGACCTGAAGAAGCCTGCAGGATAGCAAGGTGAAATATCGTCCAGGAGATATGGAATGACATGGCGGAAACCCCAGAAACTGGAAATATCCTCTATTAAATATTTATTATTTTTTTCACTATATTGCTATGCAGTTTTGTCTCCGAGCTACATTTATTTTTTGTACATTTTTTAATATTCATTTTCTTTATTTTCATTCAGGGGCAACTATGAGAACTTTGAGAAGATAAAAACAGAAAAGTTGAAGAATCAACAGAGGGAATATGAAGCTCAGCAACAACATCGTGCTCATGTTCAAGAATTTATTGATCGGTTTCGATATAATGCCAACAGAGCCTCCAGTGTCCAAAGCAAAATTAAGATGCTGGAAAAGCTGTAAGTAGTATAGTACCAGCTGTTATCTGCAGCTTTGCCTTCCGTATATTTCTTTCAATTGTCTCATTACACCTTTTTTTCCTCAAGACAGAGATGTTTGGCAAATTTTAGTGTGATACATGGTGGTTCCAGATGTGTCATGATCAGTTAGTGTGTGAAACAGGGGTATTTGCATTTTATATGTATGACTAAGTTCAAGTACATATATATAAATGATCCCTGCTTTATGGACTGCTCACATTATGATCGGAAACTTGCATTGTAACTGCACAGATTTTTTTAAGATTTTAAAATAAATTGTAAATGCATTCTTGTGCGTGCAACAAACATCAAAATAGATGTAATTTTTATTTTGGCATTTTACTGCTGGCATCATTGGTTGGGATGGGGTCCTGACAATCTTTTGTCGATATCCATTGGGAATCCCTAATCTGCCTTTTGTGGCACAGCAAGTAGTCTTCACGTGTCTTCCATGTGATGTGGTCTTCTTCAAAGTTGTGACCTTCTATTTACTCAGAGAATTTTGTGGTTTATTTTGAAATACAGATTGTTACAATGGCATCATGCCCTCGGCCCATAAGATGCAGGCCAATTTTTAGAATCCATTTTCACGAAATAATGTCTTATGGTCAGGATGTATGGTAATTATTTTTTCCATGTATTTAGAAAACTATTATTTTTTTATGACTAAAGATAAGGTTTTTTCATCAACCTTTAGTTTTTCTTATTCAATGATTACACCAGTCTGCATTTTGAAATTTTTTGTCAGATAAATCATTAACAATAGGTGTTCTTAAATCAATTATTTATGCTGATTCTAAATATGACTTTCATTTTTTTCTATCACGTCAGGTTTTTACACAAAATAAGAATTATGGTTTCAAGATTTTAACTGCTGTAAGCACAGTTATATTAACATTTCTTCATTCTGTGACAATTTTTGTAACAAAAATGAATGAAGGATGAATAACACTTCCAAGGTCACACAACAATAGCAACAGTTGTACCAACCTATGACTCATTAGCTTGGACCAACCTAAGGCTCATTAGCTCGTATTGAGAAATATCCCTCGCATAATAATTACCCACTGGCACATATAAAGCACTTATCAATTATATCTTTAATTTAAATTGGGCCCATTCTGAAAGAAACTGTTCATGATAGAAGGAAACTACGGACAGTTCTGAAATCAGCATATCAAAGTTAGCTATTATCACTTACTAGTTTTCTGTCATCTGATATCATGCAGACTTGTGTTATGTATTGGTACTGTTTGTATAATCCTTTTTTGTAAATATAAGCTTACAAATCTTTGATTGCAACTTTGGCCATAACCATGGTCCTAAACTTGATGAGGGGTGATAAAAACACCTGAATTGTGTTTTTGGTATAAACTATTATAATAAATAGACCATAAGTTTAAAATTGGATGCTATCAGATTTAAACTCATGAAATATTTTCACTGCTTTAATTCCTGATATCTTGATCAGACATAGAGTGTTTGATATTTGCCTTTCATGTATACCTATTTGTAGCTAGTGATGGAAAGCCAAGTAGATGTATTTTATTAATTTAAGTGTTCCTTCAGACCGTTGACCATGAAATTCTTATCAGTGTGTCTAATTTGATTTCCCTCTTAAGTTTATTTTTTTAAATACAGGCGGTCCTCGACTTTCGTACACTCGACTTTCATACAATTCGCACTTTCGTACGCTCCTAATTGATACCTTTTATTTGACTTTCGGACACTAAATTCAAACTTTCGGACATTTGTCGAACAGAATTTTTGAATTTCCCACAAATTTTTTAATTTCCCGCGATGGTGCATGGCGCACCACGGCATTCAATTGTTACATCTGGCGTTCTCACTCGCTAGTATACGCGACTGTGGGCAGTGTTGACTTAGAGCAAGGTATAACTTGTTTATTTACTGAATTTAATTAATATCGAATGATTAGAATGAGTTGAAAACATAAATATGACGTTCCTGAAAAGAGAGTTGGGAATTATTAGACGTGCTGAATTGGGAGGATCTTTTGCTGCGATCGGACGATCACTGAACTTAAGCTGTTCAACTGTGTGTTCAATAGTAAACGGGAAACAAAATTATAGACAATGTATGAAATGCTGGGAAGTGCATGCGAAATTTACGAATTTTTTATGGCCTGTACCTACAAAACGTCATTCAATTTTCGTTTGTCTTTTGTCCAGTATAGGAAATTGAGAAATATTGTTGTTGTTTCTTTAATTGTAATAAACTAAATTACATCAAGTTTAAGGGTCCAAAAATTAAATGTCGTGATGCTTCTTGTTTTGTGTCTTTATAGTTATAGTGGACATTATCAGTGAAATGTTAATTTCTGATTGGGAAAAATTAGAAATGTGTATGTTTATTCAGTACACAACGGTATTCTTTTAGAACCGTTTATCAAGACTACGTAGTTTTAAAAGTAATTACGTATTGTTTGAATAATAATTGATGTATTTTTAAACTTTTGTATTTAAAATAAAATTTCCGTACAATTGATATGAGGTTTACTATGTATATTTAACTCTCCGGGAACGTAACCCCTAATTAGTATGGGACTCTATTGTTCGACTTTCGTACATTCGACTTTCGTACATTCGACTTTCGTACACGTTTTCAGGAACGCATTTTGTACGAAAGTCGAGGACGGCCTGTATTAGATAAAAAAAGGATAAGCATAATATTTTCGTTAACTTCAACTAATCGACAAGAAGTTATGATTTACTTTTTTTATTTTTCAGACCTGAACTGAAATCTGTTGAGAAGGAAGTTGAAGTGGTGCTAAAATTTCCAGAAGCTGAAAACTTATCCCCTCCCATCATACAATTAAATGAAGTTACTTTTGGCTATTCTTCGGATAACGTTATATTTTCTAGTGTTAATATAGGTGCTACGCTTGATTCTAGAATTTGTATAGTAAGTATTTATCTCTGTTTTCCAAGATTGTGAACACCCTTGCATATTTAAAACTGAGCAAAATTTGACCATGTTTCATTGCTTCAGGTTGGTGATAATGGTGCTGGAAAAACCACGCTCCTTAAAATAATAATGGGAATCTTGAATCCAACCACTGGAATGCGTCATGTTCATCGAAACTTGAGGTTTGGTTACTTTAGTCAGCACCACGTTGACCAACTAGACATGAGTGTTTCTTCAGTAGAGCTTCTCCAATCCAGCTATCCTGGTAAACTATTACATAAGCATTTTCATGATTTGCACTTGAAATTTATTTCATTGGTTTGAAGTAAAATGTTGCCCTGAGGAAACTCCGGATTTTTTAAAATTTATATGACCTCTACCATATTTGCCAGAACAGAAGCCCTATTCCAAATTATTTATACTATAAGAGTTTTCGTATAGTATAAGTTTTTAGTTAATTTTCTTCCACTTAACTCTCATAAAGTTCGATTTGTAATGATATTTTCTGTAACTTAGTTGTTTTTAAAAATTTGAAGTTGTCCTCCCAGTAGCTACATTATGAAAAGTACTTTCACTAGGCATAATTAGGAGAGGTACTCATTGAAATTCTGCAAGGGTATGATAATGTTAATATTTTTGCATAGGATTAGAAAAATCCTTCTAATGCATTGCACAAAATACATTTACCTATATCCTTCAAAAACCAAACAAGGAGAGGTTGGGGTGAACATTAACTTCCCTAATATATTGTCAATTATTTAAGCAATGTTTTAAAGACTTCACACATAAATTCCCATTTAGGGCCTGTGCTGCATTTGTCAAGGAATTTAAAATTTCTATTGTTGAAAAAGTGAAAAAATAAATGATTTTTGGAGCACGGAAAGGGTTATTATGCAAAATAAAGAAAATAAAAAAGAAAGGTACACACTTCATTAAAAATGTTACAGAGTGTGTTATACAGCTGATGGAAAGATTATACTGGGAACAACTTTGATTGATGGAAGGACTAGATTTCTTATGATGGGTATGCTGAAAATTGCTCAGGTAAACGTTCTCCTAAACCAAGAATAGAACTACAGACCTTTAGCTTACCAGACCAATCGACCCCTATATTACTCAAGATTCCTGATTCCAGAGGCAATAAAGAGGGAAGGATATTTTAGGTCTAAAGAGAAAAGGGTTTGGGTATGAATCCTTAGATTTAACCCTATTTTGTAAAGTGAACATGAGTTACCTGAAATATCTTCATACATTAAGGGTTTTCAACGCGTTTTGAAATACCCGATTTAACGGTCTCTCATCACAGCATGATCTCACTGCTCTAGTAGTTCTGGTGAGTTGCCATCAGCGTCGCCACCGTAGGAAGTGGAATGGGGAGCAGAGGGGAGGGATAAACTAAATATGTCTCAGCTCGGATTTTCCAGAGGGGGCGACAGAAGAACTTGCGTAATTGGCAGGATGATCAGGTTACACAGAACATAGATAAAGTCGAGAAGCTTTCCTTTCAAAGCCGAGTGTGAAATGTTTTCCTCTTCCTCATTTGGGTTGAAAGTAAGAAAGGTCAGTAATTACCTAAAACTGAAAACACCTAAAGGGTTTTGGGATTGTCGGCGTTGCCTTGGGAGTATTGTTGAGTTTTTAGTGGTTGTCTAATTTTATGGACTGCAGTTATTGAATTTGTCCTCCAAGATTTATAGTAATATCGTCCATTTGATCACCTATTTTAGTGGGATTCACTTTGGGCTTTGTAAAGTAATTGGTTAGCCTTTTTAAAGAGGCTAATTAAAATATTGTCTGTCTCTCTTTCACATGTGTCTACTTTCGACCATTGCCTTTCATTAACGTAAAAGTTGAATGTTATTTCTCTAAAGTTCCCTACCATTTACAGGGCCAAAGAGCTCTCGGATTTTCCTTTAATTGTTACAAGAGTACTTCTTTCTTGAAGATCCGTGGTGTAGGCAACAAAAAATTTCGTTTACGAACGTTGTGCATTTGCATTTTTCATTTAGCTATATGATTTTACAGTTAAATTGAATGTTTTTTATTCACAACAGAAAAAAAAACGGTATTAGGTAATGCTCCAAATATATTAACACGTCATTTTATATAAAGATTATTTGTTCAAAAACTTTTTTCTTCGCAGGTAATTCATCATATTTAAAAACATTCGCGCACTGATGAACCCAGTGACTGGTTGGATAGGGTTGCGCTCTGCCGTACTAAGGCGGAAGGCAAGTGAAATTCACACATTCAGGGTAGAGAGGCCTGTTCAACAAAACTCTGACACCGAAAATCTTACCGCGAGATCATGCCAAGGTGCTTCGCCCAGAATTGAATCCATTATCCTTTGGTCTGTTACTGAATGCTCTACCTACTGGGCTACCATTCACTTATTAATTACAATTAGTAATTATAATGAGTAGGAGACAAGTCCAGTATGATGCCCCTGAAAATCAACTTATCTATTCGTAAATTATCTATTTCTTCTGTTCTGTGCATTTTTACACTAAATTAAAAGTTGAGCAGTATGTCCTAGAAACTTAAATAATGCAAATAACAGCCTGCAGTAAAAATTTGGATAGAAATCACTAAATACCATTAGCACAGGAAAGCAAAATGGTTATATAAAGCTGTAATAAAATAAATAAAAAACAACTTTTGAGCACATAAAATCATATACATATATTAACATAACTCTGAGAAAGAGTGCAACAGCAAATGATTAAAGACCACTGAATATATTCGCCATTAATACATAGCTTTTTAACAGATCTTCATGCCTTTTGGATAACGAGGATCCACGATTTCGGGAAGTAGGTGATCCATATAAAATTGTTTTAACTTAACCTCCATCTTCTCATTCCAAAATTCGTCATCTCTTTCAATCCTCTGAACTAGCATTCCAAACGGGCTCCAAACCAAAAACACGCAGTATTCTTTTTCTGTAATGTGCAGCTGACCCTGCACCTGTTAATAGTAATCACTATTTTTCTTTAATCTTACTTCTCCTTCTTTAATTTCACAGTACGAGATCATTTTCCTATTTATACCCTCTATAGGAGAAATATCACTGCACTTACAGGGGCATTTCACCTCTAGTATCCTTTTCCATTGGCAAATATTCCATCTGGCAAGGCGGCCAGAAAAGACAGTTTTTTGTCCACAAAGAGACCAGCTGGAAAAACTTTGTCCCTGCTGTGCCTTTCATACTCGGTTATTGCCTTGGGTTCGCTTACTTCCCTGTATTGTGTGGCTTTACTTCCTGCAAATGAAGGGTAAAGCAAACCCTTGACAATATTTGCGCGGGGAGTTGTGCGACGTAATTTACAAATGTGCCCGAAAGAGGAAGCAGTTAGCCTCTTCAATCTTTCCGATATCCACATCTCGCAGCGGCGCTGATCCCTTGTGTTTTCCTCCAGTCTCTTTCTGCCACGGTTGCTGAGTCTTAGAGACATGAGGATCTCTTCTCTCCGTTCGTTGTCTATCTCTAGTCTCTCTTTAGTGACTGCTTCACTTTGACCAACAAGGCCATAGTGTTGGTCTGGACCAGCGACCCACAATCTTTTCCGCTTCGATGAAGAAGGCATCTCTAGGCGTCGTTTAGACCTTAAGTCTGCCTTCCTTTGTGTGGAGGTAGCATACTTTTTTGTGTAGAACCCCGGGCTCTTTTCTGTGATTTGCTTGTGAATCAAGCCATGCAATTGGGGTCCAACGTTGCATGCAGTTGCCGCAATCTCACACCGCATTTGATACGTGCCTCTTAGAGCAAAATTTACTCTCTTTCCTCCAATATACTTTGCCACGTATGCATTATATAGCTCGGCATGATTGTTTGTGACATTCAATATCAAGCTGGGGGAGTGACGAACGAGGAGAGCATTTGCAGTCAAAATGTCTTCCCTGCATGTCAAAAAACTTGCTATTGCCAAAATGATGAAAATAATTAAATCCTCGTAGTGCATTGGCATGATAATTCAGTGTTGGCCGTTATAGCATACGTGGGCACTAAGGATTGCAATCCCGGAGAGATTTTTCAATCGCGAGATTGCGGGATTGGATTGGATGCACATATGGAATCCATATTAAAATTACACAAATTGTAAACAACATCGATTAATAAAAAATTTATAATTGTTATAAAACAACACAACATAAAGTTTAGAAACAGGGGAGTATCTTCACTGATGATTACGATGCTGAAGTACTGAAATCCGGGTCGTGCGTTTGTTTTACTTTGTTTTTGTTTTTTTATTGTTTTATCTTTGGTACTAAAATTGGAAAAACCCCACAAAGTTACTAAAGAATCTGTTTTACTAAAAAGTAAAACAATAGAGTTTTTCTTGCGAGATAAAAAAATAATGCACAAAAGCAGTATCAATTGCTCATAAATTGAAAGAAATTGTAGTCTTTTAAAAAATCAAACAAACTCTAGAATTAGGTTATCCTCACTGAAAAGTTACTCACAATTTTTTCAAATATGCACTTAAAAAACACAGTGTGTAATGTCTTGTCGCTCATTCTTGACCTATATTTATTGCAAAGCAAACCCACTGATAAAAAAGCCCTTTCTGATTCAACACTAGTGGGAGGAATAGCTAGTGAGTGCTCGTAAATAATTTGCATATTTTATCCTGTCCGTCCACTTTCACGGAAATTCTCTAGCTTTTGAACTATTGATCCTAGGTCCTTCGAACTGCAGGTAGGAGGATGTTGTTTGGGAGGAATCAAACATTGGGCAATGACCAAATCAAGTTCCTTCTTTAGCTCATCGGAACATAGTGAACCACTCTCAGAATATTTAGCAGCTGACTCTCTCTTGCTCTATGCAAGCCATCAATATATCGACTTTTATGTCATTCTTTCCCTGGTGTATGGTTGAAATTTTTCATGGTTAAATCTTCTAAAATATATTGTTATCAGTAGGGGAAATACATAATCAATTTACCCCGGTGAGGGGATTCAATGCACATTAGAGACTTGGAACCACCCTGAGGAAGTTCAATTTCAGATTAGTGGGTACCTCAATATCTTCTCCCCAAGATTTTTGTGTGCAGAGCTCATTCCCAAGACCAGTCCTGGTCAGAATACCAGTACATATTATCAAAATTATCATATTGAAAAATATTTGTCTGTGTCACTTATCATTGAGAAAAAGTCTTTGAAAATCAGTTTCTTAGCAAATGCAATGGAGCAAGAGCACCATGATCAACGCATTGACCTGGGTAATTTAAGATTCTTGAAATATGGGCTATTTGCTTTCAGATCTCGTACTTCATATAAGGCTGAATTTATAAGGGTTACTCATAGGATTTTATTAAGCTGTCATCACCATTTTTTAAGACCTGTTGACTGGATTGATTTTTACTTGACAAGTAACACCACATATTTTAGTTTCATTTAAATTCTGTTTCCTTCCTCATAATAGGCTAAGGTACTTCATGCATTAAAGTAAGTTAGGGGTAAAATCTTATGTATTATTAGTTGGGTGCTTTCATGGGGATAAGGAATAAGGGACTCAAGAGTATGCTCAAATTTATCATGATAAGTAAAGTTATATCAATAGTTCTCTTATTTTTTTATAAATAATGGAATCAGTGAAAAGTTAATTGTTTTGGGAAACTGCATGGCGTGGCTGAAAATTTTTATGGAGATCTTCCTATGGGTCGCTTTTGAGAGACATTCACTTTGCCAATTATGTATTATAAATGAGCGATAAATTTAAGTTCGCACAACTTCGCGGGATTTTGTATAAGAAAAGCAACTAATTTATCATGTATTATTCTCAAAAATATTGTTAATTTTTGGGTGGTTGGCTTATGTTTGAGCACATATGGTGTGTAGGTCTTTTAAAACCATAAATTGATAATCATAAATGCAGTATACTCACGATTGTCTGGGATGAAAGGGAAATAATTTTCCTGGATAATCAGAAATCCCTGTTAATTCACTTAATACTCGGAAAATGTACTAGGCTAATGTTACTAATGTAATGTAATAATTCAAGGACAAGCACTATCCGTCAACCCAGCTTTCTTGCTAACAGAGTGTTTCCCACCTGTGAACATTCTACCGGAGGAACTTTCAGAGACATAAGTGTTTATTAAACATCAGATATTACAAAAATTACAGAAAGGTATTGTTGTGGGTTGCCTTAATCCAGGAAATGGATATTCCAATATCTATTTGGCATAAGGGTTTATTGAGTTTGCGAAGGACGTTGTTTCTCAAGATAACCTTTTTGGGGGCATCCTGGTTAATCCGATCCCAGTTAATCAAGAGTCTACTGTATTTATTATTTATTTTTTTTATTGTTAACTTTAACCATGATTGAGTGACAAAATTATTTCCTAAGTTATTGAAATGCATGTGGTAAATTTTCTCTCCTTCTGATTTTAGGGAAGCCAATAGAAGAATACCGAAGGCAGCTAGGTAGCTTTGGAATATCTGGTGATATGGCACTGCAAACTGTTGACAGTCTGTCTGGAGGACAGAAATCTAGGGTAGCTTTTGCTAGGATGTGCATGGGAAATCCTAACTTCCTTATTCTTGATGAGCCTACAAATCATCTTGATATAGAAACAATTGAAGCACTAGGAAAAGGAATTACCAAATACACTGTAAGTTCTCCGGAAATGTAGTTTATTGTTCTTTGAATATAGGAATTTATCCTGGTATTATTTTGACCAAGGATTGATCAAGCTTGAAATTTTAATCATTGCTCATTCCAATTTCACTCCTCAGGGCACCTTTGGAAATGAGGGTATATATTTCTATCGCTCATATTTATTTTTTTTCAGGGTGGTGTGGTCTTGGTTTCTCACGATGAGAGGTTGATTCGCATGGTATGCAAGGAACTGTGGGTGTGTGGTGGCGGCAAAGTCCAGAGTATTGAAGGTGGATTTGATGAATATAGGCAAATAGTAGAGAAAGAATTAGAAGCTCAAGTCAAGTAGTGCACACATATCGCAAAAAAAAGGAAAAAGCATTTCTGAAACTGGGAAACCAAATCATGTGAAGTTAACAAAAAGTGTTCATATATTTATTGCAAACTGTTTGAAATTTGCTAACTATAGGTATTTATGATAAAAGTTTGTTTAATGCTATGTTTTATATATTGAAAGCAAAGACTGTATATAACCTATACAAAATATAAGAATACTAGCCTTTTACTATTTCTCATGTTTTATTTATATCACTTGCTGAGGGAATATTTTTTATGAAGTCTGTCAAAATAATTCTAATTGCTAAGGTTTTTTTCTGTTGGAGCTTTGAGCATGTGTGGGCTAGTTTCTCCCTCATTGGAGAAAATTATCTTCACAGCAACTTTGGGCATTTGATGCCAGACACTGAAAGACAGCTGACGTAGCCTGGAAAGTCTTTGTTCAAGTATATAATAAATTTTTGGAAAATAATGTTCAATGAAAACTCTGAAAAATGGTGAAAAGCATACTTGACACATTTTGTGACATAACAGCCTCATACAGTTGTGGGAGGAAAAAAATGGGAAGAATTACTGAGGAATGTCAGGAATGGAATACATATGGCACAAAATGGATAAATATAGTCTGGTTAAGGAACAACATGTTTAGCTGAGGGGAGAATGGAGTGAAAAGTTTCTGCAAACCAATCTTTGTTTTGTAGACTGCTGATGAGCAACTCAAGGAACAGGCACTATTGCTAGTTGTTTGGTTGGGATTTATGATAGGAAGTGCTGTGCATGGGGCAGTTGAACAGTGGACTGTCTGGGAGACGGAAGAGATTATGGTAGTGGGGCTATTTTTTTCTATTGAAAAGATTCTAATATTTAATTAAAATGTTTTCTTTAGGGTACATCAAGAAAGTTGCTGTATATGGTTGAGTTTAGAAATATTTTATGTGAATGTGTCCTAGTGAGTGTTTGAAAACCTCATGTACAGATTTAAGGAGTAAGAAGGGGCATACAGAACACCAGAATCGGAAAAGCAAAAAAGAAGAAAGGATGAATGTGCCTCCTGGCCTGAACTACCTTACACTGAACCTTGTGTTTGTCCACTCTTGACTGATATTTCACTCAGTAGTTCCCACCTAGAGATCAGATTCGGGCACTATTTTCCCTCTAGAGTATTTATGAAATGCATCATATGAATGCAAGGCTGCATCTGGGAGACTAGGCTACATGTGGTGGTTTCCTGGTTTCTTTCAAATAGCCGTACTCCGGCTGATTCTGCCCGAACTGATCACTCTTGCCCGAAGCTGTGGCAGTTGATATTGGACAAATCTTCTTGATCTGCACCATCTATGCCTTCCACTTAGACTGCTGCCTGTCAACAGTGGTGCATGTGGAAAATTCTCGTCTCATTCTAGGAAAATTAGATTTTTTTCCATTTGCAAACTGAACTTAACCATCTTAAATTATTTCCAATGTAAATTGTTCTTGTTTGAAATGTTTGTCTACCCTCGTATGCCATGGTGGTCTTATGTATCTTTGAGATCTCCCTTAAGATTCCTCAGACTTTTTTAACATTACGGCAGTCCTATATGAGAATAGATTTAAGTATATTTTGTCAATGTTAAAATCCATTCCTGTCCTTTGGTTTTCCTGCTGGTCTGTTCCCTCTCATCTGCCCAGTGAAGACCTTTGCTATCTGCACCTCTAGGTTACTGGAAGAAGTTAGATATATACCATAATATTTGCTGATATGTCTTGTTCCCTTTCTTGTGAAGTGGATAAATCAAGGCTACCATCCAGTCTTGCAAAGTCTCTTAAATCTCCTATATCTTCCTTAAGGTGTTGCCAATCATCATCTAGTGTTTTTGATAGTGCTTATGTCTCTTGGTTAGCGTATAATGTTGCTCAATGTTTGTTGAAAGCTTATTTTTGACCTTGTGATTTCCAGTTTCTCAACATCCAACTTGTTCATTGTATAGGTCAGGGGTCTCCAACCTTATCGTTACCCAAGGGTCACAATGGGTACTTGATTACTTTTCAGCAGACCATAATAAAAAATATAAATTGGAAACTCTAGATATGAATTTTATCGAAATCAGAAAATTTTATTAACTAATTACAGAGTATGTGAAATTAAATTATCTTATATTGATGTTGACGAACACTACCAGAAAATACACATTTTTATAAAAAAACATTGATATGAATTATGTTACTGTATTTTTGCTTTCAAAAATCTTATTAAACTGAGATTTAAATTTTGAAATGCCAAATACTTACAAGTAGCGTCCATCCAAGTAAAAATTTATGTGGCAAATTTCCGCATAATTCTTCTGCGGGCCGGATAAAATCACCTTGCGGGCCAGATGTGGCCGGCGGGCCATACTTTGGAGATCCCTGGTCTAGGTGATCTTTTCCTTGCTATATGCTATAAAACTATACACATGGTAAGTATAGTGATCTGACTCACTCCCCTAAAACATTTTGAAAATTTGTGATGTTGGATGCTCCACTTTATCGTTGTTTGATCTATTTCATTAAGGTGCATGCATTCTAGCAATTCACTGCTTTACACGATGCAATTTTCAATGCACATCCATTCATACATCAGATTGTGCAATAAAGTGTTACATGTAAGCATAGGCATATCCAGGGGGGTTTTGGGGGTTGTAACCCCCCCCCCCCCCATTGATTAAAAAAACGTAAAAATGATGTGTTTAACACATGCTGACTAGTACATCTATAGATCAACTTCCATAACTTAATAGAACACCTTCAAAACGTCATTTAAAGATGCATATTTTACTAAACTCGGGGGGTCTGGGAGGTGACCCCCCCCCTTTCAGATGCTTCTAGATACGCTTATGCATGTAAGACAGCCTTTATGATATCTACAGTCTGGGGAGGTTCATGCTGGCTTGTGCTTATCCTATCTAGGAAACTAGAAATTATGTATGTATTACCATGCCCCCGGAACTTGTAAATTCAATGGGAGGTGTCCCATTGTCATTACTGTCAGTGTGTAAATGTTTTTCTTATCTTGTCCTGATATATTTGCTCCCTACCAGTTTTTGCATTGAGATTTCCAATCATTAGTTTTATATTATTTGGTGGTACTGTCATGTATTTTCTAGTTCTAGAAAGTGGTCACGTTTCTTTGCTGAATTCATCTTTGTCCTCAGTGTAGGCGTGGATGTTGGCATTGGATACATTTTTTCAACCCTAGAATGCAGATTTTCTTTCATTGGGTCCAAATCAAAGATATTTTCCTTCATTATTTTATTCACATTCAAACCAACTCTGTATTCATGTCAGAATGAGAGAGACATTCCAGAGAAAGTAGTTCCCATTCTCCACTGTCTTGGAACACATTTGGTCAGAGCCTGGCCTCAGGGTGGACTTAAAGGAGCCAAAAGTAATATGGAACGAGAGCCGCTACTACCTAGATTAATCCAGGTGGTTATTGAGAGTCAAACAACTGCAACTGGGAGGATGGGTGTGATCTATCCAGCACTCTGAAGGAGATTTTCCAAGGCAGAACACATTGGGAAATAGTCTACCAATCATGATTATCCAACTGCTCAGACATGGCTACAAAATACGGGTCAAAATCATGCATCCCCACTTCAGACCTGAAGATTCCAGCAGGATGGCTTGTGAACATAGGCGTAGCCAGCCACCAACAATAGGTGTGGCACTGAGGGAATAGGTGTGGCATCATCAGGATGGTAATGGATGCAAACTTTCACGAAATGTTCACAGTGAGGTCAAAATTGGGACTAATTCGATGAAAGACGGGAAGAAAATCGGTTTCCGTATTTTCAGAAAAGAGGTGGAGGCTTTTGTACAATTTTGACCAATCATGATTAGGGTTTAACTTTGAAAAAATGAGAGGGGGTTTTATTTTTGGAGTTAATTGACAAATTTTGTATACGCCCACTACAGTTCTATATTTTCAAAACTTCAAAAAAAGTTTACCCGATAATCGTTGTCTAGACAATAGACATGTCATGAAATTCTCGCCTTTGTAAACCTGTCAATCCAAATTATTTTAGAGACTTTTAATGAGCAATGTAAGTTTTGAAAAAAAAAGTTTCCCCGATAATCTTTGTCTTCACACCAGACACGTCGAGAGACTCATGTCTTCATAACCTGTCATTTCGGGTTATTTAAAGGGCTATTGGGAAAAACGGAGACATTTTATTGCAGGAGGGGAAATTTTGAGAAAAAAAATTTTGGGTTTCAGGACAATAGGTGTGGCACGTGCCACAGGTGCCACACCCGTGGCTACACCTATGCTTGTGAAACTGTCAGCATTAATGGATATCACACAGAGAAATGCCCGAAAGCTGCTTCCTCATAATTCCAAACGCCATAGAAACCTTCATATCAATTTGAGTGTGTGATTCTCGACCCAAAACCCAACCCCCGCTTCTGAAGGCCGTTTCTCCCTTCCTGTTCAGCCCTGACCCTACATCCCCCTAGGGTTGGTGACCCAATAATAATAATTTTATTGGACATTAAACAAAATGGATTTGCAATAGTCTTCGTCATATACATAATAAATACAAAAGTTAAGTGATTTAAAATTATATATACAAATAGTTTACATAAAACAAGTATAAATACACAAACACTCAAAATACATATGGCTTGAGCAGGGTTATTTAAATTACATGGATTTGCCATTTGGCGGTGAAGATAGGAGTTGGGTAAGAGAGACGATGCGATTTTTGCTGGAAGCAGGAGTGTGTGAATCACTTCACGACCCATATGGGTCTAAGTGCCATGCCATATGGCATGGCACTTAGACAGGCTGGTGTTGTCCAGTGCATTTAGCGTTTGAGAAAGCCCTAGGAAACTATTAGGAAGGAAGGCAGATAAAAATTGTTACAGATTGCAACTACGCGGAAGGACCTTTACGATTTCGTTCATTTGAAATGACACAACTGATGCAAGTTTTAAAATGGCTCCATGCTAAAACCACCGTAACAAAACCCATTTAAATTTCCCGCAATATTTCATCACCACCCTAGCGTGATAATAAACAAATGTGTTTATTCTATATGCGTGTTTGTTATTTTATATTACTGTGGAAGTTTTGTGTATGATTATGGTAAATAGACTAACCCGTAAAGAAAAAAAATAAATAAATACGGACGGTCAAACATGAGCAATTACAAAGAATTACCAATTCTTTCTATTGGCAAAATTTCACTAAATATCAAATTAATAATTCGTGTTACGCCGTGGAAGATGTTTTTTTGAAACTCCCAGTGTCAAGAGAATTTCAAATGCCGCTTGTACGAAATCGTCTACTTACGTACGCTGACGTCGCGTCCTGAAATCTACTTGTGTTATTTTATTCGTGTCATCCTCCTAAATTGGTTTTGTCTTTTTTAATAGGGCAGTTGTATGCCTAGACTCATGTAATCTCTGGTGCAAGCAAGCGATATTGAGGCGTTGATCATATAAACTTGGCCATAAATTCTACACAATTTAGAACTGATATAAGCACTGGTTACAGTTTTCTTAAAATTACTTCAACTCTACAGCTCGAGCAAGGCATCCCGCTCCTACTAATATGTTGAAGCCTAAGTCATGTAAGCATTATGCAAGAGCTAATACGAAAAACGCTGAAATACGTATTTAGCCCCGCAAACCCTAACTTTAGATAAATGTCGAACAGGAGATAGTAGATTTTTTATAAGTTCAATCAGGTTGGCGTGTATAATTTATAATGTAGATTACATAATGCATTCAATTACTAAATGCTCCTATACCGAACCCGAATATCGGTCATTTTCTCGTAAGGGCAATCAATTACTCCACGTAATACCGAAATTAAACATTTTATTCTCCTAGATTAATAAGTGATAATTTATGACAAAGATATTCTGAAGATATAAATGCAAAACCACTATGAAAACTTTTGGGATACGTTTACTTTAGTCACTGGCGAAAGAAACAATACAGTAACTCGGCACAGCGAGAATAGTAGTGTTGGCTCGAATTCCATGACCAACGAACCCATGATTCGTCATCCACAGGGTATCCCAGCCAGCACAAGTCAAGGCATATCCCCAAATAAACGAATAGCATCCTTGGAGTCCACGGATAGGCTATCTCTGTTAAGGATAGGCTATCTCTCGGCATAGCGATGCAATACATATGGCCGACGTGGGCTATCCGTGGATCATCTAGATAGATTTCCTCTATTTTGCGTGGAACCTATCTCTACCGCCAAGGAATCTATATATGTAGTAACCCACTCTACCGCCATATTTATCCGCTTGCAGCGCCACAATCGAGCTTAATGGGAACTACGCGGTATGTGGCGCCACCTAACGGCAATTCTGCTAATTACTAGTAGACGAATGGTGGGACCACTGGCGCCTTTTAAATAAGTAACTCATAATATAACCTCCATACCAAACACAGCACGTAGAGAACCGATCTTACCGCGAGTAGATTTGGCTACCAGAGTTCCAGATGCAGCCTGCAGATGCTGAAATTCCTGCAAAATAATTCACCACTCAACAAATAGCAAAAACAATAGATGAAGGAAAATGCCGGAACAATTGCATCTAAGTCAAGTCAAAAGGTGTTTACTGCCATGACACACATATATTTACACATATGCAAGTATTAACATAATTATTCTCAATATATATCAACATATTTACAGCAATAGCCCGTTATGGGACGAAATCTTCATCGGGGTTCGTCATTTAACATACATACATATTTAACTTTGTACATAGGCGTGTAGAACATTGAATATTGAGAGTAATATAATGGTGCGGGAACTCTTTTCATCCGGGATTGCTTAATGACGCAATCAACCGACGCTTGATGGAAACCGGCAAAACCTCACGCAAGTCGCCGTGTGGATGTAGGTATATTTGTTGCTGGCAGGAGTGCTGGAATTCACTGATTTGAGGTGTGTCGTTTTGCGTTGGGTGCTTTTTGCTCCTGTAGTCATACGTCGATTGCCTGTTGAGACTGGTGGTTCTGTTGAGCGGAGGCTGATGTTCTGTTTCTGTGGAATAAGGCAGGATTACTATACGTATACATTATATATAAAATATTAAATAACAATGCCGACCAGGCATTACTGAAATATATTGGTTTGCACAAACTATTTACAGTTAACAGTCTATATACAAGGTGGTTGATAGCTATGCTAGCTCATCATTGTGACGCACCCACTGGCACCTAATATTTAAAACTGCCGCGGTTGTGACTGTTCACGGAACTTCTATGCCAAAGCGAACTACTCCGGCGTCATTGCCCTCTGGTGCCTTTTCACAAAACCTACGTTAACATTCAAGATGGCCGACCAGCCGCACATCACCTCAGAAGTTGCAAATTTTCTAGAAGCATAACTTATTTAGGTACACTAAAAATCCTTTCACTGGCTATTTTTGCAATTTTAACACTTTGAGTTTGTTAAATTTCGTGCAACACTAGCAAAATCTAAGGGATGAAAAAATATTTCTGTTGGCGAGGCCACTTCGCGAACATTTATTTAACATAATTCAAGATGGCCGACCAGCCGCACATCACCTACGAAGATGGACATTTTCTAGAAGCATAACTTCTTTAAGTACACTAAAAATCCTTTCACTGGCTATTTTTGCAATTTCAACTATTTGAGTTTGTTAAATTTCGTGCAACACTAGCAAAATCTAAGGGGTGAAAAAAAATTTCGTCGGGGAAGCCTCTTCGAGAACATTTACCCATCTTTTTCTCTGCTTATTGTGTTGTAGATTGTTGGTTCGGTAGCAGGTCAGTTAATTTAACATGGAACGAGTGAAATATCAACAATTTCGCTGATCAATACATGGCAAAGAGGTTGAAAGAGTAGGGCAGGCTTAAGACAAAATTTTCACGCGGGCGAGAGAGCGGGCTAGTCACCAGTTAAACATAGTAAAAAATATTTTTACACAATCACGGCGCCCCGGGAATCGCCCGGGCCTCCAAACTGCACATATTCAAATATAAAGACTAGCCCTTTTCACTAATGTGAAGTATCAGAAGTTATTTTAGTGATTAATATACCTAATTACCTGCTTCTAAAAAACAATTTACTTACCTTATCTCAAACGGCAGATATACAGAACCCGTCAAGTCACCAGTTACACGTTTCTATTGCCTTTCCGACGCATTCCGCTGCAACGATGTATACACACGGTACCAAGGCTCTGCAGCAAAGATTATTTGCACACGGTTCGTTCTACAGCACAAAATACGTACACACGGTAGAAAAGATTATATCACGGTACTTTCTTGAGCAAATATTATATGGTAAATTCTTCATAAAAGATAGTACGTCCAGCATCAAAGCTGAACAAATCCGCCATGTTCCTCACATGCGCTCACAAAGTTGACAAATGAAAGGCGTGAAGCGCGAGAACCGGCAGAGGCAGTTCACGACGAGGCAATTACTACATTTTAGCTCATGCTTCTTCGTACATCCTTGAATATCCCTTTAAATTTTAATTAATATTTTTACTATGCAAAATAACTTTGTAGTTCACTTTTTGATAACTATTATTCCGCTTACGGATTTTGTGTTGTTTCCAGATCTAGTCTATCCAGCTGATAGAGGTGGATCATCCTTTTACTACGTTGCGCATAATTTGACTAAGTTAATAACGGTTATCATTGGTTGTTATTTTCCACGTCTCTCTTCAATTAACACCGCGAATAATATATAATATTGGTGTTGATAGGAAATACATGTTAATAATTCTTTTTGAGTATTACAATTTCACATAAAAGACGTTGAGTTGTATTCTTACATCGCTCGCGTTGAGATAGGCTGGCTCTAGGTTGGCTCTAAGATATCCTAGAGCCACTTTAGAGCCACCCTAGATCAGATAGTATATCCCTTGTGCCGGCTGGGATGTTGGAACATATTCATAGTTCGAACGCAACACCAGATAAAGCATTTCCATTTGGTAAGATTCGAGTAAATTTGCACTCCTAAAATACAAGTCAATAGCGTAGAATTCACTGATTTAAGACCACAAAGACTATGTTAGGTAAGTATTAAATTCTTAAAAAAATTGCAGACCCCGCTGTCTCGTAAATGATCGAATCATATCAACTGATGACTGGATCGCTGGATGTACAAAATCCCGGCTCCGACGTCGCCATCAAAATGTGAAGGACGCAGGGTGACGTTCGTTTATTTACGCTTACGTACTACAGAGCCATCTTTCCTAGACAGTTCATTAGTCCTTGATTTGGTGATTGTGTGGATTTTGTGCTAGTGATGTTATTTTTGACGACGTTATTTGGCGAAATATTATTTACTTACGGATGTAAGCAGAAGAAATAACATGAAGAACATTTCCTTGTTATGTTGCAGATATGATAAGACTCGAAGATGTGTTATATTCCGTGAAAAACTGCGGTGAAGGAAGATAGTGTCGCTAGCGTTAAACGTATTCATTTCTTAAGAACTGTCAGGGATATTGTTAACCTTATTACTTTATCTGATTCTCAATGTGTAACGCAACACAAAACACAGTAATTTATTTACCTAAGTGATGAGTTTTAGGTATTACATATTTTATTGCGCTCAAATATAGGAGTATATCAAAACCATGGCTTTCGTGGCTGCCCATGTGCTGATGAAAAAAGGCAAACGTGGTGCAGCTGCTTTTGTGAAAGCTGAGTGTCATAATACTGCCTCGCCTGTGCACTTAAACGAATTGTTAAATTTATTACTCAATCCTGAGAAAGCCATCGGTGAGTGGGAGACTATTGATTGGTTTAAATGGTTAATGGCAGGAGGTGATACTCCCGATGAATTCTCGACCAATGGTAAGTATGTAAACATACTTGTTTTAATGATGCTCTTGTGCTAATATTTAGTTGTATTTCCGTTGCAGCATTTTGTTGCCTTTCTTTGCAAGTTATTATTATGTATTGCAGTTAAATAATATTCGAACCCCTGAATTTACAATTCTCCCTTTCTTTGTAGTTCGCCGTTACGACAATGCTACAACATGTGGTTTAGTGTGGACAGCAAATTTTGTTGCCTATCGTTGTCGAACTTGTGGAATTTCACCGTGTATATCCTTGTGTGCTAAGTGTTTTCAAAAGGGTAATCACGATGGTCACGATTTCAACATGTTTCGTAGCCAGGCAGGCGGTGTTTGTGATTGTGGTGATACTTCAGTAATGAAGGAGTCAGGGTAAGTGTTTCGCATCTATTCGATGTTTGAAAGTTACTCCGTAATTATGTCGCGAATCTTATTTTTCCGGTGTGCTACAACTGGTGATCTCAACCTGTGTGGACACAAATCATGTTAGTCCCTCATACAAGCAGCTTTGTATACGCTTGTCATTCTATTTATTTTTGCATATGATTCAAATAGTAGAAAATAGCTTTCTAAAACATCTGATTACTCTAGTTGTACTGTTAATGGTTTGGTATCATTTGCTAATGGAAAGCTGTTCGTTTGTTGATAGTAACTTGATTACAGTGGACTTATAATTTTTCTTTGGTACATTTAGCACAAACTAGTTTGCTATCTAATGTTTCTTCAGTTCATAGACTTATGCACTCATTCCGCAGGTTTTGTCAACAACATGGTCCTCAAGCTCAAGTCAATAAGCCGTCAGCACCATCAAACCTGATGTGTGTGGCTGAAGCCATGATGCCTCGTATCATTTTAAGACTTATACAACATTTAAGAGAAAATAGGTGAGTAAAATAGCATGTCTTTAGCAAAGTCTTTATATTAGGTAAGAGTTGTAATAACCATTGTAAGGAATTTTAGGATGTCAATTTAAGTCGAATGACAATACCAAAAAACCTTTGGAAATATTAGTTTTTATTCCGTATTAACAATTTTAATTGTTATTGGATGATTGGTTGAAAGATTACCTTGTTCGTACAGTTGAAGTTGCGGAAAATACTTACGGTGGGTCATAAAGATGTTTATGATAGGCTGCATTGGAAATTTGAGTAACTACGGTTGAGTAATACGTTTACGATCATTTATAATAATAATGATTAATCACTGAATAACCATCTCATTAAATCTTTTATTGCATGCTTTATTTAGATTTATTCTCGAATTGTTGACCTAATCAGTTAGTGTGTGTTCTGTTTTAAATTTCATGCATATTTCATATTTTTGTCCAATGTTCTCCACTGTTTAGCAATAAATAGGCAATGAATCTTAGCTTTTCTGATTATGTTACTCACAAATATTGTTTGTTATTTTTTCCTGGTCTCAGTGCACTAACAAAATTTCAGACATCTGCAAGACAGTATTTGATGCATATCTGAGGCTCAAGGAGGTTGGATATTGCATAAAGTATCCTTATTTCAGATAAAGCTTAGTTTACAATTGGTACTAATTCACACCAACCTGTTTTGCCGTATAAGTCATACTCAGATTGTGTTAGTGATCCTAGATGTGGAAACTTCTAGTGTTTAGGTCTCTTTTCAAGTTGAATGTTGAAGGCCTAACAGTGTTTTTATTAAAGTAATGAACCATGGGAACTAAGTGTTTGTATACTTTTCTCTTAAAATTTTTCTTGTCCTATATCAGTTTTATTACTTTTAAGGAAGTCATATGCAGTAACAAGCTACGTGCATATTCACTTTCATTAATGTAATTTCAGCATTGAATGACAGTCGATGATAAAGTTAGAACACCCACTGGATTGGAACGAGAGACAATTGAATGTTGAAGAATAGGATTCAAAAAGTGAATGGTTTCAGTGTGGGACATTATTGAAATAGTGAAATTTTATTGTGCTCTCCTTATCTCTCCTTGCATACACTACCTGTTTTGGTATTTCACATATGACAAGGTTAATATTTTTTAGTTCAACAGTGTAACAGCCCTTGTATGTTCACAAGTAATAAGCCTTGGAATTATGCATACTAAACTTCGGGAGACAACCTTATTATCAGCTGTGATTTGAAAAATTCAGAAATACCATGTAGGTAGCTAAATTTCTTACTCGTTATATCATATCCCTTTCATGGTCAACCTTAATCTACTGACGTGTTGGATTTTTTAAAAGTATAACTGTTACAGTACTTCATGTTAGTCTTGAGGAAGAACCTCATGTCGTTTCACATAGGCCGTTTATGAAGGTATCCGTGAAGTGCCACTTGAGTCATATCCTGTCTTACAAGTGTAATGGAGGATTTGTAAGTCAGTTGAGGATTTATTCTGATTATATACTGAGCCCATTATGAGTAATGAATATTGATATTGTGTTGTGAGTATACCTTGAACAGCTGGGTTGGGATAGTGGTGAGATCTCTAGTAGAGAGTTTCATTCTGGACCAACAGAACAATAAAGAATTGTTATAATTATATTATTATTACTTCTTAGTTTTAGATGTCTGGAGGTTGAATCCCTGTGTAGGAATGATGGTGGTTCAAGAATGATGGTGTTGATTCAGTTTTGATTAATGTTATCCAGTGAATCCTTTTATTTCTTCATTAATGTCAGTCGGTACTCAATATAAACAATGATTGCCCCTACTATTGTATCCCCTTCTGCTTCTGCCAGAGTTTTGGTCTCAGTCTTGTTCAATTGTTCTATGTAACTTTGCCACTGCCAGGTTTTGACCTGTGGCCCTCGGGATGCGAAGTCAGTGTTCTAGCCACCACAACATCCCATAACATCAAACGTTCCTGCAAAACACCTAACTTTAATTTTTCAACTTTTTATTCTTGCTTTCCCTTTCAAGCCTCCAAAATTTATTCTTTTCCTCCTTATTTTCCAATTACCAAGCATTCTGGCCTCAAGATCAGCTGTAAACATTCCACTGCCTAAATATCTGCTTCATCCCCTCTGATTGCTTTTTCTGCCTTCTTCAGATTTCATCTGCATCTGTTCATAACCATATCCAACACTAATTATTCTTCCCTAGCCAGTTTATTTTCTCCACTCATCCTTATTATTTAGGAACTAAATTTTCCAACCACATCATACTGTGCTCTACTTCAGTACTCGTTTCCTTCTAGTTCATCGAGTCCTCCTGCCATGTGAGATTTGTTTGCAAAAGCAATAGTCTTCATCCTCACTACTTAACCCATTTTAATCCATGACACTGCCATGATATGTGAATCATTCCACTGCCTTTGATTTCATTCTAATAATTTGAAAAGTACAGTGTGTCCTCGTTTAACGTTGTTAACTCATTCCTGAAAAACTAGATGTTAAGCGAGACAATGTTAAGCGATACAATATTTCCCATAAGAAACAATGTAAAATATTAAAATCGGTTCTAAACTGACCAATTCTACATTGCAGCACAATAACGAGTTCCGCACAGCACAGCGATAAAAGGTTGGATGTATGGCATTATTGAATGAAGTGTTCAAACTAAATTTCTAAAACATTTTAATGGCGATATTTTCACTCACAAAAGAAATTTTGGAATTATTCTCTATCCTGGCGGCACGGAAACTGCAGGTGATAGGAACTGACTGTTGATATTGAAAAATACAGGGGACCTGGATGAAAGACGTTATCAATGGAAAAATGCTCAATATGGCCCATTTCCTTTAAAAAATGGCGTTTTTACTTCGCATTATTCTCTGCCGATTTGCGGCGTATGTTAGTTACGCAGGCAGCCGAACAGATGGCGCCACTAGTCAGAGAGATTCATATCTCAGATAAAACAAACTAAAAAGGAATTTTTAAAACAACAAGCACCGGGTTTCCCTCCCAGTAAATAGGAATTATTCCCCTTCACTGCGGGAGCATGCGCGTGAACGCAGTGAAGGGCAAATATTTCGCTCGCTGGGATCGCAAAAACGTAGGAAATCAATTAAAATAGTGGGTGAAGGAGGGAAACCTGGTGCGGTGTACAAAATTTTCATTATTTCGTAACAATTTTTCAGGAACAGTATCACCCTCTATGATTTGCTGGGCGGGTTTAGAAAACTTCCTCTTACACACTAATTTAACACCAAAAACACGTTTTCGATTCACCTCAAAGGGCAGTGAATCAACTTTTTCTTCCACCAATTCTACCTTATGGTGGCATGGGATTTACAGGTATTTTTTTACGTAGGTATCTGCCCCTGGATCTACCATTCGGAATGGTACACTATCATTGGTTTGAGTTTGAATCACCTGATGCATTGCCCCCCAATAACATCGTGATAAAAAATAAGCAAGTATTATAGATATAAAACAAATAACGCAATAATTATTTGATCAGGTGAACCTTTTACACACGCTATGGAGAGTAACGCCAAACTTTTCCGCCGAATGGAAATTGCGCTTCAGATGCACCAAAGTCTATTTGTTATTCATTTTTTTTTGGTCGCACATAATTTGAACAACGTTATCGTGAAGCACTGATGATGTTGAAAGATTAAGGGTTTTAATTGTTGGACAATGTTATCGCGAGACAACGTTAAACGAGGATACACTAGCTTGATTTTTCTTCACATGAAGAACTACTTCACTTTCATTATCTCATGATGTATCTTCATCCCTTAGGTCTTATGTAAGGTATTCTACAATTACTGCAATTGTTGGACTGGCCAAGTGGCCAAATAAAGTGAACTTAACTTGATCATGCTTTCCCGCTTATCTATTTTCCTTCTTACTTTAATTATTTACTTCACCTATTCCAAGGCATCTCATTTTCTAGGCATATTTGTTGAAAGAGTTCTAGGGATAGTATCAAATGATACAGTGAAATGTCATTTCAAAATCTCAAATCAAATAGAGAAATCATAATAATAATCTGTATTTATTTCTATTAATGTTATCTGTGTTACTCTGGAAATCGGGAGTATACCATGTGCTGAGACCTTTTTGGTCTCAGCACATGGTATACTCCTAATATGACCCTTAGTAATTGTGGGGTTCTGGAAATCAATTATGTTATGTCAACTATTTGCCTGTACAAGCAAGTTGAAAAGGCTTTAAATGGGTAGAGCAATTAAAGATTTCTCTCTCTCCAACAATGTCTTCAGTCTTGAAAATGACTTGACTCGTGCCTAATTCAGCTAGCAATGGGGAAGATTTTCTGTGGCCATCAAGATTATTTATTTATTTTAGTTTCTCCAGCAATAACAATCAATTACAGGAAAAAACATAAATATATCACATATTAATACCGCATTTATATCATCTACAACATGCCCTCACTCACTTTATCTATACTGACTTTGGGCTTATGCAGCAGATTGTACTCTCTGACAAGTATTAACCGTTATCCACATAAATGGAACTTTTGTTCCCACAAAAAGTGGGTCCTGTTTACCAAAGAGGAAATTTAAAGTTAAAGGAAGAGTAGGAAATTTTAGTTAAAATAAGATGCCTGGAAAGAAGTTTGGCCCGTGAAATATTTATGAGAATTAAAATGCCAGTTTTTAAAGGTGAGGGTATACTAAGTAATGCGGTGGCAGCACTTCATATGTACAGTCCTGTTCATTAAAAAATTACCACCTCGGAGCCCTGTTATAAAAAAGTTACCACCTTGGAGCTGAAAAAATTCTAAGTCCGCACTTTAGAGAAATGTTTCAACACCGCGCCCCCCCCCCCCTCTCCCTGAGGGGGGGGGGCGAAAACGAGAACCCCTAACCCCTAGAAACTAGGGTGAAAAGACCAACCGACCACCTTCTCTCCCACTCCCAGCAGTATACAATGTCGCCGCCTCATTCCATCCAAATTCCTTCGCAGGTCTCGCTGGGAAGTCCACCCGTTCCGACAAGCTAAGGTGGTGGAAGGGGCTTTCTTTCACTTCTGAGCATTTATTGCCCACCCGGTGTTTAAGTTGGCGAGTGTGCGAATCCAGCAAAGCCAGTTGTTAGTCCACGATAGATTTACGCTCGAAATTGAGCAAAACAAGCATTGAAAAACAAATTGGTCGATTTCACCAAACGCATCGGAAGAGTACCAAAATGCATTTCAAATCCGCACGTCCCTCCTCTTCCTTGCTTTTATATGAAAAGATTCGCAAAATAAATGTGGAAGTCCAACGACCTACCCGCGAAACCGGGACACGTATCATTTCGTATCTGCCACAGCTCTTCCCATTGTGGAGTTGGAGGAACGATGATAATTCCACATGCCATTTTGCCATCACTCGGTATTGACATATCGAGTTACAGGGGGCATAATGAACTTAAGTGAGGCTAGGTAGTAACATAGTGACAAATGTGAATTCGCCATGCTTCTTTTCCTTTTTCTTACAAAAAATTTACTCCTGTGCAACAAAAAAATATATCACCAAAATGATTTTCATTGGCGTATTATTCCGTTTATTTTTTTAAAATGTCTCATACGTTGAGACATTCCGAACAAGATAAAATAAATAATCGAAAGAAGCAGAACTGCTTCGCATCTGATGAACTCTTGATCATTTCAAAATAATAGAATCACTATTCTTTATTTGACAAGGAATTGTTACCATCAAAACCGTAAATATAATAGTTTAATTGATGCATTCGATTCGATACGATTCTGAGCGACGATAATTTGTGATAATTGTCTTTGTATAATATAAAAAAGTGGACGATGTATCACTTTCAGCGGGAGTTTCCCGTTCTGTGATGCAGACCTGCGATGGATATTTGTGTCCTGCCTTTCAATGTAATGCAATGGAAAAAGCAAGTAATGAAGTTTCACCAAGCAAATTTTAGGTACTGCATTTACGTGCTTCTTTAGCCTCGCTTGGTGGATAGATAAACCCGGGATGAGTGGAATTTGATGACGCAATTTACTACACGAATATACCAAATTCCCAACGAGAAATACCATTCACCTGGATTAGGGTTAAAAGCCAGATCCCTCGATTCTGCATTATTGTTAACCATTCTAAACTATTTCAGACCTTTGGAAACATAGTATTTCTATAATACGTTTTGTGATAGTTTCATTTTTTTTATTTACAGAGAAAGTATGTATTATATGAAATGCAATTGACCGTATTCATAATGGTTCCGCTGCGATGATTCGGCGTGTTTGAATGCGCTTTTGTTTCATTGCGGTTAATTAATAAGAGTCACTTGTAGAGTCATTGTAAAAAAACAACGACTTTTTGCTACGTTTTTCAAATGCGATGTAAACAACACATAGTCCGACTGTGAAAAGTGCAAGAGTTGATATTTGAAGGGTGTCCTGGGAAATCATTTTAATAAAAGAGTCTCTGCCTCTCGACACAAGTTCAATAAAAATTATGGAGCATTAGGTTGCAGTGTAATATACGCCGGTGAGACGTAGTGGTGCCAAGCTGTTATGAATGAGGGATATTTACCCCACTGAACTTCGCAGATGTTTCCCTCTTTCTTCCTCACTCATAAGCAAACGGAAGCCTAAAACGACCAGATCGAATGGAAGGGGCGATCAGCATAAACACCACTTCTTCCTTCCTTCGGCCTCCAGCCGAAAAAGAAACCCCAGCCCCTTTCAGGTCACTTTTTAGAGGGGTACAGCCTTTCCTCAAGCCAGGATGGAGGGGCGGGTTGTTTCGTTTGGAATATTTATTGCCCGCCCAGAAAAGAATGGATGGGGTCGTCAGGGTCTTGCCTCTTTGCAAAGATGCTGGATAATTGAGTGAAAGCTGAACTCACTAATTGAGAGGACTGAAGAAGAATTAGACACTTTAAGGTGAATTCATAAGAGTCACTTGCAGATTCAAGTTAAAAAAACAAAAACGAGAGAAAACATGCGATGCAAACTCCAGTAGCTAATGCCACGTTTTTCAAATGGGATGTAAGCAACACATAGTCCGACTGTGAAAAGCGCAAGGGTTGATAATTGAAGGGTGTCCTGGGTAATCATTTTGATAAGTCTCTGCCTCTCGATACAAGATTATTAGGAATTATGGAGCATTAGGTCGCAGTGTAATAAAAGCCGGTGAGACGTAGTGGTGCCAAGTCTCGACATTGCGTGGCAATAAGATGTGTCTGTCCGGCAACCAGTAAATTTATTCCCCAGTAATTTCTACCTCAATACAAAAACTGAGCGCAGGCATAATTCAATTATTGAGTTGTTCGAAATTGGTGTCCAAAGCCTTCGATAAGCATTAAGCTATTTTAATCATTATTTGAAGTAAATAAATCTCCTAAGTGAAAGTTTCATTACTATTCGCAGGGAAAAATATCTAATTAAATATCGCAGACGCGTAGTCGCATTATTCCAAATGCGACAAAGGAATAAGAACTGGATATGAAAGAAAAATTCATTGCTTTTTATTGAAACCATTAAGTAGATATTCCTAGCGCATTTATGCCGCTAGAAACATTTTGCCCGTAATTTTCGCGAGAATGAGATGTATTACAATTCGAGCCTGACATCGTCAGCTACAGTACCGCAGAATCAAGGGATCTAGTTTCGAATCCTAGTCCAGACAATTGATTATTCTCATTAGAAATTTGACATATTCGTGAAGCAAATTGCGTCATCAAATTCCACTCATGCCGCGTATATCCATGCACCAGGCGAGATTGAAGAAGCACTTAAATGCACTATCTAAAATGTTAAACAAACTCATAATAGGAATGTAGGCACCACAATGAAATACATATAACGAAAATACGTCAACACTTCAATCATTTTTGACGCTAATAAATTCGCGTAAGAAAAAAGTATTTAAAAAAACGAAACGAGCCGTGGCTTGCTGGGCCGTGTTAGGATTGCCCTCATGTAGCTGTTGTCAACTGCGAGAGATCTTTGAGCGACCGAACCAAGCCATCGTCCTTTCATTCTCGCCCAGTCATAAAGCGAACGGAAGCCCGGACCATACCCCTCCCCTCACAAAATATCCTTTTCGCGGGTCAAAATTTTCCTTCGGTCGGTCTTTCTACTCCCCCAACTGCGGGGATGGAGGGGTTCTCGTTCTCGCCCCCCCCCCCTCAGGGAGAAGGGGGGGTGCGGTGTTGACACATTTCTCTAAAGTGCGGACTTAGAATTTTTCGGCTCCGAGGTGGTAACTTTTTTTTGAACAGGGCTCCGAGGTGGTAATTTTTTAATGAACAGGACTGTACATACTAACATGTCTCCTGCACTTACTTTCTTATCTCTTAAGTTCTGTTAAGTTGTTCATGTTACTCTTTGTTAGCAACTATAATATCATACCCTGGTAATCATGTCACCATTGTAATATCCTCTAGCCATCATACAAGAAACCATTTATCTCTTCCTTACTGTAACATGTGGTGGTGTTCTTCCTCTAATCATTATTATTATTGTGTCTTTTTGCCAGCATGATTTGCTTGTTTTTGATTATCATAATACCATATGATTCTTGGCCAATAAGTAAGGCAGAGATGGGGTACACAGGGGGAGTGACTCAGGGTTGCTACTTGGGTCACAGGTGCGTCACACATTATCCATCAACACACAAATAAGGCTACTCATCGCTAATAAATGAAATATGTGTACATCACATGTTGACACTGTACTATGCCAGTATTTGCCTAATGTGATATAATATTGCATCATTGTTATTATACTTTCATATCAATTGATTTTTTTAAAATCAGATTTTGTGTTGTCCTTTCGAACATTGCTTCATTTCCACATTGCTAAATACCCTTGATAAAACCATGAAGAAAATCATGCCTGCCACAAACACGGTAATGAAATAACGTAGAAATTGGCCTGGACCAGGAATCGAACCAGCCTGGGTAGCATAGTGGTCTGAGCATTGGTTCAGCTAGCCAAAGGTCCTTGGTTTGATTCCCGGTCCAGGCCGATTTTTTCCTGTGGCAATTTCTATGTTATTTATAAAACCATGTTCATTTATTTATGTTCATTACTTATTTATCGTTTATAAGTGTTGTTTTTATTTCTTCTGGAGATATAGGTTCATTAATTTATGGTTACTTTATTTCTCTTTTGCCAATGTTTTGCATTTATGAGGTCATGAAAAGCAATAATCTGAATTGTCATTTCTCGTAATGGTTTTATGTTTATTTCTGTAAGGACTTACAAATCAAAGTTTATAAGTATGTATATGCAAGATGGATGATGTATAGCTGTGATGTGGATGACTTGCGACCAGGGTTATCTACGAGGTAGTCGTTTTTATCTTGTAATAGGTGTGATGTACATCACCACAACATTTGCATCTGAAGAGTACCTTTGAATTTTCTGTATTCATGCTTTGGTACAAATAATTCTGTATATGTAGTTACTGAATCTTTGGCTTATTTTGGATGTTTATTTCTCTTACTAGCCATGTTGAGTGTGTCATAAGTCTATTGTTTAATACTGCTGTTTAATATTTATTGTTGCTTTTCTACTTATAGTCATTCCGGGGCTCCTGCTGCATATTTAATTGCAATTAATGATGCAGAAAAGTTTTTAACAATGCTTCATGACTTTAGTGCATTGGGAGCTGCGATGAGAAGAGTGATGACTGGTGCTCTTACAAATCCTCAGGTAAAATTCTTGATAATGGTGCTTATTTCAGGGCATTTCCTCACTATGCACATTCTGTTATGATTTTTTTTCTTAAAATATATTAATTTTTCTGCCAATTATTGGGCCTCTACTTGAGTCAAATTTTTATTCAGCCAATGTAGAATTTCATTTTGCACTGATGATGAAGAATGATCTAAGCCATTGAAAATATTATATGAGATATGTATGGACAATTCAGAGTTCTCGTCAACAATCAATACTCCTAGATCAGTTTCACTTGTGCATTAAGGAGACTTACTGCACAGCTGAATTTGCCACTGTAAAAGATTAATATTGCCCCATTTGATAAATAAATAATTGGATAACACACTTTGTTTTCATTTTGCTGTTTGCAATAGAGCCACTTCTCTCATATTTCAATTGGCCATTCTTCAAGCCCTGTTCATACTTTCCATTTCTAATTCAGTGAGGACTCATTTAGAAAAAGGAATTTGTTCCAATTACAGGCAGTCCTTGAATTTCGTACACAACACGTTCCTGAAGACGTGTACGAAAGTCGAACAATAGAGTCCCATACTAATTAGGGTTGTACCCACACCTTCGTCTCCTTTAATGTTACCTTGGATATTATTATTATAGTTATTACATAAACAACATGCAATAAAACATTTATGGCTGCTTAATATTTATACTTTTAATTATGTAATAATTAATTGGGCCCAATTTACAAGTGTTCAAAATTTCCAATTTATATAATTAATTAAAGACTTAAATGAATGATACAACTTTTCAATTTCGAGGGCTTGACTTTTAATCTGTCCTTTTGTTTCAATCTTGTAAATTAAACCATCAAGACGACAAAATGTTTGGAATGGCACTTATCATGATCCTTTATTCTCCCCCTAGTATCGCTGTCTCTCGGAGATCCCTTTCTCCGGTCCGTCGTGAGCCTTTCACTATCACCGCAATTCCTTCCGTTTCGTACTTCCTCTCGGCTTCTTTCAGCTTTCCTTCCTTATATCTGCCCCTAGAACACTTCTCGTCACTTTTTGACAAACCGGCACCTTTTCCCACACTTTTATTCCCTTTATTCCTTCTTCTTTTCGCCTTTTGACAAACCGAGCGCCTTTTCTGCTTCTACCATCTCGCTCTCACCTCACTCTCCGCGCGTCACTAGTTACGATCTCTTGTTGCCTTGTTTTGTGTATTTTCGCCCTAACTACCTATTGTTACGTTATTTACTGCGCGATATGTTACATTAGCCCCATTAAAAGAAATGTTGTAAGTGATTGAAAACTTATTCTTTTAAAAGCCTTCGGATGCTGATTTGGACTATTATTATTATGATTATTAGAGAGTTTATGGGGTGAAGCGGTGAAAGTGGGGAACCTATTGCAATACCCTCTTCTTGTTTGTAAAAAACGCCATTGAAAGTGAAATAATTTTGAGCAGTTGTTATTTTTGTTAAGAGCACAAGATCATCCCTGACGTTTGCATTAGTGTTTGAGTTTTCTAACAGGCTTTCAACTAAATCTAATGTTTCTGAAATAGGGACCGACGGAAATAAATTTTGAATGTCAAATGAAACTATTTTTCCTTTATTAGGAACCACCATGTCTTTTAGGATACTTGCTAGCTCTAACGTATTTGCAACACTATATTTTGGTTTAAAATTTGTATATGATTTGATAAGTTCATTTAACTTTGAAGCCAGGCGGTGACGTGGCGATGACATGCACGACACTACTGGTCTAATATGAACGTAGGGTTTGTGCAATTTAGGCAAGCCATAGAACCTGGGCGCTAACGGGTTCATTTGTAAAAGGTTCCTTTTTTCCCTTTCTTTAAAAATGACAGTTTTAGACAGGGCACTTTTCACAGCACTTGGAAATAATTTTGTTGGGTCTTTGGGCAACATACAAATACTATTATTTAAAATGAAATCACAACACTTTTCCACGTAATCACACTTGCTCAGGATGACCACACTATTTCCCTTGTCCGCTTTTTGTATCAAATTTGTAATGTATTTGTAAAAGGTATCAATATGGAGCGTACGGAAGTCGAGGACCGCCTGTATTTGTTGTTTGTCAAAGTGATCATATTCTAGCACAAAATATGATCATTTTGACATATGTGATGTGTTCCATACTAACAAAAATTTTTTAAATAATCAGAGAGCAGAGAGATAAAATTTAGACAATGCTGTATGCCTAAATGGAATGAATTGTATCAAATAAATTGACAGTCATTTATATTTTGTTGCATATCACTAATTTATTTGAAGATTCGCATGGGTACACTCTTAGTCCTACTTGGGGTCCTAATTGTATGCCGATCCCTCTCCACGATCACTAAGTTTGGCTATCCAACCCATTGGCAGCCTCCTTCGTGGCTTGAGGTTGCAGCCAAATGATTGCATATGCAGTGGTTTTCTTAAACATACATTTGCTGTGTACGCCAATAATTTTAACTTTGAAATGAATGCCTTCTATTTTGCGGAGTGATTGTATATTTCGAACAAAACTCTAGCATTAAAAATAACTGGTTGTATATATTTTTTGCTGTTGACGGAGTGTAGGAATTTGGTCTGATAACTTCATTAGTATTAATGATATAATTTCATTGAAAAACTGCCAATGCTGCTGCTAAGGACAAAGAATTCATTTCTAAGTTTAAATTTTTGGAGTAGCCAACAAATGTTTGTTTAGAAAAACCTGTACAAATACAGTTAGTTGACCGTGGATTCATGCTGCGAGAGGAGCTACTAATGGGTCGGCGGGCCGATCCAAGATGCCGTGAAATGGGGTGGGTTCTCACTGAGCAAGGTCACAAGGGCTAACAGCATATCTGGGATTATTGCTTTGGCAGTGGTTACTGCCCTTTACCCCATGTTGGCAGCTGCAGCAGACATTTTTTCCTTTCCTTAGAAAAATCCTCATTGGGTGTTGGCGACATTCATTCCATTTTTTGTTTCAAATTTTTCGTCAAAAATTTTTAATATTTTTTTTTGTAATTCAAATAAATGTAATCAAAGTTGGAGCTATATTCCTACTAGGACCATGTTAGATATGCAGTTGAAGCTCAATAATATAAAATCAGCACAACTAAAAAATCTGCACTTGGTATTTTCAAGTCTCATATTTTCAAACGTTTTCCATAAATCATGAAAAAATATTTATTTTTCTTTGCCCTAACTTTGATGGTATTTAGCAATGATTCATAATGATGTTTGGTTATAATTTGTGAAAGCATTCTCAAAAAAATTCCTTTGTATCATAAACTATGTGTCATAAAGGATCGTAAAATAACTATCACGTCATAGGTACATATGTAGTTCCTATACAAATGACATAAATTTGGCGATAAAGTGTTGGAGAAATATCCACCCAGTTTAGAAGACGTAAATAAAGCAAAAGTTGTGCATTTTTGTATAAAGATTTAGTTTTCCTCATCTGTGGCCAACAGAGACAAGCAACTACATAGTATGGGTGCTTAAGATAAGCATATGTTTCTAACATCTACGCAGTTACGATGGTACCCGCCCCGACCGCACTTCAAGTCGCTCTCTCTTAATTGCTCAATCATAGGTAAAAAGACCAATGTGCTCAACCCATTTCCAAAAAAATCCTTGACAGGTGTCTTCCATATCGTCTGCTGAATATATGAGCTTGGGAGGAAATCTTATTTCGTTCCTATAGTTAACTACGAAAATTGAATGTAAAATTATTACATTGAACCCAATTGGCTGCTCATAACTTTGGTAATTACTACCTGCCCTATTTCAACTATTCGAATTCAACCCAAGTGTTTCTAATTACACAATGTCACAATACAATACATGTAACTATAGGTCTGCTTGTGTTTTAGCACTTCCAAAACCTTTATGAAAGCATTACCATTTTGTCTCTCCAGATAACAGTACACCCAAAGAAGTATTTTACCAATAGTATATAATAGAATCACCACAAAAGAGAAAGGCAGTCACATCTTAATCCTCCGCCCACGAATATTAGAATTTTCTATACTTCATGCCTCTGCCCTGGAATTTGTACTTGCTAAATGAGCTTCCACTTAGTATTGCACATGTTTATAACAAAATCACGAATATTTGAATAAACCACTTCGCTCTTCACAAATCACCTCCCAGTTTATTAATAGGTAAACATGACTTTACATCACCATTAGGAATTCTAATACCCAATAACCCTGCCACAGACTGCTATTAAACGTAACAAATGTACCATACAACATCATTCTCTATGATTTTCTCCAGAACGAATACAACAATGTAACACAATCAAAAATATAATTATCTACAGCACACAAAGTTTGCCATCCAAAGAGAGTACACTACCCAGCAAGTATGGTATGTTGTATCACACAATAGTTTTAGCCATAAGAGAATTGATTATAATATGGAAATGCTGCTAACAGTTAAAACAAAAGACCACGCTATAAAAAAATAATGGCTTAAGATACCATTTTCCCCATCACTCAAGGCCTAAATGGTACAAGGACTTACTTACATGTGGAAAATGACTTGAGCGTATGTCTGGGAAGAATGCAGTATCATTCACGCATTTTACATGTTTCATGCATCATATCCAGCAATGCTGATTTAGGTGTCTATGTCTACAAAAGAGTTTTTCTGATGAAGTTTTTCGCCAAGGTTCGTGAAAACAATTTCAATTTTTTCCTAGGGCCCGAGGATCATAATTCCCTAAATTTCGTATTTTTGAATAGCGCCATGAATTTAGTATAGCCTTTTATAAGTCTACACTAAATACTATGCTTCTTATAATCGAAACTTCATATTTTCATACTTTGTATTTTTAAGTTTATACTGTTGTGTGAAAATGGATACCAAGGTAGGTAATTCTGATTTGATTGAAACCCAACTGCTCTTTTAAATCAACTATAGATCAAGAATATTACGGCGAATGGTGATTAATATTGAGAGAAAGATGGAGAAACCTTATTTTATAAATTTAAAACGGGGTATTGAGATGGCAGCTGGTCGTTGGTGGAGTGTTACTCCAGAGACAATGAGAAACTGGTGGAGAAAAGCAGGTTTTAGCTTCCCTGAGGATGAAGATCCTTATCCTGAGCCAGAGATTGGAAATAATGATGGTGGCATTGATGCAGTATGGGCGCAATACATTGAAAAAGCTAGTGTACAGACTGATATTACAATTAATAATGTATCTTCAGAAGAGGAAGTTTCGGTATTTTGTTTCTCTGCTTGGCTCATCTACACACTCATCACCTTGGGAATAGGAAGCCGTGCTTACCTTACCTATAGGAGGAGCATCCCAGTTCAGTGATATGTAATACGATACCTAGTATCAAATCCTAAGCAATCTGTGACATGTATTGATCTTGGTATGATGAATTTTGTGTTTTAAGGCATTTGAAAACAATATCCTCAAGGATTTTGTTGGTTATTTTGTGAGGAGAATTTAATTTTTCCTTTTTTTCCTTTCAGATTTATAAAAACTTGACTGATGTTGGCTCAGGAGATGGCGATTACTCAAGGTATATGCTTCAAAGTAAAAGAATCTACGAAGAAGCTGTAAGGTCTTTGCCAAATCCCGAGCCTCCCGATGAGTATAAAGGTAATTATTATTGAAATATTGTACAGCCATTTCCAAAATTTTTGGGACAAAATGAAGGGAGCCACTTACGCTTCTCAAGAAAATCAAGTTTCTCTTACTGAATTGTTGTTCTTGGTTACGCGCCGCAACCTAGTCAGTTGTTTGTAAATATTTATTCAAAGGTAATAGTCGATAAATTGATTGTTTAATGCTAATTTGTCATTATCTATTACATAAAATTTTCAAGTCTGGCAATCAGTAACACCCAACCCAATCAGTAAACCCAACTTAGCCCTTGAGTAAATAGTTCTACCCATTTGCCGCTATATGTCGGGTCACCCTAACAAAATAAAAATGGAAACTCGCTTCTGGTAGGTAAATTTAATTGTATGTGCAATAAAATGTTTGACGAGAGAAAACAACAATTGCATTATATATTTACAGATATTTATTATGATAAATGATAATAAAAAGTACTGTCAAGGCTTTTAATTGAAATATACATATGCTACCCAAGTTCTTTGTTTCTGGAAAAGCATCTGTATCATCTCAATGTTACAATGGTCTTGTTTAATGCAAATTCAATTAGTGCAAAGACCCCTAGGAATGCATCCCTTGCATTAAACGAGGCATACCTGTACAAAAATAATGTAAATATTGCCTTGTGTTTTTACTCTGTGCACATAAATTGTAACTCTTCAAGATTAATCCTTCCTTCTTGTAATTGTGGGGTTTTGCCTATGATGTGGGTGTACTTCCATCCCCCGAGACCCTTGTTATAACAAAATATTTCTGCACTTGTACGACTGTTGTTGTATGAATGCACTTGATGATGTGTCCTTAGCAATGTATTAGTACCATGAGTAAAAATTTATGTAACAAGTAAAAATATATATTATCTTGTTTCAGACTGTCCTTCACTTCAAGAGCAATTGGTTCATCGGACCTTCCTTGAGGAGTTGGTTTTCTGGACTGTGAAATTTGAGTTTCCTCAAAATATAGTTTGTTTGCTATTGAACATGCTACCTGACCCTGATTACAAGGTATGTTCTAATTATGATAAACAGTAATGCCTTGTTCAACTCCATAAGGTACTCCAGTACCACTGACTTCATGTTAGTATTTAGTGTAGATATTGAAATGAGTTGATCACTGTAACTGAATCATTGTAGAATATTGGAGAGGTCTGGGATGATAGGTGTATTTTTTTCTCAAACCTGCCAAATCTCTGGTTGTACTCGATTTTTTGCTAACATGCTGAGGAATCCTCAAATTGAAAGACATGATTAGCTGGAGGAAGGAGTTGCTAGGAGAATTGTTGGCAAACAGTCTTAGTGAATTCACACATTTATCGTCTATGATGAGGTGTATTGTTTTTTGTTGATCTAAACCTAGTTCTTTGAGAAACAAGGATGCATGTTAGCTTTTGGTGTAGTGGAGATAAATCATGTGCCAGTTAATTTAGAAAATTATGGAAAGTATTGTAATCATATTCAAGACAGAGCAGGAAAAGTGACAGTTTCTTTGATTTCATGGTTATTTCAAGGATGAAGTTCATAATGGATGATTTCATTGGGTTATATATGATTTGACAAAAAGTTGATTCTAATATTATTGAAAAATGTTAGTTTAGGAATAAAAATTAGGGGTGGGTCGAATCCACAATTTTCTCGAATCCGAATCCAAAATCGAATCTTACAAGGATTTGAATCGAATCTCGAATCCATCTGCAAAAGATTCTAGTAAAATATGCACTTACCTACCTTCATTGGTGTTGATCAATCCATCACAAAACCACCAGGCAAACACCAGCTAAAAACACTGAAAATTTACTCACAGCAAGCATATTTCAGAAAGAAATATAAGTCATGAGCCATTGAAGCAGTAAGATATTTACTTGAAAAATAGGAAAATGCTAGAGCTGATAATCAACCATTTTATTTGGACATAATTGGCAAGACAAATTAAAAAAATATATGAATGAAAAAAAAAAAGAAATACATTTACTCAATACACATTCAAACATTTATTTACAACATCATGCATCTGTTGCTTTAAAATTCTTATTTTAAAATAGCAACATTCTGACTCGTTATTTAGACATAATTGGCAAAGAAAAATTAAAAAAATATATATATATGATCTAGAAATGAAAAAAAAATAAATACATTGACTCAATACACATTAAATTATTTTTTCCCAACAACATACATCTGTTGCTTCTTAGAGTACCTCCAAATTCTTATTTAAAAATAGCAACATTCTGACTCGTTCTGGGTCCAACCTGCTACGTTTTTGGTCACACACTAAACCTGAAGCACTAAACAGTCTCTCCGACGAAACCGTAGCAGCAGGGATGCAAAGAAATTCACGACTGATGGTCTTTAATGTAGGGTACAAGGTGTTGCATTTCCAGTACTCCAAGGGCTCTGTTTCAGGAGGAAGGAGTTTTTCCATCAAGTATGAATTTAACTCCTGCAACTCATCCCTACACTTCATCACTCCCGGCTGTGAATTCATGATTTTGGAGTAGTGAGCCCACATGGCATGCTTCGTGGAAGAATTACTCACAGGCTCATCACTTTTTTCCTAAAAAAATGCAATCATTAAAATACATGTACAGATAATATGGAAAATTGGTAGAAAACTTAACAAAATGCCTTAAAATAAAAAACTGATGCATATGGTCCAAAACCAAAAATTAATGGGAATAAGTAAATATCATCTGATAAACACCCACCTGTCTTACATCTTTTGAGGCAATTTTTTTCATTCTCTCCAGCAGATTCGACATTGCCTGAATTAAATTATCACTGCTTGTGAAACAGCTACCCTTGAGCCTGGGATCAAGAAGGGTTGATGTGGTGTAAATTTCATTCGTTTCCAAGTCACTGAATCTCAGCTTCAAGGAAGACAAAAGATCATTCTTCATTCCTGATAATCGGGTGCACTCTCCATTTTTAAATTCCTCAATAGTACTATTTACTATGGGAATTATTTCGGAGGACGTCACATGGTCACTGCTGACCGTTTTCGTGGCATGATACAATATCTTCATCAATGAGGCCACATCACTCATCAAATCCCACTGTACTGATGAAAATTCCGCAGGAAGTTTAGTTTCGGCAGCAGCTAAAGTGATGGCATTTCTTTGCTCTAATAATCTACTAAACATCAGGTACAAAGAATCCCACCGAGTTGGCTCGTCTTGAATTAGTCTGTGCGATGGGATTCCAAGTTGATTTTGGCATCTTTTAAGCACACTCGTTGCTTGGCACGAATGCTTAAAATGCCCCACAATACGCCGTGCTAGGCACGACAAACTCTGAACTGCCTTTTGGTTCAATAATCCATCTTTCACAATCAGCTGAAAGGTGTGAGCCAAACATGGTATTCCATGATATGGCGATGATCTTATGGCAGACACAATGTTTCTCCCGTTGTCATGCACAACATATGAGACCTTTCCTGCAATACCCCACTCTTCCAGGCACTGAATCAAGAACTTCTTTATCTGTTCTCCACTATGACACACCTCTGGGAATGGAACAACATCAAGGCAAAGATGTTTTAATTCCCTCGAGTCATTAACAAAATGAGCCGTTAGGCTCATGTAACTATCGTTCGCAGTTGACGTCCACATATCGGTAGTGATTGATACGTGGTCGATCGGTTGCAGGAAGCTCATTACATCACTTCTAACCTTCTCGTACAAGGTTGGAATAACCACGGAAGACAATTTTTTTCTCGTAGGAATAGTATAACGGGGCTCCAAATAGGAAATGAGAGCACGGAAACCTCTATCCTCGACAACACTGAACGGCTGATTGTCCACACATATCATTTGCCCCACTAATTTGGTTATGTGCTCCGCTCTCGAATTCCCAGGTTTAAACTTCTGGGAGCGATAGAAAGATTCCTTCAAGGTCTGCTGCTTTGTATCAGTCCTGAATTTTTTGGGTTGCTTGAAAAAACAATTTTCACGAGTCGGGGAACTTGATGTGGATGCACTCGAGTTAGACGAAAAGGCACCTTCACCATCCTCACTTTCAAATTCTTCGATTAATGCGGGATGAATATTTCCCCTCGTTTGCTGCACAGAAATTAAAGCGGAATGCAGTTTTAAATGCTTCTTCATCGCCGACGTGGTCATACTTTTCCCGCCTCTTGAAATCTGTGCACCACAATAACTACATCTGGCGTATTTGCAGTTTTTTTCACAGATAGTGAAATGCTCCCAAACCTCCGACATTTTTCTTGTCCAAGCCAATGTTTACAACACTACCACAAAATATGCTACTTGAATTCCCGCTACAACTGCAAAATCTCTCGTCAACGTCAATCAACCTCATCAACGTGTCGCAACGTGTTCACCTCTAAAACATGCGCATTTACAGTTAACAGAGCGACGCCAACCCCGAGTTCACATGGTTTCCTACAGATAGCGCTGTTTGTAGCTCTGTAAGTGTAGACCGCGAGAGAAACACAACCGCAAAAAGCACCAATGAGAAACGATTTCAAATCTTGAGGCCCGGAAACCCCGGGAAACTTAAAGTCGCAGCGTAAACAGTATTTACTTCGAAAGTTATATTATTTCCTATTTAGAATAAACTATTTCAAATAGCGTTCCTCGATTTAATTTTATTGAGGATAAAACTATTGGTAGCATTAATATAAGAGTAATTTACATTTTAACTGCAACAAAGATTACGGTGTTATTTATATCCCTTCATGTTCTTTTTCGAATCTCATCAAATCCACCCTCGAATCTTCAAATCCTCGAATCTTAGAGATTCGATGGATTCGGGGGGGTAGGCAGATTCGATGACCCACCCCTAATAAAAATTGATCACATTTTTTGGTTGCATCAGAAAATCAGTGCTAGAAATCTGGAATGAAGATCAATCATTAGAAAACTTAACCCTTTCAGTGCGGGATTACTTTTCAAAGAGCGTTTCTGTGGGCGGCAGAATAATAAAAAAGGCATTATTTACCATTTGAAGCTTGACTCACGCTGTAAGTCATCTGCCCCTGGAAAGCATAGACGTGTGAGTCTTCCGCACTGATAGGGTTAAGTAATGAGGTTTTCTATGTTGAAGAAAGCGAGGCTGACCTTAAAAGTAGGGGAAACCTACTGGAGTAGGTGGAGCATTTCAATTAGTTCGGTTGTTTGTTTGAAAGAAGACGAGCTTAGAAGCAATGATATTAGCAGGATAATAGCATTATCAAAAGAGGCATTCACAAATAGGAGTGTATTAATGACAGTGGGCTTGTGGATTACTGTCTGGAAAAGTTGGCAAAGTTTAGTATGGAGTGTAATTTTATGTCATGCAGAAACTTGGACTCAAAGGAAAGAGGATGAGTATAGGATGTTGGTGTTGGAGGTCTCTTGTGTGGAGAAAGTGGGGTGGAAGGAAGGAAGTTGATTGAGGAAGTGCTCAGCATTGAGGGTGAAGGGAGGAAGCTGGTGGAGGAGATGAGGAGGCAGAGTAGCTTGAGGTAATGAGGGACGATGGGATGCCGATGGGCCACGTTAGAGGGGGGGTGTTTTGTACATAGGGAAGGAGAAGAAAGAGAGGAAGGCTTTTTGGATGGGATGGAGATGGGTAGGATGTATGCTGAGCTGAAGTATGAAATTGTACAAACGGACTAAGGTCAGCAGCTGTAAAAGATGGTATAGGTATTCCTTCTTCCATTTAAACCTACCTTAACTGCTCACCTCTAATAATAATAACTTTTGTGTACCCCCACTTGTGGATAAGTTGTGTATTAATCTGTACTCTTTTACTCATATTATTATCCTGCCTAATTCTTGAAAGTTCTTGAAATATAAATGGTCACTGTGAAATTGCTAGTTTTTGGTATTTTACTTTTCTGTATTTAATTTATTTTAGCCTTATAATTGAATTTGTTTTTAATATTTCAGGAAGCTCTTACACGTGCATTTGTGTTGCACTATAGCCGCATTTCAATGATGTTGGAGCGATCGTCAGATCCAGACACGCTTTCAAATCGTGTTGTTCATGTGAGCGTCCAACTTTTCTCAAATGAAGGGCTAGCATCTCGAATGGCTGACAATCTGAACCTTCTTCACGTCATGGTCATCTCACTGAAATTCATGATGGGCAAGATTCTAATACAGAACACCCTCCATGGTATGTACCTTAGCACGATTCGATACCTCAGTTCTAAAACTGTAGTAATCTTATTTTTTTCAAATTTAAGTTTCCTCCATGTAACCTGGCTTTAGTATCTTGTGTTGACAGAGGAAGTAGAAAAATATGAAAACTATCCTGTGTAACTAGTGGATTTACTTGGAATCCTAAGTAAACCTTAATGATAAACTTTACTCCCCTGCTTTTTCATTGGTGCAAGAAGTAATTGTGAAGTATTAATACTCCATATTCATACATATCCTCTTGTGTGTAAATATTATTACATATTATGTTGGCTTGACCATTCCTGCATTTTTCATTTAGATAATTTGTGGGCGGGGAACAATAAAATAATGAGTCATCAGAGTCACGAGTTGCTTGGCAAATCAGTGAACCAACAACTGTTGTATTGACATAAGGTGGAGACTTTTTTTACGCCAGATTTAACATCTTCACTGTGGAGAATGCACCAGTGCATCCTCCATAGCCTAGTGTCATGTGCAGAGGACGAACCTGTGGGTCCTGCTGCCACTCATTTTCAAATGCACTCAGAATCGACCGTTAATGGCTGGGGCACTTCAATTTTCGTCTCGACCCTCCTTTATGTTCTTTACTTTCTTGGAGTGGACGTCGTTTCTCAGTATCTCCTTTCACTATTTTATCTTCACTTGTCATCTATTTTAGTTTTCCTCTTTTTTTGCACTTTGTTGATATTTTTATTGTATTTCCATTTTTCTGAGAGCTCGGGACCAAGACCCGAGGTTCGTAATTTCAAAACTTTGTTATTTGGTAATATCGCATACTGTTACATACACTTAGATACCTTTTTGGTCGGGACCGAAGATTTTGCTTTGTAAAATCAAAATTTCGTAATTTCGAGTTTCGTATTTTTGATTTTCTACTGTATATCATGTATGCATTTATATCTCCTGTGGATGTTCTTTGTCTTCAATGAATTTTCTTATTTAAACTATACGTATATTAATTATGGGGACCTCAACGTTTTTCTGGCTTGATTTTCAGTATTTCATTTCCTTAATGTTGTGTCTTTCTTATCTAGTTTTATTTCTGATGCTAAGTCTCTCTTAACGTTTCCTCCAATCCCCAATTAGTCCTAAATATGTTAAAAATAATTTTAAGCATAGGTTCCTAATGACAGACCGTGACCTAATTTTGACGTTTTCATTTCAATTCCACTTTGGTCATTTTTTATGGTTGAAAAAATATGCTTTTCTGGTTATTAAAAATTAAACCCGAATACTCTGTATATATAAAATACAACTTGAACACTAGAGGATACAATAAATTTTTCAAGTGCAGATAACCTTGTCATGATATTTATTGTATGCACTGATAATTGATGCTATTTGTTCCGAAATAAGAAATATTAATGACTCAAAGGTTGTTTCCCTGTTTAACTTGGTAACTTCATTTATCCTTACAGATATTGATAAAAATTTCCACTATGTAGTAGACTGTGGCAGACAAGTGATGAAGGAGCACTGCTACTGGCCTCTTGTGTCTGACTTGAATAATGTTTTGTCTCATAAATCAGTGGCAATAAAATTTATGTCAGACAACAATTTGCTGGAAATGTGGTTTACATTTCTATCCATGTTTCAAGGTAAGCCTGATGAAAGAAATACATATATTAATATTTTTGCATGTAATATGCCCAGATTTTTTTTCGTTTCCTTATGCTCCAGAAGTCTGTTAACATTTAAAAGGCAGCATTTAAATTCTCAGTTGTGGTTTGGCAGGCTGGATTTTTTCCGAGCATTAAAATTTCATTAGTTCCCTAAGTTCCCTTTTGTCCTATGGGACCCATTTTCGGACTGGAACAAAGTTCCCTTTCATTCGATAAAGGTTAATACATTGGACTAATTTGATCTTGAGCAATTCATGCTTTCATGATTAACTAATTTAAAATGTTGTTATCATACCTCAAAACAGGTGTTTGTAATTGTTGAGTAGGACAGTAAGTTGGAGAAGCAGGAATTTCATCGACATCCTTATCTTTGTTACAGGAATGAATGTCAACCAAAGGGAGTTAACTCAGCATGTAGAGTTTGAGCCAAACACGTATTATGCCGCATTCTCCGCGGAGTTGGAAGCCAGTGCTTATCCAATGTGGGCCATGGTTTCTCACTTGAGTGATGCATCTACTGTTGGACTTACACGTCATGTACTTACAGCTTGTTTGGCTGCCATGCAAGACTGGCTGGATGCTGTCAATTTTACTGATGCTGACATGGTAAGTTAATTAATTGCCTATCACTTTCATCCCCCCTATGATCTGTCATAATCATACATTAAACTCTATATTTTTTGAGTGACCTATGGTATTTGGCTATTGTTGTTGAGTGAAATGAGTACATTGAAACATCGCCAAACTCAGGGGTTACATTCCACAATTATACCGTGCTGTATGAGTCTGCATCGGAGGAATCATTAATTTTATGAAAATAAGGGTGTTGCATTCTACAATGGATAAAAAATACAGCTCTTAGATGGTTTTTCGATAATTATTATGTGTTCGTGCATGTTTCTTGGAGGAAAGATGCAAACCATTAACAGAGGTACCTTTTGATGTATAGAGAATGTTTCATCATAAGGAAGATTGAAAGGTTTAAGAATTCATATAATTTTACTGTAAGCTGATAATTTTATAATACATATTGTTGTCACTGGAAGCAATAAATACTTTAAGCATGTGCTTAATAACTTTTAATTATCCTCATAGAACTAAGAAAACAAGATTATTGGGGAAGTGTTAATTTTCATTAGTAGTGACAGTATTAAAATAAATTCTTCAATTAAAGGCTTCCTTTGCTCTGTACAGAAAGTCATCTGGAAAGTGAAAATCAGAGAAAGTCAGCATTTCCGATTATTTGACTGCAAATTTTCATTTTATCAATTGTAATGTGTTCTGTATCAGTGTAGGCAGTATGCATGTGTATTAATGTGATTCTGGGACAAATAAGTAATGTGGAAGAATATATGTGGAATGGGATAGTGTGTTTCACTATTGTATGTGGAAATCATGAATTCATGCTTGTCCATTCTTTTTCTTTGGCAGAGTGACTCCTTCCAAGTGTCTTTTCATCTGCCGCTGCATCGCTATTTCTCGGTGTTTATGTGCCAGGCAATCAAACAACAAGGCCTTACCCTGAAAGATATCCTTCCAGGGATAGATATGCTGCACTTAATGATGATGCATCCATTAAGGGTTCAGGTGAGTACCATTTGCAAATTTTTATTTCAATCGCTGTACTGGAGCATGATTAGTTACCGGGTAGGAACTGACTACAATGAAAAAATATTTCTACATCAACATAATGCATCTATGTTTTATGATGAAAGTCACTGAAAGGGCATGTGGCAGGGGTTGTTAGAACACCAAATAAAACAAAAAGATGTATGTACAGTAAGTCCTCGACTTACGCGGATCGGAGTTGCACGGATCCGCGTTACGTGGGTATTCAGTTAGGTCGGTGGCATGCTTGCATTTTCTCCGTGTTTCAATTGCCACGACAGATACAGCGGGTGACGACCCGTGACTCATTGTCAAGCATGCAATCACAGCGCGACAAGCAGTGACTTGTCCGCCAGTCCTTAGTATTGGGAGCGTATGTCGGCTAGTTGTCGTATCGCGCCATATACACCACATGCAGTGCTTTCAAATCTGTCGCTGGTTGTAAGCCTGGCCGGCTCCATAAAAATCTATGTGTCCGACCTTTTATTAGCTGTCGCGGCGACAGAAACGGGAAGAAAACGTAAGCCTGTCACCGGCCTTAAGACCAAATCACACTGGTGTTCGTTAGAATGATTAACTCTTCAACCAATTGGAAGGCAGCGGTTGGCGTGAGCGAGTGCGGGTGTGAGAATAGCCGACTGTTTATTTTTCCGACCGAGAATCGGAACCGCAGCCAATTATGGACTCTGATTTAACCACGTGACCACGTCGTCTGCTGCCATTGCACGGGTTTTTGTTTTATCGAAAATTGACCCCTGGCTTGCTAATATAGTTCATGAGTTAATCAGAATATGGGGCTGAAAAAGGACAAAGGTTTGTTTTATCTTGAAAAAGTATATTTGATGGTTGAATAAGTTGTGATCACAGCCTTGTTCCTTTCGCCTAGCGACCCAGTGATACACCCAGATCCTGCTGTCGGGTTGGCTGTCATAATATTCTGCAATTATTACGAGCAAAGCGGCCAACTTCAGCCTTCTCCTTCGTTGATTCCTTCGATTAAGCCATAACCTCTCCATTGTCTATTTCAAGTGACCACTGCCTTTCACGAACGGACTCTAAACGTTCATGCCTTCTATCAGAACGTTCTCCGAGAGGAGTACAAGGCAGTACACGGGAGCAGCACATACAACCGCATCGCGCAATGTGATTGGACGAACCGACACCTGCTCCCGCTAACTGCTCCGATGAACGCTAGAGTGATTCAGCCTTTACACGGCATCAACGTCTTTTTTCGGTGTAGTTTGACCTTCCTGCATAAGTCAAAGCGTAGATAATTATCTACTCCATAGATGATGCCTGTTCTACATCACAGCAAAAAAAGAACATGTTCATGCAGCAAACAGACGAACTTGTATTTCCGTTGTGACTTGATCATTGGGATCGTTATTTATCAAGTTTGAGAAAGTTGTCTCATAAAATCATGAAAATCGTTTCAGCTAAATACGTAGGTATTTATTAAGAACTATTCCAATTATAAACAGGCATTCACATGAGTGTGATAATTTAATAAATTTTTAATTTATTCAGGTTTTGTGTAATTATACTTATTTTAGACTTAAATTTCCAGTGAAATAAAGATTGGATGTGTTATTCTCGGAATTGTCCTATTATGATAACTGAACGGCCTCTCGAAAGATGGCATTTTCTGTTACCGTTGCCGATTGCCTTTTTGTGGAAGATCTTTTTCTGCCTGTCAAAAAATTTGGCTGTTTGGCATTTGTAAAGGGGTTGAAGTTTCTATTTCTCACATTTGCTTTCATTTGGCTTGATCAGTGCTCTCCACTCAAATAATACAATACTTACTCTTACTCCCAGGGCCATCTATATCTTAGGCGATATTTAGCCACATCAACAAATCCCCTTCACCTGGATCGATCTTCTGCCTCTCTTTCTGTTGCTCCAATATTTTGCATATCCATTCTAACTTGGTCCCACCATCTTAGCCGTTGTCTTCCCCGGGGTCTTCCTTCAGGAATCCCCTTAAGTACCTCCTTCAGCAGATATCCCTCCTCTTTCCTTAGAATATGTCCAGCCCACCTGGTTCTTCTCGCCTTTATTTCACTTGTTATGTCTGGATGTTTATATAGATTCCTGATTCCTCTGTTTCTGTTTTTTCTCCATTGTCCTTCGTATGTGGGCCCATAGATTTTTCGCAATATCTTATTCTGGAACACTGTCAGTTTCTTCTCATCCTTCTTCGGCAGCCTCCACGTTTCGGATCCGTAGAGTAGTACTGGGGATATAATTGTTTTATAAAGTCTAGTTTTGGTTTTGTGCGACAGGTTTTTAGAAGCTAGAATGCGGTTGCATGCATGCAGACATCTGCATATGCAATAATACAATAGAAAATTAACATCTAACTTGTAAAATTAAATGAAAACGAAGCCTGCGTGGATGTCCAAATTTGCCTCAAGGTTGATTACTAGGTGAATGGTATAAGCTTACCTAGGATTCACACTTTTAATGTAGGAAGGAAACCCTTTATTCGAAAATAGTTCATTTTAACTTCTGCATGTTAAATGCTCATATCCCATTTTCTTTGGTTTCAATATGATAGTGATACTGCTCTCACTTCCTCAACTCTTGAATTTAACAAAAATCATTTTTACAATACCAGTCGGACAGTATAGGGACCACTGGGACATTGATATTAGTTTTTAAGTAGTCATACATAGGCATTATCGATTGGTCTATTAATAGATGTTCAAAGGTTATGGTTGTGGACAGGTTTTTACGCTAGCAGCTGTCATGCTAGGCAAGAATAAGTTTCTGGTTCAGTTTTCTTTAAATTTGTTTTGCCAGTTAAGTGCTAGGTTTTTATTAGCAGTTTTAATTCATGCCAACTCGAATCTTCTGAAGTTGCATATAAAAATTGAAGAAATAAAAGAGATTTTGTTTATTTTACATTATTCAAAGTACATTATTTGGTTTTTTGTCCATACTGAAGTCTAGAGCATTTGTCTTATTAAAGTTCATTTTAATTTCTAAATTTTATTTAGAGGCCTGGTTCCTCCATTTTTCCAGCTCTCCGAAGGGAGTGAGGTATTAAAATAATGGACTTCTTTAAGGTCAAAGGCATTAACATCATCTATTCTGAGTAAAATAACCCACTTGTACTACACCATTATTGGGGTTGTTGTTCCTTTTTTCACCTCCATTGGTTCATTTCTTTGTATAAGTCCCTAATAGGTGCATGAGAGGAGAAAATAGAATTGTAATACATAGTATATTTACAAAGTAGATGCATTGATTAAAGAGTAAATTAACTAATGTTTCTTGGTTAAACCTATTATTATGATGAAATGTCTTTATCTTATATTTTCTGCATTTCCTTGGCTGTAGTCGTAAGTTAAGACTTTCGGAGCTAAAAATCCTCCACAATGTGCACTACCCTTATGAAAAAGCCCAGCACCAGCTAGGAGGGCAGGAGGGTCGGGTACCGCAGGCTGGGCATCAATGAAAGGCACTGTTGTCTGTGCCACATCTTTGTCTATGTCAGAATGAGTGAATTTGATGAATTGTCCACTGCGTGAATCAATAGTCGATGCTCTTGGGCAGGCTGTTGGCACTTCAGGATTAATTAGTTTCACTTCTGTGCGAGGGTTATTCACAGCAGCAGGAGTGTTATCATTGCTTGTCCAACTGGAAACATCCATTCCACCCAATTTCCCAGTCTTGGAATTGTATGGAGTCGTGAGAATTTCTAGATTGAGGTGTGCACCCAGTAGGCGAAATCGTACCCCTGTTAGAACATGACCCTGTGGCCCCACAAGGTCATCCAGGTCGACAGCCCTCTTCTCCCATGACATAATGTGGTAGTCCACCCCTTTGGTAATGTTTTGGTCGTCAATTTTAAAGGGCGTGATCGGTTGCCACTGCACTGTGGTTGAATTAACCAAGCCTCCAGGTAGGGCTATACCATCCTGTATCTGAAGGTGAATCACTCTGTTCACCTTAACAAATCGAAGACCGGTCACCACACGGTTTGATCCGTTTTGGTTGCTGTCCACGCCTCGGGCCAGGACAGTCCGCAGGCTGAAATATCGGTCAGACTTTGGACCTGGTTGGTCACAGAAGCAGAAGCAGTAAGAACAGTGATACACCACCCAGGACCACCAGCTGTCAACTTGGGCTACTTCTGTGGGGCAAGAACGTCTCTTTCCCAATATGCGGCCATTCTCGTATGCTATCCAGTTGTACTTTCGATTGGTTGCATTTGAACCGGAAAGGCACACATGTGAGTCAGAATCTAAGAAGCGGCAGTCGAATAGGCGGCCTGTGCATTTAGGTTGTACATCACAGAATAATCCTTGATAGCAATTGTTTACTTCGGCAAATGTACTTCCTGAGTAGTGAGAACAGTCCTCACGGCAGTTATGCTGTGGAGTAAATAAGATAATATTTTTCATTACATATATTATTTGAATAGGACATGAGTGTTAGGTTAGTGAGCTAATGAGGGAATAAAAATAGGGATTTTGTAAGGTATGAAATGAATGGAGAAGTAACGTAGAGCCTAGCCCTTTAATAAAATAGCAAGGTTTTTAGGTGATTCATGATGTCTGGCCCTAATTATTGGCCTTAACTATTGAAAACCAACATCAGATTGATACAATACCAATATTAATTACTTTTTTTAAGCATGCCAATCATTAGAAGTAAAAATCCTTAAGCTTTTTCTGGATGGTTATACAATTCCAAAAATATTGACATTTTTAACATTGTCAAATGTTGTATGGCCTTGGCAAAGAAACTTTACTTGATTAAATGAGAGGTTAATTTACATGTTTTCACTTTTCTTGCGAGGTTGTTGCCAATTTGCTGGTACATAGTGTGTTTATATAATCATTGATCCAACTTAATGCAGAAATATTGGAGGAACTCAATTATGCCTTAAATTTCATTGGAAAGTTAATTTAATGTAGGGCACATCCATCTCTCCTACTGATTTACGTATTGGAATCCCTTCAATTATTTGATTCATGATAAATTATGTCAAGGAGTTTTTTGCAGGAATTATTGTACAGTAGAAGCCCTATATAGCGAGAGCTCTCGGGATCTGAAAAATCACTCGCTAAATAGAACTCTCGTTAATACCGAAGATGATTAATGATCACTCCACAGCCAATTCCTACAACTGTAATGCTAATTTAGCCATTATTGTGGAAATTTTTGGTGAGTGGCGAAAACATTCTATTGAGATAGCTTTTAAAAATCATATATTCGAACACTTCAATTAATTATGATCGTATTCACTTTCGATGACATCAAATTCCATGTAAGTTGTCATACACTGGAATATTAAACGTCGAATTTTGACACTTCAGGACATGTGTACATGAGTGCAAATTGCTGTATTGTTATTGCCTTGATGTTTTGGGTGAGCCAAATATGTCGCGGCTGCAATTAATAGCAATGTAACAGACTATAAATGACAAACACTTCGGAAACGAGAAAAAATTTCATGCCTTATGCCTCTCTAAAAAAGTATATAAAAACGGTTATATGGTTCGGAGAAAGTTCTGTGAATTGAAATTTGCAAAAACATTAGATAACTTAATGACCAAGATATAACCTACGGGGATTTTGTTCCACACAAGCACCGGGCTGCCATCTTCTTCAGTTAAATAGTGGAAATAAAGGAGAGGACTTCAAAGTCTATAAGATCACCTCTGAAAACAGCTGACTTTGGCTTTTTGGAATCATTGAGTCGAATATCACCAGCATTTACGAATAGCCCTTCACAGTATACTGTCGTTTTGTGTTATTTTTACAATACTTATGCGTGGAATACTCTCTTGAATTTATGGAAACGTAATTGTTACAAGTAAGCCCACATATGACAGTTGTAAGCATGGAGTAGGAACATAACGCGGACTTTCAAGGATGGACTGCATTTAGATAAGATGTGAAACTTTTTACCATTAGCAAATACGGCATTGGTTCCCACGAAACACGTATTTCTCAAGCGATAGTGCACGTTGCAGCCGCTAGGTGGCAGAACACATCAGCATTTTTATGATTCACTATTTTTTAGATATTCCATGGTACATATAAGTGATTTGCTGTGAGTTTAGAGCACGTGCCAGTAAGTTCCGAAGGTTGTATGTTCCGAAATGAATTCCATCACGATACACATAATATCTTCTGCCGTACTTACATCTAGCAGGAACTTGTTGATAATGAATACTGACTACACTCCCTGCTGTGTGATAGACATATGATTTATAGAACATAACTTTCCTGCATATATCGAAATGAATCATCCTTGACCTGTTTTCAATATTTACAATCTTTGATACAATAGCAAAAGACGATACAATACGTAGACAACTTAAAATATGGGTAATCTGAATTTATAACAATTTACGTATTCAACATCGGAACATTTAAACTTGTCAATACCGAGCCTCTCACTTAGATACTCCGCTTTTGCCTTCATCAATGGGTCATTTATCAGAATTCAGGCTGCTCTCTGCTGGCAAAACCATGAGAAAAGGGCAGATTCTAACTGCGTATGTTCTCCTGGGCACAAATGTTTTTGGCTGCTTGGACGTCCTTCTTGAAGCATTGCAGCACGAAATTTTTCCTTATTCTTCAGAATTGTGAATAAGGTCAAGGAAGATGTGTGGAAAAAATATTGCTAGACAAATATTATTTCAATGACAGAGGACATGAGTACAAGTTTGTGCACGTTTGATGAGATTGAAGCAGACATTTGCCACTCGTAATAGTAAATGGTGGAGGTTGGTTGTTGTCCTCACTAATACCGATTTATTTTACATTTAAATCATAGGGTTTTTAATTGTTCTTTGGCCATCCCTCGCAAATTCGAGCTTCTCGTTATATGCTCTACATGTTATATGGGGCTTCTACTGTATTTGTTTTCTTTACCCTTTCATAGAAACAATTTTGCTTTAAAATAATATCTTTATCATGCTTTTATTCAGGTGACTATATCCCCATAGATGAGGCATTTACTTACTGTTGGATTGATGTCTATTTCATTTTGTAAATGGCCTTGTATGAGGTTGGTCAGTTGGATGTAAGTTACGTTCTCCTTATGTTGATCCGGATCACAGTTCCAGTACTCATTGCTTGCTAAGGAAATTGCATGATTAGCTGTTTCAGTTTTTTCCAAGATAATTTTTTCCATACTTTTGTCCACCTCCAGGGCAATTCTGGTAAAGTTTCCTAGTTGATGGAAGAAGTTACATTTTAATCACAATGTGTATGGCATTTCTTTGTGGTCATATTGTGTACCATGTGCATCCATGTACTATGTACTTTTGTGTAAGAAGCTGTTGGAAAAGGGCTGAATAAATTTCAAAAGAAATAAGGAACGTTATGCGTTCAAGTGAAAGGAAGGTAGAGAAATGACTAAGTGGAAGAGAATTTTTTAAAATGACCAAAATGATTTAGTAGTTGTCCATTATTGGAAATGTGAAGATTGCTGTGGGATAATGAGGGCATGCCAAAAAATGGTCATGAGTTGAAGAGAGAGGATATGAGAGATACAGGGATACATATTGATATACCGTATAAACGCGTGTAAGAGGCGCACCCGTGTAAGAGGCGCACCCCGCTTTTTGTGCGTCGAAGTTGAAGAAAAAATTTTGAGTTTTTTTTTCTTCTATTGCGAGGTTTTGCGGGCCTAACTGCGAACTTTCGGCCATTTTCAAAGCCTTCCGCTTGCGATATTCTCTTATAATATACGCGGCATTTTTCATAGGCTTATATAGACCCCGGAGGGAAGTATTCACTTGGATCTGAGGTTTCCGCGGCGTTTCTCTATATTGGTAACGGCTTTCGGGTGTTCCTCTACAAGACAACGCGGAGGAACGCCCGCGTGCCCGAACGCCGCGTCACACTTTATGCCACTATTTACCGAGTCCAAATGACTCATGCACAGAGAAAAGACAACTGGTTTTCCCTCGCAGGTAATGCCTGTAGTAGACTCCCTCGCGCGCCTTATGCCCCGTTCAGACTACTATCGTACGTACGATCGTCCTGACGATAGTAGCCGGAATTAGTAGTGTGAACGCAAGTGCGGACAGCGGTACACGTAGTTCCTAACACTGCCACTTTTACGATGGTTAGCGCTGGTATCACGACCGGAAATCGGCAATGTGAATGACGATAATCAAAAACGTCAATCATTATATTTAATCAGATGGTGGTACTTTCACGAATAAACAATGATGGGTGTCATTTGCTTGTAAAACCATATCGAAAGTCTTAAAAAAGCCAATGGAACGCGGGAATCCCTATTTTGCTCGCTTGCTCTTTACTTGTTCGTCGCGATTCCTGGTGAGGGCAGCACTGAGTTACGATCGTAGTGTGAATGCGTGCGAGTTGCTACGATGGTACGTACGATAGTAGTCTAAACGGGGCATTACGGATAGCCCTCCGACTGGGCAACAGCGCGCGCCTCTCCCTTTCTCTTCCGTGCATGCTCCTGGCAGTTGAACGCGCTCTTTTTCCAAAATAAATGTTAATCGATATTGATTAACCAACGAATTCCTTGAAGAAGGTCTAAACGGCGGTTTTCAGGGATGCGCGGAACGGAAAATAACGGATCCGTGCATTTGCATCTATAACTAAAATACTAATGCATTAAATAATATGAAACTTCGTATAGCTGTTAGGAAAGATCTTTGCTACAATATTTGTAAAGGAAATTTTGATATCTTGATCCGTGTTGTTATTACGAAGCCGTAAATGCGATGCATCCGTCCGGTACCCGGGAAAATGCGCTATAATTCTGTTTTTAAGTACATACTGAAATCGATATAAACGGTAAAATGTTTTGTACACCATCAGTAAACGCAGAAATAAACAATCTTTAATTTGATGTACTTCATTTTAAAATCGATTGAGCCATCTCTGAGATATTAGTCTTCAAACTCGGGTGACGGAATTTTGCAACGGACAGATTCGTGTAAGAGGCGCACCCTCATTTTCGGCTGCGATTTCTGGGAAAAAAGGTGCGCCTCTTACACGAGTTTATACGGTAGTTCACATATTTAGTTCATTATGGTAAAGTGTGAAAATTCCTTGCCATTAACGTAGTCTGAAAATTGATGCTAATAAAAGACTGCTAATGCCAATGCTATTTATGGTAGACTGAGAACATTTTGCAACATTTACATTGTTGTATGGTTTTTAAGTGACAAAACTAGTATAGCTTGCTGGCTAAGGTCAATCAGCAATGAAATTACTAGCATGAGGATGTTTTGGAAGATATTTATTGCATAGATAAAAATGGGCTTTTGTGAAAGGTTTTAGACTTAAAATGCGAGAACTTAAGGGATAAAATTTAGGTAAGGTGCAGTTAAACATTTTCAGAGAGCAATAGTAAAAATATAAACCTTTCCTAAAAGATAAATCTATTAGTGAGAGAGAGACTTATTAAAATTCTTACGTAAGCGAATATGAGTGGGTTTGATGCGTGGAAAGTAAAACACGAATGTACATGAGCAAGAAGAGACTATATGTTCAGCAAAGAAACTCTGAAACTGAAATTGGAAATCCATGCTTTAATTTGGAGATCCTCATTGTCATCTTTAACTCTCAAAATAGTCTGTGTTGCTATTACATAATTGGTTTGTTTACCTCATGAATTCTATAGTCAAGCTGTAGCTAGCTGTTTAGGAGTTATTTTAACCTCTTGAAGGTTGTTAAAGAAGAAAAAAACTATTAGTAGCTTTTTTATAAATTAAGTAACTATCCTCGAGCGGATGGAGGGGAATCAGTGTCTTAAACTTCCTTGGAGATGACAGTGATCCTCAATGAATGATAATGGTATTTAACCCTTTTGTTACGAACACCGGAAATATACGGCAGTATGTTTCCTGACCAGGAAGACAAACCCTGAAAATTTTCGTCTGAGATTTTCCTACGCAAACGAACGAATACCGCATATTTGCGACGCTATGCTTTCCCCCCTTTCTGGTGCTTGCAGGTACACAGCTTCTATGTTTCGGGACCCAGCGCGTGGGGGTCAGGCCTTACCCTCAGAATCCAGGAGCAGGTACCTGGACCCTTCATCCGTCGTATTAAAACCCTCTTTGTGGCAAGGGTCCACGGTCATATGATTGTTTATTCAGTGATTTTGCTAAATAAATATTTGTTTGTTGCTGTCTCGAAAAATATAAAATCAGAATTGAAGTCCTTGTCTTTTGGTTAGCGTTTACAATTTTTAGGTGAAAGTCTACCTTCAATATTAACTGATATCTTGATTTCAAGATATCTGTTAAGATATTTTTGCATTGGAATTTGTTTATACATTAAATCTGTTAATATTGATGGTAGAGTTTCGTTTAAAATTTGTAAATGCACAGTAAAAAACGAGGAATTCCTTTCAAAGTCTACAATTTGAGAGAAAACAACAAATATACATGTAGTGAAACCAATGAAAAAACAGTTAACCGCAAACCCATGCCACTGGGGTGGTTGCAAACCTGCGAAGGGTTGAGCTTAACTCCCCCCGGAGTCCAAGATAATGGCGAGGTCCCCGCTAGGAGGGATCGAAAAAGATAGGAGCTGAGTGTGTGTATACCTGCGAGAACTTTCTCCACGGATGCCATAAAAATGGTCCGTACAAAGAGGAAGGAAGAGTCTCTTGGTACTCAGATCAGTAGACATGAATAGGAGAGCATTCCGCCATCTCAAAAGGGTTAATCACCAAAAGACATATTCTCAAATATATTTGACTGGAGAATTTGATGTGTTAAGTTGTATGGATTTTAGTTAGTACTGATTTTTAATCCATGCAACTCAACATTATTACTACTAACTCAAAATTATTATACTATTGCAAAACAGTGAGGATTTCTTCTGCAAGAAATGCTACAGGGATATTAATATAAGTAATATTATATTGCTTCATCTACTGCAACAGTGATCTGGAAGCTCATGTAGCCTTGCTAATTGATAGGAGTGCTCTAGAAAACATTGCATGAAATGGGAAATGAGAATATGTAGGTTCATCCACCCATAATCCTAGGTCATTTGAATTAAGAAAATTTATGCCTTCATTGATCCAGTCGGTTAAACATTAATGTGAAAACCTGTTTTAGGTTTCAAAAAAGAACTTGTTGGCCAAGTGCTGTCTGTGCCAAAGCTATGGGCATTTAAATTAATTATAGGGGAATGTTAGAAGAGTTTCTTGTGAAAATGAAAAATATGCTCAATATGATGATGGAGTGGGAGAAAGAAATTTTGAACCAGGTTCAGTTAAGTAAATAATTATTAGTAATTTCATTTTTTTAAAGCTCTTATGAAAATGACCTTGTTTTACATTTGAACTGACTTTTTAAGTTGTTTTCATCATATAGTAACATACTGTACTTTTCTACAATATTTTTATTTTTACAATACATTTCACTGATTTACGGCTTTGTCAGGTACAGAGAGTTTGTGTCTGGCGATGCCGTAAATGAGTGAAATGTATTGTAAAAATAAAAATACTGTTGAAAAGTACAAAGTAATTTACCTTTATCATGTATAAAAAAATAAAAAGGTTCTACAGAGTGAAGCTTGCCACTGTCAAGTTAATGTTGAAACTTTTGTATTACTTATTTATTTTTGAGGATATTCAACATAATTTAAGTATACTGAGTGAGGGCCTACTACTCCTTTTAGCATGCCCTTTTAATGTCATTTTCTTCATAATTGTTAGCTGTCACCTAATGCTTATCTGTTTACAAATTACAATGGTCATAGCTTTGTCAGTTTAAATCTGCAAGCCTGATGTCAGCTCAGTGTCTTGGCTATTAAGCTTTTTATTTTGTTTATATCTTTACTTATATAATTGATTGGATTTTCTTTGGGGCCATTCATCAACTGAAATGACTAGTGGAAAGACTAGAGTAAATGACTTAAGAGGGGGGCATAAACAATAATAAATGAGGTGGAATAGTTCACATATCTGAGCAGCAGCATTTTGGATGAGAATAGTTTTAGTGGCTCAGGCAGGTGTGAAGGATTTGCGTATGCTAAATGGAAGGGAAATGGAGTATTGCGTGTTATGATTCATAAATTTAGTAGCTGGGGAAAGAGGATGAAGGTTCTCAAGAAGTTGGCGTGGAGAAGGTTTGAGGGAATGGAGGTGGGATGTAAAACAAATGAGGAAATATTTGAAATTGTGGGAGGGGATAGGAAGATGAGAGAATTTTGAAATAACTGTGGTCAGAGGATGTATAGAGTGGTAATGGCAGGGTGGCGATCGTCAGGGAAAACCAGGAAAACCTGGAATTGTCAGGGAATTTTGAATTTCCGGAAAAGTCTGGGAATACTCGTAACAGTCAGGGAGACAAAGGAATAGAAAATTCTTGTTATTTTTCTTCCATTGCGTTTTTCGGCCAGTCATTCCCGCCATTTATTTCACCAAAACATTTCACAAATTAACACTAATGTCTGTCGCCAACGTGCATGGAATAAGCCCCATCAATTCGTGGAACATTCAGTTGTGAATCTTATTAGTCGTGAATCTTAATTATTTAGTTGTGAATCAGACTTACAATGTCTCCTTTTGTATATAAATGTTGCGATATTTGCCTAGTAGTGTTAAAATTCATGATCACAATGTATTACTCTCATCACCAGGAATCCGAGGCTTTGTTGTTCGGAAAATTTTACCTCTTGGTTTTTTTTTTAATTTTACTTCCGAGACTCAGGTCGAGAGGTAGCTGGAGCACACTAGCACACTTATCTCGTAGTAAATACATGCTTGCAGTTCTAAAAATATGAGACGATGATTATTAAAATGGTAATACAAGTACGATCTCACGTGTAAACAAAGTCTTACGTAAGATCATCTTCGATTCTCATACCCTCCTTTGTGAGACAGTAAGAATAGCCCTCTTCCCCTCCCCACTTTTCACGCTCGACGTAATTATTGAATGGCCCCCTTCAACTCCCTCTTGAAGCAAGTCAGGTCAAAAACCACCTCAAATATGATATTCCGGAATATGATGCTGCCGTTGCTAATTGCCTCCTGTCCTCGCTCGCAGTGGCGAGCCTACGTTTTGTTTTTTTTTTTACCAAATATTTTAAAATTTTTTTGTTCTCTCTTGCAATCAAGGGGTTACAACCACATTAATCAAATTGTTATTCGCTTCTGAAGGTCACTCGCGCCATCCGATTTTGATTGGATGGCGCGAGTGACCTTCTTGGTCACTCGGTGCTTTGGTTTTGGTTTGTATTTTTCGTGCACCTTAGTGACACCTGTGCTGGAGTCTGCCATAAATTGGCCATTAAATTTTCTTTGATGCCTCTTCAGTAATTCTCAATTTTCCAGGACTACCACAACGCGTTACCTCTTTCTTGAAGAATTTGACACTGTTAATTTGTAATTTTACCGAACGAAACAACATGGCCACGGAAATGTGATACATGGCCGCGGAAGCAATATAAGCTCACTCGCCTGGGTCGCCCCGACGCTCGCAATGGTTCAGGGGACTCACCATTATGCAACACTGTTATATGCGTAATTCAATAACCTGCTGTAGGAAAACCTTGTGTGTAGGAAAATGTTGCAATTTTGTAAACAATAAAACGGCCGCTGCGACGGTACACAGTATCTAGTCGGAAGTCAAGAAAAGCCGGACAGGAGTCCAAAATTGCTTTGTATTAGATAAAGACTTGGAAATTTCCACATATACACACAAATGATTATTTATTATGAAATAGTAAGTCATTCTTCATAGGTCCTACCCATTACTTATATACTGAGGCTCAAACATGACCAATATTCCAAAAAAAACAGCCGCTTTGATTTTTCTTCGAATATTTTTAAACTTAAGCAGGTAGTGGAGTTGTGGAAGGATTTTAATGAAATAAAAAATATTACCATCTGTGATAATAGTATTTTTCCTGTCCTATGCATAAGTTTAAGAGATTATGGTCAATATGTGGGTGCTTTTGCGTTGCATAATTGCGGGCGTTCTTTTCTGGCAAAATTTCCCATAAAGTAGTTATTTTAATTGGTTTCACAAATATGTGAACCGAGATATTTATACAGAGTATTAATTGAAGACTTTTTGAGGTTATTCTGAAAAAATCTTCGAAAAATGTCAGCATCTTCGGGGTAGAGGGTGGGGGTGAGATAGCAATGTCCTTTGCCTTGCCATAGCGTTCGGGGGTATGAATGGACCCTCCTCGGTGTGTTTTTTCATTAGGATGTACTTGTTGCTTTCAATGTATTGATTTTAGCTTTTAAAATTTTCTTAGTTTTGATGAAAATTAAATTCAGCAGAAATAAAATATTCCAATAATAGGTGACCTCTTGGCGATCGGTTAGGGAAATTGGTAAATCCATCAGGGAAAAGTCAGGGAATTTAAAAATTGGATATCAGTAGCGCCACCCTATATGGCCTTCGTTAGTTGGTGATGGGTGAAGAGGAAGGAATTTGGCTTGTATAAAGGGAGGAAAATGATGCATAGAATTTTGAAAGTGATATAATGTAAGAAAATCTTTTGGTTCAGTAAAGAAAACATTACAGGAGATTCTACTGTGGAGGAAATTATTAGGCAGTTACTTTCAAGAATCTATCATTCAATTTTTAGAATAGTATAATAATTTCTAATATTTGACCCCTCCATCCAACGTGTCACAAAAATGTTAGGATAGGTCAATTTAAAAGGAATCATATTTTGAAATTGTCCATTAGCTAAATCTCTACACAGCGTGCAGTTTTAAAGCATTAATGATCATACTGACTATAATGCTTTTTATCATTGAAAACTTTGTTGCAATTAATAGAAAAAGTAAAAGTACTTTTGCATATAATTTTACATGTCAAGGATACAATAACACAAATATTATTTCCTTTCTTTTGAACTACATATACCCTTCATTGCTTTTGTCTTGTGGTAGTGAAAATGTAGTTGTTTACCTTCATCATATAGACTCAGGATCATCCAAGAAAATTGTATCATGGCATAACCCTTGATATCAGTTAGTAAGGCAATGTTGTAAACATTTTGGATCAGTTGCTGAGGTGATTCACGTGTTGCACACAATTCTTGGCTATTGCCCTGAAAGAGAGTATTTAATTAGTTAAAACCACTGGCAATGATTTAATGGAGTGACTACAACTAAAGTATTTCTTGATGTTTGACTTTATAGATATTATAATGATGACCTTATGGCCATCAATGATGAATACAGTACATATATTCTGATACAAAATTTCTTTTAATGCAGTTGTGTGTTAATAGCTTTAGAGAAAGGAGAAGATTAGGTAAACAGGAAGAGGTAGGAAAAAGATAGGTAGATGGGTTTTGGAGAGGTAGGGGATATGAGTTGCTGTACTGGGAAATAATTGATGGAAGAGGTGTTTATGGGTGACATGCTAGGTTTTCCCATCCGTGCCTATTTTTTTGTATAATACCCTTGAAATGGATTGGTGTATAAACATAATCTCAGACCAGCTAATTACCTCATCAAGTTAATATTTATCATGAGTAGTTTTCATATTCCTATTTATATATTTGCTTAGCATAAATTAGCCTCTGGTAAGTGACTGTACCCTCATTCATAGGATTCATAAATTAGATGGGGTTTTCATTCAAAGTGGGAAAGAATATTCTTTTGGTATTCCAACATTATAGATATCGTTGTGCAAAGTAGGTTCTAAAGAAAGTACTTGTGTTTGATAATAGAATGACTCGACTTATATAGTAAATCCCTCGCCTGTTAAATCTCTGGTCACATACTCAAATCGTACCTTGGTGTATTTTTGTTGGATTTTCTGAAATGAAACAGCAATTAAATTTGGGACTCACCTTTAAACTCCATGAAATTCCATCATTGTTAAGGCTCAAAAATTCTGAGACCTGAGGGCATAGGGCCAGGGATAGATGAAATTGGTGTTGTAACCATTTTTGTGGGTTGTAACTTTTTAACATGTTAACTTATCTGGCTAGTTGGTGGTGATCATGTGAGAGGCTGATGTAATGCCATGTGGCCCTCAAGGAAGGAAGTAATTAAGGATAACACTTTATCAGCCACACTCATTCCAGTGAAGGGTATGTCTTAGTCACATGGTCTTATATATGTATGATCTCAGTCACTGGGGCCTCGCAACCCTGGGTTTAAAGTGGTGACTCTCCTTTCCGAAGGCCAGAGTTAGAACTCCGGTATTGGCGGAGGTTTATTAAACTGGAATCTCGAGCTGTCCATCCATCCACCGAGTGATGCGTTAAACTGTGGACCACGTGTAGGCCGACGCCGCGTTATCCGCTTTTCAAATAATCGTATCCTTTTCAACCTACCCCATCTATCATTAATGACGAAAGTGACTTTAGTTCGTTGGTGTTAAGGCGACAGATGAAGTGAAGTATCTAGGAGTTACGATAACTTCGGACCTATCGTGGGGAACACATATAAGAAATATTTGTGGCAGAGCTCTGAAGAAGCTAGGATTCGTCAAGCGTATTGTGGGAAGATTTTCGGATGAAAAAGTAAAAGATAGGTACTATTTCGCACTCGTACGGCCACACCTTGAATATGCAGCGAGCATATGGGATCCGATGCTGAAAGACTTAATCCGGGAACTTAATAAAATACAAAGGAAAGCTGCGCGATTCGTCAAAAACAGCTACGGGTGTACAGACAGCGTTACACAGATGTTAAACGAATTAGGCTGGGAGCCGCTAGAGACTCGGAGGCTGCACGCTAGGCTTAGATTGCTTGAGCAATTGAGAATAGATATCTTTAAGAGCGACACGGAAAACATCATATTAGAACCCCACTATATTTCCAGGTTCGACAGAAACGATAAATTAAGAGAGATATTTTGCCGACGGATAGGTATGGGAATTCGTTTTTCCCTCGAACAATAAGGGACTTTAATAAATGTTAGGCGTACTTTCATTAGTGCGTTTCCTTTTTATATGCAAACGGCTGGTTTCCTAACACCCCCCGCCACACGCCTATTGAGGCGGCTTGCGGGGTAGTATGTAGATGTAGTTGTCGGTTGGCTCCCCAAGTATCAATTAACCCTAAAAAAATTTGTTGTCTAGCTTGTGAAGGGCAAGTCTGACATATACATTTAGAGGATCAGCCTACATTACTTAAAGTTTGGGCTTATGCAGTTATTACGGTTAGTAGCGTCAGGAATTTTATTCCGGGATACGTTCATTAATGGTTTTGCAGTTTGGCACATGTAAACAATATGTACTTACAAAATGTTCCATCGTAGATTTCCGCGCCGTTGAAGCAAATGTTCCAGAACTACCGGGTGTTAATCGCGTAGGTCAAGTATAAAGGAGTCAGATGAAGTGTAATAGATACCTAGAAACCACATTGACTTCAGACCTAGCGTGGGGAAACATACAAAACGTTTGCGGCCCTGCATTGAAGACTAGGATTTATAAAGCGAATATAAGTTTCTCCGATGAAAAGGTGAAAGAGAGATGTTACTTCGCTGTGGTTAGGCCACATCTAGAATACGCCGTGATCATTTGGAACCCTGTACAGAAAGATTTAATTCGCAAAGTAAATAAAATCCTAAGAAACACCGCACGCTTCGTTAAAAACTACTACGAGAAAACAGAAAATGTCCCATAGCTAATGTAAGGACTAGGTTGGGAGCCGTTAGAGACTCTGAGGCTACTTGTTAGGCTTAGATTACGTGCCTGAAAAATTCAGTTCAGACGAGTTTCAGTACGTTTCAGAGTATTATTTTGACCCAGCGCTATATCTCCAGAACTGATAGAAGGGATAGAATAAGAGAGATTCACTGCCGAACGGAAAGGTGCGAAAATTCCTTTCCACGCACCATTGGTGATTATAACAAAAACAGCGTGACACTAATATGACATAATATGTTTTCATGCATTTCAGCTCCGTTCTCTCCCCGATTATTATTCCCTATTCCCTTCCCCCTTCTTTTTCCCTATTCCCTCCCCTTCCATGGCGGCCCTAACACCCCTTGCCACACGTCGCTTTGGCGGCTCGGATGGTAGTATGTAAATTTTGGTAATTTTTGTAGACAGCCGTTTCCAATGTATTCCAACGGGCGTCTTCCTGTGGGGACATATGTTGGGCGCCGGTTACAGTGACTGCTTTTTGTGTGGATTTGTTTTTTTGTGGGATTGCCTATTCTTTTTTTCCCGGTAACTTCATATATTGAACTTTGCCGAAGACCTGGGTAGACAAAATTGTTATCCTAGCAATTTAGCTACCTTAATGGACGAAAGGTTTTTGTTGAAACGGATAAATCACGAAAATATGGCGCAGACAAATAAGTTTGCTTACGGTTGTTCGTCTGTTTTCGTATCCTCGTGTAGGAGTCTTTTATCCTTTTATTGTCGCGCGAGACACAAGGACCCATTGAATGGTTTCATTTCAAATCAGTAAGTTTGTTTCCACCTTTTTTTTTAAGGACCAGTGTAAAGGCAAGAGCGAAAGCGACGAAACATGTCGCCGTGAGTTCTATTTCAAGCATGATGGGAAATATTGCTTGCAGAACTATTTTCACCCTTCTACTAGTCCCCGAAATTTTTTCTATCGCACATTTTCCCAAAGTTTCCTCCCCTTAAACACGTCATAAATAGTCTTTATCACGAGATAAATAGGAGTTTAAAAATTAATTCAGTAAGAACCATTTCTGTGGAAATTTTAAATAGATTATGCCATTAAAAATTAACTATCAACACTAACATTTGAGTGCAATAAATGTTGCTAGGTTATTTCGTCTAAATCAAAAATATTTTCCGGAAATCGAATTTTTTGGAGGTTATGTAGGCAACAAAATAATATTTCAATTTTTTCCTCTGCCATTGCTCATTATCCGACATGTGGTCAAGGTTTTAAAATAAATTGAATCTTAGTAAAATTTAAGAATGAGTCCAAATTGCCGATTTTTCAGACACATTCCTCGAACACATCCTACGTCCCGGCCCGTGACAGGTATTCCATCCGTTTTTGCTGAGCTGTATGTTATATTTTTCAATTACTTCGTTAAGTAACGGATATTTACATTTTTTGTGATTATTTATTTGATGGCTGCAGCTACCGTGCTATGTTTTTGAGCTAATTTAATGTGGGTCTATCGGTAGGAGTATTAGTAGTCCCAGCGTTTGCATTAATGGTTTAGAGATTCTTATGTCGTGTGAGAAGCCTGATTTCAAGGTCTTACAAATTAGGCATCCCAAATGAATTCATGTATCTGGGATATCAAGAGGTATTCAGTTGTTGAAAAGTTGAAGGCTTAACGTATCCGATTTTATTTTCCAGAATTCTAAAACTTATATTTCCAGACTATATCGTCATGAGTGTCTTTTTAATTACTAGGGTTCCCGGAAGAGTATTGTCAAGTGAAGATTGAAATACCAATTTTCCTCTGGATAATGATTTATTGCGACCTAGGTTTCGATGTACTACATCATCATCAGGTGAATTTAGGTTGAAATAAATCGTTATCCAGTGGGCAATTGCAATTTCAATCTTCATTATATTGAAATTCCACCATATCTTACCTAATACTTCCCTTTTCGTATTGTCAAATTTATACGTACTTTGGCGCTCAGTACATGTCAAGTGTGAGAAAGTATTACACACAATATCGTCATCAGAACCTAGGTGTACTCAATACTATAAGTATTTTCCTGTGTGAGTTGTGTGCTATTTCGTCATCGAAATAAACTCCATGCGTGACCTAAGTTATCAACGTAATGAGTTTTATTTGTTCCACTAGCGTATTTTTTCTCATAAATGTAATGGGATCGTGGCTTCGTGCGTAGAATGTTTACGAATGGGAGACAGAGATAATATAAAACTCTAGTGTGTCATTAACTAGCCATGTCCTTTCCGGTCAGTGTGCTTTATCTTGTAGTGCGTGAGATTATAGTTATTGTGCATCTTGCCTCTTTTGTTAGCTTGCTGCAAGTTTTCTGTACAAGTTCACAATGTGTTATTGACCTGTTATACGATTTTTTTGTTACCCCTGATAATTTAGATGCGTTCCCATGGGGTAATCATTTTTATTCGTGCATTTGTAATCATTGGGCGGCTCTGTTTCGGGTAGGTGTTCGGATTTATAAAAAGTGACTTAGTTTATTGTCTTCCACGGTATAACTTTTTAATGCAGCAATGCACAATTTATTTGCACCGCATTTTTCTTGACTTCCTTAGGTGAAAATTTTTATTTTATTTTCAATCAGCGGTTTGCCAAGTTAGTATTTCTTTGAACTCTTCTGTAATATTATAGTTTTCAAAATTTTCCAATCATTAAATGCCTATTGTACGTGTCAAAATTATATTGTCAGCTACGATAGAAAAGAAATACATAAGTCAGCTTAAGGAACATTATGTTTGCAGCTACTATGCAGTGTTTCGACGCGGTGTTTATGAAGGTAATATGTTGCCAACTCTTCTGTCCATTAACAGTGACAATGCTTTTGTTAGTCTTCAAATTCGTGCTGTTTTACGTTTTACAAAACACTCATGTAGATCTAAACGCATGGCAGAGAGTTGGTTAATATGTAATAATGAGCGTAGGTTTTATTTGATAATAATCGAGATTTTTTTTACAATAATCGAGATTTTTTTGACAAGTGCCTTTGTGTTGCATGTGCTACGTGATCTTCTCAACAACATTTCAGTGACAAGAGTAGGACAGAGAATATAACGTATTTTCATCTGACCGACCGCATTCTAATCGCCGTTGCTCTCTAATCAGTTGGCCTCTGGCCTTCCCCAATATTTCAAATTTGAAATAGTGACGTAGCGTTATGCCTGTCAAATGCACACCGGAAGCCGGTATGTTGTGGATATTGTGAACTAGATTCTAGTTACTGATTATTTGTCTAGAACCCTCAGCTTTTGTGATGAGGAACTACAATGTATTCAAGGAGCGGAAGGTTTTCTTCGCCTCGGTATAGCATACCATTGTGTTGAACTTATGGGCTAAGGTTTTGGCATTAATACGGTTAATTTATTTTTCAAAATGTACATTGATCCTTGTGAATTACATCCATGCCGCATTGTTTGAATTTAAGTGTAAATCCCTATGTAAAGTTACGATCCGCTTAATCTGGCAACCGCACATTTAAAATTTTTGAGCGAGATTAGGTACTCTTAGATACTCTTGAAAATAAAGATATTCCTCCATCGTTTATAGATGATAGGGTAAATTTATGACTATGTATGGAATGAGGAAACAATTCCAATTATAAATTTAGAACAGTAAGACTTTGGTTCTTCCAGACGTATTACTCAATATTACATTCTGAAGTAAACTTTAAATCGTTTTCCCTAGAAAGAGATGGTCGAAGTCGGGCTGTCGTTGAACGGAACCTCCCCGCATGCATTTGATGTTTGTGATGCTTGCGTCCAGCGGCGAAGATAGAATCCATACCACCCGAGGCGTACTGTTCGCTTTTCACCACTCATTTAATGGAAAGCATAGCACAGCAATCAGCATACGTCGATAAAATTTTGACATACCCAAAGAATAAGAAAAGGAGTTCAGGGGAAGAAGTCGTGATTTTCTTTCTATAAGTAATACCATGTTTTAAACTAAAAGAGATTCTCAGAAGCAAGTATTGTTTTTGGCTGCCCACCCCCTAGTCTGTGTTCCTACTAAAAACACCGCGAAACGTAGTGGTACTCGCCCACCTTGAAGAGTGATGTTGGTAATAGGAAAGCAGGCGAGGATGGTGGAGAAAAATACAGATGGACCCTCAAGTGGACCTTTCTGAGACTTTCAATTCCTCTGTCCCTTCACCCACGCTTGCTTCGCCCTCCCTGACCTAACATTCTCCGCTGACGAGTGCAGCCAGGTTTTGTGATGGCCTCATGCTACTTCTCATCTCGGCTTTGGGACTTACCTGCGTTAGCGCGCCGGGCAAAATCCGGAATAGCCCATCCGTGCCCTTCGTCAATTGCTCGTGTAGCTTCAACATGGAGGCCTGTATAGAGTCGGATCTTTCCTGCAGTATCGTCTCCGCCAGATCCATGAACGCCAGTCTAGAGGTGTCAGACCCGGCCCTCAGGGGATACCTCTCCTGAAACATCCGAAAACCCAAGTAGACCGCGTCCACGAGGCCGATGTCCGCGTCTGCGTTGGCCCAGGAATCCATTCTGCCCATCGCCCCCGTGAGAAGCCTCTGCCGCAGGCGCCTCAGGTTCGAGTCCAGTCCGTTTCGCTCGAGATCTTCGCTGAACCGGGCGAAGTAGCGGAGAATCTTCTCATCGGCGGGCACGGGGTTTCTCCCGAAGGCCAGGTTGGCGTGCCAGCGGGCGTCGTTGAGGTTGTGCCAGAGCTCCGAAGTCATTTTACGCAGCTCGGAGTACAGTTCTCGCAGGGTGTACTTTCCGGCATACCTGTCGATTTGCGCCAGTGTCCCTGCGCCCAGCGTTAAAATCATCGCCAGGACAGGGATAAGCCTCCAGAGCGACGCCATTTCACTGATCGCCTTGCTGCGACTGATCTTGCCACCGCAACGCGATTCTCGGGATGAACGTTCGACGTGGACCGCGTATCTGTTCCCGCGGCTTCTGGCCTTATCTCTCGCGGCGACGGGTGGTTATGTTTCTCGGAACTTCTCCTCCGTTCTCCGATGCCGTCTCTCCGCTTTTCTTGACCTTTGGCATCACCTCGGCCCCCTCCTCGCTTGCCCCGGTGGCCTCCCTTGTTCCTATTGCGTTCACATGCTCCAGTCTCATTACTTTGAATATGTTTCACCCACCGACTGCAGATCATGGACATACATTTCGTTTTCTGTGGAAATTAGCTTGGCATGAGGAGGCTAACGAAAGTGGAAATTCACCTTGAAAAAAATAATTTGAGGATGAACTCGATATAGTCAGGCTTTATTGGTGAAAATTCATTATGACTGAATCAGTTAAATAACGTAACCTACTTAATAAGTCGACAAATACATCTATTGTGAAAATTATGAAGTTATTTTACTGATTCAGTTATCATTTGAGGGCATCAGATTGGTATGCTGACTATAGTACTAGTTCGCTATCCCAAGGGCCTGGGTTAAAATCCCAGAATCGTCAGAGCTTTTTTATTGGAATTCTGATCCCTAATTGATAACTGTGAAGCACTTAAAGTACAGTACTCCATTCATTGCCTGGGACCTAAATCTGGGGACTCATTCGCCCATTTAATTGAGACTGGTTAATGACGATGCAAGCTTTCTCTCCACCTTAAGTATACTTACCTATGCTTATCCTTAATGGTGGAAACAACTCAAGTTTCCTGGTAACCTTTGAGAATAACTTACCAAAAATCGTTTTACTCAGTTGGGATTGGAACCTCAATCTATTGCCAGTCATGTATGAGCGAGTGACACCTCAAAGCCATTTAAGTATTTTAATTCAAGGTTATGCTACAGGGAACTTTATGCTACATTGATGTTTACGCCTTCACTATTATTGGTAACAAAGGATGCTTGAATAGCCACAGAACCAGTTGAATTTGTGGCTTATCCTGTGCTATAGCCTGCCACTCAATACTTTCAGATGACCAACATTTTTAGCAATATTTATTGGAAAAATGACAGCTGTGGATATATTGGGCAGACACGTGCATGGTTGCATGATGGGATAGGAACCCAAATGTGGGAATTCACCCTTGAAAAATAGTCGCCGCATAAAGTCTGGCGACATCGGCAACTTACTCCCCTTAATTCACTAGCCCATAAGACGAGGTTCCGATTCACGACTACTCTGGCCACTTTCTCACCTCCCTCACCCCTCACTTTTGAATCAGTGGAGCCACACAAAATCGTAGTTTCGCTTATTCAGCACTTTTGTCGTTGTCGCCAGACTTTATGCGGCGACTGTACATTTGGCCATATTAGGATATTAAACCATGTCACGTGTGTTATCCTATTGCACTTCATTATTTAAATATTTTAATGTCTCCTAGTGTATTTGACCATTTTTGATTTTATTGGTGTACGCCATTAATTTTATCAAGTTATATTTTTTTAATGAAATTGAGATGGAAAATTTAATCTGAATTACTCATTTTCAAAATTTATATGTAGTTTTAGAAATCTTCTAGTTTACATATATTGAAAATTTTATCTGATTGTCTCAAATGTTACAAAATTGAATCCTGAAAAAGTTAAATCAATTAAAATGGCAAATCTGAGAAAATGCAATTGATAATTGACCAATTTTTAGAGTTCTTTTGTCTGGCTGTTATTATCCTCCGAGGTAAAATATTTCAAAAAGTCTTGTTGTTTTTTATCACTTTGGATCAAAAAGGTGTTCAGTTTCAAAAATTAAATATTAAAGCCCCTTCAGATTATGAATCAAATCGAGAATTTACTATAGGTTATGATTGTTGACTTTTCTTCAAAATATTTCACTGAATTCAAGTGTTGTTTGTAGTTCCCAGAATGACACCTCATTGAACTGGTAATCATAAGGTCAAAAGCTGGAAATAGGAAAATCTTGCAAATTTAAATTTTGTTATTACATATTCTCCCCATACTCTACGATTCTTTTTCACCAAGTATATATGGTGGTGCTAGATTAAAACAAAAAAAAACAGGTAAATTAAAGGTCAAAGATTGTTGATCATAGGAATTAAATTTTGTGGTTGTTGCAGTTAATCTTTTAGTCATTTTGTTGTATTTTTCTGTTCTTGCAATGCATGGAAATTATGCTCAACTCACAGATGTTGATGGCATAAAGAAATTACTGTCTGGAGTTTATGATGGTTGTCATAAATAAAGCCTTAAGTTATAAGTTAGTGCTAGAAATGCTTTTTTCTCTAAGACAACATTAACCACTGAGGAAAGTTTGATTGCCATAAAAATAGGAAGTTCCCCTCAGATCCAGTATGTAGGATGTGTTTTTCTAATTAATTTTATATTCCTTTTTTTATAAAATTCTTTATTAGGTTTAAGTGACTATTTGATTCTGAATTGACAATTGAAACTTGATTCAGATTCTTTGGGTAAAATATTAGTGTAAACGTTTAGAAAAAAGTTTTCAGGCTAAAAGTAGTGTTCCAGTGTTTATATAAAAAATCACCTCCATTTTCATACTCTGTTGCACTATTGCCTTTGTTTCTTTGGCTTCAAGTTGAAATAAAAATGTAAATTCTACATTGGTTTAACATGTTAATTCACAATTATGGGATTGGCACTTCCTTAGAAATAGGGCCTTTAATGAGAAAATACTTGCCGTTTCTCTGGCTCTATTGTCATTATAATCATCATTACAATAGTTTATCTGCCACATTAGAAACACAACTACAGATCTCTCATGTGTAGATGTTTGCTGTAATCGTAAGTGATCACTTTAAGAGAGATGAAACCTCCACAGTTTCTTTTACCCTTGTAGAATAACCCAGCTCCAGTTAGAAGGGAATGGGGATCAGGTACTACAGGTTGAGCATCTAGGAATGGAACTGTTGTTTGCGCTACATCACGATCAATGTCTGAGTGAGTGAAACGTATGTACTGATCATGCTGAGAAATCACTGACGATCTGGTTGAGCATTTGGTGGGCACATCTGGGTTATAAATTTTGATCTCCCTCCTTGGTTCTGTGATCGCAGCTGGTGTATTGTCATTGCTGATCCACTCTGATGTAACTCTATTAGCAAGTTTCCCTGAAGTGAAGTTAAATGGTGTCGTCAGGATTTCGAGGTTCAGGTGTGAGCCGATGCGTCGTAGCTGAACGCCTGTCAGAACGCTCCCTTCTGGAGCCTTCAGGTCATCAAGGTCAATCGCTCTCTGCTCCCACGTTATGATGTGGTAGTCGACATCTCTACGAATGTTTTTGTCTGTGACTTTGAAAGGCTTGATTGGTCTCCACTCCACAGTGCTTGAGTTGATTATGCCTCCAGGGAGAACAACTCCATCTTGAACTTGGAGGTGCATGACTCGGTCCACTTTGACGAATCTTAGGCCAGTGACTGCTCGATTGGAATCTGTGAAACCCTCTTCAACTCCTCGTGCCAAAGAAGGGTGCAGGCTGAAGTAGCGATCAGACTTGGATCCCATTTCATCACAGAGGCACAGGCAGTAGGAGCAGTGCCAGAAGAGCCATCTCCACCAGCTGTCCACTTTCGTTGACCCCTTCTCGCAGGTTCCCTTGCGTCCAAGTGTACGTCCATTTTCGTACTCGATCCAGTCATATTTGCGGTGTGTTGACCCTCCTTTAGACAAGCACACTGTTGCATCTGAGTCAATGTAGCGGCAATCAAAAACACGGCCATTGCACTTGGGTTGTTTCTGGCAAAATAGTCCCTTGTAACAGTCATGCACCCGTGCATATTGATAATAACCACAATTTTCCCGACAGGTCCCCTGCAAGAAAAGAATATAAAATTGTTATATTCAATAAGACAGCTGTGAATAGAAGTATTGATAATGCTCGCTAGTCTAATCAACTTTACCTCTAATTTAAGAAGATAGTATTTTCGTTACAACAAATCATTTTAAAGAGATTCTTTCTTGATAGGGGAAAGTATGAGTCAGGAGTTCGAGATACTTTTGGAGTTTACTTTTAAGTGCCTTAAATATTTTGACAGCCAATAAATCATGATAGTCTTCCAAGTAGTGAAGCTAATTTTAAAGTAATTGTGTTTTCAGTAATGCAAGTTCTCTTATTGCCTTCATTGTCTGTAAAATTTATGAATATATTTAAAAAAAATTGAATGAAGAAAGTTTTCCATGCTAAAACTTGCATTCATATATCTGTGATAAGTGCAATTTACTTTTCTGTAAAACAAGGATTCCCTCTAATATTACTATGCATTGTTTGAAAAGGTCATTCATATGTTTAGTATTTTATCTCGGACATGAATCCTTTTAAACATGGCTATCACTTGAAGCGTATATTTAAGAAACAATTTCTTCTATCACTTTGATACTAGTAATGAATATGCCTACCTTTGGGTTAAGGTCGACTTCATTTTCAATATGCCCTTGTAGGACATTGGTCAGTTGTACATAGGTCTCATTTTCTTCATGGTGAGGTGGATCGCACACCCAAAGCTCCTGACTGGCTCTGGCCATGGCAGTGCGTGCAGCTTGAATTTTCTCATCCATCCTGTTCTCCACTCTGTCTCGCATGAGTTGAGCTTCTAATGTGAAATTGCCTGTGTTGTGAGAGGAAAAGTACCTTTATACACATAAATATCTATATGGCAAGTACTAAGTTTGTCAGGAAATGCAAAATTAGAATAATTTATAATTTCTGTCGAATAAATATTGTTTATTCCATTTGATATAGCAGTGATTATCTTTTTTGTCTTGAGGTTGGTGGATAACGTATGTATAGGAATTGGCAAAATATTATATATGCTTGCATACCTTTATTGTAGAGCTTCAGTAGCATCCATGAAAACTGCATCATAGCATATCCCTTGATCTCCGTCAAGGTTACTAAGTTGTACAGGTTGAAGATGAGTTGTTGAGGTGACTGGTGAATGCTGCATAGACCACTTCCTCCATCCTGTGAAAAAGCATAGTAATTGCAAGTTAAGTTTGCCCAGGATTGCCTACCAAGTGACATACCTAATGACCATTCTCTTCTCAGTAAAGGACAAGACATTTATTAGAGTTTAGATCTATTTTCTCCATTAATGTGGTTTAGGGAAGCTATAGAAAGTGGATTTTACAATTTAGTATCCATTTTAAATGGGGAAATGATTTAAACAGTAGCCTGAATAGAAAGTTTCAGCTGGTTAGATAACTTGTTAGCTACTTAGAGTTAGAGATAAGAGTTAGCTTTTTAGAGATGCATTTAATTACCCCATGACATAGTGAAAATATTTAGTTTACGCCATCCCATGTGCATACATTATTTATCTTGAATGTATTACAGAATGCAATGAGTAAATGGTCATTATGAACTCCTTGTTTCCTTAGCTAATGTAAAATGTCTTGGGACAAATAAATGTCATGTAAGGTGTCACTTATCAGACCTTTTATAATCTAATGATTCACTGGTAGTAACAGATTTTCTCCCTACTATCTGCTTTCATTGCCTTTATAACTCCAGTGTTGCGTTTGTAATTCTTTCCTTCAGCCTGAGTAATGTGGGGTGTTTATTTTTATATCTAGTTTTCTTAATTGTGTGTCAAGTCATTCCTCCCTATCTCCTCTGTTTAGCTTAAATACTTGAGTTATTTGGTGTAATCTAGATTATTAGTTCTAATGAATGTTTAACCAGGGCCGTCGCGTCGGTCGTAGGCGCTACTCATCATTGCAGTTATTTTTCTGCTATCCTATCACCATCCGTCGCATCATTTAACAGATTATGGTTTCATTTATTTTCGTTGAGAATTTTGCACCTTCGTAAGGTCCATTGTCAATGCCACGGCCTTCCATAATGTGTACATAGCTCATTCGATTCAACGTCTCATGGAATTCCCTCCCGAGTCTAGCAGAAATGGATTAAATCCCGCTTTAACTTTCACCTATCGTCCTCAAGATGAAAGTGTTCAGGGTTGAGTTTTTGCCATTCCATTTTGTTGTCGACGCGCGGAATTTTCCCAAGCGATCCGCAATGCCTCCTCATCACAACGTCGTTTTGTTTCGCAGTTCCACTTGGCAACCGTGCGGCCAATTCATCGGTTGTAAGGTCGTGCGCAATTACTCAACTTTTCCATTTCCACAAAGTGGGAAATATCGTTCAGATTCCACGAGCGTTCGTAAATGTCACTCTTCTGAAAAAAAAGTCGGCTAAACGTTTTTCTTATTCGTCCCTTGTTTACTCGACGAAAAATCGTTTCGTTGTAACTTTCGGCATCTTTTGAAAAATTCACCTACCCATTCGACTAGGTGAAATATGGGACCAGTGGCTACATATGGACCCACAGTTTTTAAAAGCGTCCGGGACTTTCAGAGAAGAAGGAACATTCATTGCTTCTGAAATTTAAGGAACAGTTTTTAAAAGCGTCCGGGACTTTCAGAGAAGAAGGAACATTCATTGCTTCTGAAATTTAAGGAAATGATTGGCTCCGGTCGGCCTGGTGACTGTCAGTTGGAGAGCTAGGCATGGACTTACCAATAACCTACCGATTACGGTAAAACACGCATGAAGCATTACGGTGCGATTAGTGTTAATTAACGAGGTGGCCAATGTTACCATTCTCTCCCTGTATAATTAGTTTTTGAAGGCAGAGTCAGTTTTTGTTCCGTAAATGTAGTGGCTGCCGGAAGAAGATTGGTCCCAAAACTTTTCTGATGGTGAGAACACACTGATGACTCCTTAACCTTGAAGCTTAGCTTCCCCGTGGTTATGTTCGAAATTGTAAAGTAGTTGATTGACGGGCTCAATGTCATCAGACGCATTTCCGCTTCCGATCTTCCACTATTATTTCGCGTTGTCCCTTAAACACAGTCGTGGAAACTACTGGTGCTTAAAGCGAGGCTCGAAATCGGCGGAAAACTCTTCGCCAATATTATGACCACATTGGAGCTGATACAATCAAAGAAGAGGTTGCGCAGCCATTTATCTGTTTTTGTAATTGTCGATCTACGGCTGAGTTGTTCACTAAAGGAAGAGAATCGTGTTTCCATCTTCTGCTTCCACATCCACATAATACTCTACGAGCCGTCGTAGGGCGAGTGTCCGAGGTTATTGGGGTATCATCCAATAATGGAGAAGCGGATTGCGAAAAGGAATTTGGAAAGGGAATAGACGGAAAGTGATATATTTTGATGATTAGTATCTCCCTCTGTTTTTTATGGTCATTAATGATAGGTTGAAACGGAATTCTTGTGGCTAATGTTCAGCGGTATGTCTTCGTAATTTTTTCACCTCTGTTCGGCAGTTGTAGTGTCGGGGTAAAGAATTCCGTCAATGTCAATTTGCAACTCGTGTGAACTTTTAAAACGCTCTTTTGGCGTTTGACTTGGTAAATAATGTCGTTTGGAAGAAGGAAAATATAATGGTTGCCATGTTGTTTACATCAACGGACATTGCATTCCTTTTCGGGGAATTATTTTCTTACCTGCGGAAGCTTTTAATTCACGACTAATCAAACTATTCCGAGAAATAGCATCCAAGTGCGGTTGCCGGGGTGTTTTTGTTTACATGTAGAGGGAATCCTTCTTTGGCCGGTTGCCGAAATGTTTACATTCACGGACAAACCTTTTCGGCGTATTATTTTCTCACATGCGGAAGCTTTGAATGCACGGAAAATCAAACTATTGCGGGAAATAGCATCCAAGTGCGGTTGCTGGGGTGTTTTTGTTTACATGCAGCGGCAATCCTTTTCGGTGAAATATTTCCTCATCTGCGGAAGCTCGTATTCGCGGCTAATCAAACAGTTACGGCAGTGTGCTGCTATCTGTGGTTTCCCTGTGGCGCCTCAGTTTCAGCCGGAAGAGTATATTTTTGTGGCCCGAGTATCATGCTCGAGCCAAGTTGTTGGGGTATCCCCCTGCGGAATCTGCGGGAAATTCAGTGATCCCAATCTCCTTTCGCGATGCTTTGATGGCGCGTCTTTTTTTACATCTGGCAAATCGAAACAGAGTTCGTTGAGTTAACGTCGTGAAGCTTATTCATTCCATAGTTATTGACTCTCGTCGCGCAGCCAACTTTCTAGCGCTCGCTGCCATCTGGCGCGCGTCTGAGTCACGTGCTCTCGCTGCTTGTTTTTCGATCGTGAATCAATCGGTTCGTCAGCAACGTCATCGATCAATTCTTTGCTTTTGGGATCCTATAAACTCTCTGTGATTTAATACTTTTTTCCTCGAAAATTACTCTCTCCGTCGATTTGACACTCGGTTAAAGTACGCGATTAAACAATTCGCTCTCTCCCGGATCTTCTCTTGTCCGCTAAATGTTCGACCGTATTCCAACGGGCCTCTTGGAAAACAACCTACTCAGGGAATACCCGACTATGAAGGAACATTGGAATTGATTCTTAATCTATCAAACCTGTTAGTTCCCTCCGAGCTGTCAATTCCGTATTTCAGTTTTAAATGTAAATAAAGCTTTTGATTAGGTTGCATTAACAATATAAAAATGTTCGAGACAAATTCACAGTACGCTGAAGGCATGTCGGCCATTCTTCGTCTACCGAGGATTATCCTTTATGTAGGGGGAGCGTTCCATGTGGATTAGTTTCCTGACCAGGTGTGAAGGGCATTTAGCCTGCCTTATCAGAATTCTTGGAACATCGAAAGAATGCCTATTATCAACCAATTAAAGCTGCGGTTTTGCGTCGTTGAACATTGTTCATACTGGAATAAAATTGGTAAACATTTGATCATTGGATCACTTTCCTAAATGCTTAGTAAAATTACCTTAGCTGAGAGGACGTAGATAACGAATGTTTATTCTGTAAATTCTCATCCGCTCACGGATATGTTTCGTTTATTTAGCATGTAGGATGAAAACGAGTTCTTTTGGCCCCTAATGGTATCTTCCTCCCCGACCGCGTCGAAAATACTTGTGTGTGTCGAAGCGTGAAAGGAATTTCTGAAAGTTGCATTATTTCTTATTCTGGTATACTAATAGAAATAAAAGACTGATTTGAATTTCATTGGTTCAAGAAAGCTTGGAGTGTTCCTATGGGTATCGGTTCCCTTAGTTATTCGCCTTTCAATAAATCAAATGTTTTTCGATACCCGGACTGGGGAATGTCTCCGAACTTTTACCTAGGCTGCTAAATTGTCGCTTTAGGGTTTATCACGATTTTGGCTTTTTACTTATCGTGCAGGGGACCATGACAAATGATCATTTGCAAATCATCTCTTAAAGATTCCAAAAATTTCCAGAGATATATGAGTCTTAAATTTGAATGGACGGGCAACCTTCCTATTACGGCCGTGACTTCATTTCATCCATCGCTTCTTTCCGATACATTCTAAAAGATGTTCATAATGAATAAAAACACTTGGTAATCTTCCACCGATTTATTGCTTTGGCACGACGCGTTTCACCACACTGTGGCATAAATGATTATGCCACAGTGTGGTGAAACGCGTCGTGCCAAAGAAATCAATCTGTGGAAGATTACAAAGTGCTTTTATTCATTATGAATATCGAGAACTTCCACCATATCCAGCCTGAAACAGTTATATTCTAAAAATGCCTTGAAAAGGCTTTTGTGAAGATGTCCACTTCTGCCGGAAATAAAACAGTATAAAGATTTAGAAAATACTTTGAAAAAATATCCGTCTTCACCGGGAATCGAACCACGGGCTCGATCGATGGATGGAATTACGTCAGAGGTCGTTTTGCGAAAACAGAAGAAAATGCAACTTTCTACGATTAGTTATTTGGTTATTAGGCCTTACTGTTTCGAAGCAACACCGTAAATCTATATGAAAACCTTTATAAATTTGATTTTAGCGGTAATATCAGAAAGCATTCGAATGATAATCCCCCATTCATCCACTGACGATTTCATGAGCTTGATTTATTGGCGCTCGTTTTTTCCTCAGACGAAATTAAGTTCAAGAACCAGTATTACGAAAACTCCTCCGATCAAATTATCGGAGCCAACTTCTGTGCCCTTAATATTCAAGTCGCTCGTCAAATGCGGGCCGTTTGATGAGCGGGCCATTATAGTTCTTAAATGAAGGTTAACCTATTTCTTAATGTGGCTTGGTGACTTCTTGATGACGCTTATGTCAAAAACTCAGATTTGATTATAGTATCCAGACATTGTTATTCTCCTGGTTGTACTGTCATTCATTCGAAAATAAGGAACTGATTGCATCATTAACTTCCTGCTAAACTGTATAGATACTGTGGTTCATTGTTAATCCTTGTTGGTGAACAAAAAGTGTTTCCATTATACCTTGAAATTAAAATAACTGGATTGGTTTCATGGAGGAGTATTGGAAATTTCAAATCCCTCCGTGCTGAAAATTTCATTTAAGTGAAGACAAATTTTTATCATTGCCTCGGTAATTCTAACGTAAATAAATAGTGCATTCTCCAAATTACTTTCAAGCATTGGTCGACAAGCGTTCTACTTGCTTCCCATCAACGCATGAAGAGCTGTTTGCCGTATTATCTTTGTGTCGCTTGATTTATTTTTTTCGGCATTGGCACTGTAAGAAAGTGTAGAATAGTCTTTCTCCCTAGTTATTCTTTATGGACGCCCCATTCTAAGGATCGTGAGTTTTAATGGCATTAAAAATCGAGTAAAGGCAATCGGGTGTTCCTGCTGATATCCATTTCCATGCAGTGATAACTTCTATTTCTGATTTCTGTAAAAACAATAATTGCTAACCATTGTCAATATCGTGATATGAGCACTAGAAATCTTAAGCAAATTGGCATTTGGTTTAATTGCAGTTTACAACTCAAGAATTTCGTCACCCGGGAGGACCAAGAGCTCTTTTTCGGCTACATCTCGAATACGCCGCGAGCATTTGGTACCCAGCGCAGAAATGATTTAATTCGAGAAGTACATAAAATACCAAGGAAAACCGTACGCTTCGTTAAAAACTGCTACAAGCGAATAGAAAGTGTCACACACATGATGGAAAGATTGGGTCGGGAGCCGTTAAGGACCCGGAGGCTACACGCTAGGCTGGCATTACTCGGAAAATTCAGACCAGGCATTCAATTCAGGAGTTACAGTTCGACGCGGAGGATATTATTTTGACCCCGCGCTATATCTCTAGGACTGAATAGAAGCCACAATATACGAGAGATACACTGCCAAGCTGATTGGCACAAAAATTCCTTCTTTCCACGCACAATTAGTGATCGTAACCCTAATATAAGATATATCGTTTTCACACAGTTCACCTCTGTCATCTACCACCTCCTTTTCTCTCCCCTGCCGTGGCTGGTGTCCTAACACCCCTTGTCACACGCCTCTGCAGCGGCTCGCAGGGTACTTAGTATGTGGATGTAGACTTGGGTGACGTGAACGGGTTGTTGCGCCCTTCCCCGGATGCTCTACGGACCACTGATTGTGAGGAGTTTTTGGAACCCCAATCCTCCCCGCCTTCGTTTTCGTACGTCATGCCAATGGTGACCGAATGCTCTTCCGTCTCCGCTTCGGCGGCCCACATCTGTGCCGCCAGGTTAACGGTAGAATGGTGAGAGTGACCGAGGGGGCGGGAAATACCCCTTGAATGCGGTCGGGGGTGTGAGGGCAGTCAAGTAGGAGGCAAGGTGTGCGTCGCGGTAAGAAAAAAGCAACGGTCTCCTACACGGTGGCAGCAATGAAATCAGCCGTTTGCTCATTATTTTTATTTCTCGTCCTACCGTTCAAGATCTGCGCATGACACCAGTTTTTCATTAGAAGGTCGTTCTGCACGTTGTCAAAAGGCATTGTGCGGGAAATGAGACTGATAGTTTTTTTCACAAAATGAAACAAACCTTCAAGGTATATAGTTATCACCAAGTATTAATATGTAATTATCGTATAAAAGTAAACTTAATGTATTCCTCGTAAATACTTAATTCAACCTACCTATGTTTCGGCTTATACATTTATCATTGCCGAGGTATTTATCATATGCATATTACGAGAGTTGATTCGGCCAAATAAAATATTTCTTTGGAATTATTCCTAGATTATTTCTATTAAAATGATCGCTAGGTCACATGTTTACGAGTGATATTGAACTCAGATTGAGCGTTGAATTTTTCCCGCATACTAAGTTGCTATAATCGATGCTAATTAAATTTGACAGCGGCACCTTTCAAAGTATTTGGTTTTGCTATTTAACTATTATAGTGAACAGTCAAAGGCACTGAATTTATTCCTACGTTCTCGTGAATGTATCAATTGTGCTGGTGTCCCGCTTTCGCTCTGCTTTGTGTTGTAGTGATCGATTAGCTGGATTCTGGTGCATGGAATAGAATTTAATGTAGAGACAGGTATCGCTTCATGGTTGTTGAAAAGAAAACTTTTAATTTGCTTTTAGAGGACGGATCTACTAATTTTCGGAGAATTTCGGATGTCAGCATCAACATTTTGGGGTAAAATTATTAAAGAGAGGCATGATTTGTCGAGTGCGGTTGGGAAAGCTTGACAATATGAGAGGTGTTAAGAAATCTGAATTGTAAATATAAAGGTATTTTGAAAAAGCAAATCTATTCGAAATATGTAGGGTGTTGTTGCAAGGTTGGTGCGTATTCATGAGCAATGCAATTCGCTGAGATTTGCCGGCCAGATTATAGTTTCATATTAAAAGATATAATTTTTTGCTCGGTAAAGTTAATTTTTGTTACGATTTATCTGATACCGACGATGGATTTGACAAGTTGTGTCATCAATGTCTGATGATCATCACACAATAAATCTGTTTTAAAATTTGCAAGTTACTTTATTCTACATATTTTTCGATACGGCTGATACCTTTTCCTTTGATTCGATCTAACTTTTTTCTTGGTCCCAAGTCTTGCAGAATCGTATCCTTCATGCTGTATACCCAAGCACAACGAGTCATCGTGATGCAGTTTAGAAATAGGTTAGTTTACTGTTTAAAGTTTCGCGCTTCGCTGCATCCCTTGTCGGTGTGAGCTGGTGCAATGCGATGTGTGCGCGTCACGAGCCGTTATCAGTGCTGTGCACCATTTAAACATACACACAACGTGTTATTTCGCACTATGCCCTTCTGACCTTTTAAAGGACGCAGCCTATAATTTTCACGCTTTTCACTAACAGTTAAAAGTGTTTTCTTTCCATTTCGCAGTCAGCCTGGCTAAGAAGGTTAATAGAGGAGAAGGAGAAATATTTGATGTCCACAGAAGTAGACTCCAGCTGCTGCCTTTTTTAAAATGCCTTTTTTATGCAATAGCTAAGTTTGCTTTTCCGTATATTCATAATGGAAGAATTTGGCCAGGTGACGCCTGACACAATGGCACGCATAGAATAAAGTAAATTTTAAAGTGGATTCTCCACCTGAAGATTAATTTGTTATCGTAGAAATACCGATCCTCCTGACCATTAACTCAATTCAGATCCTTTCATGCGGTTTGTGAAATAATTTCTCATGGTGTAGCTACCGTTGACCTAGTTTTTCGATCCATCGTGAGTATAGCAGACGGTATATGGAGTGTTGTTTGGGTTAAAAAGAAAATTCGTAAAAGGAAATGGTTTAGGATGACACCATTGGACAAAACAAGGTAGTTTTTGTTTACATTGGGACACCAAATTTGGTAATTTTGTGGAACAACTATATCCTTTCCCCCCTCTTTAGAAATGCAGCTTCCCAAGTACACTATTCAAAACGCTTGTGATTTATTTTTGCGGCAGTAAACATTAAAGAGTGAGCAGAAATTAAAAGTTGTACTTGGCGTCCCATCGCCCCTTTCCAAATCGCCCTCCATCATTCTCCTTAGTAAGTTAGGGAAACAGGAAATAAAGAATGCGTTAACCATATCCTACATTCGCGGAACAGTAAGTTAGTGGTTGTGTAGAGCGTCTTCACTGATCTGGGAACAGGTCTTGAAGAGGAATAATTCAACAGTCGTTCGGATTTACTGGAAGATTTAGCCCCACTGGATGAAATTTTTGGATATCCTTAAAAATGTTTAGGTCGTGGAGGATGCAATGGCTGCGCAATATTGACTTCGACGAGAGAACAATGGTGTCCCTTGTTCATGAACGGAGAGTAGCACTTAAATCCCATCACTCACTTTCACTGTGCGGTTTTTATTCATGCCATGTGTTCGATGCGAATAAAAAAATTCCGAAATGAAAGACATTCCAAAGGCGAACTATGAATGGAGTGTGGAGCGTTTCTCCGACCTATTTCCCTGTTAATTATCGAATGATTACTCTCATCATGTGTTGAAGTGGAGGTAATTAGGGGAATGGTGGTAAAGAAATTTTTTCTAGCGCGTAGGGCTTTGCCTCACAATTATTCCGTACTGCACGATTTGACAAAATTTGATGGTCGTATTTTTTAGTACTGTTGTGTGTGACGATAGCCCAGGAGATCGAGTGCTGAGCCACATGTTATCTGCAGTCCGAACGCTTCTGATCCTGTGGAGATGAGTGTCCTCACAAATGATGTGTTATGAGACACACATGTTTGAGCTTAATCTTTTGGCGCATACTATTATTTTATAAACCATGGGGCTTTCCACATAGTTGCACGCTTCGTCGATACAAATGGGTTGTCTATTCAATGGAGTCGTGGGGCAGTATTCCCTGACATAAACTCCAATGCTGTCTATTTAGCGCGCGTGCAACCCGAAGATTTCATACCTAGGCGGAAGTTTATTGACCTCAAAATTGATTTTTCCTGACAGACGAACTCAAAGGCTTGAGATTTTTTAAAGGAATACGATGGTGTGTTAGTTGGCAGCGTCGGCACTTTATGGCGCGCACTCTCGCTTTTTTCTTTACGTCAAGCAATGAAATACCAGAAGCAGCACGCTCGGCAAATTCCCGAAGACTCCTCCCCCGTCTTCGCTGGTCGCGAGTTCGTGGAGCCTGTCGAGGGCAGACGGCACGGAGGGCGTGGCCTTCTGCAGCACCGTCTCTGCCAGGTCGGAGAAGGCCTTGCGGGAGGCCTCCGTAGCTGTGGTCGCCGCGGGCTTCGCCTGGAACCTCCGGAAAGACTGGTAAAGCGTGTCCACGGTGGCCATCTGCACGTCGGCGCTGGCCCACGAAAATAGGTTGCCGAGGGGACCGGACACGAGCTTCGCACGCTCCTCGTTGGTAGCCCTCTGCGGTGCCGCGGCCTCCAGGAGGTCCCCGAACTGGGCAAAGGAAAGGAGTATCTCCTCGTCGGGTGTCGCGAGGTTGTTACTCTCGGAGAAAGCCGCAAGTGCGTGCCAGCGGGGATCGTTTATGTCATCCCAGGAGTCTTCAACGAGTGACTTGAGATCTCCGTACAGCTCCAGAAGCCTCACAGGTTTCGGATCCCGGTCAGGAGAGCCTTCGGTTGCCTGGCTGATGAGTAGCAGGGCGAGGACTAAGGTGGCTGCATTCCACGCCATTGTCTCGCGGAATGGCGGCACTGCAGCCTTGCCAGAGGTGGGAGGGTGGTCACGGAATGTTATCCAGTCGGTTCGGTTAAGTTCCAGGCAGGTCCGGGGAGTTTATCCGTGCCTCTCGCGAGGTTTATATAGCGTATACTGTGCAGTGACAGGTCCAAAACCTTGGGTCTCCTCTCTCCAACTGCGCAGCCCTCGCGCAGACGGTCTGTTCTCTCTTCCCCCTCCCGACACTTCCCCTCTCGAACGATTCCCCCACCCCACTTCACCCCTTCAAACGCGGGCGTTGAGGTTTCCCTCGTGATCCCCCTGTACGCCTTCCCCCTCAAGCCCCCCACTTTCCACTTATCCCTCTTATCCCCCGCGCCCCCCCCTTTTCCTGCATCACGCTCCCCCATCGACTGCTGCCACTGCCGACACTAGAGGAGAGGCCCATGCTCACAGATTTTCCATGTGAAGTCTCCCTTCCGTCGATTCTCAATCTCCGGTTTCATTGGCTATTTCATTCATGGGCTAGGGGCACTGGTTCCAGTGTTGCATTCGTGAATCACGAAATAGAAAGAATGAAAAAATAATCAATGCGTTAATTTAAATCAAGATAAAAGTAATTGATCACCACCTAGGTTTCGACCCTTTATGGGATCATCAGATCAAGAGAGCCTATGTCTTGGTCAATAAATTTTAACTTAGGTTGAATGTACTCGGTGATCGTAATTTTCATTCCTTGGAGATTTTTTTTATTGGAGCCTGATACACAGTTCATTTTGTTTCGATATTGATAAAAGGACGCGCTTTGTTTGAACATTGTTCTGAACATGTTTGGACATATGTCCTCATAATGGCTATCATTCGTAAATAGCTGATCACTGATTTGCGGACCCGTGCAAGGCTTCGATTCTCTCACCAAGTTTTTGGCATCGAGGTATTGAACTCCTATCAAGTTTTTTTGTGCACAGCTGCAGCGACTTGGGTGTCGTCTCCGCGATCTCACGGTTATTCTGTGTGATCAGTTTTTTTGTCTCTTTATCTTATGATTTCTGGTCCCCATAGTACTCATGGATTTTGAGTCGATTGGTTTCTTGGGCGGAAGGACTTCCTGGACCGGGAATCAAATCACTGACTTTTGGGAATGATAAGCCTGTGAAACATAGTTGTCTGTGTATAGATGCGGAAAACATAAGTTCCTAGGTTGAATTCGCTGTCCAGAAAACCCTTCTTCTTCTGGAGATCACCTGCTCATTTTGTTGTCATTCATCTTGTCGGATTTCAAAATCTTGCATAATTATCTACGTTTCCGATAAGAACTGCTCGGTCGCAATTTTAGTTGTGGCAAGCATGTGTTGTTTTGATCTGAGTATGTTTCGCTGGAAAGTTATAAATAATACGCAATATTTAGGGTGATTCAAGGTTACTGGGAATATAATTGTTCTCATAAACTTTCTTTCATGTCGTTGAATGGTCTTAACAGACTATAGACGGTGACGCGCACATTTATCCTGTCATTTAGAGCCTTGTAATATCGGTAGAACCGTTCATTCGATAATTTTCTGATAGATTTTGGAAACAGAATCCTTTAATATTTGCAAGAAAGCTGATGAGGTAAAAATGATGAGGAAGCACCCTTCAGGAAGGCGTGAGGCCGATTTTGAATACGTATCCTTCGCACCGTCGAAATGGCGATCAAGTCGCATGCCAGTGATTTGTGAATTTTAATTCTCCGGAATGATGGAACATATCCAACCGATAATAATGGAGAGATCTTCGGTTGGAGTTCATATTTTTTTCGTGTCCCATTGGGTGTCAGCGAAATACTTTAGGCATGACATTTTCGAGTTAGGGGAGTAAGTAGAGAGTTCACCTACGTAGCGATCAAAGAAGAAGACGAAGAATTTGACGAACTTGGATTCTACCACATTCCTGAGTGGACAGAGCATGTGTCACGACTAAATATTATGATACTTTGTTGTTTGATATGATTTTACTGGAATTCGGAAGAAACTGGTTGTTTTCACTTCCTTGGTGTGGCCGGAGTGTAAATGTTGCCAATTATATTAGGAAGTTTACTTTAAATGCCGGATGCTATGATATAGGTATGTACATTTACCATTTCGATTGCACCGAACGACGTGTACTTGCTTATCAAAATTCCTGCGGCTCGCCGTCATTCAGGTGGGAGATTTTTGTTTAGTTACTCCCTTAAATGTGAGGTTTCATTGGATTCCACGTTTGTCAAAGGTGAATTCAGCAAGAACCAGGTCTTTCGTCTTTTAAATTATTTCCCTTCTCGATTTCTTCCATCTTTATTTCTTTAACCCTGACCCTGTCAGGCAACCCTGACATAATTTACTCTTGACTTTAATGTAATGAAAATAGTTTTAGGATCTGTTACTCATTAAAATTAATGTATAATTTAATATCTTTAAAAGTGCTACACCGTTTTAATTCAAAAAGTATAGAGAGACCGATTTCAGGTATTTTAGTAAAGTTTGCTGCTACGTAACTATTTTAAAGAACTTATTTTCACGCATTCCTATAAACTATGTCGGATTACTGCTTGCAGGAAAGTGGATTTCGACCGTCCGCTTACGATTATGCTAACAAAGAAAATTACAGACGCGTGGTCGATGGAAGAAGGTCTCGACGAAGAGCTACTTATCGACTGTTTTGAAGTTTTGAATCTGCTATCTTTGACCTCTATAACCCGGCGAGTCATGTATCACCGAAAAATCGGTATCATTACTCCGAGTACAATGTCATAATGTTGTGTTAAAATCAAGCATTGATTTTCGATAATTGGAAAAGAGCTTGTTCCGTGGTAGAAGGATCGAGATTCCAAGCATCTATTCAAACAAAGGCTTCAATGATGAAGGATTTCTGGCTTTCCCGGCGAAGATTTATATCAGGGATCTTTCGGGGTTTGCACCAGGTAGCTAGGTCCATGGCGGCCATATATCCCTTATATAAAGGCTTCAATGCTACCATCGTAATTCACGGTACGTCTTTATTCGATATTGGAGCGGATCGCGGAATGGCTTGAGGTCACACCCCTTTGCTTCTGTAAACTAGCTTTTGTTTTCGCTAAGAAACGGGTGGTCTGAACCGCGAGGGAGTAAATTTACCTCCAGTGAAAACGTTTCTCAGTGAGGAAGAATTTGCCTTAAAGGAAATTGGATTCAACTCAGAGGCCTTGACGTGAGGTACTCTCATCGATTCGAATGTTTGGGGTAGGTGCTCGGGTAGCCTTTGGTGTCTGCTTTTTGAAGATTATTTTTCGAGTCGAAAGTTGATGTTAAATAAAGCATTGGCCTTTTTTGTGGGAGGTTATCCCTCGGTAAGTTAAATTGATTAAATGCTTTAGTACTCCATTGTTCGAAATGCTTGGTGAAATGTGAAGCGAATTGGCGTTTCCGTCGCTGTTTGCGTTGCCCATCATTCCCTACATTTGTATCGGATTGTACAATGACTTGCGCACTGCAGTATGATGCATCCAAATTGTCTTATTTTCGCTTATCTAAGTTCTTTGTGTTTGTAACGTAGTACATTAAATGCATCAACTGATACTCTGCGGTTGATGCTGACAGTGGTTTTTTGAGGCGTGATTTTACACCCCAGTGATCTGATTAATAGAGTGGAATTGCGGCTTGGAAAAAATTGCTCCGAAGATTTTGTTGTCATTTTCATTTGTAATAAAATATACTGTCGTTTACCCTACTAATTTAATCCAAATGCCCGTGAGTATGCGTTTACGAAGGACCGGCCCACAGCTCATTAGTACCCCTCTACAAATGTTTATTCATTGTCCTCCCCCCTCCCGCAACCATGCTCATGCAACATTCGTTTGATCAGCTCATCAATGAGCTCAACAACGTTAAAGCTCATCAATGAGCTAAGTGATAAAATACATATGTAAGATTCATATATGCTGTTAGTATGTATTAAACCAACGCTTTAAACGTTCAAAAGAAGTCAGGTCACACGGCCCTGGATTTTACATGACTGCGTGAAGACAAAATATCATTTTTTCGGCGCCTCTATGCAATGCTCGTTACTCTGTGCGTTGAGCCGGTCTTGAGTGCTCAGAGGCTATCTTTTGAGGCAGTGTATGAATTTCATTTGTTACATGAACTACGAGCGAGCCATCGTTCGATTACTGTAATCATCGATCTTCCCTCTCGATTTAATCCCGCCTCTCCCTGGATACTTGAGACTGAATTTATAGTCAAGACTATAATTGCATTTTGATTACTTGTTTAACTTTGTCGGATCAGAATTTTGTACCCAACTCGTGAATCACACCGACTTGTGCATGCACGGCTTCTTGCTGAAACTACATCTTCGAGGCTGCTGACGATGGTTTTTTCTTCGCGTCCTCCGACGAGTAATACATTGGCCCCTTTGCTTTGAGCTCCGGAAACCCTACATCAGCTGTTCGTTTGTCTCTCCTGAAAAGCGCGTGCTGCTTTCGTCACGCTGCAACCGCTACCGTAAATCCCCGCGCGGTGCTTGGGGTTTTCAGAGGCGAATGCTTCCACGCTCCGAATCCATTTAGTGCGAACTCGTTCTCCTCATGTATGTCACTCTCAAACGAGAGCGAAGGCTGCTAGTTACGTCGAATGCGGAGAACGACCATCGTAGCTTCCGTTGCCTCAATTAGTTTTCAACGGTGGAATAAAACGCACAAAGCGACGAACTTGTGCATTTCGTTTTCCGATTGAAATAATTGATCGCTTTATCTGAAGAAAACTGAAAAATTCCACTCTGTGTTAAGGTATCACCAACCGGTTTCGATGTTCTAATATCATCTTCAGGGTGGATAAAATCAGTGTTTTGCCAACCCTGATAGTGATGTGAAAAAATCGAAGCCGGTTGGTAACAATTATCATGTGGAATGTCGCCAAGTTTTTCCCTATTATGTCGAAATTTCGCAAAATGATCTCATCTACCTCTCAAGTTCACAATCCGCCTTAAAAAACGTATACCAAGGAATATATTTATTTTTCTTCAGGACGGGGAGAAAGGAGTAACGTACTACTATGCTTTTATTTCTCCGTCAACTAACCTCAAAAGCATACGGTCGGCACTGAACTTCCTGGCGTCCGGGGGCAAAGACCAATTTTTTATGCCCTTCCGTCTCCGCTTCCTCAATTGGCGATTTTGATCCAGCGTTGCGAAGGGAACCGGGAAAACTGTCACCCGATCCCCATTCGCATCTGCGGTTTTAGGGACACCAAGTAAAGGACACTTGTCAACTGCAATGATTATTATATATGATGATGATGATAAGATAATATAGGTGGCTTTGCTATTATGGCCAAAATGATTAGGCTTTTAGTTATACATATCAGTTATTACTAATAAACACACTTTAATTGTTGTAGAAACCGAGAGAGCTTCCTAAAGCTTTTATTATTCGAGAAGATGGAGCAAGCGAGTGAGTTCACATCATTGTTCGGTAGCTTCAAAGAGACAGATGAAGAGAGACGAGGCTATTTAGACCAAGTATTGTCTTTTGATGCTGACGATGCTTCGATATTGTTCCATAACCTATCAACTAGATGTGCTTGGGAAAACAGTAATACTTTGATTCTTGTCACTGATTTAATTTTAGTCGTTAAAATGTGTATGGATGTCCGTGCGCGGAATGAAATGAACGGACAGTATAAAAGTATTTTTCATGTCGCAATTAGAAGTTACGAGGCCGCGGTGCCCGCTGCATACGTCTTGATAACTTCCTGAAGCATTCGCGTACACGTTACTAATATTCGTATGTAAAATGAAGTTTGGAATATCTGAGCGATTTCACTCTAGAGTTGACAGTCGTCCTCTCCGTCGTTTCTATTCTTTTTAGTTTAAAATTTTATTTAGGAAGTTTATCCCATGGCTCCTTTTTCCAAGTGTCTTAAAAGGCGTGGCGGGAAGGACGTTCTAATCTCAATCCTCCCGTTGCTTTCAAAGTGGGTGGAGAGATAGTTGAGTGGACTCGATTTGTGCGAGTCCCGGAGGGCTTTAAAATTTATTGATGATTCCATGAGCCGCGTGCTCGTGTAATGCGTAGGCTGGTATAAGTCGTCGGTTCCGTCGCATTTTGCAGACCTTGCACTTATCCGTGGCTCCCCTCTGGCGTGCGAATCATCTTCAAAACATTTAGTCACATTAGATACGGATGCTTCCGCCTCTCTCTGTTGTGCTTACAGAGTTTTTTTATCTTTGCCGCGCGGAAACGCGCTGACGCCTCTGTGAACATTTTGCACGGCTTGCCGTTGGGGTTGGGTTGTGCGCCTTAGATTGCGCGTCGAAGCGCAATCTCCTTCAGAGATTCAGACTTAACAAAACGACGTTTCGCAATTAGTTGCAGTGCTTCCCTAACGATATTTATTCCGTAATAGTAAAAAAAAATCAACGTCATTATCACGGAGCTGACTGCCAGGGACATTAAATTTTAAAGTTCGTAAAATCGATTGTATCAGGCATAATTTTGGAGTTTGCCCATTTTAAAATTAGAATAATCGAATCGTTCTGTTATTGTTTACCAAATGTCTGGTTTCAGCGCTTTTTGAAGTTACGCGTCATATTTCAATGCTAACTTAATGTTTGAAAGTTTTCCCGAATACTCCGCTAATCACGAAAACGACGCTACTTTTTGGAATCATGTCATCTCAGCCGCTTGTTAAATACATTTTTTCTCAGTATTTTCCTCTCAGATCCAGGCCTACATGTCACCGCAACTAGTGCAACTGCCCAGGATAAAGTATTCTCATTTCCTTAAGAAAAGATTTTCACAGTACATACTTCATTTCTATGCTATAAATATATTTCCTCGCTAATTTGTCTTTTATGGTATAAGATCGCCTTACCGTCCCCGATGGCGGTGAGGTTAAGCCAATGTGTGAATTTTTCCCCAGTGTAGCCATAGTTGTCTGTGTTCCTCCTTTTGGTACTTGTTATTTAATCTGATGTAAAAGGCCTTAGGAGCAATTTTCGGTGGTTCTAGAAACTAAATGAAAAAAATAAAATAAATACGTAGGGTGTTACTGCAAGGCAGGAAAAATAACTTATTAAAAAAAAGATACGCCAATTGTCAGCCCCGCTTGCCAAAATAACCTACAAAATACTCATTAATTCTATTTTTCCTGACTTAAGTTTTATTTTTACGGACCCAGGTTTCGTGGGAAAACTCATTTCCAAGGTTTCCCGATAGGTACACGGATTTCTGATACGATTGTATCTTTTATTGTTAAAATGATGCAAGTCCTAAATACTAGTGAAACCATTTCTTTCATTGCGATCCCTGTGAAGAAAATGTAGTTTTCCTCCCGGAAAACTGGAGTACTCATTGATTTTAAAGTTTTAAATCCATCCAGTCTTAGTGAAATTTTTAACCATTTCTGCGGTGCCGATACTTAGGCTTAGTCCACGTGACTAGATTAAGCGAGAGTAGCCGTTCGCTGTGCGGCCACGAAAGCGAGCGGAATCTCTCGACTGACTCTGCATCCGTGAGCAAGATGATGCTCTGTAACATCTACCCCACGATTCCGAGGGAGGTACTTGTTTTGCGTCTTTTTTCTTTTGGGCGTGCGTCTCTCGTCTGCCGGCACTCCAGCCTGTCGTCTCCCCGTACCCGCTTTGTCCTCTTCCTCGCTCGCCACCTCGTTCCCCCGTAGCGGGTCTCATCCTTTAAGAGCGGCCCCAGAGTTGAGTGCCTGCCTACATTTCCCCCCTCTGATTATGCCCACATGTGCGCGTTCGTGGACGGCAGACAGCTGCCATTGATCCGCGTCGCTTCCCTTGCCGAATGTCCCGCGAAGCGAGGGAGACTTGAGTGGAAATGGGAAAAGGGGAAATAGTGTCCTTCTCCCAGTACTATTTTGAAATGCGGGGAGTTTAGGAACAACAGGGGAAATTTGTTGATATGATTGTAAAGGGATATGGATTTTCACGGATTAACACCAATAACAAAATATTTTCATTCACACTTTAAATTAAAATTACTGATCGTTGTTACGATATTAATTTTAGAAACTTCAGTATTTTCCGCAAGATCAAAAAGAGTAGGAATATTTTAAAATTAATTAACAATGTTTTTTTAACGCGGACTTAATGCCACTCTTTGGCCATCGCGTTTACTCAATGCAGAATTTGGCTGAGTTTTCCTGGCAAAGGTAGGATTGGAAATAAGTGGATGATGAAAGAATGTGGGCTGGGTGCTCCGGTAACGGACAGATACGAAAGGATTGTCCTCATGCAGCGTTGGTTAAGGAAAACTTAATGTGACTTCCGCACACCGTATTTGCTGATTTCCCATTAGTTTACCTCGTTCAAAGAAAAAGGTGCTTATATTTATATTTTTCCTGCTAATCCAAACTTCCGCCCTCGATTATTTAGCTTTTTTCGCGTTCCCCGATCCTATCTTCCTTTTGTGCGGCTCGAATTTCTTCTCATATTTATCCAAGGAATACCTCGGGAAATCTCTGGAAATTCACTAAAACTTATCAAAAAAATAAGTGATATTAACAGTCTCTCGAAATCATTCCGGAATTCTGGAAAACTGTGTGAGAAACGAAAATTTGTGGAAGTTTTCGATAGCATTTCTAGATAACAGAAATCGCGAAAATTTGCGAAAAAGACCAACTGTTCTTTTAAAGCTACATTAATCATTAATTTACGAATTTCTATGTCGTATTCAATATCACGGCATGCTCATTTTGACTCTCAATACATCGCGTTATTAAAATTGGCATAAGGAAACATAGGAGTTTTCCTAGGTTCAATGGCCTGAATTGAGCCCCCAACATTCCAATACTACACTTGCTATGTTAAGTTTTTTATATCATTTAACAATTTATACATTTAAATGGCCAAAGTTCATGGCACATTAAAAAATGTTACCTACGCCAGGTCTGTTCAATGGTGCGAGGTTGAACATTAGAAAAGGGCTGCATTTCGTGAACACAATAACTCCGACAATCATGAACATTTCAGGAAATTTTGCCTGTCAGTTTCTGTCGCCACAAGAAACCAATACGAAACTGCAAGAGCAAGTATTGCCGTAGGTCAATTCGATGCCCTAAATTTATGGTAGTGCGTGAATCGCCGTGAAATTCATGCTCACTGTGAATCATAACTTCGTATTCTTTTATTTAAATTTAGTTAACTCTGTTTCCACTGACATGTAGGCATACGTCTTAGTGAGTCTCCTAAAGACGTCAATGAACATTCCTTCGAAAGATTGATATGACACTTTTAGGAAGTTAAGCATGGTTCCTACTCCTGTTTTCAGATTGTCTTTTCGATCATTTAAGATGTTAGGACGGAAGTGACGGAAAGACGCTCAAGCGTTGACGGAAGTGTTCCAGTCACGATGGCATGAAGTGAAATGGGCGAGAGAGAAAAATGATACTAGTATGTTACATCCCACCAAAAGTACTTACAGTTCAGTTCGCTGGGAGTACATGGTGGAAAATCAGAACTAGTCATAACAGCCTATATGAAAATTGGATTTGGTGGGACGACCACCTGAACTAATATGGGTGAGGTTGACGCTGTTTTTGAAGCCGGCGTTGAGCAATGGAATGAAAATATAACGCTGCTTTTAAGTCCAATTTTTACCGAGATAATGGGTAGCTGCAATTTCGGTGATCACTTCTTCCAAGAAATTTTCCTTGCATCATGAGCAGGTATGACAATATGGGGGACTCTTTTTGTGATGTTTTAGTGATGTCACCTTCTGAGGATATATAGTCGAACGCTTCAAAATACGAGAATTAAATATAGAGTATCGCATGGAATGTTTCGTCAGAATAAACCGAGCGTAAAAACTTATTTTGCATGCATCATTGTTTCTTTTCTAGCCAGAGAGCTCTTCCACGCCACCGTAGTGATTTGTTTTCCATCCGGTGACGACTGCATCGTCTGCAATATTTTCAAAATATATTCCGCGCACTTTTTGGTCATTGTCTCGTCTTTTTGCCATTTAAACATTTTTGTAGTAAACGCAGTCGTTCATAACTTCCGCGTGTTAAAAGGCACGTTTTAGTAAATAAATGAAAAATCATGCATGTGTATGGAACATTTGCAGTGATTTCTTATATTTTTTAAAATTTACCAATCGTCTCACCTTATCGTATGTATCTGCTAAATTTCCATTGGGTAGCAAACATAATAAGACGCAGGTAACGATAGGAAAGGATACGTGCGTTTTGGGTCACAAGAATGCAAGGATTAAATTTTGCCGGAGGGGCATTACTCGTTTACCTCATTCTCTGTATTGTGTGACTGGTTAGGCTTGCATTTTAGGCGTCATTCTCATTACCAAAGTATGTGTATAGATCATTTTTTTACTTTTAGGGGCGATTGCACAATATCTGATTACGGTTACAATCAAGGTTATACGTTAGATTCTTTCAATTAACCTCAATTCGAGCCGTAAAGTCATTTAGGAGTACCAGATATTGTGCAGCCAGCCCTCATAGACTCGGATCACGGAATCCTCACCTTCATAGTGTCCAGTAACAGCTTGAAGATGCCACCCCCTTCGAGACTGCTGTGCTTTGGGACCACCATTGAGTGAATGTTCTCGAGCAGTGACCTTATCGAATGAGAACCGTGTGATACCGTGGAGGTTGCAAAATCCTCCAAAGTGGCCACTTCCAGTGCGACTCCTTCCTTTGTTTTGGAATCCATCGCTTTGCTGTAAGTGGACATAGATTCTTCGGCGGCCATCACCTGTCGAATCGCTGTGGCCAGCGTGTCCAGCCTCAATTCCCAGCGGAGCTGCGCCGGTATCTCCATCACTAGCCTTCCTATGTCGTTCAGTGAAGTCTTGACGGCGTTTTCCAAGTACTCCGTCCTGCGTGATACGACGGCCATCCTGCTGAGCACCATCCTCTGAGATTTGAAGAAGGTCCCTCGTAAGAACGAATGCGGAGTTATTTCCTCCTGTGCGTGCATCGAGTCAATATTTATCCATGAAGCCGAAATCACCCGGAATATCTCCTGTCCTATGTTGTAAACACTCGCAATGTCGGATAGGTCGTTGAATTGGGCCTTCGATTCCAGGAAGATAATTGCGGGGAAAAGGAAAACGATGAATATAAAGTGTGGTTTGAGACCCATGTTTGTCGAACTGATCAGCTATTTAGTCGTATTTAAATCGATCACTGTGTTGAATTTACGTTTTTCGTGGACCTCGTCGGTACTGTCTAGCCTGGGCGCTGACGGTCGTGGGTAACATTTGGCACGTTAGGCACCCCGTATCTACCGCTACCTGTTCACTTTGTCGCCGCCCTACAGCAACTGAATTCCAAAGTTGACGGCGAGAGGCTCGGGAGTGTTCGTTCGTGATCGCCGTTTTACGTCGGGTCGTTGGGGAAGGGAGGGGGGTGGTAAGGGGCGGAAGGCTTGGGTCATGGGAGGGGGGTGGACCATATGTGATGAACTGATGAAGACCCGGTCATTCAGGACTTCGACCTTGGCGGTGAATTCTTTCGATTCTTAATTTTCCGTCCGATTAAACGCGGCTTTTATTACCAAATTAAGATGATCGGGTATAACGTGAGCTGTCTTATCTCAAGAGTCGATTTGGATGTATCTTACCGATATTACCTATATAATATGAACTACATTATTTTCAGCGTGAATCAATGCCTGCTTTTGTTGTTATCCACTTCAGTGAACTCGTAAAAACAATTTCCTGTGTGCCTTTTATAAGTCGATGTTACTTTTTATTTAAAATCACTAGTAACTTGTTAACTTAAAATATGTTCTGTTGAGGAAAATGCTCGAGGGAATTAGGAGAAGGCAGATTAGGTGGTTGGAATGGATGATTCGAGGGATGCTGCCATGATAGAGGGGAGGGGAAGAAAGAGATAGGCTTTATTGACGAGGTGAAGAGACAAGTAATTCTACTACCTTCGAAACTTACCTGAAAGGGTAGATTACCTATATTTTTAAAAGTTGAGTAAACCTATGAGTGAATCCTGGAAATTACGGAGTTAGGTTTCGGGAAAGAAACGATTGTCCGAGGCTCTCCGGCATAGTTATTTAGGCTGATCAACGTTTGCTTCGATATCATCAATAAGGTCATTTTATTTCATGATCATTTTTTTATACAAAATATACAAAACTTTTCTACTACGTAAACCGGTAAATATTTGCGCACCAATTGAACATACATGACTGCTGTAGGATAGTTCGAGGAAAAATCATCCGCTTTTATCGGGACTGGAGAATAAATACATGATTGGTGTTTGAATCAGTGAATGCCTATACGTCTATGCTATCTTCATATTGCTATCTCCTGCAGAAATATTATATCCCTTCTTTGTAATGATTGCTTTTGACTTTGAGAAGGGATAGTGGTAGGAAACTATGAATCCAACTATAAATCGAAATCGGTTCGTAAATCATAAAAATGTTTCGTGCCGGGATACCGTTTTCATTATCAACAAACATACCGTGAAATATCTAAGATATAACATTATTCCAAACCTGAGCAACTATAGAACTTTTTAGTAAGCAATAGCACGTTAAAAATCCTGTAATAGAAAGTGCATCTCTTCAATCGACACAATCAATGGATAGATGGACATAGGTTAATTGATTAAACTTCCGCCTAGAAATTACATTAATTTTATTTTTGAGGGATATGTGGATAGGTATACTAGGATAATTGGATGAATTTCTCTAGAAAGACGGGGATATTTTCCCTCGCCTTATTCCGAAAAAATATCTCATTATGACGTGAGACTAACATGATCTACTTTAACCTCGTGAAACGAGTAAATAATTTGGCAAAATATAAAACATCAAATTCTATGACATACTGGACAAAGCACCATCATCGCAAGGACTACCAACGAAAAAAGGTTCTTGGCGTATTTGATGTATGTCTGTGTTGTATTTCTTGATTTATTTTCCCATTTTTTGCAACTTTTGCTCTTAAGTATTTATATATTCTGTTACTATCTCTTAAATGCAGAGTGGAAATCATCTGGCAAAAAAGTAACAAAAAGTGACCTCAGCACAGAAATAGTAACATTTTAGGCACCGAGAGTGGAAATAGTAACCAAATTACTAAAAAGTAATCCGTTCCCATCCCTGCCTAGTCAAAATAGAGACCGACCATATTCCAATTTTATTTTTTAATTTCAGCAGCTGTCAGTAGCATGAAGTAAATATTGTTATATTAATCGTGCAAAAATATTGTTTCATATGACTGAAATTCTCAGTAATTAACTAAATATGCATAGATTAGTCTTTAACTTGACCCATTTTATTCCTGCCGTATGCTGAAAACACCTTTAAAACTGAAGATTTTTAGTGATTCTGTAAAACTTTCTGTGGTGAGTTACTGATTTATTTTTAAAAACAGTTGACAATGAATACAAACTACACACTTAGATCTATGCATTATAAAATCCTCTTTTTTTATTACTCTCTTTGGAATGCATAGCTGTACTATTTCACATGGGGAATGGGGAATTTCCTGCTTCTTTAAAGAAAGCTATTGTTGTTCCCATACACAAAAAAGGCGATCTGCGTGATGTACGCAATTACCGACCGATTTCTTTGCTCTCAATTTTTTCTAATATACTTGAAAAACTTGTAAAAAAGAGACTAGTAAATTTTCTGGATAAAAAGAAATATTTTAGTGAAAAGTAATACGGCTTTAGGGTCGGAAAAAGTACGGAGAACGCTCTGGAAAACTTTATGACCCAGATTTTTCAGTCGTTAACAGTAGCAAAAAAACTGCTGCTGTCTTTATAGATATCCAAAAAGTATTCGATACAATAAATCATACGGTATTGTTGGACAAATTAAGACTGGGAGGAATACGTGGTATTGCTCTGAATTGGTTTAAAAGCTATTTGACTTCATGCTCTTAATATGTGAAGGTCTGCAATAGCCAAAGTAGTTACGAAAATATTTGTTCTGGAGTGCCCCAAGGATCAGTATTAGGTCCTATATTATTCTTCATATATATTAATGATCTATGTAGCCTACATTTAAGAGGTAAATTAACTGCCTTTGCACATGATCTAGCTTTGACTTATACTGGTCTGAACTGGGAGGAGGTACAGCAGAACATGCAAGCTGATGTAAATCGAATCAGCAAATGGTTTGCAACCAACAAACTGAAATTAAGTGATAAAACAAAAGTAATATGTTTTAATATTTGTAATCGTTCCTCCATTGATTTGAAAGTTGTGTACCATTCTTCAAAGTGTACTTATACGAGTTGCAGTGACTGCTTTACACTGGAACGAGTTAAAGAATACAAATACCTAGGTGTAACAATTCATGAACAACTAAAATGGGAGCAGCATATTAAAAATGTCACAAATAGTTTGAAAAATTGTAAAATTAAACTATTTTATTCGAAATAAGTGTTCTTTAACTTTTATGTATAAATTATATTATGCCTTTATATATTCGAGGATAAATTATGGTATAATAAGCTGGGGCAGTGCTTTTAAAAATACATTCAAACGTGCAGAAACAGCTCTAAAAGCAGTAGTTCGTACTATAGCCAGAGTAAGTCGTTGTACACCTTCTTTTCCAGTATTTGAAAAACTAGAGATACTCCCTTTAAGGCACTTATAAATATACAAGGTGCTAAGACTATTCTACCTTCGTAGAGGAAATAACCCTAAAGTATTGGATAAGCCTCATTCATACCATCTGTGGAAAAATGATTCATATGTTTTGCCCAAACCAAATATAACCCTTTTCAAAAGATGCTTTCTCTATTTGGGGCCAAAAATTTTCAATAGCTTACCACAGAGTATCAAAGTCAGTTGTAGCATCAATACTTTCCAAAAGCAGGTGAAACTCTGGCTATTTACCAGCGGAAATATGATTAGGGATCTATTTTAGAGATTGTTTGCTATCAATATCCCATTTTGTACTTTTGTGTATTTATTTCTATTCCTTTGTTTATGTATGTTATTTTTCTGTTATAAAGAGTTCTCCTTCCATCTGGAGACATTTTGTTATATGTAGTAAAAAAAAACTTGTGCTTGTATTACTATGATTTTTTGAAGGTGACTCCATCAACAGGCAAATGCCTTCGGGATCACCTAAAGCTCCAGTATGTGTTTAATGTTATATATTGTGTACAAAAACTTGATGGAGCAATAAATATATTTATTATTATTATTACATGGAAATTGGCTGGTATTTTTTGGATCATTACTCGAAAAGCATAGTGGTAGGTGGCTAATATTTTGGTATCTTAGGAAAGGTTAGATATTTTTCTTTATGATGAGGCTAAAATTATTGAATTCTAAGTGAATGATATCTCTCTCTAACTACCTACCTTACTACCTATGAGATGCAAATACTTTCACTAAAAATGATGTCTTTAAAAATGAAATGCCGATATCAAAACATTGCAACTGAAGTGTCACATGCTGAAGAGTGAGATGCAAAATTCATGATAAAAAAAATTCACCTTGACTGGGATTCGAACCCAGATCTCCCGAATCCACACCGACTGGTGAATTCGGGGGATCTGGCTTTGTAATCCAATAAATGCTAATTTTTTTCACTGTGAATTTCGTGCGCTCATGAGAAACCATATTCTAATAATAAGTTATGATAACGCTGAATCGAAGGGGAAAAGTGAGATATGAGGACGTACCACCTAAATACGTCTTAATCTTGAACTGCCGGAGCGAGTCTGCATCAGTTCCACCCCTGATTCCACGTATAGCAACCTCTGTCTTCCCGGAAAGAAGGTAAAACAAGCAACAGTGAACGAGCGATCTAAATATCCCCTCCCATTCAAAATACAAAATCAGTAGCTGAAGGGCGTCGACAGAGGAATCCGACTGTGACAAGTTAGAGAGGAACTAGATGTCCCTCAGATCGATACTGACTGGGCAGTGCCCACGTAAACTACCACATAAAACTCTACCAGGCATCTCATTTAAAAACGACTAATTGTAACCATCGATCAACAGCGACAAGAATGGGGACTATACCACACTTTTCATTCATCGTCTTCTTAATGCCCGCCATGATCTCCTTCAGATCGAACGCCCGGCGGAACATCACCGAAATCATGAGTTTATGAGATCGGCCAGGAGATATTCAGGGTCGTCTCAGCTTCCTGGATCAAAATCTACAAAACTACAATTATATAAATCATCTATGTGTCTATACTAATGGCTCTGAAAGTTGGCCAATTGTAACTAAAATAGAAAGCAAAGTTACAGCGGTAGAAATGAAATTCTTGAGAAGAATAGGAAATAAAACTAAAAGGGATTTGGAAAGAATAAAAAAAAACGAGAAACACTCCAGCAGGAGCCCTTAATTATAGAGAGAAATCAAGTTAGATGGTATGGACATCTCAATAGAATGGCTCAGAATAGAATACCAGGGAAAGCATTGGAAAGAAAACCAGATGGGAGAAGAAGTAGAAGTCGACTGGGAGAGACTTGGATGCAAGGGATTGAGAAGTATGGAAAGAAAAGAGGGAAGAATGAAAAGGAGATGAAAATGTCAGGTGATCGGAAGAGGTGGAAGCAGTTCATTGAGGCCCCGGCGCCAATGACATAAATGGGAAATAAGAAGAAGATTTCTACTCTACATTTAATCAAGAATGAATAAAAAGTCTCAGTCATTGAGATAATTTAATGCTGAAAAGCTGGAACAGCATGTGGCCGTAACGGATATAATACCAAGGTAACAAGAGAACTTGACAATGTCAAAAATGTACATATTCAGTGTAGTGCGAAGTAAATTAAATATATTAACATTGCGACACAGTACATTTCGACTTTGGGGGTAGTATTTCTTCTCGTATTTTGGTAACAAATTGTTTTCTTTTCATGAAAATATAGCTTTACTGCGAGAGACACCACTGCATACGTCTTTTGTTTCTCGTAGCCATTTTTTTCTGCACAACTCTATAGCTGTAAGCACATAGCTACTGGTTATATAAAAAATAATTAGAAGTAAGTTTGTGCAGCATTGTCATTGTTTGTAAGTATTACCAAAGTTGGTGTCCTCTATGGTAATGCATGTGTGACATACTTCCCGGTCTTTTTTCCATCATATACATTTTTTATATTCATCTCTGTGACGACTTCATGTGATTATGGTGGACAGGTGGTGTGTGTGATGGGCAAGTGCGAATTCTCAGTCATAGCTGGTAGAGATGGATGCAAATGAATTCATGATTAAAAAATGGAGAGAGAAAAAATTGGAAACTCTTTAATTGAATTGAAGCAAATGAGAGACTGAATGCAAAAGTGGTAAAAAATTATCTGGAGAAGGCCGGGCTTTCTTACGCAATGCAGGGTGTCAAAGTAGTTCAAATTGCCCATGCAGAGAAGAAAGGAAAGTTGATGAATTACTAAGATCAATTGACACACACAAAAGCTGATGGCTTGACGATTATGGTAGTAAAAACTCATAAAAGCATATCAATGCTTTAGGTATTCTTTCATTCTAGTCATTTATGAAGCAAGAGTGAATTTTTTTCAGTTTCAACATTTTGTCAATAATTGCTTTTATTACATTTCTTACAAAAGTTTTTACTCTTCCCCATGTTTTATTATATATTTGTATATGACATTTTAAAGTATGTTAAGCTCATAGTTAATCTGTGAGGCAAAATTAATACAAGTAAAGTCATCTTCAAGTACAAGAACAGCAAAGTTTCCAAAGAACATTGTAACAAATTTCATCTGGTGGTACCCAATCATCTAGCCTAAACTCATCATCTATCCACACACATTATATCTATCCACCCTTTACTCAGTGTTATAAGTATTCTCTCTTGTATTTTCCTTTTCTCTAGTAATTATTTGGAGTTTTAGTAAATATTTTTATATAATCCCCTGCATTGGAAGGAGTTTTCTGAAATAAATAGAGATTAATGGATTTAAAAAAATTATTTGCAACTTAATATATAGTGGTGTTTAATTAGAGATCTATCTGGTTGATATTTTGGTTACATTATCAAAATCGTTTGTCAGTGTTTAGTTACTATTTTGTTACTTTTTTTTAAATAAGAGGTTACTTTTTTACTATTTTTACCTGTACTAGTTGTTCCTAACGCTGTTAGGGAAAAATCTCACTCAAACCATCTTAACTACAAAGCCACTCTTGCATTATCAGGGGGTATAACCACCCTTGAAATCTCTTCTGAATTGTTCCCCCTTGAAAATTCTAAGAATTCCCCAAGAATTTGACAGTAGGTGGGAATTGGTGGTGCTCTTATATTTACTTATGGCATGCAATGATGCCTGGGTGATTTTCCAAAATATTGAGATTAATAACGTGTAGCATGTTAAGTGGTATCCTTAATAAGACAATAGTCAAGTGTGTTATGTGCGAGAGGCATCCTATTGTTTCTATGAATCTTGAAATTATTACTTTCGATGTTATTTGATGGTTGATCTGAGGTTTCCGCAGCGATTTTCCATATTGGTAACGGCTTTCGGGCGTTCCACCGCGTTGTCTTGTCTAAAGGCGATGACAGTTTCTCCAGCCATCCTGCTGGCGTCTTCAGGTCAGAAGTGTTGATGCGTTGAAATTGGCCATCTTATATAGGAGCTTGGGAGGTCGTAGTTTGGCTCTGATTGGTTTGGTTAGTTCTATGGTTGCAGGTGGGCTGTGATTGGTCCTTGATTCTGAATACCCTTTTCTAAGCGTTAGCTAACGTGTAGCTGTCTTCTCTGTTGCAATTTTCTGGCTTCTTCGTTATTTCTATTGCCTCTCGGATTATCCTGGGTTAGTAGCGGCTTTCATTGCAGATGACCTTAGGCTTCTCTAAGTCCACCGTGTGGCCAGGTTTCGACCACACGTGCTCCGAGATGGCAGAAAGGCAGAACTGCTTCGAACTTTGCACTAAGTTACAGCGACTTCAAAACTCCTGTTTGCGTTTTATTTTTAAAATCCGTTACGATGAACATGTTACGCCTTATTATAAAAAAATAAAATGGCTGAAATTGGATAAACGCCGTATACTTCAAAAGGCTTTATGTTTGTTTAAGGTACTGAAATCCAAAAATCCGTCTTATTTGTATGAAAACTTTATATATAATGCAAATACCAGGAAGAGATCAACTCGAATCACTGAGATATTCCATGTTCCTAAATACCAGTCTTTAATAATTGAGCACTCCTTCCTCATTTCCTCCGGCAAGCTATGAAATTGTTTACCTGAAAATGTTAGAACCTCTTCTACAATTTCAATGTTCAAGAGAAATATGACTGATCAGTTATGTAACTGAGCTTAATCTTCTCATATATCTAATCGATATGATCAATTCTTGAAATGTCTCGATATGTTTTTTCATGCTCTTTCCTTATCATACTGTTTGATGTTGTGTCTATTACTTTATATTCCATTATTCTTAATGAAAAATGTGTAAGCAATGCGATTGATAATCTATGTTGCCTGTTTTAATTTCTCAATCCTTAATGTTTGATCTTAAATCTGTGCACTGTTACCCTAATTTTCACATGTGATTTATTCTCTTATTCATTGATTATTGTTGGTTTATATGTGGTGTTCCTTAATGAAATTTTTATATATTGCTGTCACCATTGGCCCCATTTGTTGTGGCATGTAATAATATTTAAATGTTCCAGGGGACTTAAAGTCCCAGAACAATAAAGACTTTTCAGTATATGTTTCAACAACATTAAAGTTGACTAGTCAAGTGCATTATAAAAACTGCTGTTCATCATCTTTTCTCGTGATAAATGTGTACACCCGTATTGAATGGAGGATGTTTTTGGGAAAGTAGTGAAGTTCATGAGGAGAAAAAATATAAGACAACCACCAACTCTGAAATGCGGTGGTACCGGTAGTACCCCTTGAAAAACTTGCTTGCTCCTAGAAAATCATTAATGCTCTTTGATTTTGGAAATTGTAATCCAGCGGCCACCCTGAGTATCATTCGTGACCATTTGGAATTGAAATGTGTCAAATGAGCATAGGGTAGCACATAATGAATGTAGGGTGTTAAAATATTTTAATGTTGATGGCAGTGCATTACTAGTTTTGCTAAAAAAAATTATCCTTCTCTCAGGTGGCTTTCTATGAGATTCTTTGTGGGATGTGGGTGAGAAATGGTCTCCAAATCAAAGGCCAGGCTATGACGTACATTCAGTGCAACTTCTGCAACTCCATGGTGGATGCCGACCTCTACTTGCTGCAAGTGTGTGCCACAGAGCTGCCCTCTGAGACCTTCTTGAATACTGTGCTGGAAAAGTGAGTTCTGTTAGGATTGCTAAATAATCTCAATTTCCATTTGATGTGTTTGGATGTCATGAGTATTCCTGCAAATTGAAGAATTTTTTATCAGAAACTCCTATGTTGGTGGATAATCTTGATAACCTCTCTTGAATTTACTCTAGTAAGAAGGATTTTAATAAATGATTTCAGGTCAGCCAATTAATGGCTGTTTCCCATGTTAGCATAACTCTGTTCTTGAATTTGTCTTATTTTTGCATTCAGAAGTGATGATTTTCCATATACTTCCCTTAAATATACTTTACTGGGAACTAATTTTTATTATATTGCTGGGAGAGAGAGAGTCAATCATCATTTGTATTTATTTGTTGTTTTTCTTTCTCATTATCCATTTTAGTCACTTAGAAAAATAATCCTTTCTGGTGTAAATGGGTTAAAGCCAGTGTCCCACGGTAAATGTTTCCGTAAATTTATTCATGAATAATTCATGAATACTCTCAGAGTTACACTGCGCATGCGCAAGCCAATATTCGGTAAATTTCTGTAAATAAGAAAACTCGGTAAATTCTTCATGAAACTCTGTCACTGATCGGCTTTTCTGACACGATTTTCCAGTGCGACATCACGATAGTACATCGGGTGCGATTGCGTGATATATTATCGAGTGCATTATCACGATATTTTAACGGGCGCGATTGTTTTATCGAGCACAATATCACGATATTTTATCGAGCACTATAACACGATATTTTATTGTGATATTTATCGTAATATTTTATCGTGATATTTATTGTGATATTTAGCGTGATATTTATTGTGATATTTATCATGATATTTATTGTGATATTTATCGTGATATTTATCGAGAACAATATCACGATATTTTATTGTGATATTTATCGTGATATTTTATCAGGGCGCGATATCGTGATATTTTATCGAGTGCAATATCACGATCTTTTATCGTGATATTTTATCGGGGTGTGATATCGTGATACTTCATCGGGACGTGATATTGCCATTTTTATCACGTGATATATCATGCTATTTTATTGAGGCCCTATAACATGATATTTATTGTTCCGATATGAGTTATTGTTTGATGCGCGTTAAGACGATATTTACTGTCACGATATGAGTTATCTTTATATGATATGATATTCTAAAATTATCGTATCACGATATTGAATCACCAATATCGCCCAGGCCTAGTTTCGGTGACTTTGGGCTAGCGAACTGCTACTTAGGGATTCTGACATGTTCCATTGTGAGCAAGCATTCTTGTTCTTGCAATTCCTTCAGTTTTTACGTATGGCTAAAGTAATTCTCGGGTTATTATAGAAATAGGTGCGTGCTATTCCATATCATGGCTCGTAGGTCCCGCAAAAATATCTTCTCTGATTGTGCAGAGACCACACTATTGATGGCAGCACACAAAGTTCTCTTCTCAGCCATCAGCCGATCAGCGCCCAATTCATGAATTTTTCCTGCTCGTGTGACATGGGGTCCAACAGTTCACGAATCTCTTTTCATGAATATGGAATTCATGAATAAACTTACGAAAAAATTTACCGTGGGACACCTGCTTAATACAGTCAGAATGTGTAAATTTTGCTTTTCTATTTGTGTTATTGCATAATATGATTGACATAATCTTAATTTTGTTGAGTGTAAGTTACTGAGACTCTTTCTCACTCAAAAAGGTTTCATGTAATGGACCTGATGAGCCTTGCACCGTATGCTGCCAACTCCTTCCTCGAGAGTGAACATGATATGCCCATGCTTGAAAGCTGCCTCACCTTTTTAGCTTCTCTGATGGACATTCGCACTAATTTGGGTAAGTGATGCCTTTGATGTAAAAATGCTTGCTGGAGCTACCAATCAATCCATTTTGCCATGTTTAAAGTGCACTTAATAGGATTTAGTAAAGTTAAACTTTTACAATAACACTTAATAAATAAAACGCATGACCCAGGTTTCATTGCTTAAGCATCATTATCAGGTCACCTGTGAATCCTTTTAGTTATGGAATACCACCAAGTTACTATGGAAAGTGTTTTATTCATTAAATGTATTTAGTTCTCATATTTAAAATATTTTAGATCTGGTTTGAATAATCCTACAGGTTGTGCTCTTTAAAGAGTCTTTTGGGCTAATTTATGTTATTGATCCCTAAAATATGTCTGGTAGTTCTTTACATTTCTACTCTATAAATGTGTTTGTCTGGAGAGGGAGCCCTCATTTAAGTAATAGGAAATTTTATACCGATTGGCTCTATCAGAATTGTTTTTGACATTAGCTGATTTATACTAGTGCCTATTTGTTGGTCCCTGACTTTAGTTTACCTTGAGATATTTTACTTAGTTCTTTCAAGTTTTTACATGAGACTCAACATACTCTTTAATGATTTAATAGATAGAGAATAATTATGCAGTTGACTGCCACTCTTTTGGATGTTAATGCATATTTTGATTTCTCATTAACTTCCTCAGTGCAGAGTTCTTGTTTATGTCATGTAATGTATCGAGAATGGTGAATTAATGAGTTGATTAAAGTACATATCAATGGTGGTGTTTACTAACGTGATAAGTCTTGTTTTGAAATGTTGAAGGTTGTTCGAGCTTCCCACTGAGTCTAACTCTCCATCTCTACCAATGTTTCGATGTACGTGTCATCCATCGTCATCAGGGCATCAGAAATGCCGGCAAAGGTGGAGTTTGACCTGGTGGGAAGCCCGAACAACCTTGAATATCACCATATGACGGGAAAGCCTTAGATTTTTCTTCTTGTGTAGGAAGAAATTTTCTATCTCTGTGATTTAAAAAAAACCTAATTACAAATTTGATTCTTCAAGAATGCTAAGTTTATACAATGGGCAGCTAAACATGCGACCTCTCATAATTTCATGTGTCTGCATACTACACTGCCCAACTAGTGCTAATCATTTATTATTCAGTGAAAAATGTGCCTAGTTATTGCTCTGTTACTGCCAACTTTGCTATGATTTTCCTCTGTTAAAACTAGTTTTCTACTGTAAAAAATTTAATGCAATTTTCTAGCCATAACATTTTCTAGTCATAAAGCCTAGTCTTAATTGTTGGACTAATACTAATAGGGAATGTTTGCCTGGCCAGGTTATCATGATGTAGGGTGTGCTAACGATAGTTATCAGACTCAGGCATGCTTTCATATTTAATTTGTATGTGCCATGGTGTATGCTTCATGTCTTAAGTTATTGTTTATTTCGCAGGAATGTCTGATGCATCACTCTCTCAATTGGAAATGGTGACTTTGCTGTGCATGGGAGACAAAACCCACAGTCAGCTCATTGAACTGATGCCTGAGAGATGTGGAACAGCACAGAGCCGAGATTTTGAAACTGTCTTGTCAGAAGTATGTGGTCAAAGAATGCCTAGTTCATAATTAACCATGTAAATATTTTTTCTGGAGCTTAATAATATTTATTTAAACTCTAATTATAAATATAGAGGAATTTTTATCTAAAAATATCTATGTGGGACCAAAAGTTTTTATTTTTGTTTCAATCACGTTTAATCAAAATCATGATTTATTTTTTAGAACTCTTTTGGAGTGTTTTTCAAAACATTTTCATAGTACTATGTCAACTGATATGACTAGTGATTGTGTGAATTGAAATATTATGAAGTACATATTATGCTTTCTTCAAGTATGCAAAAATTATGCTGATAGAGCTTAATTTGTATTGTTCAAATGTAATACTTTCATTATTTCTGTCATCCTAATTTATTCATTTTATATTTTATTATGAAATAGGTGAATTGAGTTACATATTATGAATTGTAGGGATAATTTGATTTTATTCAAATTTCAATTCAGCAGTAGAAACATGTAGCCATTCCTTTGGAGTGATAGCATCATACGTAATAGAGGCAGTCCTCGACTTTCATACACAATGCGTTCCTGAAGACTTGTACGAAAGTCGAATGTACGAAAGGCGAACAATAGATTCCCATACTAATTAGGGGTTACGTTCCCGGAGAGTTAAATATACATAGTAAAACCTCATATCAATTGTAAGGAAATTTTATTTTTAATACAAAAGTTTATAATACATTAATTATATTTAAAATAATACGTAATTACTTAAAAAGCTACGCAGTCTTGATAAACGGTTCTAAAAGAATACCGTTGTGTACTGAGTAAACATACACATTTCTAATATTTCCCAAGCAGAAATTAACATTTCACTGATAATGTCCACTATCACTATGAAGACACAAAACAAGAAGCATCACGACATTTAATTTTTGGAACCTTAAACTCAATGTCATTTAATTTATTACAATTAAAGAAACAACAAAATTTTGCAATTTCCTAAACTGGACAAAAGACAAATGAAAATAGATTGGTGTTTTGCAGGTACATGCCATACACAACTTCGTGAATTTCACATTGCACTTCCCAGCATTTCGTACATGGTCTATAATTATATCTTTCCCCTTTACTATTGAACACACAGTTGAATGGCTTAAGTTCAATGATTGTCTTGCAGCAAAAGATCTTCCCAGTTCAGCAGGTCTAATAATTTCCAACTTTTGCTCGACAGTATTAAGTTTATGCGACCTAAGAGTATTTTCGTTAGTCTTAGTCACATCATATTTACGTTTTCTACTCATTCTTATTATACGGCATTAATTAAATTCAGTAAATAAACAAGTTATACCTTGCTCTAAGTTTACACTGCCCACAGTCGTGTATACTAGCGAGCGAGAACGCCAGATGAAACAGTTGAATGCCGGGATGCGCCACGCACCATTGCGGGAAATTCAAAAATATTGTTCGACAAATGTCCGAAAGTCCGAATTTGGTGTCCGAAAGTCAAGTAAAAGGTATTAATTTGGAGCGTATGAAAGTGCGAATTGTACGAAAGTCGAGGACCGCCTGTATTTCACTTAGTCAATCCCTTAGGTTCATTCTGAATTACTGAAATTGTTACCTAAAATGTGTTTCTTTTTTTAGGTTGCGGACTACAGGGCTCCCAATCTTGAGGCCAGTGGAAACATGCAGCAGGGAATGTATGTTCCAAAGCCAAAAGTATGGGAAGAAATGTATGATCCCATCCATGTTTTGCTGAGGGCAGTACACCGCCGAGACTTTCAAACATCAATGGACAGGTTTTCAGAATTGTATGTGACAGTTGCTTACTCAACCATGATTTTAATTACATATGTTAATTTGCATGAAGTTGAATTAACTCTTCTTTTGAATGTCCTGCATAGTAGCATCCAGTTGATGAAATAATTTGTACAATAGGACCCCTGTATCCATGGTAGTTATGTTCAGAGGCCATCTGCAGCTATTGTAAACTGTGGATAACTGAGTACACAATGTATTAGTCATCTTTCCATTGCGTAAGTGCAGTCAGGTTACCATGCAAGGGAAGTAACTTTCCCAGTATTCTTATTTAGGGTGTTTTTTTTAATACCAGCAGTTTTTAGCACAAAAAGAGAAACTTTATGTAGACTGGTGTCCCAATATTTCTATGCTTCAGCCGCATAGCCGCTGGGCTAATCATTCTGGGTCATGCTCGTGGCAACTTTGTCTACGCCTGCAGTGCCTCTCATTGTCAGAATCTTTTGCGTTACAAAATATTCAAGAGTGGCTCCATCTCAGTCATACGAAGGCGGGGAATGTGCACCTGGGAAGAAAGCATTCGTCTCAAATACACCATGTATCTAGGACTGATTACATACCTATTTTTTCCCAGTTTCCCGTAAAATAATGTAGTGGAGATCCTTGTAGAAGATAATACAAAGAGAAAAAGATATTAGCACGTAACATGCGTGAATTATGAGCATTTTCCCATGAAAAATTCAAAGAAAAATACTAGGCAAATAAGAGCGTGGTGGAAGTGCCATTTAAAATGACCGGTGCCAGTGACCACAGTATTTAAAAGAGATTTAACTCACCACTTGTGCTATATAATTGAATTTGAGTAGCATTAGGTTCGTAGAACATTACAAAGCTAAAATTTAAAAAAAATTACGGCAAGGAATTGTATTCACGATGAATAAAAAACTCTAAACTTAGCCTTGCTATAGGCGACACTGGCACTTTTGAGAGAGTTTTTGAGCCTCGCCTATTGCGACGCTGGCACTTTAAGGGTTAATAAACTGTATCATAGCAATTTTTCCTCTGTGAATGGTTATATCCCCATGTAGCAAGCTCAGCAATGCAAAGTAGCTTTCCTGCCTTTCTGCAAAAGGTCGTCCACTGTCTACTCCAAAAAGCCAACATTTCCTCTTTTCTTGATATGCTGATTCCCAAGTCACCGCCCAATGAAAAGAACTTATGCCTCTCTACACAATTACCTGGGCTTGTTTCACATCGCTCAGGATGGCGTTGCTTAGTAAGGGAGAAATCGAGAATTCTATGGCATGCACACAAAAAACATTTATTAAGGCTAAAACAACTTACACAAGTAAAGTCATGCATTATGCTCGGTTTCCATTGTGATTTGCGTATCTAACTCTTATAAAAACAGTTATTGGGCCCAATTTACATAGATCCCTTAGTTAACTTAAGGAAATACATACATATTTATATATATATATATCGGCATATTTAAACCAATTGACCTTGGTCTCAATTCTTATTAAATAGAAAACTAGTTTCCCTCTCTTTAGATGGTTATACAATCTCAATCAACAAAATTTGTGTCCACTTATGTGTCATCTCGGTCTTGTCTCAATGGTATTACGTCTCGAATAGGGTGGTTTCCTAATTTTTTTTTATTGCCTAGATCTGAAGTTTATAACCCCTGGAGTACGTGTTTGAAGCCGTTCGATTTTTAAATGGCGTTAAGTATTTTTCCTTATTAATTAAAAAGTGAAAAAATTCAACGGCGCGAAAACGCGACGGCAAACTATTGCATGCTGGTTAATCCTACGTGTGACGTCACAGGTACGTACGCAACTACCGCAATCTGCCGCTAGGTGGTTCGCCGCCGCTGCTTATCTGCAGACGACGTCCGCCGAGAAAGCTTTAGTAATAATAATAAATTTATTGACGGGAAAAAAACTATTTGCAAAAGTAAACTTGGTGTAAAATGGAAATGAGCTTTATTTATTAATTTAGCTGCTCTAGTCGCATAGAGAAACTTCATCAAAATAATGAAACATTTATGGTTACGGTATGGGGAATGAAAATCGTATAGTATAATATATTCTCAAATTAATGGTGCTAGCTCCTATTTTTTAGGTAAAGTTAGTATGAAAAGCATGAAAAAATCCATTTTGTTCGTATTCATTTCGAAATATTTCCCGCAAGCAAGCACGAAATCGTCACTTTTTAACTATACGGAGAGCAGGTGCTGCGCCGCAGCTATGATACGATTACACATTAATTTAATTCATCCACTTTGTCGAGGTGTCATTGCCAGAACATGAAATTAGCAAAAAAGGCTTACCGTCAATAGCATAATGGATGGCAAAATCTCGAAGCAAACTATGTATGAGCAAATACTAAAACAACTAAAATGCGTTGATCACCCCTCACCGTGATCACAGACCATTGATGGGAACTCGTGATTCACTGCATCAGCTGATCAGCATCATATTCTCCAAGGAGTACCAGTAACATGCCTCCGAGAACATTGCTTTATAAAAATTGTTTTGTGCCGCAGTGTCACACAACAACATGTAGCGATAGCAAGAAAGCTTACGTCTCGGTTCCACTAATCGAGAAGAGGAGAATTTTGTGGTTAAAAGCTGTCAGAAGAGAGTAGTACCTTGCTTTACTCCTCTGATTTCACCTGCACTAAACCGAACATCTTCTCTAAAGAACTCCACCACCATGGCCACATCCACTTACGGTAGATTGTCCGTACGAAACCAGTTTGTAAAGCCATTGAACTTCTTCTCATGAAACCTTGTGGCTTTGTATATCAGCAAAAGGAACTGATGATGAAAGGTAACTAATGAAATATACAAGGTATGAATTATAGGAATGGTAAATGAAAGGAATAGAAGATAAGATAAAGGAAATGTTTGTCAAAACGAAAGTGGTCAAAACGTAAACATCTAAGTAAGCCGGAACACCACAGAACGCGAAGTCACAGGTACGCAGTTTCGTTATTCATTTCACTGCGCATGCGACGCTTGCCGCGAAGAACTCCTTCGCGGTAGCTCTGTACTAGCAGGTAGCGTAGGAGCCTAGAAAACTTCTTTTAATGGCATGCTCAACGGAGGAGACTTTCCGAAATTTGAGCATTTTAATCGAGGTATATTAATACATGTTCACCAGATTTTAGGGACTCTGAAATACTATAGTAAGTACAGTCGATGACAATTCCATATACCTCGCAATGTTGACTATCTACCTGTTACGTCATCATAAGAGCTGCCGCTGTTCCGCCATTTCCGAGCCTTTTCAAATGAACTTAAAATTAACATTCAATTTACTTGTAAACTAAGACTTTTTAATCCAGATAATTTGCGTGTAATGAATACGTTTATGCTGGGGCACCTGTCGCAATAAATGAATTCTGTTTTCTTTGATGAAGGAAACTACCCTATTCACGGTTGGCCGTTCAGTTCCTCGTGGGTCCTCCCTTTTGGTAATCGTGCATCTGGGTTATTTCCTTCCCTGTTGGATCCAGGTGTATTTTCCCTTGCGCTATATGTTCGTGGTCTCCTAGTAATCTCCAATCCTTCTGGCAATCACTTTTCCTTTCTTCTCTCTTTCTTCCTCATGGCACCCGTCCACTCATGACGACAGCCAAACTTAGACTCCCTTTTTTGCCTGTTTCATTGTTCCTCTTCTCGTCCCTAGTTTCTCCCTTTTGTTGGTGTGTCCCTCGCGTCCCTAGTGATGGCTCCCGAATATTTGACATTATGCTGGTAACTCCCCTTGATCGCTCTAACCTTGGGAACAATATATATCTTTACAATTTGCTGATTAAAATCATTGCAATGGACCCACATTCTCTATGGGTAATCCAACCGATCTCAAAGTCTCGTGACCCAATTTCAGCTCAAGAGGACTGCAGAGGTTAATCTAAGGGCCATTTACCTGCTCAACGGCACCCCCAAGCCCACATCCACCTCCATTTCTTTGGAAATCTGTATTCCAAGAATGGCTGAAAGCCTATTGAGTATTGTACTGAGCACTGCCAGCCAAACCCTCCCTTTCATTAGGCAATATGTTTTCTTTTGCTTCGAGTATTTATTGCTATTGCCCTCAAGCACAGGTGGTTAAATGAAGAATTTTTCCTACACAAAGATTGTAAAATGCAAATTGTTGAAGTTCATTTCATTATAAATCATAGATTGAATTCCGATAAATTTGTTCTTTCTTTACCACCTCACTAATGGATTATTTGATAATTTTTTTGCAATTTCAGCTTTTGTTTTTTTCTGAATTAACCACTTCCCTGACAGGTTTTTTTTTACAAAAATGGTCATAAAAAAGGCATATTTTTTATTTCAGATTCTAAAGCATTAAAGAAAGGCAGATCCAAAAATGTTTTCCTTAATTTTTTATTCCAAATAACTAATGATTTATTCAATAATTTCTGAATTTTGCCCCTTAACTTAAGAGAATTAGGTCACCTGCATATCAGTATAACTTTCCTACCCGTAAACCTTAGTTAGACATCTAATCAGGAATATATTTAGTTTATATTACAAATGTATATACTTCTGCCAGTATTCGAAGTAGAAAAATGAAAGGGGCTGATGAAATAACTTTCGCAACATATCTAAACATTTACGCTTACACCATTTTATCTATAGAGAACGGTTCAATAGGCATTTCCAACATATATATAAAAATTACCGGAAGAAAATCTAGCACATATCTAGTGATATTCTATTTTAGAAGAAAACCACTTGGCACTGGAAAAAATTATCTTTTAATCAAAGCAGATTTTTATAAAGAAATACTGCTGTTGAGTTTATAAGATGAACTGACAGTAAACATAAAGGTAAATGTGCACACAGATGTGAAATTGTTAACCATCCCTTCGCTGGAACGTCATAAAAGTGTGACTAAAGACATCAAAAATTTTTCAGATTTTTGTGTTTTTCTACTTATTTAACTATTTATATGCATGACTTTCATCGAGGTTCTCACTTCTTCAATCTCCAATCTTGGTGTGTATCCTGGTCACAAAATGAATTGCCTGAAAACAGCTGTTCATGAGCAAAATGTTTTCAAACATTGGCTGCTCTGCACTCATTTAGCATCATCATCAGAAAATTTCCCAAGTGTTAATTGAAACTTCAGCCCTGACGCTAAGTGCCAGGAATGCTAACAAGTAGACTAAGAAATTCTACCTTGGAAAAATTGTTCTGGAATGCAAATTTTTGTTTCTTTTTCGGTAACATGAACTTTTGTTGTGTTGCCTCTGAGTAAATTAGAGTATTAGGTTTCATTTTCCTGCCTATAAATGAGTAATTGCAGCCAGGAAGCAAACAGACCAAATTGGGTTGCTGAAAGGAGTTTTGCACTCCCTTGCCATAAAACCTCAGTTATGAAACTTTTCTTGGTGGTCCGCTGAAAGTTTCATAAGTGAGGTTCTACTGTATATATGTTGTTTTTTATATATATTTTTGTTTAATAGCCTGAAAAATGTGAGTTCATTTAAAAGCGAAGACAATTGTACCTTTGGTGTTATTACCTTCATTTACCAAACAGTAAATCATTATTTATCCAGAGTTGCATGTATTGGGACATCAAAATGCTCTAATCTGTTTTTGTTTTCAAAGTATAATTTATTTACTTTCAAAAATAACTAAAAATATTTCATGTGTTAAGGAGACATCAGTGATCTAAAAATGTTTGAATACATATTACTTAAAGTATTTGTGTATTGATTCTTGTTCAAGTGATTATCTGAGATCATCATGAAGAGTATTACATCTAAATTTGTTGTACTTTTTCGTTCGGGAAACAATTATCATTTAGCATTTATTTAACACATTTCCTGCAAAAAATGCAGTTTGCATGAGTTCTGTTTTTCCTCAGACATGGCAATACCAGTTGGCATTGTTTGGTGTGATGTTAACTTCCCATTCATTCTCCCCATTTCAAAGAAATTGAAATTTTTGTTGAAAAGTTGATTTATCTGAAATAGGTGATACCATTACAAATGAAAGATCCTCCTCGGTGTTATTATTTTTTTCCCTGGACTGCAAAATTCTATCTAATTTGGCCTTCCTCCCTTAATAGTGTGCGCTCAACTGGGCAGTTCAGAGGGAATGGCACTCCGTGGCCACCATTCCGCATACCAGGCCCTGTCAATGCAGCCTACAAAGATCCCAGGCGACTTCTGTGCTCACGGTTCTTCCATGCAGTTGTGTTTGTCATCTTGTACAAGGCTGTTCACGCGCAGTCAGTTTCCGAGCATGTCATCTCACTGACCCTCTACCTCCTTGAAATGGCTGTGTGCTTTACTGAGCCAGCAGAAAATAGTGAAAGCCAGGTGAGTGACTTTATTTCAATCACTGTGCCCATCCAGCTCCGACCTCTGTCATTGTCCTTCTGGCTGGGCTCTGGTAATGATCGGCTTTAATTACTATAGGTAGCATATGCATTTTTCCTATACATTGGGGGATTTTTTTCTTTCACAAACACTATTAATTACTTCTGCCAGGTAAGACATTTTAATTCATTCAGGTTGATAGAATTTTATCATTTATCTATTTCATCATTTATTCTACCATTAATCGTAATTTAAGTTATGACATTTGGAAACTGGCAAATAAGTGAATAATTAGTCAAATAGCAAATTGATGGTGAGATAAAAACAATTAATGAAAGTAACGGTACAGTGGCGGAAGAAATTATCGCAAACATTTATGCATACCTGAATGTGGTGTTCGCAGGAACTTTTAGGAACAGCACTTACAACGAAAGACTGGCAACACTTGAGGAAAGTCTTGTGAACCCCAAATATTTGAAATCCCTAATAGAACTTGCTGTATTCGAAGCCTATAACTAACTCATAAATTGCCTCATTTTTTTAACATACTTCTTAATACATCTCAAGTTATCTCGTAGTATTTTCTGTGGTTCGTTTCAGCATTTTTCTTTCTTCGATATTTATGATTTTTAGGGAGCAACTGGTTTAAAAACATTAATTTGGCGTATCAAAACATTAATAATTTTTTTATTTATCCCATCAAACTCTAGCATAAACTGAAATCTTTATATTAAAAGCTAAAATAAAGTACACGTACTGTGATTGACCTTTCAATCACCTTTTTATGTTACCTGTACTGTGCCTCTTTCACCCAGCGAATTGAAATGAATAAATAAGTATGGAGCTACTATCAAATACGCTAATTAAAATAAGTATTTTGTCTTTGGGATAATTTTTCACTCTTATTATTCTGTGGATGCAGGAATTTCTGAACTTAATAGGGATATAAATTTGTGCATCACTTGTCATCTAGTATGAATGAGTCCGTAGTCTGAGTAGATGTAGACAATAAAAAATACCTGAAGATGTTTCTGAAAATAAAAACAAATACGCTCGCATAAATACTGAATAATTTCAGTATATTATTCCGACTTACCTTGCATCTTATTACAGGGAGCTCTGGGACCAGTTGAATATTATGAGGATTCATTTAACAAATCTATAGCATGCGAGCAAACAATTATATTAAACAAAAAACCAACTTAATTCCTAATTAGATATTATTGAAGGGTTAACTACTCATTGATGCCTACTTTATAATATTTAGTGACCATGCCTGCACTGCACTAATAAACATTTTAAAAAATAGCTGTTAAAATAGACTTTTTAATTTGTTGGGAAATGTTATGAATGAAATTAATTACTATTTAAGGGTTGATGAACTGTCTGGGATATATCACCGGCAATACAGATGTCTGGGTTCAAATTCCTTTCAAGATGAATGGGTTTTTATGTGAAGATTACCATCTTGAGGCATAATATGTAAGATGTAATTGCATTGACTGGCAGATGAACTGAGATTGTGTAAATATGAAACGTAAAAAGCTCGTTGAGAATAAATTATTTTATTATGTGAATTCGCGTATTCCAATGGTCAGTCTAGTGTGTTAGCCAGTTACACCATTTTATCATCTCAATAACCCAATGTACCCAAACACTGTATTTCAAAACTAGTTTTGAATGAATTACTGAGCCACTTTTTTATTTTCATGCATTGTTACAGAGGTCTTGATTAATTAATAGTATTTCATCAAAATGAATTGTTAGATTTTCAATTTTTACACCACAGCAAGCCATCAAATCCCTTAAATATATTGTGAGTGAATGCGATGCTTTGTATCAACAATGTTTTTACGATAGTGTGGCTTGAAATGCAGGACACCAACTAATTTCAAATCATCAAGAGCTTAAATATTTCCATGAATTGGAAAAAATTAATTTACTGGCTGTGTGACAGTGATGACTCCTTCTCAATGATGTTACAAGGAAAGACCATGGCCTTGGATGGATCCTCCTGCAAGGCCAAACATTTTGTTTTGTATTTTCCATGGTGGCAGGAAAATGCAGTTGTTGAGTACACTTTGTTGTAGTTGGCTGTTGTGTTCAACATTTTTGTTCAAAAGTTAAAAATATTTTAATACTATGTGAAAATGAGGCTATTTTTCCCATATTAGGTATCCCTGCATGAGAAAATAAAATCAAGAAACTGTATTAAATCAAGAGTTATGTAATCATTATCATGCCATAAAAGTTTAACCAGCTGTACCTTAATTTTGTTGTGCAAAATTGCTAGTTACATAAATTCAAGATTTAATAAATTGAGGTTTTACTGTATATGGATAGTATTAAACCTTTTATCACTTCTCTGTGGATAATTTATCATTGTAAATTTCTGTATCTAATGATATTTATCTGTCATGCAAATTAAGGTGTGCCAGGCTGCTGCCAGCCAAGAACCAGAAGACCGTGGTGATCTTGAGTTCTCTAACTGGTTTGAATCCGATTGGCTTTCATCCAACCTTCGAACAGTCATCAACCGGGTAACATTGAATCCTGAGCCAAGGCTAAGTTTTGATAGTTCAGAAGGTAAGATATTTTACAGTCATTGGAATTGATATTAACTATGAAACCTGTAGTTTGCATGGTTAAGCTAACAATTTATGTCATTGATAAATCTTTGCCATGGACAGTCAACAATTATCTCAGATTTTAGTTGCTGTACTGTATTTTAAAGCTTATCAAATGTTACATGAAAGAAGTGTGGTCAAAATTAACTTTTACTGTAACATAATGTGTTTTTGTGTACATTGTGAGTACTTGTGTAGAGTCCTTATCATGTTTGACTGTGATTTTATTTGTTCATCACTACCATTGCATTTCTAATATGTCACTACTGCTATAGCCCTGCTGTTAAATGATACATTTGTGGTATCCACCATATATTTCCCTTACACTTCAATATCTAGATTTGAAGTAAAGAATACAATTTATAGATAGCATGAAGGTAATTATGCATAAAATGAAAACCCGGGTGAAAGTTATTGTATGTCCTCTTGTGTCCCTGGAATACTTCTGTTGTACTTAGGGATGGGTTGATGCCAAAAATTCAATACCCAATTCTTGATACCAAAATTTTACAAAGTATATTTTTTACACCATTCCATAAATTCATTACTTAAAATAAAGAATGTATTAAGGTGGATACTTTTCTACCATTTATATTGTCAACCATTATTTTAAAAGCTTGTTTGAGGACACACGTTGTGATGTAAGTCACTGAAAACTCACAAAATGCCAAAATACATGCCCTTGAACAAGTGAACTACGTCAGGCATCCGGAATGTCATTTCATGGTAATTCAAACTGAATTGTTATCATGAACTATATTTTCGTTACTTTTCCTCATTCCTAACCTATGAACAAAGTGGATGCTGCATTAAATAGAAATAGGTATAGGTTAATTTCATATGTGTTTTTACTGTCAATGGTTTGTTTTTGGCCACCATCTGTAAAATATAACAGCTCAAGGCTGGAATATTTATGAATATTTGGTGAAACTTCTATTTTAAGCTTTTTCAGGGACCTCTTCTGTGTAAATTAACAAAAATTTTTAAATAGAGCAATTGAAAATTATTTTAACATTGACTGGGGCCTAAAAAGTGTAAAATAATGGAAAATGAGGAGGAAATTGAGGAGGGCAAAATTGGAGTTTCATTCTATTTTCTCATTAAATGTTTGCATAGGTATCGAATAAACAGCATCGTGGAATTTAGTCGATACTCAATACTTTCAATACCACCAAGTATCGAGGGATCTACAGGCAGAGAATCCCATTCCTAGTTGTACTCTTATTATAATTTGCCTATCGTAATAACTTAATTGGGCTAAACCTTTGACCAACTGAGCACCAGCTTGTGCAGGGCTTTCGTTGAGAAATGTATGGCATACTCATTGCACCATCATGAATGGGTAGGAGCCAAATTTTTAATTTTTTAAAATGATTTCTATTTTAATTTAATTTCTAATTAAAATAATTTCTAATTTGTCATTTTACTCCTAATCTGGTGCTAAGCATCAATAATTACATGATTGCATATTAAAAAACTGAAGTGTACTATCCAGAACTATTTCTGTTACATTTCTACCATATGAAACGACTTCGTAGGGCTGCATTTCTTACCTGTAAGTCCTTTTTTATAATGGGCAAGGCATAGGAAAACCTTTTAAAATCAAACAAATGAGTACCACACAATTATTACTTCAGTTTTCTTCTTGATTGAAATTTGATTCTGTGATAAAATTTACTGCCACATGAGTTCCAGGAGTGCAGTTGTCTTCATCATTTGATATCTCTCTCTGCATTGGGTAACCATGACCAGGAGAGATAGAATGGGAATCATCAGAACTGGATGGTGAGATGTCAGAGAGTGCAGAGGAAGGATTGGCTTCAGTGTTGATGTTGGAGGCAGGCGGCAATTCAGGGTCAGGGTCCTCATCATTCTCCCTCACCACTTACGATGGCAGTTCCAGTGCCTTGGTTCCTACTGGAGGTGATATGGCCGTCATTCCATCTGGTATGCTCCTTCGTCACTCTTCATCAATTTTCAATTTTAAATTGAGGGAGTATCAGAATTATTGAAATTTGTCTTCCCCTTTGTTCATGGATGTTTTGAAGGTTGGATCTCATTCTGTTTCGTTGATTACATGCATTTTTTGTTCTTTCACTTTCTAAAGTGCTATGAATAATCAATAATACCCCTATTGTTCCATGGAATTCTTGTCTTTGTTTCATTAATTACAGTAAAACACCTAAAGTACACTTTTCTAGGGACCCTAGAAAAAAAGTGTAATTTGTGGGAAAAGTAGAATTTTCACTTCTACATCCATGTTCATTTACTGTAGTAAGGGTAAAAATAAGAAACATTATTAAACCGATAAAGAGCAGTGTTATAATTTATTCCTTAAACTAGCACTTCTCATTTATTTATATTTGATGAAAAAAATACATTAAACATCTTAGACGAATTGAAAATTAAGAAAGGATGAAGATGGCGGGGCAATTTACATTAAATTTGTTATTAGCAACCATTGAAACTATCAAATGAATATAGCATGATTATTTTTAAAAAATTGATATTTTCAACTGCTTGGACTTCCTCTGCCTATTAAAAATGTTATGCATATTTATATAAAATATTTTCAATTTTCTGCAGCTCCTCAAGCATTTGCTCACAGCATTCACTACCTACTAAGTAATTTCTTAGAGTTTGAACAGCACACACTTCGTTTTGTCTAACATAGTTATAACTCAGGAATCGAGGCAGTGCAAATGATCTCAGTTGTCCACCACGAGTTCTTTAATTTTTCATCATATCTGGATAAGAATCCATTTTCATTATTCATAGTTTCTACTTAAGTAAAAAATTAATTTAGATTTAATTACAGTCGAGCACCCATTATCTGGTCATCCAGGAGCACGCTATAGTCCAGCAGTGTTGCGAAAACAACCTAATACATATTCCGAGAAATCAAAAAATCTTAATCATAAACATCGTTTTAAACAAATTTGACTCTGCACTTAATAAAAATATTTCCTTTAATTGCTGGAATATAATGTTTCTTATAAATATTTTTTTTTTAATATTAACAAATATATTTTTTCAAAAAATGATTGTTTGCGAATTAAAGCTTTTGGGGTGTCGAAACGGGTGAAAGGTCCCATTTTTTTCTGGCGTTTCGATGTCCGACACAGCCCTCGTCGTCAGGGGCATCAACAGATTTGCCGGAAAAGTACTATCTTTCAGTAATTTATGAAGTTAAAACCAGATATTTATTATCTTTTTTATGCATAGAAACAGTAAAAGAACGATATTATAGAACTATCGCTAACTGGATTGGAAATGCCTTGCATAAAAAAGACTATGCCTCATTCCATAGCTTGAATCATATCTGGCAGATTACGAGTTAATGTAGTTCAAATTTCTGCTACTAGTGGCACTGTATACTACTCCCACCACATTCAAATTCTTCCTTAACACACTCAATGCAGATGCCTTGAATTCAAGACATTCTGTGCAAGCCAGAGGCGCGGATGCCTTGAATTCAGGGCTTCGGTCCCGTTACTTTTCTCGGCTTTCCCTAGTTCCCAAGCATTGGCGCTGACACTTGCAACTTCCTCCAGCGTCTTAGTCTTGCTCTAGGCACACGTGGATGATGTTCGTTCTTTGCTGGATGTGTTTTCGTTACATAAATAAAGGAAAAAAACCCTTCAGCGTGGGAATAAATTTCATGTCAACAAGTCAGCATTGAATGGGATAAAACAGGTCCTATTGCTGCTCTTTTTCGTATTTTTTCTGCATGTATGCACAAGACAAAGCTAAAAAAGTGTTGTACAAAGGATGATATGCATGAATAATGAACTTAAGAAGTGAATTTTATTTTTTGAAAGTGCGTTGTGGTGCAAATTGCAGGAAAACTGACAAATGTATAGTCTAAATTCGGGGTTCTGCATATGTTGGAAACATAGGAAATTGAATGGGACTGCAAAAGTAGTGTAAATTGCGGGAAAATGGAATTTCCGATAATGCAAATATGAGGTTTCACTGTATCTCCCATGTTCTTGTAAATTGCCTTTCTATTAATGTTTTGTGTAAAGAAGGATTAACCTAAGTGTAGTAATGAGGAAATAATTAACTCAGCTAATAATATTGCTTCCCTTGTGTGCTATTTCCACTTGTATGCATTTGTGTCTTACAATTTATTTTGTCGTAAGTACTTCTAGTGATACTTGATGTTTTATTTAAGGTAACAAGGAGACATCGCGTGAGTGATGTTAGGGATCCAAATGACGCAATTATTTTCTGAAACTATAGAGAAAATGCTGGAAAAGTGTCACGGCTTTCTTACATTAGGGCCTTAGTTCGAGAAAAAAACGCAACTAAAGAATTTCCTTCCGTATAAATTCTTTACTACACGGAGGTCTACCAACTGAAGCTGTGGCGTAGTGGTTAGAGGCGCTGGACCTGAAAACCATGTATTGTGGCGCGGGTTCGAATCCTTGTCCTGTCAATTTTTTTTCTTTCTTATATTTTACGGAGTCACTGTACATTGCCCAATCCCATACATTTATGGCATTAACAACAATATTTTTTAATTTTCAGCATATTTTCAATCAACCCCTTGGGAGGATTTCCTAGCTAATTTCGGGATTCTTGTTCGGCACATGCCGACAAGCCTAATATGTTTAGATTTTGAAAATACAAGGATACTTCCGTGAATAGGATGAGCGTCGATTGGTCGTCCCACTTTCGCAAGGCGGTAAGCAATGAACGGATTATTACTTAATATACAGAGATCCATGCACTTCAAATTTCCCAGGAACTGCGTTCGAATAATGACTTTTGTGACTCAATTTTTCTTTCAATAGTGGACATGATATAAGTAGAAAAGAGATCGTAACTGTTTCCGAGGTTATGTAAAAATAGTTGCTATGACCTTTCTGCGGAGCAACATATTATATTAAATGGAAGCCTGTAACGTGGCGGAGAGGAAGATATAAGATTCCAGCACAAAAAATATCACGTAATGATAAACTATTTCTTTTCCCACCTCATGTTTATTTCAATTGAAGGAATTGAACTTTTCATTCATGGCGTGGAATTGCTTACTTTCGGATGAAATTCATTGTAAAAACATATAAAGCAAAGAGTATTTCTGCACCAAGCCAATTTATTTTCTGTCGCCAGAACATTTGCATCTGGTCGAAGGCAGATCCGGTCTACAAACTCCAGACCATTTATTTATATTTTCTCATATTTCCCTTCAATGTAATATGTTGCTCCAAAGGTCAAAGCAACTATTTTTTACATAACCTCGGAAACAGTTACGATCTCTTTTCTACTTATATCATATCCACTATTGATAGAAAAATTGAGTCACAAAAGTCATTATTCGAACGCAGTTCCTGGGAAATTTGAAGTGCATGGATCTCTGTATATTAAAAAGTAATAATCCGTTCATTGCTTACCGCCTTGCGAAAGTGGGACGACCAATCGACGCTCATCCTATTCACGGAAGTATCCTTGTATTTTCAAAATCTAAACATATTAGGCTTGTCGGCATGTGCCGAACAAGAATCCCAAAATTAGCTTGGAAACCCTCCCAAGGGGTTGATTGAAAATAGGCTGAAAATTAAAAAATATTGTTGTTAATGCCATAAATGTATGGGATTGGGCAATGTACAGTGACTCCGTAAAATATAAGAAAGAAAAAAAATTGACAGGACAAGGATTCGAACCCACGCCACAATACGTGGTTTTCAGGTCCAGCGCCTCTAACCACTACGCCACGGCTTCAGTTGGTAGACCTCCGTGTAGTAAAGAATTTATACGGAAGGAAATTCTTTAGTTGCGTTTTTTTCTCGAACTAAGGCCCTAATGGAAGAAAGCCGTGACACTTTTCCCGCATTTTCTCTATTGTTTCAAAAAATAATTGCGTCATTTGGATCTTTAACATCACTCACGCGATGTCTCCTTGTAAGCCTTATAAGCTGCTTTATTAAATGGCTATTGTGGCTTAGTGCTTTTTCTTGATTAATAAACTGAAAAAAGCACTTTTAATTTTAGTTGCATATTTGATGCTAAAAATTACTCATCTGGGATACACCATTGTGATTGGGTAAAAGTCAAACCTTTCTGACTCTTTATTATTTGCGACATGTGAATGTATGAAATGCTTTAAAGTTATTAATTTTCTTTATTTTATTTACTTTGAATCATCAAAGGTGGACCAAGTCATCCTCAATTACAGCCATCTCTACTGTCAACCATGCAGCACCCAGCAGTATTGGCAGGAAATGAAATCGTGTCTGTGTCAACGGCCGGTGTATCAGGTACTCATTCTGGAACTTCTACTGGATCAGCAATGGTCCCACTTTTAGGGTCGACCAACCATCCATCAGGTTCAGGAAGCGTTGGTCCCCATATCCAACCACAGAATCACCAACGTCAAATAGCCTCCTCATCTTCACTCTACCATCATCCAATCATTATAGCTGTTCATGGTGGGGAGGTAAGTGTCGGAGCGGGAGCCATTGCTGGAGCAGTAGGCAGTGCCAGTATGCCAGCAGCACCAGCCTCCACATCCCAATCCGCTGCCGTGCCTGCTCTTGGTGCCTCTGGTCACATCTATCCAGCGCTGCCCTTGGGAAATGAAATGGTACCTTCAGTGTTCAATGCAGCCAGGAAAGGGCTGATGAAGAAGCGAAGACAGGATATTGTGCCTGGGGTATGTCTATCTAGTACTTTAGAGCACACTCGTCCCTGAAATTATATTAATAGTTGCAGAATGATCAGGCTTAGGCTTTTTTACACGAGGCACATGATTGTGTGTTTTTATGTACAGAAATATGAAAATGCGAGCACGGATTTAAGCAGAGGCTATTTTTCTGTCTTTTGTTCATGCATTTGTGCAGTCATTCTAGCAAGAGTTGTGCTCAACACAATTTTCACTAGAAATCCATCTAAACTGTGTTGTAAAGTGCCTTATGTAAAACAGCTTCAAGATCATAATACACAAATTATGTTCCATGTTTAGAAAATGAATAGATGTGTGAATGATATTCAACCAGTTTTATTTTCCGTCAGCTGTCTAGAATTTTATGTCTTGTTTTGTGAAAATATTCTGAGAACCTGTACCAATAGTAATGTAAGATCTGGTGTTTTCCCAGTGAATGACAAATGTTTGGTGACCTCAGGATTCACACCTGGCAAAGGGTATACAACTCTGAGAAATGGTGTACGCTGGTTGAGAAATGGTGGAGAAATTGTCAGAAATGGTTGAAATGGATAGAAATGGTCAGGAATGGAAAAATGCAACGAAATGGTCAGAAATGGTTGAAATTGATAGAAATGGTCAGGAATGGAAGAAATAGTTCGAAATGGACAGAAATACTCTGAACTGGTCAGGAATGGGAGATGGTTAAAATAGAAAAAATTGTGAGAAATAGTAGAAATACCGCTAAACAGAAGAAATGGGTCAAAATGGGCGGAAATTGTAAGAAATGAATGAAATGTAAGAAAAATTCACAACATAATTAAAATAACAAGAAAATACCTAAAAAGTGAGGGATTGTCGTGGGTTGATGGGAATAATATCAAAATGGTGTGGATAGTGTTGAAATTGGCTAAAATATACAAATGTTGATAAGAAAATGGTTAAAATGGCAATGCAGGTGAGGAATTGAAGGTGCATTACAAAGTGGCTCGGCTCTTTTACCGCAAAAAAGTGACATGCTGGAGCTGGTCAGAGAGGGCTGGAGGGTGGTCTCAAATCAAGTAGTTTTTCGTCCCGAGCTAGAGTCTCTGGATTTAACTGTGTATATTAATAATAGTGATTGCTGGGTACATCCTCCTAAAGAAAGAGTTAAAGAAAATGATTCATGTAGGATTCGGTTTAGGAAGACACTGAGCACATTAACTCAAAAAAAAGTAGTTTATTTTCCAGAACTTTAAAGATAACTGGATATAAAATTACAGGTACTCTGGAAATATATTTAATACAATGCAATATGTAAACAAAAAATTATAGTTTTCTCCCTAATACCTATATCCTGTTGATGGTGCCATCATCATTAGGAATGTTTGAATAAAATATAGAAATCATCAAAACATAAAAATTCATTGGCAAAATAAAAGTTAGCTTGCCCAAGTAGGGTAATCTGTTCAGTCATTGGCCACTTAAGGAAAATTTCATGTTTGAAGTGCAATAAAAAGCAAACGTTTTTCAAAATTAGTCACTCAAAATTTCTGAAAACCTCAGTTATTTTCTTTTTGGCTACCACAATGTAAGTATAGAAAAAAACTTTGAATGAAAATAATTTATAACATAGAGTCAAACATTGCCTATTGGTACAGTTATTGGCCACCTTGCACAGTTATTGATAATGTACGTTTGCTTTCTCTTAATGGTTCTCTTTCTCTTAATTGTCATAGCTTTCATACATACCTACAGTTATAATAACTTTGACCATGAGTCACCTTACTTCTCCAATGAATTCCTTAACTGCAAGAATGAGTAGTTCATTTATCTCTTCATCATCTTGCTCCTCTGACTGTTATTTCGATTATTTTCTATGACTTTTCGTCTTCACTTAGATTGTAGAAATTTATTTGGTGCAATGGTGACAAAGGAAGATATCATCGCCTTCTATATTTGAAATATGTTTATTGTAACTTTTTAGCTCAAATAATTCGTGAACAAGCTTCTGGCACTTTTACAGGTCTAAGACCTAAGTCTGATCAGGTTAGCTCACTGCAAATGTCGCAGTTTGAATTGCCCTTCATTATACAGTTACCCCTTGTGAAAAAGATTTCTTCCGTTTGATTTAATTCATATCCCTTCTATTGCTTCGTCATGTATTTTTTCGGTCTTCTTTCACCTTATCTTCTGCTGCCCTGGCCATGTGTTTCTTTGAAAATATCACCCGATATTCTATACATATAATACTAAATGTATTTATTTTCCCTGATGCTTTCCTTTGAAATTTGTGGTTTCTGGCTATGTTAAAAATTCACTCATGCAATCAGTCCCTTCAACCCTTGCAGCAAATTATGTTCCACTCATATCTACCACATTAAAGCTCATTGACCCTTCTGTGATAGCATTTGCCCAGCTAGTACTATCCTTAGAAATTGCTGTTTCCCAAAATCCTATTGTGGCCATTATTCCTTGCTTCAGTTCCATCGGACGTTTCACTGCCATCTAAATTGCTTCTTTTGGAAAAGGAAGGACGATTCCCATTTGGTACAACACTATCAGAAGAGTGCTCCACATGCCCGTTACCTTTTTGAAATTATTCCCGGTTTTGAAACAGCATGAAGATTCCAAAGTTTCCCTTCCCAAAATTCTTTTATTGTTCTTGATTTCTCCGCTCTTTCTTTCTCAACGATATCAAGAATGTGCAGTGCCTTATAGCACCATCTATCTCGCTTGCATCACTCTATTGCACACCCTTTGAGGCAGATGTACACTGGCATTTACTTTAATCCAATGCATCAGGATTAAATGGATTAAGCCCGCATGCACATAAACCTTTTAGGCTTAGTGCTGTACTCCATGACGGCCTTTGTGACTTTCTTCATAAGATTCGAAAATGGCGCCTTATTCAAAATTTCTCCAGAATAAATTGGGTACCAATCCCTCACTGCTTTTTGACGTAAGACTGCCACATTTGATTGGCCGTAAAACTGCCATATTTGCAGGCTGTGAAATGCAAATAACATTAGGATCATTGGGGTATAATTTCAAATTGGATCTCACTACGCAGAGCACTGATTAAATAAGTAAAGTGTGTTTTGTGTGTTTATGAAAGCAATAGGAAGATATGATAGTTGACAGAGATATGTTGTGCCAAACGTAGCTACAGATAGTATGGTTTGATTAATGTGAGAAATAATTAGGATGTTTTGGAAAAATAGTTTTTATAATCCACACAGCATACTTATACTCAATAGCATGTACATCGGCAGCACATTGAAAGAACTTGGCCTGTTGGCCATTAGTTTTTGTTTAAGGATAATATTAATGAGTTAAATCGATAAAATTATGTTATTTATGAAAATGTCACGTATAATGATAAAGAATTATTGATTCCAAAACGCATTTTTATATTTCTTTCCGTAAAAATGCAATTCGCAACATGTCTCATAATTAGGGATAGGAAAATTTCTCGATCGCGAATTTTGCAAATTTAGACAAAAATGTCCTAGGAGTGGTAATTAGTTACAACATCTCCATACTGACTGGGGAAATGACTTTTGAACTCGCAAAATGTCGCGAATTGTGCCCCAAAACGCAAATTTTCATTGTTTTGTGAGAAAATGGTTGAAGTACATTTCAAACGCAAGAAAAACATTAAAATTGCAGGCAAATGTTCTCAATTCAATTTAAATGAACTCGCGTGCAAATATTGCTGAGGTATGCGGAACTTTGTAGTTCATCGTAGCATAACCGGTGTTACGATAACAATCGCGGGAGGATGACATCGGGTGCTTTCGATTTACGGCGATAACTGGCAATACACAGCTCGTCATGCCGCGGTGCTTTCTATTTACAATTAGTGGAATAACCACCTATCAGCATCTATGATCGGTGGCTCTCCGCTCTGAGGTGAGTCGAACAAAGGAAAAGCAATATGCGCATTTATTCTAAGTAATCTGCAGGGAGTGTGTAGTATCCCTGGTAATCTGCTACAGCAGGGTTTCTCAAACTTATCCTGCGATGGAACACTTCGTAAATCCTGAAATTTTAACGGATCACCTTGTGGACTTCGCATATATTAAACCATTGCGTTTAGGGAGCAGCATATAAAGCCATTATAGGTTACTCGGAACACCCATTAGCCTTCTGCGGAACATAGTTTGGGAATCCCTGTGCTACAGATTTGAAGATGAGACGGATTGCGCATGTGTGAATAGCCGCTTTGAGTTGTTTCATTTCAATGGGCTTGTTCGCCAAGAGTTTTTTAATGCCAATTATAGTTTGAAAACTAAAGAGACACGTATTTTTCCGATTTTTTATTTTGGGTCTGATTTGAGCTACTCAGGGATCTGTGCGTGTCTGACATGGAAAATATTTCTGTTTAACAATTAATCATTTTATTTTCAATATTAAAATAGGTAAGGACATCAGCTAGAATGATTGAGGAAAGTTATTAAATTAGGAAAGTTGTTTTTTGTTGATTCTGAAGTCCATTATATACCGTTGAATACTAGAAAATATTCTTATGCTCCGAAAGCCTGCTTGTGTTTTTTTTCAGTAGCACGTTTTAAGGGGTGAAGAACTGACCCTCAGGCATTTGTTGGTAATAGATTGCATTGAAGATACAAGTGCAGATGATGATTTTTTTTCTCATTTTAATCTATCAAGTTAGTACTCATTCTTATGTTGGTAGTTTTCATTTGGTTGTCCATTGCTACAGATGTGCTGGAGGGTGTTTTAGGATTAGTGCCTAACAATGTCACCTTTTATCATGAAGGGGGATGATTTATTTGGAATAATGTGTCAATCGGCCAATCTTTAAAAATTGGTCCAGAACAAAATTGTGTATTTGTTACCAAATTTTAGTTGCTAAAAATCATAAACTTTTATTTTTGACTAATTTATCATTTACAGTTATATTTTGGTATAAAATATCTCATGTTTTATTGATCCTCAAACATTAGACTAAAACATTTGCTCTAAGGGGAATTAATTTTGTTGTTGTTGTTTTGATCATTTTCTCAGTTGCTTTCCAGTGAGTGAAAATTTATCCTGGAGTTGAGTATGTAATGGATCAAAAAAACGGGAATTTTCAGGATGCCACTTCTCTATTGGAATGGATGACACAAATTTATTTTTAACCCTCTAAGTGCTGAAAGCTGATGTAACCCATTCAGTTCCTCATGCTTTAGTTTCAGAGGGCTGTATATTGTCTCGTGCTACAGTCAAAAAAATTCTTTAATTAGCCATGTTTTATGTTTTTATTGTGTTGAAATGTGAGTGCAATTAACAATTGCTCGTACAAGGACCATGAAATTAAATTGGAGGTTGATATTTTAAAAGGTTATTACCTAATATTTTTTCTCTAAAAGGTTTCAGTGTTCCTAAACAGTGCAATTAAAAATATGGCACCAAGAGGGTTAAAGGCAGACAAAAACAAGTTTAATATGTTTTTTAAAATTTGTAATAATCGTTGGAAGGTATTTCTTTTTAATGGCCCAGTTTTATTCAGATAAGCCAGTTGAATCTCTTCTCACTCTGCAGAAAAGATCAGTTGGTGTAAATTGTTTCTGTTTTGGTTTTAAATTTCATATTTTAAATTTTATGTATAATTTGTGAAATTGAAGTTTGTCTGATTCTTTTTGGTAAAATAATTTTTAATATTGGCTTTTGAACTGATGGAGAAGTAAGAAGTAGGGGAAGGGAAAGACTTATTTACAAATGTGGTGATTGTCTTAAGTTCACTGCCTATTAACTGTATGCATATTTGTATTTGCCTTATGTTTGTATGATTTCATGATTGTTTAGAAGCTGAAGAAAATGTTGAGTCATTGGAAATATGCAGTCTTTTTATATCAGCTTATTATTTAATGATTCAAACAATTGTGCAGTTTGCATGTATAAAGTTTAATTTTTGGCCTTTAAGTTGTTTTATTCATATTTTAATGATCAATCAAAAATACCAAAATATCTTCCCATAAACTGTTTACTAACATCCAATTAGGCTATAAATGTGTGTTGTGCATAGTTATGTATAGTAATTCTAAATATTAACAGAAATATTTTCTTATGAGTAGGCTGTGATTGTTTTAAGACTTAAAAATAACAAGTTCTCACTTTTTTCTTCAGGGAAGTGGCTTTGGTCCAAAGTACAGCCATAACTACAATTCGGCACCTAGTGCAGTTGTGGTGAATGAGAGCATCGTGTCACTGTTGCTCAGGCTCCACTCGCACCTCTCCGGGATGCCCGATTCGTATGACCCCGAGGGAGTGCAGTCGAGGGCCGCAGAGACAGGCAGGATTGGGGATGGGCCGTTCTTTGTGGGGCGACTGCTTGACAGGATCTGTGTACTGGATTCACTCTGCTTGGAGAATGTCAAGGAGATACGGGACAAGCTGTGGCCGCGCAAGAGGGAGGAGGGGGAGGATGAGAAGAAGGAGAGGGAAGAGAAGGAACGAGAGGAGAGGAGGCGACGGGCAAAGGAGAGGCAGCAGAAGTTGATGGCAGAGTTTGCATCTAGACAGCGTCAGTTCATGGAGAAAGCCATGGAGACAGGTGATTTCAGGACCAGCTCTGATGATAGTAATAATAATATATTTTATAGTTCAAAATTGTTCAGAAATTACTTAGACGTCATCAAGGAGATAGCGTACAATTCCATTTTTCCAAACTTGTCAAAAAACAATATCACTGGTGGTATGTTAAAAAAAAACTCATTCACAGAATGTAGTGCAATAGAGGCTAGCCAAGAGTGAATCATAGACTTGAATTTTGCCATGCTAGTCATTCTGGCTTACTGAGGTAGATGGTTGAATATGGTCTAATCCCTAGATCAGGCAAAGAATGCTGATGCTTATTAATGCTATTAATATTGTTACTTTGAAATGATTGATGCCAAATTTTAAATGATTCAAATCCTAACTTTTGTCGTTTAGCTTTTGAGAATCGATTCTCAGAAAACAATTTTACCATCTGTTAGTGCCCCTGACCGAAAATAAAGCTTGTTGCTGTTAGTGCTTTGTGCAAGTTTTCTCACAGTGATCATTCATGGAGAAGGCCATGGAGATAGGTGATTTCTGGGCCAGCTCTGATGCTTATTATTGCAAATATATAAACTTTCTAATGTTTGATGCCAAAAGTTGACTGATTCAAATCCTTACTTTTGTTGCTTGACTTCAGAGATTCAATTTCCATAGAACAATTCTAATACCCTCATCAAAGCCCCAAACAGAAAATAATGGTCATTGCAGTTAGTGATTATTGCAAGTTTTTGATAAAATCAAATTAATAAATCCAGTATTATAAATACATAGATGCAGACTGTTAATTAATCATTAAATTGAAAATATCTGTAAAATGTTATTTGATAATACATACTGTACAAACATATTTCTGCTACCTTTCATGCAATTCTCCATTACAGATGTTTTTTTTTGTGGCTTGAGAATCAGAGTATTGGTCTCCATTACTTCTAAGAATAAATTTATATTGCTTATATCTTCACTGTATGCTGCAGTATAAGGTAGTAGTCAATGATTTAACTTTTTTTCTTATTCCTTCTTTATTTTTCTTAGTAACTTGAGTTTAATCATGGACAAGGCATAAAATGTGGAGTAATTAGCAGTAGGGTGAATTGGTATTAGATATTGGGAAGGAATAGTAAACTTGAGGACATATTTCTCTACGAATAAGTTTAGTCAAAGGATATACCTGAGTACTGCTATTTTGGCCCACTGGTTTTATTTGTCTCGAGACTATCTTCAGTGTTGATGCACTCTAATTCTTAGATCATGTAATTCTATTTCAGATTATTTTTTGTTACAAATGTATCAATTGCTTCATCAATTATATTTACATGTAGCCACACTAGGTTTGATTGTGATTGTGTATACTTAAAGAGAGAGAATTAAATTAGATTTTATACTGAGAAGGTTGACTGACCAAATTTTACTTCATACCATTCTTGGTGAGCATTGGAAGGTCTTCATAGTGCTAGAAAGGTAGATGTCATATTGGAAGAGCAAGTAATCTTCTTATAGCATAAATTTCAACCAGAGGCTTCTGATAAGTCATGCAATATAATTATTATGGAGAGACATATCAACCAATAAGTAATTAAATAATGATATTTTTTAAATTTTGGTGCAAAAACAGTTACCTCAAAACATTAATCCGTATAGGTTTGCTCTGCTATGTAAAACTTTTTCCTTTTTTGGGGCTTTTTGAAGTTGAAGGGCCTTTGAGTAAAATCAGGATATGACAGTACTCAGAAATACATTTTTTAATATATGTTTGAGTTCAATTTTTTGTTGAAAATGCTTCCTTATGAGTCATGAAAATTTTTGTTGAAAACAGTCACCTTAGGCCCAAAGGACATAAAGATTTTAACCTGTTTTTTTTTGCCAATTTTTCTGAGAGTTCCTATAGTATACAGAGTTTGCTTGAATGGATGTTAGAAGGAGAAATTGCCTAAGATCTATTTTTTTACGTATAAAAGGTCTTTCTTTGTCAATTCTTTCTGTTGATCTTGTTTTTTTTTTCTTTTTGTGTATCTTCCATAATAAGTCTTCAGCCTTCTTCTTGTGTTCTTCATTCTGATTCCTTTCATTATCATTCTCTTTTGTGCATAGAAGATGAAGGAATGGGAGGCATGGATTGGACGGAAGAAGAGAGTACGCTACTGGCCAGTAAGAAAGAGTATGACTGTGTTATATGCAACCAAACTACTCCTAGCACTGAAGAGAAGCCTATGGGGCTTGTAGTTCTAGTCCAGGTAAATACAATTCAACATTGTAAAACATGGATATGCCTGAATAATTTGGAAGTTATCACCCTCAACCCATTTATTTTAATGTGGGATGAAAATGGTGCCTAAACTCATTATCATAGTAATTCATGGAGATAATCTCCTAATCATTATTTACTTTTTCTGAGTATAATTATAATTCTCAGGTGATTGAAATCTTTAGATATCAGTTTCTTTTCCCTGCATTTCTTACCTCATAATTAAAAAAATAAACTTGCATTGCCTGTTAATCAATAATACCTTGCTCGAAGTTGGGGCCTTTGAATGGCCCATTGTACAAAATGCCTTCTGGGGTGTGAAATATAAGGAGTACATTAATGAAATTTCAATGAGAAAGTTTTTTTGTCCAGGCTCTTTTTTTTAAGAGCTGTAAGTTAGGTACCTATGTCATGGATCATCAATTATTAATTCATTTTTTAGGCGACGAGTGTTGGTGGTCACAAAAGGAGGATGATGGAAGCTCCAATTCTGCCAACAAATGAGGAAGAGAAACATAATTTGAGGCAGCATGACAGTTTAGCTTGTGAATTTGATAGGAGAATATCTGAATTGTCAAGGCATTTTGATACTGTGAGTATAAATATTAGTAATTTATAATATAATTAGTATTCAAAATTAATAGGCATTTATGTTTTTGTTTAGTCATTTTCTGATTATTAAATAATACTTGTATATAGCAAGCAGCAGGTATAATTTTGGAAATGTGTATTACCTTTAGTGATTGAGTGATGGCACATAAATTATCAATAGTATAATATAATTAATATTTAATGTATTTTAATTATCCATTTTCTTGAAAATACTTGACCACAATTATCTTCTCTGCAACACCATGAATTCTAACTTTTTTCTAATGCCAGTGCTAAACAAGGTTTTGAACCTGTAGCAAACATGGTACTAAGCACAAACCTTTCAAGTTAACCTTATTTGAAAATCTTGAAACCCATGTTAAACCAAATTTGTTCATGAAACACATTTTGTAAATATTACTTTTATTACCAACTTTCTGTACTGAAATGGATGTAGAGAGAAAGTCTTAAAAGTCACCTAAGGTCTTGAAAGATGAACAAAGGAATCACTTTATGCTTAGTAGGATCATTTCTGACAATGATTACATGAAAATGCTAAAAATTTGCAAACTTAAATTACACATTTTACTGCCTAAATTGGACTACATTCATTTGACATTTCTAGATTAGGACTTGTGAACATTTTTTCAATCCTTTCAAAATGAAGTTTATAATATAGAGCCTTGAAATGATACCACATATTCTGTATCTTTGTGATAAACTCAGTCCATTTTTTTCCAACTCAGGTCAAAGTCATGCATAAAAGCATAGTGAAACATCATAACTATTAAATTTTGCGAGTACAAACAAGATGTAACATGAGTTCATTTCTCTAATCATTCATTGAATGAGGTCAACATACCATTCATTGTTTTTTTATGCAGATCCACGCATAGATTCCTAATCCCCAACCTTTCGGTAGTCTGTTTTGTCATTTAACTCTGCAAGTGGAGTGAAAATGGTGAAAACTTCATACAGCGGACTCTTGTTAGCATGTTGTTGAAGGGACCCGGGATTCTAAACGTAGTAATGAGGAAAATGTGCCAAACTGGGTAGGCATTCAATTGAAATTCAGAAACGTAAAACAGTAAAACCTCTCTTTTACACTTTTGACGAGGTTGAAGGAAAAAAGTGTAAATCGCGGGAAAATGTAAATCGAGGGAAATCGTAATATGTAGGAAATAGAAGCAAAATCATAGCGTAATGTTAAATAATTTTATTTAAATTAACAAGTGATGTTTAATATTTGATGGGTCACCAAATAGACATAAATAAATGAATAAACAAAGATTAACAAAAAATGAAAGTATTCTCATATTTTAACTTAACTTGATTTGAGGTGGGTTCTACCTATATGTATTTATTTTTGCATCAAGGGCATACATTTTTTCTTCAACAATAGTCTATGTCATCCATGCCTTTGTGTTGGCTGCATAGGTTGTAGCCAAGGTCTTTCTTAATATTTTTAAAGCAACGTGGATTTTTGGACTTTTTATGTAAATCATGCAATTTTTTTATTTTGTCATTCATTGAAGATTTTTTTGGGCCAAATTAAAAAAATAAATGCTTTAAATTCCATAGACAGTTATGATTTCTTTCAAAGTTGGGTTTTTTCAGGTTTTGATGTCGTATCTATACCTTATCGTTAGTTTTTTACGCAGCTGACGCTTGGGTATTTTACATTTAACGTGTTCGCATTCCCGCTCGTCATCATTTACAGCAAAATATAATTTGTAAAAGTTAACCACATTTTAAAAGGCGACACACCGCGACTATGACTTGTGCATTTGGAAAACGGTGGGGTAATTCGGATTTAAAAATCAGAGCTCAGTGCGACTGTCCTCACTTACCAACTAAACACGAATTGTAGCGAGGTCGGATTTGTTTTGTTTTAATGAATATCAATTACTCCACTCATTCCAAAGGGCAATAAACAATGTAAGCATTGTAGGGCTAAGGCTACAAGTGAATACTTACCTCCGAGGTCCATATATGCCTATGAAAAATGCCACGTAAATGCTGCTATATTACGCTTGCGAGTCCAAGAACAGCGCAAGGCTTTGATAATGGCTGAAAGTTCGAAGTTAGGCCCGCAAAACCTCGCAATAGGAGGGAAAAAAGCCCCAAAATTTTTTCTTCAACTTCGACGCATAAAAAGAGGGGTGCGCCTCTTACACGCGTCTATACGGTAATTTATTAATGCTGATATGAATATTGTGGTGTGTGATACCAATTGTGAGCAAGGAAGAACACTGTCGTTCATCACCCTCATCAGACAAGTTGGAGGAAGAAAATGAATATGATGTTTACCTTTAGCAGTAGATATTTTTAATATACGTTTAAATACTGCATTAGAGATTTCTCTGGGTGACTGCTACAACACTATTTTTAGGGAATAAAAAACTTTTCCAAAAATGTGAAGGAAATAGACAGTTGGAAATTACAGATTTCTCCTTATTTATGTTGTGGTACCAACATTTAAAGCCTTGTGCGATTTTATCTATAAAAAATATATTGGGAAACATTTTAACAATTTTTCATGTGCATTTTCAATATGAACTATGAAATATGATATGTGTGATAATACTCAGAATTAACGAATTGTATACAAAATTGAGCCGTAAATTCTTTTATCATGTACTAAGTGTGCCTTCAGATAATTAAATTTAACAAATATATACATATTTTCTCACCAATGAATTCCACAACAACACACTACGTTTTTGGCCCCTTTAATTTCAGTATGTAGTGATTCTATTGTGCTTTGTAATTGCTTTTTTAATTTTTACGTAACTGTAACACATTTTTGCAATTAAATGTTACCATTTGAAGTTGAGTCATTCTCTTTGATACTGTATTATTTTTTGCCTTGTGCTACTCCATGGTAGTTTCTTGCAATATGGTGGCTTTAGGTGTATGAATAATGTTTTAGTTGGGTTTAGATGTTATTGTTCTTATTTTGCAATGTTTTTCTTTATTTTTTACAGAGTTCGTGGCTCTTATCAGTGAACATGGGATGGGAGGGTGGAGTTCATGTGCAAACGTGTGGGCATCACCTTCACCTCGATTGCCTCAAGTCATATTTACACTCCCTTCGGTCACAGCAGCGTCAGCAAAGTCTGGCTGTGGAAAGGTGGGTGAACGTTTTTCTCTGAATAGTGTTACCAAAGTTTAAAGAGTCAAAAGTGATAGTGTTTGGCTTTTATAAATTCTGTTGGCTTCATGCGAGGTAAATCTTGAAGAGAAAGAGGGCTTAGAGAACACATTTTTGGAGTTCACATAAATTTTAAATGTTGCAAAAATGAAATTCAGTCTTCATAAACAAGATAGAAACTAGAAGTGGGCTATATCAGTGCATAAATAGTGCATTTTTATCAGAAGATGGATAACAATTGCCGAAGAAACTGGTGAATTAAAGTTAAAATACTTCTCAAGCTTATTGCATGTTCAATTTTGGTACAGTTGAGCACCCCTAATCCGGGAACACCCGTAACCCAGAAATATTTCCAAGGTGTGTTTCGCGGAAAACAGAAACATTTTTGCCAAATAATTGCTTCTTATTTACTGAAACTGTTACCCACTCTTAACAAAAATTCTACCATTAAAGAGCGAGTATTGGAAGGTTTGTTGCATACATTGTTGTCTATATTAATTGTTGTGCGCAACGAAGGTCTTTATTCAACAAATTGAAGACATTGCGTTGTTGCGGAGACGCGGGTGTGTGGCGTCTCGAAGATGGAGAGTACCGGTCTTACATGGGGCGTGCATGTTTTGCTTTATACTTAGTGGCAACTCGAAGTAAAAACAATCTGTCATCTGCATAGTTTTATCCGTAATTATGTCTAATGTAAGCAGTTACAGCAGCAGCAAGGGGGCGAAGCGAAAGCACTGAACATTAACTATCGCAGAAAAAGCGGAAGTGTTGAAAAATCTTGTTTTCGGTACATCAGTTAAGTGCCTCTACGTGTGATAAGTACTCCGTTGGATCTTCGACAATCTATGACAATAAGAAGCAGAAAGAGAAGTTCCTCCAATTTTTCTATGAAAGTGACACTAAGAAAGGGATGGCGGAAAGAAAAACTATGAAAGAAGGGTCTACAAGTGCCGTTTTATATAGCGTACTTATTCAGTGGTTTCGACTGCGTCGAAGTGAAGGGCTCAGTATTTCAGGCCAAATGTTAAAGGAACAGGCTAAAATATTTTATAGAATTTGATGGATTGTAGATATGTTCAAAAAGGCAACCAAGGATGGACAATAATCTTCCTCCAAGGCTTCCTACTCAATCACTCCCGATGTATCGACGGATAGCCACACATGGAAGTACTGGCCGGTAGCAGCGAGCGTTGACGGCGCGGCGTAGAAAGCTCATTGAATCAGCCGATATCATATTCAACATAGTGGCATAAGGGTCTCAAGGAACATTTACCGCAATGAAAAATTGTTATTTATTTATATTATTTATCAATTAATAACATTATAATGTTTGATGTGCAGCAATATTTTATACGATCTAAGCATTCTTTTCACTCTGCCGTTTTGCGATACTACCGGATGACTGATTTTGTGTTTGAGAATTTAGAATTTTGTGTATTTCTTTTTTTTATTATTTGTAAAAATTATATAGAATTTATTCAAATTTCATTGAATTTGTTATGATTTATCGAATGCCCTCATAAAAAACATCGCGGGCCCCATAAGTATACTGGTTACTACCACAGCACCCGTAGTCTGGCAAAATCCCTAATCCAGCATCGCTCGAGTCCCAGCAGTGCCGGATTAAGGGTGCTCAACTGTAATCAAAATTTTATAGATGATGCATACTTACTGTGGATCTTAGTTTTTTATGAGTAAAATTATGAAAATTTGGAAAACTGGCTTTTTGGACTTGATATAATTTTGGAATCATATAATTAAACTTAGAAGGTGAATTTATTTTTTTAATTTCCTATAATCTTGGCAAGTGTTTTGCTTGTATATACTTATGTCCATTAATTTATTTTGAATCTGATGAAGAATTATGTTCAATGGTTGGTCCGGTGTTTATTTTTCCAAATGATGCTCCCTCATTAATGTAATGCCTATTTCACCTTATTACCCACAGGGGAGAATATTCTTGTCCTCTCTGCCGACAACTCGCCAACTCCGTTCTGCCCCTCTCACCCCAACTTGGGGAGTGTGCAGCAATGGTCCGATCATGGCCCTCGTCTATGTCTTCTGTTATATCAGAGCTCACTCGCCTCCTTCAGGAAAACCCTCCAACCCCTGTAAGTATACCTGCATGTACGACTGAAATAATGCAATGCTGTTTTTTTATTTGTTTGTGCATCTTAGAGCCTGTTATACCTGTATCATTTTATCATGAGAGTTTGTCAGGAACTAGTTCAACATAATTCTATCAAGAGAGTTTGTCATTAACTTGTTCAACATAATTTATCAAGAGAGTTTGTCATGAACTTGTGTTCCACAAACTTGACTGAATCAGACTTATACACCCTCCCATACAGTGCCCCCGTCACCACAGTTGTCCCTCTCATCTCCATTCGCTCTCTTCCTCAAAAACTCACATTATTTTTTTTGTCCTTTTGTCTTTTCATCTTTCCTTCTCTAAACTTCTTTAAACTAAAATCCTTTTCCTCTCCCCCACTCCTTACCCTTGTCTCAAGCTTATTATTTATATTCTCATACTCAATACCAATATGATATAGTAAGTATTCCCTATTACAGTAGAGCGCTAATTATCCATGCAAATGCTAAAGCCCAATCGGATGACCAAAAGTGACTGCCCAAACCAACCCTAGAGCCAACCCCCTTCCCTCCCTATGTAATACTTGAATGGTTCCTTACTCAGCTTGATCTTGAAGCAAACAAGTCAAGGTCACCAACCACCCCTAGTCTCAAGCAAATACTGCTACTTACCTCCTGCAATAAAGCGGTTATAACTATAGGGGAGAAACAATTCATTGTGTTTTGCTGTTGAAGTCCATTTGCGCAATCCAATAATGATTCATAGTCCTGAATTTTTTATTATATTGTGCCCTGTAGCGATGCCTCCGTTAGAGTCCACCGCTAAATTAGCAAAAGACTCCCTTCAATGCACTTTCAATAATCCTCAACTTCGTGGAAATATCTACCACAATGAGCTCTTGCCTGAAGTGTAGACATTTTGAATTTACAATTTTGCTGAAGGAAACTTAGCAAATATAACATGGCCACGGAAGCAATATAACCTCGCTCGACTGGATTGCACCAACATTGGTGTAACCTGGGCACATGGCACTGATTCAGTGTTCTCACCTTATTCAACACTTTCACCTGGGTAATTGAAAAACCTGCTGCAAGAAAACCTATTGTGTCGGCGAAATGTAGTGATTTTGTAGATGCTAACTGTTCCAGTAGTAGGTGGGTGGGGGGTGCTAGTCATTGGGGGATGGATAGTCAGGTAATTCAATTATTGAGTGATTGATCATCAGATAATCAACACACTATATATATGATAGGTAATATATCCATGGTACCAAAATTTGGCCAGTTTGTCAATTGGGTGTTCATTGCTCGGAGGTGATGGGCACATTGCTTCACTAGATATGCAAATCATGAAATCCAGTGTATATTGGTACAATATTGCATTGTGAATTTCTGGGAAACTGATTTGCAGAACACTTGTTGTTACCAAATATCTGATTGGCCCTCTAAACTTCCAATACTGTAATTATCATACAAAATTTAAAAAAAGTTTCTTTCTGAAGAGGCATTGACTCTTTACAGTCTAGTTTTTTTTTTTTTTTTTTTTTTTTTAATTATGATAAAAAACTCAGGTTTTCTTATTTTACATTTTATTTGCCCGTATCAGATATGGGCAAATCAATTAAAGAGTTAAAGGACAGCCGATATTTAATTTTATGAATCTGGGGTTTTTGTAAACTTGGAGTGCATTCATAAGAGGCACTTTACTCATGTATTTAAATGGTAAGTTTGTGGAACCAATAGCATCTGGGTGTCTATCATGAAACTTTTTCAATAGGCCTTATCATACAATAACAGCCCATTGCTACTTGGCTTATTGTGTGATAACTAAAATGCTGTTACGGTTGCCATTTGATTTTGATCGACATCCTGTTCTTCTGCCAGAGTTGTTAATTTTGCGGGAGTTAATGAGGTCGAGGCTTAATTGATTTGAAATGTGCATCATACACATTTTTCTTGATGGCACGTTAAAAGTTAACTGCCTGCTAATTTTAAGGTAGGCTGAGCTAAGACTACCAAAGCTATTTTGATTCATTTCTTAGCATTTTCCATGCTGCAGTGTTGAGTTGAGGCAACTCATGTGCGCTGGCTATTTTTCACTATTTTACATATTTTCCAGAGATCACAAAAAAAAATCACGGAAGCTAGGAAAGAAAGTAATACATTTTTCAAAGGTAGCTCTTTAGGCTTCGTTTTTTTTCATATTTTTGGCTAATTGTTGTAAAATTCTGCAGCAGCCATAAGTATATATTTTAAACAAAAATTTCAACACATTATACTAGCATCGTAATATTACTGATGCCGCATTTTTTCAAATCCTCATACAATGTAATAACTTACCATCTAAACCAACACTTAACATCTGGATGCTAAGTGTTGGTTTTGTAGTTTGTGAAATTTTAAAGACTTTTATGCATATTTCTTTATTCTACAAAATGTAATTTTTCAAAGACTAGTTATACCTTTGGTAAAAAATATTACATCGTATTTTTTCACTAGTAGCTCTAAAATTAAAGTGATTCTTGAAGGTGTGTTTTAAGAAGGTGCTGGTGATCCCATTGAAGCTCTACTTATTGAGTTTTATTTTTCTATTCCAGCAATCATCTTCGAATTTGTCCGAGGCAATGGCAAAGTCAATGGAAGATATGACAAACATCACGTACATGAAGTATCCCCAGAGTGGGCTCCAGCAACCTAGTCCACAGTGTTTATTCCTCTTTGTGAGCTCAATCGCTCGGACCAATCTCGAGGTTGAGATCATTCAGAGGGGAGGAACTCTATGTATGCAGCCTTCTGGCTCCTCTTCGTCTGGATCTGGAACTGCAACATCTTCAGCTTCGCTTATTCCAAAGAGATCATGTCTTGGTATGTTCAATGATTTTTTTTATCTTTACAGAGTTGCTGTTTCATTAGTAATTGAGAAATGGCTGTGTTCTTTTTTCAAGATACATTTTGATGTTTTACATCATCAAGTTTATAATTTTTTCAAATTCCGCAACCTCCTCCACTTTTCCTTCCACTATTGAAAAAATCAAAGCGAAAACCCCCTCTCAATACCTGTTTTCCCTCCATGCACCTTGCTGCTATAAATACATCAAAAATCCGTACACTTGATTATGGTGTTAACTGTCGGAAGAGGTGGTGAATAAAGCCCAAAAAAAGTAGAATTTTAAATGCCATTTTATTATCCTAGAAATGCCATTTTATTATTCTAAATTTTAATGTAATAGACCAATCACTTTTGCAAGGTTAACTTGGTGGTATTCCATCATAAGAGGAAGAAAAAGGCAACTTTTACAAATACCACTGAATATTTATTAAAACTCAACCCGGGTTTCGACGTGGGTTCACATCATCATCAGGCAAAAATATAAAAGAAGTGCAAGCCTTATACAGTAGAAACTCAAATTACGAAGTCGACGGGACCGGAAAAATCGGCACTTCGTAATATCAAATTTTGTATGAACGAGTATCTTTCAAAAACATCACGATAAAGCTCTTTTTTTGTTTCCTTAAATTAAGATGTACTATCGTGACGTACTTGCATGATTTAGGAAGTTATAATTCATGAAAGTATATTTAATTATTTATTCATGCCCACATGGTGTACACAGTTGAGCACAACTAATTTTTCAGAGTTTGATTCAGTTTTGATTTGATTTGAGTTTTGTGCCAAGACGCTTCATTGCCTAATCATTTATTGGAAAAAAGAATGACAAGTTAGTACTCATTATGTAAATTTCCGTGGGGCTTGGATGGAGGTTACTTCTTCCGATTTTCGGGATTTCCACCGTGACGTTCCAGCTTTTAGCGGTGGAAATCCCGAAAATTGGATGAATTAACCTCCATTCAAGCCCCACGGAAATTTACATCACGACAACTAACTTGTCATTCTTTTTTCCAATGAATGTTTAGGCAATGAAGCGTCTTTGCACAATTATCGTGCAGTTTGGACCTAGCCTATGAAGCTTCTTAGTGGATTTTTTAATATTATTTCCTAACTGGAGAACTCGTAACTTTAGCGTGAGCAATGTATAATCATTAATAATATTGATTTATGCATACACTAAGGAAGTGAGCGACTTGCGCGATCATTTGCACCGGATATTGAAGACAGTGAAAATAAGATTCTCTCGCGGATGCTATGCGATGGATACATGTTATGTATTTTGTACAAATACTGATATGCCCATTAATCTCGCGAAATAACAATCTTTATTCTCCCTTGGATTCATCTTATTTGTGCTTGGTTATTTCCTATACGATGGAGCCTATAGAAGAGTCCAGCTAAAAAGGTACCTCCTTTCAAAATTAGATTGTACATACAAGCCACGCACTTCAATGGTGAAGGCAATATAACTCCTTTTACACTTCATCGGCTACTAACGATGCTATCACTGCAAATCAATAATTTTATTTTTCCGCTCTACAATGTGAAAGCTTCATTTGTTGCTCTATTCAGATTAGGTCGCCTACTCTTCATTCATTAAATCTCAGGATTCATTTAAAGATTCGATATTGAACTAAAATTTGTGATATTTTTTGTTATCAGTTAACCTCTGCTTTCAATCAAGCAAGTAGATTTTCATCTGAGCATTGCTGCTCCAGGTCAGGCCACGCACCAGCCGGAATCAGCTGTCCATTCCTCCTTTCCCCGTCATTGCGGGGGTTACTCCATTCATCCTTTCACTAAAATCAACTACGCTACCATTGGTCTCGGAGTATCGTGCGTCACTTGTGAGGTTGATCTACCTGGGAGCCAAGGGATGCGCGCGAGGAATAAACATCGAATGAATCATCGGTTTATGCCCAATAGTCGCATCTTATCTTCCTCCTCCCTTACCTCAACCGCCTGGGTCAAGGGAGAGGGAGGACATGCCTTTGGAGAGTGGGGGGCTTTTACTTAAAGGGCCCAAGAGTTGGCATGGGGGGCCGGCACAGTGAGCGTGGGACATCGCATCCTGACCTAGTGTTGAGGGGGTGGGACAGAGGGGGCACTCGCAGGGGCCTGATCTCCTGGAGGGCCGGAACAGGGGCTTCGGTGTGAAGGTGATAGCTCATACCTACCCTTAGAATGTGGAGGGGGGATACAGAGGGTCACTTGAGGGGGAAATATGAATAGTATGGGATAGAAAGGAAGCGTTTGATAGGTTCGTCTGAAGTGAGAAAGAAGTTGATGGAGGAGAAAAATAAGCCGAGGTTTTGGAACAAAGGAGATGGAAAGCTAGGTGAATTTTCCTGATGGGGATAGCCAGGTGGGGAAAATGAATATGGGACTGTGTGGGCATTTCCATTATGAATTTTCTAAATTTCCGATCCATTCGGGCAGATTCTTTATCAATATGCAGGAACGCAGCTGAGCTCTCTTTTAGAATATTTTTTCAATCACTGGGTTGGAGCGAAAGGGGAGAAAGGTACACCATTTTCCAATACAAATATATATGGGTGCTTGAGTATTTTTTCCCTTTGATTATGCATGCGCCCAGTGCTAGTCATACTTTAGAATTAATGTGCGTCAAAGTAATTGGTTGTATGAACTAAGTGAACTTGTATTTTCTCTGGTTTTCTTGGCTGTTGGCGACAGAAGAAGGGAAGGGTAATACCTTGCTCGATGTCTACATCAAAACGCTCAATTAGGGCAGGAAATTAACCTGATTCTTTCAATGATTGCTATTGCCAGCCAGAATAATTATGCCGTGGAGCAAGGTTTTGTGTAATCAGTCTAAAATAGTGAGAAAAAAGCTTCCTTAGGCTATTTCACGACTGAATCTATCGCTCGAACAACCTAGCAACATCTCCGATACATGTCATAGCTCTTGAGCACACACACGCAGCAAACGATTTCTTTACCAGGAATACTCATTATGGATTTATGTTTGGGAAAATTAGTGGCAAAAAATGCCAGGGATCATGAGAGGAAAATTCTGGCTGTAGCAATTATTCTCTCGCAGACGAGTATATCCGTACACGACTAATTTAAGTTTTTTTTTCTCATTGGCAACTTTTTGGACTCATGGTAATTAAGCAAAGCTGGTTGTAGCAATTATTCTCTCGCAGACGAGTATATCTGTACATGACTAATTTAAGTTTTTTTTTCTCATTGGCAACTTTTTGGACTCATGGTAATTAAGCAAAGCTGGTTGTAGCAATTATTCTCTCGCAGGCGAGTATATCCGTACATGACTAATTAAAGTTTTTTTTACTCGTTGGCAACTCTGTGGACTTGCGGTAATAAAGCCAAACGCATTTTTTTTTTCGATTGGTTTCATATTTTATGTGCTACAATGCCTGCAATTCAAAGTCGTCCAAGGTTTGGTTTCACTGGGGCGCCCAGTGGCAACGTCCATTCGCCTCGTCTGGACGTCGCGGCTGGACGACATGGCCGTGTTGTTAGATTTCGGCATCTGCGTCCTGATTCCGCGGCTGGGCAATAAGGGAGAATGTGTATTTAGTTTAATTACGAATTTATTATCGGTTTGTGTTTCCTGAGAGCGAGTTGATGTTGAGCTGAATTGGATGGTAACGATTTAGTTTTGTTTGCTTTTATTGGAAGACGAAGAAGAGGATGACCAAATGTTGCAAGTAGTTTTACAGAAAGAACAGGAAATGACGCTTTTTATAAAAAATGCGGAGAGAGGAGAGCAGAAAAATCATTGAAAAATGGGACTGCCAGACTAGGCATCCGCGTCTCCACTGCTCTCGAAGCAGTCGAGATGCAGACATCGGGCGTCAGCAGTCGAACGCGAAGGCAGAGACCTCTCAGTGAAATCAAGCCTATTTGATATATATTGTATGAGTACGGCAGTGACTTCAGACTGCTGGACCCGGATGCCGGACCTGGCCATGGGACGGCCCAGCGAAACCACTCCTTTACTATTGTAGCATTGAAAAATAAGTTATCGTTCAGGTAATTCACATTCAGTGCAATGAACATGCGGCGACGATGATTAATTAAATGCTCAATTCTGACAAGGAGCGCCTAAAAACGTTGCTGTGATCCGTCATTATTCGTATAAACGAGCAACTTTTTCACGTCGGGACCAAGACCTGAGGATCGTAATTTCAAAACTTCGTTATTTCATAATATCGCATACTGTTACATACACTTGGTTACCCTTTTGGTCGGGACCAAAGGTTTTGCTTCATTTAATCAAAATTTTGTAATTTCGAGTTTTGTATTTTCAAGTTTCTACTGTATACATGACATAGCCAGGTGTGGGGGGTCGAAGAAACATGGGAGGAGGGTAGGGGTGAATGCTAGAGACAAACTAAGAGGACAAAGGGGAGAGGGTTAAAGAAGCTTTAAGAATGGGGGAGAGGCTGGGAACATACATTCATCAACAAGGAATTTATCACAGGCAAGTTGTTTTTTAAAAATCTCCAGCTGTTCTAAAGCATTCAGCTTTCGTTGGTCATAGGTAAAATGGAGAGGTATCATAGTAAAATCACTTTTATGTCCGTGGGTTAAATGATATTTAGCGAAAAATTAAAATTGATGATGATGTGAACCCACGTCGTAACCTGGGTCGAGTTTTAATAAATACAGTAAAACCCCCATGCAACGAATTTGTTGGGACCGGAAAAATGACTTCGATGTAGGGAGTTTTCGATGTATGGAGGTGGTGTGCGGGTTGCGTCTCCACAGGGTCATCCAAGTGTTCCGCATGCTTTACGATGCAAGTCAAGTAAATATCTCAATCTTGCTTTATTCACCATTAAAACCTTTCCTAGAGTGATGATAAACAACTTTTATTATTTACCATCAAATACCATGGCTATCACCGCGTTATTTTCAATCTGCGTATTTCTAATTGAAATTATTGTTTTTTTCGTCGATTCTGCTCTACGCCTCATCGCTTACTTTAGTTACGGTCTGAAAGTAAAGGAGCGCCAAAATTAATGCCTAAGGATTACGTATTTTAAAGTGCTCCATAATTTTTCTGAGTATCTAGTCGATATTATTCTTAGAGTGCAATAATTTAAGTCGATATCAATTGGCAGTTTTATGCAGTAATTTTGCTTGAAAGAGCACATATTGCCATTTAGACTTCCAAAATAAAACGCACTGTTGGAATCCCATTGAAATACCGGTAAATATCTATGCTCGTGACCAGAATATACTAGAATTCGATAAACGGCGATGGAAGTTAGGTGGGGCGAGTTAGTTACCACGGAAGGGTTAAGACGCGGTACTCTCCGCTGCGGTTCTACTTCCTGCTTATTACGTAAATGTCTTATGGAAAAATTACCTGTAAATGAAGAATGCTACGTTTTTTTCTCAATAATTCGTTCTAGAGGGGCACTTTTAATGTTTTGGGCCCAAGCGCAGACTTCGATGTACGGAGTTTTCATAGTTAGAGAGGTTCGTTACGGGAGGTTTTTTTGCGTGCATTGTCCATTGGAAGGGTCCGGGACCGGGCCAATGACTTCGAAATAGGGAGTTTTCCGTAAAATTTTGCTGTATGGGTGTTCGTTGTATGGGGGTTTTACTGTATTCAGTGGTATTTGTAAAAGTTGCCTCTTTTAATGTAATAATTTACTGCCTTGAGAAACAAATTTTGAGCTTATCACTATGTGAAGATCTGTCGAGGTGTTCTGGTAAATTGACAACAATTAACTGTCAGGTCTTCTTCAAGAGAGCACTCTAAAGACATGTTGTGAGAAGATTACAGCATGGCATTTTTTGCTCCCTTCACAGAGTTTGTTGTGTCCTGTTTGTTGTTGGATTGCATTAGCGAACAATTTCTTGAAAGTTCTAGAGAACCCACAAGCATTAGTGATGGTCTCATTCACCAATATTAATGCGTAATATTCCACTGTGTCAGTCAGTTGGTGTCGGCATGGCTTCCAAGTTTTTGTCAAGACAGCTGACGAACGCGGTGAAAAACCTGGAAGCCCCATGCAGATGCCAACGCCTCATTTTATTATGCCAACGCCTCACCATATTTTTTATTTTGAATTGCAGATTCTGATTAATTTTTTGAAGTAATGTCTTACATTTTCCATTCTTCAATCTATTGCCTGGTTCTCAAGTTATAGGCAATGAAACATTGAAGTACTTCTAAGGGGGTGTATTCAAGTTATCAAAGTCATAACCAGGTGTCACCAAGGGAATGGAATTCTCCATGACCTTGGTTAATACCTTGGCTCCTGTGTACACGACTGTACCACATAATTTGTTCAATGCAATGATTTGAAAACGAGGTATCACTCAAATTTCCAGCAATTTGTCACGAAGGCTGCAAAGCTCATACTGTAACGAGTCTTCCTGTGACCATGAACCATTCTCCAAGTCGTACTCTGATTGCCAAGTAAATTATTCAAATATCATGCAGTGTACATGATGTCCCACTCAGTGTGTTAATAAAATGTTTATAAATTTGAATGTTTTGTAAAATAATGTAGTAGTAACTAAAGATTGTTGTTATATTACACTCTGACAAGAGCTCGTACTGTAATGAGTCTTCCTGTGACCATGAACCATTCTCCAAGTCGTACTCTGATTGCCAAGTAAATTATTCAAATATCATGCAGTGTACATGATGTCCCACTCAGTTTGCCAATAAAATTTTTATAAATTTGAATGTTTAAAAAAATAGTATACTAGTAAGTAAAGATTGTTGTTGTATTACACTCTGACAAGTGATTGCCTTATACAAGGAAATCTTCTCCTTGATTCAGGTAGGTGACCAGGTCTCTGATGTTATAGGTAACTTATGAGTACTTTAATTTTTGATATGGTGAGTAAATGGATAATTTTAGAAGAATACTAACTACTAGAATTCATTTATTTGGTCCGTCTGGTGATTTCATTTAAGAAATGCCAATTTTGTATCAAAGTAATAAACAGGGATGTGATCCAGTATGAAAAGGCACTTTAAAGTTCGGAATTCAAAGGTTTCCGACCACATGCACTAAAAGGTACATAACCGGAAAGGCACGAAATGAGAAGTCCGAAACCATATTTGGTCTGAAAAGGCACGGCACGAAATGGCAGACGATCCAAAAAGGCACTATTATCGGCACTTAATTGTGTATCTGGTTTCGGACCTTACCCTTCGAAGCCGGGAGACTGGATTCAGTGCAGTTAGGTGCATGGGATTATCTCAATTGTGGGTGGTGCTTTGAGAGGCGGTTTGGTGGGGCCGGGGAAACCTGGCAGGGTGGACAATTGTCGCAATTGGGGAGGGTGGGCAAGAAAGGGAATTATTGGCGTTCATTTTCTTGAAGACGGAAAACCCCGAACAATCCACCCTATCCATGTTCTCAAACCCTTTGGATTCTTTTCTTCCGGAAAAATACCATGCAAATGACAAAGGTCGGGTCAACGTCAGCTGAACCGGCGAGGACGGGCGGATGCTGGTACAAAAAAGGAATGTGAAAGGATGATTTGAAGGGCGTCAGTATACAAGCACACATGCCACTTAAAAAGGTTTCAAGAAAAGGATGGGGAGGCAATAGTTGAGGCGAGCCAAAAGACATCGGGAACTACTGGGAATGTGCATCGTGGAAGGCAGCGTGAGAGAAACCAGGATGGTCATCTCAGAAAGAAATGCTAGCTCCCTACCTCTGACCATAAAACAAAAGTAGGGGGAAAGGGTGAGAGACAAGGATTTTGGCCGAGCTGGTGAGATAGTATGCGTGAGGGAGGTAGATACAGGGCAATGGGAGTTAGGAAGGGAGGGAACAGTGAAAGGGGGGGTTGGAAATATGCACATGGATGGAAACGCACCCACCAAAATAGGATTACAAGGGAACCTGAGAGGAGATATCAAGTTGACTCTGATAATTGAGTCCAGAATCTTCGACAAGAAAAGAACAAAAGGGAAAAAGCATCAAATGATACCACAACATTTTTCTGTACTATTTGCTTAAAAATAATTGTAAATTTTTTATTCGTCACATTCACAAAACCTATTAATAAAGTAAAATTCCCTCCTGGCTGAGTAAAAACGTTGAATGTCATTAATGAGTTTGGCGCTTAAATTGTATTGTAAAGTCGACAACGTCTGTCGCATGTGCGAAAAAAGGCGCTCAACACTGATTTGTGTCATCGGGACCGCGAACACTGTGGAATCCAATGCCGATAGTTGCGGGTGGGACTGCTTCCACTCTTCCCAGGAGCTCAGAATACTGAACGATTCCGTAAGTTTAACTCCCAGAGTTTTGGAGAACTCATACATAGTATGAGTGACATCCATTGACTGCTGCCCTCTTTGATATCAAACGCTGATATCGGCTTCCTGGCTGCTTAGCAGGTATTGCAATTCATCCTCGCCTTTGCTGCTCTCTTGAGACAGTGTTTTTCCAGGCGAAATTACATTTTTATCTGCTCCCTCTGGATCAGTTAACTTATCCAATCTGAAGAAGAAATATCGTCGAATGAACTACAACGTAGGTCGCACCATGTTTCTATTCACCGTTTACATTGTAAGAATGGTCACAACTGGTCGCATTGCCATCGCCGTTGGGTTTAGCACAAGACTGAGGAGCCTGACGGTGGTGAAGAACTTCAAGATGCTTGATGAATGGTGGAAGGACGAATTAGGAAACGTGGTGGGTTCGCCCTGGAGGCGGTCGGTGACACATGAGAGCAAAGGAGCGGCACCAAGGTCGCTGGAGTGGAAGGACTCCTATATAAGCAGGAGTCCAGCTATTTGTATTTAGTTGGTCTGTGAAGAAATGTGGAATTCCCTGTTTTAACCCCGGCACACTCTAAGCGGAGTATACATTCAAAAGAATTGCTGTATTGCTGTTGGATGCCTTTATTGACGCTCCATTCATCGACCCTTCAAATCCTTTTTGGTAAGGTCCATGACCTTGGGGTTAACAGCTCGGTTCATTCATCGAGAAAACTCCACGGTTTATTATCCACAAAGACGGATGGCCATATCTTAGGGAATGGCAAGAAATGGGGGAAAGCAATTCCATCTATTGATCCTTGTTAATTACCGGCACTGTTGATGAACTTTAACAGGCTAGTGTAAGCTTTTGAAAATAAAATTGCAAAAGCATTTATGAACCTAAGTGGTATTTATAAGTCCCGAAAGGTTATGGAAGAAAATAACATAAATTGACGGTAGAACTAAAAACCGGAATATAACTACCTTGAGCTGCGTTTTGCACTGGTCCGAAACATTATTTTTGAATTTGCACATCTTCAATCTGAAACTCTTTAACCTAAACGGGTAATTTCGTGCCTCCGGCACTTAACCGAAACGGATCATTCCGTGCCTCCAATCCGAAACTTTACCGAAAGGGACATTTTCGTGCCTCCGGCACTTTACCGAAACGGACATTTTCGTGCCTCCGGCACCTTACCGAAACGGATCATTCAGTGCCTCCAATCCGGCACTAAACTTAATGTTTAGTGCCAGATCACATCCCTGGTAAAAAACCCCATTTCACATAGTGATGCCTGATGCACCTTCACACCCTGTCCTCGTATACCTAATAGCGCTAACATCTCTGGTTTACTTTTTCAGTACCACTTCTCCACGTTTTGGCGGTGCATGCAAGACTTCTGGCACGGTGGCCAACGTGGCAGACCCTGACACGTGTTGCAGGGGTCCCCTGTGCATCGTCCTCCCCTACCCCTCCTTCGCCGTCCCATCTCCACAGGCCCCCTTCGTCCACGTCTCCAGCTAGCTCTCGAATGAGCACTGAGGAGGGGGGGGCAGCGGCCCCATCGCTGCCGCTACGCATGCCCCTGCCCGAGGAAGGCCCCTCATCCCTGCTGGCCACCCGTCCACTGCCCCTGGAGGAATCCCTGGCGCTCGCTCCTCAGGAGCGTGAGGTTCCGCTCCTGTTACGCGATCCCACTGCTCTCCTCACACAGTTCATCCTACTCCTTCCACTTCAGTTGGAACTCCGTGAGTGCTCAAGCCCACCCACCTGGCAACTGAGGCATGAATACGTATCTATTGTGGAATATTTTTTACGAAGAATAGGATGGTTCCATTTTTTCCCAGAACTTGTTCCCGGTTCCGGTTTATACTTTCAGTTCTCGATTTCAGTTCTGAGTCTAAGTTCCGTTCTCAGTTCTGGTTTGTAGTTCCATATCACTGTTCCAGTTCTCATTTCGGATTCTATAAATATTATAAGTTTTTTAATAGATATTCTTATAAATCTCTAGTTCTTAATCTTATTGTTCCAGTTGTTTTATACCCTTGATACTCAGACCACCACTAATACTGCAAACTTCATGATGGTTTTATATGGAACTAAAATAATTGACAAAAAAGTAATTATCATCATTTATTTTTTGCTGCAAGAAAAACAAAATTGATTCACATCTATCACTTAATCCACTTGCTTATCTGAGAAATCAGGGTGTGTGTATGTAAATGTTTGGATCTGAGTAATTTTTCTAATTTAGTCAACTTACCTGATTTTCTGGAGACATGATGGATTAATGGCGTAAGAGGAGGCTGTGGGATAAAAAATATTCATGTCCTTAACCTTTGTCTACATTTTACTGCATCTTTAAAAACTAGAAAGTGTAGAAATTGATTGAAAACTATATATGTGAAATGAAAACAGAAGAGCGCCGATTATCCGTGCTAATGGAGGGGGAAGCCCAATTGAATAATTGAAAGTGACAGATAGTTCAATCTTGTTCATTTTCTAGTAGTAGTGGCCTTGGTTTCAGTGCCATGCTAGCTGCTAAATGGTGTTTCGCGTGGCTAAATGGCGTGAATTAAAAAGTTTTTTAATTCACGATCGCAACATATTACGATCATCCTGAGGGCTATGCCAATCAGTTTAATTGGCCTTGCATTTTTTTAACTCCTCAGACTCCGGCCAAGATTGCTGATGCAAACTTGTACGACTACAGCTCATCGGAGTCTGATTCCTCCATCCCAAGCTATAGCGAACCTAGATATGTCTGCTTTACCAGGATTAAGTCACTTCTTGGAGTTTCGAGTCACATAAACCTTTGTGCTTACCCAGTCTGCTCACGAGGTTAACAAGTCAAGGTCACTGACCACCCCAATACCAAAACGCATGATGCTATTGTAACCTCCTCATTGCTCGTAGTGGCATGCTTACAAATCACTTCCTTATCCACATATTTTTACAGCTTCTGTTATATCCTGTAATAAAGTGGGTTATGAAAAATAATATTCTTGTACAAGTATGTACGCAATGATGGTTTCTCACAGGGCATATGCAGTTATTTTAATACATTTTTAGGTACAAACAATGCTGACTTCTTGCAATCATCTACATTACATTTATTTTAATCTGCCACTTTATTTTGCATTTTTGCATTATATATTTTCTTTATCATGGTCATCTTAATTTTTCTAATTTTTTTGACACACTGATTGCAGCATGATTTGGAGAGAAACTCGTTTTGAATCGATTGTTTCTTCCTCATCACTACTGCAGTCATTACGCCCTTGGGTTCACAGTTATAATGGGGAAGATGATAGCTTCATCACTAAGAATCTGATGTCCTTACAGTGCCTCATCATGGCTGTGCTATTCAGAGTTTTATTATTTACTGAGTCTCCCTTGGATGCCCTTTCAATTTTCCTCAACTTCTCAGAAGTATACATATAACACAATGCGCTTCCTCGGTCTTGAAGAATTAGACATGTTGAATTAATTATTTTCCTGGAGAAAACTTAACAACTGTAAAATGGCCGTGGAAACATAATATAAGCTCGCTCGCCCAGGTCACGCAAACAGTGATTCAGGGGACTCACTATAATGGAGCTGCATCAGGGAGAGAGGATCCATGCTTTCTGCCTGTCATTTGTTGGTCACGTGATTGTTTCTCAAGGATTGTGGGTCATCTTCAGATGGTTGAACTTTGATGGAGCTTAGTCTGTAATTATGCCCTCGCTGCCTTTGAATTGATTGTGAAGTAGCTGTGTTTAATGAAAATTTTAGCCGTGAGAATAGGTTACATAAGTTCACTAGAACGAAAGAGGTAAATAAGAAAGTGAAGATATGTTCTTGACATTCTTGTTTTGAATAAAAAAAAGGTATTGATGAAGCGCATATGTATAAGTGAAGCTATAGTTTCATTTTCATTGTACTTGAAGCAGTGGCACTGCATTCAGAGGCTCCAAAAGAAATCTTAGCAGGATTTGAAATGGGTAATGGCAATGATGAAGGCATGCTTCAGGCAGATAAATTTCAGTTCTTTCTTGAACTGCAGACGAGGGATCCCGTATCATTCGCCTAGAATCGCCGAGACAAGTTTCACCTTAGAATGTTCAAAAGTAAAGACATAAATAAAGTTTTGGTCAGACTCTCCGACACTGTTTTCGAAATCATTCAAAATGAGAGCATTTTGTGACTAAAGATAAAGAAAAATTAAAACCACCCGAGGGAGGCCTAAAACGGTTCACCTAATGTCCGGAGTCAAAAACGCTAACCACTAGTCTACGACAACATGTGTTAAAAATGGGGAAACGTGGCATTTTATAACCTAATTATGATGTGGCTATGGCTTGGCATTACATTTTTTCCTTCAATTTGAGTTATTTCAGGCACATATGATAATCTTCCTCGGGGGTCTAATTTAAACACAAAAACTATGCAAGAACACTGGCTACAAGTGCGAACGAAAGCAGTAGTTGAGGAGGAGGGAGGGGAGGGGATGGAGAGAGATGGAGAGTGTAGGCGAAGAGGGTTGTTGAGGGACTGATCGTTGGATAATCTGTCAGTCAGTCGAACATCGGGTAATCGGCACTCTACTGTACTTATTATTTTGTGGTAGAGACAGGAATATTTTGTCTAAGAATTTTAGTTTGCTGAAAGTTTGTTTTTTCTTCTTTCAGGGTACTTCACATGTATTGTGAAAGTTCTCTACAACCTGCTGTACTTTCAAGTGTTAGCTCAATTGAGTTGTAAGATGCCAGAACGTAGACGTGGTAACTGGCGGGAGGCAGTGGATCGTGGAGCTGGTTTGGATACCCTTGAGGGGGCCCTGGGACTTGTGGTTACCATGTTGGAAGAAGGACAGCTCTACCTTGAAGAGTACTCAGATTTTGGGACTCCAGAGGATGAAGGAGAAACCAGTGTCAATACTGATCGTGCTTCAGGCTCCAGCACTGCAGGGTAAGAGCATGTTTAATTTTACTTAAATGTTCTCTGGCATTACTTGCTGGTACTCCATTATTAACCCTCTTAGTGCGACGGGCCGATATATTGGCTTTAGATCCCGGGCAAAAAATGCAGCAGGCCGTTATATCGGCTTGCAAATTAAATATTGTTCCACTTTATAACACTGAAATAATTACTTTTATGAATGAAAATTAAATTATACTTTACGTCACTAAAAATGCATATAATATGCAAAGAGTAGTTTTTATAAAATAGACTTATTGGTTTCGAAATTTTGAATTTTTTCCCGCAACCACGGCGAATGTAGCTGTTCATTTGTTTTGACGTCACATTCTGTGCGCGGAACGCGGAAAATTTCAAAAAATTCTATCCGCTCTATCTGCGGGCCCAAGCTCCGCCTCTTCGCATTCCGGCGACCTATGATTGGCTATTCGCTTTACTGTATTCCGCTTTCCGTGTCGTTTTCCGTTCGTTGGAATCCAGCTGCAGGCTTTAGCTCCACCCCTTTTATCTCGGCCAAATCATGCTTTCCGCTTTTCCTTCTCCGCATTTTTGCGATGTTTTCCATCCATGAGAACCTCACTTAACTGAACATCCGCATAACTCCGGATCCGTGTAACTCGGATCCGCATAAGTCGAGGACTTACTGTATTTGTATTAACATGCTCTCAGGTGACTGGCCACTGGTTAAAAAGTGCATAAAATACTTTTTTTAAGGTTAACAATTAAAAAATTATCACGAGCCCATTTGCTGATTTTATTGGTGACTAACAGAGTTTTATAGTTTGAAGTAGATGATACAATTACTGGTGTCATCAGCATATAAAATAGGGGTAATATTATCAATCACAGATAAGGCCAGAGGTAAATCATTTATATACAACAGGAATAAAAGCGGACCCAGGGTAGATCCCTGAGGTACACCTACATTAGACTTACGAGGAAAAGATGCATGTTTGGCACCGTCAATGGTTAATGATGCTATCTGAGATCTGTTTTCGAGGTATGATTTCATCCACTGAAGGGGAATACCTCTAATGCCCAATCTTTCTAGTTTAATTACCAGATCAAAAGCTTTGGTAAATTCGAAAAATAATGCCGGTGCTTCATTTTTGTTATCTAGAGAAAGCAATATTCTATCTACCACCTGGTATATGGCAGAGATGGTAGATTTTCCACGTATGAACCAATGCTGGTGACTTGAGAGAACATTGTACTTATCCAGAAAGGATACTAAACGAGTGTATACAATTCTCTCAAAAATTTTTGAAAAGGAATTTTGTAGAGCAATAGGTCTGTGGTTGTTCATATCATCTATACTCCCTTTGTTTTTATAAAGAGGAACAATTTTGGACATTTTCAGAGAAGCTGGAAAGATGCTCATTCTCATAGACTCATTCACTAGGTGTAAAAGTGGAATCTTAATCATGTCATAGGCAAGGAATATTACTTTTCTCGGAATTTCATCTAGACCTGAACTTAAATTGCTTTGACTTAATTTATATATGACAGACTTTATTTCCTTGTCATCACTGGGCCTCATAAAAAAAGACATTGGATTAGCCATTGCTGTGAGGGCGGAGTAAGTAACTGAAGAGTTAGGAACTAAAGTAAAATGCTCATTGAATACATCAGCTAGGTCAGAGTAGCAGTTTAGAGTTTCATCATGGAAAACTTGAATATTGGGCAAAGGAGATGATTTGTCTTTATATTTTGCTTTGTTTATGATTTTCCAGGCAGCCTTAGTTTTGTTATTTGCTTTAAATAGAAAGTCTTCATTTAAGTCCTTTTTGCTCTTGTAAGAAGTAACCTAAACTGGTTTTTCATAAGCTCTTTACTTTCAGTGCTACCACTTAGTTTTTCTTCATATGCTAGACTTTTTAAATATGATGAATAGGCACGAATTTTATCAGCGACCCAGGATTTTTTTCTTTTGTCTGATTTTTTCTAATTTCAAGTGGAAAAGCTATATTAAAATGATCCAGAAAAATTGAAAAAAACTGAAAATTCTCATCGAAAGATTTAGCGCTTAAACACATGACCAGTCTTGGGAACTAAGAGTTGTTTTAAAGTATGAGATATTATGATCAGAAAAATTTCTAGTTGAATATGTTTTAAGCGTAGGTGTTACAAGAAAGCTAAATGAAGAAATAATTGGCAAATGATCAGAAATATGCTCATCAATAACCCTAGTGCTTACATCCTTGAGGTGTATATTGGTAAGGATATTATCAATCAAAGGATGAGTAGAATGGGTAACTCTGGTTGGCATGAAATTAGTTACTTCATTATTAAAAGCTGCAATAGTATTGAGGAAGTCAATTTTGTCATTTATTTCTTCAAGTAAGTTACAGTTGAAGTCACCCGTAATAATTATTTTGGAAGACCTCTTAAAATTGTGTATCTCCTCAATCAAACGGTAGAATTTGTCCAAAAATAACCGGACATCAGTCTGAGGTAAATGATACAGTGACAGGATAATGACATGTGTCCAGACTTTTACTATTTCAGTGCCACAATATTCAAAATGCCTGTCTTTGGCTCTCGGCAGACGCGAGCAATTAATGGGCACATGATTAAGAGAATCATGAATAAATATCAGAACTCCACCATTTTTGCAAGTATTACGACAAAAAATATTGACGATACGGTAGCCAGGAAGATTTATAGAATACAATTCGTCACTATTTAGCCAATGTTCATTCAGACAAACAATGTCAGGTTTATATTTATAGACTAGCACTTCCAGTTCCAACAATTTGTTTCGCAAGCATTGCACGTTAAGATGTAATACTTGCAACTTCACGGCAACTAACCCGTTAGAGGGATTCTGGATTGCCTTCCGAAAAAAATATGTCTACCAACACTTTCTCAGGCCATATTCCGAGTTAATAAGAAGATTACCAATTTTGAAATTCACTGACACACGTCATAGAAAAAACTTCATTGAAAAGGTTCTTTTTGTTTCTGGATGAGGATAGTATTTCATTTACAGAAAGCCAAGTTGGGGGCTTTTCCTCTGCACGTGGAGAACTTCAGGCACAAAATCACTATGTATAATGGTTTTCTTCAATTGCCTTGAGGAAGCATCTTTTGTGCTCTCGCTTATGTTTAAGCTATTTTACTTGCTATTTGAAGTTCGATACACTGTCATTATTTTAAATTCCTGAAGGTGGCTTTCCTGGTGTTCTAATTGATATAATTTCCATGACCTTCATATAGGGTTTGTCCAATAAGTATCGGGACTGAAGTCATAAAAAGAAATTTATTGAAGTGAGTGGATATTATTTAAAATATGACCCTCGTGCATCAAAGCGCTGCCAGTGCTTTTCCCAGTTTTCATATGCCCCTTGTAAGTAGGCAACTACAAGGATGGTGAGGCTCTCTGTCGTTGCGGCTTGGACCCCCTCAATCAATCATCCCAAAACGATGTCCTTTAATGCTCCTTTAGATCCAAGGAATAGAAAGAAGTTGGGGGAGCCATAGCTGGACTGTAGGTTGGTTGAGGCAGCACTGTCATGTTGTTTGGCCAGTGCCTACCTCACAATTAGTGACGTGTGACTGGGCACATTGTCGTGATGGAGCACCCAGGTATCAGTGATTTCCCTTTGGATGTCCCAGGCCCTAATCCTCAAATGTTCGGGCACTTCTGCATAAAATTTACAATGAGCATTGATTTCGCTCTTGATTTCACTCTTGCTCATGTGGGCCTTTATTGGTTGATGTCCAGCACGTTGTTAGTCTTCAACGTCCTCCTGACCATATTTGAATTTTTTATGCCACTCAAAAACACACATTCTGGGCATGCCTTCATCCTTGTAAGCCTCATGGTTCATATCAAAAGTATTCGTAGCAGATTTGTTCAGTTTAATCAAAATCTGATGGCACTACGCTCCTCAATGGTTTGCTGTATCTTCACTCTTGGCGCAAGCACTTAGCTCACTTCAAGATTGATCTACACATTCCAAAGGCTTGGAGGCAACTGAGCCAGGTCTCCTAGCTCGAGTAACATTTTCCACCACCAATCGCACCCATAGAGACCTCCCTCCACCCCTTTCCATCGGCCAGAAAAAATCAATCTTGATACTTGTTGGACAAACCCTGTATTTGAGGGTCTTTTCTGTATTTTTTAATTTTGATCTTTTCTGCTTTTTCTTTTAATAGAGCAGCCTGCTTTCCATAGCGCTTCATTTATTTCTGGTATTAAATTTTTATGTGCAGGGTCCCAAATGACTGTGTTGTTCACAAGATATGGCCTACTGGGGTGAAGTAATATTTGATGACTTGTGATGGTGAAAAAATGCTTTGTTAAAATGCAGAATTATCTAGAATATATTTATTTGAAACATAACATTAATAGCATTTTTTTACAGCCAAATTGCTTCCAGAAGTTAATTTGGAACTGTTTGGCTATGGCCAAAAGCTGGACAGCCATCAGTCCTGCAACTGATTTAAACTACTTAAATTTAGTTAACTCCAGCTATTTATGCTGCTCAGATTTAAATTTAAATCCCTTTCATTGCACTGGTTATGTCTGTCTGCTATGTAGAGGGAGGATAATTTTTATTTCAGTTTTTAGTTTGCTTCATTTTTTTGTGCTTCAATGGGTTTTGTGTGTTGGAGTTTTTTTTTCAATTGTTCTTTACATAAAAGCTTGCAAACGTTTTTTTGTAATCCTTGGAATCTTGCATTTTACTTAGAGTGAGTAAATCTTTTATTGGAAACTAACTTTTCATGCAACAAACTTTCATTGGATTTTAATCTTTTTGTATTTAATTTATTCTAGTGTTGAGTCTGGAGTGAGCAGTGGCCCAACAATGGTAACGTCGACGACAAGTGTGCCGGGGACGAGGCCCCGCCCACGACCTGCCCGAGCTTCATCCTCGGGTGCCTCTCCTGGCTCACAGCGGGATGAATCCGGCAGTTATTCAGGCCCTGGCAGCTCAGGGGATGGTTGGGGTCGCCGTGAGACAGAGATGGAGGTTCAGAGGAGGTGCTTGCCATTCCTTCGGGTAGCAGCTCTCCTGAGGCATCATCTCTATGGGGAGTCTTTGCCAGAGGTAAGGGACCGTTTTTGAACAATTAGTTTCATTATCGTCAGCAGTTAACAATCAGAAGGTTAGTTTGCTGCAGATCTCCACTCCACACTCCTTTCAGCTAAGTGTTATGTTCCTGAATGAAGTCATTTGCTTGATATCCCTCGTAATTTGACTGACATTTCATCCTTGGTCTTCCTCAATAATTCTTCCTATTCATTTCTCCATCGATTATTGTTCCCAAGAGGCTGTTATTTCACAGATTGTGTTCAATAAGTTTGGATCTTCACCTTTGCTGAGTTTTTGTTGACCATCATTTCACTTCAACTCTTCATAAGAACTAGTTGTATGGTCATCATGATTACAGGCTTGTATGCTTTCAGAAGTATGGCACTTGCTTTATTTTTCTACGATGTTGAAGTATTAAAATTAAACAAAATTAAAGACTCATTTACCTTCCTATTTCTTAGTTGAGTCTTCACTTGGATTTTTTTCTTCTTTCGGTAAAAGTTGGCTCTCTGACTATTCAAAAGATTAGTAAAATTGTTTTCACTGTTTAGGGTAAAGCTGCTTTTAACATTCAAATCATTGGCTGAAAAAAACGTTCTTTTTCATATTTGAATTGCTGTAAAGTTGTTGAACATACTTAATGAAATTTTGATAAAATAATTTTAAGTTTTAGGGAAGTACAATTATGTATTACTTAACCTTACCTCCATGGCCACTATAACTGTAGTAGGTTTTTGGCCTCACCAACAACTTTAAGCCATCTCTCTCTGCCATCTATTGCTGCTGTTGAGCTTCCCATCTTCTTTATGTCTTTTTGGATTTGGTCCCACCATCATAGTCTGGGTCCTCCCAATGGTCTTTTTCCTTCTGGTCTTCATGTTAAAATTTCTTTCAGCATTGTTTCTTCTTCCCGTCTATAGATGTGGCCAGGCCATCTCTGACGACTTGATTTAAATAAAGCTTGAAATAAGAAGGGCGTATAAGTAAATTAAAGGAAGTACAATTATTGGAAAAAGAAAAATTAACTTAGTTTCCTTTGGTAATGGTATCAATATACATAAAGATGAACGATTGTGTGTTTGTTTAACTTTTATACAGATGCAGTTTTATTCCGATCATGATGAAATTTTGCACACTGACAGATCAAAAGAGGAAAATTTTTATTTACATTTCACTTTGAAATAACTACCCCCTCCCCCTTGTTCCACCCCCTTAGCAAAATGTTAACATTCAGCTTTGTGGTTTTTCACGAATATCTCGAATACAGTGATGAAATCTGCCGAAGTGGATGATAATATTCAGTAGGCCCATAAAATTTCCTACAAAATGCTTTTTGACCCAGATGGATGGCACTATTAGACTCTTGAGTAATTTAATATCAAAGTTTAAAATTCATTCCGACCCAACAAGGTGGGATTTTTTACCCTTTCCACACGTGTGGCTTCTTTCATCTGTTCCCTCGGTTGCCCATGGGAGGAATTGTAGTAACACAAGTTTTTATACCTGTATTCGACAGGCACGGACGGATATAACAACAACAATGTAGACTATGTTACAAAAATGATATATGTATAAAATGAAATGAACCTGTGCTAAGCTGGATACTATGTCTAGTATTTTGAAAAAGGAAAAAAGTTTCTTTCATGGGTCTTGTTCCTCTTACTAAAATGCTTTTTTTTACTGGGATTGGAATAATTAAAAAAATTTGTTGTTCTCCTGTGAAGAAGAGTATTTAATGTGAATTCTAATGAAGTTTTGCTACATGTTAACTAATTTTGTACCAGAAAACCAGAGAAAATATGAGTTTGCTTGGTTCATATGGCCAATTACTTTGATGCACATTAATTCTAAAGTATGACTAGCGCTGGGCGCGTGCATAATCAAAGGGAAAAAATACTCAAGCACCCATAAATATTTGTATTGGAAAATGGTGTACATTTCTCCCCTTTCGCTCCAACCCAGTGATTGAAAAAATATCCTAAAAGAGAGCTCAGCAGCGTTCCTGCAGATTGATAAATAATCTGCCCGAATGGATCGCAAATTAAGAAAATTCAAAATGGAAATGCCCGCACATTCCCATATTCTTTTCACCCACCCAGCAATCCCCACCAGGAAAATTCACCCAGCTTTCCACCTCCGTTGTTCCAAAGCCTCCGCTTACTCTCCTCCATCAACTTCTTTCTCTCTTCAGGTGAACCTACCAAATGCTTCCCTTCTCTCCCATACTGGTCTTATTTCCCCCTCAAATGACCCTCCGTGTCCCCCCTCCCCGCTCTAAGGGTGGTCACGAGCCATCACCTTCACACTGAACCTCCGTTCTGGCCTTCAAGGAGATCAGGCCCCTTTGTGTGCCCCTTCCATCACACCCCCTCAACACAAGATGTAAAAGCCCCTTCTCTCCAAGGGCATGTCCTCCCTCTGCACTGACACAGCTGGTTGAGGGAAGGGAGGAGGAAGATGAGGTGTGACTATTCAGCGTAAACCAATGATTCATTCGATGTTTATTCCTCTCGCGCATCCCTTGGCCTTGATTCCCAGGTAGATGAAGCTCACAAGTGACGCACGATACTCCGAGACAATGGGTTGAGTAGCTATTTTTGTGAGAGGGTGAATGGAGTAACCCCCACAATGACAGGGAAAGGAGGAACAGACAGCTGATCCCAGCCCGGTGAGTGGCCTGACTTGGAGCTGTAATGCTCGGATAAAAATCTCCTTGCATGATCAAAAGCGGAGGGAAAACAATAACCAAAAATATCCCGTAGGTGACCTAATCTGAATAGAGCCACAAATGAAGCTTTTGCATTGTAGAGTGGAAAAAGAAAATCATTGATTTGCAGTGATAGCATCGTTAGTAGCCAATGAAGTGTAAAAGGAGTTAAATCGCATTCACCGTTGAAGTGTGTGGCTTGTATGTACAATCTACTTTTAAAAGGAGATTCCTATTCAGCTGGACTCTTCTATAAGCTCTTCTATCAGCTCCATCGTATTGGAAATAACCAAGCACAAATAAGATGAATCCAAGGGAGAATAACGATTGTTATTTTGCGAGATTAATGGGCATATCAGTATTTGACAAAATACATAACATGTATCCATCGCATAGCATCCGCGAGAGAATCTTATTTTCACTGTCTCCAATATCCAGTGCAAATGATCGCGCAGGTCGCACACTTCCTTAGTGTATGCATAAATCAATATTATTGATGGTTATGCATCGCTCACGCTAAAGTTACGAGTTCTCCTGTTTGGAAATGATAAAAGGAGAAAAATATCCGCTAAGAAGCTTCATAGGCTAGGTCCAAACTGCACGAAAATTGTGCAAAGATGCTTCATTGCCTTATCATTTTTTGGAAAAAAGAATGACAAGTTGGTTGTCGTGATGTAAATTTCTGCAGGGCTTTAATGGAAGTTAATGCTTCCGATTTTCGGGATTTCCGTTGCGAAAAGCTGGAACGACGCGGTGGAAATCCTGAATATCGGAAGAATCAAACTCCGAAAAATTAGTTGTTTTCAGCTGTGTGCACCCTGTGGGCATGAATACACATTTAAATATATGTACTTTCATGAATTATAACTTCGTAAATCATGCAAATACGTCGCGAGAGTACATCTTAATTTAAGAAAACAAAAAAGAGATAATCGTGTTTTTGAAAGATACTCGTTCATACGAAATTTGATATAACGAAGTGCCAATTTTTCCAGTCCCTTCCACTTTGTAATTTCAAGTTTCTACTGTAGTCAAATACTCGAATACCACATGAGGTATTCGTGATATTCGATGATTGAGGAAGAAATTAAAATTTTGCCTCGAATATTTTGTTTTGAAATTTTGGTGGTAATTGGAATTAGTACTAGCTTTTATTATATGTTTTTTATATTTTCACAAAAATTTACTAAAATAATTTAGCAAGTTTGAATTATTCATACTCATCATAACTATAACAAGGTTACCAAAAATAAATTCAACGTTCTGAAGTTGATTGTTTCAGTTGAACAGGCAATCATGTTGTCGTACTTCATCAATGTCTCCAAAGATATATGTGTATGGAATTTAATACATAATTCAATAGCTATAAAAATGGAAAAAATATTTTTATCAACAATTTCGTGATTTTATAAGAATTGTTATAGATAAAAGTTTGAATTAATCTTTTGTAAGACTGGTGAAAAAGAGGCAAACGAACGAAACGAGGGAAAGTAACAAATGAATAATGATTAGCACACCTGTGCAAAGCTGTCTTAAATTTTGCATAACTTACAACAATTCAAGGGCAATGACGTAAGGGAAATGCATGCATGCGCTATAATGGTTATAACTTCCCTATTAACAATAATAGGGCATTGATACGTGACAAGAGTATAAATGTAACATTCACGTATGCAATACATGATAAAAGGATGGAAAAGGCAATTTGGTTAGAAATAAGCCATTTTCGTTATTGAACAATACTGATTTTACAATAAAAATATTAACAAATAAGAGATGCAAAACAACTTGACAGTGGAACTGGGAATATTTTTCTAATTTAAAAAAACACCGAAATAAAGAAAATATAAAAATAAAAATAGCAATTATTCAAAAGGTTAACGACAAATATCTCAGAAACTGGTAGATCGATTTTGTTACAAATTATTACACGTAGAAACGGAACCTTGTACAACAAATAGTCGATTAAATGTGCCCTCCTAGATATGAGTCCCTCATCAATGATCTAATTGGGCATCCACAGATAGCAATAACAATGTGAACATAACAGGTCATTTCTTAACTCTTGAATAGTTTGATAATTAAGGTTAATAAGTTAAATAATATTATATCCAAGTAAAAATTGACAACTTATTATAAAATTGTAGTCTCAAATATGATAGGGGAAATCTGAATACGTATACCTACATTATTTGATATTCGATTCTGATATTCAAGGCAAAATTTTATATTCGAGCTCAATGTTCAAATTTGGGAAAAAAGGTATTCGACCCATCTCTGGAAATAAATAAATGTATTGGCTTAGAAATATTTTTGATAGAACATTTAAAACTACACAAAAATGTCCTTGGCTGTCTCAGCATGCCCTACCTGAGATTTAAGGCAAAGAAAGATTTAATTTTGAACTTATCTAGGATCAAAGTCACCTTATTTAAACTCAGGATTTGCTTGAAACCTTCGCTGTAAACTTTTTGAAGGTAAGGGAATTAGTGAAATCATGCACCTTTGTTGTTCTTTAGTTCCTCTTTATAAAATTTTCTTATTTTTTTGCCTAGGTACGCGGGGAGCAGCAGCAGAGTGAGTTTGTTCGGCTAGTATACTTCCTGGAGCTGGTGACTGAAGGAATGGAGTGGACTCGCTTTAATGCTGCAGTGGCCCTTAACTGGGCATGCAGCGAAGACAGTGATCACACCAGGTTGCCATCTGGCTATCCTGAGACTATTATTCGAATGTGGTGCTCTGAACTGTCATCCTTTGCTGGGCGAGGGCGTGTTACTGCTGCACGTAGTCTTCTGGAACAGCACATCAGGTGGCAGCAGCCAAGGTTACTCAGGTTGCCAGATGTTTACGACAAGATCTTCCAGGTGTGTATGCATACACAAGCTAAATGCCAATCAATGCAAATGGAATGCAAAAAATATAATCGGCAGAATTGATCCTGATAAAATTAATAAATTTTTACTTAAAAAAAACAGATGACAGAAAATCTGTGATTAGAACCAGAGCTGAGTTTTCTTATTAAGGTTTCTTTGCTGGATTAAAGTCTTGAATGTACTCTTTAACAAAGAGGAAAAATGTTGAAGTAAATGGAACAAAGGTAGGCCCCAAGAAATGCCATCTGATAAGTGGGTAAAGAGTTTACCCAATCCCCAAGAGGAGAGGAGAAGGAGAGGAAGGAGTTGTAAATTGAGAAGTTTTATCTAAACTGAGATCCCTTATGTAGGGATATTTTTCATGAAAGACCATCAACTTTCTCTGTGGTTGACATGGAGGAAGTCTTCGGGAAGGCACCGGGTTGGGCTTTCCATAGCTGATGTTTCAATGAGCCACTAGCTCACTTTCCTCTGGATGAAACTGAGTGTTTGCAGTTACTCAGTTACATCCTGAGAAAGATAAGATTTTTCATGTTTTACTCAACACTCTTTTCCCTCAGAAGTTACAGAAAATGCAAATATATCAGATTCATTTTCTTTTTACCACTTAACCATTAGCACTAAAATTAAGCAGTCAGTAAATGGAAAAATGTTAGATATTAGACAATTGTACTGTTGATGGATGAAACTTTTTCTAAAATCATGTTATCTATCTGGGAGTTTCCCCTACCTATGTGTTATTTACTGTACAGTTCTGTTCTAAAATATCGTACCGTCGAAAATTTTTCAAGTCCTGAGTTTACGACGATGTGACGTGGCCGAACCACGCCTCCCTGAGAGGGGGAGCAATAACCTCTCCAAGCAGAATGAGAGCCCCCCCTCCCCATAGCTGGGGGAGTTGAACCACCCACAGAAGGAAAATTTTGACCTGCAAAAAGGATTATTTCCAAGGGGAGGGGTAAGGTTTCTTTTCTTGTGATGTGTGAGTAAGAAGAAAAGGGAGATCTGCAGGGGAGTAATAAACTCTCCGAGCAGAACAACTTGCGAACTCACTTGCCGAGAGGGAACCTCCACCCGAAGAATGATTTTGACCTGCTAAGGGATTTCTGAGGAGATGGGTTGGTTTCGGACTCCCGTTTGATTATGCGTGAGCGAAAATGAGTAGATGAACGATCGGTCTGTCGGCCAAAGTCATCCGATCTCTCTCGTAATAGAAAGCTACCATGTAGAAGCCAGGACTCAAATATTCATTGAAAGTCTCCATCAGAGTATGGGGAATAATCTTGCTGCAAATGACATATCTTCCATTATTTTTTCTCTAGAAAAGGCTGTTACCGCGAATCATCGCTCGAGGTGGTTGAATCGTGTTGAAGAGAATATTTGAATTATTTCATTTAGATTTATTCAATTAATTCTATTACTTGAAAACATCATGACTTTCTTGGTGTTTCTGCTTGTTTGAACATTCTTTTATATGTTATAAGCCACATCTATGACGCTTAAGACAGATATATAAAATTTATAATGCAGCGGAAAGCATTTTGACAGCATAGAAGTTTTTTTGCTTCACAGTTGCTAATTTATTGAAAGAGAAAGGAAAAGAAGCCTAAAATAGTCACTGTAGCGAAATTAGATCTGTAAATATGTTCCCACCTAATATCAACATTTTCGTGCTCACAATACTTATTTTATGCCATTTATTGCTCAATTTTTTCAATGCCTAGCTTTATTGAAATGGCGTGAAATTAAGCTTTGACTCTATGCTTTTAATAACGCGGCTTAATTATTTTTGTTTGTCTGATTCGTCCAAGTAAAGGACCCTGGCATGTATTGAATGACATGGCTCACGGTTTAGATTTTAGAAGGGCAATGGAACTTCACGTTCTTACAGCGAATATTTTCGTGAGAATGCAGGGCTCAGAAAATCAGAGGGACGTGCGGATGGAAATAATGCAGGTTTCTTACTGATACTATCATTTTTGTGACAGTGACCGATTAGTTATTTAATTTTGAACTTCAATTAAGAGTGAGTATAATCCGTGAACCAAAGATATAATATCATATAATATGAAGATCATTAAGCAGGCTGATATCTCGATTGTGCCCACCTTCCATTCTGGAATCCTATGAGTGCGGCCTTTTTTTACTCCTTTCCTTAGTTTACAATTCATTACAGGGACAGTTCCTAAACAGAAAATGTTTGAATAGAAGATAGAAGTGTGTTCAGCTATCGCAATATTTTTTTTTCACGCAAGGGAGCTGAATAATGCCTAATGAATTGAGGAATCCAAAATAAAGATCACTCTGCTCAATAGCATCGATATCTCATTAGGCTTGCTTTATCCCAGATACTCTTCTAGTCCAAGTCTACGTCTGAAGGCAACAATATTCATATATTTTCGAGGAAAACACCTCATATCTTAACTATTTAAACTAAGTTTAGTTGATATCCATGATTGACTGTGTTTTGTCTCCGAGCTCCTAATAATTTCAAACGCCTCTTACCTACGGCGATGGTATAAGACCCCGTATCGTATAAGGTTTGTCTCCCTTTTGCTTCACCGCCATTACTGAATTTCTTAATTCCCATTCAACCTGATTTTATCACGCTCAATGCACGATTAATTGAAAGAAAAACATTCGTAAAAGCAACTCCTGCGATGTGCATTGTGGATTTTCTCCAAACTTAATTCCAGAAACAGTAAATGATTGCAAGGAAAAAAACAGAACCAATATAGGGTAAAATGACAAGAATTAATTATGGCATCTTGGAAATGATGTGGATTCGTTTTTATTTCTATTTAAATTTGCAAGCGTATTCATTAATGTTAAGAATTATCGCAATTTTGACTGATTTTTGTTATCTCGTATTTTTGTGGCAGTGCAATCCCTTTTATATTGGAACTCTCACAAATTGTTTTTAGTCTTTTACTTCGTTTCGGACTTTCGTTTGATTTCTGCCTATTTCTGCGGTGGAAATTGGATTAAATTTCATTGTTTCCATTAAAGTAACCTGATGCCAATAATTTCACTTTTCTAGTCTCTCAAATGCTTCTTTCAATTTACTTAGTTAGTGAGTTAACTCTATTAACGAGGATCTATGTATAGAGGCACCACCCCATTGGTCCTTCCAATCTTTCCTGAGAGAGCAATAAACATTCCGAACCAAAGGAAGCCCCTTCCATCACCCTCGCTCAAGGAAAGGCCCTAAATTGCCAAAAAGTGACAATGGAAGGGGGCAGCGGCTTCTTATTCAACTGGGTGTGAAGAAGCAGAGGTGTGGCCAGTCGAGCTGTTTCTGCACATTATGTGGATGTGTGGAAGCATGAAAATAGATGGGAATAGATCATCTCTCGTTCACAGCTGCTAGAAAGCGTGGAAACTCAATGCCCACTTCTTTGGTTTACATCCCCCTTGCTCGTTTCGTTTTTCATTAGTTTCCTACTCGTATTAATTAGCGTTATAAGCTTACAATATGTTGATCCTAAATATATAGCATTTAGATTTTCTTTGTCTGGGAGTCCTTGCGGTATCAAAATTCCTATTACCTACTTTCAAAACGTCATAATTAATTCTGCACTTTTTACAGGACATTGGCTCAATTTTCTTTACTTCGCAATAAAATATTTGCTGCTTAGGTAATTATGAAATAAAAAAAGCTACAAAATGCATTGTAGAAAGTGATATTACGAATGTCTTTTCTATCGATCTTGCATGAGAAAAATCTGACCTATGGCAAATTGAAAACGCAGTAATGGTGGTGAAGAAAGAGGGTGACCACTTGAACCTGATACAACCAGTTATCTAAGATCAGCCAGCTCAAGTCATTTATATACGGTATAATGTCATGAGTGAACACATAATATACAGGCGGTCCTTGACTTTCGTACACTCGACTTTCGTACAATTCGCACATTCGTACGCTCCAAATTGATACCTTTTACTTGACTTTCGGACACCAAATTCAGACTTTCGGACATTTGTCGAACAATATTTTTGAATTACCCACGATGGTGCGTGGCGCATCCCGGCATTCAACTGTTTCATCTGGCGTTCTCGCTCGCTAGTATACACGACTGTGGGCAGACACTTAGAGCAAAGTATAACTTGCTTATTTACTGAGTTTAATTAATGTTGTTTGATAAGGAGTGGAAAACGTAAATATGATGTGACTGAGACCAACTAAAATACACATAGGTTGCATAGACTTAATACTGCCGAGCAAAAGTTGGAAATTATTAGACGTGCTGACCTGGGAGGATCTTTTGCTGCAATCGGATGATCATTGAACTTAAGCTGTTCAAGTGTGTGTTCAATAGTAAAGGGGAAAGATAAAACTATAGACCATGTACTTAATGCTGGGAAGTGCTATGCGAAATTCACGAAGTTGTGTATGGCATGTACCTAGGAAACATCATTCTATTTTAGTTTGTCTTTTGTCCAGTTTAGGAAATTGCGAAATTTTGTTGTTTAGTTAATTGTAATAAATTAAATGACATCGAGTTTAAGGTTCCAAAAATTAAATGTCGTGATGCTTCTTCTTTTGTGTCTTTATAGTGATAGTGGACATTATCAGTGAAATGTTAATTTCTGCTTGGGAAAAATTAGAAATGCGTATGTTTACTCAGTACACAACGGTATTCTTTTAGAACCGTTTATCAAGACCGTAGTTTTTAAAGTAATTACATATTATTTTAAGTATAATTAATGTATTTTAAACTTTTGTATTAAAAATAAAATTTCCTTACAATTGATATGAGGTTTTACTCTGTATATTTAACTCTCCGGGAACGTAACCCCTTATTAGTTTGGGACTCTATTGTTCGGCTTTCGTATATTCGACTTTCGTACATGTCTTCAGGAACGCATTGTGAACGAAAGTTGAGGACTGCCTGTACACGTATTTGAAGTTCTGCATTGGATAATAAAACGACTGAATTCACAAGAAGGATGAGATGAGTGCGAAAGGTGAACTTTTCAATCTGCACATACTTCTTTCAGTGCCTCGAATTATTGCAAAATTATTTGTTGAAAGTATGTGAAATTCAAAGCTCATCATTTTAAGTTTAAACATTTTTTGCGCAGAAATATATCGCCCATAGAAAATGTTTTCCCAGAATACTTTGCAAGGACAGTTGTGTGCTCAAATTCGAGCCTGACATTATCGGTTACTTCAGAGCGAAATTGAGTGATCTATTTTCGATCCAGAATATATTACACCATTTCAAATATAATATAGATTCCGATATCAGAAGGAAAGAAATTTACATTAATGAATACGCATATAGGTAAAGGTGAGCTTTCGTCTCGCCAGCGTTAACGCAATTTCACCCACTTTCTACAGACATATCGGAACCAAATTCACCTCACTTATAATGCAAACCTTGCGCATTTGTAAAATACTTTCAACATAACAATGCATAGACTACTTTAGGAATGGCAAACTTTCAAACCTGAGAAGTGCATTTTTCTTCTCCGCCATCTTGTGAAAAAATGCCGTTTCCTCTTATCCTCCATAGATGGCGCAGCGATCAAGCAGTTGGTTCTCTACTCTACACACTTTCTTCCCGCCTTCCACTGAAACTCACCCCACTATAGCTATTTATTTCAAAGCAATTCCATTCATTCCACCACACTAAACACTGCACATTTCACTTCAAATGGAGGATTTACACTTTATAATCGGGCCTACTACTCGTTAATCTATTTCATGGGTAATTCATGGTGACCATAGACCACACAGGCAAGTCAGAAATGATTTACGCCAACAGGCCCCTCAACTCTCTTTGGAGGATGAATACTGGGCGACTTTTAAACGTAAATTGATGTCGACAAAAACAAGTGACTTCCAACCATTTATAGTTAATTTCCCCCTTCCACACTAACCAAGAGAACTCAGTCAACAATACTATTTCATTAGCCTCCAACAAAACCACTCTTATATTCACCATGTCACCTGAGGGATTTTATTCTTGAAATAATACGCAGAATTAAATTTTACCCTTCTATTAATGGCCGCCGATAATCACCAACCGACTAGAGGGATTCTATTCTTAAAAGAATATGTAAAATGCAATTTAACCCTTCTATTAATGGCCACCTATAATCATTAATCGACTAGGGGGATTCTATTCTTCAAAGAATACATAAAATAACGTTTTACTCTTCTATTAATGGGCACCTATAATCTCCAACCCACTAGAGGGATTTTATTCTTAAAAGAATACTAGACTTCAAATAATACACCCTTCGGATCAACAACCTACAACAGGGAAGTCATTCTTTAAAAAATACGCAAAGTCATGCTCCAGGGTAAAAATTCCTGTCATTTCCACTGTAAAAATGCACATCCAGTATCATACCATTCAATGAAATCCCCTCTCGACTAAAACACAACACCCAGAATTATTCATAACATACGTCTTTCTATTTTCATATTTTTTGTAAAAATCTGCATTTTGAACCTTCCTCCACTCTCGGAAATGCCCATTTTTACATTATCGCTCCTGCAAAAAATGCGTTTTTGGCTTTTCCAACTCACAGAAATGCTTTTTTCACTTTTGAAAATAGCCAATTCGGGCCCGCGTACTGTCCCACCCTAGCACCCCTGTTTCACTCCATAGGCCCACAAGCTTGTTGGGTAGGGGGTGGGGGGGGGGGGGGGGGTAAGGGCATATTCTAGAAGGGAAATTAGTCACAATCCCCCTACCTGTTGTTCGTAAAACCTCCAAATATGTCGTCGAAATCTCATGAAAATATCGCAAAATTGCACACTTTCAAACATTAATATCTCAAAAACTACTAGTCACACGGGTATGATTCTTACATTTTTACAAATGCACATTCTTCCTCTACCCCTAGATATCACATTCAACTTCGTCAGTTTCCTACGTTTTTCAAAAAAATTTTAACCGTGCGAAACGAAAGCTCACCTTATAATACTCAAAAGTTCACCTTTTAACCCCTTCCCTGACGGGTTTTCTTTTACAAAAATGGTCAAAAAAAAGTCATTTTAATCTGATTCAGAAGCATTAAACGGAGGCAAATCCGAATATTTTTTACTTAATTTTTTATTCAAAATAACTAATGAATTATTCAATAATTTCTGAATGTTACCCCTTAACTTAAGATAATTAGGCCACCTGCATATCAGTATAACTTTGCCTGAGTATACTCGGGCGCATTAGGGAAGCTGTTAATACTCAAAAGCTCACCTTTTAATACTCAAAAGCTCACCTAATTAAAATACTCATAAGAAACAAAAGGAACTTCGGGGATTGAGACCTAAGATAGGCTTTTGTTTTCCGTGGCTGCTTTCATCTGTCGTGTGAGAGGGATCTTGGCACGTCTGAACTTCGTAGACCTTCCTTTTCTTCTTACTCACACATAACAAGAAAAGAAACCCTAACCCTCCCCTTGGAAATAATCCTTCGTTTTTGGCTTTTCCAACTCACAGAAATGCTTTTTTCACTTTTGAAAATAGCCAATTTGGGCCCGCGTACTGTCCCACCCTAGCACCCCTGTTTCACTCCTCCCCTTGGAAATAATCGCAGGTCAAAATTTTCCTTCCGTGGGTGGTTCAACTCCCTCAGCTACGGGGAGGGAGGGCTCTCGTTCCGCTTGAAGAGGTTGTTGCTCCCCATCTCAGGGGGGCGTGGTTTGGCCACGTTGCCACATCATCATATACTCAGGACTTAAAAATTTTCGGCGGTACGATTCTTTGAACAGAACTGTACCAGTACATATATTTTATTGTTTTTTTTATGTTGCAATTCTCAACCCAGGGCATGTTCCATGTCCTTAGACTCATAAATGAATTTATATTATTTTTGTGAATCTCTTTCCATCAATCTAGTATTATCATCGGAAGCAATGTGGTCAGTGTCACTCGGTGCCTAGGGAAGCAAGTATATGCCTCCTGTGTGGAACCGTCGTGTGCCTAAAGGAAATTTGTTGCAAGGAGCAGAATGTATGCGAAGCCGTGCAGGTATGTCTTTTTCAGATATAATAAAAAATATAAATTTCATGCGACTGTATCTTTGTTCAAAATAAATGGAGCAAAATTTGTTACTAACTGGTGAAACTGATGAAAAAAATGAATCTTTGGTAGATAGAAGCTGCAATTGAAAATCAGTGACCATAATGGTATGATAAAAATGTACTAATAGATAAAAAAGTAGTAATAAAGTATATGTAAAAATAGGTACAAGGACAGAGCCCTGTGGCACTCCATATTTTATTGTGCGAGTCACAGACCTGTTACCATTCAATTCCACATGCTGTTTCCTATCAGTTAAATATGACTGCATTAGTTTTAATTCTACATCTTCAAACTCTAGCTTCCTGAGCAAAGTGTAATGCTCAACACAGTCAAATGCTTTACTGAGGTCGCATAAAGTCATTGAGACTGAATGCCTATCCTCAAAGGCATTGGAAATATAATTAACGATATTTTCTACAGCCATAATTGTGGATTTTCCAGAACGAAAACTAAATTGGGATATTGAAAATAAGTATTAGCTTCAAAATATTCACACATTTGATTCTTAATCACAGTTTCAAAAATTTTCCCCAATATTGGTACAATGGAGATGGGTCTACAGTTTGTAAGGTTATCTTTATCACCTTTTTTATGAATAGGAACTGTTTTAGAGTATTTTAAAGGATTTGGAAACTCACCCCTTTGAAGGCAACTGCAGTGAGGGGCTCTGCAATGAATTCAATGACTTCTCTTGTAAGCGAATTAGAGAGGTCATGGATATCTCTGCAATAAGATTTTTTCATATTCTTTACTGCTATAATAATATCACGTTGAGTAATTAATTTCCATTTAAAACTCAAGTTATGAGGGGGAAGTTTGTTGATGATGTTTCAATCCTATCAGGATTTATGATTACAGTAGACAAAGTTTTCTCTACAGATTCAACAAAGTAATCATTTGCCTCATCAGAATTAAACGAGAAAGTTGAATTGCATTTAGTATGGCCCACTTCACGATGAATTACCTTCCACATTGCCTTGTTTTTGTTGGTTGAATTAAGTATATAGCCCTCATATGCCTTACTTTAAGCAATCCTGATTGAATTATAATAATTCTTCCTTTGTTTTAAATACAGTGAACTCGCGATTATCCGTGCTAATGATGGGGAGAGGACGCACGGATAATCAGAAAACACGGATAATCCAAACTTTCACTTTTATTTCTTATAATTTTCATAATATACGTAAAAAAATGATGTACTATCATTTGCGCACATAGTCTGTTATTTTAGATTGTTTCAATGACTCATTGTGAGTTTTCTTCGCCCGACCACGTATCTTTTTAGCAGCGATAATGCCATTGTAGTCGTATTCCCACTGCTCCGTATACTGCATCAAACCATCTACGAAGTTGAGCGGCTGGCTGTGACTCAGGCGTTCACTGCTCCCCTCATTTTCATCCCTGCTACTTCAACTCTCCCCACTTCCTTCCTCTCCCCCTTGTCCGTTTGCGAGCGTAAACAATATCAGTCACGTGCTGGAAGCCCAAGGCACTTTTGTCTCTCTTTAGCCATTCTTTTAAGTTCTCCACATCAATATTTTCGAATCCTTTCATGGTTTTTACTAAACCCCCCAACTCGAAGTCCTGCACTTCAGTTTCTGAAAATCCCCAAAAATCACCTTCAAGGTTAACCCTTTGAGTGCCGGGGAGCATGATCGCGCTCCTCCTGTCTCTCGCCAAAAGTGCCGGGAGCGCTTTCGCGCTCCATCTGCAATGTCACTATTTCGTATATTAATATTTTTTCAAGTATTAATATATGATAAAATCATTAAATGTAATATGTCAAACGTTAAACCAAATATAATAAAGGTTTCCTAAATTTTTTGTTTATGTAATTTTATTTTTGTATGAAGAATAATTTTTTTCGTAAACTACTGCAAAATCACCAAAAATTCCACAGCAATTTTAGCATAATACCTAGGAAATTGGTTGGCACTCAAAGGGTTAAACAACATTTCCTCCGAGAATGAACTAGTGTAACAGGTTTCACTGAGGACCAGGCCTGTGACACACCATTAATTGCATCCAATAATGTCATTTTCTTCCAAAATTTCAATAAATTGTCATCTTTGTTGGCTAGCGTTCTGAGAAGACAAATTTGTTACTTCCTTTTCATTGACACGATGACGCCGCGATCCATTGGCTGAAGTATGGAAGTGACGTTCGGGGGTAAAAACTTTGCTTCGCTGCACTGTGTTTTGAGAGGCTTGTTATGTCGCCGATTGCTCGGACGAACTTTTGTGGGTTCTACATGATTCTTCGAAGTTACCGTATAAACGCGTGTAAGAGGCGCACCCGTGTAAGAGGCGCACCCCTCTTTTTATGCGTCGAAGTTGAAGAAAAAATTTTGAGTTTTTTTTCTTCTATTGCGAGGTTTTGCGGGCCTAACTGCGAACTTTCGGCCATTTTCAAAGCCTTCCGCTTGCGATATTCTCTTATAATTTACGCGGCATTTTTTATAGGCATATATAGATCCCGGAGGTAAGTATTCACTTGGATCTGAGGTTTCCGCGGCGTTTCTCCATATTGGTAACGGCTTTCGGGCGTTCCTCTACAAGACAACGCGGAGGAACGCCCGCGTGCCCGAACGCCGCGTCACCCTTTATGCCACTATTTACTGAGTCCAAATGACTCATGCACAGAGAAAAGACAACTGGCTTTCCCCCGCAGGTAATTCTTGTAGTAGACTCCCTCGCGCGCCTTACGGATAGGCCTCTGACTGGGCAACAGCGCGCGTCTCTCCCTTTCTCTTCCGTGCATGTTCCTGGCAGTTGAACGTGCTCTTTTTTCCAAAATAAATGTTAATCGATATTGATTAACCAACGAATTCCTTTAAGATTTTATAAGTGGATTCATGATGATGAACTCGAGAGCTTGAAGAAGGTCTAAACGGCGGTTTTCAGGGATGCGCGGAACCGAAAATAACGGATCCGTGCATTTGCATCTATTACTAAAATACTAATGCATTAAATAATATGAAACTTCGTATAGCTGTTAGGAAAGATCTTTGCTACAATATTTGTAAAGGAAATTTTGATATCTTGATCCGTGTTGTTATTACGAAGCCGTAAATGCGATGCATCCGTCCGGTACCCGGGAAAATGCGTTAAAATTCTGTTTTTAAGCACACACTGAAATCGATAAAAACGGTAAAATGTTTTGTACACCATCAATAAATGCAGAAATAAACAAGCTTTAATTTGATGTACTTCATTTTAAAATCGATTGAGCCATCTCTGAAATATTAGTCTTCAAACTCGGGTGACGGAATTTTGCAACAGACAGATTCGTGTAAGAGGCGCACCCTCATTTTCGGCTGCGATTTCTGGGAAAAAAGGTGCATCTCTTACACGAGTTTATACGGTATCTTGACTGTCACAGGGTGCTTGCTCGTATTTCTGGCCTTTCTTTTGTCAATTATCTTTTTCCTGCTGACAGCTTGTGAGCTTGAGGATTTCCCTCTCCCAGGCACGTTGGCCTTGGGAGTCCATGGTTATCCCTTAGCTTCACGATAGTGCTTCTGGAGTATCGTATTACCCACAGCTGCTAGATTTATTGCCTCTACGGATTTCTTTACTGTTTTTTTTTTCTCAATGCGTCCTTCTACTCTATGCTTTTCTTCTGCTGCGCAAGCCTTTTGAGTTTGATTTTCCGCATTTCCTCTCGCTCATTTTTTGCCCCATCGCATACTGTTTGGACTGTCTTCGGAAATAATTACACTGTGTATTTATTTATAATCTCTCTCGATTCTTCTAGATTTCTCTTCTGGTGTTGACCCCTGCTTTGTTTGGTCATTCATCTCTGAACTTAATTTTTATCGACCTCTGCGTTTGATTGGTGGCAGGGTGTTCTTTGGATTACCTGAGCCAACCTCAACAGTGTTTTGTTCGTTTATAGTCCTGCGGGTCATCTTGGACATTTCTCTCGGAATTTTGGGACTCAGATTATTTTTACATTAACCAGTGCTTTATTTTTGCTGTCTTGCGGCATCCTTGTAACTTGGGCTTTATTTTGCGCTTGGATTATCGTTGGCTTATTCTCCACCATTGGCTTTTGAGACATTCACTGATTCTACGTGCAAAAATACATGAAGAATATATGTATTTTTCAAGAAGAGCATTCCGAATTAAGAAATTCTGGAAAAAATAGAGCACGAGGATGAATTTATTGACAATTTTTCTAAAGATTACTCTGAAGAGGAAGATGCTTCTAGAGCCCAATCTGCTAAACCATCTACATCGGGCCTCTGCTGAAGAAAAATTATTTCCAAGTACACCTTTGGAATCTGAAGATAGCTCTGATTAAGGCGATTTACCGCCGTATGAAGGCTTTTGCGGGTTGATGGATGTGAAGATACAGGTCTTCCGGGATTTACTCTGCGTTTGTGCATCTTCTACGGATGACATGTTTTGCCGGTGTTGCTGTCAACCACTTCACGACTGCAATGCCAGCGAAACTGTCGACCTAAGATGATGCACCAACACGGAGTAAAACACGGAAGACCTGTATCTTCACGATTTACTGCCACATTTAAAGAAGAAATTCCCGGAATTCGTATGACACTCTACGGATCTGAATCCGGGAATTAATGGAAGCAATCCCCAAGACGCGAAATGCAAGGCGAGTGCTAGGGAAGATTCTGCGATACTAGATTTTTTCCGTTTGTTTTTTCAGTTGATCTCATGAAATTTATCGTTTACGAAACCATTAATTTTTGTAAATATACCAGCGAGAAAGCTCCGGAGAGTGCGTATTCACGGCTTGAAAGTTGGAAAGATACTGACGATGAACAATGATGTAAACATAGCATGTTCATTGTGAGCAAGTAAAAAAAACAATTAAGATTACTAAGGTGGATTTGAGTGGCAAGGGATGGGCTTACTTGTATTAGATTGCTAAAATCCAAATCTGTTTTATGATTGAATTTTTTTATATTGACTGCAGAAAATATCGATGAGGGGTACGAAATCACGCACAGATAATCTGCAACACGGATAATCCGCAACACGGATAATCCGTGCACGGATAATCAGGAGTTCACTGTATGCCTCCTTATCCACTTCACATTCACTGGACCTATAGGAATGGTAGGAGGAAAGTAATTCCTTCTTGAGCTCACGTAACTTATCATTGAACCAAGGATTTCTAGATCTTTTAGTAGGTTGCAAATGCATCAACTTTTTAGGAAAACAGTGCTTGAAAATATTTAAGAATTTCTCAAAGAAAGGTGTAAAGTAATTATTGTCCTCAGTTTCCTCAAGGGTACAATTCCAATCAGTGCCATGCAGCAACCACTTGAATATCTCAAGCCCATGCAGTGTAATAGGTCTGACCAAGGAAGTATTTCAAAAATTTTCCCCAGTATCGGTACAATGGAGATGGATCTATAGTTTGTATGGTTATCTTTATCTCCTTTTAATGAATAGGAACTGTTTTAGAGTATCTTAAGTTTTTATCACAGTCAGATTATTTGAAGTTTTATCACAGTCATAACCACTACTCGTCCCAAGTTCTTGATTCTCTGCAATGCTCTGCTGCGATGCGATCATGGCGATGCTACATGATCACTTGAGACGAGGCACAGCTACCAACACAGTATTTAAAATGTTTACTATATTTCAGATAGATTTTCGAAATAATTCAACTAAATAAAAATAATATTTTTTCTGTAAGATATTATACGTTATTTGCGTTTGACCTTCTCTAGCTGAAAAAATAGTTTTCTTTATTATTTGAAAATATCGTATGTAGGAACCCGTACATCACTTCATTGTGCCTGCCATCTGACGGCCAATGGAGAACTATCTCTACCTACGAGTTCACGAGTGAAATTCCTCATGCATTTATCTACATTCAAATCGCATTTTTATGATGAAAATTGCATCTTACGTTTTGATGCAGCAAAAATCAACGTGTTTAAGAGAGACAGTGAAAACGATGAATTATGTGATTATGGTAATTAAGGTTACAGTAATATTCTAAAGAATGCTTTAAAAAAAGTTTGGTAAAATAATATTGCTCTTGTGAATTTGTACTGGATTCGATCGAATCCAGCCAAAAATATTGAATCCTCGAATCCAATAGGATTTGGGGGGGGGGGTAGGTGGATTCGAGAACCCATCTCTACTTTTTTTTAACAACCTCTCCACTTTTACTCTCATTTGCTTACGTGCACTTCTCTTCCTTTTGTTTTGGTTGACATAGTTCTCTTTCTGGCTGTTGGTTGACAGACATGGCATGGGTTTTGCAGAGACATGATGCATGCTCAGTTTTAAGATTAAAATTTGTGGGCAAGACCTAATCCTGAAGCAAACTTCCTCTGCAACCTCTCACACAGTCAAATGAAAATTTGCGCAAATCACAGAATGAACAGCATGTATGTTTTCTTTGTTTGTTTACATTGAAGGTCGTCCTGATTTTGAACTATCCACAGTCTATGTACTGCCCAATTGAAAATGCTTAAAGCACTCACAACACTGTGAATGGCTTGCATGCCTGCTGAAGCAAAGCCCACATATCAGTAAAAATTTTCTTGATTTTAAAACAAAATTTCACACAAACACCTTGCTCTCAAGGTCCTTAATAATTTTTTTTGCAAATAAATGGCAGTTTATGTTTACTTTAAAAGCCGAAGAACGCTCATTGTTTATCAGTAGAAGATCTGCTATGCAGTGTTGTCTTGCTGAAGGTAGCCGTTTGGTGGTTCTGCTTGCTGGAACTTGATTAGTGCAATGGTATGCGTGCTATGACCAAAGTCCGGTTCCTGTTTGAACAAACCTCGTATGCGGTGTGATGACACACCAGGACACGTTTCATATTGTTATGGATTATTCTTAATTGATATAGGGTCAACATTGGTATGTCTAGCTCCATTGTAAGAGTGTATGCCAATCTTTCCCTTTTGTCTCCCATCTCTATTTCACTCACCACCACAAAAATTAAAATTTCCATCTTCATTGATGCAGGTTAAACCTTAATGATGGATAATGGTTATTATTACATAGTATTAACATAAGTTACAAGCAAAATTGAACTTGCTCTCAATGATGAATAAAATTCATCCAGATTCTCCATTAACACATTTCTCTTTAATTTATTGTCCTCTTACAACATTTTTAGTGAGTTAGTGTGATGCTATCTTAATCATTCCCTGCCTGATGCGAGGTTAGGGTAAATATAGGAAAACTGCCCTGCTCTGATTATGTGATGGTATTTTTCTTTGAGAGAAAAAACAAGTGTGGATTCTAACAAAATTCTAGTTCTTGAATGATAGATATGCCTTTGATAAATATTAATTAAAATTTTCGATGTAAAATATCTTGTATTTGTACTACCTATGAATGTATATGGATTTTCCTCTCTGCTTTCAGCACTCAATTGACTGTGGAGCAGGCACTGCTATGTATTTGGTGGTGACATCGTCTTACATCATAGTGATTCGAGGCAAGCGTGCATGCCTCTGGGGATCGGTGTACCTCGACAGTTTTGGTGAAGAGGATCGGGAGTTGAAGTAAGTTACTTCAGCTTACAATTGCCATTAGTCTTTAAACATAAAGGTCACTCTCTTAAAAATCATTAAAACTAGAAAAACTCTAGGCGCTTACTGCCTGCTTTAAAAAAGTAGAAATTCTGCATGATTTTGACTATTTAAATCTTTGACTTTCCCAGTTTTTTTTATGGCACTTCTGAGGTAATTTAGTGGTATCATGAGCTTTGTCGTGCATGAAGTTTTTGAGTAATACTATAGTACACCCTTGCTAATCCGGACTATATGGGGCGAGGGGTTGTTGACTGGATTACACTAAGTCTGGATTAGCCGGGGATTTCTCAAAACGATTATTTATTGCCTTTTTTAACACTTTGAGTGCTAACGGCGTAATATTACGCCGCGCGTGTTCTTGCGAAATTTGCGGGCGGCGTAATATTACGACGGGCATTTTGTACACATTGTAGCGGCTACCGCCTCTAAATTACGCCGCTCGTATTTCTCGGATTCATAGAAGAGCTCTTTCAGTTCACTTTAATGGCACTGGATGGCATATGTCTTGACATTTTTTTCTTGCAAGTCATGCCTTGTCCGAGCTGTCCAAAATTTTTGCCGCCTTTTTCATCCGTGTGTTCTGCTGCCGGTGGACATGGAGCGTATACTAGCTGAAGAAGATATTGCAAATGTTTTGAATTCCTTTGATAGTGGAAGTAGTGAGAGTGAGTTTGACGACTCGGATCGTGATGCTGATTATAACCCCAAAGAAGATAGTTCATCAGGTAATTTCATTTTTGCCCGTATTGTCCTAATACAAGCATGTGTGCCTATTCGTTTCACAACATTTTTGGCGTGACATTACTTCATCTAATTGCTATTTCTCATTGTTTATATTATATTTATTTAAGAATCTGAAGCTATGGATGAAGTTGAAACTGTTCTACCACCAAATAAGCGAGGCAGAGCACAGACAATGTTACGTGGTCGCAGGGGTGCACCAAGAGGAAGACGATCTATTGCCAACGGAGCAGGCCCGGGGGATGTTTGGAGTGAAATTGACTCCGTTCCCAACATCACTGTCTTTACTGGTGACCATGGTGTTAGATCAGATATTGGGCTCAATTGTTCAAGTGAGATGATGGATTTTTTTGAACATTTTTTCGATATCGATTTGATAAATCATATGAAAGAACATACCAACTTATACGCAAGGCAAAGAATTGCAAAACTGAGAAGCAGGAACTTACTATCCGCAAACAGCAGATTGCAGTCCTGGAAAACAGTTACTCAAGCGGACATAAAAAAATTTTTGGCCGTCATAATGCACATGAGTATTAGCGAACGTCCTTGTATTTCTGATCATTGGAGTACTGATCCCGTTGTGGCGTGTGGTTTTTGTCCTGGTGTTTTTCCTAGAGATAGATTTCTTTCAATCTTAGGAAATTTCCATCTCGCAGATAACAAACTATACGTGGAAAAAGGAGTAGATGGTCATGATCCCCTATTCAAAGTGCGTCCTTTGCTTGAGGTTCTCCGAAATAAATTTCAAAATTCTTTCCAACCAGCAGAGGATATAACTATAGATGAAGGAATGTGTCCCTTTCGTGGTAGGTTTTGCTACAAAGTGTATATGCCTCAGAAGCCTAATAAATATGGTATAAAACTGTATATGCTCTCAGAAGCAAGTAGTGGTTATATTTGGAATGTAGATGTTTTTCATGGCCAGGAAAACTCTGGATTGGCTATAGTCAAGAGACTATTAGGTACACTTGCCGGTAATGGGCATACGTTGTACACAGACAGGTTTTACACAAGCCTTGTCCTGGCTCGTGAATTGGAAAGCCTTCAAACGGGCTTAGTAGGAACTTTGATGAAAAATAGAGCTGGAATTCCATTGCTGATAAAAAATGCTCGCCTTTCTCGAGGAGAGCAAGTTTTCACACGAAATGGCAACATATTGGTCCAGCGTTGGAAAGATAAGCGCGATGTGTTTCTGCTTTCCACTCGACATACGAGTCACATGATCACCTTCAACGATAGAAGAGGAAGAATAAAAACGAAACCTGCAGTAGTGATAGACTACAATAAGAAAAAGTTTGGTGTCGACCTAAGTGACCAACTCATGAGTTACGGTGCACTGGATCATCGGTCAGTGAAATGGTGGCGTAAGTTGGCATTTCATCTTATCGTAATGGCAATCACGAATGCAACTATCATGTTCAATAAGTTGAATAGAAAATCGGTTCCAGTGACTCATTTCATGCAGAAAATATGCACCGAGTTAGTGACCATAGAAGATGCATCCACCCTTGATAAGGGAAGAGCGCAAACAGCTCGACTCTCAGAAAAACATTTTATTGAAAAAATTCCTATACCTGCAGGTCAAAAGAAGGCCCAAAAAAGGTGTAAGGTGTGTTCTGAAAAAGGACGTAACATTACTGGGAAAGCAGCTAGAAAATGCACGTCCTACCAATGTAATGCCTGTAAAATTGGTCTTTGCTTAGAACCATGTTTCAAGCTTTTTCACACGAGGAAGAACTTCTCAAAATGACTGTATTTATACTTTTTTTACTTTATTTTACTTGGAGTAAATTTGCATTGATTGTCTCTACATTCCATTTTATTATTTTATTTCATGTTGATAAACCCTTTCAAATGCAAAATATGTAATTTTATTACTTTCAAAATATATTTAGCAAAAAAAATAAATTTTCAACTTTTTGAAAATTCAAAATATTGCTTTTTTTAAACGCAAGCTGTTCCTTTGTGCATAATTTAATGTGATAAAAATATATATCATTTAAAAGATAAATATGTTATCTTTAAAATAATGTTAACATTTCTGGTGTACCTTAAATAGTTTTTTCATAACATCGCTATAAAAAGTGCAAAAAATAGCCAGCACTGAGGGATAGACCTTGCAAAATACACCCAGCACCCAAAGTGTTAAAGGAGTTTTCAGTCACTGTAGGCTTTTAATTACTTTTCATGGTGCATGTGGCCACCTAAATATAGTGGCTTGAATACGACTATCTTATGTGAAGAAAATATATTATGCATGGTTCCCAAATAGTATGTAATTTACATATCGTGTAACAAAACAATGGCATTGCATTCGCAGCAATCGTAAACACAGTACATTTCTATTTTGATAGCATTAAATACAAATTATTCGAGGAAACTTTATTAATTGCTGTGAGATTTGGAATTTATTATATGCCTGACAGTCTATTATTGTGTTGTGATTTATATTTCTCGGGTTTCCATCTGGGTGGGTGTGTTGAAACGTCAGTGCAACACACCAATATCACCCGGATGGAAACCCGAGAAATCTACATCTCAAGTATTCACCAGGAAACCCTTAAATCTTAGGTTATTGTGTTAATAGTGTATGAACGCAGTAACATGCCACTCATTGGATTTCATTTTCGGGGGTCCATGTTGAGTATTACCTCGGACGGAGGGGGGGGGACTTCTGATGGACAACAAAACCCACATCTTTTATGTATTTCAAATTACATACATTTTTTAAGTTTTGAAAATATAAGAATGAATGAATTCACCATTCTTAACAAAAAAATAATAACTTTCCCCTTTTCTTTTAATAAATTTATGGGGGGTGTCCGGACCCCAGTCACCGTTGCCAGTGTACGCCCAGCTGCCTACTGGCAGACCCAGACTCTTGTGATCGGAAATTCGATTACATTTTTGGCGTCGCCTACAATGACTACTTTTCTCTTTGAATTCACAATCTAAATTATTTGTAGTCTCATGGCATTAATAACTTCTCTTTTGTTAGCCTAAAAATAATTATATACTGCATAAGGCTTTATATGACTAACGCTGATAATATTCAAAGCAAAAAAATTACTTTCATGTAAAATCATTAAATTACTTTATATAAAGAAAATATTTTATTCCATAGATGAACTCTGAGGTATCACAACAGCTTTATTATGAGTGTTTTCAGAGAAAATCATAGGCCTACGTGTCTGGTAGAACTCATTCAACTTCGAGCAGTATACATTTGTTAGTGAGCGATAATTATGGAAAATGACATGAAATGCTGTGTACAGAAATCAATATAAAGTGACATGTCAGGGATCTCTCGGGGTTTGGCACTGGGTACTCAGGTCCTTGATGGCCAACGTTTTGAATTTTGAATCGAGCATCATCCTCGGGGCAGCGCAGAGAGAATGTCAGCCAAAATGGAGCTGAGTACCCAATGTCAAACCCGAGAGATCCCTGACATACACCTTTGCCAGGAAAGCCTGAAATCCTACAATATAAAGTGACCATGCAAAGTTTCAACTTCCACATTTCTGCTCTTTTCAATTTCAGCCTATTGTGCGCAGGGCCAAAATTCGTGGGGGGCAAAATTAAATATGCAATATCAGAGTGCACAAGCCAAAATGAATACCGCTTGGTTGAGCACGTGGTGGTAGCAAGTCTATTTCAGGTCACTCCAAGTAGTTACCCTTGTCCTGCGACTTGGGTCAAGTGGGTAATGGCACTGAGTAATTTCACGAAATTATAATGATAGTATATTGAAAAAATTTAATGCTGTTTATTAGAATGCTTTGCTAATGTGGTGGAGAACAAAGAGTATTGTAAAATGTATGTTGTACAATGCTTAAATGGTGAAGTAGTAATCAATTAATTTCCTAGTAACAACTGCCAGTTTTAATGGCTCGATTTCATTGATGGAAAATTAGAATATTCGTCGGTGAACAACATTTTTACTTAAGAGTACAAGTCTCTTTCAGCTATCGCTGCGATCATATTCTCTCTGGAGTTTGCTTTGTACTCCCAGCAATATTGTGTGTGAATTTAGTTCTCGCACATGATATCACGTCCCTTGCTGATGTTTTCAGACTTGACGTAAAAAAAACAAATTGAAAAATAAATTTCTTGGTATCCAATTGTGATGTGGAGTCAACCATACCAACCAATAATATTGGTTCAGGAAATAATTTAGAATGATTTGGTTGTGATGCCATCTCCTGACTCCTTAATAAACCACCCGTACTACATACCAGAGGCCTGTCAGGTTCATGCGGAGGTCCGGATCAGGCGGGTCCGGATTAGTGAGGGTCTACTGAATAAGGTTTCTCTTCAAATCCTGAATCTACACTAAAGCTAATATGTGATCAAAGCTAATATGTGATCAAATGTGTTTTAAGTGTATTTATTTCTTGTTGTGACCTGGAGTAATTCTCTTGCTTATGCTTGCTTCAAATTATCTCAATTGCTCAATAGATAAAATTTCTTCAATAGATTTTTTAAAAACAGTGATAAGCCAAAACATTTGCATACTTGCCGAGTCTAGGATATAAAATCTGGTATCATTTTCTGAAATTAAGATTTACACAGTTCTTCTTTTCTCTAATTTAAATATGTTCACACCGTAATGAATAGAATTGAAATAGAATAGCCTTCCCTGTATGTTTAAGTGAGGCATTTATATAAATTATAAAATTATTTACATATGCCAACAACAAACCCTACAGTGAATTCCCTCCTTGGAAAACCTTCCTCCTGGAAGACCAGGTGTACCACGCGATTTTGGAATTGGGAATTGATTGGCCTCACAGTATAGTTCTACGAGTTTCATTTTTACAAACATCAACGTTGTGAGTCACCCAGATTAAACTTCTTGAGACAGATTAAGGAAGATGGTTACCATTGATAGTGGAACTGATTAGATTAGATTTTGGGGAACTGATTAGATAAGATTATGGGGAACTGATTAGGTAAGATATTGGGAAACCTTTTGTCTACACAAGAAATATTTAGGTAGGCAAGGGCAACCTTCTTTTGTGAGTGTGCCTTTTTAGCAACTCTTATCTCATTGGTGTCTGCCATTTTGTTTCCATTGGCTAAAACAACTGATGTGTTTTTTTTGATGATCGATAAATTGAGCAGGGTGTGGTAAAATATATACAAATTTTACAACTAACTGCGACATGCAATCATGGAAAGTGGTTTAAAATTGCTTCTACTCAAATTACAGCGGACTCTCGTTAGCATGTTCTTGAAGGGACCCGGGATTCTGAATGTGGTAACCAGGAAAACGTGCAAAACAGGGTAGGCATTTCATGGAAAGTCAAATACAGTAAGTCCTCGGCTTACGTGGTTAATTCGTCCCAAAAATGTCCGTGTAAGTCAAAATCCGCGTAAGTCGAAACACAAAAACTTGCCTATCCATTTTTGAACCATGAGCAGGGCTTTTACTGCGATTGGCGGCAATCAGAGACGATTACAGAAAATGCCATCATTTGAGAGGCCGTTAAGTTAACATAATGCGAAAATTCCGAGAGTAACACAAATCCAATCTTTATCTCTAAATCTAAAAGTACCTGGTTACCGAGCGTTGCTCAAAGTTTATTTGGTGTACTAAGAACTTGTATACTCCTATTCTGCTACTTATTGTCTATTTTAATTATATTGGGAATTTGCATAGTACGATTAAAGGTTTAAAAAAAATATATAAAGCATAACACATACATGCACAGAGATACAGAGTGCATGTTGCAATTCTCACAATTATTGTAGACAAAAGTAAATAAAAAGCATAGTGGCATCCTACGTCACAACAAGTCACCATACTTGTTTGCATAGTTTGATGAAAGATATTTTCTATTATGTGGGCAAAGCTTAGGTGTATCTTATATGCCTGTGCATCCTATTAGCGATAAAATGTGGTAAATTCTAAATTTTACTCTATAGGCCCTGTTTTTTAAATGTCTGGTTAACATCAACTGCAGGATGACGTAGCCTTTGCATTAACTAAGAGTTAGGGTTGTGTATATTACATCAGACTGTTGGTTAGTTGATGAGAGCATTGTGGATGGGAGAATTTATTAACTTCAGTTTTCATGGTGTGTAAGTATTAAACTGAAGAGTATGAAACTGGCTACAAGGGGAGGAAACGGAACAAATTGCACTTTGAGCACCATTGAGACATGAAGCTGTACAAGAAACGCAGTCTCAAAAATTTACATAGTTTAAAAGTACCTGATGATGACGAGCTTCGTCTAAACCTAGGTTGTCTTGTCTTAATAAATATATTTGGAAAAACTAAGTTATACTTGTCATTTACAATGTTAAGCAAATTCCAAGAAGTCACGCCCGAGACAACAGAGTATTTCATTAGCAGCGTAGTATTACTGTCATGAATTATCTTCATAGTTTCGAGGCAAAATTTTAAACAACTAAGAAATTTTCCTCAAATTCTGCCTGTCTGCTCTCTTTTGTTCTATGCATAGTCCTCATCCTATCTTCATAATTTGTTATTTTTTAATTCTTTACCTGCTGAGATTAAAGCAACTACAACAATAGTTCACTTCAAAAAGCAGTTAATTTTTTTATATTCTTGTTAAGGGTCAGTGGGAGAAATGAATAACAAACTATTCTTGTTGACTATTATATTATCGAAACACTCACTCTATACTACATCATGGAAGCCACCAGAGAGTCACAAGAGCACACTCAAGATAACAAGTCACAAGCATATATTATAGTTACATCAGCTCCCCATAGAGCACGCCACCGAACAATAGCAGATCATGGCAGTGTTCGTATGAGAAATTGCTCTCTCAAATCCTCCATAACACCACTTAACAACATTTACTGATGGGGATAATTACTCTGTAAATGAGTACTATTTAAATAAATAAAATGTCTTATTTTATTGATTATAATTTAAATATTTTACTGTCCCTTGTGAGTATATTTTATTTATTTTATTATTATTTTTTGATTCCATGTAGTATGACACTACATTGTAGTTGATTTACTTGAGAACTGACTTGTCCTATACTTGTGTTCAACTTTTCCTGGGACCAATAAATAAATACCTATCTATTATTTGATAGTGGTGAAGGAAATTCGGGTGTGGCCAAGATTTTTCCGTGTGATTCAAATCAATATATGAGTGATACATGGAGAGCACTTGAGGTGTATTATTATTTCATCCATCAGATTGGATATTAAATTGTAGACCCCTTTGCACCTTCTGTTAAGAGCAGGCTAATGCCAGTGCCTGTTTTATCTTCACCCATTCTCCATTTCCCTAATAATCCTTCCCTTTTTGACCCGTATTTCTATCTTTAATGATGGGAATGACTTTAGCTGATAGTCATCTCCCTCAAATAACCATCTGAGTGACAAATTTTGGTGACAACGGCACATCGAAATAATAGATGAATAATTTTGTGGCTTTGGTTCCTGTGTCCATTTTTGTGTGTGGTCTTGCATTATGTGAAACTTCTCTAGTGCCAACTTTTTAATCTTCCTGATGTTGCAGGAGAGGAAAGCCCCTGTACCTGAGTCCAGGGCGCTATCAGCTATTGGAGCAGCAGTGGCTGGCCCACCGCTTTGACCACACGAACAAGAAGTGGGTTTGGCACCGTGATGCCCTGTGATTTGCGTTTTTGGCAGAATGCTGGCTGTGCTGCTGGGAGCGTGAACCTAATTTGTATGCATAACAGATGAAACTGTGTAAGATCTACGATTGATGAAAACACTAATGATACAAGCTCATAGGAATCTATAATTTCTTGATTTTTCTAAATCCTGTTGTGCTCTTAGATATTTATCCAAATCTTCTCACCTCATTTACTCTTACCAGTAACTGTCCCTCATTGCCATTTGTTTTAATTGCGTGCTCGATAATTGTTAATTTGTTGTTTTCTTGTTGTAAATCCAATCCAAACCAAAATGTCAAGTTCTGATTATATGAAAACAAGAACAGTTTCTTGTTTGGTGTAGTTGTTGTTGCAGTTCCTTCTTTGTATTAGTGACAAAATTCAAGTGCTGACCAATAGATTGCAATTCAAAAGAAACTTACACCGATTGGATATTATGTTGCTGTAAAAAGAAAGCTGTGCTTCAGTCTTTGCCTTCATATTAAATGCCTTCTTTTGATTTGAGAAAATCAGCCCCCTTTTACAAATAGTATGGAGGAAATGTATGTAAAACGCACATGTCATATAATTGGATATGCTTTAAGGCTGATATAAGTAAATTTTTTGGGAATTTTGGATTTGTTTATGTTGGCGTGTGTGAGTGTATGTGTGTGTATATGTGTGTCTATGAGCTTCTTAGTTATCTGAAGACTTTTTTGAGTTATGCATTGGGTGACAGAACTGCTAAGCAAGGTGTGATACATCTTCAAATTTCACTTTGCTTGTGAAAATATCATGGTATAGTATTTTATGTATTTTTTTAAAGGATTGAATTACACCACCAAAATTTAACTGTGAAAGCAGGTGGGAGGTATTCTGTGAAAATTGGGGTCTAAAAATGCTTCCAATTTCTAAAATGTTGGACACATGCTCTGAAATAAATTTGTAAAAGATTATCTAGACCATTTAAAGTGAAAAAAAAGTTTATATTACTTGAGAAGTTTTCATATTCACTGCTGTCTTAGTGGGCTGCTCGTTTCTCTCTAACCTGCATTCAAAGATAACAATGATTACATAATATATATAATTTAAAGGCACTGTGATATGCACACTATTGAAAGTCATTGAGCTACTTATCCCTTAAATAGGGTGAAACGTGCAAACAGTGGGTGTATCACTAATGCTATTGTGAATGGTGGTGATAGACTTAATCGACAACGGTAATCATGGTATTGATGTTTTAATTTTTTTAATATGATGTTGAATGCATCTTTGCCAAAGTTCATCCTTCAATGGTGTTATCTTGACTCTTATGTAGTGCAACTAATGTTGACAGTCCTGTGATTTAAAGAAACAAGCATCTGTTTCATCAAAGGAAAAGGGTATTGTTCCAGCTTAATCAGACACAGATTTAATGCATGCCAAGAGAAACTTGGTACTGTTGCCACTGTCCTTCACCTCCCAGCTGTTTAGCCCTGTAATTATGTAAGTCTATCCACATTATGTACAGATAAAGTTGTATGGAAAGTTGTACATTCACATTAAAGGAACTAATTGAATATTTTGTTTCATTATTTTTGGAGAAGGCAACACTAGTATTAACCTTTATTCCCATGTGGTTAGTAACCCTTACTCTGTGGGAAATTTATTTCTACCGTTGCTAAAGTGACAATGGAGAAAATTACTACCTTTGACCATCATCTTCTCCTAGTTCCCTTTTAAATGTTATGGTGTGACTTTTCCAAGAGAAGTTCAAGTGAGCACACTGTTATTATTCCTCTGTTTGGACATTAAGACCAGGGTAATTAGGAAAGGTGTCTTACAAGGAGTTTTATGACTGCGTTGCTTGCTTTACTAGGGCTAAAATTCAAGGAATATGCATATCTGCAGGAGCATTGACCACAGCTGCAAAGCCCCTTGTGCCCTGGGTGACTCACTGGAAACTCAGTTGAACTGCTGAGACACGATTGAGTCATGCCTGATGATTTGAGAACTACCTTCAAGAATACACTAAACCTCTTATGGTTGTATGTATACGAGACCGGATGGGAGAGCTAATCATTGCTAGAGTGACTTGGAAGCTAGAGAGTTTTAGTCCTCCACAACTGGTGACCCAACTGTACTAACTTGCACACTTGCCAGTGAAGGAAATATCCTCACAAAATTTGAATATTGGCTCAGCAATATGAAGTGCTTCTTCATCAACTGCAACAGTTGCAAGGGTAGAATTTTGCCCCCGTAGACCATGTTACCATCCAGGCTTGTTGATTGTGCAAGAGCCAATTTTTGTTCCACCATATAACCTCTGATGCCAGTAAGTTTAATGTCATAACTTCTCAATTCATACCATGTTATGCAACAAAGGACCCAGATATTATTGTCAACAATCCGCCGACTGATGGAAAATATGAAAAAACTTAGGGCAGAATTCATAAGTCCTATATCTACATCCCTGGAGGAAAGAATACTGCGACTTCCAACTCAAGCAAAAATGGGAGACAGAAAGCCATTCTAGTTCTTCCATTACTTGTTTGACTTAGTAAGAGCACGAATAGTTCCAGAGTCCTGACTGAAGACACATTGAAGTTGTTGCCTGCCCAATGCTGTCCAGACTGATGACAATACAGCCCAATATCCCTCCAGATGCTGTTGCTGAGCTGGCAGACAAAGTACTAAAAAAATAGCACCTCACTTTCTCTGTTTAAAAAGAAATTCAAACTTCTTTTATCTGAAAAATGCTACTACAGTGTTGTGGAATATTTGGAGGATGCACTTTGAATTGTAATTGGTATGATGTTTCTTTATTCATGTATGTATGTGATTGTATTTTCTATTTTATCACTTTAGCCTTGCAGATGTATGTACTGCCAATGGTGAAATAAATTATTATTATTACTACAGGTAATGACAACATTCATCCAGAGTCACTGTGGTGAGTAAATCCTGTGCCAAAAATTTAAATAAGGGTATAAGTTAATTGTTACAGCTAAGTAGCACTAATACATTGTCTTAAAAAACTTAAGTTATTCTCGTAATAAGAACTTACACTCCAGGCTAGCTTTGCAACCTACATGGCCATCCACCACCTGCACTTGCTGGTACATACAACTGACAAAAGCCAGGAGATGAATCCCCTGTGTGTGTTTACCCCAAAACCCACCAACAGCTAGCTTATTGCAGCAAGAGGACACAACCAGTTTGTGAGAGGTTGGAACTCGCAGTGCCATTATTTAGTGGACACTGGTTATTCTCTCTCCATTATCCCCAGATGTCTCTTCCATGAAAACGGAAGTCCAAGTATACTTTATCAGTGCCCAATGGCAGTGTAATTTAAACTTATGGTACTATGACAGTTAATATAAATTTTGGTCTTCGATAGAATTTTCTGTTGCCTCATTGTGGATGACGAAGCAGAGTATACTAGGAGCTGACTTCCATGGACACTACCATGTCCTTACTGATACATAACATACCTAACTCATTGATGGTGTGACTACGTTTGAAAATAGGCAGATTTTCTCTGGGTTATCAAGATGTGGTTTTAGGTTCCCCTTACTACTCAGTTTCTTGGGAAGAACGTGGTATTCATCACTGTCAGGAGATGTATAATGACAAGAGGAGAGTCACATCTCACACTGAAGGTAGGTAGTTTCCCTCTTCTGTAAAGAGATATGCTTTATCAGTGCGCAGTGCCAGATAGTGTTGCGACCTCCTCCCTTTGGCTGTTCTCAACAGAAGTAGGCCACACTGACTTTACTGGTTTATGTCCTGCAGTTAATTACTTGTTTCCCAAGTCCATGTCTCATTCCATTTCTCTATGGCTAGATTTAGGAATGCATCCCTTAGATTGTCTGCAGATACTGGCAATGAGACTAAGTGAAGATTATTCAGAGCCTCTTTGGTTGCTGAATCTGCCTTCTTATTGTCTATGGCACCAACATGACCTGGGAATATGTAATGGGTACTGATACTCTCCTCTATTTAAGGGAAAATATGGAAGATTTTATGTCTTGGAATGTTTTATCACTTCGAGAAAAGGAAGAAATAGATTGAAAGTTAAGGAGTCATTACAGACAAGGAAGGTCATTTCACTGTCTTTATGTCACAGAGAACCATCTTGGTAGTAAAGAGCACTTCAGTGTAGACACTACACAGTGATATATGTACAAAGACAGTGAAATTCGCCATGAAAAAATCATTAGACTTGACAAGGATTTGAATCTGGATCTCCCAATTGCCGGTCAGGCTGTTAGCCAGTTACACCATCAAGACATCTTAATTCAAGGCGAATTTCAGTGGGGATTTATATGAACAAGTTGTTCTCATCCCCAGTCTACATTGTGTTGTGCATAATACGCCACAGCCACAGAGAATAAGCCCAACATTGTCGCTTTAGAACAACAAACTTGACAATTTTGTAGATGAGAACAACTTGTTTGTATAAACCCCCACTGAAATTCACGTTAAATTAAGATGGCTTGGTGGTGTAAGTGGAAAATTTCACTGTCTTTGATGTATATCTTCACACCCGTGCACGTGACTGTGTACCATATCGTTTGTGCAATCACAATGATTGGAAAAGTGCACAGTGAATTTAACTTTGCCCTGATAGGAAGACTGATTCTGTTCTCTTGAAGGAGTGGCCCATAGGGTATTTGATATCCACTAAGCAGATCTGACTGGGAGAGATGACAGCAGGTCGTGAAGGAAATGACATTACATGTAGAGATGTTGATTATCCTGATATTTGGATGACCACCTAGCACGGTGATGGTGTGAATCAATAATGATTGTAGGCACAGCCTTACATTTTTTTTTAAAGTAGTGTTTTGATGTGTTAAGGCAAAGCATTGGCTAGTGACTTCCTGCTGCTTGTAAAAATATGACTCAGCACCCTACAGTGGTGTACACTACAGGTGGAAGTAACCTCATGCTTATACATATAATTTGAGTCTGCAACATGCAGAAGGGGAAGTCACTCTCCCTTTGTGTCTACCATAAGCTAATTTTATGCCAGCCACAACTGTTAGGCCCATTTCACATGTATGCGGACTGAGTTCCATTGGCAGTAATGGAAGCTTTCACATGAATGCGGACCGTCCGCACGAGGTGGAGCCATCTGCGTGGTCCATCTGCATGCGTACGGGCCACAGAGACAGGTTAGTGCATACACATGAACGTAGCAGGTAGTAGCTTGTAGTGAGAGTTCAGTGAAAGACTCGGCATCCTACGTAGACACACGGATGTCTGTTGTCCACGTAGGATGCCGTGAACTTTCTGTCATCCGTGCCAATGTGAAAGGACGAGACGCTCCACCCCTGTAGCACGGATCGTCCACGGCTATGTGAAACAGGCCTTAAGATGGCCCATGCAGAACATTAGTTTAAGAATATATGTAAAAGAATATTTTTTTCATTTTATGGTAGATCTAACCCATCACTGCTTTTGCTCATAAGTTCAAATCTGGAGGTATGTGCTTTGCAGTTGAGGAATAATTTTTTATAATACAGTCCAGTGCTACATGTTAGTTTTTTTTCATTTGTAACATCATTAAGGAAATCCTGAAACAAGGCAGTTGAAATATAGCCCCAGATAACCTTGTACTTTCAAAATTGTGGATTTTCTTTGCATTTTGTCTAGTTTAGGACAAAAATTTTACTGGGCTGGGTACTAAATGGTTGCAGCATACTCAAGAAGTGACCTAACAAGAGCAAGGTAACATCTACTATTTTAGTCTTGAGCTCCACCATAATAATTGCTAGATGAATCCTATTTATTTAATGTGGAGTCCAGATTTTTTAGAATGGTTGTCCCCAGGATAGGTCTGAAGTCTAATAATTAATTACCATCTCATACCAGAGTATCTATGTTAAAAAGTATGGTCTTCTACGTAGTGAAATGAAAGCTGTAACTTCGTAATTCCACATGAATTTTATTTGACCAAGGTTTCGACTTATGAAGTCATCATCAGGTACATTCATAAGGAAACTGCTCAAATACTTAGTCAGAAAATGGTGAAAGCCGGTGAGGGGGGAAGGAGGAGGGGTGGGGAGAGAGTGCATGGTTGGGACGGAAGGGATGGGGTGAGTTGGGGGAAGGAAGGGGTGTCCTGTGAGGGAAGGATTACACAATGAGGGGTTAACCTGTAGTGGAGGAGTGGGGAAGAACAGATTACTCAATGAGTGGTTGGAGAGCATTAGCAGTGGAAGAGCAGAGGGTCTAGGAGTAGGAGGAGTGAATTCATTTACAATATTTTTTTTGCTACAGACACTTTTCAAAATTTCCAACTGTTCCAACACATCCAGCTCACGTCCTTTGTTTTCCACATGAAGGAACTCAGGTTCAAAGTCACACTTATTATTAAGTTCTAAAATATCCTTTGCAAAGAGTGAAGCCATATTCTTGTTCTTTACACACATCTCATGTTCCTTCTCCCATTCCTTGAACTTGGGTCCCGTCTGTCCAACGTAGAGCACTAACACTTCAGCCTTAACACTCCACTTTTTTCGTTGATAGGAATATTGTCCTTGAACCGTGAAAATATATTATGCAGGTTGTGTTTATTATAAAAGGCAATTTGCATTGTTTCCTTAGACGTTTTGCGGCTTACCTTCATGGATATGTTTCCTAAACATAGAACCAGCCGCCATTTGGTGGTAGGATCCTTTCGCTATTGAGAGCAAATGCTGTTTGTTGCTATTCTCCTAAATTTCCTCTGGTACAGTCTTTCGGTCAACTCTTCCATATAGCCAATGCTGATGGCAATCTTTTTATTTATGTTTAGTTCCTTGATGATGCTGGAGGTAGACAGAGTAAAGGTGGTGAATCACAATTACATGCTTCCTATAGTTCCCACCATGGGGACATAACATTTTGTCACCTTTGCTGTAATCGAGAAGCATCGTGGAACTATACAAGGTAACCTTTTTTTTCGTGCTTGAATGAGCAAACTTGTATTCAGTGCATTTTCCCCATGCTTACAGAAACAATGACTGGTATTCTAGAACATTGAAGATGGGAACTGCAGTACTGACTTTTTGTATCAATCCTTGAATACATTAATAAGTCATTTGCAACATTTATTAATGCATTCCATATTTTCCCTACAGGGTTGCAAGTTTCTTTCAACCTCACACAGGACTTGGTTCTCCTTTGACACTTCTCCATGGAAGTCATTTAGTTACCATATAATGTACAGTAGTTTTATCCAAGTCCTTTCATACTATTATGATTCAAGATCTTTTGAAAATTACCTCTTAGGTGACTAAATGTCCATGCAACAGGAAATGGTCATCCGGAGTATGTAATTGTCTGCTGGCATCAATTTACTCATCAGAGAAGGTATAACTAGTGCCTCCTTTTGTGATGCAGAATTTGAATTGGCCAATTTATCGCTTTTCCTTCCTTTTTGAGCAAAAAATCACTGCAAAATGCAATAAAATTCTTTTAAAAAGTAATTATAAAATTAATGTAGGAAACTTACCTTAAGGTACAAAGACTACCACAATATGTCAACTGCTTTCATTAAAGCTTGCTTGAGGCCAATGGCCTAGCCACGTTGAAACAGTTTCCCATAAGATCACCAAAGTTAAGCAATTTGGTCCCAGATGGGGGTTGGAGGGGTGACTCTCCTCCAGTGTCAGAAGGTCTCCAGAAGGCCCTCACCCATCCTATCAAAAGTTTGCTTGAACTTTCATTTCAGTGATTGTCATCAAGATTGTAAATGAAAAGTATAACTAAGTTTTTCCACGGATTCAGAAACGGAGTAGTCATCAAGAGTCCATTTTCAGTCTTAGATCTCGGATGAGAAATGGTATATCATAATCTTGATTCATCTGTTGCACAACAAGCGTTGTGGTAGATGTCGTCAGTCATTATACACCTCATGTGAGGATACAGGAACAACACAATGCACAGAATACAAAACACATAAGTATAAATTAGAACCTTATTGTAGAGAAGTCGATTTCAAAGTATCCATCTAGAGAGTATTAAGGTATTGTTAAAAGCCATTTCTCTAGGGCCATGCGGAAAACTTAGTCACCTACCATTCTTGCTGAGTTGGGCAGCATATTAAAGCACTTAATAGCCAAATTTTCATATTTAAATGATTTAGCCAGTCTACAGTGAGGCATGTCTAGTTTGTGGTTGGCTCTAGTGGTGTGGTTATGTACCAATGTCTGATACCATATGTAAGGTGTGATTGAAAAAATGCATAGTATGCATTAAGAAGATTGTCTTTGGTCACACACCATTTCAGTTTTCTGATGAACACATTCAATGCGGAGCACGTCAATAGACGTGCTGCTGGCTACTCCGACTGGCGGAGCACGTCAGTTGACGTGGTCGCTCCCTTCCGAAGCACTTTGACCTTTTTCGAGCCGATTTTTATGACTTTCATGAAAATCGGGCCCGCATTGAATGTGTTAAGAACAGGGCTCTGGCAAGTTTTTTCCTAATGTTAAAAATGTGAGAACTCCAAGTTAATTTGGAGTCAAGGTGAAAGCCAAGAAGTTTAAGTTTCATTTTCTAGTGTAACATGTTGAAGGAAACAGGTTAAAAATTGGGTTTTCATTAGATTCATGAAGAATCTATTAGCTTAGAACCAATTGTTTGCTTGAGCTAGCGTGTCAGATATCATCTTTGTTGTCTCAGTGGGATTGGTACCCTGATGCAAGAAAGTTGTGTAATCAGCATACAGGACACAATCAGTGGATACATTCGCTGGTAGGTCATTGATCAACAGTAGGAATAGGAGGGGACCAAGTACAGATCCTCGAGGCATCCCATGCCTGATCTTGAGGAATCCTGATTGGGTACCATTGACCTCTACCAGCTGCTTGCAATTGCACAGATGAGGACATGAATTCAAATTAATCACCCTGGAAACCATAGTACTGTAGCTTCTGTATAAGCTTTATATGATCAACACAGTCAAAAGCAGATGACGGATCACATAGGGTAAGCGACAAACTATCTATGCTTTTCTTCAAATGCAATTTCTTATAATTTGCTTAACACGTTCCCTGCCACTGAGTTTTTGACGAATTCACCCACTGCGCCAAAGTGTTATTCTTTTTCCTTTCGTAAAAAAATAAATAAAAAAATCCGAAAGTTTTCATGTGCATTCGGCTACACACGCTGCGTCAGTCACGTCATATAAGCGGCACCGAAGTAGCTGTGACCGACGGCGTGCTGTAAGTGGCCAAATAACTGACATATTCTTCGGTCATAATGACCGAAGCGGCGTGATGATAAAGTACACGTTTCGGTCATTATGACCGAAGCGGCAGTGAACGTGTTAATTATACAATCAACTGCTTGAGTTGTGCTTTTGCTGACTCTGAACCCAAACTGAGTTGATGTAATTAAATTTGGGGATTCAAGGTGGTACACAATTTGAGTGTGAGCAACACTTTCAAAAATGTTGGCAAAAACTGGGATGATGGAGATTGGACGGTAGCTACTAGGTGAATTTCTATCGCCATGCTTATAAACAGGAATCACCTTTGTGCATTTGAGGCTGTCATTACCTGATTGAAAGTATGAATTGATGACTGTTGCAAGAGGATATGCTATTGAGTGAATAACTGACTTGATTTAGTTACTAGAAAGAACAACTATATCCTTACTGTTGGAATTTTTAGAAGATTTTACAGATCTGATTATTTCCAACTGTGAAGTTTCCTCCCACCAAAAGAGGATGCTATCGGTATGGAAATTCTGAAGGAGTTGGACCGAAGTCACCTTACTGTTGCTGACACAAGGAAGAATGCTCTCCACAGAGTTAGTAAATGATGCATTAAGAACATGAGCCTCAATTGGTATTTCCTTGTGCTTGGTGGACGAACCTGTTTCCCAATGACAGACCAATCTGCCTTGCATTTATTCGAAACATTAGCTATGTAATTATTGTTGGAATTGTATTTAGCTAGGATTAGTTCAGCATGATATTCCTTTTTGTTTATTGTAGTGTTTGTTGAGATCATCGGTACTGGCCATTTTGTAATGTTGATAAGCATTTAGTAAAGTCTTCCTCATTTGTTTAGCTTATTGGTGAACCAATTGTGCCGTGGGAATTTCTAATGTGAAATTTGAAATGATTTTTGGGGAAATGTATGTTCGAAAAACAGGATAAAATGTTCAAAAAAGCAGTGAAACCTATTTGTATATCACCATATTCAACCAAGGAGTCCCAATCAGTTGCACTCAGAAGATTATTGAGATTTACAAGTTGATGAGGTGCCATTTGCCTAATTAAGATGGTTTTGGAGGTTTTTCCTAATTAGTTCATCCCCAACTTTGACATTGGTGGACATAGATATTGCACAATGGTCTGAAAGCATAGGATCAAAAACATCTATACTAAAATCACACACAAAGCCAGTAATTACATTATCAAGACAGGCTAGTTTCCTTGTTGGTTCAGAGTTGGCACAGTACAGATCGAAAGACCTTAGAAGAATACCTAACTGCAAGCTGTTTCTAGATGGGCAGCTCATGTCAACGTTTAAATCAGTGCCAATAATAATTTTTGCCTTATATTTCTGAAAATGGCACAACCCTTTCCAAACATCCACAAAATATTTCAAAATCACCATTGGGTGAGCGATAAATAGAGGTAACTATTATTCTCAAATCCCTGAGCTGCCACTTCAAAACAAAAGGTATTCATGTCAATCGGTTTACACTTTAGTTTATACCTTAAAAGCACATGCTCCCCCATTCTTGTTCTTTCCTGCAGTAAATGAGGCAAGATTATACCTTGCAGCTGGTATAATTGAGTTTCCTGTTCATGTAACCAGTGCACAGTAAAACAGAAGATGTCGTAGTTAACAGAGTTTAAAAACAAATCCAGGTCCAAGATTTTATTCCTCAGACACTGCACATTGAGCATAAAAACTTAAATGACAATGATTCACGACCTGGGTTGTTGTAAGTGTATAATATGCCCAATGTGCCAAGTTGTATAATATGCCCAAAGGATTTCAGATACGGCAGAAATTCACCTCAATTCGGTAATTTACCAACACATGATAGCCCTGCAGCCACAGTCCACTTAAAAAATCTGCACCTCAAAACAATGATTTCCCCGCATTAGCTGGTTATGAAGTCTGGTCGGGATCTCCACCAGGTCAAATTCTCTATTGTCGATGTTTTGCTGGCTGAGTGATAACCTCCCTCCTCCCCAAACATCAACTCTTTACAGTTCAAATACATATCCTCATAAAAACAATCATAATCAATGAGGAATTCAATGGGAAGACTGTACCAATTTCCAACGGTAAAAGAAATGAGTAAGTAATAGCTTGTTGAGACAAGACCAAAAATATTTATTCCATTTATTAAATCAAAGGAAATTCCGTGAATGATCAAGAGAGAGAGAGCTCAAGTTATTGCCATACAGAAAACAAGAATCTAAGCCTTGTCTTACAAAGGACAAGGTAACATGCTTGTCCATAATACAAATGGTAATATAGATCACGTGGTGGCTTTCGGGATAACTTCTGCGGTCATTTTGTGATGACAGTTTCGAGAGCATTACAGCTCTCGAAATGAGCTGTAATGCTCTCAGACCTGAAGAAGCGAGCTTGAACGCTCGCGAAACTGTCATCACAAAATGACACAACACGGAAGTTATCCTGCAAGCCACCATGTGATGAAACCACTCCACAGAAGCTTTCACCAAAATGGTAATATAGATACCTACAGCCTCTTCTATCTCTAACATGATGACAAAAAATCAACTCAAATAATCTGCACCCTTTGCCTTGCTCATGAAGGCCCAGATAAAAATAGCCACAATGGGAATTTGGCCATAATGAAAGGCTATGGCCAATTTAGTAACTACTCAATGGCCATTTTCACCTGGGGGACTATGTTGGTGAGATTTAGTTATTTGGGAGGTATTTTCTCCCTCTACATTAAGGACTCAATTGTTCTCATTGTAAGGAAATCTTCTGCATTACCTCTCTCTTGGTTCATTACTTAGGTGTCTCATGGTTTTAATATTTCATGGCTTGAATTTTGTTCCATGCACATTTTCACTTGGGTATGGGGGCTCAGCACATTTGACCACACTTAACACTACCTACAATTTAATTCCTGATTCTCAGAGACTTTGCACACAACTTACAATCTGATAGCTGTACATATCTTGGGGGTCACTTCCCAATATAGGTTCCTACTTTCTGCAAATGAATCAGTTCCTGAAGTATCTTCTGGCCACGTGAGTATCCACCCTTACAAAAACTCTCCAAACATTTGTGAAGTATATATGTAACTGAATTCTCACATAACACTAGGCCATTATTCACTCCATACCCAGCCTTGTGAAATAACTCCACACCCCTTGCACTTATGACTCTGCCAGATATAGACACCTGTTAATTGTGATGAGACTAAAGGATAACTATAAAACTGCTAATAACTATAACTAAATCATGCATTCTATTTAGCGTTTAAGCTGGGTACCATTATTTGCCACATCAATTTTTTCCTTTCTAAACAGATTTCAAGTCTGATGAACAATGAAACTACATACTTATATCAGCACTTTCTATAATTGCACAACAAAAAGATGCTACAAAGGATGCATAAAGGGGTCTTCAGATACCAATCTGCATTAACCAGAGAGGAAAGCATTTTAATGTCCTGAAATATCACTCAAAAAACACCCTTAATGTGCTCCACATGACAATTATCATGGAAAGGATATATGCACACCTACCATACACGTGACCAGTGCCCACACATTTCCATGATGCCGATACCATTATTAAGTCATCACAATTTTAAATTTCTTCCTTCACGGGTTCTATTCTGCACAAAGCAAATATACTTGCTCTGAACAAGCAACTTTCCATTATCAATAGAACGTGGATTTTCCAAAAATAAATACGGCCCAATCGTACGAGTATTGAAAGCAACTCAAATAATACAAAAATAGTTTCAGCGACACAAATGAATGTTTAACATGAATGACACACTAGTATCCACGCACTGCATTCATGAAGACTAAATTTACGAGTAGGAATGAAAACTATCATATCTAAATTGTGAAACACAGAAATACTACGTAAATTTAAATAAGTTTTATTTAAATGCAAGACGCTTCTTACACGGATACACCATTCTGATGTCCTCCATAATACGATACTTAATGAATAAAGATTAAACACAGAATACAAAAAATTGATATCCTGACACTGTTAGTTGTCGATTGCTCTAAATAAATGTCCTTAAAATGATTCATAATGTGCAGCCTTAGACCAGATAACAACAGAGGTAAGATGAAAAATCCTGCAAATTCCTTGAATTGCTCGACACGCGATAAACGGGAATGTTATTGATTGTAAGCGACTTCCTAAATTAAACACTATTTCGAACGATGAATTCAAAGTTCGAGAACTGTTTCTGAAGTCATTACTACAACACTCAGATCATGAAAATTCCGGCTGCAAAACTCAAGGCTGTTGATAAAAAAATTCATTCTTGACCTCCCGTTTGTTCCTGGTACACTTCGATGACATCGTCATTTTCCATTTCGAGCTAAAAAAAAAAGTAAAATAATTAGAAATATGATAAATACTATTGTGATTTGAGAAAAACTGCGAAAAACTAAATGCATTTACCTGCTTAGGAGTTTCATCGTCATTAATTCGCCGACCATCAAACAAAAACCTTAGAGAAGTAACGGGGACTCCCTGAAAGAGAAAACGAATTTTCAGCACCAATGTGGATAATCACGTCCATACATGCCACTTAACAAATAAACAATGCACTGCTTTAGAAAGATTTTTCCACGGCCTTGGGCCGTTGATTGACGATAATTCAACATCAAGGCACGAAAAATCTGGCATAAACGCTTATTCCTGAATTAAGCTAAGAGTATAAACAGGTAAAAATTTGGCACTAGCCACGGCCTCGAATATAAATAAATGTAAGTTCACTCACCACGCGTTCACTGTAGGACTTTTTTAACTTGCCCATTTGGGTTGTCATTTTTACTCGGAAATGAATTTCGTTAGAATCCTAAAAGAAAATGTAAAAAAATATCAGTACAGTTGCAAGCACAACTCTAAACATGTCCTCTGTCAAAGGCACGCCAGACCACATGCCACTTCGGGAATTTGAAATGATAATCCTACATATAAACCGATAAGAGGAAGCAATTTTCAATGAGGGAATACCATTATTTCCAGGGTGTAAACTTACATTTCCGACGACTTTCAACTTAATGTATTCGGACCCAGCGTCTCCTGGACCGGCGTCTGGTTTCTGCTCCTACATAAAGGTGAAAATATTACTGCTTTGCATAATCTATGGTACTCCATTCACCGAGTCAATCATAAAAATGCTTTGCCAAAATATGAAATATATGCGCTAAACTAACGATTTACCTGATTGTCAGACATGCTCACCATCTACCATAAAAAAAGTATCCGTATAAATTTTGGACCTTCAACTGCTTCAACCCGTTTCACCTCGAACGCGCCAGAAATCTACCACTGTTTCACATCCGGGGACGGAAATGCAAAATGGCGGACTTGTTGTAAAAATTTCTTAAAGAACTCAACAGAGGGCATTGTAATATTTTAAAAAATAATGCGATGATTTGTCTGGTTTTTCAGTTTAAATCGGGATTTTAAGGCCAATAACTGACACTAGTACATGGAGATATGATCCTGGTGTTCATTTCTAGAATTCAATCCGAAAATTTACCACACTGCCAAGTGCACCGTATTTTTCTAAAGTTTACGATAAACAGCTGCGAATCGCCCGTGTGTTTTACGAAAGATAAATTGTAATGCAGTCTGTAAAAGTAACTACATTTTATCCTTTTTTCGGTTCCGCGCGCAATGAAAATGACGTCAGCACTTTAATGTCACAGCTTTGCACTTAGGTGAATTTAACTTTTCCTTCAATCACCAGGAAAGTGTTTCGGTCACTTACAGACATGAATGTTTTACATGACCTTTTTGCCATCTACAACGCCCTCGCCTAATATTGCTTGAGCGGAATGATACTCCATTGTTATTTGCATGCAATTCCGTCGATTTTGATGATATCAAGGTTGACTCGCTGCAAATGATTTTACCACTCAATGAGTGTGATTAGTAATATATTAAACTTTTGAAGCGGTTTTGGTTTAGTTCCTTTAAAAATTTGGCTCAAAGATCAAATGCAAAGGAGAAACGAGATATGATAATATATTCTCCAACATCATAATAACTTATTTTTTCAAGTCGCATTGCGGGGATTTCATGAACCAGAACGGGATAGAGAATATCTTCTCAAAGAAAGTTAATTCCTTTCAAAGGAAACCAGCGGAGTGGTCCTGTTTGTATATCGACTCATGGCCTACATTACAAGACAATGACAAGACGGCTAGCGGCCATGATTAGGAGGATTTTTGAAGGGAGCAAGTAGTAGAAAGTATGATGTGCATGAATATGAAAATTTTGTCTACACAATGTACACAGAATTCGCTGTGTAGGTACATTGTGTACAAATTGTATAAAAAATGTGTACATTTTTACACAAATTTTGCTTTACACAATTTGTGTACAATCTACACTTTGTATTCAATTTGCACTACTATAAAACACCCTATAAAATGTGTACATTGTATAGAACGTACACAATGTACACATTTTTATACAAATGTATATAAAATGTGTACATTGTACACATTCTGTATGGAAATTGTATACATTGTGTACAATGTACACCTTTATAAATTTATATAGAACTGTATAAAAATGTATATAATTAATGTGTACATTGTACACATCCTGTGTAGAAATTGTGTAAAAATTTTTCATAGGGGGTTGGCATTTAGAAGACGCTTAGAATTTTGGAAGGGTGTACGGCAAAATAAGCACAGCTGTATTTAATATTCGACGAGCACTTTCACGTCGTGCTTTCATCAAACATCCCAATTATATATGTTTCGAATGAATAACATTGGGTTATCACTGCACCATATCACCCTTCAAAGTATTTTTTTAACTTTGAACTTCAATAGGGCATCGTTGTGCAGCCACCCCACTACAGGTTGGTCGCACCAAAGAGTTGGTCTGGCATCCTCCACAATGATAGATGATGTACAACAAAGATTTATAGATCCATAAATCAACGGTGTCCTGCTCTAAGAAACTCCCCAGAGATGGGAAATGAAGTATAACTGCAGTGAAAAAATACTGATATGCTCAAATCAAGAAGTTGTTTTAATAAGCTAAGTATTCCAAGAAGGTTTAAATCGAAAAGGAGACAATGCAATAAATTCTTACATTCAAATTTTTCCGCCAACGCTGCGGCGCAGGCAATTCTTCAACGTTGTCTTCTTTGCTACGAGATGTCTCCAACTACCTTACGTGGCTGCATTACTTGTGCCTGAATTATCAGCTGTTGTAAATTTCATCGATGTAAACATTTTAGTGACCTTAAACATGCATTTAATGAGTCGGGAAGTGAAAGAAATTAGGTAAATGATTTCCTCATTCAGGTATATTTTGTTCGGATTGCGTTTAAAGTGATTTTCAATTGGATATTAATCGTTAAGTATTCACCATGGTGGTTTGGAAGGTAGTAAACATGACAGCTTTATTTCAGGTTTGTATTGGTTTTCATGTGCACTAAAATACTACTCAAGGTTCTGCATAATATGGGCAAACATATTCTAATGATTTAATTAATCCCAGTGTGCTTCAGGGACTTCTTTTTATAATTACTGTCAATTGTGTCATTGTTAATTATGTGATTTAAGTTGTCTATTACAATTTCCTTATGCGTCAGATGAACTTTGTAATTTTGACTCGCCTTTGTCGTTTATGGCATTTAATTGAGCTCTCCTCGTAGAAAATATAGAAATACGAGACTTGGTTCCAACGACATCAATAGGCTTTTTTTCTTCTTAGATTTCATGCTGATGTGAGAAGTTTGCTGCCGGCAAATGAGTTGGGAAATGTGACATATTATGGCAGATTTAGACTGTAGTCTCATAGCAATAGACTGGATTCCCTGCTTCGGAACACAGAATTCCCACGACTCAGATAGTGTTACGGATAATGGAAGAACAATGATCAAGGATTCTGCTTTAACTGCTAGGTCAAAGGATGGAAAGCCACCGTACAGGTACAATTAATGAAGTTCAGTTATTTGGTGTTAATATTTTTCGAAACTTCAGCATTATATAAAGCATTTACAACTTTTTATATTTGCTGACTTAATCAACTGTTCTCTCAGAGTTATCATTGTGGATCTTACCATATAATATGGGAATTATATATTTTGTTTTATTTTAAGTTTAGTTCATTGTTCATAGTAGCAGTATTCTCGGTATCGCTGCTGCTATTTTCGTCTCAATTTAGGGATTTGTCAATTTTTACACGTAATTTTATATTTCAGCTATGCAAGCTTAATACGATTGGCTATTAGTAATGCCCCAAAACAGAAAATGACGCTATCTGAAATTTACCAGTTCATAATTGATCACTTTCCTTACTACCGGGAAGCGGGAACTGGTTGGAAGGTGATTTTTTGTTTTTAATATTGAACTAATTGATATTAGATGTTCAACTAGTTGATTTTGTGTGTGCATCTACTTGTTTTGTTTTTCAGAACTCAATTCGACATAATCTATCTCTCAATAAATGTTTCACAAAAATTCCAAGGTCAAAAGATGATCCTGGGAAAGGGAGTTATTGGGAAATAGATTACAGTTACAGTCAAGATGATGGGTTCTCGAAGAAAAAGAAAAATATTCAGATGGTTCGAGTAAGTAAAAGTAAAAAATAATATATTATCAATTGATGAGACAAAATTTCCTACATTTTAAGTAATTTTTCATGACAGTAAAAACCTATAGCTTTTAAGAGACCATAGCTGTGGAAATAGTTTTATTTCTGACCTAGTTCCATCTGGTGCATTATTAAGAATAGGTGATATCTAGTCATAGAGTATGCTGAGTATGTGCTAAGATTTAGGTTCTGAGTTTTGCTAATGTCAAAAACGCTTCATGAAAGATTCCTATAATCAACAGATTTTTTTCTAGTTGGAAAAAATTATTTTTCACTTTGTAAATACTGAGTATGTACATAATCTGTTGACGTGAAACAGCCATAGCTTTTGGAAGCAACTTTTGTGCCCTTGATGCATGTTAAAATATTTGAAAGTGACTTAAAAGGTAATAACATTTGTTAGGAGGGGGCATGAGATGGTTACCAGCTTGTACAGTAGTGGAAGGGTGCTTCCCTTGACTCTTCAGAGTATGCTTGGTGTTTCAAAGCTTGGGCATCAGGAGCATCTTCTGGCCAAAATTTTCCAGTGTCATTATCATTATCAAATCCCTCGTGGACAGGCTTCCTTTGAGCATGATCTTGCCTTGCAAATGCCATCCTGGGCGATTATGTCCCACAACAACTAGCTCCTCCAAACCAACCACTTGATCCTCCAAGAATTACCTTTTCAAATCGGGAAACCTGGTCATTGAAGTGGTCAGTCTTTGTTCTGTCATTTCAAAAATATGTATTTAAATTTCTCAATCAGGTAGCATGAATGTTCTTTTCTTAGAAATCCAAGGTTATATTTATTTAAATAAAAAATAAGTTTGGTCATTTATTTAGAATAAAACATTTGTACTTTTCCAAACAAATTTTTCACCTTGAAAAAAGAGATGGTTAAACTGCCGTATGTGGCTTCCCACAATGCAAATTCAAATTTACACTTGCCAAATCTGTACCAAGCTTTGATAACAATGGGATATCATTAACTCGGTTTTTCGCAGTTGTCGTCCGTCTATTTTTAGAATTCTTTCCTGGAATGATGAAATCCTAATAAAAATATTTCACCTAAGTTATTTATTGAATTTTCATGAGGATGCTCATGAGTTGGTGTCCTTCTCACTAAATTTTTTACATCTCTTACCTGCGTGTATTTTTCATATAATTGTCATGGAAGAATTGACCCTTGAAAAATATAGTTTTCCCACCGCACCCACACGACTGCCCAACAGTGTTGTGCCACATGATTCCCATGAGGTGCATAAATTACATTGCGACATTATGTGCCACGCTGAGTGTTCTGTGATGTAGTATGTACAGGTTTTTTTTATGACCAGCTGGCTGATAATATGAAGTGCATTTCCCCTCATTCTCTCTGTTAAGAGATAGAACTCACGGTGGAGGTCATCAAAGCTGACTCAGTTACAGATGAGATAAAGCCAGGACAGTCAGCACTTAGCAAGATGTACCTATCATGTTTTGACCTGCTATCATTCAAATAATACTAAGTAAGCACAATCTTCTCCCAGGTACCTCATCTCTCTTCCCCTATTTCATATTCAAAGGATTGATGGATAATGCCTAAGGAATCACTTGTCATGGCTGTGAATAGTAGCATGTTGTAAGATATTCCATTCTGTTTCAAGTAGTTTGAACTGCTGCTTTTTCATTTCTCAAAATGATTCCAAAGAGACTAGGTGGAAGTTCCCCTTAAGATTCTAAAAAGCAAAATATGAGTGTGTTTCTCCTGCAGAATAATCTGATTATAGAGAATGGGACCATAAGAAGGCAGAGAAAAAATACATTCTAGTGTCATTGGTTTTATTGCCAATGAAAATCCATTATTTTTCAAGGGCTTAAGAGTTTTTGTCATTTCTGTGAGGATAAGTAAAATTGATTGAAAAACATTTTTATTATTATTATGTACTCAGTTTGAGTTGAAAATTTTGTTTTTAATTCATATTTCCAGGTATTGAGAAAGACCTTTAATATTGCTAGTTGGTCTCATAAAAATTGTTTACATGTGATTACATGTGGTATTACACAAACTTGTGAACTTTCCATTCTACTTCATTGTTAAATATTTTTGTGCATCTGAATGTACGGCTGTAAATGTTAGTTGATGTAAATAACTTTTTCTTCAGGAAAAGATAGTGCTAAGGAATTGCACAAGGATAGTGCTGGAAAGAGGACTTATAGAAAATAGAGCAAAAAATGTGGTTGTTATACATTTCGTTAGTAGCAATATTTGCTTGTTCAATTGTTTCTGTTTCTGCAACCTTGGACCCTTTGTGAAGGACCCCTGGTTTAAATTTATTGAAATGGTCATTTTCGTGAAAGAATTGTTGCAAATTTGGACCTTCAGGAGTCGTGACTCTGGAAGCAGTGTTTGTTACTTCTTCTGGGTGGCTATTGCCCATTCAGTTTGGCCCACACTTACTGCACCACCGTTGACCATTTGGCACTTTTAACTTAGAGAACTCTTGTTTCAAAACCCATGCCACCCCAGCCTCTGCCATCTATTCCTTATAACTCAAGCCCCTCCTCCCCTTTCTTCTTTTTTGTAGTGATTGGACTCTTCTTTGTCTACCCTCCACCCCCTTCCCAACCTGTTCCTCCTCAAGAGACTGGACATGGTCAATGCCCTAGGCCTCTTAATTAGTCCTACACTCTGCATACCCTCCCCACCCCCATCAATGGGGCTGTCTCACTAGCATCAGTTGGCTCTCCTCCACGAAACCTCCTGCACCACCTTCCTTATTTGTTTTGGCCCTCAGTTTTAAACTAAACTGATATCTTTTTCCTTCCCCCCTCCCTGTTCCTCTCCCTCCTTGCCTTGAACCCTGCCTATATATTCCCACCCGCTATTCAAGTGCATATAACTATGCTATATGCATGAAGGTTTCTCGGGTTTCACACCGGTTAAGATTATTAAAATTGATCTAATTTTTTGTAATATGGCATATAATTCACCAGGAAAACCTTAAATCCTTTATAACTATGCCATAATTTGTTACTATCTGGATAGTGCCATTAAAATAAAATTTTGTGGAAATTACATTCATAGTTTGTTTTTTTCAATATGGAATTCCATCATTTCCACTGTTTCAGGCGTAATTCCATCAATTTTGATAAGAATTGACTTCATAAAATCACCAGGCTGCTATCCCTCCTGCTAAGAATCCCATAAAGTGTACTCCTGCCCCATTTTCCTTTGTTCTTGAGTAATTAGTCGTGTATGTTATCTATTCCCACAGCTTTGTTCTCTTTACGATGTAGACTTGAATTGTTTTGCTCTTTTAATGACCACTTTTTTGTTTGTACTTATCTTTTAGGCCTCTCCGTATAGTCCAGACTGCAGCAGCAACAGCAGTGACTGCAATCCCTTTTCTCAGCACGGAGCTAGCCTTCCTGTCAGTCAGGCACGGATAGCGGATCAGCAGGCCATGACCATAAAACCAGAGTGGGGAATGTCTCTTAATTCTATTCCTGAACATTCTTCTAAAAAGCGCAACCTTGATCAAATGAATGGTAAGTTTTCCAGTTTTGTGTGAGGAGTCCAGTAGAAAGAAAATTCTAGATTTATGATTTGGTTTGAGAATCATGTGGCTTCTAGATTCTGTGTGCTCTAAGTTGATCTCCATAGCTGGAGAAATGAATTACGTTAAGCTTACATATAATTGACTTTGGTATAAATGCTTAGAGAGAGAATTTCAACATTAAGACATTTACGGGGAGATTGTGACTGTTGAGAGGAATCATGTATATTAAAAATGAAATTTCAAAATTTTAGATAGGCATTGGTTTAAAAGAATTGTATGAGTGTATGGAAATGGATAAAATGTTATTCAGCCAAACTCTTTGATAGGGTGTCTCTCAGCTGAACTTTGGGATTGGATGTTTTTCCTGTCATGTGATGACGTGAAGACTACTTACATCATAATTTAATTGTTCTTTTCAAGCCAGGCCTATTATGATGATTATTACAAAGAACATCCATTTGCGGTCTCTGGACTAGATTTTCTCATGTTTAATGACAATTTCATGCACGGCCATTTAAACAGTAGGGATACCAGTTGCATAAATTATTCAGTGGAAATAAAAATGTCATTGCTTATCATTTTTTAAATAATGTGTAGGTTGCTTTTGAATGCGTTGAAGTTTTAATTTAGGAGATTTCTGGATTTTGTATTGAAGTTGACTTATTCAATTGAATTAACTTTTGGAAAATATTGGGCTATACTTCTAAAATGAGGATACTTTCAGTTTGAAATAGTAGCCTAATACAGGGTTGTTACAGGACAGGGAAATCAGGGAAAAGTCAGGGAATCTGGTCCATGGTGTCAGGGAAAATGCATCTCATGTCAGATGATTCAAAAGAACCACCATGCTGTCGGCTGGCTGAGCTGCCCTGGGTCAGCCGGGAGCGGAACTAGTTCGTCTTTCCACCCCTCAACGCTCCACCGTTCTGAGGAGCATTGTTAGCCATTGCTAGCATTTTTTTAAAAAAGCATTGGTGGCCGTGATATTAAAAATGTCTCCACTTCAGTACATACAAGATTTGCAAGGTTATCACGTTTTGTGATCCGGAGTTGATAGTGAAATCCGAAGATGCAGCTCTTGCTCGCTTCGGGAACTGCCTCTCATTGCTGAAGCTAAGGCAGTGGTTCTCTGCTTTAGAGTGCGACTCGCTAGAAGCTGAGTTCATGACTTAAATTAACAAACCTGCTGTCTGTGTGTGCTTAGATGAATATGACCGAGACCACACCCACCTTGATCACTTTTGGAGGCTCATTTTAATTTCGCAAAAGTGCTCTGAATTAATGGTAGATTTGATCCCCATGATTTTAATATTGAGCCATGGAAATGCCTTTGTGGATAGGGGATTATCCATAAACAAAGAATTAATTATCGAAAACCAACTCCCACAGACACTAATCGCGCAAAGGCAAAGGTGTACGATGCCGTGAATTTGGCCTGCGGAATTCTTAATGGAAATTCTTAATTCTGGAAATTAGTGACAAAATGATTTCAAGAGTGCGACATGTGCGTGCAGAGTATGAAGAGGCGCGAAGGGAGAGAGCGAAAGAAGAATAGGAAAAGATACAGAAGAAAAAAAGATGAAAGAATCATTGGGGAAGAAGTTAAGGAATTAAGAGCCTAGAAAACCAATTGGAGTGCGACACTATCGATGAGAGACTGAGAGAACTATGTATCCGTGTATAGCATTTCTGTGATGTTGTGGTTAGGTACGTTCTACGTCCACATCCCTGAATGTTGACTTTTTGTTTGATGTGTCCATTTAAATTTGACTTTTATTTGACTGCAATTAAGTTTACAAGTTCCTGTTTTTTTATTGTAATTAAGTTTACAAAGTTACTGTTATTTTATGTGTTCATTGTAAATACTTTTTGTTTGATGTGTCAATTTAAATTTGACACCATATTTGACTTTTATTTTACTGTAATTAAGTTTACATGTTACTGTTTTTTCTATGTGTTCATTGTAAAGAAATAAGTTTTAAAAAGAATTTAGATTTAAAAAAATTGAATATAATGATTCTTACCCTTCAAAAATGTTATGTAATGATCGAAAGGAGAGTGTGAAAAAGTCAGGGGAAATGAAGATTTTTGTCAGGGAAAAGTCAGGGTATTTGAATTCAGGAATCTTGTAACAACCCTGTAATAGTATCTGCCTCTTATTTAAATTAATGTTTTATTGACTAAGGATAGGCAGTCAAGTGACTATTAGGTAATCTGACTAAATATCCAGACCCTCTTTACATGTTTAACATTTGAAATATGATGTGTTATTGATTCATACATAAATCTCCCTGAGGGTCTCCAATGTCATGGATTTCATCAAAAAGTGTGTGTGGAAGGATATGCTATCCTTGCTGCTGTGGCAGAACATGCAGCATAGTAACTAATTTTGATTCATGGAAGGTGGTGCCTTTGCAATGCCAGAGATTCTATTCACCTCCCAGCTGAGCGGATTGTCTTATGCTTATTACTCTGCCAGTAAAACATAGTCTGCTAATGTATTAGTGTGTGCCTAATGTCATGACCAAATAAATGGGTCCACTGGGTCTCACTGCTCTAGAGCAGTCTGATTGCATGTGGTATAATGCTCCCTGGTTCAGTTTACGAGGTATGTCCTGAAAGTAAGTTCCGTTTGTATTTCTTGCCGCAGCAGCGCTGCAATCTCAGTGTGGTGCATGTGCGGTAATTGCTCTGAGTCAAGGAGAAGGAGATGATGCCATTTTGAGATCACTGTCTGTTGTTTACCCTTTATAGTGCTTGGTTAGAATGGCTAAGTTAATTGAAAATCTTGCTGCTTGTGAAATTAGATCTGTTATTCGTTTTCTGAATGCGAAGAACACTAAACCAGTCGACATTCATCGACAGATTTGTGAGGTTATAGAGAAAATGCGATGAGTGATTCAATGGTAAGGAGATGGGTCCGACAGATCAATGAAGGACGTGATCAAGTGCACGATGACAAAACCCCTGAATCAAAACGATGATCAATGGAATGGAGGCACACTTCGTCACCAGTAAAGACTAAAGCCAAGCAAATCTTGACACCTTGAGCAATCACGTGTACAGTCTTTTGGGATAGACACGGTATTCTACTGGTAGCTTTTTTACCGTGAGGTGAAACAATCAATGCAAATGGTTCCTGTAAGATGCTTAGGAAACTGCATCGCACAATGCAGAATAAGTGCCGAGGAATGCTCACAAACGGTATTGTTTTAATTCATGAAAATGCCCGACCTCAGGCTGCGAACAAGACACAACAACTTTTACAGCTGTGAAACTTACGATTGGGAAATGTAGTGAAAATTCTATAAAAATACCTGGGGAATAAGCGTACACTCTATCTAAAGAGGAATTATCTTTCTACGGGAATAAAGCTGCTTGTATAGTGCACACGAACCTCGCGTGAACATATTGAGGATATTTAAATAGCATAACTGCGCATTCACATTATTTCAAGTTCCTCTCCTAGGTTGTGTTTAATGATTGTAGGTATCCAGTTTTCTCTTTTTCCAATTCTTCAGTGCTATAATTGACGAATCATCTGTTGTTACAAGTATAGCTGACTTATAAGGAAATATCTTGACTCATTCCCCACTGATATTTACTCCTTATGCCACAGGCACTAACAGACACCGTTACCTTAACCCACATCACACCGTAGCAGCCCAAAATGTATGATTTTGGCATTGATGTCTCCAATAATGTTAGATATCGTGGGGAATTGCTGGAAAATTTAAAGGGGACATCGTATATAGTAAATTATTGCGATGAAATAAGTGTGTGCTCTACATAAATGTTCATCAGAATTCCGAAAGAAGAAAGCGTATTTCCAATATATACCCGGGAATATTTGCTTAAATATTGCCGTGACGTATTAGAGTACGATCACAAGTTTCATTTTGATTTCTTCGTTTACTCCCCTCCTATGATTTCAGTGGTTTATGAGTTTTAATGAGCAAGAAAACCTACGAAAGAATGGAGGTATAGAACCCAAAAGGGTGATTAATTATTCCTATGTATAATAAAATAATTGAATGGCAACTATTCACTTATCTCTATTTCTTCCATAAATGAAAATTATGTACTAAAATTATATGATTAGATTTTAACTCTAACCATCAGCATCAATATATCCCATTCTCATGAGCTGTGTGAACTCATATTTGGTAGTATCACAAAAAGAATTATGCAAAAAGTTGGAGGTGAAACCATTTTCCACTTGAATAACTTATGCATCCTAATATGAACTCAAGCTTCACTAACCCAGGGATATCATCTTAAAAGCTTATTTATTTGGCTTCTTAATAACATATGCGCCCGGAACATGTTATCTAAATCACCCTTCTCGTAATAGAATAAAGTTTTCTGTTCGAACAAAACTTTTCTGGGCAGCTCCATTAGTCATTTTTCATTACAAGTATAGCAGTTTCATACACTTAAATTGTTTGCTGAGCGCAGAAATTATGCTAACTATGTGTGAGATTAGTCATCAGCTGATGAAAACATCAATGCTTCGACACCATATTGGGAGGTGATGGGATAAGACCGGCTACTTGGGCAGTGATGTCGTTTCACCCCATTTTGGGTGTAGAACATCACCTTGCCAGCATACAAAATCACAAAGGCGGTGATAGGTGATGTGGTATCATCGGCAGTTGCTCATCACCAGTGATACGAGTTACAGAATACGACCCCAGGACATGCATTATTTTAAAAAATTAATCGTATTTGAAGTACTTATTCTTAAATATAAAGGGCATGAATTTTATCGGAAAGCAATGGTGTATTATTAAACAATTTCTTCATAAAAATTACTTGTGCTTTGTGGCGGGAAACACTACATCATCTTTGCATCATCATATTTGTTAATGCTGAAGATACTAAGTTGAAAATGCTCAATGTAAAGGCCATCATCGGCTGTTTTTGAATATTTAAAATAAATCAAATCAAACCATCAGGATCCCAGGGGATGATGTTACAGAACAGTATCGCTTACAACACACTGATGTATATATTTCAATGAGAAGTTCGGCTAGTCTTTTGTAATTTGACAAAATTATCACTTTAATTTTCTTTGTTGGATCTGTATCTTGGTAAACAATGAAGTAGTGATTTGATTATTTCTGTTAAAATTCATGTAGAGCAGAGAAGCAATACTGTACAGTGTAGTGAAGCCATTGAGATGCCGTTGTAGATCACGTGACTTCTTCAAATTTTTAAGAACTTTTGAAAGGCTGCTGCTATGTCTGCTGTTGACGCATGTACACATGGATTATATATTTGAGTTCTTGAGGAAACTTTTTTACTTAAAAATGAGAACTAAATGTCATGCATGTTCCCATTGCTGGAACAGTTAATTGTGCAGCATTTCAGTTCCAGTTCAGCTCCCTGATTACACCATTAAACCGTTATATTTAATGACAAACTTCTGAGAGGGTCTATGCTAGCTTGATGTTTTGTATGCAAACTGTATGTTAGGATTGGAGAGCTCTCCTAGTTCAGCAGATGTAGTTCTTTATCCTGTGGGCTTCTTTTTGATGCTTGGAAGTAGATACAAGTTCCTTTAATCATGAAGGCATTGCTTTTCAATTTAGTGGCCCAAACTGAAATTAATGCCCCACCTTTCTGGATTTTTTATAATAAAAAAATACAAAATCATTGACTTGTCATTTTAACTGAGAATTAAGAAATAAATCAAGGAAAAAATATTTTCAAGAGCCCCAGAGTTTTGCCACTTAGGTAGAACTTTACTTTAACCCTTTGAGTGGCAGCCAAAAATCTATAAAGGTACCTTAAAAGTGCCAAGGGATTTTCATGAAAATTGCAGACTTTCAATAAAATGTCATTTAAAAGAATAATTTTTATGATATATTAGTGAAATTTGGAGTGTATAGATTCCATATCCCTATATTATATTGTTGACCGTTTTATTTTTTAGCAATGGAAAAAATATTAAATTAGTTAAACATTATAATTGTTATCGCAAAATGTATCGCCATTATTTAAAAGCAATATTGTAAAAATTTTATGTGCACGATTTAATAAGATTTATACATATTTTCAAAGAATACTTATTGATTTTATCAAAGGCAACATTTTTTAATTGCTTTGTCACTATAATTTGTTGAAAACAATGATTATCAAAAGAGCAAAATTTAGGATCCCTCCAAGATTCAACCCAAAACTTTTGAAAAATGAATAGATAGATAGATAGATACATTTATTAGACATTAAACAAAGGTACAATGTAATAGTCTCTGTCAGGTATGCACAAACAAACACATATTAAAATTTAATATCAGGATTTTTACACTCCAAAAATTCATTTGTTGAATAAAATGCTTTGGTCAAAAGCCATGTGTGGAGGGCATGCTTAAACCTCGGTAAGGTAACATTTCTAGCCTCATAGTGTAAATTGTAAAAAGGTGTTGTTTTATAAAATCAAAAGATTAGTTTGTTTTAGTCAATCTACAGTGGGGCAATACAAGGTTATTTTTAATTCTGGTATTGTACTGATGTACGCTAGCCCCGATTTTAAAAGAGTCCAGATTTTCTCTTACATTGTAGAGGCATTTAAAAATGTATAGGCCATACACGGTCATTATGCCAAACTGTTTGAATAGAGGTTTGCAATGTTCCAGTGTGTGGGAATTAGAAATAATCCTCACAGCTCTTTTTTGCTGGATAAACAAGTCATAAGCGGATGAGGCATGACCCCACAGCTCTCCACAGTAATTATGCCATAATTTAAATGGCAGTGGAAAAGGCGAAATAGGCATACCTCAGGAAGTCATTTTGAATGTGCATTTTCAGCTTATGGAGCATATAAATGGCTTTAGAAAGTTTAGCGAGGGCCGAGGATGTGTGACTGTCCCATTGTAGTCTACAGTCAAGCTCGAAACCAAGAAGTTTTAGGTTTTCATGGTTGAATAATTCTGGACTTACGGAGAATCTCACCTGCTGCGTTTTCTCTTTATTCAGTGAAAGTCCATTTGCAGAGAACCACTCATGGGCTACTGACAAGATGGAGTCAGATGGGTTATGGTGGTTGCCTGGGTCGTTTGGTCCATGCATAAATGTTGTATCATCGGCATATAATAGTGAAGCACATGGAACATTGCATCGTTAATCAAAATTAAAAAGATGAGTGGGCCTAGAACGGGCCCTTGAGGTACGCCATACTTAACTATTTGGGGTGATGACAGATTATTATTTAAATAAACGCACTGTTTGCGATCAGACCAGTAGGAGTCTAAAGTTTTAGTTCATTCTCATTAATGCCATAGTATTGCAGTTTTTGGAGGAGAATGTGATGGGAAACACAATCATAGGCTTTGGAGAAATCACAGGGAGTTACTCAAATGGAAGATCTATTTTCAAAAGCACCTAATATTTGGTCAATCACATACTTGACTGCTGAAGAGGTTGATTGACCTTTACGAAAGCCAAATTGACATGATGAAAACAGATTGTTATTTTTAAAGTGATCATAGAGCTGTTTCTTTATAACTTTTTCTATTATTTTCCCAAAAACTGGAGTTAGGGAAATGGGTCGATAGTTGGTTAGTAAATTTCTATCACCCTTTTTGTTGATAGGGATTGTTTTTGATATTTTCAGAGCTTTTAGGGAAGCACCGGACTGAAAACAAGTGTTACAGATTGTAGCAAGTAATTGTTCATTTAGTAAATCAGCTAATTCTTTGATTAAATTAGAAGATAACCCATATATGTCAGCACTGGAGGATTTTTTAAGATTACTTATAACTGTCTGAATATCTAGTGAAGTAACCCAGGTCCATTTGAAAGTGGGTGTAACTACAGATACATTTTTAAGCAAGTCAGTGGCTGTTACTGATGGGCAGTTAATATTGGCGATTATATCATTGATAGAGTCAAGGAAGTACTTGTTTAGTCTGTCCGGATTGAAAGGGGGTGCTGAGGTTAAGCGTGAAGACCAGACTTCCTGATTAATCATTTTCCAAGCTGTCTTGAACTGGTTATCGGCATTTAGTATTAGGGAACCATTAGCCTTACTTTTAGAGATATGGATTTTATTAATGTACTCCTTCCTAAGTTGCCACCATGCATTTTTATCCTCATAGCTGCCGGACTGATTGTATTTGGCGTGCAACAGTATTACTTCAGACCGTAGAAGTGATAGTTAGGCAGTAAACCGCTAATTGGCTTTATTTTTGCTCTTTTATGAACTACTTTCTTAGGAAAACAGTGCTCAAAGAACAGCATAAAATTTTCAAAAAAACAAGAGAAATTGTCATTACCATTGCGATGTGTGAGTAAGGAGAACCAGACTACATTAAACAGTAAGGATTTTAGATTATCAACTCCAATAGGAGTTATTAATCGACTGAAATTAGGACTTATAGAGTAGAAAGTATTAAGATTGGACTTGCTTTTTGGTTTTACGATTGCAAAGAAAAACTCTAGGGCAAGATAATCAGCAATGCCAAGATCGATAGCATGGACAGAAAAAGAGTTGATGGGTAAACTGGTAATGATATTATCTAGACAAGAACTGGCTCTTAGGCTCTTTGTTCACACTAAATAGGTTAAAGGATAGAAGTAGAGAGGTAAGAGCAATGGTCTCCTTAGTAGCAAAGCGAACATCTACATTTAGGTCACCACAAACAATTATATTCGAGCCAAAGTTGGACAGGTTAACGAGAATGAGCTCCAACTGTTCACAAAAAATTTTGAAATCTCCATTTGGAGATCGGTACACACAGACTATAATGGCATTGGAGTCTTTTACATGCACCACACTTGCCTCACAATGCAGTTCTCTACATGACCTACTGAGGTCAATTTCTTCTACAGTTAAGTGACGAGCGGCATAAATGGCAGTATATGACATCAATGGCATGTTAAGCCTGGGATCTTGCATAGGAGATCACTAAACAGTACTGATAAAAATTAAAAAAGCTGATTTCCTCTTTATGGAGCCAGTGTTCGGTTAAGCACAAAAATTCTTAAGGGAGCTCCCTCACTGTCTCTTCTAGAGCACTAAGCTTAATGCGAAGGCACTGGACATTTAACCACAAAAGGGAGGAGCTGCCTTTAAATCCTCCTAGGTCACCACCCGCTGAATAGTTAAAACTCAAACTACCTGAACCCGGGTCATTGGAGCTTAGTCATAAAGTTTTGGGCTTATGAACCCCGGATTTGCTTCTTGTTTCCATGCCTTTAAGGGGTTGGGACTGCAACAACACAGGTGGATCCTCCAAAGGTAGTTCAGTAGGGTGTTTCTTTGCACAATCGGCGTTTCCCGTCAATTTATTTACCTTATCACTACTGACGGAGGGCTTGCGAAAAATAAATCGCTTTATACATGCACCATCGGACCATAGTTCACATTTGAGCAGTTCGTCGTGTATAGTTAAGTCAGCTCCAATCTTAAATGAAACACTCTTTTCAATCCTTTTCACTTCTTCGCACACGAACTCCCTGTGCGCAAAATTGCGTCGCAGAAAGCCTAATATTTCGCTGGTAGTAGTTTTCACATTAACGCACCCAAGAAATATCCAGGCTCGTCTTGGTATCGCTAGAAAGGTTTTCTCTACCGTGTTTGAACCATAAACACAATAATTACGATTCTTTTTGAGATTATAGCTTGCAGAAGAGCTAGTTAACTCCTGTTTCGTTGCGTGTGTATGGATTTGGGTATTGTCTGTCTGGTGGTTTTGTACCTGCTGCTTTGTTCTCCTGCTCTTTTTATGTATGTATTCTTTTTATAATATCATAAATCAGACAAATGGTAATCAGACATTGAATACTTACTAGCTCAAAAATATATTCTAAATGTTCAGAAAGGTTTTTGAAAACAAACTAATTGTTTATAACAATTATGCAATGTTATAATTTTTATAAAAATTACTTAATGTTTAATGAAATTATGATCACATCTGATTTGTTCACATTTTTGTGTGTTATGCAAGCATTTTACATTTACTTAACAAAATTAAACTATTATCCTAATCAAATTTGGATTTTATCAAAAGAAAAATCATGAATCCAAATTCTAACAGAAATCATGACAAATTTACAAGTACAAAGAGAGAAAGAGAAAAACTTCGTCTGCTTATAGCATACATTTTTTTTATTTTACAATGATTCGTTCCACTCAAAAGTAATTTACAATGTAGGTGTATTCAACAAATTATGCTTGCTAATGCATTTATATTGCAAGCCATTTTCACGTTTTACACATAAGTGTGATACAGAGTCACACATTATCAAAAACTAATTCCCCAACGATGATGACCCTTATTGAGATAAGTACTGCATTAACCTGCTGTGGGATTTGGTCCCAACTAAACATTCATCTATTTACAGTTACTGGTGAAGGATGTAGTAATGCCTAAATATTTTATTGGTATGGTCCACAATGGGCTGGAACTTAGAGGATGGGTCACACTACGGGGAACTTGCAAATTATCAACAGGATGGAAAACTTTGAGCGAAATTTGAAATCGGTTACGGAAAAACATGTTTCTGAATATGGTGTCTCCAAGCATTTACTGTTAGACTAGTAACTAGAAATGCTGGGCTTAGTAATTATCCCCTTATTAAAAATTCAAGCAAGAAATGCTTTCATTTCTTGCCACAGTCGCCGGCTTCCAAAGTCATGCTCTTGAATTCGGGGAGACAGTCTTGTGGGAGTGGAGATACTGCTCTGCATATCTGTTCATTTCAGTGACCATTATCCTCAGGAGAGTATTGGTGAAAAAAGTCGAAAGTATGTACACTATAGGCGCAGAATCATAGAGTGGAGCGTGCTTCGAACCTTGAACTTTGGCATTCTGCTGATGTGGTGCAGTCTTCCCCATCTCTTTCACTCCAGTCGTCTTCACTCTCGTCGGTTTCCGATGATGGCATTTTCGGTGGCGAGACGAAAGCTCACCTTTACCAATATTTGTCGATATTTTTCTTTCTTTGCCGCACTTCATTCATCATAGAGAAAAACAACTTTCATTCGTATCACATGCAAATTTTGGTAGGAAATAAGAAACCTAGTTAGCATGCGTATCTTGCTCTCTCCTAAATGCAACTGCTTTCTACGGCTTCCTCAACTATTCCTGTCACCGAAAGAGCTTTCATTGTAATTGTTAACCCAAATGCATGACTCAGACCAGATGGCCTTGATCAGACACTCCAAGTCATAAATAAATCTCCCAAACGAAACCTTCCACTTTGCCCGTCACCGAAATCACTATCTATGCGACTGTCAACCAAAAGGCATGACTAAGACCCTCCGAGTTATAAACAAAGTAGCCGCTGGCCTAATCTTTCTGGGTCAGGCCGGTGGAAAATTTGTTTATGCCTGCAGTGCCTCTCATTGTCAGAATCTTTTGCGCTGCAAAAGACTCAAGATTGGCACCATCTCAGTCATACGAAGGCGGGGAATGCACGCCCGAGAATAAAGCATTCGTCTCAAAAACACCACATATCCAGGACTGATTACCTATCTATTTTTTCCCAGTTTCCCGTAAAATAATGTTGTGGAGATCCTTGTAGAAGATAATACAAAGGGACAAAGATATTGGCACTTAAAATGCGTGAATTATGAGCATGTTCCCCTGAAAACTTCCTAAGAAAAACATTAAGCAAATAAGAGCGCGGTGAAAGTGCCATTTAACTTGAGACCACAGTATTTAATTGCCACTTGTGTTATAAAAGTGAATTTGAGTAGTATTAGGTTTGTAGAAAATTAAGAAGCTAAAATATTAAAAAAATTACGGCAGGGAATTGTGTTCACGATGAATAAACAAACTCTAAACTTAGCGTCGTTATAGGCGCACTTTTGGGACAGTTTTCGAGAGTCGCCTATAGCGATGCTGGCACTTAAAGGGTTAAGAGAGTTGAAAGAGGCTACATGCAAAATGGATAAGGGGGAAAATGACTTATAATATGGCACTAAGGTCTGTGAGATGAAGACCATGGCTGGAAAGTTAAAGTAGGCCTACTTGAGATGCCAAAATTAGTAAAGTGTCATTTATTTGCAAATCGGGAGCATTGCTATTCAAAGCTGATTTTTCTCTTGATGGTAACCTCCGTTTGACTATAAATGAAACACTGACATGGATTTAGGTATTTTATTATTTACGTCTTAAAACAGCTTTCCACTGTTTTTCTATACAATCACGATTTGAGTTTAAGAAATCCCTTCTTCATTAAATTCTGACGCCTGGAATTAGAGCCAGCCTACCCCATCATCTTGAAGTTCTTTGTTGTCAATAAAGTTCTGGTATGCACACACTTTATCATGCTTAGAAACTGATGAAAATCTCTGGGAGCCAAATCTGGGCTGTATGGCAGATAATAAAAATCTTTCCATTTGAATTGAGTCTCATTTGACTAAGGCAGAGTCTGTTTGATGTGGTTAGTGGTTTTCAGAAAGCATTTTGGGTAGCCATTGAGCACAGATCTTCTGGTAGCATAACTTTTCTGTGTCTACCATGTATGTACTAAATTTTCCAAGACATGTAGGGTTTGATTTTCTGCCGGCAAATGGTTGAAGTAAATTCTTCTCGGGTTTCCATCCAGGTTAGGTGCTCCATCTTCTCATTTGCCGACATTTCAATGAAAGACTTATTCATAGTCATCAGGGCCGTTCATGTATATTTTAACATGTGGAAATAGCATATCCACAGCAGAGATATTCACAAAAACCACTTGGAAGGAAACCATTTCAACTTCAGCTAACCCTAATAACTCTGTCATATTGGAGCAATTGCCCTGGCACCTACATTTTGCTGAGACTGAGTATATCCTGACTCTTTCCCACTACATGAAAATTGAAGTTACTTTCTGAACTACCCTTTTAGTATACATAGTTCTTTTGAGAATATTATGTATGTACTAGTTTTTGAAGTGAAAGATTTGAAATATGTCTTGTCACCTTTACTGTTGATTCACATGATTTATTTTTCTCTTTAGTATGTAGCATAGCTATTTATTTGGTATAACATAGTTTTTGCACACATCCATGTGTTGTAATAATTAATAATGTGATGCTTGAGAGCTTCCTCACAGAAGGAACGTCCCAAGTTTTGAACATATTACTTTTCAAGCGTACATTCTCATGTTTGAAGGACAGGCTGAATTTGAATGTCCTTAAAGCATTAAAGGAATGGAGGATGTGTATCCATTAATACTTCATGTCAGCATAATCCATGGCGGTAGATTGTTATGACATTTAAAGAGGTATGACTACATATTTCAGTTTCTTCATATTTGTGTATTTTTAAAATTCTTCTTGGAGTCCGTGTAGCATCTGTGAAATACTTGGTAATTTCTAGCGTAAATGTCTTCCTTTTCATTGTTTTAAAATAAGGAAGTTTGTATTACTTCCACAGGGACATTGTTATTATATATACTCATATTCTTTCAACAGGGGACCAATATCCAAGCTTTCAGGCTGCCAACTCAACCAGTGATGCTAGTTTTGACCAATACAGTGGTACGACATGTAAAATGCACATGTATAATCCAGGGGGGAAGGAAGAGCATGGCAGTCCACAGGCAGTCTGCAGCGAGTCACGAGACGAGGGTGCCAATATTGATCCGGAAACGATAGATCCATCGGAGTTGTCGGAGATATTGACGAGTCTCCTCTCGCAGTTTGAAATGGATTTGGGTGGCTGTTCAGATCCCGGGGTATCGGGAGGGTCACCTACTCCGAATACATCCCTGCTTCCCGCGCCCCCTCACAGACCGAATTATCCCTCGCCCCTGACGTCATCATCCCCCTCCCACTCTGGTATGGGCCAGAGCCCAAACAACCCTCATCCTCAGCAACACCACCATCCTGCTTCCCTCGGGCCTTCTAGTCCACTGCCCGCCCTGCACCCCCAGCACCAGCACCCGCACCATCAGCTGCAGCACCAGCATCACCACCACCAACACCATCACAACCACCAAAGCGCCCAGCTTCACCAAAGCCATGATTACTGCAACAACATCCAGGATGGACTCCAGTCAGCCCACGCAAACCAGCAAGGTGTGTATGCGAGTGGCAGTGCTTCTTACCATCCACAATGCTTCCCCGTGCCGGGACACTCGCCTCCCATAGGCCGACTCCCAGGCAGGGATCAGGTGTACCCTGGCTACAAAGAGAACGTTGTCAACAGGGACGAATCGCTTGAGTCAATGCTGGGAATGGGGAGTTACAGTGAAGCGGCTGGCATGAGTTCTTGCTCGCCCCTTCCCTCGGGCAGTGGCAATGCCACGGTCACTTGTATGGGGCATCAGGGTGTCGATGAAGGCGTGATGCACCATCAGCACCAGCCATTCAATGGGATGGAGCCCTCTGTTCACTCCGGCAATGAGTTGCAGTGTCACCCGTATCAAGGGTATAGTTTCGATGAGAGTAAAACGAATATGCATAATTCTTTTGGGGATATGGTAAATGACTATAACTGGCAATGACTTAAATGTTGGTTTTAGTTCACTTTTCAGTTAGAGTAACAATTGTCAGCCATATTGAATTTTTGAGGATAAATTTTTCTATATTTGTCTGATGGAAATATTAACTGTTACAGTTTTCACTGAATGAAGTTTGTTTCTCATAGAGGTCTATTGGATTTTCCCTCTGTTGAAGCCAAATGAAATAGGGCATTTCCAGATTTTGTGTCTAAAATGAATAGAAGAATCCCATCATATGATTACTCTGACATTTGACAATTAGCTATTGTCTTGTTCCATGAGGCAGAAAGTGCTTGATTAACTAATGCAGAGTGATATTGAAAATAGGTTGTGAATGTACAGGTAGTTGTTTTACAAATGTTAATGTTTTGTTAAAAGGAACACATTTCTATCTAAAAGATATTATATACCAGTTACTTAAACAAGAATGTTTTATGCTGAAAGTTATCAGTGAAATCAATATTTAATTTAAAAAGTGTTACAGAGTGTTAAAACTATCGACGTTATGAATGGTAAACACTGGGTGATTTTAAGTTGCAATTATGATTTAAATATTTTATTCAAAATACATGAATGTGCCATGGATTAACAGTAATATGTATCACCAAAAAGACTGCCTGCCTTAATTACTCATTGTTTTGTTTGTAACTGTTGTAGAAGTCATTTGTGAGTTGTAAGTTACTCATGATGAATGTACAACTTTGACCCCCTTCTTTTTTAGAAGATATGTAGTATAATCTTTAAAAAAATATGGTCTTAGGAATGAAACTTTGCTTGCTAAAATTTTACTGGTAGGATGTTATTTTTAATGGCACTTCACAAAGCTAAGACATAGGGCACAAGTGATTGGCCATATTTTTACTGATTATGAATGTATTCACTAAATTACTATTATTGTTTCAAATATCATCATATAAGAAAGTAGACAACCTCTTAACTAATTACATATATGGGCATTAGAATTGGATAAGATTTTGTTTTTTTGCCAAACAGCCAGTGGGAAATCACAACTGATGCTATGATGTGTAGCCATGAGTGACCTTGTGGGAAAGCCAAATAAATAGCTTCATAGCAAAAGGAATGGAATTGTTTGGTACTCATGTGTTTCGTTAAAGTTTGGTTATGGATTTACTATTAAATATATTGGTCCATCATTGTGTATTAAGTGATTCCAATTCGCATGCCTTTGTTTTGATTATTAGTTCATATTTTACTTTCTGTTGTGTTTCAATATGTCTGTGACGGTGATTAAGTTTGCTGATATATATATTCTTTAGTTTTCATTACTCTTTGAGTCAGTATGTTTTCAATCACTGGGGTCATTTTATTTTTGATGTGAAAGGTAGTAAAAATAGACCATGCCATAGTGAATTAAACTGGAGGAAAGTATCTTTTATGGAATATACATATATTTGTTTAGTCCATGGCACATTATTCATGTTCAAATTTAGCCATTCCAGTTACAGAATTGGAATACACCCCATGAATTCAGAATTTGCAGTAATTTTTTCCTTGCATTGTAATATCTTTGTACTTTATCTGATTCATTTGATCCAGTATTAAATACCATTAAGATTCTCACGTGAAAGGAGGAGATTAGTTTGTGCATTTATGTTATTGTAGTTGGATTTGAATAAGTTTTTTGAGTGGGGAATATTGTTCAACACCAGTTGGTTGGATTGCTCTAAAATTTTACGTAGCTTTTAAAGTAATAATTATTTTTTACTTCCAAATGTAATCAGTTAATCGCGATATTCTGGAAATAATTTGATCGTAAATATGCTGAACATTACTTTTAAGGTCAATCACTAGTCACTTTGGAAAAGCTTGTATTTATGGATGAACAAACAGGTTGATGAGTCTGCAGTTGAATCACTGTTGCCTGTTTTCATCTCTCACTTTGATGTAGGCAGTTATTTTTATTGGTTGTGTAGATTGAGGAAAGACTGATCTTGTGCAAATGATTTGCAACTTAATGATTCTTGCCTTTTTTATTTTTGAAGCTTCATAATTCCACATTGTTAGTCAGCCATTCCGCTGTGTGTATAGTTGTGTTTAATATTTTGGTTCGTCAATGCAAATGCTCTAAAACGAGGCATATTTCTCATTAATTTGGTGGTGATAATTTCTACCTAATGATGTGTGAAAAATCATTTTTATTGATTTTAACTACTATCAGTTGCTCAATCTCTTTAATATACATGCATGTTGGTAAGATATCACATGCTTGTACATGCATATATATTTTTTTTTCTTAATGAAAGGATTTAGTTTCAATACATGCATATATTTTCTCCTTGAGCACATTACATTTTATGTTGAAATTTGTTAAAGTAACTATTGTAAATCTGAGCTTTATAGTTAATTATTAGTCATAATTTATAGTACAGAAATATCACTATAAGAAGTAACAGTGTTTCTTAATTTTCTAAATACAAATGATTTGGTTGTGTTCCAGATACCTGATTTAAGACATTGTATTCTCATTGACGTTGTGTCATTATCATAATTTTGATGGTATTTATACATTTTCCTGGAGTTATGGAAAAGTGTACATTGAAACTTAAATGTTCGCATAAAATTATGTGATGTATGATTTTTGTACATATTTGTTTAATTTTGCTGTTTATTTTTTATTCAAGAGCAATCAACATGTGCAATAGCTACTGTAAGTTGTGTGAATGGTTGAAATCTTGGAATGAGATCTGAAATTACTCAGGCAATTGATATTTTTTTCAAAGCATTAATGATTGCTTTAAGAGAACTGCCTTTTTTAGCCCATTGAAAGGAATGATGAATGCTAGCTAAAGACAATGTGCCAATTTATTATTCTACACCGTTAACCAGTGAATACTAGTTTGTTTGTAGATTGTTTAAAATTAAACTTAAAATTTTGTAGATGCTGTAAAAGTGACACATCTTTTCTTGCAATTTACAACTGTGATATAGTCGAGAGGATGGTTTGCAATTGAATTTTGAAGGATTGCCTATGAAATGATATTCTCAGATTTGTTAGCTAGTAAAAGGTTGAGAGTTGTCAGCAGAATGAAGATTTATTTAACCGTGCACCTTAAGAGCACCTTAGGGGCTTATGTTATTTCTGAATAATTTACTTAGACAAAATTCATTGTTAATACTGGAATTTTATGGGGTTAAGAGGCATTTTCTATTATTCTAATGAAAATAGTGTAGTTGTACCATTATGTACGTATTGATTTGTATGTTTAGCGTGTCATTTCATCAAAGCTGGCCTCATAATGGTGTCTGCATTGTCCCGCACTTGGCGCGTTTGCAGTGATGGCCCAAATGTGCGTCTCACTGCCACCCTCCCCGTCCCCCTCCTCCCATTGGTAGGAAGTTGTTTCCTCGGGAAACAGTACCCTGCTCTCTCTCTTTATCTCTCACTCTCTTTGAAATGCTATAAACAAAGCCACGTTAGTGTGGGCAGTAATGTTTCAGTTCTCTACATCCTGTTGCTTTGCTCTCAGGATTTGTAGTTCATTTTTCTTCTGGCCAGTATTATATTGTTAAAAAATATGTTTACTGTCATAGGTTAATCAGTACTCTAGTCAGGGAACACAATTTTCAGGTAGAAAAAAAAAGGAAGTATTATACTTGTGTGCACACAAAGCTCCGTTTTGGTATGGTCTTTATGAGTGATTCATAGAAAAAATTGCTATATGCCTTCATAATGTGATTAAAATATATTTTTATGCTCTCATTAAAAAAAGCATATGTGGTTGGATGCATTTAATGCATTTGAGGAGGATTAATCGGAATGGAAATAATATTTTCTGAACATGATGAGATTGTATTACATTAAATGAGCAACAAAAATTTATAACAGTTTATGTGGACCACCAAGTGGGGGCTTTTGTAATTGTTCCATTACATGTGTTTTAATGATTTTCATGATGCTTTTTTTAGATGTTTGTGATTGTTCTCAGTTTAATCTTTACCATTTGTTCAGCAGTACTGCTGGTTGTACAAATACATTTAACTACTAATATACCAGACGAGAAGAGCATATTCATCTAGTTTTATGTTTTGTTACATACAGAAGGAAACTTGAACTTTACCATCCCTGTAAGGTTGCAGTTTTTCATGGTTGGCAAATTTAACAGACTTGTTTAATTTACAATTTTTAATAAAATATCCTTAATTTTAAGTATGTGAAATTATTTATGTGGCACATGCCTCACCTCTTGAGTTGATGTTTGCGTGCATTGCATTGTATATTGATTTTAGTATCTGCTGCTATGCATAATCAAAAACTCCTTTCGTTTAATTGTGTGATCATCAACAGAAAACCTTTTTCATCATAGAGAAATGTAAAATTTGTAGTTGTTTAGTCCCTGCCATCAGAGTCAATCATTTTTACTTTCTGCCTAAGCAGTTTAGAGGAAAATGAAAATGCGGTACAGTGGAAGTTAGATGGCTATGCTGTAATCTATGGCCAACGTTTTTCTGAAATCATGAAGTCTTCCAAAATGCTTGAGAATCCTAATAATAAATGATTATTGAACTAGAGGACCATTCATGTTTGATGTCTGTTGATTGTTTAAGTTACAACTTAACTTAAAGTCATAACTATGTGTAATTGCAACTTAAAACTTAATTTATTCTTAGAAGCACAAAAATCACCGGATGAATTCATAGTGGAAAACATTATTTTAAAATGAATGTGCATCAAACTGCCTAATTAAAATGACTAGCTGTCAGACTTTACTACTTGCAGTGACAGATTTGCAGTTCATATATCAAAATCCATTGTTTTAATGACTGTTTCTTCATCAGCAGGATTTTGTGTTCATGTTAAAAATGATAATTTGACATTTCTTCAGAGATTCACATTTTAAAGTCACCAGCATGAGTTCTGACTATTTTCTGAATGATATCTCTGTTTAGGTTATCAATTTCATTGTAATAGCTAAAAAATGAAAATTTCTGGTTACTGGATTAATAATAGCAGAACAAATTCATTATGCATATATGGTTTGAAAACCATATGGTTGGCAATCGAAAGTGACACACTATTATGGTATATATATATATATATATAAGATTGCTGCATTTATTTTTTTAGTCGCTTGATCCTGGTGAGGTCAAAATTAAGTATTCACAGGTTTTTTTAATTGGGTCAGGAATTAAGCTGTCAACATTTTTATTGCTGACTCATGTATGCAATCTAATAATTTGTGCTCATTTCACTTGCCAAATGAAGTTTTTATTCAGACCTTTGTGGTGTACAAAAGTATTTGAAGACACAAGTGTATTCAATATCTTACATCAACACGATCAACGCTGAGATATTCAAGTGCTAAAGCTTTAGTAGCAGAGCTGTTACCATGTGTTTTAACTTACCTTTTATAAGAAATGTCATTGCCATTTTCATATTCTCCACTTCAAAATAATGGCATACTGACGTGAAGAAATTACGTGCCAGCCTTAAAAACTGTTGTTAGGAAAATCCTCTGCTTGTCCTCTGGGCCCACCTTTATCATGGCAAGGTCAGAAGTATGCACAGTAAAGGTACATTTTGTGTGATCCTTGAAAACTAGTAAATATCAATTTTCTTAACCCTTTCGCGCCGAAGCCTCGTGGAGGGAAATTCTTCCACGTTTCGTCGAGTCTCTTGAAAAATTTTTGCACTCCCCTGTACGAAGCTCTCTCGCGTCGACGGAAGGCAGAGGTCCGATCCCTTACCGTTTTGTGACCCAACTCAGCGGGACGCCCATCCCTTTCCTCGGCCGCTGTCCCAGACCCTAGAAGGATTAAAGACACCTTCACAGCGCGATTCCACGGTCATCTGACTGAAATTGCAGTGTTTTATATAAACAATTATTTGTTGCTTGCATCGATTTCTTTATATAAAAAATAAATTCCTTGTGTTTTTCTGAGCGTGCAGAAATTTTAAGTGGAGTTCTAATGTTCATATTGAAGGATTTAGTATATTTTTAATCCCTATCGACTGATTTGGAGATTATATATTTCGCATCCTTCTTTTTCATCCGGGCTTTGGACCGGCATTGGCAAAGTTAAAAATATCTTTTTTGCTTTTTGTATTATATGATTTTTTTTATATTTTCAGTCTTTTTTTACCTCAAAATGGTCTGAAATTAAAAATTTTTGTGTGTGATAAATTTTAAAACATGGAGCCATGCACGGTCCCACGTCGCACTCCAAGCACATGTAACGAGAGTCGCATCTTTTACCATGTACAAGTATGCTACACACAACACATCGGGTGCCTTGGGAGGGGTGTAAAGGTTATGCGAAGCCCCTTATAAATTATAAATAAAATATAAAATAAATTGTTCTTATATATGTTCTAAAAATCTTATAAATTGTTTATATTAGTTATAACTTATAACAAACTTTGAATTGAGCCACAAGTTTTTCCAAATGCGTACGTTAATGCCTTTGTCGATTGCCGTTCTGTAACTCCGTTGATATTAATGCTAGAATTTCGTTTAAAATTTCCATGTGGTAAGCAAAAAAAGAAGAATTCATTTCTAACTTTAGATTTCTAAAGTAAGCAACAAATACTTTTTTAGAAAAAACACTGCAAAAAGCTGTAGTTGACCGCGTGGAGAGGATAGAAAAGAGTTGATCCTAGCGGCCGAGGAAGGGCCAGGGATCGCGCTAAGTTGGAACTCGATGGGCGACCACGTACCTGGGTCTATTGTTTCCGCGGCGGTCATTTTACTCCACTCCGCACCGCATATACGCGGCATTCGCTCGTTTGCGTCGGAAAATTGACGCCGCATATATGAGGCTTTCGTTCGTATGCGAAGAAAATCCTTGCCGCATATGCGCGGCATTCGGCGCGAAAGGGTTAAACTCAACAGACTTCTCCTGCCTAGTGGTGTATGTAGGGTTTCTTGACCCCTGGCAAAACGGAAGGGGTGGCACACCCCACTTTTTGTATTTTTTTTTAGTTCAACTACCCCAAAAACAGCTTGCAATGGCCTCTTACATCGGGTGATGTAAAATTAACAATAGACGAACACAAACACCCATGTCCTGGATGGAGAAAAATCCACCCAGGTGGGACTCGAACCCTTGACCCTCGGATTGACAGGCGAGGACGCTACCCCGTCGCCACCGGGGCCGACAAATCCTCTCCTCAATATCTAATCCTCTATTTTCCCATTCTTCCTCTTATTTTATATTCTCTACATTTTTTCAATTGGATATGAAGATGAGGTTGTTTACTTCAACATTATCCTATCTTTGGGGGAGGGGGAGATTTTGTATGCCGTGCTGCTCCCTCTGATAGTGGCCCTGCCACCCATTCTGTTAGGCACACGACTGTCCCTTCTACCTCGAACATTTTTCCATCTTTGACACATCAATGGGGAAAACTCGGCTATCAGCTAACTGTTACATTCCTACATTTCTTTGGCATCCTTAGTAATTTTCTTGGTGTATTCCATCCTAGATCTTCCTCTGTAATTCTTCCGAGTCATACCATTCTTTTGTTTTTAAGAAGTGATTGTGTGGCTAAATGTGCCCTAAGTCCGTCCCTTCTCTTCACAGAGTTTTCATTGTACATGTTTTCTCTCAAACTCATCTTAGGACTTCTTCTTAGGTGAATGTCGCTATCCATTTGATCATCATTGTTCAATGATACCAAATTTACATTGCTTCCAATTTTCTTTGCTTTGAGGCTCACCAGGCTTGGATCAGGCCTGGAAAACCTAGAAAAGTCATGGGAAATGAAAATGGGCCTGGAAATGTCATGGGAAATGAGAAATTAGACTGGAAATTTGCTGTTCAAATTTTTTTTGCTTTGTCAAAAATCTTATTTTTTTTAAAGTGAGGAGTCCCATTTTAAGCACTGTCCGTTGTTGTATGGACTTTAAGAGTTTAATTCATACTTTGCCCGAATGAGGCAGTGGAGCTCATATTTGGTGGATATCAATTAATCAACCTGAAGATGATGTGTAAGCATTGAAAGAATGTCTTCCCCACTGTTCACTCCCCATTCAAAATGGCTATTTTTCCCTCCCTTTTCCCTGTCATTTTTCCTGCAATTGAAATGCTTACACATCATCTTCAGGTGAAGATGATGTGTAAGCATTTAAACCCAGGTCGAAAGTGTATTATATTTTTTTTGTGGAAAATTACACTGTTTATTTCTTCAACATGCACACAAAATGTGACTTCGTTTGGTGGCCAGTGCAAATAACAGTCAAGCTGGCAAGTGGCAGGTAATCCATCATGGACTTGGAGGATAAATACACCACCTCATTGTGTTTGAACCTTGTGTACTTTATTCCTACTTGTACAGACATTTATGTGTTGTGGTCCTATTCTTGCAATTTCTTAAAAATACCCACAAAAAATGGATATTTTCACCTATAAAAATTAACATTTAGGGCTGGAAAAGTCCTGGAATTTCATGAATCCTGCAATCTGTAGCGACCCTACAGAAACAAAATTCTTCTACTTGAATAAGTTTTTGCTGTCTAAGTTCGATTGTGACTCAGTCTCTTTGGAAAGTTTGTTGTCTAAAATCATTTGCTATTTTGTCTCCCCAGAATGTCTTCCCTGCTGTTCGCTTCCCATTCAAAATGGCTATTTTACCCTCCCTTTTCCTGCTATTTTTCTGCATTGTTGGAATTTCCAAATCCTCCTTTCGGTCTGAAACTCATCCGTCAATAATTAGTTTCAATAACCATATTAAAAGTATGTGCACATAAAAGTATGTGTATCATAGGCTGCAGGGTGAAAAATGAAAAATCCGTTTTGTATATCATATGTTTTATAGATACTTTTCACTTGATATATAGACTCAACATAGTTTTATTGTCTTTACCTGTTAATATTTCCTGTTGGTATCTCTGTGAATGCCCAATTTTCTACTGCATTTATTCTCCTTTATTGCCGACCTTTATTTCCATTTTCTTCCAAGACAACTCCCAAATGTGTATCTGGAATATTCCATCTGCTTACGTAATGCCTTCCTAATTAATTTTTACTTCTAACCTTCCTACTTGAGATAGTCATTTTCCTATGCTTGATGCATGATTTTATTGCATGCTCAATGATAACCATGTTCTATTGCCTGACTCGTTGGAATTACATCATGTTCAACTTTGTCTCTACTTGTAAATACAACCTAAAATTCCACTTTGTCTCCTTCGTTTCTGTAGTGAAGTTCAGCAAAATACTAAAAAAGTACTTTGCTTGGCTTTGGCTTAGGCTTAACTTTGTGAAAATACATGATGACTGAATCAGCAAAATAGGTTGGTAATTTTCACAATGGATTTGTTTTCAACGCAAAAGCGACAATCAGGTACAGTTCTGTTAGGGTGTAGAAAAAATGTATAGGGGAGAGTAATGGGGGAAGGTGGAGGAAGGAGAGAAGGTGGGATAGTTTTTTTAGGGTTAAGGGAGAGGTTAAGGAAGGGGGGTTTGATGAACATTGGGTAATGGAACTCAGGACAGCAGTGCTGGAAGGGCTTATTCAAGATGGGAAGGTTGGGGTAAGAATAGTTTTCAAAATGTATAACTTCTAAAGACACCTTCCAAATATTTCCTAATCTCCAGCTGCTCCAGTGAGCCCATTCCCCGTCCTTTTCCCTCTAGGTGAAGAATGCCACTACTATGGTCTCAAGTCCCTCAGGTGTAACATGGGATTTATCAATTCTCCCATTCCGTATATTTCTCCTATTTATTTAATCAAAAATGTCCACATACAGCAAATGTTTCCAATTTACAGTGGCCCAATAACAAACGTACAGAGAAAACAGATACAGTAAAAACATAACATAATAACAGATATCATAACAAAACAGGAAATATCGGAAGGAAACTGAATGAAAAAGTATTGTTAGCTATTTTCAGAAAGATGAGAGAGAGCCAAGTTTGTAAAGATGTTGGAGGAAAGAAAAAAGGGATCAACGCTCTCAGGAAGGGAATTAAGAAGGGAGGGGAGGCGGAAAAAAAGTGAGCGTTGAGCGAGCGATAATCTAGGAATTGGTAAATGGAATAGATCGTGGGTGCGCGTAGGCCGGGAGGGTACTCGGAAATTCATAGAAGAGAGGAGATCGGGACAGTCTGTGATGGAGTTAAGGATGTTGTAAGCAAATTTCAGGTCACTTTTAAGGTGGAGACAAGGAAGATTGTGAATGGAGAGAGAAGACAGAATGGCGTTAGTGGACATATCTCGCATGTGGGGGAGTCTGTACTTCACTATACTTGCGAAGAAATGGGTAACAGATTTAAGGGCTGCGAGATTGGATGTTCTTCCGTTCTCAGTTTGAATCATTTTCCCTGAGTACATTACATTGCAGTCACCACACTTTAGCATGTAAATTCCACTTTTTATTTTATGTCTATGTTATCCTTAGTTTTGTTCAATGATGGCCGTACAATGTACCTGTTGTAGTAAGCAATCCTGAATTATTTCCTGGGAAAAAGGTTGGCTATTTTTTGTGAAAACTGAGCTTGCACCAACAACTCTTTCCTCTTTTTTCTTAGGTGATGTATGTATGCGTTTTTTCACTCTGATGGAGTGTTCTTTAGTGAGTATTTTCTGAATAATTATATCACTGTTTCCATATTTCAATGCAATTGTTTATATGTATTGTGTCCTCTGGTAAAGTTGATATCTGAGAGTGGGATATTGAGCAATCTTTTCAACATGAAATGGAAGGCAGACATCCTTTGAGAGGGATGGTGGTGGTAGCCGAAAGGGATGACATGGTCAGTTGTGGTTTATTTCCAATAGGTGGAGAATTCGTAGAATTTGTCCATAGTGATATTGTGACGTTGGGGAAGGTTAAACTACCATTGCTAATTCCTTTTCACAGGAAAATTTTATGCTATGAGCTGTGTATTTAACTTTTTCAAAAATATGTCCAATTGTCTCTGTGTACCTGTCTATACGGAAAACAAATAGCCAACCTATCTATACCCACAATTAATTAAACTGGTATTGTTTGAATTATCATTGAATAATTTTTTTCAAACTCATTCATATATGTATAGGTCCGCCAAAAGTGGTGATAAGATTGAACCCAATGCTAAACCATCCATTTGTTGGAAAAACTGACTGATGGTTATAAAATAAATTTGTTCAACACATACTTTTAAAAGATCCACGAACTCATTCAGGAAGGGAGGTTCCACCCCTTGAACAGAACTTGACAGAAACTTACGTGTCCTGGGTGGAAGAAAAACCAGGTGGACTTGGAACAGCGACCCCAAGATTAGCAGGTGAGGGCTTTACCTCTCCCCGCAATCGGGGTCGGTGGGATGAAGCGTTCAATTATTGATGTTCGTTTTTAATTATACTGAAGGAAAAAAGTGGGTAAACGAATTTTTCCCAATTTAGTGCAATAGTGTAACAAAATTGAACGGGTCCATACTTTTATATATATTTCATAATTTTATTTTTGCTTGATTGTCCATTTTTTTAAACATAAACCATGTGGCAATATAATTATAGCGATGTTTAATTTTAATTGCAACAAATGTTCGAGATGTATGAACGGTTTTATATTTAACGTGTCTCGTTTTTTCTCTAAATATTCCTGGCTTTTTCAGCAAACATTTTTGATTGTTCCAAAATAATAGAAGATGACTTGGGGACTGTAGTGAATGAATGCCCAACCAGTACACTGTAGTTTAAAGGAAGGGGTTACCCATCGTTTTCTATTTCCCGGTAAAGAATCGCGTTAGTTTCTCCATTCCTGTATAGATGGCGCTGAAGTGCATTCTCGTTCCCAAGGTCGCTCTAAACCAGGTCGTGACACGCACTTGACTAATGTAATCCGCCATCTTGGATCCATGTCGCTGCGGGAATTCAAATTCTCAATGCAAATAAATGGCTGACATAGGTTAAAAGAAACACTGATATCTCACTTAATACGCAAGATGAAACAATGAAACTTGCGAGCACAATAGGCAATGACATGATACTTGGGAATATGTTTAGACATCAGGGCTGAAGTCTTCCGTTCGACTCCAGAAAAATCGTGAACTTACCTCCGACTCTGAACTTTCCACTAGGTTACGCGGCAAACATATGCAAAAGGAACCACGAATATCTCAATTAATTCGTAAGACAAATCAATGACACTTACAATAACAATAGGCAATGGCATGCTACTTGGGACAATGTTTGGCTATTGGGGCTGAAGTCTTCCGTTCGACTCCAGAAAAATCCTGAATTTACCTCTGACTCCGAACTTTCCGCTAGGTTACGCGGCAAACATATGCATAAGGAACCACAAATATCTCAATTAATTCGTGATACAAAACAATGAAACTTACAATAACTATAGGCAATGGCATGATACTTGGGAATATGTTTAGCTATTGAGGCTGAAGTCTTCCGTTCGATTCCAGAAAAATCCTGAATTTACCTCTGACTCTGAACTTTCCGCTAGGTTACGCGGCAAACATATGTATAAGGAACCACTAATATCTCAATTAAAACGTATGGTAAGATATTGAAACATACAAAAACAATGTGAAATAATATGATTGTTGGAAATATGTTTAGACATCCGGGCTGACGTCTTCCGTTCGACTCCAGAAAAATCCTGAATTTACCTCCGACTCTGAACTTTCCGCTAGGTTACGCGGAAACATATGCATAAAGAACCACAAATATCTCAATTAATTCGTAAGGTAATACAATGAAACTTACAATAACTATAGGCAATGGCATGCTACTTGGGAATATTTTTGGCTATCCGGGCTGAAGTCTTCCGTTCGACTCAAGAAAAATCCTGAATTTACCTCTGACTCCGAACTTTCCGCTAGTTTACGCGGCAAACATATGCATAAGGAACCACGAATATCTCAATTAATTCGTAAGACAAAACAATGAAACTTACAATAACTATAGGCAATAGCATGCTACTTGAGAATATGTTTAGAAATCCGGGCTGAAATCTTCCGTTCGACTCCAGAAAAATCCTGAATTTACCTATGACTCCGAAATTTTCGCTAGGTTACGCGGCAAACTTATGTATAAGGAACCACAAATATCTCAATTAATACGTAAGGTAAAATAATGAAACTTGCGAGAACAATAGATAATGATATGCTACTTGGTAATATGTTTAGACATCCGGGCTGAAGTCTTCCGTTTGACTCCAGAGAAATCGTGAAATTACCACCGACGCTGAACTTTCCGATAGGTTACGCGGCAAACATATGCATAAAGATTACCTTGGAAGTTGATTTTAACCCCAAAAATATTGTGGAAATACTTCTGGCAGGATTATTCGGACAGTTTGCGGAAAGTATCATTAACTACCATTTTTATAATGCATGTATCTGAGCAGGTACTGCTCCAGGATCTACACAGCGAAGAGCGGAATACTTTTTATAGCCATCAGCTTGAGGATTCACGCAAGGTAGGTATAGAATGAGGTATTGAAATGAAAACGTAATGCTGTATTTTTGCTTTATTTATTAATAATTGTGCAAGGTATTCCACATCACTAACAGTGTTTATTGCCAGATGCGTTTCTCTTTGTGCTTGGAGGAGGAGAATATGAAAAAGAGATCCCCGTAACCATACGTGTAACCATATGCTTAGACTTTGGGGTGCCTGGGCTGCACGGAAAGGAAAACATTGTGGGGATGGCTGATTTTTTTTAGCAGCTTGCGAGCATTCTGACGAATAGCTTCAAACTGGTCCTCCGTGAAATGAGCCTGATTTAGTTTAATAATAGCAAAACTAGCATAATTACGGCTATTTATAAGGCGATTACATGTGTTCGTCTCTCGAAATACACGAAGAAACTATATATAAGGAAAACCCATGCTATAGGTTTCCACTTACCCCGGCGGCAGTTCAACACCCAAACCTTTCTTCGTGCTTGATGAGTAGGAAAACAAAAGTCTATAGATTTCGTTTTGTTCGAGAAACTTGGAGCATTACAAGAAACAATTTTCGCGAGTTGTTTCCTCCGCACTAGAGAGCGAAAATGCTATGGTATGTACATCGAGATGGATCCAAGATGAAGAAATTATGATGCATCAAGTGATAGTGTCACGTACGTGGATATAGTGACCTTAATTCACCCCAAGGCATTATAAATGTGCTTTATTATTTTACCTTAGGTATAAATTGAGATATTCGTGGCTCATTATGCATATGTTTGCTGCGTAACCTAGCGGAACTATCGGACTCAGAGGAAAATTCAAGATTTTTCTGGAGTCGAACGGAAGACTTCAGTCCGGATATTCAAACACATTCCCAGTTATCATGAGATTTTCTATTGTTCTTGCAAGTTTCATTGTTTTACATTACGTATTAATTGGGATATTCGTGGTTCCTTATGAATATGTTTGCCGTGTAACCTAGCGGAAAGTTCATAGTCGGTGGTAATTTCACGATTTTTCTGGAGTCGAACGGAAGACTATAGCCAAGATTTTTAAACATATTCCCCAGTTTCATGTCATTGCCTGTTGTTTTGGCATGTTTCATTGTTTTATCTAACGTATTAGTCGAGATATTCGTTGTTCATTATGCATATGTTTGCCGCGTAACCTAGGGGAAAGTTCGGAGTCATAGGTAAATTCAGGATTTTTCTGGAGTCAAACGGAAGACTTCAGCCCGGATGTCTAAACATATTTACAAGTAAAATGTCATTGTCTATAGTTATTGTAAGTGCCATTGATTTGTCTTACGAATTAATTGAGATATTCGTGGTTCCTTATGCATATGTTTGCCGCGTTACCTAGTGGAAAGTTCAGAGTCGGAGGTAATATCACAATTTTCTGGAGTCGAACGGAAGATTTCAGCCCGGATTTCTAACCATATTCTCAAGTAACATGTCATTTTTAATTGTTGTTACGAGTTTAATTATTTTACCTTACGTATTATTGGAGATTTTCGTGGTTCATTATGAATATGTTTGCCGTGTAAGCCTGCGGTAAGTTCAGAGTCTGAGGTAATTTCACGATTTTTCTAGATTCGAACGGAAGACTTTAGCCCGGATGTCTGAACATATTTCCAAGTAGCATGCGATTGCCTTTAGTTATTGTTAGTTTCATTGTTTTGTCTTACGAAATAATTGTGATATTCGTGGTTCCTTATGCATATGTTTGCCGCGTAAACTAGCGGAAAGTTCGGAGTCAGAGGTAAATTCACGATTTTTCTGGAGTCGAACGGAAGACTTCAGCCCCAATAACCAAACATATTCCCAAGTAGCATGCCATTGCCTATAGTTTTTGTTAGTTTCATTGTTTTGTCTTACGAAATAATTGTGATATTCGTGGTTCCTTATGCATATGTTTGCCGCGTAAACTAGCGGAAAGTTCGGAGTCAGAGGTAAATTCAGGATTTTTCTGGAGTCGAACGGAAGATTTCAGCCCCAATAACCAAACATATTCCCAAGTAGCATGCCATTGCCTATAGTTTTTGTTAGTTTCATTGTTTTGTCTTACGAAATAATTGTGATATTCGTGGTTCCTTATGCATATGTTTGCCGCGTAAACTAGCGGAAAGTTCGGAGTCAGAGGTAAATTCACGATTTTTCTGGAGTCGAACGGAAGACTTCAGCCCCAATAGTCAAACATATTCCCAAGTAGCATGCCATTGCCTATTGCTATTTTAAGTGTCATTGATTTGTCTTACGAATTAATTGAGATATTCGTGGTTCCTTTTGCATATGTTTGCCGCGTAACCTAGTGGAAAGTTCAGAGTCGGAGGTAATTTCACGATTTTTCTGAAGTCGAACGGGAGACTTCAGCCCTGATAGTCAAACATATTCCCAAGTAGCATGCCATTGTCTATAGTTATTGTACGTTTCATTGATTTGTCTTACGAATTAATGGAGATATTCGTGGTTCCTTATGCATATGTTTGCCGTTTAACCTAGCGGAATGTTCAGAGTCAGAGGTAAATTCAGGATTTTTCTAGAGTCGAACGTAAGACGTCAGCCCGAATATCCAAACATATTCCCAAGTATCATGCCATTGTCTATAGTTATTGTACGTTTCATTGATTTGTCTTACGAATTAATGGAGATATTCGTGGTTCCTTATGCATATGTTTGCCGTTTAACCTAGCGGAATGTTCAGAGTCAGAGGTAAATTCAGGATTTTTCTAGAGTTCAACGTAAGACGTCAGCCCGAATATCCAAACATATTCCCAAGTAGCATGCCATTGCCTATAGTTATTGTAAGTTTCATTGTTTTGTCTTTAGAATTAATTGAGATATTCGAGGTTCCTTATGCATATGTTTGCCGCGTAACCTAGCGGAAAGTTCGGAGTCAGATGTAATTTCACGATTTTTCTGGAGTCGAACGGAAGACTTAAGCCCAGATGTCTAAACATATTCCCAAGTATCATTTCCTTGCCTGTTGTTCTCGCAAGTTTCATTGTTTTATTTTGCGTATTAAGTGAGATATCAGTGTTTCTTTTAACCTATGTCAGCCATTTATTTGCATTGAGAATTTGAATTCCCGCAGCGACATGGATCCAAGATGGCGGATTTTATGAGCGTGTCACGACCTGGGTTAGAGCGACCTTGCTCGTTCCCGGTCAAAGCACTTCTTGTGAGACACATACATGTGAGAGGGCTCCGACGCTTTTTATTCACCGCGCGAGGTTTCAAACTTGGAAATTACTCTCATGGCTTAGTGTTTAGGTAATTAGTAGCTTCTCGCGGTGAAATGTAAGCAATTGACTCTGCGTTTCAATTTCAAAGCTGAGGAAAGAATTGATTGAAGCCCTGAAAATTTAAAAACATCCTAGGTTTCTATTTAAATTCTACATCTATTTAAAAACAACCTACCAAAGAAATGACAGACATGGGCAGACTCAGTGGCGGATACATGCGGGGGGCGCGCGCCCTCCCCCCCCCCCCCTTGCGGGGCCGCCCCCGCCAATCAGCCCGCACGCTATTCGTTCTTGTCTTTCGTCAGTCGACTCTGACAATGAGTCGGGTTATCGAGTAGTTGTACTTTCTTATGTAGCACGCGCGCGCGTCCGCGTCATCGTATTTTATACGTTTCAGTCTGGCACATATATAGCTAACCTACGTGAAAAGTCGCGGCCATTCTAGTGATCTCGATACGTTATTCTGTCTGGCATTCGTTCGAGAAAAGTCGCCAATATTCTACTGTTTGTATTTGTTCACACTCCTTAAAAGTCTGGAAGCGAACATTCTGGCACCGAATGTTCTCGAAACAACCGAGCTACATATATAAGGGAAGCAGAGTCGCTGCCAGGCAGTCAGTTTGAAAGCTACAATCGTCGCGATAACTCGCGCCCCCCCCCCCCCCCTTGAGTTTTTTCTGTATCCGCCACTGGGCAGACTAGCATATAGTTACAATGTCCGCGACACTGGGGGGATCATCTCCAACTTACATGGCTACCTATTTCCAACATATGTATTTTTTTCCTCCCTTAAAATCACCTGGAATCCCTATTTTTCTCCTCCCTCTCCCCTACTTACCCTACATTCTCTGTAACCCTTTTTTACTGTTACATCTCAGTAAATCCTTCAGCCAATTTTTCTGCCTCCGAATTTATTCCATCAGACTCCTTATCTCTTCCATCGACTTTCTTTCCTTATTGCGTCCAACAACTTCTCATTTTTTCCTCTCCGCCCAGCGTGCTCTTCCTATCCTTCTCCACACATATTTTGACCACAAATGGAAAATTAAATGTAGAAAGCAGAAAATGGATATATTGAAGCAATCTTTCTTAAATAGAGGTATAAAGGAGTGAAATGAGTTACCTGAAGTAATTGTTGATATCTTTCCCGCTTAGTTAAAATTTAAAAAAGTGTTTCTCGATTTTAAAATGGTTTATTTGGAAGTGATTTGAAAATTTCATGTGTATTTTCTTATGTTAATGTTACCACCAGGCGATTGCCTACTTGTAACATTTTGTAATAATTAAATTTTAAGCCTCCAGTCTATGCTAGGCATCCTTCCGCATAGACCATGTTTCTCCACCATGAAACCATATAGGCTAAAAATATAGGGTCCTAACGGACATAACTCGGTCATTAATCTGTCGTATATAGTTATTATAATGTTTTTTCCGCATTTTTTATATTTGAATTCTTGCTCGTTATTTGTTTTAATACTACGAGGATTACACGAGTTCCCACGCAAAATAATTTTCACTTCTTCCAAGGATTTAAGAAATGTAGATGTACGAAAAATAAGCGTGATCTTGTCTCCACCACTTTCAGATATTTATTTTTAGTTCCATCGCATTTACATCGCCGTTTTAATAATGACAGATCGTTCCGTCTCTGGAGTTCTGGCGTGAGGAAGGTGATTGGCAAACACTTACCTGCCCATTTTTATCCGCTCCGGGGAAGTGATACTGAATTATAACAAAACGCATTTTTTTAAAACTTTTATGCTTAATTCATCCCAGATTATGTATCCTTCTTACGGAGTTGAGACTGGATGCTGCGTTTAGTGAATATTATAGCGTATAAGTTATATTATTTTATTTTCGTTTTATGAAGAGAGGTACCAAAGTTCCAGAATTAATCTGTTCTCAGATTATTGCAGTGTGTTGGCCGAATTTGCTGTCCATATTCGTGAAAGACGATTGAATAACCTGGGAATCAGATTTATTGGTAGGCAAGGGAGTGGGAAATTCGTCACACCCCTCATTAGAAAATGAATGCAATGTTAACGCTAAGGCTCCTTAGTTAACGCTATCACTTGCTGTAAAAAATTTCTTTTGCTTGTCCGTGACCGTGATTATACCTATCATATTATGTACATTGTTGTGATTACATAAATGGTTTGTGCGCTCGAATCGCTGATCTTCATCCTGCTCGTCCATCGAAGTTTAAATTACAAGATTGATATATTCTGAGATGCGCTTAAATTGACAATAATGGGCATACTGCCTCATTGATGCTGATTTTACTAACCATAGTTCAAATTAAACCATTAATATTATTAATTACGAGTTTCATGTGGGCATGTAAAATAATTTTACTGTCAGAATAACGAGACGGTTTTAGTTTTTCATGAGAAGCACTGCTTTTATTCCATAAAATTCCTTTGGATTCACGATTTTGGATTATAGAGCTTGAAATATGTGAGAATCTATCTGAGCGGGATGAGTCTGGGCTCAGTTAACCGTGAATTGATTTAGTTGATTTGGGAATCCTCAATTCATTCCAGTCGCTCTTAATTGGTTGATTGATTTTCTGGAGGGTATGTGCCTCATTAGGGGTGGATCAAAAGGTTGAGAATCCTTGTCCATTAACTGTCTCACGCGGAACCATTTTCTCTCTAGCTCCTTGGAAAATAACTACGTCCTAGTTCAGCATCATCTCATCCTACACTCGCCCTCGAGGGCCCTTGAATTTGTCTTTAGTGGAAAATTCCGCGAGTGCCGTGATCTGTGGAGCAAGGGTAGCAGTCGGATCTCTTGGTAGCGCCTCCTCCAAAAGTGACGCTTGATTATATAATCTGTCCTTGATTTCATCAAATTATTGTAATCTAACGAACGACCCTTGACACCAGACTTCAGGCCATCAACAAGTCTTCTCGTGGAGAATCTGACCCCCCCCCCCCCCATTCAAATGGACGCATGTGCACTCCCCTATTATGGTGATTTTTCATCCTGCCGCGCTGAACATCCATGAAATACGAAGAAAGCCACGAGAAAAAATCGGCTGGACTGGGAATCGAGCAACTTGGCTTGCCTGGCCAATGCGCAGACCACTACGCCCCCATACGTAACTATAGTGTTATAAGAACGGCTCAAGTGCTTAAGCTAAGTGGGTTCAACCTCACGGGTCGTGGCTTCATTGAAGTCCTCTTCTTCCTTGTGTTGTCATCTTTATATTTTGTTGGTCCTCAATGGTACAAAATCTAGTGTCTTTGAATACACCGAAATTGCCTCGAGAATTAGGAAGCCTGGGTAGTGTTGTGGTCAGCATATTGGCTCGGCAAGCCAAAGGTCAGTGGTTCGCTTTCCGGTCCAAGTTCAATTCCCGGCTTCGGTGGCGGCGGGATTGTCCACGCCTACTAATGCTCATGGTACTAATACATTATTGTACCAATCAATACATTAGCTAATGCTGTGGTCGCGGATTCGAATCCGGCCTGGGTGGATTTTTCACCATACTGGACATGGACGGTTAACTCTAAGAAAGTGCCGAATATTCCTAAAGTCGCTCAAATAAATACGAAAGTATTATTATGTTCTCACCGCACATATATTCAGACGTCGCTCGCCGCGGTAGTTGAGCTGATAACTTGTAGCCCCAAAATCGCGCGGGTTCAGATCCCGCCCCGGGCACGGATGCTGTGATTGTCTTACGATTTCATCTACACTTACACCCACGAAAGGATTTGCAGCAGGGGATGATATGGCGGCAGTCATGAAAAAGGAAGTGTATACCTACAGGGAATAGAATTGGAAGACGAGAGAAAGTGAGATGTGCGAAAATGGATTAGTGCCACGCTCTGCTTTTACTGATTCATACAGTGCGCAGGGAGAAAGGGTTTTTAACCATTTCCAGTCCAACATCGAACTGTATTCGACAGTGTTTTGCCTTCCACTAAGTTAAACGTTGACTGTCACTTGACATGCTTACTTCGTATTATTGCTTTTTAATTTTACTTTAAGTTTTGATAATATACGTAAACTAACTATAAAGTATATTAAAAAGTATGTGAATACTATAGGTACATATGATTAATGTACTAAAACCACTAATTAATGTCATTTATTCCTGAATTTTATGCCTCAACCGAAAACTGTAGACCCCTCGGAAAAGTTTTAAAATAGTTTTGACCCGAGAACTAGAAAATAAGAATGTGGACTAAAAAGGGTTCTGTTCGACTGTAAATTTATCTTATCTTATCGCTTTTGTATTTCCAATAGACGCAATAGATTTATGTTTGCCTTTGATGTAGTTCAAAACTTAAATTTGAAAATTATTTAATGTTAGTTCACACCTTTTTTTGAAGTACCTTCTGTTCCTGCTTACAAAAAGCGCTTTTCTTCCCGTAGAAACCCACGCAAAACCACCCTTCGTCCTACTTGGTCAATTTCAAGGTCAGAAATTGCCAAAATACCTATTTGCTGAAATCTGCGGGATACGAATCTTACACTGAGACGTCAGGAAAAAAAAGCACGATGACGTTCCAAATCACACCATGTCGCTGTATTTGGTGAATGGTCTTCGGTGAAATATCGCCTCTCTGTTTCTTCGTAAACAATATAAAAGGGTTATTTACTTTATCTAAAGTGCTGGCGTAAAAAACACACTGGCGTTTTTGGGGGGGGGGGGGCAGTTGTCCCCCCCCCTCTGGCGACCACCAATGGATGGGAAAGACGAAAAGTGAGGTGTACGTTGACGAGATATCTTAGTATCTCACTCTCTTTTTGCTGTAGTCACTAGTGGTGCGTGGAAAGAAGGAATTTTTTTACCTATCGGTTTGGCAGTGTATCTCATTTTAGATAACATTATGACAAAAAAAGGATACTTGGTAAATTTTCACGCTCAGTTTATTTCAACGACCTAGGTTTTAGCAACTTTTGCCATCATCAAGGTAAAAAATTTCTTTTTGGCGAGCTTTATACACGTTTTGGCAAGAGGGAGGGGGGATACATAGGTACAAATTTTATTGATCTAGGGCATGCCCTCTAAGACCAAGTACATTTAGGGCAAATCTATGCTGTTTTTACAAAAGTTGTTACATCGTTTAAGTACATACAATACTAAAAAATTACAAGTCAGCATTGACCAATGCCATTTAACATACATATTTTTGATTTATTGATTATATACATAATTTTGATTGACTTTAGTGCACATTTTTACACCATTAATTTACATTAATAAGTAATATTTAGGTGTAAAATCCAGATACCCAGCTTCAAGTGTTTTTGCATTAGATATTCGTATAATTTTGTTTTAAAGGAAGTAAGTGATGACTTTTTTTTCAAGGATATAGGGAGAGAGTTCCAAAATTGTGTTGATGTTATTTGGAATGAGTTCTGAAAGGTGGTGGTGTGATGATTGGGGAAATAGAAAAGGTCTGGATTCGATCAGGTGAAGTGAATCAGGTTCTGAGGTTATTATAAAGTCTTTTATTACACTGATACTGCAATTAGACATTGTCTGGTGGCAATATATCATTAGTTTCGGTTGAAACAAAATTAATAACAAGGTTTCAAAAATACATATACCTACGTACAACATCAAACACTCCTCTTGTTTTTTATGAGTAACAATTTTTTTTTATATTTAAATTTCTTGGTAAAGGTTTTGTGAGTTATTCTGTAATTCATTCCATTCCAGGACCCCACGAAGGAGTATTTGGCAGCATTCGTTTTTTGCCTCCTTAATTTTAGTTTCAGCGGGTGGTCATTTTTTCCCAAAAAATTTGGTGGTTCCAGCCTCTTCTCCAATTCCAACCAGGCTGGATGTTTTGAGTAGCACTTAAACATTCCCAATAACCTATTTACTTTCCTTCTATCTTGCAGTGGGCTCCACCCCAATTCTTCTAACATGCTGCTAACACTATCGGTATTTTTTTGTCTCCCCAAAACGTACCTTGCTGCCTTCCTTTGGACCTTTTCCAAGCTCTTTGACTTTCCTTTATCATGGGAATCCCAGACAGGCGTGGCATACTCAAGCATAGGCCTAACGGTAGTGAAATATGCCAGCTCTTTTACCTTTTTCGGGCATTTTTTTATGTTCCTCATTACGTAGTGGAGGTTTTTAAACGCTCTCCTAGCTATCTTTTCTATGTGGGGCCCCCATCCCAGATCCTTTGTTAACATGACGCCCAGGTACTTACAACTATCTGAACATTTTTATTAGGTATTGAACTATCTATTATTGAACATTTTTAGCAGGTAATTAGGATTTTGCTTTAAAAATGTTTGTATAAAAACACTCCCAAGAAGTATTTTCTTCTGTTTTGTACCTTTAACCACCTGTTGCTTGAGATGAGAGAGCAATGTGTTCGTCTTTACGCAGGTTGAATATAAATCTGATACATGAATTTATTCTTTTGAATTTTAATATTCAATGCATTGGGAAGATCTGGCCACACTAAGCAACAATAATCAATCAGAGGGAATATCAGATGATAAGGGGATGCCTCCTACCTAAATGTATACACCTTAAGGTCGCAAAAAGAACCTCTTTACCTTGATAATGGCAAAAGTTGCCGAAATCTAGGTCAGTGAAATAAACTCAGTGTGGAAATTTACAAAGTAGGTATCTTTCTTTCTTGTGATAATGTTTTTGATCATTCATTTCGACAAGTCATCTTCCAGTACTTTAAACTTTATTTTGACATTTCTGTCAGTTCTAGATATGAAGTTTAGTGTTTAAATTAGATCATCCGTGTTTTATGGAAACTCGCCTGATCTGATTTTCCAAGTCGTCTTAACCTAGCGTGCAGCCTCCGGGTGTCAAGCAGCTCCCAACCTTGTCCTTAGGTCAGCTGTGATAAACTGTGTTCGTCCCTTGCAGTTTTCAACGAAGGGTGCGGTTTACTCCTCGTATTAAATCCTCAATGAAAGTAAATTAGTCAGCGTACTCGAGGCGTGGCCGAACTAGAGCGAAGTACCATAGAGTAAGCATATTAAATAGTAAGTATACTTACTCTATGGAAGTACCTACCATCTTTCTTTCATTTTTTTTATTCCAAGGAACTTTTTACATTCCGCTTGATAAATCATGCTTCGGGTATGATTCCCCCGCCCTAGATGTGAAGTTATGGTGATTCCCCAGTATTTGGCGGGTTGGTGTGGTGGCTCGAGGTCTGGCGGCCCATCCCGAGGGCCCAGATTCAGATCCCGGCAGAGGCGGAGATTTAGTGGAACCCTGATCCCTGCTGGGGTGCTATGTGGGGTGCACTTCAAGGGCAGTACTCCGTCTATCGATTGGGACGTTAAACCCTGGACCCCTTGGCCTTTTTCGTTTAGAGTAGGGTAGTGCCGACGCCTACATCTCCATCTTTTCCTCCATCCTTTCCCCATTCCAACAGGTATTTTTTATTGTGACACAGTATCATTTTGACGCCGCACTACATCCCTAGGTCCGACAGAAAAGATAAAATAAGAGAGATGCCTACATTGCCGAACGGATAGGTACAAAAATGCGTTCTTTCCACGCACAATAAGTGACCATAATAAAAACTGAGATCCACTTAAAACACCCCCGAAATATACTTCACCTTTTCACCTCCCTGTAGCATTCTCCTTTACACAGATGGTATCCTTATACCACGTCCATGTGGTGGCTCGCAGGGTAGTACGTAGATGAAGATTCCCCAAACATTCCTACCCAAGCAACCCACACACCTATCCTTAACCTCGCCTTTGGCGCATATGACCTCAATTGTCGGTCGCCTCCCGAAATAACAAACCAATCAACCATTCAAAACTTCTCCTTGATTACTCAAGTTTCGCTTGTACAGCCATGCAAGCGCTACATATGAAATCCGAAGATTATTGCAAAATTTAGTGCAATTTACACATCATGTATAAATTCCACTCAATTTCGCAAGAATATTCGGATATCATGATTACTTAAGCTTATTACGACGTCTTTGGTGATCATTCCGAAGATTAGTTGGCAGAAGTTAGATTGGTAGAAGTTCTCCATTTTTCACGTTTCTCCGCCTTCCTTTTCATCGCTCCCTAATTCCTGCACTCCACATCTTTTTGGAATGAGGAGGGAAGCGTTTGTTCCGTCCATCTTTCGTGAACGAAAACGTGCCTCTCTCCTTCCTTTCATCTCCTCACTCCGAAGCGGGCTCGGGCGCACTTTTTCTCCGATAAGAATCCCCTCACGTACACTTATAACAAATCACTCGCACCCATCGCCTCTAACTTCGAGGCAGGGCCGCGCGTTCGCCGTATCTCGAACCAACTCGGACACACTCCGCCCCAACTCCCTCACAGTGAAACTCTCCCGCACCACTCGCGAATATTGGCTGAGGGGGCGATAAAGTGCGGGAGGCAAGTCCCTCGTGGGTGGTGAAGAGAAACGTATGCATGTGTACCTCGTACATCTACATAATACCCTGCAAGCCACCTCAAGGGTGTGTGGCAGGGTGTGAGTTATCGCCAACGTGCATTGCACTACACCCCATTAAAGTTAATGTAACTACGACTATTGATTCGTTAGAAAAAACCTGCTGGTATTAATCAGGAGCGAAACTTCACAAACATGTACTACACTGTAGGTATACAAACAATGATAGAGGGACTGTTTGTATTTATGTCTTTTGCAATGACTCAAATGCGCAGAGTACTCGCTATACAATAGTTATACAGGAGCGTGTACGTGAGAGTACGTTCATAACCGAGGAGGCAGTGGTCATTCCTTCTTGAAGTTCTCAGGTGGGAGAGGTTGCGGGTGGAGCCGCATACAATTAGTATGGGAATAACAAACTTCAGTTAGGAACAAAGTAGGTATTTTCGAAGTAGGTGATGGGCGAGAGGGTCAACTGCGTTATCAGACGTGCATAACCGGAGCGGCGAGTGTATTTAGCATGTATCTTTCTCTGTTTTCTCTGAGCGAAAAACCTTTGTCCCACCTTCAAAATTTTGCTCAAATCAGTTTTTTTATGCTAGTACATTTTTAAAAACATTTTGAACTCATGTAACACTTTTGTTAAATATTTTATCAAATTATATGGAGTTATTTGCCAGCAGCTGTTGCTGTAATCCGCATTCACTTGCTGCCGATAAGGATAACCATGGGAATAACAAATTTCAGGTACAAGCATTGCATCATATAGCAAGTAGTTGACCGAGGATCTGATCTATTGTTTGATTGTATCGTTACTCTTTGCAAACGGTATTATCATAGAGTAAGTATATTACTGTTCGTATCTCGAAAATCTCCATAGCGGAGTGGATGCGGCTGCAATCCATACGACACACTTGCCGCGCCACCTTACTCCCCCTTGCAGGCGGGTTGGACTAGACTCGACCGCGCGATCGAAAAACTTATTTGAAATTCGGCGTCGCAAACGGTCGCAGCATAACTCATCGGATTCGCACTGTGGAAGCTTTGTAGAGTTTCCCCATACCCAAGTTACTTCGCGATGCTCGGCGATGCAAAAAAACTATTCCTCTACATTTATTAAAAACAACCAAAAATTAGGGTCCGCCATTTTGTTTAATATTTTTGGTAAATAATGACAAAAAATTAAGTAGACTACATTAAAAGAAAGATAAAAAACGGTTTTATTTTACTGCATCACTTTTTATTCCAATTCTTTACCCATAAAATCTTAGCAAGGGCTTGACTTTGAAGATTTCGTGAGAAAATTGAGTGTAGGCCATTATTGCGAAATTTGTACAACTTTGACCTCATGCTAATTGTTAATTGTAGAGTACTAAGGAAAATGCTTTACGTCATCGCATGCATAGGTCTTTTGAAAATATTCATGCAAAGTTTCAGCTTCCTGGCTTGAAAAAATCACTTTTTGACTTTTGGCCAGCTTTTTTCGATTTCAGCCCACTGTGCGGCGCTTCAAACTGAGGAAGAAGATCGTAGGATGCGTGTTTATTAAGTGTATCTAAGGAATGTTAGAAATATTCCTTAGATAAATTTAAGGAATACTTCATAGGTTTATACGAGGAGAATTCAGCAAATAGTGTGGTGAATTTCTTTCTCGGCCAGTTTTCGCTAAAGATTATAATTAATGTACGTAATTTCCGTAGTATCTCATTAACTTCCTAAGGATGACAGAGCAACAATCGGGTTTTCATAATGGTGACTGTGACAGGTACGTTCCAAGCATTGAGCAGTGATGGATTCCTTTCGGCAGAAATTGAGCCTCTCACGAATACTCATCGGCGCTTTCAGAAAGTCTACGAAGACCACCACTATGAATAAATAATAAAACCACTACAAAATCAGTGGATAAAGATACGGCAACGACGATGAACTATTGAGGATGAAGTAAGGTGATTGAGCCTTAAAAGACACGAGGTACCGTTAAGGACACATCTAGTTTACGTAAGTTCTTAAACTTGGACGGAGATTACATTGTAAATAGGGTTTTGAAGAAAAATAATTGGGGAACCAAGTGTTGTGTTTAAAACCAGAATAGAACAAACCTACTTTGAGAAAAATCGTCTTCTTCTTCACTTTATGGGCTAGCCTGTGTAGCCTGTTCCTGAAACCATTTTAGCCTTGGTCGACCAACATTGCGATGACCATTTGTCTTATAATATAGGTAGACGGTTGTGCTGAATTCTTTCTAAATGATTGCACCACTTGGCTTTCTATCCTGTATTTTTTTCTTCCAAAATTAAAAATTAATTTTAAAGATTCTCTCATGATATCATTTCATATCCTTTCTTGTAGTGTGCAATATTCTACTGTTCTTAGGAATTTCATTCCAGCTGGTGTGATTTTCTTTCTGTCTCTCTTCTGTGAGAACCCACGTCTTGCCACCGTAGTGATCCCGGAACTGCCATCTTCTTGTAAAACTTTAATATAGTTTCTTTTCTCGTTTTTTTAGGGTTATATGTGTTTCACTTTGTTAAGTTTACTTTCAACATCTTGGTGTGTTATGAGGTGTATTTCATATTCTGGATAATTAAAAAACAATTTGGTTGTATTATTTATTGAATTCTCTTCGTAAATATATTATACGCCAGTACGAATAACTTTTAAATCTTTCTCTCATATAAATATATGAGAGAAATTACATTAGGTATGTACAACATAAATACATTATATATAATGATAGGAGAGGATTGAGTGGGAGTAGAGGACGCCGAGGTGACCGCGGTTTACCGCCCCAACCAACGGAGGAGTACTGTACTTAAAATACTCCCCTCATACATTCGAACATTGATTATACGACACAGTCTGGAATCGAACTCGGGTCGTACGGGCGAGAAGCCAGCCACTCATACCACCGTGCTAATCCTAACCCTTAAAAAACATCAGCAAAGCAGTGGTCGTCCTTTACAGAGGGGAGTTGGAGGAGGAGGTGATGAGCGAGGGTCGACTGCGTTATCGGACATGTATAAGCGGGGCGTGTATGTATATATATGCACACATATATATGTATATAAAGCGTGTCTGTGGAGAGGAGTGGGTGTGGGGGAGAGATAGGAGGGGCGGTGATGGGCTGAAGAGCGCCGCTTTGCTTTTTTCCGAAGCGCGCCTACGTATAGCGGTCGCGCGGGTGGGGGGGGGGTAGGGGGTGGAGGAGGAGGGGAAGGTGGAGGGGAGGTGAGGTCGGCCGAGAGATGCCATCGTAGTGTGGGAACGCGAGCCTCGCTTCGTTCTCACACGGAGGAGACTCTCCTCAAAACTTCCCCTATCGCCCCTCCCTCTCCCTCCACACACACACGAGGTATCCTCATACACACACACACTCACCCCTCTCCCTCCACACCGATGGCATCCCCCAAGTGCCTCCACCTCCTCCTCACCCCAGTTGGGCCGGCGGGCGACCCCAAGCAAGCGGCAAGCAGCCCGCCACCCTCTCTCCCTCCCCCTTAGCCCGACCTCCCCCCTTGAGGGCTCGCACGACCAACCTCAGCCCCGGCCTCAGCCCAGCCACTCGCCTTACTCACGTCGACCTCTCCTCCTCCGCCATTCTCCCCTCACCCACCGCCTCTCTCACTCACTCTCACTCTGTTTGGACTGCCTCATCCCACGAGCCGTGGACCCCCTCTTCCTCCTCTGCTGCTATCTCTCCCGCACCAAACAGAACAGTCTCTCTCCCCCCTCGATTCTCTTTCTCCTCGCTATATTTTCCCTCACTCCATTCGCGTTACGCTAGCGGAAAGAACTGCCCGAATGGTTTGGGGTTTTCCGCGGATTCGCGTGGCAGCCGGCGGCCGCTCTTCTAAAGAAACGCGTCCGCTTTTATTGGTAGGCGTGGGATATGAGACTTTCTGACCGAGACCCTAAGTTGTCCTTTCCGATGTCCATGTCCGGGGATTCTTTCAATGGTCCGAAGATATCAATTGGTTGTTCGGGTAGGTGTAAATTATCTTCTGACCGTAAGATTCAATGGGGGGACAGAGGAAAAGGCAAAATACCGTTCTGTAGCAGTGGCAGTCTTGATATTTTTTTTTCTTTTTTTGGTGCTCCAGTTGTCATTATTATATTATTACAGTTGTCATTATTATGCCCTTGGATTATATCGCACCGTCAAACACAAGATCGGTGATTTGAGCGAGATAGTTCCCTAGTCATAATGGAGACCATATTAAAGTTTTATTTTTTGATTTCAGCGTCTGTAAGAAGTATGAAATAAATATTGCAATATTAATGGCGCAAAGAAAAAGTTATGTATGACAAAAATTCTCAGTAATTAAATAAATAAAGCTACATGAGTCTCCAACTTGACTCATTTTTTCCCGCCGTACGGCTGAAAACCCTTCAAAACAGCAGGTTTTTTGCGATTCTGTAAAAATTACTTCGGTGAGCAATAGATGATTTTTTATAAATAGTTGAAAAACATGCAATCTACACACCGTTAGTTTTTTGACGAAATCTAGGAGCTAGAAGTTCCTAATGTTTTTAATATTCTCCCTCTGGAGCGCACAGCCATAATCTATCCCATGTAAAACAGCTTATTTTTTTAGGCAAATTGCTCGAAAAGTAGTTCGGCAAGGGGTTGATATTTTGATGTAATTGGAATGATGAGAGTTTTTTTCTTTAAAATGAGGCCAAATTCATCAAATTCTAGGTGAAGCGATTTTTCGCTCAAACTACCTTAAGTCCAGGAACAAACCCGCCATGAGATTCGGATGTGAGTCCTTTAGTTTCCAGGACGTCGCCATACCAACTTTGGTACCGGGGCCTTTTCGGGGTTTTTGATGGTCGTGAATTTTGATTAGCTGATGTGCTTTCGTTTTATTCGTAAAAAAATGCGTCATTTCCTAGCGCAAACTTGGGCAGTGTATACCCTCCGCAACAAAGAGAACAGTGCATTCTCTAATTTTTTTACCAACCCCTCGATCTCTCCTCCATCATACCATTACTCTATACCAGTCGTCTTTTTTCTTTCCTTATTTTCAACTTTTTCGATTCACAAAGTTATAAAATATTTTATGGATCCCTTTCTCGTTAAAAAAATAAATGTGCAAAAAACTTCTAGGGCACATAATCATTAATGAAAAATATTTTCATTTCAATATTCTTGTAAAAGGTGTAAATATGACTAATATCAAATAATATAAATAACTCGCGGAACCATTGGAAATGTTACGTTAAATCCCAGATTTCTGGGGAACACATATTGAATGCCGCTTTATACGCTCTATGTACGCGAGGGGAAAGAATTATCGGATTGGTTGTGGTTTTTTGCTTATCTATTCGTGTGGCGGGTAATCTCTTTTTTATCTTGGCGTAGCATTGGCGTATGTTGTAAGCTATTGTATCGTACTGTTGTATGCTATTCTTTCCACGGTTTCCAAACGAGAACCAATTGGGTGTTTGGGGATAAATAAATTATTTTCTGTCGGTAATATTCGATAGGAGGTAAGAGGAAAGATCAAAAGACCGTTCTGTTGCATCAGTAGTTCTTAGTAGTGGATTTTTACTTTTTTGGTGCTCCATCTGCTAAAGTCATATCGCACCGGAGAGAGAGAGATAAAGGCACGGAACTATTCTGCAGATGTAATAGACTTGGAATTTTTGTGATTTAAGTGATAGGTTCATATCGTACCGTCTAAACCACAAGTTCTCAACCAGTGGGGAATTCCCCTGAGGGGGAAATTTAGGAGATTCAGGGGGAAATTGGGACTGCTACTCAGAAAAATGTGATGTTCTCTATAGATTATGTGAAATATGTAAAATTTTAGTTCGTTTTCATTTATTCGGTGGTGTTCAAATAAGTTAATTGAGTGCCACAGATTAAAAATGATTCTTAAACATGCGCATATTATTTTATTGCATCTTTTGAGTTAGATTATCTTGGGAAGGGAATGACATTCTTGGCTATGAGTAAAGGGATTTTGGAGAACAATAGGTCGAGAACCACTGGTCTAAATATATTGTTAGACCTTATGCCGTAGGAAACCACAGTAAAGATGCCATAAGCCGGATTCGAACCCGAGACCTTGGAGTTTCCAAGCCTCTGAGTTACTTGTCTACCACGGCCGAATCGAGGTAATTGTTATTTGAGATTCTATGGAGTGACTTATATGGTTTCGATATAAAAAAAACAGTTCAAGCATAAGCTAGCTCGTATTTGGGAACTATGCCCTCCAAGCCAAACATCTTCAAACGAGAAAAAAGAGAAGAACACTGGTACTTTTCCACACTTTTATTGATCAATCGACTTTCGGCATAGTATTATCTATCTATTATAACCTGTCGAAACCATGGTCGATTGATCGATAAAAGTGTGGAAGTGTACCAGTGTTTTTATCTTTTTCCTCTTTTTAAGGTGAATATGTAGGTAGAGCTTCCTCAAAGTTATTAATATATAATAAAATATTATAATAGTGCCGGCGCTCTTTCATACAAGCGTGTCCCTTCCATTCTCTTTCCTCTTCCCTCTGAATTCTCCTGCACCACCACATTCCTCTTCGCACATGTTTACGTACATACATTTCCACGAGTGGAAACAACTATCCAAGGAGTTTGAAGGGTAGTTGAAGTTTTCCGCGGATACGCGTGGCAGCCAGCCGGTCACTCTCTGAAGCTTGGTGCGTCCGCGTTCACTGGTAGGCGTGTGATATGTGAATTCCTGTGAGAAACCATAGTTATTCTTTACAAAATCCCAGGGGAATCGATTGGCTGTTCGGGGAAATGTAAATAATTTTCTGGCGGCATGATTGGATGAGAGGAAAGAGATTTTTCAAAAGGAAAGTGGTTCTTTAATAGGTGGTACCTACGCCAAATTTTCAATGAAATCAAAAGAATTTTGACTCCTATGCATACATTTTGGTCATCCAGGTGACCATCGACAGGGAGAGTTTAAATCTTGGAAACGCGTGCGTATTTACGAGTTTTTAACACTCCCTGTCGATGGTCACGTGGATGAGTGAAATGCATTCATTTGGGTCGAAATTCCTTTTCTTTCATTGACAATTTGGATTAATCTTAAATTAAAATTCACTTTTCAATCGCTCTCTTCTTGAATTATAGGTGATAGGAGTAATAGACACGAATTTATATTTTTCTGGATGCTCCAACTACTAAGGTTACATTTCTCTGCGTACTGCATTCGCGAGATGGAATTCGAATGGTTGAGGAGTGGTTTGTGGATCTCCACGGATTCGCGCAAGAGCCGGTCGATTTGTCTCGTCGGTATGCTTGGGATATGCGGCTCTTTGTGTGTGACGCTGGCTATACATTATACACGGTCCACAGGGGAATCAATTGGTCGTTCGGGGAGAAACAATTTATCTCAAATGTTGAAGTCAAACACACCGCCTAAGACATTATGCATAGAACAAGCGAAGCATTCATACTCCTGGCGGGATGAAAACCCGCGATTTTTCAGTAGCCAAGCCGGCATCACTCTGTGATCGTGGTTTTATCGTCCTTGTTCGCGAAAGAAGCGTGTGCTTTCGTAATATTCGCCAAATCTTGATCCCCTTTAAAATTATTTCGCACTTGGGTACATACTATAATAGCCCAATGACTATGAAATATGTGCATTAAAAAGTTTGCGTTCATAAATTATTTTACCAATCACGAATTAAAATATTCCGTGGTCGACTGCATGATTGGAAATTTTTTTCATTTTTAATAGTTCATTTTATTTTATCCATTAACCAGCTCCTGATTTACATCCAATTTGTGCTTCATTTATTCGTCTTTAAAACAAATTTTTATATCAAATGGGTTTCGTTCTTTTAAACTTTAACGGATGCTTTCTTTATCACTAGTTTGGCTGGTGGTTGTTCCGCGGCAATTTATCACAATCGAATGTTTTTTTTAATTGATGAATAAGAGGAACGATTTCTGCGGAATTAAATAATACAATGGGTTTTTGCTTACATCCTTAACCGATTCAACGAAATACATTTAAAACTCAAGGTTTCTCTTATTCTTTTGTCGTCGCATTGTTAATATTTCCGAGTGAATGAAGAAGTGGATGGACGTAGTTTCTATAGCTGGAAGAGGAGGATTATTTTCTCAAGAACACTAAAAATCAAATTTATGATAGAAACCTGATGAGTAGAATTTTATTAGTCTAACAAGCATCCTCACGAATACAAAGTAGTAATAAATTAGTTTTAATGCCTTAAATGGGTATTGACGAATGAAAATCAAAGACTACCCTACTTTTAATTTTCCCTGTAATTAAATCTCTCTTTCTCAGCATTGTGTCGGTTTTACGCAGATGTTTCATTATTGCCTAAAACCGGAGATGTTCGTGGTAGTAAACAAACTGAGAATTATTATCGCCACTACGTATATGTATTAGATTTTTTTCATTAATTCCCATAAGGTTAAACCCGTCGGGTATCTTTGGGAAGGCGACAATGACACATACTTTATATAAATACGTTGCGCATAATTGAAGGACATGAAGACTTGGAAATTATGAAGCGAACTATCAATAAGTACTATTTTTTACTAGTACTTCCTCTCTGAAATGAGAAACAGGAGGAATAATTCTTTTCACATTCACGGATGGCCCGTGATCGCCGCTTGAGATGAACATAGGAAGAACTATCGATAAATGACAGGAAAGGAATATCAAACAAGCCATTTCAATTAAAATTAATCTTAAATCATCCAGAGTTTGAATCAAAGTTGCAAAGACTTCATTCGTAGAAATTCTCAACGTAGTGGATGTATGTTTAAAACATAAAATTTAAACAATTGCCTTGTATTAATGATAGTCCTTTAAAGTTAAAAAAAAAATATTTTAAAATTTGTTTGTCACTGTTTGTAATGTATAAATATACGTGTCTTAAAACTTTTCACATAGGTAGATTACATGCGTAATGAACATGATTGCAGGATATAAGTTCAGGAAGCTATGAAGGAAAAATTTATGAAAGAATCAGTAATAATCTAACGATAGTAAGAAAATCGAAAATGAGTCACTATCTATGGCTTTTAAAGATTTTCGGCCATCGATGTTCACCTATAATCGTGAATGTATGGACTGGAATACGTTTGGTACGCATTCATTTTAACCTAGAGAAAGTAATTTTATTCATGGGCAAAAACATTTATTTTTATTTTCGCCATTTAGTTCCACGACTTATTCTTGAAGTGCAGCTCTAAAAAGTGTCAACATAGTCATAGTCATCTGATGCTTTTTTAACTTCTCCGCTAAACCCTTCTTTTTTCTGTGTGAACATGGAAGGCACTTTGTGTGAATGCGTATCCGCATTTAGTTTCACTTATACCCCTATTTTCATAAATCTATGCAATTACAAATAACGCGTGGGCATGCATCGTAATGATAGTGCCTGTCTCTTTCGCCTCCTAATCAATGTGTCAGTTAAAGTGCGCAAATTATGTCAGAATTAAAAGCATTGGCTTTCAAAGTGAGAGAAAATGAGTCTACATATACGGCTGAACACTCCCTCTCCTTACTGAACTAATATATAAACCATCCTTTAAATAACTGGAAGATTTTTTTGTTGTGGCTTTCCCTGAAAATTGCCCATAACTCTTGTATCTACTTCATTTTCAAAGGTTTAAGAATCGGCAGCCTCCTTTCAGTCATTAATATTTTAACAAATTAGGAAGAAATAATGAAGCATAATGCCAGAAGCGGGTGGCTTACATATACTGGAGTGAAGTACATTAGTGATCCTTGGTTTTTCATTTAAGTAATACAGAACCTCATAAGGAAAATGATAACGAATATTTAAATGTCAATTACAACTTTGCTTAAAAGCCTACGCTAACCTTTCCATGAAACCTTCACTGTTTTATTTTCTAATCTTCTTCGAAGACTCTTAATGCTTGCCACTCATCATGTAAATCCACTGTTCAAATTCGTCTGTTGCAAAAAGCATCATATCGAACCCTGTGATGTATTTTTCCTGATGCAGATCGTGCATTTGCGAGTGACTTACTACATCTCTCTCTGTTGAAGGTAAATATAAAGGGAAAAGTAAATACGTAAAGTAAATAGACGTATTTAGAAAAATGGCGTGAAAATTATTAAATTACGACTGTGGGGACAGCTCAATTCCCTGTTCCGCCAGTAGTGTCCTTAGAAAGATTTACTGCCCAAAAATTACGGAGATCACATTTATATCGCCCAATACTTCACTGAAATGCCCCATATATAATATCTTGAGCACTCTAAGATAGCCATCAACACGTATTGCCAAGGGAAAAATTGACCAAAATAATTGAAAAAAGATGTAATGAATAATATCGACGAAAGAAATATTATTTTGGAGGTGACTGAATAATTTTCATGGAGAACCGGGAAATTTATTTATTTTTAACTCAACAGGGATGCCTGGGAGAGCTTTACGTTGACACTAGATAGCACATAATAAAGAGATCAGCCATGAAATTCGCAATGGGAATCTTTTCTTTGGGTATGAGACGATCAAAAATCATTAGAGGAGTCAAACAAGCGGACGAAGCAAGATTTTCCGCGCTCATACGTGCAAAACTAGTCCTTAATTGCTTGCACATGTTCGACGAGAGTACGCAACAGTGGCAATAACAGTCCATTGACACCCCCTTGAACGATTTTCTCCCCTTTCTGGAGTCTCATTGCCGCCGTTCAGAGAAGGGAGTTAATTGCATGCACTTTCGGCTCCTGGATTCTCCCAGAAAGGAAGTCAGTCCACCCTTGACTTTCGAAGGAGTCGTCCCTCCACTTAAAGGAGGAATGCACTCCGAATAGGTTGTGGAAATAAAAAGTAAGTCCTCTCTTTCTTCGCTCCGCTCCCTCACCCCTTGTGGAAGCGTTGAATTGCCGCCGATTTGACTCCCGCCTGACTTGCGCACAATGCATTTGACCATGTTAAGTGACGGTAGCTGTGACTCGCCCTCGTACCATTTCCACACCCCCTCCGGCTCTCCAGAAGCGCAATTGAATTTTACGATCCTTTCCATTGTCCCATTTGCCTTTCGTTCTCTTCCCCCAATCGCAATAAACTTGGGTTCAAAGCCTTCGCGGCTCCTTCTTCACCTACCGAGGCCCTAGTGAGAGATTCGGACGGAGAAAATATCTCGGTAGGTCGGTCGAATAGGACGTGAAAAGTACGATTTTTAGTGCGGAGGAAACAAGAGCAGAAGTGCCTCGTAAAAGTGAACGAGTTAAAAGGTGTCATTCGGGACGTTTTCGCGGTGTTTTTCTTCTCCCCCTGGGCGAGCGTGCTGAGGAAGTTACCCTGATTTTTCCTTGCAGAAGTGCGTTCATGTATGAAAAGCGAAAACTCAGTGAAGTTTTAAAAACTAACAGGGGAGACAGGAAGTATGAGGTTCTATTAACGTATTTCGCGACTTATGAAGTAAGCAAGAGTTTACTACTCTTCAGTAAACCAAGCAGTTTATTTACTCAGGCTTTCACATGGAGCAATACATACGAATAGTTACAACAGATATGGGCCTATATTGCATGGAATAACAGTAAAAACACCGAAAAATTAGAATTGTATATGTAAATGAATTCTTACTGTGTATGGAAAAGCATCAGCAACCTTTTTTCTGCGGAGAGCGGAATTAAAAGTACGTACGAAGTACTAATGAAACGTAGAAAAATTCAACTTCCATTCAACAAAATATTATTTACGGGGAATTAAAGCAACAGGTAGTTACGCTGCAAAAAAATCTTCCTAGGGTAGTACTGCTACATGTGTTATTTTCATTTAAGGCAGTAACAAGAGATACGAAAAAATGCTGATAGGTACTGTTTTTTCCTTTATAGAACGAGTTACAATGAGTTTTGAACTGCTTATTGATGATCATTACCATCAAAAGTATTCCATCAATTTTCTCACATGCTCTTCAATAGTCTATATGCCAGCCTTGTTTTTCTCGGCGTTTTTCTCCTCTTATTACAAACGGAGCGAAATTAAATTACTTACTTGGTTTGGGAATTTTGAAATGATATACCTAGATATTTCTCAGCTATATAACAACGCTTCATTAGTTAAGAATTGAACTCCATGAACTATTTGAACAAAATACTATTGGTAACTATTGGCAAACTGATGGAAATGAAATTTGTTAATTTATTAAAGTCAGCTAAGGTAAAAAAATTGTTGTTACAAATAAATCTATGAAGCGGTGACGACTTACACAAATTTCTGGGAGTACATGCCTGGTCATAGGCACTTGACTGTCTCAAACACTACATTGCAAACTATTTTTATACTAAGCGTGTTGGATATCAAAATTGGTCAATTCAATCTCATTTCGACCAATCAGATTGGTCGCTTTTGGTGCACTCTTGTATTGTAAATAATAGATGCTAAAATAAAATGGATCGTTTGGCGTAATGCATTTGAACGCAGTTACGGGCCAATACTATAGTATTACTAGCCTCACGACAAAGATGGAAGGAAAAGTCTGACGTAATGGCGCATAAATATTAAAAACTCTTTCCTATGACGTCGACCAGGGGATCAAACCCCCTCGGGCCTTGTACTCGGAGCAGATGACAATAAACAATATGTGACACAATGGGCAAATGGTGGGGGTGGGGGTGAGATGGAGGCAACCGGATGCTAGTACCATATCAGCGACAACTGGTCCTCCACACACACACACACTCCCCCCATCACATCGAAAGACGGGAATCGGCGCGGGAGAGCCTGGGAAATTTTCATCTGACGGTGGAGAGGAACATGGGGGTTGGGATTGATCGGCAAGCGTGGCAAAGGTGTGGAGATTTCAACGCTGGGGTGGGGTGGTCCCTGGGAAAGGGAACGCGTCTGCACAGGATTGGCGGCGGAGGCGATGCGTACGACTGGCGCGTTCCCTTCCCCTACTCGGCAGCAGGTGACCCCTTATATGGGAGGGAACAAACACTTTCATAGGGTCGGGTGAAAAAAGATGCCGTGCTATGCTACGCGCGAGTGGCGTAATGGGGACCGCAGATCACAATGCCCGCGACCTAGGGAGGCTAAAGGGCAGGGCTGGCTGCTCGCTCCAAGGGAAAAGTACGTCTGGGTTCGAGCCTGGAAAGGGAAAGTTCTGGGTGTTTTACGTACTACATATGGTCAGGGTAGGAGCTTTTTCTTGTGGCGGGAAAACCAGTAGGGCATCACCTGTTCATGCTAATTACGCATGCAAACGTTGACGTGCAGAGTTCCGCCTGCGGGGGGTGGTCTTAGAGACCATTTGTCGTCTTCTCTGTCGATTTCTGGATTTATCTCTCGGATTCCAGTCCCAAGTATTTTAAACTCATGGGCCATATGACGAGACTGAAACGTCATCTGGCCCTACCCTAGGCGCTTATCGCCAACATCTCGGGCATGCACTGCCATAGTGTACATCTATGGAATGGAAGTTTCCGCATCTGGAAATTACAGAACACTCTGTGGGGGTGGATTATCTCGTCTCATTTACATCCAAACACCTTCTGGCGCGCTAAAAAACCTCAAGTGTGGGTGCACCGACCGTCGTCTTCGTGGAACAAATTACATCTACATCTACATCTACGGTGTACCGTGCAAGCCACCACTAGGATGTGTGGCACGGGGTGATTCCACACCAGGCATGCAGCACTCGTCCCAGAACAAATCAGAACCTCGCACGCTCCCCCTGGCGCTAGGCGCAGGCCAGTAAGCTGTCAGGAGAACAGTGCGCAGTCAAACCAGAAACTGGGAGAGTGATACGTAAATGAACATGCAAACATGAAGAGAAATGCTATAGACACATCTAGTGGTTAGATGTTGTTTAATGCATTAAAAAAATGTAAATAGGCATTTTAAAAAGGTTTTTCCATGCATTGTAGCAAATCTCTCATGCAAGTAATCTGGTGGTTTTAGCATCGTGATATTGTCTCTTCAAGTGAGCTGCGAAAGGAAAGAATGAATCATTCCTTCAATCCTTTCATCGTCTTTTCCTTCTATGGTAGAGTATCGATTACCCGACGCAACCCGAGGTAATGTGGCCAGCCGTAGATATATAATAGAAAAAGTGGATTATTTGCCAGCATAAATCATGAAGTAAATAGCAATCTCCAAGCCTTGTCAGTGAAGGAAATTTATTTGCGCATAAACAAAATAACTTGAAGAGTTTCTTTCGAAAATATTTATCTTTTCAGATGACAAAAGTAATGTATGCACCACTAAGGAACGCGAAGAGGGCAAAACATAAATATGTATACGTACAATGTACCTCGTCGGATCCAATATGAGCGCATATTCTTGGCTTTATCAGGGGCTTTTTTAATGTTTTTTATGTTTTTTTATCAGTGAATGAATTACGTGAGAACGATCAATCATCTAATTAATAAGGACGCGGGTGAACGAGACCTAAATGCATCTCAGTTTGCCCTTAACGCTCAACTGTCATTTTGATGGACATTTATAGACCTCGAAGGTAACTACCTACTTATCTATTTTGATTTTCCCTATCTTATTTTTCCGAAAACGTCTCCAGGGTCCCCAATAAACATTTGCTCCTCATTTAGTTTCTTTAAATTAGTATTCAAAGAGCTATAGACACAGCGATAGAGTAGGTCGAACCCGTTACCAGGATATAGTTGATGGAATCAGGCCTGACTTAGTGGAAACGATGAGTAAAAGCATTGAAAAGATTAAAACTTTGTTGCTTCCACAGTATTTGGGTTACTGAACAGGCATATGCATTGCTCACCCCTGCATATTTAACATCCGATGGCTTTCATTCACATATTTTGAAAAGGCTTGAGTTCCATTTACTTTCACCAATTCACTTAATTACTGCAATGATGGTGAAGGATCACCTGGCGATTTAGCTGAATATAATCTTCTTCGGTCTTCATCCGGGTAACAGGTTCCATTTCCTTCAACGTGTCGAGGTCTGACATGGCCTACGTCATCAGGGATGCTGATGAAGAAGCCTTGATTTTGGCCACAGTAGATATATAATGCCACTTCCAATTCAGGTATCTTTTGATTGGATGGATGGAATTTTGACACCATCGATCATTTTTGTGCCAATTTCCCCTTGATTCCTCGATGTTTTTCAGAACCGGCAGCCATGTCCAATGTGCCTGTGGTAGTGCCACACGCACATTTCGTTATACGAATTCATTGATAACAATTAAACTAGGACTTATACAGGAAAGACCAAGTGACAAGCCATAGCTTTTAACACAAATGCATAATTAGTCGTAGTTACACTAACTTTAGGTACTTTTGATGCAGATATCTCCTCAATATTTCCGGTAGTATTCCGATAGGAAATATTTTTTTGACGGCAATATCAGAATCATGGACGATGAGTAAAAGGGGGTGAGAATAGGATGAAGACGTTTGACAATGTAGGTATGTGTGGAGGAGAATGGAAAAGAGGGGATGGGCGAAAAAGAAGGCAAATGTGGGAGTAATCGGCATGGCGAGTGAACAAATAAAGCTACGGGAGGAAATTAGGAAAAGGCAGCGTAAGTGGATTCAGCAAGTAATGAGGGGGAAGGGGTTGCTGAAGCCCGTGATAGAGAGGGAAATGCTGGCACAGCGGGGAAGGGGAAGAAATAGGTTTTAAAGATGGGATAAAGAGATGTAGGAAGAGTACTAAGAGTACTACGTTTGACAATGTAGGTATGTGTGGAGGAGAATGGAAAAGAGGGGATGGGCGAAAAAGAAGGCAAATGTGGGAGTAATCGGCATGGCGAGTGAACAAATAAAGCTACGGGAGGAAATTAGGAAAAGGCAGCGTAAGTGGATTCAGCAAGTAATGAGGGGGAAGGGGTTGCTGAAGCCCGTGATAGAGAGGGAAATGCTGGCACAGCGGGGAAGGGGAAGAAATAGGTTTTAAAGATGGGATAAAGAGATGTAGGAAGAGTACTAAGCCAAGAAACAAAATGAAGGATGGATTCTCAGGGGTTACACCGGGCCAGGGAATCCATCTCTGCCAAAGTTTCGACGAACGACTCGTTCTTCATTCTTGGGGCTTCTGAGGAATGAAAAGAACGAAGAATTTGGAAGCTTTAACGATGAAGAGTGAGTTATTCTTAGAAACGTCGGCAGAGATGGAGCCCCTGATCCGGTGAAACACCCGAGAAATCTTTCTTCAGGTGATACGCCTCAAGAATAAGATGTTGTAACGGAATAGGGTCGTTTAGTTTTTTAAAAGATTAATATAGACAATCTCAACGCCTCCTAATCCTATCTGAATCGGAAGACTACCAAAAAAAATATCAGAATATGTACACAATGCTCACAACAAGGATTAAAGTACCCATAATTCACCCTCAAGTGTGCTCAAAAGTCTCAGCAATGAAATGGCGATCATAAAGTTACTGTTGTCACCTCACTCGTGGCTCTTCTTCCTCGTGATAACCAGTTCTATACATATATGTATATAGCGGATCGTCTGCCTGACCGGTCGTAGACCGAGCGGCGCCCAAGAAGACGGAAGGAATCTTCTTCCTCCTCTCCCCTCGATCTCTGATTCCCCTCCCTCCATCCCTTCGTCCTTCCCCTCCACCCGCCTGTCTCTGAAGTACAACTCGGGGAAGGGAATTCTGGGAGTCTGCCGGCGGAAGTGGAGCAAGCCCTGCCGCCTCCACGATGAACTACTTACATGGAGCGACTAGATACCCTTTTCCTATCCATTCCTGTTCAACGTTCGCTTTAATTTTTCGCTTTAAGGTGGCTGGAGCGATTTTCGTTTATGCATAGATTTGCGAGGAAATTTGTGTAAAAGTTCTCATTTGTGATATCTATATCTGAAAGTTAAGAGAAATGCATCATAAAAATGTGATTTTTCAGCAATTAAATGCTATTTTAACACGTAGCGTTATGCCGCATGACCTATATTTCGTAATAATTTCGATTAAGAGGGTATAGAATTTCTTATAAAGGCGAAATAATGTATTTATTATAATTATAATTGTTGCTAACAAATATCAAGGTGTCACGCCAAGTCCAATATTCGAGAAAAACATATTTCTATATAATTTCGCCTATTTCGAATACTGCTACGAAAGTTCTAGTCATAACATGCTTTAATTAAGGAAAAAATAAAAATATAATTATCGTATCATTTCCATTACTGGCTGTACAGTGAGTTCCAACGCATAAATAGATGCACGTACGTGAAATGTGGTTCAAGAATTTTGTTTGACTTAAAAGTTATTAGAATGTGCACTCAATGACCTACGATTACCGCTCTTGTCATGTAACCTCAAACGAGGCGATCAAAGCAACAAAAGTGATTTAAACAAAAAAATTAGAAGTTTTCGTGCATTTGGCGTCATTAAGGTGGGGTTCGTCATCCAATGAAGAGAAACCTCAGTATTTTTACATTTTATTGCTAAATTTAGTTACCACTAGGTATGTTTCGCACAATATCCATACTTTTCATTTCATCTTTTTATAGGCATTGTCTTTCTTCCAAACTGATTTTGGAAAATGGAAACTTACGCCGTAAATTTTGTAACGTTGGACGTCCTAAGATAACATTTCAATCACAAAACTACGACTTCAACACACACGACTTTAAACTTCCAATCTGTCGTCCTGTAATTTAAGGTTCTTAATCGCAATAGTGTTATACTTTTCCATAATTACTTAATCAGTGTGACAGAGTTGTACTTGAATCTGCCATTACCATGGGCTTTAGAGAATTATAAAAAATATATTATTTCTAAACTTCTTGGCCACTGCTAAAATGTGTCGCTGCGAAAAACATTAGTTATTCAAAGTAATAGATCGGCTGTATACATGAATTGCATGGTGCATTGCAATGGTGCATTACATCTTGGTGCATTCAAGGAGTAACTTAAAATTAATCAATGTTTAAAGTGGCTCTGTGGCGCAAGGGAAAACGCGTCTGTCTACGCATCAGAAGATTCCAGGTTCGAATCCTGGCAGGGTCGAATAATTTTGCCGGCCTTGCAGATAGCGGAGTTAATTATTGCTTGCCTTGCGTCGTAATTGGTGAAAAAATGAATGTAATACCTTTTCAGCGGAATATACATTTCTGATAAATGTGTTAATTTTACCATGCATGGAAATAAATTTTGGAAGGAACAAACGATTAAAATTTCGAAAAGAGGCCTTAAGACTTCAAACGTACTACACTATTGTGTAATGTGGAGTAATGTAGAGGCGCATGTATCACGAAAGAAACATTCTTTGTTTTACAATACTCTGTATATACACCATCAATTGCTTTCACAACCTGGTTGCGTCATCGGAAAGATTTGTACACACGCCACACACATCGGTAAGAAAGATCCCTGAAACCCAGCTCTACCCTCTTTAAATACTCCGAAGAAAATTACAACGCAGGAGACGCCAATAATGGCTCCATCAAAGAAAATCCTGACGAAGATTCCTTGGGAAAGAATCCGCCGGGGCGGGGGGACCACCTCGGTTTCCTGCCCCCAGGGCCCGAGTAGGAGGAGACCTCTCGGAGGCACCCATCCATCCACCGCTCGCCTCCTCCCGCCCGGGTTCCCACACCGGGGCGACCGCCGGTGACCTTGCGTGCTCTCCGGCGGCGGAAGCGTCTGAAAAAACGCCCACACGAGTGACTTATTTCCCTCGGCTCGGAAGAGGAATCTCGGGAGGGGTTTTGAAACGAGATGCGCGGGGACGAATTTTCCGTGGAAAAATGGAAGACGTACAAGGATCCTCATCTCGGGACTACCACCTTCAGGGAGGTTTGAGTGGGCGTGGTGGCATCCCGGTTCGTGAGAAAGGGTGTGCTACTCCAGAGGCCTCTGGATTGCCACTTAATAACTATGAAGTGAGGGAGTAGTGTTGAGAGTGCAATCCTGGGCTACTCCTACTTCGCGACCCCCCAAGCGAAGGTTCCTGAACTATCTACTCCTCACTATCTTCCCTATTTCTCGGAAGTTGTTTAGTAGGCATGCTGAGGATACTTATAGAAATAAACGGCTGTCTTAATTTATTATTATCTAGTTAAGGTGGCTGGAGCGATAGTCATTGAGTGCGCATTTTAATAATTTTTTAAGTCGAAAAAAACTCTTGAACCTTATTTCACTTAAGTGCATCTGTTTCTGCGTTGGAACTCACCCTCGCACTGCGTTGGACAGGCATTAATGTTTTTGATAAAATACACGTTTTAATTTTTTCCCCTTAATTGAAGCTTGTTATTACTTGAGTTTTCCGCGCATTGCTCGAAATTAAGAGGAAATTATATTGAAATATGTGACAGCTTGATATTTATTAGCAACATTTATAATTACCTATAAGAAATGTATTATTTTGCGCTTAGGAGAAAATCTGTAAGTACGTCTGTAATCAAATTATTACACGCATGCCATGTGTCAAAAGGCTACAAGTTAAAATAGCATTGAATTGCCAAAAAAAACAAATCGGTATGATACAAAGTTTTTCACTTTTTCATTTCGGTATCACTAATGGGAACACGTATGCAAAGTTTCACGCAAATATGCATGTAAGCAAAAATAGCTCCAATCACCTTAACTACCGAAACTGTTTTACCCAGTGCCGTGACTAGTATTCATCTCCTAGCCTATATATACATATCTACCCTAGCAGCCCTGAGATTATCAGCCACTTACAAATAAAAAACGGTGAATATGCCTCGAGATAATATGTACCTAAGTACAAGGACGTACCCAGTATGCTAACTAGGGATGGGAAGCTCCTCTTAGATCGGGGGAGGTGGTAGGGAAGTACCTGTGGCAACGTAAAACACGACAAGTACTTTTTACAGGATATAACTCAAGATTTTGGAAAAACTTCTAGGCCAAAAGCCATGCTCGCACAAACACGAAGAACGATTAGACGCAATCATTTAAAAATCACTCTATTTTCACTACGTTTTTAGGTTTTATTTTTGAGTTTCTAGAGCTGCCTCTCGTTGGATACACTCTAGCCTAGGACACACTTTTTGTTAGGTTACTTGGGGAGGCGACTGACAGCGTGAGGTTATTTGCGCCACAGAGGAGGAGAGGTGGGTAGTTTGGCAAGAGAAGGATTGCTGGAGTTCAGGTAGGGAGGAGGGAAACCCGGGGTAGAAATTAGCCTATCAAAAGGCGCAAAGTGATCTAGGACTTAACTAACGTCCCATCCGACTGACGGACTACTACGTTTGAAAAGCTATCTACCGAAGTAGAGTGAGGGATTCCTCTGAAAAATCTCTGCCCCTCGGAAATAAAACCCGGGTCCTCGGGATCGGAAGGCAGTACTCTGGGCACCGCACCACCTCGATTCCCTTAGACTTCACGTAAAGAATACGTAGTAAAGTACAGGAGAAAACTACGCAGTAAAATTTTTAACGCACCTTGTTATAAAGAAAACATCGTTGTCGTGTACAAAATATACCTCCCATAATAAAAAAATAAATGTGTAGTCAATTTTATTTTCTAATTGATTTGTAAAACTGCTCTGATCAATTAATGAAGTTAATAGGTTCAAGTAAATAATGTATAACTGACGACAGCAGTTTAATTTTAATCATGATAAAACATAATTAATTACATCTTTTCTCGTTGATAAAAACAGGAAAATAGATAAAAATATCCCATGTGCCGTTAAACGGGGTAACGTCTAAGTTATGAAATATGGAATTATGTCACCATTTATTATTGCTACACCCTGCTTACTTCACGATTTGACAACACAGTCCTAACTTCAAAGTATCGCGAGGATGACTGCATTACCGAAATAGCTCCCTTTTGTTGGTTACCTCGGAAAGATCTACTGGAATTCAGAAATTATATTCTTAATCACGAATATTCTCCAAAATTACCATATGCAATAAATTTCTTATATTCCGAAGAATATTCACGTGACCTATAAGCTGAAGATCAGCAAATAGAACTAAATTGTTCGAAGTTGATGTAGTGCTTCAACGATAGCATAACGACTTGCAAAATTCATACACCGGGGCAGAAAGAAAGTATATTCACTGTGACGCCTGCGGATTCTCAGGGAGATGTATTTTCTTAAAACATCTCACAGTCTGGGTTTAATTGGTGGTGTCAAATTATATTTATACAGGAATCATTAACGTGCCCCTCCCGTCAGCCAAAATGTTGGCTCTCCAATGGGAGAACCAACTTCATCATCAAGAAGATATCTCAGTCTGGAAACATTTTTCGAGTAAGTATCATCTCTTATTAAAATATGTGGACGAAATTCGAGTCAAAAATTTTGATACAATAGTAATGAAAAAATATCTTCTTAAAACCTAGCGATTTAAGAATTGAAATTACTTAATTAATCCAGCCGAAATCGTACTTTTAACTACCGCAGTAAACATGATGAACTATAAGCGAATGAACGAATCGTTCCGTGATCCAATGAAATTGAAGATTTTAGACAAGACGTAGAGGTAATAAAGCATTGTAAATAAATAGCGTCTGAAGTGACTTTCTACTTGAATTATATCAAAATGACGCGTTTCACAACTTGTATCAGCTGATGGCGCAGCTACGTCGAAACGCGTTGTATTGAAATAATTCAAGTGGAAAATTACCACTGACGCTATGATTTTTTTTATCGCTTCTCCTCCTCGGGAAGTTCTTGACTGGCCACCCAAGTTTAGATTGGCACTGCATTTTTGACCGTGCACCAAATTCGAAGCACCGGCAGCTGCCAACTTTTAAATCCGCAATGTTCCGAGCGCTACCGTGACTGAAAAGATCTTTCCGTACCCTTTCACCCATCACTCCGTACAGCCTTTTACGCCCCCTCCACTCCCGGAATCCTCCCCCGCCGCCCCCGTGTCCTCCCCCGCCGCGGCCGGACGACCGTCCGAGCCACCGGCCAACTCATCCAGCCAGTCAGTCAAGTCTCCCATGGCTAGCTCCTCGATCGCCACCCTTTCCACGGCCATTGGGTCTTCCCTCCCCTCGTGTGCCGCACTCTCCTCCTCCTCTCCCCATCCCCCACCTCTTTCAGAGTTTCGCGTGGAGAGCGTGTGTTGTGCTGTCTGTGTGCTTGAATGCTTCGCGCGTGGAAGGGGGGTGCGGGTGAGGAGGGGGGCGGTCCGCCACCGTGGGACCGCAAAAGGAGGGAGGGCTTGACTGACTGTGACTGCCTGCCCCACCTCCTCCTCTCAAGGTGGAGGGGAAGGGTTCGACTCGAAGGGGCGGTGGGACGGGGCATGGGAATGCAAGCGCGAGGCGGCGGAGGGATGGCGGGAGACGGAGGAGTGGGAGCTGGAGGGGAAAGAGGGGCGGGATTTCTAGGAACAATGGGGTGGGTTAAGTACCCAAATAATAGGCTATGTAGATGGCGACTACACATCCCATATTGTCAAGTAAATACCAATATTTCGAATTTCTTCACTAAACATTAATTCATTTCTTGACATGACTCAATTTTGTCAGTTATTTTGTTATAATTAATATGAGGTACGAGATGAGTGTTTCCGGGAAGTATAGATTCTAGGGGTTAGGAGAGTGTGTGCGATGAAAGAATGTGGGTTGGATGCCCCAGTAATGGACAGTAATGTATGAAAGGAGTGTGCTTCATTGGTCTGGCCATTTCCAGAGAATGGGAGAGAGTTCACTAAACAGATATATGGTAGCAGAGTGAGTGGTGCGAGAGGAAGAGGTAGATCGCGAAAGTCATGGGTGAAAATGATATAAGAGACTCTAAAGAGGAGGAATATTAGGTCTCTTAAGAATAGGAGAGCGTGTATGAAGCAATGCATGAGTGCAAGGAAAGCGAAAGTGGTTTGTAAGGATAGAGCCTTCTGGAGGAAATTATTAAAAGGGAGCCAGTTCTCTGGGGTTAACGGCAGTAACTTAATTATTTGACTTTGCATATCCCGAAAGGGAATGGCGTGATGGGTATGTATGTATGTATGAAAAAATATTTTTAACGAGAATATCATTAACGTAATGTTTCCCGACCATAAGGATATGCGCCTTTTTTTTCCTTATATCTCCTTATACAAAACAAAATCATATCCATAGAATTTATTTTACTCTTTCTCATTAATCAATCTTATCCAATGTCCTTAATTATCCCTGATATGCCTTTTCAAATTAGTCCTTCATTCTTTCCAGTTAAATGCGATCGGTAGCTATTTATCCTACACAGAAAAGGGGATGTAATGAATATGGATGCATCGGAATATTCGGTTATTTTTAGTCTTAATAGAAGAGATATCGATTGTTTCTCTGACGAAGGGGAGATTACAGAGCAATGGGGTGGTTAGTACACAAAAGTATGAAGATATACGTATCCCTGCATCGGAATATTCGGTATCTTTCCTGTGACATACTTAATACTTCAGTTATTTCTAATCATATCTTGCATTAGGATATCGACACCGAAAAACTCTAAATCGACCTCCGATAATTTTTTTTTTTCATTTTTAACTCAGATAAAAATTGTGTATAAGTTTTTTGTCTCTGTTTTAAAACGCATCTCTCGCTCTGGATAGCTACTCAAAGTTAAATCCACAAGTAAATGAAGAATATGTTCAAATAATATGCCTGTAAAATCTTGGGGCTTAATTTCTCATCAAGTTTACAAGTTTCGGAGCGGATGGGGTGCATGAAGCTCCGCTCCAGGATTGCAAGAAGAACCGAAGCAACGACCCCGACAACTCCGGTTAAATTAACCTTTGGTCAAAATCATGAAAAGTAGGTATGTAATATGACATATAAGCGAGCAGCAAATGGCAGAGATCCGTCAGAAATGGTCACTTTCGGCGAATTGTTACATGAAATAAGCTTATGAAGCAATGCATTAAATTAACTGAAGCAAAAGAGGTAGTTATGTAAGGTTAGAACAGTATGGAAAAAATATTAAATAGAGAGAAATTTATCTATGCTCAGTGCCTATAATAATGATTTTTTGACTGCGCTTATGCTGAAAGGGTTAATGCTGAAATCCGTAATGGGTATGTGTGTATGACTTTCTTACTTACTTAATCCTCGGCGCCACAGCCCTTGGCCTCTCCGACAATGTTATCCCAGTCATCTCGATTTTCCGTACGCGTTCTCCATCTTCTCAGATTATCCTCTATTTCATCCAGCCGTCTTCTCTGTTGTCTTCCTCTCAATCTTCTACCACCTGGATGCCCTAGGTATATCATTTTGACCATACTATCTTCCGGCAATCTCTCAGCATGCATCTTCATCTATTACTCTTAATTTCTGAGACTATATTAGGATGATCGTAGAGCTCCTCCGGTTCTCTGTTCCTCCGAATTTTCCACTGACCGTCTTCCTTCGCTGCACCAAAAATCATTCTCAGTAGGTATGTACTTTCCTTTCCCAGCCTTTTGAGTAACTCTTTTTCTGCTGTGGTCATGGTCCATGTTCCTGAACCATTGATAACCACAGGTATTATTACTGTTCGATAAACCTTTATTTTCAAGTTCCGGCTGAGGTTTTGTACTTCAGCACCTACAACAAAGCTCGATAAGTCCCATTGCCTGCTGTATATAATCCCAGCTTTTATTTCTTCTTTCATTAAAGTATTTTTTTCCACCAATACTCCCAAATACTTAAACTTTCAAACGCATATAAGAAAGTCGCCCTTTCATTGATGTAGATATCGGTCTTTGTAGCGTAAGTGCCGGTCACAAGAAGCTTGGGGGTGGAGGAAGGGAGTAAAGGCGAAGAAGAGGTGGGTGGGGTAAGGCGGGAACTCCCGCCACTCTGACGTGTTGAACTTCTGAAGTGAGCGTGAGGGGAGGGGTTGTTTATGAGGGTAGTGGTGTGAGGGGAGGGAGGAGGGGAATGGCCGGGCGGGCGGAGGGGAGCGTAAGAAGGGGAGGGGGTCGGGAAGGTCGTCTCGGGGTGCGTTCCATGGCCCCGTAGTCAGTCGGAGACCTTCCCTTCGCCCGTGCGGCGGAATTTTTGTTTTGGGTCGCCCCGAGAGACGGAACACGTTTATCGTTCGCGGAGATGGTCGACGACTCACGCCGGGATCTTCTGTGAGCATCGTCATCAAAAGGAGCGACGACGATCCTGGGAGGAGTTCGAACGCTTATCTCAGCGAAGCCGGCAACACGCCTGGTCAAATATTTCCTTCTTTTCCCCATGTTTCGGAAAAGTTTCCCACGCTCTTCGAAGTGCTCGGAAAACACGAACTGATTCGAGTGCTGTTGTATATGCGGATTGTTCTTCCGTCTGAGAAGACCGTGGACTGTTCTTCAACGTTGTGAAAACTTGTTGTGTGATTCTTTTACCCGTGCCTTTCTATGTAGGTTGGCGTATTTGATCCAATCAAGTGTCGAAAATCTCGCTCGTCGGCTGTTGAGATTATTTCACTCCGTGTTCATGATCTCTTGGGATTATTTATGCAGTAATTGTGCATACACTTAGGACGTGAAGTCTTTGTGTTCTGTATAAGCTAAAGAACTTATTTTCGCCGGTTTTTTTCGAGGGATTAAAGTGCGCGAGAGTGAAATGCTATTCAGGTGATTGACATTTAAAATAATTTTCTTATTTTAAATTATTTTTCGCATTGACTTTGGAATCTGACGAAGGTTAAAAAGGAAAAACTGTGCGGATATCACTGTGGAATATTCTTAAAGGACGTTGGAAGTGTTGCAGACGCTCAAGATGCCTATCAGTGAAGACGAGCTGGACCATAAGGGTCCCCCACAGGGTCATCATGGATACCACCCGCACCAGCACCTCCAGAATTACGCCCACCCGCCCACCAGCGGGATGTCGAAGGCCGAGCAGAGAAGGGTTAGTCCCTTTTTGTCACTATATATTTCCAATCATATGTTAAGATTTTCACGCCAAATTTCCGTCAGTTGCACAATGTGCTCGATCAAAATAAGATGAGGAGAACTCTTGGGCCATTGGAATGAGCTGCTTTTTTATTTTGTGAAACTAAAAAACCTTTTCGAAATATTTTCTAATAAATGGTGAATTTATTAGTAATTTACCTTATTTGTTTCTCTCGCTCTTCAACCTCCATTCCGAAGAAAAAGATTCAAGTCTCCCCAAATTTAATTCGACATGTGTTGTAAAGAATTGTTTTAGTGTTTTGCATGATATTTGGTTGAATTTATTTATATTAGCTCAGATGGTAAATGTAGCAGGCGCTAAATCGTTTCCAAAGTAGAAAATAGGCGGTAATTGGGACTGTTGTCATGGTGGCTAAGTAGTTGGGTCTTTGAGCTCTTGACTTGAGTACAGCCAGGCTAAAAATCTGGTTGATACAACTGGACCCAATGTATACATCACGGACCTGTGATTTTCAGTGTGTAAGGTTTTCCTGCTGAAAAAGCGGCAGAGACAGAACCTATTCCCTAATTAGTGCCTGCTAGACTTCATTAGTGGTAAACTTATCCTCACACATTACATTGACCTTCGCGTTGACAGCATTACTGTAGTTTGGTTCTTAGAGCTCGGAGGTATTATATAGAAGGAGCGTAAAGTACATACTCATACCACGATGTGTTGCACTTATTAGTGTTCTGCACTCGAAATTCGGGTGAGAACTTTCAGAGAGGGACACTTTCCCGTCAAGGTGCTAAAAAAAACCTCCGGGGACCACACACGTGCCTATTCGCTGGAAGCTATGGAAGCTGTCCCTCTGTTCACGAAGGCTTTCATTCAAGAAGGATCACCCTCAAGTGCAGCAGCTCCATTCGAGTTTTTGACGGGGGAATCTTTAGGCTTTTTCAAGTTTTTGTTTTTTTTTCGAGTATGTAGTACGCGTGAAATTTTCACCAAAATCGCCCGATACATTAGAAAATCGCCTGAAGCATTCGAAAATAAATTAATGTAAGACTATACTTCATTTACGACAAAAGATCTGGTTTTTTATGCGACAAAAAAGTAGAGTTGCGTAAGAAATACTGTGTTGAGTTTAAATGGAGAATTCTTTTAACTATCTTGCACGCTGTAGCTGCGTGTGGATGAGAGGGTACTAAAGCGTGATCCTACGAGTTAGAGGATACATTGTCATTTGAACAAAATATTTATGCGATAAAAAACGAGTTATTATGGAATTACGTCATTGTTATTTTCGGGGATTTGGCCATGAAATTAAGCAACCCTTAACCAACATTCCAGTGTTCCAATTTAATTCTCAAAATAATCTTCAGGGCTACAAAAGATTTTTAACAGAAAATTTACCGTATTACTATTTTTTCGAAGGTTATTTAGGATAAACGATGATGTTTCGAAACGTGGAACTCATTTATCTGGGGCTAAACGTGTAGCTGTGTGTAGAAGAGAGTTTATTAAGCATGACCTGTGGATTGGATGCTGAATTTTTATTGAACGGCCCGAGCAATTTTTTTTGCCGTCGATCAAACCATAAAAATGCTCGTTCCGATGCGCGTCACGGTGCGCTGAGATGGGCGAAGTGTTTTCTTTTTTGGGAGGAAGGGAAAGGGAGGAAGAGGTGATGGGGAGCGGTGTCGAAACGTGACTGGGAAAAGGCGGACCTTGCGCCTTTTTCTCGTGATTTCCCCGCGAAGGAGTTGTAGATTGATGTAGATTGCTACATCGACAAGAGCGGCACGGTGCAGATATGTATGGCCACCCATCCAACCTCCGTCCGGGCCCAACATTGAATAACTTCGGTGATATTACGGGAACCGGTGCGTCAATGTGACTGGCTGGGCTGGGTCCATCCCGCGAAGGAGTTAATGCGCGGGAGATTATTTATGGTGATCCGTGGGGAGTGCTCCATAAAAATCACACGTGTCAAATGGAATTGGATTTAATGATGGTAGAGCTACCATGAGGGGAGGGGCGATTCTAATGCTCACTTCTTCAGAGTTGAATGGGATATCAGCTGGGGTTCAGGGAAACTAGAAAATTCCGCACTCAGGCAATTTTGATTGGTCGAATCTTTGAAGAATACTTGGATAAAACATTTTTGGGGGCATCGATCCTTCATCAAAAACACAAGTCATTAATCGGAGGATTGGTTTGCCACAGATTATCACCTTCATTCGATTTCTAGCCATAACAGCTTCCTTCTCATGTAATTCCTTCATTGATCCTCACACGCAGCGGAATGTAGTAAACAGGACTCGAGATGTTTTCGTATTACTCCATCATCGTATTACTGGAAGCTTTCTAGAACCCCTCTTAACTACTGCACAGAGGGCGTAGAAGATTTAACAAACTAAATATAATTAAATTACTATCAATAGAGGCACTACTACAATTTTTGTGGCTGTTTCTGCGGATTCATTTTCTTAATTATCAACTTAAAAGGTAAAACTCGTGCTGATAGATAAGGTCTTATGGAACCCTGGTCTCTTGTTAGCCCATTTACGCCTTTGCACTTATTGATATGTAATTTTTTCATGTCGCACGAAATTGAGATCGGATGACCATCCCTTTCAATACTCGCCTGAGGGAGGGCATATATAAAAATGAACCGAACGATATGAAAGCGTGTTAAATTATGGAAGGGTTTGAATTCGCTCATGGAAATGTACGTGAAGGACGAGTTATAATTTCGAGAGTAAAACCTGTAAGGGATTCGAGCGGGCGATCAGGAATGACCGGAGCAGGTTTTTGTATTTCGCGCACACACACATACACCGGCATGTCGTCTCCGAATCATACGGACAGAATGTTCCCACGGAGGCAGACCACGTGTTCGTCACCCCCCCCCCCCCCACCTCTCTCCCTCCCAGCAATCTCCCCCCTCCTCTATCTCCTCTGGGAGGTCGTATCAAGTCCGATCCGGTCACATCCCTCTGAATATGTGTCCGTGGTTAAGGATATGAATGACGTCACGCACGCCACGGGGAAGGGGTTAAGTTTGTCTGTGAAGTGTCGATTATTAGGAGGATAACGTTGGTCTATTCACGTCACGGTACATAGAAATGCACTGAACAAATTGAACAGCACCCTTCCATTTCATAACTGACACCAGAGATGTTCTATTGTGTCAGGAAACGACAATGAATAGAAATATGGAAAGATTTACTCACCTAGGAAGACAAAGGTTGGAATATATAATGAAGGCTTACTAAGGAACTAAGCGATTAGTTTAGCCAATTTTGAGCATACCGAGACTAGCCACGGTATTTACCTTTACGGATTCATCCTCAAGTGCACATAAGTGCGATATTCCACAGAGGAAAAATCATTCGCCTTGACTGGGATTCGAATTCGAACCAAAAATCCACAGGGGAGAAGGACGCCTCGGTAGCTTAACTGGTTAAAGCACTCGGCGCGAAATCGAGGAATCCTGGTTCGAATCCCGGTCATGGCGAATGATTTTTCCTCTGTGGAATATCGCGATTAGTTTAGCTTAGATTATATTGAGATTAGGAGAGTAGGGTGGAGAGTTTCAGCAAACCAATTTTAGGAATGATGGATGCATGAAGAGGTGTCGCTGGTCGATTGATTATTAGCCAGCCGGATGTAGAGACTTGAGTTGGCAGTAAATTTATGAAAAAATCATTCTTTCAGTTTCTATTTTCTTATATCACGTAAGTTGTTGCTCTGATTAAGACCTTGAATCAAGATTGAGGAATAGCTGGAATAAACGCCTCCAGCTCCTTTAATGGCTGACACTTCAGACGTTAATTGGTATTTAATTATCAGTTACCAGACGCTGTGGCAAGAGTTGACAGTACATTTGAGAGATTTTCACTCTTGTTTCATTTTTTGTGTCTCTCCTGCAAAGTGGTGACGTGATAGTGCTTTTAATAACAGTAAAAAGGAAGTAAACGAATGAAATCGCCAGCTTCCTCACATTGGCTGGTAATATCCACTTGAATTCGTAGCTGATTGTTAGTCAGCCTTAAGTAGTGAAAAGGAGTGGTTGTACACATTTTACTCTTTCAGTAATATTTACCTGTCTCCTGCAATTGTCGACGTGATGATGCGTTGGACCTCTAATGAACACCGACAACATTTGGATTCAAAATTGTAGTAAAAGATAATTACGTACGTATCGAAAACGAAAAAAATCGCCTACGTTCCGACACACCTTACGGAAATCCCTTGAGGCGTTTCCCGATGTACAGGATCGACGTGGAAAAATCAAGGTGATCAACTCGTTTTCAAAAATCCATCACGCTACAGAAAAAATTTCGAGGAGGTGTCACCTCATAGCCGCTTTATGATATTGTGAAAATTGGAGTGGGACAGTGAGTTGCACATTGGGAAGGGAGAGGCGCAAAAAAAATACTATCAAGCACGACGTGACTCCATTCATGAACGGCTCTCGTCAATTTTGTGTGTGTAGGTGGGACGAAGGTTTGTGGAATGTGTGTAGGAGGACCCAACATGTCGATCGGCTTTTTCCCTCTTCCGTTGTCACCGCTGTCACCGTATCAGATATCTGTCCTGCGCCTCGGGTCCCATCGGCGGGTCGGTGGATTTATGAATGGTTGGTTCTTCGGAGGGGTCGTGCGGTGAGGCGTAGAACAGCAGAAAGGGAGAAAAAAAGAGAACGAATCCCGTTCCATTTGGAGGGAAGCAAGTTGGATTTGTGGGAAAGCGTGACATGGGGAGTTTGCATATTCCTACATATAGCTGCCGCAAGGAAGGGTGGGATATTTTGGGAGGAGACCGACAAATGAAATTATTTGCACCGTTAAGGATAGGAGGATAGCGTAGAAAGGAAGGACGGGAAGGACTGTCCTGGAGAATCGAGGAAGGTTGGAGAGACAGTCGGTGTCAGCATTTTCCTACCCTTTAGGTCATTGGAGTAATTTTTGTTCATGTACAGATTTGCTTGAAACGTTGGATACGTGTTCTCATAGAAAACAACATATTTTAGAAGAATTACCTACTTCTAAATTTCAAATACAGCGCCGAAAACTCTACTCATATCATACTTTAATAAAGGAAAAAATTTAAAATATAATTCTTTTACCATTTTAATTTCTGCCTGTATGATACGCTCTTCCTTGAAATACGACCTTGACGTGGTGGAAGGGCTTGCGCGTTCCAATGACCCCTAGAGCTGAAGCGAAGAACCCCAAGGGGTTGGCAATCGTTTCTCAGGAATGAAAAGTTTTTTCTCCTTTTTATCAGCGACATTCTTTGATATTTAGTGTTGAGACAGCAAGAATTGAGTTTTAGTGAATAGCGGGCCCACAATTTCATAATTATTGATAGAAATCTTTCATCACATCGTTCAGATACCCCGGAATCAACCCCAGCCCGTATCATCATCCATACCCACTTATCCTAGAGAACGACGCCTCAAGGATTTATTTGCGTCGGCATTGTGTGCAACATTGTTGGCCCTGGTTTTCTCCTCGACTGACTCCGTGAGATGTCAGGGTTCTCTTTAATGCCGCTCCCGGTCTCCCATTGTGAGGGAACTGAAGGGGGCAGAGGAGGGGACGGGGGGGGGGGGGGGTTGTAAATTGGTGGAGCCGGGGGGGGGGGGGGGGGAGGAGTTAGGGGGACTTCCTGCCCACCACGCGTCAGGGAGGATGGGCCAGCACGCGAATTACCCGCGAAACGGAGCGGGCCCTGCCATCGGAGGGAGGATGGGAAGGGATTCCCCCGGTCCCACACGTTGGCGCGTTCGCAAAAAAGAACCCATTCCTGAAATTGCCTGCCCGGTGCAAACAAACGCGGGACTTCCTCGCTGTTTGTTTGGAGCATAAGATCGGGAGGAGAGGAGGGTTAGTTGGGGTGGGGGATAAGATTGAATAGATTCTGAGCTGGAAAAATGGAAAGTGGAAAGGGTGGTCCTTTGCATGCTTGGCCCAAAGATCGACTCCCATCTGCCCTAGAGTTGGAGTCGTAGGTTATCCATGTGCTAAGTCTAAACCACACCGTCTAGTCTAAGACATAAATCACAAAAAAATACGAATCCATGTCCGAGACGAGATTCGAACCTGAATTCCGAGTAACTGCTCAAAAAGGCTCATAGATACCTGCTACCACAGCCGCATATGATAGCTAGGATACATTAATTAATAAATAAATATGAACCATAGAGCACGAAAGCCTAGGACTATATTAAATCTATTTTGAATACGCAAACAGGAACAATCGGTTTATAAGGTATGCAGCTCGCCGCAGACGATTATATTACCTGAAGAATAGCAGCTAATCCGTTATCATTATGTGTTGGCTTGAAATGATTCAGTGATGATTGAACGGTTTTTTCATACGTTCTGGCAACTTATGTATAATAGGCATGTTGAGAGGATCATATTTCGCAAAAAATTGTGTCACCACCGTGCGCTTAGAGGTCCCTCAGTTCCATTACTGGTCGTGGGTTCCAATTTCACATGGCAATTGGATGATGCATCATTCTTAAGCTTCAGTTTTTAGGTTAGGCAGTGCAATATAACATGAGCAGATTGACAAACTGAATCCCAAGTCTCCTCTCACTCATCAACGCGATTCCTATGAAGATAGACCTAGAAATTCCACCAGTAACATTTGGGACAATTGTGAAGGGATAATTGGAAATTGTACTATTTTAGGAAGTGGCCTATGTATAGATAACCCGGCTCACGTACATTGGTGTAATATAGAAGGACAGGCGTCAGTTGGTGAATTATTTGGACAACCACACAAAAAATATTTTAGAGCATTCCTCTTAGGAAACAAGAGTACTGGAGGCTTTGAATAGTTTGCATAAGCGAAAAAAAAGTTCGAGTACTCCTCTTGCGGAAAAGGAGTACTAGAGCCCTTGAATAATTTGCGCAGGTAGCATAAAAAAGTTATGCTCAAGTATTTCACCCGGGCAAAGACGTCTAGAGCACTTCACCACGAAGGCCCTTCATGCCCAGTGCGCTTCAGCTCTCCACCCTCCAAAATGAATCCTCCCGATTCCCATACGAACAGTTTTACGTGTGCCAGCCGGCCTATCTACCCCTACCATTAGGACGATTCTCACCTCCATCCCCTCGTCCTAGCGTTCGGAACGGGATAGATTCCCGTCCACTTCGCCCTCCACATTTTCCCACGGCTCGGGAACACCTTTAGGCTCCCCCCCCACCTCTCCCCTTCCCATTGCACTCTCACCCCTCTCACTTGAAAACCCGCCCTAGTAGCCCAGTGTTTGCCCCTCTTTCGAAAAACACTTCCGATTCCCCCCCCCCTCCTGAGGGTGCATCGGAACGAAAAATGGGGAGGGGGGCAGGCAGGCACTTCTCCAACCCACCCCTCTATTACGTTCCCCTACTCCTCGTCGCATACCCTCATCCCCCCCATTCCACAAGGGTACCTTTGCCACTCGTCCGACCCGCGTCAGGCGAACCATCTCACATCTTCTCACACACGGGCGGAGGATACCACGCGACCACGCCTCACGATTCCCACGCACATCACCTATCCCCCCCCTCCACTCCCCCCACCCGCCTCTGCCAGCGTGCCTCCACACGCTTATCCCAGGGCGCGATCCGTTTGTGTGAGCTTCACCGTGAAAAAGAAACCTTTCTCCTGGACTGGGATGCGAATCCAGATCCCTTTATGGCTGGTTGGCAATTTAGGGGAGCGATGGACAACATGGAATCATTTGCGTCATTTAGTTAGGACTGTAAAGGAAGGATTATTTGGGAAATATTTGAGAAAGGATGGAGAGAAACCCGATGTTGGCATTAGCCTGCTCTTAAAACAATGACAAAAAGAGACGGTGACCCGCCGACTCGTTAGACCTAGGCTTAGATTATGGAGACAGCGATCTGCCGGTTTCGTGCTGTGTTCACTTTTTAATTCAATAGCTAATTAATTTTTTTAACAATTTTTAAATGAATATACGTTTAAAAAAAATATGCCCACCAATATTAATCATTGGATTTAAAAATTTCTCATGCATTCCATAATATAACAATAATAATAAAGATCGTCTATAGCCTAATTTTGTAAGATATTATTTGAGAAATGAAAATATGTGCTATGATAGATAAAATAATAAATAATAAAATAGCAAATAGATAATAAAATAGCAAAATGTTGACGAAATAAATAGTTAACCAGGGTAAGGTGATCTCTCAAAAAATACTACTAATACTATATCAATGGGTTAATGAATGGTGATAACGGGGTTAGAATTCAATATACCGTCTCGCAAGCGGAGTACTGCGCTTGAAATGTTCTCCACGTTACACCCGAATAGGAGTCGGGATTCCCCTGAAAATCTCCGCCACTGCCGACACATGAACCTGGGCCCTGATGGATGAGAAGCCAGTAATAAAGCCACCACACCCGATTCCATTAAATTTTGAAGACGATGTCTCGGAATAATCGGTATCATTGTTATAACTCCGACAGCCGAAATATTTTTCACCGCGTCTATTTTTCCAAAGAACTATTTATAACTACAATTCGTAAATAATATAAAATAATTATAAAATATAATTATGAAATGATTAATTCTTTAATAAATATTTCCTAAATAGGAATTTTAAAAAATTAGTTCTATTATAATATAATTTTTAAATAACACCGGGCTAAGGTTAAGTTAAATTACGTCCACCATCTCCGATGAAATTTCACTCGAGAAGAATCTTTCATGCTTCCAATGCTGTATAATTTTATTCGCGGCAGATAAAGATGGCAATTAGAAAATATATCCGCTGGTGTACTTCTGAAAACATACCCTTCTAATATTCGGTTAGTATGCTTTGAATATTTCGGTAGGCATGTATATTTTTACACACCTCCTCTCATCCCCAATGCAGACACATGCGGACTGGAACCACGCGACCTCTCAAGCCACGCCTCTCCATTCCCACGCATCGCCTTCTACCTCCCCCCCCCCTCCCGGCCTCCCTCCCTCCCCTCCCCTGGCCGCATATCCCACACACGCTTATCCCAATCTCCCTTTCCCTCCCTATCCCGTCACCCCCCCCCTCCTCCCTCGACGTACGTCGCCCCGCTTTTTCCCCGTTCCGCCACTGGACGTCATCCCGCCTCGCGCGCGTGAAGTGTGGTCGCTATAACGGGGTGCCGATCACACTTCCTCCCTCCCCCAACCCCTTCGCCAGCAAACCCTCCCACTTTCCCTCAAAACCCGCAAGTCCTCCACATCCCGCGCTCGAATGCATGTTACCAGGGCATTGTGTCCCCATTTAGAACACAGAATGCTTGTTTCCGCGCTTCGTTCGCGCAAATGTTCAATTTTGATCGTTCATTTAGATCAGGGCCCCCCAAACTTTTTATCCCGTCGACCCCTTCATAGAATATTTGCCTTCTTATGGACCCTCAGATTAAGTATTTAACAAAAACATTGAATCATTTTTTACATTTCTGATGCTAAGCAATAAGGAAACACGCATAACAACCCAACGAAAGAATTTATAGTTCCCATATCTTATAAAAGCCACCCAATAACCCCGTGTCTGTGTGTGAACTTTCGACCCTCGTTTATTAATCGACCTCTGGAGAACTCTTATCGAACCCTTGGGGTCGATATCGACCACTTAGGGGACCCCTGATTTAGATTAAAGTTCGCTTATTGGTCCCGCGTGATTTAAAGCCGGGCGATATGCGTTGCACTCATGTGCAAATTTTGGCTTAAAATGTTGAGCTAAATTTTCGATGCTATTCTCCATTTTCATGGGCGACTCTTGTATACTAGGTACAGATATTTTGTTCCTCTGCTGATAATTCCACACGAATTTCAACCTTGCCAGAGGAAACTTGTAGCGTATCATCACTTTTCCTCAGCATTTATTCCCGTATATTTTTAAAAATTACATTCCACTAATTTCATTGTATTCCTTATTATTTTACTTGGTGATATCTGCATCAGTGGATCGCTTAGTATTTGTAAATATTTTACCGCAGACTGAAATGTATTCCTAATTATTTTAACTTGTTGATATCTGCATTTGTGGATCGCTTAGTACCTACTTGTAATTTTCCTGCCGTAGCTCTTAATTTGAAGGAGAAGATTCGTATTATTTGTAGTTAAACGACCAAAAATATCTGATCATCAGATGGGATTGAAAATAATCCTGACTTCCTCTTCCCTATGAATTTATTGTCGTGTGTTAACTGCATCGTAGAGATGCGTTTCCCCTTACCTCGCTCACGCCGTCAACCATCCCTTTCCTCTTCCCATTATCTCCGCCTACCTACTAACGTTGGCCACCACATCATCCCATCTACCCTTATCTCAATCGAAATCCCAACTGTTACATCACATTTGCCGAGGCTCCCTTTTTCACGGCATGGGGGAGGGGGGTGGGCGTGGCCGGAAGCCTCACGATGGAGAGAAATGCGAGTGGAGTGAAAAGCGGTGAACTATGACCCGCCCCAAGGGGGGTGGAGGGCATTGGGGAGGGCACACCGGGAGTGTGGGAAGGCGCCTATTCGCTTCGGTCACGGTCCTCCATTTATGATCCTCTCATGTGCCCTCAGCTTGGTTTTACTTCGAGCCAAACAAACACGTCGATCCCTTCTAAGTACGCTCTCTGATGAATGCAATTTTTATGGCTTCCTCTCAATCATCAGCGTCCGCGGCGTGGCCCGCCTCGCCTGACAGAAATGATTGTAATTGATGAACGATGAAAGGGAACGCGCACGGGCGTGCAAAGAAAGTCTCACTCGAATTGCTCAACTGCTCGGGCTGGTCTGACCGAGACGACCGCAAGTCCACGAGTCGGTGGTTCATGAGTTGCTACTCCTTATATTTCCTTTTTTTGTCTTAAAAAAAAGAATAGTTCCCAGCGTCTAAAACAGCAAAAATTGGTCAATATGGATCTCCAAATGAATCAATTCGCACAACTGAACAACGTATAAATACCACCAAGCAGATGGTGTCGGACTGTTGGCATTCGAGAGCAAAAATCCGCATTTTTTTTAAAGATGCAACAGTTCGCAGATGTGTAAACTGTATACATTTTGTGCGATATTCCACAGAGGAAAAATCATTCGCCTTGACCGGGATTCGAGCACGGATCCCTCGATTTCGCGCCGAGTGCTTTAACCAGTTAAGCTACCGAGGCGTCCTTATCCCCTGTGGATAATTTGGTGGCTTTATAGGAGATGGTGGTCAGAACTGCTAGACATACGATGCCATTAGCAGTCCAAATCGTGCGCTAAGCGCCACAGTCCGCGAGGATAAAGCCGTACATAGAATATATTGAGGTGTTCGCTCTTTGACTATTTTTGAGGATACCGGGACTAGCCACGGTAGTTACCTTTACGGAGTCACCCGCAAGTGCACATAAGATTAAGAGAATGATTTTTCCTCTGTGGAATATCGCACTTATGTGCACTTGCGGGTGACTCCGTAAAGGTAACTACCGTGGCTAGTCCCGGTATCCTCAAAATTGTATAAAATTTCCTGGGAAAGAATTTTTCTGTAATTTTCAAGCCCTTGCCCCAATCAACAAGTGTCCTAATCTCTCTTACCACCGCTGTAATATTGGTTAAATTTTTCATTAGAGTTCGCACCACCTTCTTCTTACTTTTAAGACTCAGCTAACACATATGATAAGTAAAGTATCCATTTGGTCTCTTTCAACTTTTAGAGGTTAAGAAAATAGAATCCATATTCACATGAATGATAACATAATTCGTGAACCAGAAAAATATGTAAAAGCCACTTCATTGAGGAAACGCCATACATCCGGGTGATATCCGTCATTTCGTCCAAAAATTGCTGAGTACGTTAAATTTCGCCTGCTGATTTTACGTATCAATTTATAACCACCTCAGTTTAAAAAAATTATTACTCTTCATTTATAGCTTACATTGGCAACAGCACGCATTTCTTACATCTACGTGATATTCTGCAATTCCCCTCAAGGGTGTGTGGCAGGGGGTGATTCCTCACCAGGCATGCTCTAACCGTCACACACACTGCTATAATGTTATTTGGTATTTAACGAAATATACTGTTAAGTAATGCATGTGTGTGAAGATTCCACGTGCAATAAGGTGTCTATCATTTTAATCGTGAGGAATGGACTTTGTACTCATATATCACGGGGACCAAAGGTTCGAGTCCAGTCACGTTAACATGCAGAACTATTACAAAATTACAATCCTGTTAATTACAGCCACGCTACCGTGTAAATATTATTACAATATTATAGACACATAAACTAGAACATTGATTAACATTCCATATAGAAAAACCAAACTTATTGTTAGTTCCTGTGTGAAGGGCGGTTGTTGACTGTGTGGGTGTACCCTTTGCCCCACCGTGAGAGTACGGAAACCCTTTATCCGCCCGACATAATTCCGGTAATGACCCGTGGATCATTTTTTTCCTTCCTACCCGAACGATAAATCTAAATCTGCATCTTCCTTAAACCAATTCCCCTTCACTCACCCGGAGAGAGGGAGTGCCCCCTACTTCCACTCTAAAAACGTCATTCTTCCAGTCCTCCGTCCCCCACTCTTCCACCACCCCCACCCCCTCTTCCCCTTGACCTGAAACCTCCCCTAACCCTCCCCCACTTCACAAGAGTACCTTCCCCTCCCCTCTCCTTTTCAATGGCCGCTCACTCTCTAGGGCCGCTCTAGGGCCGTTCATCATTCAATTTCTCTCTCTTGCTCGGCATGCGAAACCAGACACCTCCTCCGCCCCCCAACCCCACACACCCACCTACACCTCCCCTCTCCTCCCAAAACTCACCCTCTCCCCACCCCTCTAAACTTCTCCTTTTTCCTCTCCTTTCAGACAGCGGGACACTTGGGTCGTTTCCGAATTTGTCGAAATGTCCGCGCTATCATCGCTTCATTTTCACAGTATCGGGAGGAGATAGCGCCATAATTCACGTCGTCACAAATGCCGAGAGTAAGTTGATTCGTTATTGCAGAGGGATTGGACCGAGCAAATGTATAAGCTCTCTTCTTATTCCATCTGAATGTAAATATTTAAGGGATGGGGAGTGATGGAGGCTACAGTAAGGTTAAATGTTTGTACTCTAGAGATGTATGAGTTACATGTTTCTGGCTAATTTGCATTTCTAAGGACCGGTTTTATAATGTCTTGTTAACGCTAACCAGAAGATAATACAGCCTTTAACTTTACCTAGAGGTGGCTGAAAGTTCTGGTTAGCTTCTGTATAAGACCAGACTGATAGGTAACCAGTACTTTCAGCCATCTGCAGGTAAAGTTAAAGGGTGTATCATCTTCTGGTTAGCGTTAACCAGACATTATAAAACCGGCCCTAAGCGAATAAGGTCTCAGCTGGTTATTTATCGATTGTAAATGATGGAGAGGAAACGTAAGATAGGTATCTTTGATAGCAACGATAAAGCAGAATCGCTATGTATCGCAATCCTTAACAACCGAAATATCATAATGCGTTTGTCACATAATAAAAATATGATGCGTCAATACAAATCTTTTGCAAACAAAAAGGCCTTCTCAATTGTCGTATAAGAATGGAGAGGTTTTAAGGCAAGTAATCGGCTGCAGTTCTCCTCGAAAAACGCGATCGTGGATGCTGGTTTTCGTACGCCTATCTAGATGATGGCTGAACTTGTTGAGTGAAGATATCTCTCTTACAGCGAAGGGATCAAGGTAGTAGCTCTATTGGTAGTCATCCATGGGAAGGACGAGTTCAGAAGCAGTCGTCATCCAGTGTTTACGCGTTCACGCTGAAGGCTTTTATTTTCCGAGAGTGAGGCCTAAAAAAGAGAATGCCGGATTCCGCGCCATGGGGAACGTTTTGTCCCGTAGGAACGAGATGTGTCGCTAATTAATCCCCCTCCCCAATTGTATTCAGAACGAGTTTCTTTAAACGGAGGAAGATTAGTGACACCTGGGGCTCAGCGAGTTTGCTTCCCAAACATTATTTTAATGAAGGCGTAGTCTACGAGCTGTAAAAAAATTATATTTGTTTTCCTTTCCATTCGTCTGCGGAAGTTATCATCAAAAGAAAGGCGCTGTTCAGACGATTGCACATCAAGAAGAAAGCTTTTTTATGTTCAAGGCTTAATGGTGGAATATCTCCCTTTCTCGATGCAACACTCGGACTATTAATTACTTTATTCTAGTATAATTCGCAGATTTTTATGTTGACGTAATACTCGAGTAGATGATGGGGGAAAACAAAAAAGGTATATTTACGGAAGCTGAAAGCCGTACTTTGGGCGCAAAATGGTGGCTATTGCTGGCAGCTTCGGGTGATGTATCAACGAAAAAAAATTTAAAGGAGGATAATTTTTATCCAAGAGGTATAATTTCGTACCTATACTACAAAAAAATGCGAAGTGTCCGTGGAAAAGAATTGTATAATTTACGAAGTAGTTGTATTGACGAATAAGCGTATGACAGAAAAGGCCCGGGGTAGGTAATTCGTAATGCCCGTTTTTACGCAGTTAATGCAGCTAAATTTTGCATCTGTCGAATTATTATATGAATGGCCAAAATTCTGAGAACTTAAACTTTAATTTTTATTATAAAATTTTGTTTCAATTAAAAAAACAGGAACGAATCTCGTCTCGATACAATTGGGGGAATGAACAGTGAAAAAACTGACCATTCCTGTCCCTTAACTTTCGTCTCGTATTCCGAGGCTATGACAAGACAGCAGGTTTTCTTTTCCTCGAGTTAACCGTAGCTTCTATGGTCCCTTTTCTCCCACGGCAGGCCTTAGCAGGTGGTGGTGAGACCCTAAAAGAGTAGATAGGATTGGGAGATGGGGGTTCCAAATAGCGGAACTCTCGCCCCATGCGCAAAGATTACGGTGTCTTTCAATGCAACACCGTTTCTTAAGCAGGGGAGTTGACTCTTATGGGAGAAACATCAATTACTCCTGTTAACAATATTAATCAAACTATTTGCCGTAGGCCAAGGATAGAACGTGAAAATGTAAGCGTCTCCCCTGCATCAAATTCCATCAATGATCTTTCGTCAATCTCTCAATTTATTCTCAATCAATTTTTGTTCCAATTTTCTCCAAACCCATCCATCCATTCCTAGCTATATATTAACTATTTATACCCTATACTTTTTATAATCTAGAGATTTACTGTACTCTTTCCTGCTCGCCTTTAAATATGAGCCATATTCAACGATCTCAACACTTGCATTGTATGCTCTAGCGACATTCTTCGCCTAAAGTTCTGATCCTTACTAAAATGGGAAATTGTTGAAAGCTGAGAGAGACAAAAAACATGAGGGTGGGCACTGACGGATTTCGAATGATCGGAAATGTTTCAAAGGCACTTCCTTTCCCTGCCTTCACGGTGCGACCCTCAGTCAGTGTTTCCCACGCCACCGTACGCATCCCTTCCCTCCCACGCCCTCGTCTCCCTTTCACGGTTGTCATTCAAGCCCCTTCGAACCCCACGAGATTTCTCATTTGGAAATATTCGGCGAAGGCCCTCAATCATAGGGAACAGTAAAACTCGCCATTTTTAACGCTTTCTTCTTCTAACTATTTTTATCAGTTAATTTTGACTGACTTAGCATAAAGAAATGTGAAGACTTGATTAATAAGATGCAATATTTGATGGCATAGAAAAACGTTGTGTAGTTCATAATACATTTATATCCGGCACGGGACCTTGAAAATGATTGTGTGAAAGCCGATACCCGGGACGGATATAAATTTAGTGTGTACTAAGCGATGTGTTTGAATTGGTTGAGAATGTAGTTCCAGCTAGTTAGGGTGATGTCTTTGTCTAGGGATAGAGATATTAGGTCATACGTAGCGAAATAACAATATATTGGGCACCTAAAAATCCTACTCATCTGCCAATATTTGCCGATCGCGGTTGCCTGGTGGGTAACGCACCGGCCTACCAAAACAAAGGTCGCGGTTTCGAATGCCGCTTCAGGTAGGAATGTGTTGTGTCCCAGGATAATGGTCGTAGACCGGACGGTGAGATAGCACCTTACACTTACATACATTACAGTTACATTTTCATAGCCAATTTTTATTACTCTTGATAACATTATCTCAAGAAAAATTACTTTATAAATTTCCATACTATGTTGATTAAACCAACCTAGGTTTCGGAAACTGTTGGTATGATAACAGCAGCACTTGCCGAAACCTATCGGTTTAATAACTTTGTGTGGAAATTAACAGTATTTTTTCTTGTGAAAATGTTGTCACTCATTCCCACAGGTTGTCGCCTAATATTTTAACCATTGTTACTCTTGATTTTCGATGGTTAATGGCTGTGTCTGTTTTGTGTACTAGCCCACTTCAAAGCCCAAGGCTAATGCTACTGTTACCACTGCATGATTTGTTTTCAAATAACCCGCTAGTCCCAAGCCAATTATCACTCTGGATTGTCGATGATGGTTGACTTCTGTTTTGTGTACAAATCCCCCCATTTTTTCCCCTCCGACTACCAGCATGTAACGAGTCACTTTGACGAGCGAAAGTCATCGTGGCGATGGTGGCTCAGCTGAGCACTTCCGGCTCCCGGACTGTGGGAAACGGGGGCGATCTACAAACTGCCTCGGCGCGCAACAGGTGCTCCGGAAGCTAGCGAAGGGAGGGGAGGGCTGGGAAGGGAGGGGGGTGAGGTAGGGGAGGCAGGCAGAAGGAGGGGGCGGGGCATCGGAAGAGTGGCGGCAAAGTCAAAAGACGAAGGTAGAAGGGTTCGGGGCCACCCTCACGATTTACCTGCACGTCACGTGGGACCGGAGGAATTCCGGGGGATCCTCCTTAGTTTTTATTCCGGTTGACGGTCTGTCGTGTGTGGGAAAAACTGGAAAAACCTTCCGGGAAGGAATTCACCCTGACCGCAAAGAGAAAAAACTGGGAACGTTCTCAACGGATAACCTACTACAAATAGTTTAGGTATTTCGCGTGGGGTCAGGGGTTTGATTTATATGATAAAACTGCCGAAATTCAGAGAAATATTCGATGATCCCACCATCGTGCTCATTTTGTGTCGTATTCGCGATAGAATCGTTTTTAGATTATTTAGGCTCTCCGCATAATGCCGGAAGCCTACAACCCTCCAAGTGCCACAAAACTCGAAAACTATGCCTATTGGTATCAATTTTAAACATGCTTGATTTCATTTTTGGAAAATCTGACATCACATGACTTTAATCGTTGTTTTTTTCTCTGAATATATCACTAGAAGTTGGAAAAAATTCATAGAAACTAAGTGTACTTTACCAGAATCAACGCTCGATAACAGCACGTGTTTACAGTGCAGAGCGTAATAGGCACCTATCCAAAATATAAGTTCATTACATGGTTAAGCTCTCCGTTCACCCATACACTGATTTTTTTGCTGAGGTTAGAATAAATATACTTTATAAGTTTTACTTATCACTGGAAAAATACTTTTTTGCATCCGTCTATAAAAATAAATTTCTTAGTTTTTTTATGATTTGGATTTAGGTAGATTTTTAGCTTACTTGATATAATTGAAGGAAAAACAAATCATATTGATGGTGAAATATGTGACACAGTATGCAGTGTACGGTTAAGTACCTACCTCGTTCGACGATCCGAAATGTGAACCAACAGAATTGTGTTAAACACTACGGTCGGTTTGATTGCTGGGGGTGGAGTTCACCTGCCACCGCTCGTAGATTTTTTGTATTGCCCGAAGGGGTGCGAAGTTCGCGTATCAGGGCGGCGCTGGGACCATTTCCTTCCCATAATCCACCTTCACAAGGTTTCCCAGAAAGAACTGGAGGCCAGAATAACCACACTGCATGGATTGAGCTTCGTCGGTTTCCGCAGGCATCATCCGGATATAGAACTCAAGGATCTTCGAACCAAGCTGAGCGTACGACGGATGAGAATCATTCTCAGTAATTAAAAAAAATGAAATCCCGTGAACCCTGCGGTGTCTTCCAAATGGCAGGAAAACGCGATCGTCGCTCGGATGCGCACCTCATATTCCCTCCCGCATCAATTAAGCAGGTGGAGAGTTTGTAGCGAAGGGGGGTGGGGGTGCAAAGGGGGCCTCCGCTGGGGGTTCCTCTTGCTGTGAGCGGAAGCTTGAGGGTGGGAGGGTATGGACGATCATCAACGTTCGGGGTGAAAAGCACGAAAACGTGTCAACAATGTGCCGGATTTTTTATAATGATCCGGTGGACAGTGACAATATCAAGGGGACGATATTCTGACGGAAAATGATTATCGTCGAAATGACGACAAGGACGAACATGTTCACATTTCTTATCGATATATTTGATGATACTGACGCAATTAAACAGGCAAGGCGGGCGGAAATTATCGCTTGAGTAGCGAAATAGATGAAAATTAAAAAAAAGACATTGCGGTAAAGTCATGCCAATGCTCGTGGTCAATTCTCTATGAAATAATTTTACGTTTTTTTTTACAATTTCAATTCATTTGTTAATTGAAAAAAATATTTGTACATAAGCCGCTGGGAGCAAAATTGGCGTAAGTCAATTTTGTGCCATATTTTGTTTACGTGCACTTAAGTATTCCTCTACCTAATTTATGTTTTTTGTATGACTATTGTTAGTCCAGCCTCAGTGTTTTTTTTCAACAGAAAGCAGAAATTTAAATTAGGTATTTATTTTACTTTGAGCCTCATTTCCCAAAACTGTCGCTTTTGACTTTCCACTTTTTCTCTTAATTGGGTGTGAGCCGCAAGAATCAGTACTGAAAATATAATTGAATTCATGATACCATCGATAATTACGTCGGCATGACATGGGAAATGGAAAGTATGTACTTAAGAGTAAGTATGTATGTATGTATGTATGTAAGAAAGAAAGTAAGAATGAGTCGTTGTAGCTCACTATACGAGAATTCCGATACTGTCCATTCTCTATTTTATACTAATCGCCGATATTTTTCACCCCTTCGGCCGAAATAGAAAACTGATTATTTATCGGGCCAAATCATAACTTTCTCGATCCATCAATCTTTAGCTTGACGGGGTGACCCTCTTGTTATTCCCCAGCGCCACCTGGCGGGACATGGGAGGGGTAGGAAGAGAAGCGGAAGAGGTAAAAGGGGGTGAGGATTTCCCACGGTGACCCCCTCTACCCTTACTATTCCCTTGCCTCTATCGCCTCTGCAGATGCTGTTAACCCTCCTCTCACCCAGAAGCCTGTCCCCTGTGCTCATCGGCGGCTGATCACGGATGCGCAACCGCAACACCATCCTCCCAGCGCCATCGCAGAGGGATAAGAGGAGTCATTAGCAGATATTAGTGTGGCATATGGTCGCCTGCGGTGGTTCGTTTGCATCCGCGGTAAAGTCAGGGAGGGACGGGCCATGCGGCGCAACCTGTGCGTGAGATGAACGAATTTGTCGACTTATGGTAATGAAAGCCTTTTCGGGGCCGTGGGGTGAAAATATGTACGTTTCTGTGGTCGAGCGGCGTGTATTTATGGCCCCGAGGAAATAATTCCTGGCGTGCCTCATCGCGATAAAGATCGGCGAATCGAAAGGAAGAAAAAAACTAATGTAACTTGGTGGGAATTTTTATTATTGGATGCGCAGTTTCCAGTTTCATATCTTTATTTCTCTTCGGTGGATAGGTTCAGACATGAAGACGAATATGTTATTTTGTTTTTCTGGAAGCAGGGGTAAAGGTGTTTAATCAATTGCATATTTTTTCAGCCTTTTCCCTCCACTCAATACGCAATTGGGAGTTGTGATATCAATCATTATGTTTTTTATGGAGAAGGGCGGGCGTTATAGTAAAACGCTGTATTAATTGGACAGTTTCCCTGCCTTTCTCAGAAACCACGCGCTTAAGGAATTAGAGATTGCTTTATTGTTTGGCGAACTGTTTCTATGAAAATCGCCGTCAAGTAAATTTGACCCGTTTTTTTCTCAAGGAAAAATTTATCAACATACTTTATTTCCGTTTGTGGGAATAACTTGGGTGGTAACTGTCGTTACTTGGAAATATCGCAAAGGCCAATAACAGAATAAAGCATTGTGTGGGTAGAAGGATTCAAAGTGAAAAATGTATCTATTTGCATGGAGGAATGAGCTAAGGAGTATTTAAATATTAATAAAGATCTCTCTTTCATTACAGAGTAACAAGCCGATCATGGAGAAAAGGAGAAGGGCAAGGATTAACACTTGTCTCAACGAACTTAAATCTCTTATCCTGGATGCTATGAAGAAAGACGTAAGTTTTTGTTGCATTGAATTCATTTTTTCAATCCACGATTTTTGTATAAAATGTCCTGAATACAGCCCTTATGAATTAAATGTTCGCTGTGTATATCAATTCCAAGTATTTTAGGAGGGAATGGGTACAAATATTACCAAAGATGTTCCTATTTCAACCTCTATCATCTATCCTGATTTCCATAGGCAGTATGCAACTCCATAAAAAGTAAATTACGAAACAGAACGCTATTAATAAAATATAACGAATCTCATTTTAAGAGTACGACTGATTTGATGTAATTTTTCAGCGTCAAGTGCATTTATATCCGCTCACTTCACAACTAAATTCTGATATCAGACCGTAATATTACTGAGACTTGACATTTGGAAGTCGTGATATATCATTAAAAGTGCTATCTAATTGTGTTTCCCACGCCCGCCGAAGCCAGGGAAGGCTGCTTAATATTGTCTATTGAGACGGGTACCAGTGCCTCCACTAATTTTTTAGAGCTGATTTTTTAACAAATTTATTCTAAAAATCCAATGATGCCTACTACGTTACAGATCTGTATAATATAGTGATTATATTGAACACACGTAAACAATAAATGGATGTAAATAATAATAGGACTTATGAAAACTCGAATCTAACCAATTGTTTATCTACTTTCTCACCAGCCCGCCCGACACTCCAAACTGGAGAAGGCGGACATCCTGGAGATGACCGTCAAGCACCTCCAGAACATGCAGCGGCAGCAGTTGGCCGTTGCCGTCGCCACCGACCCCACCGTCCTGCACAAGTTCCGCACAGGGTTCAACGAGTGCGCGGGCGAGGTGAGCCGCTACATCGGGCGCATCGAGGGGGTCGACCCTGCGGTGCGGTCCCGTCTCCTCGCACACCTCTCCTCCTGCGTCTCCGGCCTCCACCAGCTCACGCCCTTCTCGTTCGGCGCCATGGCCGCGGCCGCCAACCCACCCCCGGGGACGCAGGTCCCGTTCGCGGCGCCCCCGACGCCCCCAAGTGCCACCCCGCTCTCATCATCTTCGATGGCCGTGCCGATGCCGGGCGAGGAGGGTAGCGCCGGCGTCCTGCCCTGCGGCACCCCACGCTCCTCGGCCAACATCTTATCCTCCCCCCAGGTGCCACCGTTCGCCTCCGGGGACGTGAACAACAACCAGAGCCAGCAACAGAGCGCGACCGCGAGGCTCATGGCCGGACTTCACCTCATACCCAGCCGACTGCCCACGGGGGAGCTCGCGCTCCTGTTGCCAGGTAAAAAAAATAATTATACGTGGTGGTTTCCTCGGAGTGATCTTGAAGCTTGAGGATACTCGGGTTTACATCCACGTGGATTCATATTGTGGACGGCAGTTTCGCGAGAGTTCCAGCTCGCTCCTTCATGACAGAAGTTGGAAGAACTTCCTCGAAACAGATAAACGCGTACGTAAACTTGAAAATCCTCAAGCTTCAAAAAACAAATAGGTCTTAATTTTAATTCTTCTCATGACTCTTTCGTCTGTTATTAAGACTCAATTCTGGCATTTGCTGCATGAGGCTGGAGGTAATGTGCCCAGACTATGTGTGACTTAATGTGCAAGTGACTTCTTCGGGGTCGAATTCCCTAGATGAGGTGACAAAACGCTGGGCCTCTGAGAAATTCGCCTTTATCTATTTCCTATTCTATTTCAAGAGGAGCGTGGTGGTCTAGTGGGTAGAGCGTTTGGCTACTGATCGAAGGGTCCCAGATTCAAACCCGGGTGAAGCCTTTGGACGCCCCCGAGCAAAAAATCCTCGGAGTGCGAGGTGGCCCAGGGAAAGGAACTGGCCCCCGTACCCTGAATGTGTGAAATGCACACGCCTGTGGCTTAGTCCGGGTTGAGCTCTATCCTCAACTATCCAAACCAACCTTCGGGTTGAATCACTGAGTGAGTGATTCTATTTCAATCTCACTATACAAACAGTTATGTAGCATGGACAGGGACCAAGCAGGATGTCTTGCGAAATTAATTACATGCTCTCAAATTCATCTTCAGCATAGCATTAGTAATTTTTATATGAAATTCTCTCAAACCTGACGTTCAGTGAGATAGATTAGTGTAGTGCGCATTAGTAGATACCTACCTACCTCAGCAATGAAATTCGCATATTGAGGTGGGGGGCTGTTTTTTCTCGGGCTGCCTATAACTGGTACTCAGAAAGTTAAATAGCTATGATGTCCAAAAAGGCATCCCCTAGGTTTCATCCTGGGCCCTGCATCATTGGCCAAAAGGTCTACTCACTGGGCAATTACGTCATTTAATGATCGAATTCAGGGACAAGAAATTAGGAAAATGTACAATTCCAAAAAATTGCCTGTGCTCTTTTACGCAAGCAATAGCAAATATTCTTTTGAAAAAATGCCAGTCCTCAAATGAACTTTCATTCAAATAAGGATATTCCCTGTGAATCCAGAGATAACTAAATGGATGCTTATACTTTTCTACAGCACTTCATAACAATTGTGCAGTTGAATATTATAGATGTTATTGATTTCAGAGGTGAATCAACTAACCGAATGTACTTCTCTTACAGGTAGTGGGAGGCTTTCAGATACCACAGAAGGAGGGACATCCTTCTCATCCTCCGTGAGTCCTGGCATTTCCACCTCTCTGTCCACTTCATCCTGCTCTGTTCTCAACACCAGTGGTCCATCGCCCTCTGCTTCTGCCAGCCCAAGAGGACACACCCACCATAGTGCCTTCACTGCTGTCACGAGGAATTCTTCGAGCCCTCCAACTCCCCCTCCAACGCAGACTGCAGTTGGCCCTTCCAGTCCAGCCTCCTCCACGTCCTCCTCATGTGCCTCAACCAGCTGCGATTCTTCTTCCTACACAAATCCATTGACAGCAGTGGGGCAGCAACAGCAGCAACACAGTCAGCCACCGATTCCACCACCCACCTCAATGGATGATGGCAAGCTGCCCTCGTTCAATTTCCGCTGTCCACCACTACACCACATATCCTTTGGGGCTGACATGAAGGCCTTTCCCTTCCCGCCTCTAGGGCTACCAATCCCGACACTGGACTCGTCCCCACAGCCTGGGTTCATGGAATCAGGTGGACTGCTTCGGACCCTGCCCCCGTTGAAGATTGATCCGAGTAGTGACACACGAGAGGTTGTGCAGTCCCCCAAGGTGTTGAACCTGGAGAAGATTGCAAGATCTACAGGACTTAGTAGCACGTCGGCACACTCCCAACATGCTGAAGTGCAGCCAACAGTGTGCTTGGCCTCAAATGTTCCTCCTCTGCCACGTGGACTGTGCCCAGACACTTCCTCCCCAGCGACGACTTCTGCTTCCACTCCCCACGAGGACAAGGTCTCGTGTCCTTCCATGCCATCTCTCACACCAACCCTTCCACCATTCTTCACTGCCTCCTTGCCTTCCACAAGGGACCCTCTCGATTTCTCCGTGAAAAAGGAACGTTATTCAGGGGAAGACTTCCATAATGAAAGAGTATCACAACTCTCCCTGGGCTTCGGCATGAAAAGGCCCTTGGAGGACAGTGAGTGTGCAAGTGACTCTGATAGCCTTGTGAAGCCCACGAAGATTGCAAGGTTGGAGGTCAAAGTTGAGCCTTCCAACGTTGAAACTGGTGATGGAGCTGCTGAGGCCATGGCCTCCGAAGCAAAGATAGCGGATGTGGTGCCCCAGCCTTCTTCATCTTCAATCCCTAGTTCTGCAAACTCATCAACAGAGGAGAGCTCGAGCCTTGATATGTGGAGGCCATGGTGAAATCTTTAATCTCAGGAGTGTCTAAAATGAAAAAAAGCACTTATTTATTACTGAAAAAAAATATTGTCATGGGAGTTTATGACTGGTGATTTTTATCTCAGTGACTCAAAAAATATTCTATGGTAATGATTGGTGATATACAAAAGCACCCTTATTCTTTGATTGTGTTATGAGTTAGCCTAGCAAGAGCTTCTATACCTGAAAAATATTTAATAATAATTTTAATATTAATAATTGGATCTCAATGAATATTTTGTGAAAATTGAATGTTGCACCGAACATTCAAGGACAAAAAAAGAACAATCACATTACCTAGTTCATTAAGTGATATGAAAAAATTCCTCAGGCTAGAAGTAGTGATATTGAGCATTATGCAAAAGTGATAATAATGATATATTCTTTATATTAAAGTCTACTATTTCTAATATACATACTCCTATTATTATGAAAACTTCCTTTCAAAAGTTTGTGTAAGAGTTCTGCACTCATTTATCAGCATAGAAAATTATCTAACATCTGATGAAATTGATGGTGGGCATCTCTTGTTTGATTTCTTCCATTTCTAATGGCTGAATGGAATATGGTTGCTGAATACAGCAACCATATTCTGTATAATCAACATATTTTTCTCATAAACACTTGAGTCTGCAGATTCAAATATCAATTGGACAATTACATGTTGTCAAGCCCCCAGGATTTTAAAGGTAATGGTTCTGTCATAATTTTATGAAACATCATGCTCTAAGAGGGGCAGCTCAACGTGCACATCCCTTCACATCAAGATAATGTACTAAGTGTAAGACTGTCAATATGCTGACATAAACAGAAATTTTTGAATGAGGAAAAATTAATAAACAAATTCAATTACTGCAAAATATAACACATACAAAACCCTATGCTGCACATTCTAATGAAAGATAATTAACCCTGAGAAATCCTCACCTTCAACTCATCGATTGATGTGAGAAAAAGATACAGTGGTACCTTTCACAAAACACAACATTTTGTTTTTATCATTTGCAACAGTTAAAAAACGTAATTTATGAGCACTTTAAATTATATCACTTACACTTCATTATTATGCTGAAATATTTACAAGTGCCCATCTTGCATTTTTTGAGCTCTATGTTCACCAAGTTAAAAAACAAGACAGGAGAGGGTTACCATATGTACCTCTCATTGCATGATTCTGTGACTCCTCCCATGATTGTCTGTTTATTCCCTGATAAAATGTAATAGAAAGGCATTAACTGTGTGCCAACTATGCTTCAAGGAGCAAACTCAAAGCTTATGTAACACCAAAGTCTTAAAACTGAAGGTCGGCAGGCTATGTGAACATGTGGCTCTTCTGGGGCTATGCACTACAGTACATATGTAAAATTAGCACATATTGGGTGAAGGTCTAATGTAGTTCCCATCCTTGCCCTTGCATTAATTTTCCAGTGAGATAGGGTGCATAGTTGTGGTGAAGTTGGAGTTATACTAGGTAGGTCACCCGCCACCTTGAAATGAATCTGAGGTTCTCTGATCCTTAGCTTGACATCATTGACTGGGTAACCAAAGCTTAAAGCAGCGGAAATAAGTGTCTAAACTCTTTAACTTAGGGCCACTGATGACTAAAACCACACATGTACCAATCTTTGAAAAAACTATGCATTCTATCAGTGATAAATTGTGGTTTTTAATGAAAAGTTGGGTGCAGGCCAATAAATAAAAGGTCATGCCTTTCACTCAGTAGATAAAGCCTTGTCTATACTCTCAAATGTGTATTTTATCTCTGGTCCTCTAATCCCTCACTCAGTGGCGTAGCCAGGTTTTGGGTCTAGGGGAGGGCAGAAAATTTTTAGGGGGCACAGACTCATAAATTAACCAGTTTACTAAACTTTACAAATTTTGGTGATGCAATAGGCGGATGGGTTTGTACTAATTATGACAATTGACTATGTATTACACACATTTATTTATACGTATTTGGGACCAAAGAGTGGAAGCATTCACAGACTTAGGGGTGCCAGAACCCGGGGCGGGGGGGGGGGGGGGGGGGGTCATTGTCACCCGTCACCCCCCCCTGCCTATTCTACTGCCCTCCCTTCTTTTCCCACAAGTCACCTCTGCTCTCTAAGTTGGTATGTACCTAGGTTATTAAGGGAGGTGACAGAGACTTTATGTCATTTGTAATACTAATGGGTATAGGTATGATGGGAGGAAAGATTGGGAGTTGGGTTGTTGAACTTAAGAAAGGACTGCTCTGAGATAGGGATCAAGGTTGAAGGAAGGTAAAAGAGTACACATCAACTAATATACATTAGTTGATGTGTACTCTTTTCTCTTGCATATGGTGGAGGTCATCAACAAAGAAGGATAAAGGAACGAGAAACACGAATGGGGGAAATCGAAGGTGGGAAGAAGAAACTAAAAATCTCAGAGGTTCTGTCAGAGAACCTCTCAGAAGAATGGGACAGGAGTGTAAGGAGGATGAGGTTCTGGGAAGAGAAGAGGAAGACCAAACCAAACCTACAGAGGCTGTAATGGAAGAAGGTGGGTCAGAAGGAAGGTAAGGTAGAACTGTTTTGGGGAAGGAGGAAGGTTAGAGAGAAACCCAACATTGGAATTAATACACTTGAAATGGAAGACTCCAAGGAGTCCAATTTAAAATCCTATTCAATGGAAAGGGCACTGCACCTCTTTTCTCCAAATGTCTCTCAAGTAGGGATTCTAGGGAAATAGTTCCTTCAATACAGGGATCATAACCCGAATTCTTGGGGATGGGATGCCAATACTCCAGACACCACTTCAACCCAATCCACCCTACTCTCTTGCTCCTCTTCCCACTTCTTCCATCCCAACTCTTACTATCCACATAAGTACAACTCTTTCTCTTTCTTCGAATTGGTCCAATTCTTCTCTTCCTTTGAGAAAGGTGTCTTATCAGAAATTGGGATATTTAAAAAAAGAATTTTATATGTTTAGACAGTTTTGCGGCTGGTTTTGTGTTTGGATCCATTCCACTATATGTTTATCAACTTAGAAAAGAAATTTCATGAAAAAGTAGAAATGACACGATAAGGAATGGGAAATTCCATGAAATGTACCAGTTCGTCAGTGTCAGTCAGGCTAATGGAGAGGAAGATAAGATTTATTTAGAATCTGATGCCATGGGTCATTTTGTTAAGGGATGATTTTGGTGTCTATATAAGTATGTTTATTTGAAGGAATTATTCCTATAAAATATTTAAGCGTCATAAAAATCATGCACATTTATTGTCCTTAACCTATCAAGTACTTAAAATGTTAATAATTTAAAATTTCATAACAAAAATGGGCAGAAATTAAACCTAACTAAATTTCCAAGTAAGTATTTGATCTTTTTTCAGAATATTTCGTTAGAACTCTTCAAAAGTGTGCTCGCGATGAGGTGATTGTAATAAATGTCATTTTTCAACGCCCGCCATAATTACATCATTAGTAGGTATTTAATGGTCGTGTAGTCAAGTCGTTTTTCGTTGAGAGAAGATGTTTATTCAACAGTTCTTCTTACAAGACTGCCTTGAGTGGCAGGAGAAACGGCTTTTATATTTCTGGCGAAGACAGAAGAATATTCTGGATCGCCATACCATAACTCTATAGAACAATCCAGAAGTTTTCCGAAGAAATCGGAAAAAATATTTGCTGGCACCGAGGACCGAATACTGTCCGCCCGCATGGCGAGAGCGGATCCACCGGGGCAAAGCGTTAGCTATTAATGAGGTACGCGGAGTACCCCCACACTCGTAAGCATACATATCTCCATAATTTTTTTTAATTAGGGACAAAGTTTCTTACCTTGCATACGAATTATTCCGCGCTTTCTACAGAAAACGTTTTCTTTGCCGTCGACAGGAGGAGAATGAGCGGGTCTAGCGACACCAATGTCACATTTTGGAACTAGAGCCAGATCCTCATCTTGGCGGGTTTCAAGGAGTTCGAAAAAGTGACGAACGCTCGCAGTTTTCTTTAGACTGAAATATTCGATGTCATTTCATAATCAGATTTTACGTATATGCTGCATCAAATATGGAATTTTTGTCTTGAAATTTGAGCACTTGGAGTAGAAATAATAAACAATGTTGCGAAATTCGTTGCAAGCAAAAGTGAATACTCATTCAACTTTAGCGTGAGTAGCCATCGTACTAAGAAAACATGTTTCTTCTTGTGACAATTCATGTTAGTTGGAAAAGGAAAAGTAATCAACATTAGAGGTGAGTTTTTAGATTAAATTTTTTCACCCTAATCACTCCATCTAAATGAGTGACGTTTGATGCGCTTAAATGTAAAATTCATTGAACTCATTACCTATTGGGATTATATTACATTACATTATAGTGCCTACATGCATGATCTACTGCTGTATGAACAGTAATGGAACAATGAATGTCATTTACATAAGATATTAAAGTTAACTTTCGAATTAAGTGTTACGCTTTTGGATTCATTTATATTTGTATGTGGTAGTTCAATTAGTGAACTACTTAATACTTATATATTATTAGTAATATATTCATACAGACATAGGAAATGGATAGGAACACATGAAAGGACGAACACAGGGTTTGGTGGGGAAGATGAAAATTAGTCGAATCCATACAAAAAATTTAGGTACTTAAATGTTTGCTTCAATTCTTGAGAAACAAGCATATATTCATTAAGGCTCTCAGAGGCCAACCTTCATTCATGAAAAATAGGATCCATAAGTCAGAATTTACAAATCAGTCTCAGAGGATTTCAATATAGAAATGAATGTTTGGACATAAGTTGATGTCTTTGATCGCTGGATTTAAATAATTGTTTATTATCTACCACTTGCTGTTATTCAGTCTTGTGATCTTACATCCCTCCTCCCTCTGTAGACCGCCAGATAATGCACCATGGTCTAGTGTTACACATTCTCTAGTTTTCTTTGACGTGCTCTCAATAAGGTAATGTTTTTGGAGAGTGAGCACTCAGTCTCCAAATAAATTACACAATTGATAGCATTGAGAGTGAGTATTCACTCTCTAAATCTTATATCACACACGTAAACATCACAATCCACACTTCCTGTGGATGCAGTTGAAAGCATTGATCATGAACTTTGCATTTGAGAGGAATGTATGGAATGCCAGCCTATATATACCCCACCTCTACCTATAGGTGGAGGTGGGGTAAAGTCCTCCCCTGCTCTTCTAATGGTTTTCGGTTTGAGTCCTGCCTGAAGGGTTCCAGAACATGGGTACTCATGGTCATCTATTTCTTGTTACACAATGTAAAATCTTGTATGTAAAGGATGTTTTTTTGTTTGATGAAAATAAATAATATGAAAGGATATCATATGAAAGTGATGGAATGGGCCGAAATTTGCAAGTATGGATGAGTCAATCAATATGTTTTTAATGAAGATTATTCATTTTTTTAAGTTAAAAAGTTTCGTTATGATTTAAGCGTATTTCAGACACCTTTACAGACGTTGATACATGGAAAATGCCTGGGAGATACCAATAGAACTATATAAGTTATGGTAAGATCCAGATTTAGTCATAGCATCATGGCAATAAAGTGGAATGTTGAAGCATTATCTGGAGTAAAGATGGAGAGAGATATCTTTAAAGAGAAAAAGATATGCCTGTTGGCATTGAAAACATTGCGAGCGACAATGAAGAGACTTGAATAGCAGAGAAAATGGGAGAAATCTTAAAGCAGAGAGAATGAGATCATCAGATGAAGCAGTAGGAATGGTAGACATAAGGTGGCTACATACATGTTACTATATGAGCTGCTTCAGCCTTCAGAAACAACTACCTTAAAAAAAGTGGGGTGGAATATGCATGCCTAGCATGTTTCAAATTTTATTAAAAGAGCTACTCTTATGATTAAACTTACACAAGAATGATTATTGAGGGCTTAGTATTTTAGTGACTGATACTTCTGTCACTATGTTCACTGTTATGTTCCTTTTGGTGACTTAAATTTTTTTCTGGAAAGCACTGAGAGAATATGACAAACATTATCTTCCATCATAAGACCTAAAATGTGCCAGCCCTAATATGGAATATTTCCTGTATAAAAGCAACGAGACTTGTAAGTCAACTACAGTATCTATTGGTAAGTATTTGGTACTTATGAATTTGTGAAGGCCATTGCTGACTTAAATTTTTAACTTGCTCGATTTTGCATTGTTCAAGTTTTCTTTGGTACATATTCACTTACTCCTCTTTGCCTTTTTTGTATCCTGTCACTGTACTTCTTGGGCGGACCTTACATGAAAATTTGTTACATCAAGTTCTGAAGTGAAATTGTTTGTTTATATTGTGGTACTTGCTAAGCCATTGTGCTGTGGTGTATTTTCTGATGCGTACCTCACCTAATCAGCAGATTTCATGTTCATTTGTTTAGGCCGCTTTGGAAGAGAAATCTGAATCCATCCAGTGCCTCTCTGCCTTGGATAGCATCAAGTTCTCATCTGGAAGCCACCGACCAATCGTTAAAGTACAAGTGAGTTTAAAAATTATCTTTCTTCCCCATCCAAATTCTCATTCAGTCAAGCCTTAGCTGATGCATGTATTTGAAAATGACTGTGCTCCCAAAATTATCTCAGAGTGGGCAGCATCCTCTTTTATCTGTTGAAGAATTAGGCTGCTAGTAAATGCAGGTATGGTTGGAACCTAGAGCAGAATATTCTTTTGGTGACCCTGGCGAAGGTTGGCTATGTATGTAGTTTTTTTTCTCCTCAGGTTGGTGGAAGAATATCAGATGCGTCACAAAACAGCATTTTTCCTTGAAGCACTGTTAAAGTTTTTTGTATTTAGTAAACTTCAAATTGAAGTGAGTTCATGCCGTTCTTTAGAAGTTATGGATCAGTCTTTTACCTTTATTTCTTTGATGTAATGGCTAGAGTACTGGATAATCTCACCTCAGACCTGGGTTCCAACAGGAAGGGGTGGCAGTGTTTTAATGGAAGCCCGGTTCCTATGTGGGAGCCTTGTGGAGGAGACTTTATTTGCAGTGCATTGTGTATCGGATGGGGTGTAAAAGTGAGGAACCCTTGGCACGTTCGGCTAATACATAGTTGGCAAATGTAAACAATGGGTCTCTCTGCAATCTTCCTCCTCTTCCCAATACCCCAATCCACCAACAGCATCCTATCCACCTATCCTTCGTGGCTCGAATGACCGTAGTTTTTGGTTTCCACCCCTTATAGATATATATGTGGCTACTTAAGTAACCTCTTTTGGGAAATGTTAAAATATACTGCATCATTGGTCACCAGGGAACAGAGTATAGGGAAGATGTTGCTGCTTAATGCATTTCAGCTCTAGAGAAAATATTTAATCGAGTCTAGTTGGCTTTAAACTAGAGTCAACTGGAACCAGTTAGTAGAAAAGGCAATCAAATGCTTACCCCTGTGATGCATGCTATATTGGTTACTTACTGTATGTTATCGACTTTAACTCCGAACTGGTATAAACCAGAACTATTCTAGCTATGATAACAAACTTTAACAGCTCCCTTTAGCTAGATTTGAATTGTGCCAGTTGAAACCGCTTAAAGGTGGCCACAAACAAGTGGAATCTTGTTGGAAACTACCTATTTCAAGCTAGTTAAATCCTGTTGATTCTGTTCTAGTTGATCCTACTAGATGAAACTAGAATTTTACCCAAGGGGCACTCCATAGTCCTTTTCAGGTGCAAATATTCAATGTAGAAGGTGAGGGAAGTTAAATAGGGGGTTTGAGGTGAAATGTTTTTGAATGGGAGGGGAACGCAACTGGGACCGTGTTTGATGTCTTACCATGGAGAAATAGACTGTTTTGGTGCACACTTTTAGAGTGACTCTTTTGTGCAGAAACTAGATGAGTAGACACTTTAGGGTGCTCCAACTGCTAAATCTTCATAGTGGTGTCTCACATATGACCTTCAATCTAAGACTAACACGGCAACCTTGCCAGAGGTGGGATTCTGTCCTGCAATCTTTTGGTTGCCAGTATGGTGTGGAGCTGACCCCCAATCACAAGAGGCCTATCTCTCCATGGAGTTAGTGGAAAAACTTGAGGTGGTCAAGGGGGTGGGCATGGACGTAACTTTACAATTTAAGAAAGAGAGATGATATGAGGAAGCATGGTTTTAATGAAATATGGTTTTAACAGTTAATATTAATTATTATTTCCTTATTGATCATATCTTTCACTAATTGTGATCAATTTTTTATGTACCTATGTATATATCGAGAGCCCTAGTAGCAGAGGACGTTGTAACAACGTTGCATCAACGTGCACTATGTTACATGACAACATGCACGTTGCATCAATGTCCAAACACAGCGTTATCAGTTGACGTTGAATCAACTCACATGCAACGTTGACGTCAGCATTGATTTAAATTATACTTTATCTATAATTATACCACAGGGGTTGGCAAACTGTGGCACTTTGCATTCGTGCACATGAACATTGTCTTCACGTATAAATATATATTTAATTTTGAATAATTGATTCTACTAGTTAGTTGTCTGCTTGTGAATGTGAACAAACATGTGGGAATTGGAAAAAATCTTGTTTATTCTCAGTAATATTGCATTTACATTCAGACTATGTGGCAATATAGGTTTCAATTAATTAATGCCTGATAACTGTTATCGTGATTGGATGGTATTTCCTCTAACTATTAGTAAAAACTGATCACAAGTCAATGGAACAGGTCAACCATATAAAATTTCTTGGTATCATGCTGAGTGCTAATGTATCATGGAATGCACATGTAGATCTACTCATGAGGAAACTGAACTCTTCTTGGTACCTCATTCGTTATTTTAGGTATTCAGTCAGTTTAGATGTTTTATTAACTATTTATTATGGCCTTTTTTATTCCAATATGTCCCAAAATATTATTTTCTGGGGCTCATCCCTACATTCATTCAAAATTCAAAAGAGTGCAGTGAGAGTAATCACTAAGAAATCATACTGTGCCCCTTCCAAGCCCATATTCAAATCTCTTAAGATTCTTTCCCTTCCACTTGTATATATACTCTCTATTGTTATGTTTATCAGGAAAATTCTTCATCAGTTTCATCTAAACTCTGACATTCATCAGTATTATACTAAAATATCTGATCATTTGCATTTAAATAGCATCAGAACTAATACCAAAAACTTGGTCCCGTGGAAATGGGAATTAGAATTTATAATAAGTTTCCAAAAGAATTGAAGTATGTTAAACCCAACAATGTCTTTAAATCCAAGGTGATGTCTTTCCTCCACGAAAGAGTATTCTATTCAATTGATGTATATTTTGGTAATAATTGATTTATTTTATTTTGTATTTATCTTACTAACAACATTGTAAATATTGTATGTATATTCTTTACCATACTCTTCACGTGCCATATAGTATATGCAATTTACTTGTCCCTTGGCAAATAAAATATATTATTATTATTATTTAAGGTTACAGTTGTAACATGACCTTCTGAGTCCCCGGCAAGCATCGGGTTTCATTGCCGTCATAATGGCCGGGGACTCGAGAGGGGTTGTGCAGTAATCGCAGCCACGTCCGACGCCCATCGGATGTGTGGCTACGCTGCGGTCGGGTCATGCGTCCGCAGTAGACGGAGTGACCCCAGTTATTATTATTATTATTTTAATTGTTACAGTTGTAACATGACCCTCCGTATTATTATTATTAACTATAATCATGTAATCGCAGTTTAAAAATTAATTCTCGAAGTCACATTAATCCACGGGAGTGGCGATATACATACGACTTTCAAGATGCGAGATATTTAATATCGGGAGCAAGGATGTGCGCTTAGAGCCGTAGAACTTACCATGACTAGATAGATACAAAGTCGTCAGGTAGATACAAGGTAGGATAATATAATGTACTTACACATCTCTTCGCGTGATGGTAACATGCATAGTATTTCAAACTTGAAATCCCTTTTTTAATTTTGAGATGGCAGGGAAGAGTCAGTGGAGAGGGCAAGGTAGTTTCAAGGGAGAAAGTTTGACCTGAGTAGCTAGGAAAGAACCGTCTGTTGACAAATTATCAACATTAATGCTAATTATGGGATAATGTCATTGATGGCTAAAGCTAGGGAAATTTTTTTAACGTTGCCTTTAAAAAGGTTACACCGATAACGTTGCAGCGATGTTGCAGCAACGTGGTTTTTCGGGAAATTCGGATGTTGAGGCAACGTGCATGCAACGTTCGACAACCAACATCAACGTTGTGTGCACTTTTATCTTTCACCATTGTAACGTTGTCACAACGTTGTGAAAACTTCCTCTGCTACTAGGGACGTATCTACATACTGAATGGTGAAAAATAATCCAGGTGGGATTCGAACTCCCGACCTCCAGATTGACTGCCAAGGACGTTAGCCTACCACTACCGAGGCCGGCAAAATTTAAATACTGGCAAGCGGGACAACTTCGCCAAGTGGGTTAAGTATTCTGGTTTTTGAAAAAGATGATGTTTGGCGCCTTGCGAAGTTGCTGAACCAACCAACAGGGCCATTTTTAATTTTTTAAATTGTTCATTTCATCGCACAGAGAAGATCATTCGAGAAGACCTTGATAAAATGATAGCCTTTTCGTGCTTTCTGTAATATTTTCGAGACAGGTGGTGGAGAGGACACCGGGGAGTCGGTTGAAGGGTAAGGAATAGCCGGGTTAAGGGTGTAGGGCCCCCGTTGCACTTTATGGTCGGTTGAGGGGGGGAAGGAGGGATAGGAGGTTGAGAAGGGGTGAGTTGGAGGACAACATGTCGTTAAGTATTTCACAATGAAAATTCGCGCATTACCGGATTTCCTAATGCTCTAGAACGCCCGGTCTAGGTCCCACCCTCTCGAAATGTATAATTTATAGAAGGATATCCCTCCTTGTTACTTGAGTGCCTGGTGTCCAAAAGATGCTTTGAAAACTGCGATCTTTGGTTCTCATCCTATAGCGTCTGTTGTTCCTTATCTGTCTTTGCACCTTCCTTCCCGTTGGTCTCACGTATACCGCAGAGAACTTGCACCGTAGTTTTTTAGCTCTTCTTATTTTCAAGATTCGGGATTCTGTTCTCTTGTTGGAGGTTAGATTTTTCATATTAGATTTGCTGTAACACGCAGTTTTGATCCGAACGTTTGGTAATGTTTTAGTGACACTGAGAGACAATTGTCCAAGGTACAGAAATCCACGCCATTTTGCTTGGTTATTGGTGCCAAGAGTACTGCCAAAAACTGTGTTAATTACAAGCTTTCCTAATTCGTTGTCACATAATTTATCGATTTACTTTTCCTGTTACCCGTTGTTGGTTGTATATGTTTGATGACTACTTAGTTGTTCTTTTTCGACGTATAATTTTGACATTAGTATGTTAACTAGCAGGGGAATAATTGAATGGAAAAACACAAACTATTTGGAAAAATGACGTCTCGATGTATGAGAAAAATGTCTGAGAATTGATGATTCCAAAGATTTATCTTTTGATAATGTTGTCTCAGGACTGATGTGGTGGGGCTTTTATACGGCGAAAGAAGAACTCTATAGTTTTTCCCTGAGAAATTTTTCATACCCTCGTATCTCCGCAAAAACTCAGCATTTTTCATTAAAATTGTATATACAAACTAAGGGCCTTATAAGAAAAACACAAAAAAATTCGTGCAAATCTGAGATAGTAAGGGCAACTTTTGCATTTTTGTCGGTTCTTTGACATGGAATGACCCATAGTTAACTTAATAGATTTCTTCAAGGAGTTCTGAAATAGCAGAAATTTATTAAGTTGTCACTCAGTACATACCTGACCACACTAAAAAAATATCGCCCGTATATCTACACCAACAATTAATGTTTTTCACTCAGGGGTCCGCGGATGAGAATAATTCATTCTCGATATGATTTATATAGATTTCGGCCAGACGTGGGATAAGGGTGAGTGGTCCTATTGCTAAACCCTGCGGTTATTCAAATACTTTTTCATTGAATTTGAAATAATTTTCTGAGACAAATTTCCAGCGCTGACCATAATTCATCTACACTATATTCTGCAAGCCACCTCAAGGGTGTGTGGTAGGGGGAGAGTACATCACCAACATGCACTATACTATAGGTATCCCGCCATTGCTTCAGAAACTATTTGTATGAATGTATATTACTGCTACATAAACGCACAGAGATACAAGAGTCATGCAGGAAGCATGCGAAACGTGATGTTAGTACTATGTTGAAGATTAAGAAAAAGCATTAGGGAGCAAGTCAACAAATAAGCTACTTAGCAATTCACCCATTTAGTGCTGGAACAGCATTTTGTGTTAGTATGTCTTCTGCCAGATGAAGGGCTTCCTTGGTGGGTACACTTGGAAATAGATTGCACGCGTCAAAAGATACGAGGGTGCACTTGGAAGGGAACACTACCGTCAATAGTCGACGCGTTAACCTCCGGAGTTGGTGACATAGTATTTCGGGGAAAATTCCGAAAACTGCCTGAAAATACGGTTCAGTTTTCTGGACAAGTGATTGGAGGTGACGTTACTGATCTAATTAAAAGACCTGGCTTATGCAGCATAGGGATACAAAATCGTGACATTGAGGGATTCATTTGTAGTAAATTTAGGGTTTCCCAGTGTTTAAACGGAAATTGTCTGGAATTAATAAACATTTTACAGTCCTTTTGGTACAGTTTAATTGCATCAATGATTAACTCTTAGATGTTGTTTTAAATGAATTCTTCTCATTTGCTGCCATAATTGTGTTTCTTCAGAATTACCACTGAATTCACTTTGTCGGGCTTCTGAATAATTAGATCCTCTGAAGCCTGTCTGATTGTTATTTTTGTGGATTCAGTTCTCGGAAATAGTTTTTACAGTCGATTTTAGAGTGCGATTCCTTTTTGTACTCTAGAAATTTCTCAGAACAACAAGATTCTTGTTGTTTTTCGCAAAGTTTTCGTCACTCATGGTCCCTTCACTAACAACTGCAAGGTTTTTTTAAAAATGATTAGTTGTTATGGGAAAATTTGGACATATATTTGGAACCTTTTGACAACAAGTTTATTTCATCAAGTTTGAACACGTCCCGAATACATTCACTTTGCTTAGCGTTTAAATCTGGTCGTGATCAATTCTTTAATGTGAATATTCGGTGTCATTTAATCATGAGTCGTATCCACCAAGTTACTTTGGAGACTACCGAGTATATTCTTTCTTGTTACTAATCCTATTTTTTCCGACCATGGAAGTTATTTTTCGTCATAAGCAGGGTTGGGTAGTAACACGCTGTTGCAGAAGCAATTTTTTCCGTAGGTAACTGTACCGTGCTACTTTTTTTAAAGAAGTGCAAATTTTGAAGGAGACAGCTTTCAAAGTAGCCGCTACAAAAAATTCTGCAGTTTGATGCTGTTTTCAACGGTTCCTTTCCATTTACTTTTCCTAAACTACGGGATCGAATATCGCCACGGTGTAAGCGTTGCCGAGCGGAAGAGTATTCATCCAATCCTCATAAGCAGACTTTCCTTCTAAAACGGTATCGTATTAAAATTCATTCACGTCAATATTCCACATGCCATACTCCTTTTTCTATTAGGTAGTACTGTCCCTGAAGAGTTCTGTGTCCATCAAAAGAAAACTTTTTTCATCACATTCTCCCGTTTCTCAACACTTGTTCCCCAAGCCAAATTTTCTCTATTTTCTCCGAGGGATACAATAACCAGTGGTCTTTCCCCCTACGAGGGGGTGGTGAAGAGTGGAATCTTAAACCGCGTGCTGGGCGCCCCCGCTTAAGCCTCTTCGTGATAACTAGCGAATGCTGTAACCTGTGTTTGCTCGCTTACGAGGCTAGTGATACGCTTAAAGGAGGGGTGTAATCATTTCCCCTTTCCTTCTCCTTTCTCTCGCCGGGTTTTCCGGTTGGACCATGAGCGAAACTCAAAACTTCTCCCTTTCTCCTTAGCGGAAAACATCAAAAGACGTGAAACTGAGGGGTATCGGGTTGGTGTTGTGGCTAGAGTGCTGGCTTCCCATCCGGAGAGATCGGCGTCTGCATTGGCCTACTCTTTATCCTTTTCGTCGTAAACCTTAGCGAAAACCAACCCTTTAAACAATTTAAGACTCTAATTTTTGAACGCTTCTATCTCGGTATTAAACCACCCCGTGGAATTAAAACGTGCAAATGTGCATCGTGCAAATCTGTCGCCCATAGCAGAATGTTAACGTTTGGAATTTGTTAAAAGAATCGCCTAACAGTGCTGTTAATCTAGTATCATTTGATGGAATATTTATGCAATTTGCTCTATTAAACTTTGACTCAATATCAATATTTTGCACCTAAACATGTCACAGATCACCTACAGCACAATAGTTAAAGAAATAGTGCAACTTAAAAATGTTTTAAATAAAAGTGCGTATAAGCCGAAAGTAGCTGATAGCTACTTTTTGTATCTGTAGTCATCTGTAGTGTAGCTGGTACTTTTTTTCAATCTGTAGCTAATGGAATAGGTGCTCCTTTTTTGATGAAATAGCTAAAAAGTAGCTGGCTACAATTTTTTTAGCCTTATCCAACTGTGGTCATAAGTGAAATCTTCTCTTGAGCGCTTGATTTCCGTTCTTCTTTCTATTCATGTTACGCAGTTTCCGAGAAAGAGGAAGGAATCCAATTACTCTAGTACCGCTCTTATTGAATTATCCTTCTTCGACTTCTTCCTTCCGCTGACGATGGATACGCTAACCCACTGCTGTTATCTATCTAGCAGTACATAAATATTATTAGCAAGTAATTTGTAAGCACTGTTTTGTAAACATTTTGAGTTGGAGAAAATTCACTTTGAAAATAATCCCTTCATTTAATCGTTCGTGTTAAAATTTTATCTAAATGCAACCATATTTTCTCTTTGCGGAACCGGGTTGGTGTGATAGCTAGAGAACTGACTTCCTATCCCAAGGGTCTGTTTCAAATTCCGGTTATGGTGGAGTTTTTTAGTGGAATCCCGATCACTACTTCATTGCTTTTCAGGGCTTCTGGGTTATTCCACAACTGTTCTACTAGTGTATTTCTTTTTAAATCCATGAATGAATTCCGAAACGCTCCCTTCGTAGCGGGTTTAGACGGTTTCATATTTTTCAATTATTAAATTATACTCACCGGTGGACAAATCTGTATGAAGTTTTTTTAACTTTGGCATGGCTTACTCTCTGTCCTCTTAACGATTTTCTCACTTTTGCATCCTACCATCTTGGTTCGGTACTCTTTTTTGTACTTTGTTTGGGGTATATTTTCTGATCCCCTAATGCGCGATGGAAAGGAAAGTTTGCTAAGAACCTTTCATATCTAGGTTTACGCTTGATTCTTGGAAGTCGGGAAAAGAATTTTTTTAGATAAATTATTCATACGTGTTAAAGTGCGTAGGTCATATAACTAAGAGGTCTGTTCAAAACGTTTCAGGACTGATTTTACAAAAATTTATGAAAGAAAACATTACAACTTATTAAACATTATCCCTTTCAAATACTACCCCTATCTAGCCGCACTTTTCTCCTAACGGGGCTTCCACTGCTGGAATCATGATCGAAACGCTTTTTTGGAATCCTTTTTCGAACCCCCAGTGATTTTTCTTTCATCTCCTCGATTGTGACAAATCTTCGTTCCTTGAAGGTGAACATGGTCAATGGTCATAGGAAATTTAATAAAGCCGGCAGGAACCAAATCAATTGGGTACGGTAACCGAAGAATGACTGCCACCCCAATTTTTAGGCATAACTCGCGAATAAAAAGGGTTGAATAAGCAGGAGCATTGTCATGGTGCAATATCCATTCACCGCTGCCCCAAGCCCCTGGTCTCTTCTTTCGGACACTTTCATGCAACTGTCTCAAAACTAGGAGATAATAAAAACGATTGATTGTTTGACCTCATGAGGTATTCGTGGGGGATAACTCCTTGTAATTATAGAAAAGAGTTGACGTGAACTTAACATTTGATCGCAACTGACGTGCTTTCTTGTGCCTCGGAAAACTTATTGTATTCCACTGTGATGATTGAGCTTTGGTTTCCATGTCGTAATCACAAAGTCGGCGAACTTGAAAAAATGCTTTTACAAAAACTGCTGCTGCTCTACAACTGCTTGATGCAAAAGATGCATACGAAAATGAGTATTATATGCCATACTCCGGTTCTGCTGCATATATCAGCATTGAAGCTACGACAGTTTCTCTCCCGTTGCAGGAGGCGTGTTCAGTCACTTCGAACTGAAGACGCCTCCTGTAACGGGGGAGAAACTGTCGCCGCTTCAAAGCTGACATACGAAGCTGAACCGGAAGATGGGACCTAATACGTCATGCCGCTACGGAATCCTTTATTCGAGTACAAAAAGAAGCTTACTCGTGAGGCTTTCTTCAAAACATTGCCACCAACTGTATGGAGCTACGACGACTGATAGTCGCGTAATTCAACCAGTCTTGGAGTTTCAACAGACCTCGTAAATGGATTACGTTTATTAGGGAAGCCCGTACTTACATCAGAATTAAACAAGCTAGTTGCGATTTCCTGGCACTAATTGGTTGAGTCACGCCTGCCGTGACTGACGTAATGGTCACTCTAGGCTAGCGTCTCGGGTATGCTTAGTCCGCACCCCTGATACGTGGAAGCGCCACTTCTATCCAAATTCCCGCTGTTCTGCGTAAGGTTTCCTCTCTTGTGTGATTGTTGTGAAGAGCAATCGATGGAACGTCCATCATCAATAAACCTAATTTGTTAAGATCCCGAAGAAACGGAAATCATACGAATGCGCTGCTAAATCTTGTTTGGTATGTATACTCGTAAAGCGTTACCTATTTGTAAGTTATCTTACCACCATCAAGACTTTCCTCTATTTGAGCATTTCCTGAATGTGCTGATATGAAATTCTCCGATATGTCCATAATTTTGATGCAACACAGTAGCTTATGGTGTAATGTAATGTCTTGATATTCTACTGTCGTTCCATGCTCCCACTGTCGAATAAATTTAGCCAATAGGAGCAAATTTGTATCTTTTGTTGTAAGTTGAAACTATTTTGTATTTTTGAAACTTTTTTCGGACAATTGCCAATTATTCATCCCTGGGACGGCCACCTTCCCCTTCCCATACCCTCAGAACATACAATTTTTATATACATGTGTCTACCGAGTGGATTCCAACCGCATTCTGGAAATCGAAATAGAGCTTTCGGAATTCTATCGTGTATTCCACCTAAATGAAATATCATCGTGAGTAGTAACTAACTCAGTTACCCTCGGGATTTCTGTACACGAGTTTTTTTAAACCGGATTTTTATTTCAAAGTAATCGGTTCAGCCGTTTTTGCGTGGTTGAGTAACAGGCACACACAGAAATCATCACATTTTTCTATAGTATGATTAGTCTAAAAATTCAACGTTTGCATCTACGTTTTTATGCAAAGTTCTGTTTTTTTTAACCTGAAGCTGAAGAACTTTCAAATTTTGCACGTTATTACATGCTGGTAATTCGCAAATCATTGGCTACTTTTTGCACACTCAAAGTTTTAGGTTCGACTCCAGATCATTCGCATCAACTACCATCAGAAGTATGCATGTATATTTAATTTTTATCGTCTTGAGGCCTCGATCCTTTTGCTCAGTTAAATTAGAAATAATAGTCGCACGAATTCGAGAGAAATTCCATAAGAAAGCAGAAAATGAAATTTCTCGTTTTGTCATCAAATTTTGTTTTAGATTCTAAATAGCCAAGAGCTTTTACGAAATATCCCAAATATTTCTAACTTTCCGTGCTTTTTTTTTTTTTTTTTTTTTTTGGAAAAACGACCTCATAGCAACTCATTCCATTGCAGAAGAAATTGGATCCGTACTCGGCTGACTACGCAGTCGGCCGACTAACGCCCGACCGTGGGGTGTAATTCTGTATTTCGTCGGTTCCGTGCCGATCGGTCATGCTTCCAAACCCACCGACCGGCAAGAATTACGTACCGACTACTTACGTCTCCGCTACCGACGGAGCCTTTCAGGCGATTTTGCATGCAAGTCGGGTGCCTATTCAGTCGGTTGGGTAACTCCTCCCTCTCAAAGTTCCCTCCCTCCCAATTTTCCGAGTTTTTCCGAAGCTGAGGGTTACATGCTATATTCGCAGCAATGGAATACGATAGAAGAAACAAATGTCTGCAGGAAGCCGCCTAGTGCTCTCGCGGTTGACAACAACAAAAATCAACGATGTCGAAAGGAGAATGATCTTATATTTATATATGTGAATTTTGTGCTTTACAATGGGTATTTGTGCATTAAAATAAGTGCTTTAGATTTAAAGCACATGTCTAGCAGCGTCCGTGAGAGCATGACGTTTTCATTAAAGATGTTGAGTGCTACGAAAATAAATTAGTTGTGATCGCATGAATGCAGAAGTAACCTTCAAATTTTCAATTTACCTGTATATTTATATCACCATTATACACCATTCCATTGTCGGTACAAAGGACTATTGATTTTCTTCGAAATCTGTTTGTCGTTGAAGCAATAAATTCATTCACGACGTCAGCAAATTGGGCCTTCGTATTGATTGCCCTTATTGTGGTGAACCTGGAATAATCATATATAAAGGTTACATACAAGGTTACAGGTAAATGTACATACTTATTTCCACTTGAGGTAGCCGTCTGCATCGGACCGCATGAACCCGAATGAATAAGTCTCATCGGCTCCTTTTCCCTGTGAGTGCTTTCAGAAAACTTTGGTTAACTCACCTTGCCTTTGATGTAGTCTTCACAAATGGTATCCATAGGAGACATTGTAACCTTAATTCCTGTAGCAATATTACCCTTGATGAGTCTCTTAATTGCCTTGGCATTTCGATGTTCCCAGCCGACGGTGCTATAGCTGAAGACTCGAAGCATTCTCTGAGATTCGTGCTGAATGTCTATTATTCACTGTTTCAGATATGAATAAATCTCGTGTATTAGTAGCACTTGCGATTATTTATTCCCAATATACAAATAGCATTTTTTTTAAATATATACTTTTTTCCTTAATCAGTGATAGGTTAAAGTTCTCAACACAAACGGTTTATTTGTACGAACCCAAGATGAAGAAGCAAAAAAACCATAGCTACAGAATTATAGTTACGTATGCGTATGTAGAGAATTCAAAATAATATAAACACAAAATAGTAATTCAGACTTGTTGTAGCATCATATATTCTACAAAAAACAATACAAAAAAGACTTGGGTCGGCCGTATACGTCCGACCGAACCAAAATATTTGGATCTGTCCGATCAATCGGGCACACCGTACGCGAATAGGTGGCTGTCCATAAATTTGTAATGATCGGGCATTAGTCGGCCGACCGCTATTCGGCCGAGTACGTATCCAATGTATGTACGGCCAGCCTAAAACGGCCAAAAGGAATCAATGGAGAAATCAGAGTTATCGCCCGCAGACTTTATTTATTTTGCAAAAATAAATTAGAAAGAATGGTCCTACCAAATCGCAGTTCTTTTAATAGAGTATTATTTTTACCTTCCGTAGCATGAGTAGAATCTGTTAAGTACCTCGGAGTAAAACTGACTAATGATCTATCGTGGAGTAAACATATTCGAGAAATTACCGGTCAAGCTAATCGTAAATTGGGATTTGTTAAAAGAGTACTTGGCAAGTGCGACGATAAAGTTAGGGAAATCAGCTACTTCTCCCTCGTGAGACCCCACTTAGAATATTCCTCCAGTATTTGGGATCCTTATGAGATAGGCTTGGAAACTGAGTTAGAACGCGTGCAGCGAAGATCGGCAAGATACGTTAAATGCCGTTATGATAATCTCGTTAGTGTTACTGACCTATTGCAGCAACTGGGATGGGAAAAGCTTTCAGTCCGTCGATTAAAATTTAGACTCAATCTATTATGTAAGTTCCAAACCGGTCTATTCTCTGACGACGTTGATAATATTTTACGAAATCCGACATACTACGGTAGATCAGATCATGAGAAAAAAATTAGGGAACTAGACTGCTGAACGGACAGATTTTAAATGTCATTTTTCCCACGAACGATAAGGGACCATAACAGCTGCCAATGAGACTTTTATCTAGGTTTGTCGTTAGGTAGTGTAGCTCTTAGTAGTAGTAATACTCCTAATACTTGAATCCGTATCTGTTACCTAGTACATACTAACAGCACGCCTAGCATGTTTTCTACATGGGTCTTGAGTCTCTGTCCATCTGTGTAGTTGTAGAATGCATGTATATTTACGGTCCCTCTCCATTGTGATGACATCTGTAGTGTAGTGGTGCATGCTTGTGAGGCTTCGCCTCGTGACAAGAATTAGCGATTTATGCTAATGCATAATTAGTCGTACTTACACAAACTCGAGGGTATAGTGTAATGCATGTTGGTGATTACTCACCCCCTGCCACACACCCCTGAGGTGGCTTGCAGGGTATTTTGTAGATGTAGATGTAACTCTAGGGTATAGTGTAATGAATGTTGGTGATTACTCACCCCCTGCCACACACCCCTGAGGTGGCTTGCAGGGTATTTTGTAGATGTAGATGAGTGGCGGCGAAATGACAGAAGCGAGGGTAGTAAGGGGGTTCAATTACATCTACAAAATACCCTGCTGGCCAGCTTAGGGGTGTCCGGTAGGGGGTCAGTGGTCACCAACATGCATTTCACCACACCCTATTAAACTTTGTGTATCTACGACTATTGATGAATTAGCATAAATCGATAAAGCTTGTCAGGAGGTGATGCCTCACAAGCATTCACTACACTATAGGTATGCTACCGATGTTATAAGGACCGTTAGTATTTTGCTACTACATAAATTAGTTAGGCAGCCAGGGTGCGTAGCCCCCTAGTAATTTGAGTCAGTTGTTTTCTTTACTCATTTCTCATTCTTTCATACGGGCTTTCCAATTTAGGTCATTTGGTATAAAATGTCGTCAGGAGTCTGTTTGCACTATGTCGAATTTTTGCAAAGCTCATCGCACTCTCCACAAGGTTACCGCCTCTCAGGCATTAGCGACGGCATGTGGTTTCAGGGAGAATGACAACGCGGATGAAAAGGGAAAGTTTCATCTTATGCCCACATTGAACGATTCGTACACGTATTTATTCTCAGCTCCTATATGTTTACATTCATTAATTATTTGTGTATTGGTAACTTGGATTTTAGATGCAAGAGATTATCAGGCTAAATTTCGTAAAAGATAACGAATGTTCATTCGTAATTACAATCAAAATACCACCACTGTTATACGTTTTTTTCTCACTTGTACGACGCATTTCGCCTACATCATCACCGCCACCGCCTCTCAGGACGAAGTCTGAGAAATACGTCGTACATATAAGAAAATAATTTATATCTAAGGAATTTTAAAATCATGAATGCTAATAACTTCCACGAAGTGCAGTAAATTTGACTATATTCATTTTGATTATATTGCCTATTTAAATTTCCACACTGGTTTAGTGAGCATCCATAATTTACGTGTATCGTCAACTGATTTGATGATGCATAGCCTCTCGAAACCATGGTCGTTACTAAATAATTCAGTATGATGGAAGATTAGTGTACTTTGTTCATCATAGAAGGATTTTGAATTTCGGAGCTTGTTAAGCAATCCATTGTTACTTGGTGTTAAAGTGCGATGCTCGCTGCAGTTGTTATCCTGAACTCCGTTTCAGCAAATATTAATGAATTCAAGCGCGAGAGCAAGCACTAAAAGAGAACAAGGATAAACGTTTTGCCCATGAGCTCATCCGAATAAATTTACTCCTCTGACGTCCAATTCGGCGAGATGATTTTTGCTAGATTTTTTGTGAAACTCAATCTGCGATTTTTATGGGTACCGGAGAAGTTATTTTGGAACGTTGCGAACGATAGGTAGTACCTATCGAGTGATATTTGTATCGGATGTTGCCACACTTATATCGGAACAAAAGTAAGGTCCTTAAGTCGAAGTTGGTGAAGTGTGAAATATGGCAACAATCGGCTATATACCATAAAATAGGTAACGATGGAAAAGATCCTTATTTATCTCCCAGATCTTTCTGGAAAACCAGCGTTGGCGAGGGGAAGGAGTTTTAGGACCCTTTACCCCGATGCGAGAATTTCACACTCCCATGGGCTTAATAGTTTGTGAGCCCTATCCTCACCTATTAAACGTGTCTTCTGGTCGAAGACTGTTTTTTTTTCGAATCTTCTTCTCCAATGGGCGCTACAACCCTCCATGGGTTTTGGCCTATACCTACTGTATATTTTTTCTCAACAATTATTGTTTTTATGGAGTAAGGTTATTAGCTCTACGATCAACCCCTAACCTGGAGGGCTAGGTAATTTTGTAAACGTTTTTGCGCGTCAGCATGACAGTCGAGGTGTGAAGAAAAGACTGAATGTCACTTCGTAGACTTGAATTCGTACTTTTTTCCACAACTTATTATTATTACTATCGCCTCATCCCGCTTGAAATATCTTGCATGCTTTTATTTTCTGCGTGGATTAATATGGCTATTAATCGCTCTCGTGAACGCTTTTGGTTATCGCATTAGGGCCGGGGGAGCTTTCGGGGTTCGACCTAGAACTGGAACGAGTGTTGCATGCCCGGGGTGGAATCACCCCGTGCCTCACCCTGGAGGTGGCTTGCACGGTATTTCGTTGATGTAGATGTACTTTGTTACCAGGGTTATTTTAAATGTTCTAAGTATTTCCTATTGTAAGTAATATAAATCGCCCTTAAAAGTGGAAGTTACACCTTCTTTTCTCCCCCAGCAGTCTCTTCTAAATTGTACAGGATCTGAGAACTGTCTTCGCGTTCACGCACGAGTCGGAGGCAATGTTTTCCTTGGCGGAGGAGAGCTTTTCAGTCGTGTGGACGAGGGTATGGGGCGTGAGATCATTTTTGCGGCGAGAGGGAAGCGATGAGGCAAAGTCCTCTTTGTTCATAAGTGCGAAATTCCGCATGGGAAAAATCATTCGCCTTGACCGGGACTCGAACCCCGATTTCGCGCCGAGTGCTTTAGCCAGATAAGCTACCGAGGCGTAATTTCCCTCTGTGGATTTTTGAGGTAATAACGTGGCTAGTTACAGTATCTTCAAAATTCGTCGAAAGAGCGAACGCTTCATTGTGTCTCATGTTTGGTTTTATCCTCGCGGACTGCGGCGCTAAGCGCAAGCTTTGGACTGCTTGTAGCATCATATATCCAGCAGTCTTTTACACCTTGTTCCTATAAAGCCCTCAAAAACTCACTGAGGTGAAGGATGCTTCTGTAGCTTAACTGGCTAAATCACTCTGCGCGAAATCGAGGGACCCGGGTTCGAGTCACGGTCAAGGTGAATGATTTTTCCTCTGTGGAATTTCGCAATTATGTGCTCTTGCGGGTGGCTAATACCGTGGCTTGTCCCGGTATCTCCACAATTCGTCCTCTTTGCTCGGTCGAGTGTATGCGCGAGAAATTCCTACTCTGCTGCACATCAGCCTTGGGTTACTCTTCCTCCTCGCGCGTCATCTCTTCGCAAACGCATCTTCACCGGCGATGAATATAGCCCGGTGCTCAAGTAGTTCACGGTATGGGTGGGGGCTCGTGTTTACGTTGGGCGGGCGTGACTTAACGCGCCCGTGTTAAAATACCAGCAGCGCTTTGTTTGTGTTCAACGGAGAACCCCCAGTTTTGTGGAGCGCAGCTGTTTATTCGTCCCTAAATTCGGCTCCTATTCTTGGTCACATTTTAAGAAAAGACGTTTTCCGTTACGCTGGAGAGGGAAGCGGTTTGCTTTTAAGAGGAGGGCATTCTTTTATCCTCGGAAGAATTTTAACCTCATATAATGGCGATACCACCAATATCGACATATTTCCCTATAATTTCCTCATGAGGGTTATTTTCCTGTCTGTACCGTATTTGGGTATTTCATCGTTGTTTACTAACTCGGATGCACTTTTAACGGTGCTATGATTGTGAGTGATTGTGCCTGATTGATTGTGCAGATCGTCTAGCTATTTATGCATTCGTCCTCGAAGAACCGAGTGGTTAAATTCACAGAAATTCTCTAATTGACTTTAAGTGTACCTACCAATTGGAAAATATTAATTCAGCTGTATGTGACTGACCTCTTCAGATTTGAGCTCATCCAGTTTGCTTTTAATGATTATTATCGTAAGCGAAATTGATTTGCCAGTCGTGGGTTTAAAATTGACTATAAATCACTTGATGGAGGTGTTTGCATAAAAGCGATTTAGTGGTTAATTAATGATGACGGGTAGATATTATGTTACTACTGCAGTACTTCTGTAGGTTATTTTTGACATAACATAAATACTGATTGAAAATTGAATATTATTCATTAATTCACTTTTTTTATAATTAACTTAATTTTACCTTTTACTTTCTCTTTTGTTGTCCAAAATCTCTGTTCTTTTCCACCCAGGGCCTGCTGCGATGGATACCTACACAAGTTCCCGCTTTATCGCCGAAATTTAGTATCGTTGGGTGATTGTCCAATCCGCTCTGACTGTGAGTGGTGTTGACTGTTTCACGTGTCTGACAGTAAGTGCGACATAACCATAACATTCGTAGCGCGTTAATCTAATGTTACCACTACTCTTTTCCTTCCTTATCCATGCTTACCCAGCATTCCTCCTTATTTCACCGTCAGCAACATGCTGTTCCTTCCGTCCGTCCTCCTTTGCTGCCTTCTCCAAATGTTCGCCACCCATTTCTTTTCCTCCCCTAACATCTCCAAAATTTTCTTTTTTTTCAAATAGAGACTGAATAGCGATGCCTTATGACGGGAGTTGTGTCTTTTGTTCAAGTCAGGGATAGAAGAAGTTACTCTGCAATTCCACATGGTAATTGCTTTATTTAATTTAAAATAAATAAAAAACTTAAAAAAACAAACACACATGAAGGTGCTGCTCTGCGGCGAAACCGGTGGTGTGTTTGTGTTCTTTTAAGTTTTTTTGTGTTTTTTAGTTGTTTTTTTTAAAGTTAGGACCAGAGTTACTTGACTGCGAAATAGAGAGGGCATTAAGAGAGATGAATGGTAGAATAGCCGTGGGAACCGATAAGCTACCTGCGGAGCTACTGAAGACTCTTGGTAGTAAGGTGAGAGAATCCTTTTTCGAACTTATTCGCAGGATCTACGAGGAAGGAGTTTGGCAAGAGGATTTCGTGAAAACAGTATTAATACCTATCCCGAAGAAGAAGAAAGCACCAGAATGCGAAGAGTATAGAACAATCAGTTTAATTTCACACTCGGCAAAAGTTCTACTTATTGTTAGAATAATAAATAGAAGGTTGGGGAGCAGAGCAAACTACTATTTAGGCGATGACCAATTTAGGTTCAGGAAGGGGAGGGCCACCAGAGACGCGATTGCGATAATGAGGACACTTATAGAAAGAAACATAAGAGTATAATCAGGATGTTTTCGCTTGCTTTGTGGATTTTGAAAAGGCGTTTGACAGAGTAAACTGGGAGAAACTAATGCAGATATTGGGGAAAATAGGAATAGATTGGCGTGATGGGAGACATGGGAGAAATATGGGTGAGAGGGCTCAGGTGAGGGTAGCTGAGGGTGAATCAGGGTGGGCAGTTATAGGTCGTGGGGTGCGGCAAGGGTGCCCGCTGTCACTTTTGCTTTTTAAAATCTATGCTGAGGAAATGGTGAGAGAGGCATGGGATGAGCTAGATGTGGGAATGAAAGTAGGAGGCCAGTGGATAAAGTCGGTAAGATTCGCGGACGACCAGGCGTTGGTCAGTCGGTCATCGAAAGGATTGCAAACTTTAGTAGATGCATTGGAAAAGTAGTGCGAGAAATACGGGATGAAGATTAATAATAAGAAAACAAAAGTAATGAGATTCTCTAGGACAAAGAATGCGAGGCTGGTGATAAGAGTAGGAAGTCACAAACTGGAGCAAGTAGAACAATTTAATTACTTGGGTAGTACGCTAGAAGAAACAGGATATAGTAGAAAAGACATTAGGAGGGTAATAGAGCTAGCGAAGGGAAGCTTTAAATAATAGAAGGGAGCTGATGACGGGGACCTTAAGAAAGGATGTAAAAAAGAGTCTGGTGAAGAGCTTGATATGGAGTGTGGCGATGTACGGAGCAGAAACGTTGACCTCGAGAAAGGAACACGAAAAAAGGCTGAAGGCTTTCGTGATGTGGGTGTGGAGGAGGATGGAGGAGGTGCGATGGACGGAAAGGAAGACAAATGCGGAAGTGCTTGACGTGGTGAGCGAGGAGAGAAAACTTATAGATGAGATTAAGGGAAGGCAGGCTAGGTGACTGGAAGCAGTAATGAGGGGCGATGGTTTGCTGAAGGCCGTCATTGAGCGAAGTATGTTGGGTAAGCGGGGAAGGGTAAGAAATAGATTAGGTTTTAATGACGGGATGAAGAAAGGTAGGCCTTATGCTGAGATGAAGAAAGAAATACTAGAGGTAGATAGGGCACGGCACGTGTAAGAGTCCGTTGGATATTCTCTGACTTTCATCATATCCTACCTCTAACCGGTAGATTACTATAATGAATGAATGAATTAGATAGGTTTACAGGGCATCAGAGATTGGCAGAGAAATCTTTTCCACTACAACTTAATGACCTCAGCACCGGACGCGGTGAGTCACCTCTGGACAAGCTTTCTTTGCCGTCATTGCCGGCTGCTCGACGTCATTGCTCTCAAAGGATGACCGCTTGCTATGGGTTGGAATCACTCATCCCTTGAGAAACACAATAACGGGTTTCTCGACCTTTGCTGAGTCACTGTTATTTGGGCGGGCTTGTGTCCCTGGCCATGCCGAAATTTTGCGAGGTTTTTTTGTGCTGGTTTCAGAAGCAAATCCAGGATATGATTTTTGGGGTAATTGAAGGAAGAAGCAAATTTGTGAGTTAGTTATTCTTTGCTTTTTGGTTGTCGTGAGGCTTTGTTTGTTTTATGTTGGTGCATAAGTGAATGTGAATCATATTAAGAGTTTATTTTAAGATTAAAAACTGTGAGAGTTTTTGTTTGCAAATGTTATATGTTTTCATATTTTTATTATTTTTTTAAACGAAGAAGATATGAGACACAAATTCGTGACATTTTTAACGTGGAAAAGATATAAATAGATTTCATAAAAGAAGAAAATGTTTGTTTTGCGGTACAACCCGGCGTTTTCCATTTTTTATTCATAATTTTACCTACTGTTCCATGAGCCTGCTGGAAAAATCCCACCCCGAAAAACCCTTCGTCCATCAATTGCATAAGTTCAAAAAATTTATTTTAGAATTAGTTCAAATCGGGAGCCGGAGATTATTAGCATTACAACTAAATCAAGTCTTTGTTTCATTCCCTTTATTTTGTATGTTTCTCAGCTAGGTGCAACAATTATCGCCTTAAATTGCTTGACTAAAATTGGTGGTTTCAGGCGTGACTTTATGGAATTGATTCATGTTAGAATGAAAAAATATAACTTTGTGAAGACGACGTTAAACATCGAAACCAGGGTCGTATCTAAATAAAACAATTTGGAATCATAGAATTAGAGTTTTTCATTTTAGCTTGACTAAATCATAAAATTTTGAGAGAGCAAGAGATTTAATCTATAATCTCCCGCTACACTCCTCATAGGAAACAGGAATTCGATTCGGTGCCGGCCTTGATTCTGTGTGCCTCACGTCATCGAGAGAAACCAGTTTTCATGCACGTTTGATATATTTTTGTGGACCACATCGTATTTCTTTCTCACGGACGTAGAGAGTAGGTCTTTCTTAATCGTGTGGCGCATGTGTTTTTTCCACCCAGCATATGTCCATTTTACGGAGGAGTCATGGTCATAGATAGCTAGAGAAAAATCATACACAAATGCTTTAAAGGACAATGCTTCTATTTATTGATTGTAAAGTGAGTCTTTCCTCTCATTTGAAAATGGTGTGCGTGTGTGGCAGGATAAATGTTATTCTTTAAGCCTTTTTTAGTGGTCGCAAACTTAATTCTTCCATGAGGTCACGCTACTTGCTCGTACAGACCGGAGGACGGAAATATATTCTTGAAGAATCCCATTTTATGGTCAGACTAATGAATTATTTCCTAATGAATCACTTTTAAAATATATTGAATACAGAAATTCAAACTGCCCTACCGTAAATACAAACTTTTCCAGTCCTGTAAATCTATTGCATTCGCTGTTATGGGTTCATCTGACTAAAAATTTGTAGCTTTCTGTGACAAATGTGTCCATTGCAAGAAAGGTTCACTTTTTCCCTGAATTCCCTGACTATGTCACTTCTATGTTAGATACATTCTTGCCAAACGGAAGGATAACGTACTGCTAGGTAAAATCAGCCATAATTGGACTTAATATTCTTCGTTGGGGGAGCTATTAAAAATATGTGGCCTACAAAACATACAAAAGTACATCAAAAAGTAAAAACTTAGAGTTTGAGATTCTATTGAAACACAAGCACACGCAAAGAAATTGGAAGGAGTTTTTGTGAGTTGAAATATTTTGAGTGTCTTTTCAATTCATTTTCGTGTGCCTGTGTTTTTAAAACTATATTTATTTTGTGTGTGTATATGTATATATCTTCGTGTTGGAGCATTGTAAAAAGTAGATATATTTGCGCCATAAAGGTAGTAATGGACACGGAATCAGTTTCATTTCAATTTTGCTGTCGATTCTCTATCGAACTATCGTTCCGCCGCTAAGATTTACGAATCTCCTGTAGCTAATTAATCATTAATTATGTCTTAAAAAGTTTTAGACTCTACCTTGCGGAATTTTAGCGTTTTAGAAAGTAACGACTTGGTATTTCCAATCCATTCTTCATTATATAGATCGCGGTTTCAACGCTTTTGTATCACTATCAAGTCAGAGTCCAAAAGCTGTTCTTTCTTGATGACCTGTGGCGTTGAAACCAAAAACAGTATACCTTAAAAAATCGCATGAAAAGGCCTACCACATTATTAATTTTGAAAGCTATTGACTACGAGTTTGGGGCAAGTGGTTATTGATTAGATTAAATGGAGGCTTACTGTACGGTTGAATCATCAGTAATCTGCTCAGAATTTTGGATGTCGTAACAAGAGCATAAGATTTGCTTTTGTAGGTATGATTTAGGGTGTTGGGGGGGGAACAGGCGAAGTCAGTTTTATTTGCCAAATTCCTTGCGCAAGCCAGCCATCTCATGGATAGCATTCGTTTTCATAATTTTAACAGAATCAGTACTAGTGATTTGTTTGAAGACGTATCATGAGAAAATTATAAAAAAAACAAGATTTCCCTGCCCAGGGCTTTAAATAAGCATGAGAGTTTGAGTTCATTTAACTCGAGCATGTGGAATAACTTGGTTGCTTTGGCTGTATTTCGGACCAAAATGAGTATAAATCTGAATAAATAAAGAGGATAATCACATCAGCAAAAGAGGCATTTGCTGACAGAATAAACCTGGTTAAAGTAACGTGAATAGATCCGGTAAAAGTGCTAACGGAGGATTAGTTGAAAGCGTCTACGTACATCTTGACATATACGAAGTACCGTGCAAGCCACCACTAGGGTGTGTGGAACGGAGTGATTCCACACCAGGCATGCAGCACTCGTCCCAGCACAAATCAGAACCTCGCACGCTCCCCCGTCCGCTAGGCGCAGGCCAAAAAGCAGTCAGGAGAACAGTGCGCAGTCCAACCAGAAACTGGGAGAGTGATACGTAAATGAACATGCAAACATACATAACAATGCTATACACACACCTAGTGGTTAATATTACTGGTACTGTTAATTTACTAATGCTACGAGATTCTACTTCATGCAGAGAACAAAATAAAATAATGCCGGACAAATCAACCGGTGTGAAGTGTTAGTAATGATGTTGTGTTATTAAGCACAAGTGAAAATTCTACTCTACCTATTGAGGGTGGGAGTTTCATATGATTGATCTATCGCAACTATTATGATCCCTTATTGTACGTGAGAAAAATGACATTTAAATCTATCGGTTCTGCAGTCAATTTCCTTTATCTTATTCCTGTGATTGCTTCTACTGTAGTACGTTGGCTCTAGCAGTATATGTTGAACGTCCGGCAAAAAACTGTCTGCTCCGAACTTGCGCAAAAGATTTAACCTGTATTTCTCCCTTCGATCAGTTAGAGATTCCCACCCTAATTCCTTCAATAATTCGGCAACACTGCAAAGTTTATCGTGACAACTTTTCACAAATCTTGCTGCTCTCCGCTGTATTAGATCTATTTCAGAGATTAGCCCTTCTTCGTAAGGGTCCCATATGCTAGCGGCAAACTCCAAGTGAGGTTTCACGAGTGAAAAATAACATCGCTCTTTAACCTTCTCGAGGCATTTTCTAATACTCTTTTGATAAATCCCAATTTGCGACTAGCCTGTCCGCAGATTTCCCGGACGTGTTTCCCCCAAGACAGGTCCTGAGTTAGGGTCACACCTAAGTATTTTATTGACTCTACATTTGATGATTCTGTTTGATTAATTGTGTACGTTTCGTTGACCGAGTTATTTTTTCCAAAAATTCATAGCAACGCACTTTTTAAAATTCAATTCTATCTGCCAAGTATTGCACCATTCACTATAGCATCTAGGTCTTTTTGTAACGCAATCTTGTCAGACTCATTGCCTAGTCCAGCTGTACCACACTGCGTCATCTGCGAAGAGGCGAATTTTGCTCGTAACAACGGTAGTGATGTCTTTAATATACAAAGGGAACAATAAGGGACCGATGACACTTCCCTGGGGTACACCTGATGTAACTTTCACTACATCTGAACTATCGCCATCTAGAACTACCCACTGTTCGCGGTCGGCTAAGAACTCTCTTATCCAACATAATACGTCGTGGTGTATTCCGTAGCTTCCAACTTAACGAGTAACTTCGAATTAGGGACCTTATCGAAAGCTTTTTTGAAATCTAGAAATATTGCGACTACTTGGACAAGCTTTTCTCCCGAGGAAAGAATGTCGTGAAGGAAGAGGCCCAACTGGGTTTCGCAAGGCCTGCCTTTCCGGAATCCATGCTGATTTTGCGTTCACAAGTTTGACTATCCAAGTACCCCATAATCGAACTGACAATTATATGTTCCAATATCTTGCACGAGATAGGCGTAAGGGAAATCGGTCTATAGTTAGTGGGCTCTTCCTTATCACCGCCTTTAAATATTGGTGTAACGTTCACGATTTTCCAATCGTAAGGAAGACGATGTTGTGTTAGAGATTTTTCAAATATTATGTTAAGGTACGGTGCTATTTCTGATGCTAATTCTTTATAAACTCGGGTGGGAATTTTATCGGGACCGTACGGGATCGGGATACGGGCTTTTTGGTCTGCACCGTCTGGGTCTATATTCGTGGTCTGCACCTAGCGGCCGGGGGAACGTGCGAGGTTCTGATTTCAACTGGGACGAGTGCTGCATGCCTGTTGTGGAATCACCCCGTGCCACACTCCCTAGTGGTGGCTTGCATAGTAATTCGTAGAAGTAGACGAGAGTTTGATGTGAATTTTTGCGTTTTATAGCTACTGACCCCGAGTTTTGACGCAATAGGATGAGAACATGAGACATTTGGTATGTGGACTTGGAGGAAAATATATAAAATACCTTGGATATGAAACCATTTTACAGTGTGCCTGGAATGGTTCTAGGAAAAGGAAGTTTCTGAAGATAAGAAAAAATAGAGGGGCAGATTGATGAGATAAATAGAGGCAATGGAGTTCTGAAGGACATAATGGAAAGGGAAATGTTAGCTAGGCGGGGCATAGGGAGGGAAATAGTGAGGTGCTTTAGATGGAATGGAGAGATGTTGGAAGTATATTAGCTGAACTACAAAGAGTGTGCGTGACTTAGGGTGAAGCTAAGCGTCTATAAACACTTTTATCCGACATACTACGGTAGATTAAACCAGGAGAATAAAACCAGACAACTACTACAAGCTAAATATAGATGCCAATTTCATTAAAATCGGCCATGCCGTTTTAGAGATATAAAGTCTCAAACTCAGGGTCGCATACTTTCTGCGCCGACAGTAGACTGCAGAACGGACATGTTTCAAATGTAATTTTTCCCGCGAACGATAAGAGACCATAACAGATGCCACTGAGACTTTTAACGAGGTTTGTCGATAGGTAGTTTAGCTAGATAGTTGATATACTCCCTTATACTTGTAACCTTATCTGCTACTTAGTACTAACAGCACGCCGTGCATGTCTCCGGTATAACTCTTGTATCTGTGTCCTTTTGTGGACCTGCAAAATACATTAATACAGATAGTTTATCTAGCATTATTGGCATGCCTAAAATAGTGTACTGCATGTTTGTGAAATGTTGCCTCCTTAGTTTACCTTAGTTTAGTAATAGTAGGATTTTGCTAATGCATCAAAGGTCGTAGTTACATTAACTTAAATCGATTATTGTGTGATGCTTGTTGGTGATAACTCACCCCTTGCCACATACTTTTGAGGTGGCTTGCAGGATATTTAATAAATGTAGATGTTATTGTTACAAAACCCTACCTTTAATCCTTATGATACTCAAAATAACTATAAATATTGAAAAGGCAAAGAAGCGGGTATACAAATGTATTTCGTAGTCTGCTATTTTTTTCCTCTGACCAATAATTTGAGGACACCACGGATTTGCTAGAATGAGAAATTTGGAGTTGAAAAAGTAAGATCTAGTTCGAGGGAAGTTCAGTTTCAAGTTCTCGCAAAGTATCTAAATTCTCTTTAAGGTAGTTTGAGCGAAAAATCACTTCACCTAGAATTTGATGAATTTGGCCTCACTTTATGAAAAAACTCTCATCTTCCCAATTATATCAAAATATCAACCTCTTGCCGAACTACTTTTCGAGCAATTTGCCTGAAAAGGTAAGCTGTTTTACATAGGATAGATTGCGGCTATGCGCTCTAGAGGGAGAATAATTAAAAAATTAGGTACTTCTAGCACCTAGATTTCGTCAAAAAACTAACGGTTTGTAAATTGTATGTTTTCTCAACTATTTATAAAAAATATCCTATTACTCACCACAGTAATTTTTACAGAATCGCAAAAAACCTGCTGTTTTGAAGGGTTTTCAGCCGTACGGAGGGAAAAAATGAGTGAAGTTAGAAACTTATGTAGCTTTATTTATTTAATTACTGAGTATTTTGGTCACATACAACAATATCTTTGCGCCATTAATACTACAATATTTATTTTTTACTCCGTACAGTCACTGAAATAAAAAAAATAAAATTTGGATATGGTCTCCATTATGACTAGGGAACTATCTCGCTCAAACCACCGTGAGTGCATGGGACAGCATGGCCCTTTAATTTTTAATGGAGTATTTTTATCACACTACCTGTTAAACGAAATTTCATTGAATGCTAACTCAAGAGTGATCTTCCATCAGCCTTCATATTTGAAGAAATACTGTTGATAAAAACTGCGTCCTTACACAAGTCGTGAATAAGACAATCGTAGACACTATTCACCAATGGTTATATTGGTTATTAATGGGTTAATTAATGGGTATATAATGGTTATTCTGACCCTGCCAGTAATACGTACATACATGCCATATTTCGGACCCTCCTCTGAACGTTGTCATGCAGAAAAGTAAAGGCAAAATCCCCCACTAGTAAAAGTATATTTAAACTTCGATAAAACTGGACACGCCTCAAGGTTATCTAGCACTCTGGTAGGTGGCACCTCTTGAAACAAGATGACGCGATGGCAGATTAAGCCGATCTCTATTAGTTATGTCAATCGCCCGAGTTTGCTAAAGCAACGACGCGGGCGGCGTGGGGATAATCCTTCTCTGCGCAATTCAGTTGGCCATATCTCGTTTACGATCAGTTGGGGTTGACTCAGCAAGATACGCGGATCACAGGCGTAATGCGATAACAATTTTTGATTTTTCGTCTATGGACATCCTCATTGGATCCTCTGCTTCAATAATCAATTATTATCGTATCTCAATGCATGGGACATGCCATTGTGAATGTTGTCTGGAAGCCAGCTATCCACCTGCGCTTCCTGGAATATTGATCCAGGAAAAAGCATTGGCTTGGAAACAATTATCTCTAAAGGTTTGTTTGTGCTTGGTAAATTCTTTTTCTCTGGTGAAACTGTTACATTTACATGGCTGACCGACTGTCACAAAATGTCCCGTCGATGAATGACTGACCCATGAATACTATATACCCTGCTACAGTATTTAGACTCAGATGCATACTGCAGTATGTAGACTCAGATGCATACTGCAGTATGTAGACTCCTTGGAGTGACCATTTGCCAATAGGGAAATTGCATACTTTTAATAGACAGTATGGTGATATTCTGCAGCAAATACATGTTACCGCAATATAATTTTTTCCGCTCAAAATTCAGTTTACACACTAGAAAATGACTCCTAAAAATCTTCCGAGTTTCGCGGGCTAAAAAATACCGCCCCCACTAATCTTACGCCGTGACGTCAGAATTCAGTAGAAGTTGTAGATCCTAGCCCCACAACCTCGTAGCTCCAAGTTTGGAAGAACCACGTTGCGTTTTAAAGGAGAAAATTACTGAAAAAAGGAAAAATTACAAGTGGTGCATTGTTCCGATGTGCAAAAACACGTCTATTTGTACACCAGACAAAATTTTCGTCAGCTTTCCGAAGGAGGAAAAAAGTAGAGAAGCTTGGATGCATGCCCTTCGTCGAGATGAGCGTCACGGAAAAATAAGCCATAAATCCGTGTGCTATGTGTGCAAAGATCACTTTAATGTAAGTAATATTTCCATATTTCCACACTTTTTCACCTTCACATAACCCACTGCCGAGCCACCATAAAATTCTCTACCGGACCTACAAAAATAATACACATCTCACATAAATATACGCTTTCGTCAATACGAGCTGATTATATGCAAATTAAATATTGTTATGAACTAGAAAACATTTCAGAAGCACATCAGCTACTCAATATATTACCTTTCCATTTTTCGGCGCCGACGAAGTCTTCAGTTTCACTGAAATACCTTGCAATCATGAGGGAATCAGACCCCGTTTCCACTACTGACATTTCTACGACGGTAACTCTCTAGTCACGCAATGCTAGTAATGGAAACGCTCGAAAACGCCTACCATGGTAGATGGTCCTACTAGCATTGAGTTACCCTCGTAAGATCAGGGAATAGTGGTTACCGTCGTGTCTTTTTCGCAATGTTAGTCAAAATCCCGGTAAAAATCATGGGAAAACAGTTGAATCACGGAAAGCGTGGAGGGATCACGGGTTCACCGTCTGCACACAATTTTAAAAGAATAAATATTTATATACTACCCATGTGGTTAAAAGTGATTAGACGTTGCCATGCGCAGTTAAAGAGAGGATAGATTTTATTAAGGGTAGGTTACACTATTCCAGTATATCGATAATAATTTGAAATGAAGGAAATTTCGTCTTGTCTACAATACTACTTCGTTTCACTGCTTGTCCAAGACTTAAGCCAATACGAACACATTATCAAGGCCTTCATTTGTATTTTTAATTATTATTTCTTACTTCGCTTGTCAACCAATGTTTCAACTTATGTCGTCAATGCTTTAAAAATGATAAGCGTTGGGAGATCACCATTAGGTATCCATATATATTTCACTCAGCATTCAACATTTATAACTTACTTATATGTAACTACGACCTATCGTCAATGGTTAGACATCGCCTTCATTTTTCAAAGGGGGGACATTTTAATATTTGGGACGTGGACCCTTTAATCAAGTATCTATACATGATCGATAATAATATGAAATTTGAGAAATGTTGTGTAACTCAATACCAAGCCCTTGAAAATGACTTAACTAACAAGTCGAAACCTTTATAGTCGGAAAGCGAAATGAAAATTTTTGTGGAATAATCAAAGGTTCCTTCATTTCCTTACAATAAACTTTTTCCGTCATCTTTACGCAATATATGGCTTTCAATGGAGGAAAATAAAGAACAAATACTAGCCCTGCAGCAATATGCTGCTTCCGCGTACTGAATAATTACGTCACTTTGCCACCAGCCAATCATCGGGCGTTTTCGATTCTCACTTGTGTTTGAAAATTTTCTTGAACTTTAATGAATGAAATATCGCTAACAACGTCAAAAAATAATAAAAAAAAACTTCACCGTGAAACGCAAACATATATTTCTATTGAGTTTTGGGGCTCATGATTATATCTGATATATATGCAAGTTCCCTATTGCAGTGTCATTTTATAGGGAGCCGAAAGCGGAAATGAAGATGTGTTTTCGGCGAGGTGACAATGGGTGGAGTGGGGGAGAACGGGAAAGTATAGACGTTAACGAAAGTGAGAGTTAGAGGCTACGTTTCCGAGACATATTCCCTGGGCTATACCCGACAACTGTATTGAAATATAAAGAAGAAAACAAGAAAATGCATATAGAAAATAGATGAAAACAACGTAGTCCATCAAAAAGAGATGGAAACTCGACCACCAATATCCGGATCACAACATTTAAACGCTTTATTTATTCTTAATTCTGAGATGTTTTAAACGCACAGCTTATATGCATTTTTATTTTCACCTAAAATAGTTTTAGCAGAGATTTTTAAATTAATTTTTGTGTTTTAATGGAATGTCTGGATGTTATCAAACCACATATACAGTAACCATCTGTCCATTGGTTGGTATACCCGCAGGTCTCAACTCCCATAATTTTTATCTGAATTCTTCAATCCTTCACTGTTTTTTTTGTAACCCTCGTAGTCTGATTGATTGTCTAGCCTCATTATTACTTAAATATTACTGCATCATTGTGTCCAAATTTCAAAATTATTTGGTTCAAGCGGTAATTTGGTTGATTACAGTTCTAGTATTTACATATCTTAGGATATATTACGAAGCTCTTTATTCCACCGGAAATAAGAAAGAGAATGGAATTAATAAAATAACGTGAGAGTACAGCGAATGCAATACATGACACAACAAAAATGTGTACGTATGAAGAGGAATGTTGATTATACTATTGAAATCCCTTCGAGGGTAAGACGAATGACTCAGGAGAGCTGGTGGCTGGCGAGCATTTCTAATCCTTCAGAGAGGGGAAATCCCGATTTGAACACCCTCGTTGAAGTCTCCGTTCGCGGCGAGAATACGTATGTGAACGCGACCGCGCAAACTCGGGACGTGAGCGCTCGCTGTTTGCTTTTGAGGAGGGAGGGCGAGAGGCAGGGGTGGGAGGGAGAAGGCCGGAATCGCCGCCGTACCTCACTTTGCCGGCTCGAGACCTCGGGATTAAAATCTTCACAGAGGAGCTCGTCCGAAAGTGACGTCACTTAATGGTGACTGGGCATCACCGACCCGTGTGGGAGCCGTCCCTTCTCCCTCCATCCCTCCCCGCCGCTCTCCCCCCCATTCCCCCCGGTCACGTGGTACACTCTTTTCTTCGAACGGCATTCCTTCCGCGGTTCCACCTAGGCGTTCCAAACTTTGGGCGATCGTGTCTGGGGAAGAAGGGAAGCTAGCGAAAGGTGTCGTTCTGCGTGGGGCGCGAATTTTTTCGTGGAGTTTTATTTAATCCTGTTGAATATGTAGTAGTTAGTACTTCTACAATACTTCCGTGATATGCGTGCCCGGATCTAGTGAGTGACATGTGAAGGAATACGCGTGAGTTATTTATTCTCAAAGCTTTCGTCGCAGCTTCTCGGAAGGTCGCCTTGTTTTGCGTCGCGGTTTTCCCAATGGCGGTCTCAATGGCGCGCTCCTTCTTCTTCTTCGCCTCGCTGACCCTCGTCCTCTTCGCGGGAACTTCCCTGGCACAAACCCTGCCCGAAGACTTAAAGACGCGGATCCTGATAAAGCCCCCGGACCTCCTTAGGCCGTGTCCCGAGATCCGTGAGGGTATCACGACCCAATCGCCAGGGTCGAGGAACGTCACCTACAGCTACATGGTGATCGAGGATGATCCCGAGGACGAGTCCGCTCGGCTCGCGATAGACGGTTGTCCCGACAACGATCCCAAGGGTCGTCCGGCCCTGAGGAAGTGCTGTCCCATGAAGCAGGCCGTGGCGAACGAGGACGGAAGCTGCGTCCTGGACCCCGCACCGCGACAACCGTTCCGTCCCGGAGTGGCGTACGACAACGGTTCCCGTTGGGACGTCGATCCTCTGGAACACTTCGTCCTCGTGTTCTGGAGAGAGTGCCGCAGCATGCTGGACCCGGTCAAGAACCCGGCGGACGATTTCATCCTGAGGGGTTCCGACGGTCGTTTGGCCTTGCCCCTCTGGAACGGATCCATCCTCATTCCGGGAGATTTCTGCGTGGACTACGTGCTCGATAGGTCGACGTACTTAGCGTTCCTCTGCTTACCGAGTGGGTCGAGGAAGGATGGGGTCGGGACTTCGCTCGCTCAATCCCTGTATCCCATCGCGCTCCTGATATCCGCACCGTTCCTGTTCGCCACGTTCCTCGTGCACGCCTGCGTTCGCGAGTTGAGGAACATCCACGGCAAGAATCTGATGTGCCTCGTTGGGAGTTATTTCGTCAGCTTCCTGTTCCTGGCTCTTGGGCTGCTTGGCCTCGACGGGGTCTCTATGAACTTGTGCATAGCTTCAGGTGAGTTGAAATCACAGGGATGATAAGATTAATCCATCCAGGTTGGTCTTTAGCAGTGTTTCACTAACTTTTTGCCACCTTTCCTTGGTTCCATATCGAACCATGAATGATTTTAATTAATATTCATATTATAATTTAATAAATTTAATCAACCATAGAATATGTGGCCAAATCAGGAATATTGTAAAAATTAAATTAAAAGGGATTCCGATTAATATAATGTTTATTTCAAATCCAATGGAGAGATAGTTTATTCACCCCAGGATATGTATGTATGTACATATGTGTAGGACAAGTCAGGGCTTACACAACAAATGAAAGAGATCTCGTGTGGGAGTATAAAAGTTACATAAAAATAAATTATCAAAACAAATTATTTTGAATACAAATTACTATTAACACTAATTGCCCATACTTTTCAATGTAAAATAAAAAAAAGTGTGGAGAACAATGTTGTTTAAATTCTTCTCAACATCTGGAAACCATCAAACACAATGTTTCTACTTTCCCATTTTAGCAGAGGTTGCCAAAGACTTTTGCCTTTGGTCACCATTCAGTCAGGACCCTACCTTCAAACCCCCCCTTCTGTACCCCTCTTTTATCTTTTAACCTTTTTTTTAAAGCTTTCCCCACTAGGGAGGGGGTGGGGTTAGCGCCCACTCTGGGAACTACTGGTATGTTAAATATACTCACGAGCTGAGTCAAAAGTTGCTGGAGGTTAGAAACACAAACACAAGGTGATGGTTGAGAGATGCGGTTTTAGAGGACTCCTCCTTCCCCCAAAGCCGTTGGTAAGATTTTGGAAATGAGCAAAAACATCACTCATGGAAGTTTTTCTGAGTGTGAGAGCATTGTTGATTAAAATTCAGAAGAGCCAAGTCACACTCTTATGATGGAATTTTGAATAATTGCCTTTTGAAAATAAGTTTATTTTACTTTCGTTACAAGGAGGGTGTTAACTTCCTCTGTCCAGGAGAGGGAGGGAAGGTGACACTTGGATGGATTTGAAAATCACTTAGAAGCAAATTCTGGCTGTGCTCCAGAACAGAACATGTATTAGCCATTGTAAAGCCATCGAGATGATAAACACAGGTAAAAATCAGTCCCAGGAGACTTGTTGATTAACTGCAATGATGCTTATTGGGAATATGACAGGCAATCGAAATGTTTCAAGGCCCTAAGCAGTGGGGTAGTAATAGGTACATACTTTTGAATGGATTTGAATTTGAATGGAACATCGTCTACTTGGGTAAGAAGGGAATCATGGTAGAGTTTTCAGCTCCTTTTTGTGTTAAGTATATCTGTTCACTTTTTCAACAGATTTCTGAGATAATTACATGTTGCTGGGTGAATTTTCTGGCATGTTCAACAAATGGATTTGACTGGGGTTTTCTTTGGGGGCATCACAGTTTATTCACATTCCAGTTGACCATATTCCTGTTCTTTTATAGGCTAATATCAAGTAACTTCTCTGGAATTAATGCTGAACAGACTCAGGGAAGTCCTATGCTCAGTGCCTTTCCTTGTAAAAGCTGAAACACTGTGCAACACTATTCAAGCATACTACCACTGGAGGATAATCTTATTTTTTATTCCATCAACTATCCCAACTGGCTAAAATAATGCTTGCATATAGGAAAGAAGGCTTCCGCGGAGTGTCTTCGATGAGGCAGGTCTTCAGGGTTCTCTTCCACATGGGTTCATCATTGTAGACGGCATGTTTTGCAAACATTCCAGTTTGCTTCTTCAGGTCTGAAGTTGTTTGGATGCAACTTTGGTCTCCTTATATATGTCATCCACAGTCCGGTGCCGAATTTTGTTAGCACGCTTTCTGTTTTGGGTTGTGGAAAATACACTTCCAAGTGCTGGAGAGCTTCTTCTCTGTTTAAGTTGTTCAGTGTCTTACAATTAGTGATTCCAAATGCCTCTCTGATGATTCAGTGGAAGCAACATTTTTCTTTGAAAATTAGTTTGGCTTCTTCCAAATCGATGTTTGATTCAGTGGAAGCAACATTTTTCTTTGAAAATTAGTTTGGCTTCTTCCAAATCGATGTTGTGTTTTGGTCCACTCCAGGTATGTTCAGCGATTTCTGAAGCACGGAACTGTCTTCTGTTTACTTCCCTTCTGTGTCCCTGAAGGCAGAAAAGCTCGAGAGCCCTCAAATGCTGCCTTCAGGAACATGTAAGGGAAGTAAACAGAAGACAGTTCCATGCTTCAGCAATCGCTGAACATACCTGGAGTGGACCAAAACACAACATCGATTTGGAAGAAGCCAAACTAATTTTCAAAGAAAAATACTACTTCCACAGAATCATCAGAGATGCCATTGAGATCGCTAAGACACCAAACAACTAAAAAAGAGAAGACATTTATATGCTCTTCAGCACTTGGAAGTGTATTTTCCATAACTCAAAACAGCAAGCATGCCAACAAAATTAGGCACGGGACTGTGGGTTGACTATATAATGAGACCAAAGCTCCATCCAAACTATTTCAAACCTGAAGAAGCAAAATGGAGCATTGCCAAACCTGTTGTCTACAATGATGAACCCGAACATTTGAGGTCCATCTCAGAAAAGTTTGATACTTGGGCTAAGCATTGAGGCAAAAGATGTTAGTTTTAATCGGATTTCATTTTTGAAAATAGTTTATGAATGAAATGTGTATTAGAGAAAATTTCCTTCGGTCTGGGAAATTATTGACAGGTCTGTCCATACAGAGAAATTTCTTCTGATTTGTAAAAATAACTGTTATCCAAAAAGTGTTTAGTAAGTTTTTTGAAATTATGGTTTGGGAACACCTAGAGGCACAAGGGCACAATGCTAGATAAACTTAATAATAAGATTTCTTTGTGTAATTTCTCTACAGAAATCAAGACTTTAATTGTTGATCCAACTTCCATTGGCAGAGCAGACTAAACCTATAAAGAAGAGTCACAGACTATATATAGGATTTAAGGATTAGTTTTTCCTACAGTTATTCATGATCACAGCAAATATAGAGAAAAACATATGTACACCAAAACATATCCCCTATTTTTGCCCTTCTTCCTCTCCTCTGTCTTTTTTTGTTAGTTAGTGGCCTTGTATTACATGCCACAGCTCTTGTTATGTCTTGAAGGGTAGTATGTAGGTGTTGATAAAAATGAGCGCATATTTTTTTCCTCTCTAAACCCAAATTGCTAGGGAAATGGGGTCATTTAAAAACGCACATTACTCTTCATCCCAAACAAGAGCCATACAACCTTTACTCCAGGGCACAAGAAGGGGAATTTTGTATGGTACTGAGGCAAAATATGTAAGTTTTAATCAGATTTCATTTTTGAAAACAGTTTATGAATGAAATGTGTATTAGAGAAAATTTCCTTCGGTCTGGGAAATTATTGACAGGTCTGCCCATGGATCTGTCATTTATTTAGTTGAGTACTTAACATGAATGAATGGCACAACTTACCCTCTGAATTGTGGTCATCTGCAGTGGCATCGTGATGAAAAATTAATTTCTATATACCTTTAACAAAAAAAAACTTATAAATATGGATGAAAATTGTGCATCTGAGTGAATGTGTGAGTTAGAGTTTGTCCTGAAGAGTGTGACATTGTCGATTGATGCTTTCCTTAACAATATATATATTGATTTGACTAAAATATAATGAAGACACATGCCTACTATAGCTTTTACATCGTTAGAAACAGTTGATTGTTGGGCTTAAGACCTGGTTACCTAAACTTAACCCTGAATAAACTTTGGATTTGAAATATGTACATTCCCTATCATCAAATAAGCAATGACAAATAACTTGGGTATGATGACTATTTTTATTAATTATGCATCTATGTGTTTATTAAGCGGTATATATTTGAATAGCTTATGTTATATATGTGTGCTTACTGGTCTAATGTCAATATTTTATTCATTTCCAGCCTTCATTACTGAGTATTCCTTCCTGGCAGCATTCTTTTGGCTTAATGTCATCTGCTTTGACATTTTCCTGACATTCAGGTAAAGATTTCATTTATTCCTGTTTTCAAGTGAGGGATGATACACATAATTGTGATAATTTACAAAAAAAATCATATGACTTGACCGGGATTCAAACCTTGTGTATTTTTATCAGTGAATTTTTGTTTATCAAGTAGTGTACTATGAATTCATTGGGGCTTGCTCAAATGTTTAGCACCTTCCGACTCATTCCTTTAGAGGAATGTATTGCCAATGTCAAAAGATGAAAGATGGAAAGTTGGAAGCCACATAAATGTCAGTTGAAAATAAGGTATATATCAATTTATAACACTATGTTGGGAGATGTTGCTCACTAATGTGAGAGTTGCAGTCTTCATGTCAGGGTTAAATTTACTGTTCTATGAATAGATGAGTTAAGTAGCATGAAACTTCTGCTATCATATATTTTGCGTGTAATATCAAAAGTGGGAACAAATCCAGCCAATTGCTGGAGAGTCAGATCACTAAGCTAAGGGTCTCTAGATAAAAATATTCTAATGAGCTTTGCATCAAAGAATATGATAGAAGTTTTAAAAATAAGAATTCTACCTCACTATTTGCAAAACACCTTTTGAGAACAATCATGTAAACGGCTTTGCCCCCAAACTTTTACACGTCCTCCCTATAGCCTTAAAAAAGGATTCTTTGGAGCAAATTGGGATTATCAGGCACTCTGTTTATGAATGCATGCATGTACATGCAATGAACAATTATTTCCACATCCGTCCTCACTCCTTTCGGACAAAATAATCCTGGGAAAACAATAACCTTTCCCACACCCCAGCTCGTTCATTGAGGGCTCTACTGGCCCCTGCCTCCCTCAGCCTTCCCCAAACCTCTGTAACTTTCCCCTCCCCTTTCTACTACCTACTTCAAATGACAAAAAATAAATGAACATTCCCTGAATATTTTGTAGCTGATATTGCCGTAATTCAGCGACACACATCGTACGAATTTGAAAAAATTATAGGAAAGTTCGAGTATTTACATTTCAATTTAGAGCAGGAAAATTTCTAGATTTTTTCTTTGTTTATAATAAGAAATATTGGCTACATAGAAATAGATAAACGTGAGCTCATATGGCAGATGGAAGAATACAATGGAATATTATATGCAGTGCATAAAAATTCTAAAAATGTCCTGGTCCTCGGACAAGCCAGGGGCTATGAATTGCAAATGAAAAATTAATGTCTTGCTTATGCAAATGGTATATTGCACTGTAGGAGTACAAATATTGTAAACAAATAATATAGATGCATATACATATTCACTTATGCATACAAACATATATATATCCTATTACTTTTTACTTTAGTTCTCTTTTGTTCATACAATGACAACTCTTTATTACCATTACATAAAATGGTTTCATCAATTGTCATTATTAGCTATTTTTTATCTACATTTTATTCATTATATTTTTTACTCAATACCAATAATTGGTAATAGATTTGTCTTTATAGGACCTCCTCATACTGATAGGCCATATCTATCACACTCTCCACTCGAGCATGATAAATCATGATCTTTACATAAATTGGGAATAAATTTCTAGATGTATAAAACTTATACATTAATTTTCTAAACTTGGAGTTAACTTTATTTGCATGAAACTTGAGGTTTTCATCCGTAATAATTCCAGGATAAGTATAGTCGGAAACTTGGTTTAAGATGCTACTTTAACAATTAAGAATTTTATTCTGGTGAGCTAAATGTAAACATTCACGTGAATGATGTTGTAATTGTAATTTTCTAGCTTTACCAGCATAATGAGAAATATACATAGCTTGCAATTTCCGTCCATTTATATCAACTTTATTATCATGTGACCGAGTGTTAATAATATTGAAATCATCCTGCATCTATTTATCTGTTGTGTCAAATTCAAACGACTCATGTAAGGTTCAAATCTTCAGCATACAATTTATTTCAGAGTTTTTGATTTGTGCAAATAAGTCATTAATATAAATAGTGAGGAGAACTGGTCCCAAAATAGAACCCTGTGTTACACCAAACGTTAGATAACCTGGTTCATTCGTGTTTTCATCTAACAAAACTGTCATTGAGCATTCATGTAGATGACTTTCAAACCATTAGTTGAAATGGAAATTGATAATTTAAGATTTTTTACGATAGTTTTAGTAGGGAACATAACATGGCAATGGCCTAGATACGTTGAAACACTGGCTCCCGTCAGAACACTGAAATTAAGCAACGTTGGGCCCAGACAGGTGTTGGATGGGCGACCCTCCTCCATACCTCAACTAGGCGTGGATGGAGAGGCGATACTCCCTCCAGACCACCGGGAGGCCGGAGGGAGATATACCCAGACCAGGAAGGTTAGAGGGAAGACACCCTGTATACCTGTACTGGGGAAGATGGAGGCTATTCCTCCATACCTCTACCATGGTGCTCTTGTCCCCTGTCTGCAAGTGGCAGACAGGCATGGGATTGGCACAATGGACCAAGAAAGGTCTAAGTGCCTGGGCTCCTGTCGAAGGCCCCCCCGACAAACAATCAACCAAGAAACATAACATGTTCATTTTATAGTATTAATGTTCGATATCAGTAATATTTCACATTTCGTTTTTATTTGTAATCAATTTCTGTACATTCTTATCTTTTTCAGTGGGGTTTGTCCTCTGCGAGATGCAAGTGGGAGATCAGGGAGAAAAAAGTTCATATACTACTCCATTTACGGTTGGGGAGTCCCATTTGTCATTTTTGTTCTTTCATTGATTTTTGAATTTGCTCCTGGGATTTCAAATAAGATCATCAAGCCTGAGTTTGGAGTTACAAGATGTTGGTTCAAATGTGAGTTATCCCTTTTCTTAGCTTATTTAGGCTTTTTCAAGTTTTTGCAAAGCACAAATAAATTTATCTACTGATATCAGATACTGATTCACACACATCATATGATATGTGTGAATGAAAATTAAGTGCCCAGACTAAAGTTCAACCAAGAGACATTTTATTGATATGTGCCAGTCAAAACCAAGGGTTTTTGAGTTAATAAAAAAAGTCCGTTTCATTACATTCTAATTTGAAGCCTAAAGGGAGACCTCATAGTGGTAGACAATTATTCACATGTGGGTAGCATTTGCACCATCAATCTTGATGAACTTGAAGTGCTTGCACACTCCACAAACCCTTAGAACTGGTTTCAAGGAGTGATGTCAGTTGTGCCTGGTAGGCTCTCAAAGCCAGGTAAATAGGTGTGAGATAAAAGCCAGATGAAAGGTGGTAGTACATTTTCCTCATAAAGAGAGCTGTAAGTTTCTAATCCCTTGAGGTGGACATTTTAGTGATGATAAATGTGAAATAAATAGATGATGATAAATGATAAAAATAAAGATCAATGATAAGTGTGAAAAACACTATTTAGGAAGGCTACAGGAAACCTCAATCAACTTTCCTAAGGATGTGGCCCATGGAGCAGTGAATCCAGCATGAGCAGTGAAAATCATGAGACTCTTCTTTAAGCCTGACAGCTGTAGAGGCTGAAGCTATCTCAGTTATCATCGCTCACATCCACTGCTGATTCAAGAACAGCAAAGAAGGAAACAAAAAATTGGAGCATAGATGTTCGAAAAGAATAGGCTCCAGGAATCTTAGAAAGATGCCGATGATATGAAACTTGGAAAATATGAAAGGGAAATTTAAAAAAGAAGTGTTTGTGTGTTATGCTTGAAGTTAGATATAAATTAAAGACTAATGGAGCATTTTCATAGTAACATAATACTTTTTGTTTAAATATGAGTAGTGGTGCATATCCCCCAGACTCAATGACTCATCCCCCCCAGATACAATTTATTTATGTCCCCCTCCAAATCACCTTGAATCTCAGGTTTTCCCCCAAAAAACTTTTTTGGGATACACTTTGCCTCATGACCCTCTTACTTGGGCACCACTGGATATGAGAGTCATTATGAGGTAGCTGCTACATCAAGAACAAATTATGCACGGGGTTGATACTTAATGAACAAATTACCAATTTTTTCTATTTTAGCTCTGTAATTAGTTTAGATAAAAGCAAAACAGGGGAATGTGATTATATTACACTTGCTTGCTCATGCTGACAAGTGGACATTTAGAGGAAGTTAATAAAATATAGAAGCAGTTCATAGAAATCACTGGGAAGAAAACAGAATTGTAGAATCTGGAAAGGAAGAAATGTAAATGAGTTAGGTGAATTCTGATTGGTAGCAAGAAATAATTGTGGGAAGTAATAAATGTAGGTGAAGAATTGGCATAGTAATGACTAGCATATGGTTCAGTCACCATCTCAGGCATAGGTACACAGGGAAAGTGCCAAGCTTAACAGAGGGGGATCAGATAAATCATACAGTTGAGCACCCTTAATCCGGCACCATCGGGACTCGAGCGATGCCGGATTAGGGATTTTGCCAGACTATGGGTGCTGTGGTAGTAGCCAGTATACTTATGGGGTCCGCGATTTTTTTAATAAGGGAATTCGATGAATTATAACATATTCAATGAAATTTGAATAAATTCTGTATTATTTAACAAATAATTTGAAAAAAATTAGAAATAGCTGTTTCTAAATTCACAAACACAAAATCAGTCAACTGGTAGTATCGAAAAACGGCAGAGCGAAAAGAATGGTAGAACGTATAAACAAATTGCTGCACATAATGTTATTAATTGATAAATAATATAAATAACAATTTTTCATTGCTTTCAATGTTCCTTGCAATCCTTATGCCACTGTGTTTAATACAATATCAGCTGATTCAATGTTTCCCCTCAGATTCTTTCGTGAATTCAGCTTTTGATTTGTGCTCGTCATCAGCTAAAAATTTTATTATTTCTTCTACTTTGAGATTACGTTCCACCTTCTCAATATCCTCCTCATTATCAGACAACTTAATACAAAACTCACCCTTACTAATTTCATTAACATCATCCCAATTCATGCAAGTAACTTTTGAATCTATACTGCCATTTTGGTGGTGAGATTCAGCAGCTTGGACTTTTTCTGATGGATAAACAACATCCACATTAGAAGAGCATAGCCCACCATTCATGGAATCAGCGAAACATTCATCTGTTTCGTTTTGAAATTGCTGAAAGTCAACCACATTAGCTGAGTTGCTTGTATTACAATAACCCAAGACATCACTCCCATTATCCATGAGAGACACCGAACTAGTAATGTGACGTTTGAAGAATCATAAAAAAACCACTTTTGTGATATTGTAGAGTGGCCTAAGTGGCAAAATAAATGACGGATATAGTATTTGCACCTACATTTTTGAGTGATTTAATGTTGCATGAAAGACAAAGTTTTGAATATCAAAGTATAAATGCTTTTTAAGTCTATATTCGCGGTTTCTTATTTTGGGATCCCATGCATCTGGATTTTAAAACAGACATTTCTTTTTCTTCGAAGAAATGTTGGTGTTTTAATATAGAGATGGAGGTAATTTTGAACAAAGGGAGAATATTAAAAAAACTGAAATATTTAAGGATATTCTCATTATTTATGTTGACTTTCAAATCCACCCACAAAAAGTTTGGACTGTGCAAAGAAATTCATCAGTTTTTCATGATAGAGTGCTATTTAACCCTCACAGACTAGGCCTACATGCCCATTCATGCCTTCAGCCCGCCAATTTTTGTTGTTCTTTTGCTCTATGTATACTGGAAAAAAGAGTAGTGCAAGAACCAAAGCCATCAAAAGTTGCAACATGATTGCAGTCAAAAGTGAAATCTAAAAAAATAAGATTTTCTTGGTTTTCAGTCTAGGTCTAATATGACAGCCCAGTTTTTTCTTGAGTTTGGGACCGAAAGTGTGTGAACCCCAACTAATTGTTAAGATGCTAAATACATTTTTATGGGCTCACCTGAAAATGTAGCCCACTAAATGCAGCAGCTTACCTGATCAGGTCATCTTTATGACTTTGACTTCTTATTCCCTTGTTAAATGTGTAGTTGTCTTGGCACATTAGTATTTTATCCATAGAAAGCATAACATTTCTATGTACTTCCGAAATATAATCAGATTCACTTTTTAAATGTATTTTTCTAACTTCTCTGCTTTTTATTTTGGTGAATACATAAAATTTTGTTTATATTTTTATTTTCAGCTGAAAAAGCATTGGCAGTATATTTTTATGGACCAATTGCCTTGGTTCTAATTTCCAACTTAATAATGTATATCTGCACTGCTGTGAGTCTATGCAAATTGAAAAAAGAAACAGCTGTGCTGAGAGTGGATGATGATAGAAAACAAAGGTGGGTACCATTTACTTTAGGAGAACTTTATTTATTGCATGTGAAGATTGACTTATTATGTAAGCCTGGTAGAGATGGCTTTTTATCATAATTTTAGTGTTGAATGGTTGAAAAAGTTTACATTTTTGGGGGCATTGAAAACACATAGGTATATAATATGATAGTCCCTTTTCAACTGAGGCTGTTATAATTATGACAAGTATATGCATTGGTTGTTTATACTGTTGATACTGAGCTGGCATATTGTTTGGTATACAAATAAGATGGCTTAGATTATATCGCAGCCTATGATTAATACCGTATCTTCTCGTGTACCTTGGGATCCCGTGTTGGGCAATGAACTTCAGGAAACAATGATTTTGAAAAAAATCTGCAAAAAATACTACATGTTATTCATGGAAAAAGTGCTTTTTCAATGCTTCCACATTCCACCTCTTAATCCTTCCACTATAACTTAACCTTTCCAACATCACCATTCATGAGTGCTAAATTACAATCTGTGTTCACATCTGCCGCGGGAAAGCTTTGTGAACTTTTTACATTGTTCCTAAGCCTCTGCTTGACCATATTATAATCAATTTGATTGCACCCCATCATTTTCCATAAGTATGGAGTATCAGATGCATATTGTACAAGTTCCCCACTGATTTTCTCATTCCTCAATAATGGCTTTTGATTATTTGAGAGGAAAAATGCTTATGCTGATTTTAATTGTCCTTCATTCGCTAGACAGCAGTGATAATCATAAACTACCATCATCTAACATCTAAACATAGCAATTGGGATAACTGCTGATGTAAACCCACTCATTTTTAATATCTACTTTGATGCCTTTTTAGTGACTCATACATGGGTCTTCACTGTCACAAGTAAAGTCAGTAGTTTGAATCTCAGCAAATTGATTAAATCAAATACCTAAGCCCACTTCACTCCAGCTCTCTCATATGGAAGCATGTTTTTGGGACAGACCAACTACCTAATCTTTATTCAGTTTTGATTTTTATGGAAAAATTGGTGGTGCTAGTAGTCATGCAATAAATCTTTGGAAAAAACTCAGTCTCGCCGTAATTTTATGCTGCTAATGGTTTTGTAAACTATATATGTTTCACTCTATAATGTTTCATCATTGTGTGACTCTTGTGGGATCACAATAATCTATATTTGTGTTATTAGATATTCCTTCCATGTCTTGATTGTTTGAGTAGAAATAATTGATTTTTAAAACAATTATTCTATTTGTTGTTCCTTGGAGCCAATGGACTTTATGAAGCTACTTAAATTGTACATTTCATCATCAGAGGTAGTTGTGATTTATGTTTTATGTACTTAACTTAATTTGATGTATAATATAATAATATTTTTACTAACTTTAATAGTTCTCAATCCTCATTAATATGTATTTTGAATGTACATTTATTTATGCTTTTTTGTGTTTCTGTTACCTGTGTCATGATGATAGGAATTTAGAATTCATTGGAAAATTAAATTTTAAACCCCCATTTTTATATGAAAATCTTACATTCATGATAAGAGTAGTAGTGCAACAAAAATTTATTGTTTTCTTTTTTTAAACAGGTTTAACTTATACCTAAAGCTGTTTATTATCATGGGTGTTAACTGGATGATGGAATTAATACAAACAGTTATCAAAGGACCTGATTACTTGTGGGTGGTTTGTGATCTCCTGAATGCTCTGCAAGGTGTGTTCATTTTCTTCATCTTTGTTTGGAAGAAGAAAGTTCGTGGAGTGGCATCGCGAAAACTCTGCCAGTTGCTCCCAGAAAAACTGTCCAGTGGCAGTAGAATACTCAGTTCTTTGAATCCATGGCACCATAGGACTGATACTAATGATCCTAGCCATAGCGACACAACTTCAAGGGAGCAAACATTTTCTACCCCAGTTCAGTCAACTACTTCAAGGGAGTCTGAAGAACTTAGGACACTAACAACAGATATGAAGTGATCATGATCCGTTGAAGTGGTAGTTCAACTGGAGAGATGACTATTTTAGCTCTTGAACTAATTGTACGAGGCGTTAAATAGGAAGTTAATGTTTAACTCTGGCGCTCACTATTAGGCAAAAGTTTACCTATTTTGTGTGTACATGTGAGTTGTCTTTAAGTTATTTCATTGTGGGTGATGTAACGTGCCAACTAAAAGAATCTCTGACAGTCAATGGACTAACTGTTTTAGTTCTGAGACATTTTGCTTGTGTTGGTGTCTTATGTTTGTACCTTTGTGTGATGTATTTCTTGTAGTAAATTAAATAAATCGGATTTATTTATACACTAAGGCAATTTGTTTTATTATCATTCATTATATGCATGTACTACTGTGTAATCGGGCGTCCCTTCCTTTGAAATATAGCCTTGTATATTCCTAAATTAAGTAAAAAAAGCGGCCTTTATATACTACCTTAGAGTAAGCATCTATGGTACTACGTATGTACTAAATATAAACACTTTTCTGAACATAGGCCACCGGTATAGACTGTAGAGCTTAGCTGGTTGCATATGGTTCAGAAATTTAGTGGCTTGCATTTTTTTGGAGCTAGGTAAATTTCTAAAGGCAGGTGAAAATATCTCAAACTATTTTATTGTTGAAATTTGGCAGTCATGCGATTGATTCATTTCCACAGACGTTGAGTGTTGCCGTAGAAAATTGTTGAGTGTTTTAACTATGATTTTATTGCGATGAGGGTTGTCAAATTTTTGTTTTATGAGATATAATTGCGCTACGAGGGAATGCATTAATGGACGTTGTACTGTGTAAGTGAAGTTTGATGAAAAATGAACTTAAGCAGCAAATGCCTTTAGGAATTTGTGGTTCATCTACGGTTAAATGATTTCATTTATACTTACCTGTTAATGACACTTTAAATGTGTCGTCTTAGGTGCTCCTCTTAGGTGCAAATTCTGTGGGTGACCTAATATTCAAATACTTTGTAATATAGTATTCAGGAAATCCCATAGCTTAAAGAAATCGATCAAAGACTGACCATCCTGTAATATGGAAGAAATCTAGCAAAGCTTGGATGACGACAACAGCTTTTCAGAAATGGATTCACTCACATTTTTCACCTTAGGTGAGAGCTGTGACTGAACCCATTCCTGAAAAAGTACTGGGAAAGAAATAAATCTTTGGTGAAAAATTACTGCGAAGAAAATATTCTCACAAATAAGGCTTTATTAATTTTAGATAATGTCCCGGGTCATCCAGTGAATGTTGATGATTGCGCGGACAATATTTAAACGGTATTCCTTCCACCAAATCCTGCTTCACTGATCCAACAAATGGACCAAGATGTCAAAGCAACGCTTGAAGTTTATTGCGTTTGTCCAGTGATGAATAAACTGGTAAAAAACAATAGTAAGAGATTAATTCGCGAATTTTGGAAAGAACACAATATCGGCAAAGCCGTGGACAACATTGGTGCTTCATGGTAACTGTGTCACTATGATTACAATGGCTAAATGGTTGTTGGAAAAACATTTGGCCATAAGGTGTTAACTCTAGACGCTTCCAAGATACACCTACAAAAGAAATCTGCCAGCAAATTGTTAAGCTGGCGAAGGAATTTGGATGCAATGAATTGGACGAAGATTACGTCAACATGTTATGATTAACGTAAGTTGAAAGGAATTAATAATGGAAGACTTAGGAGCTTCACCAACAATTGTAAACCACCCGAGAAAGAGTTGACAGCAAAACGCTTGTTTGAGGCCTTCAGCCCAATTTAAGCAGGAGTAAACATTTTTACAGAGGATGACTCCATTTGAATGTAGTCTAAGAAAATGTTCCAAGCCTATGAAAGACGCATTGGCCTGCTACAGGGAAATGTTCCGCGCAAAAATAATTAAGCCCATTCAATCTACCCTTCGTTCTTTTTTCACAGCACAACAAAACAAAGGTGCCAAGCGCCAAGAGTAGCATATCTTCTTCCCGTGGAGATGCATTAGAATCGGTGACTATTTCTCCTTTGGACATAATTTTATCAGATTTTTTCCCTAATGAAATATTGGTACAACGATTTGACGCACATCCCATTACAATTGACGGCGGTATAAAGCCCCATCTTTATGAAATTGCATAAGTTTAAGAGCAAATAAATATTTATCTTTTGTGTAATCATGATTTATTCTTGCCAAAATATTTTACTACCATCAGCAGCGCATTATTTTCTCTAGTGATATCGTCAATGAATATGTATTACTTTCCACCTTTTCACTGTTAATCGTGACTTGCAACTTATATATTATGCATTTCTGTGACAAACCAGCGCTCGAGAAGTTCGTGGCTGTAGTCGCCAGAGTAAGCGAGATGAAGGTAGAGGAAAAAATTGACGGCAAAGGATGTCTCTTACGAGTCTTTAATAGACTAAGTACCTGTTTCTTCTCCCTACGTCCCCTCCAGTGCTCAAATTCACGCATTTATCCCCATTTCCAAACGCTGCAACCTTTGGGCAGCCTCGTTTCGAGGACAGTCCTCTTCCAACTTTCTAGATTCTCTCGTACTACTGCGCTCTGCCACCGTAAGTTTTGTGTGTAGCCACGGTAATCACCATATGCAGTTGTAGTAATGTCCCTTTCAAGATTGTGGTTGAACTTCATTTTCTTAGCATGAAATAGTTGCGGAAACCTATGCAACGGAGCATGAGTGACTTAAAAACGCCGATTTTGGGGAACTATTTTCGATCGGAATAATGAACATGGGGCCGATTGTGTAACTATGTGATTCCATTTGAAATGGAAGCCGCAGCTCGGAAGCTTTACGGATTGAAAAGGTAACAATTGCGATGTGCGATTTTATAACTCGTTCTGATTCAATTCGTACGAAATTCCGTGTGGAATTTTACACGTTGCCAAAAGTACACTATATATATATATATGCGCAGAAACCTATAGGTTTCTGCGCATGCGATAATGCATTTCTCAACGAAGTTTTAAAAAATTGGATTTATTTTGCTGCTGTTTTCATTGAAATACTTTGTGCAAAGTATAATTTTAGGAAGTTGTGTTTTGTTGAAGTTCACAGGTGGAGGACACTTTTTATATTCCACAACATCATCATCAGTAATCAATCCCAAGATTGGTTTGCTTCGTCAGCTTTCCACTAAGCTCTCCTACCGGCTAACCGCTTTATTCCTACACAATCATTAACTTTCACGTCCTTCATAATTTGCCTGACGTATTCCATTCTTCGTCTTCCTATGTAATTCTTCCCATTCATTTCTCCTTCCATTACTGCTTTCAGTAGGCTATTTCGTCGCAGCGTGTGCCCAATAAGTTTGTCTGTTCTTCTTCTCAGTGTTTTTATTACACTTCGTTTCTCTCAAACTCTTCGTAGGACTTCTTTGTTGGTGATTCTCCCGGTTCATTTGATCTTAGAAGTAGCACGGCTGTCTAAAAAAATTATATTTGAGGTATTTCATGTTGGAACCCTGAGTGTCTGGGTGCGAATTCCGGACGGAAATCGTAGGTAGTATGTGGAGTATGTCTAGGAATGTGTGTTCTTCTAAGGAAGCATAAATCGCAGTGCACAAGTGTTTTGCTCCCGACGGTTTTATGTGGCAGAGAAACCTGGAAATGCCAGGATAAGCATATCTAATACGTGTGCCAAGTGCAGTGCGAGTGGGGTACCTGAGAGGCGTTTGCGGAAAAATTAGGATGAATAGGGTTAGGAATGAGAATTAAAGAAAGAAAGAATATGGGTTGGATGCTCCAGTATTGGACAAATATGAAAGGAGTGTGCTTCGCTGGTTTGGCCATGTCGAGAGAATGGATGAGAATCGAATAACGTAACAGGTATATGATAGTGTGGATAATAGTTTGAGAGGGAGGGGTAGACTGAGGAAATCATGTATAAGTGTGGTAGAAGAGGCTCTAAAGAGGAGGAATATAAGAAGTCTGAAGAACAGGAGGGCGTGCACTAAGCAAATAATGAGGGTAACTGAAGTAAAAGATGTATGCGAGGATGTAGGACACTATGGAGGAAATTATTAAATTAAAGTGAGCCTTACAGGCCTATCACCGAGAATTTAACTTTTTTCCCGGATAAGATAAGTTTCCACTTAGCTCGGATACCGCTTAAGACAGTTCAGTCCACATATTAAAGAAGAGAGTTGATAGAAACATACGATGCGATAGCACACGGGAATATCGGTTAAAATTTTGATTCGCTACTCACCAAACATTATAATGCGCAATCGGCCATATCGAATGCGTCAATTTTGCTGTAAATAGGCCGCAAACATAGTCATTAGTAGCGTAATTGTCAAGGTACCGGAATGACTTGCCTAGAAAAATTAAAAATGGAAATAATTTCCAAAATTTCTAAAATTGATGGACAACGATTGAATTCCCTCCTCGAAAGGAAATGGCGTGATAGGTATGAACATACGTACGCAGTCATGCGTGGGAATACCTCTCAACTATCACTTCCTAGAATATGAAAGTCATTCACAGAGAATTGATTCCTGGAAACTACGGGACGCCGCCCACTAGGGCGGGTGTCGTGACCGGCAGCTGCCCGTGCTCAGCCCATTATATAATGGTAAGATAGAGATTTAAGAACAGTACAAATAACTCGCGTAGCTATCCAGGGGCGGATGCGGACTCCGATCATAACTTGGTGATGATAGAGTGTGAAGTTAGATTCAAAAGGCTTTGTAAAGGTAGGAAGATAAAATGGTGGAACCTTGAAGAATTAAAAGGGTTGAAAAGGAGGGAATACCAAGAGCTGTTAGAAAAGAACAGGTGAAGCAAAGCGGATGGGAACAATAAAGAGAAGATGGGAGATTATAAAAATAGGCATCGCAGGAGCGGTAGAGAAAACAATAGGATCGGTGGAAAAGAAGAGGGCTAAGAAGCAGTGGGTTACGGAAGAAATGATAAAGAAAATGGAGGAAAGAAGGATATGTAATATAAGGACCATGCTCACACCATTGATCACCAGCAAAATTATTTATTCCGAAGGCAAGGCGATAACTCACTTCGCACAAGCATTTTTTGCCGCTACCAGCGCCTTGCCGATGCCATTTGCTCCAGGCGAACATTTGCTAGGGTGGGTTTACACTGGCAAGTTACTTCCGTAAGTTTCTTCTGCAAGAACTTTCGGAGGATTTTACTCTGACGACGAAATTTTAACAAGTTGGTGCAGAGCCTGATTGATTGCCATTTACACTGGCAATTTACGTCGAAAGCTGCTTGCTGCTAGTAACTTACACAATATACTTGCCAGTGTAAACCCACTTTTAGACCAATTAATTGTTTGCGATTGTTGTCGAAGTGGCGAATGTTTGTTCTCACGGCAAATTCTGAGACAGCAAAATGAGTTTTTGTACGCATAATATAGACGTATGGGGGGGGGGGGGGGTCGGGACACCCTGAAATTTTGAATTTATTATAAACAGGGCAATGAAAGAGAAAGCTATATTTGTTTTTTTTACAAATGTTGAATTCATCAATCATAAAGTTTGGGCAACTTTTTAAATATTTTTGTAATTTTCAAAAACAAAAAACCTGAGTTATTTTATTCTTTCAGAAGTTTGCACAGCTAAAAATTTTAAATATCGGCTGTTACACATCAGCCACAATCGGACTCATATTTGCCTAAATTCATAAATTTTCTCTTAATTTTAAAATGTTTTTACCACTCCCCATACCCCGCTTATAGGTACTCAAGATGAACCCCCACCCCCAGAAACAGAATCCTGGCTACATATTTGCGCATAAATATAACATATATTTCCATGACGCTATGTAAAATGTCGCATAACTATAGGAAGCCCGTGTGATGACACAATAAGTGAATTTAACATCTTGGAGTTGTGATGGAGCGTCATGGAGATTGCTGTGCAGTATCAGAATCAATAGCATTTATAAATGAAACAATAGGGATCAGTTTCACGAAATTTATTCAGTTTTTCCAAAATTAATTTGCAAGCGTGCAAACACATAAAAGGAGAGTTATTAGGTAATTATCCTAAATTAATGATGAAACTCTTTGTAAGTAAAAATATAAAACTGCCATGTTCAAGAAATTGACTTGTACTTGTTCCTGCACATTTTTATCAAGGTCGCCTTTATATGGGCATGTGCGCTCTACTCAAAAGCCCATCGAGGAAAATTTGCCGCACTATTGTACAAGAATCAAAAACAAACTAGAAAGTCACATTTTCATAATCCATCACCTCCATGTTCTTCTGATGGGGAAATATGTCCGGTGTATACGGAAGTCTTCTTCAGAGTTTTGAATGCAACCTCTGATTACTTCCACTCAGATTGCTTGAACTGCAAGAGTATCACTAGGTTTGTAACTAAGACGGTCAAGGCCTGAAAGATGACACTCAATTGACGATTACAGAAAGATTAAATAAACAATTTTTTTCTTAGGGAGAAGGTTGGTATTGGAAAATAAAAGATGTTATTACGTCATCGTAAACGTAATTATATTTTTGCCTCTTCCGGGATACAATTAATTCATAGCTTTGACAAAAAATTGGTCATTCTCGTGTGATGCAATATATCATCAAACTTACATACAGGAACGTATGCCTTTTGAGTATTTTTTTGAAAGTGAATGCGTTTATTTTTTATTAATTCTTCCTATATTTTTTGAAAATTCTTAAAAAAATATTTTCTGCGTGTAGTTTAGATGAAATATTGTACCCAGGGGCGTACCCAGGATCTGAATTAGGGAGGGGTAGCTCATTTTAGATTGGAGAGGGGTGGGTGGTTGTGGCAAAGTGTAACGCGACATGTGCCTACTTCTTAAAAAATAAAACTAAAGAAAGAGGAAATTTTTTAACTAGTCACAAAAAAACAAAATTACCTTATTACTATTATTTTATAATTATTTTTATCCTCACAGTTTATTTTTTTAAATCCCTTCATTCTTTTCACGTTTCTAGGTTTTATTTTCGAGCTTTTGGGGAGGGGGGTGGCAGCTTCCCCCACCCCCGGCTCATCGCTTCGTACGCCCGTGGTTGTGCTAAATGTGATTTACCAATTTTTTGTATATATTGCGGATTCATTGTAGCCCTGAATAAGCAAATGCATATAATTTCCGAAACGTTGGCGATGAGATATTAACATCAACTGTTTCCCCTAGGCCTATCTTCTCCCGAAGAAAAAATTACTTATAAATAACAGAAAGGATGAGAAAATATTAAATGTGGATGTGCACAAATTTTAATGCTTCAATGGAGTTATAAGTTTGCCATTTATCTTACCGATACTAATATTCCGTTCTCCAGGGCAAAAAATCCTCCGGCTGTGAAATGTATTTTGGTGTGTTGAAGCTGCAGACCAAATATTCTCAGCTGAGGAGAGATTCAAAAGTTGTACTCAGTTAAGGTTTACGACAAAAGTGAGGACTGGGCGTTTGGGAAATAAAATTCAACTGACCTCTCTCACCACAGTTTCGTCTTTACAAAGTAGTATGAGTTGAGTAAGGTAGGTGGAGGTTTTCATTGCCTATTTAATAATTATTCGAGTGCCATGAAAGAGAAGAAAACAGTATTAGTAGGCGTATCATCTAAAACACTAAGTTTAAATTAAGGATATTAATAATCAGGTATCCTTAATAATTATTTTATTCAGTACGGAAAAGAAAGTAATGTTGCATCTATAAAGTGAATCTAGCTGGCTTAAACAGCTCTACTGCCTTACCCTACCTTTTTTACAGCATCATGCTCTCCTATTCTTGTCATAAATTCCTTTGTCATTGACGTGATTGTCATTGTAGAAGTTAAATCAAAAGAATTGTAGGTCTTAGAGCATTCTTGCGTATTGATAATCCAACGCGGGAGGTTTTCTATAACGATTCCTTTACATGACTCCGTATTTTTCCCGAGGTTGGATAGTAACGCGCTATTGTAGCAGGTACTTTTTTCAGATTTTCTAGAAGTAGCTGTCAAAGTAAACTCAGACTACAAAATCTTTGAAAGAAAGCAGTAAAAATATTTAAAAAAATAAAACGTTTCTAGCTTCTAGCTGTTTTCAAGGGTAACTTTTTCAAATCACTCTATAAACTACGGGATATAATGTGAATTATAGGCCATCATAAACAGATCATTTCTTGAACACAATTGCAATATCTTTGAATTATAATTGAAGAAACTTACAATTATTACTCAAATATCGTAATGATTGCTAGTCATAACCAGTTATAACTCCATTGCTTTGAGTGATTACAGTTATATACTAGATTAGTTACATTGATTAGATAACATCTGGGTCTGAAGGAGTGCCGTTCATCTAGAATCATTTTATGGTAGATTAATACAATATGCTCTATTAAACTTTGATTTATATTCAATATTTTAAATTTCGTTATTTTACTTCTCAACTACCCGTGGACTCAGGCGTGACTTGGCGGAATAGATTCATAACTCAAAATTGAACACTTGAGCTCGATGATTCCGCCCGACGTCGACATACAAGTGATTTGTTTTAAGCAAAAAAATGTGGAATCCGTAATTTCAGGTGCTTCACTTAAAATGCAGCTCAGTAGTTATAGCAGTAAGACAACAATTTTAGACTATTTCTCGGGGGATAGGGGGTCCATGCTGGAAAAAACGGCAGAACCGATTTAGTTGGTTTTGGTGTCAATTTTTTCGTGTAGCATCTCATGTATGTGGATGAAAAATCCTCCAATTTCCATTTTCGTCTCATAAATTTTGAATTGAAACAGTTAACACGCCTTAACTCAAACTCATAAGCCCATGTATGATTTCAAGCTTTGCCGGCGAATGATGCTGACAAGTTTTTCCCGGGCTCTTGATGAGCCTTGATAATGGCAGGAAAGTCTTCTGCCGAAACGCCGGCGATCATGGAGAGCCCACAACCCGATGAGAAACCGAGAAGAACTTATCAGGATCATAAGCCCATGTTGTATGTGCAAAGCAACAACGTAGCTACCGTCAACAATGTTGCACTTTAGCACAATGTTTTTATTTTGTAAACATTTGTAATACCCCGTTTACATTACTAGCATTACTATGGTAGCAAGTCGAATGCTAGTAGCCATAATTAAACCCTAGTAACTCTTGGGTGGTAAACAAGTTTACTAGGGTTGGCGCTAACTAGCGTTCACACGGGGAACATTTTACCGGGGTAAACGAGTCGGCCTTAGATATCAGACTATTAACAGTAAAATAGCCTGCAAAAGACAAATATGAATAAAATCTACACTAATAAAATTTGTATGACTGGGTTCTCTGCCCGTCATTGTTGACGTGCTATCAGCTAGCCTTTTAATAAAGTTGATTGTAAGACAAAAGTAGATGACAGCAATCACAGAAGATCACTATCACTATTCTTTGACCTAGCGTGACACCTGACACGTGATATTAGTTAGTTGTCATTATAATGATATGAAATGTATTATTTGGCGTTCAGGAGAAAAAAATTTGTACATATTTAGTAGAATAATTACGAAATATATATCATGTGCCATTAGGCAACAATTCAAATTGAATAGCCAAAACACCAAATCGGAAACAAATGCTACTATCGATATATATTACCTACTAATAGGATTACGTATGCAAAGTGTCACGCAAATCTGTACATAGACAAAAATTGCTCCGACCTCCTTAAGTCCTCCATCCACCCTGGCCTGCTTCGCTCCCGGCCTAAACCTGCCCATCAGTAGTCACCATCCGCCATTATCTGGGCACTCTAGTTCATGTAACATCCTTGCAATATAATACTGATATTTGCAGGTATTGCATATTTTTGATGGGTTTTCTCTACCACATACCCCTATTTGGCAAAAAGTGCTCTTTGCCATTCATTTTCATTCATTTCATTATTTTAATCTACCGGTTATAGGTAGGTTATGATGAAAGTCAGAGAATATCCAACGGATTCTTACACGTGCCGTGCCCTATCTACCTCTAGTATTTCTTTCTTCATCTCAGCATAAGGCCTACCTTTCTTCATCCCGTCCATAAAACCTATTTTCTTTCTTCCCCTTCCCCGCTTAACCAACATCCTTCCCTCTATCACGGCCTTCAGCAAACCATTCTTTGCCGCTTCCAGCCACCTACCCTGCATTCCCTTAATCTCATCCATAAGTTTTCTCACCTCGCCCACTGTGTCAAGCACTTCCTCATTTGTCTTCCTTTCAGTCCAACCTCCACACCCACATTTCGAAAGCCTTCAGCCTATTTTCCTCTTCCTTTCTCAAGGTCCACGTTTCTGCTTCATACAACGCCACACTCCATATCAAGCTCTTCACCAGCCTCTTTTTTATATCCTTACTCAAGGTCCCCGTCATCAGCTCCCTTCTATTATTGAACGCTTCCTTCGCTAGCGCTATTCTCCTAATGTCTTTTCTACTATGTCCTGTTTCTTCTGGCGTACTACCCAAATAATTAAATTGTTCTACTTGCTCCAGTTTGTGACTTCCTACTCTTATCACCAGCCTCGCATTCTTTGTCCTACAGAATCTCATTACTTTTGTTTTCTTATTATTAATCTTCATCCCGTATTTCTCGCACTACTTTTCCAATGCATCTACTAAAGTTTGCAATCCTTTCGATGACCGACTGACCAAGGCCTGGTCGTCTGCGAATCTTACCGACTTTATCCACTGGCCTCCTACTTTAATTCCCACATCTAGCTCATCCCATGCCTCTCTCACCATTTCCTCAGCATATATGTTAAAAAGCAAAAGTGACAACGGGCACCCTTGCCGCACCCCACGACCTATAACTGCCCACCCTGATTCACCGTCAGCTACCCTCACCTGAGCCCTCTGACCCATATATAAGTTTCGGATGAGTCTCCTACAACGCCAATCTATTCCTATTTTCTCCAGTATCTGCATTAGTTTCTTTCAGTTTACTCTGTCAAATGCCTTTTCGAAATCCATACAGCAAGCGAAAGCATCCTGATTATACTCTATGTTTCTTTCTACAAGTGATTCTCTCACCTTACTACTTAGAGTCTTTAGTAGCTCTGCAGGTAGGTTATCGGTTCCCACGGCTTTTCTACCGTTCATCTCTCTTAGTGCCCTCTCTATTTCGCTGTCAAGTAACTCTGGTCCTAGGTTATCCTTATCTATTGTTCCTTCATCCTCTAGATCAAGGATAAAGGGTCTTTTTTCGCTGTCTTATAGCTTTCATCTACTGTACGAGCAAGTAGATGAAATAATTAGTTGCCATTAAATTTTGAAAATATATTTTGCTAATAACTTACCTCATCTTTAATCTCTTGGCTCAGGTTCACGATGAGGAAAAACCCTACCGAGTAAGGTAAAGTATGAGACAGGATGCGCGTCAGAATCGTTGATGGGTTCTTGAAAATGGAATCCCTGAAAATTAAATAACCGATAAGGTTGAAGATTCTCACAGCCAAATCGTACGTCATGGACACGGCGTAGAAAAGCGTAGTGATGCCGAAGAACTTGTTCACGTCCCTGGCAACCACGTAGAGTCTGAGGTTCAGGCGGCACAGACGCATGGCAACGTCCCGTTCGCTTTCAGCGTGCGAAGTTTCTCTCCCTTCGAGACGTGGTCGCCTGCTCTGACTTAAGCTGTGACCTTCCGTATTTTGTGCACCTCGAACCCTGCTGCACAGCATCGCGTTTGACCACGCGTAACGCTTCCGTAGGACGTGGAGTGCCGTGATATGCAAGGTGTTCACACTCAGAATTACCGTGTTGCTAGCGGTGAGCATGATCCCCCCAATAAGATTTGTTCTGAAATACAATGATTGCACGGCGATGCTCTGCAAGGATAGCACGACAAGCACCACATGCAGCAGAGTGACGCGTCGTATGGAGTCCAGATGGCTGACGGGAACTCTGGTTGTGCTGTCGCCTTCGTATGTGGAAGAAAGTCTCAATAGTAAATCCCGGAGTTTACTCTGGCGGAAGGCAGTCATGGAGAAGGAGACAGAGGTGGACAGGAAGCTGAGGACTATCCACAGATAGCCCACGACAGAAGGGACCGTCATGTGAAAATCTTCCTGACGGAGGTATGTTGAGTAAGAGGTCGCCATCACATAACCAGCAACATACAAGACTCGTTGAACCACAAACATCTTCGTTGTAATTCTATCGGAATATGTGGATGCCGTTGACTTCAGGGGAACGGAGGAGACGGCTATAAGTTTTCCCAATAATAGTATTGGCTTCATTGCCCAAATAACGTCCTTTCCCATTTTGTATTCTATATCCAGTCACTGATGAAAAAGTTTGTACTGCCGTTCACTTCCTAGTTATCGGTATTACTCGCATTCAGTGAAACTTGGTGTACTTAAATAAATACTTATGTTCTCAGAAGCGCTGTTATTTAAAAATAATAATGATTCAAAGTAAAAAATCATGAAGTGGACAATCCAACTGCATCGTAGTCCTCGCACTAAAATTATTCCTTGAAAATTACTGTCAGATTTCCCACGAATTTTTCTCCCAATTTCTTATTCACAGCTTTCTTTAACCCTCATAAATAGATTTGCAATATTTGAACTTGTACCACTTTACACTAAATCGGCCAACTAGATTCTTCGGCCATTAATTTCAAAGGTAAATGAAATGCAGGCAACATGAAAGTGTTTATGTTGAAGGGCTTTATTCAGCCGATTATCTCGGATAATGATGTAGGAAATTCAATTATATCTTAGGCCAAAATACTTCCATTTTCCATTACTTTCCACAACGACTGCCCTTTTGATCGCTTTCTTGGAATAGCTTCCAAGTTAGTAACCTGCGTTAATTCATCAACTAATGCTATCGGAGAACATCTTTCAATCTGGAATTTCGAGGAGGCTTTTATGGTTTCTTTCTGGTGAATTACTTGACTGACGGAGTGAGCTTATATAAAATAATAAATCCTATTTGTGCAACCTTTTTATCATGCCGGACAGCCGTGTGGATTAAAATTACGTGATGGGATAAAATCTGTCACATGTTGAAAGAGAAATACAAGTAGGTACTGTAATATGAATAAGGATTGAGTGGTGCATAAGGTTTCGCAAAATGCCAAGCGTGCTATATTGTGATGAGACTGTGACAGCGTCTCATGTCATTCACGTGAATCGATTCGATTTGGGAACGAAAGAGGCCAATGGTTAGGCGACATTCCCTGGAGGAAGAGGATTCATCGAACTAGTGACATCCACATCTACGTGATACTCTGCGAGCCAACTTAAGGGTGTGTGCAGTGCCGGCTAAAGCTATTTTACAAATGTGGGCAAAAATGTATTTGGCCGCCCGTAATGTAGAATTTTTTTACCGATTGTGATTTATTTAACCGCACGTTACTTTGAGGGATACCCTGGGGTTCATAAGGATCCTCTCATTATTATTGTAGTTTCATTTCCCGTCAGAAACTATTTTTAATCTTTAAGGTTTCCCCAAGCGTCGAGTTTTACGAGGAAAAGTATTTGTAGGGATTGTTTTTAATATGATTATTAGACATTCAGGTAAGTATCTAATCTCAAATGTACTGAGGAGATTTAGCCGATTCGGTAATATTCGCTGTGATAGTGATTCCCAAGTAAAGTGTAATAATTATGCAATATCCAAGCTGCAAGAAATTCCAACTCATTTGACTCCAGGTACATAATTTTCATAGATCTGCAGAAGTCTTTGAGGTAGAAAACATAATCAGAAGCTTCAACGCTGCTGCGGTGGTAATCAGAAGTCGGCAGTAAACAAAATGACGACTTGCAGAAATTTCTCTCGGGTTCTCCACTGGGTGAAATTCTCTTTAAACACCAATATGATGGCTTTATTCCCCCTTTCCCTTAATTTCATTGTATTCAACTCTGTTTAAGGAATACAGACGGAAAATATCGCTGCTTACCAGTGTTTTTCGCATAACCGATTTTTGTTTCTGCAATTATCGTTGGAGCTTAAAGAAATATTTAGTTTTCAGCTGTTGGTCGAATATTCCAACGCCTCATCAATCAATCATGTTGTTAACTTATTTGCATCAGCATGATTGAATTAAATATTAATTATGTCATTAAATCATTGCTTATTTTTAATCCTTGTATGTACCTGGTAGCTTGTTTCATTCGTCTAGTCCATTGTCCTCGTGACTTAAAAACCCTTCAATTGCATCACAGTCTAGTAGATATTAAGTTATTAATTCCAGTTGGACTTTTCAACTAGGATGAATAACTAATTGACCCGTGGCTTTTTTACGCCAATGCTTTTTTTAGTGGAGCATAGTGGCGGGTTATTTATGCCAAAGTAGTCTATGATTGCTTCAAGTGTCTACTTCAACCGCAGTTGGCGTGTTGTATTCAAATACGACCATCCACAATTAACGTAAATGATAATTATGAGGAGCGCAAATTATGTAAAAAAATCAAAGGAAGAAACACCTGCACTGAACTCGACCCTTTTCTTATGGGAGTAAAAGTTATCAATAGTGAAGTCAAAACAACTTCTAAACCGTTTGTTGCAATTATTAATATTTTCAATAAGACATTGGGTTACGATCTGCATTTGTGCGATATTTCAAAGTCCAAGCTCACCAAAAAGTCCTTTGAATCTTGATATACAATTATAACAAACATACAGGAAACGAAACATTCTGCTTTATATGTAAGTTTCAGAAAGGTAGCATAGACACCTTACATTAATATTCAAATTTTCACCTTGTTTGGAATAATAGAGCCAAGTGTTTGTCTCTTGCAATCCATACTTCCTTTCCATACAGTTTTTCTAAATCAAGTCAACAACGTTTAATGTAGCGGATACTCAGTACTGATCAATTAAATTCACTTTCATCATCTTGAGTCGTTGGTGATGACAGAGAAGATTTTTTAACACACACTTGTTTCAGTATATTTTCAGTGTCCTAATTTTTTTCAATAGAAAATCCACAATATATGCACTTGAACGACAACTTCTCACAACGCCAAAAACTCTGTATTCTTCGGAAGGAAGAAGTTGCTGTATAGGAGCACGTGGGTTCTTCTTAATTTTCAAGGAAAAACTATAATAATTTTCACTCAGATGGCCAAAACTGAAAAAGTATCACCAGGTTAGTTACTAAAACAGCCAATGCCTGAAAGACAAATAATGCTCAATTTAAGGATTAAAGAATGAAAAAAAGTTGTTCAAGTAGTAATTTCGTCATTTACCCTTACCGCAACAAGTATTCTGCTCTCCAGTGCAAAAAATCCACCGGCTGTAAATTGTATGTCGGTGTGTCGAAGCTGCAAGCCAAATATTATCAGCTGAGGAGAAATTTACACATTGCACTTAGTTCAAGTTGACACCAAATGAAAGGACAAATAATTAGAGAAATAAAAGATAACTAACCTCTCTAAGCAAAGTTTTGTCTGCACAATGTTGTATGAGTTGAGTAAGGTGCGTGGAGGTTTTCGATGCCTTTTTCATAATTATTCGTTCGCCATTGAAGAGAGGAGGAAGCAGTATAGAAAGATATTATTCAACGGAATCCAGGAAAATGCCCTTTGAAAAATTTGGTTTGATAGAAAATAAAATATCATTGAAAACACATGTAAAGATTTTTAACATATAATTCTCCGTTCTGTGCATTACTTCGTGGACGGACGAGAAAATAATGCTCTTTTCTAGCTGGCTTAAACAGTTATCCCATTTTCGTTCTAAAGCCATGTTTCTCCCACCTCTGTCGCACAAAATCTTGAGTAATATGTATGAAAATTGTTCAGGTTATTGTTGTATTGTATTATTGTGCAGGCTAATATTGTACCGCAACCAAAGGTTTAAACCTTCTAATTGACGGCTAAAATCATTTCACTTGAAACTTACCTCGTCCTTAATCGCTTGGCAAAGGTTCACGATGATGAAGAACCCAACTGAGTAAGGCATGGTATGTCCCACAATGGGAATCAGAGCTTCGGGTGGATCTTTGAAACGAAATTTCCTGAAAATTATGCAGCCAGTGAAAATGTATATCCGCACAGCTAAATCGTACGTCATTGAAGCGGCGTAGAAGAGCGTAGTGATCCCAAAGAACTTGTTTAACTCCCTGGCAATCTTACAAAGTCGGAGATTCTGTCGGGATAGTCGCCTGATGACGTCTCGGCTCCTTTCGACGTTAGGAGCATTACTTTCTTCCACACGTTGGAGCCTCACATGATTTGAGGTACAGCCTTCTACGTTTTTTCGACCACGGATTTCACTGCTCAGGACTTCGTTCGACCACGAGTATCTCCTGCAGAGGACGTAGAGTGCCGTGATGTGCAAGGCATTCACGTACAACATTACTGAATTGTTAGCTGTGACCGTGATCCCCTCGATCAATGCTAATTTGTAGCTCAGGAAATAGAGAGCAAAGCCCTGCAAGGATAGCATGATGAACACCACTTGGAGCGAAGCGAAACGTCGTATAGAGTCTAGATAGCTAACGGGTATACTGTCGTCGCCGGACGTGGAACAAAGCCGCAAGAGTAGATCCCTGAGTCTACCCTGGCGGAAGGCAATCATGGAGAAAGAAACAGACGCGGAAAGGATGTTGAGAACCATCCACAGATCGGCGAAGGCAGTTAGAACCGTTGTATTAAATTCATGATGTTTGAGGAATATTGAATAAGAGGCCACCGATACGTAACCAGTAACGTAGACGACTCGTTGAACCAAATTCCTTGTTTTTATGATTTTATCTTGTTTGTTTGTTTCCTTTAACTTAAGTGAAATAGTGGAGAGAGCTAGAACTCTCCCCAGTAATAATACTGGCCTCATTGTCCAAATTAAATCCTTTGCCATGTCGTGCCCTGTTTCTATGCACAGTACAAATTGGTTATACTGCAGTCCACTGCTTGTTGGTGGTGAATTGAATTGTTGGCACTCAAAGTTATATTTGAACTTAAATTTTAAATCTGTGTCTTACCAATAAATGTCCATCGAATTGGTGTTACTAGAAAAGATTGATGTGTTGCAGATAAAGTGGTCTTGCCAACTACCTCATTCTCGGTGAATACTCTTTGAAATAGTCATAGGTAACAATCAATTCGAAATAGCTGTTTTCATCACATAGCACATTTTATCCGGACAATTATATTTGTATGTTGAAATTATTTCTTATCTGCTACAGAAAGGTTTCCTCAAGTTTTCTTTCACTGTTTTCTTTGATCTCCGGAATCAAATATACGAATCTTCAGTTTAAATCCGAATTGTTTTTTATGGATATTGCGACATCCTCAAGTTTCTACAAGATCACTCAATCCTATTTGTTAAATTCCGTTTATTTCAACTCTGTTTAACGTTCAGTTGTTCCTTGAAAGTTTATATTTTAAATGCCTATATCCAAAGGAGTTACACGGTTGGTCATGGAGAAATAAAGTATTACTGCACTAGGTCCAAAAATACCTCCATTTTCCATTTCTGTCCGCAACGACTGCCCTTTTTTGTTTCCTTGGCATAACTTTGAAGTCAGTATTCAGTGTTAATTCATTAAGTTATACTAGGGGAAATGATCTTTCGATCTGATATTTTGTAAACAATTTATGATTTCTTTCCGCTAAGTTGATCGGCAAACAGATTGAACTGATAAAAATTTGAAATCGTGTTTCTGTAGCTTTGTTATATCACGCTGTAGAGCCACTCATGGTTGTATATATAATCGTGCGATGTGACAGAAGCTGTCACGCGTTGAAAGGAAAATTCACCACTCTTAAACGTGAATCAAGTATGAATGATGCATTGTGTTTCCGAAAACGCCAAGTGTACAATATAGCGATGAGGTTGTGATAGCGACATGTGTCATTCACGTGAGTAGAATCGATTTGGAATAGGAAGAGGCCAATTGTCGGGCGCCACTCCAGGAGAAAGAACTTTCATCGAATTAGTAATCGCCTTTAAATCAACGCGAAAGACTCACAATCGGTTTACTTTCCATCAATAAATGGATTATGTTAGGGAAGCGAGGTTACCAAATTGATGTGAATAGAGATTAATGGAGACTTTGCGTTGCAAGGTAGCATTTTAGAAAAAAAACTTTGTTTTGGAGCAAGGAAATAAGTAAGGAGAAGAATTGATCTAGCTTATGAAGCGTTTACTAGGTGAAGGCAATTGATGAGAGGTACTCGAATTAAAAGAGATTTCAAAATATTAATGAAGACTTATGCGGAGTGTAGCGCTGTACGGTTCCGAAACTTGGTCCTTGAGAGATGATGATAAGCATACTAGATTAGAGGCTTTCTAGATATGGGTCTGGAGAGTGATGGAGAAGATAAAGTGGAGAGATAGAGGGATATAGAGTCGTTAAATACGGGGTGATTCACGAAGAACCTGCAATAGGAGGTGGTAGGGAAGTTGCTTTTCAGCATTTTTTTCCAATGAACATGGGGTCACCTCCATAGTTACCTAAATATGGCAACGCAAGCATATTATCAGGAGCATTTTACAGTTACCATGAAAACAGCAAAAATCAATGCTCCACAGGCATTCGGTCTGATTTAGCGTTGTGCCAAAATAAATGTATTGCACTTTATAATCTTAATCTAATAGTATCGTTGTATTTTTCTCCCTAGAGATGGGCATTATTGGTGTCTGCTTATCCATGTAACATTTGTGTGGTTAATCCAGCGAGAATGCCTTATGCTATACCATTAAGTTTCAGGTGTAACTGAAGTGGTTCAATATGATTCTATGTCGCTTGTCCTGGAGCTAAGGCACTGATCACTATTTGGGAGGGTTAATCAGTTATGTATAGAGCTCTCTCAAAAGTTCCTGGCACTGCGCAGTGTACGATTTTAGGAAATGGGCCAGGGAACTTTCAAAATATTGCAAAATTGGGAAGGAAGGTTACTTTGTGTGGACGCTCAGTCAAATTTCTAATTCACCATTACTTGCCATCCCATTTCGAGTCGTCTCACAATGAGACCTCGAGACAGTGTCGTCCCTGGAAAAGTCATAGCGATGGGTGACTGTCTATTAGCATTGAGTGTGTGTGCCTCGTGCCTTTTTCGCAAAGTATTTTGGTTCCCCTGCCTCTCTCCCTCTCTCTGGCTCTCTCGTTGCCTCCCTCTCTTCCTCCCCATCCTTTCCCTTCACTCCCTGCACTTCTACCTCCCCTGCTTGCCGCGCAGGTCTATGCCAGGAACTTTTGCGTGTGCTGTGATACTTCCATCGACCAGATTTTCCACTGGAAGTTTCTGGTTATTCCTTGTCAGATTGTTCAAACTGCAGTAGAATCACGAAGTTAGTGACCAAGACGGAGAGGGCCTGAAATACAAAAAAAGCATCGAATCGAAAGATTACTGTAAAACTTAATGTGTTTAGGGGAAGTCATCTTTTCACCATTTAACTTACCGAAACAAATATTCCGTTCTCCAAGGAAAAAAACCCACCAGCTGTGAAATGTATGCTGGTGTGACGCAGTTGTATGCCAAATATTCTCAGCTTAGGAGAGATTAACACATTTCAATTAGTTCAAGTGGGCGCAAAGTGCAATTAACGAAAGCACGACTTTGAGAAATGAGAAGTAACTAACCTCTCTCAACAAGGTTTCGTCTGTGTTGCCCAATATGAGTCGAGTGAGGATCGTGGAGGTTTTTTCTGACTAAATCAAGATTTATTCGAGTGCCATGAAAGAGAGAAGAAATTAGTATTAATGTATGCATTCAATGCCATTCTGAGATTGACGGCTGAAAAATGAAGTCTGAGCTTATAAGAAAAAGTATCGACATATTTATACAATAATAATTATCTCATATTGGGTTCTTGGAAACTGGGAATTAATACAGGATGGATCCGTGATGTTCTATTTCTTCGCACGTTTGAAAATGTTTGTCCTGTCGTTCACTGGCTAGTATTCGGTGTCGCTGGTGGTAAACGCTACATCTAACCTTTACCTTAAAATTTTAGAGTTAAAAAAAATTATCATTGCTGCAAGATAGGTAGAAAAGGGGAAAGGGATTGTTTACTATTCATGGATTATTCATGAATTGTTCCACCATTACAATGTTTATTGCTTTGAACCTCCATAGGCTGGAGAACGAGAACCGTCAATATCTGAATGAATTTGAAACTAATATTATACTGTGCTAACTTTATAGTCAATTATGCATTTAGTCGATAGCCTTTTTATTGTCTTAATTTAAAGAGTAAATGAAGAAATTTTTTACAATCTAAATGAAAATAACATACATAATATTTCAATGTAAAACATCGGGAATATTATAGGATTAATTCCAAATGAAGTTGTGGTCAAACACATTGAAATTAGCCCAGGCACTTTAGCTAAATATTCGCTTCAACCTAGAAAAAAATAATGTAAAGCTGAAAATTTGCACAGATGTAGTATTTGATGTAGAGAACAACATATCAAAAGTCCCAGGGCCTCACCCCTGAGCTTTACCTTTTTCTGTATCATAAGGGGGTCAAGGGGTCAAATAACGCGCCTGAACTTGAGAGGGCGCTGCGCGGTTATTTGAACTCGGATCATGCTCAGTTTGGTATTAAATGAGTTTTATTGAATAGAAGTTACTTAAATGTGTGTTATCATGCCTGCTTTTTCCTTTAAATCGCGTTGATAATTAATTAATGGTTACGAAAATGGTTAAAATGTAACCTCTGATCGCCACTGATGTGGAATTATTTTCTCTCTTGCACCATCAATGTATGATTTAGTCAAAGTACAATGTAGCATATAGTTTCACCTTTCCGAGACTGTTTTTATTTATCTCCTATGTTGTCTCCAATTGAAGATAATCGTTCGGGTAGCGAGCGGCGTCGCGCGTTCCGCACTGCGCGGAGCTGGCCCATTTCGTACCCATAGCTTTCGGTCTACGGCCTTACCCATGCTTAGATTTTTATAGAGTTGAAAAATGGTCCCTTTTTGACTAATATCAACAATAATTATGCTCAGTTCACGTTTCCAAACCTTCCATCTTTTTTTTGTAAAAATACAATTTTTTCGCTTTCTCGTTTTTTTGTGTCAACTTCTGATGGATTAACAAGTGAAAGAAAGTCGCTGATAAAATTAGGAGCTTAATTTTTTGTTATTTGTAATTTTTGTATTCATAAATAATTTATTATCAGATACATTGTAATCTTTCATCATGGGTCATCCTCGTCTTGGCTTTCTTCTTCATGCAAACTGGAATTAGTGCATGATACTCCTGCACATGTGGGAGTAGGATAAACCAGATCGGCGGCATTCGCACCGGGCCCTGCATTGCTTGCAATTGCATTACACTAGATTTGGAACTGAGTCCTGGGAATGAGGGAGGTCAGTTGGTATAGGCTGAAGTGCCCCATTTAATGATTTCCAACCCTAATCCGTCGGCTCTAACTCACGACCGAGCCAGGCTTGAACCTGTAAAAATATCAATCTACTACAGCCCTGTTCACTATCCAACTTCTATACCAGTGGTGTGCTAGAGTTAATATACCTGAAGGTATGTGCGCAATGAATGCTATTTTCACGCAGCCGATGTTGGTGGAAGGGTTGCCAGGTGGAGCAATGACGACAAATGCTGTTTCGCCACTGCGCGGATGTAGAAATGTACTCACATTTCATCGAGATCCTTGTGCGAGGAACTTTTTGTTCCATCGTATAAAGCTCTCATACAGCTCTCACGATGTAGAGAGGTTGGTCGAAAGTGACATAACGCAAGTCTTAACGCTCTGTATATAGCACTTTCATTGCTGGGATCAATATTGATGAATGGGAGAGCCTCCGTTTTACTAAAATAAAAAAATAATATCACTCTGCTCATAGGCACTTCTCATGTAGTCATACCATCACGGAGGAGATGCAACCCCAGCCCAAATATCTCACATTCATAATCGATCCCCAGCTAAATTGGCAGTGATATCCAGATCAGGGATGTCCAGTTCATGTCAGGTACTTGCTTTAGCCCGGGTTGTACTGGCTACCTGTACCAGGCTACAGGAATACACAAAAAGCTTGCGATTTCAGACGCGGAGACGGGGGAGACAATACCCGTGGTATGGGTTTAGGAGATGATATTGCAGAAGACAGAGGCGTTAAACATCTGATACCACCAATGCTGTGAAACTTTCCATGGTCTGTTAATGTTTTCATGTTAAAATCAGCATTATCAAAGACGTATTGTACGTAACTTCCTTGGGGCAGAGACTTTTCTTCGGTATCCGTTATAGAATATTCAAACCTCTTAACTTTCTTATAACTGACCGAGAATCCAAAGTTGCTTAGGAGATCCACCAGCTGGCGGGATGCAAAATGACGTTGAACGTACACAGCAATACCAAGAAGCAAATGTGGAATATACAACCGAGATCTGCACGTAGAAATAATGGCTTGACTGATAGTATGACGCTTTCTCTCAATGCTCTTATAGCTTCAGAGGTTTTTGATGTAACAATAATGGATAAGAAGTTTAGGAGTGTTTCCATCTGAGATCAGTGCTCCGGCGGAAGAGGGTTGATACTCTCCAGCATTGAATATCGCCTTCTGAATGTAATTCCTTATGATGGCAGCAGCCGTTTCAATTACGCGGATCTTCTCTTAATCTTCTGAGTTTTTTCGGTCAGTGTACCAATAGTCATGAAGAATGCTATGAGCGGAATCAGTGAAGTTGACTATTGATGATTTTCCAAGCAATTGGGTTACAGTAACTCTTTTACCGTAATGGGCCTTCAGCTTTTCTTTCACATGTTTACCTGAGTAAATATTCCCCCTCGGATGTTCCAGAATTGCTGTTCATAATAGAAATCAACTCGGACGGTGAAAATTGGCACTCATTAGACTCATCCAAATGCTGGCACAGAGTCTGGAATGCCGCAGCTTTTGATCTGTCCTCTGGCCGTCCGCGAGTAAAGACTACAGAGAACCACTTGAAAAAAACTTAGTGTGACATCCATGATGATATTTGGCTTCTGCAGCAATGTTCATTCCTAATGAAGGCTTGATAAATTAACTTATCTTTAAATGGCAAATTAGTCACCTCGTGTATTATTCTCTGGTGCATTTCATCTCTTTTCTTTGGTCATGTTTGCCTCCTCCCCACAAAAAAAACTGTACCTTTTAATGTCGAAAACAATTTCGGATGACTGTAGACGGAATTGAGATGTTGGCTCAGAAGTGTTGTCACTGCATGCTTTCATGCTGAGTATTTTGGCTGTGTTCGTCGGAGGAGTGTACTTTTTCCTATTAATAAATTATTGCGGTAAAAAATCCAGAAAAAATATACTCACGTCCACAGAGAGAACACTCATTAGACAAACATGCAACCAACATGGAAATTGCGTTTCTCCACTTCAAATTCATCGGTGAGGCCGTCATCAAGCTTAAGGCTAACTTCGAAGAGTGTTTGCCTCCCTTTCTTCACCACCACCGAAGGACCAGTCACCGGTTTATCGCGGCACAACAAGCAGTTCTCAAGAAAGGCCATCCCTTCACCCTAAATAACTTGTATTTTCATGCAACGCTAACCTCAACCTAAGAATTTAACATCTTAGATTCAGCCATCACCTCAGAGTACTAAATACCAAGTTTCATTTCTGGGGGAATTAAAGTACGAGAAAAAGTCCAGAGAAGAAAATCTATGATTACCTGAATCGACAAAATCACCGAGCAGTGGCACTCTTACACACCAACAATTCACATATACGGTACGAAAATATCACTCTTTTTACTCTACCCTCTGAAGATACGGCAGTAGATTCTTAGATTCTACTTTATCAATTATAATAAGCCGCAACAATGGGCAATGAAAGCAGGTAGAGCAAGGTAGACTCGAATGTCAGCGTGGGTTGAGGCCTGTCCCACGCTGTGGTGAACGCGCGACGCCACTCGCTACCTGAACGATTATCTTCAATTGCAGACAACATAGGAGAGAAATAAAAACACACTGGGAAAGGTGAAACTATACGCTACATTGGACTTTAATTAAATCATACATTAATGGTGCCAGAGAGGAAATAATTCCACATCAGTGGCGATAAGAGGTTACATTTTAACCATTTTCGTTCATTAATTCATTAATTCATTTTAAGGCACAAACAGGCATGATATCACACATTTAAGTAACTTTTATTCAATAAAACTCATTTAATACCAAACTGAGCATGATCCGAGTTCAAATAACCGCGCAGCGCCCTCTCAAGTTCGCGCGCGTTATTTGACCCCTTTATGATACAAAAAAAGGTGAAGCCCAGGGGTGAGGCTCTTTGATATGTTGTTCTCTACACGAAATACCACATATGTGCAAATTTTCAGCTTCACATTATTTTTTTCCGGGTTAAAATCTAAAATGCCTGGGCTAAATGGCTCTTTATTATCAAATTGAATTTGAATACACTTATATTTTCGGCCATTCGTTATTGTGTATCATCGTTTGATGCGGCAGCAGCTGTGATTCTTTTGAAGAGAAATATACGCCTCTTTCATATGAAATTGAAGTGGTGCATTTGATTATAGACGAGGTCAAGCCAGCTACAATTTGAATAGTATATGACAGCGGCTTGTGTCAATGATGGGCATTGATGTGGTCATGTAAAGAATGAGGCTTACATTCAGGCGTCATATCAAGTGAAGTATAATTTCATCATAGGTTCGACATTTGTTGTTATTTTAACATTATATTACACCATTTCGCAATGAGCATTAATAAAAATCAGGAAATACGAATAAACTCAAAATCTTTCGGATGATTTTACCTTGAGGTGCGGGCATTGGATATAACTTATCAACATGAGAAATGGAGCTTTAAATTTTCTTAAACCTTTCTTGACGTTGTATTCATCTTCAAAAGGGTAGGCACTATTGCTTTCTTTCTAGCCCAATTAAATCTGCTAAACAAATTTACGTAATGCAATGCCATACAGTTTCAGACGTAAGGGAAGCCGCTCAAGTTGCTTAACCGTCACTTATTATGGAGCCAAGCCACTGTTCGCTCTTTGGAAAGGATAATATGTTCTGAATTATTTTTCCTTTGGCATAATTTTCCGTAGAAACTAAAAATTATTCCCTGTCAGATTGTTTGAACTGCTAGAGTATCCCGGCGTTAATGACAAAGACGGCGAGGGCCGAGAGCGCCAGGAATAAAGATCATCAAAAGTCGTGAATGAAAGGAAGTGTTCTCATACGTATGCATGGTAAAGATGAGAAGATAAATGATGTTTTAGGGTGAAATTGTGATCTTTAGACTTAAATAAAACTGCAGTAGTTGTACTGTCCACTTAAATTTTAATGTTAAATATTACACAACACGTGTTTCGACGCTTAGGGCGTCATCATCAGGTCTACACAAGTTATGTTTCCAATGGAAATATTTATACATTAGCAAAAGGAAAGAGGGGGGGGGATTCTTGACCAAAGAAGGAGGTAGAGTAGTAAGGAAAGGGCGGTACGGTTGATAGCGGCGTAGAAGAGCGTCGATATCCCGAAGCTGCTTTTTTTCATGGTAAATAGAAGGTGTGCGTAGGTTATACGGTTAATAAGTCTCCGCGATGAGGAAGATGGAGTGGCTGAAGGAGAACTTGCAATGAGGATGCTCAACTAAAGTTCTCTCAAGACATACCTTTCCGTTTAATAACGTAATATCTAGTTAATTATTAAAGGTTTACACGTGAATTTTCCCCCAAAATTGTTGCATATCGACGTACTATAAAATTCTTGGTGTTTGATCTTAACTATGATGAGGTAATTTCTAAGCTAGATATATTTTATTTGAAAAATGCTTAATAGAGGTCCTCGATTATTTATTTAGAATATTCAATTATTTGCTTTCATTCAAATTATCACCATTTTTTATATATTATGGAAAAAAAACTATTCCTCCTGAGCTCGTTCAGCTTTAAAGCACTACCTCCTCATCAGATCACCTGATGATGATGCAGTAGGAACATTGAAACCTAGGTCCCGTTAAATCTATTATTCAGTGGAAAATTGCGATTTCTGTCTTCAATCTCTTACTTTCATGTCATTCGATTCAAACAATGGCTGATTGCAGCCTTCCTGTCTATCCTTCCCTATTGCTAACCCATTAATGTCCTTGTTACTCTTCTATTTTATGTCTCGTTTCAGCTGGCCAGTATATTTGTCTTTCGCTCTTCTTCGAGGGACTTTTATTTCCCCTTATATTACGCTCCTTACGAATTTGTTGTTATAAAATATGGCCTATCCGTATGACCCCATATGGTTTTATCCTCTTGAGATCTTCTGTTCACCTCGTTTCTGATTCTAATCGTCGATTTGAGCCTCATCATCCGCCTCCAACACCAATTTTCCTCTTCGAAGGAGCCCTTATTCTCTGATTTGTAAGCTTTTCAATGGACCACGTCTCTGAGCCAAATCTAACTACTTAGTTCCTTCATAATGCTTCATTCTGACATATTTCCATCTTTCATAATTTAGCGTAATCTATTCCATCATTGGTCTTCCTCAATCATTCACCCCCCCTCATGGTATCTTCTTCCATCATGGTTCTAGATGACCTTCCGTGCGTGACCGCCGAAGAATTGTTCTTCGCAACATATTACGTCGTTTTATATTCCATATGCTGTTATTAAATTAATAGGTTCGCTCGAGTGAATTTTGTGAAAGCTTTTTAAAATGCTGAAATATCGCATCAGTTAAATGCTGAATCTTTAGGTATTTTGGTTCGTCGATATGAGAAAAATTTTCACATGAAGACATTTCAAGGTGACTCTGTATAGGGATGGACGAGTTTGCTCATGATGCAAACGTCGGAATAGGAAAATATGGAAGGTGAGATAATTGCATTGTGAAAGTTCAGATTCAGATGACCCTGATTTAATTATTTTTGTCATCTGCCTGGGAAATGGAGGTTGTGTGATGTTTTCAAAGCTTCTCCACTAGTGTAGCTACGCTCGTGAACACATTCCTCATTCGATTCGATTCGCGATACATACTACGAAACACCTTTTAACCTATTAAAATCGTTTTCTCCCTCCTGCGCACCTTACTGTTCCCAATTTATAGTAATTAAAACTGCGATGCTGCGTTGAAAATCCTCTGTTCCTTATCAACCTTTTCATCTTCCTACTCTGCCTCATTATTTCCCCGAGCCACTTCCATTCCTCCAATACCATGATTAGGACGTTATGTCCTTCTTAACCCTTCTGTGCATCTCTTTCCCTCATCCTTCTTCGCTAAAACATCTCTAATGCTGTAATTCTACTTTCAATCGCTTTAAATCCGTACTCATAATGATCCTGGTATTAGATTAAGTTTCCTATGAGACTCTTAATTAGTCTTTTCTTAATATCCTCTCTTGTAGCGGCTGATCGTCAGTTCTCTCTGAGTAGTGAGCACAGCGTTAGTCAACGCATTTTTCTTAGTATGCCTGTGGTATTTTATCCATTTGTCACCTGTGATTCTTCCCAAGGTTTTTTTACTCGTTTTACCTGCTCTACCTTTCCTTCATTAGCCCCTTGTGATTTACATATCCGTCTTCCTAGTTCAAAATAACATCATTATTATCGTTTTCTCATAATTAACTGTTTTATTTAAGATTTCGTTTCCTATAAACGGATTCACCTTACCTATTGCTGTTACTTAATTATCTTCCAACGTCTCTCATACGTTTTATTTCACAGTAACTGTTACAAAATATTTGAATTAAAGAGGTAATAGGTTTATGGAGAAGCAGATTGATTTTTATCGCCTGGGACTTACCTCAACTTTGGTAGCTTGGTAGGGATTCACGATGATGAAGAACGCCACTGAGTAGGGCAACGTATATGTAAAAATGGGCAGGAAAACTTCGACTGGGTTCTTAAAATGAAATTTACTGAAAATTAGGAAGCCCGTCAGGACGAACATTCGAATAGCCAAATCGTATATCATCGATGGAGTGTAGAATAGCGTAGTGATCCCGAAGAACTTGTTCACATCCCTTGCAACCTCAAAGAGTCGGAGGTTTAGGCTGGACAGACGCATGATGACATCTATACTGCTCCCGATGTTAGAAGCGTCACTTTCTCGGTCACACGGGGAGTTATCCTGTTCTGTAGTAAAACCTTCCACGTTTTGTGGCCCGCGAATCATGTTGAGCAACAAATCGTTTGACCACTCGTAGCTCTTCCAGAGGACATGGATGGCCGTGATGTGCAGGGCATTCACGCTCAAAATTACAGAATTGCTAATGGTGACCATAAACCCCAGGATGTAGTCGACTTTCAGATACAATAAAGCAGTAGCAATCATTTCGAATAAAAACACCGTGATGAAAGTTACATGCAGACAAGTGAAGCGTCGTATGGAGTGCAGATAACTAACGGGGACACTGGATGAACTTTCGTTGTCGGTCGCTGAAACAAGCCTAAAAAGCAGATCTTGCAGTCTATTCTGCCGGAAGGCTGTCATGGAGAAGGTGACAGATGTGGTCAGCATGTTGAGGAATACCCAAATAACGGTGAACGCATTGAGAGTTTCCGTTGAATTTTCTGTTCCATGGACGTCCAAATAAACACCACAAAACACCAAATAGCCAGCGATGTAGAGGACGCGTTGAATCAAAGTCATAATTTTGTTTGTGTTGCATTTTACATTTGAGTTCAGTGGAATCGTGGTGATCGCAAATATTCTCCCCATGTCCAGCATTGGCTTAATTGCCCAGGTCAGGTCCTTTTTCATTTCGCGTTTAATTTCTTCGCACATTAGAAAAGGCTGCTGCCTAGTGCTGCTGCTGCTGCTGCACTAGAAATTAGAAAGCGCATTAGAAAAGCCGCTGCCTAGTGATCGGTATCGCTGGTGATAAACGCATGTACTGTACTACACCTTGCATCTGTACTGCTCCTTGAATTTTGAGAGTTTATGGTAGAATGGAATGGAATGACTGAAAGAGCCCTTAAAATTGGAATATTCGAGTAAACTTTAGTCCAGATATATCTTCTCCTTATCCGATACATTTTGTTATTTGCTCTTCACGAATTATTCACAATTTTTTCCTTGTTTTAATATTCAGCGATTTAATCCTCCGAAAGACCAGAAAAAAATGAGAACCGACAATATCAGAATGACTAAGGAACTAATATGACACAATACCAATTTATTTACCTAGTAATTTATGCATGTTGTTCATAACTACAATAATGTTTTCATTTTAAGGGAACATGAAACATTTTTACGCGACCAAAGGAAAATTGCCTACACCTACGTTGAGATACTTTCCCTTAATCTATGCTCCTCTCATTCCTTATTCATTCCACCTGCTTTACAATAGAATTTAAAATTCGGAGTTTCCATTTAATCAGAAAAGAAATATGTATCTTCAATTTACTCACCACATGTATTGTGTGCATATAATACACACTTTATTGTTTATTATTTCAGGTTGTGTTCCCAAGCTTGACAGAATGAAGTTCCCCAATAGTGAGTTGATTCCTCGATTATTGATGGGAAATATTCAATAATTTCTTGTCCCAAAATATCGCCATTTTTTTTTTGGTTCTTAATAAAAATATTTTTCACGTTTGCTGGCTATTAAGACCTCTCGAATTCTCTCGGAATACATTCATAGACTTAAAGTCACAAATAAAATGGCAAATACAATAATTTTATGTGGAATATCGGGAATATTGTAGGATTTATTCCTATTGAAGTAAAATTCAACAGCATTGAAATGGCTCATAATTTGTAAATAGTATTTGAATACTCTTTTTCATTTTCTATAGCCGTTATTATTGTGTCACCGTTTGATGCGACAACAGCTGCCATTCTTCTAGAGAGAAATTCGTGACTCAATCATGTGGATATGAATTGGCACATTTGAATTTAGATGAGATCAATCAAGCAACTTTAATAACTTGTATGACAGCGTCTGGTGTCAATGGTGGGCAATGATATTGTAATATAAAGAAATAGCCCGACATTTACGAGTCATTCAAGTGAAATATAATGATTTTTTTCAGCATATATTATTATGTTTTTATTATTTTTACATTAAATTTAATAATTTCACAGTGCAATAACTATTAAAATCAGAATATATGATAAAAACTTCCGATAAAATACCGGGAATTGGAGGTAACTTAATCAATTGGGGAAATTATACTATTGTTTCCAATAATCTAAATCTTATCATAATGTTGCATTTAACTTCCAAGGAATGAGCATTATTGCTTTCTCTCTAGAAAAATCACGTTTGTGTACTTTAACTAAACAGATAGGCCCTTTTTATATCCTTAAAGTTTCAGCTTTAAGGGAAGCAGTTCAAAATACTTCACCATCACATTTTCTGGAGCCAAGCCACTGTTCGCCTTTCGGAAGGGGTAATTTGTTCTGTATGATTTTTCCGTAGGCCTGAGTTTCCGTGGAAACTACTAATTATTTCCGGTCAGATTGTTTGAACTAAAATAGTATCACGAAGTTAGTTGACAAGGTGGTGAGGACTTAAGATACGTGCGTAAATGAAGAATAGCGATAAAACTAAATTTTCAAATATATTAATTCTGTCGTCAATTATCTTACTAAAACAGGCATTCCTTTCTCCTAGGCAAAAAGTCCATCGGCAGTGAAATTTATACTGGCTATAGTATTAATATATATACTGAAGTGCCGTAGTCGCTCGTCACTTTCATTTAACTAAATATTAACTTATTATTATCCGGACTCTTTGGCGTCAAAACATGTAGAAATGTGTTTAAGAAATGATGAAAAACCTACCTCTTTCAGCAAGCTTTCATCAACATATATGAGACAAGTAACGAGCGTTAAGGTTTTTGCGCACTTGTTTTCAGAATTTATTCGAATTCCATGGAAGAAGAAAGGAACAATTGATGCTATTTATCAGTATTAAATTATCGACCTCGGAAAGATGTAGTTTGTGAGCAAAAGAACTGGTATCAGAAATAAATGACATATTTTTTTAGCATTGGGTTTTTTGTACGATGTGCTTCATACAGGTAGGGTTCGAATGTAATACGATGCCTCTATTACGCGTGTGAAGTTTTTGTAGCCTCAATTATGAAAATAATGGGTAAGCAATGAGGTTTTTGTAAAGGTAAACGTGATATATTCTTAGGTTTCCCTTCATGATTAAACATTTTCTTTCTTAACCTTAACACTATGAAACAAGTCTAGCATGCTGTCATTCGCGTATTTAATGGTCTTGTACTATAAAACTCGTTTAAATGCACTCATCGCTCAGCAGGAGAGTTTTTTTCGTGTTTTCATTTCTAGCCACACGGGCTGGCTAACACACCTCTATCTGGGGCGAGTTTTAGTGAGGCTAGTGAAAAAAAGGTTGGATCATGGCCCATGCCATAATCGATAAATTCGGTCTGGCAATTTGATTCTCTTCATTAAAGATTCCCATCTTCTTAGCGTAGACGAAGGAAGTGTAGTGATATGGTGGTGAGTTTCAATGGAATGCTTACGTCATCCAGCGTGTACAGCGAGCGATTTGGTGTTATCCTCACCAGAGTAAGCATTAACTCCCGTATTTTCAGATTGGATCTATCCGATCCGAACAGCGGTCTACCGAGTTTATCACGCCCGTTTATCGCGCGGTCGACTCTTAGGGGTTATTCTGAATCCGGAGTCGCAATTTCAAGATTGGACTATTCCACGGCTCATTATTGCCCAAACTGCCATTGTGAATCGAGGTGGGAAATAAATAGCGACCGAAAAATTGTTATTCCGAAATTGTTGGCTTAGCCCACCTCTTCCGGTATGAAAACTTTTCATTCAAATTAAAATTAAACTTCATCAGCCAACGAGAAGTAAGCTTGCGTTATAGTTCTTTCTCTCTTCGATGAAATGTTAATTCCCGCCATCCGTCTTCACTCAAACATCTCTAATGCTGTAATTCTACTTTCAATCGCATTTATTTCTTACTCATAATGATCCAGGTAGTAAGTGCTTCGCTGACTGTTGATTTTCCATAAGTGAATAACGTTTTTGTAGTGTCAATCAGCAGTTCAGATTTGTGAACATACTGTTCGTCAGCGCAATATTTTCGTGTGGCGGTGGTATGTTATTCATTTGCACCTATCCACCCAGCTTGCATAGTCGTTCTATCCTCTCCACTATTCCTTCATTAAACTTTTTTGATATACTAGTGATGTTCCTGGTGCGGGAAATGAAAATTATTTTCGTTCTCTCGTGAACGATTCTGGTTTTCATAGGATTTCGTTTCTTTTGAACAGCTCCGTCTTATATATTTTTCTTGTGTATTATCATCTAAAGTCAATCGTCTGTTTTCTTTAGCTCGAATTTTTAATACTTGTTAGCATAAAATAGGCAATGGGTGTTTGTAGTAAAATAATTTTTTTTCCGCGAAGAATATACCTCATCTTTTGTAGCTTGGTAAATATTCATGACGAGGAAGAACGCCACCAAGTAATGTAAATTTAAGAATGGGCAGGAAAACGGTGACTGGATTCTTAATACCAAAGTCCCTATAAAGTATGTAGCCCATCATGATAAACATTCGTATAGCTAAATTGTACATCAATGAAGGAGCGTAGAAAAGCGTAGTCATCCTGGAGAACTTGTTCATATCCCTTGCAACTGAAAAGAGTCGGAGGTTCAGACCAGACAGGCGAATGAGGCTAACAGTCTTGATACCTATCTCGAAGAAGAAGATAACCTCAGAATGTGAGCAGGATGGAACAATTAGATTGAGCCCACTCGCGGCGAAGGTTTCGCTGACAAAAATCAATAGAAGGTCGAAGAGTAGGGCAAATTACCTCTTGAGCGATGACCAGTTTGGGTACCGGAAGGGGGGCCCTACTCGGGAAGCGATTGCGGTGATCAGAACACTAATAGAAAGAGACATACAATATAATCAGGATATCTTAGCTTGCATCGTGGATTTCGAAAAGGCGTTTTCCAGAGTTAATCGGGAAATTCTAATGCAAATACTCGGGAAAAGAGAAATAGATTGCCGAGATAGGAGACTAATCCGAAACTTATATATGGCCAGAGGGCACAGTTGAGGGTGGCCTACGGAGATTCAAGAAGGGCAATTAGGTATAGGTCATGTGGTAAGGCAAGGCTGCCCGTTGTAGCCTTTGTTTTTTTTAAACATATGCGCTGAGGAAATGGCAAGAGCGGCATGAGAAGAGCTAGATACGGAAATAGAGGAGGCCAACTGATAAAGTCGGTTAGATTCGCGGACGGCCGAGCGTTGGTCAGTCAATCGCCGAAGGGATTGAAAAGCTTTAGTAAGCACATTAGAAAATGCATCTGATTTCTGGGACCGTGGGTAAGGATATAAATGAGGGGATAACAATAAGGTTGATTTGGAATGTAGCGTTGAATGGGACAGAAACATGGACTCAGATAAAGAAAGAGGAGATGTGGGTGTGGAGGAGGATAGAGAAGTGCGGTGGACGGAAAGGAAGACAGAGGACAAACGAGGAAGTGCATGGTATGTTGGGGGAAGAAAGGAAACTTCTGGATGAGATTAGCAAGAGGCTAAGTAGTTGGTTGGAGGAGGCGAGAAGGGGAGAAGGGTTACTAAAGGCTGTGATAGAGGGGAGAATTTTTCGTGAGCGGGAAAGGGGAAGGGATGTAATAGTTTTTATACATGGGATGAAGAAGGGTAGAACGTATGCAAGATGAAGTAAAACTATTATTATTGGATAGGGCCCCTTACTTGTCAAAATCTAGAGGTTTTTATTCACTTCCATTTAACTACCTTAACGGGTAGATTACTTAACAGTAGTAAAAACAATAATCCTGTTTATCTGATTTCACTCGTACTATATCTTTTCTCCTCAAGACCAAGGCTTCAGAATAATGAAACGCCGCACAGTGGTCGGACATCGAAAAAAGTCGGACAAAAGTCCAAAATTGCTTTTTTTTAGATATAGACTTCAAACTTGGCACATATTCTCACAAATGATTAATTATTATGAAATAGTAAGCCATCCTTCATAGGTACTACCCGTTAATTTGATGATGAGGCTCAAACAAGACCAACGTTAAAAGTAACATTCGTTTTGATTTTTCTTCGAAAATCTTAAAAGTTAAGTAGATTGTGGAGTTGTGGAAGGATTTTCATGAAATAAAAAACATTGACATCAGTCATTATGGTGCTTTGCCTGTTCTATACATACTTTTAAGAGATAATGCCGATATTTGTTTGCTATTACGTCACAAAATGGCGGACGCTTTTTTCGGGATAAATTTCACATAAAGTAGTTAATTTAATTGGGTTTACGGATATGTGCACGGAGATATTTATACAGAGTATTGATTGCATACATCTTAAGGTTATTCCGGAAAAACCTTTGAAAAATGCTTGCGACGCCGAAAATAAATTCGATTTTTCGATCGCGCGCCGCGGCCCGGCTCCGCGCAGCGGGACCTGGAAATACCGTGACTCCGTTGGAATGTTCAAATTCATATTATATGTATATATTTATATGTATATGGGTGTGTGTATATATATGCCTTGCCTCAATGCCTTGTTGCTAACATGTACTTATATATTTATTTCCCTGTCTTTTAATATAAATAAGAAAAATATAATATATATATATGCCTATTATATATATACATACATACTATGCCTATGTATATATAATAACCTATATATATATATATATATATATATATATATATATATATATATATATATATATATATATATATATATATATACTCACACCACACAAACTTACCTCATCTTTAATCGCTTGGTAGAGACCCACGGTGATGACGAAGCCCGCGGTGTAAGGCAAGGTAAACAACAGGATGTTAATCAGAATTACAGATGGGTCCTTGATATAAAATTCCGTGAAAATTAGATATCCCGTGAGAAAGAACATTCGGTATGACAAATCATATGACACTGTAGCGGCGTAGAAGAGCGTCGTGATTCCGAAGAACTTGTTCACATCCCTTGCAACTGAATAGAGTCGGAGGTTCAGACGGGATAGACGTATGACGACGTCTCGATTGCTTTCGGCATTAGGAGTATCACTTCTTTCGACATATGAGGTATTCCCCTGACTATCACTGTATACTTCCACATAATTCGTGTTGCGAATTGAGACCTCCAGCAACTTGTTTGACCAGGTGTATCTCTTCCATAGGACGTGGAGGGCTGTAATATGCAAGGCATTCACGCACAATGTCACCGAATAGCTTGTAATGAACACTATCCCCGATACATAGCTGCCTCTGAAGTAGTAAAAGGAGAGAGCAATGTTCTGCAAGGCAAAAGTCGTGATGAACGCCACGAGCAGCCAAGTGACACATCGTATGGACCCTAGATAGCTGATGGGGACACTGGTAAACGTGTCACCGTCGAACGTGAAAGAAAGCCTCAGGAACAAATCCCGTAGTCCACTCTGGCGGAAGGCAGTCATACAGAAGGATATCGAGGTGGACAGGGTGTTGAGGACTAGCCAGACAATGGTGAAATAATTTAGATTCGCCGTCTTTGAATCCAGCTTCCAATGGTATAACGCATAAGAATACACCGCAGCATATACCGTAACGTAGAACACGCGTTGAGCCAAAGCAAGCGTTCTTGAATACCCTTCTGTATCGTTTGTCTCCTTCGAATTTAGAGTAATAGAGGTTATAGCAAAAATTCTCCCAATGCCCAGTATTGGCTTTAGCGCCCAAATCACGTCCTTTTCCATTTAAAGTTTCATTTACTTCCTTGCTTGCACTAAAGAAAAATATTTACTGTCGTCCACTGCCTGATGATCGGTATCGGAGGTATTCAAGGCTACATCTGTGCCATAATTGATTATAATGATTTATTGAAAAATTTTAGTCTTAGCTAATCATAGCTGTGTTTCCCATGTGAAATATTAAACAAATGTGCGTAGTTTAAATTGGTAGGAAGTTGCAGGCTACAATACAATTCTCCACGAGGAGGAATTTGGAATGGCTGAAAGAGCAATTACAATGAGAATGTTCAAATAAAAATCTATCATGACAAAACTCTCTGTTTATTGACATCATGTCTTGTTTATTATTCAAGGTTTACACATGAATTTTCCCCCAAGATTGCTGTATATCGAAGTGCTATAAAATTCTTGGTGTTTGATCTTAATTATAATGAGGGTATTCCTAAGTTAGACGTATTTTAGTTTCTCAATATCAAAAAGAGGCTCCCGATTATTTAGTGAGAATCTTCAATAATTTATTGCCCTTAAAATTATCACCATTTTATTTTTATTACAAAAACGAAATTCCTTCTTCAGTTCCTTTGATTCTTCCAGAAGCTTTTAAGTTTACCCAATTTTTTTATGAGAATGTTTCGAACATCGCACTGTTTTTTCCCTTGGAGTACCTACTTGGAAAATGGCTTAAAATTTTCTAATAATTTTTGAATAGTCTTTTATTATCTTAGACAGCCATTTTTAATATTTTATCACTGTTTGGAAGGCAGTTGTCATTTGCCACAAAAGAAATCCACGCCTGTTCGATATGATTATCGAGTGGTTCTTTCGGCTTTGGTAGTGACTAAGCGAGAAGCATTGTGAAAGTTTTGTGTCGGCTGTTTGTGTTAACCATGGGAATCGATGTGGTTTGGAACCGGATGAAGCTAGCCTTTTGGCGAAGTTTCGTTTCCAAGAGGGATGAAATTTTCTGTCGCAGCCAGCGCACATAATTTAATCTAAACCGGTCTATTTTGCAGCAAGAAATTCGTCATATTTAGTCTTGAATCGTATGAGTGATTTGATTATCTCTTCTCCATTAGTTTTTCATCTAACCTCTCTGGCATCATTCATTCATTTATTTTTCATTGTTCCATCCTCGTACTTCCATTAGTAATTGATTTCTAACATTGGCTGACTGAAAACTTCCATTCCATCTTTTACTCTGCTAACTCCTTGAGGTGGCTCTGGCCTCAAGGTCACTTATTCCAGGAATTCTGAAAACTTAAAAATAGCATCTTTGTATTTATAAAGTGCGTTTTATAAACTGAGATGACAAAAGAATAGAGTTTCCATGCTAGTTTTACTGTAATCCCTCCTTGAAAGTGGAGGTTTTAACATGGGCTCATATGGAGATTACCCAGATTACAGCAGAATAACGTCAATTTGAATGAGAAAGCATGCATAAGCTTTCAATTAAAACTGTTTATACGAGGCGAAAAGTCCTGGGAAATCGAATAAAAATAAAAGATAGGAATCTTATTGCCTATTTCTTAAATTTATTAGCGAATTGCTGCCGTTATTGCCGTCAAAATGCGGTAGTTCCATACAAATGGCGCTGAAGTCTGTTCCTATGGGCAAGGTCGCTCTAACCCGGGTATAGCGGCCTTGCCTATGGGTGGTCAAATGTGTACTTAAAAATATATTCGTGGAATAATATGCATATTTTGTACCTTAATTTTGGGTTTCAATAGGTAGCCCACTTCATCAGCGAAAGCAGGATTTTTAAAACCAAATAGATAAAAATGTGTTATTACATAGTATTTGTTTTGACTCACACAGTCAGTGTAGATCTACCTTAATTTCCTAGGAGCTCTCCGGTTTCGTATCTCGTTTTATTTAGCCAATATTTTTTTCCCTCGTTCTTTTTTGAGGGACTTTCCCTTTTATTTTCCCGGCTATTATGTTCCTCACAAATTTGTTGTGTATCAAAATATGGACTTGTCTTTTTGATGGTATTCCATATGATTGTCTTCTCTATAATTCTTCTTTTTCGTCTTTTCTGGTTCTATCCGATTTTTTGAAGGCCTACATTCTCTTCTGCTTCAACTTTATCTTATGATCCATTTCTCTGAGCCTCATCGAACCACTTGGTTCCTTCATAGTTTCCTCTTTTTGACATCCTTCATAATTACTTCGTGCATTCAATCGTTTGTCTTCCTCGGTAATTCTCTCTCTCATAGCTCCTTCCATTATAGTTTCTAAGATACGGTCATGTCTCAGAATGTGTTCAGTAAGTCCTTCTCTTGTAATCCGCAGAGTTTTCTTGTGAAATGAAATGATCAATGTGGGAAAATTAGACGGAAAAAGCAGCCAGAGAATCGTTATTATCAGCCATAAATCCAAAGATAGATTTACTCTAGCTCTACACTCCCTCTAATCACAGATAAAACCTTTACTCCATCATTATTCTTCATTTAAACGTCTCTCATTGCAAGCTACTTTTGTCCTACTTCATCAACAAAGTAGCAGCTACTCTACTATCAGTAAATTGAAAAAATGTTGTTGCTTCAATACAGCTTCTCACATGTTAGCCATAAATGGTTAATTTTGATATATTTCTGCTCCTCCTGAGTTGAGCTGTAGTTATGTTGTAGTTAAGAAATTATGTATTAAGCTTTAATATATTGAATTCTAATAAGAAATTAGGTTAAATAGAGCAAATTCCATACATATCCCACATAATTGATCAAGATTTTCAGCGCTCTTTAACACCAGATGGTATCTGATCAACAATATATGTATATATTGTAATTAACCGGAACCACTCAAAGCAATAGAATTAATATTTTATGCTATTTTTATTGATAAATTTTACTTTCTTTAATAATGATTTTTAAAAAATTATTGAAAACGTTTTCGGGAAAAGGTGTTTGTTGATGGCCGTTGTGCGATGAATAGCACAAGAAGTATGGGGATAGTGTTTCGAAATTGTAGAGAATTAATTTTTATTGCCGTAGAATAGTTATATGTTTTAGTCCATTTTAAGTGAAAAATAGTGGGGAACAAGTATTAAGAAACGGGATTTCCCCGGATGCGATATCTGGGTTTTTTAAGAGAGCTACCAATTCTAAATCCTTTCTGACTGTTTATCTACTACTCTTAACTATCAAGATCCCCCTTTTCGAATTGACCGTTATATGTTTCATGGTGTTGTGCTATTAGGTTGAAGTGAGGAAATAAGGTTGTTGTGTTTAGGAACTTCCTCGTCACCGCGCTTAAATATTGTTGTAGAGTTCGTGATTTTTTAGTCTTTAGAAAAGCTGTGTACAGTGAAAGTGTTTAAAAAAGTATATTAAAATAAGGCACTATATACTATGTAAGTTCTTTTTCTTCTCTGGCAGAAATTTTTACGGCACGAGACGATTTTTTTGCTTTCATTGGCTTTCAGATGACTGTCTATGCCTCGATTAGTTAATATTGATTGCCAGAATGGGTTTTCAGAGCCTGGTTAACGTAGCGTTTGTATTCCGTGAGTATGTTGTAAGAAATCTTTGGAAGAAAGAATTGCCATGAATTAATAATGCGCTGGTTGGTCTTTCCTCTCGATCGTTTTTCAGCGCTATCACCGTCGATTTAATCTCTAAACATCCGTCCAAGCCTTTGCACTATAGTCGAAACATTCTTCCCAAGTTTTGCGTTTGAGTTCCGCTGGTGATTTCCGTCAGGCCTTCTTTGCAGTTTATTTTCATCTAGATTTTTCGCATATTTAATTGCGTTTCTCATCGTGGAGATTGTGATGTACGTTCTTTAAATGGCGTGCCGGACGATTTTTTTCTTTAAATGTTTCTGGGCGACGCATCGGCACGAAACGGCCCGTGCCGGGATAGCCGCCGTGATAAAGATACAGCCGGCCGCGCCTCATTCCCAGTCGTCCTTCTTTTCCCTTTCCTGAATGCTTTTTAATGAAACCAACCGAGATGTCTTTTGTTCATTCATACCCTGCCATTTCCCTATATCGGCCCTGCGCTACGAGGTTCACCTATGTCGATCCTACTCCTCAGGGGGACAGCGTAACTACCGTCCCTTTCTTTCAGCGACGGTGGAAACCCGGAGAGCGCACGTGCCTTTTTTATGTGATTTAGCAAAGAAATGGAGAAGAGGAAAAAGAACTCTGATAAAAAACTTAAATAAAATATTTTATAACTTTTTATTCATGATAAATAGTTTATAATAAAATATTTTGTGGAATATCAGAGTTTTTCCTCTCTTCTCAATATGGAAAGGTTCCACGAAGACTGTCTTGTATGTTAAGTAATTGGAGGCTGCGTAATGTCCTCAAAGTTCCTTCTCTTGTGCATCTACACTTGTGAACACTTATTCCGCATTCGATTTCGTTCTTGAGCGAGACTTAGTGTGAAACAGCTTTTCACTAAAAAAATCCTTTTCTTTCTCTTCTGCACACCTTTCTGGTCGCCATCAGTCACTGTTTTCAGCATCCCTAGGTTCTTTATCTACTTCCCCATCCTCCAAATGTCCTCGAGAAACTTGTTTTCCTCCAAAACGATAATTATGACGTTAATGCCTTTCTTCACTACTGTGCATCTATTTCCGGCATTCTTCTTCACACAAAAATCTCTAATGCTTTAATTCTACTTTCAGTCGTAATTAGATCCTTACTCTTAATTTAAATCCATGGGCAATTATTAAAGTGTATCTACAATTTAAGGAGTGTTGCATATCAGACACTTAATTAGTCTTTCCTTAATAGTATCTCCCATTGTGAAAAGCATAAGTACTCTCTAATTACTAATCACAGTTGGTATTAGTTAACAAAAAATTCTTTGCATGCTGGTGATATTTTATCCAGCTCCAACTGTGATTCTGCCCAAGTTGCTTAGTCTTTCAATGTACTCTACTTTTCCTTCATTTAAAATTTTTGTTATTATTCTAGTTGTCTTTGTGGTGAGAGATAAAATCTTTATTTTGTTTTTTTTTTAATTAACAACTCTGTTACATTTCTTCGCACATTGGAATAGGTTTGCCTTGCCAAATATCTTCTTGCAATTCGCATTGCTGTTTGTCATATAAAAGTATATCTAAGCGTAACTTCGAGGTTGACTGCCTAGACTAATGGGACTAGAGCACTGGTATTCTCTAGATTAAAAAATTTGTTTCGTATACGGAGAGCCTTTGTAGAAGTAGTTATTATACCCTTCTTTGTAGAGAGGAAAATGTTACGGTGACAAGAACTTTAACAAAGAGGACGATAAAAAATGTAATCATGGTAGTCTTCCACGTTATCAGAAATCATTTCTTGTTTATGTTTTACTAATTACACAAGAATTCCTCCGAATTTTTATACTCACAGCATTTCTCGCCCCACAGAATGACAAAACGAGAATGCGTTCCATTAATATCAGATTGATATTGGAACCGAAATTACTTAGAATTCTTTTTCTTTCAGTCAGTAATGAACCTATTTAGTGGATGGCTTCCTTATTGTCATTGCAGGAGTAAAGTAATTTGTTCGCTACAAATGTAGTAGTGTATCTACCTACATATGTTTTACTTATTTCGCGATCATTGGCTTCCAAATCCATTGAGATTGCAACATGTGTTTATGCTTTTTCGTCCTTTGATAATTACTCATACAGTATACTATATGTATTTTTTATATTCGTGTCATAGAAAAGTGCCTTGCATTTGCGTCAAAGTATGTGAAGTGTATTCCCTGAATGTCATCTACTTTGATAGCATGGATATTCCCATGGTTCGATAGCAAAGGATAGGCAATTATATCATCATCCACAAATTACTCATTGCGCAAAAGTAAAAATGATCGTCAAAATAATGTTATTACGGCCATTTTCTCTTTCCAATGAATCAATAATTTTGGCGTTTATCCAATTTTCCTTATATTTGTTGTCTCTTTGTCAACTACCTTTGCTTCAGTTTTTTTCATCAACTTAGTTGCCATAGGCTATAATTTTGACAATGAAAATAAAAGAAAAATTTCATTATAGTGGCTCAGTTAGTGAGAAAAAACCCGACAGGTTCTTAACTAAAATTAATCAGTTTCTCATTTTCAAAGTAACTTTCCTCCTTTGCTTTGATCATATTTCAATTATTGCTGCTTATACACTCATTAAATTATATATGCGGAAGAAACCAATAATTTTATAAATACTATGCCTTTAGGATTTTATACCTTGGACCTTATAAACCTAAGTAACTCTTAAAAATCATTTCGGAAATGACTTTTTAAGAGATATGGCAGCCTTTTGCAACTGAGTACGATCGTCTGGCGTGATAAAAGCTTTAATTTGCCGTATACAAAATTCACGGGTCTCAAATATGATTATGAAAATGTGTGTTTGGTTACATAATAGCCACAGCAATTTTGTCAAGGGACTTGGGCAGCGGTCGATGATGGATTTGGATAGAGGTTAACGGGAAATCATTATCTGAACGGAGTAAACATTTGTAGAAGTAGACGCGACCTTTAGGTGCTTCAACTACTATCACCGTCTCAATTAAGGCCGAATCCTAATACACATTCCCGAGGCGGTAGCTAAAACCACGATGGTTTGGTTGGTAAGGTGTCGCATTTCCATCCTTGCTTCTTATGTGGACCCGAATGCACGATCTTCTTTGATCGAATTTGGTGAAAAATCAACTGCTCTTTTGAATATATTCCAATTTTTAATATACTTATTTTCAATTGTGACAGAATATATTTTGTCACGTATAATAATATATTTTCAATGGTGACATAATATATTTTGTCTCGGTTTCACTTCCGGAGCTTCATTTGGAAGTAAATGCTGCTCGGTGGGAAATAGCCTATGCCACCTTCCAATTGAGCTCTACTTCTACTTAAAATAAGTAGAATGTTTTAAGCATGTAGTCTATTGTTAACCAGCGCCTACACATCTGCACGCTTGCGGTGTTCAGTGGTAGTGGTCTGCGGTGCCCAGGGTCGGGGGACGCAACCCACTCGGCGCCTGGCGCTGTATGTCATGCGTTTACACCTTAATTAATGTACGCGTTAATTCTACGTCCGTGGTTTACAGCAAGGTCCTTCTGCCGAGCGGGGTATAGAACCTTGGTTTACACCGGCACGAGATCGTAACAATACGTCAAAACCGTAGCAATACGCCTAAACGGTTAAAATTTTCATTCCACATGGTAGCTCATCATCATCAAGGTAGATCTGTCCTGAGACAGGTTCCAGCTGAACTCCTCCAAACTTCTCTATTTTGTGCCCACATTTTCATCTCTTGATAACTCCTATTCTCCCTGACATCCGTCAACATATCAAATTTTCTTATTCCTTTCTTCCGTTTTCCTTTCACTTTTCCTTCCATTATTTTACTCAGGAGGCAGTCATGCCTCATGATGTGCCCTAACCTCATGATGTGCCTCATGATGGTAGCTACAATGACGTGATTACTTTAGAAATGGTGGTTTTACTAGGAAAAACGGCCATCTTGAACCAGCTGACCCTGTTGTATGGCTATGGCGGATCGCCCATCTATAAGACTGCAAAATTGTGTTTTATCTCCAAATCGATCATTTTTAGCGTACAAATTGCCTCTCGAATCCCGGAAAACAAGCGCCGCCCTAATGCACATTCGTTACATTCCAAACCCTAATCATTGCCCTAGTTCAATTGGAACGGTTGCATTCGATTGATTTTCCCTCAGTTAATACGCCACATGAGCGTAGTGCACATGATTATTTATTATATCTTATGTTAGTTATTCCAAAAGCCTTTTTACACTCAGCATGGAGTGTTTCCGCATGCATCATGTAAACAGATCAGGCATGTGTGGTGTACAAGAAGATGTATGCGTTCTTGCTCCGAACCATAACGAGGGCTATAAGAGGGCTTACTATGGTGGTGCACTGATAAAGTTTTCTCGGGATTCCTACGGGGTCAAGAAGGCTGTTGTTGCCAACGTTTCGACGGCTGTCTCTGCCATCGCCTTCAGGACTGAAAAAGGGTGGGAAAGTCGAGAAAACGTCATCAGCCTTGTTCGCCGGGAAAACACCAAATCCTTTATTTATGGTGATGTGTTCGCGCATTCGCGCAAGTTGACTTGCAATTTTGAAGGAACATTAGTTCTCGTGCCTACTCGCACCAGTACATGTCGTTTAACAGTCCTCAATTCTTGTAGATTGAGGTTAAATGGCCGGTTATAATTCGATTGCAGGCCCTAAGACTCAAGCCTTCATGGTTATAGGAAACATATAACAATTATGGAGCTAATTGGTTTTTGCGTTTATCGAGTTTTGATTGAAATCATTGAATAAATAGTATCCGATAAAAAGTGCTGTTTATTCCTGTCTCTTGGTTGACTTATTTTGGGCTTCATTTTTTTCAGAAAAAAATTCAAGCGGAAGAAGCATTCTTCAGTCCTCAGAATCTTCTTTCAGTCTTGATATTTTCTTCCCACATTCCTCTGCATCGGTCAGGAACGATACATTACTCTCATTGACTGCCTCGCAAAGTAAGGCTTGTTTTTCTATCTTTATAGTGTTATTTTAATCTTATCATAAGTAGAATAAAGAAGCATTTCGTCTTCCATCACTGCAATATTAGTCAAAATTCCCTACAATACTCTGTAAGTCGAAAGGGCCAATTCTAGTTTTAAAAATATGATATTTGTGTTCCATTCTCCCTGCTGTATGTCTTTTAGCACGGAATCGCCACGTTGTATCTCTTGTCAGCGTCTGTGCCATTCCCACAGAAGTTGTCCGTAACATATTCTTGTATTTTTCGAATAAAGCTATGAAAACGAGCATCTTATTGGATGTGTTCACCTTCGTCTTGGTTCATTATACTTGCGAGTATAACTGGTATACTGCAATCTCGCCGCCAATTTTTCGCCTTAAAGCCATCAACGTTTTACATCATTTTTCCTCTTCCTATGAACAAAGCTTTCTTAGTTGGTTTGTGGTTCTGTTTTTTTTCATATTTCTGTATCTTAAAATCCAATACACTGCTTCAACTTTCTTATTAACTGTAAATAAAGTTAAAAAATCTTAGAGATAGTAACAAACACTTTTCATTTGTGCTGCCAAACTTGAAATATGAAAAATCTCGAAAAATATGTAAGGAATCATTTGCAGGGTTTTCAGAGAGAAGGGCATTTGCATCGGATGGAATCTTACTGGTACTAATCAATGGGTTTAGTGAAAGATATTCTGCCCTTATCTCTCAGATCCAGAAGAACACCTAGCTACTTGTTTCGATATCAATGACAAGGAATGACACCTCTTAAAATAAATTGTGTAAAATATAAAAAAACCACGTTTTCGAATATAAAAAATTGAGTTTTTATGTTATAACCTTAGTTTCTGTATCGTCAGATTTTATTTACTCTCCCTTGTGAACTTCTCCTCTTACTCGCCCGCCGCATGTTGCCCGTCAAATAGCTATCCGAACGTCATGTATCCACCTGCTGCGGCTGTCAGCCTAAATTAAGTAGATTTTCATGAAAATTAAATGTTTTTCCCATTTTATTAGAAATTTTTTACAAACTTAGTAATACACTCCTGTAGAGTTAAAAGATAGGTGAGGAAACATTAACCCGAACAATGGTGCTGCCACTTTTTGATCGAGATAATTTCTTTGTTTTCGCCGTGAGAGAAAATTAGACACTTTTAAAGATCTCAAGGATGATATCATTCATTGCTTATCTCCATCTCCTAATTGGTTCGTATTCGATTTTCGTTTAAAGTGTATTGCTCTCTTTCAGCTCTCAGCTCTCAAGTTAGTAGTTCACCTCGCTCATGACGAAGTTGGGGGATATTTTTTGGGCTTTTCAGCCCAATACTGTGATGAGCCGGATGTTCGGCGTTGTTCTATTAAATAACGATGATTCACAATCGACTTCCTGTCTATATACGAGCGGCAGCTTGCTTTACATCGTCTATCAGAGTTACAGTATGCTCTATGTTTCCCGGGATTTCATGATCAACCATTCTCAGTTAATTTTTATTTCGAACCTGGAGCTCGTCATTCAGCTCTCCTGGTATTATATCATCATGATCCTTGGAATCACCGCCTGCGTCGTCTCCCTCAGACACCGACGGGCTCTCCACTCGATCATGTCGTCCATCCACACGATGGACGCCAACACGTTCGGTCAAAGGGCTCAAGCGAGCCACGCTAGGGGTAGGGTCACCTCGTGGCTGTATGTCGCATCCTTTCTTCTAGATTTCTCCTTCGTCATCGCCGTGGAGGTTAGCCGTTCTGGAGGGACGTCGCGCCCAGCCCAATTGATTGTCTCGCTGTGCGCTGCCCAATGGTCGACCCTCTCCATGGACACCCAATTTGGCGCACTAATCTCGGCCATTAGGGACAGGCTGAGGCTGACTAACGAGTCGCTATGGAGGCTCTGCCTGGGGTCGAGCTGTTTCCGGGAGACGAGGCTGGGCTCAGTGGGAGAGAAGTGGATGGCCGCTTTCGATCTGCGCCAGGAATCTGGGAGTACGTCGCTTGGGGAGTTAGGACACGCGAGATCCTTGTGCCGGCTGCACCAGGATCTCTTCCGCCTCTGCATCGAACTCAACCGCGTTTACGGCACCTTCATCCTCATACAGACGGCTTCCAGTCTGTATCATTTATCAACTCACATCTTCTTCTTCCTGACCAGCATCCATCCAGGGGCGTTTGAGGACGTGAAGTTTTGGTACGACCTGTTTGATGTGTTTGTGTGGTCCATGCCGTACTTCGTAGGCCTGGCGTCCATTTTGGTGGCGTCCAATTCACTGGTCCAAGAGGTAGGTTGCATGATTATTTTATTGCTAAGGTCGGAAAACCGTCGATCTCCAGCTGCCAGTAGCTCGTGGGGAAATTTTCGGTATTTTGGGAAGCTCTGGCAAATATTCCTGACACACCTTCACGGCTACGAGGGGAGGCAGAAGTGGAGGGGGTGAAGGGAAAAGACGGAGGGGAAGAGAAGGAAGCAACAAGAGAGAGTGAGGCAGGGGAGCCAAATTACTTAGCGATAAAGACACGAAACACACACGCAAGGCAAGAACTCCAGATGTTCCTGAGAGTCTGTCTGTATTTAGCGGTGAGCCTTTCCTTCACTGCTGCAACCTCCTGCATTCGGCGCTGGGGGAAGCCGAGATATTCATAGCTATCATCGTCCTTGAGGTGACGAATGACGCTCCTTTCAAGAAGTTGCACGTCTTCCTTTATCTCCGAAAATCTCCCTCTCGCTAGGTGGATGGATGCACACTATACGGTGTCCAGGGCAGGGCGAAGGTCTTTCGCATTAGAAGCGTGGCTTCAGGCCATCCATATAGAACTAATGGGTGACCTTATGCTTCCTGTCACCTGTATTATTCTGTAATATTGTTCGTAAAATTGTATTTTTTTAAACTGACAATTGAGTTGTAAAACTGAAGTAATAAGGAATTTTTCTAGGGTCTGTTGGGAAATAGCTGAAATTATCTGAGCTAAATTGCTTTAGTTCCTTATATATGGAGCTTCCGTTGGCTCCACGGGCTGCAAAAAGTACCTATTCAGTAAAAGTTTATTCTTCTACTGATGTGTTTTCTAAATATTTTGCATCTGCTTTTCAATTGGTATATCTTATTTCTCAGTAGCCGTAAAAATAACAAACAAAGCCACAGGCAGTGGGTCAAAGGATTTTCGCGATATTCCACAGAGGAAAATTCATTCGCCTTGACCGGGATTCGAACCCGGATCCCTCGATTTCGCGTCGAGTGCCTTAACCAGTTAAGCTACCGAGGATTATTGATTATCATGGATTTTTTTTCATCTGTTAAATATCGCACTTATGTACACTTGCGGGTGACTCCGTAAAGGTTACTACCGTGGCTAGTCCCGGTTTCCTCAAAATTGGTCACAGGATTTTGTTTGGACTCCCGCAGTCGAGGGTGACACTTTTTGAAAGAGCATTTTCTTTCACTTTCAGTTTTTAAAAAAGTTGGTAAATACCAAGGTTCTTAGAGTATAATGTTTTCTCATTCGCGACTCGGGCTCATATTGGTTTGGCGCCACTGACGATCCAAACTCCCGCGCCATTTGAAATACCAGTTTTAAGGACCTTGGGTAAATACCACCTTTTTTACCTTATGAAATTGAAAATCATATTGTGCGGAAGAAAAATTCATGGTGTATATCACTTCGTGAACTCAGCCGGTGTCAATGAATCGCACTAACATGGTAAATTCACGAACGCAGGTCTGTTCCCTTACCTTTAACTATTGATTTGCACATTATGCTAGTTTTTGGTGATATATAGATAAATGATGGCGTATTTTGTATTCGTTTCCAGGCTGAATTGACCGGATACGTAATTTCCGAAGTTTTGTTGAACGTTCGAGAACCACGGCTGAGAAAGGAGGTACGTGCTTAATACAACAAGTATCATAATAAATCATCACCAATCATCATAAAAACAAGTATCATAATAATAATAAAACAAGTATCTACCGCAATGACGCAGCATTATCAGGATATTCATTGAAAGGCGCTGATCAATTTCCTTTCTTACAGCTCTCCGTGTTCTCCGACCACCTTCTCAATGAAAAAATTAAGTTCAGTGCCAACGGATTCTTCCCTCTTGAACTAAGTTTGCTAACCACGGTAAATGGGCGAAAATTGTGGGGAAACAACTGGTACTTTATTTACATGATGTTTAATCTCAACCGGAGCGGTCCAAAGCGCTGCTCCGATACTTCCTGCAATACCAGAGCGGAGCTGCAGAACCTTTTCTTACCTTATTCAACACAAACCTAGAATGCTTCATAGCTCCCGTACTTCTAAACTTAAAAATTAATTAATTCTGTATTTAAACATCAAATTTAAATCTTGATTCCTATTGAGCGTTTCACATTTAGTTGACAATATGGGCTCTTACGGAAATTCGTCTCCTGGACAAGTCTGTGAAAGGCTGGAGGTGGCAGGCAAATCAGCATAGTGCTATGAAGCTGCACATTTCTAATATGAAAATATTTTTCCCTTAAGCAACATACTTAAAATTTGCGAGGAGTTAGAATTGATTGGTTAGAGCGGTAATTGTGGATCATTGAGTGCACATTTGAAATAATTTTTCAAATGTGTCGAAAAAATATTGTTTATACGGAGGAACTCACCATAAATGTATTTATGGAAATGATACAAGAATTATATTTTTTGCATTTTTTGCTTAATTAAAGCATGTTATAGCTTCGGTTTTCGGCGCTGTATTTGAAATTTAAGCGAGAATTATATTTAAATATATTTTTTTCGAACCTTGGACTCTGCGTTACGCTATGACATTTGTTAGCAACCATTATAATAATATGAAATGCATTATTTCGCGTTTAGAAGAAAATTTAAACATACGTAATCAAATTATCACGGAATTGAATCACGAATTGACACGTACCCTTATGATATGTGCATAAGGCTACGTGTTAAAATAGTATTGGACTGCCTACAAATCAAATTGGTAAATTGAATTTTTTTCACTTTTATCTTAAGGTATCACTGTAAACATTTTCTCATATCATGGTGGGTGGATGTCACACAGGGAGTTGCCAATGAAAGACATTTCTCCTTCCATCTTCATTTCTGACTCCTAACGGCTGAACAGCGCGGTCAGTTCCTACGGACACGCAGTAAATTTGGCAACACAGACGATACGAGACCGAAGTGAATCTCCTGGCAATCGGAGAGTGACTGAGTCCCACCCCCAATTGGCTGTCATTCATTGGCTGGAGAAGTGAGAGGTACACCAGGGCATTCAAGGTCAGCCGCTATGAGTTGGGAAAAAGGGTGTAATAAAAACGCTGATGCTAATGTTCACGTAAAATTCCTCTAAAACAAAAATCGCTGCATCCACCTCAAGTGAGTCAGAGGCGAGCACGCGTAGCTTAAATTTGGCAACAGCGTTCTCCATAAGGCCCGTATTGTCGACCTAACGTAGTTAAAAGTACAAGTTTTGCTCCGGACAATTAATTTCTCCATCTATTTTTTAGGTGACGGCGACGATCGTGTCGCACGTGGTTGTGCTAATCCAGTTTCAGAACGCCCCATAATGAACTGCTAAATCTCCATTCCGGTAACCTTAGTTTCACACCGGATCGTATTATGAAAATTATTCCAATGGGTCGTTGGTACTCAAAGGTGAATGAAGAGAGTAGATGACATCTGGATGCACGAAAGGTAAGCCTACTCTTTTTCGAAAAATTATCCTTGCCTAATAGACCTTGCCTAAACCCTCAAGTGAATCCACCCCCAAACCCCCCTCACCAAATCCAGTAACCCCCCCCCCCCTGAAAACTCTACCCCATCCCTCTCCCATTGAAACATGTATATATAGGCTTGTCACCCACAGCCCTGTACCTTGAAAATGGCACGACATGCCGAAACCATGGTCGGTCGAAATTAAAACAGTGTGGAAATAGACAAGTGAATTCATTATGTATAACGAAAAATTATCCACCTAACATGGTTTCCACGCGAAATTTGTCCATATCTATGTATATAAAAATGGATGTTTGTATATTTGTTTGTTTGTCTGTCCGAGATTTATAGACTTCGACACCGTTTCACCGATCACCATGAAAGTTGGCACATATATGTATTTTTTTCAAGGAGATGGTTTTTATGCTATCTAAAAAAACCTCAGGGCCCCAAAATGTCCCAAAAAGGTGGTTTGGTGGTTTAAGCTACGAATTGGGTTTTGTGTAGTGGTTTCACTTTTAGCTTTTTAAAACTACTTCCGCTCAAGATAGAGGGTTGGGATTTTTTAAATCAAATGGCTAAAACAATGAAGTTTATAATTCTTTCAATCAATCATCTTTTCCTATTCGTATTTGTCTGAAAACCACGTTTTAAGCTGCAAAAACGCACATTTTTCTAATAAATCAACAATAGCATATTTCCTTGACAACCAGATTTTGGTCTTTAAAGCATTGGAAATTCATTTTGCTCAGTTAACCTGATTAGGAATTCAAAGCATTGGTTTTTGTGCAATGGTTAAAGTTTTTTCCTTTTAAAAAATACTTTCACTGAAGATAGAGAGCTAAAAATTATTTTATCAAATACCCGAAAGAATAACATTTTTCATTTTCTTCAATCGATTCTCCTCTTATGTGATAATTTATAAAGGAAGTGTTATCCCGAGCTTCGCAGTGGTAACATATATGACTTTTGTTTTATATGTTGTAACAGGGGAAGAAGTATATCATACTAATATATAAAAACTGAATGGTGTCTGTCTGTCTGTTGTTCAATCACGCAAAAACTACTGAACAGATTGAGCTGAAATTTGGCATGTAGAGAGAAAATGTACCTGGATGTAACATAGGCTATATTGAAAATATCTCAGGGCCCCCTAAGGCCCCCCTGGTGGTCCATGCTAAGCATTGGGTTCGGTGCAGTGGTTTCATTTTTTGCTTTTTAAAATTAATTTCAATTAAGATAGAGGGCTAGAATTTTTTTAACGGATGGCTGAATAAATAAAGTTTCTAAGTATGTTATAAATGATTTGTTGTCTACAAAATATATCACACTGCGATACTTCTTCAAATATCATTCAACTTAAAAACCAAAACAACACCATCCACACATCTTTACTCTCCAGCAACAATGCCGACTTCACGCATGCGCAGAAAAAAATTGCCACGCGAAATCGGCGGAGTGCCCATTCTGATTCCGTAGGTCTCTATTCTGTGGTATAAACGTGTTGTCCTTTCAATGAATAATAAATAAATGTTCTACTAGCTTGTTTACTATGGCTTGGCATCGTTAGTTGGTGACCTTTTTCCACTCTTCATGTGTGGATCAACGGGGGAAGCTGTTGTGTCCACGAAAGATATAACCTGAACATTCATGCGGAGATATACGCTTTTATTTCTCATATCAATATTTTTACTTTTTAGGATTGATCTACCCAGAGTGCTATCGGTACTTCTTGGACAGGTCAACGCAAAAACATTATTTACGACCAACGTCAGTTTTTGTACTTCACAATTTTAATCAGGAAAAAGTTGATTGCTAACTGTTTTTTGAGTATCCACAAGAGGTGACACTTTATTAACGGTCAATATTCTAATTTATCTTGCTTTCTTAACACTTTTTATGATAAAGTATTACAAATTCTCAGGATAATTTCTACCGCGTCCTCTGCTTTTTATTATCATTCCTAGACTGTAATAATTTATTATTATTATTTCAATTTTCTGCATTGATTGCCCGAGTAGATCAATTGGCTGAATTAATAGGTGCGGAATAGGTACACCTGGGGTCCAAACCCAGTCCATGTCTGTGAATTTTTAATTGTGTATGTCTTATATTCATATCCGTACTATCCGTAAGTTCCGGCTGGTTGATGATTAATATTTCTTTGAAATCAGAAGAGAGGTATTTTATTTGTGAATGATGTTAACAGATGATGTTTTCCTAAAAATATCAACCCGGACGTCAGAAATTCGAAGTTCAAGGTTTTTTAATACTGTTTTATCTGTTCCATTCCCTTCTCAACTTTCAACCCCCCCTCCACAGTCTGAGTTAAAATAAGGCATAATAAAGTGTGTGTGTAAAGGCAGTGGAAGTGTGGATGTCACATGAAGCATAGCCTCCCCCCCCCTGTCACACATTGTCACAGGGTGGTGACCCTCCTCCCCCCAATCGTGTGGACGTCATTTATGGACAGCGCCGTACGGTGTAATGCATCGCTCAAGGTTGAATATTCCATAAAAAATTAGATAACTCCCCAAAAAAACAACTGCGATTTTGGGATATGAAATATACCAAAATTAAATATGACTAACTAAGAGGATGTTATGACGCATTTCCACAAAAATATTTTTCCCCAGAGGGGGGAAAGCGGAAGTGGAAGTAACCGATGAATGTATTCCTGATTCCCCTTGTGGCTGACGGAAAAGCGACTCGCATAACCCGACGAGCTTCGGCATTACCCTTCCGTCGTTCACGTGCGCTGGCTGAGTGTAGCCCTAGCGTTCAGACGAGGTGTAGTTCCGAAAAAGATTGCCTTCGCCATGTTACGAATGGCTTCGACCTTGGCCCTCCTCGTCTGCACCATCCAGCTGGCGACACAAGTCTACTGCGCCATCGAACCACACACGGATTACCCCGTACCCTGCCCATTCCAGTTCAGCGTGCGCCTATCGGACTCGGCCCGTCTCGGCGAGAACGGCAGCTTGTGGGATCCGGTGGCCAACTTCACGTACCCCAACGGGACACACTGGGAGACGGTCTGGGATTCAGAACGGGGAGACGGGGGAGACGGCGTGGCGCCAGCCGACGAGTACTGGGGCTGCCCGTGCGAGGCCGGGATCCCGTGCCTCCGTAAGTGCTGCCCTGCGGAAGAGGCTAAGAATTGGGGCACCCGGTGCGTCTCTGAGGATGTCTTCTGCCCCAAGAGCCTGGACGACGGGTCGTCGCTGTCTCAGCTCCTCGAGGAGAAGGGTAGTATGGCTCTGTTCGGGGAGGCGTACCCCAGGGCCGTATACTCGGTCCTCCCCGGTTCTGGAGTGTACGTCCAAGAGGGTTGTTTGCATACGCGTTCAGCCGAGAAGTGCCACAACGTGTCGTTGGGGAACTTGTTGCGGGGCGGGGATAAGTACTGCGTGGTGGCGGTTCCCGAATACGAGGATCACCCTTGGTCGTGCCAGTCTTCGTACTCGCTGTGGTTCGGCGTCCGTCGTTACATCCTCAAATATCCCGTAGGGAGGACCATAGCATGCGTGTCTTTTGCTGCGGCCTTCTTTGTCTACGCCTTGATACCGGAGTTGAGGAACCTTCACGGGAAGATGTTGTTATCCCACTTATTCTGCCTTTTCACAGCGGACTTAATCTCCCTGGTAGCCATCGTCTACTCCCTTAAGGTTGGGCTGGATGGGTGCTTATTCTTCGGTGAGTTTGGCATTATTAAATGATTTATTACTTGAATTATATTTCGAGTCAACCTGTGACAGTCTCCTAAAAGTCACTGCAATAAGCTTGTGAGAAGTACACTGGACATTCCATTCTCGACCGATTTTATCGTTCTCCTTCTAGTGAAATATCATTTGAGTATGTTTCCATCACAATTTTTAAAATATTTTGTGAAAATATTGATTGCACCCTTAAGAAAGTCGTTTATGAATGTATTGATTGAAATATTAATAATTGTGTTTGAAGCCTTTTTTTACTTTAACAAAGTTCTTCATTTTTGAGTTTATCTCTCAGTTAATATTTTAGATTATTTATAGTTTGTTACGTATATGCTCAATAATCCCCGGCGTGAGTAATTGATTCATTTTCAGTACAAATTTTTGCTGGGGGAGGCTATTTTGCATCTGTATTTTTTTAAAAGTTTTCCTTTTCTCATTAGAAGCCTGGTATAAAACTTATTTTTTCACATGTAAATAATCGATTTCTCAACGTTATCACGAAACGAACTTGGAAAGAACTAATACGTAGAAAGGTAGACAGGGAGAGATGAATTATTTCCTCGAATCAATTGTAATGGTTGTTGTTTTAGCATATTTTCATAATATATTCATGTAAAAATATTTGCTTCATGAGCTTAAGACCCTTTCTCTGTTTTCAGGATTCGGTATCCAGTTTTTCTTCCTCACGACCTTCTTTTGGCTGAACATAATTTGTTTCGACATATACACTACGTTCCGGTAAATACTATTTCCTTTTTAATTTGCATCAGTTTCCCTAATGATTCCAAATAAGTTAAAATTTTATTTCCATAATGATTCTAATTTAGTTGACACCATGAAGTTAAAATATTTGTCTAAAGGCGAAAATTTTAACTTTGTGTTACCCTTTGGGCGAACTCCTGCTCTAAATGCTCTATGCCTCGCCTTGTACTTGATGGCCATCTATCATGCTCTCCTTCCCTTATGGTTTCATGATGGCCAGGGTTTCAGATTATGTCAAGTATGTGGAATGAGTGAAGACGGAGAGAGCAGACGGTAATCGTGGAACATTTTCAAATCTTAGTCGAAATTTCGATCTCAGGAAATTTTCAAAATTTTCAGTGAACCTATTCGGAATGTTTCAATTAAATAGAATTTAAAAACATATATTTTATTTTCAAATATTCATAGAAACGAAAAAGTTATGCGTAGATATATTCTGACAGGGTGTCCGGCGACCTGGAAAACTTTGAAAACCGGGAAAACTCAGGGAAATATTTTGTTCTGGAAAACTCAGGGAAAACTCAGGTAATTTTTGTATTTTTCCGAAAAACCCTGGAAAATGCATCGCAGCCGATTTCTATTAAGGCAGAGAGAGAGGTTTAACCTGCGCCTTTGCTTGCATTATACTCGGCTCAGCGTAGCCTTCCGCTCCCTGTTCATTTAATACTCTTTTCATAGTTCGTCACCCCACCCCACTCTCCCTATGCGCAGTCTAAGGGGCCGATTGCAAAACAAGGCAAATTCCACACGGAATAATTCCCTTGTAAAATGGCCACTACGAATGGAATCGGAAATGATGCCGAAATCTGTCACCGGAAACAGAATTTCACGTACGAATGGAATTCTTGGTGTGGCCAAATTTACGAGAAATCTAAACGTCTGAGCATGCGCAGTGGCATTTCCCGCATTATACGAAAACCATTCGGCCGGCAACCTAAATGGATAATTGGGTATTTTTATATATGTAATTGATAATCCTTTCCAAATAATCTCCACCCTCCTCGTTTTAATGTTTGCAAAATAGTTTTTGAAGGAGCGGAAATACATTTTGCGGTCACTGCGTATGGAAATCACGGCCCTCGGGTTCGTAGTCGACAGGGCCACTGTACAGGGTCAATCCAACCTAATTAAAATTCGTGAATTGTCCAACAAATACAATTTTGTTTTACATAATTGAATGCTTTTGGGCGTTAGATCCGTACCTATTACAAAGCAATTAATTCACAATTTCCGAAATGTTCATGTAAAGTACAGCGAAGCCTTTTGGGAGAAGAGGAAAGGTACCAAGGCCTCGAGATAAAAAGAATAAGAAAGAGGTACATACTGCAAAAGGTTCAAGAGCTGCAAACCAAAATAACGTAATTTCTTGAAATCCGAGAAATTTGTTGCTGAAATTGAATCGGAAATGCACTCATTGAAAAATGTCACACCAGTTTATTTTATTTACATATTCTTTGTCAAACTAGTCTGAATCTACTTTATTGTGCTCAAATTGCACCTGACTCAGAATTTTGTTGTTAGTTAACCGTTTTTGTTTATTTGTTGGTTGAAATAAAACCCGTAATACTCCACATTCCTTGTATACTCTTAGGTTTTTAACTCAAAGTAGGGACCGAAATTTTTCGTTTTTTCATGTTGGCAAAACTATGCCAATTTTTTTAGAAATTCATTAAAAATATGTTATAAGCAAAGTGCAGCAAGACCCTGGAAAATGCAAAACATTTGCCTGGAAAACCTGGAAAACTCAGGGAAAAAATAAATTGAGATTCACCGGACACCCTGAATTCTAATTATAATGATTGCTTCGTGAAAAATGAGATTTAAAGATAATTGATGCTCGTATCGGCAGAACCTTTTTTTAAAATTGTGCATTTTATAACGATTTTATGGAAGTATCTTGTTTTATGAGGCTAAAGAGCCATTTTCATATGATGAAGATACGAGATTTGTGGTGGGTAAAAAGTGCAATATTGTTTAGAATTCAGATATGTTAATACTTTTTTATGTAAGAGGATCTCTTAAGTATTTATTAAATATTTTGCAGTGTTATATGCTAAAACATTAAAAAATTTTTTTCATGTAATGTTTTTCCTAGAACGAGTTTTAATGTAGCCTGCTCTTCTATGTGGCTGGATACTAAACCGAAGACGTTCCCTAGACCAGGCAGGAACCATGTATCAATGACTTGAAAAGTTTTCCACTATTGAAAAATGAATTTTTAATTTAACCTTGAGGGTTATACCGACGGAATTCCTCGCTCAGTAAGGTCTTTGATGGCCAATCACATTCACTGTACGATGATTAGTTATTAAAACTCTTCTTTTCCTACAGGCGGGTTGGCCCACTCAAAATGATGCGGCCGTCCAAGGAGGCAAAGAAAATGCTCCTCTATTCTCTTTACGCCTGGGGACTGCCGCTCGTCATTCTCACTGTGTCTGTCACGATGGAAATGGTGCCTGGTCTCCCATTGAACACCATCAAGCCCGACTTCAGGGTCAACATTTGCTGGTTCTACAGTGAGTATCCAAATATAATCCTTTTTTCGGCCTAAAGAAAGTTTATCTTGAAAATTCGAGGTTTTCAAATTTGTGAACTATTCAACCAATTTAATTTTCAAAACGTGCATGCCATTTGAAGCGTTTTAATTACATTAAAATAGTTAAAATGTGCCGATTACTTGTGACCCAATCAGTAAAATGTTGTGAGGTAATGATAATTTTGCTCTAATTTGAGGTTTTAGGAATTTCTTTTTAAGTCATGGCCCCTGACGAGTTATTCAATAACTCAAAATGCAGTAGTGAACCACGTAAAAATTTTCACAACAGACGACTGAACATTGAGCGAATATTTCCGAGGAAAACCTTTTGGAAAGATCACCAAAAATAGTAATTCTTCAGGGATTAAACTGAGTTTGACGGTTTCGTGATCACGAGTGACTGCAAGTGCTACATGCTGCGTGATTAATTTGCTCTGAAAAATACGTAGTTTACTCGTATATCATGGCCAAAGGCTGCGTATTTGGTGACTTCCAACTCTGTGGGTCCTTTCGTGAATTCCGGAAAATATTTCATACTATTGCAATGGAGGAATTTTAGTGGTACCGCAGTTTTTTAAATAGCTCTTGAATAGCAGTACCTAATTATGTACTCCGTTGATGTGCGTAAGTTGGGATGCTAAAATGTGGACACCTCAACTACTTAGTTATAAAGTGTTCTGAAGTCGAATGCTGTTTTTCAAAACTCTTATTCTATATTTTATCCAATAGTTTATTCTATTGGTCAAAAGTCGGATTGCTTACCCATCCCTAACGACGCCCCTGCTAAAATAATCTTTCCTAGTAAATATGTCTTAGACGAGTAAGATCCCATATTTGTTATTTCGCAGCTGATGTTGCTGGGGTGCTGTACTTCCTGGGGATAACGTCGTTACTTCTGGGTATCAACGTCACCCTCTTCATCCTGACGGCCATCAAGATATATAAACTCAAGAAGGAGACGGCTATTTTGAAGAACCGCGAGAGTGTCATGGAAATGGAAGTCGTGAAGGAGAACAAGCAAAGGTAGACGCATAACGTTTAACTCCTACCAGACCATATTTTAATATCATTTATTATTTAGTGGGGTCTGGTCATATGCCCATGTAAATAGGATAAGCAATTTTATAGATTAGCTTAGATAATTAACACTGAATTCAGTCCACACGTATAATTAATTTTATTGGCTCAATATATGAACCTTTTAGGATAAAAGTGGTGTAAGTCATTTTTTTACCATATTGTATTTGGATGCGCAGAAGCATTCGACTACTGTATTGTTTTTCTTGGTATGAGTAGGCTGAGTCTAGCTTATACGTTTTTCACTTGAAATCAGCTCTTAGTGTTTACTTTTTTATTTATTTAACTATTGGCCTCATTTTCCACGAAGTGACAATTTTACTTGCACCATTCTTACTCTCAACGGCAACGGCTTTCAAGATAACGCTAAACGTACTACCTCATTGCGGATTTAAAGTATCCAATTCATCAATGTAAACTTTAGTAACTGAAAGAATAATACTTAGGGCACTACACTCTCAAGGGCCATTATAAACAGAAATTTTAAAAGTGTCATTCATTGAATAGGCATTATTACAAGATAATGCAACGGTCATACCTTGTATGCATTCTTGAAAATAAGACTTGCTCTAATGTAACAATATCATTCATGCCACAAAAAGAAAGGTTTCTTCATGCGCTTATGGAAATAATTACTAATTCTCAGATATATTCTCTACCTGAAAGAGCTTTAACTGGAAAAACAGAAAATTTGACATAAAAGACATGAGCTAACGTAAAATTAAACTATGATTGTAAATTTTATTATTTGCAAACGGAAGCCTCTTATGATTTTTAAAATTTTAAATCTGGCTCTTTTAAGGTAGTTTGAGTGAAAAATCACTTCACCTAGAATTTGATGAATTTGGCGTAATTTTAAAGAAAAATCTCTCATATTTCCAATGATATTAAAATATCAACCCCTTGCCGAACTACTTTTTGAGCAATTTGCCTGAAAATATAAGCCTTTTTACATGGGATAGATTACGGCTGTGCGCTCTAGAGCGAGAATATTTAAAAAATAGGAACTACTCGGACTTAGATTTCATCAAAAAACTAACAGTGTATAGTTTGCATGTTTTCTCAACTATTTATAAAAATTAATATATTACTCACTGAAGTAATGTTTACAGAATCTCAAAAAAATCCCTGCTGTTTTGAAGAATTTTCGGCCGTACAGCAGGAAAAATGAGTCAAGTTAGAGACTTATGTAGCTTTATTTATGCAATTACTGAGGATTTTGGGCAAATATAAAGTTATATCTTTGCGTAATTAATACTACAATATTTATATCGTACTTCTTACAGACGCTGAAATAAAAAAATAAAATTTTATTATGGTCTCCATTATGACTAGGGAACTATCTCGCTCAAACCACCTTAACTTTGTGCGTTACTATTAAATATTGGGCAATCGATAGCACTTTATTGATATGTTGATATAGCTCCCTTCCTAGTTTCTATTCTTGATGGTCATTCCCGTGTATTTTTACAGATTCGACATGTACGTGAAACTGCTTATAATGATGGGATTCCTTCGAGCCGTCGAAACTTGCTTCCGTCTAACACTGCACTCGAATCAGCTGTTGAGGTTAACGGACTACACAGAAGGGGTCAACGGATTCCTCACATTCATCATCTTCGTGTGGAAAGACAACATAATCGCCCACATAAAGAGAAAACTATGTTGGTGTGCTAGGTCTGAGGACTGACGTTGGGTTAACTGGTGGAATTCCTACTTGTTACGCATCAGCCAGGGGCATAAAACTCCAAATTATGATAGAATTAATCAGGGACCTCGTTCTTAATTTCTCATCACTAGGACACTTGTGTTAAGGTGGAATTTGGAAGATTAAACAAGTATTTATATTTGCTCATTTACATTATGAATGTTTTACCTGTGACGTGTGTGTACGCGTGTGTGTGAAAACGTGTGGAAAGGTTATCTTTGGTGTTTTATAGTAAACCATCGTATCTCCGTTAAGGAAGAACCCACTGGGGATGCAACACTAGTTATTCACTCGTTGCTGGGATTGACTCATTGACCTCCAGGTTCTATACTCAAACCAAGAAAAAGTGGATGTAATATATGAAAGATGCGAGAGGCATATCACTTGACTGTTAACGGCTATAATCAAATTCATCGTTTAAATTATACTCGTTTGGGGCATTCATTTTAGACGTCTATTGGAGTACAATGTATTGGCGGTAAGGTACTCAGGGCAATTAACTTAATTTAAAGGCATTTGCTGATGCCTGCGTGAAATCATGATAATCTGGACAGTGGTTGAGTGTCAAGTGCATGCGTTTTGTATAAACTTGCAACGTTTAATAATAATGGAAAATAAATGATCACGGAATTTTGTGATGCACTAAAAGCAAGCCGTCCATTAATTTCGGTCACACACTCCTTTTCCACTCAGGTGTCGAGCGACGCTTGACACAGCCTTGCTCACTACCAACTCGCGTGTCGAGTGTCACTCGACGCATGCAATATTCCATTATTTTAATTAATTCGTTTTATTTGTATGTACAGATATATACATTTTTTGTTAATCTACGACTTGATTTGGCAATATGTTAAGAATATAAAATGTAATATATTTCACATCATCACATAATTTATTTCGAGCATCACCTACAAGAAATCTTGGTCGTTACGGACCCCGAGTTTAATTCTGAGTGGGCTACTGGAATCAAGGCTGAAAAAATCCGTGTGCAAAAGCTGGCGCATTCACGATTTTTACTTACTTTTATAATTATATCATAAATAAATGCCCATTTTTGTGCAATATATGTTTAATTGTATCCAGATTTCAAGATGTCGAAAAGCTTTCTCATGATTTTTAGTCCCCAACTGTCCCCATGCATTAATCGAATATGAAGGGGTAATTTATCAGATTCTGTTGTTATTAACGTGATGACTACACCAATTCATGATAATGTAACGGTAAATGTTTTACGATTGAATGTGGAACGCGACTAGTGTAGTTTTTGAAGAAATTGTAAGTATCTAAAATCTCTTGTAATTATCGTGAAAGAGACTATCATGCAGTAAGTTGGAGGCCTGAGCGTCATTCAAATAATATCATTGATTTTCACTTAAATGTTTGAATTCGTGAGTTCGATAGTTATGTTTAGCATTGAATTAGCATGCTGGTCTTCATTGACATGGGTAATCGGTAATGGGTTGGTAACGATAATACCAAATTAATCGTTTGAGGACATTTTAGCCCATTTATGCCCACATCTATTTTTATCCAGTTTTTTTTAAATGCACAGAAATACATGAGTATTACTCTTGTATTACGCAATATTGAGCCTGAAACTATTCAACGCAAAGAAAAGGTAACTGGCCTTTTCTTTTTGTATTTTCTCAGAGTCCACATCATTAACTGCTAACTTTTCGTAAATGATCCCTTACCCAATTCCATTCTGGACCATTATTTCCTTGTTTCTCATTTTAAACGCACTTATTTATTTACAGGTATGAATTGCACTAAAGTAAGAGGTATTTTCCTTTTAAGGAAAATTAGCGGATTTAGACGCCTGTTTTGAATTCGCATGCAATGATAAAGTTAAAGTGAAACGATATTGGTGCATAAACGACACAACATATGTAGTTTACAAGTTTAGTCTGAGGGTAAAATATACATATACATATTTTGCCCTCAGATTATCAGTTAAAATGAGGTATGCTGCCTAGACTGACTATTAAAACCAACCATAGAATAGCACGCGATTTTGCAAAATTATTCACTTTTCCAAGTTCATTTTTTTGATCTGACAGCTAGCCAGCAGATCATGACTACTTAAGAACAATAATCGAAAAGGAAATGGATGGGAAGGGTGGCTTAGTAAGACAGTGGATGGGGTATACATTTAAAAAATAAGGAATGATCATTTATGATAACTATTAGTGTTGAAACGACCAGCTAGAAAAAGACTTGAGCGTAGAGCTCTAGCAGATGAATTTTCAGTTTGATGACTTGCGATGGTGAGTATATGGTCGGATATTTTAGGATACAAGTGGAAACAGGAGTAGTAATATATATGATTTGTTCTGAGTGCTGCAAGAACAAATGCTAGTGTAAAATCCCCTGGTTTTTATGAATTAAGTGTACATTACCATTCAAGTAGTGACTAGAGCAAATTGCAGGAAGTTTCAGGTCGCTGGTGCATGAGAACTATAGTGCATGAAAAAATAAATGAATTTGGCTCCTAATTTGCATGCAATTAATAAATCAAAATTACTGTGTAAAAATAGTCAAAATCAGCTTGTTATCTTTCGAAAATAATGCTACCATATCGTAAAAATGTCACGTATAACTTTCAGTAACTTCATTAAAAGAGGTCAATCAAAACTAAACCTAACCCAAGGCATATGGAAACCCAAAAATAATACGAATATAGATGCACAAACAAATAGGAATCCAGGAACTTAAAATGCAAAGCAATTTAAATATAAGAACCAAATGTGAGTAAGACAAACGAAACATTAAAACCTATATACGTTTTGATATATATTTATACATTACCATTCAGGATGTGACTGGAGAAAATTTCAGGGAGTAATGATACTAGTGATTGGCCGATGTATAAGTAGTTGATTTTTTATACGGTAATTCCACCACAAATATTTAATTCTTTGAAATTTCTTCATTTTACAATTTTAAATGATCTAGCAATCCACTAGGAGCATGTACCGCAACATTTAACTAGGTATTTTAAAAATGTAGATCTTGCACCTTGACTTTGCTCCTTGCACTGACTTGCACCTTGACTATCTGTTTACTGTCTCATAATCAGCAAGTAAAAACAATGTTAGATAAATAACATGCAATACTTCTTTCTTAATTAAAATATCATATTATAAACATCTCAACCCTATAATTTCAAGTGTAATTAACAAATTCATCAAACAAAAAAGAGAGCAACAGCTGTTAAGACGTATTAAAATTTAAAAAATAACGTTTGTAATAACATAAAAAATTATAATTATAATCCAAAATATTGTAAATACTGACACCAAAATCCAATAAACCAAATGATATGTTAAAAAATACAAAAAAACCCAAAAATCTAGTAGAACAAAAAGGCCAAATAAATAGAAAAATACAATTAAAACGCTGGTGAATTGGTTTATAAAAACCGGGGTTATCACAATCCTGACCATGGGTATTCCTTTTTACTCAATAGTACGAACATTTTAATATAACTTGATAGTTGCAGTTCTATCTGAGAGAACTTTTACAAAGAATCATTCGTGAATCCATGGATTTGAAATCACATAACTAGAGTTGAGAACTTGAGTAAGTATACGGTTTATATTAGCGAACTACCATTGCCTTATCATCAGTCAACCACAGTCATAAATTATAATATTACAGCATCTCTCTAATCCGTCCACATCTAGGCTAACCGCTACACTAATACTCGATTTTTAGTAATTAATTAAGAACTCATTATTTTCCCTGGGTCCAAAGAGGTTTGCTATAGTACTGCTGGAAAATAATGTGGTCGTCGTCCGTTACCTTAATTTCTGCAGTAATTCAGAGGGTCAGGTTATTATTCTAACAATGTCTTCAATCCGAGGATTGTTGCTGTTCCGACCAACGTGGTCCCTGGTGTTGTGCCAATGGGGTATTACTTATTTTTCAAACTTAGTATTTCTTTTGCGGTGTTCTCAACATTTGTTCCGTCTAGCAAGAAAATAAATTGTGTTGACAATTTTTACCATCAGAAAATGAACTACGTGCTGCATCAGGCTGAAACTGCAAAATATCGGCATATTGGCTGCTTTTTGTTCAATTCAAGCAATAACGAAGCACTGTGTTTTCAAATTTCTTCCGTATTATTACCTGTGACATATGACATTTAATGTGTTTCGGCTAAAATATTTTCAACTCTACTTTCTACTGGTAGAAAAATGTTGTTAATATTTACATTAAAATGGAAATTACTTACATGAACGAGAATGGATATCATATCTTAATTATGAATAAAACTAAGATTTCAGGTAGGACAAAATTAGCGATGATGCGAGAGCTTGCGTCGCACATTACCTAGAATACCGGTGCTGATTACCTTTCAGCAAGAAAACTAGATTAACAATCAACGACAACCGACGGAGGTACGGAATAAATATAAATCGCAACAAGGTGCTTTCACCAATAGTCCTTTTGACTCGAATGTTGCTAGCTAGTATATAGTTAGTTATTGCTTACACCCAAAATTCATCTTTTACTTTTATTACCTTCTCTTCGCTCCTTTAAAAGCATATCATTTTGTATAGAATTGATGACTAATTTTCTTAGGGGAAAAAAAAGTAACCAAATTTTAGATGAATCATCGGAAGTTATGCCACAAATCACACTGGAATTTCTTCCTTGGAAAACACGGAAGTAGAATGAGCAGGAGATGACAGGAGATATCTGGCTACCGGCGGAACAACAGGCTGCACAATCCGACGAGCCACATCCTCCGGCATTAAGTCATTCTTCACCGTTCACTTGTGCCGCTCTAGCATAACCCAGCACTGAGACCGAGTTTACACACTGCTGAGATTACCGAGAAAGTAAGCGATGACTTTCTCGGTACCGACCTTCGCCTTCCTCGTCTGCACCATCCAGCTGGCGACACAAGTCTACTGCGCCATCGAACCACACCCGGATTACCCCGTACCCTGCCCATTCCAGTTCAGCGTGCGCCTATCGGACTCGGCCCGTCTCGGCGAGAGCGGCAGCTTGTGGGATCCGGTGGCCAACTTCACGTACCCCAACGGGACACACTGGGAGACGGTCTGGGATTCAGAGCGGGGAGACGGCGCGGCGCCAGCCGACGAGTACTGGGGCTGCCCGTGCGAGGCCGGGATCCCGTGCCTCCGTAAGTGCTGTCCCGCGGAAGAGGCTAAGAATTGGGGCACCCGGTGCGTCTCTGAGGATGTCTTCTGCCCCAAGAGCCTGGACGACGGGTCGTCGCTGTCTCAGCTCCTCGAGGAGAAGGGTAGTATGGCTCTGTTCGGGGAGGCGTACCCCAGGGCCGTATACTCGGTCCTCCCCGGTTCTGGAGTGTACGTCCAAGAGGGTTGTTTGCATACGCGTTCAGCCGAGAAGTGTCAAAACGTGTCGTTGGGGAACTTATTGCGGGGTGAAGATAAGTACTGCGTGGTGGCGGTTCCCGAATACGAGGAACACCCTTGGTCGTGCCAATCTTCGTACTCGCTGTGGTTCGGTGTTCGCCGTTATGTTCTTGATTTCCCCGTGGGAAGGACTGTGGCTTGCTTGTCCTTCTTGACGGCCTTTCTAGTTTATGCCTGCATCCCGGAGCTGAGGAATCTGCACGGGAAGATGTTGTTGTGCCACCTCGTCAACCTGATATTAGCTGACTTAATCTCTCTGGTAGCCATCGTCTACTCCCTTAAGGTTGGGCTGAATTGGTGTTTGTTTTTTGGTGAGTAGATTTCAATTTTCTGCTAGAAAATATAGTACAAAATAGATCTTTCTCACTGTCAGTCTGTCCGTTGCATAAATAAGCTATTGCCTGCTGCTGGATAAGCTGAAAACCTGGGGTACGCGTACACTTTATTTTACTTTCTTGGTGACTTAGGGATGCTTGAAAAATAGTTGGATGCTTGTGTCAAGCAGTATTTTATGTTGCACTGGGTTCAGATAATTAGGAAACAATATAGGAAAATGGACCTCCAATGGTCACGCCAATCATAAAAAACTGGGAACCGATGACATAGATTATAGAAGGGAATGGATGGCGTCGTGACGCAGGGAACTTTTTTTTAAATGATACACCTGAAATTGCTGTCGCGCGTGATTTGCCATCAGCATTTATCTGTATTTTAAAGCAATGCTAGATGTAGATTATTTTCAGTCTATAGGTTTTATGTAAATTTTCACGGAGCCGTAATATTTTTTCTATGAACATCTTTGTTTTCGCTGTAGCTACTGTAGGCACAACTGATCCATTTAGTATAGCCTGGATCAGCTTCAAAGCCCTAGTGCAAATCTTAAAAAGACCTTAAAATTGCAATCGTGTATCAAATCACAAATAGTATAAATTGCAATCAATTTATGCTATATTTCAAGGAAAACACCTTGAATTTTTTGTTTATTTTATGTATATCATGTCCTATTTCAATGATGATTTCTATGTCGCTTTGTAACCTACAAAAATAATAATTATATTATTATTAAATTTTCCAGGGCAGTTTTTGATTGGTTTTTGCTTATGGTTTAATGGTCGACGCCCAAAATCTCTTTTGCTTAGGCGGCCTGTGCAATAGATGTTTTATCGGCTTTAAACCTTGGGTACAGATTGTGTGAATTAATCTAAACCGTTTTTCATTAATAAGTGACCTGTAAGTTATGGTTAAGACATTTCGCGGAAGTTACTTGCAAATTCACTCCTAACGTCTCCACTCTCTCGCAGAGGTAGGGGATTCTAATAATCAGTGTATTTATCCGCGGCTCCTTTCGACTCAAAATAAAAATGTGAACATCTGCCATCGATAAATCTTACCGGAAAGACTGTGAGCGGCGGTTAATCGTGCGCAGCTTGTCGCTCAGAAGTTTTCACGAATACATTGCACCATAATTTTGTAACTTGACCAGAAACTAGGCTATAACTTAACTATAATCTTTCGGCATCTAAAACGCCTCAGACGTTCTTTTCTTAATTATTTTGTGGAGAGCTCAACTGTCAATTTTATCATTCGATGTAATTAGAAAACAATTTGTTCTTTTGAAAGTTTTCTCAAAGTAACTTCAAAGAGATTTCATAATCGGATGCAGTGCCTTTGGAATGTTATTCATCGTCATACTGAACTCACAATTCGTAAATGCCCACCTGTGAGAGCATAATGAAATTTTGTTTGGTATCCAATTTTTTCTCTTGTACTATCCTGTCTTCAAACGATAACCTTTTGTTTGCTGATCCTTTAATGTTATAGGTAAACTTGAAATTGTTGCTGACTTTGGACAGGAAATAATAAGAAATGAAATTGATCTATCACCTCAAAACCAAAGTTATTTCAGTATCCGACCTAATTTTATACTATATTTTGACTATCATTTGAAAACTTTTAGTTTAATATCTCTAACTTAAACTTAAATATCACTCTTATACTGAAAAACCAACCAGATATTTATAATTTTCTTTTTCCTAGGATTCGGGATTCAATTCTTCTTCCTCTCGTCCTTCTTTTGGCTTAATATCATCTGCTACGACATATTTGCCACTTTCAGGTAAGTAGAGATTATTTTATAACGATTTAGTTGTTCATTTCTCATGTAATTATGGACAGCAAGTATTAATTTCATAAACAAATAAGTACGCCTCCGCATTTTTACAATTTGGTTTCATAGGGTCAATTGTAACGACTTAATAACATTTCTTTAAGACTCATGGTGTCGAAACATACTTGTTTACTGCATGCTTACTTTCGAGTGTAGACTGTGCATTTTTCATCGCGGTCATCTTATTAAATCGAGTGTCTTTTGTGACATAAATGACGTTTGTGTTTGCTGAATGAAAAAGGAGCATTGATGATGAACAAAATTTTGAACTCAAATGAATTTAAGGCATTTAGGGCTGCTAATGACGAAGGTAATGTACAAGCGTTTCTCATACATTTAAAAAATTCTGTTCATATTGTTCTCTCCTTAAAAAGGGCCCTGTAAAATAGAATATTGATGCATGTGTTTGCCAGTCAATTGAAATGTTTCTTCAGAGCCGAAGTTGTAAGGATCACGTTTGTGATCCCAGAGTCTGCCTTTGTCAAAAATTAGGTAACGCAACGTGGCGTGAAAATTGCTCCTAATGGATTATATCGAGTTCACGACCCACATTGAAAGGTTTACTCTAGACACGGTATATTTGGATGGTTCAGTGCCGTAGGTGACTAAGCGCCTTTGTAGCTAATCATTGTAATGATCAGAAAATAACAAATTCTATTCTCTGACAGGCATGACTAACAGCCTTACTGTGTCTGCAAAGTGCTTCCTGATATACACTGTATGACAAATATGGGAGTACATATATATCCCAACAGTTTTTGACATTATCCTTTGGTCACCTGTGGCACTGAGCCGTCCATGTGAAGGCCAAATGTGTCTCCATTATAAACTGTATTCTGTATTTTACATTTTATGCGATTTTTGATGCAACCTTTCCCCCTCCAGGCGAGTTGGTCCACTCAAAATGATGCGGCCGGCCAAGGAGACGAAAAAGTTGCTCCTGTACTCACTCTACGCATGGGGAGGGCCCATCGTCATCCTGACCGTGGCCGTGACGTTGGAAATGGTGCCTGGGCTGCCACCCAGCACCATTAAGCCCGACTTCAGGGTCAACATTTGCTGGTTCTACAGTGAGTAACATGCTGTGTAACAACTGGGGCTTTACTTACTATGGGCTCGCCATCGATAAGTTTCGATTTTTATCAGGGAATTGGAGCTGGAGCCGGAGCTCGAAACTATCATTTTCCCGCTCCGACCACCGATTTTTATTTAACCAAGTCTAAGGTACGGGTATCTGTGCTTCACAGCAGGAAAGTAAATTTCATTTTCGTCCATATACGAAATAAAAACGATTTTTAACGTGAAATTAGGATAAAAAACCTCAGCTTCTCATGGAAACGTGCCGTAGTACTGACTGATACTGACAGCGATAGCATTCCATTACGTCATCCGTCGGATTCTTGATGACGTAATGTTTTGACGACTCAATGCTTGCATTATATTTAGCGAGAAAAGTTACTGTGAAACAAAGTTGTTCTGTCGACAATATGGTTGTTGAGCATACTTAAGAATGTGAACTTAAAATTGGAATAGTTTACTAAATTTCTTCATGTTACTAATTCAATTATATAATTGTAGGAGTGTCTTCTTTACGGACTTAATGACTTTCTGAATCCACGTTAAGGCAGTTTTCTATCTTTTTTCCCCGAGTGACACTTTTCTAGTGAACACACATAAGACGTTGACAAAGAGTCAATATTTTTGACAAAAAAACTTAAACCAAACGGTTTTGTGCACCAATTTTCAGATAGTGTTAGAAGTAAATGAAAGTTTATCCCGAGATTTTGATGGATTCATTGATAGGTGACTTGGAATCAAATTATATTTCCTTCAAATTCCGCCTGCCACACGATACTCAAGGCCCTTTGATCAATTTTTTGTCAAAAATTTTGTTCATGGAACATCGGATTTACGTTAAATAAAAGCCATAATTACAGCTTTGACCAAGCAAAAACCTTGAGGTTTATCAAATAAGTGTTCGATGGCAATGAATAGAACTACAGAATTTACATATTTTTTGCCATAAAAGTCGATGTAATTACTAATAATAAACCCCTAATACCACCTCAGCTTGTTTCAATTTGAACTCTCTATTGTTACCGTATCGTTCACTGAATGGTTGGTAAATTTTTTAAGGATACTGCGAACTAGCCGAGTTGATAGGAGGGTTAACTCAGAATTAACATCTCCATATTTAAAAAATATAGAAAAAATTACTTAGAAATGTGTTTACATAGTCGTGAAGCAGAACAGCACACCATTTTTCAATACACTCGACATTGCGTTCGATGCATTTTTCGAGCCGCTCTGGCATTTCTGTACGCCAGCGTCATTGAAGCTAGCCGCCAACTCATTGAGATAGCGTATGATCTCTCCTTTCACGTCGTCATTGTCGTCGAATCGCATTCCACCCATATGTTCTTTCAAATGTGTAAACAAATGAAAATCTCTGGGTACCAAGTCCGGACTATAGGGAGGGCGGGTGATAGTGTCCCATTCAAACTGGTTCTGAAGGTTGACAGTTGCGCGGGCGACATGCGGGCGAGCATTATCGTGAAGAATGTACACGCCCGTGATGAGCATTCCTCTCCTCCAGTTCTGAATCGTCGTTTGAGTTTTTTGAGCGTCTCACAATATACGTCTGCTTTTGTTGTGGTCCCTAGTATGACTGTCTATGAACTTCAATTGGTTGAACACCTTTCGCGTGGAGAAATCGAAAGACTTCGCGAAGTCCAAACTTGGCGGAAACGGTAATCGGGAGCTCCATTTGTAGCGGCTGACAAGCCAAGCCAAGAGTAAACTAATAATTGAGCTCGGCGCCCGTTTGCTTGAAAGTGGGGTGCAAGAATACAGCAGTGGTGCTAACTGCCGCAAAAACAATTTCCCTGCGGATCTAGCGCTTTCGAAACTTTAGTTTTGGGTTAACCTTCCTGCCTTCACGGAGTCACCCGCAAGTGCGAAAATTCCGCAGAGGAAACATCATTCGCCTTGACCACGACCGAGGGGTGTTATCGAGGGATCCGGGTGCGGGTCTCGGTCAAGGCGAATGATTTATTTCCTCTATGGAATCTCCGCACTCACGATTGGTTGATGTTGAACGGAAAATCACGTGACAACCAATGAATTTTAACAATAAATGGCTCAGCTAAACTTATTTCCGTGTGGAACTTTTACTAATCACGGGTTGACACAAAATTCACGACCTTGGTTTTAATGTGCAAGAATTATCTTCAGGTTCGTTCAATATGATAAAGATGACGCTTGAGCGTTGAAACCCGGGACGTGAAGTGATTGTGTTTTTCTGTGGTTTTTTAAATTTTCCCAACGAAAATAAATTTTGTGATGGAATACCACGAAGTATTTGAAAAGCGTGTTTAAATTCAGGTGAAACTAACCACCCACACAGTTAAGTTCGCTTAAAGCATTTGATGCCGATTTTACTTTTCACCATGTTGAATAACCCCAATCAACAAAAAGTCCTCCGCCAATTCAATGCTCCCATATGCTTCCAGGTACTTTTTGTGTGAAAGGAGTGATTCCGATTGTGGCGGTTATTTCTCCTTCACACGGATTAACTGCCGGGTCCCAGAAAGGAAGTGATCTGTCATTCATTTTGTTCGCGCAATGGTGTCACGTAAGTTGCCCTTATATCCAATTAAAATAAAGGAAGAAAAATATTTTTCAGAAAACGAATATTAAAGAAAACTTAAATTCGGTAAAACTTTTGTGCATATGCACATAATTATACAAAAGAGTGATGAAACGCGTCGTGACATTAAAGAAATCTGAGAAAGATTATTAAACCAGGTCCAGCCTGACATTTTTATGTGTAAGTAGATTCCTCCTGATACATCCTCTTGACATATCTTCCTGATGCATGCTTACCTTAATTTTTATGAGATATATTTGGCATTAAAGCCTGGATGGAGAAATAGAAATCTGATTACCTTTGCACGGCGAATGAGAGCAATCACTTCCAGGGCGTTTCATTCCCGCTTATTTATCATTACATCTCATATTTTTTATAAATATTTAATCAAAATTTGTTTATTATTGATTTTTCAAAACGAATTAATGTAGATTTAATAAAGAAGTTGGATTTATTATGGGGAGAAATAATTATTCAGAAACGCCTCGGCTAACCGCTCATTAACCTTTTTGGATTGTTCGGAAATGCATTGAGAGCGTTGATTAACCGCAGGAGTTCCGCTCACAAGGATAACGTGATGACATAACTTTTCTTCCGCGCTGTTTGTTCCCTTTATGCTTCCTGATTCTAACATCCGCCCAGTGGCTGTAGTCATGTGGCTGTGGTCATGATGATCAGAGGAGTTGTTATCAAGATCAAATTCCTCTTTTCTTGTGCTTCCTGCGGTTTTCTTGAAAAATATCTCGTCCGCTTCTTGAAGTTATAAGCAGCTTTTAAAAAAATCCTTGAATACTGCACCCGCAGATCCTTCCCTGACAATACAATTATATGCAATGAAAGTTTTTTTACTTTACGTTTATCATATTCAGGGAATCCCCTTAAAATCATGGCAAAATACAACTCTTATTGCATTATTACTTAACGACTTAAAATCATGGCAAAGTTACGGTACGGTGATTTACTTCTCATATACACATTCAATGTCTTGTTATTCTTGGAAGTTATTCACAAATTCAATAATTATCATTCAACGAGCAGGACGCGTGTCTTGTAACCGATGAATGTTATGTTGCACTGTTCATATTCTTTACATCATTCCACAATTATGAAGCTCTTCTTGCTCATACCATTGGTAGCAATATACTTAAAAACCAATCAAAACATATAAAACTACCGCTGTTAACTGCTGGAGCACTCTTAATGTATCCAGTACCCAAAACTACTGATCAAGTTTCTGACTCCAGCTTTATGGAACCCAAGTCCACAAAATTTTCTACCTGATCGTTTACAGTCACGTAAAGCATATACTCTATAAAAGTTATCTTTTGTCTTTTCTAGTTATTCCAATTTCAATGGTAACACTATTTTTATTAAATTCTGGCCAGTAGCTAGGTACATATATTTTCTAGTGTTCTGTCCCCAATTTCAGTAACCAGATTCATTGAACTCGAGAGTAAGTAGTATCCTTTCGAATAGTTCATCGTATATATTACCCGTGATTTTCGGTTTTCTTCGCTATTTTGAAAGTCAAATTCGTCTATTTCTTATTAATTTAGGATGGAAAGGATAAAGTAATTTATCCTTGTCGTCTTTTATTTAGGTTAGCAACGGTGAAGTAAACAAACAGTACTCATTAAATTACAATCAGTTACAAACCGTATGGACATATAAACGTTGCTAATTTATCTTTTTCGGGTAAATGTTGATTGCACTACGATATCTGTATTACTTATTTTTATTTCTTTTATTTACCTTGATATATAGCTACTTTTACGCGAATGAAGGCGAAATTCGGCAATTAGTCGAGTTGAGAATGAAAGGTACAGTTAAGTGTGCCAATCGAAGTTATTTAGTGAAGATATTTAGAAATTATCCGGGTGAATGTTTAACTGTATGCCACTCCAAAACAATAAGATTCATGTCAAATTTCTGTAAACTCAACGTTAATATCTATATATTAATTTTGTAGCGTGCCAGTCAGTCATTCTATATCCATTTTGTTTATTTCTCTCTCAAGTTTTGAGCAAGAGAAATGAGGTTTGGTGCATTAAATGTAGATTCTCTGTCTGTATGATTTGGTAGTAGTTTTGGATTTTTAGCATTTGGTGGTGCAAAGAAAAATGCAAAAAACCGTGGTTATTGAGAGTTTAAATTTAAAGATAAATTCAATGAACTTCGGAACTGGCCGCGCACGGTGACCGGAAAATCACGGAGAGATGACGCCTGGGTGGCTTAACTGGTAGAGCATTCGGCGCGAAATCGGGGGGTTTGGGTTCGAAGCCCAGTCCAGGCGAATGACTTTTTTCACTCTGAATTTCACACAATAGTATAAATTTATTTAGATTCCGGGGACTAAAGTTTTTCGGGACTCCCGGATTCACTTTTTCAGAGCCAGTCTCTCTTTCTCCGAACTCCCGGGTTCACTTAAATAGGTTAGCATATGAAATGCATGTATTATATGCAGAATTAAATGGTTAGCTATTAAGCTCATAATCCGTAAAAACTGAATTACACAATTGTTATGCTGTTTTGAGTAAACAATGGCTCTCTGTGTGATAGAAGGCGGAACTTTTGCCCTCATCTTTTTAGCTATGACTAACCAATCGTCGGAGTGACTGTATTTCAAAAATGGTACTCTCCTCAGTCAACTACAGTGAGCATTGCACATAAAAATGAATATTATGACTTTTTTTACTCCAAAATGTTTACTTATGTTTCAAAAACTATTATCAATGTTTTTTTAAATTTTTGGGAAACATGTACACTCATTTAGCCACATTTCCCACTGCTTCCACTTAAGTAGTGCAAAAAAAGAAAAAAACACCACGATCACCTTATGAGCACACCAGACAGAGACTGCCTGCAAAGCAGGCAGAAGGTCTGCTAGTCTTTAAATAAATTCTGGAATATTCATAATGAGCTAGCTGAAATAATATTTCTTAGAAAATGCATATTAAAAAATCCTTTTGCATCCTCCAAACATTTTTACAAATAGAAAAATTGCCCCGTTTTATTTTAAGACTAAGGTATGAATCATCTCTTATTATAAATTATTTCAGAGTATTATATTTCTCCTTCTTTCTTAACAGATGGCCGACACACACTGCTCATAAAACACCATCAACAATGGTTGGTAAAAACAAATAGTAAACAAGCAATGATATTGGCTTATGATTTTAAAAATATTTGAAATCGCTATTTCCAACAGGTGTCATTGAAACCTGTAATGAATGCAACGAAAAAACGTCTTTGGATTACCTAGTAAATTGCTCATAAAAAACAAGGAAAGTGGTATTCTGAAACTTATGGGTTGATTAAATTTTGTATTCGAAAAAAATTCTAGCAAAACAAAAAATAACCAAAATCAAATTTAAAGAAAAGGATTTTATGATTTCCCGGGTGGGGAGAATACCCCGAGAAATTCAAATAAGTAACAACTCTGTTCTTCACTGATAACCATTACGATGAAAAACATGAAAATATTCTTCCTGCGCGAGAGGAATTCACGTTCACCTATTTCCCTTCTCAGCCGATGTCGCCGGCGTGCTGTACTTCCTAGGATTTTCGTCGCTGCTTCTTGGCTCCAATGTAATTCTGTTCATCCTGACTGCCATCAAGATATACAAACTCAGGAAGGAGACTGCGTTCCTAGGGCAACGCGAGAGCGTCATGGAAATGGAGAATGTGAAGCAGAACAAAGCGAGGTAGGCCCGAATATAATACACTTCCCTGCAGATTAACACTCTTATCATCTTATATCATTTAAGTCTACTTATTCTGGAAACGGTTGAACCCGCATTATGCCTCAAATGGTGTGTCCATCGCTGCGCTAGCATCTATTTTCAGAGATTGCCAGACCTCGGATTTTCGTCGGCTTTTGCTCTGTGGCTTGCCTTTTTTAGGTATCTTGTTTTGGCTTCGCCCTGCCAGTTACAATTTAACACGTCTATTGATCTTTTGCCAATATCCCAAGTTGTATATCGGTTCTCACCTATTTTCCTTATAATTTCAGAATTGCTGTCATTAAGGTTTATATAGTAGGTTAATGACTACTGTTTTATAATGCTTTCAATGTCCGTTGTAGTATATTTGTATACGAGTTAATTTTTTGTGTTGCCATTATGCGTCAGCAAAACTATGCACTTCTCTTATATCAGTCGACGGAATCCCTAATAAAGTTGGCTGTCAAAGAGTCATAGAGGATATTAAACGATCTCATACGTCTTTTGCAGATTCGACATGTACGTGAAGCTGCTGCTTATGATGGGGTTTTTGCGGACCGTTGAAATAGGTTTCCGACTGTTACTCCACACGAACAAACTCTTGAGGCTGGCGGATTACTCGGAGGGGGTCAACGGATTCCTCTCGTTCATCATTTTCTTGTGGAAGGATGACATCATTTCACACTTGAGGAGAAAGCTGTGTCGCTGCATTCCATCAAATATTGATTCGAGTGTTACCCTCAGATGACGAAGCTATATTTCCGGGACAGGTGTGAATACCTTCAGCATTTTTAATTAAAGATAAATCCAAATGTCCGATGAAAGCAATAGTAATTTTGACTCATATTCATGCATTTCGGTCACCCAGGTGACCATCGACAGGGACAGTAAAAATCTCGTAAAAAATTGCGCTTTGTCCAAGGTTCAAAGACCGAGTGATAGCTCTCCCTGTCGATTTTCAACTGGATGACCGCAATGTATGCGTTCGAGTCAAAATTCCTTTTGCCATCATTTACAATTTGGATCAATCTTTAACTTAAATGTACTAGTCAATTGCTCGCTTCTTGAATTTCATCATCAGTGTGTTCCTTCCGATGACTGATTCAACATTGCAGTGCTCCATTCATTCCTTTTTGGTGTTACCTCTCTTATAGGCATAGCAAAACCTGGTGACATTCACTAGAGAAGATTTTGAGGTCGGTGAGGATGAATAAACCGTTTTTTTTTTAGCGGGCCTTTTTCCCCAACCCTCTTGTGTGCTTTCCAATCCCTGACCTCACGATCTTCCTAGGCAAGTGCCATCAAGTTCCGCTACCCCTATTCGCCCAGATGGTGTTTCCCATCTACTAATTCCCTCTTGGGTATACGCATATTAGTATATCTTTCCCTTGACTTTTCTCTCGAAGCCTTCCCTTATATAGATCGTTAGTCATTGGCGGTATTTAAAAAATTACCTGCCGTATTTTCCAGACGATTAGTTCAAAGCAATAATAGTACTGGTCCGACGAAAAAACGTTGTATGTGAAATTAAATTTGAATCTCCGGAGATATATTTTATACACTGAAAACAAGCAGTCATGATTTCAATTAAATTCTGTCACGGACTGTGTAATGCATAAATGTAGTATGCGTTAAATGCTTTTATGCGTTTGGATGTATACTTCTGGTAAAATCTCACGATTAGAATGACGGTTGTGCTCAATTTATAGCAGTAGATAGGTAGCCTTATTACCAGTTTTTTATCTTCTACCCGGTAGTACATACAATACCGACAAAAAATAATTCCGGATAGTGCCGAATACCGGTATTTTTTTGGCTAGCCCTACCCTGTATTATATTCCTCACGAATGTTTTGTGCCTTAGGGTTAGCCTTATCCACATGGTTTCATCTTTGCCGAATGCTGTGCCATAAGGTCATCTTCCCCATTATACTCAGCAGTATTCATGCTCACTTCTCATTTATGTAATCTATCCACTTGATTTGGAGCAGCCGCATTCAGCACTATCTTTCGAAGGCAGTGTGACGCTATCGTTGTCACAATTTTATTCTAGCCATTGCGTCCATTTGAAATGCTCTCAAATGTACCATCAATGATCAACAACATTCGGTTTAGTGTAAGTTTAAGATCTCCATATTTATACTTTTTCTTCGGAGACTTCGCCTATGTTTGAAGAAGCGGTGGTATGATAATACAGTATTCAAACCTCTTAGTTTCAGACAGGGGATCCTATGTTCATATCTGGTTGGTAACCAAGGGTGCTGAAAACTTATTCTACTGTGTTCTCACATCTTTGTGGGGAACTCTTGGCGGTACCGGAAAAGGAACACTGCTTTTTTGTATTGTGAATTTCGATGGCTAAAGGGCTTAGTAACTTATTAGGGTCCTCTGTCCTCGTATATCCAATCCCAGTCTATTCGGTTGAAAAATGTGATCAAAATGTTACAGCATAAAGACTCTCTAAGTCAAGTGATATTTGGTATTGATTGGAACATGAAACCTTCATTAGGGTTTAGTTTCATTGATAATTTGGGATGCCTTATCTCTTGATGACTCATCTTTATATAATTTTCTCTCTTTATTTATAATTTTAACTATCTTTAAAGATACTTAATTAACAGTCTTGGCGGCACATACGTACAACTTCACAATGGAAGCCTGAACTACTGGTGAAGACGATTTAAGTACAAGTTTGCTGGTTACTTATGTCTCTCAAGATGATTTTCGGATATTTAACATAAGTGTCATTAGCACATCAGGGATTTGTAGTATTTGGTCTCCATATTCATCAGAAGTATTAATTTGTGACCAGAAATATTCATTAAAAGTTACTGCATAATGAAACATTCAGTATTCGGCATTGGTTTGCATAATATACTATTCCATTTTAATTGGTATTTTGAAGGAAAAATGTACCATTCCCACGCTGAAAAGGTAAAAAGATATGACATTTCTGTTTACTAGGTGATTGTATGGAGGATATGTATATCTAATTGCCGAGTCCCGGAAACTTGGTTATTTCAAGAAATTCGTCAGACGAGTGGATAGATGGATGCACAGGGTATTTGATACAAGTTTTTGTTTGTAATTGATTATAATAAATGTTTGTATATGTTTTCTTCCACATTTGGTTTTTATTTCAAGTTTTAACATTTTAAGCATGATAAGGGTGATGGGAATACTGCAATACCACAAAAATATTTATTCACTCACGATCATTTTTACATCGAAACGATTTTGCTCGTCATCATCATCAGGTGATAGAATCTTTTATTAATTAGAAGGCCCTTTTATACGTAGGTCTATAAGGAGTGAGAGGGAAAGGGTTGGACATTTGGAGGGGGTATGAGGAAGAAAAAGGGAGGATTTTGGGTTTCTCAGTATTTTCCTTAGCGTTCACCTTCAATTTCACTAAATGCATATATCGAAGATAGTTAACTAAAGTAAATGGCTCACAAGAAGAACACAACGCAACAGAAATCAAAAGCGAAAACATTGTTATCTTCACGGCTTAATCGGGGATTACCTCACAAGGTGGTGAGATTTAAGGTTGAGTTTCAACGTCATCTGAAACATAAATTGCTACAAGGTTATTAAAATCATTTAGTGTACATCATCAGTTGAATTATAGAGTAAAAATATGAGATCTATTACTTTTCCAGTTTTTTCTTCATTTCATTAGAGTAACGCGTAACTTTCCGATATGATCTGTACTTTTAAAAATTCAAATGACGAAATTACAGTCATCTTAATGATAGAAAAACTTACAAAATTGCTTCCGCCACTCCATAGTACTTTATATGCATTAATCAGAAAGCTGCTCATTTGAATAACTAGTGAGTCACTTTGAAAGTAAACATTAGGAAAATCGTGATGTGTTTTTTTTCCTGATCTCTAATAGCACCGTGTGTGTACAGATGTTTCCATTAATAATTTAAGCTTTCTAAAAACACATGCGTTTTATCCCGAGGGATATTCAATTATTTTTATCGTGTTCCTCTGTTTTTTCACCCGTGGAATAGCTTAAAGGAAGCAATCGCATTGGAAGCCTCTCTCCATTGGGGCACTATTATTCTGGGAATAAAATAGATGGGCTTCTTTTTTCTTGCATAATGGACGCTGGAATTCTATCGATTCCGCTTTTCTGGGCACTCGAAAAAATTGAGGCCTACGTCGCTCGCAACTATTTCATTCCTTCAAAGTACTCTGTAACTACGAGCCGCATCGGAACCACTATCCACTTCTTAGTACCACACCAATATTCTCCAGTCATTCAGCAGGTGTCTTGTCAGGAATAAAAATTTGAAATTATTTTTTAAAATCCATTCATCACATTGGCTTCAATGCCGTTTCCTCCGTTTTATCAATAGTTTTTCCTTCCTATGGTGAAACAGCGTCGTATCATCAATTTCAAAGACTTTAAAAAATGCTACTCCTCAATCATGGCAACGCGGTTAGAGACCAATTCTCGTTGAAATAACTTACAAGCCCTTTTTTTTCAAGGAGGCGTGTTATTTCCTTAAAGCAGCTTCTAAAGAAATATTTTATTTCATTGAAAATTAGCATTAGAATGGAAAGTTATATTATGTACGATGTAGTCCTTTATCATGACCTCGTGGGTCTATCATGAAAAATGGGGGTAATTAAGGGCGTTTTTCAAAAAGGCGGATTTAATAAATATTATGTCAGTTCAGTCCAACGCGTCGGTGTTCATTGAAAGGCCAAAGCTGGCTAAATGGCATCAAATATGTTTTTCCACTTTTCAGTACTTTTTCTTCCTTTCCAAAGTGTATCCTGACTTCAATTTTCCTTCACTCAATGGTTGACTCCCAGCTCCACTCTTTAAATCGTGTAACGGTTTCCGCACATTTAAATGAATCCAAGTGACTGAAAAGACGAAGTCCTGGATGATGTTTATTCTGATAATAAATAGCCTGAATATTTTTTCCTGGATTCATTCTCATGAATCTTATAGTCTACTGAAATATAACAATTTAAGACAATTACTCCTTGAAATCCGCGACAGCAAAATTCTTGCTTGAAATATGTTAAAACCGCAGATTAATCCTATTAAACAAATCATTTCCCGGCGACGGTAATATTCTGCGTATTAATTCTACATTACTGTTGTAAGAGGGTTCCACTTGGACTACAACCTCGACGCGGTGAAAGGGGTTTTACGCTCTAGTGTCCCCTAGAGCTGGAATGGTGGGAGATAGAGTAATTGCTTCTGGTAGGGTCAGCCATTCCAGGGAGCTCGAAGGGTTGGATCCAGACGAAAAGTGGTTCAGGTAATGGTGTCATGGAAAAAATACTGTTAGGAGAGTATATGGGAAGCCCACTCAACTATCTGTTTACCAATATACCGTTCTACTAGGTCGAGTGTCGTTCTCGGCAGCGGGGAAGGCAATCATAATAAATAAATGTATTTCCCCTTTATATGTATGTAAAATACAAATAAACAGTGCCAGAATAAACAAAAGACCAAATAAACGGAGCTTTAGGTGACCCCTAGGGCCTGAGGGTGGGGTCACCTTCATAATTTAGCAACATTACTGAGTTTTTACAATACAAAATGCGAATAAATACGAAAACAAATAATAAATAATTTAAAAAAAGAATTAGTAACAGCAATATTTAGTTTTTTACAATACAAAATTATGAATTTACACGAGAACATTATTCAAGTTTGTTTGGTAAAATCGCCAGAGCTTTACATGTTTGAGAAGTGGTTTAATTTTATCAATGCTTTTTATGGCTAGTGGTAATAGGTTCCATATCTAGGGTTACAAATAGAGAAAGCATCGTTTAAAGAATTAGGCTTAGGTAAAACATAAGAATAATTACTTCGTAGGGAATAGCAATGTGGTTTATCCATAACTTTGGGTCTAATATTACTACGGAGGTAGAACAATCTTAAGACCTTTTAGATATAAATGTATCTTTAAAGTAATATTCTCAGGTCCAAGAATATGGGGAAAGAAGGGTCATGCAAAGCTTTTCGGGCTGTAATTGTAATAATTCCTTTAGAATGATTTCTGCACATTTAAAGGAGCTTTGATGAGCACCTCCCCAGCATGTGAGGTCATATTTTAGCTCAGAGTAGGCAAGTGCAGGATAAATATTGTACAAAAAACTTAATGGATACTTATTTCAAATTAAATATAACTTAGCTTTACAATTCTTAATACTTTTTGTGACTTTTTCTATGTGATGATCCCATTTTAATTTCTCTTCCAATATTATACCCAAATGTTTGTATTTATTTACACGTTCTAAAGTAATACAATCATTACAAGACTCATTGGAGATTGGTACACTGAATTCCGGTCTATATGGAAGTGATTACAAACATTGAAACCTTTTTTTATTTTAATTTTTAAATTGAAATACTTTATTTATGTCACTTAGGTGACACCAACATTCTAAAGGGTGGGGCTAGATTCATAATTTAGCAGCAATACTGAGTTTTTACGATACAAAATGCAAATAAATACGAAAACAAAAAGAAACAAAAACAGCTATTTTAGTTTTTTTGCAACACAGAATACAAAATTATGAATTTGCAAGAGAGCATTATTCAAGTTTGAATTAGCAAGGTTGAATTATTATTACAAGGCCTTCGCGGTCGTCATCTCACAAAATCCTTACGCAATAGCAACAAGTTGGTATGAGGACTACGACAAAGTAGATGACCCAGAAGAAGGAAAGTAATGGCGTGGTAAAAATGGGAACTTGGAATGCTAGGAAAATGACGAGAGCAGCGAAGCTGGAAAATATGAAAAACGAAATGGAGAAAGGAAAACATAGGTGTTGTGAGGCTGTGCAAGGTGTGATAGAAGGACAGCGGGGACTACTGAAATAATAGTTATACAGTAGAATAGAGAATGATGGCGCTAGAAATAGAATAGCGGTCTCTTCTAGAATATTCTCTTCTTTGGCGTGAAATGTGACTCTTTGTTGTTTCTACAGCCAGTCATGTGGTCATGTCTTCCTTGAATTCGGACGTCGGATATGAGAGGTCATCAATACTCGTACGGAGGGAGTATTCATTTGAGTTGGGTGCAGTCATGTCGTGAGAGCAGAGTCACTGTGAATCGCGAAAATTCTAACATCTCGTCCACCATTTGTTACGGAATGAAAGAGGATGATGTCATGCTGTTCGGTTAAGGAATAGTATTCCCTCATGCCCGGGAAGTACTTAACCCTTCTCGATGAGGCCGGGGACGTCTTTTGCATTTACAGACAACTAACGTATTCGAGTGGATCTTATGTGCATCCTAAAGAGAATTGTAAAATCCAATTATTCATAATTATCATCGAGATGAGCGGAAATGATGTCGGGATTGTAACAGGCTGAGATAGAGATAGATTTATAAATGGGAAAACGAAGGATAGTTGTTTTCCTTCCTCCAAAGGCCCTTCATGATAAGCAGCATATTAGCTTAACGCCACGCTAATCCCGTAATCTATTCACCGCGAGTACTTGGGACCCTCTACAGAAAGATTAAATTCGCGAAATAAGTAAACAACAAAGGGAAGCCGCGCGCTTTGAATATAAATTCTACGAGAAAACAGAGGGTGTAACCCAGATGGTGGAAGGACTAGGTTGGGAGGTGCGAAAATTCTGATCAGATCAGGATTCTGATTTATCATGCAATTTGAGAGAATACCCTTCATTGATTTCAAAGTAGCTACATATTGGGTTTTTTATTGTTTTTTGTAAAGAAACCAATGCAAAAACTTAATTTTTTAAAGATTTTTAAAAGTGCGGTAACAGGAATGTGAGCATGATCTAATTTTTCGAGAATGGTCCAAACAAAGCTTCATGGTGTTCTTCGCAATCGAGTTCAGGAAGATAACCTTCTGCTAGCTTTGGATTTAACTTTTCCCTTACGCTCTTTAAAAACTTTCTTAAAGACTGTGAGTGTATCACAAAAACCAAGAACAATATCTCCAAAACCATTCACCATATCATTCTTTATCATTTTTCTTATCAAGAAGGCAGTATCAAAGGATGCATTTTGAGCAGTTAATATGGAAACTTTTGAAAATTTACTAATAAATTTATGAAAACCATGCAATGAATCAAGAATATTTACGGACTCAGCGATGTAAATAAACAGCTTTAGCACATTAAATTGACGCGTTGTTGACAAATTTAACGGAAGCACAACTACGATCGACAAACGATCATTTGGTGAAGGCATATTAGTTTAAATTGCGATTAATTATAAGTGTTGACTGATTCAATTAAACAAAATAATAATTTTTTGTATTTATGAAGTGGTTCGCAGATAAAATATTGATTTTTATTGCTCTCTATTGATTCATATAATCATACAAACCTTCAGTCGACATTTTAACGTCCCTCTTGATTTGTCTGATTTGCTTCATCGTAGATCTTCCTCGATAGCTCTTACCTTTCATTTCTCATTCTACTTTTCTTTCAAGAGTCTATTTTGCCGCAAAATGTACCCAATAAGTTTGCTTCTTCTACTTGCAGAGTTTTTACTAGACTTCTCTTCTCTCTAACGCTTCGTAGAACTTCCTCGTATGTTACTCTCATAACTGTCATTTGATTTCCCACATGCTTCGAAAACACGTCATTTCCATTGCTTCTAATCATCTTTGTGCTGAAGATAGATTGAAATGAAGAATAGGTGGTGTTTTGGCGCAGATAAATAAAACCCTTTTTGACGAAAAATGATCCACTAAATATGGATACCCCGCGAAAGTTATACGAAAAAGTCCTGTAAAATGTTTTTATTAACGGTTTTCGGTTTAGGAGTAAAGAGATCAATTATCATGGTACTGCTACAGTTTTACTACATCCTCGAATTTTGTCGTATTAATGCACATATATTGATTTAGTGTGGATCCCAATGCGTATTATCATGGCTTCAGTATTCCTCTGAGCAGTTGCGTCAATTGTTCCATCTATTTCCTTCTTTGGTTTATTACCGAAATTGGTGCTATTTAAAAAAATAAAAATTCTTGTTGAATGGAACAAAAACATTTTAAGCAGCCACGTGCGAAAGTGCCAAATTTAAACACCAATTTTCTGATATTAAGCATGAATAATATAAAAAAAATTAATCGAACCGTGTTCGAACCGGGGTCGGATCTCACAATCACCTCTAAATATGTCAAAGTTATTAATGAGTCGTAATCAATACCCGGTCAAATCACATTGATTTCTTCGGGTGGATGTCCACAGGTTGGTGTAAAATGCATTGTTTTATTTTACCCATTAGCGAATCTTCAGGTCATCATAATTTTATAAATTTCTCATCTAAAGAGTCTTAAATTCTGAAATTCGGGAGTCATCTCGTCCGTTCAACAGTTGAATCGTTTGTCTCGGTTCCACTACGAAGAGAAATCCTGGTGCCTTATAAGTACATATAGCATATATGAAAGTGGGATGCCTCCGTTTTCTGTCCATACATTTTAATTTTTATTTAATTTCCATTAATTTTTTCCACACCGTCACAGCGTTAGTCATTTCCTGTCCTGTGACACATCATCCTCGGCTGGTTGGCGGTCGAACGCGTGCTTCAATGTACCCAGTAACCTTTCTTCCACTCATAGACTCACTGCATATTACCATAGAATAATATACTTACTCTATGATATTACCTACTCAACATTTAAAAAATCCCACGCCAGAGGGCTTGTAGGGCTGTAATACCACGTTAATTAATTAAATTGGGATCGATAGTGTTGATATTTTAGTTTGCTTGATGCAATTTTTGTTAGTAGGTGAAACAATATTTTTCCAGAAATTTATTATTAGGTTTATATTTTTTTCTAGAACTAATCCAAATGTAAAGCAGCGCTTTTGGACTACTTCTAGGTTCTTTTTCAACACATGCTTAGCATCATGGTAACGGATGCTTCAGTCTGTTTTAAACGAGGTATTTCACTGAAATATCTGAGGTATTGATGTATGTGTAGTGAAAATTGCGTTGTGCAAAAGTAGTTATCATTAAACCGTTTTACACGAGGGACTTAATTGCGCCGTTTGATGTACAGAAATTGCGAGAACGCGGGCACGGAATTAGAGCAGGAGACATTTTCATGTCTTTTGTTAATTCATTCGAGCAGTAATTCTGGCAAGTCCCCGCTTTACACGACGCACGATTTTGAATGCACATTCGTAAATACATCAGAATGTGCAATGTAGTGCCTCTTATAAAACGGCCTTTAGAATTATCACACAAATGCATGAACATGAGATAGAAAAATAGCCCTTGCTCTAATTCCGTGCTCGCTTTCTCGCAATTTCTGTACATCAAACTGCGCAATAACGTTCTTAATGTAAAACGACCTTTCTGGATACTTCTGCGTCATCAGCAGAACCACGAAGCTTACTGTCAACCATGCTGTTTTGCAAAACCTGAGCGTTTATTATGTACCTAGTTTCTTTCTACCTACCCTCGCGCTTATGTTTTGGTTTAGGTAGTTGGAACGATACCTGTTTACGTACAGATTTGCTTGAAACTTTGCGTGCGTTTTCTCATATTGATAGAAAAGGAAAAATTGCATCATACCGATTTTTCTTGTTGGCAATTCAATGCTATTTTAACATGCAGCCTTAGGGCACATAACATATATTTCGTAATAAATAGTTTACTAACGTACATATTTTCTTCTAAACGCGAAATAATTAACGATTGTTACCTATTATAATTGTGGCTAACAAATATCTAGGTTTCACGCCGAGTCATATATTCGAAAAAAACATATTTTCATATAATGTAGTCTAAATTTCGAATACCGCGCTGAAAACTTAAGTCATAGCAAGCATTAATTAAGGAATATTTTAAAAATATAATTCTTGTGTAATTTCCGTTACTGCCTGTATGGTGACTTCCAACAATTAAAAAAATGCTCTAACATTAAATGTGGTCTAAGAATTTTTTTTCGACCTGCTTAAAAAATTACTAAAAAGTGCACTCAAGGACCCACACAAGGACCACCGCTCCAGCCACCTTATTTATTTGGGGAGCGATCATCAACTGAAGTCATTTGCGCTGTGAAGAATTGGTGGGTAGGTTCTCCAGGGGAGAATTATTTGGGTGATGGTGGAAGGTTAGGTAAAAACCCGGCGTCGGTATTTCAAAAGGATCCAAGGGGTCTCCAATTTAACATCTCATCCGACGGGCGGTACATCCTCTCCACATATAATCCAGGTTAAGATGTCAATGAAAAATCTCCATCACAACCGGAATTCGAGCCCAAGTCCTCCGTATAGGAAGCCTGTTTTCTATTCATCAAACCAATCCGATGCCCGCACGTATACGAGTATCTATTGAGGAAATTTTTTAATCTCTACCAGTATTTTCTTATGTATTGTTTTACAATATTGCTGAAGTTTTGAGATACAATATTGTTGAAAGGCCTCTCACGTTGCAATAGTGATTCAACATTAATACTACGTGGCTTCTGGTTCGCACACTAGCATATATTGTGAGGCAGAGATGTTTATGGAACTCAAGACATTGTGATCCACCTGGAAATAATTCCACTTTTCTCGCCATAATCTTCTTGACTGCAATCAATACGCCTACTGTGGCTCGATACACTTCATCTTTGGTGATGCCCTCATAGGTCCTCAAAGGTTGGCGATGAGGATGCTAAGCCAATTGTAATACATTAAGGATATTGGAGAATCGCATGTTCAGATATCAAACGCGGATATTTAGTTGACGATACGAGGCGCTGCTTGGAGCTATGCTGAACAATAAGACGCTATAATGTACTTCCGGGAGATTAAAGAGATTTTACGCCTCAGGATTGTACCGAGTGATTGTGATAACGAAATGTGCGATGAATGGAACTTTGAACCCTTGACTTGAACTTTGATCAAACACAAGAATCCTTGAAGTCCAACGTAAAGGCTTTGAAAACTCTAAGATATAACAGTAACGATTTAACCCTTTCAATACCAACGTGACACTTTTGTTCCAGCAAATGTATCTGTTGTAAATGATTGGTGTACACTGTAGGAACGTAAACTCACAGAAAATTTACCTATGTTATTTCAAACATTTAATGAAAAAAAAATTAGTTATGAAAGGGTTAAGGGATGACGAAGAGGCCTTCCGTGTCGAAAGTAGCTCAAGTGACATTTACATACTACCGTACGAGTCACCTCAATGGCGTATGGCAGGGGGTAGTAGGACACCAGCCATGAAAAAGGGAGTAAATAGGAATTAGAAGTTGGAAAGAGATAAAGGGGAAATGTGCTTCGACAGACTTGTCTTTAAGTGTTGCTGTCCTTTTGTTGTAGTCATTAATAAAACTCACGTGATCTGAGTTTTCCAGTAAAAGTGAGTATGTGGACAGTGAAATCGAGGTGAGGTCTACAATTTTGTCATGTTTTCAAAATGGTTCTACAATTCGTACGATTCATGGCAAGGGCTGCCAACCGTCCTCATTTTTCACAAACTATTTTTAATTGTCCGGCAGAATTATGGATTCATGTCAGGAATTTAGGCCCTTGAAATATATCTCCCAGTTTTTATCACTGATTAAATTGGTCAGCCTATGTTATTTCAAACATTTAAAGAAAACAAATTAGTTCTGAAAGGGTTAAGGGATTACGAAGAGGCCTTCCGTTTCGAAAGTAGCTCAGTAGTTCGTGGGAGATACATGGTGACGCCCTATCACAACTAACGAAACGTGGCAGGTTCTCGGGAAGGCTTCATCTTAGCATTTAGGGCCTTGGGATGGACGGTTTAATACAACCACAGTAGTAGGAGTTACTAAATAACCAAAAAGTAATGCTATCGGGAAATCCATGCACGAAAATAATCCAAAACTATTTGGTAGTAATTGAGATATGGTATGGACATGATATTTTTGGGAACTGCGTCCTCGAAGACCCTCATGTTTTTACCCAGTTGTCTTCATTTCCAGAGAAATAGAGTTGGCAATCATTTTCATGGCTGACTAAGATGCAAGATGTGGCGATAGCAACTAAATATACTCCATATTCCCCTAACAGTCACATTTCTCATATGCAGTCTTCCCAGTGACTCATATTTCATTACCCACCATCCTTTTCCCCTTTCCAGGATGTTAAATTCCATCGCTTTGGGGAAAATATTTTTCGGGAAGGAAGTGGAGAGAAAAGGATTTATGACACATGGGAGGAAGTGAATGGAAATCCGAATGGCATCCGAACATTAAAATTATAACCACGCAACCTTCCTCTGAAACCGCTGGCTACATCCGTAACTGTTATCTCCACGGAAGGAAGAGTTCCACGAGTTCTCGTTGATCATTATATTACGCAAGTGGTTCGAAGTTTTGTTTTTTAACCTGTCTGAATGGGCCACGAAAATAGCAGATAAGACTAGAAAACTTACAAATAATTGGTATTTCCTTAGCTATCGAGAGCGGTAAAGCCGTAAAATCCTATGCTTTTGCTATCCCCCGCCATTGAGATCTGTGGTCATACATGGGCATGTGTCAAAAATTACAAGTAATAATAACATTATTTGCTCAAGGACTTCCCTAGGTCGTTGAAACGTAATTGTCAGCAAGGAAGATTGGATGAACGTCGAAATAATTTGATCTGTGTGTTTTGAATTATTTGAATTTACTGAGAATTGAAAACACTTCCCATGAATTATATAATGAATTATTTAATCAACAGTAGTAACCAATATGATGGTAAATTGACTCTACTTAAAAACCATTTTAATTTTCAATCACTTTTTGTGTACTTCAACATTTCGTTACCGCCTACTTTCACCAATCTTACCTTTTTGACTCTATCGTTCTTAGTGTACCTCCTTAGTCATTTTCATGCATTCTATTTTTTGCGACTATCTTCATGAATTAGCATACTGTATGCCCTTTTAGAGATCTTCTCTTCTGACCGTTCCCTACGGACTGCTTTCACCTTCCACTATTTTGCACAACTTCCTAATCAGGGTGGCTACAGAAGAGAATGTTAGTTGAATTCTCGGGGAATTTTAAGCTCTGCAAGCCTCAGGGAAATTTATGTTGATTGATCAATTAATTTTGCGTTAATTCAGTATTGACTCACTAAATGTCAGCACTATCACGGCATATTCAGCGAGATAGCTGAAATAATTACGAAAACCATTAAGAAGCGGTAAAAATTTCTATACCTGTTGATAATGCATCTTACAGTCTTCCTGCGTTTAGATATCTGAAAAAAATGGCGTAAAATAATCTTTATAAAGTGTTTAAAATTAATGTTCAGGTTTGGTCAGAGACCGCAGGAAATTTGAAATTATGCAGGGATAATAAGGGACTTGCACGACTTTCGATCGATTCATGTTTTTTCGATTTGAAACCAAACATTTTTTAATATCCAATAAGTTACTGCGATGAATATGTAAATTTTGTATTGAGGGTATAAAAATGATTAAGTGCTGCTTGTGACAAGATTAGTCAAATGCGCATTTACCAAAAATCATGCTCAATTGCAATTGTTTATCGACCGGACCCGACTCTCAAAGATTTTTCCCATCCCCCTTGGAATGATACTACGTTGACTTATAAAACATTCATTTTTTATCATGGACTTTTTGTCTTTTCTTCCACACTCTAAAAATTTGGTTAGCGTCTTACGATCCGAATTAGGGTCACGCTTCACGCCATGGGCCACGTGAGAATATGGACAGCATCTCCTCCCATAATCGCCTCCATTTCCTGATGGCTAAAAAGTTAACCTCTAAAAAAAGAGGCAATCAATAAATATACCTACTCCCACCTTTGAAGAATTCTCGTTTGGTGGAGTCGTTGAACAATACCTCATTCATACCTTCACCAACGGAGACGCGGAACTTACCGTCTTTGACACGTTTTGAAAATACTAGGTAGTGCTCCTCATAGCACAGTGAATAGAGGGGTGTAGAAATAGTGAATTCACGTTTCATACTAAAACGGAAGATTTCACCTCGGCCATCTCCTTGAATATTATCTGGTCTTAAACGTCAATTTTATCATGCAGTACGGCATAGTTTGTTTTGGCGAGAACCTTTATTGTTACCTTGTCAGGGTTAAAATGGTTTTCAGGATTTCAGAAGAGTATCAGCTCTCAATTACATCACAACAAGATATTTAGGGACAGATAGGCTGAGGCTTTTGAAGGACACACCATCTTGTTTCCAACTTTCTTCTTAATCATGTCCAATGTCACCCACCTCGCGTGAACTTTGTCTTAATTATCACAAGAAACCTTCGCTTTCTGGTTTTAAGATCATTTTATTGCGTCAGCTTAATTTTCTTTGGTGGAAAAGAAGTTCTTGCGCAGGAAGTTAGTTCATTGACTGAGTTTTCTAAATTGCCAACCTTAGAAGATCGTCTTGGCTCGATCATGTTTATTTGATTAGAAGTTTCTGGGCAAAAAAACACCTGATATAAACCTACTAATATAACGGATCATTTGTGATTATGCCTTGTGGTTTCTTATTCCCTCGATCAACATATGGAGCATGTTTAAATTTAAAGAAACCTGAGGAGATGTGGTTGGAATTTGATCAGGCTTTCCCAGAAGAGAAAATAGCTTAATCTGAAAAGACTGCGCAGAATTGTTGTAATTCTTTCGAACTCTCCAAAATCTTGTACAATTTTTATTGCACCACGTAGTTCCTGAGGCACCAATTAGGCATTATCTCTAGCTGTTTCAAATAAACATTGCCGAGAGAGATGTGTTACGGAGTAGATCACCATGTCCTGGGCGAGCTAAAACTCGATCCGGAAGACAGGGTGGCAGTGTTGAGAGCCGTTCGAGCTCACAATATTATCAAATCATACGTCTGGTTACACCAAGTGGTGGTGGTGGCTCTTAGTGGCTTAAAATTACCTCGAATGGTTTCTAACACCTCCCGATAGCTTACCCGACACGAAGTCAAGAAAATGGGCCCTCTTTCTGGGACTTTATCCGGGTCCGTGGGGTCCCTTCGAGACCAGCTCGAAGACTTGAACCATTCTCTGAGACCCTTGAACTTGATGATCAAGGCCCTAGGACTAGTGAGACTTCCTTCAGACCACTCAGACACGATCTTCGGATGGGCCAACGTGATCGTCCTAGGTGCCACTCTGGCCATATCCTCCTTCTACTTGCCCAGCTTCGTCCAGAAACACTTGCGGGACAGGGACTACACGATAATGTCCCTCGTCAACTGCGCCTGGTGGTCGTCCATCCACGTGGTGGGCCTCGTCAACATGCTCGTCCCGGCCACCAAGAGAGATCACATGGAGAAGATCATTTTCTGCCTGTCCAAACGTTCTCCTGGATATTCGGAAGACTCTTGGCTCGAGGATAATTCCCTGAGGAGAACCAGGCGCTGCTCGTGGCTCTTTGCGATCCTCGTTCCGGCCACGTACGTGCTGCTCCTCTGCAACGAGCTATTCTGCGACGACAACCCGTTCAACGAGTTGGAGAGCGTGCACTTCCTCGCCGTGGACCTTTTCATAGTGTCGGCGCTCGTGACGAAATCGCAACTCTTTCTCGTGCTCTACATCACCCATTACAGGTAAGTGACGTATCAAATAGAGAGTTGAGACGCTGAAACACCTCTCATTACACAGGGTACATGCACCACTGTTTTATCTGTAAACGTCACCATTAAAGAAGTCATATCGTGAATGAAACTTTTAGTTTGCTTCAACAAACTATTCCGCTAATAACTATTTTTCGCAAATCACGACCAAAATTACTTACGAATGACGAGAATCATAGTTTAAAGATATTAATAAAATGAGCTGTTATTGATAGTAATTAGATCTTATTGGATCTTGGCTATTTTGTGTTTATAAACTGCATGATTCGGTAACACCACATGATATTTATTATTATTAGGTAATATACCGGTTAAAATTGGTTTGTAGGGAAGTGAGCACAAATCCTCTAGATCTTTATTCGGCAACGGCCTGCCACGATGGAAACACCGGTTCCCAATCAGCCACCGAAGTTAAGCATCGTTGGGCTCGGCTCGAGTTTGGAGGGGTTGTCCTCCGATTCGTCCGAGTGCTGTTGCCCCTGTCTGCACGAGGCAGACAGTATGTGCGAAATGACCTTAGCCGTCGAAGTACGTTAAACCAAAGTACAACTAGGATATTTACATTTGCAGGGCTCTATCTACCTACACAATGTCCTTCTTCATCTTAGCATACGCCCAACCCTACTTCATCCCGTCCATAAAGCCTACTCTCTTTCTTCCCCTACCTCGCATGCCCAACATCCTTCCCTCTATCACGGCCTTCAGAAAACCATCGCCCATCATTACCGCTCCCAGCCACCTACCCCGCCTCCCCCTAATCTCATCCGGAAGTTTCCTTTCCTCCCCAATCATACCAAGTACTTCCTCGTTTGTCTTCATTTCTGTCCACCGCACCTTCTCCATCCTCCTCCACGCCCACATCTCGAACGCCTGCACCGTATTCTCGTCTTCTTTTCTTAGAACCCATATTTCTGCTCCATAAAACGCCAGTGACTTGTTTGTGGGCCAAGTGTGCCCACTTACAAAGCCCTGAATATTGTTGTTTCCCTATACAAAGGTTTCAATTTCCCATTAAAAAAAGGTGTTATGCTATTTCATTGGTTGAACGAAGTGTTTTTATTTATGTGTTTGTGTAATAATAACCATTAATCCCTTCAGCAAGGAGGTAAGCTTTTCATGTTTTGTGTAACAGCGAAGTTTTTGAATTTTATTGTAATAAGAAAGAAAAATGTGACCGGGAGTAGGTTACATACTATCGGGGATATAAATTATTAAAACAAATAAGGGTCATATCTGAGTAAGTTTTGTAGTGATTAACGGATAGCTACGATCATAGCCGATGAAGCACATTGGTTGGATGTAAATGATTATGAAGTCGGCTCCTTTGGTGGTGAAAAGTACCTATTTATTAAAATATCTTAGGTCCTAGGTTTATAAGTAAAACAAGAATATATATTTTTTTAAATGGCACGCATTACGACTAAAAGTTAGACAGTCAACCGTCTAAATGATAAAACGAAAATAATGCAGTAAAACAAATATTTCACTACCAGTAGTCATCAATGCCTGCAACCATATTTACTCCACTTAGAATCTGGAAAGCATTTACATATCATTTTCTATGCATGGGAGGAAAAATTAGAGGGGAAAGGTAAGGAATATGTATGACCAAATGTAGTTTTGGCTCAAGCTGCGATTATAGATTGAAGATCAGAAATGATTAATTGATTTCAAATAAAAGGTTTCTTTCTTTAAATCTATTGCTGTAACTTGCGAGGTGTCTAATTTTCGATGCCCATTTCAGTGCTGTTTGTCTCTTTATTTTTTAATTCTGGAACTGGATTCCACGATGAACTCTAATTTCAATATCTCCCTTTGCACACTCAAGGTTTGACACTCTCAACAAGAGCTTGATGCTAGCAATGGGTATCAATTCTGCCCTGCTTAAGGATTCGAGAACTGAACGCCAGGGAATGGCTGCACCTGAAATTCTCTGGAGAGTGAACGAGAAACCTGGAACATACCTTGAGTCGATGGTAAGCCTGCCGCATCCCGGCAGTGCCACCGTTTTTGAAATGGCCGATACCCACTCGCATCTTTCCCAGGTGGCGAAACACGTGAACAAGGCCTACGGTCTGCAGATACTCGTCACCTACGCTTTCAGACTGTTCAACCTGACGATCGGCTTGTACTACACACTCATTTTGTTCATCGGGGATGAGACGGTAGAGACTTTGTGGCTGGTGATCATACAGGTCGTTTTATGGCTTGGTTTTTACGAGATCAGCATCTTCGTAATCGTCCTGATGTGCGAGGCGGTGAGTAGGCAGGTGAGTTCTTCCTTGTTATTGAATAGAATTGCTCGGCTAAACTCGTAGTAAACGCTTAGTGACACGTCGAGTTGAGGGAACATGGGGAAAATCTAGGTCCATGAGAAAATTCATGGCACAGTATCAACGAAACTTCTCGCCGAATCAAGAAGACGCTCCAAAAGATTTTTCGATTTGCATTGGATAACCATTAGGTATTACATTGCCTTGTATAATCGCCGGTTGCAGAATCGATACCTGCACCCTAAAGAGTTCAAAAAAATAAAGTCAAAGCACTCGTTCCGTATTTTTTGCAGAAATATTTGATACATTAATTGGTTTCATAAATTACCTCATTGTTTCTTTGGCCTGATGGAATGGAGTTTAATACTTGAGTTCCATGAGTAACCAAGATGGCGGATGCGTAATGAACCACTTGGAGGCTTAATTATGTGATAAATGATTTCTTTCGTGATGAATGACGTGCTTATTCACCTATTCTGATTATTAACAATGTGCCTTAGTAATTTTATACATAAGATAAACATGCATACGAACGGTTGGAGAGTAGACCAAACATCCGAAGCAATAACTTTTGGGAGATAAGTTGTGAAAGCGATAGTTGCTTCAACCCGAATTGTGTAACGAGGTCCATAACTTAATGGATTCCACCTAAATTATCAAATACGATAACCTCGCGGAAACCTTCTCCCGAATCTTCAAAGGATTTCACAATTCATCTGGTTTTTCCACATATCTCTAAAAGCAGGAATACCTTTAAGTGGTTCTAGTTCTTACGCGGTTATCTATATGCGGAATACCCGTATTTATTGCGTTTGTTTTCCTGGCTCTCTAAGTTTTCTGAGTATTTATATTTTTACTTCGTTTAACAAAATCTAATTTAATTTCCTCATTCATTCTCATAGGCACGGCTGACGACAACGCTGGTTTCTGAATCTCTAATTGTCATGCAAGATCAACGAACACGGAGGGAGGTATGTCATTATATGTAGGTATGTCATATACCTATTTGAATTCGTGTTAACGCATTATGGTATGGAAAGCTAATTATTGTCTATGCATCTTTTAACTTGTGATAAGCGTGTGTAGCTACTTCCTGAAGTTATTAAATGCCAAACTAAATAAAGCAGTCATGAAATTTCAAAATATTTATGGGACTTTGAAAATACTTACTGATTGAAAATTAAGTTCATTACTGTATTTTATCAATACCAGAAATATCTTCCTTGCTAAATGAAGCATCCCTCTGACAATTACTTAAAATTGGTTTTCAAATTAACTTTCAGATGTACCTAAACCTTTAAAAGTTCCTCTCTTAATAAAAAACAGAATAAACCCTTAAATGACACCTTATTTTCAAAACTGTGGACGGATAAGTAGAGGGTAGTTGTAGTATCCATTTATTAGACCTATTGGAAGAAAAAAAAATCTACATTTCTTTTGCTTTCCGAACGATTCTGGTGGTCCATGTACCCCTTCAATCCCAATAAGCCACTATTGACTTGTCATCAGGTTTCCCAGGAGTCAACCTCGTGTATTGTCTTTCACGGTTTCGATATCATCAAAGCAAAATCAAATTTGTAGTTAGGTATCCGGTGTCACAAAGATAAAACTGATTGTTTTTTGTTAGGGATAGTGTCACGGACCAAAAGAAAATCTTTCATCGCGAAAGCAGGGATAACTTTTCGATATATTGGACACGTAACTAAAATCACGGAGAGTGAAGAGAATGAAGTTGTGTAGGTAACCTTGAAATATCATTTAACGAATTCAATTTTCCTTCTTTGTACAGCTTCATCTCTTCTCACTTCAATTGCTTCAAACCGACGTAAAGTTCACGGGATGTGAATTCTTCGAGCTGAACCTGTTTCTCATGACATCGGTGAGGAAACTCTATATTCATTATAATGATACGAGCTCTAATATTTTAAATCCTACATTATAGAAACATTTAAATGACTTGGACTAACAGCGTTGTCTACTAGATATTATAAATCAACGTTTGTGCTAATCTTTGCTCTATTCCTATTTCATTTGAAATAAAAGCAAATTGTTAAAAACTGAATTTTACTGCCTCATGTAAGCTGTTACAAAAGCTATCATAATTCGTTATTCAAAATATCAGTGTATTGTAGCATTTGTTCATATTTACTAGCTAAATATTAATGAGCATCAGAATTGTAACTTTTTCATCACGCATATGTTTTTACTTCATTGTACTGATTACTCAAATAATTTCTTCCAGATGATGGCATCTGTAGTCAATTATCTAGTTATCCTGGTGCAGTTCCAATTGGCATCAAAGCAGAAATCCTGAACTATGAGTGAATAAAGCTGTGGGAGGATGTGGTTTAATAGGCAGCTACCTCCGGTAGAGAATGGCTTCATTCATAATTAATTCAACGTTTTTGGTAAACATGGGTAGTCACTTAGATACCGAATCCAATAACTTTCGACAATTTTTATGGTCATCTTTTGACATTGATATTTTTTCAGCAACGCGTAAATTGGCCCGTTTTGTTTGATAATAGTATTATGCATCTTCATATAAATGCAAAAGCTCGCGATAAGCATTACTCAGTGAAAGGTGAAGTGCTGCCATGAGAAAAGCTTTTTAAAGATTACCTTAAAATAAATTAAAGTATTGCAACGTTAATAATACAAAATTAACACTGTATTGCACGAACAGAGCAAAAGTAAATTAAACTCATTGTAAGAGAAAATTATTAGTTGGTTTGTAGTGGATGAAAATCGTCATTACAAATTAAACTAGTTGCTACTTGTTGTGTATAGTGTAGAAAAATTATCCAGATAAACACGTTAAATCAATATTTCAAAGAATTTATACCCCCACGGTCTCGTCACCAAAACATTAACAGTGATTTCCGGTATTTTACCGATTAAGAGCGAATAATTGCTCATGTTTGAATCGAGTGGTTACCTTCCTAAATTCAAGGGACCACATCTCTAATGGCGTTGTCTTGCTTTGCTGATGGACAGAACACATGTTTTGATGAGTTTATATCAAAACTATTCTCAGCTCCTTTTATGCTGATACCAATGGTTTTCAACTATTATTCTGTACCTCAAAGTAATTTGATGCAAGGGGTTCAAAAATGTACTTATGACTCATAGTAATCGATTCTCTAAGCATCAGTGTTTTATTATGTAACTTTTTTAATATAAATATATAGGGACACACAGTTGAAAATGGCTTACCAAGCCAAGTGTTCATCCTTTTAATTTCAATTGTCTTTCAGTGTTCCATTGAGGAAAGCTATTTCAAACTATCTCTTCCAGTGAAAATCGATTCTTACGGAACGCATACGACATAAGGAAAATAAATGTAGATGTAATAATTGTCAATGTAACAAGTGTTATTACTCAATAAATATGTTAGCACATATTTTATTTATATTTACTCATTGGCCACAACCTCAAGGTTTCCTTAAGATATTATTTGAAAAATACCAATACATAACACAATTTATTGCAAGTTTAAATCTTGGAACTCCTCAATAGATGTTAAACAATGAAAAATCTTATTTTATACTAAAACCAAGTCAGTTTTTGACGGGAGACAATTGTAACGTGAGTTACCAATATGGCTGTAACTTTATTACATTCTAAATGTTTCATGATATTTAAATTGATTAAAGTTTTAATGATTTTTAAGTACACTAAATTATTTATAACTTCTATTTTTTGTCGGATTTAACATTTTTGTATTTAACAGAATTTAAATGGAAAACTTGCGACCAGTTCTGTTACGTCGCTTTTGGTAATGTGAGTTGCCAAGGGTTAAAAATTATTTTCTTTCTTGTCAAAGGTCTGAATGATATAAAATTTCCAGAAGTATAAGCTAGGTGCATGACAACACAGGTAAAATTTGATGCTGGGGTTAAATAAGTATTTTTAAAGTAAAAAAATATATTTTTGAGTCAAAACGTAATGTGAGTGACCATGGACAAGCCCTTAACTATTTTACCGCACCAAACCTCTCTGCGGCGGAAATTAGCTGTAAAACCTCTAGTCCACAATCTCAACGTTGTTACCACAACCTCAGATTAAGGCCAAACTGCTGTAGTACTGTACCTCTTCCGACTACATCAACGAATCCTGAAGACGACTCTCCGAACTCTCTTCCTACACCCCAGTTTCCCATGACCCCATCCCTAAATTCCATCAAGACATCATCTCTTTCCTCCAGGATAAAGGTATCAAGTAAGAGCTTAACAGAAATGACATTTCCCTGCTTTCTCCTCCTCACCTCCGCGCTCTCCACGGTCATATTCTTCTCAAAATGTTCAAACCCAACAATCCAGGCTGACCAATCGTCTCCTACTGCCACTTTCCCTCTGAATTCACCTCTGCTTTCGTCCACCATTGACCCTTTAGCCTTTTTCCTACCTTCCGACATCAAAGATACCCACCATTTCCTTGAACGCCTCCATTTAATTCAATTCAGTATTTTTAAGTTTTATTCTCAGGATACATACCATGAACTTCATTCATGGGTTCTCTGAGCACCGCTGGAATGCAGAGTAATGGAGTGAACCCATCCTGTAACACATTGCATAGCAGCTGCCTAAGTAACCAAACAGGAGCCTTGATGTTAAGGCATGCCCCATCGAGGGAGTAGCCTCGAATTCAAGGCATCTTCATTGGGTAAGTTAAAAAACCAAAGGAGATAGGAATGGTATAATTTGGTGTTTAAATATTACTCTTCTATGAGACAAATGAAATACATTTGTTGGTACATTATTGGCAGGACTGTTACTGTACCATTATAAAAATGTTAAACAATTTATGCCACAATTATTTGTACAGCTACCTTCTTGGAGAAAATTAATTGGGTATTTAACATTTTACTTATACATTTTCCAAAATTTTAAGATTATATTTTATGACAGCCAAAACCCCTTATAAAATGGATTGCGGGAGATATAGAATTGAAGGAACAAGGTAACAGGGATAAGTATGATCAATTATTATTGATGTCTTCGGGAATAGAAGTACAGACTGATTTAATCTCTTTCACATGAAATTTTAATATTTTATGGAGCAATATCAGGCCCACCAGTATTTGGAAGTAATTCAGTTCCACTATTTGTAGTTGAATTGAATGTCATGATCTGTGTTGAGTGTCATTGGAATACCACTCCCTCGCATGACCTCCGACATAAAATAGTCTCCCTTCCCCTGGACAAATACAGATGCCTCTATTTGGGCTTTTACATTGGATGAAAACGTTGTCATTTCAGTACCTGTATGATGGGTCAAAGAATAATTTTCTGGCGTGATAGCGTGTTGTCACACTTTGATTGCCATCCAATAATTTTTTTATTATGCCCTCGGTATGAGCTACAATTTGCTTTTTCATTATTTCTGTTGACTGATTTCAGTTACATCCACTCTTGTGTATCCAAATTGAATCTGTGTAAAATTGTGAGTTTTGTGCTATTTGGTGTGTGAAAATGCAGATGGACTAACGAGGGAATGGGAGGTGATCGTCATAGGCATGAGTTTTATTCCTTCTAATGCATGTACGAGTACGTGTTTTCATGTAGATATATTTGCTCGAGTTTAGTGAAGCAGTTTGCCTCTGCTGGCAGATTTTAGGGACTGGCATGATTTAGAGGGAAGAGAGTAAAAACCTTCTTGCTATTTATAGAACACTAGTGGAAGGTACCTACCCGTTGAAATTCAACGGGTGTGAAAAACATTGAACTTATTCTATAATAAAATCGCAAAGCATAAAGAATACTTTCAGCGTGGTCATTTGAAGATTTCTAAACCTATCGTATAAGTACGTTGTGTTCGTTGTAGTAGATACGCTGACCGTTTTCCAGGTGTATGGAGAGATGAGTGACTGTTAGTCCTATTTCATGCACGAGAAACCCAACAATGAGTGAATTTAAGCATACAGTAAGTATATACTTACTCTATGATGTAAGTTAACTGCACTTAAACACTTTTGAAATATATAAATAACCGTAACGTTTATGGTGTGGGAATTTATCTAAAAAAACAGTTCGCAATCGTAATGAGAGGCAGACGGTCCCACTACGTGTACTCCACAGACGGTTCCACATCAGAGTATTCATGGATAATAAAGAAGTTTGTGTTTGTTGTAGCAACAAATCATTATTACCATTATTATTATTATCTGCTTGTAAGTATTCTTGCTCATTTAATTGTGGGTGTAGTCTATTTAATTCCTTTATGTGCATCATTTACTACGTAAATGTTCACACATAAACATTCAGTTCCCCTATGAGAGCTACTTTGAGAATAGACATTGAACAGTATACTTGTTGGAAATATGCATTCAATGTATCGATTACTCTCTGAAGCAATATATCATGGGGCCCTTGGGACTCTGGGCCCTTCTTTTACAGATTTTCTTTCTACGTGCTGTCATGGGTTTTCAGGAAAATGCGATATTTAAATGCTAGAGGCGTTAAAAGCCTTTGAAAATCAAATATCTGGTTGTCAAGGTAACTCTATTGTTGATTTCAGATAAAAATGTGAGATTTTTCAGATAAAAACATGATTTTCAGACAAATACGAAGGGTAAAAGAAAATAAATGGAAAGAATTAGAAACTTCATTTATTCAGTCATCCAGTAAAAATAGTTCAGCCCTCTATCTTGAGTGAAAGTACTTTTAAAAAGCAAAAAATGAAACCACTGCACCGAATCCAATGGCTAGCATGGACCACCGGGGACCACAAGGGGAGGCCTTCGGGGACCCTGAGGGCTTTTAAATATAGCCTATGTTACGATATATTTTCTATCTACATGCCAAATTTCAGCTCAATTGGTCCAGTAGTTTTTGCGTGATGGAGCAACAGAGAGACAGACACCATTACATTTTTATATATTAGTATCCTGATATATCTCATAGATATATCTCCTAACAGCCAATAATAATAATAACTCTTCCTGCCTATTTCAGAGTTGATATTTTTCTACTTCCTTGCCTTTTCTATTTTCTTAATAACTTGTCATAGCTTCGTAATCATGGTTGTTTTCAATGGTTAGAATGATCAGTTTGTTCTTTCTGCTGCTCATGCTTTTCCTTTTTTTTAATCTCTCCTATTTTTCCTCAATTTTTCCCATTTTCTTTCCTTCACGAATGTTTATGTACACCAGCTCCTGGCATTGTCTCCTTTTCATCCCTTTCAATGCATCCATATTCCACCTCTTCACCTTCCTACCATCAGCTAACCTTTTAAACCTAACATCAAATTTCATAAATTCTAAGTTGAGTCGGCAACCACCCAAGGAAAACTGCATGGGTTTTTGGCTCTGCTCCTAAATCTCTGCCTGATGATGATGATATATAATCAATTTGATGTATCCCTGTGTGCTATGAGTGTAAGAGGATGGAGAGAGAAGGTCATTATTAGAGAGGACTGATTGTAACGGAGGCCAAAGCCAACAGAAGGGTGTAGCGCCGATGTTAGCGCCAAGAAGAAGATTTGGTTGGATATAAAAGGCACATTTCCAAGCAGCATTTTCACTTTTAGTCGCAGTCAGTGAGTCTATCCGGTCTTCGATCAGCCAAAGTGGACTTATTACCGTTGAGCAGACTAGATTGAGAGAAATATAAAAACAATATGCTCATAGATGCGTTCCGGATGATCCAGGAGGAATATATGAGATTCCAGTACGAGTGCATGCAATCCAAGGTTTAGCAAATAAAACTTCTCGATATTTTACGAAATATCCGTCCGCTCAGTGGCGGATTACCTAAGGGGGGAGGGAAGCGTTCAGTAATAGAAGGGAGCTGATGACGGGGACCTTAAGCAAGGAGTTAAAGAAGAGGCTGGTGAGGAGCTTGATATGGAGTGTGGAGTTTTATGGGGCAGAAACGTGGACTCTAAGAAAAAAGGACGAAAATAGGCTGCAGGCGTTCGAAATATGGGTGTGGAGGATGGAGAAGGTGCGATTGACGGAAAGGAAGGCAGACGAGAAAGAACATATTTGAAGATATTCATGACTGCCGCTAAATACGGCGATGGAATAATAGATAAATATGCCACAGGAAAAAATCGGCCTGGACCGGGAATTCGAACCTTGGACCTTTGGCTTGCCGGGCCAATGCGCAGACCACTACGCTACACAGGCTTCCTAATTCCAAAGGCCCGGCAAGCCAAAGGTCCGTGGCTCGATTCCCGGTCCAGGCCGATCTTTTCCTGTGGCAATTTATCCGAGAAAGTACTTGACATGGTTGGTGATGAGAGGAAACTTCTGGATAAGTTAAGGGGGAGGCAGAGTAGGTGGCTGGAAGCGGTAATGAGGGGCGATGGTTTTCGGAAGGCCATGATAGAGGGTAGAATGTTGGGCAAGCGGGGAAGGGGAAGAAAGAGAAAAGGTTTTATGGACCTGATGAAGGAAGGTAGGACTTACGCTGAGATGAAGGAAGAATACCAGAGCTAGATAGGGCCCTCCAAGTGTAAAAATGTGCAGGGTTTTCTCTGGATTTCATCATAACCTACATTTAATCAGTAGATTACTCTAATGAAAGAATGAACCATGACGAATATAGACATGAGTGAATGCGGGTAGAAATTACCAAGGTTTTGTATGTACAATGATATGAAGCTGGTAATGCGGACGGGGTAGGTATTAATCGTACGTTATGATAATTTAATTGAATTACTATCGCTACGTGTGTTTTCTATATAGCCTTAGCTAGCTCTTTTATTTATAAATGAAGTAATATCAAGGGGTGCTTTCTCAATCGCCTGTGGTTGCTGACGACAAACTTCTAATTTCCTGCGAAGGGTGACCGCCACTTGAATACTGTCAGTGATTGCAAAGTTTATGTTTCGCAAAGCTAGAGCCCAATACAATTTTCATGCAAGAAGCATTTCTTCGCCTGAGCTACAATTCAACGCCTTCTCCACATAACAAGGGAACTCGGCTATCTACGGCCGAAGTTACCCCTCTCGCCCTCTCCTCTACCATTCGAAGGAATGAAGGGGAAACGTTCGCCACGCCACCACTGGGAGTTGTGAAGAAACATTCATTTGAACGTCAGTTCCGCGTAGAAGCACAGAGTAGCATGTCGGACGGTAGGACGGGTAGGACTTATTTTAGGAAATTCTGTTAGTTTACAAGAAATATATATTGTATTTTACATTAATTGCTAATAAATCCTTCCTTTCAAACACGCCAAGAGTGAACTGTTATTAATGATATTAAGCTAAAGGTTATTATTCTTCAACTTTCGCCATTTTCTCTTTTACTGTAGGAAGCTATTGTTCCTGTTGAGGCCATGCAGTCCCGGCTGAAGAAAGAAAGATAATCTGACATATCATCACGTCCGGCGGGCTACTACTGAGGATCATGCAGTATGCTAGGTGAGTCCGATTAGGATATATGACAGTATAATACTTGAGGTGGTGATGGGTGGAATGGGAGATCGGTCATTTTACGGGACTGCCTTTCGCTGGAGGGCAGTCCTCGGTAAGGTCGCGTAACGCGAGCTGTGGGTATAGTAGTTGGTACTACGCTTAATATTATGGATCTTATCCAGTTTAGAAGTGAATTAAAACCTCGTGTCAATCCACGGAATATTTTGCCTCCGACGACGATTTGAGTTTTAAAGACCTCATGCTCTATTTGACGTGTGCTGGACAGGTCAGATGAAGTCAGATAGTGTTCAGATCATAACTCATTAACTTACTGATTAGATTTGAGGAAATAATTCTGTTTTATGGCTTTGGACTATTTAAGTGCACCTGATTAGGGTCATTTATCCCGTCACAATTTTATTATTAAGTTGCTCCTTCCTTCCAACTGACCAAAATATTTTCATTTTTTCCAATGAAACCAGTCCGAATCGTGTATTCAGTGTATAAGATAAGGATCTGTGACTCAAGTTTCGTCTCAACTCCTGTAAAGGTTCATTGCCTGATTGAAAATTACCAATGTTAAACACGAATTTAGCCTCTGCCGTTGAGACACCTCTATGTGAATCCTACTCATCCTACTACACACAACTGAAATAGAGATTTACAGTTCAGTACCCACAGTTAGCGAAAAGATACTCGCTCCTCATTATTTACCATCTTTAATTAATCATTGGCGTTCCCAAGGAAGATACCTACTTTCTCCATGATTATAAACTAAAATACCATCTCGGATCTAGTATCTTTCACAGGACGCACTTCTGGAAGCAATAACACCAAGGCTGGTATTCTGAATGAGACTATGCTATTTGCCCGGAATAGCATCAAAGGTGCTTCTTTTCCCGAGAATAGAGTCTCGGGTGCTATTTGCGATTCTGAATGTTGAAAATATCACCCGGAAGTTGCTATTTCATTTCTAGGGTGCTATTTGCGATTCTGAACGTCGGATGGCATCGGTGAGGGATGCTACTTGAAGGTGCCCTTCTGAATTCCTGGCTATTGGGAAAGTGCCTAAGATTTCTGATAATTTCCGTGCGCAACACGACCATCATATTCATTTTCACGTCGAAGTCTCATCCTTTTTCACTACTACTGTTATGGGAATTCTGATAAATGTTCATTTAGATGTGCTATGATGGGTATATTTTCCTATTCAATTGAAAAAATATGTATCATAATCGCGGAGATAGACTTGTCTGCATCAATTACGTAGAGCATAAAGCTCTCCGTCTAATTTAAAGTAGGCGTATTGGTCTGGCTTGACGAGAAGGAAAATTTGGAAACGTGAGCAAAGTTCTTTGAGTATTAGATAAGTTGAGCAAAAAAATAAAGTTAGCCATTCCATATGAGTTTATATTGTGCAAACGATATTTCTCCTCGTCTTGCCGATAACAATTTGGAACTGGCATTTCATGACGACCGCGTTACTTTTCTCGGCCTCTGTAAAACTCATCGTATTCATTCTAGCTCGAAGATTTTAATTACTTTTTTCACTCTACCTACTTAACGATATTTCTCATCTCACGATACTTATATTGCCCATCTCGCATACACATATTCCATCATCACATTCCCATTCGGGCCCACAAATTTTCCTTGCGATGCTTCGCCACGAAACACCCAGATATATTTCCAATAAACAATCACATCATTTTGCTTATGGATTGAATATGCTCACGCATGCATTTATCCACTTCTCCTGTATATCCAACCGGGCTGCTCCATCGAATAATTTGTGGAGTTCAAATGGTAAAGTTATTTCCATACACACATGAAAACTACACTTTTTTTAGGTGAGCTGTCAATACAGATGATATAACTTTGGTCTCTCAGCACGCTAACTGTTATTTGTAAATGTATAACACTAAACGTCAACCGCTTCTTATCACCGTCCCCAGGTAATAAGGTTTTAATTGACGGTGATATTTCGAGTGTGTCGAACGTTTTTATTTTGGAACTGAAGGCCTCGAAGCTTGTATGGCTTGTCCGCGTTGACTTGGGAGATGGCCTGCTGGCAAACGGGTAAGAGGGGAGTGCTGGGCGAAAGCGCTCTGCATCTACATACTACCCTGCGAGCCACCGCGTAGGCGTATGGCAGAGGGTGTTAATACACCGGCCATGAAAGGGGAGGGAATAGAGAAAAGGAGGTGGGAGAGGGAAGAGGTGAATTATATGTTAACGATATGTGTAACGATTTTAGTGTCATGCTGTTTTTGTTATAATCACTAATAGTGTGTGGAATTAATACATTTTCGTAACTATCTGTTCTATAGTTTTGGAGGGAGTCTTAAATCATGCGGAGCGAGCGATTTTTATATCTATCCTCCAATGCTGTTTGTTAGACCTTGGTATTGTGATTGGTAGGTTTTGCTGATTTTAGTATACTTGTTCGTGTAAGAAACACCAGCAGGTATTTTTGTGGACGAATGAAGGAAGTAATCGTAAAATTGTATCTAAGGGTGCTTTTCAGTAACGCATCTGCGATAAGTAGTGTAAGGTTTTTAATGTTTTATGTGTTTACCGCGTATGTAAAATGTGTTTACCGCACATCGAGTTCTAATCGCATTTTTTGTTGCTCTTTTGGTTAAACATATAAAAAAAGATAGGTACCATCTGTCATTCTGCATAACAGTACCGTAGGAGCCGACGCCGGTAATGACGGAAAAAATACGTAGTTGAATCAGGAATACTTTGATGTCAATGGAGGCAGGCGATACTTTGTGGAATTTAGTTGCACTGAACATGTTAAATGAAAGACTTTGTACTATTCCACGATATGATGTATATTTATATTACATTACATGATGTATATACATCATATCGTGGAATAGTACAGTCTTTCATTTAACATGTTCAGGAATACTTTGGTTTATAAGGCGATTGAAATCTTTTCAACAAATCCTTAATTTTAGCCATCATATTGACATTTTAAGAGTTTATTTTCACAATTGTTCGCCTTTTAGTGTCATCACGGCAAATGCCATTCTCCATATTGAAAGAAGCAAATATGTAGTTTCAATGGGCGATTGCGATAGTTTGTTTCCGTCTGTTAGTGTAGGGTAATCTGCGCAAAGTGACTGGAAAGCACCATAAATGGGTGCTTGCATTTCTTAGCTTGTTCCGCTAGTTCATTGTTCCTGTGAATAAATATTATGATAACACGTTGTTGAGAATGCAGCGTTTGGTAGTACTAACTGCTCTAACGTTAGTGTACGCTAATCTGCGCTAAGTGATAGGAAAGCACCATAAATGGGTGCTTGCATTTCTTAGCTAGTTCATTATTACTGTGAATAAATATTATGATAACACGTTGTTGAGAATGCAGCGTTTGATAGTACTAACTGCTCTAACGTTTGTGTACGCTAATCTGCGCTAAGTGATAGGAAAGCACCATAAATGGGTGCTTGCATTTCTTAGCTAGTTCATTATTACTGTGAATAAATATTATGACAACACGTTGTTGTGAATGCAGCGTTAGTTAGTAATAACTGCTCTAGCTTTTTTGGTGTAGTTTAAGGATTTAGGAGTAATATTTCATGTTAAGGTTGGAGTTTTTTAAAATTTGCAGGATGAAAATCAAACTGGATGGTCTTCGACGATTTTTCGAGGCCAACGAATTGGGAGTCCGCTACCGTTCTGCCTAATATGGGTTTACCGCTGTTGCCAATAGAGGTCATCTAGTCACAAGGGTTATCCACGTGAACCGTGCACAACCCTTCAGCCGTCATCCTCGTTGAGATCCTGCTCAAATAAGTATGTTTGATCCTAAACTCCTTGTATTTTCGCATGCTGATCTAAAATTGAATATACACTTAACGATAATTGATAAGAGTTAAGTCACAAATATTAATCTGAATACTATTAATATCTTGACTCAACATATATAATGTATTAATTAAATAAGCTGATATTTCGTCATGACTAATTTTTGATCAGGGTAGCTCATGCAGTCATATACGTGTTTTCTAAATCGCTGTTTCACTAGCATTTAGGGATCTATATTGTTCGCACTTGCGATAACGGGGATTTTTAGCCGATGTTCATAGTTTTTATGCGAATAACGCGTATTTTGACGTTTATTAAAAATGAAATGTTTTTGAAATATTTTTTTTGCCCACACTACAACATTGATGGCCATATGCATCAACCCCGATGAAAAATCATTAGATGGCAGTGACAGAAGCCACAACCTAAAGCTTTAGATTGGGAAGTACGGACAAAGAAACCAAAACACTTATTCAGTACATGGGGAAGATAGTGAGTGAACACTTACTGAGGGGAAAAAATTATCGCCAAGCGAGTTTGATCCATGTGATGCCATCAATTGTGATGCTTTTTATAATACAATGTTTTAATGCTACATATCTTCCTCAATGGCTTCGGTTGTCGGCATCGGTCGAGGACAAACGTCAGTACTTTTCTGATATAGAGCTTTACCACAAACTAATGTTCCAGCTTTAGATTTCTAAATTATCCGACCAAATAATCGTATATAATGAGAAAATACCAGAAATAGGTGTCACGGACCGTGACCACGTTATTTCCTCAAAGTCGAGACGCGAATCCTTCAAGCATTTTAAAGCGAATGGCGCGCAGCATTCCCCCTTTCGACTCGAAATGAGGATGGATATGTGTGGGAGGGAGAGAGGTAATACATGAGGAGAATGGAGCCCATACGCCAGCGGGCGTCCCTTCCCTTTCCAGGGTTAATGCTCAAATCACTGCCGGCACTCCCTTTACCCCAGGAAAAAGTGTTCGCTCCTATCAACGCTGTTGGATGTACATCATTTCTCAAATCTATGTACAATAAATAGACCGGTGATTAAATCCCCATCTGTTTTGATCTTCTACCCTAATATAGTGACCGACGGTTTCTAAATATTTGAAAGGATTTTTAAAATATCTCAACCTTGCAATTTTGATGTCATAACTAGGTAATAAGAACTAGGCTTTAATGCATTTCAGCCATTCTATTTTTCGCACTTTTTAAAGTGAACCTTAAAAACGTCAAGTACGAGCATCACTCTTTGACGTAGTAATAGACCAGGGTGCTCGTCTCGGATTATATTTAGCGTATCATACATAGGTTCACCATTCTTCCGTCCTTTTTTCAGTACTCGAAAGATGCTTTTTATACATTTTATACCCCTGATTATACATTTTTATGCTTTTGTTTGACGCCTTCAAATTAATGAGGGGTCCATTTTCGACCTTAAGCTGTGGCTGCTACTATTAGGATGTTTCTAGTTTTCTCACCTCACGTGTATCATATTCCACGCGACACTGATTAAGCGCGTTTAATATTTACGGTGACGTTTGCTGGCTTATCACAACAAACTGAAGTTTTATCTGCAGTTTCCATCAGCCCAATGTGCTTTTTACCTTAAGTACCATAACTTCTCTGCATAACTACCTGACCAGACGCTGTTCTTCAATTCAGCAAATAAGGAGGCCTTTTCTTCACAGTATCCTTCTATGCCAAACGATGCATGCTTATAAAGCACTGAGTGGTATCGTAATTCCCTTGATAATTCCACAGCTTTCTTCGTTATATTTTCTTGACTGGTGGAAAAGCCCTCGCATCGTTTTTCCATCACAAAACCACGGCGATTTTCGAGGTCTTCAAATCTTCCTTTTCAAGATCCTCCTGGTTGAATTATCTCGTTTAATTATACCTAAATTCTTACATAATAGTCGTCCAGAATCGTCCACCATACTTCTTCGAAGATAGAGCATCGCTTTTCCCGCATCTCGAGCCAGAAGTATTTTAAAGCTATTTTTGTAATTCGTTGAATGCTTTTGTTAGCTTGAGATTTGGTAGCCTTTTAATAAACCTGATAAATTTTCTTTGGCCCATCCATCATTGTATTAAGGTGGCTGGAGTGGTAATCGTGAGTCATTGAGTGCACGTTTTAATAAGTTTTCATGTAAGTCGGATATAAATATTTCTCTACATTTAACTTAAGTACGTGTGTTTATACAGTGGAAATATCAATAAATGCTGCAATGTACACGATGCAAGAATTATATTTTAAAAGTATTGTTATAGTTGGGTTTTCGACGCTGATTTCGAAACTTAAGCGAAAATTATGTATAAATAAGTTTTTATACTCGGCATGATACTTGGATATTTGTGAGCAACCAATATAATAATATGAAACGTATTATTTTCGTTTAAGAGAAAATATGTGCATAGATAATTGAATAATTATGAAATTTAGGCCATGTGTCATATGGCTACGTGTTAAAATAGCATTACAATGCCAAGAAACAAAATCGGTAACATGGTTGATAATTTTTTCACTGTCTATTACTATTAACGACAAGTAGGCGAAGTTTCACGGAAAACTATGCAAAGCGGGTCCAGCCACCTTAATAAAGGACAATGGTTGAGAGGCCACTAAAACTAAGAGACTGGCTTAGGGCCAGCGAGTCAGCCATACAGCACGTATGTATGTGAAACTACTCCGGCGGGAAAATAGGCATGTGGAGTAGGGCGGAACTTATTTTTCTAAATTCGAGATCCATTGGGATTCATTCGCTGCAAATGATTAATTTGGTGGGAAAACATTTTTTTACCTACAGCTTTTTTCGAAAAATTGAAATCGAAAAAAGCTGGCCAAAATTTTTTTTTCACTTTTTACTTTGTTGCAATTGCACAAAATCCCAAAAAATAATAATTCATCTGGTGGTGCTTTTTTATAATATCTGACCAGTTTTAAGGTAAAACATTTGTCACGAACCTTTGCTGTTTTCTCAAAACTGCAAGCTGAAAACAGTTAAGCGTTTTCTGCTCTAGACGCGTTCTATAGTTACGTACGAATTTTTCAGACATTATGCAAAAGTGCGCATTTTGTAAAAGAGGTATAGCGGTTATTTTGTTATTTTTATCTGTGCTACTTTTTATTTATTAATAAGAATGCACTATTTTACCACTATTTTTCCCATAAATTGGAAAAAACTTTGTTACCGACCTTGCTTGTCGGAGATATTCATACCATATTTTAGAAAAAAGTCTCTACTACAGTCTAAGAAAAAGACTTGCCCCAAGTAGCCCCCCATCCACAACAGGCTATGTACGATAACCAGGGGTCGCCATCCGGCGCGGAGTTGAGTTGCGGAAATTTCGGTTTTTGTTGTAGCTTACGTGAACTCGATAAAAACTTTAAAAAATATCGAGTTTTACACATTCAGTAAATAACACTCTCCATTCAAAGTTTTTCAAATATGCACCTTATGACCATATCCTAGAACGATTTAAAAAGCGAGGTTCATCGCGCCAGCCGGCACCTCGGTTGCCAGTCTTATGAAGCGGGAGTTAGCGACTGCAGAGCAATATTTTCTATCTTGGGTAACCCGAATTTCCAACTATTCACACTATACTTTGATTTTCACGCATTCTTGAGCCTTCTTAGCCTCAGCCCCTCGAAAAAAGGGAATACAGCGGGGTGGACGTGGTCACAAGTCGCGCTTAAGTTTGTGAAAGATACTTAGTATCATCTATTGTGCTCGCGACCCATTTCTCATTCTAGGATAACTGCATTTAGCCATATTTTCTCTAGGATATCGTTTTTTTTGTTTAGACCAAAGCTGCTAATGGGAGCAAAACATGAATTCTAAAAGAGGAAAAAGAAATCCAAGAGTAATTAAAAACAAGAATGTGATTTTTTAAATACATTCCAATTAGTGATTTATTTTATTTTTATATTTAACGGGATGTCATCCCTCTTGCATGTCTCCACCATAACTCTCACAAAGTAAAGATTGTTCTAAAATTACATTGATACAATAAAGTGCTCATTTATATACACAATATATCAAGTTGATGAAAACACTGCCCGACGCTTTTTTGTAATATCAAGCTATCGTCGGAAATTTCCGGTATGTTAATCCTTTTTAGCCAAAAATATACATCCCACAATTAAATATTTAGTATCAGAATGTTTCTTGTAGATTATATAAAAATTACAACGTATTTCCTTTTCCAAATTCGGTATATACGAGGGACTTATTCTAAGATTTTTGACAATTTTGAAAGCACTGTGTACTGGGCTTCAAATAAATGATACTCCACAATTGATTATTGCTCCAGCACTGTTTTCCTTATTTTAAAATTTTACCCATTTTATGCACTCTGTAAATGAGGTGCTACTTCCTGAGGCGTCTATTACAAAGACGGCAGTGCTCCCGATAGGCCAACTATCAGAGAAAGCCCTGGAATCGAGACAAAAGTATATAAGAAGTCAATGGGCGCAACACAAACGAAATATTTCCCGGTCAGCTGAATTCAAGAATATTTTCCGAAGGCTATTCCTTACTCCGTTAATCCCAGATTTTTTCATTTTCATACCAGTATTTTACCAGCTGATTGGTAGGTTTTTGGACAATCCCAATTCTGCATCCCAATTTCATAGAAATTGTCTCGCTTTCCCTCCTAATGATGTCCCGCCATTAGATCCCTCTCCAATTCTTCATATCTTCTACCTCCTCTTATTTCATCCAGAATTCCTATCCTCTTCCTTCCTCTTCCACGCTTCCCCAGTGTTCTCCCCTCTATCACTCTCTTCAACATGCCCTCTCCTCTCAAAACCTCCTCCATCCGTTTCCTCTGCCTTCTCCGCACCTCTGCCACAATCTTTCTCTCCTCTCAAACCATATCCAATACCTCTTCGTTCGTCTTTCTCGCACACAGCTCACCCTCTCCATCATTCTCCAAATCTACATCTCAAGCGCCTCAAGTCTACGAACATCCTACCTTCGCAATGACCATGTTTCCGACCCATACAGCGCCACGCTCCATTTAAATCCTTCTCTTCGAAAATGCTTCTTTAGCCACTGCAATTCTGCATCCAATGTCCCTACCACTAAACCCATTCTCCTCCAAAATACTACCCAGATACGTAAACTGTTCGACCTGCTCTATCTTCTGCCCTCCTATCCTCTGGAGGTAATCTACCAGTGAAAGTAGGTTTTAATGGAAAAAGAAATTCCTACACTCTCAAAGCCTCAGGCCCTTGTAGTCTTACACAATTTCAGTCATCAGCTCGGCATACGTCCTACCTCTCATCATTCCATCCATGAAACCTATTCACTCTCTTCCTCTTACTCACTTATCCAACATCCTCTCCGCTATCACGGCTTTCAGAATGCCTCCACCCCACAATTTCCAACCACCTTCTTGGCCGCCTCTTAACCTCCTCGAGAAATTTCGTATCCTCACTCAGCCGACCACGTTCTCGGTTTTTTTTTCTTTCCGTCCATAGGACTTCTTCCATTCTCATCCACAGCCACATTTCTAAAGGCCGTTTTACACGGTACATTTGTTTGTGCAAACACTTCCGTGAACTTTTGCATGAGGCAAAATGTAACGTGTAGAGCGGCAAATTGTATGAACGCTTGTGCGAATGTCTCAATTCCTGAACAGAAAATAGAACCTGTTTAATTTCTTTGAGACAAACGTAAAATCTCATGCATATTCGTTCGTACAAAATCTTTCATCGTGTAAAACGGTCTTAACACTTGCCGTCTATTCTCATCCTCTTTCCTTAGATTCCATGCTCCTGCAACATAAAACGCGACTCTTCACTGGTCCTCTTCACTATCTTACGCAAGATTCTCTCTTTCATTGATTCTCTCCTCTTATTGGATGCATCATTTGTATCTTTAATTCTTTGACGATTTCCCTCAGTTTTACTATTCAAGTAAATAAAATGTTCTACCGGCTCCAGTTTCTGTCCCACAGTTTTTTTTACTTTGTCCTAAAAGACTATAGGTTATAAAAATTTAGTTACGAAAATTTAACTGGTGTTTTTCATTTAAGCCATGTTCTGTGATGCACAAAATATCTGGCTTTCTTCGTTGAGTTTAAAAATAACTTCTGAATTGATATGTACTGCAAGTTTTCAAGTTATTTTTTTTTTAGTTTTTCACTGCTGGTCATTCCTGATAGTATAATTTACAGTTTCAGGCATGTCGATACCATGGTCGGTAAAAATAAAAGTGTGGATTATACTAAGCGAGAAATTATTTTATGTGTCGAGTTTCCACAATGTAATTTTCAAGGTACATATCTCTTGTTTCAGTGTTCATATATACTCAAACCGGGGATGGGTAGGGGAGAAGTGAAATAGAGGGGAAGGGGAAATAGGGGATGGGGGTTTGTGAGCTCCAGTGATCGACAATTAATCCATGGAGGTAATCTCCGCTTGAGATCTTTGTTGCCGCTTGTTTACTTAATTTAGTTCATAAAAATACCTCCATTGGGGTTTCAGTGGTTGGTTATTCTTTTCCAAACGTTTTCAAATAAGTTAATCTTAAGATTGGTGAAGGTAATTGACTTATTCGATAAATCAATACAGTTCCATGCATGGAAGAGAGCCGTCGAAAAATGTGCCCATGAACTAAATTTGGAGATGAAATAAAATTTGCTAATTTTTGCGTTTCGTTAATGTTTTTCGTATATAGAAAAATAAAAAAGTTATTCTAAAAATTAATTTTTCTAAGAAGAAAAAATTTGACGATTTGTTACCATCTTGGAAATTTGAAGAAATATGCGTAAAATTCGGCAGAAAAAGAAACAAACCTCAAGTACAGCTTAGACTTATTTTTCTTCGTAAATATTTCTGGAGGCCACTGCTTTTGGGCGTTTTCATGGAAACTGCAGAATGTTTCTGACCAAATGTTTGCGTTTCCATAGCTCGGTAACTAGAGAGTTGGGACCCTATGTTCATTGGGTAAAAATACTTAACAGGGTGGCCACATGTCAATGAAGTCAGGGCAATGTCAGGTAAAAGAGTTTGGTTGTCAGAGAGTCAGGGAAATGTCAGGGATTTTCATGTCTTGTTAGGGAAACTTGCAGTAGTCGTGCTACAAGTGGCTCGGCTCATGTTCCATACACTTCTTTCGTGTCCGCCACCGTCAGATATTTGCCGGCCACTCATTGCCAGTTCTTCCTTCCTCCTTTTGGCTCTGCCTGGCCATTCCCGGCTACCGTTTCAAATATCTTGCCTGAAAGGCAGGCCTGAAATGTGTGGGGTGGATACCTTTCAGGAAACCCCGGAACAGTTCGAAAGTCTCCGCTGTCGCGGGGGAAGTGAGAACTACCTCCGAGAGAGGTGGTTCGAACACGATATTGCCGAGATATGCTTTGCTTCTTTGAGCCCCTTATCGGGCCAACGTTGGAGGAGAAATATACCCCATGGTTTGTCATTTGCAACATTTTCGGAGGCGACACCCATCTCTCTGCTCGCCCGCTCACTGTTTCCAATCGTGGTTCCTCTGTCACTCACACATCCATCTTCGAAGATGCATCGGGCGTATCAAATACCGTATCGAACGTTCGTGGTGCGAGATCACTCGGACGAGTTTCATGGCGTGCGACAGAAACTCGATTGTTTTCGGGCATAGGGCCCCTAATGAAAATTTATACAGGGTGTCTACCAGTCGGAAAAATTCGGGAATCTGGGAAAAAGTCGTTAATTTAGTGATGTCGGGAAAAAATCTGGAAAAAGTCTGGAATGCGCTGATAAATAATAAAAATTCGGGAAAAGGATAAGTTATGGTTGCTAGCTAATCGTCACGATAAAAATTGAACGGCAGACATAGCATTACGAAAATAATCTTGTTTCCCTTTTTGTCCATCTGTCAGTATCAAGGAGGTGTTCTTTTAAACCTCTGTGGTCAATATGTGCGACTTCCGTCGTTCGATTTTACTTTCCGTGGGCACCATTTCCTGCATGCCGCCAGGCTACAAATCGGCTCGGTCGGTTGCAGGCTGAAGATAGTATACTTCCCTCCTGCACATGAATGATTATTTCGAAACAATGACATTTACCGTGGTTATTACAACGCTACCAAAGATTCAAGCGATCTATAGATCGTACTGTAGTACGATAGTGACATTTTCGATTTTTTTGCGTTGAACTCTGTTGAATTCTACTAGATATATTATTCTTGCGTATATATTATGTATAAACCATCGCGTCCTAAGTTTCGATGCTGTACGTCATCACCGGGTGGAATAAATTAAACTTACTGTGGAATTGCAGTGCTTTCTTTCACACTCATCATGAAGGAATCCCATTCAGTAAAACCTAACGTTTGTCATTTTGTTATTTGCATTAGTCATTGAATTCTGTTGCTTCATTACGCCATAATGCAGGCATTATCTTCATGAAAGAACAGAAATCCGCCCATGGAAAGTAAAAACATTATATTACATCGTCACCGATAACGCCGTACGTGCCGCCCCCACGCCGGATCAGTTTTCTTGGTATGTTTAATGAGCGTTTTTTTTGTCAGTGAATCATTTATAAAAGTGATGTTTTTGAAGCAAGTCAATTGTTTGTGAAGAGTACAGACAGTTTGCAAAGTTATGAATAAATAAAAAATATTTTTAAGTCATTGTATGCATCTTGTTTAGTTAGTTTGCTAGCCTATCTAATTTTTTTAAACAGCGGCAATTTTTTAAAGTTGATATTTAATGTTGTTAAGCAATGTGACTAACATTGGACATATAAATAAATAGAAACATTTACATAATATTTCGTATTCAGAAGATTAAAGAATAGGATAGGTATCGCATAGTACTGGACGATCACAACGGTGGTGTGGAGCCAATTCGAAGTGTAAAAGTAGGCAGGACTTTGAATCGAATTATTGACCTTCACAATAACGCATTAAAAAATTAACCTTTTTGGTCTGGAATTTTGAAATTTTTTTCTTGAAAAGTGTTGAAAAAGTCTTGAATTTATTTTTCATCTATTAGTAGACACCATGTAATATAGAACTGACTTTTGTTTTCTTTCAAAATGAACTGATAGCACCTGCATCTCAAATATAGCAATGCATTTTACAACGCATTGTGCCATCATTAAAAAAATCATTTAAAAATTGTTGTACAATGCTTCACGGAGACATTTTGTCAGGAAATTTCGGGGAAATATCAGGGAATTTCAAAATTAAAACTTCGTAGCCACCCTAGCTTAAATTCTCTTCCCCAACCTCCTCCAGAAGTTGTACTCTTACCTCCTGAAACACCCTGTATACATGAAAAGTTTTGGTTTACTAATAAACCTGACACTATCTGAAATTAATGAAAATGAGGATTGTTTGTTTTAGCCATGGCAGGATTGGAGGAGTGGCGTAAAACAGAAAGTCTCCCAGAGGATGATGTATGCTGGGGACAAAGGAGGTGGGCCTCCACTTACACCATTTGAGGAGAAACTTCTTGCCCTCCTAGGGGGAAAGGAGATTGTCTAATGTGATATGAAAACTGATAAAGATACCTTGGAGATAACATTTTTCACTAAATACGACTACAGGAATAATTAACAATATTTTAGTGAATAGAACTTTATTGCATGCCTATTATGCATCCTGCAGCAGTGTGCCTAAATGCTTTTTCTTTATTTTGCAAGGGCACCACCTTACAAGACGACAACCCTCCCCAGTGTCTTTCCCATCCATCAACACTTCCCACATCATCATTGTTAACCCTTCCATTTCTACCTCTTCAGCATCTTTACCCTGCCCTCCCTTCTCCTTTGACTCTTCCAGTCCCTCTCCAATAACTCTTGTCCCCGCTGTCATACAAGAAGCTGTGCCCTCTGCCGAGGAAGTACCTGTCCCTCTCAGTCCTCTCCGAATGCAACCTCCTCCAGGAGGAAGAAATCCATTATCTACTCTGCTTTATTATTGCCCTTTCGCTCATCTCTCTCAACATCCTCAAAGAGGTCCTTTCTCACCACAACGCAGGTTAACGGCACGTTGCACAATGTCTGGTTAGGGCGTTAGTTACGGCTAGATTCACGGTTATACGTCGGGTTTTTATGCAAAATCCTAACTCTAGTCGTAACTATGACCAAAACCAGACATCGTGCGACCGACCATAATTTGTCACGTAATGAGGAATTTGTCTTCTACCTGGGTCACAGTTTATTTTAAAAAACTAAAAAGCATTTTCCTGATTTAACTTACCTCACCAACTCTCACTTTTCTCTCTATCCAGTGGTACTTAATACCACAATGCAGTTTCCTTCTATCATCTCTACAATCTTGTTGGAGGATCACCTTCATCAGCCATTTAACAAAGCCTAGCCCTTATTTATAGCATTATGCCCTGTGAATCTCAAATCTTCTAAAACTACCTTAAACACGTGGTTACACCTAATCCTAATAATTTATCAATTTTAAGTTTTCCTTTTCTAGATAATTCCGCAATCGCATCTTCATAGTCGGCCTTTGCCTCTTCCAACTCCTTTCTGCAGCTGCCATAATCTCTTTATAGTTGTGCCGTTACACCTTAATGGCTCCATTCCTCTCTTCAGTTTTTTTTGCTGTATCATATCATTCTAACACAGTTCTCAGTTCAATACAAAGAAACTTTACTAACCATAAAATTATCCACTTAGTTAACTTCTTTAACGCAGGTTTTCTTAGAATTTCCTATTCGGCCACTTTCTACTGTTTCACCTACCAAGTTAGTCTAATATAAAGCAATCGAGATAGCCCAAAGACCTAGAAATTAACCACATCTTTTCGGGAACGTACAATAAATCTTTCCTACCTCTTCTCGCCAGAGATATGTTAACACATCAGAAGCAATAGTTGATTCAGCGATGTTTATCACGTTGCCTATAAACGTAACGCATTATAATGTGAGCACAATTAAAGTCAAATTAAAACGTGAATTATTTTATTCCGATAAAAGTGGGCATTTTTAAATGTTTGACGTCGGGAAAAATCGCCAGGCACGAGGTGACTTGCATTCTGTTGTAACATTGGAGATGTGCAGCATTCCATCTTTCACGCAGGTAAACGGCCTTAACGGAGTATGACAACCGCATATTTAATCTTTTAGCGCATTATCTCCATCGTCTCAGGCTCAACCTTGTGGAAGTTCATTTTATCGAAAATGAAAAGTACCTGAAGATGACATCGCTGAGTCGAAACTAGTTGTACCTGAAAATAAATTGGTGGAATATAACAAAGTTTTCCTTTTCATTTACTCTTAGCGCATTTTCATTGGCTCCCGATATCCGACATTTCCTTGTTGTTCCCTCCTGGAGTACTTATTATTTGCTGTCCAGCGTTTACATTGAAATAACACGTATTTGAAATTTATTCAATTGTCCCTGACGTGCCATTTTTTCCTTGAAACTTTGTTTCATGTTTATTATTTAACACTCTACCACTGAAGTTTTTCAAACTATGTAGCTTGATACTGCTTACAGTGAAATGCTGATCTAAGGAGTTCATTTATTTTTTTGTTTTCAGAACATCGGCAGTCCTCGCTTGGATCTGAAGATTTTCTTGCTTGAGCCATTCCTAGGATGTCAGAATACCACCCACATTGTCCATACACGATTCCTCGGTGTTACATCAGTGATCAGTGTTGCGCCATTTGTGGGAACCCAAGCAACATTAAGGTGCCCAAGCTGGAAACCTAGTTATTGACCATCCGGGACTGCTCTTCACTCTTTATTATTTACGTATTACATGGAGAACTGCTCTCATTCGAATGTGGTGGCTATTGGGGATCCGGTGTGTTACGGAGTATACGTCTCAATGGTCAATAGCACATTGCGCTCTATTTTGGAATTGGGACTAAAGCTACCGAAACTGTTGGCATACAATAGTCGCCATGTGCAATGGAGTGCAGTCTAAAGTTGGATACCGTACTTTCAAAGATTCAATAAAAAATATTCTTATGCACCCTACCCAAATTTTATTTATGTCTCGACGTTGGACAGAGTCTATGCCTCCTGGAATGCATGTTGGACATGGTTCAAGTATCAGAAGAAATGTATGGTGCTAGGGTTATATAGGGTTATGTAGGTTAGTATGTAAGAAATATAGGGTGTATGTAAGGGTAGGGTGTATGTAAGGGTCATAAATGTATGATGACCACCCGCGTAGTTTGGGAACGGGACAGACTGGCTTGCTGATTCCATGAGTGAATAAAACTGATTAAAAGGTAAGAATGGTCTGAAATGCCATGACATATTGAAAAAGTTCTCAAGAGGCAAGCGTAACAGCATACTTCGGTAGCTACTTTTCGACTTTAAGGTGTCCCAATCAGGGCTGATTTCGTTGTTTGCATGCATGAAATAATATAAGTATATTCTACGTATTTTTGTTCTTACTGCGTGAATCAATTTTTTACAACCAAACATTCGATTGAGCAATGTCTCGTTAGTAATGAAAGACTCAAGGCGCTTCCTGGCTAATTATTTCTGTGCGGATTAAAGTTCTGTTTGTATGGTTCTATCCCCGCAAATGTTTTAGGTTCTTCTGGGATTGTTATCAGAATTAGGAACTGATCGGAATTGCCCCTTTAACAGAGTTGTAACTTAAGAAGTAGCTCCCTACTTGGCCTATGTAACATCTGCTATTTCTATTGACTTGAAAAAGGCACTTGATAAAGTGTTCCAGAGAAAGCTACTTATAAATTGAAATTATACGGGTTACACAATGGTGTAATTTATTGGATAAGAGTTCTTACTTGATCGCGTAGAAATGGTTGTTTTATCCGGCTTTGAGTCTATAAAGAAGTTAGTCACATCATAAGTACCACAGGGAAGTGTGATAGCCCTAATTCTGTTCCTCTCTCTCTCTCTCTCTCTTCAGTGTTCAATCTGTTGATTGATTTGTAGCAACTCGCCATTCTTCTCGTACATCTGCCTTCCTATTCATTTCAACGTAACTCCTGCATCCTGTCCTTCATTATCCTCCCCAGGTACTGCAGACGTGGCCTCCCTCTGATTCTCTTTCCTTTAATTTTTCCTTTCATTATTAATTTCAGGAGCCCTTCGTGTCTCAACAGATGTTCAACAAGCTTTACTCATCTCTGAACTATGGTTTTCTCTAGGCTGCATTTTTAATCTACTCGTCGAAGAACTTCTTCATTCGTCACTTTGTCTGCCCATCCAATTCTTAACATAGCACCATAGTTTAAACTAACTCAGTCTCCTTTATTCTTCTACCCCTAAGGTCCACGTCTCACACCCGTGTAACAATACACTCCAGACATAGGTATTAAGGAGCCTCTTACGTATTTGAAGACTATTGCATCGGTACGTAAAAAGATTCAATTTTTTGTTAAAAGAGCTTTTTGCTTGATTAATTCTACGTCGTGCTTCCTCCTTACGTCGCCCATCTCTCGTAATCCTACTCCCCAGGTATACAAAGGAATCCACTTGTTCGAGGCGTTTATTATCAACCACAATCTGCGATTTCGCTTGTTCCTATTTCTTATTTTTGTGTTGGTTGCATTAATTTTCATGTTATACCGTGTTACCATGATTTAATTCATCTTTTCTATCATGCTCTTAAAATCTTCTTCCTTTTCCGCTAGTACAACAATATCATCCGGAAACCTTAGCATTTTTATTCTTTCGCCGTGTATTTTTACTCCAGTTTTTGTTCTTTTCCTGACTTCTTTCAGGGCCTCTTCAATGTAAATGTTAAATATCATTTGTGATGATGCGCGTCCTTGTATCACCCCCTTCTGGATTTTTGCTTCTAATTGCTATTTATCTCCCTCCAGAATAGCTTTTTCGTTCCTATACAGATTCCATATGTCTTCGCTCTCTATAGCGGATTCCAGCTTTCTGTAGAACCTTAATCATTTGGTCCCATTTTATGTTATCAAAGGCTTTTTCCATATCTATGAATGCAATAGAAGTTTTCCTATTCCATTCCAATCTTTTTTCTACAATCAATCTTAACGTCCATATTGCCTCCCTTGTACCCTTGCTTTTTCTGAACCCAAATTGGTCTTCTGAGAGCATTGCTTCAGCTTTTCGTTCCATGCGCCGGAGGATAATATTTGCCATTATTTTTTTGCTGCGTGTGACCCCACACTTAGCGTTATGTATTGTTCACATTTTATTGCACCTACTTTATTAGGTATAGGTATCACTTCTGTTCCTATTACGTATTGGTGAAGCAGTCGACATTGCTGAAGTAGTCGACTGTAAATTTCCATTATTTGCCGACGATGCAGTAGTATAAGTAAGTGCTATGCCAATCTATTGTCTGACAAAAAAATTATGAAACCCTGCATGGAGCGGTAGATTACATCATGAGGATACAATTAGGGAAATCGACTGGAGACGAACAGGTTTAAAATATCTTTTCCCGTGAACGATAAGAAGCTATAAAAGTTGCCGCTGAGAATTTATTATTAAGTTTTTCGATAAGTAGCGTAACTAATTATTTGATTGGCTCTTCAATTCTTGTCCAAATTTGCTTTGTAGTACTAACAAAACTTCTCGAATGCCTCCTGTGTGACTCTTTAATCCTTCTGCTTTTGTGGTTTCAAAATACATCATTCCTCAATTTATATAACACTGAAAGCTAAGTGTGGTTCATGTTCTTGAAATTTCACCTCCTTTGCAGGCAGTTGTAGGTTTTTGCTAGTGCATTGATAGCCATAATTTCCTTACCTTTTGTAAAATACAGTTCAGTGCATGTTGGTGAAAACTCACACACTTGAGGTGGCTAGCAGAGTATAATTCACATGTAAATGAAGACCTCAGAATGTACTACTCCAGGCAGTGACGACGTTTTGACGTCGCAACTTTTCATATTCATTGCAAAAGTTTCAAATAATTCCATTAAAGTACCTCAATACTAATGGGACACACTAGTCCCAGCGACCGTGCGATTATTCTTGAGTGACTGTCGGAGCGAATATGATCCATTCATGTCAGCATTGCCATTAATTCAAGCCAAATCTAAATAAATAGCAAAAATTATCATTATAACTGATTGATATACGCAGTAGGAACGAAAATTCACAGAAAGTGTACTAATGTTATTTTAAACTGGCAAAGAGCAGTCTTAAAAGGCTTGAAATCGAGATTTTTCGAGGCTGTAATGTCACGACCATTGACGAGGTTGTCCTTTCCGGATAAGGCCTCAGGTTCTTCATCTTAGGGGTTCAGTGATTCACTAACCCTCCGCGCGGCTGCTCAGCGGGAGAAATTCGGCGAAGCCGTTCAAAAAACGTAAAAACACTGAACCCAACCTTTGAAGTTTTAGAAGTTTGCCTTCCACGCAGAAATATGACTTTCTTTCGACTTCGCGCGAATCTGGGGGGCTATTCTGTATGGTCTCGGAATTAACGATTCACGACAGTGACAAAATATTGATGTCACAGCCACGAAAATTTCAAAAAGGGTCATTCAAAATTTGAGATTTGTCGGTGGTTTTTACGTCATGTCCACAAACTTTCGGAGAAAGTGTTGAGTTCTTGTTGAATAAGGCCCCGGAAAATCATCACGGGCAATATAGAGCGCTTGAGTTTTTCCTGTTGGGCAGTTTCGCTTCCGTAGGTTTGACCAATGATTTTCAATTTTCCGCAAATGAAATGTGCAAATTTTAACTGTGGAGTAGTATTTGTAAAAGAGGAAATGGAGGGCAGGATAAAGGAAAATGTCACAATAGGATTATATTCTATTTTTTTAACTTTTTCAATAGTTAATTTAACTTCTAAAACTTCGCGTGGGAAAAGAAATTCTGGTATCCGTGAATTTGAATATGAAACGTAATTGACCATATAGTTAAACGCTCGCTACTATGTTGGCTTTGATTGTGACGTAAATAAAATTCCCTCATGAAAAACGTAAAAGAGCAAGAAAGCGGACCATGGAAAATTATATATTTGTCTGAAAATTTGCTTTTCAAAGTCAAAATATGATTGTTTTCAATAAGTGGGTGGAAACTTTTCAGGCACTGTCTGTTGGTGTGTGTACTTAATGTTTATAGTACGTTGCCTGTATGAGGTCTAGGAGGTTTTATTTAGTGTTCATAAAGTAATTATGCCCTAAAGTAAGCATTTTGGTCCTGTTCTTGAAACTAATGCTGAGAAAGATGAAATATTTGTTTCTCATAAGAATGTGTACAGTTAATTCGTGGCCCTAGTCGCGGCCGAGACCTAAGAACACCTTAAAGAAGGAAGCAGACTTTGATCCCTCACAGCACGTGCATTGATGTTCTGCGCTGTTATTCTTACGCCTTCTTTAAAATGCACTCCAATTAATCGAACTTTCGGATGAATAAATTAAAACGTTTTCCCGTAAAACCAGAAACATTCCTGTCATTTCATAATCTCTGGTCTGTAGCAGCCCTGATACCGATACTCTATTTAACCAGAGATTATGAAACCGGGCCATAATGTTGCATCTTTTTAGTGCCCTGTCGAAATAATTAGCCGCATTGTTATGCGGTTTCCTAACGTCAATCTTCGGACGGAAGCGATGTCTCCATAAATTGTCCCGCTCCAGCACGCTAATTGATCGCAAGGTCTATCGGAATCCACCGAATTGCATAAAGGAACAGCTAAACTTTGCCTTTTGTTAGTTTGCAAATAAGAAAATCAGCTCCTCGGGTGAAATAAAAATGCATTGAAAATTGAAATGAAAAAAAAAATTGAAGCGTTTACGCTATTATTTCGATTGTTCGTTTAAGAGGTTACTTTTGAATCGATTGGCTTCTCCCTTCTGTCAATTCATCCAAAGGTTATGCAAACTCAAGTTTGGTTTATATATTTTGAGTTTTATATACTTGGAAAAGCCATATGTGATGGATATCTGAGGAGAATGAGGCTATCTTGTAGTCGAGTGGGTTTACTAGATTCACAAAAGTACAATAAACGGTTTTTTTCAAGCGATAGGTTTTGAGTCACCTCATCCTTGATCATTATTCAGTGACATCCATAGTTCATTTTACAAGAGGCAGCCCTTCTGATTTAAAATTTCTGACGGGAAAATAAACCAAAGGCTAATGCCACAGCGTCAATCAGAGATAATAAACGAACACCAGGCATAAATTAGCGTTATATTCTGCCCTAAATCTCCATATTTAGATCCCCCATAACTCTTCAATACTCTCAAGACATGAAATCCATTCCAAATAATATAAAAACATCATTTAGAGAGATAAAATTGTTGCCGCAATTCTCAATTAACGATGTCCCTGACCTTTTTGAGTGACCATTCCGAATTCTCTTTATTCTTTTTCCCTCGCTATAATCGAAGTAAGGGCGACAAGTTTCGAATGTGGAGGGATTTGGTTTTGAATTACTACTATTTCTATATTCCTGCTAAAAATAGTGTTTTTTCGATTATCAAGATTAATGACATTTAAACCTTGTTAATAGGATCTCGTTCTATTTCCAAGGGTCTCTAGTGGGTCTAAAGGTTCTCTAATTGAAAAAGGTTTCAGCTTCTACTATGTGCAATTTCAGCATTGTGAAAAGAGAGCGCTTTGTAGTTGCACAGAATTTTATTTTATGGTGGACGTTTCAAGCTTCAATTTAGAACTGGTGGACCCAATAATAATGTATCGTGCGGAAATGGTGTATTTTACAAACTTTTGTGTATGTGGGGTTGCAGGTGAGGAAGGGGAAGAGTTCACAGACGGGAATATTCATTCCTTTTCATTTTTACAATTTCAGGCCTAATTGAGGGAGATGATCATCTTTGAGAGCCGCGACGACCGCTACCAGTCCTTGTCCTGACATTTGTGCTGACGAATGCTGATGCATATGGTTGCAGTCACTGCAATTTTCTTGGCCTCAAGTAACATAAAGTGTCATGTACTTATGTTGGAAGAAAACACAGAAATCCGGGAAAACGTTATCACTATTTGAACCTGAATATTCTTTTAAGTTATTTGTTTTATCTTGTATTCTTATAAGTTACTTGCATTTATTATAATAAATATTATGGAGGTATTTACAATGGTGTTAATCATTTTGAGCCCAGAAGCAGGAGACGTTTTAACTCCGAAGCGGGAAAAAAGGATGAATGTGGGGGGTTAAAATGTGGAATCGAAATTGGCGGAACAAATGGTAGGGCGATGTAGTAATTATTGATGATAATTTAATAAGTCTAGCCAACAAAGGCAATAATGTGTAACCATTAGAAGGCCATAATAAAATAAAAATGAAATAATGTACTTTCCGTGCGATGGACCAGGTAATAAGCACGCAATTTTAATAAAAAGACAGTTAGTAATCGCACATTATTATGGTGGTGGAAAAGAACAGGTACAAGAAAATTCGGGGGGATTGCGGGTGGGGTTTGCAAGGGGAAACTTTTTTAACTTCCTTGTCTTCAGTTTACATTCTTAAATTTGTGATTTAAAAACAAGGATTTTTGGATGTTAAGAGGGTAATATAAGTAAGAAAGTCAGAGATTTATATGGTTTATGATGAGTGGAACGACGAGCGACGTAGCCCCCCTTTGTAAAATACCCAACCCAAGAGGAGGGATGAGGCAGCCACCCCTCCGGGCAACGACCCCATCCCTCCCCTGTTAGGCCATCCGCCATCACCACGGCGATTGACCCCCCCTAAAATTTACTCCCCAACCAACCCCTCAAAGAAGCTACCCATCGCGGCCGATTTTTTCACGTACCGCCTCAGTCATGCTGGGTGAGCCGTGCCGCAAGTGCAGGCGTCATGGATACAGAGCCCATTGGCGTCTAATGAACGAACCAGCTACAAGGATGCGCCCGTACCGTGCAAGCACGTACGTACAGCGACGCACCGGGCCGATAAAAGACATATGCCGAGCAACGAACCAATCTTGCTCTGCCAGCATTAAACTGCACAGCGAAAATTGGGCACAACTGTAAAATTTTGGCTCCCTACTAAACTTCGAGAACATAATTTTTTTTATTAATTTCTTACTTATTTCTCCATTAAAAGTCATAGATTTACTTTTAAACAATTGCCTGTATTTTAATTTTTGTAAAAATCTCATTTTTACTTCACATTTATTTTCACTTATTGACTAAAATGAAGAAAACATGTACTGTTTTTACCATACTACAATTCCTGCCATCTATGTTCTGATATTGATACCTCTTCCACTGTGAAGCACAATTTTCAACCGCGCGATTTGTATTACCTATTCATCTCTTATGCAACTGCTCCACTTTTCGTTCACATTTATTACTTGAAATGAGAAATATTTCAACGTCCTTACTAATTTGGCTTACTAATAACTCGCTGTTGTTCTCCTAATCCACAATTATAATAAAATTTTACACTGTATGCCGTTATTTCCTGTTACTTTTTATTGCTTTCATCAAGAGATCATTTAGCTTCATCATCATTTAGCTTGGCGTGTACTGAGGGTCACATATATCTAGGATAAGGCCATAATTCCACCTCTGATACCATTCCACATTTAACATATTCAATTTTATTTTACGTTGTATTTTTCTAGAAATTTTTATCGTTTTAATCAAGAGATTCCGGGAAGTGCAAAGATTTTGAGATTACACATGAAAATACGCTAAATATCGTAAAAAACGTAAATTTAGATGTCATTTTTAAGTTTTGCTAAAATGAGTTACAAAAGGCGGTACTCTGCGGCATGCATACCTTATATTTCCGTCTAAGTTAATAAAAATCCGAGATTGTTGACTTTAAAATACAAGACTAATGATATAATCTACGAATTTTAATTTATCTAATTATAGGTGTAGTGAAATTTGGTGGCACTCGCTTGTGAAGATCATGACGCAAAGGAGAGGAAAGCATACATGAGATGTGGGTTGAAGCGGTTGAGTCTTTTTCCAGAGGACCCTGCGGAAGTCCTTAGATGACTTTGCCCGCTCATCAACGCTTGGTTTACGGTCGGTATCCTATAATCCTCTGCTGGTGTGTGCCACCAAGTTTCGCTATACATTAAGGAGAATGTTCCTTCCTCATATCTACTCACCACCGACAGACTCGTTTAATAGAGCTAATTAACGCCAAGCTGTAGATTAAGGAGTTTCACCATACATTTCAACAATTTGCTTTAAAGACCAGCACTCATAATCCGCCTGTACTAATATTTATGTACTGTGACGCAGCCAGTATGCATCAAAATGCACTTTACATTCAATAATTGTGCTGAACAAATTACTTGAATGTATCTTAGTAAAGCATTGAACAAACTTTTTAACGTTGGCACTTAACTAATATTCGACAACTTGAATATAAAATTCATTTACTTCTCATTTCAACAGCTAAATAAATTAAATTCCCAATTTTGAAATCAATTAATTTGTGAAGTATCATGTACAGTGTTCTACGTTTGGAAGAATACTTTATTATTATTATTATTACTTGCGTCCTAAGGAATTGTTGATTTCAGCAAAGGATTCCAATGAGGGACATGGCTTTGGAGGTTTTGATTTGTGGGGCCAAAATTAGTTTGGAGTCGAAAAGTAATCCACGATCTCTGCTAGATGAAACTCTCGAAAATGGCAGACCAGAGAGGGAGTACAACTCGCTTATAGGTTTAGCATGCAAGGACCTTCAATTTGGTAGGGTTGATCCTTAGATCCCAAGTGGAGTTCCATTTGGAGATGGAAGTTTGTTCATCCTGAAAGGCTACACTGTCATGATGGTAATTTATTTAATCGTCTGGATATTTTGCATTCTCCAGCATGCAGAAGAATATCTCAGACACGTGAGAGAATTTAATAATATATTTTATCAATACAAAGAGACAAAAGCAGGGGAGCGAGAAGTTACATGCAGCGATGGAGAGCAGATGGGAAAGAATCTAATGTCAGGTATTCGACTCCTGCGATTGGCACAACTGACTATCTGTATCTGATCTGTAACTGATTCAGAGCTATGCCAGTTGAATAAGTTCTCTGCCAGTTTTATTTTATCTGTACAATGCTCATCATATTATACATTTCATATATTCATGTAATATTTCTGTAAATTTCTTCCCACATAATTGTTCGATCAGATTGAGCTCGCAATTTATGTCTATAGCTTTTACGCTGACAAAAGATTCGGATTCATACAGACTCTCACGCATCGATATAGGCTCACTGAGTGTAAGAGGAAAAATCTCATATTTCAAAATAAGAAGCATTTCAGAAGCCCTCTTATTATGGAAAATTAAGTGACAACAGGAAACGGCGCCAGCCATGAAAAAGGTAGGAGACAAGGAAAAATAATTAGAAGAGGGAAAAGACGGAATTGAATGAGGTGTTATCATGTCAATGGCGTTATAAACTGCCATAAGACTGCAGTGAACATGCTAACTGAATTATTTTGCGTCTCGCTCTGCTTTTGTTGCAGTCGCTAATGGTGAGTGGAAGGATGGTATTTTTGTGCCTTTGAAATCTGAAATGCTTCTCTCCTATTTTATCTCCTCTATCGGTTTATAGAGATACATAAGTGCAATTACGGGGTGACCTGAATTTTTCAAGTAATCATAGCCTAGTGTGTATTCTCCAAGGTTGGCCGTTTGGGAGTCCATCACATACCTGCCAATATTTTCCTCACATGCGTCCAATTTCCGAAATGTTCGTGCAGAAAGAACCAATTTCAGTGATTTTTTCGTCGGCTTAAGTAAATTTTTCGTCTCTCTCTCTGAAGCCTAAAACAAGGCGTCAAAGGTGGATTGTTGGTTGCCTACCCCACGAGGATGACAAATACGCTTCGAAAAAATGTTTTTTGAGAAAAATTTCAGGACTTGTGTAGTTCCTGCAGGAGTTTAGGTTCAATTGTGCCTTCATCAACCAGTATCTGAGTCGGGGAATTTTCTTCTAAAAAAATATCGAGTCCAAAATTTTATCCTGAAAGTATAAGTGACCCTCATTACACCCACCTGGACTTCCACTAATTGTAAGTCCATCGGCTACAATTTAAACAGATATCCTTAGGGACTTCAATGGAATATGTTGGAAATGAGAAATCGTTGGATACACATAAAGCTTGAAATTTTAATATTCCTCTGGGAAATAAACGCCCGTACAGTCGAGCACTAAGAACAAAGGAACACGAAAGATACTGCCAATTGAAGGACACAGCCTTCAATCCCACCCAGCATCTGCTGGTGAGTGGTCTCACTAATGAATTGTTCCCCAATTACCATACCAAGCAGATTAAGGCCTAAAAATGGGCATATTGCAATCTTTGAAATGATAATTTGTTTTGCGACCTTCCCCCATAGTAGCCCCTCATCCTTGATACTCACCTTGTATCTCAATGCCTATGACTGCTCTTCTTCCCCCAGTAACTGCGTGTGGTCAACACACTTGATAGTTAAACCCTCTTGCTGTCTTCACAAAACCCCAGAATTCGACAGTGCCCATTCCTCTCCCTTTCTTGGTCCTTTTAAAGCCTTAACTACAATGCTCCCTCACACCTGGTTTGGCCTTAAGTCATACATATATCCATAGTATACCCTTACAGAAAAGAATAACTGGATGGCATACTAAAAACACTGTTACAAGGGATTTCTAGTACTTCAATCGAGATTCAGCATTTCAATCACAGAGAGACAGATAGAGAGGGTGATTTGATTACTGGTTCCCAGTATTGAAAATACTGGCATCAGTGAATCCAAGTACATATTTGAATCACTTACAGTCAGTGATTCCATCGCTAGATGACTTGCCACCAGTATTGTAAACATAGCACCAGTGATGCTAAGCACTAGTAGTCAGTGATTCTATTTCTATGAGGATGATTTTATTGCTGGCTAACTAATGTACTGGAAATACTGCTGTCGTTTACCAATATGAGCTTCGTAAACACCCAAAAGACATTCCTATAATCTGTGAGTAGTGGCTATCATCTACAGATATTTGCTCGCCATTAAGGCAGGTATTTAGCAATAATAGAGTAAATCTAATCCAATAACAATTCAAATGGGTGGTATGCATGATTATGGTATTTTTCTCAAACTTTAAGAGTTAGGTCTACATTTTTTCACAAAATATTTGTATCTACCACAGCAACATAGGACATTCTGACAGTCGATTCCCCAATTCATCTCAGCTGCTAACTTAGAGAATGATTTTCACCAAGGAACTCCAACTAATTCCAACAAATGAAGATCACTGTTGGTTAACGCCAAGAAAACTTTATCCCAAGGACCTCTACTCATACTACTTTAGCATTGCTCCAAGGACTGATACTTTGCCAAATTAATATACTTGAGCAAAGTAATTAAGTACTGTGCATGTCTAAATTTCTACCCAGGATTATAAACCTTACCCAGTATTACAATCACTGCTCAGTATTGAAATCAATGCCCAGGTCTAAAAATATCGAGTACCTTGACATTTAGGTAATCTCTAGAAAGATGATCAGAGATTTTAATACTGAGCAGCATTAAATTTCCATACAAACAGAAGCCCACTCATACTATATGTGATTATGCTAGTATGTGGTGAGATGTTTTGTGCCACTTAAATAAATTGAGGAAGAATGAATACTCTTCCATTCATCACAAATACTAACAACTTCCATCGGGCCCAGCCCGAAGCAGTGGTGTTTATTTATTGATACAACAGGAACATGCTGTGAGAGACAAGCAGGTTCTGGTGGAATTGTATTTTGGTTAGACACAGATTTAGTAAGTGTCATCAATTCCCCACACAGCACAATGACATCCTCCGGACATCCCTAGTATATCCTACCGGGATATTGTGACGTCCGTGGGATATACTGAATTTCCCACTGACCAAAATGGGATATCCCACGGATATCGGAATGTCCTATAAATTTGACGTCCTGGAGACATCCCCACAGGACCTCCCATGTACGTCATAGGGATATCCAAATATCAACTCACAGTACATTGACATCCTATAGACATCCCAGGTATACCCCAGATGAAAAAAAATTGCTTTCCACACCCTTTCCAATTGCTTTCCGTAGGTTGCTTTCAGATTGCCTGCCAATGGTGCAAAAAGAAAGCAATTGGAAAGCAAATTCATACTTTCCGTTTGCTTTCCGAACATTTTCCGAAAAAAAAGTCATCGACGAAGCTGAGATTTAACATTAGATCCCGAAGCGAAGTACATTATACTACCTCATATCTACCTAACATGATTATACCTGCAACGCTTGAATACCTATCCTACGACACAACGCACCTATTCTCGCACCTATTATTTAATATTTGGCGTTGAGAACGACGTATATATGTAGTCACTTCCGCGGATAAATGTGACTTCGAGAACTATAATCATTAAATCATAATTCCGTGATAGTTTGAGGAAATACCAAAAATTCTTGACAAAAGTTATTTGCAATGAATTAATGCCAGATAACTGTTATTCTATGTTGCCACATAGTATGAATATAAATGCAATACTACTGCGAATAAACAAGATGTTTCCAATTCCCGCATGTTAGCTTCAGCATCGTAGCAGGGGCTGGCCAGGCGGGCGTCATGTTTCATAAAAAAAACTTTACAGTCACTCGCCTCTGATATGATTTAATCCCAAAAGAGTAAATATTTATTGATTAATTGGTTTAAAGAGTTCATATAACCAGTGAGAATGGAATATCCCAGAGACGGACCCACGACGTCCGCAGGACATAAGTACAAAATATAATTTTTCAGTAAAAATCATTAAATTCCTTCATTCCTGGTATCACTCTTCAATAAAATGGGTAGAAAACCCATTAACTCTGGAAACTATCGTAAGGATGTAAAATCCCAGCGGGATACCTCAGCGACGTCCCAGGGATATCTCGGACGTCATCAGGACATACGAGACCAAATTAGGATATCCTGATGACGTCCTGTGCTGTACTCTCTATCAGAGCCAGGTGGAAAATAGACTACAACATGCTAGCAATAAAATGCCACATTAAAATCATAAGGATGATAGGGGGAAAAAGGGTGTTGAAGATGAAAACAGAACCATTAACTGAAACAAAGAAGAATTAGAAGAGTATCAGGAGCTGGCTGATCAAATTCTGGGTGACAATATGGATTAGAGACTGGTGAAAGAGCAATGGAAAAACTAAATACAGTAATCAAGAGAGCAGGAGAAATAATCAGAGATATTATGGGAATCAGAAAATGATGGATAAGATAGATGATTATAGAGTATATTGAAAAAAACATGTACAGAGGAATGGAAACATGTAAAGGAATAATGCAAGGAATGGTAAATTTAGCAGCAAACAGATGAAAAAAGATCGTGCAAAGCAGGGTGGAGAGTTATTATTGATTCTTGGGAGTAATTTTACCATTAAAAATTATGCCCACAAGAGTTTTTCAGGAGCTATGGAAAAAAGGGATGCATACATGTAAAGGGGAACCATTCTGTTTTTATAGTTTTTTGTGCTATATATTTGTTTACTAAGTATTTATGTAACCTCTGTAAATATTACTTTTTTATACAAACAATAGCCTGGGTGTCATTGATCACGAAGGGGTTCGAGATTGTGGAGATGATTAAGGGATGCTCATTTAATAAAAAAGGACCAAGAGTTACCGAGTTATTATGATTTCTATGTTGACCACTATATACAGCATCTTTTTGTACTAGTGGGTTTGAAAAAGAATTACGAGGATGGATAGCAGGCAACTGAAGTCGGCAATTATCACTCTGAAGACAGGTTGGCCTCAGCTCTTCACTCAATTTTCCTCTCTGCTAACCACTACATTTCTTCAAAAATGCTTTTACTAGGTTACATGGGCTAAGAAGAAGGATTGAGATTCACAGAGCTAAGTATGTATTTTTGAAGAAAATGATATTGGTGAAAGGAGACTCACAGCAAGGACATTATCAAAAGATTATCTACATTCATACAAACCATGATGTGGTTACCTTTTGGGGTAATAGGCACTATCAAAAAACTTTATTTCCTTCATTCTTCCCTATCTATGCATACCACTTTTCTTTGAATACTACAAATAATCCTGCTCTTCCTCAAGTGTCTCACCCTTGTCACTTCATCAGTCAAACCCTTCCTCTTACGAAATCCACTCTATCTTAATGCATGCTATTCAACTGTTCCATTCTCTCAACAACTCCTAACCAACAAAGCACGCTCCTTTCAAATTTGTCCGTTACCTAAGCACCCAATCTACTTTCTTTCATGACCCACTCATTTATAACTCTATCCCTCCCACTTTTACCAGAAAAGATTTTTATCAATATTTTTTATGGATCATAGAACATAGGACCATGGAAAAATAGTTTCAGCATAGAGAGGGAAGTAGATGGTGGTGAGTCAGACAAGGTGGAAAAATTGGAGAAATACCAGAGGGAATGGCATGTTGAAGACTGTGATAAGAGGGTAGAACGTAGGTTACAGCGGGGTGAAAGCAAGATTGGCCTGAGTCGTAGCAAGTTTTTTTCATCTGGCAGCTTAGTTGGAAGGGTTCAGTTCAAGAAGGGGGTGGAGCTGCTATTGCAAGGCACTTGTCATTGCTAATTATACAATTTTCTTCAATCAATTTTTAATCCTGTGTATATATATATATATTCTTTAGTAGGTTAAGTGCAGAGGTGGAAGGAAAAGAAATTATTTATGATAGAAGGGAGGCATTGCAAGACAAGCTAAGAAGAACCTGTACCTAAACAGTGGCAGTTTACTGCACTTATACCACAAATATCTTCCCTTAAATTCATTCATTCATGATTTGAAATACCTCTGTTGCATGTGAATGAACTCGTCATACTCTTCTAGAATAGGGTACTTAATTAAAGTGAAAAATTCAATTGCCCACCAAGTCGTCCAACATAATTCCTAAGGAGTTAAATAAATTATCATCTTCCACTTCTCCTCAAATCTCCCAACTTCAAAACACATGGGTTCCAAATACATACACATTAACCAATATATTACTGCTATTCATTCCCACATGAAAGGCATTAAAAAGAAATTTAAATACACCTCTTTGCCTAACAATCTGCCATTTGCTTGTCATTCACAGTATTTTCACCCACCAACAATCCTTTTACATAGGATTCTTTATTGGTGAGGCACTATCATGTAGCTTTAAAAAAGTAATGTCTTCAATATTCCCTCTCCAGATACTGACCTTATTCAAGCCTCAATACCAAAGAATATTGCATTCCCTAAATGCCTTCAGTCGATTACTTTTGCACTCCGTGCAAGAAAGCTCACTCATTAATTTTTACTGCATATGCCTTTCCTGGAAAACCATAGACTTTATTTACTTAAAAAACTTTTTCCATTAATCCATTTTGTTAACTACATATTCATTGATTTATCCCCAAAAATAATGAGTTCACATTCCAAGCATGTCACCTCATTCATTTCCTTTCTTTCTTCCCCAATTGGTACATCAGCCAAGTTTTTCTTTAACTAACAAGCCAACCAACAAGCCGACACTAAGCATGAAAAAACACTACATTGACTTCCTGATACACAGCTTTGACTTCTCATGATTAAGTTAGAGAAGGTTTGTTTAATTTCAATCAGCTTACATTTTTGGCATATTTTCAGGGGATCTCAACAACTCCTAAGGACCTTGCCATCCAGTGTGGCTTGTCATTGTTGCCCAATGAGAGTAATCTTCCAACTAACTATATCAGAAATAAGTTCAATACGACAGCCTGCTGTAAGCCCTACAGCTCAACATTTCAGGTGTGGAATGAGAGTGACATCTTCCTCAGTGCGGCTTCTAATAAGACCGGCATTGAGTACAAACCCTGATGCAGCCAATCTCAAACCTTGACATTTACCCTTTGAAGAATCCAGTTAACCCAATAAAATCCCTCCCTCGTCTTTTCTACGCTGAATTGTAAATTTGGAACAACTTATTCCTTTCACTTCGAGAATTAATACAAGCCCTTGTTCAGGTAATAAAATTACATCACTATTCAGATGTAAAAATAAAGCAAAAATTCCTGCCAATAAAGCTGATATGTTAATTTCTAAAAATCATTCAATATTATTTTTAATTGTAAAAACTGAAGTTCTCCTATTCAGCAGCACACATTTAACATCACAGGCAAACTATCAGAAAAAAGCACCACGCATGGGTGTTCCAATTGTTCATGATCACATTATATAAGGAAATAGGTTATAATATGCACTGGTACATATATATTTATACATACATGTTCATGCATGCATATATACACATATACATAGGTACATATAAAAAAATCTCCCAGTACAGAAGATTTTGAATGTATTATGTACAATAATGTGAAACAAGACAGTAAAACTTACTCAGTGCTGTATTTGAGTGACCCTTTATTACATTGTGGGTGCATCAATATTCATTTTAATATTGTTCATCCCACTTTTTAAATCTTTAGTATAAATACTGAACAATTTACCAACAGTAAGGTTGAATCACGTGCCTAGCAGGACTTACTGAGCACAAGGAGCATACAGAACGACGCTCCACCACGATGACAGCTGGGAATCCAAGACTTTCTACTCACAATAACTATTACACAAGAGGGGAGAGAGCGAGGTTTATGCTCAATTCTTAGCAGTTTGGATGGGGGTGAGGAGGTTCAGGAGAGGGATTAGAGGAGATGATATAGGCAAACGTGTTATGTGGTGAATGGGCGGAAGGGGAAATATGGTACCAGTTGGTCGGGAAGGCTCCACATGTCCAATCGTATGTGGGTCAATTTTGTGGTGGCCGACACTTGTACAAACAGAAAAATTAAATAAAAAAATTAAAAACAATTTCTGTATTGACACACATCAAAAAACACCCGTGTGAATTACCAGTTTATGGGAAGCTAAAATACACTTTGTCCTGTACAGAAATTACAGCCATCAAAAAAAAAAATTTCTTCCAGTGTGCAATGCATTAAATGGATTCTTTTTAAACATATATAACTTACAAATTTAAAGAAGTTTCATTCCTTTACATGGAGTAGTAAGGAAGTTTCTGTAATCATCAACAAACAATACCACATACTAGCAATATTCAACTATGCTAACCATGAGTACTAATCACAATATAAATAATTCCATAGAATCAAGCTTAACTCAACTTCACTATCACACAAGTAGCCCAAATGAGGATACTCAGGTTGGAAACCAAATAAGTGACAGCCACCACACTACATCACCAATACTTCAATTGAATGGTATATACAGTCAAAGCTATAAACATTGTCTTATGGCCAAGCTAGTAGAGATTCATGGAAGTTAAAGGCATATTACCTTCCCAGTCATGCTGATAATGATAACAAGAAGTAAAATTGCCACTGGACCAATTGCCATGGGTGTTTTTTTTTCTGGAAATGGAATGGGTTCTGAGGGAAACTGGATTTAGAGGGCCATCACAGGATTTGTTGCTGGGGAATATATTTAAGACGAATTTAGAACTCTTTTCTTCATACGACTAAAAGATCTTGGAAGCTCTCAACAGTGACAAATTCTTCTAATGTTGCCATTCTTGTATCAGGAACTATGACAACACGAGAACGGCTTTACCAGAGTACAAGACAAAAAGAGGGATAATGATTTACAAATCTAATCCAGCACTGGCAATCTGAAGATATGAATTATTTGGGTACTCTTCCAGAACACTGTTCTTTGGTAAAGAAACCAAATTCAAATGTTCACTTCCTAGTGAGCGATGACTTGTGTACACGGATGGCCACTTTTCACGTAACCAAAATGGCCCCCCAAAATAACAGTATTACTTTTTTATATTACAGTTCCCACAGATATGCCATGTCAGGGGATATAGTTACATAATGTTCGGATGCAGCTTATTCCAGTTCACCATAAAAAAAAATAACAGCACATCTGCCGAGGACAAAATAGGGCTTCACTCTCTACACAGAGGACACAAACATGAGGCAGCCACACACTTCATTTTTAATTTCAGCCATTGCAATCTCCTGCCCTGCACTTAAAACCTCCATATTTTTTAAATCTCATCACCATTCAGTAGAAAAAAGGAACAAATCTTCAGGGGGCAACGATGAAGTTCACTTTTTATCGAGCATCTTTGCAATATGCTCACCAGAATGCGGTCCAAAGGCAAGGAAGTCCAATTGATTCGGGCACAGCAATGACAAAAGGCTCATATTAACAATCATACTGGCTCTCCAGAACAAAACCACCATTTAAGTTTCCTGCACTCCTATCTGCTCTCTCATGAATGCTGCATACCCCTCCATCACAACCTCACAGAATATGGGGCTGCTCATAGAGAAGTACACCTTTTTTTCAGTACTGGGGTGTAAAGGAAGCCGGAAGTCGAAAAGAGAAAAGCAAAATTTGTGCATCCATTTCCAGAGACCACAGAACTAATTCTCACTAAATCAAGGTAGCAGGATACCATGGCATTTTCTTCACCAGTGCTAAAAACAACTGTAACATTAGCATTTATCGTAGGCCACATCTCTTAAGTCCGCACATGACCATTTTTTTTAATAAGATGACAATCACAGTCCCACTGTTACACAGCAAATAACAATTCAGATTTTCATTGGGAAAAAAGTAACTTCCAATAAGTTAACAATAAGAAAACCATGTCACATCGACATCAAGGAGCAACAAAAGGATAATTTTGCTACCTCATGCAACAATGTGGGATTTAAATATACCTCTGGTTCTGGAAATGCTTCAAATGGGTGAGTTATAGATGGGGAAACTTAAAAAGGAGGATCAGAGGGTTAAATAAAAAGACACTTCAGGCATGCTCCAGAGGTTGAATAAGCAATGCTTTTAAGCAGGATGTAAAATATTCACAGAATACCCCTATCCTACCCTAGAATCAATGTTGAAATTTCAACAGCTTTCATCCTCCATTAGGTTAAGTAATGCTTAGCTTTCTGTGGCACACCATACACAACACACCCTCTTTTTGTTTCCCATAGCTAAACTGATATGATGCCTTTTTTTTTGCAAAATATTCACAAAGCTTGCCAGTAACAGTATAAGTGCTGCTGTAATGGTGGTCACCATTTGGGTTGGGACAGAAACAAAGAAAAAAAAGTTTAATTTAATTAAGGGAGCTCTCCAACATTTCACAGAAAGAGGAGCAAATCACACTACGCCTAGACCCTGGCAAAAAATGCAGGGTGGACATTCACTAAGCCGTTCTGTGTCCTGCCACCATTCATTACAGTTTATATATTATATATATTTTTGTATATATATATATATAACAAAACTTCTACGTATTTATAGAATTAACTGGAAAATTGTTCATATTGTTCTTATTGTTTCAACACAATAAAACAGCAGCGATGATGATAATGTCACTCTTCAATAATAATGATCGCAATAATAATAATATTCACTGTACACTATTGAAACAGTCCAGTCATTCAGGCAGCAACTGACTTGATGTGAACCATTGAAACACCCTCAAGCCGAGGACATCCTTGCTTACACACATATACATTTTCTTCATCAATACTGCTTTTTTATCTCCCAGGCAGAGGATACAGCCCCGTAATCGAGAGAAGGAACACCTTTTTATTAGCGACCACGACCCTAGGCAAGGGGGGAGGGGAGCAAAGTTCTTCCACCCTAGAGGGCACGTTTGAACGCCTTCATTCAGCAGTAAAGATGACCACACACACACACTCGCCACACGCAAAAACACATCCACACGTTCTCTCGCTATGACCAGATGCAACATCTCACAGAAACACTCGTACCGCAACGTTCCGCCGGCAAAGGAGTCCTTTCTCGGCTCCTCCTAAGTCCGCCCCCTTCCTCTGGCACTCCGGGATCCCCGTGACCCAACGGCGATGGGGCAAAGGGCCGGCCGCGACGCCCTCGGGCGCCTAGACCCCGCGGGGGGAGAAGTAGTCTTGGGGGGAGGGGGCGCCTGCCGTCACTATGACGAACTCGATGCATTCATGCCACCGAACATCCCAGTGGTGAACGAAGTCTGTCCAGGCTGCTGGTTCCCCTGCTGCGGGGTCTGTCCTCCCCCACCACTCCCGACAATTGACGTCTGAACCGGCCCACTGGCCCCACCACTGCCCCCACCACCCCCTCCTCCTCCCCCGCCCACCACCACCTGCTGCTGCGCCGCCTGCTGGCTGCTCGCTTGCCTACCGTGCTTTGGTATGGGGGGCTGGAGGTAGTCGTGCCTTGCCAACGAGAACACGTCTATTCTGTCCTCTTTACGATAGGCAAGACAACCACGAATGAAACCCTGAAATGAGAAACATACGTGAAAATGCATTCCAAAGCTCTGAAAAATGAAATGCGATGAAAATCGGCCTATAAAAACTCAAAGGAACATATGCTTGATCAGTTGTTGTTTGTAAAATGCCCTTAAATCATAACAATAAACTGAAACAAATGAAACTGTGGGCAAATCCTTTAGGATGACATATGTATAGTTAGTAAAATATTCTTAAAACCTGTAACCAGGTTCATGGAAAGAGAACTTGCTCTAACCCCATGAATAGTTTCTTTAATTTACAAACGAAATGTGGTCCCTGCACTCAATCAGGTATTAATTTCCTGGTTATGCTTTCATAGCTAACACTGCAATCACCATCTGAGTTGAATGAGAACAGTGACACAGATTTACCTATCAAAAAGTTAGCAGCTAGTGAGTGGTAGGAAGACCCATGAAGATTTCACACACATCATACACTGCAAAAACACATAGATCTTCCCAATGACACCTAATCTTTTTTGAAATTATGGACATAATATAGAAAAACACAAAAATGGAAGGACATAGAACTAGAAGGTAGTTCCTACATCATTATAAGAATCAAAACATGAACTTCTATTTAAGTTACACTTGTGAAATAAAGATATTGGACATTAATTAGCAGCTCAATAGTCATACAGAAAAATATTTGTAATTAATCAGCCAGTCCATTTTCTTAGAAAAGATCCTAAAACAGGAAATATGAAGTGCATACCTATGCTTAAATTATTAATTAGAAAATACCATTCCATAACAATAGAGATAAGACCCATTATAATTTATAGCAGTGTAAATAATGAAGAAAGTTTACAATGTGGGAAAATGTTTAAGTAGAGGAAATGCATTCCTTGAGAAAACTGGAGAACAAAATTACAAGATTTTGTGATACGGCCTCATTTCATTAATAATCCAACATAATAGTAGTCACTGTTGGACAATTTTTTTAAATTTTGTAAATACTATGCCCCCACCATATCAAATTAACTATGATAAAAAATAGAATTGTAGCAATGTTTGACACCCACATTTTCCAGGAATAATAATGTTGCAAGTCATGTAATACAACAATGGATGCAAATATCTCCATTAATTCATGTAAATTTATGATTAATTATCTTTGTTTCCAATCACATGCTTGGGTCAGTTTTTGTCATGAATAGTATGCTGTTCACCATGTTCCTTTAGAAATTTGTTCATTTATGGAGATTCAGCTCAAACCAGGTCTATAAGAAGGGGTAAAATCACATCACGTTGATACAAAATTACTAAGGGAATGAAAATTATGTCAATCAAGAAGAGAGACAATTTGAGGGTACATGTAAGTAAGGTTTCCAGATAATTCAAAATAAATCTGCCCATTACCTTGGCTTCATTGCTGACTGTTGGTTTGTTAGCGAACTGCACTTCTGTTGCCTTTAGAATTGTATTCTCTTCCAAAATGGTCGCCTGAGACTGGTTATGTCCAAAAGGCTAAAGAGAGACAGGAATGATTAATTAGAGGCACACATAATCCAAAATTAACATAATATATACATACAAAAATCACACATTAATTAACCATTTTTTATTCACTTATTCCTTATCCGCAATACAAATTTCAATGGCAGTATGCATCATGAAAGCCATAATAGGAAAAAAATGCAAGTCAAACAAAAATTAATAATCACAGTTAAAATTGATATAACTTTGAATACAAAATGTATTTAGTGACTAATCCATTCCTTTGCATAATGAGTACAGAGAAACTGATATAAGTCATAGAGCATCAGAAACTGAGAAATGTTTCAAACCCTAGACATTTCATTGTAAAAGGAACTGCACTCGACATAAAATAAACATAGAGAAATTAAATTTTATGAATTATTGAAAATTCAACTCAGATCAGTTCAAGTTAAAGATGTCTAACTGTTTTAAGCGAGGCAATAAGAATAAATGACTTAGAAATAAATCTAAGACCTCATTTTATCAACTTGATAGATGCAAATTTAATACTGTTCATACAACGCTAACTCATATCCAGAGCTTAATGGAATTCATCAGTCAACTTGCTGGCCAAAAAATGCTCATCAACTTGGAAAATCAATGAAACTGAAAGACAATCATTTATATGGAATAACTGCTGACAGGGTGAGCAGAGATTCGGGAAAGGTTTGTGGATCTGGGTTAACACTAGAAGGACCGGGGTTGTATGGCTACCTAGAAGGACCATTACCCGTCATTTTGACGGGTAGTAATTATTTTAAATATTTCTTTGTTTATGTTTAAATTAATTGATAACTTCATTAAATATAACCTTTTTCTTTATTTATCAATACAAATGAGTAATTTTTTACAAATAATTTTGAGGAAGAAGCACTGCTCCTGTAAGCCTTGCGAAAGCTACTGACGCCACACTCATATATGCGCTGTAAGGCCACCCACGCACGATATAACCCTTCTCTGCCTTTTCTTTCCCTAACTAAAACAACAAAAACTAAACTAACTTTCTTTAACTAAAACATCAAAAAGGCCAGACGTAATATAGTGTAGTGATTTCCTGGATAAAACACACGTTACCGTTACAAATAAAATAGAAACGCCTAACCCATCATTTTGACGGGTGTTGGTCCTTTAAGGTAGACAGGTGATATAACTCCATTTCTATGTGAAAAAATTATATTATATTTTAACAGGATACGTACCATACAAAATAAATAAAAGTCAGAAAAAATTAAGACGACAGAAAAAAAATTATAGGCAATATGATTAAGTAAGTAGAGGTTACCCGTCAAAATGACGGGTCTGGTCCTTCTAGTGTTAAGCTTCATGTGTCCAGTTTCTTGGCATGAAATTAAATGGAAACATTCTTGTGGACAGATTTTCAATTCAAAGGAATTCAGTTAATTTTACAAATAAACAAACATATTGGAATAATTATAATAACTTTGTTAACTCCACTAATTATTTATTAACACAACCCAGGTATCAACACATGGTGTGAAGATGACATCAAGTGTTGAAACCTGGGTCGTGTTAATAAATAATTAGTGGAGTTAACAAAGTTATTACATATAATTATGCCATAATGAATCAATTCCACAAGGTCAAGCCTACAACAGTTTCCTTTGTGAAACAAACATAATTTTAAATTTCTCAGAGAACTAACCTTTTTGCCATAAAGACATTGATAAAAAATCACACCAACACTCCACACATCAACCTTAGAAGAAATTTTTGGAGGATTTTTCCCAACGACGAAACACTCAGGAGGCAAGTACCTAGAAAAAAAGAGAATTATTTTATAAGTAGAACATTTTTCAAATTCACCCAATTCTCAAAATGAACATAAAATTTTAATACAAAAATAAAAGCACATTACTTGAGCAGTACAAACCACTAATTCAAACACAAAAATGACATTTATTGACCCTGCTGCCATTGTATGCCATCAGCCATTACACAAGAGATTCACCTGAACTACAATCATAAATTAGAATTTCAACTGAGCAGTTGATAACCAAAAGTCTACAATGAGATGAGCTTAATCTTCTTAGGATCCAATTCATCTTATGAAGTGTCCTAAATTTATTTTCCTTGGGCCTAAAATCGACGCTCCTTCAAAGGAATACAAACTGTGTATGGCTACAGGATTTTTATTTTTCCAAGATACCTAAAACTAAATGATAGTGGGTATGAGTGCACCTAGGAGGTTAACCAAAGATAAATGATCGTGGCAAGGAAAAAAGTGAGGTTATTATAATGAATATATTTTTTGTTGGTAATTACCAGTGTCTTGAATCTTTATTAATATGGAATAACTCCAATAATCTAGTAACCATTTAAAAAAAGTATCTGGCATTAAAGGTTTTTCTAAGGTGAGTGTAGCAATTTCATAACACAATGGCCAAAGCTAAAATGCATTATACCCTAAATAAAGTGCATCACATAAATATATTTATCCCATGATTACATGAAACTGATTTTCAAATGACATAAACCTGCTTTTAGTATTTTCCTGTTTCTCTCCATTTATAGATCCAAGACCTAAGGTGCATTCACGATGATACCCGTACTATCAAAAATCACTGCTAAGTGAAAGTGAATTTATCCTCGGATGCACGATGCTCAAAAATGGTTTTATTATGAAAATTCATGAATCTGATAATTAGAATATCTTATTTAAATTTCATCATTATAAATACAGAAATGTAAAGGGGCAACTCAGGCCCAACCAATTATTATGTAAATTATTCATTCTTCAACTTCAAAACTCACCTTTACATTGAGATCAGTTAAATACAAAAATCATCCAGGCTAAAATATTATCCATTATCAAAAACACTAAACAAATACTTGTCATTTAATGTAAATTTAAGTTTCAAAAATGTAAAATTAAGTTTGGAACCGAAGGTTATCAACCAGCAAGCAGTGTAAATGACTCAGCAAAAACCTACATACTGCATTTCTGGCAGGTAAGACATCCTAGATTAGACCAACATTCGAAAAACAAACCTTTCTTGCTATTGTTTATGGTGAAAAAAAGAAGCAAAATTTCACCTATTACCAAAACTACTAATTACCGGCAACATGGCATGATCCGTAAGGGTCATTATGATTTTTTTTATTTACGCCTACTCAAAAGATTTGAATTCCACAGATTTCAACAAGGTATTTATACAAAATCTGACCTAAACAATGACCATATAAGATCCAGGGCGGTTTTTCGTTGGTGTCTACAAAAAAAGCAGGTCTCGTAATCAAAAAAATACAAAACAAAGAAACACCAAAACCCTGGCAAAAAAGTTATTCAGGGTGACCATTGGAATTCTATTTTACATTACAAGGCCAACTTTTGACATTCCAAAATTATTTTTATTAATTTAAATGCACCCCTGAAATCTTACGGGCACGATGTTCTATCCCAATTCAACTAAACATGGATTGTAGATATTGAAACAAGATAAAAGAACTGTGCACATATCTACCCAAGCAAGTGAAATACAATTGTTGCAATGCAATGGCTTGGCCATAAACCTATTCCCAAGCCCTGAGGGTCCACCGTAATGCACTGATTTCTTTGGGATGGATTTTGGAAGAATGATTATCATCAGTATCCGTTAATGTGCCCATATTAATGGAAGAAAATGGGATTGCTGGCTTCCAAAATTAGTAACTGAATTAAAACTATTCATTATAGAATCCCAGAGACAAATGAAAGACCAAGAGTGCACCTTTAGCTCGCTGCCGCAACACAGTCTACAGAGGAAGTAGACAGATGGGACTCCTCCGACACCAACACAAAATCAGATGCATGTAAATATACTTTTACCCTCAGCTCATAAGAAGCAGGGTTTTGAAACAAATTTATGAAAAAAAGCATCTTATGGGCCAGGAAATACGGGACACAATTTGCTGTGAACATGGGGCCAACCACTGCAGGGGAACCACAGCCAAAAAGTTTTATCCAACGAGAAACTGAGATGCTTATATGCAATCATGAGCATAAATAAATTAAGCCAGAGTAGGTAGAGTAGACGTTCCCAATGGGTGATCCACAGGACAAAGAAAAGTTGCCAATAAATGGGGATTAAGGCCGTGATATGCATTGAACAAGATGGGTAATTAAGTTGTACACTAATCCATAGTAATAATATAAAAATGTTTTCTAAAAAATGTTTTTACTTAATCACCTTTGACTTGGTTATGGGAAAGGTGCTGAGGAAGAGTTACAACTGATAAGGGGTATGATGGGGGGTGGGGGTGGTTCGTAAATGATTTAATTTCAGGCAGAGTGGTCTGCAGACTTCAATGGGCTGGGAACCACTGATGTAGAGGGACACGTGACTCCCCAGCAATATTCGCCACCATAAAAAAATCCAGGAAAATCTATGATAAATTCCCAAATTTAATACAAGGAGGATCCCCAGAATTTTTCAAGAAGGCAGCAATTTAGAGGAGCTTTCCCAGTTTTCAAGGTGTGGCCACCCTGTCATTTCAATGACACCCAGTTTTTCAGTTAAAAGCATGTCTGGCCATTATATTAAAAAAATAAACGACTATACACACCAATATGTGCCTGCCCCTTGAGATGTTAGGTCCATTCCGTGATCAGGATTATAGTTCTCCTCATCCATCACTTTGCTTAGGCCGAAGTCTGTGATTTTGATCTCACCACACACATTCCCTTCAGTTAACAGAATATTACCTGGAAAAACAATTTTTTAAATCAATAACATGAACAACACACCACTGGCCTTTGTAACTCTATTTATATTGACCCTGAAAACAGGCCTTTACATGTGGTATTTCACCAACAACTCATTTTCTGGATAAGGAAAAACACACAAGGCAGAACTCAAGACTTCTGGATTAAAAGGTATTTCACCCTTTAGCCATAAATTCTAACAATAATAGTTATTTATACGATGTGTTTTCTCGACCTCTTTATATTTTATGGTGCTAATATCAGGAGTTTAGGTCAAAGCAAAAAATTTAAAACATCTGCCAACGTTTCAGATACATATTTTATTTATCCATCCTCAGGGCTTTCGTTGAAATTTTATTACTTGGGTGGTGAGATAAAAAAAAATTGAATAAACTTAAAAGCCCTGAGGATGGATACATAAAATATCCGAAATGTTGGCATAAGTTTTACATTTTTCATTTTGACATTAACTCCTGATATTTGCACCATAAAATAATAGTTATATGTATATAAAACTTATCTTTGTAAAAAATATCTTTATGAATTGTCGTGATTCTAATCAGATTGTGTTATGTATTTTGGCATTATAAATGTGTATTTTTCCATTTTCATTTTCTTATTGTTCGTATTTATGTATCCACTATTAATCTTTGTAAAGTGATTTTTAACTTTCGGCAGAGTGACTGATTTATGTTGTTTTCTACATAGGTGCAATTTTGTTAGACAAAGAAGAATTGGTTTTCCTAAAAACAGGATGTTATCCTAAGGGGAACCTATGTCCCTCGTTTTGAATTTGTATAATTTTTGCCGTTTTGTGTTAGAGCTTATACGAGGAACACATAAATAAATAAAAAAATAAGTACTACATTTTAATGCACAACCAGCAATACGATTTTAAAAACTTAAAATTGTTAGAAGAAGCAGAACTGACAGTTACATGAAAGATTAAAGGCAGTAGCATGTTTCACCGTTGCACTGTATTCAGGACTAAAATTTGTACAGTATATCTACATTTGGGGCTCGAACTCACCAGGTTTTAGGTCATAGTGTATGACGGGAGGTTTGATTTCATTGAGGTATTTTAAAGCAGAAACCACCTGCATAACTATTGACCTTGCTTCCCGCTCAGGAATTGTCTTGTGCTGTAAATAAAAAAGGTACTGTTAACATACAATTTTTTTAATCTGTTTCCGTAACAAGTGCAACTATTATGCTGTTTCAGTCCCGTCTTGAAACATCCATCATGGCCAATCTGGTGTTAATTGCATCATCATGAACAGCAAAATAGTACCGTGAAGCAAATCTTAAAAATTGAATCCAAATGTGCATGCAATGCATGGAAATCTTTGTCCTTGAATGAGCATACACCTTTGTGGGTCATACCTGTTTAAGATAGAAATCCAAGTCGTGGCCATCACAATACTCCAATACTGTACAGAATGAGTTCTGATCGATCTCAAACACGTCATAAAGCTTCACAACCCGAGGATGATCCAATGATTTATGAATGTTGTATTCCCTAAGGGCATGCCTACAGAAAAGAAAAGGAGATGAGAAAAATTTCACTTGTAACTATAATTGTTAGTTGCTTCATCCCTGGACCTACTGACTTTGAATCACTTGATCAAGCATTGTCAATGGCTAAAACATAGCTGTCCACAGAGAAATGAAACATTCAGATCATTATTTGAAAATGCAGTCACTTAACTCTTTTTTGAGCAGATAATTTGACTAGTTCTGCACAAAAAAGTGTCCACATACACATGAAATGAACTTACTCAATGAAAGCTATTATGTTTGGTAAGATGGATCAATGCTACTGCCACTGAATGAAACAGCAATTATAATTATATAAATATGACCATAAAAACCAGCAGATTCTGTCCACATATGCTTCTTGCATCAATTTTTGCTAAAACGAAACAGGGCCTAAAATGATGACATATTAAGTCTTTTGGCTGATCTGTCTTTTGTAAGAAGGTAAAAACTGCCAGGGGACAATATACTAGCAGGCATTCTTGTGCATGTTAATATAACTGTTAATTTTAATTGTCTTCAAAGTAAAATCTGAATGAGACTATTTTTCATCATTCAATTCCAAAATAAATACCTAAATTAGAAAAATTAACAGAAGCAGGAAAATTATATCTAATGGTTTAAAAAAAATTAAAAAGTACCACATTTCAAATTACATGTAGTTGGTCTTTGCAGTCTTAGCACATCCAATCTGGAATTTGCTGGCAGATAAAAGGTAACTGGAACGCAGATACAGTAGAAACTCGATGATACGAAGCACGATAATACGAAGTTTCAATTATGAGAAGCAAAACTGTCAGTCCCGACCAAAAGCCTATACTTAATACATGGTGCTATTTGATAATACGAAGTTTCGAAAATATGAAATTTTAGATGTTATGAACCTCAGCCCCGGTCCCCAGGAAAAAATTGAATTCGTTTTCACGAACCATGGCAAAAAACTGCATCTTCTTATTTAGCGATGTAGAGCTATGAAATTTAAGGTATTCGTAGTCAATACAATGGTAATTGATAACATGGCTGGACTTTAGGCCTACGGTCCGCGGTTCGACTCTGTAAAAATTGTCAATCCAGCTATGGCTCAAACCTTTGCTTTTGAGCACATCGTGTGCATAGACACAAAGAACCACATTTTCGTTTCTTATTTAGCGATGTAGAGCTATGACATTTTAGGCATACATAAACAATACAATGGTGATTGATGACATGGTTATGGACCATGGTCCCTTACGGACCTTGTCGCTGCCGTGCGCTCGGATTGGCGGCAGTTCAAATTCTTATACTGCTCAAGGACGAAAAAATGACGTTATAAAATAATGGGAAATAGGACAAGGATACCTACCTATTTTAGTCACTGTCCCAAAAATTGTCGCATCCCTACAAGCTTGGCACCAAGTGTTCTCTTTGCATCATGATTAATTTCCACGGAGTCACGCCTGAACTCACCGAGTAGGTTATCCATATTGATTTTATTTGCTACGAATCACGTTTTGTCACGTCGAAACATCTTCAGGTGAAGTGTTGGGGCAACTGAGTAAATTCCAGAAATTTACGCCTCAAAACGTAAGCGTATTTTATTTTCGTGTTACATACTTCACCATGTTGACAATTATACAAGACCACATTGAGATAGAGAGAGAAGATTTTCATAGTTTTACCACAAAGTCGTACCATCATTGGAAAATTAGTAGCAAGTCGGAGCAGGGAAAGAAAAGAACTAATTATTGACATGTAAAACATTAGATCTGGAACATCTCAGCGATGTCCATTTGCGATGAAGTTTCTCTTACATACTTCTTCCCGAGGATAAAAAGTTCCCAAAATCATAGAGTGATTCAATAATTACATTACAACTACGAAGTCATTACATGAGATTCTATGTTATGAGAGTCTATTTATAGACTCCATGGTTTAAGCTTATCGTAGTCTGTAAATAAGGATGTCATTGCATGAAATGATGTTCAACTTATCTCCCAACACTCATGATGCGAAATGACGGCGAAAAGATTAGGCAGGGAAAGATAAAAAATAATAATTTTAATTCGTACTCGAGTTATTTTAATCAGAACAGAACTCTAAGCACAAATCATCAAGGAGAAAAGAGACTTGGAAATGAGTTAATGATTCGTTCACGTACTTCAATGAGTGATGAATCATCGCTAAGAACTGGACAGGCGAATTGCCATCATCGAAAGCAAAGACATTTCCTGGGAGGGAGGTAAATCGTCGTCCTCGTAAACTACAGGATTGATATAGATAACCATTAACAGCGGTACTATTTTCTTCGATATCATTCTCCATGACCTCCACATTATTTCTCCACCTAACAAAAAAACTTGCTCTTTCGAACTGAAAGCTCAGTATATCATGAACTGACGGCAATATGGAATATATGCAGAATCACGCCCAGTTGTCGTCAATCAATTACCCTGAGCCCCGTGAATCACTGCTCTGTGTTCGTGCGACTTGGGCTTCCGCGGGCGTTTTTATGCCAAGTTTTCTTGAGTAATAAAACTGGTTGAAATTGACCAATTCTTCAAAAAATAGAAAGCGTGTCGTTTTTGACATTTCGGAAAAGCTGAAAATTGTTGAAAGGGCATCCAAGGGAGACCTAGTGGTTAATATAATGGCGGGTTCTGGTGTTGGCATCTCCACAGTTCGCGATATAATGAAAAACCAATCCAAGTTATTGGATTATGCTTCAAAATAGGAAGAATTCATCGGTAAACACACCACTGCAAGCTTAGAGAAGGTAAGCATCATATGTTTGGGCATTGGGGTGGTCGGTGACCTTGCTTTGTTTTCTTCGAGAGAAGGCTGAGTAAGTAGGGAGATAAGGGACTTTAAATTCTTACTCGCAGACTTAAAATATTTGCCAAGAGAAACTATGAGGTGATAGTTATATTACGATGATAAAAAGGCATTGTTATAAGAATGCTTTGACTAATAAGGCCCAAATATGGTTTTAAAGCGTTGCCGGAGACCACTAAAGTTAGGGAGGAAAAATAACAATTTTTTCGAGATTTCTTTAAAAGGTTCGATGTTACGAAACTCGATGATACCAAGTGCCGCTTTTTCAGTCCTGCTGACTTTGTATTATCGAGTTTCTACTGTATATCTTTTCAACAACCAGAACTGACTTCATATTAATCAAAAATGATTGACTCAATTTTTCAATTAATTGACAACAATTGTCTAAATGTAAAGAATAAGACTTACTTGATATAATTTGCTTTCTTGTCTTCTTTCCAATCTTTGTTTAACTGATGTACTTTACATGCCACATAGCGCTGCTCTTTCAAATCAAATGCCTAAAATAGAGATATATACGTATTTATCTAATTAATGAAAAAGAAAAGACAACAGATTCTTTTTAAATCAATGTTCAATTAATTCAGCACTCAAAAATTATCATGCAAAATACAGTTAGGAGCCAAGTCAAAGAGGACATTCAATTCTTAAACATGCATTACAAGTATTTTAATTAAGTTCTATAACAAGGAAACACTCAAAAGGCTTGAGCATATTAAAAAATATGCTAAATGAACTTACTTTATGAACTTCACTAAAACCACCTTTCCCCAACAACATCAGCAGCAAATACCTTTCATTCAACACAGGATGATTATTAAACCTGTGAAAAGGGAACAACTATAAGTTTCATGCAGGTATAAAGCCATTAAATGTTTCACAGTACATAAAAGTATCTCCAAGGCTATAAAAAAGTAAAGAGATGTACAAACCTAGACTGATCCTCATTGTGTATCCGTTTTAATTCCCTGATGTGTAAATTCCTCTCACGTTCCAACTTTTCCATTTCCAGTTGAAGGTCTGCATCCTCTTTCTTCAATGCATTTTGCCTGAGCTGCAAGGTAATAAAACAAAAACATTATTTTCTAATCTCAACAGTTCTCATCTCTAAGAATACACAAGTGCTAAATTCCACATAAGAAAAATAATTTGCCTTGACCGGGAAATGAACCCAGATCCCTCAATATCGCGCAGAGTGCTTTAGCCAGTTCTAGCTACTGAGGCATCCTCAAATGAATACATTTCCCAACATTAAAATGACTCTGATAATTTTGCATTTATTCCAGCTACTCAAAGAAACATACATACTGCTATCATAATAATGTTTGTCACTAAGTCACTCAGAAATTTGGGGACTTGCAAAAAACAGTGCTCTCTGCTGAAATGGTAATACATACAGCTTCATTTCAAATTATAGAGAAGCTAATGGAAATCAAATCCATAAGGTCAGCATTACAGGAATGGACAAAGATGGAGAAAAAAGGTAATCAGGATTTCAAAGAAATGAGAAAAATGGAAGGATGAGATACTATTAAAATACAGAAGACTGTTGAAAGCTGTAATAAAAGAGAAATGAAATGGCTCTCAAATAAATAGAGTCATGACTAGATATTAAGACGAGTTAAATTATGTACTCAATAGTTTGGGGAGGGGGGACAGAAGCAGTTTTTGTTCAGAATTATTTCCAAGTTCACAAGGATGTCTCACATAGTCTACAAGCACCTCTCAATCAATACACTGACTATAATAATAGTACCACAGGAATTATAACCATTACCACAGCAGGATTAAAGCCAATTGGAAGTGTCCATGAGAGGGCAAAAAACTAACCTTTAAGATTTCATCAGCCTCGTAGTATTCCTGCCATGAGAACTCCCGAATGGCATCTGGCTTTAGGAAAGTGGCCGATGTATCCGTGCCATTGTGGAGTGCTGCAGCCGCAGCTGCCGCTGCTGCAGCTGCCGCACTGCCTTGATTACTAGAGTTGCGCTTCCGTCCCGTCTCACTGTTTGAAGGCCTCTTCTTCAGAAGCAACTTCTTTTGCCTGTCTATTTCCTCCCTTTCTGCAGTTATTTCTTCCTGCCGCCTGCATCATAATAACAAAATAAAAGGTTTTACTCCATGCATTCACAAAAAGTCTTAAAAGCCAGCCAATCAATTGGTCGAACATTAAATGAATAATATTTATTTCAGCAATACTGATTGTAATCAGCATCATTACATTTACTGTAATACCTCCAAGTCAGTCACAGAGGGCATCTGAGCATAAAACAAGTATTTTAATGATCTCTTATAATCTTACACAGCATGATTTTTTTGTAATGGCTAGAATATGTCTATTTTTCTTTTCAGGTTATTCTTATCACTGAAGAAAATATTTTTTAAATCCTGCGATACAAATAAAACATTTTTAGGGTTTTTTGATGATTTAGCTAAATATTTTTAGCTTAATATAATTGAATATAAAGAAAAAAACATCAAATTACAAGAGCCACATGTGGAATGTTTTGCAATGAAGGGTTAAAATAACCTAGTTATCTAGCAAAATTTTTAATACATCAACTAGCATTAGTGATAAGAGTATTTCATTAATCTGAAGGCAAATTCCTTTTCACTTGAGGTCACACAATCAGACCTGACACATTCATTCTTCTCTTTCTATTACAAAGCTAAATGCATGAAGTCAGTCAAACATTAAGAAAACATAACATTTAATAATTGTTTATCTTTACTAACCTTGTTAGTTCCTGAAAGGCATGACCGTCCGTCCAGTTTTCCTGAAATGTGGCCCCAACTCGCTGTGTCACAAACTGGCCTAACCGCAAACGGTTCTGCATACATCTTTGCCTAGCTTCCTTCTTTTCTATGTTTGACTTCTCCTTGAGAAGTTTCTTCACTACATCTATACACTTGTTTATGTGGCTCTTGTGTTGATCCATGGCCTTTTGTTGTGCCTGCAGCTGATGCCTCAACTCATCAGCTTGCTGAGGACGAGAAATAAAACACACCATTACATCCAAAGAAATTACAGGAGTAACACATTTCAAAATTATATACTGAAAGAAAAGGGGCACAGTATGATTTTTAATTTATAGTAATTGTGCTTAATTTAAAGAGAGGTTACCTGAGCAGAAACATTCTTTGGGCGCTGACCCTTGAGCATATCAACACATAGATATTGCTTTAAATTGTAACATGGCTACATAAATAATGAAATACCCTTAATAAAATAGCACTTAAGATTGGCAAGATTTTGTTTCACCATTAATAGTACCAATGCAATGAAGATGGTTCACTATTCATTGGCACAAAATTAACTTACATATGAACTACAAAGAGTTTCTTATTCCATTCATCATACTAGATATTTCTAAATAAGTAACTGGATTTTAGTTCAATCACAGCTCGGTCACTTAATAGGCAATGAAATTGAGCTAACAGCAGTAATAACTTACCCTTTGGAGCTCATCTATCTTATTATTCCTCATTTCCAAGTCTGAAGAGGCCTGGGTCTCAAATTCTTGTATCCTCTGGCAGGTTAATTCAGTCTATGAAGGCAAGGGAAATAGTTACAAAATAAATATACATGGATATTACATTTAAAAAATGACCATGTTAAAAATGATTCATGTAATATCGTATGCTGGCCAGTAAACAACGCAAATGTGTGAACAATTTAACTCATTTATTAGATAGAGTACCGTGAATTTGCATCACATGCAAAGCCACACAAATTCACTGAGGCATGTTGTTGGAAAGACCAGCATGCCAGCCACATAATGGGATGTAAGGACAAATGTATTGAAAAAATTGAAAAGACTAAGCAGAATTTCAATGTGCTTGGGTTAAGGATCTCCAATGCATTACCATATGATGCTAGATTAGCAAACGAAGCCTGCTTCATAAGGGGCATGAAAAGGTGGCTTCAGCACCACCCATTATATAGCATGGACGAATTCTTTAGCTCGAACACATCTGACTTAACCTTCTAATGTTACATGCCATCACTTGTTTTTCTTTGTACTTGTAAGCATTACGTTTTTGTGTTTTGTGGCCATGAATGTATATTTCTCTATTACATGATTAGATGCAGCGATGCATTAACACATGTATATTTTGCACTGTTTTCATTACTTGCTATTTTAATAATGTATTTGTTGTACAATTGACGAGATCTAATCCACAAAAGGTTGGCTGAATGATCAATACACGTTATTATTATTAATGTACTCAAGAAAAAATAAGTTTTGATGCATTTGTGTTTCTTCAAGCATAAGTGCAACAAATTGGGGGGGAAGAACAATGGTTTCATGGACATTTCAGCGGAGTATTCCAGTCTAATATATTGCACCCAGTTACCTAACATGAATACTACATTGGAAAATAGTGGAATGAATACTACATAAACATTGTGGCTTATTTGTCCTCTAATTATGAATAAATATTGGGAAAGTATGGTGAATAGAGAGGAAGAAGCAAATGCTTGGTGAAGATGAGGAGGCTGAGTGGACAGATGGAGCAGTTAATAGGAGGCAAAATAATGCAGAAGGCAGTGTTAGAGAGGAGAATGTTAGATTGGTGGGGAAGGGAAAGAAAGAGAAAATAGACTAATAAATTTTCTGGCCCAAAAGAGGCAGTGATTTTTTGGATAAGATTCAATAATAAAAGCAGAAAATTAACATCTGTCAATGTTAACAATTTAGAGGAAGAGAATGAGATTCCTATCTTCCAAAAATTGCAACTGTATTAAAGTTACTTGTCGTAGAATCCCAGAAACAAATGAATAATGGAGAGTGCACCTTTAGCTCCCTGCAACAATGGTGAAAGTAGAGGGATGGGCAACTCTGATGGTAATGAAAAAATGGGATGCATAAAAAAATAGCTTTACCATCTGCTCACACAACCCAGGCCGACTTTAAAATGCATTTACAAGCAAAATAAGTGCATCTTAGCACGGTAGATACTACAGCTAGGGCTTATGACAGGGAGCGTCAAGATACCTGTAATGAAGAAATAAGGAAATTTGGACAACGAATTGAAAGAGGGAAAGGATAAAAAGTCATAGGAGTGTTGACATGGTGTAGTCTCAGGTCTTGCACAGTTTTTGTGAAAGTAATCAATAGTGCATGGAAAAAAGGAATTTTTGTATCTATTAATTCCACAGTGCATCCCTTTAATTTTCTCACTTCAGTCACTTCTGGAGATAACATGTGGAGTTAATTAAATCCTCCATGTCACCCTAGAACCTATGTTATCCAAAATTTAAAAAAAATCTAAGCCTAAAGTAGAACTTCTGAGTCTCCAGCGGCTTCCTACTTAGTCCTATCAGCAGTGTTACACACACTGTTAGGAGTTTCTAACAAAATGAGCTGCTTTCCTTTGTATTATGTTTATTTGGCAAATTAAATCTTTATGTATGAGATGGAGGTAGGTCAGATGTATGCTGAGCTAAGAAAGAAACTGTGTAAGGAAGATGGGGCCTGCAGCTTTGAAAGATTAGTATAAATAATCTTTCCAACACAAAATCCTACCTTAAACCCCTCGATTGATCACCTCTAGGAATAATGCAACAAAATGATTTTGATTAAAATTAATTGAGGATTACACTACAAAGGATGGGGAAAGAGAAGTATTAACCCTTCAACGACAAGCGACATAAAATAAACATCAAGCTGTGAATCTGCATTATGTCAAAGTAGTTTATTTATCTTCTTTATGTGGCTGTAATAATTAAACCCATGAGAACTTCCAAGCAAGAGTGTAAATGTAGATGCAATAAAAAGCATAAAAAGAGAAACAGAATTTGACATATGAAGTATTCCTTCACTCGGTAGACACGGAGAAAGATTTCAAAGCACAAATTAATGGGATCAATGAAAGTAGAGCACATTGAACATAGGAAGGAATACAATACACATATCTGGGCATGAAACAGGCTGAGCAAATATATGAAACAGTTGGAAAACTGGAATGGAACTGACTTGCAATGGAATATGAAAAGATTCTCCTATGTCACCAGGAATCACTAAGTAGCTGCTTTGGAGATGTAGAAGAGGACAAAGATAATGAGTAAAAAATAGGGTTATGTAAGAAAAATGGTATGATCATTAAGTCAGGAAATGAAGGAAGAGTGTAATAGGAAATTAAGTCAATGAGAGTTATAGGACTAAAAGCTTATGCTAGCCAGTCAGACCATGACTTGCACAAATTGTCGACTACATAACAGAATTATAATTAGAAGTAGTACAAACAAGTGACATAATAAGTATAATCAAAGAGATGAAATTTTCAAAAGGAAAAGAACTCATGATGATATGAGTAGGACAAACAATTAAGTGCAATTAGGAGAATTTTGGGGAGAGCACTAATGGAGCAAAATGAGAATATAAAAAGAAGACATACCATATTTTCCAGCTTATAAGATACACGGGCATGTAAGACACATACAAGTTTGGCCAAATTAGAAAAATACAACTCTTTCTATTGACCTCTAATAAATAACATCTTTCTTTAAGTTGAAACAGATAAGGAATCTGTAACCAAATACTGAAATAAAATGTGGCAACATTGAGTGATCTGGATTGTCATTGTGCTTATTTTTACTTTCGTCTCAATGTAAGATTCAAATCACCCACATTTCAAGAAGGACATCTTAAGGCAAAATCTCACAGTGACCATATAAAAGATCTATACCACAAGGTGCTTTTCTGTGGGTTTCTATAGGAAAAAAGCAAGTCTTGTAAGACAAAAAATATGGTAATTGATGATTAAAACTCCAAGTAAGGACATAAAAGATTAGAGAAAAACCTTGATGGAGAGATAAAAGTTAACACTGGAATATTTTTTTAGATGCTTGCCAGAAGAAAAATGGAGAAAATATGCAATAGAGGAGGCAAGATGCATGAAGGAGTTTAATATGGAAGTGGTAGATGTGAAGCGAAACGTTGAAGTATTTCTCTGGCAGAGAAATATTGAGCATGAATGGTAAGTTGAAAATACGATGAGCTTCATCACAACATCATGGATGACAAATAAAGAGTCATAGCAACTTGGTAGAGCTTCAGAAGTCTAAAGAGGATGAACAACAGTTCATTGAAATCATCAAAAGCCAATCCTTATTAAAAGAACTTAAGCATGTACCACTAAAATATCACTTAAGAGAATACTCTACACACAGTTACAACTTTATAAGAGCTAATATACAGTTACCATGTTTCTTGTGGCTAATGCTGGGGAGCATAATTTGATCTCTCTTCCACTCATGTTAATCAACATCAAAATTAACAATTTTTGTGAGCTTCATCACAGCATATTAGTACACTAAGTGCAAATAAACTAGCCTTAGCATTCTCCTCTATCAAACTTTTATTCACCAGTAAAAGATGGAAAAATACAGACTCCATAGCTTGGAAAGCATTTTACACTCCATAATTTCATGATGGGAAAAAAAGGTTATGAACTGCTTCCAGCCCAGGCCAGCCAAAAACCAATGTAGATTCAAACTCATATGATTGACCTAGCCCAGATGAACTCTGACCTTAGGAACCCAGCAACTACAATCCAACCAGAGATACAATTGTCAGAGAGCCTGGGGCCACTCCACAGCAGGAACTCACCCCTAAGAACCAAGCAGTTTCCTTAATTCTGCACAAATGCCTTAAATATGATTGCCAACCCAACACTCCTATCTCTTTCCCCAGATACCTAGCAAGAGGTAAAATAATTTCAAAAGATTTTCATTCCACAGAAATGCATTAATTGAAGAAATATGACAATGGTTTCATTTACAATGTAGCATCTTCCACACCTGTATACACTATACTCTTGGCGAAATCATGGGCATATATTTTCAATAAATCCATATCTTTGGGACACAAAATCTTTTTAAAACATTACACTTCCTAGAAGAATGGACACTAACAAAATACCGGCCTCCAGAATCAACTTCATCTCCACCCACTGCCCTTACCTGCACTAGTTTGCTGACCATGGTGGGATGCGGCCGGGGAGGATGCATTAGGGAAGAAAACTCAGGAGGTACCACAGACTGCACTCCAGCGGGCAAGCCACCAATTCCAGGGGGGACACCGGGTTGCGGCGTAACCATGATGGCCTGTGGACTCGGGGGATACTGAACCCCCAGAAGGAAGGCACATAAAGGTGAGGAGGGCAAACATTGAAAGTTAGCGCCTCAGCCAGCCTTCATATATGCCCATTGAATGAGTGGGCCAACACAAGAATGGCGAGCAGTTATGGCCACCATGACAAGACCACAAGATACCAAGAACTAAAATCAAAAGCCAAGTGAGTGGAACAGAACGAGAATTTTTCATCTTATCAGAGAATTATAAAAAATAAATTAATCCACATACAGTACCAATTACAGAGAAATTAATTAGAATTTCAAGACTCACAAAAAAGCTTACGGCCAATTGAATGACACTGTTCAAAAATTCAAAGGCTTACAATGAAGGAAAGTTAATTTAGCCTAATAGCAAGAAAAGAACAGGAATTAATACAATGTTACACACTCAAAAATTATTAATTGCACGTGACGAGAAGACTTCCCCCGACTAAGTAACTGACATTAAACAAACCCTGTCTGTAGGACAAGGCTAGCAATTCAGATTACTTGAACATATTTAAAGGGAACATAAATTAGGTCACAAAATGAGTATACAAAAAGTAATTCACATCATTCAATGCCACTAGATCCACAAAGGGCTAAATAAATGACTTTTTCACAGGCTAACCCGAGCCCTCAGGAATGCTTCCAGTACCTCTTAGGCAGCAGGAGGAGGTGTAGGGGGAGATTCATGCACTGAGTGCTTTCCAGTTAAGTTTACATAAGCAGCTTGATATGGGCATACACAAGAAATAGATTAAATGGGGAAGAAAATAAAAATGCTTATGAATTTTAGTGTTAATGATGCAGAAGTTCACACTGCTGCCATGAAGTATTGAGAAAGAGTTAGCGCCAGTTAAGGCTTGACACCAAGTATCCAGTTAGTGTATGTACAAAGTTTAATTTCTATATGATGAGCATTATTCATAACAAAAAATGAAAACATATGAAAACTTAGTTTATGGTCCTCTAAATGGAAAGGCAATTGCTAGAGTGCAAAGGCAAATTTGCTATCAGATGAAGAATTGGTAAATATGGACACTAATTAACAAAAAAAGCCATGAAATTTATAAAGAATTTCTTTCACAGCCATTTCTTCACCTAATGGAATGTTTACAAGATCATTGCTTCCTCTTGAGTGCACTTATTCCATCGCAAAACCTCTTGAAACTAACTGATGACCATGAAAACCAACTGATGCCATATGAAAACACCACAGAGTAAACACATTCAGATGACTGGATTTGCTGTAAGAACATGGACACTCTTACATATGACATAAATATCCATTACACAAAAACCTGATGCAAAGATCCTTTCACAGCTAACTCATGAATATTTCAATTGAGGAGTAGTGAAGAACAATCAATCCATTGCGATACAGGTATTACTTCTTAAAGAAGAAGCATTAAGTATTCTCCCTATTTTGATTCACAAGTCAGGAGCGTTATAAAATTTACAGAAGACCATGATTTCCAGAACAAGAAGAAGCAATATGATGAAAAATTTGGTTTTCAGCAAGTGGTGCTCAATACATACAAGAAAACTTATGAATCGCTCAAGGTAAACACAGAGGTATAATGGTGACAAGTATTTAAGAAATGAAATACACAGTGTAGTGACTCCAATAAAGAAAGCAAGATGATGCCTGACAAAAAGTCCTACATTCGTTCATGGAGATAACAGGCTCAAGATTAGAATCATTGATCAGAGAATTCCCCATGCCTATTACATTTTAAGAATCACAAAGAAGTTGCCTATATGCATATCCTGATTAGTCTCCATTGATTTTAGAGTAATATGCCTCATAGCTTAACTTTGACACAATCAAAAATTCTACGAATGTGTCATTAGAAAATTAATTACTGTTGCCTCTCATTGCAATAAATTCACTTGAAATGCTATTTAAGCTTATTAAAATGTATCCACAGTTTGCTTTGAAGTAATTCATATCCCAGATGAGGGAATAATTATTGGTGGAACAATATAGCTTTTTAATTCAAGGAAGCACAAATGATTACAAAACCAACATGTTTTATGTAAGGCTGATGCAATGGCCACGCTTTTTTCCAAAGAAGGACAGCCGCAGATTCATACTTCTCTCTTCAATTCATTGAAATCTGCCAAGAAAGTTTTTAAATTTGTTGCTCCAAACATCATCTTCAGACATGCATATAAAAACACTGAATTGATTTTATTGGCATTTTAATGATACCTTACAAACTGATAGTAACCACCTAATTCTCACGGCTACATTTAATAGGCTAACTTGATTAAGTTTTAATAAATGAAGTATGCTGATGACCAAAATTAAGATGCTTTGACAAAGACAATGCACACCTAACCACTAAGAGAGCTAGAAAAACAGCTTAAAACTCTATATTCACCAAAACCCCAGATTACATTCAAATTTCAAACTCATTCAAGAAAATCATCACCTCATATTTAAAAGATGCCTTAACTATTTAAAAATGCAACCATCACACACCTGCATTCGCAGACCTGATACAGTGTAGCATCTGTCACAACAATCAAATTTTATAAGAAGAAAAAAGTAACTCGTGAATTTCCTGCAGAAAGGAAATAGGAAATGAATAGCAGCACTGTGCCCAAAGTTGTGTCAATTGTGTCTGAAAGCATTTGGCAAACATCAAATGATATCAGGGAAGTTTTTCTTAAAACAAGAAGTCAAGCAAAGTTTCAAAAAACCATAGCAAAACAAACTGGCGACCCAAAAGCACAACAAAATAGGGGAACCCCAACAAGCGAATGCTGCAACAATGAAATACGGGTCGTGGGTGGGGTGGGGGAACTCGTGCAAATCAAATAAAATGAGCGTCAAAAAAGAAAGAGCAAAGAAGAGGAAGCTATTCCCCTCCCACCCTCCTCCAAACCTTCAAGGCACTCACCATTGCAGTGAAACTCTGACTCTGAGGGGATGGGCTTTTCGCACCACCACTCCCGTGCCGAATCGGACTGTTCCCAGAGTGTTTGGCAAAATAGTCATTTATTTTTTTCCCGTCGTTCCGGGATCCCTTCCCACCTCCCACCCCACCCAAGCCCCCAACCGTCCCACTGGCCCCACCCAAGCCCCCAACCCCACCACCCCCTATATCTTCTACCTTCCGTTTTCTCTTCCTCTCCGTCGGTGTCCGAGGAAGTTTCTCTGGAGTGTTGTTGTCATCTTTGTCACTGTGTGAAGACCCTGGTGGGCAAAGGAAAAGAAATCATCTGTCATAACAAGCACAATCATTAAGCACTAATACTAAATCATAAGTAGAGAACATTTTCATTCTAGCATGCATACACCAAGGACGGTGAAATCTATTCCAGGGATTGGCAGCCAAAGGCACCCATCCCCTTCACGCATGCACACGCGTATGGCACACATACACACTTCCTTGTGCCACCTGTAAGTTTTCTTAATGGGATGCCAAGAAAACCACAATTGAATTAAACTCCAATATTTTGTTCAATAAGTCAGGGGTGGCACAAGCCTAGCTTGTAATTAAATTTTACATAAAATGCGGCATGCGTGCTCATATCAGTAGCTGACTGCTGGACTCGACCATTCAGGTACATGGGATTCTATTCTCCACCTATTCCATTACTTCTGGCAAAAATAGTAACCATCTTGGAGGCAGAGCACCACTATATCAGTCTTCTATGAATGTGTAAAAACTGCCACCAGTTTCTACATCAGCTGGCATTTTTATGCACATAAATATACAATTTTTAAATTTTAATTCCCTTCAAAATTCAGTCTAAATGCATCATTGTTTACTATTAAATTCCTGAAAGCATACTTCATATAAGAAAAATTACCCGATGTAAATCAAATATGATTTAGATCCAAAAATAGCTAAATTAAAAATTATATGAAAATGGCCAGGAGGGTCTTATGTACATCTTCCTGGAGTTTGCTGTTTGCTTCCTAATGCATGTTAAATATTTCCCTAGCTCACCATATAACATGATATGTTGACTTACAATGCTTTTAATTTATGACAGCCTCCATGATCCAACAAATGTCAAGAATGGAAATTAAAGATTATCAGCTAAGGATTATTTACTGAAATTCCAAATTCTTGGAGTATAGGACTCTGCATTCACATCTAATCAAGTAGTGTTACATGACATCACATGATTTGTAATGCTTTTTGCAGCAGATAACATATCGATATCTTTCATTATTTATGGCAACCTCTCACTGCTCTACTTAGTATTTCTCCATCAATTTTAAAAATTCTAGGTGATTCATGAAGGGCTTTGAATTTCTCTATATACCAAATTAAACTGTGGGAAATTCAGAGACAGGGAAATTGACTATGAAATATTCCCAGCTTGTTTCAAAAACAATTTCTGGTTTCAAATGATAAAGTTACATGAACAACTACCTCAACAGTTTCAATATTTTATGAAACCAAGTTGAAATGATGGCAACTTAAAGCATTTGCAATCACTGACTCCCTTGGTTTCAAGATCCCTTCCATTTTAGTTCATCTCGGTAGATGACAGTTTTTCTCGTATTCCAGTCGACATTTTCAGTTCACTATCGACCTGATAATACTGGCATTAATGCTGGAAATACAGCCTTCTACCACGGCATATTCATGTGTAAGTAACCTTATAACCCTTGAGCTATCTTTAAATTACCAGAAATATAAATTATTCTTGTGATTTCCACCGGATAAAATTTATAAAAAAGTACCAATGTTTCGACAGATGAATCATCCATTGTCTTCAGGGTAAAACAATTTTTTACCAATTTAACCCTGGTGGAAATACCAAGAATAATTCACGTGAAGCATTTGCCGGTAAAGCATTAAATCTTTTTTCAAATACCATGGAAGCCTTTGCTATTATTTGCAGTGACCGTATTTCTCCATAAAAGGATGTGACACAAAGGAAGCATACGTGACATTTGGATATTATATTGAAAATCATCCAAGAGGTCAGCGACTCGAAATATGTTTCAACCAGCAGTGGTGACACTAATACATATTAATCATTACATGAGAAGCCACATTTCACCATCATCCCCCATGTATGTACTACAATCATGACAAGGCCTAAAACCTCTGATGACCCATAAAGTTGAAATGGTGGGAACAATGATAGTTGCCCATGATAAGGACACCCATGTCAGCTGGGTCCAAAAGCAGGAGCCAGATAAATGGTACTCCACAGGAGTGATGATTACAGAGTCATTTATTTGAGAAGGGATGAATGCCAGCAAGGGGTAGCCTTCACAATGAAAAAACTAAGTAAAGTAGTACTTGATGTAGAGCAGGCAAGCCACAGGATACTACCAGGGGATATTTATGCAGATTTATTCATTCTCTAGGTTACTTGGATAATGGGGAAGAAGAGGTAGAGATTTAATGCAAAGAGCAGGAGGAAATGATATACACAAAGAAAGGAATACAGATTAACGAGAAATCAACAAGAAACTGAGATGGAAAATAAAGTTGAGGAAAGTGTGACGGAGAGAACAGATTGACTCCTTGGAGGAATTTCAAAAAGAGAGACAAATGGAGGAATTATTACTGTAAAAGAGAGAGACCTGATTGGAGGTACTGAGGGAAGAGAAGCAATAATGATAAAGAGATCAGTAATGCTGCTAGTCATACCAAAAGAATGCACGTTCTTTTAAACAAAATGAAAATGTGAAGTCAACTAGGATCATATGATTCAAAGAATACTAGATAGTGAGATCAAAGAACACTGCGAGCACAAAAGAAGACTAATAGAATAATGATTATACAAGCAGAATTTCTTGAGTTTAAGTGAAAATGGAAGAGGATAACTTTTCAGGCTCATTTGTCCAATGCATGATGGAGTGATGCCACAAGACATTACGTCAGTTTTTATTCAGCAGCTAAAGAAGATAGAAGTGAAAGATGATGAAGAGTACAGGACCATAAGTTGAATAACTCCGTTGTCTCAGGTGTGAATTGATGGAATTTGCTTAGCATTGTGAATGAGAAGCAGTAACTTTGTAATTCCACATGTATTTATTAGAAACAACCTAGGTTTCGACGTTGCACATCTGCCTGACGTTGCAACCTGACAATGATGTGCAACGTCAAAACCTAGGTAGTTTCTAATAAATACATGTGGAATTACAAAGTTACTGCTTCTCATTTACAGTAATAAGTTGAATATTGAACATGTGAGAAGCAATTTTTAGAGTTGCTGATAAATTATTAAAGAGTAAGGAAAATAACTACCATGGGAATGACTAATTTTACTTTGAAAGGGAGATGGGAACGAGTAGGAATAGGATGTTTTTGCCTGCTCTTTTGATTTCAAGAAAGTGTCTGATACGTTAAACAAAACGATATTAATAAATTTATTCAAGAAATTGGGGGTAGATTTTAAGGACTGATGGTTAATTAGAAACCACAAACGAGCCAGAGGGATAAGGTGATGGAGAACCAGGATAGGCAATGACAGGACAGGGAGTAAGATGAGGTTTTATCACCATTGGTTTTTGACGTTTATCTTGACGAAATCATTGCAGAATTATATGAAAAGATGAAAAATGGAAATAAAGTAGGAGAACTGATTAAGTTAGGATTGTGGATGATCAAGCCGAGTTTTGCCATTCAGCCAAGAATTTGATTAGCATTAGTACATGCTCCTACAGCTGAGGTCATTTTTTATTGCCTGCCACTTGCCGATGGGGACAAATCGGACAGTCAACAAGGGCCTGCACTACATGATGAGCGAGTTAAGAGGTACAGAGCGAAGGTATGGGATGAAAATAAACTAAAAGAGGCTGATGGTAATGACATTTTCCAGGAGTAAAAAGGTGGGAGGGAATTAAATAGAGCAGATTGACAGAAGGTTCATCTAGGAAATATTATAAAGGAGAATGTGTTATGAAGCAAGCCTATAGGGTTGAGGATTGCATTGGCCCATGAAGGATTTGGAGGAGAATGAGAATCGCTGAGGGGGACTATTGGCAAAGGCATTAAGAAAAGATTGATTAAATCACCAATACAGAGCATGGCATTGTATTGCTCCGAGGCATTGGGCAATTCGGGAATGAGGAGTTGTGAAGACTGGAAGCTTTTGAAATATGGGTGTGGAGAAGATTGGAGAGTGTAAACTGAGCAACAAGAAAGACAAATGAAGATTTAGATATGGTGAGCAAAGAAAGAAAGCTGATGAGAGAAATTTGAAGGAGGAAGCAGAGTGGACACAGGATGTATTTAGAGGGAACTGAACAAATTATGGATGGCATAAGGGGAGGCAGAAAGTAGGAGTTAAAAAGAACAATGGTGGGGAAATAGTTAGGTTTAGGAATGATAAAAGATCACCCCAAACTTGGGTAATGGATCTAAGGACAGACTACTAAGCCAGCCTTGGTGGTAGTGGGGTGAAGTCCTCACCTACGAACCATAAGGTCACAGGTTCGTGTCCTGCCTGGGTGGACTTTTCACCACCCAGAACATGAGCTTTTGTTTGAGATTTTCATTTCATTCTACATATTACACTGATGTAAAAGGCTTTATAGTTCTGTTTTCAGTGGTATTTGAAAATAAAGCCTACCAATCAACTGGAAGAGTACCAGTGATGCTGATGACATTTCACCACAAGTGACCCAATTCCAATTTATACTTTCAAGTTTCAAGAGCTGTATACTTTTCCTTCGTTATTTTTTTAGTTTCGCAAAAATTCCCATGTATTTTAAACAGCAGGATTGAAGGAGAGACATACCTCCTCATGTAGCATAATTATGTTCAGATGAAATGGTCAAACTAGGAGACAAAAAATTGCTGTTTACAGCAATTTTTGGAGTTTTTTAAGCCACTTCTTTTAATTACAAAAGCATCTAGTAACTTGGCATTAATGAGATACAATAAATATGATTTTTCATTGCTAAAATTAAAATGGAATGATACACAATCAGAGTAAGAAGTAATCCTGAACCTGAGTAATTCTACTATTCTTTGGGTATAAAATCATTACAGGTGAATACTGAAGGAAAAGCAATACCATTGACCTTAGTACAATTAATGTCAAATAAAGCAGGAAACTTGAATGTAAAACAGTGAGCTGATACTATCGCAAAAGCTAATACCATAAGGCTAATCTTGAACTTAGGGATACAATGACAAACACTCATGTACATTGTAAATACACTTGGTTTTCAATAAATCTTGCAAGGTGATTATATCTGTTTTAATGTTGGAAGGAACTCGAGCATTCATTTTTTCAAATTACTCCACTCCGACTTTAATTACATTAATAGCTCCTACTTATATCCATTTTAAATCATTCATAGTCATTTTTTCCATCACAACTGAGAGAAAACAATGAAATGTGGAGCTGAAGAAAATAATATTTGTCTAACCCGTTTCAGTGAAAAAGGATTAATATCACAAAGCCACAAACTATTACTAACCATGGAGATTTGAATCCATTTGAACATGGAACTGATGTAAACTGCGATAAAAGACAGTGTTTGGGCTCCATAACAGTTGCATACTTAGCAGTGCAGAAAACATCTACATATTACTCTTGGAACAGCTGCAAGTGCACATGGCAAATTGAGACAAATTCTCATGATACTTAGACACTCAAATGCATATTATTCACTATGCAGTGCGAAAATATAAGAAGTTGGATACGATCCTTGAGATGTAAATGACAATCATCAATTGCAATTATAATTTTATCACTGATAAAAACATAAGGCTATAAAAGTAAAAAAAAAGCCTATGACACCAAGACAAAAGCTTGGCATATATACCAATAGGTTAAAAGCTACACAAAAATTCAGAACTTTGTACAGATATTTGTGCTCAATACGGATATAGTGTGATGGTGTTGCATAATTCACAACACTACTCATTTTTATAAATACCTGTGCTCATGTTGGAATCCTGGCTATGAACCGTTTGTCCCGAGTTCATAGTTCCCTGGGGTGCCATCTGAATTTGAGATGTGGCTGACATCTGAAAAAGCAACAGAGAGAGAAAATTAATGCAAGCAAGACAAACAACATGGTAATCAGAAATCAGTCTTTAAAATGTTGCATGGGGAATAGATGAAGTACATGCATAAAATAAGTCAGCCCACCAGCACTACGATGGCGATTTTTGTCCAAGCTTTCAAACCAGTCATGCACTAACCAATTTAGCTAACTCATACAACTTAGCAAAAAATGGAACAATTAAAGGAATTCATGTCCACCAAGTGCACTAAATGATACAAGTCTCAAAAACTTAATCGCTGAACCAAAGGCATTTTATTTTGCTGAGGCAAAGCTTTAAAAACAAAGAAAGTTATCTTATTCTTCTACATGGTTTAAATCAAGAAGTATCTCAATCATCTGACATATAACTCGTGTAGTAGAATGATTCAGAGTTCTGAGAAAACTATATAAGCTACTCCGAGACATACTATATACTCTAGATATCAAATGAATTTTTTGGGGCATTAAGTTCCCCTGATGTTCCTTCTCCAGACGCCTAATAGCAGAAGCATCACAACAGAAAAAAATGTCCTGAACTCGGTTCAAACCCATAATCTTTATGTTATTTCAGTGTATTACTCTCTAATAATTAAACACACTATATAAGGCTATGAAGAACGTTGTTGCTATTTAACCGGTAACACATTGAAAAGCGACAATTCTACTTAATTATAAGATGGATGGAAAGGTGTACGCTCAATCACAAAAGAGGAGAAGTATTAAATGAAATAAATGCGAAATTATGAGTCAATTGTAAGACTTTTATTATTAACTGATTACGCTGCTCGCAGTACCTTCTGGGAACTATTTCCGCACGACACACGGCTGAAATGAGCCGATTCACTCCGGAGTAAAATGAGTCATCACATATTGCGCTCGCCGCGAAATAAATGTCACGGAAATCTACATTTGATTGTTGCATCATACGCACACGGGATTGGGTTGTTTTTAGATGAGTGACAGGCGATCAGCGGCAATTTCAAGTTATCCAAGGCTGAATCATGATACTCAAACGAAAATTAAGTCGCGAAAATTTTTACAAATCTTCCAACATCATGGAAGGCAGCGGCGAAAGGAACATTTGAAATCATCCTCAGAAATGATTGAGAAACATGAGGCGCTCACTTCAATCATACCCGGCGAGTCACTCGATAATCGCCATGGGACAATGGGACCAGTGAACTCATTGTCAGCTTTTCACGTTCCAGGCTTAAGGTCAAGGACAGATAACTGACCAAGAGAGAGAACTATTTTCCTGTCAAATACAACCTAAGATTACTCCAGATGTTTGCGTCTCCTCACCATTCTCATGAAAGATTTTAAGGGCGATTCGGATATAACAACGATTTCTTTTTATTGACTTCCATTCCTTGTGCACCGTAGAATTTCCTTCAGGAGGTCATCATGCTATTGTCAACAGTATCGATGGCAATTATTTAAGAAATTATTTTCGGATAACCACACAACCAATGGATATTAACATTACAAAACGCAGGTGAAACTAAAAAATACGCCACGAAATTATTATTCCATAATTCCGCTTTCACCACCACAACCGGTAGAAATGACACAGGACGATAAAAATAAATCAACGACAGGCAATAAAAAGATTGATATCGCGGGATGTATTTATAACATGATTGATATGTGGTAGTTAAGCTCCATAAGATTTGAAAACACGAGTGCTTGAATCGCGAGAACCAGGGCTCCGTAAATATTAATTTGTTCGAATTACTCTGCCAGTGGCCTACTCTTCACGCGGAGAAATAAGTAGTCGTTCTGAGAAAATTCTCTTAGATCAAATGACTTTGAAGTACACTAAGCGCTTGAATAATTAAATAACACTATGATTAATTAAGATCTATCGACGCAAGAATGAACTACGGGCATAGTTTATCATACGATACGAAAAATAGAGGTTGTTACTGAACGAAAGGTGTCTCTTCTCAAGAAAAGATTTTCCATTTACAGCGACGATTAATGGACTAACTCAAAGAAGTAAAGAAAATTAATCTGAAGCCTCATGATAGCTCTCACTGCTCACATATTCCAGCAGGATCGCGGTAAAACGGAGCGAAGACACAGAAAAAGACCACCACATCTCTTCCAATACGTTAACGCCACGCAATCCCTAACAAGCGCCATCTGCGAAGGACTTCCTTCCGCAGGGTGCAACAGAGAGAGATTGGGCCAAGCCCTGCGGAACGAGTCTCTGTCGAGCTAATTGAAGGATAAAGCGCCGGGCACCGATGACAAGTGTGCACCCTGGAATCAATGCGGCAGAGACAGACGGATCCACTGGAAGTAATACGAGCAAGGCTGATTAAATAAAACGTTTGGGAGACGGTAGGCCCAGTGAGGACTTCGGGGGTGGCAAAAAATGTGCATTGGGAAACACTAAGCTTGGATTGGAGACCTGAAGGTAGATACGCAATAAAAAAAATCGACAAAAAATTTAAAATTATACAACTAAAAACAAAAATAAACATCGTTATGAAAAATACACTTATAAAAATTATATAAGAATAAAATAATCTTTATCAAATTTAATGCTCAACTCGCATCAACATTTCTTCTCAATATCCTTGCTCCCTAATGAAAATTACTCTATCCTTGAAATCCTTAAACATTACTCTTATCGGCCCTTGACATTATTACTGTCACCCTAAAAATATTCCTAAATATAATAAGACTGGTTCGTTATCAAGGAAGGAGACCGACAACTCGGGTCTTTGTGCCATGAAGATTGGTGAGTAGATTGGTTTATTCGAAAATCATTTGAGAGAGCACATGAGGGGTGGAGAGAAACCTGGCGTCGGCATTCGCCTACTATTAATTTAAAAGCGCCACGGTGTCCACAATAGTATGCCCCAGCCGACAGACGTAGTACTGCTTTGAAGTTCTCTCGACACAGCACTAAAATAGAAAACAGGATTCCAAAAACATCACCACTGCTGGGATTCGAACCCTGGACCACTGGATCGGGAGCCATCTCAAGCCACCAGAACGATCCGATCCACGAAGTTAATTCGAATGTAAGTCACATATGGCTGAATCATCTAAAAGAATACCATCGAATGACTCAGGAGTCAGGAGCAGTGGCGTACGGACGGACGGGGTGGGGGGTTAGAGTTAAACCCCCCAAAACATGTTTACCTGAATTCGTTTTCGTTCGTTTACCTGATCTAGCGTTTAGAATTTTGATTGTTGGACTGAAAAATATAGTTGAATTGTCTTCACGAAAAGAGAAGGTTAATTTAATTTTTGTTTTAGCGAATAATAATCTAAATATCATTTTATAATGATTCACATAATTATTAATGATCCCCACCCCCAGAAGTCAACCCTGCGTACGCTACTGGTCAGGAGTTATTACCAAGTAACCACGATGGCATGGGAGGCCTGCCTACACATCATTAGACTCGATACATCATGTTTTTCACAAACTTAAACTTAGAATCGTGGATCCGTCACCCGAAGAGAATGCAGACGGAAAAATATATGGACTCTCTTAATCTCCGAAGGGCTTGAACCAAACTCGAGCGTACATACAAACGACATGTGAAACCACCCCCTCTCACCCCCCCCCCCTCCATGACTAGCTCGTGGTGCAGGATCCGTTCACCATGATTTCTGCCTGGCCATTATGGATCCCAGAGGAGGCGGCTATGGACATGGAGCCAGCCACCTGATAATGAAAATTCTGAGAATAAGAGCACGGCCTGATCATTTGGTGGGAAGAAAATAAAAACTTCCGGTTGAATGTAACCTAAGAATAGAGGTGAGTACACCCCAATTTCCAACAACAAGGAGCTACAATCAACAATCATTCTGGTGAAGAGGAATAATCATATCTTTTCCCCAGCACATGACGAAAAACTAATAATAAAATAATCCAATACCTGCACTCCAATCCATTAAGATGCGTAAAAGTATTTAGGAATGAACTTTGACAAATAATTATCAAGGATAGAAAAGACTTTTTGCTACGCTAATTACTTTATTTAACAAAGAAACTATTCTAAAATAAAGTTATGGTATAATGCTAGGCATTCAGCATGATTACATAGTTCATATTGTTCCTAGGACAAACATTGCGTGATATACGATGGTGGAATAATATACCCACGCAATTAAATCAAATGAAGTCTCTTCATTCACCTTAACGTCCTTGGAGGCCCAAAAAAACGCTTCGCAACTTAACGATCAAAAACGTTTCACCGAGCAACGATTACAAAATTCATAGCATGCAGTAGATCACTCGATACCTCATCCATTTTGTTGGCATCGTTGACAACTAATGCCAGGGGATTTATTGATGCATCTTTAATGGGTGATGGAACAAACCTGGAACCTATATATACAAATAATAATAACAAAAACTTTAGTTGTCACTTCCACCAAGCTAGCGGAAATAAACATCCGTAATTTCCACCAAGTCAAGCCTGAAACCATCAAATTTATTCCTGGATAAGATTACAGTTGGTGCATTTAATGCTCATTTGTGCTTCCGTTCTCTTCCAACATTAACCGAAAGGTACGCTGCGAGAGATTACTCCTACACACTAATGTGTTTACGACCATTCAGTATTTATTGGTGGATTAGAAAGGAGTTCTCAAACGGATAGCTTTCCTTCATTGACAAGACCCGTCATAAATTACAAATGTTAGGGGCTTAAAACATGAAAAAGCCTACCAAGAAATAACCAGCCAAAAAACCAAGAAATAACCAGCCAAAAAACCAAGAAGAAAACACGGTCAGCTTGGGATGAGATTAAGTAAATACCGGCCGAGGAGGCGTCTCCATTAAAATTTCCCATCGTCTCTACCACGGATCCTAGAAAATTTATTTTCTATACTCCCTGGTCTCTACCTTATGGAATTTCCAGTAGGATAGCAAGAAGACGCGGAGCATCCCATCCATTGCGCTTCTCGGCTGTTGTAGCGTCCACTATCTTCCGAATTCCGCAACATATCCTTGCGCAATGCACACTTGGCCGCACACCCAAGTGGTGGCCCCCCACGCCTAAGGTGCCGCGGCTCCCCGACCCCACGAAGGAGGTGGCGACGACACCTTGCGTCTGCTGAGGAACAAACCGCCACCCCACTCCTCAGCGACCATATCGCTCCCTAAACCCGTTCACTTTCGCCGATGGCCACTAAACGGTAACCCCCCCCTTTAACCCATACCCCCATGAAACACAACCACGTGATACGGCCACCATCGGAGCGGGCTTAAAACAACCACCTGAGTGTCGAACCGCGAGTTGTTAAGAAGGCCAATTTGGAGTAATGGCGGCGAAGCCTAAAAGACCTTGGACTAGGGGGGAGGGAGGGTAGAGGTATTGCAAGTGTGTGTATTCCGCGGTGCTCGCCGGCTCCGACGATCCGCGAGTCAGCGACCCCTCGCTCCGAAGTCCCCTTACGCACTGCCGGACGGATTCCTTCCTCGGGGCGGTAGTTGCGACTACGGCCGGTGGCGGCAGCAGCGTCGCGCACTTCCCCGCCGCCGTCACGGGCTTCGAACTTCCGAGAGCGAGCAGGAATCTTCTTTCCCCCCTCCCCCCCACTTCACCCCACACGGAGTATGCGTAATCGCCCAAGGATCTCTAAACCCCGTACATGGTCTCAGAAACAAGCATGTCCGACCGAGAGGGACCATCACCGCGAGGGCGGGGCCGGAGGGACATTCGAGGAAAAGTGTATGCTGCGAAAAATTTTCAAGGGGTCAGTGCGTTTTAAACGACTTCAGATTATCAATAACAGGTAAATAAAAAAACTATTTCGTAAAATGTCGAATGATTCCAGGTTTTGGCGCGTTTGAACTGCCCTAAAAGACAGACAGCGGCCTTCGAGATAGTGTTATTTTCTCTCCCAGGAATTTATGATTAAGTGATCAAGGTCAATCACGAAGACAACACCTCTAGGCCGATTCTAATATCGATAATATTTTAAATTCGTACGAAATTAGGAAGATAAACTTGTACGAGTAATTTGTATACATATTTATCTACGTGGGTAGTATGATAAGTGCTAGAGTGCGTTCCAAAATTCACTTCGCAGTCGCTGCGTAAATTACGCCCATGACAACAAACGACCAATCAACGTCCAGAGTTTTTAGAATATTATGAAAACAATTAAACTAGCTTATCGTAAATTACTTCAGCCCGCAAATCAAATTCCTGAGTGATACGAATGTTGATGATACAGCCATAGGGGCATCGGTGAAGACTAAAGTGCACACTAGAAACAAGATTCCTTGGATTACTAAGTCGATATCGTTAAGTTAAGAAGGTAATACTAGAGGACCTCAACTAGGCGCCGACAAAACTAATGAACGCTTACTCCTATGGGAAATAATTCCCCAGCGCGAATATTTTAGAAATTCGGAGTTCCTCACTTCTATTGCCATGGTGGATGGTGGGGGTTTAGACCAAATGCTTCACTAACTTACTTCACTCTCAGTCATGAAGTCCCTGTTCCTCAAGGCCGAATATCACTAGCTTACTAAGTAGATATACATGAGCACAGACAGCATAATTCCAGCGGACATTCCAGTGAATTCCAATGGTACTATAAAGTCGAGACTACAGCGAACACAAAACTCGAACACAGAGCCAGACGGCTTACTTACTCATGGCCTCATTGACGGTTCACATATCCGTCTCACCCAATAAAAACAATACAGCGAGCGAGGAAAGATAAACACTGGGTCGAGTGAAAATGACATGGCAACTACGCAAAACTCAGAACGAAATCGCCGGTCGAGAGTCTGAAGTAACTATGAATACGGCTGGAAGAGTTTTAAAAAAACCAATAAACACAGAAACTCATTTGAATGATTTAGTTTCAAATTTAGCTCATACTGAAGAAAATAATCCAGCGGTCAAACCGGTTCTTCCCCCAGTCTTCATTCCGATCGTCAATAAATCTTTATCGCAAATGAAGGGTTCAATCATTTCATTGATATATCCGCATGCTACCTTCTAAAGATATCCGATAAAACTGATCACAAAATTCTTGTGAAACTTCACTCCACTGATAAAACTACCCACAATGATTACCACCAAATTCCCTGCATGAAGGCGACGGAAATGTTAAGCACGAGTCGACAATACGATTTTACTTCGGAACAAAATGGCCAACTTGCAACTTAAAAATATACGCTCGATTCTAAACAGCGATTCACACCCATCAAATATCTGGGTCACTGGAATTCGCATCAAGACAGTATTTTTACTTACTTTCCTTAGTGTTAATAAATTTCTATTTTAAACGATCGCATTTGTTTCTCGTAAGTCATTAAATTATGTGGGAACAATGTTGGTTATATTTCCTTTGACATTAAATCGATCGTAATCTAAACTATATAGAGATGACCTTGAATTTTTCATAGTGAGTGCCACCGAATTTGACCCAATTTATTGAACCAACACTAATTCTAAATGATTTTCGGAAAAAGCGTCAGTATAGCATTCACTTTTATAGAGCATAACTTTAAAACATGAAGTGAGCTAAGTCTCTTAAATTGAGAAGTAAATTTCATCCTTTCGCTGGATAACTACTACTGCATTTCATTGAAGTTCGTAAAGGTACGTTAGGAAAAGTTTCTTCCATATTTTTTTTAGGTTAAGCTAAGTCTGAACTGAAATGCAATTTAAATCCTATTAATCACGAAGACAGGATAACGAGTAGCAAATACTCATCGCTTACAACACTCAATACGGATGGTCGAAAAAGTGGCAATGGCAGGAAATTCTGAAGCACTCCTGGTGTCATTGTATTTTGTACTCGTACGTTATTACGTTTTACGTATCCAATCATGAACGGGGGGGGGGATGATATCAGTTATAAAACTTCGTACAAAAATTTCCGCCGTTAATGAAGACTTCGCGTGACCGTTAAAATGGCGAAAGACCTTTTCATGAGACAAGGGTTCAACAATAGAAGGTACACTCGAGCAACACCTTCAAGAGTTGGCAGAGGAGGTGCCTCAGAGATGGGCTCCATAGCATGACCCGCCATGATTTCCGGTGGGCAAACCGGGACGACCCAAGGAGGGGAAGGAGGACATCCGGAAGTTATCGTCAGCAAGTTCTCTCCAAGGCTTACCAAATAAGAAAAGGGAGATTCGAGGCTCAATGGTTGGCGTAGGGCAACTCAAACACGAGTTCCGACGACTCTCCGCCTTGTCGAGTTTCGCGACTCTCAATTTTTTGAATGAGCGATGATTATTTACCACTCGTAATCCTGTCTTCGTGATTAAAGAGTTTGCATTACTGGCTTCTTACCATTGTACGAAACGTTGGTAATTTCTACCCACATTCGCACCTGTATTTATTAAACATTGGTAAAACTGGTACATATTTACCGTTACGTGCACCATAATTCTCTCATCTCCTACCGGTCATTTGAAGATGATGGAAGATTCATCACTTGACTATTGTAATTTACTTGCATTCAGATGGCAAAAACAACTATAGTCGATAGATATGATAATTTTACTAGATTTTGATTCTAAGCCTTGCAAATGGATTACCGCGGGAAAAATATTGTAAGGCGAACAGGGCATAATAGTCGTAATTCATCCAGTTGTTTTCCAATTAAATCAACGTCCTATGGAGAATCTCGTGGCTCGATACCTAAATATTTGACAAATACGACATCCCGACATCATAGTCGTTCAAAATTTAGATAGAAATATTTTGAGTAAATTCCCAAGGCTAATAATATTATTTGCACGATTCTAAGCTAACAAGGCTAATGATAATATTTGCACGATTCATGAACCCGCGCGGGTACATGAATCGTGCAAACAGCCATAAACCGAGTGGTGCCAAGGTCTCCACAGTTTAACGTCCCATCCGACGGACGGAGTACTGACTAGAAGAGCTCTCCACAGGGCACCCAAGCATGAATCGGGATTCCAACGACGAACCTCAACCTTTGACGGGATTCGAACCTGAGCCCAATGAATGGGAAGGTCTAGTGACTAGCGAATCTAGCGACGACACCAACCCGAACCACGAATCAAGCTCTAATCTGATCTATTTTCTAATAACAAGGAAACGGGTTCGATAGGTGGCATACGTAATCAATTTAATCCATGAAGCTAGTATTTTTACATGCTAGGTACCCGGACAAGCAGCTCTCGCATTCTTACTATGACGACATACATTTTTACATATCAATGCATTCGTACTACATAGACATCATTATTCAATCCTCATGGTCCGTAAAAAATTAGCATTAGAGCATTGCATGTTTTGGCCAAAATTTACCGGTGTAAAAACATTCTCTTTAGCCACAGCCATGGGCGTAATTTCATCTTTTTAACTAGGGTGGCAAGGCCTACTTGGGAGGTATGAAATACCTCCCAGGTAGAAGGGGGGTCCGGTAGTCCTAAATTAGGCATGATTAATGAAGAATTAAGAAAGTTCAAGAAAGGGCCGTGCATATAGAATTGTATTTTCCAATTGTTTGTAAATTAGTGATTTTACTACAAAATTCTGGGGTGGCAAAATACTGGGTTGGACAATTATGGGGTGGCAACTGAATTACGCCACTGGCCACAGCTACATTACACTCAAGCAGCAAAGAAACACGCATCTTAAGGGAGGATTAAGAGAAATTAATACATCACCATAGTGCGTCAAAAATCTAATCGCGTTAGTCCCAAGCACACGCTCTATTTCAGCGATTATCAGTGAAAATGGCAGAGGAATGCCAGACCTTAAGTTGCTAACCAGCAATTTTCCCCGCCCATAATTTCTCAACCGTCGCTAAGTTTCTACAGATTCAGCGTGCGCGACACACGCCGCAGTTGCTCGAAGGTCGAATCCAATTCCAAGATGACAAGCGCCATTTCGTGCACAAGAAACGAAAACTTTGGCGACGAAGATACCGTGACCATGGGACTACTAAGACAAGGTAAGTCGTTGCGCATGTCCAGATTGGCTGCGTGCGCATCCGTTACGTCACCTGGCTCCCAAAAGCAGACGAGAACTCACGAAACTTACGGAGATGGTCGAGTATTGCCGGTATTTTGGTTTGAATTTGATAGGGTATGCAGTCAAAAATAACTTATCGATTATAAATTAACTTACTTGCATAGCGTCAAAATCATACCTGATAGCGTATTCAGTGAAAAATAACTTGTTGATAATAAATTATCTTACTTGTATAGCGTCAAAAATCATTCATGATAGCGTATTAAGTTAAACCTAAGGTCCTGCACCTCAAGAGGTAATATCTCAGATCTCCATCTCAGGTGAATTATAATTAAGTGATAATAACCACTTGATTATAATTAACCATTGATGATAACGATTGCGTGAATGTGAGAATAAATAGAATTTAGTAGGACGGTTTAACTTAATACGCTATCAGGAATGATTTTTGACGCTATACAAGTAAGATAATATGTAATCAACAAGTTATTTTTCACTGTATACTTCTAGATGGTTGGTAAAATATTCGATACGATGAACAAGACAAATAATGTTTCAGTACGTAATTGTATTTTTTGTCACATGAACGAATGAATAATGTTTTTTCGATTGCAAGTACGCACCTGATAGATATCGCTGGGCGTAGTAAAGATATAATGTTTCTTCGGGGACATTACCACAATTGATTCAGCAATGCGAAGTAAAACTAAAGGTTAATACTTCTTCCAACTACCAAATACCTTATAATTCATTTCTATACAGTCCTTTTTGATCAAATTCAAACCAAAATCCCGGCAATACTCGACCAGCTCCGTAAGTTTCGTGAGTTCTCGTCTGCTTGTGGGAGCCAGGTGACGTCATGCGCAGAACGGGCTCATTTTGGCCACGGGAACGACTTACCTCGTCTTAGTAGTACCATGACCGTGACTGCGAAACCGACTTGCCTGCCTCGAATGATTTAATGAGACGCCTTAGCTGTTCCACTGAGCAGATACGTATAAAAAATATAAATACCGAATTCAACGCGTGCATAAATCGCATCAGTGCTTAAGCTGCACCCCGTTTCGAAAACGATGTACTGATGGACGGGTAAGAAGTAGGGTTACCAACTCCTGAAATTTGATTCCCGAAGTTATTTCTGAGAGTAGGAAGTTCCGAGAGAGTGCGTGAAAGAGCATAATTAACACAGTTGCATAGCCATTCTTAATAACTGAGCCGTGGTAGTTCTACGGTTTGAGCATTCTTAAATTAGCTCTACCATGATCTAATGGAACTGCAATGGAATTGTATCGTTTATCTTCATGTATGAACAAAAAATCACATAATGTTGAGACAAATTATATATCCTGCGACATAAGTAGCAATTGAAATGAAAACAACAAATATAAATGGCGGATCATATTGGAATATTTTTAATTTTCATTATAACTTAATACCGGAGGAAAACGTCTCAATCCGGGATATAGGAGATGAAAATCCTGGTCCAATTTCAAGATTCCACCGTAGAATTCGGGAGAGTAGGCAATCCTGATAAGAATAATACGAATTACATCTCTCATCATCTGAGAGAGAAGACCAAAGTGACGCTGGTAGTGGCATTGAAGTTTCAAGCGAGGAAGAAGAATAATAACTATCAATTACAAATTAAGTTCATGGTAGTAATTAATTCCCCAGGATATTTTAAGACAACTAATAACCATCAACAGCTTTACAAGTATTCGTCATCCCGAGTTTTGACTACACAGTAATTTTGTTAACAGTATGGGCAAAAAAGAGCGATTTGTACGCGTCTACATAGGGTATATTTCGTGGAACAGCTATGTTTACTTATCAAATCACCATGAAGGAATTCCACCAAGGCACGCCTCAAACCATTACAGATTTTCCTCGGATTATCTCAAACTTCTCACAGCAAGGACTCGCAGAAATGTTACTAGCATGATTCGTAACTGATACGCACTGCAAACCTATCCATCTGATTAGGGCTCAAAGTCCGACTGATACGACAAGTACGCACGCTATTTTTGCATCGCATCTGAGGTCTCATAAATCTCGTTGACTTATACCATTCGAATTTCTTAAATGAATAAGAATGCAGACTTCCTCCTCAGAGAATTCCTAAAATGATGACACCTGAATTCAACCACAGAGTCATTTCACACTTGTGAAATACGTTGCCTCATTAACCGATAATGGACTCCCATGAGCTTTCAATAAATGATCGGTTTCGTAAAGTGACTTACGTACAGGCTACCCACCTCGATGGCCCGGGTTCGAATTTTGTCAACACTCCCAACCAAGGTGGTATTTGTGGAGAGCACTTCAAGGCTAAGAATTCGGTCATTGCAAGGGACGATAAACTGTGGACCCCTTGGCGCCTCTCCTTAAAGAATAATTATACAGAAGACAGATTTTTCTCAATTTTTTTCCATTCGCCAAATAATTCTTCCTTTACAAATCTATTCACTTATAATCATAAGATTAAGATTGAACTTCGTGGAATATTTCCACAATTGAATGAACACAATTTCGTTTTTTCCACAGTTTCATTTCTCTTGATACGACCCCGGTTTCGGCTGTAACGCCATAGTCAGGTATGCATCAAGTAACCGACTCACTTATCCTTCACGGCACAAATTACCTCAGTTGCCTCCCAAAATAACCAAATAACTTAAAGAAAATGTAGCAATGACACGAGATATCTATTTTATTTTTTATTTATTTCAGCTACCCCGAAAACAGATCGCATTGGCCTCTTACATCGGGTTATGTAACATTAACCATAGACAAACACTATCCATCCATCCAGGCGGGACTCGAACCGGCGACCCTCGGATTGGCAGGCGAGGACGTTACCCCGTCGCCACCGGAGCCAACCAACTGACCGATCAACCGATCTACTGACGAACAACCGATCTGCTGACGATTAACCATCCCACTAGACAAAATCTGAACGGGCGACTAAATAAACGATGTTCGTGCTATACAAATTACTACACCATGACAATGATTATGGATATGGCTTCATTAATAATTTCTCCTTCCCCAAGCAGACTCGTCACTCGAGTCGTCACGTCACCGTGACAACATCCTGTTCTAGTGGCCTACTACCATCCACTCTTCCAAGTGGAAAGGGAGAGCTCAAACAAGGAAATCCCACACCCCGACAATCCACCATTTACATCACAGGAGACTCAGGTCAATTTTGTACGTTAAAACTCACCTCACGGGAGGGCGTGCCATGGCGAGGCAATCACAGCGAGGAAAAAACGAACCGAATTACGTGCTCTCCGACACCACACGGGAAACAAATTCCACGCGATTGCGTAACGTTCTTTCGGATATGTTTACTTTTATCTCGAGCCGTTTCCTTTCGAAACGAAAATACCTCGTATACTAGGGAGCAGGAGGACGAGAAAAATTTCGCCGCGGTTCAAAACACCTCAGAAATGTAACCTGAAAATTTTTTCTCTCTTGCCGACCATTTTAGGTTCCGAGTCACGGACCTTCGGGTGAATTCGGATCACAGAACATGGCTGACTTCAGCTGAGAAGAACGCGGGCATAATGCAGTCAAGCCCCGCTCCGTGATTCGACCTTCCCCCCTCATGTCCGTCCTTCGACGGCGAATGAGCCGAAATAACGTCTGCGAATGGAAGAAAAAACGAGAAGAGTCGCATGAAAACCTTCTCGCTAACATATAAGAGCCCGAATGCCGGTGGCCATGAGATTTTAGACTTGCCATAAACTGAATAAATTAAGAGCATAACTGCAGGGCAGCATTACCTTCGCAACTCTGCAAGTCTAACACTGCAAGCCGAAATTACCAAAAAGAGAGCAGGAGGAAATTACACGAAAAAAATAACAGCATAAAAGAGCCCGAAATACTGTCGACCATGAGAATACGGACTTGTCTAACGAAAGAACGAGGCACAAAACTGCATCGCGCGTCCGAAACTCACCGCTTAGAATTTGCGAGCTCAAACAAGGAAATCCAACACGGACCGTTCGCTACTTAAATCATTCGAGAAAAACTACTCTGATTTTGTAGAGATCGGGATTTCATTGCGAGTTCACGCCTACTTACTTACCTGCATGCCATCTAAATGGGCGGATGGCAGGGGTTGATTTTTCACCAAAATATGCAGAGCACTACCTGCTACCATAGAGTTATTAAGGCCCTCAATGAAATGGAAAATTCCGAAGCAAAAGGAATTTTCGAAGTGAACACAAGAACCCAAACATACCAATATTCCTCATATATTGTATAGTGGTCAACACATGGACGGAAGGGTGTAAATACGCCGCATGACATCACCGTCGAAAAATGTTTATGCAAATTGGGCCAGGACCAAGTCCAAGCATGGTCGATACTCCAGGTGTTCACTGTACGCGCAGTTATGCCAAAACAAGATTATTTCTCCCAACAAGAATGACACCGTCTTGCTCCAGGCATTGGAGAGCTCGCCATCAACGAGATCAAATTATTATTCACGAACCATGATGGCGGCAGCACGAGGCCCCGCTAATTTAACGAAGTGGGTGGGAGAGAGAAAGAGAGGCGGCCCCAAATTCTTGAGGAATCCACGACTGCTAAATTAGAGTAAACAAAAGACTATAGAAATGCCCAAACATTCCGTGCACTTGGACCGAAATTCCCGAATGAAAAGCATGGAGCGAAGAAAAAATTTCATATCACTTTTAGTCGGTAAAAATCACGACCGATCGGTAGAAGGAAGACATGATGGCCGCGGCTGCTTTTTTCCCAGTCACTTACTGGGTGTTATCTCACGAATGACGAGGGGGAAGAGGAGAGGGTGGGAAAATAAAAAATAAAAAAAAGAGAAACACATCGGAATACTTGGCAACGCCGCTCCATGCGGGGAAACTCGGCAGCAGGGCAACCAACACACCACAAGTCGCCGTTGTCGAGCGAACCGTCCTCACTCCCCTCCGACAACGACCGACCTCAGCCCCTTCCCCTCCCGCAACAAACCAAACCCTTACACAGATCCCTACCTCCCCCCCCCAACAATATCCCAGGCTCCCCCACTCTCCTGGGTGCCCCTCGGCACGGACAGGAATCCCCTCTCTCCCTATTTTCCCCCTCCCCCTCTTCCCCACCAGGCCCAACTATTGCCGCCGCCGCAGCTGATCCTTCCGCACGGCACGGCCCGGCCATTCGCGAAGTTGGTTTAGTTTCTCATCCGTCCGACCCTTCCCCTCCTGCCGAGCGCGCGAGCGCCAGTCGCAGCCGCGAGAGGGGAGGGGCGCCGTTCCGTGACGAACCGACCCAAAGGCCGGCATATCTCAGGAGGGAGGAGGCGGAGGGGAAGTTGCGGGGGAGTGAATACAGTAGGTGCATGTATGAAGGTGCGCGAACGACCGTGGTTGAGGGGTTGCAAGGGGATGAGGAGATGAGTGCGCCAGCCACCCAGGGACGGAGAAAGGAGGCAGGGGGGCCGCGCGGGCGTGTAGATTCACCATATCCACCACCTACTGATGGAATAAAAACGTTTTGTAATGAAATTTGAATATTTAACGTAAAAAAATTTTTTTTTTGCCAAAATAACGTTCCATCGTATTTTTCACAGAACTCATTCCTCTCATTAATTTAAAATAAGCACCAAATCAATGCCTCCCATGACCCCTAAAATTGTTTCACTAATCAAATTTTTAAACAATGAACTCAATATTTTTAGAACATACATAGACGAGCGGTTAGGATATTGAATAGTGGATACGATATTTGCAAACCCACAAAACGTTTTTTTTTTTTCAAGGTCATTTTTATTTCTTTTTTCTGCGAAAAACGGTGGCTATATAAAGTAATTTTCGTCTCAACTTTAGTAAGAGTCAACGACTTCTTTTTGGACGACAAAAATTTCGCAGACCATCAAAAACTTGACGACCCACTCAATCAAAGACTTAGGGATCTAAATTTTTATCGAGACAAATTGAATTATGTCGCCGCGGAAAGTATTTAAAACTCTTCGCCTGCTAAGGGAGAAACACACAGCCAGCCTTCTTTGACGCGGAAAAGAGTTCAATTTGAAGCAATAAAATACCTGCTACCCTACTGCCACTCCGAGTGGCCTACATAGGAAATCTGTCACGTGCCTGTTAAGACTAAAGGCGCTCGCCGATATATTTTTTCCCCAAGAAGTCCAATTCCAAAGGCAATGAGAAGGAAACAAAACCTACAAAGTCAAAGGGCTTCTCTTGACTTGGAAATTGAAATTGATTTTCCAATAGTCTTAAAACTTTTTTTTTCACGGAAATAACATTAATACACATAACCCTCACGCCGATGAAAATTGAGTGCCATTATTCATAAACATTTCATATATCTTTGTACAATTTCCCTTCTCAACAACGAAACGAAATGTAACAAGAGTGGAATCGACAGGAAAGAAATTTTATCGGGTCCCTAGGAACATCAATTACGCTGCACCAAAACACCTACGTGTTCAACCAAACATACATCACGCCGTTCCCTTTCGGTTCAGGTCAAGTCAAATAACTTTATTTTTGTCGTTAGGCCGACAAAACTGGCTCTATTTTAATAATTTTCTCCATACTGCCCTATCCCGGCATACATTTTTTGCTTTTACTACATTCATTATTAGCTTCACACACGCTCTCGCATTCGCAAGACTCCTAATACTCCTCTTCAAACTATCTCCCACCACATTCACTCATGAAATAACATTAGTTCCTTAATTAAAAAGGTTAACTTATAATTTCACGAATTTACTACATCGGCAAGCAAAATTAAATACAGAATGCCATGGTAGTTGACAACGTTTCAGGGAGCATAAATTATCATGGGCTTCGATAAATACCCGAAACGAAATTAAAGGCAATACCGTCTGATACCATGAAAGGGAGATTAATTTAACTACCTATATTCCCTCTGATATCGCCCCTTGACATCATTACTACCCACAAGCGAAGGACAAGTAATTCGAGCAGGTAGTCATGGAAATTAACAAGAGGAATCGAGATTCTACATAACATGAGCATTACAATTATAATCTCAATTCACTCGCGCGAGAACCGGTAACGAGATCATCATGCATGCCATTTAGCTTGAGTCGTGAGTTTATGAGAATGATCCCCTTAGCTAGGCACAAAAATGATAGAGGATGATTTCATTCTTCACTACAATTTAGCCGGTCAAGTACGTGTCCTAAACAACCTTTCAATGTAGACACGAAAAGAAGTTTCTATTCCTATATTCTCTTCGAATGGTCATCAAATAGTTCATTATGCAACACAACTATTCCCTCTAGTTTTTAAGAACAGTCATTTGATGTTATTTAACTCCCTGATTATAAAGTGCATTTTGATACACGTAAATTGTTATGTGAACTGACAAAACTCCCTGTAAACTCTTTATATAGTTAAATATAAATGATTATTTTTTGTTTTGTCTTACTGTTGACTGTGATTTGAATTTCTGCTCCGTCAGGATTTGTTCTTACGTAGCTCGACATGGAAAAACAAACTATTATTATTTAATATATTTGATATCATTTAGCAACAATCAGTAAAATGTGAGCTCGAATTTACATGACGTAGGAGATGAACAATTAGCATCCCACATATTAGGTTTCATAACCGGCTCGGCGATGTGTGCCAACAACAGAAATTTACCCGAAACGCACCTGATTTCCCAGCATGCGCCAAGTTTACACAAAGTGTGAACTATTAATTGCCAGATCACAACAAGTACGTGTGCAAACAAGCGTGACGATCACTAGCGCGACACATATTGCACTGCCACGCAACTTTCGGGCCACGGAATGGAAATGCGTCCATTGTTCAGCGAACATTCCCAGAGCGCTAGGGAGCGCTAGACTCCAAAACTAGAAACAACATAAAGAAAGGGAGACAATTATTCGGGGACAGTTGGTACGCACGGTTTCAGTTTACGCATTAATCCCGTGCTCCGGTATATGGCTATCTTGGCATGTGTTCATAAGCGTACATGCAACTGCGATCGCTTCATGCATACAACTCGTATATCTCAGACCAGTCTCGTCAGAATTCCTCAACGCAGCTAATTAGGCCGTGACAGGTAGCGTTTCCGAGACCCGACATTTAGAAACCATCGGGGATGGAGATAGGAAAATCGTATTTCCCGAGAATTCCCGAGATCACGTGGCATGGGCGCGCGCAGTCTTTCAGGGAAGGAAGAACCGAGGAGGAGACGCTCCTATTAAAGATGGGCGCAAAATGAAGTATGACGAGTCAGAATTTCTTCTGCAACTTCTCTTCCAACTCTATTTACGAGGAATGGAATTTAAAATACTTCCTATAAAATATCTTGATGTGGCATGAACCACTATTGAATGGTTATTCACGAGCGTATTTGGTCTTATGGGGCAATAGGAAAATTTAAGGTGAACTCATCAATATCACGCTTAAATTTTGGCTTCTAAAAATTTCTTCTGATCTCATCCAAGATTGCCGTTTTTATTACATTTCACAGTCATCTTAATCGGAATGTCATGACTACGCCATCTTTCACTAAGGACGCTAAGGTGAATCTATTCGGCTGGCTCTGATAAGAAATAGCATTACGGTTTGGTTTCGTTATATTTTAAAATTTCTTAAAAGTTATAATAGCATGATAATTAAAAAAGGGTTTAAAGAGGAATTTGCCAACTTCCCGATCCAATTTTCTCGGTATACGGGAATGAGACGTCGCGAACTTTCGGGAACGCTAATTTAAGGTGACGTACAAATTTACTGACGATTGACACTATTTTGTTGTGAAGAACCAAATGCAATAAAAAGTAACTTGCCTTATAATTAAGTACATATGCTGATCACGAATCTATGGAAGTTTATCTGCAAAGCGGGTTATTTATTACATAAAAGTAGTTATATTAGTAAATCGCTATTTGGTGTGATTTGAGAGAGAGTAAGAATACAAATTTAGAACAAACTTCATTGAACAAACTATAAAACACTGAGACAATATTAGAAAAGAAAACACTGAAAATATTTTTTTAAGCTTTTGCTGTTCCCAGCATATAACATTAGAGCACAATAAAATATTTAAAAAAAATATTTTCCTTTAAATTGGTTTTTCGCACCAACGTAGTGCCATTGTTGGAAAAATACATTGTTAGACAAGCAAACTGCGGTAATAAGGGTAGACAACGCGGTATCGAATCCGCCCCTGTTACTGTTCATGACTACTGTCAGTGGTTAAGATTACCACGATACAATCTTAGCACTAGAGGCACATCTATAAAGGCTTTTTTTCTGCGTGGTACCCCTACGTTGGAATTCGTTCAATTACCGCATTTCCAACTCAACGATCACAGCCAAATACGCTGAGTATTAGCAGTACAGACATAAATATCAATAAAAGTAGAAATAACTGCATTGAGGATAGTAACTGCGTCCGTTTCTTCCTTGAGCCGAACGGGTCATTTTGTGACCCAAAATCTCCAATTTAATCTCGTAGGACTCGATTGGGGATGTCCGTATGTGTTCCCCAACTCGGGAATTCGAGAGTATGCAGAAAAAAATCAGGTTTAGATATCATGGTCTTTCGGAATTTGTCACATAAAAATATTAAAAGGGACGAAAGACGGGAAAGCAAGTTAATCTAAAGGGAGGATTGTGAAATTAAAGCTTACCAAACTCTCGAAACAGGTTGATTCTACGTATGTGATAAACTCTGGGATACCCGTTTAATATGCCATTCAAAACCCAAGTTAGCTGCCGACAAAAGCGAATACGCGCCGAATAATGAGGAAAAAGGTATCAGTTTTCAACTTAGATACATCTAATTTCACCCCTAGATTCGACGGTTGTACAATGTACATACATCACTTTCAGGGTGGAACAACCGTTGAAACTGGTCGTGAAATTAAATTTAACTGCTAACTTTTCATTAATTTTTTTGTTACAGTTCCACCACACCATCCTACATATCCTATTAAATAGATTCACAAAACGAGAAAATTGTAGGCTCTTTTAATTGCCCGGTTGAAAGTGTTCTGTCATTCCTGGCGGTGTTTTTCTTGTGTGTGGACAAATGGACCACAAATGGACGAATCGACCAAACTTGACTGCATTTGTGTGTCTCCAAGTTTTCACAACTCCGCAGAGGGAATAAAAACTCGCTCCCGAGTCGCAGAATACGCCCGAGCAGAGAGAAAATCGGATCTCCGGCCCTTCAAGAGCCACAGGTGATACGTCACGCTCGACTCGACATACGAACGCCGAGGAGATATGAACAGAATTAGGAATGGCATTCGCGCTATTGTTGAGGGAATTTCAACAAACTGACGAATTATGAGAACATAATGGGAATCGGGTTGCCGTGGTGGATAAATTACCGACTTTCCACGCCTATAGCCCGGATTCGAAATCCGGCAATAGAAGAGGCTTTTTTAATGGAATCTTCCGATCACTACTAGAGTGCTGCGTGGAGAGCAACTCCAGGGCAGTACACCGTCCGTCGGATGGGACGTAAAACTGTCAACACTTTTGCGCCGGCTACCCAAATACCTACTACAACTTCCAGCATAGCAACTGTCGAGGATTTGATCCAAAATAGCTAAACTCATACAGCATTTTACCAACGTTTTTAATTAATTTTTAAGCCATTTTCAGTGCTACAAACGATATGTAACATAAGGTTAACCAAAGCACCATACTCAACATTCGGAATAGCAAATAAATATTTCTCCATTGTTTACTAATCACATAAATTCATGTGCGTATATATATTACAATTGGTTACACATTCATTTTTGGTAATATAGTATATCTAAATACAGAGTGTGACAAAACAGTTTTAAATATCTCGCAACCAAATGGTTATCAGTTTTTTTTTCTTTCAAAATTGTCTTTTATCGTCATGGTACAAACTAACTTATATTCTTTTCAACCCTAAAAATGATTTCAAAATACATTCAAAACGTTAGCAACTTGGTTTTACGACTTATTTTAGACCTAGTTATCGAGAATTTCTATTATGATATTAATAAGTTTGGTCAATAACAGAAATGAATTTGGACTACTACTACTACTATAAGGGCATCAATAAGGATCGAAAAATATTACTTAAAAAATGATTTAACTCATTAATGTCGTAATAATCCACGCTTAAGTCGACAAGAGAGAGGTAAAGAAATATTATGGAAATTACGACCAGCATTTACGTCGGCTGTTTGCTACCGAGAAACTGGATCATAAGAAGACCATTTTTAACATTAGTGACGATTGAGAAGTGTGTAAGTTACAACGAAGTAAATTAAAATATTACCTCCTCCCTTAAACAAATAATTGGCAGCAGTTTGTTCGCATTTCCGATTGTTCGTACATAACAACCGGATCACGAAGGTGACATTTCACAACGTACGATTTCACGCACTGTGAGTTATATTCGAGCATTACGTCACAGACAGCTCTTCTTAACCCTCCAGACTTTCGTGGCTTACTTGGTCACGAACGTACAGCCACCCACCTCGATAACCCTTCACATCTCACTCTTAACCTCCTTTCTGCGACTTTTCTTTTTTCATAAAGCCATATTTTTGTCTTGAGTCGAAAAGACTCAGTATTAACAACTGTACAATAGGCACGCTGTCATATTCCTTCCAATAACCATGAGTACAAAAATGACTCAACGCCATTGATACTTCCCAAGATCATCATATACGATTCGGGCGAGCTCTATACGATGTCACACTTCCTATAAACACTTCACGTCACTAAACGCCAGAGCCATGCGAGAATGACGCAGCATATGTGGCATTTCCTACCCTGGGAGATATTTTTCGTCAGCAATACAATATGATGCAAAATAGTTATATTAGTTTTAAAAATCAACAATCTGTTTACTTCTATTTTTCACTAACTTTGCGACGGTGAAATATAATTCGAGACAGCTTTCACATCAATCACCATCATTGTCGCACAAAGCCTTGAATAAAACAACCTTGGGCAGTGGTTTAGAGGACGAAAACATGGAAAAGTACTCCAGAACGTGAAAAAGAAAACATTTACTTTCGGTTAATTTATATAACAACGCCATTATTTCCTCAACTAAATGACTTCGCATCCCAAGAAAAAATCGACGATGAAGATTTAAAAGGTAGAAACTTTTTATTTTTACCTAAGGTAGATACATATACCCCGCATGGCCATGTATTACACAAAATAACAGAAATTTTATACTGAAAACGTTTATGACAAGATATGACAAACGAACGTTGAAGAATACGGCTCGTTTTCTCAGATTTTCCGCAACTCAAAGCGCTAAAGAAATTTCATCGTTACACATAATTTAATTTATGCTATTTTTCACATTAATGCCACTCAAATCAAGCACCCTCTAGCTTATAACGCCAACAAAATTCCAGCTTTTCAAGCTATTTCCTTCCACATCTAAATCGAAATTACACTCAATTTGAATACGAAACTGGGTGGCGAATAGGAATAACAGTATTTTTTGTCGAAACGCTGTCATTTTTGCAAAAAACTGATTGAAATAGCATGAGGATATTAAATCAATGATGACTTTAGAAATATTATCAAATTTTGCATTGCAAGTATAGTAGGCAACTTCGTTAGTTGTTTAAATTGCGCGGCTCCTGGTTCCACATGCCAAAAAAGTATTCATTGAAAATGTATAGGTATTCGTCGCCTGATGTGCATATTTATTGCCTTAATCTTGCTTCTCAGTAGCAAAGGCACCTCGTAAGTCAAAACAATATATTTACAACGACAGAAACGAAAATTTGGGACTTCTTTCATTAGCTATGACTCACGCAGTTGCAAGGGAACTTCTGTAAAGGCAGCACACCTTGATGCGACTTCCTCCGGCAGCTCCGAATCATCGACCGGAGAAGCAATATCGACCAAACCGACGATTTTTGACTTCCGGCCTCTCTTACAATTACTGCCGGAGAATCGTCCTATGATTGCGTCACGCGGAGACAATCCAGATTTCTGGCGCTCGACCCTCCGACCCCGCTTACGCAAGCCGCTGCCGAGCCAAATCCCCCAAACCAAAATGTCAGCGATAGGTGACCTCACCTTCAAATCACTTAGAAAGGCCTTCACGGTCAGCTGATGTGGGCTTTTCAGGTACGGAATGGATGACCTTATCTAAACGGCGGCTGGAGCGGTAATCATGGGTCACTGAGTGCACACTTTAAGCAAGTCGGATAAATATTGTTTATGACCACATTTCCTTTACGTTTATCTGTCTATGCGGTAAAACTCACCACGCATGCAGGCATGGAAATAAGAAAATAATTATATTTTATATTTATACCTTTGTTGAAGCGTGTTATGACTTCAGTTTTCAGCGCGCTACCTATTCAAAATTTAGGCGAAAACTATATTTAAATATGCAGGTTTTTCCAAATCTTTGACCCGGCGTGACACTTTGATATTTGTTAGCAACCATAATAATAATATGCAATGTAATATTTCGCGTTCAGAAGAAAATTGTACACATGTAATCGAATTATTACGAAACAAATCTAACGATTGTAGATACTACAAGAATGCGTGTTAAAGCAGCTCTGAATTGCCAAAAGACTAAATCGGTTTAATGCAATTCTTTTCATTTTTATCAATTGATATCACGAAAAAGTACGCTTATGAGAAGATTCACGCAAATCTGTACATACACAAAAAATTGCTCCAATCAAGTTAATTTGCGGCGACTAAACGAAGACGAACACCTACGTAGAAATGCAAGGATCGGATGACGGAATTATTTTAGATGATTTGACGTGCCATGAGAGGGAAATGGCATTATTGACATGAGATAATTTAAATTTACGAAAATTACAAAAAGGAACTTAATTAGTGATCTACGCCTGAGTTCCCTTACGCCCAAACAACACTATTATTAACTCTTCCCAATTCCTAATCGTGGTCTCATAAGATTTAGTTTTTTTTGTCCCGAAAGCCTAAGTTCCATAAATTAACGTAAAAACATAAACACTCATTATAACAGGTAGGTAGGTACTATTTACAGAAACTACGCACAGCAAAATTCTTTACTCGTTGTAAAAATACGCACGGGAAAAAAGCGAGAAAAAGCCCTATCATTAACATTAATCGCTTGAACCTGCAAGCACCAAAAGCTAAAATATTACTTATGTCGCATTAACGTGCTTAATTTACTGTCTCGCGATGCCATCACAACTCAACAACTAGGGCTAAGGTTAAAAGTTTCAATCACGAAAGTTTTCGGAACTTCCGGCACCTTAAGTGAATATGTGAAGATTTTCAAGCCCTGGAGGAATGCTGGTATGGGAACGCGTTACTGGATAATGGTTAAACTGGCACCAACGTTGGATACTAATTAAATACCCTCACGAGGACGCGAAGAGAATATCTATGGTAGATAACACTGGAAGCAATCAGGGGACCATGAAAGAGGGTTCGAGAACTTCGGTTAATGCCATCTTGATACCGCGACGGATTTCAATAGAAAATTTGAAGAGAAAATTTGCTTTACTGCATAGCAACCACGATTAAAAGATCGCCAAGGGCCCAAAGCGTATGGATAATGAGTACGTTTTAACAAAAAAAGATGTTCAATTTTAACCATGTCACCAGCTATTTCAAATTGCATTGTTAATTCGACTGCTATTTTTTTAGTTGATAATAACTATTCTTTAAACTTGCATTGCAGGGAACTATCAAACTTAAGGATTTAAATTCACCTCTTTATCACTAAATAATGAAGGATACAGAAAAAAACATTGTAACAGTTCTAACCATTTTCAAAACTTGTTTATAATTTTTTGTACCGAATTCGGAACATTGGAAATTGGCAAATGAGCTGAAACTCCAGGGGCATGTGCCGCAGTCGGCACACCTGACATTTAAGGGCTAACGAATAATTCCAGAAATAATTTCGATCAATCAAAGAGAATTGAAGAGGCACTTATGTTTAACTTATTCAAAAAAATTACCTCCAAAAACTAATTCCTAGGCCAATTCAGGCCAATTGAACTTAATTTTCCGCGAGATTTCATCGGGAGCCTTCGATGTCTCCCAGCTCAAAATTCAACATTCCTAGATTTGCTTCCCACTATAAGGTTCAGTATAAGAAAACGAAACAAAATAGGCTGTTCCTTCACACCAGGATCGTTTAGCCAAATCTCTGACGGAACTTCCGCATTTTGGCACTGCAAGGCATTTCAAAGAGAGACGGATCTAAATAACGCAGATAACACAGCTTGATTTTCCTCTACTTACACCGATAAAAATGTATTCCCTCAATTCACAGGAGGAAACTATGCCACTAAGGAAAGCAAATAAAAAAAATTGAAAAAAAGATTCGGTGTTTTCCCCAACAAGTGTCAAATAATGAGACCTCATCTACGCGCAAAGATAGCACCGGTGTTTTAAGGGAAACAACAAATGGTATAAATTTTGCCACAGGCTTGAACATTCCTCAAGCCTCAGTTCCTATCAACAGTTTCAACGACGGTCTTCCAGATTGTGAATGCAATACTTTCACTGAAAAGTAAGGAAAACTGATCTGATATGAAGAAAAAAATGAAAAAAATATATTCATCCTTAAGTCTATACAACTATCAGTTTAACCCGAGAGTCAGTGTGATTGGAGAGATTATGGCTCACCAAATGAGACCTAAACCCAACAGCAGGCAATATTCACGCATTCAAATATGGCGTCGAGTTCCTTTCCCTGTCCCATATGTGGTTTCCCAGAGAGATCCTGTAGCTAGAGGATCATGCAGCATGAGTTTAGCTCGACGTAACCAGAGGGCTCAACTGAATATAAATCCGGGATCCTCGGCCAGGAGCCCAATGCTCCACTCACAGGGCTACTCATTCCTATTCCTATACTACAACACGACCAACATAAATTCCTTCAACGGGAACACGAAACCGAAAAACCCTCGAACAGATTGTGAATTACAGGAGGAGTGAAACCATCCGTTTATTAGAGTACTAACAAAGAACTCTACAGTATGTATTTTGCGAATATTTTGTTTGAACACGTCTCAACATGAGTCCCTCTCATGAATTATAAGTCAGACTTCTAAAGACTACCCGCAGTGAAGTGTTAAGGATCACTCACTCAGTGATTCAACCCGAAGGTTGGTTTGGATAGTTGAGGGTAGAGTTCAACCCGGACTAAGCCACAGGCGTGTGAATTTCACACATTCAGGGTAGGGGGGCCAGTTCCTTTCCCTGGGCCACCTCGCACTCCGAGGATTTTTGTTCGGGGGCGTTCAAAGGTTTCACCCGGATTTGAACCCGGGAACGGGGATCAGTAGCTAAGCGATCTACCCACTAGGCCATACGCTCCTCAGTGTTAAGGATATCCACAAAATATATGTAAGTACTGGTTGGAACACTTCTCAACAAGTTTCCCTTTTACTAATTCATAAACAGTCTTCTGGATATTGTATTAAGTATGCAGTTACAATACAAATTAAGATATACAGCTAGCATAATCCGAGGAAAAAACGTAAAATCTAAATTCGACCGAGAACCGTGTAAGAAACTGATTTCAACGAAATTTCCAACATTGATCTAGCAATGCGTAGCGCCATATTTCCCTAGTATCTACCATTTACGTCACAAATCCAAAAAGCGAAAAGAATGTGGCGAGTTTTTGCCGAGGTAAATGGGGATTTAATGAGCCATTAGGAAGAAAAAGCATTCGGAGAGGGGAAAGGGATCGCTGGGGACCCGAAGTACCCCTCGGAACGATTATTAGCGCACTCCTCTATTTCTTCCACGCCGACATATTTTATGTCTTTTTAAAGAGAAGCAATTTACAAGATTTGAGCTTCCCAATTTGAGGCAGAACAAAGTGACTCTTCTCCCTCAATAAGCCACCGCAAACAGCTCAGTAAACAGCACTGGACATGTAGCAGCATGGGTCGTGGGAAGCACAATTTAATGGGTGTCGAAGAAAACGGATACTGAATTAATTTCTGCATTGACAATTATTCATTGATATTGCAATGGACTAGACTGCAATAGCCCGCCTTTCACTCATGATGTTTTATTCCGCAAATTCGCAGTCAGGAAAATACAGACGAACTTATATTGTTCGAGCGAGATTTTTCCCTAGTCATAATTGAGACATTCGATTTTATTTATTTATTAATTTCAGCAGCTGTGATAGGCATGAATTAAATATTGTAAAATTAATGCCGCAAAAATGTTATTTTTTATACAACCGAAGACGTCAGTAATTAACTAAACATGCATGCATAAGTCTGAAACGACTTTTTTCACGCCCCCGTACGGTAAAAACGCCTACACAACCGAAGATCTTTTAGCAATTCTTTAAAAATTACTGCGGTAGTAATTTATTGTTAAAAATTGTTGATAATGAATGCAAAACACGCACTTATAAATTTCTGACGAGATCTATCAGCGAGAAATTCCTCATTTTTAAAATGAACTCTCACTTAAGTGTATACTCCGACCATTTCCCATGGAAAATGTCTGGTATTCTCTGGCAAATAACTCTAAAAGTGTAGCGTTAGTGGCATATATTTTGTCATCAGTGGAAAGATGAGATATTTTTCTTCAATATGAGACCAAATTATTTTAATTTTATGTGAGATGATATCTCGCACAAACTATCTTCATTCGAACTTCTTCAAGTCCTAAGAACATTGATTTCATCGGGGCAAAGCACCATGTGACGATACATTCACAACATAACTCTATAACTCAATATTTATACAACTCGAAACATATTTAGTTTCCAGAGGCACTTTGGCTTGTCGAAGATTGATTGCATTTTCAACTTCAAAAACTTTCTTTGGGCAATTGTATGCCATAAAAGGGCAAAGTCAACTTGCGAACAATTGTCAAACTAAATTCGCTCTGCCATCCTCCCTACTCGGCAAATTGCTGGATTATGGAAACTCGTCGAAAAGCATTAAGCAACAATCAAGTACGCTTTCACAAGCCGTCAACAAAACTTAAAATTATTTCCCAAAGCATCAACACTTCTACAACAAGATTCCGGCATGCCAAACTTTGAAAGATCGAATCAATGAGAGCACGCAGCATCAGCTAACACCGCATCAAGGAAACAAATGGAAAAACTTCTGCATGCACACATGATCGGTTCTTGCCATTCCCAAAGAAATAATAATAAATGGAAGAAAATGCCAGCAGCACGTTAAACTAATCGACATCCTACCAAAGAACCAAACGCGTCACCAACGGGCCGAGAAGCGAAAAAGAAACCTTGATTGGTCAGGGAATTGGGATGTTGGCATCACAGAATTTGGTGACACTCTTCAGTGAAGAACTTGATCTCAAAGAGGTTGAACCAGGTGAGAGAGAATGAGGACTTCAAAAGATACCCTCAATCCCTTAACCAATCACAATTTGTTTTCCTTTCCTAGACCACACTCTCTAAGCAAACATATTCCACTAAGTTCTACGACAGAAACGAAAATTGTTTGTGCAACGTAAAACTTAATGGCACGTTTCAGCGAAGAGATTGAGGTCGAGGAAGGCGCACATCTAGAAGGACCCTCAGTACCTTAGTACAGCCACACTCTCATGCTTTGCAATGCTTTGACAAGAGGGTACACGGGCGGTCGCCACTAAGTCCTGCGATGTATAAAGAAAGCTAAATATGCATCACAGAACAAATTGGCAAACGCCAATGGATAACTCGAGGCCAGGGAAGGCAAGAGTAGCATGAATGCAGCATGTAGCATTAATGAAGGGGGCAGAGGAACCGAAGGTCTAACTCAATCGAGGAACCCTCAGTCCCTTAGTGCCACCAATCTTGCGAGTTTTTATCTCCTCGAAGACGCGATCTACACAGCGGGCGCCACCAATTTCTGCGACATCCACCGTGGAAGGAAGGAAGAAAGGAAAGGATGATGCACGTGGGACGGAATGAGACCGGGATACACGACCATCCGCCTTCGCGGGACCCGCGAGGTCGCTCCGATACCGGCTGCGGGAGAGGGGATGAGGGGACGGGAGGGAGGGATAGGGGAGCTTCGATCGCGGGGGGAGAGGTCGTTGACCAGCCACAGGAGAAGGACTCTCGGACACCGCCGTGCCGTGTATCAGGGCCTGTTTGAGATGCTGAGGGGTGGGGGAAGAAGGGGAGATGAAGGGGGAAAGAGAGAGGTCATCTAGGAAGTAAGGGAGGATGAGGCGGTATGCAATCTAGATGCGATAGCAATGCGAGCCAGCGAGATATAGATGAGATATAACATAGGCAAGAGGGAGATGTAGGCCGTGTTCCAATTTGAGAATACCACCCCAGTGTATATGCTTCAATTAGCATGAGTTTGGTCAATACTTATTGAGTCAAACGGACAACAACGAAGACCACGGTTAAACATAAATGGTCGCCACCTTACAAAGACGCGGCGGAAACTAGCAGTAGGATATTAATACGTCAAAAAGTTTATTCGCCGACGAGAGTATTTTTTAAATTTCAAACGAGGCAAAAAATTTGACATTTTAAATTTGATTTTACGCACACTACAATTCACGACCAACGACAACTTAAAACTGTTAAACGGCATAGTGAATCAGTACGGCTGACACGGCCAGTATAGATCGTTATAAGACCTTAAACAATACTGGCCAGTACAGGCACTCTCGAATTCATGAAGTTATTTGAAAGGCTGAGATCACGAAGTCGATTCGTTAGGGCCTTCTCGCGGTCATTAAATTGGTCCAAAGGCAGAGATCTTCGCGTAATTTCCTAAATATGAGGAAAATAACGTCTAGTACACCTCAACGTGAATTGGAACACGGCCTAAGGGAGCTAGCGCGGGTTTCGGCAGGTAGTGTGGATCATTGTATGCGTGTGTTTTTTGTGTCCTGGGTACCTTATGCGCCTCCCGATTACTTCCCCCGATCGCCGTCCAATCGATGGCGGCTGAAGACGGCGCCACCACCACGGGACCCCCGCTCCCACCGCCCCTACTGCCCACACCGCCGCCTCCTCCACTTCCGCCCCCGCACCTGCTCACCGGACACTGGGGGCAGCTACTCGAGGAGCAGTAGGAGTCCGGTGGTCCCTGTGCAGCACCCACCAAGTGTACACACAAACATTACGGTCTCGCAGGGTTTGGTTGGCAATTATATGGCCAGGCGACGAACGTCGCGAGGGGCTCGAGTGATGGAAGGAATGTCACTCACCATGGGGTAAGAAGGGACAAATACCTACTGTTATTTTTCCAGAAACTCGTCATTTCTAATACGGATTCTGGGATCCACGGAACCCCCAATAATGCCCACCAGCAAATTCATGGTGACGACAGGAATGGGAAAGTTTATTTCTCTGACATTTTTAATACCATACGTGTTTTCATCAAGTTTGCCTTGACTTCGACATTTATACCGCAGGAAATTGTCTTTTTTCTCATTCGTATGGGAATCAATGTTCACACTAACCATACAATTTTGTGAGCTAAGAAGGGGACGTGACCCTATCAGTTGGAATGTTCAAGTCGGCATCTATTAGCGAATGTTGAGGATAGTTGAGTCCGCAATATTGAATACCCTTTTCAAAGGCATGGAAGAAGAAGCAAGACTGATAAATTTTCTCATTTTTCCCATGTTTTCCCAAAGATTACCCCAATTCCCAGTTATCTTCCATTATCCTGCTGGAAGCATCGGGGGGATTCAGGACCCCAATTTCTGGCCACCTGCAAGAACATACCATATCATATCCAATGACATTCCGCGAGCTCCCCTCAGACACCTAAGAGCGACCAGAGACCATGAAAACCACGATAGGATTCGAATAGCAATCCACCAAGACCGCAAACAGAGCAATAGGGTTACGCCTACACCATGTGCAACGTATCGGAAAGTTCCTTCCATCTTCTCCAGTAGCGAGGGTCAACCACACGAACGCCTTACTCAACGGAAGAAAAGGTCGAGGGCCTAGAACACATGAGAGCCGCCCATTCCCACACCGATCCTATCCGTAGCCGATGTTTTCGACGCCCAAATACTATCTCCCTCAATCGCGCCGTAAAACCCAAAGCCATTGGAACCACTTGAGGCTGCTGAAGGGACGACTGCTAGGGTAGTTGGGGTAGGGGGGATCGGGGGTTAGGACAAGAACTTCTTCACGGAAAATATATATGAAGCGTTCAGGATGGCTTTCCAGATTGGATCTTGGATGGTGCACCGACCAGTTTGAATAGGAATGAATGGAAAAGTTTCCGAGGGCAGGGGCCTCTAGACTGGCAATATTGAGCAGGGAGGAGCGTCGTCTTGGTCTGCGCGATACTCCGTTTGCAATATCGATCTATTTAAGTATATACCATATCAGATTCATCAAAAAATTTCCGCACAAAGTTAAGATACTCTTCATCTTTGAAATGCAATTATAAGAAGTAACTTGAGGTGCCACTTCGTGAAAATTTCTTACGCTCACGATGAACAATTAAAAATTGTACTATTCTAAGGTCAAACTTGATAATAACACTGAGTATTGAAACCAGTTCGGTAAATAAACAAGTATGAAAATAGCACAAGTTTTAGCTGCTCATCATGGACGATTGAAAGGCAAAACTTTTTTCTGGGATTCCTTGCGCCATTTTGCGCCAATCGGCGCCCATATCAACACCCTCAAGAGTCATTAGCCGTAAATCAAGGACATGAAATGGGAAAACGGCATAGTAAGGAGGAGACAGTCAATTCCTCGTCAGTGTCGACGGTAATCCGCCCCATATCACAGTGCATTTGTATAATTGAGGAATATCACATAATATATTTTGCATCCATTAACGGAGTTTCCAAAACGCTGTTGCCAGCACCAATTTTGCCCAGTTAGTTTGATGGTTAAGAAATGTTCCTCGGTTAGATATTAATATATTTTCCCAGTATTAGCATTGACTCGTTGCACGGTTAAATCAACATCCGCGTTCACTGAGGCTGATATAATAAGTAAGTGACACGATATCGATATATGGACATATCGCACAGCCGAGAGGAGACGAATCGGAAACAAGGGTGAAGAGAGGTAAGGGGAGGAAGGGGATGGAGTAAACAGGGAGTGCGAGGATAGCGAGACGGATAAAGGGGTAAGAGGGGCAGAGGGAGCCACCGGGATTCGCGAGACTGCGGTGGTGCGGGAAGCGACCGGAAAATGGAGAGAAGCAGACGCGAGACGGAACGCTGAATGGAACCCCACCTTGTTATGTGCGGCCGAGAGTCCGCCATGATGAAAGCAACGACGGGCACACGAGCAGGGGAGGGAGACTTGGAAAGTTAACCAGAGAAAATACAGGGCCAGGGCTACTCATCATCCGAGCAACTCTTGAGCATTCGAAGACAAATATCGAAAACGTCATCCATAAAAACATATACATCCGAGACGATTCTTAGAGAGGAAAAACGACTAAGGAAGAAGCTACACAAAGTTGAGAACACAAACAGCGAAGAGGAATCACCAATAATGTCAAAGCATACACAGGAGAACCACCGTGAAAGCGCTGCAAAATAAACACCATTTGTAGAGCCAAAACTTTTTACCAACAATCTCTTTTCTTGTTTTCTATTATTTTTTATTTAATTCCAAAGGTGATTCTACAGAGAGTTTCAAGAACATTTTTTTCAAATATGCGAAGAAGTCGCGACACTCAAACAGCAATTACTTCGACTCTAATAGCTCTTCAAAATAATGAAGGCAGTCAAATTTAACAATCTGAATCCAAGATTCCTTCCATATGCATTCCTTCCGTAAGCGGGAAGAATTGTAAAAACAGCATTTAATCCTTTGCTTTCACAACCAACATTATTTATAGATAGGGCAAAAAAGTGTTTGTAAAAAATACTCAATAACCCAGGAAACATGAATTTTAAATAGAACCGATAAGGAATGACAAGATAGTGGATAAAACGGTTAGTAGTTAAATCAAATTAGGCATGAAAAAATAGCTAAATTAATTCATGAGCAACAACTCAAGGACGGAATAAAAGATCAAAGTGAGCCACTAAGAAGAATGAACCGAGGAAGGCTGGAAAAAAGGAAGGAAGGGGAGGGAGTTAGGGGAGGGAGGACGGGGAGGGAGGAAGGGGAGGGAGGAAGGGGAGGGAGGAAAGGGAGGGAGGAAAGGGAGGGAGGAAAGGGAGGGAGGAAAGGGAGGGAGGAAAGGGAGGGAGGAAAGGGAGGAAGGAAGGCGAGGAAGGCTCCACAAAGAAGAATGAACAAGGAAGGCTGAACGGCATCAGATATTACATTCAAAATTAACCACTCACCGAGAATTGTGAGGGACAAAAAATAGATCAAGAGGAAATAAAGAGATTAAGTCAATAAAGGGACTGATCCTGGAGAAACAAGCACGACACTGCCCACCTATGTAAGGACGGTGGGATTCTAGATGAGAATCACTCCAGGGCATGTCTTCACATAGGCTATTATTTCCTCATTCCCCTTCACCATTGAGCAATCATATTTCACTGAAATTTCCTGCAAGGACTTAAACCAAACAAAAAAGGCGTTCGCGAAAATAAGAATCCATATTTAACGCGGTAACCGTGGAACAAAGAAATCCGAGGAAATTCGGAACGGGGGTGTTAAGGTCCTTGAAAAACTTTCCCAATGATGTGCATCGTCAAGTCCAGTCCCAAGAATACTGAATTCTACAGAAAAAGGATTAAGTTAATCATTATGAATTCAGAGATTCTTACGAAAACAATTCTTGGATTGTATATGGGCCATATCAAGATGAGATAATGAAAATATTCAGCATTCTGAGATCAATCCTTGGGATGAAAAATTGATCCCTGTATGAAATACCCGATGCAGAGCCCGCTAATTTGGATACCAAAGAAAAAGGGTGAACTTAAAACAGCAGCGGATTAAGTCGTTGTGTTGGTTGGGGGGGGGGGGGGGGGGAATTACTACTTTTCAGGGGTCTGGGGGGTATGGAATACCTAATGACCACCATTTTTCCTATTTAACCAGTAATTACGGGGGGCGCCACTCCCCCCCCCCCCCCTCACGGTTTAATCCGCCACCGACTTAATAAAACATGTTTACAATTTTTTAAATTTAGGTTACATCTTTCCCGGTAATTTTGGGAACTCAATTCGTTTTTTTTGCGGAGAGAAGGACTTAAAAATACACCACGTTTAGAAGGGACAGGCTTCATATAAGACGACAACACAAACGTGAAGTACGTCACTCACAATCAGTGACAGGACGTCAAATACCAAATTACATCTCACAATCGGCCAGCGTAAAACGTCAAGTATGTACATCTTCAAGATTTTAATAGTACGGTCATTAGGAGCATTAGGGCATTGATCACATGGAAAATGCATCACCATAGCGTTCCGTTTGACACCAATCATTCGATCACATGTTATCACATACACATGGAGTTTTAATGACGACATCCATTCACCATGCAAGACTGGTGATAAAATGACAGGCAATCATCTTTTGTGGTGGGTGAAAGTACAGCTTTTTCCCGAAAAGATTGACTAAATACTACTAATTTGGATCATTCACTAATGCAGATACTCACCCTACCGCCCAGGAATCTCGCTTCCAGCAATTCCTGTTTGCGAGGGTCCAGAGTTTGGAAGTTCTCCATTTTGATTCCAGCGACTGCTCCTGAAAATATAAACAATTGATGCGTAATTATATAAGCATAATAAACGCCTCTTTATCCCCTGATTAACATGTTTTATGTATACCATAAATATCGAAGAATTACCAACGTATTACATCAAATCAATACAGTATCAATACAATAAATACAAAGATATCAATACATGCTACTGACAGTCGATGGCCAAATTTTCCTGAGCCTGAGTTTACCCCGCGTAGTCTCGAAGTTATTCGATCCCTCACCTGCGCGCCACCAGAGACAACAGCAGCCGATTGTGGTTTAAGCAAGAGGAAACTGAATAAAGTACTTCCAAAATTGTGAAGTCATTTGATCGTTCAACAACTGAACAGCGCCCTATACTTAAAATTCACAACGTACTTTTTATCGGTACGAAGCATTTCACCGGGATACGGCATCGTCAGGTCAGGTCGAAGTGAAGCCTGACGTAAGTTTAACTGAACAGGTAATTTTTTATTCTATTCTCGGGTAATTAAATCGTGTACTGTTGCTTCGCGGACAACTTCGACCAGAAGACGCCTCCGGGATGTGAGGTGAAACGTTGTCCCAGAAGAAACACTACGTGATGGAATTACTGGAGAAAATAAACGGACTTCGTCGAAATTTCAAGAATAACTGAACATGTAGGACTAAACAGGTAGGTTATAATTGGACTGATTTTCATTTATATTTAACACGCATTCAAAAATGTACCCTGCACTACCTGACGTCAGTCACATAGCAAAGGTGCGAAAAAAACGAAAATAATGAAAAATGTTACAATTCCTGAAGGTAAATCGCAGAAAAATCATAAATTCGGTGACAAGTCGGTACGACCAGACTTTTACCCAAATAATAACTGCAAGATACTGCCGGATAGGGAAAAAATTTCTGTACTTACATCGAGTTCCTACAACATAGAATGGAGAGCTCTGAATGGCGCATCAGAAAAATTAGAGCACCACATATTCGTTCACCGAACGAAGCCAAGCAATCGGAATTAGGTGGGTGGAAGGGATGCAATTTTTCTTTTGCTAAATAATTTCATTGGCCGTATTTTAGCAGGAAATGACAGTAAAGCAAGCTTCAGGACATGGAACACACTCATCACATCTAAACATGATAGGCCTTGGTTCCAAAATTTGCAGACCGGTACCTATCGAATAAAATGGCTGTCGAATATTTTGTCAAGGCATAAGTTATCTATACTTCGAACCGAACCGAACGAAACTTCTAGACTAAGTTAAAAAGGTGCGAAATTAAGCGACAGTACTTGACTTTACACTAAAAACGAGCAACTACAAAATGAACACGACAGAGACCTGTAACATAACAAATTACCATACGGGAACACCAATGGTGAGATGCACTGGCTAAATAACCTGGAGTCGTCAGGAGTGAAAGAATTCGGGTGCAGTCCTTGATGCGGTGGAGAGGAAAATTGCATCGGGGAAAGGAATCGGAGGAAGGGGAAGTCGCTCTCATTGTGTGGAGAGAGCCCGGGCATGTATGCGGCGCTGCGCACCAGTGCACGTGCAGCGCCGGGCGAGGGTGCACGAAATAAGCAGGATTGGAGCACGCGGTGCAGTTAAATATTGAGAGAGAGGAGAGGTCATTCTTAGAGACAGGGTGGACGGAAAAGTTAGATGGGACAAGGCTAATAAAGACGGGGAAATTTCAAAGGTAAAAAATGCAATAGATAAGATGGTTGTCGGCTTCGTAGACGAACCATCAATCCAAGTAAGCATCATGGAGGATTCACTTAGGTGCTTTCTGGATAGGACACGGGGAGGATTAAAAAAAAAAAGTAGTTTGGTCGATAATTTTGGACCAACAGCTCAGGTCATTCACACAATGAAGGATAGGTGGGTAGATAGGAGAGGGGAGGAACACAACGTCGTTGAAGGAACAATACCGCCTATCTGACAATGGTGAAACTTTTCAGGACAGACGAAAAACTTTGCGGTATTACCAGCTAATTCCAGATAAACGGTGTTGTTTCCAAGCCGGACAGTGCTGCTATGTGTAGAGATTTTTGCTGAACTACATTTTAAAACTATGCCCGAGCTCGCGACCCTTGCAATGCAACTAAAACCTAATTTTCCTGAAAAATATCAGATAGGCGGTATTGTCCCTTAGACGACGACATGGGGAATGGGGGAAGAAAGGAGGAAACCCGGCGTCAGGATTACCATATCATCAACAAACGAAAGGCGCCAAGGGGCCCACGGTTTAACATTCCATCCGACAGAGGGACCTCAGCAAATGCAGCACTCGTAACATAGCAACAAAGTAGGAATCAGTATTCCCCTTAAGTAAACCGCCGCAACTTCCGGGATTCAATTCCCGGCTCTCAGGACGGGAAACCAGAACTCTTAGTCACGACACCAAGTTGATCCCAAGAGAAATTAGGCCATATACCATAGGCCATAAGAAATAAGGCCATATAAAAAAGGAAATAAGGCCACAGGTTAAAGAAATTGCAATTGAAAAACTTTGCAATGGGCAAAGAGTGCGTGAAATGAACTAGCTTTCCACGCGTCCTTTCGTTTCACACAAATTGCGTCGAGAAATCTCGAGTAGCCGAAAAAATCAACGTCCTATGACTAAAGAAGTGATACTTTTTCCTCAATACAAACTACGATATTTTTACTCTAATAGTTTCGATTTCTCTAAAATATATCAACATCAAATTCTACACATTCCATGTCAACCAGTGAAAATATCTTTTCTCATCGAGAATACGTTTGATTCGAATGAAATCCGGGTTTCATGAGTACAATCACCTACGCTCTTCCTCACAATCGGTATTACGTAATGCGTTGTTTTGCAACGTGGGCGACGGGCGATTAGATGCGTATTCTTCTCGGTAAATAATTTATCCGGGTTCCCTGGCTTTCCCCATTTCTGGAAGCAAATTCCTCCAGCTGAAGGATATAAATCAACTAATTTTCTTTTTTGAAAACAATTTTAACCCTCCGGACGATATGGAGGATATCTATTCCACTCGACGTAATATTCTATGAGCTGCAGGGAACTTATCGCACCTAAAATCTAAGGTAAAGGCTACAGCGGGTAGGCTACGACAGCAGAAGGAACTCGCATTGCACATGATACGCGTCACGGCACATTAATGCAGAGAATGCAACACCGACATGCATAGGAAAATCGATGCAATAACACGCCGGAGCGATGTTTTCCACAATTGTCTGCTTAACGTATGCATTCCGAAGCAAAACACGAAACATCCATACACTCGAGAGCCGCGATCATAAATAATTTAAATAACAACACATTCAACTAAATTGGTCAACCATTAGGGAAAACTCAAATTGGGATAACATGTACAAATCAACTACTTAGATAAAATTATAAGAGGCAATGAATCGATGACGACTAAGAGACTCCAAGTTAATCTTATCAATGAATACATATAAGAGAACAAACACTTATGCACCAGAAGACGGCATTTATTTAACTGCCATCACAAAGAATTAATTTCGCAACACTTATCTTGGAAACAAAGCAAAAAACTGAGAGATAAATGGCTCACATGAAGCATATTCCCCAGTAATTTCAGTATGCGATGAAAGTATTCTGCAAAAGGTAATCTCAGAAGCTCTTTCATTAACACCCGAGCCTCGAACTAATGGGTGTAATTATCATAAGTTCTACAATTAGCATTATTCACAGCATTTAACATAGTATGTATGGAGCTATGCTATTATATGAGTGTGAAAAAAATATTGAAATCCTTTCTCCCAATCCCTTGAAAATGGGGGAAATAAGTCAAACGAAGAATCGGGGATAAAAAGTTTGGTGAAAGCTCTCCGAAGCGGTGGAAGCATACTTATAAAGCAAATTCTGCGTCACAACAGCCTCTAAAAACAACAATTTTATGAGAAATAAATGGGAAGAATAATCGAAGGAGACCAAGAATGGATTACATTAGGAAGATAATGCAGGACGTAAAAACGAATACTTTGAGGGGAAGGAAACAGTTAACTGAGAGGAAATTGGGAGTGGATAGCTGGAGCAAATCAATATTCGGATTGATGAATACTGTCGATGATGATGATCATTAAAAAAACCCAGCCACCATCCTTCGAAACAGCTTTAAAGCTTCGGGAAATTTAACATCGCTTAGCAGGAATTTCGCCAATTCCAGGAAGAGACAACGCCAACGATTTGCATATTTAGGATCTCAAAATTTACTTTTGCACCACCGATCCCTCACCACAGGAGAAGAAACACGGGCATAGGTACGGAACCACGCGCCCAGACGTCGTATTCTGGGTGGCATCCACGAATATACAGCCTGGTGCCGCACCGACAAACGCGGCATGTACATTCGGTCCATCCCCCCCGCCGCGAATTCCCATCTCCCCGGAACGTTTTCATCTTTTCAACCCGAGAGAGGACTGGCAACGCAGTTCTGCTATTGATCTCCTGACGCACACCCGTAAGTGCATTGCAGGAGTGGGAGCCAACAAAAAAAAAACGCTTTTAAACGTCCGCCACGCGAAAACCACTCCTGCAATAATGAACTCATCCGGACGATGATGAGGATGATGAAAGCACTCCTGAAGGACGAAGGACTATAGAGGGCCAAACGAAAACGGTCGATATAGGACACGGGAGAAAAAGGATGGATGCAAGGGCGAGAGAGCACGCCGCGCCAGCTTCCGGATAGGAGAGAGAGATGCTTCCCCGCGCCCTTCCCCACCTGCCCGTCCGCATATAAGGGCACTCACTACTACTGCTCCCCGCAGGACGGGTAAAGGGCACGCTATAGGGGGTATGGGGTGATGAGGGAGGAGGAAGGGCGGGCAAGGGCCAAGTTAATACTGCCGTGCTAGGGGTGAGGAAGGGTTCGTTGGAGAAGCTGGGCCGTACGATACTGGTAAGCATCGACTGCGATACGCGACTCGACGGCGATATGGCTTCAAGATATTGGTAGGTGGGGCCATCGCGATGTCGTACGGTCACGTCAAGCGATACATAAAGTCTTTTGCAACGCATAATTTTATCACAACTGCTGAAATAATGCTACAAGCGACATCATAAGCACGAGATGTAAAGCGAAGTAATACGTATGCGGTAGCACGCGATATTGTTCGATATTACTAGGCATGCGATGATGAAGATACGAGATATTCTACAATATGCTATGTGATTTGATATCATACCACAAAAAATGGTATCCCATACTATTCTTTACGTGATATCATACGATATACGATATGATTCGACGTCATGCTATCCACGTAACGTTGCGTATTTTGCAAGGTAACATTAATATAGCAATGCTACGTTTAAATTAAAATAGCGTTCACCATAGGACCTGGAGCGTTTCGAGTTTCGCCGGAAAAGGGATCGAGGCTAAAACCACCGCGTTGTCGGCGGGCAGAAGGCGGGTGGTCCTAGGGAGGCTAGGGGGGGGCGATTCGGGAGCGGTATGGGGGGGGGGGGAATTCGCCCGCTGCAGCAGCCACCCACCCCCACCTTCTCACTCTCTCGGCCCCATCACGGGGGCGCCAAAGTCGACAACTCTCCTCCCCTTCACCCTTCTCCAACCTCCCCCTTACCCACCCACCCACACTACACCGATTATTGATTCCGTTCGTCTTAGAAAATACGCCCCCCCCCCCTCACACCACCACCACCCCCCTACCATCTCCTCCCCCCTGGCATCCCTCTCAGGGTCTTGCAAGCAACCCTGTCTCTCACGTGGCGCCGACCCACCCAACCCGCCCCCAGGAGGCGGCGTCGGGGCGGCCGCCGCACCACGTCCACGCGAAAGTGTGGAGCGGGACGAGAAAGGGAGACAAGCTGCGTGCGGGATGTGGGACGCGGATGCGATGTGGAGAGCAGAGTCGGAGAACGTAATCGATTCCGAAAGGGCGATATGCATTACAATCGATATAGGATCGCCATGGGTGTGCTGGCTGGAATACACACTGACATTTCATGCCGTGGGCCACGGTTTGGATAGGGGTGGGTGTGTTGGCTTTGCATGCCTCCCATAACGTGCTTATAATGATGGCTTCCTATGACTTGAGCCGGGGTTCGAGCGGGGAATCATAGGTGGGATCACGGTTCTTCCTTTCGCGTTGTCGTCATCCGAAACACAAACCGCTCTATAACGGTAACGCTCACAGTCACTGTCATAAGAACGCACTTTCCTTCAATTAAAACTAGTTATTTAAAGCGCCTGACTTTAACTTTCAAGAATGACGATCGCGTTTTCGATCCCGCAAGCGCACTAAAAAAACGATAACGAAAGCGTACGCGTTATGGAGAACCGTGATCGTGCCCCAGGTTGGCGAGGTGGGTGGAATACTGCCTTCAAATCACTAGTTTGGTACTATGTGGAGAGACGTTTGTTACCGATACAAAGGGATGCTGTGATTTTTTCAGCGATCAAATCCATATTTCCTTTTTCAGGCACACGGTAGGCGCGTGGCACGATCGAAATTTTCATTGCAAATCGTAAAATTAGCACGTATTACATGCTCATTGAGTTACCAGGAGAGATTTATGCAGTCCTCCACAAGTAACTGTGCCTTGATCCGGGATTTACAATCTCAAACAAAACTAAGGAATATGATTATAATGCTACAAACCCTAAAATTAAAAGGAAAGTCTCTTATTTTTCAAAGCACGGAATAAATCCAAATCATAAAGAAGTCCTTAATAAATTAACTTTAATTCAATTAAAAATCGAATGAATAGGTGATTAACTTGTTGCTACTCGTCGGAATATCATTCTACCATCTATTACATACCTACCCATTGAGAAAACAATATTGATGCTTCATATTACATTCCATGAATTTCTATTTGCCTCATGCCGCCCCCTTAATATAACTAGGCTGCGAGGATGCGAGGCGAATAATTATTCGTCGCCCCATATCGACCCCCGATACGTATCGACGGTGCACAAGGGAAAAACACGAAGCCGCGCCTCCCCGCGAACGCTGAATAATCCATTTCGTTATCCAGCTGCAATGCAAGCGCGTGCATAAAGCACATCCAACGTCATCATAACCCCTTTAATGAGTCATTACTTTAATGTGTACTTCGATTTTGTAACCATGTCATGCCCTCTAAAACAGCTCTCCACGAGTGCAGAGACATTTTGGCGGAGCTAAATTATTATTTGGCGCGTGCAAAAAATATTTTTTTATCATTGAAGCATTGCAAGAAATACAGGACTTCGCTTTTGCTTTTCTTTAACCATATCACGGTTACTGGGAGCTCCTTTTAGCGAAAAACAAATTACGCCATTAAGAAGAGACGCACTTTTTACGTATAAATGTCTGTACATTAGTCCTTGTTTCCATTTCTAACACTTTTTTAAATTTATAAATTATGTTAGACATAAGCAGCGCAAAATAATGTAAAAAACGTTTGGAAACAGGTGAAATTTCTTATCCAGTCATAGCAAAATGCATTAAAAATAGAATAATTCCCGTTTCCATTTTCGAGAAAAAAGAATTGGTAGGTACTTAGAATTTCCACACGATAATTTATTGTCGGCCGCGTTAAGGTAATTCCTGAAACCTTTGATTATATCCCCTTCCTACACTTGATCGCGATATAATATTACCGAATGTTGCTATTTTTGACACAGCCTAATATATTTAGCCTCGTAGCCACGTCTGATTTTGAATTAACTGTTCCTGGTCAACTGACCTGTCCAGAAAGATTTGCGGCTTGGTTCCATGATCATTCAATGTTCACCTACAAAGCTTTCCTCAAGCTAGAATAATATCATATCACCTTACAGGCACTGTCACCGAGATAAGAGTGTTTGGCCAAATAAAGTGTTTATTTTCGTCTCAAGGAAACATATGAGATAGCTTGCCGCAGAGGTTATCATCTGAGTCCACTACTTTTGGAGTTCAATACTAAAAAAGACGACTATTACTGCGAATAAAACGGTTTACCCACAATTTGCCTGATTCTTAGGGGACGGAAAACTATCACGAGTGACCGGCGCATGTAACATGTAGCACGCAATGTGCTAGGAAACCTGCATTACTTAGCAGACAAAAGCGATAAAATAAGAGAATTGTAATGGTTTGCCGTCAAACAGACATTTCAATATAATTTTTTCCCGCTCACAATTCATGACTATACCAAGAACATATTGATCCATCGATTCAACCAGATGCACCTCTCTAATCATCGCTCTCTTCCCCCTACTCCCTTCCCTTTTACAGCTGGTGAAGGTACTAACGCACCCTGCCACACGTCCTTGTAGCGGCTCGAGGGGCAGTAGGTGCTCAGGTTAATTTTACTGACAGTACACACAGAAGATTTAAGAACAAAAACTACAATAATTCAATTCCCTATCATTTTTAAATTTGCTACATACCAGACCGAGAGGTTTCCGTATCATCAACTTATTTAAACCTTTTTCACTTCCCGGTTTAATTTGATTTGGATACAAACGCCGTCCCAGACACTACTCAATCCTTACCCGATTTCTAAACCTCGACAGAATACGCAGAAACACGAAACAACCCACACTTCCCCACTCATATTATTCCCACGTCCGTTTCCATTGAAGTGCTGACATGGCACGGGAGTCGTCGACAGCGATTAAAAAAAATTCTCCTCGGCGATTTGGTTGGCAGAAAGAGCATTCGCCCGACACATTCCACGCGTCAGTCTGGCCAACCACTGAAATTTTATCCGCGGATTCCACCTCGAGAGAGTCAACGGGGCGAATGATTACGTGGCGCGTGAGCGACCTCTAGAACGGCGAAACGAGAGACTCGCTTGCAGCGCGGAGGAGATTTTCATCTCCATGGCCCGGGGCATGGGACGTCCGACTGTATCATCTTCGGCCATTACGAAGACGGCATCCGAAATAGAAGGGGATCATCGAGATACCTGGTCCGGGCATGAAGAGAACAGTTATTTGAAGCAGGTTCAAATTTCTGCTCTTGCGACTAGCTCGTTAGCTAGCTTAAAAAACCATGAGGTTGAGAAATTGATATGGATTATTCAATCACGATTCCATGCGATTTTACGAACACATGCGCCGGTCACGATGCATACATTGACAACAAACCACCCACAAAATCCTTGTTATGCACGTACCGCAACAGCAAAATCAATCACAAATGAAATTACAAAAAGAATTTATTGAAAAAGTTGACCATTATCGTCGGCCATCTATGGAATGCTGACTTTGGTTAAAAGGACAACCAATTTCATACTCTAATATTTTTTTTCACACTCGAAATCCGTTGCATTAAGGTTCTAATTATTTTACCAATTATACAATGTTTTAGAAATTGGGATGCAGGATGAGGACTGCCCAAGAACCTGCCAATCAGCTGGTAGAATACTCAAATGAATTTGTAAGGACAATTAATACAACGGTTCACTACTAACTGGATACACGATTAAAATAGAGAAAATAGCATTTTTCGATGTGGATTTTAATTTCCAAAATTAATTGCAATATCATATTGATTGTTTTACCCACGAGTGATATAAATAGTATCAAGAATAAATTTATCAAAAGGCAGGTCAACACTACGTATTAAATTCATAAAAAAAGATAAAAGTGCCCGTTATATCTCCGACTACTCAATATATATACATAGCGTAGCATTCTGCAACCATTCCGTCGGATTATCACGGATTATTACAGCACTTAAATGATACCGTTTGGTCATAAATCAATAAATATATAACGACCGATCTCCAAGCAAAACCGAACTAAATAAGGCTCTATAAGGAACACAAAGATGGAATTTTCAAATAGCACATGACTAGCGAAGTGAAAATAATTGTTTTCATATTTAAATTGACTGAAAATCTTTATCTAAATGTCGTATTGGGGTAAGATCTTAAGATTATAAACAAGTCAGAATGTGAGACAACGCGCAGTTAAAATACATTCTAATGTAAATTTAAGAAAAAATAAAGTTTTTAAGTTTATAAAAATTTGAAAATTTCAAAAAATCCAGTAAGGCCGAACTCATTAATCCCAATAGCGAGGAACTTTTTGACGGGTAAATTTAGGTAGAAATTGGCACGAGAAAAATCAGCCTGGAGCGAGAATCGAGAATCTTTGTTATGCACGTACCGCAAGAGAAAAATCAATCACAAATGCAATTACAAAAATAAATTTATTGAAAAAGTTGACCATTATTGTCGGCCATCTATGGAACGAACCACGGACCGGGCAAATACACAGACCAACACGCAAACCAGGCATCCTAATTACTATGGTTATTTAGGAGGATACAATCGAACTAGATTCCGGGCCACGGACAAGGCAAGCCAAAGGTCCGTGGTTCGATTCCTGGTCCACCCTGACTTTTTCTCGTGGCAATTTCTACGTATTCCAACGCCGTATTTGCGGCAGTTACGAATGACATCATATGGAGAAATTTAGTTTTACCATCCTATATTACAATTGGTTTCAATCCCGACGGTTTATGCGGGATGCGTATCCTCGTAAGTACGACGTCGATCTCGTTGGTTGGCATGTTATTAAGGGAGGTGACCGATAACTGAGGTATGTATCTTGCGCCATCAAGGATAAGTGGTCAGGATAAAAATCGGCAATGGCCTACATGTCTAACATAATTCTAATGATTATCTTTAGCACCAAATTGATCGGCTAATTGTAAAAGACAATCTCCTTTTAACAGAAGCCGAAAAACATTTAAGTATGGCATAGCAATGAGAAAATAAATCCAGTGATATTTTCTTTCAGTGAATCGATTTCGAAATAATGGTAATTACGAGCTAAATTATATAATTTCTGACATTTTAATTAATCTTACGTTTGACATTTTCCGACAATCAAACCCACAAAAACTATACTATTTCACGAAATATAACAAATATTCTGCGGGGTGGATAAAAGAATCACCAGTTGCTATTATAATACGCTAACGCATCGTAATAAGGTATCCAGCATTTCTCCTGCGGAAAAGTCTCCTATAATTCCATAATTCAGGTTAAATAGCTCTTTTCCTCGTTGGAGAACTAAAATGACGAATTGATGTAACAAAATACGCGGTATTTTTTATCAAGACCAACAAATAGGCCATTACAGCTACACATTTAATACACATCAGAGAAAAAGTCGCCTTCCTTGACGTTTGACGCTGCAGTAGTTTAATCGGAAAATGAAAGCATTACACTTTTTTAACATGCCATACGGGAATGACAAAAAATTTCTCTATTAATTACGACCGCATCATAAAATTACAAAAAAAAATAAATTCGTAATATTCAACAAAACAAAGTATTGTAAGACATCACCTTGAGAACTAATAACTGTCGTTGGTTTCGTAAGCAGCAGTAAGACGTCTTACAAGTAAAAGAAACGAGGAACACGGACCTTGGGTTGCGAAAGAAGGTAGCCAACCCTACTGAGGTTCTACTACTCATGGGGAAGAACTATTTCACCACCAACAGATCCATGCATGACAACTAAGTGATTTTTAATGCAACGAAATAGAGAATTTAGAAATATTTGTCAAAGCTTTTGTATTCTCCCAATATCAATGCCCAAGCAGCCGGGTGAAGGCCACTTCCTTAAGCGAGCAAAGGGCATTCAGTCCGCTAAACTTAAGTTCACGGCTCTGATTTCGGTACATACATATTTCGTCCCCACCTTGCGCAACATAGCAAAAGACTAGAAGTGATGTCCCAAGGCTAAACCTTGGACCGAAACGATTTGAGCACCCTGTGACGAGCAGAACTCGAGGAAAAGGTTATTTGAAGAAAATTAAATTGGATTGAGTTAAATTAAATTTTCCTAGAGCTATTTATGAGGGGGTCATTTCTCGTCGCGAATGTTCACCTGACGGCAAATTTGTGCATAAAACAAAATGGATCGCAATTTAAAAAATTGGTACGATTAGTAGGTATTGAACACAATTGAAGAATGAATTCCAAAGGCCACCTCTACTAGGGGAAATGTATTATAGTAGGAAAAAGAGGCGCATTCTCTTCGGTTGGTAAACAGACACAAGCGACCGAAGCCTGCGTTTCTGTCAAGTTACATTCTGATGGCCGAAGCAAACTGGTTTTGATTCGTTTGATCTGAGGATGGGAAATGCAAGGATCTCATACGCTCAACATCCGAAATCTTCCCTCCAACCTGTCCCCTCAAGAGGTCGAAGATCTCAGTTATTTATTACAGAGGACAGAAATTAGAGGCTGCTGCGGAATACTAGAATTGATGGGCAAAACTCCCGACCGGACTAACAATGAATACTCTGCATAACTTGTGATAAGAGCATTTAAACTCTTTAGGATAGTTTAAGCAAGATATAATTTCTAATAAATTTCAACGAATTTGATTTCATTGCAAAGAAAAAGAAAGAAATGATACCAAAATACCATGAAATTAACGCACTACTTTTCCCGGTATTTGCATAAAAATAAAAGCAGCGTTCCTGAGGGGATATGGCCGCTAGAGAGAGAGACAAAAAAATGACGAAGCACTGACGCAAAGATCGACGCTCAACAATGCCTTAATTTTGGTATTTTTTTCGGGCAATGTACCTCGAGATGAGCTATTTCCTCAGTATTGCCGGAGCAGGGCGGGGCTGCATGCCCGTAAAAATCGAAACCCGGGAATCCCCACTTCACTCAGGGCGGCGGTCCTTGATTCTTACAATGTGGAGAGAATATTCCAGCGGAACCCCCCCCTCCCTCCCCTGGACTCGAACGGATCAATGGCGGTGCAGCACCAGCACCACAGATTGGGCGGGGGCTGCCCTTAACCCCCTCCCACCCCCCTGGGGGTCACCACCATCACCACCTACTTCCCACTCCTCCCCTCGGCAGGCGCCATTGGATGGGGGACGACGCGATGACCCCACAACTGGCCTTTCCCTCGAATAAGGAGCGCTCCCGAGCCGGCGCATACGATCAAATTGGCAATCGCCCGTATTAATTCTATTAAAAAGTTATCGCAAGCGATGGAATGGCAACCAGAAAATGTTTTCCTTGCCCTCTCTCAAATCCCTATAATTCGAAGCATAGGAAATGATAAGGGCGATTGAGGGAAACATTAGTACAACGCGCTATGTAAGAAAGTATGAGTGGAATTTGTCATTACTTTATTTCATACGACACAGTAGAGTCATAACACTTGCACTAAAATCGCCATCGTGGATTATACAAATGATGAAAATAAATTACAAGAAATAAAAATTAAATCCTAGCAGTGAGGCAATTTTAGAAAAACAAATGCCAATTTCTTCAGTCCATCAGATGAGGGCTACACTAACTACAATTCAAACTAACTAAATTCATTATAATTGTGATAGCTTGCATTGTTATCTCTGGATCCCAAATAAGAGTAACTACAGGATGTGTCCGTGGACAATTATTTGTATAAAAATATGCCGATTGTTTCGCCCCCACTCTTTATGCTGCTTCCACTTTCTTCCTATTTTCCATTGTTAGTCATTTTAAGCGAAATAAGTTTGAATTGGTTGCTTACGACAGGATAGGCTCTCGGAAAATACCTATGCAAATGCCGACCTTCGGATCCAATTTTTATTTCCCCAGAATTTTAGATTACGGATATGCAGACACAGACTTCCATCAATTGCCCGAATAGTCACAGGAAAGACTACTTTAACAATAGCGAGAGAATTGATGGCAGGTGGTGAGGAGGTGATGGCAAGTCATCCAGGAAGACGCGATAGAAGGGCTCAAGAAATGCAGGGGACCACTGCTCCTAAATATACCCAGGCGAAGACCATAGCCGTAAAATATATCTATGAAGAATAAATCGACGATGTGGAGCACTGAACGTATGAAAAAGCATCGGGGAGATAGAGACACTCCACTCCGCCCTTTCTCAAACTCGGTCTACCGATTCCTTTCGGCTCGTCTCGTCAATCTGGATTTTTATGCCTTACTCGGGGCGTTACACATGGACGGATATATTTTTGCCTTTAGCGCTGCACTTCGCCTTTCAGCCCATTTTTCATTCGGATCAATATCATCAGCTGACAGATAGTGGCACGAGGTCTGGAGCCTCCGATGCACATTCTCCGGGGACGTGCACATGCGCGAGGTCGTTGTTGGCTGCTGGCAAAATTCCTAGGATGCAATACTCCTTTTTTCTTTCCTTCGCTTCGGTTGTAAACAATCTGTGAAAGTTGCGGCACTCTTCCCTGCGACGGACAATTGCTCACAAAAATGTCCGACGCCGAGACACCACCTTCTTCTCTCACCACGAAAGCTCCCCTCCACGCAGCCTCCAATGTTCCACGCAAACCCAAGCAAATCCATATAAAATACGACTTTAATTGAAGCTTGAGGTAGAAAATTTGTGAAAACCGTTCGTTTATTACTTTTAAAAGTTGGACCGTTACTTATTTACATTTTTTTAGATTCTTTGTTTTAATATCTGTCAATTTTTATTTAAATAGATGAATTTGTATCATCAGTTACCATATCAGTGTTACGTCCTTTACAGGTCGATATCAGTTTTTTACATATTTGCTCTTCGGCCTTAATTTTCTTACTTTCACATAAACGATGAAAATAAGCATTTTAAATTAGAAAATTAGTCTGTTAAATTCGCAGACGAATAAGCGCTGGTTATTCGATTATTCAGAAGATCGCAGATTAGTAGATAGATACATAGGAAAATCAGTACGAAAAATACGTAACGAAGATTAATAATAAAAAAAACTTAATTAATGACGTTTTCGAGGCCAAAGAAAGCGAATATGACCATGAAAATCGGGGGAACGAACTGGAGCAGGCGGAGAATTTCAATTACTTGAGTAACACGTAAAAAAAAATGGGCATCGTTGTGAGGACATCAGAAGGAGAATAGCGTTAGCAGAAGAGGAATTCAAAAAAGGAGGGAATTAAAGGCGGCGAACTTGGGTAAGAATGTTAAGAAAAACTGGCGAAGAGTCTAAAACGGAGTTTAGCGTTGTATGGAGCTGTCACGTAGACCCGCGGTTGGTGAGGAGAGGAAACTGCTAGAGAAGATAAGAAGAAGATAAATTAGGTGGTTCGAACAGGTAACTATGGGCGAAGGGTTCTGAAGGCCGTGATGAGGGGAGGATCCTGGGTTAAACGGTGAAAGGGAAGTAGTAGAATAGACTTTATGGATGGGATGAAGAGGGGTAGGACGTAGTAGGCGAGATGATGAACGAAATCTTCCAAGGAGAAAAGGGCCGGCGGCCCTTTTCTCCTTGGAAGTAAATATATTCCTTCTTCCATTTAACCCTTAAGTCAAAAACCGAATACCCCGGTACCTCAGTTTTTTATTGTCAAGCTTTTTATTTCAATACATTTTTTTTTTAACCTCCTGGATCGTTACGATTTAATTTTTCTTTCGAAGCTTTCGGATAGCTTTCGACAAGGTACCTCACAACAAACTTCTATACAAATTACAGTCATGTGGGCTAAACGAAACAGTAGTAAACTGGATACGCGACTTCCTGAGTGATCGTAAGGAAAAAGTAGTTCTTGACGGAATTAGCTCAGATGTAGTTAAAGTGACATCAGGTGTCCCACAAGGAAGCGTAATCGGCCCCCTTTTGTTCATTATATACATAAATGACCTATGCTCTTGAATTAGCAGTAAAATACGTTTATTTGCTGACGACGCTGTCATATATCGCGAAATTTGTGATCATTCTGACTTCAAAATTCTATCATCGGATTTAAACAACGTTCATGTGTGGAGCCAAGAGTGGGGACTCGAACTTATATCTGAGCAAATGCACGGCGGTACATTTCTTGCGGAGGTCGTCCAACTATCCCCATGTATATGCTGTGGATGGTGTTAACATAAAGGCGACAGATGAAGTGAAGTATCTGGGAGTTACGATAACTTCGAACCTATCGTGGGGAACACATATAAGAAATATTTGTGGCAGAGCTCTGAAGATGCTAGGATTCGTCAAGCGTATTGTGGGAAGATTTTCGGATGAACAAGTAAAAGAGAGGTGCTATTTCGCACTCGTCCGGCCACACCTTGAATATGCAGCGAGCATATGGGATCCAGTGCAGAAAGACTTAATCCGGGAACTTAATAAAATATAAAGGAAAGCTGCGCGATTCGTCAAAAACTGCTACGGGCGTACAGACAGCGTTACACAGATGTTAAACGAATTAGGCTGGGAGCCGCTAGAGACTCGGAGGCTGCGCGCTAGGCTTAGATTGCTTGAGCAATTGAGAATAGATATCTTTCAGAGCGACACGGAGAGCATCATATTAGAACCCCACTATATTTCCAGGTCCGACAGAAACGATAAATTAAGAGACTTTGCCGAACGGATAAGTATGGGAATCCGTTTTTCACCCGAACAATAAGGGACTTTAATAAATGCTAGGCGTAATTTCACTACAGCGTTTCCTTTTTATATGTAAACGGCTGGTGTCCTAACACCCCCCGCCACACGCCTATTGAGGCGGCTTGCGGGGTAGTATGTAGATGTAGATGAACCTTTTTAAAATCCGAATACCTACACTTTCATTTTTATTGTATTCCTTTCGGACTAAAAGATCTGGCAAGAAAAAGTTTACGCTGGAATTTTTAATAACCGTGCACTCAGGTGCCGACCTGATGAAACATCAGGTGAATAAAGTGTTTACTACATGCGAATTCTGCTGGTGGGCACCCGGGTACTCGGATATTGAACAGCAACGTATATCCCGGTTATGGCCCGAAGGGTTAAAACTACCTTAACGGGAAGATCACCTCCAATAATAATTACCTATAATGATGATGACAGGATTCGACCCTAGGAGAGGTTTTTCTCCGTTGAGCTCTACAGGGATGGGCACCTTGCGAGGGAACATAGGCGATCCACACGAGTGCCCCGCCCAGAAATCCCCTCCCCCTCGAGGTGTGACCCCGCAAGAGGGGTGGCGCCAGCCGCACATTGTTATTTCGAGCCGACGACGAAGTCATCGCGGCGTCGCCTTGTCTCGTACCGGCGATCGAATGCGAGAGAGCACCACCTGCCTCACCACGGCCCCCCACCAAATACTCCGCGCGCTACGTACATGGCGGACGGGATAGGATCCCACACAAATACGAATGTGCACGCTGAATAAGTCTCCACATTCACAAAACAACTCCCAGACTGGGAATATTTAAAACATCAAGTACGACAACACAAAATAATCAGGACACATAAATGCAAAACCCGATTCATTACGAGATAGTTCCATTCAAGTATTCTGCCAGCTGATTGGTAGGTTCTTGGACAGTCCCCATTCGGTATCCCAACCTCATAGACATTGTCTCGCTTTCCCTCCTAAGGATGTCCCGCCATTAGATCTCTCTTCAATTCTTCATATCTTCTACCTCCTCTTATTTCGTCCAGAATTCCTATCCTCTTCCTTCCTCTTCCACGTTTCCCCAGTGTTCTCCCCTATCACTCTCTTTAACATGCCTCTCAAAACCTCCTCCTCCTCCCCTCTTTCCTCTCAAAACCTCCTCCATCCATCTCTTCTGCCTTCTCCGAACCTCTGCCACATGTTTCCTCTCCTCTCCGACCATATCCAATACCCCCTCGTTCGTCTTCCTCGCCATCCAGCTCACCTCCATCCTTCTCCAAACACACATCTATAACGCCTCAAGTCTACGCACATCCTCCGTTCGCAATGATCAAGCTATAATAAGTTTAAATTTCGTTTGCAAAGTCGCACTTTTCCAAAATTTCTCATTTCTGCCAAGTACCTGTAACGTTTCCTCCTAGCATATCACACAAAAATTTTATCCCAAACAATTTATTTTGTGATAACTTGAAAGTTAACATGAAATCTAGACCATTTGACGTAGAGAAAACAACTAATATGAAAAAGTAGCATATTTATGATATTTCACAATGCGAGTTTTTCTCAATGATGAAATTCCTCACGATGCAGCCAACTGGTAAAATTAGGATGAATGGAATTCTAAAAAAAAATGTATATTTTTTTCAACATTGGTTATCAGTCCAAAAACATTCACTAATTAAGTCATAAGATAATCCCTAAGCGAAACAAAACTGAAAAGAATTAAAATTACCAACGAAAACTTTGATTAACATTTTTTCACTTCAAGAAAGACTTCAGCAAAATAAAAACATCGGAGTGAGATCCACAAGGGAGCACTAGATAGAAAATATCAAGAGGCCCCAATAGGTGGAAAATTAGAGGTTTGAATTAAGAGAAAATATTAAGATATTGTCATCAATTTTAGCACATCACAACAGTTTAAATGCCCTTGACGAATCGACAGATTGATGGAATGCATTTTAAACATTACTAGCCGGACACGGTTGCGCAACCGTGTCCGGCTTGTAATGTTTAAAATGCATCCCGCGGTTGGTAACGCACCACCCTGGCAACAAGATCGTGGGTTCGGATCAAAACTTCGGGCATGGATACTGAGCTGGGCAAAGATTCTCGAGACGTCTTGATAATTATCGCATGCGATATTGTTATTATCGCATGCGATAGACTTAACTGCTATCACTACATCACTTACTGCAATTTACATCACTACATAACATCATTAACTGCTATTTATCATGCAATAATTATCATTTGCGGACAGGATACGAGAGCACAACAATACTAAATATGACGAAACCATGCAATAAATAACATTGTAATTATCGCATACGATTATTATCACAGCGTTCGAGAATTGACACCCAGACCTTACGATATGCCGTGTGATATATCCATGGCAATAGGATCACCTAAAACTCAAATCTTCAACAAGCAGACAACATCTAACTGAAACCGCGGAACCATTGATAAACCCCAAGGGTGCACATAAGTAGTCTCAGGCCTGACCTCGTGCAATTCTTTCGTATTGAAAGAACCGAGAGAAAACAAAATTTTTGCTCTTCTCCTCAAATCCGAGGATACACGCAAGGACCACGGGAAAAAAGACCAAGTGAATTTGCCAGTCGCTTCGAGAGATCGAACGCAGGCCGCAATTGTTCGCGTGGCCATCCCGCCAGTATTGCACCACCGCATCGAAACAAACAACCGCCTACCGACTCCCGCAAGAGGACAAGATGATCGACCAAATCCCAGAGGTGGCAACGGGTAGACCAAAGGTCACGACATAGACACTGCGGGTGGGGAGGGAGAATGAGGGAGGGGGAGGAAGAGGGGAATGGGGATTCCCCGCCCCCGATCAATCCAACTTTCGTCCTACACCCCCACCCTTTCACCCTACGTGAGCCCGCAACCCACTCCCGACCCCGCCACCCAGCCGGACCCCCACCCCTCTCCTCCCTCCTCACCCCCTCCACCCCCATCTACTCGGCGGCTGCGGCCGGCGGGGTGCGGGCAACGAACGAATTTCCATCCCACGCTGAGTTCCTTCCTCCTGCCGCGGAACCGAGCATCGACGAACGCGGGGTCACCCAGCGAAACAGAGATGGAACAAGGGCAGATTAACGTGTCCAATATTTTTGTGCTTGAATGAAAAAATGTTCTCGACAGGTGCAATCATGTGGCACTGAAATATAAGACTATTTTGCCGAAAGTTCTGTTGGGGTCACCATTTCTGATAAGAAAATGGAGCATGTAAAGCAGCTCCTCGAGTCTCTAACCCATATATGTATATCATCTGGTTATGCAACCACAATTATTTCACGGATGATATGATTTTATAACCAGTTTCCACTGAAGGTAGTAGTTAAAATATAGCAAAAACTTTCTCTCGTTTTTCCATAAACAGAGGCGATACAGGTGAAAGCACAGTGGGCGGTGGCATTTGAGCCACGAGGTTCCACAAAAAAGTCAGGCATCTCGGAGGGTGGTGACTAAAAGTTAAAAAACTCACCTCCAACGACTGTAGGTTTGGGAAATATCCTTTAGTATTTTTAAATACCCCGGAACGCCCTCAAATCACCTAATAACTGACGCTATTTCATTCTTTGGCTGAACCAAACACTCACTATATTACTTTAGATTCCTATTATTTTCATATATTTACCTTCCCGCTCACCAAACCGCCCGAATGAATGCACGAATGTAACGGAAGTAGAAGAGGTATGAAAGCATAAGACAATAACGACGGAATTATGAAAAGATTCAGTTTCCAAGGCCTAACACTACTAAGTAAGCTCTTTAGACTGCTTATCCCGAAAGGGAACGGCGTGATACGTACGTGTATATCATGTAGGCACCTAACAATATCAATTACATAACAGCCTTCAATATTAATTATTTTAATAACCTTGCCCATCCAAACATTTACCAACAGTCATTTCTTCCACGTTTCAATTCTCTGATCAATACTTCCCACATCTCGCCTTGCACCTGATGACCTTCTTCGAAATTAATCGATATAATCTCTATTATGGAATAAAGGAGTCGAGAGTTGAAATGACGAATGCTTCGAGAACTCAGTTGGAACCGCTTGAAACCATATCAAGCAGTAGCAAAAAATTCTTACTACACTTCAATAGCAGTTCGTCTTTCTCTCTCTCCACCTTCGCCAATGCAAAGCAATTCCAACTTCAGACCTGTGGGGCCACTTAAGTCTATTCACTTCTTATCACCCTAATCCAGACGCCGGGACTACAATGCGCCACGCTCCACATCCCCGCTTTCGGTCCGCAAGACGCAAAACATCAATCCCATCCGACCCACCCACGCGCCGATTTAAAATTAAAGGGAAGACCGGGAGATCGCCTAATGAGCATAACCGCACCCCGCCCACACCAATCACATGCGCACACCACCGCACTCGTGAACGACAAAACAATGAAAAAAAATTCACCAGTCCACGCAGGACCGTCGGGCCTTAATTAGCTTCCATTTTCAGGATCGATAAAACGACACCATTCTCTCCCAACTCTTTTAGTGACTTGGGTTTTAGCTACTCCAACTTCTCAGGTTGTATCACACCGTCAAACCTAATATAAAACATAACATCCATTGCCTAAAGCAGGATTCGAACCTAAGACCTCGCAGCTGCCAGGCTGGTCCCTTGAAAACCAGGCTACCGTGGCCGACTTCTCCGAGACGACTTTAATAAAAAATAATAAAATTCCAAAACTTCAGTCATGTCGTTTAAAAAATACTGCTGTCCCTGAGGCTATGCCTAACTATTAGGAAAAACCAAGACAAGAGACTAAATATGCACATTAGTATTCATTAATACACTTGACAGCTCGAGGAGTCGAACACGGCGGCTTTAACATTGAACTAAAGTTTTTCGACTGAATAAATTGTAGTAACTAGTTGTCAACTCAAAAACAAAAACGGTTTGATGCCACCACTTTCTTAGCTTCCAATTTATATAAACTCTACTTCTTATACTACTTTTTGGCAAACATTACATTAAGGCATCTAACAAAAATACAATTCTTCCTCTCCTCCTACCATTAACGCATTCAAACTCAGTTAAAATCCACTTTAACTTCTGAAAAAAAATAATGGGTATCGGTTGGGTTCCGTTGACATAATAATAATATTTATTCTTCCGTACATATGTTCATACAAGTATTATTTCCATTCAAGGAAGTGAGGCAGCCTATAAGGCAATCAGTCTGTAATTAGTCTAACTTCAAATTTTACAATGCGGAAATGAAAAAAACATAGAACCAAAATTACTAATTACATAAAGAAAAACATTGAAAGGGATTTTAGTGCGTAAAAATAAATTCACAACTGTAGTGACTGTAAAATATGAATTACAACATAGAATGTACAATACATTCATTCAATGTACAATACATGAATTGAAGCATAATATACACAATATACAGACCCTTTACAATGTTTCAATATTATCAAATGTTACTATCCATTTTTTAATCAACCTTATGTATTTACCAAAACAAGTAGTTTCTTTAATTGTATTAGGCAGGATCTTATACAATTTTGGTCCCATATACAAGAAACTCCATTTTTACAGATTTAAATTAGATTTAGGCATAGGGATACAGAAACCCCTACCAAAATTAATATTAAATTATCAAACAAATCATGTTTTTTCTTATACTAAAACAAACATGAAAAAAAATCATAATCCCCTTAAGATGGAACCTCCTTAAGCGTCGGAAGAAGTGAAAACAACCTCGAGACGAGAACGTTACGGTCGCACGAGACCAAAGTTAACCGGGAGGAGCGAGAGAGAAAAAACAAATTACGTGCAAGGAACTCCCCGTAAGGAGAGAAAGGGCGAGTTTGACGAGGAGAGGGACGGGGGCGTGGAGGCGGGAGGAACGGGGGCAAGATACAGCGAGAGTTTAGCTAAGTGGAGGCGGGGTGGTCGCGAGAGGGGGCGTCGTGTGTCCCAAGGTGGAGAGAGAAGGAGGAGAGAGAGAGAGAGAGAGAGAGAGAGAGAAACAAAAAGAGGAACAAGGAGAGAGGGCGAAGCTAGACCAGGCAACATGAAAATCAATACAGGCCGAGAATACCGGGGGGGGGAGAGGGGGGGAAATGGGGGTCGAGTTGGTTGGTGGGTGGGTGGGCAGAGAGGGGGCGGGGGAGGAGAGAGATTGGAAAGGGTTGGCAGTGGCTCTTGTTCCGATACATTTATCCAGACGCCGATACTGCCGATAACTTAACGCATCGTATGCTCCAATATTTTAGGCAATTCCGGGCGATAAAGATCGCCAGATACAGGAAGAAATGAAGGGACTTATGGCTTCATCAGTTAAAGCTCACGGAGTTCCATCGTTTGGACTAAGTAGGGGTTTCTGTAGAGCTACTTAGAAGCTGGATAGCTTTCAGTGGTCCGAGTACACGACATGACATATTCGATGTTTTCAGGCTCAACTAAGTGAAAATCCAGTACCACTGGAGTAAAAAAAAAACAAATGTAATTTCCACCAACATTAACTATGGTACAACTAGTTTTGACGCATCGGCGTCATCATCAGTTACTCCGATGTGTCGAAACTAACTCTACCATAATTAATATTGGTGAAAATACACATTGTGTTTTCTCTTCGGGGATTGACATTGGTGGGGCCGAGTTCAAATTCCGGTCCCCTCGAACTTATAATTATGTATTATGAAATGGCATTATCATACCTTCTCCATCAAATCCTGTGCTGTCCTTTCTGTGAGTTCCCCCTCCCTTTCTCCCTCCCTCTGTTTGTATGCTATTGAAAACAATAATAGAAGGATAAATAAAGGGAAGAATTACAGGGGGAAGACCTAGAACCATGAAAATGATATAGGACGTCAAAGTGAAGAACGATGCAGTTGAAACGGTTTTGGAGGGTGAAGGACAGTGGAGTGGAGAGCAGAAGAAAACCAATCTTCGGATTGATGACTGCTAATGATATTTGATTGTAGCATACCCTTAAGCATCATGTGAATTAATGTACTGCCGTAAGCATCATTCAACTGTATGAGAAAAATAGATGAAGAGAATACCTACTTATTATAGAGGATTTGGTAACTACAACTGAAAATGTCATCAGAGAAACATTACGCTAAGAGTATGTATTATGATACACGGCTGTGATACATGGGGACTTGGGGAGGGAGACAGAGATAGTCTTATGATATGTGGTGTAGGAGAAGGATGGAGAAAATACGATGGATATGCAAAGTAAGAAATTACGAGGCGCTCAACGGAAAAATCACATTACAGATCAGCGGTATTACAATATCGGCTGGTAAAATATCGGTTTAAGAATTAAGATGACTTAGTGGTGTAACTGGCTAACACACCAGACCGGCAATTGGAAGATCTGGGTTGGAGTCCCAGTCAAGTAAACTGATTTCTTCAAGGCGAATTTTGACCCTCTTTGGCGCATAATATATCGGTATCGGATCGGCAGCGTCGGAACATCGGGATAGCCTTTGTTAGGAGGGAGTGCGGTGGTTGGGGAGGGGGGCAAGTCGGGGGCAGACATGAGCGACGGGGAGGGGCGAGGGAATGCCGGGAAAAGGTGTGACTGCTTGTGGAAGTGTGCGTGGGACAGAGGAACGAATTGGATGTGGCAAATTGGACGGCACACACCGGTCCCCCGAATGCGAAAGTTCAAATGTGGTGGCCACGGGTCGCCTTTTAGGTCGCGTTTTTTCCCTTTCGGGAGAGGAGGGAGGAGGGGGGGAGGGGGATTTGACGCCTGCGGTGCTCTCCCGCTGAATTCATCAAGGGGCGGGACCCACTGCCTCACCCGCCCCACCCCCGAAGGGGCGCTCGGGGCTTCACGCTACACACTAGACTGGCCTCCCGTCGGGCGCGTTTCGACAAGAGCTTCTCTCTCGGGCTTCTCCCACTCACTCGCAACTGGTTTCGGGCGAGGGCACGAATAAAAGGAGACAAAAATCCCTCCCAAATTCTCTTTTGCCGAACACGGGACAAACTCTGCCGGTGCATCACAAACGTATGCACCCGAGGATCAAACCCTTATTTATCCCACCGAATCGTTTGTCTTTAAAATAATGGCCTAAGTTTCCTACTTAAACCAAATCTGTCAATGCATGATAACTCTACAACCTTTTAAAACTATTACTACATTCAACCGTAATACGTAACTTTTATAATATTACTGTAAATTTCATAATTGAACCCAAAATCTGCTTCACAGAAGGTAAACATCCTTAATTACCATACGTAACAACCACATAGAAACCACATAACCAAATTATCCATATAAAAATAAAAGAAGTACCTGCACAAGATATTGGTCACATACACTCCTAGCTTTAACACTTATTTTTCGTGAACAGTGGTATCTAAATTTTTTAACTTTTGTAATTGCTAAATAAATGCTGCGAAACGTCGGCTATGGAATAAATTACATCCATTATTTTTTAAACCAAGACCTATCATCTCCTGACAAGATAAATATTTTAAATATAAATACTTATAATAAAATATAAATAAGATAATTAATGGGACTCGAGATCTTTCTTTTTTTAACTGCTAATTTAATCACTCCAACGCAATCAATAACAAGAGACCTACTGTTTATTTTTACCTACGTATTTACCTACAGAGGACACCAGCATCATCAGGACAGCGTTTACTTTCTTAGTTCCAGCAAAACCATTTAGAGCATAATTTTTTAGGAATCGAAATTTACCATTGAGGATGAGGAAATAGGTTACGGCAAACAGGACACCTCTAGTGTATATAACCTGTTACAATGGACATCTTTACGATTTCTCTTTTGCGAAATCACAACATTGAGACTAAATGGAATAATATCCAAACGAAAAACGATTTGGGCCATTTGCCGACCAATACGGGATGGAAACATTTCGCAATATAGTGCCAACTAAAAAGAAAATTAAATTCCCCTAGACTTTCCTGCCTCCAAATTCCCCACAGCCAATAATCCCACAAGGATTATAATTCCTTCTTTTTTGTATCTTGTGTGCATTAGTAAAACATTTCCCATTAGCCCGCATCATTATCTATTTTCAAGACCCAAGACCTATCAATGAAGAATAAGGTATAGGAAAAGAATCGGTAAGCCATTGGAAATTTTTTGTAAACAGTTCACCGTGACTTGCACCGGTGGCTGGCTAACTTTTGATTTTTTGAACTAACGAGTTTGATCTCAGATTATTTTCTGATTCAACCGTCACCAGAAGAAATGCAACCATCGTTTTTTCTAGCCAGAATAATTCTGCAAGATAGGAGGTGCAGTTGCATCCATCCAAAACTGACATAAACAAATTACCCCCTTTGAAAAATCAAATAGGTCAAAATTGACCGAAGAGGACGATCGAACACAGGCTTCGTTAGATGAAGAATTAAACATTCTTGTAAGACTCCTAGGAGGTGGTGACAGCTGATAAAATCACGGGGAAGTTAACGTACGAATTTAATTTCATGTGTACAACTGAGCGAGACGTATACTAGAGCAAGTTCCAACGAAAGAATCTGTTCACTTCGGACAACTCTTAGCGTTTACGATCCCGCTCCCGCACTTAGAAAATGCTTGAAAAAAGAACGGCCGATCGCGTCTATTACGAGGCGGTCATACGCCTGGCCACGGCACATTAGTGGCAGTGAAGGGAGACTCCATTCGGACATCCCCCCGTTACAGGTCGTCAAAAGCCAACTAACTATACGGCGAGTTGCCGGTCGGCCGCGTGCTTTGACAAACACTTGGAGATTTGAACTGTAATCCACTAGAATGAACAACAAGTGAAGCCCATTCCAGAACGAGAGTGCTTATTTTTTCAATGGTAACAATGAGCGAAGACAAGGCCTTGCGAAGCGACAGCGACGAAAACAAAAAATATGACAGAGATAGGCATACAGGTCAATATAATAACGATGAATGAAAAGTAGTAGTTTTACCACTTAGATTATATTAATTTCACAGTTTATTTTAATGTTTCATATCATTTTCAAGAATGACTAGCAACTATGATGATCAATGAACCTGTGACGATCCTAAGAATAAATTTTTTCAAGGATTAAAAATGATGCAAAGCACCGAAACCTACCAGGGAATCATATATTATTGACGTAAGAAACAGCCATCTATTTGTTCATCAAAATGAAATAGTTCCAACATAAGTGGCTCGACACTATGCGAGTTATAATGGGACAATACATTTTTTTAAACCTGAGGAGTTTAAGAGAAAAAATTGTGAACTACTTCTATGTTGCCACAAATTAATTCGTAGGCAATTGATAGAACATTTCATGGACATGGAATGGACTGAATTCGAGATCGTAAAATCTGATTGTAAATAAACCGGCCAAAATAATCAGAATTCAAACTCGTATAGTATAAAACATCGAATCATCTCCTGTTTTCAATAATTATATCATGAACAAGTTATTACAGAAGCAAACAATACGCTCTACTCCAAAAGTAACCACTTCCCGTACATTAGGTAATAATTAGGATAAATAGAACTCGAGTGATATATATAGGATATTTTCTTGCTAATGATTTCTGTAAGCAATTCAAAATCGACAGTAATTCTTTATTTAAGTCACATCTCTCACCATACAGTACTCAACAAGGGAATAAAAAAACTCCCCTTCAAAAGTGAAAGAAAATTCATAACTCCGCCTAATTAAGTTAATTAACATCATTTCATGGCGTAATGAAACAAGACAGAAACGAGAACAGCCACGCTTCATTCGAACCGGGAATAACGCAATAATCGCATTACACACTACCTAATACCCCGATTAAACGCCTGCTTCAGTCGCTCTCCTTTCAACACTGGATAAAATAAAAACATGGGGCGAAGTAACTTCAAAGGTCAGTCGCAACGTTAATATCGACACATGACAGATTGCACCTGTGAAACAGATTAATTAACCATAAGTAACAATAAAAAATATGCATTTTCTGTAACATTTGATTTTAGATAGTATCTCTTCTTTTGATATCGCAAAAATATTGAAAGTTATGTAAACTAAGACATCGGCACCCTTAATTATTCAATTAAAACGGTCTTTCCATGCGTCACATTTACCCGAGGATGTTGATTTTGGAAAAGTTTACAATAAATACTGGTAAGATTAAATGATACTGGAATGATACGAATGATGCTGGAACCTGAAGAAAAACCAGGTAAAAATCTAGTATAATTACGTGGTAGCAAGTGAACTTACAACGACTGTTTCGTGAACTGCCATCAACCGTACTAGTTAAAAATATCTAGTACTAATAACGTTTCGATAATAAGCTGGCACGGTACCATGTGCCTAACAGAAAAAAGTAAATAATAGGATAAGGAATGAGATTCGAAGAGAGCTAAAGAATTGATTTTTCTGCCCAATTGATTCGATAGCCCATCGGTAAAACACTGGCGTATGAATTGGAGGACAATGACAATGCAATCCCTATACAATACAAGAAGGCCTCGGTATCAGTATCGTCCTTAAAAGTACGCCAATATATATATTACATTTTATATAAGGGTGAAAACGTACCGATAACAGGGCAAAGTACTGGAGGTCTGCCGTAGACGACCATCCAACTGATTTCAGCTCCCGAAGAGGACTTACCTGAAAAGAAAAGAAAGCAACGTTTAATACAATTCACATTCCCAAGTACATTAGTTCAATATAATAAATACAAATGCCATAACTAATCACGCTGAACGACAATTGTTGCTGGGAGTATCTAATGGCTACACGGTCATAAAATGTAGTCATGAGTGGACCGATGAATTTGTTTCCAGAAATCTCTCTAGGACTTCAGTAATCTGACGAAAGGATGGGCTTTCCAACTTAATCCTCGAATGCAACTTTATGAAATAAAAAAAATTACCCCGAGACCAATTACTAGATGTCACGGGTGGCAGAATACATTAAAATATGATCACTTGGCGATAACGTTCATCAGAAACGAACATCGTCATCGATACTAGTGAGTGGCCATTACTGCCAATTTATTTTCGGAAATCAGATAAATCAACTTTTCAGTCCCCATTCGTATTATGATTCCTAGAACGCCCGCTAAAGATGGAGCAACCCATAACGGTAGAGTCGATTGGAGGAGGTATATGGGGTAAGACTCACAAAGCGATTCACGGATTTACGTCCCTCCGACGACTACAGAAGAAATTTAAATCTTTTGAAAGATCGTCAACAGACGTCGGAAATTAAGGAGGAGAAATATTTCCTAGGTAACATTTCTATACAAGGGTTGATTCAACCTTTCTGAGGGGAAAAATATAAATATATCTGCTCCAGGCTGTAACTGAAGACAGTTGTCAATATCTATGATGAATGAAAGACTCGGAATACTTCCACAGATTTAAGGCGACATTGCGGTGAAACACATCGTGACGCACATATAAATTTAAGGATGACTGCTAAATCATTAATTCATCACGTATTTCACTGAGTCCTCCACAAAAATCACAACAGAGTTTGCTAGCATAAAAAAATGGCAACACGGCAATGGACGTTCTGATACTCGATTTTTATTTAACATCCCATAAAAAGGGAATCCCCTTATGCAAATTGGCCGTATACAGTCCACTACAGAGTAATTACGAAAACGGGCCCAAAACATTTATGCACCCGAGAAGGTACGACGAAATAACACTGGAGCATCAAGTCGCGGGATCAGTGGACGTAACGGAGAGCAAAAACCACAAAACAAACTCCCTTAACAATGAGAATACAAAATGAGGGTCTCCCATTCACATTCATAAATCCACAAGTGTTCGTCTCGCGGAAACGGGGAAAAAATATTCTTAATCAATGTCTCCACGCAGTTTGCTCCCGATTTTATCATAAAAGGAGGCATTCTCGCTATTATTTTCAAGCATACGAATTGATCTCATGCGTCACACAATAGACGTAAGAATTCAACTCTTTAGATACAAGATCCAGGCAAAACTAACAATAAGCTGAATTGGATCTTAAAGAGAGATGATCAAGCATCTATTTTCAGTTTGAATATGAGTCAAACATTAAAAATGAGCCACAAGGAAGAGATTATCCAAAAGACAAAACGAGGAACACATAATTACCATGAAAGATTTTGTATTTTGAACAATGCAGCATTTCATCATTTGGACAGAGCCTATGAACTGACTTTCGTTACCAGGGATGTGATGAACTGAAATTATTACGTTGAATCATTACACCTTCTTTCTCCCATGAAATCCTATAAAATTAAGCACTGATATTTTCAACAAAAATCATTATTATTACCTCTTGTTTATTTTACCACCACTCCAAATGACCAATTTCCTTCAACGAACGACAGCCCTACGATGCTTTTATTATTAGATTCTGAATTAACCTTAATTGCTTTTCAATTAACTGAATTTGGAATTTTTATTAAGATGCGGTTATACGATTAATTTACACTTACGATTAATTGGATTCGGAGGTTTCAATCCAAATGCCTCGTGCAAGAAGAAAAGTATATAGATACAAATACCGTTAAAAGACAAACACCGTTACATACACACTGCAATAATAAAACGCCCTAACTCCTCAAATTTAACTGTTAAGGATGCAAAATAATTCGTATGGAAAAGTAACTAAGGAAAAGGTTTAAAAGAGAGATCGTAGTAAAGGAAGGAATGAAAGATTACTCACAAGCGAAAGCCATCACTCCTATTCGAAGTTTTGCACTAAATACTAGTAAAAGGGGTATTCCCACTTAACATGTAATAAGTTTATACAGTAGTGAATATCAATTTTAATCATCTCAATTATTTAATAATTTCGATTCTTGTGCAGAATTTTATAACCCTGTTAGTAAACAAGGACAAAAAAATATATATCTTTATAGTAAACAGTCAGGATTGTGGAAACAAATACGAATAACCTGTAAATAAACCTTCATGTCCATTTCATCATCGGGTGACAAAGGCATTTTGAATAACAAGAGTATCATCAGAGTGAATTGTTTCTATTTATCCGGAGGCCATTGGACGGATTCATAAAGCTTAAGTCGTTTCCCAAAACATGGGTACGTCCACCTTAATGTCGAGGAAATTAGAATGGAAACCGAAAACAAAATATTCGAGACATTACTGTCGACACATCTAAAACATCAAAAAGTTTTTTTCGTGCGATGGACATAATATTTGACTCAGTCGCCAAAATAGGCCACCTTAAATCAAATTTTAAAGGGGAACTAGACTAATAATTATCGCTTATAAAACAATAAAAATGAAGAGAATTAAGACGCATTTTCCAAATCCATTTAAATATAGTTGTGGAATATTAGATTTAAATAAAATTAATTCCTGAAAAAGTATTACGGCATCTAAAGTGCACATTTTGCTATTCTAGGTCCTAATGACATTAGGCCAAAACCTCAAGATTGTAGATAGTCCATTTTAATGGCAAAAAATAAGAACATCATTAATGTTTTTCAACTTTTTACAATTTAAGATTAGTAGAAATGAGTAATAGCATGATACTAGAAAATCAACAGAAACTGTTGACAAGAAAATTTTACAATAATGCGGTATAGGTCCAAGTCACACCGTAGACACTCATACATAGACATCTCACTGAGATTATCGTCATTAATATCCCGTTCAATACTTGAAAAGGTTTAAATTTCACGCATTAAATGATAAAAACAACACTTCAGTCACACTCCAACAGAGGGCCCAAATAGAGCTTCTCCCTGAGCACATCAGGGATGTTCCCGGGATAGGATGGGTAAGCAGAGTGATCTTTATTCCGCTTCCGAGTTCCACTTCTGCATCGATCCGCTCCCAGAGCGGGCGGGCCGCTTTCCCGTTTGCAGTCGCGTCGCCGGCCACCAAACCCCCCCTTCTCCCCCTTCGCCCTCCCCGCATCGCACCGACTGAAAGACGCCCGCAGCCAGCTTATCCACACCCCCCGTCCCCCTGATCACCAACGCGACTACCCAAACGCATCACCAGAATCCTCATCGGGCACCTCAGCACTAACATTTCGGTTTCTCCGGCGCTTACACTTATAATTTTCGGCGCATCACCCACGGGTTGGGTGATGGGTATAGGGGCCGAAATATTATTATCACCGAAGTAGTTTCAATGGCTTCCCAAGCAGAGGACCCAGGTACGAATCCCGGTGGAGGCGTAAAACTTTCCATTGGTAATTCGACTCCTATTCCGGTGTGAGTAGGAAAGCATCATTTCCATTCTCTCCTCCATTCCTCACTCACATTCAGAGGCATTCGTGTGTCAAATGAAGACGACTTAGTTAGCACTCAATCGGTCTCTACGAAGGTGGCCGGGTAACCTGACGACGACGTTAGACGCAAGTCATTTTTAGCAAAGCTCTTCCATTTAAAATATTTAATTTTCATACGATGTGTTTATCGACCTCTTTATATTTACATCATAATTATTTATTTTTGTAATTTTGAAATTAAACTTTCATTATTAAGTAATATTTTGAGGGGGAAAACAAACTATTTTATCAATCAATAGCCTACCGATTAGTAAATTCACCTGAAATAATCCTCGGTTTCTGGGGAGCGGAATTCTAATCTAGGTAAAGCCTTTTTACACGGTAGCGGGAGGAACAGAGACACAAAATGTTTAACTGCCAGAAAGTCTACACTACCGAAAAAATTCTCCGAATTTCCTAAACTTTTTTTTCAACTATCTCTAAAATTCCCTGCATTGAAATACTTGCATTCCATGCAATGCTGTTCTACATCATTCCTTCTGGGGACTTCTAAGATTTCCACGAGAACAATGATTTTTCAATAATGGTTAAGATAGGTGGAACCTGCAGGCGGTGATAATAGGGCTGACGCTACACAATAACACAGAGGATGGTTGGGACCTTAAACAAATTCTTTTCTAATCTTCCAGGTTAAATATCACTGATTTCCCAGTTATCCTGAAACTGGGATTTCTCCGAGAATCCTTGAATTTCCCAATTCAGTCGCAATCTTGAGAGCAAAAATTTTCAACGCTTGGAAAAAGGAAGTGATTTATCTCTGTGGACTTGGAATACGTGAATTTCACATGTAATGGAACGCAAAAGCAATGAGTCAACTTCCTCACCAATCAAACCGATTTTTGGGTGGAAGGTAATGCTTACTTTTATTGCGCTTCACGTAGGCGCTTCCACACCCACCTGGCAAGGTTTTCCGCCACTGAATCAATTTTGTTTTAACCCCAGTGATACATCCCTGACACTCCTAGCCTCCGAAACAGGCTCTGCGCCCTTAATTACAGCCGCTGATAAGTTCTCGGGACTGATTGAGATACTGGGTCGGAAGAGAGACAAAACGCAAAAAAAACTTTTTAAAAAGTCTGTATTTAGAGCACCTGCCGTTGGCCTCACACTACATTCACCAAGCTTCATTCCGCATTACGTTCCGAGTAAAAGAATGACCCGGAGAGGAGAGAGAAATTGGAAGTTGGTACGCCTGTCGATTCGGAGCGGAATAAAATAAATAAAAAGACAAACGGATCCAGCCTTCGTTTCAGCACACTCGAATTTCCAATTAAAGGCTTAAAAATAAATAAGAGCGGGCCTTGAATAAAATTCTCACTCAGTGAGGGAGCAATGGATGCGCAGACAGACAAAGGAGGAACGGACCGATGTGCGCGGACACATAACACGACTAACGCATTGCACACGCCAGTAGTGCCAATATCCAAATCGATCATACATCATAGCGACTTCGGTAGATTCCTCATCTTTCTTTGCTATTAAACAGGGAAAATGGTGATAGCTCGAGTACTGACTTCCCAATGGGAGGTCCAGGGATCCAAACCCGGCAGCGGATTAGATTTTTCAGTGGCATTCCGAACACTACTTTGGTGCCGGGCGGAGAGACCGTCTACTGCAGTAGAGCTCGTCGGATAGGGCATTGAACTGCGGATCCCCAAGTGTCTTTCGTAAAGAGTAGGCTAATGCCAACGCCGGGTGCCTCTACACCTTTTATCCACTCCCCATACAACCCTTCCCTGGTCGCTCAATCCACCTGTCCTCAATAGCGTTAGTTGTCGTTCGCCTCCCAATAAAAAAATTCAGCTCTACAACCATCAAAAGTCACTACTCTTTTAAGTATCAGTTGACTACATCCATCGGGTAAATCGTCGATAGGAATCGAAAGTCTTCGTTAAACCGCTGCTTGGGAGCGAGAAATATTGCTGCGCATTTTTCCGGTCGGCTTTAGCTTCATCTGATTGGTGGAAAATCCTAGCCTCCACTCAGGGTGCTTCAAAGATATATTGCGCTGCGTCGTCAAAACTGAAATTTCGCAACATGAAATTAACGTTTACCTGTCGGTAAACCGTGGCACAGAATGGTGCTGCTGGTTTCACTTTAACTCAGTGGATTTTCGTCGCCGATGGTTGAACGAATAGTTATCGAGAAGTTAGAAAATAGTGCTAGAGGTTGATTCGGCTCCAAATGCCGCATCTTTCGTCTCCATTCCACTGCACGCGTGGACGGAGAGGGGAAATGGCAGGGGGGAGGATGTTAAAGAGGCAGATGGAGGGGAGAGGTAGGGGTAAGAGAACGAGTGCGGCTGGGGCATCATGGGAACGAACGACACGGATGGATCGGAATAGGGAGAAAGGACAAGAGCATGGTTGCTAGGGAGAAGAGGGAAGCGTAGGAGCAGGACCCTGGAAAACTGCGACGCAAATGCGCCCATATTTAGAGTGCGCAACATTTCGTAGCAAGAGGATCCAGTTGGTGCGGTGGCTGGAATACTGGTCTCCCAACTTGAAGACCTGGGGTCGAATTCAGGTAGTGGAGAAGATTTCGGAAGTGGAATTCCGATCCTTATCTGAGTGCAATGTGGAGATAACTTCAAATGCATTACTCCTTCTGAAGAATAAGATATTCTGCGGACGACTCGCGTCTTTTCGTTGGGAATCGGCAAATACCGACGCCGGGTTTCTCTCCACCCTTACTCCGCTTCTCAAATAATCCTTCCCGTATCAAGCCTATCCTCCACTAAATAAATGATCTAATTTTCGGTCGCCAGCCCAAATGACCAACCAATTTCGTATCCACTCCTCCATCCCCGGCAGGAAGAATTACACGGCAATCATTAAAATTAGAATCGGTAGAAGTTTCCAGATGCTCCAATCACAGAGGTTACACTCCAACATCTAACCTAAGGCGGCGAGAAGTTCTATTCTGTGATAAATACATGTATCCCGAGGCGGGTTCGAACCCGCGACCAAATGCTGACCCGACCGGCGTGTCACCGACCTGGTTACTGAGAACGACGAGAATTGCAGAGCTATTACAATTAGGGATTGGACAATGAGAAATATCGATATCTGTGCATATATAATTACAGCATGTCACGTTCCAGGTTAGACATTTGACATTTAATACAGAATTATCGAACAGTTAAATTAAAAAATGGGAAGAGGAAATATTGCGCGGAGGCGAGGCACCACATTCAATATCTTCGCTAGTTACATAATATCATAACGATTTCATTTTTAGGAGTAAATATCGAATCACAACTTACTTAAATTTTCATTGTGAAAATAAAGCTGATGTTTAGAATAAATATGTCTAGGAATGTGACGAAATTTTCAGGAGAAAGGGGAGGAAACATTTATCATATTGTCACTTCCAATCTAAGACCACGAAGGGATTTTGCCATCGAGTTAATATTTAGTCTTAGCTTTGATCAAAACATCTCTTCCCTTCTTGCCAAAATAAGATTTAGGCTTCGTCTAAACATGTTGGGGAATGTGCTGTCCTTTTCATCATAGTTGGGAGCAGAAAACTAAAACCTAGCCCCGGGGGCGGCGTAAATTCCGGCCACGCTCATCTCACGACACGGGGCGGAAGAAAAAGCCGAAGATCACTGGGAGAGATGCTGAGGCGGAATATTCGTGGGGGCGAGGCTGGGGGACTTCGAGGGAGAAGAGAAGGGTTCGATGGAAACCAAGAGGAGAGTGGCAGGGAGAGACACAAGAGCAGGGGGGGTGGAGGGATTTGAACACGCCCATACTATTCCAGTCTGCCTCGACGAAAAACCCACCCACAAGCCTCCTCTCTCTCTCCACACGTCCGCCCCCGGCACTGGGGCTATCCTGCCCCCGCCCCGCCAGGAAGGGGGCGACGGGAATGAGCGGGGAGGGGGGGGGGGCAAGAGATATACGGCGATGGTGTGAAGGTACAGGGGGCGGGAGGAGGCAGTCTGAGGCGGAGTTCAGTGGGAGCCTCATTGATCCACACCGCCACCTCCTGCTTCCTTCCCCTCCCTCCGGTCCACACGGCTGCCTGCTCCTCTCATTTCCAACTCCTCCCGCACTCTCCACAATGCGCCGCACCACCAACCGCGCCCCAAAATGCATCCCCCCTAGAAAAGCCCCTCTGGAGCGCGTGCATCTCCATCAACAAATCCCCGCACACAGACGTCACTTCCTTTCCGACACAAACGCGACCTCCCCGCGGTGTAACCCCTGGGCCCGCCTCCACCCGGAGACGATATGACGATTCGGGCCCCCGCTATCTGTGACCCCGTTACTTATAAACTCAGGGGGCGGGGAGGGGACTGAGAGAGAAACACGTCCCGATGCGGAGAGGAGGCTAAGGATTCCACCGAAGAGTTCCCGATACGTCGCCGCTGATGCAAGAGACTAGTCAACCTCCCGCCACCGCACCATTGTGCATCCCAAGGCTTCTTTGCGTTTATCCATACGTACCACTTTGCATGTCTAAATACATTCAAGGTCCACCAATGACAAAAATTACGAAAGTAATTGATTCATTCGCTTAAATAATTCTAACATTTTGGCAACAGTGGATAAACGGTGGATAGCCTACATGAGACAGACAAATTAAATCATTACCGCTAAAAACTTTGAGTGTTTAGGTTGGTAAAGGAAGATTTGGGGAAATAGAGAAAGTACCTATTTTGGCACTTCGAGCCTTTCGCGAAAGGATTCAGGGGTCCATAGTCAAAAGTCCCATCCTACAGACTTTGCACTTTCTTTACCCTTTCAACGCTAATAATGTGGCCATCAAGAATTGATTGGGATTCCCAAGGAAAAAACCAACACCTCTGCCGGGATTCGAAACCTTAGTTACGAGATGTAAATACTTTTCGAAATCAAGCCGATTGCCCTTTGGTTCTCAGGAAGACGTCCATTATTAAATTCCACGATATCCGCTGGATTGTAACTCTTAAGACAATCCAATCCAAACAGAAAATTCACCATGCCTACTTCGAAGACTGAATGATTTTGTAAAAATAAGATATTGAAGCTTCATCATCTTATTTCTACAAAATCATTCAGTCTCCCATGCGTTTTATAAATTCTACGGATCACGATCGGAATGGGATACAAATGGGATGAAAAGGCTACTCAACTCTAGAAGAAAGAAAATAAACTGAAGCGAAAGACAAAGTGAGCAGCCAAAAATTCCAGTCAGTATTCAAAATTGGGAAAATAATTTTCAAAACTTTACTTACGCTTATCTCTCAATGCTGAATCCTAGTCTTAGGTTGGCGAGGTTACGAGGAGTTGAATCAAAAAATATTAAAAATATAGTGAGGTTAATAGTTAAAGAAATGGCCCTTTTAAGATCGCCACAACTTCCTCGGTCTCTTAAGTGACCGAGAGTGACAATGCTCGAAAGAAATTTCACCGGTTATTGATAAAAAAGCGAGGTCTTGGTGGACCGTTAAGTAGGAAGCTGGCAACTCCCGCTGCTCCCCATTAAACGGTAAATACAAAAAAAAACTCAAGCTTCAAGCTGAGTATTAAGCTGACCCTTACAATAACCCGGAAACCATGGAAAGTTATCCCTAGGACTGACTTATTAGGCTTCCGACTGAAATGAAAGCGCTTTTGTGCCACCCATGTTAAGTAATATCCTTAAACTTCTTGACACTCCACTTACTGTATTGGTTGAATATTGAACATGAGATTCCACACAATTTGCGTGAAGCATTCGCATTCTGTTTCACATACACCAGACAGAAGTTATGTTACAAGAATAGGATGTTTAGAATAATCTAGCCTACAAATATATGTTAATCTTAGATTGAACGAATGAATATTGCACAATGAAAAAAATACGAATAACTATACAAATTAGCTGATCACAAAAATTCTATTCGTATACTAAGAAGGATTAAAATTATTCACTGAACTATTTTATCGAGGCTTTACGAAACATTCCAATCTTCCGGAAACTACCATTGAATATAATGACTTTAAAGTTGGACCCATATGTATTTACGTTTCACGCCTGCGTGCAACGTACAACAACAATGCGCAGACATTTACGACGAAAACATAATTCGTCTATGATTGAGTGAGACCGATATTCGAACCCGGGTCTACCAATCGCCACACAGGTCAGCCAGTTATGGAACGAATGAATCCGGGTTTGGATCCCGATCAACACAAATGATTATTTTGGGCAACTCTACACACGCTGGCGTTGCGATTTGAATCCAATGGGTACGAAGTTTTAAGGTCGTTCCGAAATGTAAGTATAATTATTCGGGCTTCAAGTAATTCCCCACGCATCATTTTATTAACATCAGTTTCAAATTGACATCCAGACTAACTCCACCACGCCGACTACATTTCACGAAAAGGACGAAGCCGATCGCACGAGAGAGCACACAATCCACACGGGGAAATCCCGGCAGAGGGCGAGGAAATCGACCAGCTCTCCGCTAAACCATCAACCTGAGCCGACCCTAAGAGTAGCAAGGGTGGGAAGAAGAGGAACTGAAAACAAAATGAAAAAAGAAAAAAAACGAAGCGCGGCAACCGCAGCCGAAAGCCATCACCGTGCAACTCCGAAACTACGCGAGCCTCGGACCGGGGGAACGAGAAAACCATTGCAATCTCTCCCCCAGGGCCCCTGCAAATTTCTCTCGCTTCCGCACAAAGCCCATTCCACACCACCCCGCGCACTCAACCCCCAAGCCCTAAGCCCCCGCGCTGCTACTGCTCCGGCCCGCGAGAGGACTTGTTTGATACGGCCGCCGCCGTATTCCCACGGCGGAGACTAGGCCGGGGGCAGAGAGACCGTCCCCCAACGTGCCACAGCCGAGGGGATGTGTGTGATCAATATGCCTCCATCAAAGCAAAGCCTCCCCCGCACCTTTCCTTCGGCAAGATGGACGGGAGCGATCGGGTGCGGGCAGATGAGCGTGGGTGCGGGCAGATGAGCGTGGGTGCACGAGTGAGTTGGCCGCGAGGCACGCCCCCACGAAATATTTCCGATCTCCCGGAGCTGCCCCCCGGGGGAAGTGACTGTACATATTGATAATGAATACCTTCAGGGTGCGGAGCTAAAAAAATCGCCGCTCCAGTCACAGCTTACCAGCTCCTTTTAACCTTCCACGGATACGAACCGCGAGATTTTTAAAAACTTAGGATAATTTTATCTAAGTCACAACCCTAGAAGAACAGAACATTTGCTGAATGCAGAGACTATAGATGTTAATATTTGTCATAACTCATTGAAAGCTCATGGAAAGAATTCATTCTTCTTTGAAATGGCATTAAATCGTACTTCTAAATGGAGTTGGACTGGAGACAAACCAAGCTTACATCCGCAAACAATGAACGGCAGTCATAGTTTTATTAATTCAATAAAAAAGCAATAGCGTGAACTTCCCACGCGAAAAGAGGAAGTTAATGGATCAACTCGCCGTCAAAAAACCTTTAATTCTCGCTCAATAAAAATTCTATCAACAGGTACGCGAACTGAATTAATAAGGCTATTAATTTGACAGGGTTATGAAAAGTTGACTTGAAACAATAATCCAATCCAATCACGACATTTTCACACAGATGTTAAAGAGAAGATTTTTCGGCTTTGTTCGTATTTTTTATTTTTCAGCGGATTTATTATTTCTCGGGTATTAATACTTAAATATCGAAATTGCAGGATTCCGTACTCGACTTAAGACCTTATATGATAAGAAAGCACCGTATATGAACAAGGTATTTTTAGGTAAGGGAATTTTTTTAAAAATATTCACACTACATTCTGCTATAACCAGCTGAGCTGGTTCTTTATCATTTGTACTAAGTACGCTACTATACTGGCACTTTCCAGATTTTTCGGTTCAGAACAAAATTTTAAACACCATAACTAATTAATCTGAGGCTTTTCCAGCACTTGCTTTAAGTATACACAATCTGAATGACTATTTGAAATATTATTTGAGACAAATATTATAGCCAGTTACTGCTTTAGATCTCTAGATGATAGCATGGCCATTTTTATTTGCGGCTCCTTGTCTTTCAAGAACCCATTCATTGAAAACTATAAGAAAAAATAAACAGAATAAGTCGGCAGATAAATATGTTACTCAAAACGAAAGCAATAAAAAACTATACCATACACTCGAAAAAATTATAACAATAGCGAAAAATAATAACGCGAATTCTACTAAAGTAATATTTAAAGTTTCAAATCGTTATAAATCTAGTGTTTTCTCTTTTGATTGTCTAGGTACCGCGGCATGTTGTTGAATCCCAAACACCACGTAGTCTTTCATCCATAGCCATATCGTCTCCCAATCATTAAAACTGTAGCTATAAAAGCAGCTACCGAACTTGAAATTCTATACCATCCGATATAACTAAGCAGGTAATTTCAGATGGATTCAACCAACTGACATTAAGTTTTGTTTTATACGATACATTTCACACATTTTCAAAGTGTGGTTAGCTGTATTCACACACTGTGACATATTTTACATTCGTATGTGACAGTGGGTTTTGTTATTTTGGGTATTAAGTCCGAGAGGGGAAAGAGATATCTCTGTGAACGCTTAGTATTACATTGAAAGATTACTCACTAAGAAACAAATTAGGTGATCCGCTAACAGTGAATACGGCCTCCCCATTAATTTGAAGATAAGCTGCATTTTAAATAAACCGGGGGTAATGGAGAGGCGTCACTGTGAGGCGCAAATGAACAATCGTTCAATACTTTCGAGCGCGCTCTGTAGCATATAAATTAATAAGACCAATCCGATAATAGAAAGATAACAAAGAAGAGAGACATATATGTGACGCTATCGAAGACTGATGTTGATTAAAATTAACAGAGAGAATGACCAATGAAAAAGATTTTCGAAGATGAGGGAGGAAACACATTTAATGAAAACTCGGCGAAGCATAAGAGACAAACATGCTGGGCACATTCTGAGACATAACATCCTCTAGAAAATATCACGAAGGAACAATGTATAAAAGAATAATTGAGGTAGACCAAGGATGGGATACATGAAGCAAATTAATGAGGTATGTATAAATGCAGCAAACCCATCTTCGCAACAGTGAAGACTGCTGATGATGACAGGTCTATCGCTACCAAAACTCATTTTTTTCGCGACCAACCATCTAACAACAAAGAGCTTTCAAATGCATGGAAATTCCATCGCCAGACAAAAGTCACACGTAATGTTCCCACTCCATACCAAGAGGATTCCTACTGCACAAAGGTTCACCGACGGCGACCTACCGCAACGCCATTCATATCGGTAGCAAGTGCCATCCGGCAACTGGGCTTCGACGACATTGACACTAACCTACAAGAGGAAGTAGTGAGGCTAAGTATGATAAATGGTCAGGGACGTCTATTAATCAGGTGCCTAGCACGTACAGCCATCAGCGACCTAATGCCTACATTCATTCGAGTCTCAAGGGAGGTCTTCTCTGCAACACCACGAGGAAGCTGAATGAAGAAATGGAATCACGAAAAACAGGCGCAGGGGAAAAAATAGTACGTTTATTTCCAACAGCGTTTATTTAGAATTATGAACCACACATTTCGTCATCATCAAAAGTTACGTTCTTAATTCCTAAGTACATGAGCGAACAAAAGTGAAGGCCTTAAGATGTGTCAAAACGCTTTGGCATTACAACAAAAATCTCCGCCTTCCAAACCAATTTCCTCCATTTAAAACATTCCTACATATTCCTAGGATTCCATGTAACACATAATTTGCCAAACTTACAGATGACTTAGAATATAAGTATTAAATTCGTGAGACAAAATATTTCTTAAATGGCGGAAAAGGTTTTTATATTATGTTTAATAAATTCAACTTCCACAGTTTCACGTCTTAGCTCACGCAATGGGAAATGATAATGTTTCCATTAGTGACATCATAAAATTCTTAATTAAACACTTGAGACCATAGGTTACATACAGGAGCATGGAGGTAGAACTTCTAAGATATGGCAAGTCGAACAGTATTCCTCCACATACGTCGCCGGCGGAAAAAACCACAAATTATATCAGCAATTCTGTCATGCCCATTTTTCCAAACGGTAGAGTGCTTCTAATAATCAAACGATCTTTAGGAGGTCATGCGAAAGAAGTTTTAGGGTGCCGTCTTTAATTGATTGGGCCAAAAATAGCATGAATCTGTTACACAATACTGCAGTATACTAAAGCGGCTACTCATAAAAGTTAGCGACGATTTTATGGATGCATTAAGTTCATTATATTCAGGCTCGCGTAAAAAGTGAGGCGGGGCTCCAAAAGGAAACTGAGGCACTAAAAGGTCCTTCAATGCCTGTATAATTTGAAAATGGATAGGGGGAAAGGGATATCGGCACACAGAAATCCGGCAACGTACGCAATTCATGGAGCGCAAGATAATATAGCAGCAAGTATATCGTAATCTCAAGGCTAATAGGTGAAGGTATCAGATGAGCAGAAAATTGAAGACGGCTAACATTAAAATCACCGAATGAGACAAAAACGAAAGCCACCAGCTATTACGCATGAATTGTGTAAAATTATCAAAATCTAATAATACAATATGTTCAACAGAAAAGAAATTGCGAAAAAAATCAATCAGATTGAATATAGACCTCCTTATATGGCATGAACAATCATTTTATTTTCGGAAAATGAGTATTTTTTCCGTCATTGAGTTACTCAAAGGACCCAGATAAAAAGAAATAGAATGGACACTTAAACAAGCGACCATTTAAATATTCAAATAAAACATTTTTTAAGTTTCTCGCAGAGATTACCACTTCCCTAATGGATTGATCCAAGAAAGCGACCAAAATATTATGGATCGCCCGTCACAAGGACTTATTCATTTACAAAACAACAACAGCTCTGTCACGATTCCCAAAGACAATTCCTTCTTTCGCGTTGTCGTTATTTAAATGACAAAACACTCTAAAATGTTCGCTGTTACTGTCCTAAGAATGCACTCCATTAATAAAAAGTCGTGCTTTAAAGCACCTGACGAAGTTTGAAGAATGACGATCACAAATTCCCTCTCATAAGCGCAATTAGAAAATAAAGATGACGCGAGCTCATGCGTTATGGATAACAGTGATCGCGCCCCCGGACTGCATGATAAGAAAGAAATGGTCTTCTAAACTATATCACGGTGGTTTATGGCTAAAATTGTCAGAATGATAAGGACTTGAAAAATTCACAAATCCTACGAGAAAAAATTTTCGCGGGTATAATACAGGAATATTTTTGCCCAACCTCTCACCGTTGTATCACGCTCGTGCATGGATGATCCCTTAGGCAAGATGACTTGATTCAATGACCATTAAGAACATACTTACGCATGAACGACCAAGGATCGTTTGATAGAAGTGGTCTCCGCCACTCACTCCAACCTCTCGCCTTAACAATGAAAACCGAAAGTGAAATCAAGCCTTCGTATTGTTTACTCTAGGAAATGAAAAACGAATTCCAGAGGAAATTCACGCTTTCCAAACTCACTACCGTCTGCCCGAGATAGAGCGAGCGGAGATGCTGAGTCACTTAACGGCAACGGAAAAATTAGCTTCAGCCGTTTTAAAACCACTGAAATGACAACGAAATAAGCCATTTGAAAACATTAACACTCAGGAACTTGTTTCCTTTAAACTTTGTTCTCATAATCCCCAAAAAAATGTATTACAATAAAATTATCAAACAAACGCCATAATTCTTTTTTTTACTCGTTTAATTAAAGTTTTTTGCTGAATTAATTAGGGGAGGAAATGATTCATGAACGCAGATTAAAACGAGCAAAAAATATTTCCACTCAGAGAGAATATCTAAGCTCCAATTATCAAAGTGTACCATATATATATATTTTTGCACTGTAGATCGTGAATTCATGATTTCTAAATGTCCTAGAATCATGCGGCTTGAGATTTTTTTCGAAAAACAACCGATGTATCGCATTTCTTAATAAAGAGAAAAATAAAGCATATCTCTGAATTATTAACTATCAATTGAAAAAATATCTCGAAAAATAGCCCAGGGCAATTCCACTTCCACTTCTCAAATAACCGGCGCAGCATTTAATGCAGTTACTAGAATCGTTTATGATAAAATGGCAATGACTAGAGTAATCGACCTTAATCGCAAAAATATCAAGTATTCTTAGCAAACTTCGCTGAATGGATCATTTATATTTGAAGAATTTTTAGGGAAAAAAATAGAGACATTGGAGAGCAAATATTTGGATATCTTGCCCCTCAGGCAGTTGTTTGAGCGACCATGTTTCCTTCATCTCAGAATGCCAGACCTTCCTCCGTCTCGCTTTCGGAACATCGGTCGTCAGGGCCACCGAGCGTAAAATTGGAGTGCGAAAAACGGATTGGATATGAATGAAACCTTGACTAAAGAAATGCTGAAAACTCAGAATTTTCTAATGACGAATTCATACAAATTATTACATATGCACACGGAGAATCGTCATAGATATGGATGGATATGCATGGATATGCATCACTTCTAACCCTGGAGAGAGAAATTTATTCCTAGCATTCCAGAGTAAGGATTTCGTGGACCAAAATTTCCCATAAACGTCTGCCATTCGAGCGATGACAAAAGAGTTCTGCAAAAGAGATGCAAGTTCACATTGTGATGAGTTATATTCGCGAACCCCTGACTGTGCGTTAATACGATGATACTAACAAGGAATTAACTAGTTCTGATAGCGTAATTTATGCTCACAGACGTTTCCGGCACATTATTAATTGCCCTTTACAGCGAGGTGTTTCATTTTTTACTGTTGTTCAGGGAATTCCCTGATAAACGAGTTGTCCTAACAAAGGATTAATGCAGCATTTCTTGTAGTCCTGCAACATTTGAGAGGGGATAACTGATTTATTACTCTGACCGCAGGCATTTCCACGGTAGTATACCTTTCCAAAGATACATAATTTACCGTGCAATCATACACGAGTATTACCACCAACTACGGAGCTATTCAATTAAAGTAGTTAGCATAGGGTTGGGAAACACGGAAGGCAGCAGTTAGCCAATATACGGACTAAAACTGGTGATTATGACATTGAAAATAACAGCAATTACGTTTGCTTTGTTTCCAGTAGGCTTAAAGCGTTTAGACAGGCTTTGACATGATCTCACAGCAGCAAGAATGCATTGCGTGTTCATCAGCACATGTAAGCTCCGCGGCGAATAATCCAACAGCGGTAAACATGATGTCCGTGAGATACGGGACATGAGCAATACAGGTTCTCGGCACGTTACGTCGGACATCCCTGCCTTCTGCAAATGAGAGTGGACGAATAAAACAGAAAAGCCGACGCGGCCGCGGCCATACTCACTCTGGCGGCAGGGGGGGGGGGGGGGGGGAGGAGATAGGAGGTAACGGGAGAGATTCAAGAAAGGAAGTTGGCATCTTGAATCGCTTCGCGGAGCGAAGGGGAGCCAACTGTTCGATATGGAGCCTCTTAACGAGGCGGCAACTGAAAAAAAATACTCGGAAGAGTTCTCTGGGAAGTTGAACGCCGCCGACACTGCTACGGTTGCAAGTTTCGCTCAGGGTAGTCGGATCAGCCACATTCCACGAGAAAGACTGCGCGAAAAAAGATCCAACTCAATGCAGGCAGGCGACATTCCTGATGAAAACTTCGCAAGGGCATTGAACCGGAAGTTTATAAACTCAGAAATTAAATCACTAAAAGATATTATTTAAGGTAATCGATTCATAACGAGTGCGGCAAAAAGCATCATCAGCAGTCATCAATCCGAATGACTAGCAGCAGCTCTCCATTCCATTCCCCTATCAGCCAACTGCTTCATTGACTCGTAGTTTCTCATTTGGACATCCAAAAATTTGATTTAAAAATTACAACCTTAAGTCTTTCTTAGCGAAATTAGAGGAATAAATTATTGCAATTTTCACCTGAAATTGAATGTAACAAGAATGAATCCAAGTTCTTCGGGAACTGAAAAGTTATTCGAATTTCCTTATCTCCAGTAAGAAAAAATAACTAAAATAAACACAAACGTAATTTAAATGGATTTCGTAATCCCGAGAGTTTGGCTTACAGAAATTCAAGTTTTTGAGCTGTGATATTTATCACCCTGATGAATCTAACTTCTTTCACACTGCAGTAGGCCACAAAACCTTCGAAAAAAACAATATTTTAAAACATATTCCTCAAATATCATTCACTTCCTGTGATTATGAAGCTCTATTAAGCCATGGTCGTGGTCAATGAATGGCGGTTGCCTTTTTATTTCTCAGGACTCTTCAATATTCCGCAGTTTTTCAGTTTTCACAGATTGGTGTGCGTTATGAGAATCTCTTCAGTGTCACAATCCTGCAGCAAGGTTATGAATACAAATATTCAACAGACCGCATACTACCATACATACTCATCTTTCCCAGTGAATTCGAAGTCGAATTCTTGAAGTCGAATTCTTTCAGGCGAATCGGAAAACATCCCGCAAATTCCGTGATGACATGCAACATATGATCATGCAGATAAGATTAGGGAGATTGAATGTAGAGCACACTAGTTTGAAATGCCTTCCTTTCCGCTCATGATAAGGGACAAGAATGGCCGTCATCAAGATAGAACAGATAGATCGTTAGCAATGTTGCCAAGTTTGAGGAAACTCATTACCCCGTACTTACTGCAAGAGGAACTCAAGTATAATTTCCACATCGTTTTATACACACTGACCATAGTTTCAGCATCCCATGCTGATACTAAGGTATCATACGTTGACAACAGCATTACATCTTGAAACTACTTGGTGTTGGTGTGTAATCAAAGTGTACAATGGTGTTCCTTTTACGACATGGATATTTACTATTTCCACCAAATTCCGCCTGAAACGCTCTCCTATCACGTCCTTTTCATGAAAAGTAGTACTAATATCACTTACTGCAAGCATACCTTTCAAACATAGCACATGCAAAGCTACGTTTTCTCTATTAACGCAAGATTGTCAATAGTTTCTAGCACCAAAGCATTTGTCACCCAGAGTATGACAAAAAATGTTTCATTACCTTGACAGTTAAAATCGGGGAGAGAAAACATTCAGACAACACGTTTACTTACTACTCCATCTCTTACAAGGTTAGAGACCACAATGAAACCACGGATAAGAAACGATAAGTTTAAATACGATACTAAGCCATTTAGTTTTAAGACGTTCATTTGCTTTATTCCAAATACCATTAGACTAGCCTGTCTCACTACACCTCCTACCGCACGCACTCAAGGCGGCACGCGAGGTGTAACATAAATGCAGATGAGTCACATTGTCACCTAATGTAATCATGATGGATTGCAGAGTATTAAATTAGGATAAAACCAGGTTCCGCGCGATACGTTATTAGGCTGTGTGGTGCAATTGTTTCATATTTGATAATGAAACGGCAATGTTCAACTCTAGAAATTTAATTTCGTAGCGTGTTTAGATGGTTTCCCACAATTTTACTAGAGCTTTCAAATCATCTAAAGAGTATCAGTTTCTAATTCGTCCGGATTCATGCTTTTTTCCTCTATGACATGAGCTGTTTTCATCCTCAAGCGAGAACCACGAAATGCATTAATTCCAACCGTTCTCACCTGCTGAGGAATTGATTAACGCCGTTCCGTCCGCCATTTTTTTTCGCTGCGAACCTCTTTGACACGAACCAAGAAACCGACCGAAGCGCTCACTTCCTCAAAACTATTATGGCAGTCACACAATCTCGGCGGCGACCGGAAAAAGTGCTTATCGCTCGACTGCGTTTCTAGGTACAAATCGATGGAGAGTTCGCCTCTTCCACCGGGAGCCGGGAAACGTATCCTCAAGCAGGTTGAAAGAAATGAGAAATGCCACCTTTAAAAAACTACCGTTCGAAAAAAAATGCTTTCACCCATTTTACATTTTTACATTGTTTAAGGTACGAACTCGCGGATGTAATGGATATAAAGATGCCCAATAATTCACAAATATATTTCAACTGTGTAAATATTATTAGCGGATAATTCCTTAACCCATAATTGATGTTCGAAATTCCACGCATTATCTCCCGAATCTTCTAAATTTGAACGCACTACAATTAGACATCAGTCGACGAACATTTTATACATTATTTTCCTCAATATCGTATTCCTTCAGCAATAATTACGGCAATTCACTTTGGTAAAAGTTACTCATAAATCATCCCCCATCCAAAAAGGGTACACAACTTCGAAAATTCCTGTATTTCCACTTGATGATGACGCTAAGCGTTAATGGTAGTAATTAAATCGTATTCGTGGAACTTCTAGAGTATCAATGGGGGTAAGAAGGAAAAATTAAGCATTACTTTATTGTTGGAAGATTGGTGAGGAAAAGGGAGCTCGCCCTGCTCTTATCTATGACGTAAGGGGGAGGACGGAGAACAGCAATTGAACTGCTCTCCAGATGACTCCCACCTAGGAATGGAGATTCCCCTAAATAATCTCTACCTCTGCCGAGACACGAACCCAGGCCTTCAGGATGGAAAGCAGGAACTCAATCCGCCACACCTCCCGAGCCCCAGATTCGCTCAATATTCCATAACACGAGTAGATGTCATCATTTACTTACCATTTTATTTCTCTAAAAAGCCCTGACACATTCACAAAACTACGTCCTTCCTACGAAGTATCACTAGTTTTTCCCAACATGATGCAAATCTTCCATGATGCACTAACGCAATTTTAAATTACAGTAATGGAAAAGAGTAATGATGAATGCCAATATTCGATGTACGAACAGGGTGGACTCCATACATTACGATCACCATTAATATGGCATACTCACGAACGTTTTCAGTCAACCATATCCAGTATCTCCTCCAAAAATGAACACGAGAACGCACGCAGTGGGATCGATGATGATCGGGTCGACGCTTTGAGACGGGCGGGCAAAAAAAAGCGGAACATGGCGGATTGAAGCAAGCCGTGGACGACGTGGCACTCGCAGATCGAGCCATCACGGGGATGTTGGCCGGGCTGCGGGCCGGGGGGAGGGGAGCAAGACGCGAAGAGGCCACGAGAGAGACTGCCGAGGTATTATAGATTGTGGCCGGGGGAGGGCCCTCCTGCACGAGAAAATGGGGTAATACGGGAAGTGGAACTGTGCAATATGACTTAGTATCGAAGTCCAGCCGATACCGTAGTCATACTTCCACTGACTTTCACTAACCTGTGACCTGTCGCACGGCGTGTGGATGTGAATGGAAATTCATCGGCCATGAAAAAATTAAGAGAATTTAGGGGGAGGGCGGGAATGAATGGCGTGGCGTGTTTTGACTGAGTTTCTCATTTCGTTTTTGTGGTATTCACTATGGGTGGAAAGAGAGAATTCTGATACCTACCTGTTCGAAACAACATTTATATAATTTTACTCCTTATGTCAGCTCTATGGAGATTGGGGGGCAAAATAATATACAAGATTAACTTTACTACAACAATAAGGTCATTGTTTCACCTCCATATCTCATCTGTTAAGTAAGCAAATACGACAAAATGAGAGACATATGCACCCCATAAAAAATATGGGAATACGAATATTCTCACAATAAAGGACTGAAAAATACACATCACAGACATTTATCCATCATATCATATCTCACTTTCTGTCTTTTCCATCTCCAACTCTTTAATCCTATTTTCTTTACCTCTTCAATGGCACATGTCTCAACCGGACTCACGCCTTTATGGCGACACGTGAGGGTAGTATTTAGGAGATAGCAATCTTGTTGAATACGATATCGAAAACTCCGACAATTATCATCCACCGGACGATAAAGATCGGTCATCGATAATCTCCGATAAGCCCGATAGACAAAAGAGCGCCGATCATCTACGACGATTATTTCGCATCCGATATTGAATACAGACTATAGACAGCTCCAACGGGCAGGTTGGGGGGAGGAACGGGATCTCAAGCGAGGGGGAGGGAGTTTGGAAAGGCTCAAGCCAATATGGCAGCCAGGCGAGATGCCGCGAACGGAAAACAAATGAACGCAGTTGAGCAACGCACAATTATTTATTTCCAGCATTATGAAAGTGGGACGATAAAAACTGCGCGCCGCGCCACCGATGGCGTGGGCGGCACGATTGAGTGGGCAGGGGAGAAAAAGGTGTTGAGGGTAGATAGGTATGGGGACGGGCAGAGAGAGGGGAGCGGGAGTTAAAAGGCTTGCAGAGACACCGGCTCCGGCGGGGGCGGAGTAGAGTCAAAAGAATTTCGCGAGAGCAATTTTCGCCGCAGCGAGACGCGGGGGCGGATCTTACCAAAGTGACGAACGCACATTTCATACTACTCCTTCGAAGATAGTTCCCTCCGTTCAGCATCTCTCAATAAAGTTTTTTTTATTAATGGCAACCATCACTAACTACGCGTATTGTTGTAATTTCTGATCTAAAATTAGTTTATAATAAATACTGTCAAATTTACATAAGGTCCTTCAATTTTCAATACTCTAAACGATTACTAAATTGTGTTGCTTTATGGTCGCATGTACCAAATTAATAAAAAGGTCCACCATTATTTGACGCTAATAAAATTCTATTCACTCACTTGACGCCCTTTCTAACTAAAGCCAGCCTAGTGTCGACACTTGCAGTCCTCATCAAGGTAACAAGGGAAAAATTCCTGTCACCTTGACGATGATAACAATTTTGAAACCTAGGTAGGTTTTGTATGGTAACAAAGCGAAAAAAAGAGAAAGAGCATTTTACAAAAAATTAAATGAATGAACAATTTTCACTGAGTATTGTCAGAAACTCCATCTCAATTTCATCAATAATTCAAAGCACTAGCGAGGCATGAGGTGTAACATTGTAGCATCTAGCGAGGTGGATGCCAAATAGTAAGAAATATAGTATGACTCAACACAATAGAAATCATTACGCTTCGAAAACAAGGAAGCACGCATATAACCACACTTTAATGTACCAGAAACAAAACATTCAAGACATTAAGGTAATGAGGAATATTTAAGACATTAAGGTAGTGAGGAATATGCAAGAAAGGTAGAGCTAGTTTTTAAGGCTTACAACAAATAACAAGGCATTCGTTCATTAGATTATTCCGAAAGGGAACGACAAAAGAAAATGTGCATGCATTAATACAACGCGGACCTGGTGCAGTGAAGTTTCTAATCGCATCGATCCTTGGCCTCAATACCATAACTTCTCGTCCGATTGGCATCGAATGAAATGGAATCCACACCGCCGTCGTATTTGCACGGAACTCGCCGACGGGGCTGCCTCCCCGACGAAGTATGTGATGAGGTGCAAAATTTGGCAACAAAACGGCCTTTTCACTACTCTTGCCCGGGAACGCGTCGAAAAGTTACGTAATAGAAGCCCTTGATTGCAACTCCATTGCCGTCATCAAACGACGATCAAAGCACTGGAATGAACCCGGCGACCCTTAGCTCTGCTGCCCGATACGCCGAATGGGTTAATCTGGCCGGCGGCTATTGCGGCTCCGTTTCACGGGATGAGCGAGATTGAGGAGAGAGGAGGAAATTGAGCTCATTCCCTCCGACAGTGCAATGGCAGTGACATCTCTCCCTGTCATCTAAGTCACGCAGACATCAGTATTTGAGGAAAACAAATATGATTCCTTATGCTCAACCTGATATCATAGAGTGCAACACAAAGGAGGAACGATTTCTTGATTTATTTTATCATCATCCCTAGATTGGTTGACTGCATCCTTTTCCATTCTATTCTTTTTCTTATTATTGGCTTACTGCATCCTTCCATTTTACACGTTTTCCGGTACCTATCTCATTAATATCCTTGTAGATATCTCATGCCCCATTTCAGCTGGCCTATGTATTTGTCCCTCGGTCTTCCTCCGAGAGGCTTTCCCTTATTAATTACCTCACAAATTTGTTGTCTTTAAGCTTGACATCATGACCTTGTCTTCCTGATAATATTCCATTAAGTTTTCTCCTCTTATTCTTCAGTACACCTCGTTTCTGATTCTATCCGTCCGTTTGATTTCCGTTTTTTATGTTCCAATGGGATATAACAATTTCAGGAAATAAATAAATTTCACCAGTTTTTCAAAACAAAATGTATATTAATGTTCCCTCTCCAGATAGCGGTCCCGCGATCTTAAAATAGATAATTTGCATAAACGGAGTCTGACAAAATAGCACACGTGAAAAAAAGTGTAAATGAAAGAAATTCAAATTCGTCAAATAAAATACACCTTGAAGTTCAAGAACAAGCAAGTGAAACCATCTGAGCCACAACACTACCTGTGCGTCAAGCATCATGATGACGCAATCTTAAGGCCTGGGCGTTAACTTCAATAAATTAAAACGTAATCACTGCGCAAGAATAACAAGCGCACTAAATGTAACAGGTCACCGATCCCAATGGGCACGTAAAAGATTAAAAAAAAAAATGGTATTGATAAAACGACAAGACTATGGACTTTTCAGAGGATTTGAAAATGTACTTAGACAACACGCAGGGGGAATATACTCGACTTCTTCCTTCTAAGGACCATCTTCACTAATTATTCTCGACAAATAGGTACTTTTTTCCCGAAATGTGTAAATACATGGATTTAGTCGCAGATTTACATTTAATGTGTGCCAGTTGCTGTGGTTAAATCAAACAGTATAAACTCTTAAGGTTATCTAGACGTTCATACCCAAGGAGAGACTCGAAACCAGATCCCTGGGGTTCCCATGCAGGTGTGTCACTAAACTGGCCATCGCTGCCGGCTCGAGGACATTACATGAGTGCAGTAGCACGGACTGGTGCACGGATTGCACGCACCACGAGAAATCCCTCTCTAGGTGTGCCAGGAACGGATGATCGAGTGCAGCCAGATGAGGGGAAGGCACGATCGGGCCATTACTTGCCCGGCGCGAGCATAAGACGGAGAGAGGGGGCGGCACCCGGGGATCTTATCAGCGTCCTTATAGGCACATCACCGTGCACCCCGAACACCACCCATCCTCCCTCTCCCGCCCCTACCTCTCCCACCCTTTCACCACCACCGCAACTCGGCATTGATTTCAAACTACGGCGCCCGGCTCGGCGGGGTCAACCTGGGTGGGTCACAATCGGCGGCGAGCATAACTATGGCCACCCCGAGAAAGGATGCCAAGCCGCGGGTGCGAGGAAGCTTAAGGAAAGCCCACACAATAGGAATAGGAGACGAAATCAATTTTTTGCATTACTGACTTCCCACGATACTATGAACTTCTTTGCTCTTGATCGCGAAGGACTAGTTGAACGAACCTGGAATACGCATGGAAACTAAATCGAGCAGGCCTCGACATCGTCAAGCCATAACAATGACAAAATGCAAAAGGAAAAGATTTAAACAAAGAAAAAAAAGGCGTTCAAAAATTAATACTTGTCGAGAACTCTAGGTCACAATATAGATATTATTGAAGATTATGGAGTCATGCCTAAGGGTCATAACACATGGCAAGTTACGCTCCACACTTGTACAATTAACATGTGGGAAAAAGTAGGTAAAATATTTCTCAATGGACAAAGCATCATTGCAGACAACCTAACGAATTATCTCACTCATTCTTATTAGTTCGTAAAATGAAAGGCATTTTATTGAAAAAATATCCGGGGAAACAACCGACAGTTGAGGTCTGTCATGTCACATAAAGACAGGCGAGTTGATTGATAAAAGACGAGCTATTAGAATAATTGAGGAAAAATAGAAGTCCAACGTCGATACTTGCCTCTTAGCAAAAGTCGCCAAGGTGAAGTCCCACCTGACGCACGGAGTACTACACTGGAAAGTGCTTCCTACATGGTGAGTCACCCTAATGCCGGAAATGTACTGAACATCAGTAACACACTCAGAATTCAAACGCGTATCCTTGAGATGAGGCCATCACAAAAACGTGACCAACTAAAGTTGAAGCAGTTACAGGATATCGTACTTCACCTAATCTGATGCGAATAAATGGTGGCCAATGAAACAAATATTACCTCAGTAAGGAGACATGCCTAATGATTAGGTGTAACTGAGGTCCAAATAATATGCAAAGGCTTACACGGGGGCAGGGAGGGGACCAGTCTCAGGCTGGCAATTGGAAGGGCGAAGGAAGGCCGATTGGAGAGGCTCTATAGGCCTCCTGGCTCGGACCCTAGTCGCCTCAATTACACACACTAGCCCACCATCTTGTAGCAGATCGGCCATTCATCAAGAGTCCACTCCAGCGCCACCTAGAGCATCTCCTCGGGGGCGTCGAAATCACTCGACACTTCAGGACCGCCTGGGAAGAGCCACCGAGGAGACTAGGCTCGCCAAGGCTAGTGCAAACAAACTGTGCAAGCAACTCCCAAGGCCACCGCTAATTTATCGCCGAATATAGCATCGAGCACGGTGAGATATGGAGGAAGGCTCTTCTCCACTTTTATCCGCAGTGAGCCACAAATTTTCAATTTTCAAGCAATATTTAGGAACTCTGGAAAATAAAACAGCGTTTGATAGCAATTTATGATTATGACAGAACTGCATTCTTTTAATCCAATTTGGACGGAAAAAAACCAATAATTGAAAAGCTCTAGGGTTTTCCACCGGATAAAATTCTCCATTTCTTCCAACGTTTCAATAAGCAACTCGCCCATCTTCATCAGGGATCCTTGAATCCACTGACTACATTGGACCATCGAAACGTTGGAGGTAATGGAGAACCTTACCCGGTGAAAAAACCCAAGAGCATTTCAATCATCAGATTCGCCGGACAACCTTAAAGCCTTATAAAATAAACAAATATTATCAAAACATATTTTAAGTTTAGATCGGATTGATGAGATAGCTAGAGCAGTGACACTCCATCTCCAGAGGAAATTAGCGTTTGAATACCACCAGAGGAGGAGATTTTCAAGTCCAATACGAATCACTAATTGATTGCCATATGAAAGAAAAAAACTTGATAGAGCACACTTCTCCGTCCTATGGGATATGGACTTTCCTGGCGCCAATCGCTGATTAATAGGTTTTTGCCGACCCAACGTTTTGTCCACCATTCATCCAGACTTAATATGGTTCGGAAAAATGCTTGACTTTAAGTACGCATTTAACATAATCCTCAAGATAGTTTACCCTTTTCAGAACATTGCCATCCGTACACCTCAGGGTGTGACTAGTTTACGACCCGCCGAACAAAATCTTGAGAGAACTCATAGCCAGTGTCAGTCAAACCTGTTTTCTTTAACCAATGTAGAATTATGGCCGTGCTACGTAAACTCATGACCCAATCAAACTTAAAAAAAGAGATTGTTAACTTAGGGCACTAACTACTAAGTCATCTGCTCATGAACGTCACCTTTAATTGTGAGAAGTAATGAGATTAATTTGGGCTCTAAAGGATTGCTTTAGGCCAATAAATTGGTGTATTTGAAAGTGAATCTTGAGCGGGGGCGACAGGTGAAGTAGATTACAACGGCAGTTGGAACGAGGCCCGCGTCTCCACAGGGTAATACGCTAAACTCGAGTAGCACCAGCACTCTTGAGTAAGCGCATATATTACATGCCTAAGTACTAAATAGACGCGGTCGTTCGACGACAAAAAAAATATGGATGCTATGCTTACGTTAACCGCGTGAACAGAATGAAGATCGGCAATAATAAAAAAAGACAAAATTACTGAAAACTTACGACAAATTACTTTTATGACCTTGAGGCGGCCATGAAGAAAAATAATGAGAACCGAACGTCATCTTTACTGTATTTTATGAACTTTTGCCAAATGCTACGTCGAGACTACTACAAATACTACTTTGCCAAATGGTCGACGTCAAGAAAATCGGTTACAATTCAAAGCAAAAGCCTCACATCCTTTTTTCTTCAATCGCTAATTACCTCAACGTAATGTACACTTAACTATTGACGAATGACCAACAAAGAGCGCAGGAAAAAAATAACACTCACACAGAATCTTAGAGGCACTCACTTCGCTCCTGAAGACACTCGCTGCAACGCGAGAGAAACATTGAGCAAAAAATACTCCCTACGCAGCAGAACTCGAAAGCCACATCAGCATAAATTAACTGCTGCGAAAGCCTACAGGCGAAATAAATACATAACTTTGTTATATTCCACGACTTTTATTCAGCACCCGATCGGTTTCAACGCTGCAGCGTCATTATCAAGGGTATTTAGTTATAAAAGTCGTGGAATCTTACAAAATTATTTATTTATGATGACTTTATTCCACGAAGTACAGCCACAAGCATTTAATTTAATCCGAGGGTAAAACGGCAGTTATTTACTCTATCACCAGGCCTTAACTTCTACGACTCTCTGGCGAAGACTCGCGAAAGAGGTGGACGCTTTAGACGACCGACAAGTCGAAATCCGAGCCGAAACATTGAGAGCCGTCTGGCAAGGAGTGGTCTGGGCGGGGGAGTTCGGATGAGGTGAAAATAGACGGTGAAAATTTCCGGGAGAAATTTTAGAGTAACCAACCAATCGGTTGGGAGAGACATCCCACGGGAGACATTAGGAGAGAAGAGCCAAAAAAATGCACCATGGGAGTAGGAAAAGGGACTACAAAGAACCCCTTCCCTCCACTACCCCTCTTCGCCGACCGCCCAAACGGATTTTGACACGAGCGCATACGGAAATACACGAAATGCTATTTTTAAAGCGCCTGCGCGACGAAAATTAATCGCTATAAATACGAATACTTGAACGGTTATTCATCCTAAGCCGTCCAAATTCCCTTCGCCAACGAGGAAAATTACTAAATTTCGACTCTATCGTCATAGGAACCCGACGATTTTATCGCTCTGGTATGGCTGCGATGAAATCAGGAATGTATTCAGGTCCGGGAAAAACCGAAAAATCCAGATAACTAAGTCCATGTCTCATAGCGCAAGAGAAATTCTTATCAACTAGGGCAATTCCTGTACTGTATTGTGCAACACAGAATTCGCACAATTCCTCGAACGCAATTTCCGCCCGATTTTTTTAATTGCCTCAATATTTTCCTAAAGAGTATTTACGCAAATAACAATGAGATAACAAATTCAGCGTTACCCGAAGGACGGTATCAGACTAATAAATAATAATCCGTTTATGTTATCTTAATTATTAGATATTCCTCGTGACGTAGTTTTTAAAGCGGGTCGTTAATCAACTCCAATTTGAAGAGGCTACAATTTCTTCCACGAACTCCTCGTATAGTGGGAATGTAAAACCATGTTAATCAAATGAGGTACAGCACGCAATAGTGTTGTGCGTGTATTAGGTATGCCTGGTAAACCGCCTGGGAGAAGAAACATCGTGTAACACCTCACCTCAAGATATCACCATCGAAACGATTTAACGACTAAGTCCTCAGAGTAAGTTTCGTTTCGAAAGTCAAACAAAGATATCTACTCTAATATTTAGGGAAATTAATCTTTTACCTCGAGGCAAACATTAGCTTGACAGTCAATGGTCGATTGCCGATATCAGCCAGCAAATATATCATCTAAATGCAGCTTAAGCGGAGGAAAGATACTTAAAGAATGCAGTTACGGGTAGAGCTATACGATCGAGCGATAGGCCAGAAGATTCGAATGTCAGACGGAAGACGTCGCGAGTGGAACGAGTCCAACAGCCCTGTCTTCTATCTGAAGGCGGTCGCTGGCACTGTTTACATGGAATGCTTCATCATGTCAGGTGTAATTTACTCAACCTACTTGAACGTTTAAAATGGCTCGCCAACATCTTAAGCCATTAGCGTTTAGAGGGCAACATAGGGAGGATCAGGATGCGAACATCAGCGACCTTCTAACAAATAAATAAAATAAGGCCACAAAGACTCCCGAGGAAAGAAATGGAGGCAACAGTTCTGTCACATATATGTATTTTCTTTATTTTTTGACAGGACTGGTTAAGTAAATAAAAAATGCGAAGATGAACTATGTATGATTATTCTCATTTTCATGCCCAATATAATGCTCAAACTCAAGCTTGCTTTGCGTTATATTTAATCCATAACTCCTCAGCGGTACCTGAAATTCACGTGAATATCGAAATATATATTTTTTGAGTTCATGAAGACGAGGAAAAACGACTTTTCCGCTAACCTTACGAATTCGATGTGTTCAGTTTGGCACAGCTCCAAAGAATGAGAACATTCTTCAATTCTTCTTGCACCGCAGTTAGTGAAAGTTATTGACACAGTGAAGGAAACCCATAAATAGGCTCTAGATTGCTTTGACCAGTGATAAGTACAATTTTTACGTCCCACGAGAGCACTTAACTTCACTCCTAACCACACAAGCTAGCTTACGGTAGCTTTCCCGTAAAAACAATTGCTTTTCGGCGTACCACCTTTACAGTGGATAAATAGCATCGTTACGTCCCCCTTTTACGAGAGAATTATGCGTCGATCCATCTTTCAAGCAGTTTTACGAAGCCTTGGCGGAACTACAATAACTTAAGGGACATGAGAATGAATGAAGGGTCCAAGTGTGACATCGGGATACCGGAATTGGGTTCCCAAATTGGTCCTCCCGAAATCACGGCGCGGCATGCTGCGCTAACTGGGCGCTGTCCGTCGGAATGAGGGACCCAATCGTTCTAGGACGTTACGACCTCAAGTGTGTTTGGGCAAGCCGGCGTCAATCAAGATTTATGCGCTAAGAGAAGACCATTTTACTCAGGTTCATCGGTCACAAGGACGATGGCTTTACCGCAAAACTTCATCCAATTTCTCCGCCGTCAGCAGCTGAAAACATTGCCCTGGCTGGCTGTCAAACCAATGTTAACCATTCAACCACGTGCGACAGAGGTCGCTAAAGTCTTATGACTTAATCAAAGAAGACGGCGAAACAAAGAGAGCGGAGCAATTCATTTTAATTGACATGAACAGCATGACGGACCCCACAGCAATTCTTATTCTTCATTAACCGCAAGGCTCCGGCAAACTGCATTAATCTTAGACTACTAAATTCCAAGCATGCGATACACGGAAATTAATACCGGAATTGCGACCCCGTATAAGTTCACATATCCTTCCAGAGTGCTCGGAAATCACAATAAATACAGAGAAATGTGCACCACTAATGGAGTTCGACTCAGCATATTTCTCGGAATGGGAAGCTAGTACCTTATCCACCACAATACCGATCTTCTTACTTTTAAGAGAGCCTAGATTCTTAAAGAGGATTTAGCAGAACAAGCGACATCATCATACATATACATCCACGTACTACCCCACTAATCGCCGGTCGGGCGAAAGGGCTCTTAGAAGGGTGTTAGGACACCAGTCACAAAAAGGAGGGATACAGGAAAATGGAATGAAGTAGGGAAAGTAATGATTAGTAACGGCTTTTTAGCAGAGTTAGGGCCTCGATCTCTTATTGTATTCGTGAATGGTAGGCTTAATTCTCAAACCTAAAATTTCGACCGTAAACTTATCTTATTTTTCCGCTTTTTGTCAGCCCTGCAGATATACTGTGGGAGTGAGTAATATCGCTCAGTCAAAGTAAATCTCAATAGATACGAATTTTTCTGGTGCCCTTACCTTATCAATTTTTTTATATCCTCGGTCGCATGCGGCAACGCCATTTATTGTATTTGCCAACTATCTCGGAATTCCTCGAATTGAAAAAAATCTGAATGAAAACATTGATTTTCGCAAAATTCCGGGGTCCGCACGTTGCATTAATCGTCGACTCCTCACATTCCAAGCAGGCAGCATGCACGACAGAAATTAATGACTGAATCGCAACTCCTTTAAAAGCACACATCTCTCTTTTAAGAGTGCTCGGAAGTCATTGAGCGAGACGAAAGAAGGTGCTACTGAGGTTGTCCGTAATTCGGGCCGTCAAAAGCGAGGCGATGAGCGCCATTTCCTGCGCCACGGGAAGAGCGAATCGCTCCAATCCCGCCGGCTCGGAATCACCGGGCATTAGCCACTTTATTATTGACAAGACCATTAAATACTTCGCGGCAACGGTTAGGCGGTAAACCAGGCAATGGGGAGCCCAAAAATGCCACAAGAATGAGCTAACTTGGAGCGTTTGCCAGGCGGTTTCACGATCCACCAGGGACTTACGGGCGTGCATTAAACCGCCGACGAAACAAATTTCACGGCCGTGATTTTGCGCCGTGACCACAGACAATGTAGTCCTGACATTTCATTGAATCATCTGAAAGTGCCAGTTAAGTTTGATACGTATTCATGCTCACTGAAGAATTGTACATTTTCGCGCAGAATTATTTAAGCCGATCCTGGTTTCGACACCGATTTGTCACTAACACGGTGACCAGGAAATTCGTGAGGTCCTTTCCATTTAACCTTTAAAGAAGTTTTCCTATACTAATGGGTTGCCTTGTCCTACCCTTTCTGTCTGTCAGCATCAAATACATCAGTAAGAAAATTTACAAAGAGACTTCTCTAAACATAGAGATTAGTAATTATTACATACTGATTTTTTAATTTAGGTGCATATCAACATTCCTGACTAATTACTATTGAAGGATAAAGGTTACTTTCATTGCAAATTGTAGCCTCAAACCTAACAATACTTGACAAAATGGGATGCTTGGCCGTGTGCAGGCACGCACACAATCAAATACTGCCATTTTAATAACCTAAAGTTTACTTAAGCCTCATAACAGTAAAAGAGTATTGGTTTTGAGAATTTCCTCCCATCTTTGTTAAACACTCCCAGCGACATGTCTCCAGAATGCCCATTCGCTAAAGGAGATAAGTAGCACTGAAGGAGATAAGATCAGCGTCGGTTTCGTACGCACTTCTTTGGACTCCCAGTTTAAGGCGATATTTCACTGCATTTCCATGAATCGCTCACGTCCTGAAGGAAGGAAATCAAGTAATATGAACATCAGATGTTGCGTACATACGGGGATTCTTTCATTTGGCGCTGTGGAGGATAGAACACGCATCAGCATGCCCGTTCCGCATTTCGACTCGTGATTATACAAGATTTCCCTATGAATGCCGTTAAAAAAAATTATTTCTGCTATCAATAAGCGCACCTTTCTAATGCCAATGATCCCGTTTCCCTCGTGCGTTTGCAGACGCTTAGGGATTCCTCAAAATAATTTCCTCCACTAGAGGAAGAGACTTCCCTCTCAGCCTCCGCATAGGAATGGCGATATTGCCCTTGAGTAAGAAATGCGACCTACTCTACGACCTTTCACATACAACCTTTCTTTATTAGCTCAAAATTGATATTCATGGTTACTTACTTATTATGAGAGAGAACATATATGAAGAGCGGATCGCTACTACATTTACATAAAACATGGATTCTAAATGGAGGCAAGTACTGATATCATGACATCAAGTCAACGGGTGATACTGAACACATCCAGAATAGGATTGACTTCCTCCGAATGACGGACTGAGCAAAGACAGAGAAGATCGGCCGCGATTTCGTAACCTTTCTACCAGCCATTAAGCATAAAGGAGGCAGTTTTGTTGCCGAGTTTCGCACTTCACCACCTTCGGTAATAGGATCGCATCGCCCAGTGACGCATAAATATGGCAACACACGACTTCATTTCACTCACTACGGTCAAGCGCGAAGTTAGAATTCCAGCCCAAAATTCAACTCCCAAGACTCTCTGAAGTAAAAACTCACTGCTCTGTGCAGCATCTAGTGCTTTCCCGGCGAAATGTGTGAGTAAATATATCTCCGATTCTCTCTTCACTCACACGGGAAACCCGAGAAGAGTTTACTCACTGCTCTATGCATTTCCAGAAATACTAACCGCAAGGACAGATCGGTTGGAGAAAAATGTCCAACACATTGTATATCCGGCTCATGCTCCCATCCACCAACCAATTAATTTCTCTCGCCAGGCAACTAAAAGCCAGGTTGGTAACGCACCGTCCTGGCAACCCACATTACGCGTGTTCCAATCCCGGACCGGGAACGGATGCAGTGTTTGTCTTACGACCTCCGTTGAGACGGTGCGATGCAACCTAAGAAGATGGACCTTAAACCTGAACCTTAGCAGTTGGGACCTCATAACACCTGAAACCCATGACTACAACTAATTTCTACTCCATTGAACATTCTAAAAATGGGATTAAACTTCCACCTCGCTAAGGAGACGGGGCGCCGACACGTTCCGAACACGGCAGTCAGGACTCAACTCGTTTATTCTCCATTCCACCTTCTCACCTCGGAAATTTCACCACTCGTGAGGCAGAGAGAGGAGCGGAGAGCGAGACAGAGAAGAGGAGGACGCGACGAGAGCGAGCGCCCTGGAACCACTCCTCTCCCCTCTTTGACCCCGCGCACAACCAACAACCCCCGCCGCCCCCCGCACCACACCCACCCACCCGCCCCGGATGCCGCAAACTACTTACTCGACCCGCAAAATCACACGCAAAACACATCCACGCTTTGTTCCACAGGCCACCACGAGGGTGCACGGCAGGGGTTGGCAACTGAACCAGACCCGCGACTTGGTGCGAGGTGGTCGTGCGCTCATGAGAATGAGATGAACAAGTTCCATTGTGTTACTTTGCATTGGTAGCAATTATCACCAATTTAATAAATATTTTCGTAATATTCACAACGGTTCATTAACTCCCTCACATTTTTTTACAAATCAACCTACAAGAGTTTTATAAATTCGGAGAAAATAGATTTTTACAAAGTTGAGACTGAAATAAGAGTATTCAAGGTTGCAAAACGTCGCGGAAAATACTTTGAGCACTTAAGCAAATAAGCATCAGAGGCGCGAGTTTAGTTCTTAAGAAAATTGCTCATTTTCATTGAAATGCTGAGGAGGACTCTTTATCGATTATTACACAGGGAATTTTAATTTTGTGGTTTGGCATCATTTCAATTCCGTTTACCACTTGGGAAAAGGATGAAAATGGGGTCACTAAAGGCATCACAGAGGGTTGAACCCACGACCATCTCTGCATGCCTTCTAAATTAGAGCTACTTAATGATTTCACATTACTACTCCAAAAGAAATTCTAGCGTACTGCTATGGCTCAAAAAAACTAGGCTACCTAACGACTTGCATCAACGGACGAGTTTGACGAACACACACAGGCACATCAAAACACACCCACACAGACACATCCAAACCCGCACACACTCCCCGAATACATTAAAACACACGCCGCCACATAAAAAACACACCTACCCGCACCCCGAGCGAGTAGACACACCCACGGACCACTCCCCTCCCCCTCTCATCCTTCCCCCTGGCCCCCACCCCCGGTGTGCCCCCAAATCTCCCACCTCCCTCCCTCCCACCCGCAAGAGTCGCCAGAGATCAATACGGGCCATAGACACATGCAGACAGACGGCTTGCGAAGAGAGAGAGAGAGTCAGAGAGAGAGCGAGAGAGAGAGAGTCAGGGAGAGAGAGAGAGAGAGTCAGGGAGAGAGGGAAGGAAGAGAGAGAGAGGGAAGATAAAGATAGGGAAGAGATAGAGAGGAGAGAATGGAGGAGGCAGAGAGGGCTTCCGTGCGGGGGCGGCGGAGGGATTTGATGCTGCGGGTAGAGGGTACAGAGAACGGTGCGTGCGGGGGGCGGTTTGAGTTAAGAATCCGCAGAGGGCGCGAGAGAGTGGTCGAGGAAAGGGGAAAGAGGGGGGCGGTTGCCCCCGGAGGCGAGAGGGCGAACGGGGGCGGATATAACGGAGGAGGGGCAGCAGCTGGAAAAGGGAGCGCGGAACCAAGGAGGGAAGGAAGGGGTGGCTGGACGCCCTTTCCCTCGAAACAACAAACCTTTTACCGCACCGAGGGTGGCAGTGCGGCAACGGTATGAACTTTACTCATTTCTTACCGAAAAATATTATTACAGTACCACAATTTAATATCATTATAATGAGCCCCATTCGTGGGAGGATATCTATTGTATGTAGCCAGTCGCGGTAGCCAGGCTCGTAACAAGGTTCCCAAAGTTACACCAAGGTTACAGGTTAGCATCCTGCCGCGGAAATAGATGTTCACCTCAGGATTAGGTTCTAAGCAGTTGTGGGGGGCCCAAAACCTACCTTAACCCTAATGCATACCATATAGGTATATATTGTGAACTCACAAATACCCAAGGTTCTTAGGCATGTTGAGATGCACCCTTATTAATAAAGGCTGAAGATAAGTGAAGTTCTTCATCAGTAGGTTGTGATGTCTTACCGACTGTTTGGGCATTAAATAGAAACTAATTTAAGCGGTAATTAGTGACACGCTTACCTCGTTAACCTAAGGCGGCGCATCAGAACCTCCGTTAGACGATGCAATATATCCTAAGCTATTTTAGCAACTGAAAACAACTTAAATATAGTACTACAATTATTTTGGGGGCTTAAAAAGAAACCATGTATGCCTTGCACAAAAAATGATTTTTCAAAAATGAAAACGCTTTAAGGAATATTTTCGGCTTCTCCGTTTTCAGTATTTTTGAAATATTATTTAACATTTTGCGTCATCTGTTGACCTTAATTCTAGACGATGCTCCCATCATAGCACGCGAAAAAATAAACACAGAAGCTGAAAAAAATCCTTTACAAAATGAATGTAAAATTTTAAGGAAACCATAAAATGGATTTTAAAAATAATTAAAAATTCCAAGAAAAAAGTATGGGACAATGTAGTTACCTCGAAACCGCACAATGGAAAAACCTTCGAATATTGTCGCACCCATTATACTTTCATTCACCCAACCCTTTTGACAACACCCTGGGGCAGACGACAATCGCCAGTCCACCACCCCCTTTTGTTGGTCGAAAGGCGCACAGCGTTCCCGGACTCACCGTTCCGGAATTGATCCGGCAGGATCGCTCGGGCATTTCGGGAGCGGAAGTCCGGGATTCGGCCCGTGGGGGAGGATTGAGGGGGGTGGGGGTTGGAAAAAATACACCGTTCGGGGGAGAGGAGGAAGAGAGAAAGGGCGGAGTCGGTGAGGGGGTGGGAGTAGGAGATGGATGCGGGAAGACTAGGGAGGAGGCGACGGCCCCCTATTGACTTCGATCGCACATGGCACACACAACACACACATGGAGCGTGTGGGCGCGAGGAGAGAGAGACTGACTGGGACCGACCCGGCATGCAATGCGTGCGCGACGGCGGAAAACTTTCCTCTCGACGCCGCCGCGGTGGAGAGTTCGCGAATTTTCCACCGCCGGCTCCGACTCCCTCTCGGCCAACTTCCACCCTCTCTCAGCTCATGTGCCGACGGCATTACAGCGTGGTCCGAGCGTTGGAGAATTTTTTTCTCCATTTCCTCACTCTTTCGGGTAAAATAAAAATTTTCCCCGCGTAGGCTAGAGGCTCTTGAGATTTGAGCGTGGAGAACGATGAAAAGAGGGAACAAGGTATGGATGGGAACAAATAAAGGAGATTCTGGACGGTTGGAGAGGAAAGGAGAGCGATCGAAGAAATTCGGAGGCAGCAAAAGTGGACGGGGGACGTATTATGAGATAAAGAGACGCTAAAGAGGGTGATAAGAGGGGAGAATGTTGGCTGAGCGTGGGATAGGTAGGAATGAAAAGCAAATGAATCAGGACGGTATGAAGCACGGAAAATGGCACAAAGAATTGAAGTGACTTTTGGGAAAATAGATAAATTGGGAAGAAAAGTTAGAGAAGACTCCCTGGGGAATTTATGAAAAGGACTTTCCAAGGACCGACCATTTATTTTGTAGACCATAATTAACAACGACTCAAATCTCTTGTATGTTTAACACCGAGAACGTGGGGTCTTCTCAGCAATGTTTGCGAAGAGTAAACATTGATCCTGGAGGAGTGAATAACGCAAGAGGATGGACTATCAAATCACGTGTGAATGTGGTTGAGAGGTTACATTAAAATTCTTTAAAAAACGAGAGAATAATAACTTCATAGAATTGTAACAAATTTGTGACGGCTATTTCGAATTTAAGTCGCTCATTCACCCAAGCTCACATTCAAGTTTTTGCCAATTTATTAAGTAAAATCAAGCACTATGGCCATATCAATTCGATCTCTGAAAATTACGAGCCCCTGCAATGCTCATCGAAATGCGATGGCTTTTCCGGTTTTTTAAAGCTGGTAGTAAAGGGACTAAGAGTTGCTGCAACCAAATAGTAAATCGTCTGAGTCCAACAAAAAAAACTACATCTAATAACACGCCGACGCTGTTTTCGCACAAATTTGCCATACTTTTATAAAAGAGATATTCTCATCTCTAACTCCTTATAACCAACTAAATGAACGGTCTCAGGATTGAATACGTGGCATTTCTCCATCACCGATGTAATGACAAAAGATATGTCAAATTGCACTTCAGAAAATAAAATTTACTTCGACCTAGGTTTCAACATGTTACGCCGTCATCATCCATCACATGATGATAGCATAAGAATTCGAAGCCTAGGTCGAAAAAAATATTTTCTAAAATGGAATTTTACAATACTCTTTCATAACGTATGTCCTTATAATTACTTCAGAATAAGTTTGAACAACACCCAATGCAGGAAAAAGAAATAATTTTACGTAGTGAATAAGCTGATACCGACACTTCAAAATCACGAGCGGAATCCACGTATAACATTCTCCTCCACCACAAGAGCGTCAATAATTCGGAACCTTGCGGAGCCTCACTTCATGCTCAAGACATTTCCATCCGGCAGCGATTCGTTCCGATTATCTATTTCCGTCCACACAGTGACCCAACCGTTCGCGCAAATGGAGCGGCCGTGGACAGTGGAGTGGACGTTACACTCGGTAGACAGACAGAGAGAAAAAGGGGGAACGAATCCCGAACGCCGTCCCTGAATGCTAGGCTGCGACTCTCTCTTCGCGTATGGGAACACTGCCAGAGAGACGCCAGCCCTTTCAATTAACAAGCGATCAAAAGCCAACGCTCACAATTAGCTTCAGAGAAAGGGTCGCGCCTTCACGCACACACTTTCCGAGGAGACGAAACCATTTCCCCCAACACGAGTCTTCCAATACGTCGATAAATAGCCAATCCTCACGTCAGGCTTTTCCATAGGAGGGAGTACGAAGCCAAACATTAAGTCAATCCGTCATTTTTCCACTAATTAAATGCTTCCGCCAACACGGAGGAATAGGGAGGACCATAAAAAGGTGCACATAATAAACCGTAGCCAGGAAGTGGAGTAAAAAAAGATCCAAAACGAAAACTTAGTAATGAAAACGCTGGTAGATACAACATACGAGCAGAGTCATATGATCCTCCAACCGTTTGTCTCCTCGATTTAGATTTAAATCATGCTCCATCGTGAAAGACCTTCCTTCACCTTTGCTCCTTAAAAACAGAGCTCGCCCGTTTTCGCTTGCGTCAAAACTATCACAAATAATGGAACACATCCAGATTCCGCCCTATTCTTCAGAAAAGAAAAATTGCAAACAAAAAGATTACAATTGTTTTTACTATTTGTGCGAAATTGTAGTAACATATTCCCTCCGAGAATTCTAGCATATATGATTTTGATATATCCATTGATTGACAATTTTTTTCGCCGTAACTACAGCGTCTAATTGAACATCATTCCTCCAATCAATCCCTAACAACCGTGAAGCAACATGATGTTCGTCATCAGTCAGCAATCCCAAGATAGATTTACAGCAGCTCTGCACTCGGTTCTACTTCTACTTTCAACTACCCGCTCTTTTCTTCACAACTGCTCATTTTGACATCCTCGATAATTCGCTGAATGTATTCTACCCTTGGGCCTTCCTCGGATTTTTTTCCCGATTGTAGTTCAATCCGTAAGCGTCCTCAGAGGACATTCATGTCTCAGAATTTGCCCAATAACCCGACTCAACCAATAAAAAGGGAACAGCCAGGGAAACGATAACGGCAAGATCGATGACCACTCGATCAACGGCGGGAAACTACGAGGAAGACGACGCCCGGAACATCTCGACCACAACACCGATATCCTTTAAGGCACTCGATCCCTGAGGGGTCCGGGGCGAATGTTTTTTTATCATCCGGACTTCTCGCGCAGGTTATAATTTTTTTCTTTGTAAAAACCTCACTTTGGTCATAAGAACTTTTTTCCAAATTTATCAGCCGAAAATTGAGAAGTTAGTAGACTACTCAAAATCTTAAATAATCTAAGGAAAAAATAAATTAACCCGGCCAATCGTGGCTATCAGATGGGTAACACAAACTGTACAAAAATAAATTGGCAAATATCGAAGTATTTGGAACTTGATAATTAATTTCTTTAAATGATTAGAGGAAGATGGACTGAAACAAGATTCGCAAATACATTAATGTTGTTGTAATTTTCACCCCAAAATATCTCGTCAGGCAGCCAACAACTACATCGAATCGCTCGAATAGAACGTCTATTATTTTGCAGCTTATATTTCGTGTCTACTGTGGCCCATATCTTTAGATATGAGGTTTGTACATTATAAGCGTGCATACGACAATGACGACACCGCAGAATATTTTACATGGAATCCATATTTATATTAGTCTGCATTGGAAAAAAAGGATTCTTTAAAGCAATTTTATCGTAACGGAAATGGGAGATCACTTTTATTCAAACATTCCGTCAATATTGAATTATTTTTACTTGCCTATGCATTTGGAAAGAACTTTAAAAGTTTTTTCACGAAAAATCTGTATTATCCAAATAAGTTTTTATAAAGTCAGTTTTTATCAAGCAGTCCATCGCGGCTCACGACTACCCACAATGCCCTCTTGGGCAAGAGACGGGCAAGAGGCGGGCGGGTGGAGGGCAACTAAGAGTGGGCGTAGTTATGGAGCCACGGCCACCCCTTAAAGAGCAACACGACATCACCCGCGCACCTCGATCGATTTCCTCGCTCTCGTATTTCTGCGGAGGACTCGCCAGACAAAACATTGCATAAACGGGAGCGGTAGAAGGCCCACCACCCATCGCCACTCACATTACACACAAGCCGCGCCGAATTAAACAGAACCCGTCGTCGCGATCTCGACCCTACCACATACTCAACCACCTCAAAATAACATAGTGGCATTGAAATACTAAAATCTTTTTATAAATTATACAGAACTAATAGAAGAAATGCTCAGCCAGCGTCGCCATCTGATCTTTACTTGAAGATGAATTCACGATGAATTTCCAATTCACGAAATTAGACTCTTGGTGTTCACTGTGGATATCGCTTCGATAGGTTTCATTGGGCAGGAGACCGACAGCTGAGACCATTTACCCCATTACGGCAAATGAAAGTGTCACTAGGGGAAGGAAGGAAACCCGGCATCGCCTTTGGCCTTACAAAGCGAACCAAGAGGTCCTTAGTTCTATCCTATCCAAACACAGACTGAGAACAACATTTAAAGTTCTTTCCACACCGCACCCAGTTTGGAATTAGGCAACCTATGAAAAAAACCGCCACGGCGAGGATTCAAACCCGGGCGACCGGGATGATAAGCCATAACTAAAGCCATCACACAAACCTATCGCGCATCATATGGTGATGATCAAGTGATGATGATTATCGGTTTGATTTGTAGCAGTATCTATTTAATAATAGCTTGACGGTAACTCCATCAAGAGAATATCTACCTAAAACTCTTAGAAATGTTTTCCTTCAGCTTTTAGCAACTTCGTTGCCACTCTAGCTATACTTAAAGGTAAAGCGAAACTTAGAGGCAATCATCAGAAGAAAATTAAGGCTACCGAGAGTGAATCAAGCGTTGATGAGCGGACAAATGTACCCAAGGACTCCCGGAGTTCCTTCTGGAGGAAGACTTAGCCGCTTCATCCCCAATCTCTCTCATGCTTTCCTATCCTTTGCTAATGCTCTCCACAAGCGAGTGCCACCAAGTTTCCCTCCTTCTATACTCTCTCCAAACCACCCAATAAACACTCCGAACCCCCAGTCGTTCTGAGTCTGAAGCGACGGGAAACCACAGCGGCAGGGAGTGGTCGCTGAGCAGGGCAGAGAGCGAGGGGTCGCTGAGCAGGGAAGAGCAAGTGGAGAGAGGAGAAGATGGGCGGGGGTGGGTGGCCTGGCTATGGGGGAGGTATATGCGAAAGTGTTGGCGAATGGAGGACGGAAGCGGGGGTGGAGGAGACGGGGGGGGGAGGGGCGGGGGCAATGGACGGGGGATGGCAAAGGGGGTGGGGGTGGAACCGGGGAGTTTGGCGCAACGGATAATGGTGGCCGATGGGAGGGTGACGGAGGGGGGAAGAGCGGGGAGGAGGGGCCGGGGTGGCGCGAACGACTAAGGGTGGGAAAGGATTTGTGAGCGATACTGCGGTATATCGAGGTCTAAATCACTTTGAGAGGCCTCCTCATCCTCATGGCTGCCATGAAAATCAAACGAGCAGGGTTGCCATTGCTCCCAATTCATCGACAATGCACTGGATTTTGAAGACGAAAATTTCGATTTCGCCACGTGCACGGAGGCAACTTCATCTGGGGTAGTGCCCAAACACTAAATACAACCACTTTCGTCCATTCATTGCGGTGTGTGATGGACAAGGAGACGTGGGCGGACGGTCTTTTAGCGAACAGACGAAGGAAGAAAACCCAGCAGATAAGGGGGCGTGGAAAAGAAAGGCTGGACCATAGATGCCTGTTTTCGTAGTGATAAAGTATCAACCTAGCATCGCAATCACCCGACCTTGTCCTTCAACTTCGCAAAAACGGTAAGTTACCTATCCAGAAGTATTGTCGGTGGACGCACCATATTTGCCCGTTAATAAGCCCATAGATTACGTATAATTATGCAGAAATGAAATCATCCAGTCAACAAGTAGAGGTGATGAATACCGATGTAATCAAATCAACGCCCATACAACTCTCCTTAATCAGATTCAACTATGGCTGGAATGCCAATCAAAATGTCAAAGCAAAACTATTCAAAACTAAAAGTGACGCATGATCTTATTTTCTTAAGGATATAGATCAAGACAGTACAGACTACAGTATGCTCTACGTTGATGAACTTCAGAACCTCTAAAACTGCATAAAATTTTGAGGAGATGGATCACATTTAGGCAAATGCAGTATTTTTCGGTGACGCATCAAAGGAATGTGATAAGTCTTCAACAAAAATCACGATAACGCGGCAAAATAACCATGCAAGCTATCCAATCAACGAGGCCGACTGCGCTTTTTAACGGATTCAACATCTCCCCGCCGAAAAACCGTGCCGCGTGGTTCCATCCAATCCCTTCTTTAATCCACGGGCAGGACCTGCAGGGTTGTCGGAGACGAGGGACGGGTGGGGTTGAAAGGAGAGGAGAAAAGAGGAGCAAAAAGGAAAAAGGCAAGCAAGGGTGGGGAGTGAGATGCGGTAAGGGCAGAAGGGAAATGGTGTAGGGCGTATGGCAGGGGGTGAGCGGGGGAGGAAGATGGGCCGAAAGGCGAGGGGAGGGGGTGGCAAGAGTGAGAGAGGTGAAGAGGGTGATCGATACTTCGCCTTGGGAGAGAGAGATAGGGAGGAAGAGAGGAGAGAGAGAAAGGGAGGAAGAGAGAGAAAGGGAGGAAGAGAGGAGAGAGAGGGAGGCAAGAGGAGACCGAGTTAAGTTGGCATAGCAACGCACTCTGATGCAAAATTACCTCCGACGCCCGAGAGAGGGCGGGGTATAAGGGACAGGAGGAGGGTTGGGTGGGGAGGAAAAAAACGAATGAAGAGCGCCGCCAGCCAGTCCACACTCTTTTGCCCGCCTACCTTCCTACACGCGTCATTCCTTTCATCCCAGTGGAATCCACAACACCCGCCCCATTCGACAAATGACTCTCGATTACGGGGCATTTAACTGCGACTCGGCTGCTTAAATCGACGGGGCTGGGCTCCTCGTACGATTCGGCAGCGCCGCGCGTTACCGCTCCCCGCCCCAGGGCTCCAGACAATAAAATGATATCCTCATTACGAAGACGCATACTTATTGAAAATTTGGGAATGCAAATGAAAGTTCACAGAATTTGAAATGTTAAATTTCCTAGGAAATCCTGGACTTCCAAATTATTTTAAAAAATGTTTTTGAATAAACATTATTAATTAATTAGGTTATTTCACTGCGGACTTACTGCGACAGTACCTTAAATGGCGTCACCTACTGAATATAACATTGAAATAAAACGTCTACTTTGATTGTGATTCGATTCAAAACCTTGATAATTATTTCGAACGCACCGTAAAAAGAACGGCATTCGTGGAATTCTAGTCCATGCTATGCTAAGTTTTTAGTCTAATTTCTCACATTCATCAAATTTTGATCAAGTACAATCCCATTTTGCTTCCTTCCAAGAAAAATTCATATTTTTATCTTTCTTTATATCGGCGTCGGGATCAATCTCTGCAGTATTCATCAGCTCACAGTGGCAACAAAAAGTTTTACCTGATAAATAAACATTCAACTTTAATAATAAAGCTAATGCTCCATCGCTACTTTCCGAAAACGATGATTTTACATCTTTTTCCCGGATTCCCCTGAGATGTCTCCCGAGATTTTACATTCCCTGGCCCACTTCCCGATTTGCCGGCAATATTTAAATCGGAATGGATTAAACGCAGATACAAGTTGAGGTCGGAAACAAAAAAAAATTAAAATTTTAATAAATTCATATAGACTCGCTCATGTATTTTACGCGACATCAGGAAGAGAACCAGAAGAAATGACTCAATAGACAGCCAAAGAGTCAGCCGGTGGGCGTCCTGTGGCGCTCACGTCAGAGGGAGACAGGATGACGCCCTAATCCCCGTCCGCGCACTCTCTTCTGGGGACATCGACTGACAACCGACGTCAGTCCCTTCTCCCACGCGAGAAATGTGTGTCACAAAAGTCGAGCTAACCAATTTCATTCCTGCCCACGAACTTTTACGCAACGAAAAATGTTGTCTGCCCTTAACGGTAGCACGTATTCCGAAATATCGTATTTATTTCATTCAAGAAATCTTTACTTTTTTAGTATGCATCGTCCCCAAAGGACATTTCTTCAATGGAATCAAATACACTCCAACGCACTTGATACGAAATTTTTCTTTCACCTGTCCTCGGAAAGCAAGTCCGAATCAAAATGCCATAATCCTAATTCAATCACGCTTATTAGGAACAAAACCGCAAAACGCAGCAACTAGTCTCAAGACCGATGGAGAACACAAAGTTTAATCCCTAGAATGGATTTAATTCTCTAAATTATTACAACATTCCAACAGGTCTTTAGAAGAGTATGAGAGGCGATTTGGCGAAAATATCTACGACAACCCCGATCCATAGTCTGAGAATTCACACAGTAAAAGGGACCATGAGTTGATTGATATAACCCGGGCGGCAGAGGGGTGGTGGCTGGGAAAATCGATTTTGGCCACTGCGTAGTTCCGAATAAGAGGACCTCACCGGCAAGGCTATATCCCGCCACTTTGGCGCAGCATCAAATTACGCCGAAGTTGACCAAGCTACAAGGCTTCCGACGTAATACAGTTTCTCAGCGTTTCTCCGGAGAAAAGACTATAACCTGGAGAGTATAACGCAGAGGTGAGAGCAATCGATACTCGGGGAAGTTTCTCAGAGGCATGCTCACATTCCCTTTAAATCGTCCCCCTTCAATAATTGACTCGGGATAGAGACGTGCTCGACAGTGACCCGGACCGCTGCAGCCAGCTTAAATATGGCGGCTTCGAGTAATTTGGAGTGGGTACTGCGAATAACTCTCAGAAAATGATTCGAGGAGAAAGTTCAGTAATTCAATTATGATAAGCCGCACGATAATACGTTTTTGAAAACATGCGGCTTTTCACGACTACGAACTAAGTGAAACAAGCACTATTTTCGATCTTGAGTTTTTTTCGTTCAGCACAACAAATATTGCTTTTATGCTTTTCGACACACATACTTCCATAATTTTTTTTAGAGCAAAAAATCGCATAAGTGAAAGGCTGGATCGTGGAAAACTCCCTTCAAATTAAAGCCTACAGTTCGAATCCCGCGATAAACATTCAAGTGCAATCTATTGACTGACTTTCTGTACAAGTTTTTCTCTCCGATCACACGACAATTTTTTTATAACTAGGACACTTTTAAATATTTATGAGACTAATTGGCGGGCTAGACGGTCAAACAGAATGTCGACACAAGGAACTATATCCGTTGCTGTTGCAACCCCACATCAGTTTTCTTTCGATCACACTAGTGGCACAATAGCCAGCCAACTAAGAATAGCGAAACTCATTCGGGGGAGACAAAATCAATAGGTTTCATTATAGCATAATGTGGTGGGAATTCACTAACCCTGTAACGCATGCGCACATTTTTTGACATGAAAACGAAGAAAATTAGTTCAAATTCCATAATAGGAGAGCGATTCGTACCAATAACGCACAAATATCACACGAACGAGATTTATTATGTATACGCCGGTGAGGTTATAAAAAAATGAGGTGCGATTAGAAAAAAAATCTAAAAAAATCTTGATTTACTAGGTAAGCACCAATGAGATTCAAGAGTTTCATACACAAAAACACTTACGCATCACACTGTTCCCCAGGGGTAGGTACAGTTAACACAAGCACAGTCTTAATTACCGGTGTCAGACTTACGACACTGGCTATTTTTTATTAATTTCTTCCATATTGCCCTGTCTTTGTATGCCTCTTTAGCTTTGGTTACATTCATTCACATCTTGGTTTAATATATTTTCACACAAAACAACCTCCCTCGTCCTCCATTGAGTAAATCAACAGAATTGGGTACATACAACCACTACCAAGAATGAATGTCAGGTCAGGTGGCATCAACAAACCAACGAGCTCACCAATATCACGCCACAATTCCTCCATTCCAATTGAATACGGGCGTGATTCTTCCATCTTTTCCAGGTTTTTCCTCGTTTTTACAGGCCTCCATCTCCATCATATTGGTTTCCAGTCATTCTTAGGAAGAAAGTTCAAGACAGACCTCAGAGTTCATTAAGAAAGTAGGGCCTTAAATGGAAAACTCGTTTTTAACAGTTACTGCAATGCTTCAGTAGACGAACTCCTATGAAGGGATGATGCCCCAACGCAGGGATGGCGGGAATAAGTCTGCAAGTCCGGAAACTTCCCTTACAGGCGGTCACAGACTGGTTGCATCATGTTAGAGGCATTCAATGGGGGCAGCTCGACCTGTCCCGATGTTGCCACGTTTCTCTGGTATCACCGATTACATGCGCTCGGAGGCGGGAGCAGAGGGTGCGGCAGCACGGTCCCACAGTCCCCACGACCAGCTACGCTCTCATATCGCGTGAATTTAAATATGGAAGGCAGCACCGTTTTCCTCCTTGGATACAGAAATTCCTAAAAATACGTGTCCTGAGGAAAAAAAACTTCGCCAATTCTGATATTTATTAGCACAGCAAAAAATCGACACACTTATGGAATATCCTGAAAGCACTGTTTCCTAAATAAGTCCGGCAGGAATATCTATCAACGGGCAAACGTCATGCCACGATGGAAACACCGGTTCCCGATCAGTCCCCGAAGTTAAGCATCGTTGGGCTCGGCTCGAGTTTGGAGGGGTTCGTCCGAGTGTTGTTGCTCCTGCCTGTAAGTGGCAGACAGTATATGCGAAATAGCCTTTGGCGTCGAAGCACGTCAAACTAAAATACAATATCGATTAACTCGTTGCAGAAAGTCTCTTGCCTCAATTAGATATGGATACTGTTTGCTAAAGTAAACTTTAGTGACAATTAATGACGAATAAACAAGACGTCGATTCCGAAATAAATCAATCTTCCGAAAATAATTTATTCACGGATAAGGATCCCTACCTCCAAGGGTTACAAGGAGAGAAACATTTTCCAAAGTCAATCAATGCCTCCGAGACGCGTTAAGTAACTATCAGCCTCCCTGTCTAAAGTTAAGAAAGCGGGTAACTTTTTTAAGCTTCTTTATAACAATTACCAGGACATTCAAACAACTCTCTACAAAATAAGTTATTAAAACTAGTTAAACGACAAGATAAATTGCGAGAAATCAGAGTTTCACAAATAAATACAAAATCTTAAAGAAATTTTACCGTTTGAAAATGGCATTAAGTTAGACTGCGTATTAGGACCTATAGACCAAGACCAGTTAACAGGCCACCAGTGGGGCAAAACTAAAAGACAATGCATAAGCAACTATAAACTACGAAACTCATTCGGCCACCCAGATAAAATTCTTCAGTGGCCTCCTCTACTCATCGGCGAACCACACAGCGACTTAATACCCGTTCTGCCGACGCTCCACGGCGCATTATCCACACGACACGGGCGGAAAATCACATCGGAACGGTCCGGAGGAGAGTTGAGAGAGACGGAGAGGGAAGAGCAAATTCCAGGAGGGCTTGATCCGGCAGAAGAGAGAGGCAAGGAGAGTTGGAAACGCATGGGGGGGGGCGGGAGAGGGAGGAGGCTGGTACTGGCGTCGGAAGACGAGGAGGAATGAGGAGGCTAGAGGAAGAAGAAGGGAGATGATACTCTCCCACCGACCGGCATGATCCCGAGACCGCCCCTTTCCCTCCTTCCGCAAAGTGAACGACCCCTGCGGGTTAAAACCTCCCGTCCCCCCCTTTTGACACCCCCCTCTTCTTCACCGAACCCTGCACACTCTTCTGGGCACCCAGCCACGCCACGTATTGACCTGCGTTAGCCACGCCGGTGGCATGAGGCGGGCAGGGGGAGGGTGCAAAGGAGGGATGGAAGGAAAGCAGGAGGCAGAGGAGAGAAAAGGGAAGATGGAGGAGAGAACGGAGAATGAGAAGAGCGAGCGAGAGCGGGTCTTGAGGAAAGGCGGACGAGGAGAGGAGGATCGGTCGGGCGTCCCTTTAGGATCGGCTTCGCGAAGGCAGCCTTCGACCGCGTTCCTCAAAGCACCTCCGCACGGTTGCGAGGCGAGAAGTAGTCTACTTCAAGTAGACCCCTTGGGGAAGGCGCCCCTCAGGAACCAGGAGCTCAGGAGGACGAGGGCGGTAGCGATTTCCAAAGACGACGGACAAAATTCAATTCAGCCCACTTACTGCTTCGTCTAGCACCCGTACTGTCTCGCGAGCCACCACAATGGCGGATGGCACTCGGGCTGTCGGTAGGGTTGCCAACTCTCCAGGATTTTCCGGGAGACCCCCCGGACACGAAAAATATTTTTTTTTATCTCCCACCTACCGGATTGAGGCGTTTTTCTCCCGCATTAAGCCAAAGAAAATATGCTTAAGGCATTCTTCTCAATATTATTGTTTTCTACGATTGTTTTCACACGTGAAATCACTGCTAAAATCACAAGAGGAAAAGATACATAATGGATTAATATTAGTGTAATTTGTATCTGAGCCAAATGTGGCATATCTATGAATAGGTATGAATTATTTCTAACGTGAAACTAAAATTAGAGCAAATACAACTTACACAAATACTGGTTTGACACTTGAGAAATCTTAATCATTACAACATGAATCTCAACGATCAAGTAGGTGCCAAATTCCAAAAAACAACCGAAGTACTTATTCAAGAAATAGGCGCCATCAATACGTAAAAAATTGCGAAAATGTTTCATTAGTCGATAGTATTCACGAACACAACGATAATCGTGAAGAGAATGGGCCATTAAGTCTTTTGTCAAAGAAGTAAATATAATAATATATGCCCATCCAGCTACGGTTTTCGATTACCAAATGATTAAAAGAGAGACAAAAGAAAATAAATAAAATTTAGAGCTGCAACTGACATCTAGATGAAGACATGACAATAAACCACGTTCATTAAAAATTTCAGAATCAGCATTGAAATTCCAGACTTTGCAATCAGAGCCAACACATTTCTTCCAGGATCGCATTGCATATATATTTTAAGATTAATGACACCTGAAGAATCAATTGCCGATGATATTAGATTAGGCCCGCGTTACCACCTGCAACTTTTTTCTTTTTGTCTCCTTAAAGTGTGAAACCGAAGGTCATTACTGATAAGAACACGTAATCCTGAATAAAGCTACCTCATTGAATCATGTTTAACAAAGGCGAATAGGAATGTACGTGACCCCAAGTGAGAAAATCATTAAGTTTGTTCCGCCGGCACCTGCCCCTGGCGGCCGCGGGACGAAACGGTGAGAGGTGCGGTCCACATCCGCCGCGCCTGACCCAGCCTCCGAAGAGTAAACCCTCAGTGCAACCACGATCTCCACTTGCACGAATAAAAATGAGTCACTCCACACAAAATATACTAAAAATGTCGGGAATCATTTGACAATTTTAAGCCCTGCGATGAGAAATTAAATGTTATAATCAGTACAACTGTTCACTTAATGACGACGCCGGCAGATGCGGCGGAGGACTTGAAGCTTCCGCAAATGGCTCTAATGAATAAAAATTTAAAAAGTCTAAGGGTCGAAAAAAATGGCGCTTGAGTAAGGCAAACCATCCACACTATCAACCAAAAATAAAATAACATATCATATAGTGACGATGAGATCCATTCGTCACGCTTTATTGGTGAATTTAATAAATAGAATAATCAATAGCGCGAAATAATTTCGAAAAGTTTTACATTGAAAGACCAAGATTATTCGATGGTCACTGATTTGATATTCACTTCCTCAGATATCACTGAAGAAGTGTATGCCAATACAGTATATGGAAACAATTGGCCAGTAAGAGCTTACTGTGCCCTAAAATTAGGATAATATGAGGTAATAAATAAGTCACCTTTCGGAAAGAAAGGATTCTGCTAAACTGAATTAAAGCCGAAGTCAAAATAATATGTCATTAGAACCCGGGGATAAAAACTTGTGGTGCTTTAAAAAGAGGCACACAAACAGCTTGGGAAGCATTTAAAGGTTTACTAGGGGCATTTAAATACTATTAAACGAATACATCATACTTCTGGATGCTCCCTTTAATGTAGAGATAACGTTAAAAACCTCGAGTGAAAACTTTTCAAGTTCGATTGCATATGTATATACTCAATTATATATCTAGGTTATTTTGCCTGATTAATTTAATTCCACATTTAATAGATTTGTGACACTCTGATACAGAGATCTATACTATCTTTTAGCAAATGTATCAGAGAGTTATGCATCAAGTTTTAATTCAAAAGATGACGTGGACCGCGGAGATATTAATTAGAAAGCAACACCAAAAGAACATAATCATGGACTTTTCACGGGTGAGAACGGCGGATACGAAACCCATGGCTTGAAAGGCACCTTCCGAGCATTCCGTGAAATTGGGCGTTTCCCAGAAGACCGCAATGGTTTATCAAAATGATATGAATAAACACACACGCAGGGGCTCAAAAATAAAACATGGGAACGGGAACACGCCCGAAAGCAACACCGGTCCCTGGAAATTAAGATGGGAAGAGCCACCATTTATTCGCCGATTGCGTAAATACGATCCCCGCCGTCTAAAGTTGTTAACACGGCCACGAAACGCTGAAGACCACTCTTACGATACATCTACACATATATATACCACCCTGCGAGCCACCGTAAGGACGTGTGGCCGGGGGTGTTAGGACACCAGCCAGCCAATAGAAAGGGAATTAATCTACATCACATTGTGACCAGCAAACACGCCTACAGACCATCACAACTGTAAATCTCTCCGAGTGGAAGTAAGAAGGAAAATATATTTATCTGCAGGGACACGTAAGTTTTAACCAGAATACCATCACGTGGTGCTTTGCAGGAGATATCTAGACCCCATCCATTTTTGTGCGTTCATGAACTATGTGTATCTGACGTCAATCTGCACATCATGCTGAAATTTAAGGGTGATTTCCCGTGGTGCAGTAGCGGAAACGAGCTAGGCGATGAACCGAAAGTAGTTTAAACTCTCTCAGCCCTCGAGTCTAACATCCTTGACGAATCTAAATGATCACATTATGCCACTTCGTGAAAATCCCTCCAAAACCAGTCCAATAACGAAGTTACTCATTCATATTAGTCAAGCATATTTTATTTTACTAACCGGGGGAGAAGAGGGGGGGGGGATTTTACTACTTTCCTCTTTCTTCGAACTCAGATGAATTATTTTCTCAACCCTTTCTCCGTTGAATCGCAAACACTTCGGACATATGCTACACGTGACCTTCCTTATCACATGTTGGCCTTCATCATAACCAGCAGTAATGAATCCGGAAACGTTTGCCGAAGCTCTCCATTCCACTTTCCTTTCAGCTGACACCTTTCTTATTTCATGAGTTTTTTATCATTATACGATATTTAGCTACCTAATGTCCAATGACAACGTAGACCCTCATTCTCTTCCAAATATTTTGACCCGAGGGCATGAATTCGTCTTAAAACATTCTAAGCATACAAAGGACTATATTCCACTATCACATTGTAATTCATCGCATTGCTGACTCGCTAGGATTCAATTCATCATGCAGATAAACATGATGACGAGTCTACGAGGAGAGGACCCAAAAAAAAAGTCCGCATGGAACCATTCTGAGAGCCTGAAATCAAAACCCATTACGTGGGGCGGCCACAAAAAATAACAAGGGGCGAGAGATGCCTGGCCACATATGAAATCAAATGGCGCTTGAGTGCCGCTCAGCTTGTTTTGGGCATAACGTCGAGCCGCGACCGCCCAGTCAGTCCACCTCCCACCTTCCCCAACCCACTGCACCTCTCCACTCCCCATCATCCCCTCCCCCTTGGTCGCCCTCCCACCACCTTCCCTACCTTTTCAACCCTTCCCCTTTCGCCGTCTCCCGCACGGCTGAAGACAGAAAAGAGGGAGTTTTGAGTCCGCTGGCCGACGTCGTTTAAACTCGCGCAACGCAAGGCAGAGGAAAGATCATCGGTTTTTCACGCCAGGGAAACAACGGGGGAAAAGTGGGAGCGAAGGGGCGGCTCCCAATGAACGGCAAGGAAGGGGGGAGAAGGAGCAAAGGACGGATCGAGAGAACTTGGTCGGAAAATATACTCGGTTTTCGTGTAGCGCTAACACAGATACCGCTACTGGACACAAAAGGTGGCGAATACGATCATATTATACAGCGGGTCTAATGAATGCAAGAGACGGAGGTAGCTACTGAAACCATTAAGCAATGAAATCACCGCCCGCTTCAACGGAATACAAAAGCAGCTACGCTACTGATTGTACACGACGACCGTTATGATTAAATGGGGAGCAATGTCACAGCGATAGTATAGTATTGACGTAGTTACTGATTGACGAAAAACATTTCTTACAGTTTCCATCTCATTTTAGATGGCATGTAATTGATATTTTGCAAAGAACCGGCTCTACCATCATCTCCTTCGTCCATTCAATGACAGCGAAGATTTCCTCAATGAATATTTCTCACACCTGAGTCTCCCAATTTAGTGTGAGGCAAAGGTGACCAGTGTCTGATATGATCTTTTGATTGCAATAAACTTTGAGAATAATGATATTAGGAGAGACGCCGAGAGTGCATGGCATTGGATTGTATACAAATGCACAAGTGGATTCCAAATTAAATGAGGAACTTTATTTTTTTATTCATTCATCATGACGACTACAACAGCGTGTCAGGACTTAACAACGGATAGCTGAAATCTAACAACAACGGATAAACAAAAAAATACAAAAAATAAAACAGGGATGTCCAGGATGGTGAATATTCCACCCAGACGGGATACGAACCCGCGACTCTAGGGTTGGAAGGGCGCCACCGATGCCGATTTATGTCCCGGTCCGAGACCCAGTTTTATACTGTGTTGTTAAACGTTAACCTCAAGGTGACGCACCCTTTACGTCGAGTTGACGCCAACTGAGATATCAGGCTTTGTTCACTACATCACACTTTCGGTTAGTTGACTTGAGCGTTATCCATGAGAGACTGTATTACCCTCGGTTTTCACGCCAAGAAAATAATTAATTAAATATTACAAACGGAGCTTTAGAGAGTGTTGCTAATTTAGCACGCTAAAGCCGACACAAAAATTAGCTCACTACAGCCAGGCGCGCTACTCCCCGAGCCGGGAATGAGAGGGAGGAATGTAGGCGGAAGAGGGAAGAGTGGGAGGAATCGAAGCATCTTCGTGAGAGAGAGAAAAAGGGAGACAAGCGAGATGAAGATAAAGAAGGCAGCGACGATGCTCCGACGAGGAGGCGAATGGAAAAAAGCCATCTTGGAAGGTGGGGCCGAGAGAGAGACGAGCAGAAGAGGGGAGGGAACGAATTCCAGGTAATGTGGAGGAGAAGCATGCACTCTGAAAAGGGACGAGAGGGAAAGAGGAATTGGTGCCGCCACGGAGCAACACGGCGAGATGCTTCCTCCCTCTTGTGTGCCTTTCCGTAAACCTCAACTCAGCTCGCGGTGCCGCCCCCGGTGGCGGAGTCATCCTATTGCACATGGCGGCGGCTTCTCTCTACCCAGCATCAAGCATTAATGAGCGCCCCCGAACGAGCACACGCACACCACCTCTCCCGCGAGGGGCGCATAATGCATTTATTACGGAGCCAGGGAGAGATGTTTTGCGAAAGAGGACCGCCTGGGCACGGGTCGGAAAATAATTCATCGCACCGGATAGGACAGGATGTCACATGCACTACGCGGGGAGATCTATTCCAACGACCCGCAACATATTAAACCCTAGCTAGTTAGTGTGGTCACGCGCTTGAAATTTAAGTAAAACTTGATCCTGCCGACGAATCGTGAAGGAGATGGAGGTGAAGACATTCCTGAATTTTCTCTCAAAGGCGTTTGCCGGAAACTAAACTAAAATTCTGCACCATATGTGGACCAGCTGCAACAATTGAACCATTCCTCCACTTCTCCGGAAATACCATTTCCAAGTATGGGGCGTTCGTTCGAGGCCACTCAGAGCATTAAGTTGAAAACCTGATTTTCGCTGGGTTTCCTAATTTTGATTTTGGTCCTCGCCAAATGCGAGTCGTGACGTGTTTACAATATTAAATTTCACCTTATTTTTCATCAATTAATTATTTTAAAGGGGAAAAATATATTTTTTCGTCATAAAAAATGATCAAAGTTGGAGGAGTGAATTAATTAATAAATGCTTTTTAGAAAGAAATAAGTTAGCCAGAGAGAACAACACGAGCTATAATATGGGTGACAAAAGCGCTTAGCTCAAAACGAGCCGTTGGGAGCAAAAGAGGTGTAAGGTCAATTTAGTGCCGTATTTTATTTAGGTTCGCTAATGCATTTCTCTTCCTCATTTCTGTTATATGCATGAATAATTCGAGTGTAGCTTATGAGAGCAAGCTGCATGTGTCCTGCTCCTATCAATCTAGCTTCAGCGTTTTTCTACTAGAAAGCAGCACTCAGGGTTTATGGGTTTTGGTAATTATTTTACTTTAAGCCTCACTTCCCAAAATTGAAATTTTTACTTACACCACAAATGCTTCAACGAGTCACATATCTCCATCGTATTTCGTGCGATTGGGGCTAAGTCAAAGAAATTTATCAGGAAAATTAGGGAAGCATTTATATATTAATTCGATCACGGAAAAATTTTTGTCGGAAAATAACGCCTAAAAAATATTCACAAAAACATCACAAAACGCATTGGGGGAGCAGAAAAGAGCCAACGGCCGGGTAGTAAACGTAGAGCACTCCTCTCACCACCACTGTTTGAACACCCCTCGGCCAATGAGATAAGTGTGGCCCCCGTGACAAACGAGATGACTGAGAGATCGAATCCTCTGGCCGGCGGCACTCTCTCGGGGTCATTCCCGTCCGTTAAAGCGGTGACCAGTCCATATTCCATCGAGCGACGGAGGGACACGACCCACTCTGTACCCAACAACCACCGCGACGAGAACGCAGCATTCCGACGATTCGGTTACACGCGGGCCATGACAATATGACGACGAAGGACTAGCTTATCGACGCTATTCGCGCCCTTATCTCCAATCTCGTGCCCGGCTCCTCGCTGTCACCCGCAAGGGCGAAAGATAATCGAGAATGGGTCGAGAAATAAACACCAAGGACGAGCTGGTGCCCACTTCTTTTGGACTTCCATTTTCGTAGGCGGCCAGTGGTAGAGCTTTTTTCTAACTCGTTTTGACCAGTCGTTAGACCATTGTTCTCTAAGTTTTCAATCAAAATAAACCTCCCTTGAAAACAATCTGTACCACGGCCTTATCAAAGGCAATCCAAACACTTTTCATTGCAAAATTGGTTCTTAAACAACGATGCACGAATTTATTCGAAGCACCTTGCGATGAGGCTACGATTTTCTACCAAAAAGGTTAAGCCTAAGCCAACTAAAATTTACACTGAAGTAATACTTCTGCTGACTAACGGTAAACATCGGGCTCACCCAATGAAAGTTTCTCGACCTTTTCCGAAGTATCATAATGCCTCGTTCCCACGAAAGAGTACAATGTAGGCGGTCAATTCCTACCGACGATATTGCATATGAAAATTGTCACAGAAACCAATTACGTCACTAAAGATAAAGAACCGACAAATGCCGTTATCGAATCTTAACGAGCAACAGATCAGCGCTACTGCAGTTGCTAAAACAATGGAAGTTGTTAAAACATCAAAGACACCTGTTCAGATGCTTGCACGAGAGTTAAGTAGACAACCGATGGTAGTATAGAGGATGCAACGCCCGAAAAAGAAAATACTCCGAAGAGAGTCAAATTATGGGTTGAAAAATGATGAAAACATTTGACCGTTTCCAAAAGCATGACATTTCTAGCGCTCTCCTCTCGCGCCAGCAAACATACACGAGCTCCACCACAGCTCTCGCATGATTGAGGGGAAAGCAAAATAATAGTTGGCGCAGGAGTCTCTCCTATTAATAGCCACAACTAACTGCCTCAAACAAAGGGAGTAAACACTTCAAACACGCGAGCGGGAATTCCGCAAATAGATATCCGAGAATCAGTATAAATCAATGTCCCGATAATAGCAAAAATTTTCACGGCAGAAGCATAAGAAAGTAATAATAATTATTCGCGAAATATTAACCTATATTTTAAGAATTTCCTTGAAAATATTCCATATCACACAAGGCCGAGGATTCAAATCCAGAGGCGGTGTCCTGCGACGTCAAGTTTACCCCACACACTGAAAATCTTAAAATGACTAGGTACTTAGACATTACTAACAATACGTCACTACGGAGGATGTATCGCCGGTGGCCTGATTCCCCAGATATATTTCTATCACAAAAGTCGCGACGTTCTTTACTACCGACGATCCTCCGTGACTGTTTACTCGGCTTCATTATTGTTTACTTGCACGCCGATGAATTGACACATTTTACATTTATTTCCCGGAAGTCAAATCCATTCAATGACCACATCCAGGCTAAAACTTATTTTTTTTTAATTGATTAAATAGGATTTTTCGATATTTTTATTCTCTTAGTTCTGACTTTGGTGAAGTTACATTAGTGAAAACCGGACGATCAAGAGTAATATTTCTCGATACAAATGAGCAATTATGAAATACGAGTGAGCAACAATTATACCGTCTCAGGAGATGACCATTATTACCCCTACTTAATAATGAACTGTCGAAGGAGGTGCCGCAGTCCTTCAATGATAAAATATACACACGCGAGGAGCGATACAAATTACTTCCATACTATTCCGAAAAAAAAACAATTAACACTAAAGTATTAGTCGGCCACCAATGGATCCAAGCAGAGGGCTTGGATGCTGGACGAAGGCACATAATCACCATTCGCTAACCTCCAATGACCTCGCGATCCCGCGAACCCCGTGACCTAACCCAACACCAGCAAATCATCCATAAGGCTAAAATTACTCTTTCGCACACAAGCTACACCGAGCACACGCGGATTAGCATGGAAACACGTACGTGGGGACCACATTACATATTTCATTTCATATCTGGGATGGGAGGGCTGACGTCACGTGAGACAAAAATAAACTTGGGAAGGAATCAAATGGACAGAATCACGCCCCGAGCATCCCCAGCGCGGCAAGCGAGGAAGTGGTCTACGGGAGAAACCATCTTGAGCGTCTGTCCCGTCTCTCCGACGATCAGCTCCTCGCGATGACGATGCTCACGCTTGAATAAGCAACTGACTTTAACAAACCGAGTTTGGAAGCAATATTCTGCGATAAAAACAACACTGTTTGGTACCGCAAGAGCAAACGAAGGCATCAGTAATTTTGCGATGAATGCCACCAAAGCCGGCAACATTTTTAGCCAGCTTTACTACAGAAACAGAGAGAGAATGACGGTTCTGACACTAACATGGCGCGCCTCACATCAATCGGGTTAGAAACCCACCGGGTGAGCCAAATGGGCTATAAAGGACAAAACCGGCATGTTTCACAAACATTAATCAGACATTAACTTAGCATGGAATATTTTTTCAAGATCGGACGAATTGATACTCTGCATGGACACTTAAATAGTCATGATACACTTTCAAAATATTGTAAACATTTCTCAACTCTACGTAAACTTAGTTTTCTGCTTCGTTGGGTGAATTTACATAAACAAAATACAATTTCACCGTTCATTCCGAAGAGCGCTAAATATGGATCTTCAAAAGGAGCATTAAAAGATGAGTTCAATCACAGAATACCCGCTATAAGTAACTGCTTAAAAAAATGATTTCCTCGATATTGACCGAAATCGATTGAAATGGCTTGGCAACAGGTGCAAATAAGCGAATACCTCGCCAACCCAACAACGGAGACCAGACAAATACAAGTGACTGAAAGTCTACGAAGGAATAGAAAGAAGATTCGACCAAAGCGATAATAGGATTTTTCCACATTTAATGCAGGAACTTATGTAACGAATTAATGGGAGGACATTTTCTCAGAATTCGCTTTTCAAAATGAATTCTTTGTCCAAGACGACGCATGATATGAAACAGTACCATAGTGATTTTTTCCTCTCGCCGCTCAGGGGGCAGACGCCCATTATACCCGAGTACTCTACCAGCTAATTCGTAGGTTTTTGGACAGTCCTTATCCAACCTCCCAATTTCTGAAAGTGTCTCGTTTTCCCTCCTACACATGTCACGCCATTAGATATTTCATTTATGCAAGTTTCTACGTTGAAAAATAAATGTTAGTGGCGGGGAATCACGTTTGAATGGGGACGAAGATGATCGCACGCACAGATACATGAAATAAATCGTTTTGAGTGAAACTGCGGCAAACCTAAAAATAGAAATCTTTTTCTCAGAAAGACAAAACTAGACGAACACCCATTTAGCCTAGTGTCAACAACTAAAACCTCACCAGCCAAAATAAAAAAATACTGGCGATTTATGTCCAATTTTCATGCTGATGGGTCTTGACCATAAAACCGAGGCAACATATTTACAAGAATTTTAATTAAACCTCTCAATTACATTAATTTCAAATTTTCATCGCGCACTTGATCGAACTAAGATGGTGAACTGCCACGATAAACTTCCTCAGTCATGACAAACTGACTCATTTGTCGACATAGCAACAATATAACAGTAGAATCGCAAATCTTACTTGCGATCGTAGAATCTTAATTTATTTGGCTAATTTTCATTACCATATAATTTTTTTCTTCTTTCAGGAGATATAGGTCTATAAGAAGAAAAAAATATTAATAATAAAAAGAGAGGTCAGGAAGAAGGATCATCTAGAAATTTTCCTTACTGTGAACACGTTATGAAATTAGGTTCTGCTACTTCACTCCTCTACCTACAGTCGCAATGGAAATAACGAATGGTTCAAGAAAAAGGGGTCCTAACTAAAAGAAAAAACGCAACATCAGCCAGAAGATACAGATTTCATCAATTAATTATTTTCAAATATTTTAAATAAGGAATTCGAAGGCAAAATACCTGAAATAAGATTAAATAAATGATTGCCGATTTTTTGCAAATCTCAACTTCGAAACCACACTGAAAGGAGCGAGTCTGATAAGGCAGATGAATTAACTGCGAAACATCAAACGCAGGCAGCGTGCAAACGCATAGCCAACGAGGAAGTATTTAATGAAAAATACACAAAAAAACCGAGCAGGTTAGCGGGTAATCAAGCAGAAAAAAAAACAGACCTCAGGATTTCCGATGACGATAATTGCCTCTTGAACGACCAGATAAAAATTATGGACTAAGGCCCTGCGTAGGCTAAGGCGTGCGTACACCCGATATCTTTTCATTAGTACTCTCGCAACCGACGTTAATCCCGTGTTTTATAATCTCGGAGTGATCCTCACTTTCCGCCGCCTTCGGTGCGAGGCTTACGGCTTCGACGGCGGTGGGATTAAATCTGAGGAGCAAACGAGGCTACAACGCACTGACTCCCAATGCACGGCCGCCACCCACCCACAGATGAACGGGCGGCCATTCCATTTGAAATCGTGAGATCGCCAATACGAGCTCGCGGACAATCGGCAGGTTCAACCGACCCGCCACCCACCTCCTTCGCCACCCCTTTTTCCCTCTGTCCTTCCCCACTCCACCGTCTTCCCCACACCACTGCACACAGCGCGTAACAGACTGCCACGTAGGCGTTACCCGAGGGACACTGGCGCAACACGCTAAAACGGTTGCAAACGTTTCCACTAGCCTATCAGCTACTTATAAACATAAGTCTCTTTTGAATTGCCAGTGCTCTAACGTTCTAACCTTTCAAAAAATACTAGCTGCCAATCAATTTATCCTGATCCTGGGAGATAACTACCACGATTATATTCGAATTCGGCTACATAAATCAGACACACAAATTCGAATCCTCAAAATATATGAGAAATACGATACGGACACGGATAATATGTAAAAATTCGACATCAATTTAAAGGAAAAAAACAGGATTCGCATATCGCTAAAGATCCGAGAGCAGAAAAGAACCAAGACTGGATTCGAAACCACGATATCTTCACTTGGAGGGCCATCAGGCTCTTGATTCAGTAAGATATAGTACTAAGTATAAAAAAATTAACCGAGAGTCTCGATACAAAAAATGAAGCTCGAATGGATGTGAGAGACAAACGAATACGAACCTCACGGAGTCGGTGATAAGAGATATTCAACGAAAACTACAAAGCAGAAGAGATAAACGCATTGTTCAAAAGCCTACTAAAAATATTGGAAGATACAACAAAAGACGGAGGACCGTGATTGAATTAAAAAAGCGAAAATGAGCAATTGAATTTAAAGCAACTACGCGTACAGCTGAAAAGAGAATGAAGTAGAGAGCTGAAGAAAACTAATTTCGGCTCAATGAATGCCGATGATAATTTGAAAATTACACACTTAACCGAATGATTTAGTAAGTTAAATGGCGATCAGATTCGATACTTCAATTCACCTGATCAAGAATTGATTGAGTTAGAAACAGTTTATCAGTTCAGTACCTTCACTCGCTTTTGACGATATGCAGGATGACCACTGTATATATGCTAATACGCTGGGTCGCTCTCAAGAATCCACCAATGCCCCTATCACCCGTCACATCACCCAGTTCAATTCACTTGACCCTTGACCCCTTTGAGGATTTTGATTACTGATGCCACACGAGATAGTTGGACTTTGGCCATCACCGAGTGAAATTGAGCATGGGCGATTACGTATCGTATAAAAATATTCCTCTGGGTATATTAAATTGCATATAAGCACGGTTTATCTATAAATAAAATAAGCAGCAGTAGACAACTTTGAGGTTTACGAGTTCAAATGTCGCATTAGATAAGAAATGATAACATATTCAACATTCGTCATGGAATTTCATTTTCAATGCTGGTGCCATACGCATTAGCACCCTCAACTTGTATCACGGATACAGAGAAGGGAGGAGTACAGACTAAACTTGAAGAGGATATTTTTCCGGAACAAGGATAAAAATTCCAATACATTCCGCAACCATTTCATAATACACTGTCAATAATTATCATAATTTTTACTATGATAATATTCCCTGCATTTTTTGTGGATGGATTTTGAAAATTTGACCTCGATATGAGAATGATAATAATCATAACACCTGGGAAGACTAGAATTCAATTTGGTAAATGGAGAATGAAGAATCGTGGAACTAAAACCTCTCTACGTCTGCCATTAGAGGCAGGAATAATTGATATATATATATATATATACTGGTGTATATATATATATATACCAGTATATATATATATATATATATATATATATACTGGTTATAATAATTACACTATATGCACCTTTACTGGATATAATAATTTCACTACAAACGTTTTACTCACAGCGCGTCTAAGATATTTAGAGTATATTTAAAGATACTACAAGTGATCGTGGATACACTTTCGTGGTCAGCTTTTCAATAGACATTATCGGCAGGAATATATGCTTTGCTAAGCCCAAACTGTCCTCCACAACCAAGATGAACACATTTTAAAGCCGCGTCTACTTTTAGGAAGCAGGTGAAGTTGTATGTACACAACTTTCAACAATTCACCCATACTCTCTGCTACTTACGAACCAATCTCTGGAATGCACTAAATAGCCCGCACGTGGGCGATGTGCACAATACACCCCGTCGGGGAACTATGCAGTACTAGATGAACCCCCGCGGGAAGTTAATAGCTCCACGCCCGTGCCCCAAACATCACCACCCCATCAAGTCACAATTAGCTACCCGCTTAGAACGAAAACACCACCGCTCGCGGTATTTCCGTCCAGTTATGCAAACTCACACCGTCACGACTCGATAATTCCCTGACCGACACCTCCCACACTCTCGAACACTTGCACCGCGAATCACGGCGGGTGACCGGCTCGCGCGAGGGGACCTTGACTCGAGAGAGAAGGCAACAGAGGAGACAGAGAGAGGGAGAGGACAGTCGCTCGGCGGGAGGGGTTGGCGTGACGAGGGAGGTTGAAGAGCGTGGCAGTGGCAGGGGTAGCAGAGGGCAAATGCGGGACGGAGGGGCAGGTGGCACACGAGATGGGTACCATGTGGTGGTGGGGGGGGGGGGGGGGGGGGGGGGGGGGAAGGGACGAAATGTTTCAAACGCTTAGAACGGTTGAATATTTTTACTTCGAAAAAACACAAGAATAAAAGACGACCAAAAACATTACTCAAATTAGTTACGATAATGTAGTTAATTCATCCTTTGCCCCATTATCATTTCGATACGTTTCAAGCGTTTTCTGAATAAGAATTTTTCTAATCGACAGAAAAAAAACACGACGAATACGAGAAAAAAAACTTACTTCGTAAAAATTAAGTCATGATAAATAACTTAGTTAGTTCCCCCTAAGTTAGTTCTAAACATTTGTTTTCTAGCAGAATATTTACATCTTATATCAACAGTACAAGCCACCTCCAGGGTGACATATGGCACGAGGGCTCACACAATAACTTGATAGCAGAATTTCTCAGTAATTGATAGGGGATTGCAAAAACAAAGAAGATGGAAATCCTTCCTTACAAAGTAATCGTCATACCCAAAATAAAATAACGGGACGTTTCTACATATCAGCTTTACTCGTGCCATGGGGACAGTAACGCAGCAGATGATCGTCAATAATACCGAAAGAGTGCTTCACCAGGAACCACTGAATTCCATGATAATGCCGCAGTTTTGAGCGCCAGGTGAACTCTACCGTCTACCGTTCATAGATAAGGAGATTCTTGGCAGACTGACTATTTCTTGAAATGTCCTCACTAAATTAATGGAAATTATAGCGATTTATTAAAAATGTCTTAAAACATTAACTGAACCAATAACTCCGTGAAAATTCATACAATACTGTGAAAGTACCTTATTGAAAGGACGATTGTGAATAGAACGGCTTTTATACTAAATTTATTTAAGTTTTACACTCGCACATGAAATAAAAAATTACCGGAGAATAAAACGGATCAATTAAAATATACCTTACACGTAAAATTAACCATAATGGCCGGAAAATTTTGCATTTCAATGTTAAAGTAGACAAGAAGGAGATGTGAAACGGTTTCCGTAATTTAAAAAATATTTAAACGAGTTTATATGATACATTCACAAGAAAAAACTTCCCATGGCTATCCTAGCGGGTAGCGCGATGAGTGCGGCGACGTGCACTGGCAGGGTTGCCGAGTGGGACCAGAGTGCAATGTAAGCGAGGTCCAGAGGAGCGAGCAGGTGGCATCGATCCGGGGAGGAATAGAGAAGAGAAGGAATACAGCCGCCGACGCCGATGGACTCCCGCAACACCACCCACCACCTTATTTGGACACGCTCTCCCGAGCCTAAAGGTTTACCCAAACTTCTCCCGCCGGGGCCGTCCCACGCCCTGTTCCTCGCCAACCCTTCCGACGCCACCTCCAGCCTTTTCTCCTCTTCACCAGCCAGCCAACAAAAAAAAACAATAAGAGAAACTCCTAACACAGAAATATCGGCCTAGACCTAAGAAAACGCCTTCTTCAAACTTATGTGTGGAGCATATTTTTATATCGCAGTGAGACCTGGACATTGGGCAAGGCAGAAGAGAGGAGGGTGGAAGCATTCCAGATGTGGTGTTTCAGGAGGATGTTAACGATTCCCTGGGTGGACTAAGTCAGTAACGAGGAGGTTCTCAGACGTGTGGGGGAGTCTCCTTGTCTGCTGAAAATACTGAAAAAGAGAAGAAATATCTGGATCGGGCACCAACTAAGGCACGAAACCTTGCTGGCCACCATCTTAGAAAGCACTGTGGAGGGAACCAAATGCCTGGGCAGGCCTAGGTTGGAGTTTATGGGACAAATATTGAAGGAGTTAGGCTGCTCCGCATATGTGCAGTTAAAAAGAATGGCACAAGACCGGAGCAAATGGAGAACTGCCGCCAACCAACCTTTGGGTTGAGGACTTAAAAAGAAGACGAAGACCAGTCAGCCAGCAAACTCCTCTCCCTTCTCAGTATACCCACCACTCGTGCTCTCCTCAAACTTGTCAGGAACTCGACGCTAGGCTATCGGTATGGAAAGTCGTCGCATGTAGCGCCCCTCTTTCACCGACAACACCATTATATCAGTGCCAGGCCAAATATCAGTACCAGGCAGCGCCGGATTAAGGACGTTGTTTTGGGAGGATTGTTACTTTCCGGGGGTCTTGGAATACCTTATCACCGCCGTTTTTCCCATTTACCAGGAATTAAGGGGGAGACCCCCCACCCCTTCCCGCACCCTCCTTAATCCACCACGGGTACCAAGCCAACGATAGACCATCGTTACCATGATCAATACGAGATTTCGGTTATTAGCAACGATGGATGATGTATTCCCATGCATTCCGCATGAAGGCAAAGACATTTTACCAATTTAATAAAGCCCCAGTGGAGTGGACTATAAACAAAGACGCGCGAGCGCTCTACAGCCGTGGAGTATTCATGGGATACTGAAATAGGTGAAGGGAGGAGGTTAAATTGGGGCTAGGGATTGAGAGGATTTGAGATTAGTGTTGATGAAGTGAATTGGAAAGGGTCAACCACGAGGTCAATCCAGGAAATGGAACAGGAATTCCCGGAATTTTCCGTGGAATCTAAATAAATCGCCCCAAAGCTATTGCCTCAAATAGTCTCTTCCCTCCTTCCAACTTTACAATGGAAAACCGTCAGATATCACTTAAAGAAAAGCGCTTTTCGCCCACGAGGTGCAACGACAGATAAAGAACGGATGTAGTCGCTAGCATATCCTAACGAGTTACAGAATAGCTGCACAGGGCCCAGTCCACGCCACCTCCTCGGCACGCTCTTGCCTCCCGATACTCCTTCCGAGGCCACCATCACACCACACCACCCAACGTGGGGGCGGCCGGGAGGTGGTGAAGGGGGCGAGGGGCAGAGAGAGGAAACGTGGGGGGGGGGGGGGTGCGACCGCCCTCCTCATTACCCCGGTCGATAAACGGCTTGGTTTTGTCTGCAGTGTGTGGTGCCCGTGCTCTTCTCTCGCTCTCTCCACCCGTTGGCGCGCAGCACAGATGGCGTAGGGAACCTCAGGGGTGGCTGGGAAGTAGGGCCGGGTGAGAGGGAGGGAGGGAAGGAATAAGGAATGGACGAGCGATGGAGAGGAAAAGGGGGTAAGGAGGAGGAGAGGCATGCGTGAAAAACCGAAGGGATATGACCCGGGGAAAAGGCTATATAAGGGATCCCGCGCCGCGAGAGAGAAATGCTTTAGAACGCTTTAAATTTTCCCTCGTTTTAAAGATGACCGTCGCAGGAGAGCAATCAATTAAAGCATCTCCTTCTCCCGGGTTAATTTCTTTCCCGAGCGCGCGGAACCCGTTTAAAAACCGCAAAGCGGCGCTCACGCGAAGACTCAAGGAGGCTAAAAAAATTATCCCCCTTCGTCTTCCAAGAAGGCAATAAATACTCCACGCGTCCCTGTTTATGTTTACACAGCAATAATTATCGTAACAGGTAGGAGATTTTATCGATTATGGGCGGGATTTTGGCGGTCCCTAAAGAACTTTTTGCAAAGAGTTAGTGTCTTCTTGAGCAATTATGCATGGTGGTAAAACATTGCTCATCATGATATTACATACCAACGAATACTACGCTGTCCTCTCGTTCATACAATTTAATATGTCTATCCTTTTTCCTACCTATTGTTCTTATACAGAGCATTCCTCGTAGTTTCAAAAAAGAATTTTCTCTTATATTTTTTCCTGAGCATTTTTAGGAAATAATCCACATTTACTACACTTCAACGGGTAAATATGATTATATCACCCGTTTCTAGTATTTTCTTTGGTTATTGCTAATGCTGTAATTATAATATCATTTAACTGAAAAAAAAACATTAGGCTCTCAAAAATATTTTTACTTTCTTCTCCAGTTGAAACATTCTTGGAACAAGAATATCAGTCTTTCGGAAACATAAATTGTTCAAAAACAATCACCACATTCTAATGTTAAGAAACAATCGCAATATTCGCGTAAAACTCTTTACGTAATTAATTATTATCGAGATTAATTTTCCTCAACGGCATGAAGAGAGGAAAAAATATTATCTACAAGTACGAAGGGTTTTAAAGGTGTTTAAAATAGGAAAATTTATATTTATTAAAATGGAAGCGTCGGAAAAAACTTCATGCAAACGGGGAAATTATAGACAGCAAGTGAGCCTACCTTTAATATAGTAGAAAACCTAACGAGGACTATACCGTAACAAATGGCAAATATGGCAACCACATCATCTGTATTTTTGCCGCCGAAACTCCGACGCAGGAAATCGATACTCGCCACCGTGGATACGTGATCACGCGGAAATGCAGAGACTGAAAGTTCGCTACAGTGCAGACACGTGGTCGATTCTGATTCCGCCGATCCGTTAGCGGACCTCTCTCTCCTGGAGCACCGCCCTTCCAGCCCAGGACACATCCGTGGCATCAACGAACTCCCCTCGAAATGATGGGAGCGGAGGAGGGACTGGCAACAGGGGAAGAAGATAAAAAATAAAAGAGAGAAGACCAGATCCCACGAGAAGAGAATCCCTCTCCAAGCTAACAGCAATACGTGAGCCCACCTCGCAAAAAAACACCTCGCCCTGAGTGAATTCACTTTCCTTCTAACTCGCCCCGCGGCCATTGCACACAGCGAACCGTGGGGTCGCCTCCCTGCATTCACTCTCCAGGCCCCAAAACCGGAAAAGCGCGACAAAAAAAACTTTTGTGCATTTCCACGTGTGCCGGATTCTGGTGGGATCCTCTCTACCTATCCCAAACACCTGGTCCCGATTCCCACTATGCACCGCGATAGGTCTCAATGCCTCACTCTCCTTTACTCGGGTCGCAACACGAATGCAGAGAAACTTTTCCCAAACGCCATTAAGCACACGGAACAAGGCATCCACTCCAAATCAACACCCATCGATCGAAATCCAAAGAATTGAACTCCAATGTTGTCACATTTCTGGAGACACGCACAGCTAGACTTGCCGAGAGAAAAAGGTTTAAGATTAATGTTAGAAATTTGGCTTTGACAACACTCCGTTTCCCCTTTAAACAGATACATGTATATTTTACGGCATCAATACCTATTTACACAACAGGAAAGTACGGCATCAAATTATGTTGCATCATTTAATCCATCTGAGTCCAAGAGAAGAAAGAAACAATATGGTTTTATGGTCAAAACATAGATTATTTGGAAACATTCACTAGGATAACGGACTGAAAATATTGACAACACTAATTAGGAACAACCTCGTCACCATACATTCTGGTTCCTCAGTGACTACCCTCCGCTAAAAATGGCAGGGGAATTCCTTTTCCAAACATATAGTTAATAATTAAATACAAAATGGTAAGTATGAACGTTTCGTTACGACTTGGATCAGAGAACATTTTCCAATTGCTAATGCATGAAAGTAATTCATTCATTACAGTAATCTACCCGTTATAGGTAGGTTGTGATGAAAGTCAGAGAATATCCAACGAACTCTTACACGTGCCGTGCCCTTTCTACCTCTAGTATTTCTTTCTTCATCTCAGCATAAGTCCTACCTTTCTTCATCCCGTCCATGAAACCTATTCTCTTCCTTCCCCGCTCACCCAACATCCTACCCTCTATCACGGCCTTCAGCAAACCATCGCCCCTCATTACTGCTTCCAGCCACCTACCCTCTCTTCCCCTAATCCCATCAATAAGTTTCCTCTCCTCGCCCACCATGTCAAGCACTTCCTCATTTGTCTTCCTTTCCGTCCAACGCATCTTCTGCATCCTCCTCCACACCCACATCTCGAAAGCCTTCAGCCTATTTTCGTTTTCCTTTATCAAGGTCCACGTTTCTGCCCCATACAACACCAAACTCCATATCAAGCTCTTAACCAGCCTCTTTTTTACATCCTTACTTAAAGGCCCGCCATCAGCTCCCTTATATTATTGAACGTTTCCTACGCTAGCGATATTCTCCTCCTAATGTCTTTGCTACTATGTCCGGTTTATTCTAGCGCACTACCCGAGTTATTAAATTGTTCTACTTGCTCCAGTTTGTGACTTCCTACTCTTATCAACAGCTTCGCTTTCTTTGCCCTAGAGAATCTCATTACTTTTGTTTTCTTATTATTTACCTTATCATCCCGTTTTCTCGAACTGCTTTTCCAGTGCATTTACTAAAGTTTGCAATCCTTTCGATGACAGACTGACCAACGCCTGGTCGTCTGCGAATCTAACCGACTTTATCTGCTGGCCTCCTACTTTCATTCCCACATCTAGCTCATCCCATGCCCTTCTTACCATTTCCTCAGCATAGATGTTAAAAAGTGAAGGAGACAACGGGCACCCTTGCCGCACCCCGCGACCTATAACTGCCCACCCTGATTTACCTTCAGCTACACTTACCTGAGCCCTCTGCCCCATATATAAGTTTCGGATGAGTCTTTTATCACGCCAATCTATTCCTATTTTCCCCAGTATCTGCATTAGTTACTCCCAGTTTACTCTGTCAAACGCCTTTTCGAAATCTACAAGGGAAGCGAAAACAACATAATTATGCTCTATGTTTCTATCTATAAGTGTTCTCATTACCGCAATCGCGTCGTTGGTTGCCCTCCCCTTCCTGAACCCAAATTGGTCATCGCCTAAATAGCAGTTTTTTCTGCTCTCCAACCTTCTATTTAGTATTCTAAGCAAGACTTTTGCCACATGCGAAATTAAACTGATTGTTCTATACTCCTCGCATTCTGACGTTTTTTTCTTCTTCGGGATATGTATTAATTCTGTTTTCACGAAATCCTCTGGCCATACTCCTTCCTCGTAGATCCTGCGAATAAGTTCCCTTGTCTCTCCTTACTACCCCTAAGGATTGTCTTCCCTTACTACCTAGATTCTTCAGTAGCTCCGAAGGTAGGTTATCAGTTCTCACGGTTTTTATACCCTTCATCTTTCTTAATGCCCTCTCCATTTCGCTGTCAAGTAACTTTGGTCCGAGGTTATCCTTATCTATTGATCCTTCATCCTCTAGATCTAGGCTCAAGGGTCTATTCTCGCTGTCATATAGCTCCTCTACGTATTCTCTCCACCTTTCCTGGATATCTACATCTACAAAATACCCTGCAAGCCACCTCAGGGGTGTGTGGCAGGGGGGGATATCCTCCTGTTCGATTAATATCTTCCCTATTTTGTCCTTAACCTTTGGTATCGTTTGCCCTCTCTTACCACCCGATAACATTTTCACCTTGGCGTACAAAGCGCCCACTTCCCCCTCCTCCTGCATCTTTTCCATTTCCTCGCATTGCCCTTCTTTTGCCCAATTGATTGCTCTTTATCATTTATGATAATATTTTGCGATTATTTTGCAACTCTCGCATTATATACGTTTATTTTTAAAAATTATTTTTTACGCTTTATATAAAGTAAAAAAGCGTAAAAAATTAATAAACCCTTATAATGTGGAAGTTAGCTAAATAATCGCAAAATAGTATCATAAATGATATAGAGCAATGTCATTCTTTCTACTCTATTATCTAGGCGTAAAATATTCACAATCAAAATAAATTAGGCACCCAACAGTACAATATGGGCTTCCGACACGGAATTTTCAAATGTAGGTCAAACGATCCACGGCTGATTGGGTAGTGACAATGCGCGATTGCACCGAATACAATCGTAGTAGTAGGAAAAACGTTAATTACATCCCTTGTGGATCATTAAGTTGCAATCATGCTTTCATTAAAATATTGGAAAAGACGAAAATAGGTAGGTATCATTTCAATGCTTTTAGGTTCGCAATATTTTGGGATATCTGACTAAGCCAGGCGTCTCATTTTGGTGCAGTTCGGTAAAACTAACTGAAATTACAAACACGCGATAAAGCAATATCCAATCAATAGAGGCACATTAAGGTTAACGACAAATCAAAAAGTTTACTTAAATAAACAATTACTACTTTCTGTAGCGATTGTTTAAAACAATTAAAACGGCCGTACATCACACTGACATAGTTGATAGCAGTGATTCCGGATTAACAGAAGTTGACCGGAGCGAGTAAATTAGTATATAATACGGCTTCCACTTACGGACACTCGTCATGTAATGGAGAGAAGGGCCATCGAATACCAAAGTCGTCGTGCTATTACGCAATACTCATTTTTTTGTACTGATACACCAAGTATTACATACGCATGGATAATAAGTTTCGTGAAATCGGAGGGGAGGGGGGAGGGGGATAATTATGCACTGGTCGCTCGCATGGCGCATGGTCAACGAAACCGACAGAACGCACACGCACTCCACTACGTCCGCATCTCGAAAGTCGAAAGAAATATCGAAATCGGACCGAGAGCGTGGCTGCAACGAGGGAGGGGGAAAGGAAAGAGGGGAGGGAATGGGTGGAAGCTGGAAAATTAGAGAAGGTGGCGGGCGGAGGAAAAATGTTGAGAGGCGGCGCCCGCAAGCAGCTCAGCGAGCAGCAGGCGTATATAACAATGGGGCAGAGAGCAGCCAAGGGGACGTCGACGGTGCTGCAATCTAGCGAAGCGCGGAGAAGTAAAAGATACGCGGATTTGAGAGGGGAGCGTGGTGCGCACACACGCGGATACTATGGTTTCCTCAGACACGCGTAATGCGGGTTGACGCAAGGGTCGGGGTCATACTCGCTCATTACACCCGATCCGTATGCAGGCCCAAAATATCCACTGGCCATGCTGCCTCGCTGCCAAAGGAGATTCGTTGATTTAGGTTCATTACTTTCCGAGGTCGGGTAAACGTTCGTATCGTCTAGATTGCACACTATTTTTTCACCATAGGTAACACGGCGGCATAGGTAGGTAGGTAAGGCGACCAAAACCAATTTACAAGAACTTCGTTTGACCACCCACACGTTAGACGGATGCGCTAAGTGTTTCAGCCCGAAGGTTGATTTTGATGAGTGAGAGTAGAGCCTACCCCGTTATAAGCCATTTTCGTGTGAAATTCACACATTCAGGGTACGAAGGCCGTTCCTTTCCCCGGGCCACCTGCGATTTTTCCACGTTCTGGCAACCAGACAGACGCACCAAGAGGATTTTCAGAGGGGGTGTCCTGAGATACTTCACCCGGATTTGAACCCGGGACCCTCCGGTTGGTAGCCTCTACCCACTAAGCCACCACGACCCCCCATAAAACATATATCCTTTACTAATAAAATCGAAAACTATCAGCAGTATACTTATAAGCAAAGGGGTTTTTGAACACAACTTACTCATTACTTTTATATCTCTGAAAGATTTAAGACAAAGTTCCATAAAAAAGCTCCAGGTGACAATTCAGTATTTTACAAAATTGGAAGGCCATATTCCATAATTTATCTACCCGAAAAATAATTCCATTGACGTAGAATGTACTTACAATATCTCAATGTAATTATGCATATTCATTAATGTTTGATTCAATATTCTTAATAAGGCTAACGCACTTAAGGATGAAGATAATTCATAATAGCATGCAGCTTGTCAATGAAGAAACAAAATACCTAAGTGCTTTAAAATTGGTAATAAGTTCTATACCGCATTCCATTGCGGTATAGAACTTATTACCATAATTGAATTGAGAGACGCCGAGGAAGGATTCATAAAAGCTGAAACCTGTTACGGGTCCAAAGCGGGATAGTAAAATCACAATCTGAGGCTGATCGACATCTAATGACACTATGAAAGCAAACCAGGCAAAAAACAATGCACAAATGTTACGCATGCGAAAGTACCTTTTTACACCCGAATTTAGTGGCTATACGCTATCGTATTACCATAAAATATCAACCATGCCTATTCGAACGGGTTCAGGACAAAGATACCTACTTGCTTACACGACATGATTGACTAAGCACTTAAAATGAACCCAAAAGCCTTTCAAGACATTTGCATTGCCTATATAAATAGGAATCTATAACGATGCCCTAGTTACCGAACCCGCTCAACCAGGTCCTCCAATTAGTCCACCGATTTGCACGCGATAAATGTACACAGAAACCTCAATGAGGTCGTGATATACTACTAATATGAAAATTGCTGCTCATGAAGATTCCACCGTTAAACGATCCCAATCCGAAATTTTTACACGAATTTCTTCACAAGCTTCATATTAAATGGCTTTAAGGCAAAAATGGGAAGTCAGAGGAAAAATTGTAAATTGTTATCTCGTAAAAATGAAACTTGCCGAAACACTGATATAGAAAGCGAATATTTCCAGGATATGAAATGGCGATAGAAAAATGGCATTCCCCCAACTTCTTTTCTTGAGTTATCAGCAAAGAAGTGCAGTTATCGAGGCAAAAAAAACTCATAATCCTGAAATTATCCTAGTTCAATAAAATTGGCACTGCAGTCTGTTACTAGAGCTAAAATAGTGTATATTTAAAAAAAAACATCATTCAACGAAAAATATGCATGTTTAGTATACATTCTCGTTTTTCAGGAACTTAAGCCTTTTTTTAATCAGTGAAGCAAAATACACAAACTAAAACGTAGGATGTCACATTTGTTTTGACTTACGCACTGACAACGGAACCTCCCCGAGAAAAATTTACCCAACGACCTTAGGCCAGACAATAACATCATTCTAGATTGTTCTAACGCCAAAATTATTCTCACCAACCGCTCCCGGAAGGAAAAAACTCTTACAGCACAGTAATGAGCAAATAACCGCAAGGACAAAATATGAAAGGAGAAGACTCAGTAACGCTGTTGCCATACTGTTGGAGAATGATGCCATCAAAATCCCGATATTCCTCGAGCACAAACCGCTTTAAAATCCTAACTTAAGGATCCACATCTATTTCGGTTCCCATGAATCCAACTATTCACTAACACTGAAAACTTACTCCTCGAAACATCAACCGTTACCACTGGAATAGAGGCAAGATATCAGTCCCTAATGCGCAAACACGTATCACAGGAACATGAATGAACACTAACACTAACGTTTTTCCAAACCCTGGCTTTTTCACACGGTATCTCAAGTGAGCAACAATGGACCTCTGAAGGTAATACATCATTCAAATGAAAATAGGAAATTCAGGGAAAGTAACTTAACCGCAGACGTGCACCGACATGCAAGTGGAGAAATGGTCTTATCCACTGCGAATAGCTGACGCGCGGCAGTGAGAACAATAAAAACCAGTCCCTTATTCACACGGTGAGTCTGGCTCATCTAGTACTGCACCCAATGGCGTGCGAAATATAGACGCGCGGCAGGAAAGGAGCAGGTCCTTCCCTGTACCGCACGTGGTGTCCTAGGAAGATCTGGTACTCACAAATCCCACAGAAAACTGGGCGTGTCCGGACGGGATTCATTCCGATTTGAACCTAAGGCCCTCTAATCTGAAGTCCAACCCTTAACACTCAGAGCCACAACGCTGACAATCTTGTAATTAATGCGTAAGTTTATAATATTAGCCTCCATTAGATTTGAAAAGTCAAATTATTATGCGAGCCATTAAGGATCATATACCAGACACTAAGACTGTATCTATAGATAGACCACTCGGCATGGAGTCTTGCTTGGAGATCACTCTGCATTATACTTATCTTTTCAATTAACTAGTCACTATTTTAACATATTTTGCACGCCCTTATTACTCCTCGAAATTCTTATATTTCTGCATCTACATAATACCCTTCAAGCCACCTCTAGGGTGAGTGGCATAATGACAATATAGTTCGTTAAACTTTCATAGCATGTTACTTTTTCAATGTCTTATGCAATTCCTTCCCTGCCACATGCCCTTGATATTACGCCCACGTCACCCGATAGCAACCGCAAAAGCATGTGGTAGGGGGTGGTAGGACACCAGCCATTTTTGCGTTCGATGTGGCTTAAGCATATCCAACTGGTCATTCATGCAGATGAAGATGATTTAAATCTATGCACGCTTGTTAAAATATAGATATAATGCACCACGCGGTATCAATCAATAAGCCACGACCGATACTCCTGTTCCTACCGAGACCAGAATTGCTCTAAAACCTCCACTTTTCAAGATGGCACCCGTCTGAACGTAAGCACATCTCCGTCATGGAGGGATGGCATTCCACACGGCCTGGCTGCCGCTTATCCGGCTCGTCGCCTCCCTACGTCACAAGAGCAAGCCCCCCCCTCCGCTCCACCACAGGAAAATCACTCGGCTCGCCCGCCCATGCTAATCGCTAAAAGGAACGGGTGAAAGTATGTACAACAAATTTTCCACAACGCCTCTGAATCATTGTTAGACCAAGAGCGCCGTATGATGGCACTTCATGCATGCCTCTGCGAACTTGGAAACAACTGCTGTTGCTGACGAGACGTCTCAAGAGATTACCACAAGTCACCAAAGCCGCTCATAAAATTTCACTTTCCACAGAAAAATTCCAGGAAAACGTGCATTTCAGTCATTCGAATACAGGCATTGTTGAAGATAACCTCCATCGATATGATAATTGGAGGTATTTGATAAAATTGAAAATAATTAATGAAGGCATCAAGAATTAACGATTAAGTTTTGAGGGAGATCAAAATACATTGATATTTGCTGGGTCACTGAGATATCTGTAAGGTGTAAAAACAACATTCATTCATTTGATGCTCCATCTACTGATATGAATTAAAACAATAGTCACTGGTGCCACGTGGTCTTAGCTCGAAATGAACTATTCTAATTAAGAGCACTACATAGCATTTACAATGGAACTTATTTCAAAAAGATAACATTGGACGGTACAAATTGATTCCCCGAACAATTCAGTTTCACTATAGAGGGATTGCTACAAGTGTGAGTTAATGAGAACTTAACTCCATATTTAAAAAAAATTAACTTTAAATCACGGCAGTATATGGACATATTCCACATTATAAAATAATATGAAAGTCCAACCCGACTGAATAAATCCAGGAAATAACTGCATATTATTCACGTGGATAAGTCAACCGGACTCAGGCTTTTTCCTCAATTACAAGCCAATGACGAAAACGATCATGTTTTTGTTTCCCTTCCTATCCCACCAACCTCACGCACAAATCCAAAAAGAATGTCAAACCTATCTCCTTTCCCTTATAAACGAACCAAATGGAATTAACGGTAAACACGGACCGTGTCGGGGCGGTGAACGCGAAAAGGGAGGGGGGCATGGGGTTCACCCCGAGAGGTCGTCCAATCACAAAGCGCGGCAGTCCGAAAAAACTTTCCAGCACCCGGAGGAAGGAAAGCACGGGAATGGAGATGGAGGAGCCCTCCTCTCCTGCCGACACCCTGTGGGTCGAACGCCTGCCTGCCCTGCCCGCTCGCTCCTCTCGCTCGCGCGATAATCGCCAGCGATGGATCGATTCGGACGAGGGCGCCGGAAAAAAATGCACTACCCGCCCCGCCGCCACGACAGGCAAATCACGGCAACGCTGGAAATAACGGGAGGAATGAGAGAGAGAGGAAGTATGGGAAGAGGGCGGCCGCCTTTACGACACACTTAATATATATACATATATATATATCTCCATCTTTCAGTCAGAGGAAGACGCTAAAAACGAGAGACGGTCGCGGCGAGAACGTAAACACCTCCGGGGAATGAGATCGGCATTCTCGGACGACGGTGAGTTTTAAAAACGAAAACTTCCGTCACTTGAGCAAGAGGAGAGAAACAAGTTGAGGTTATTCACTACGCAAATCCTTTTAATGTTATTTATAAAAATTTAAATATTTATAATTTCAAAGCACCCCAAATTCCAAGGTTACAAAACATCCAACAACACACGGAATAAACCCTTGAAAAACATCATCCATGTTGCACGCAGAATCGAAACCGTGACTTGTAGGATCTCTCTCTGGGCCGGCACGCTACCAACCTCGCGACCACGGACGACTGTGTGCCACGGTCAATTATTCCGCACTCTGGGATCCTATGCAGAGAGCTTATTCAGGTACAACTGGAGGTACCCTTAATATGACAATGAAAATATTAAAATAACCATTACAATGAAATGTTGACGTCTCCGCCTCGAAAAATCGTAAAAATGGCACAGAGAAATTATGATGTGTCAAAGCAGAGACAGCCCCGACAAATCCTTTCTATTTTTTGTAACAATTTGCATTTTTCGGACTGTGACGTAAAAATATGGTCGATGCTCGATAGAAGAATCCAGAATAAATAACAACTCTTCGCTCGGCATTGTTCATGAAAATATTATGATGATTATATAGTAGCGGACGACTATTACATGAAATATAACAACAGATGGAAAATACTCGAGAGATCCGACGCGTCGGCGGGCGTTAACACTTTACCAAAGTTCGTCATTGACATTAATAGTCTCGAAGCATTAGGCCGACGTCAGCGCGGTATAGGAAAAAATGAGACGATGCCAAACATGTAAGACTCAATCGAGATAAAAAAATGACAACGATCATTTCAAACCGGTAGCGGGCAAAGAACTCTGCTTAGCCTGGGGGCCTGAAGTGTGGACAAACAGCACTTCGAAGTGTATACATCATAATAAAACAAATTATCCGATGGGAATCGGTTTTTTGAGGATTAATGACTTCCCACCACAAGGGTTCAGGTTCAAATCCTTGCACACATTTTCCAGTGTACTACCCGACTTAAGTACTTCATCAACGAACTTCCAAATGCAGTGCTCCATCCGTTGGATAATACGCTAAACACGCACCTTTCGCCAGAAACATTCCGATACCGACGCCGGGTTTCCTTCCAAATTCCACCAATCCCCGAAGAAATTTAAACTCTAGCCACCGATGGATGCTAAATGGCCCCGGTGACCATAGCTCCCGGTCGCCACCCATGATAGCTAAGAGTACAAATTATCCGAGCCATTTTTAAATTTCCCTCGCGCGGGCTTTAAAGGCGCGGGTTTTTAAAGGGAGAGAAAACAATATGGTGGACGACGGGGACCTCTGCGAAGAACCGTGTCACCATTTGTTTCAGCGCGCTGCCACCGTCGGGAAAGAGGAGGCGACGAACCGTCACTACCGGACGCAAGATTCAATTGCAGCCATTTCATTCTCCTCCCTCGGATCTGCCTCTCTCTCTTTCTCTCTCTCCCCACAGCATAACGCCGAGGAAAGGAGAACCAAGAGAAAAAGACGGGAAGAAAAAGAAGAGAGAGGCTAGCTGGATCGTCTCGGGTGGGAATGCGAGATGTGTGTGAGAGAGTAGAAGGGAAAAAATGAGAATTAAAAAAAAAAGAACGGGGAGGAGGCTCTCCGGGCTGCCTTCCCATCTCTCTCGAGTGCTCGTGGGATTCGGAAGAACGGAAAGCAGCCAGGGCGAGGAGGTGACGACGGAAGAGTAGTGCTCCGCGCCATCGAGACGAGAATTCCCGACGATAGCCGACACAAAGGCGGCTTTGCACAAGTTGTTCACCGCGGGAGTATCGAGTCAAGAAATATCTCTATAAGTATCGCTACTTGATGATAACGATCGCCAGTTGAAAGTCGTTACTTGGAGTGTATCGCTCCGCCTTTGCGTCATTTTCACCTTTTCCGCAAAACTAAAAGTAAAGGCAGCAACGAATATATGGGGAATAAAACATGGAGGTTATATAGGAAATTGAGGTGACATTCCACTTAATTCTTGAAGCCGATTCCGACACTACAGTCGACAGATTTTAGGCCTTGCTCTGGCTTACGTTTCCTACGGTGGCGTTCGATTTTCGTTCCATCTACGTTAAAACTACGAAACCACAGGTTAAGGGAGGATTTAAGACTGGTAGACCACGCCTCCTTGGCGCAAGATCTTCCCATGCACCCATGTTCTAGCACCACCTTCGCTCATGAGTTTTCACGGCCATGCCCCCTCCATTTTATTTAAACCACCTTGGAGTAAACAATGAATACCATAATTTCGAAAATTACCGCATCCAGGCGTGCGGTGCGTTTCTGTACAAATTAGTGATACCAGCTTGAAGTAACGTGATGAGGATTTCATCGGATTTTATTCCATTTTACGCAAAATAGAAAAGCTGCATGGACGTAATATTGCATGATCCATAAATTTGACATCATCGTACTTCATATAATAGGAAATTGAAGGCTCTGACAACGAATACACTACGTTCTTTACGAGAAATGAGCGTTAATATACCACATAAAAATCATATTTTGAGAGTAAGATATCAATGTAGCCTATGTCACTTCGCTTCACTGCAAAGCGAGAGCAAATGCAAAAGACTCGAGCCAAGAAAACGCTCTCAAAAAAGCCGGTATTGCATAAGAATAACACAGCCGTGGTCGAAGTAGGCATCGAGGTTTCATTAGGCACAGTGCTATCACGTAAGATACCTAAGTTCTAATGAACACCCTTTAAATTGTCAGCGTCAGTTTTATCATGCTCTATGAGGGAGAATATCATTATAGAATGCGATACAAGGGGTCAAACGCTAGGAAAGGTTATCATGGACGACACATATCACAAAACCACGTGCTTCACAGGGACCGAAGATAGCAGAACAGTAACCGATCGGTATCGTCAGTACTTCGCGTCATAATATGGTCTCGTTAAGTACCGCTCGAAAATTCAACACAAGGAGGTGACGAAGGAGAGTGAAAGAAGAGTTGAGAGGGAAGATGGAAAGAGGGGAGGGATACGATTACGAACTTAGAGAAGGGGGGTAAGGGACGTGGAGAGAGGGGAAGAGGACTCGGAGTGAGAGGGGGGCAAAATACAGAAGAGAGTGAAGCAGTAAGAACGTCGAGCGCCATGTTTGCCTTTGCCCTGCCCTTTACCCGACACCCCTCCCCAACTCCAACGTCACTCCATTTCCCACAATCCCCCGCAACTCTTTCCCCCATCTTCTCCTCCCCCCTCATCATCCACGGCATTCCCGAATCGTCCAGGCATACCACACGCCTCAAGATTGACTGCTATCTCGGAAAACGGCGCTGCCACTGCCATTTTGACACGGTTAGTCACTGGGGAATGAGTGACTTCCACCGTCAGGATGGGCAGGCATCCCTCTCGTCCGACGGACCGAGGCCATGGAAAAAGTGCAGCGAAGATAGGCGAGATACTTCTAAGGTCGTTACGATCATTTTATTAGTCTACCGCAACGACTTGGATGGGGATATCAATCACACCGAAGATAAAACTGTAAACTATATTTTTAGTAAGTTTGAAGATCATCTCTTTTCTGACTACCAATCATTAAATTTTTATTGCAACAAATTTCCAACACATTACAAATACGACATACTACGGTCATTTGGAGAATGCATAAAATTAGGAAAATGGATTGCCAAACGGACAGGTTTCCAGTTGTCATTTCTTCTGACAATCTTAATAGCAGCCATCAAAAGAGTATTAAAAAGTCTTTCGTCAGGTATACTTGTGAGTTGCATTACTTTAACAAGATTTTAATCGCTGATATACTAACCAGCACCGACAAATGTTGGCAGGAATTCCTCAATGCAAGGAAATTCTATAGACTCGTCTTCAGGTCTATAGCGACCTGAAGACGAGTGCCGCAGTGTCTCGACAAGAAATTTGATTGATATTAATTTTGAGTCCGTAATTGATGCGCTGTAGGTGCAGAAGATGTAAGTAGTATCCTAGTGCAGAACATACAAATGTATTTAAATATACAATGCGTTAATTCCATATTTAACCACCAGGGTGTGCAGTAACGCCGCAGGGAAGAGCAGAACCTCTAGCGCAGGAGAGGAATCTCTCCACGGACGAGCTAAAGCCATGGAAAAAAAATAATTTTTTCGCATGCGGGCGCGATCGCCGAGATACGTATAAAAGAGGGCGTCGGAGGCAGGGCGGAGGGGGACGTCAATATTTGTCGGAATAGGGCGATCGGGTTGGGGGGAGGAGCTGCAGGGACGAAGGCGATTGGGCCGATCGAAATACCCCAAATGGGTAGTGTGGATCCCGTGCACCCAGCGACGAAGAGCGTTTTGTAATAGATTCAGAAGGGGAGGGGACGTCGCGTCGGCGTGGAAACCATCAGGTACGTCCACCACCACCTTGGACGGGAAATCAGCGCTTCCACTCATAAATACGGTTATCCGTCCCTCAAACTTAGTAGGCACACATTCACTCAACTCGGGTCGATCTGTCACCCTAACAGTTGAAAATGTCATATTTCTTCACACGCTTCCCCCAGCAGGATAGAATGAGATTCAGGACAATGTATATGCAAATAAGTAACAAGAATTGATCAGGTATGTAGAGGAAATCCTGAGGGGCTATGAGTGTATTTATTATTGAGCGTATTCAGGACTGGAGATTCTTTTTTTACAAATAGCTCATTTACAGGTATGTTATGGTTTGAGAAGAAAGGAGGCTGCAATGTATATCGAGGACGTACTAAGAGGAAACGGCATGCTGAAGAGGATATGTAAGGATGAACATCGGGTATGCGCGAGAAAGGGGAAAATCATTAGATATTGGAGGGTACGAAGATGTGAAGCATTACCGAGCAAAGACATGAACAGCATGCGTGAAGCAAATAATGAAGATCTGGGAATGAATAATGTGATTAGTTGAAAAAAAAAGTGGAGCGAAGAGCTGCCGCATACCTATCTCCGCGCTGATCACGATAATGAAGGGAGGCAAAAGTTACGAAAAAAATTGACGTGGATTTAATATTGGGAAAGAACTAAGTTTGGCTAAGTTTACTCCTGAGTACGCTCTCCTCGGTCGCGGAAAAAAATAGGCAGGACTATTCAGGGAGCTACCATTCATCTGGTAGAATACCAATGATACCAACTGAGTTGTGAGCAGAATTAAGTCGTCTGTCTCCTCAAAGCCAAAGCTTTCAACAAGGAAAACTACGGTGCGTCCTGAAATGGGAAGTGATTGAAAATGTGTTTCAATTACTGATAAGAGCTGGGCTTAAACCGCTAAGTGACGCGCGACGTTGCGAAATAGCACAAGAGATGAGGCCATGTCGAAGTTGACTGCTCACGCGGACAGACTATGTATTCCAAAAACGAGGAGAATACTGGGAATATTCCTTACTGCTCACCGCAATTTTTCGACAGAAAGCAGAGTGACATCCATGGTTGCCAGTCGGATAACATTTGATCGTAAATATTTTAAAGGTAAATAAAATAAATATAACGAGTTAACAATACACATCAACAGATGCGGATACGTGGGAGTTACTATTCGCTAAAAAAATGGGACATCAAAACTGCAATGGGAACGAGGTCAAGCGTTCAATCAGAAACGGGGATGACTGCGGGAAAATAGAGAGGAACTACTTCCAACTCTTCTTTTGCATAAAATTACACATTATTATCAACATAGTACTCTTCAACACCATGCATAATTCTACTGAATATGAAAGGCCCATGAACTGTAGTGTAATTAACTTCCTTTATTGGGCTACGCACATGCATACATATCCTTACATGAGATTTTCCAATTACTATCTCAGAAGCCGGAAACCGTCCAGAGAACCTCTCCGTGTTCTGGTTGGACTACGCACTCTTCTCCTGACTGCTTTTTGGCCTGCGCCTAGCGGCCGGGGGAGCGTGCGAGGTTCTGATTTGTGCCGGGACGAGTGCTGCATGCCTGCTGTGGAATCACCCCGTGCCACACACCATATCTACAAAACATCTGCAAAATACCCTGCAAGCCACCTCAGGGGAGTGTGGCAGGGGGATAGTGGTGCCTTGCACGGTACTTCGTAGATGTATATGTAGATATACGCCAATGAAATCGTTTGAATATCCATCCAGATGTTTCCTTCCTCTACTAAAATTACGTAGCATTATAATACTGTAGTAAAATAGAAGCTAGTTGTGTATAAACGAAGCACAGATCGCAGAAGATTCGTGAGGAAACCACGAACATGACAAGCTCAAATCATCAGGTAAAATTCCGTCGAGGAAAAAATTAATTCTCGGGGCAGCGTTACGGTTGGCGACCCTTGAGGCGGGCCAGGCAAGCCATTCAACCGCTTAAAAACTTAAAAACACGCATGGCAACGCGGGACGAGACCTTGTCTACCACGAGAGGAGGAGGAGATAGGAACCAAGAGGATCCGAGCACGACCACGTGGTGGGGAGAAGGCAAAGGAATGGAAGAGGGGTGTTGCCTAGGGTGTCGGTCAGTGAGTGAGATAGCGGGTAGGGGGGGGGGGGAAGAGGTGGGAATACGGCTGACCGAAAGCACCTAAAGGAGGAAAGGATAGACAGGGAGGGGAACTCACTCAGAGAAGGCAAAGAGAAGCGAAGGAAGGCGAAAGAGGGAATCTTAAAAACTTCGAGCGGCTGGTGACGGGTGGGGAGGTAAGCAGGAAAAGGTGGGCATGGATGGGGGTAGGAGGGTGTTGGTCGGAGTGGGGCTTGCAAAGAAAGAAATAGAGCGGACGCCTCAGCGAGAGGCTACCTACCGAACGACGAATTATGACTGACGTCGCTCACATGGTTCGAACCGATACTAACATGAAGACAGGATCGAGTAGGTGTGGTGGCTTACAGAATATCTGTGAAGCCAAAATAACTCTCTATGCGCCATCTCGATCGACGCGATGTAGATGTTTATATATTGCATAGTGCATGTACGTAGTTGCAACAAAAATTGATACACAGTTTCTATAAATTTGGTAGCATACCTAAAGTGTCGGGAATTTCGGTGAAATATAACCTCCTGACAAGTATTTTCAGGTTTTTACTTATGTATTAATAGTCGTAGTTTCATTAATGTTATTGGGTGTAGTGTACTGCATGTCGGTGAGGTTGCAGGGTATCATGTAGAGGTATATGTACATTTCCAGTTTCTGATTGCAAATGACGATCGGGTTGACGTGCCTGGCCTACCATATCGACGGCCTGGGTTCGAGTTCCGGCTGTAAGGGAGATTCTGCAATGGAATCCCGATCCTTACTTCGATGCTATTTGGATGCCGCTACAATTGCAGCGCTCCGCACGTTGGAATCGAAGTAAAAACTTTTGACCCATGGGGCCTTTCGATAAGAGCCGCCTAATACAAGGATGGAATACATCAGGAAAATGACGATGGACCTTAAAATTAAGATTTATGAAAAACACAAATGTTAGCTAACAGCAGCGGAAAGCTGCACAAACTTATCTTCGGGTTGATGACTGGTGGGGATGACAAAGGCCGACGCCGGGTTTCCCTCCACCCTTCGTACATTCCCAAATACAATCCTTCCCCAACAAATTAACCCAAGTATCCATAATGGCGCATACTACTACAGTTGTCGGTCGCTTCCCGAAATAGCCCGCCCGCCAACTGGAAGACCTCTTCCGCGTTCACCGAGTCGGTATCCACGCCAACGAAAGCGGAGGAAGGAAAAAATGCGCCTGGATGCATATTCGTGTGCACGGTTCGGTAGAAAGCGAGTCTTATACCTCGCCTAACCCTCCCCCTCTCACCGCACAAACAACTACTTTCTTCGACCGTTCCGCTCGGCTAGCGCACGAAATCCTGAACAGTGAACGTGAGGATTAGGAAAACGTCGACGAATGACGGCAACCGACAAACCTGAGCCTGAATGCATACTTTTGAGCAGAGGTTGGGAGGAAAACGAGCCTTCTGCGGCGCCGATCAGCATTAACGAATTAGCATAAAATTCGGGAATTAAGATTGCCGAACAAATATATTCAAAATGTCAACCTTTCCCGTGAAAGATTAGATAAAAAATGTATTCCCATGAGATTTATATAAATAGGTTTTACGACAGGCAGCCAAATAGTAGCAGAATAAAGATCTATTAATAGGTGAACTATTACCAGCAGTATGTCTGGCACGCTTACTATTCCTAAGAAATTCTATTACTTCAAGGCTATTATGCATTTGTATTACACTCGTAAATTCAAATACTTCAATAGCATTTTCTGTAGTGCCATATTTACATGAAAATCCACCAACTTCCACACGGCTTAAGGTGCCTATCAGGGAACTATAAAGATGATGTAGATGTAGTTAAAACAACACGTATCGCATGCCTGCTATACACTTGAAATTCCTATACCTATACGCAGGTATGAATTTGCATTATATATTTAATGCCATAGTCATTAACACTTTTGGTGCGGGGCGATTTTGCGAATTATTTGGACGTAAATTGACCCTCAGTCACACAGCTTTGAAGAGGCTCGCCGACCACTTAAAGGTGGATGGAAACGACTACTTCCTAAGCTCGTTCTACCAGAATAAACTCTGACACGGGAGGCGCGTATTCGGGAAAACATCAACGGATGACGGTAATCGACAAACCCGTGGAGATGTTAAGGAGGAGGAAGCGAGGCTGAAGCTAAACGGGAGGTTGATAAAGAAAAAAAAAAGCGAAACACGAGGCTCGCTGCGTTACGCTGCGCCAGAGCGCACACGTGATCACGGAGACCGAAAAACGTTAACGAGAGGGATGGGGGCGAGGCTACACAGTGTGAGTCACCTCTCCTCCGTTTCCCCACTCCGAACATACTCTCCCCTCCTGACAAAGCATTCAGTACCGCCAGGGACCGGTAAATGCATACAGAACAGCGCTGCGCAATCGAAACAAGAATTTCCGACGGTAGTCGATTATATTACTAGCCATCGGTTTCCTACACGATAACCGATATTATGTAGTACCCAGCACGGCAACTAGGCGGGTGGCATGCATAAACCGATGAGAATATACAAGTATCCATTTGAAACCTTGTCGCCGGCTAATTGTTTAAAGAGTAAAACAGGGACTGCAATCCAAAAGTAAACAAAATATATCCACTGTATTCCAGTGGTTGGAAATGAAACACTGAAAATACTGGGTATACACAGAAAAAGAAATAAACAAAGTCTTTGGAATATATTATGTAAAAAATATGCACTAACTCTGACATACGCACCAATAGTTCACCGGGCATTCACTTACGAGCCATGCAAAGGTTTCTTGAAAGAATATTAATAAGCGAAAACAAACGAAATGGACCCGAAATAGATATATATAATGGATTGGTGACCGATCGGAATCGCCGGTATTTTACTGTCACAATACGGTTCCGTTTCGTATCGCTAAGAACCCACTACAGACATAAAGGAGGCTAGGGAGAGAGTACAAAACCATCCATCGGCATTTACAAGACCCTCCCCTTTCAACGGGAGAACCCCCTCCACCTCTAGCCTCCCCCTACAGGTCTCCCTCCTCAACACACCACGACGACATAAAAATCCTTCTTCCCCCCCGGCTCTTCCCCTCAGTTCCCCCCTTCTCGCAAGAGCCGTAGCCACTGAAACATCTCAAAACACGCCTGCCACCCAAAGACTGAATTTATTCAACAGCTCGCAAACGCGTTCAACAAACACGGTGACGCAACGGCTGGCAACAAACGGAGGGAGAGAAATGGAATAGAGTCGCAAAAATGCCCTCGAACAATTGTTGCGTCGATGCGGGTAGCAGGAGAGAATTCCCTCCCAGCACATGGTAGTTCCCCATTCCTTACGGTCCGGTTAAATCTAAACCGTTAAATTGACGGGTCATTTCGTGATTTCCCAGCTACTTAGGTATTTAGAACATTTCGCACCAAAAGAGAAGCTTCAATATCGTTCGCTTATCTATTGGCGTTATAACAGCTGATCGGGAGACTTTGAAACATGTCCCACTAAATTTGATCCATAACATGCACTTTACATTAAATATCCATTAAGTTCCTCATAGGACGTGAAGGAAAGTGAAAACATGACCCCGAAACGAAGTTAAGGTAGGCACTGCCCGAAAACCTACCGATCAGCTGTTAGAATACCCAATGACAATGAAGCTCCCTATATTATCTGTTTACGCTTAAAGTTGTCCAAAATTCCTTCCCTTTTCATCCTCTATCACCATTGCCCATCCTTACCTCTTACCTAAAACTTACTTATTCTGTCGGAATTCATCCCTCAACCACTTTTGCTATGGTCTAAGGGACATTAAAAATAAAAAGATGGCCCCGCCCGCTACCGAACACGAGAATAGCATCACATTCCGACCCGAAAGGCTCTAAACAGTTCCCATAGGTAATGGCGACCATGCAGGCGAACAGGCTCAAGCGACCTCGCGGTCCAGTTACGAATCAAATGCCTAAAAGCAAAGGGGACGGCGGACGGCCTTCGACGGAACTTACCTCGCTCACTCCAAGGAACCCCGATGCATTCCGCCATTTGGACGAGGAGGAATCGGTGGAGGAGAGTTAAGGAGTAGTCCCAAGGCGAACATCCAACGAGTGTCACGCCGAACGATGGCACGCCGAGATGTTGAGGAAGTTGACGAAGGAGTAGAGAGATCCGAGTATATCACACGCTTGAGGCTCCCAGAGACCGGAAGGAATCCACGTCTTCCGGTTGCCAACGAAAAAAACCAAGAGAGCTGGAGAAAATCCCAGACAGCACGATGGAGAGACAAAAAGATCCTCCTCGGAGCAAATCCAAAAGACGGAAGAGGCTATATCCTCAAGGACTGGCCCGATTCAACACTTCACACCACTGTCACACCCCCGGTCCTCCCGTCAACCAACCTCCGGAACACAACAGTTGAGCCGCCCCGGCGGGAACGACAACAGACCCCCGTTCACAGACGACCTCGAGGTCCGGAGGTCGGACGCACTGAACCCGGGGGCCCGGAGCACCTCTACCGAATGTCGCCCCCGGAGGAAGGAGGCGGCGGCAGCGACCAGGACAACGCTCCCCTCCCCCACTCCTCCTCCTCTGCCCTCGCCCCCCAAGTCGGTCGCGGCGACACTCCACGGGCACACGGTGGAGTATCTCGGACGAGGAGCACGCACTAAGAAGCGGGGCAAGGAGATCCTCCCTTTGTTCGACCGAGGGGCAGGGAGGAGGCGGAGTTGGTGGGGCGGTGGGGGCAGGAGAGGCGGCGGGGAGGAGGCGGCGAAGACTTCCTCGGCGAGAGACACAGCGGCGGCCGGAAGGGGAAAAAGGCGAAGCGGCGAGCCTCCGCCGTTGTCGCACATATCCCCTCTATCCTATCCGTGGACGGCGACGCACCAACACCACGCGACGGACGGGTCGGGAAGCATGGCGCCTCCTCACTCCCCTCCCCTACCACGAAAGGGATGACGGGAGAGAGATATAGGGGGAGGCAGCAGCGAGCGAGAGACTACCGAGGACGACGTCGGCAGGCGGGCCACAAGGGAACGAGATATAGAGAGAGAGTAGTAGTAGTAGGGCTCTCTCCCGCTCCGGCTATATCCTCCTCTCCTCCTCTCTCCACGTTCTCGCCTCGTCGACACCCGCTCACTCAGCCAGACCAAGTTTGATGGGAACGGTAGAGGGAGTAGGAGGGGGGATTGGTGGGGGCGGGGGGGCGCGAGGGGAGAGGGTCGCAGCGGGGGAGGAGGGAAGCGAAGGGGGAATGTGGGGGCGGAAAGGTTGAGAGAAGGGGGAGGTGGGGAGGGGAGGAATCGCAGGAAGCAAAATATAACGAATGCAGGAGAGCGGAGTGGATCACGCGAAAAAAGTCCGAGCGACCGGGGGAAGAAGCAATCACACACTCGGATCCGGAAGAGGGCGAGGAGTGACGGAAAGGGACGAACGGGAGCGGGGATCAGAGGAATAGACTATGAGGATAGGAAAGAGTTCGGCCCCAACGGCAGCCTTCGGCGAGAAGAGTGAGGAAGAGAGGATCGCGCGCAAAAAAACCTTCAGGAGCGAACACTCGGATCCTCGGGGCGAGGAATGACGGAAAGGGACGAACGGGAGCAGGGGGGGTCAAGAGGGACGGAATATAGGAAAGAGTTTGGTCCGAGCGGCTGGCGAGTCACTTGGGGGGGGGGGGGGGTGCTGCCCCCTTTCCGCGGCGGGGAAGTTAAAAAGAGGGGCAAAAGAAGCTGCGCGACTCAGGGACTCCCCCGCGTGGATCAAACCCCACGAGACGAAGAAGAATCTCTTCTCTCTCTGGCCGCAACGATCTAAACCCCTCGATCCGCCCGCGGACGTCCTGAACTCCACGACACACCAAGGCGACCGACCACCGCCAGGCACACTCCACAGTCAGTCCCCACACACACAGATATACACAACTACATCACAGCACGCACACTTAGCCCGCCAGGAGCCGTCTCCACATTGCCTCGCCGAACAAACGCCGTTGGCTGCCTTCTCCATCCAACAACCCCCCCTTCTCCTTCCCCTCCCTACCGCCCCTACTCCAACCTTCCCCTTACTCCCCTTTCCCCCCTTCTCTCTCTCTCCGGGCATCACAGCCGTTCCTCCGAACAACCTCCCAGTGCCCCCTGACACTCGGCAACTTTCCTACCCCACCCCTCTCCCCACTCCACCTCATCCCTCCACACCGAATCTCCTCCTTACCACCCCACTTTCCTCCACTCCCCACTTTCCTCCACCCCCCACCCCGCCCCTTCTCTCCCACACCCTTTCCCTCCCCCCCTCTATATCCCTCCCCACCCTCTTTTCTCATCCACCAACCTGACAAATCCACCCGAAGCCAACCAGAGTGGGAGAGGGAGAGAGCTCGTGACTAATTTATTCAACAGCAATATACGCCAGGGGAAAAAGGTGAACTCTCTGCAGGCGTGTGTGCAGCACAGGGCGGCCCGGTGCCGTGCGATTTCGGACCTGGCGCTCGCAGAACGGAATACCGCGGGGTGGATTCCACAGGACCACGACGGAGTCGCGAAAATGAGAAGGGCCGGAGGTGGGGAGGAATATCATGGGGTTTGATCCTCCCTTTCGGGCTCAGGGATTTCTTGCTTCCATGCTCAGGGATGGCCGCGACTCAATGAACGTACGCTATTTCATAGAGTGATGATTTCCCGCAGGCCTAACTGTTGATAATAATCGTTGAAGGACGTAACTTCGCATAACGTTAATAAAGGGCATTTTGAATTACGTTGATGTAATCAGTTAACAGGATATACTTACATACTGAAAAGAACAAGTTTTTTCTTTGCAATATGAAAATCAATCTCAATCTAAACATACCTCAATCGGTGGAATCACCTCCACAATTCATAAGTCATTGGTACCCCAAACGTGAACGTCGGAACCACATAATGTAAAAAATATCTTCCTATTTTCAGGATGAAATCTTCCATCCGTTCAATCTGCAGTAGACCATGGAAGTCCTTCATACAGTGAATACCAGTGAATTATATTGCAGGAATTTTTATCCCGTTATTTGCAAAGGGAGTGAGAATCTAACTGCTAAGATAATACTGCACCGTCTAAATATAGCATTGATTCTGGGACGAACGCAACATCCGATGCCCGAAGTGGGATTCGAACCCGAGATATTTGGACAACACGGCGAGCGTGTTGCCAACCTAAGTAGAGCTGTCAGCTTTTGCGTAGAAGAACCTGGAGGCAACTGTACACAAACAAGCTCAAATCGATGACAAAACATAATTATTCACCTGAATATATTTTATAATTGGGATAACGTTTATTACTCCTACAAAACAAGTCATTTTGAACCGTAAAATTTCGATTGGTCGCTCCGAGAAAAATTCGCAACCGTAGGGGCTAGACGGGTGGGGCGTGGTGGACACGGAACAACGGTTTTGGGGGAATTTTCCGCGGGCCATGGAGGAAAAAACAAGGGAGAGTTGAGGCCCCCCCTACCCTCCCGCGTTATCTGTTACGCGGCGGAGTTATGAGCCGTTCCAAAAATACCTACGTCCTCGGGGAAAAAATAAAGAATGTTTAGCGTTACCCTCGAAATACCGGAGGCGAGTCTACGTAAATAAAAAGTAAAACTTGCATGCGCGGGGAGTTATTGTTCAGCAGAGGGACTAGCAGGCGAAATTGCGGCGAACGGAAAATCGGGCGACTCCTCAAGCAGCAAGTTCGTAAATGCAAGTAAGCCAAGAGAATGAAATATTCAAAGCCGCCATCCTAATTATCATCCGACAGCTTCGGGATCCGAACCCAGATTCCAACTGATTTCCAAACAAGCCCTTTAATCAATCACGCATAGCAAGCGTCCTAATTTTACCTCGCATTTTTTCAGTGCGTGGTAACCTGCCACACACCTTTGAGGTGGCTTGCCTGAAACCACGAGGTTGGGTCGCCGGGTGGCAGCGGGGTAACGTCCTCGCCTGCTAACCTGAAGGTCGCGGGTTCGATTCCCGTCTGGGTGGGTTTTCTCCACTCAGGTCATTTGTAATATGTAATGAGTTAATTGTAAGAAAGGTCTATAAAGACCTAAATTCTCTCAGAAATAAAGACGACTAATTATTATTATTCCCTCTATTCCACGGTAAGAAAATTAATACATATTAGGTATTTCAATCAATAACTTTAAAAGAAAAAAAATACGTTACATTGCTAATGTTATTATTATTATTTAATTTTATCCCAATCGTTAATTCAATGAATATTTTGAAACATTAAAAATAAAATACCTCAATAATTATGGAACGCTATTTCTTCCTTACATTAACACATTCTTTATCACGAAAATCGATTGTCTTTCCTTTAAAAAAGAAAGGGAATGAGCAATTTTTGCAAGAGGTGAACGGCCGCGGAATGCGAATAATACTTGGCAGATATGCATACCAACCATTCACAGAATGTATATAAAATATACTTTTACCGCCCGGGAATGTTAGCACTAGATTAGATATTCCAGGCGTGGAAAAGACAAGGTAGTTATAAGACTGGAATAAAATTAATGGGAATTGAAATTCATTGGAATGAATTCAGCCCTTCGTAATGAATGATATACTCATGCAGAATGAAAATTCAAGAGAAATCTATTCATACAATTTTGTAAGTAGGATTGCAATTTTAAAATTAATTACACTGAAATATAATTTACTTACTAATTTGCTCGAATCGACTTCCCCTTGATGGAGAATACCTGAGAACCAAATAAGCGTAACGTTTGGTTTCCTTGAAGAGAGGTAATACGTATGCCGCTGAAGGATGAAATGAAGTAAGGAGATGGTACCCTGAGGCTATAGAGGATTGTTGCAGGTACTCCTCCTAACAACATATGTTCCCATCACTTTCCACTTTAACCTGTAGACTCATTTATTTATTTATATACCACCGAAAACAGCTCTCATTGGCCTTTATATCGGGGTATTAGCATTCAACAATGGACGAGCACACACAACCATGCCCTGGGAGGTGAAAAACCCTCCCAAGGACTCGAACCCGCGACCTTTGGGTTAGAAGGTGAGGACGTTACACCGCCGCCACTGAGGCCGAAATAATCTCTAACAAAAAATTATCAATAGTATTCTTGAGTTTTCTTCCGATGAGCAGGTTGGTGAAAACCTTCGGAGACGTTCACATTACTATTACATTCACCAATCTTCGAAGTTATCTGTAAAACAATTTAAAATTTCTCCCTCTTTACAGGATATGATGTAACGGAATTTTCCGTAAATATTTTCAGGTACAGAAGAATTTTAAGCTCAAAGAGGTGATCTATACTGTAAGAAAGTGTACTAAGTACAGACATCGTGGTTCATCATCCCTGGTAGATATCACGTGAAACACTCCCTATATTCCTGACGCTCACGTTATTATTATATTTTTAAACCAGAATACATTAATCATAGGCATCCACGACAAATATTCCCGATGAAAAGTCTTCCGCTGTCGTTTAACACACCATCAGGCACATAGTCCAGGGGGGGGGAGCTTTATGGGGTTCAGCCGCCCCCGAAATATTCATTATAATAAAGTTTGGTACTTTTCTACACTTTTTACTTTTTTTAAACACACAACGAGTTTCACCAATTTTACATTAAATAAAAATTGGTGAAACGCGTAGTATGTTTAAAAAAATAAAAAAATGTAGAAAAGTACCAAACTTTATTATAATGAATATTAAAAGTTACTACAAAGTAGAGCCTGAAGCTGAGAATTTAATCCCCCGAAATATTTTCCCCGTGCGGCGGCTGCCTTTCGCCTAGGGGACCACTAGCCAAGGAGCACTCATGCTCTGAGCTAGACTTAGCTCCCCCAAAGCAAATTTCTGGCTACGTGACTACACACCATGTGTGTAGATAATCTGGGATAGTCGTAACCCCTAAAAATTATTAATGTCTATGTATTCCATCCTTTAAATGGTGAGTGGTGTATACGGTGGTCGAATCTAACGACCATGAAAATATTAGGACAATTTGCATTACCAGATTAAAACCTTGGCGTAGGTAATTGAATTTGGTGTATTTCTTTATGTCGCCGACGTTTTACGTGTTCTACTTCGGTATTGTCCTTCAGTTCCTTCAGTCAGAGAGTTGGAGTTAATTGAATTAAGGGTACACACCGAGGACCGAGAGTTTTCTGGAAGAAGTAGGAGGATAAAGACTTATCCTATATCATCCTGTAAAGATCTTAAAAAAGCAAATGGGCATTTCTGTTCATTGCGAGACAAAAAAGAATCCAATTTCAATTACACCCATTCTTGGTGCGGGGACAAAACGAGGGATAACGATCAAAGGGAAGTTCTTAAATAGTGGCGAGGTGGGGTGGGTACAATGCCCCTCCTAAACTGTTGCGCAGGGCGCCGAAGGCACTCTCAAAAACGCGCAAAAATGTTTCATAAGAGGGCGCATTGGGCGCCTTCATAAAATACGACACCCCAAAGAGGCTATATTAGAAAAATGTTTTTCAGCCCTTTAAAAAAATTTGACATGGGGAGGGGGCGCCATACGGCCACGGGGACGCCAAAATCCCATCCTCACCCTCTCCCCCCCCCTTAATCCTCAAAATTGTTTCGTCGCTGTATGTAGTTGTTCTACTATGGAACCTAGCTTCTATTCCAAATTTTTTTTAAAGATGCTGAAACTGGACAGAAGGTGTCCCTTCACGCCGTCAATAAAACTAACAGAAATTCAAGACTGATTTGCATAAAGATTCAGCCTCCGCCTGATTTAATACATGTACAGGCCTGAGTTAGATAACTCCACGATGAAGTAAAAGAACATGAAACGTGCGCCAAAAATTAAAACAAAACATCCTTCTTTGCGAAACAACTTTCAGAATAAAACCACCAGAGTGACTTCAAACCGGAGATCCTCCACATGTAGAGGATAAAGAGACTCGACGCTTTGGAACAGTTGGGAATTTTGAAACATATCAGGTGCAATAGCATAATTTTCAACTAATTTTTGTTCTTCCTCATTCCCCCCATCTAGACCTTCCTACCACACCTAAGGCTCCCCATGGGAGGGCATCCCCGAATATTGCACCAGATCTTTTTACACCCTCATTGGATATTCAGCATTGTCGCGAGCACACAGAGAGTTTCCCGCACCTTCCCCTCCCTACTCAACCCTAACACTTCTAGAGAACTTCCTCCCCCCATTTCGACGAATATAATATACTTCTGTCTTCAGTAAAAATGTAACACATGATGACGCGCTAGGTCGACATCTAGGTCGTTTGTGAAATAAATGTATGTGGAGTAACTAAGTTACTCTTCTCATTCCAAATCCCGAGCAAATTCCATGAAGTTACGCCGGAGACAACGGATTTTAATTCCAGGATTACCAGACATGGCAGACATCCTGATTGAACAGTTTCGACTCCTCCCTGGGGAACCTCGAGAGCACGGCACTCAAAACGATATCATTGTCATAAACATTACCACTCCCTCGACCACACCGGCGACGGGAGGAGGATTGAAGGGAGGGGCGCGGGAGGTGGCGAAAACGCCTCCAAGGGGGAGAGTGTTGGGGGGGGGCACAATATAACCCGGGGGACACACAAAAGGACAGCAGACACAAGAGGCAGAGAGAGAAACGCAGAAAGACACAAGAGAGACGAGGCTGCCACCGACATGCGCGTTTCCACGCGGGAGGAGCGTTGAGCGAGAGAAAAAGAGGAACGAAAAAAATCCACCTGCCACGGGGATATGTTCGATTGCATCTGCGTCCGCCATTTTAGGGCGCTTTTGCGACGCGGCCTGGAAAGGGGGTGAAGGGGGCGGGGGTGGGGAGGAGGGAATAGAGGGCACACACACGGTGCGAATAAAAATGCACATTCCTCTCTCGCTGAAAAAGCGGTCTTGCCGCCGAGGAGAGGCGGCGCTGCGAGCGGGCGAGGGCACCACCAACAACTCCCACTATTGGTCGGGAAGAGCAGTGCGCGACAAGGATGGGCGGCATTTGAAGAAAAAAATACATGGCCATCGGAACTTTTCCTGACGAGGAGTCGAAATCAATAATGGTACTCACCCCGGTGATACCGCAGGGAAACGCAGAAGTGCCGAAATTTTCGTTTTTTTCCGCAAGTGTTTCAAATGCGGTAGATCCAGGCTACATCGGTAGCCATGGTGGTATCTCAATTTTGAACAAAAATCGATACCGGACAAGTGAAGGTGGATTGAATATAATCCATTGAAATGAGGAATTTCACGAATGTAAAAAGTGAAAACAGTAGGCTAATTCCTCGTTTTTTTATAAAGGTACGACTGGTATCGTCATACAGATAAACTTTTCATTCCACATTTATTTATATGCGAGATGAGAAGCAAATATAAATACATGTTTTATTTTTTATTTTAAATGAGCCAATTAAATACAGGAACCACTCAAATGTAGTGCTGATTAAGAAACACTCATCTAAAAACTTTTTTCATTTATTAATTTATAGTATCTATTCTTAATTTTATAAAAAAAGGTAACCAAATCACACAAAAAGTCTTGATAATATTGCTAGAAAGCTACTAACATGAAGACTTACTAGTCAACCACGTCTGCTTGTTTTGGTAAGCAAAATAATTGAATGGTCAGAGTCAATTATTCCTCCAATTCCCTCTCCTTCAATTGAATACTTCCAAAAACATTTTTATTATTATTAAATTTACAATTGAAAAAAATTATTTAACCAAAGGGAAAGAGAATAAACTACAGTTGAATTGCGAGGAAGGTACACTAAACTATTCTACGCCGTGAGAATAAGCCACCAATATACGAGCAAAATAATAAAAGCAATTGAAAAGTATGGATCATTATGTAAACTCCACCAAATTCATTACATCTCCAAAGGAGGAAGAACTTCGTCGGGTAATTTCTAAGGGTTATCATGAAGGAAGACAGAAAATATCAAGATAGAAAAATAATATTCCATGATTATCTTCAAACATAAGAAAAAATACAACAAGGAAATGAATGTTTTTATACATATTACACAATGAATAAGGAATGCAATTAAATAACTTAAGACCACCTAATTCGATTCCCTGTAAACATTTTCGCGTTGGGAAAAGAATGAAATCACAATGCAAAGAAATATAGCCAATTCTAAATAAACTTGCGTCATTTACATTAATCCCCTGCGTCAATTGTCCCTAAGCGGATAACGTCCGGTGCGGCGAAATGACGACATAATCTGAGTCATCAATTACAGCCTCGCACAAAAGGCGGCAAATACCCTCACCATGGAAGAATTAAACGTAAAAGCATCCAGTGCAAAAGTCCCGGGGCGCTTTTTGATTGTGGAAAGGTAGTAGGTAGAAATGCAAGTAGCTACCGTAGACAGCAGGGAAGAAGATCTCGAAAACACTCTTTTTTTGCCTTTAAAATCATACACTTTAACCTTCACGACTAACGTTACCTGAATCAAATTAGTCGTCGACAAAAGGCTAAAATATGTAATTAAGAACTTCCTTGACGCAAAACCAACAGTTAGGAATCCCAAAATCTCTATGAAGAAAAGCGTTGAGCACAGGTGAAAACGTTTTGGCTTATTGCTGACATCTAATCTGAAATTTAGACCATGGACGAAATGAGAACAGAAACTTGCGAATGAAAAACTGATTCCTCATTATTCAGCCAACAGTTGATATTAGCGAGTAACTAATCAGTCGACAAAGACCACATCTTCGTTTCTTCCGTTTCCTCATTTGCTCCTCTTTCCATGTCTATCTCTACCCCCCTGCAATACGACCAAGAGGCGGATTGCATGATAGTATGTAGATAATCCGTGTCCATCATAGCGACGAGGAACACAATAGACACAGCCCAATTCTCTTGTGTCAAATTATGATGCGAGAAAATGAGAACAATAATCAAAATGGAAAAAAACGGAAAGTTCGAAAGTTTCTTCCTACTCCTAAAACTCGTCAAAAATCATAGTTTTTTCCCACGGCGAAGAGCAGACGATTTAGACCCGGGACAAGGAATAATGCCGAACGAATATTGCGCAGAGATGTAGTACACATTAACGTGAAGACCGACAAAAACTAATATCCAAAATAATTTAAAGAAACAATAACTTTTTTGAAATATCGATCTTTCATAAAATTACTTTCAGTTCACTGCAGTGCGATATAATACTCTGAATTCGTCATCCTATTTTAAAAACAGAATTAAAAATATTACGCCGTAACACACATAAGCAAAGTAATGGAAAGTGTCCTCGCGACTACCACGTAACACTTATAACACTAACGTTAATGTAACAGTGAAACTGATTCCCCCAAGCCCAATAACTCTTCGTAATCAGAATCATCACCCAACATACATTGTTGTCCAATGTATTTATTAGTAACATACTGTCTCCCAAAATATTTAATATTTTAACGTGACAATGACAAATATGCGCAATAATTATCGAAATTACATATGAGGTGTAGTACATACCCATTTCCAATGGCAATATCCGGCTTGCATTCACGTGGTTACGAAAACGGACTTACCTGTGGGAAAAAAAGAGGAAAGAAAATTAATTTAAAGGATATAAAACATTAGCTGTATACATATATTAATTAGTTATGACCACTTATATACAAACAAACCAGAGCAAATGTCTCAAATAACTGGATTTAGTAAGAAAAATTAAGTTGTATGAACGAAAAACTATAACTTTGTGGTTCCACAATGACATTTTTATTAGTACGACCCGGGTTTCGACGTACTACGACGTCATCTTCAGGATCACGTTATAGTACGTCGAAACCCGGGTCGTGCTTATAAAAATATCATTGTGGAACCACACAGTTAAAATTATTCATTTATACAATGAAATAGTTCCACCAAGTTACGCCTGAAACTAATAGTTACAAATAAATTAAATTCTTATCACAATATTTCCAGTTATGATTAACTTTCTGATTTATGCCGATGGATGATCATTAATGGAGATACATTTAAAGAGATGTGATAGACTTTATTTCTATGACTGAGTTACAGCAGGTCGTAAAGGTTTTCCATAAACGAAAATTTCAACAAGGGCAAGGTATTCTGTAAGAAATTCAGAATGCGATACTTCAATTAACTGACAAATATTTCAGGGATCATTGTTAAGAATTTAAGATAAGAATTGTTATGCATCATCACTACCTCCTCGCAGCTTCATGGATTAAGGCTATTCGGGAACAAACGATCTGATATCAATGCGTAATTGATGGGCGTAAGTCACCCTATTTTTTTTAATTTTGAATATTTTAGGATCTGGAGTTTCCAGGCTTAAAAAAAATATTTTCAGGGTCTTTTTCACTATGAGGCTAACACTTCTTTCAATATATGATGCACTCCCATTGTGTACATGGGGCGGGGAAAGAACCTCCCGGTAAGAGCACTAACTTAACACGAGACATTTTTAAGGACAAAACATTTAGTAATTTAAGAGTGTAATTGACAAGTACATTTAAATTAAAGATTAATCGAAATTGTCAAAAAAAGCAAAGACATGTTTTACTCCTATGCACGCATTTCGGTAATCCAGGTTATCATCGACAGGAAGAGTTTAACACTAGAACCGCGGCAGGGGTCAAAATGATCCCTTTTCATTTTGACTTTATATTTTTCACATTTTTTTTAAACTACGGGTTGTTTTTTTTAATTTTCATGAAAAGAGACTTCGTCCTCTGAAACGAAGTTTTATCCTCTTTTGGACACTGTATCGGTTTCTGAGCGATGATATACCGTTTTCGGCGGAAGGGGTCATTCTCACCTCTCATGGAAATTTGCTATTCCACTTAGTAAATTTAAATTAAAGATTAATCGAAATTGTCAATAAAAGCAGAGACTTTTCTTTATTCCTATGCACGCTCATCCAGGTGATCATCGACAGGAAGGGTTTAACACTAGAACCGCGGCAGGGGTCAAAGTAACCCTTTTTCATTTTCAATTTATATTTTTCACACTTTTTGAAGTGTAAACTTCTATAGGCGCACCACGCACAGAAAATTCTGCAGGCGGTAAATCGGAATCTGGGCGACACGCTTGTTTTCTGCGTCACGCTTAGCACTCGTGAGAACGCTCTCTCATTAACAGAGTAATATGGCGAAGTGGTTAGAATCGTCATCCCACGTACCGAAGGTCACAGGATCGATTCCTTATAGTGGAATTTTTTTCATATTAAATTTATCAGAATATCGCCATAGAAGTTTACCCTTCTCCCGTGAGGTCTTAAGCACACAAATTCTTTTTTTTTTCAGAACTACGGGTTGGCTTTTATTGAATTTTCATGAAAAGGGACTTCGTCCTCTGAAACGAAGTTTTATCCTCGTTTGGCCATTGTATCCGTTTCTGTGCGATGATATACCGTTTTCGGCGGAAGGAGTCATTTTGACCCCTCACGGAAATTTGCTATTCCACTTAGTAAAATTAAAGATTAATCGAAATTTTCAATAAAAGCAAAGATTTTTTTACTCCTATGCACGCTCTTTCAGGTGATCATCGACAGGAAGGGTTTAAATCTCGTAAACACACCGACCCTCCGCGAGTTAAAATCTCGATTTCTGTTGATGATCACCCGGATGACCGAATTACATGCAAGGGAAACAAAACTGTCTTTGATTTTATTGATAGTTTGGATTAATCTTTAACTCAAAACTTTAAGTGCCAGGCGTACGTATCTAACATCATTGTTTATTCATAAAACGGAGAAAGAGGCAACGAGTTTAAAATACAAGCCATCGTAAGATATAAATGAGCAAATCTAAATAGTGGGACGGCAACCTTCAATATCGGATACCATCTCTCTACCATCCGAATAATTCGCAAGACACACTTGAAACATAAGCTCTGGCAAAAGAAATACATGTGTCAAATTTAAAATGCAAGTGCTCAGAGTTTTCCAAGTGATTGAGTCCAGTGAAAACATACACTGCGCGCCGATTTCATCGTGGGGGGACTCAACTTGCAAACTATGAATAGCTCGGCGAAAATAAATGCTCAACCATTTCCCTCCAGCAGCGATTCCCATTAACGTTCGGCGTGGAGAAAGCGACTCTTCTCTCCCTCCAATGCCCCCAACCGCACCCAACTCGTCACTCGTTAGCGACAAATATCAACAACAGCAACATACGTAATATCCAGAATAATTCGTTCGCAGATTTATCTTGGGAGGCCAAGATGATTCAGGGATGAGGCAATACTTCTTCCAATTTGACCGCGATACATTTCGTCTTCAGTTCCTAAGGATACGTCGATGATGTAATTCATCACTGGCAAGGGATTTTTGAAAAAGCCACAAACCTCAAAAACAAATATATGGGTCTTTCGCGAAACTACTGCTTGAACTGCTACGAGATGGCTGTGAATGGGCAATATTGGTAACCCTCTCATGAAGTATAAAAAAAATCCCTGACAGTATAAGTCGCACACTCCCTATGAGAGTAATCACGTTAATGATGAAATATATTAAAGCCCTTAGCTTCATTAAATATTTTTTTAAAGCAAGAGAAAGCCATTAAAGAGCGGAGACCAAGAAATTGAACAAGAAAAAAAAGCGGAGACGTCCAACCTAACAAAACTAGTGTGCTCACTAATCAGGCAAGTTGCAAATATTTGCAATTCCACCTCCACGGACTGTATCACATAACATTCTTCGGGAATAAGAAGTACACTGCTTTGAAATCACCCCAAATTATATTGTTTCAAAGACAATTAAGAATTTTCCTAAATTCCGAAAAATCACTTTAAAATGTTTTCTCGATCTTATAAATAAAATTCTTCTAAATTTAAAAACACTACCTTCCGTAACATTTTGCCTTCGCTGATTTCAGCAGTAGAAGCAATTTAGTCAGCTAGCTTTCTATAAAAGCATTTCCTTCGCATTGAATTTGGGTTTCAAATTAACCTATATAACCCTAAAAATTAGGAAAGCTTAAAAAATTGCAAATAAAGGATCCAAGATCCATTATACTAGCATACTTCATACTAGCAATGAAGGTGAAATTACTGCGATGGAATATGCAGAGGCATATTTACAATTTATGCCCAGACAATAAAACCCTGTAATATTTTTTTTTACAATTTTGTAAAAATTCCATATAGCAAATGGCGGGGAGAATACAAGGAGAGCGAGACTCGAAATATACAACATATAAATCCGAGATACATATTAGATTTTCATGAAGCTGTTTACAGTATGGCCTACCAATTACGTTTATTATATTATTTTGCGCGTGCGACTTCCATTTAGCTCTCATTAAGTAATTCTGTACAGGAGGGACCATACTACGGGACACCAGGGAAGAATTATCATTTCAGCATGATTGCGTCATTCAACTCTATACATTTTTCCACGATGAAATTCCACCCAATTTCAAAGCCGTCCTAAACGAATTATGCAAATTTATCCGGTGAGATTTGTGTGTGAGCAGTCGGAACCACAGTCATCTTACTAGCAGAACAAAAGCGTCATTGTCACCACTCCATGCCCTTCAAAGTAGGAAAAAACATTTGGTCAACTGGCATTTTTATATTGTCACATCGATTACTTTTTTAGAGGATTTTATTACATAAATGTCGCAATTTTAACAATTGGGTCCACAATTGGGTTATTAATGATCCTCCACGACTTTAACAGACGGTTTTTAATAACTATCCTGCTCCTTCTCTGAATTTCCATCATTCGAATGCTCTCGAATGAATTGCTACATGGAATGCGCAAAAGAAACGCCCAACATTTAAATTTATAACATACTTTGGCGGTCTTTAAATGGTGGAACATTATTTCACATAATAAGTGAAATTATAAAAGGACAAAGAGACATTCAATATGTAGATTGTACCTGAAGGTGATGTTATAAAAAACGTAATAATCGTACTACCAACATTGTTGAGCTAAAATTCATATCATTTTTCTTTTTCGTGCAACGGATACATATTCGCATTTGCGACCTTTAAAATATGCCCGATGAAGTACTCAGCATTAGGAATTTCTACTGTATTCTCGACTCGACGAATGAGAAACCAGAACAATACAAACAGCAACGCCTAGATCGGATTCAAAACACACTGCCACCGTAATCTCGCAAAAACGGGTCAACACATTTAGTCCAGTCATTGAAGCTTTACACCTCAGAAATATTTTACTATGAACCGATTTACATGAAATTTTGGAATTAGGCTATTCTTACCCTTAACTTCAAAAGTGATATTGACCCGACCTCCGTTCTTACCCTGGGGGTGGTTGCCACCCCTTCTCGTTAGTGGAATTTTTTTTGGTCAAAATAACCTCGGGGATCGATAGAAGACCTAATTCTAAGCACAAAGTGTTCTATAAAGTTTTTTCAAAAACTCAATACTTTTCGAGTTATTGGCGATTGAAAACCCAGAATTTTTCCATGTTTTTCAACGGTTTTTTGCAAATATCTAAAAAAATATGCGTTTTAACGATAGTTTTATAATAAACAAAATTGTAGCAGATCAATTTGTTCATTTTCTTACCTGCTACAATTTTGTTTATTATGAAATTTTCGTTAAAACGCATATTTTTTTTAGATATTTGCAAAAAACCGTTGAAAAACGTGGAAAAATTCTGAGTTTTCAATCGCCAATAACTCGAAAAGTATTGAGTTTTTGAAAAAACTTTATAGAACACGTTTTGCTTAGAATTGGGTCTTCTATCGATCCCAGAGGTTATTTTGACCAAAATAAATTCCACTAATGAGAAGGGGTGGCAACCAGGGTAAGAACGGAGGTCGGGTCAATATCACTTTTGAAGGTAAGGGTAAGATAAGCCTAATTCCAAAATTTCATGTAAATCGGTTCATAGTAAACTTTTCGTAGGTAAGACCCTATTTTTCGCTTCAATGACTGGACTAATTAACTATTAGAGCAACAGGGTCATTGTTGGTGGTATTTTACCATAGTTAAAGCCTAATCATCTCATATTTTGAAATCACTACATTGGTATTTCTTTAGAATCTCCTCTGTCAACTGTACAATAAATAAGGATACCTATATAAGTAATTACATGAATTTAACATACTGAAATTTCGGAAATCGACTCTCCGTCCGACTTTTCATGTACTCATCTTACCGTCCGTCTCACGTTACCCATCTTCCTATTCGTGAGAACGGTCTGCCGAAGTCTTTTGAAAATTTGGAAACATCGGAAATGCGTCTTTTTCTATGACTTCTTTAGTTTGGAATACCACTCGAGGAAATATACCTACTACATATAACTCAACCCGATCATTTAGATACACCACATAACAGATGAGGGATCGGGAATGTACAAAAAAAACAAATGCGAACCTTGTTAAGCCGTATTCCTCTTCGATGAATTTTCCATTATAGTCTTCCTGAAGTATCCGGCAATTAATATTTCCGCATGCCTTAACAAAATCCCCGAAACTTCAATTCTAACATTCAAAACCGAAATTTAGAAAAAGCCCAACATTTTAATGCATTCCAATAATTCGCGAACTTATAAATATTTCCGATTAAATACTTCACAGATGAAATATCTTGCGTCATCTGGATTCGAATGCAAAGTTAAAAACAGCAGAGAACAAAACAACACCAAAAACAATGCTCAGATTCGAACGGATTCAAAGCGCAATAAATCATCCTCTCGCTGTCCATCATGATTGATAGAAAAAAGTGCCTTCTTAGTTATTCCGAGCTAGTTTTGTAATATGATTTTATAATAGGAATTTATATTATACATAATAATAATAAAAGAAAATAGTAAATTAATGACATTTGAAGTCATCAAGCAGAAGCAAATTAAGTGATTTCTTTCCGTAGGGTCACAATTACCTTCAGTAATGAAACAGTATCGTGACTGTTATAAATGGATTATTAATTGCCCTCCTCTTATCCATATGTCAACTTCAATTCTCCAGCATTATAAGGATCGCCGGGACATCCATTGAAACTCTGACAGAAATGTGCCCATGAAACATTGGATATTCACACGACACGGACGAAAGCAACCTGTGAAACTTCATTTTCCACTAAAATCAAAATTGGACAAAGGACAAATAAAATATCTAAAAATCATACAATACGTTAGTACTATATAGTACATAGGAACGATAACACATGCATCAAACACGGAATCGTAATAATCGCACTCGCAAAATATGAGAGGGGAATTTTTTTCAGTTTTCAATTTTTTCAATTTCACTTTGTGCATCGAAGACTGTATTTACAATTGCGAAGTATAAAATATACCCGAAACGCGCATGAGCCCCTTCGCCAGGCAACCGGCGCATGCGCGAAATCACATCCGCGGCGACCAAAACAATATCAAGAGCAACGCCCAGTTTAGAATGGATTGAAAACACACAACCGCCATAATCTCGCGTAAGCGGGTCATCACATTTACAGGCAGTGGAAACCAAGGAGAGGGCGGGAGGGATATTGCGGGGGAGGAACAGATTGAGGGGACCCATGGGAAGTGGTGGGGGATTACAGGAGAGGGGGGTTAGGGGAAGGGGGGTGGGATGGCATGACTAGAGGGGGGGAGGAGAAAAGAGAGAGAGAGAATGGGCCGCAAGTAGTGAGATCGGAGAACGAGGAGGATCATGGGAAGGGTGAGGGAGAAGGGGGTGGGGCAGGAAAGGCAGAGTGGGCGGCAGGAGGAGGGGTGAACAGACAGACGAAAGGGCAGGGGGGGCGGGGGAGGTAGGAGGCAAGGGGACAAACACAACGCCCCCACCCGAAGTGGGCTGCCGTGCGAGGTTGCCAGTTTGAGGCGAAACGGACGAAGAGAGTCAGCGAATAACTGATAAACATTAGCAGTCTTTCCAGGCATTGGGAGTGGGGGGAAAGGGAGGACAGGAGGGAAGGGGGCAACAGCAAGAGAATACGGAGAGTGGGGAGGTGGCGGTTTCAACGAGGAGGCAATGCAGCCACGTTTGTCGTCAAGAAGGCCCTCCTCGTTCGCCGTCCGAGGCGAGATAGCAGACATCTGGGAGGTAAATGAAAGTTTCCGAGGGTTTGCCAGAGGGGAAGTAGACGAGTAAAAGCCTGTGGAAGAAAAAAAATCAACATCTAATTAAATAAAATTTAACGCAGACTTAGCGTGAGTTTCCACTGCATTGACGGGAATGGCTGCGTTCGTAGGAAGAATAGGCGTGAAAACCGCGTTTAAGTCGCGGAAAAAATTAGCATAAGATCCGGTCGAATTTGAATGAGCGTGAAATTACCGATACGATTCAGTGTCACATTCGTTTTTTCGAATGCTCTTTGTGGATACGGTCGATTTGAACTAATGTGAAATTTACGAAATCGCGGTGTCATATTCGCTTTTTTTCTGGCACTCATTGTCAGTCATTTGTTAAATCCTTGTGAGTTTAAACACGGAAGGAGGCAAAGAAATGTGCTGCCAATCATATACTAAAACCGATTTGCAGAACCACACAGACGATTTTCAACAAGTATTTGTCATCAATTCCTTAAATCCGAAACAAAAGAAATCCGGTCGGTCCAAATTCTGTTTTAATACACGATCTTGAGTGGTAAGTTGATTTCACGCACCGGCTTTGCTGAATTTCGCGTTAATGTTAAACATAAACTGGCCTTGAGAAAGAAATGGATGGCACGGAAAGAAACTCAACATGCACTTGGTAGAGCACTAGAGCAGCTCGGCTGACATGGCGACCACCACATGCTCCACTGCGCATGCCTTGCGGGATGTGGGGGGTGGCGGGCGACAGTTCGCTCCTCCGTCCGGCGATTAATGTGTAATTCAATCAGGGGGAGGGGGGAGTGGTCTGCAGCCCCCAAGCCGTCGAGAGACAAAAAGGGCCGCGCGCGCGGCCCACCCGTAATCCCCAGAGCGCGAAAATGGTGGGCAGAGGTGCGAAATCATGGGCACGAGAATTGGCGAAAACAACCACCACGGACGGAAACAAGAGGGATGGGCATAAATGGACTTCCAAGGGAGGGGGTGAATGCAGTTGATTCCTCAACTCCAGAATATCATCAATTTGTCAAACTTGAATGAATACAACTTTAGGAGATTCCACTACCACTGTCAAATCCGAAATAAGTACTTTCACCTACACGTCAGTATTGTTTAAAAATACTGCTTTCACTGAAGATATCATTCGCTATTTTAATAAAATGAAGGAACAATGCATACTATTCGAAGTTAAGATTTTAAAATGAACACGAAGCCATAAGAGCTGACTGAAGGGCCATTTCCATTGAATTGACGCATTTTGACTTCAATCATAAGTAAAAAAAGACGGCGAGGTGTCTTAGGGAGGACTCGCTTCATTAAATCATATCGCGAAATGGCATTGAAGTTAGAAAGAAAAATAGTTTTTTCTCCCATGTTACATACACCCTTTCTCGCACTTAAAAACATGTAATTAAAAATTCGATTAACGAAAAAATAGCACTAAGAAGTAATTTTTGTAGTTCATACCAAACAGAGAATACGTTTTTAAATAAATAGACAATATGAATAAGATTTCATTTAAACCATTTTATGAGGGAGCCACCGTTTTGATTTTAACAAATTTATTTTTTTCGGATTTTTTTCGAACCGCCGATTTTGGCATGTTAACCACTAACACGCAAACTCCGTGGACTGAACAGCCAAAACCGAAAGTTCTTTGGTCTAAAATTTTCAAATAAAATTGCTTAAAATACAGTTGTGTTCATTCGAAGAAAAATATCCAAAAGACAGATTTCATTCTATTTAACGCCTATCCGACGTCATCTAAGCACCTCAGTCACTTCAACGATTGCGTGAAACCGATAACTACACAAGATGATCTTGATTGGTTTTAGGAAGTAACTGAGAATGGAAATTGGTAATACCTGAAACGGCAGGGATCCATTTGTTTCATTAGAGATCTTCCATTCGGTAGTTTTTAATAAAGGACATAAAAATCCCTAATGATTGGATCATTTTCGAAGCGTTTCAAACACAGCCCCACATGAGAAAAGAATTGTCGACTCCTCGATACATCTGGGGTCGAGTACTACACTTAAATTGAGGATTATTTATTGAAATAATTCCATTTTTACAAACTTACTGAACGCTCTGGGCAACCGAGATAAATCAAGGTTTGATAAATGATAGTGAGACCAACGGAAATATTGTCTAAGAAACACATTAAAATATGTATCCTAGATTAAAGGTGATTTGGATATAGGCTTAAACAGACGGCTCATCGAAGAGGTCACGATTGAAACACATAAATGCTACCATTTCAAGCATAATTACCATCCTTAGCAGTTTCCCCAAAAATACCGAGGGGGGCGCAGAATGTTTTTCGATATAAAGCCAATTGAAATATTCGTAACAGGAATCAGTTTCGAACAACCCCCAGGGGTCGCGTCGCGAAGCCATTACGCCAAGGACTAGGAGGGGAAGGACAGGAGTATACGGACCTCCTGGGGAATAATATCGATTCCTCGACCCTCGATGACAAAGCAAAATGAATAAACCCGTAGAACATCTCTAAATGGAGGTGAAATTAATAGGTAAATTTCAATGGATTCTATAGATTTGAAGAGTATGTATGTCTTCGCAAATAAAATGTATAATTTTGTACCCACATAGATTGAAAGTTTCTTTCGCAAGCAATTTCTAAAATATTTCCCAATTATCATCTTGGTTTGTAGTGGGTATTTATTTGTAAATTTTTCCGAAATATTTTACGCCCTCGAAGCTCGGAAGGCAATTTTTGCATCAGTATCATTTAGATATTTTCCTAAAATCATCATGTTTACTCCGTAGTGAAAGCAATAGGCTCGTATTCGACGCAAATGAGTTTGTATCACAGTCCAGGACTATATGTTTCATTTAAAATTTCGCTCATATGTATTTTTTCGTTCGCTCGACGAAATCGCTCATTTCGCCCATGCACGACGGGGTCAATTAGTCAAAATTTCGGGGTCTGGGAAGATGCAGACATCGATTTATAGGACATCTATTACATGTAATCGGATGTTTCACGATTGCCCTTCACATCAAATCGCTCGGTTACACCAGCCAGGACGCTTTACCCAAACATATTGGAGTACAAACAAATGTATTTTATCATCCCCTGATTGAATAAATTTTGTACTCCAATCGAATTCCAAACTGTTGTATTTCCTACAGCACTTGAATTCAAAAGTCGTTTATTCAATAGAAATGATGCTGTAGTCGGTTTTTATTGGAGTAAAGTGTCTTTTATATTCGTCGAATAATTAGCAAATTTTATGGAATCATTTTGTTTTCTCTTGCATACATCTACGAAGTACCGTGCAAGCCACCACTAGGGTGTGTGGCACGGGGTGATTCCACACCAGGCATGCAGCACTCGTCCCAGCACAAATAGGGATCTCGCATGCCATCAGGCATAGCAATAGTTTTTTAAACAAAAAAAAACGGAAAGGTGGAATTTGGTGTCTGTCTAGACTGAAACAGTCGCAGTGAATACCTTTTAAGTACTCAGCCCAACCTTCAAATTGAAATCGATTCAATCCACAAGCATAAGTATGAGCTTCCACTCTGAATAAATCAAATCCAGACAAAAAAATACACAAAAAATATCGTGGACGGCGTAGTGAACGATGGACATGTATTGGTTATTAAGGAGTGAAGAGACTTAAAAACCAAGTTAAACACCAGTCGGTTGCATTCTATAGTTCCGCCGAAACTCCTCAGAAGACTCGCTCGTGGCAGAGCAAACGGGGACAATCTGTCAAGCACCGGGAGCGGCGGCAGCCACCGGTTACCCATCTCCGGCCACCTTTTTGCCGACCCCAATGCGAACCAACTCCCTTTGTCCTTCCCCTGGCTAACGGCTGCAAAGGCGCACGACGAGGAAAAAAAACTGCCGAAGCCCAGAGGAATATTTTAGAACGCGCGCGTAAAACTTCAAAAACCGTGACGCCTTCTGCGAGAGCGGCTGCTTCCTCCTCTCGCTCCCTGCATTGTTTGCACGCGGGAGAGGAGACAGCGAAAGTGAAGAAGGGGGAGAAAGCGCGCCGAGGAACGCTGTTTACGCGGGGATTACGGTACCGCTGGTCTGCTCATCTTATCCGAAAATCAGACGTGGCACCGTTTAATGACGCCAACGGCACGCTTCAACTACTGTAACACGGTTTATACAAAGCCCCAGATTTTTCGATTTCAGCTCTTTATTACTGACGCTGAATATACATGATCGCGTTAAAAATTATCATATGTATAATTTACTCACTCTGTCTTTCAACATCACTCTGAACCCATTACCTAATTGCCCCTGTTCTTCTTCCCTCCGTTACCTTTCCAGCTAGTCTTCATTCCAGCTCCAGCCTCCCCTGATCTCTCACCCAAAAGTAAACTTCTTCTCTTTTCCCAACACCGTAACGATGACATACTCCACGACTATAGAGGGCTCACGCCCGGAGCAGTGATAAGGATTTACTTCTTTTCTCGACTGGATCCTCTATACCTTTCCATTCCGCTTACTTCGGCTGTAGAAGGTATTCGCCCGTGACAATGAAAGAAGAATTATGATAACCCAGGACTGAACTACCATCGATACTTTTATGCATTGGACAGTTTGATATTTTATTTTTATTTAAAATGTTCACGTTTATTTATTTTTCATCGGCCCCGAAAAACAGCACCTTAGGTCTTTTACATCGGTTACTATTAAAAAACAACAATGGACGGACGCATGACCATACTCTATGGGGGGGGGGGGGGGGGATCCACCCAGGTGGACAAGGACTGAACCCCGCCGCCACCGAGACCGGGAAAAATATTTAAATTGAAATACTAAATCAAAATAAAATTCAATTACAGGACGTGGTTACATAGTAATTTGGGCGGTTGGCTACATCTACATGGCAACTTGCAAGCCACCTCAAGGGTAGGTGTCAGAGAAAGAATTATCACCGGCTACTGGCCTGTAAGGCCAGGATCAAATTCGGGCGAGACTTCCAGGGTATGATCATATCCTGCTAAACCGAAGCTATGTGATAAAAGATCTTAGGTTTTAAGATCTTAGGATTTAAGATCTTAGCTATGTGCTTTTCTGGATACCAAGTATTACCGGAAAACCACAGGTGGCACATGTGGAGAAACTGGTCTGCTCGGGCATGCGTAATTCGAATGCCATAGCACATGGAGCATGGTGAGCACTGATCAACCCGACCTTCGGCTCGAACATTTTTTTTCGGAATGTAATTCGATGCATTTGAAAGTTACATAATTTACTCAACTATTTACAGCACAGTTATTAGGAACTTAAAAAACAAACAAATGATGATGGTCAAGTTGAGTTGTGTATGAGGAAATAAAATAAGGCAACAAAATTACGGACGACAAAAAACCAACCAATTAGCTGTCAAACAATGACTACTTGCTTTAGGACGCATTCTTCTAGGGGCCTATGATTCTGTCACTATAGGGCTAGTTCATACAATAATCAGTTTTATCGAGAGTAATCTAGTAATCTGTAGTTCAGAGTAAAAAATACAACTTAAGAACTTCTCCCGGGATGGCTTAATGGACTGGTATTCGTCTGAAAGCGTAAGGATATCCGGTCAAACTGCACACAGTCCACCACAAAAACTAGTAGAGGACATGAAGTTGACCAGCTTAGAGCTTGCTAAACATATTCCCAACTGCTCAAAACGAGATTACTTTCACGGCGAAACACATAGATCGTCTGCAATCCCATTCCTGCCTCGCGATGCAGTCATTGCTCGAGTTACACTTAATGTGTGGGAGTTCAGAAGTCGTCGGCCGGCGTACTTAGCAACCTCGTTCGCTCACTCTCTCGTAAACTCTAACGACGCCTCAGGGCGGAAGGCGGTAGTAAATTCCCTTAGGGCGGATTGCTCCAGAGGATTTATACGAGTCATAAGCGGAGGGAGAGACTGACTGAGGGGAGAGTTGGCCTTCGTCGAGGCCGAGCGAGAAACCGAGTCCACAACTCGAGTGCTTCCCTCGACGGAGTGGCAAAGGTGGACTAGGTTTTCAAATGCTCCAACTGCTGATGCTATATCGCACCTTCTTACCCACGGTACTTGATCCAGCACAAGACCTAGTATGCTATCCGATACTTGATATTGAGGGCGGATTCCAGCATAACTTGAAAATGAAGATCATATTGCGACTGTAAAAACCAACGTGATTCGTCGATGGCTACTAGGTTCTACTGGAAGCGAGCAGCGAACTAGTACATACCGCATCATTTTAGAAATCAAGTAGCTCAGGGCGTCGGATGGCGATTACGATTGCTAGCTTGCTTGCTGGTTCTAAATTACACAATACTCGAAAGCTATCATACCAGCCAGTATCCTCGGAACATGTGCTTCATCAAGTATAGTGTGACACGGGCTTTAGAGTACATACCTTAATAACCATACGTTTAAACCTCACATCCTATTCTTAAGACATTGACAAATCCAATTTTCGATTTCGGATTCGAAACCCTCGGACCTTTGGGAGGTCAATGTGTTGAATTACTTTTACACACGATCTCGATATTGTTCATATTAGAGCAGTTATCATGGGAGGCAAACGATAGCTGACATCTTTTTCGCCGTCAGGGAAAATTGAGTGGAAAGGAAAGAGTGAAACATTTCATCAAGAGCATTCTAGCGGTCAGGCGCTGTCAGCGACAACAGCGCGACATTTACTCTTTAATTGAATATCTAGCAGATTTCAGAAGGATATTGCCTATTTATTTCTCCGGAAAAACTAAAAAAAAAAAGGAATTTTATGATCAATTCTGCATCCCGAAAAATTCTGGCACCAGCTTGTAGCGCAATAATGCCGTCTAGTCTTTTTCTTGGCGTTTTCGCAGTATACTTGCTCGGACATCTTCCTCGTTTACCTACGGTTACTATGGCGATGTCTAGTGTGGTCCTGGGAGTATTTGAAATAGACGCTGATAAACGTTTAACAACAAAAGGAATAATTACAGCATTTTTTCACAAGAAATAAAATATCTATTGCTTAAGCATAAAATATTTTTCTTTTTCACGCATACTTAATTTTCCATTTGCGCCTAAAACAACTGGCACTATTAATACTACATACGAAATATCGCAATTCCGCCAGACCCTTGGGATAGGTCAGTAAGATGGAGTAAGAAGCAATTGGGAAGCAGAGGTAGGTTGGAGAGAAACTCTGAGAGATGCTTCCGACAAAGAAAGCAAGGGACAGTTAAATAGTTCAACAGTTTAGCTTCTAAAGTCCAACTGACAAATCATACTCCACTGAAGGCACCCTCCACATAACACCCAAGTACCGATAGGGATTCCACACAAAGATCTCAGCCACAACCGGGATGCGAACCCGGGCCTTTGAAATGTTTACCCAGCAATCTATCCACCACGCAGGATACCCATTATACCCTCTTCCCACCCCTGAAACGTACCCTCGGGGCCTCCCAATCTGTACCAATGCTACTAATGCTCCTCCAGTTTGTTTTCCAAACGAGCGAAAACGTATGACATTTCTTCCGTAAGTTCTCATTCTTTTGCATCGATGTGCAAGAATTTACGGCTTCTCTGTGTTTCCGACGTAATAAAACCAATAAAAGCGCACGCAAAAAGTTATTGGCGAGCGAGGATAACTTCACATTCTAGTATCACCGGAAAAAATATACTCTCGTAGCCACCTGTAAATGAATCATGGATGCCCCAGGAAGTCCCTTGTACTACAGCCACCACACCAACCCGATCCCATCTCGCCAGACCATGATGTGATTACCGCGAGAATCAAAACTAATAAGAGAGGGACGCCTCGGGACTAAAGCGAACCTCTTATTGCCGGCGTCGGCTTTCGAGACTGAGAGGGCAGGAGGGGAGGCGGAATAAAAAACCTTGAAAGAATGCGAAGAGCGGCTGTTGTTGAGGGTCTCCCGGCGGCGTGCTGCTGTGGCCAATAGCCCCGAGAGCCTCTCGGGGGAGGAGGCAGAGAAAGGGAAGTGGGGAGGGGGGAGAGAGGGGGGAAATGAATGGGGAGGGAGAGGACTTGGGGAAGGCTTGAGGGGAGCTGTATTGTCAGACGATGATGCCCTCTTCGGACAAGGGTAGCTCACATGCACTCCTCGTGCAAAAAGTTGACACACATGAGTTTGAGATGCTGTATCTCGATACCGGAAAACATTCACAAAATTAGTAATATTAAGTCTCACTTAAAGGAACCCAAACAATGGCTATTCAATTAAGAAAGTTTAATGAACTAATTTTAATCTCTTGCTGCGCATAATTTGTTTCCATTTACGTACTTTTAAGGAGGTGGCAATATCAAGGAGTAATCCCAGTTTTCAAATATTTCGAGGGCGTTGGTCACAGACGACCATTGATCGTTCATCATTAATTAACACATCATACTCCTTCCTCAAGTTCCTTTATAGGTAAAGAAACTTTTTAAATCATAGTATAATTTTTTTATTGGGCATCTATTGAAAAGGCAGTTTTTTCCTCCGAAAAAAAAAATAGTAGCACTACTTTAAACGAAGTGAGCTTGATATCTAAACATCATACTTGCATGCGCTTCCAAATAAGTAAAGATCTTTCCATTAGAAACGATTCAATGGAATATGTAGTTCATGAAAGTAAAGTTAACACTTGACTTTGTTAATTGTTCGATACTTCAGTTTTTTCGTTATATTATCATCGATTGATGAGAACTAATTAATCCCCGGAAGCACCGGGTGAAAGGCGACATAACAAGTACGTGAACGAAAACATTGTGAACCAGTACATTAGCGATTATTATTTACTCCACATTCTACGTTCCTTTTGCCAGGAGCAGTTACGAATGGAATCGACCCCTTCTTCTGTGGCCGGGTTGCATCGCCGACGGGTGACTAGCTCGCCACGGATGCTTACTCTAATGATTGACAGACTTTGAAGCCTTTAATGGACAAAGAGCTCATTAACTTAAGTCTTTCAACTGATGAGAGCCGGTTGGCTAACGCCCGAGAGATTGATCAGTTTCGAAAACGCGATGCGCCTGCGGGGAATGACATTCATACACAAGGGCTCTTAAGCCTGCTCCAGCGCTGTGGCGCCCGCGCTTGCAAATCACGAGTTTGCGGGTACCACAATTCCATCATCATCATACCTACTCAAACAGGGTAGGTTTTGATGGGTCATTTCTACTCTGCTTGCCCATCTTAAAACGTCACCTCTCGCTGTTTCACTCCGTCACTGATACTCTTTACAGCTCGACATGCTTCCTCCCTCGAACTGGTCTAACATACCTATACCCTTAGCCCCCTCTTCCACAATTGCCCAAAATTCTAAATACAATAACGACCTTCAACAACCCCTCGCCTCTCATAGTCTGTTCTAGCCACAAATTTTGCAATAAACACTACGGACTTCTTATCGATGGAGGAGACGAGCTCGCACTATTAGAATAAATTAATTTATGTCCTAAATGGACGTAGCGTAGAGTGATAACGTAGGTTTTAATCCAGCCCGGATCACGATGAGCTTTTCAACTCAGAAGTAATCAATGATGTTTCTCGATTAGTTTCGTTAAAATTTACTAAATTACATTGTACTGGGGTCATCTCGTGTTGTATAGCAATTAAAAAATATTAATATTTTTTTGCAATCAAGAGTTTTAATAAGGATACCTAAACTTACTCGTTAAAATACCGGTGATGCCAGTTATTCGCAACCACTGCCTTAAAATCTAACGAGATAATAGGAAGAAAAAAAACGGAAAATAAATTGACTTTCGTAAACACCAAAAATAGCTTTTCTGAAAGAATGGAACTCGTGCTTAGTCGTTCTCATATCATTATATATTATCTTTTTAGGTTGAATCGACAAAACTACCACAACCTTCTGACTTTTCAATATGAGGAACTTGATTTTAGTAATTTTTATATTGAGCACTGTCGACAAAAAAGCGAATAAAATACCATAAAACAAACACCTTTAAAAAAAACTGTTTAAGGTCGTTTTCATAGCATTATGTGCCATTTATTTTTAGGTCTATCGACCAAAATACCTCTATATTCTGACTTTCTAATAAGAGAAACTTGAATCTTATAAAAATATATCTAGCTTATAATGCAGCCGTACGGTAAAGAAAGTACAATATGGAAAGACGTAACACTAAAAAAAAGTCGGCAATATCAATTATGGATTAAAAAACGGACCATGCGAGTCCTATAATACAGGTTTTCTGTGATTAAAAAAAGACAAAAATAAAGGATACATTTAAAAAATGGTACACACACACAAATCAGAATAAAAAATTAAGTATTAGTTGTGAAAATCGATTCAATCACACATTATGCTTTAGAAATGAGATCCAGCAGTCCTCGGAGCTAAGTCCTCAGCTCCCTCATATTGAAAATGGAAGTGTCAAGCACTGCGACCATAGAGGTCAGCGACAAAAGACCAACACCTCAGCCTATCAAACCAACCTCCACGATGATAAGGCGATGTGGCGTACACTGATAATAAACCACTCTAAAGCGACTATTTCACACTTTAAAAAAAATACATATACATGTGCCTTTATTGCATTTAAAGTCAGGTTCTTCTAGGCCACATGGCTTGTCAGAAGGTACCATTGTATTCATACAAGCGGCATGTTACACAGTAGAAAAATAATATTACAAGAAAAACAAAAATCAAAACAAATTTCATCAAAAAAAATCCACAAAACCATGAATATATTTGCCATAGTATAAAAATATATTGTAATTATATACGTCAAATGAGTACACAAGTGATTACATAAGTATAACAAATTCATAAATATAGTGCCTAATTGTAAGGGATTACAAATTCTTAATTTCGTTAATTAACCATTCTTTGACCTTTTTCTTAATTTCTGCCATTCCTTTTAAATTGCGCAATTGCTTAGGCATACAATTAATGGTATTTGGTATAATATATTTAGCCAACCTTTTGCCATATAAATTATAATAATCATAGGTTATTAACATGGGAGTATTTCTTTTAGGCATACAGTGCGTATTCTTACAGGGAATTTTGTATTCTTTCTTAAAATAATTTTCCACTGTGATTAACCATATAAACAATTTATCTACAGTTAAAATATTATATTTTACGCAAAGTGATTTCAGGTCAATGCTACTACTATATGAGCGCCCATCCAAATCAATTGATTTCAAAATTCTCTTTTGGTTTCTAATTATTGTATTTAACAATGTGTTAGAGGCCATCCCTCAAACTGTGATTCCATGTCTCAATAAGCTCTCAACCATTGCAAAATAAATAATTAATATTGTCTTTGTAGGTACAATGTGTTTAAGCAAAAATATTTGATAAGCCACAATTCTTATTTTTTTATTAATTTTGTCAATATGGAGGGGAAATTTGAAGTGATCATCTATGATCACACCAAGATAAGTATACTTTTCTACCTGGTCCAATAAAGGACAGTTGCAGTTATCAACAAGATCAATAATATCATCATGAATACATTTGTGGGAATGGATTTTTATATTTACCACTTTCCTCATTTTGCTCATTGAAGATATATGCATAATCATAATTTTACCTTTATTTTTTAATTATTATCATGCGCCCAAATGTTAACATATTAAAGTCTAATTGCATCATTTTATGGCATGTTTCAAAATTTTTATGGACACTTACTAACACAATGTCATCAGCATACACTTGAAACGGAAGAAGGGAAAAATATACTCTCCATTCTTGAAACAACGTTGATAGAACGCATGACGCACCAATTGTCAGCTCTGCAAACGTTGTCAGCTCTGCCGCACCGAAACAGCGATGTCGAAATAAACGCGGGGATAATATAATCCCTTTGGTAATGAGGTGTCGCATAACGAAAATGAGACGGGAGGTTGTCGGTCGGTTACGACACACATCCACTCCGGCCATCCGGTTGGTGGGCGCCTCTGATTCGATATTGATTTCTTTGCCCACTCCACCGATCGCACCTTCCCTCACCCACCCACCCACGGCGAACAACGATTAATTGCAAACGCGTTACTCGAATCCGGGCGGCGATCCCTCGTCCTCATCACGTAAGGAGTGCGCGAAGAGCCTGCGACACCCATCGATTGGGGCAGAGTACAAAAACGGCCGTTAGGGCAGGGTTTTAACGCGGGATAACTAGGGAACGCTCAACGGACTAGGAAAGTCGTGACGCCACATTACTTTCCGAACAATATTTTCCTGTGCATTTGGCATCGACTTCGCATTTATTTGGAAAAGAATACTACTGAATTAAAAACACCATGCGTATTTCCTCCTAGATTTATTATGGTACAACTAGTTTAGACGCAACGGCGTCAAAACCTTGTACTACCCTGATGATGATGCCGATGCGTCGAAACAAGTGGGACCATATTAAATATTGGTGAAAATATACACAATCTTTTTACTTCATTGATAATGGATTTCACATAGTTAAGCCTGAAACCGTCGAATATACGAAAAGAATACCTTGGTAACCAATTTTCGCGACGTCATGCTTTACTAGTCTATCCTCCTCCTCCGTCCTCAGGCGGTAAGGATTCCCGACGACCATTGATCAGCTATCTGCTTACCGTAAGCAACACAACGATATAGATTGTTTTGACTCGAGTACAAAATTTTTTTTATCAAAAAAAGACAGCCATTGCATAAAGAAGCGGCCCCGGTGGCGACAGGATAGACAGACAAGGTCCTCCTTGCCTACCAACCCAAGGCCCGCGGTTTCGAATCCCTCCTGGGTAGGACTTCACCTTCCAGGACATAATTGGGTGCGTTCGTCCGTTTTTACAGGTGAAATGTCTGATAGTGCCCTTGGGGCTGTTTTTTAGGATGAAGTGAAACATAAATTAAATTAAATATTTAAGCTTGGATACTAACATTTTTATTACACGTATTCAGATGTAGCAAAAGTTGAAAATATTGACTGTAAACAATGGCTTAATAAACGCCTACTTACGGACAGAGAAGCTAATTAATTTCCTATCATTAAAAATACAACGTATACCTACGCACATATATTTCGCAAATTACAATACAGTTGACCCTCGCTTTACGATGGGTCAGTTTACGATGGATTCACTTTGCGATCTGCATGCTAGGAATTTCAAAGCGCGATGATTATGCGAGCACCCTTTGAAATTTCCCATTTCGACGATTCAATTTAAGTTTAAATATTGGTTAAATAACTTTTTAAATCATTGAATTCCAGCATACTTCGTACCTATACTGTATTGTGTATCACTGAATGCATTGGTGATGATGTAGTTAAACCGATCCGTCGTCCGGTAATATACTGATTCACTTCACGTTTAAATTCACATTTCGATCGGTCCTATGGAACAGATTACCATCGTAACGTGGGGGTCCACTGTAATCATAAACTAAAACGGTAAAAATAAACGTAAATAACATTGCTATGACCCCCGTTCCGTGTGGATGTTTTCGGGGTGTAGGTCTTTTTAGTTTGGCGAACACTAGCACACTGTGGACTCCTATAAACATTGGCTAGATATGCTGTCCAGGTAGTCTAGTTACTCGAATCTCTGCATAAAGCTTTTTTTTTTACAAAGGTAGCCACCGATGAAAGTACGTCTCGCATGCATTCTTTAATTTCTGAAATTTTGATATACGTTCATTATAATACGGCGCCAAAATGTTTCATAGAAAGTGATGCTGTCCATGCTAGGTTAAGAATGTTAAAATACACCCCTTGATTCACACTCTCCATGTGGCTTCCAGGGTACTTACTCAGTGCAGTAATCTTAAAATAGATGTTTTAAGATTTGTAATTTGCGGGATCGATATTCTACATTTACATAATACCCTGCAAGCCACCTCAAGGGTGAGTGTGAGGGGGTGAGTTATCACCAACACGCACTACGCTACAGCCTGATAAAGTTGATGAAACTACGACTATTAATGCCTTAGGAAAAACCTGCGAATACCCGTCAGGAGGTCCCAATCCCCTGGGGGCGAACTAACCCCACGTGCCGCCCAAAATGACAATCTACCTGTGATGAAATGCGCATGTAGTTAACTTCTCTGTAACTGTTGTGCTTACCGAAAAAATAAATAATAATAACAATGTCAGGAGATGAAATTTCACAAACATGCACAACACTATAGGTTTTCAACAAATTGCATAGAAACTGTGTGTATTAAACGTGTGCACGTCCATACAAATGAGTGGGATTACATATGTGGCAAAGTAGCCTGAAGAGTCCTTATTTCACTCAATGAAAAGAAGACGATGTTCTAACCTTCTATCCATATTGCTTTCAGGCTCGCTAAACGGTGAATGAGAAGTCTAAAGCTGCCGCCACGGTGCCTCCGGAGGAATCAGACTGCATACGATGTCGCAAGAGGAAAGGTGTTGATGGTATCGGTTTCACACAACGCCGAGAGTGGCAAGGCGAAACAAAAGCACCCGGAGACGTTGGGAACACAGGCAAGGGAAGGAGAGGAGGGAGGACGACTAACTAAGATGGAGGCGGGAAGACAGCAGAGGAGACAGCGCTCTCCGTAAGCATTAGCAACAAGCAGCAAGACCTTGCCGACGCGGAAGAAAACAAGCGATAGATAAGAATTCTGGAGTGTCGGCGGCGATTAGCGGACTCGGAGAGGAAAGATTATAGAGGCTAATCAAGTCCCAGCGTACGTCCTCTTTAACTCACGAGTGGTAAGATGTGGGCGGTTAAAACGCCAACATGTTTCCACGGGCAATAGGCAATCGTATTTTTATGAGGCTCTTACTCTTCTACGATTAACTTGCAGTTTCCCGCACTCTTCATTCTTGAAGTCATTGATGATCTACACATCTTTAATAGCCCATAGGCAATGAAAAGCAATATAATGATTTAATGTCGATAATCATATCAATTTCATTATTAAGAATGAGAATACGATTCGCACTGAAGGTTCTACCCCCATGACACCGACGTACCGACCATGACGTATACAGACATAAAAAATATTTACAGACTTCAATTAAAAGAAAATATGATTTTTCTTAAGAAAGCTTGAAGGACACATCTACATCTACAAAATAACCTTCAAGCCACCTTATGGGTGAGTGGCAGGGGGTGAGTAGTCACCAAAATGCATTGCACTATACCTTATAAAAGTTAGTGTAACTAAGACTATTGATGCATTAGTATAAATCGCTAATATCAGTATTCCTTGTCCATCATGTCGTAGGCAAGTCCAGCATCATCTTTAATTAATTAAATTGACTAGTAACACCGGCTAATCTTTTAAGTCTTTTGTTGCCTGACGATTACGAATCGGAGCCAATAAACCGTCAACAACATTATTCATTTGTAATTATCATTACGCTTCTGTATTAAAACCTAGTTTTATTGGTACCAAAATAGAGAAGGATAACTAAATAACTAGAGTCTCAATTACATTGAGCAACTCAATTTGCGATCAATTCAAAAGATAGGAAGCGCCCACAAAAGATGCAAGACTCAAATATCCCTAAATACTTCAGACTCGATTACAACTGGAATAGTTCATGGTCAAAAAATGAAGTAGTCCTGCAATCATTATGACGCTGAGGGTAATATAGTTATACATAATAATATTATATAAGAACGAAAAGATCCCAATAAGTTACAGGCAAAGAAATTGAAAGCTCATTCTACAACAATCTAACAAAAAATTACGGAGTGGTGGGGTGTTTACAGCGTTCTTCAAGAGGCCTTTCGTCGAAACATATAAATGTTACTCGACGGCAAAACTACTTTTTGGGCTGAACAACTTCGTTGGGGATGTTAAGAGCAAGAGGTCGCCTTCAGCGGGAAACTAGGTCGAAGGGATGATTCGCGAAAGTCAAAGAGGGAAATCTGAGGGAATACCAAGATAAGTTAGACCTCACCGAAGCAATACGTCTCCCACGCATTCAGCACGTTTCGTGACCTAAATATACCGCTGGCGGAGGAGTAACATTCCGCCATGGCAGAGAGCAACACTTCCAAAATCCTCGCGCTCGCTGACGAGTTAGACCCGTAGAGAGACAGACGAGACAGACGCAACAAATAACAGCGCATCCGAACTCGACGCAGACGAGGCAGCCAATCAAACCGGTAACCCAGACGAATCACAATTCCAATTACTGTACAGCAAGGTTGGCAACAATATTTAACTGAAGTAATAAAATTTGGTTCTGACCACTGAATATTCATGGGACAGAGCCAAGTTTTATTATTTCAGTTCATAATGCTGTTCAACCCAATGTCACCAGATACTGCGGACAATACTTTTATTTTACAATAGAGAGTTCATGATATTAGATCAATGGCTTTCAGTTTGATTTATCGTTGTCGAATCTCTTCATTAATCGAGTGTTCTCCCGCATGTTCGGTGACAAAAATTGTGCTGTTACTCTAGTCCGCGCCTTCAGGTCGAAGAATCTTCGACCTTAGGACACGGGCACGACTGCCGCCGAGACAAACGCGCGCGGTTGTCTCTAAATAACAGACAGACGCGCGAGAACACCCAAAAATGAATAAATTCAACGAATAAACATTCATGTTGAAACAAAAACTGGTCATAGTAAGAGACTATATACAAAACGTTTAGTTAAAACATTGTAATGCATTAAAACGTTTTAGATGGAAATACTTTGACATTGCGCTGAAAAGGGCATGCCTCCATGTTGGCTTTGATTTCGACGTCATTAGGCAGTACACAACGTACCGTATTGCTTAAAATAGTCAACTTCTACATATTGTGCTTTCGAATAGACAATATTAACCTCGGTTGCCAGATTGGCAACGAGCCGGCCTTGCAAAACTAAGGTCGAGGGCTCGTATTCCGCCTCGGGCATGGATGCTACGTTTGTCTTGGAATTCAGACCTAAGGTTAGACGGTGCGATATTACCTCAGCAGCCGAAAAATATAAAAATCCCAGTTTACTACTACTGTAAACCATTTTCTGGTAATATGTGTGAATGGATACAAGAAGATGGGAGGAAGGATGATCTCACCGTAGATTCTCGACCAACAAAATTTTACTACTGAGTTATTAAAATCTACCGCAACCTCTGACAACCTCCCAAAATATCTTCATCAATTCGGCGAGTTACAAATGCATGCATACATAGGGTTACCATATTCAGATATCCCAAAACCGGGACATAGGTTATAGTTTTAAAGAGCTTGAAACTGGAACAAAATCGGGACGTTGTATATTAAAGTTAGCTAATGACGTACGTTATTTTATTCTTTGATTGCAATTAAAAATTATTACCTGCAGCACCGGTGGCTTGTTTCGGTACCAAACTCTGGCGCAGTGGCAAGTACGAATTTCGTAACTGGTGGCGGAGTTGAACCTTTCATGGCCACCGCCAAGAAATGCCTATGGACCCCCGGAAATGGTAAAAAATAATGTTGCTCAGATCGGCTTCTATCACGGGGTCCTTCAACCAAGTGAAAAACACTCCGTAGTTAGTCAGGAGTCTTCGAGGATGCATGTTACAATTCCATTCAATGCTCTTTCAATTTACTTACAATCAGTTCTCGCCAAAGATTTGTATCAACGCATATCTCTGAGCAGTGGGCAGCGGACCTAAATTCTTCGGTAGCCGGGATAAATTTGCCAACGGGGAGGGACACCGGGACATTACCTACAAATCGGGACTGCCCTGGCCATACCGGTACGTATGGAAAGCCTAAACATACATACATACATACATACCAATCACGCCATTCTCTTTCGGGGTGGGCACAGTCAAAGAGCTAAGCTACAACTTTTTGGCCTAGATGACTTCTTGTAACAATTTTCACCAAATGCCCTATCCTTACGTACCTCTTTTGCTTCTATAACATTGATGCAGTGCTTTATACAAGCCCTCTTTTTCTTAAGACTCCTAATATTCCTCCTCTTCAGGGTCGTACTAATAATTCAACGTAAAAGAAAATGAAAAGTTTGGTTTGCACAGGATATTCAGGAACACACATTTGACAACCACGAAAAGAGTATGACAAGAAGAAGGTATAAATTCATTACTGATATATCGTCATCAATTTTCCGAATAACACAACCACCAAATATCAAAAGCTATCACAATTAAAAGCAACTAAAATATAACTAGAAGAGTAGCAACAGAAAAATGTTTTCTCAAACTTATCGGTTTTCCTCCATTTTTGTAATCTTCTCCCTTACACATTACAGTGTAAGTTGCCATTCTGCCCAAAACCATTTTCAGAAGGTACTCTCTAAAAATCTTCGAGTGAAGTATCACTCCAAAAGAGTGAGATTTCCCTCCGGCTTCGAGACAAAACTTCACCCCTCGTATCGAGTGGAACGTTACTTGAGGCTTTGAGTGAAATATTCACTCGAAGATTCACTCGAAGCGTCAAGTGATTGTTCTCTCGTTGTGCTTTTGTGAGTAAAATATTGCGAAAAAAAATATATATAGGGTAATGCGATGATGAAAACAAAATTTCTATATATGTAAGTGAAAATGGCTATGAAAAAAATCGAGAAGCAGAGGATCGAACACCGTACCTACCGCTCCACAGTCCACCACCTTACTCCCGGGCTAACAGATACTTGAATCTAAAGGCAGATAATAGGTTCTAAATCCCTATTTCATTTTTATAAATTTAGAATTCGGGGATTCTTATTAGGTTATCGTGAGGGGTAGGAAGAAGCGAAAGGTCTCAATCTTCAGGCAATTTTAATGGCTACAACATGAAATTGTCAAAATATACTATCTATAGATAATTATATTAACATAATAACACAAAGAATGATAAGGAAAGCAAAACACCACTGTTTTATTGGAAGGAAACGTGGTTAAACTTACAATACCTGAAGACAAATTTCTATAAAAATTTTAAGGACTTCAAAAATATATTGGGAATAAATGTCGCAAAAAATTATCCTCTAAGATATACAAACACACCTTATATATTTTCAACAGGAACGAATAACCTGTGGAATATTTCGTTTCTGTTATCATTCGTTGTGTTATCATGTTTATATTTCCTTAATATCGCCGACCTGCCGTCTTTGATGACTTAGGTATGCCCGGAAGGGTTATCTGGGCGGAACCCTCGATTCGAGTGAACACTCACTCGAACGTTGGTAGGTTGGGGTAGTTCACTCGCGCCGTTTGAGTGTAATTTTCAATCAATTTTCACTCGTGCCCTTCGTGAACTCGAACGGAGTGATTCGATGGCTTATTCCACTCGAGTACGAGTGAAAGAGGCGTTCACTCGAAGCTCGAGTGACATATTTCACTCGAATACTTTCAGAGAGTAGATGTGAACATTCATAGGGCCACATATAGAGAGCAACTTCGTTTCTTAAAATCTAACTACCTTCTACCTACACGCTAAGCAAAACAAAGGCGAATTCAGTCACGTGTAACGCATGTTCAAAGCGATGGGGTTCAGGAAATGATGTAAAGGGCGAAAATAGTAAACAAATAATATTGTGACGTAACTGATAGGTCACTCTCTGATAAGAATCCTTAAGCGTCCAAAGTACCACGTTGAGTCGCAGCCTATCATCTATCAAAACAGTTATCCACGGATAAGATCGGACTTTATCCCAAGCGCATCGATGGAAGACATAACTTGACCGTTGGATATTTTCACGATCGGGTCGGTAGGGAAGACCAAGTCATGAATTCTCCCATCGCAGCAAAGCCGATTCATTGAAATAATTAACGCTGAATTAACTTAAGCACTAACCTGAAATTAACGTAACGATTTTAGAACGTTCACGAAAAAATAGCGCAGACATGAGGTCATCAGTTGCCACAAAATCAGTTGACGATAAATGCTAGGCATACATTGCTTATGATTTACTAAAATCCAGTCATAGTTTTAGAGAGATAGGTAATTCCACAGTCTAGTTTCCTCAATGCTTTTCTATCGTTCATTCCGTTATACACATGTAAAGTCCACTAATGACTTGCAAAAAGCGCTAGAAATAACGACTACGACAGAATGCCGGACTATAGTTAATTTCACGACCAATTGCTCCGCAAATTGCAATTCGCCGGTGCCCTTTCAAACTTGTTCACCATGGTATACGACCGAATCCAGTCAAAATCTTCAGATCCGGATATTGGAAGGATAAATTGAATCATGTCTTCAGACCAGAAGATGACAACTAGAATGCCGACTAAACAGCCGTCGATCACGATGAGCCACGTCGTCGTCACGTCGATCACGCTGAAGGAATTTGACAACCTTGCAGTCATCTTCAAACCACCTCCCCAGTAAGTTCGAGCTAAATTTTTACTGAAACTTCACACGGGTTAAACACGAGTTTTATGGACGCCGTCATTGACGGAGAATCGAGTTGGCGGGGATATTATTGGATTCCCATCGCCACGACCCAGGTTCGAATCCCGAAAATGGTGGAGATTTTTCAGTGGCATCCCCGTTCCTGTTGTGTACTGTGAGGAGAGCTCATCTAGCGTAACACCCTGTCCGTCGGATGGAAAGTCAAACTGCATTCCACTTGGTGCCTTTCGCTAGGAAGAGGGCTAATGCCGACGCCGGGTTTCTCTACACCAGTTCTCCCCTACCTACCCACCTGTACCACCTGCGCAAATGACCTCAGTAGTCGGTCGCCTCCGCCCAACCAACAAACCGTCATCGACGAGAAGGCGATGGACACCCACGGTCCACAGTCACTGGTCTACGCCAACGTCATTTCGGAATTAATTTTTCTCTTCCATCAATTTTTCCGATCCACGATATCGACTGAAGCGACATTTTCTTCCGGGTGAGTCGACAGTCGCATGCGAGATATCGCCGGCTTTCGCCCGCCGGAGTGGATGGAACCAACGGAATCCAATAAAGTTCATCGATCGCCGTCACCACCACTTGACTGGTGACGAAAATAGACCGGCTCGATCGCGCTCTTCGAAATGACCACAAAGACGGGAAATTCCTCTCGCTTAAAAAACTACAACGCGGTGGGGAATACAGTCAATTCGAGGGGGACTTGAGAGAAGATACCACGTCCAAAGGCCAGAAAACGGTTCACGATTGCTTCGTGAACACCAAACGAGGACTTTTCATCAACCGAAGGCCGTATGGACTCGCAGAATGTGTTCTCGACCGCTACTATTCGCAAAGGACAAACTATCCCGTTCTGGATGACGAAAAAAAATTCCACGATAAGAAATCTCGATATCTCCTTATCCTATTGTAAGTTCATTCAACTCTTTTACGAGCCTTCATACTTACGAGTGAAGCGGCAAAATTCCAGTTCATCCGAAATCCACGGTTTGTCATTTATTTATTTCTTTAATGTTTGCACAACCTCTCTTGGCCTTTTCCATCTGGTGAATGAAGAAAGAGCAACGGGCGAATAAACACACCCATGACCTGAGTAGTGGAAAAATCCACCCTTACGAGTCTCGAACCCGCGACCCAAGGATTAGAAGGCACGGACTTCACCCCGTCGCCACCAGTGTATGAGGATTATTTTCTTGGTTTCCATTCATCCCATCGATTATCCCGGGGCATTTCCGGCATATGAAAATGTCCCGAGTTGATTTCACTAGTTCCGATTTGTTTAGAACTCTAGAAGGAAATACAAAATAACCGTATTCTATCCTGTTTTAACTGATATCTCCTACAATATTGGAGAGGTCCATGAAACTGATAAAAAGTTGTCATAATAAAATATGTTTGCGATAAATAGTCCTGTTTTGAATTGAACCTATGTTACTGTATGTTTCGAGGAAAATTTAACGAGAAAACAATATAATGTTTGTATATCTTAATTTTTTGCGTGTCACATTTCTTACGAACAGAGACAAGCTTTTATAGAACTGTATATTTTCTAATATCACATGATCAACAATTCCACGTGGATGCGTATTAAATGAAACAAAGGTAGTCACGTTTTCGAATGGCAAAGACATTTGAAGGTCTTTCGCAATATTACAGGAAGAGAGATATAGAGCTCCAAGGAATCTGCAATGGCCTTCCACGTGCAAATACACACATATACAAGGACACATTTATCCCTTTTCGTCTCCGCTTTCCTTTAAACGGCTATTTTTCGCCGAGAACGTTTTCAGTATGTCTTTCGGAAAACAGAGCAAAAATGCTTTTACCAATTGTTAAAAGACGATTTTCAAAGATCGTCCATCATCATTTTCGGGTTAATCCATATTAAGTGGTCCAGAAAAAGTTAAATTGGTTGCTTGATGATTTTTAATATTTTTTATATTTTTACCATACAAACTACCATTCATTGAGAATACAAATATGTATTTATTTTATTTTTTAAAATTTTATTTTCCTGATAGTGGCCATTTTTATGTTAACGAAACACCGATTTTAGGCGATTTCAGTATTCTGCAGAAAAGCAAATATCTCTAATTCTGTGTATCCTAGGACAATAAAACAAAAACCAATCGATTCAGTAAATAATGAACTAAAATAAAGGTAGGATGATGTATCGACCTAAAATTAAGTCTAAGGGTCCAAATATTGCTTCAAAGTTTTCATCACTTAACTTATAAAAATAAATTTTTACAATTTTTTCAATATAAGAAGGCAAGAGATTTTATGTTTGAATTTTTTTTATTTGAAAGGTATAGAGCCATGCTTTAAGTATGCAGAATTTTAAGTTGTGGACTTAAGTGGTTTTTTAATTAAAATGTTTTAAAATTCTTCATTTTTCCAAATTTTCAAAGTTTAATGTCCATAATCTTTGTTGGGCATGAAAATAAAAATTTGAAATTCGGCCAATTTATAGTCCTTTATATGAGGAATAACCAGTAAAAATTTTGTTTTCTAGACTCAACTATTTATAAAGATATTAAACATTGAAAAGTACCAAAATATCGACGAAATCAAGATCAACACGGCACCATTTAATACCCTCTTAAGTAATGTTTTATGTCTTTAAAATCATTATCATAACTCATTAATCAGTTTTCACCTCATTTTGCGAGTTATTAATTATAAAGTAACAATTTAGTATTGTAAACTTTAGCTAAAATGTAAATGTAGGCCTTAGAATGCAAAGAATAATTGGGAATTCAAAGAAACTTACCCATTTATTAAAATTGGTCATTCGAAATTTTGTGAACTTTGTGTATTGTAGCAGGGGGTTCGGGAACCCATAGTATTTGTGTTTGTTCATATCACCAGAATGTAAAACTTATGATTGACGGGTCTAAACTAAATGTTGACTAGAAAGACTTACTTGATGCACTAGTGTGAGATTTACAAAGGTATGAGTCCATGCTGAGTGAATGTGAGGAATGTGGAGATGTTATGGGACTCCTTAATATTCTTTTGGAATTGGATCTCTCTCATCTCTTGGCTTTGTCACTGTTATAATTTCTTCACGGTCAACAGTCACCCTCTGTTTGTACACAATATTATCTGGCATTTCATAAATTTTATCCAATTCCAAAAGAATACCACCATTTAGGTCAAAGTTCACAAAATTCACACACCCTTGTTAGACTTAATTTTAGGTCGATACATCATCCTACCTTTATTTTAGTTCATTATTTACTGAATCGATTGGTTTTTGTTTTATTGTCCTAGGATACACAGAATTAGAGATATTTGCTTTTCTGCAGAATACTGAAATCGCCTAAAATCGGTGTTTCGTTAACATAAAAATGGCCACTATCAGGAAAATAAAATTTTAAAAAATAAAATAAATACATATTTGTATTCTCAATGAATGATAGTTGGTATGGTAAAAATATAAAAAATATTAAAAATCATCAAGCAACCACCTCTGGACCACTATATATGGATTGACCCTTTCCTGCAAAAATACAAAATGCTTATAAAAATGAGAAAGCGGAGAGACCATGGTGAGGCCGTATGTGCGTAGCGAATTCAACGATTTCTTCTTTGGATACCAAGAAATTAAATTTGGAGATGATCACGTGCCAATGGCGATATGATCACGTATTGCAAAACACCCAAGAAATGTTGCTCAGCAATAAAGCGGTTTCCTAACTGCGTCCGAGGAAATGTCCATGGAACTAGCTGATGTTCACGTCACGATATTGCTCGGCTTGCGTAACAAGTAGATAAGAATCACTAGTAACGTTTCCGGGGGCGATTTAAACCAAAAACTAAAAGTTTTCTTCCTCTTCCTCGTTCAGAATCTACCACATAATGCTTCCCGGGAAACTTTAGATTTTCGGTAGAAATTATTTATGTTAAAAAGCTGGGATACGATCGTTGCTCCACAGGGCATTGATAAGCCGGTTCCATCGTTTGGAATGATCTTTTTCTTTTGAACTATGTAAACTTTATCAACGAGTTCCATATTTAATTTTACTCAGTAATAATAATGCTCAAATGAGAGATATGAAAGAAAAATCATATTTCCACTGCGGAGCAAAATAATTTTAAGAGTTCGTTGAATTCCCCATTCCTTAATCTTTAGGCTGACTGGACGGCTACACGATGCAATGGAGGTAAAAATGTTATAACAAATCAACACCAACGACATAGCGGCGATAGATGAAATAAGGCAAAGTTATACGAGAGTTCCATGATGCCCTAAATGTTATTTTTCCCCTCTGAACGCCGGTGAATACTGTCACTTATGATATTTGAAATAGTTACCTTTTTAATTTATTTTTCCAATATACACTTACACCATTCCACCTATAGGTATCGATTTTCTCCAGGGACACAAACTACCGCTAAGATAAGGCATGCGGCACCAGAGCACAGTAAGATCTTCGAAGCATTAACTATTGGGGGATAAATTATGAAAGATAGTTCGTGCAACCTGAATTTAATAAATAGGTCCATAACTTAATGAAACTCGAGTTTCTCGAGCTGAAAGTATCGATCCCTTGGTTAAATATAGCCAAATATTCAATTCGTGCCAACGGCCATGAGATAAGGCCTGTACTATCTTGAAAATTAAGTCCTGTTGATCTTTGTTGGTATAATTCAGCAAATCAGGATTGAGCACAACGAGGAGTTGAATAGGAACTTCAAGTTAGGGAAGCTTCTTCCTTTCTCTGTGCCGCCAGTTGTATCCCAATAAGGTCTGGTACCCAGAAATCACGCAACTTGCATTTACCTGGAAGTAACCTCTAAGCCTCGTCCGAATTCGAACCATGTACCCAGGGCCTGAGACCTGAAGTTCTACCCACAAGGCTAACACTTACAGCAACATATGAACAGGGAGGACAGCCTCGAGAAGAAAAATAAATCATCGATGCTCCTCACAAGAAACACTCAGTGGCACCATCGCAAGGTCAATGAAAGAGTAACTCCAGCGAACGTATAAGATTACGTCAATCGAAAACTTATATCTTTGGAAAAGCGCAGAGGAGGAATATAAGGTTCATAGCTAAATCAATTATAGCTTAAGTTCAGGGCGCAGCTCCAAACGCAATTGCTAGAACGACTGAGTCCAATGAAAATCCCTGATTTTCAGCGAAAACTCGCCAGTTTTCCCGGGAACACGTTTTGCATTGTTCGAAATTTCCAGTGAATTTATAGATTTGATAAGACCTATGGGGCTTGCCGCAAGCCCGAGAAAAAAATTGACGCTCCTCATTAGACCGTGGCGGTAACAGCACAAGGTCAATCGAAGCTCTTGCAATGCAAAAACGATAGTGCCATCCGAAAAATATATATATGGAGGAGCGCCGAAGGGGGCTAGCGGTTCGACTCAATCACTGGCCCCTAGACGATGCTCCAACAAAACTTTCGAGGATGGCTACGTTCAACGACGTCCCCGACTTTTTTTTCCACATACTACGATAATCAAAGAAGAGAGCAAATGGCAAGAAATTTAAATTAAAGATTAATCTAAATTGACAATGAAAGTAAATGTTTTTTGTCTCCTACGCATGCATTTCGGTAATCCAGGTGACCATCGACAGGGAGGGTTAAAATCTCGTATGCACGTGCGTGTTTACGACATTTAAATTCTCCCTGTCGACGGTCACCTGGATGACCGAAATGCATGCATAGGAGTCAAAATACCTTTGCTTTCATTGACAATTTGGATTAATCTTTAATTTAAATACTACGAAGTTTCCCACGATCTACTTGAGCTTTACAGCGTCGAAAAGTCCATGCAAATTCACTGCTATCCCCGACTTCCTGGGTTTGCAACCACTCAGAGCAGCATATTGACTAGGACATTAGCTCCGATAAGTAAAAAGTTAATTCTCTTAAAAGAGACGATCCGTAGTATCAATAGGAAAACAATTTCGGAGTTTCCAGCGAATAAACACGCTACCAGAAGTTCCCAGGCCTGTAACCACCCAAATCAGCATACCGACAAGAAGAAAAGCCACAAGGAGAAAAATGAAATGAAAATAAAAAAAGGATGCTCCTCTAAAGCGACGACCCGTGGCGGCACCACCGCACGGTCAATCAAACCACTTGGGCGAAGGCGAGCGTGCCAACCGAAAAAAAAATAATATTTTCGGAAAGCTCAGAGGAAGACTAGCGGTTCATGAGTCAATCACGTACCCCGGCAATCATATCCCCGGGGGAGAATCGTGACGGGGCCTCTCATTCCAACCCATGGTCCCCACACACAATTCGGAGCGGCGGCGGAGGCATTCGGAGGTATGAGAGGCTGGGAACAGAGCGTGATATTTGAATTTCACTACCGCATTGCAATCTACGTGGTACGTTGCAAGCCACCTCAGGGGCGTGTGGTAGGGGGTGACTCCACTCCAGGCATGCATAAACCGTCAAATACACGGTCATGCTGCTACTAGTTATTTCACCAAATATACTTTTTCATGTGAAATTAAGTGACGTGCGGGGAAGGGACTTCGTATGCAATACGGCATCTCACCATTATTCCAATCCTGCAGGGTAGACACTTCAATACGTATCGGGAAAAACGAGGGAGCCGAGTTGTTGTGATGGCTAGAGTTCTGGCTTCCCATCCCCTGGACTCGGGTTCGAACTCCATCAGAGGTAGAGATTGATCAGCTGAATCCGGAAGTACGGAGTACTGCTATTGAAACCCACTTGGGTGCCATTTTCAACAGCAGTACTCCGTATTTTGGACGGTACGTAAAACTGAGGGCTCCAGGGCACATTTCTTTATGAGTATGCTGAAGCCGGCGCCGGGTTTCCCTTTACTCTTCCTCCATTCCCCAAGTAATTGCAAGAGGACTAACCACCTGTCCTCAATATGAAAACGACCTCAGTTGTGGGCCGCATCCACTGATGATAGCATAAAAAAGCGATATGTCACCCGACACACTGACTTACGTCCCCAAACATTTTTGCACCACGTCAAACAATAAATAAACTCATCTACTAACATGGCATTTTACCATAAAAAGTATTATATTTCATGAATCTTACTTTCAAATACTTTTCATATAAATATGAAGAGAAAAAATCCATTTACTAAAAGACCCTTGTTTGAAACTGACGTCATTCATTTTTTTGCTGCATGGATAAGTCTTGAATGCAAGCGGTACAGAACGAACAGCCCTGACGTATGACGATTATCGCAAAATAACGAAATATTATAAGACGCATTTTTGTGAGTGTATCTCATTTTTTTGTGGCTTCTCCTGATTTTACAGGTCTTGGGGGCTATTTCCGGGGTAGCTAAAAATATATCTTAAAAATTGCATAGCCCGCAAGGCAACATTACATGAATAATCACACGTGCCGCTATCTATATTTCGCATTATCGCAAAGCTCTGGCATGCATAGCGCTGACGGCGACGGCCGATGCTCCTCCGCCGTGGAGAGGCATCACCCACCCAGGCCCCCCGAGCGCAGGGGGTGGGACGAGAGAGGGGCCACTTTGGTCGATTCGAGCGGCGGCGGAGGCGGCTGGAGGCGGGCGGGGGCAGAGGAGAGAGGGCGGTGTGTTTCGGGAGGAGGCAACCGCGGGAGGCATCGGGAAGGGGAAATTGGCCAGAGCCGACTTACGAAGTTCGGAGCGGAAGTCGGCAAGACCAAGTGAAGAATCTCTAGAGGGCGGTTGCAGTCTTGTTCCGGATTCATGGCTTCCATTGCCTTCCCACGCACGGAAATTAAATATTTTTCACTCGAATACTTAATCACCATCAACTTTCATGCCAGTGTAATTCGGCACCGTAGGGCTATACTCAGAAACATATAGTCCCCATAATTCGGAGAATAAGTGATTGATTATTTGAGGAGGCGAACGACTGAGGCCATTAGCACAATAATTGTAAGATATATAGGTACGTTGCTAAGGAAAGTCAGCTAAGGGAAAAAATAATTATAACAAGGGAAACGGATAATGGAGAGAAATCCGGCGTCGGCATAAGCCTACTCTTGAACAAAGCCTCTAAGTTGATAACAGTTTAACGAACCACCCAGCGGAAGGAGTAATGCCAGGTTGCTACAAACAAGAGATACGGAATTCTAGGATTTTCCTAGGTTTTCCAGGCCAAAATTTTTATTTTTCCAGGTGTAAATATACGTTTTTTTTCGAGTGTACTTAAAAGAAGGAGCAAGAATAGGAACAAAACACACTAATACATGTACTATGGGGGACATTAAGTTCCCCAACGAATGGAACGTCACCACAATCACTCTAGGGGAAAATCGGCTTCCTTTCTGATGACATGACCCTTAGGTCTCATCCATGGCAAGGGAAATGCAAGCATAAGTTAGTGGACTTATGGTCCAAGTTGGTGACGGATTACCTGCCCCTTGCCTGCCCCGAGCGTTATTCCTGCTGGTCACCAAAAAGAGGCAAATTAGATAACCTAGTAAACATTTGGAACGTTATATTTACCCCTCTTGTTCTCGTCGTACATAGGAGCAAAACTAATGCCTGAACACCAAATAAAAGTAAAACTGATGATATCAGGACTGACATCGCGGAAATGATGGATACCAAATAAAAGCTCCACTGCCTCATACCGGCGTGGTATTAAAATCCTACGCATAGCAACAGACAGTTCCTAAATTGGTACTGCTAACTAACTGGAGGGGAGCGTGGTGGCCTAGTGGGTAGAGCGCTTGGCTGATCGAAGGGTCCCGGGTTCTAATCCGGGTGAAGCTTTTGGACGCCCCTGAATAAAACCCTCGGAGTGCGAGGTGGCCCAGGGAAAGGAACTGGCCCCCCTACCCTGAATGTATGAAATTCACACGCCTATGGCTTATAGTTAGTCTACCCTCAACTATCCAAGCCAATTCCTTCGGGTTGTATCACTGAGTGAGAAATAACTGAAAACTATCAGATTTTGACTTGGAAAAGCAAATTTCCAGGCTATTTTCTCATTTTCCAGAAGTTTTCAAGGAGCAACCCTGAATGAACTTAAAAAGCTCTCTACAGGACACCCAAATAAAGATCGGAATACCGCCGAAACAAAATCTCCGCCACTGCTGGAATTCGAACCTGGAACGGATAAATGAATAGGCCCAACGGATAATATCTGCAATATAATTTCATGTTGTCTTTACGGTCGCTGGCCTCTTCTTTTTCTGTTTTCAATACCGATGTTTGACAGGCTTCTCTAGCTTCCCTTTGCGTGAAATTAAATTTTTATGCTCTCAAGGATGTCATCGTATTCATTAAAAAGTATAACTAAATAATCGTAAGCAATTATTCATTCTGCAAAAGGTCCTTCGCTCCCCATTTTTTCAACTTTAATGTCTACTGGCCTTCCCTCGCGTAGAATTGGAATGTTTTTCACTTAAAATATTTTATCGCAATAAACATTTATGGGCGAAATCCGCCACCTTTAGGCCACAATCTTGAACTTTTCGGATAAAAATTGAAAAATTACCTAATTATTATCCGATCAATGCCCTAAAACGCCCACGTTTTCTTTATCTAAAATATGATTACGCTGTTTTGACTTTTAAGCTGTTTGCAACGTTATACAATTAATTTACCTCATCTACCAGATGGCAGATACATGAAACCACAATGAACTCCTTAACTCTTAATCATAAAAAAACCTCGCTTTTCAATTTCATTACTGATATGAAGCCTTTGTATGATGAATAAAAAGCCTTTCTGATTCGACATTTCCAACGAAAGGGTAGATGAATGAATACCAAAAGATTCCCCATCAAATAACAGGAACTGTAGATTTTCCTCAGCGTGAACAAACGGAAATTAGCACAACCCCACCGAGAAATGAGATTGTTCCTAATGATGAAAGATACATTTTCAGATAGCACAAAGAATTTATTTAGCTGGGAAGTACAAATTACATCACGCGAGGCACTTTTAAACGACTTGCTTTGGTTCTCAGTTTAATTTATTGTCCGGGAAGGCACCAAGGTCGGATGTAGTTTCGACTACATACCAGCTTTCCATCCTTGTTTTCATTTAAGTTGGAAATAAAATAAATGGATAGATGTACTAAGATAAAACAACTTACGTTCCAGACGAGGACAGAAAATTCCGAATATGCGGCTAATATTGTCTATACAGTTGCCTACCTGTTAGGAGCATACAGGGCTACGAATAACTCTTAATTCGTTTCCAACAATTCTCGGAAAAAGAGAACAAATAAAACGAATACAAAACGAACATTGAAAACAGAATATAAAAAATGCATAATCGGCCACACTGAGTACATCAACTAATGATTTAACACGCGAAAAAAAACTCTTGTTTCTAAAAGAATAATTGTGATCCCATGATAATTCATCGAAACATGAGTAAACAGAAAATTATTCACAAAAAAATCATTACATATATACCTCTAGCGCAACAAACACGCTGGGTGGAGCACATTTTGCGATTAAAAAGGCTTCAAAATTGCACGCCAACATATCATCAATTCTCTTTTTTATTTAAAATAAATTATGTGGAAATCAATTATTAGCCATTTAAGCCATTAATCAGTCATGCCACCAGGCTTTCTCCAATATTAAAAAAAAGAAGTTCTTCGATTCTTTTAAAAATTAAAAAAAAAATTAAAAGGGTCCATGGCCTGTTAGAGAAGGTTACCTCCGCTCCAGCCTACGCCGCAAATACGACAGATTAGGTTAGGCTTGTGCGATGACCGATTTTGGTCATCGATTTTCGATGAAAAAATTTCATCGAAATGTTTCGATGACGATGGCTGTCATCGATCATCGTGTAGAATGCACACGATGATCGATGACTATCGATAAATATCGATGATCGATGAATGTCGATGATCGATGAATGCCGATGATCGATGAATTACGATGATCGATGACTCTCGATGAAATGTGCAGTAGTGATGGGCGATATATCGCTGTGATTGAGTCACCGATACTGAAAAGTAGCAATCACAGCCTGTGACTAAATAATCGAAATCACTGCGACTGTGAATTCGGTGAATTTAGCCGATTTAGCTCAGGCTGCTGCCGCTGCTACCAACTGCACCAGTGCGACCAACGAATACAATGCTACCACTGCTACTGCGTATTAACTGTGATTGAAAGTGATCGCTACTTCTGTATTGTCTACCACAAACTTGAGGAAAAACATGAATTCCAAACATCCCACTGTGGCCCTGCCATTGTCCTCAAGGCGCAATAGCTGGGGTGCTTATACTTTATACATACATTTTAAATCTAAGGCGTTCAAATGAATGGAAAAAAAGAAGAAAAATTAGTGATATAAGGATATCGATCATCCTCATCGATGGTTCTCATCGACATCAATGATTCGCATCAACTCATCGACTCATCGGGATCGATGATTCTCATCGACATCGATGGTCGATGACATTCATCGTCATCGATTACAGTCATCGCACCGCGATGACTAAAATCATCGTCGATGACTTCGATTAATCGAATCATCGCACAAGCCTAGATTAGGTGGTCAAAAGAAGTGTGCTCATTCCAACGATGAAAGCAGTTTAAGTCCTTTAGGAAGTTAAGTAATTACCTACAGCTTTTACTTTACATTTTCTAGGCATACTCGCTAGTATTCTGATTACCCTTTTCATCATACACGCAGCCATTAAGGAATGCCTACCGGCGAAGGTTCGATTCCGGAAGGTGTGTGAGTATTCAAATATGTGTGGCCAATTCTAGGATTCTAAAAGAAAGCTCCAAGATGAATACAGTGTACGGAAAGAGAGCGTTTGGCTATTGCCTAACTTTGAACTAGTTAAACTACCTAACTGTTTAGCATAATTGAAAGGGATGGAAATCTCAAATACTAACATACAGGTAGTGCGTGCTACTTCTGTCAGAATGAGAACATATCAAATCGTTACGATAACAAGTCCAAACAGTCTAAAATAGTGATTATCCCTCAGATCATTTAAAAGTTTAAGCGCTTATCTTCATTTTTAGACTTAAAAAATACCAAAAACTTACAGTTAATTTCTTTTTCTTGACCCACTTCATGTCTCATTTCACTTAAAAGAATCAAAAGTGATATATTTTTTGGTGGGGTCAACTTTGAACGCCTTATGCCATACCAATATTTTCGTAATATCGCGATTATGGCTCTAATCTCTTTAGGTTCACTGGCTATTTACTATAAAAATAAGAAATAAATTAATGGCTGCGGAGGATGTTTTTCTTCCTTTTTTTTTAGCCCAGATCGCAACTTCCTTTCCCTAAGTTATTATCAATTTCCCACACACAAACTAAAATATTGCTAATGATCTCTGCGGGATCGAGGCAACATGTGTGGAAACTAATACTAGTTTAAGATTTAAGATTCAGATGTTACAAACTAACCGCGACAACAAGGTCGGTAGCGTGCTGGCCGGCGCAGACCCAGAGGTCATGGGTTCGTATCTCACCTCTAACATTGCTGTGCTAGCTTTCGGATAAGGATCTAAGGGTGGGTTTACACTGACAAGTTACTTCCTCAAGTTTCTTCTGCAAGAGCTTGCGGGTAATTTTACTCAGGTGAAAATGTTCACAAGTTTTAGTTCCTGTTTACATTGGCATCAATACGCTTCTCTAAGCGACTTGCCAACACTTTTAAAATTTCTGCAAGCGGACTTGCAGACACGTACAATTTACGTGAAAGTTCGCTTGCTGTAATAAACCTGTGCAATAAACTTGACAGTGTAGATTGTATGGGTAGGCGAGGGCCTTCAGGAGCCCTCCTAGCACTCATACCTCTTGGTCAATTGCGCCGAGTACGCCTCAGATTACCTGCAAAACCCCACTACTCCGGGACTCGAACACGCGTCCTCAGCGTCAGAAACGAGTACTAAAAAACCTGTCTAATCCTAACCCCACTAATTAGATTTAAAGATTAATTCAAATTGTCAATAAAAGCAATTTGACTCTTATTCACGCATTTCGGTCACACAGGTGACCGAAATGCATGCATAAGGCGTCAAAATTCCTTAGCTTTCATTGGAAATTCGGATTAATCTTTAATTTAAATTTACTTGTCAATTGCTCTCTTTTTTCTTCTCTGATGCTGTAAGAAGACTACAAAAGAACCCTAAGTAAAGAAGGCTAAAAAATATCGCTCGCGACCTGCGAGTAGCCAACACGGGCGTCCTTCAGTTCGTCGTAACGGAAGTTTTCGAGCCGATACTCGCGGGGAAGCGACGTCGTGAAAATAAAAAATCGACCCGGGGAAGATCCGTGGAAAGCCACGCCCAGATCCAACGGACGAGAGCGGTAGAAAGAGGAAAAAGAAACAGGAGTGGACTCGAGACCGAGTAAAGCGACCAACTCAACGACCGGGCGACTTCAGCCCCGAGATCCACATTCCCAACACTGGTCGCAGTGAAATGTAAAAAAAAACAGGAGAGTCATCAAGCGGTGGACATAGGGCGTGAAGTCGGGCTAGTCTGATGCAGTGCCTCTACCCCCCGGCCAGTGATGAAACTTGTTTAAAAAATGAGAACCGCGGTGGGCGCTATGCTGCTGGAGACAGGAAGTGACGTCCGAGCACCGACGAGTTCCGGGAGTAGCGGCGGATTTGCGAACCAATTGGCAAGCTGCAATCGTTTCGGGTTCTTGCACCAAATTTCCTTCCTCGCGGGCCCGTGGCCAAAGGGAGGAGCCACCCCCGAAAGTCCTCTGCCTACCGAATGATACCGTTCTCCACATTCCATGTCACTTCCCTCCATTTAGGACGGAGAACACCCATCGAGTTCAAATGACGACGCATATTTTCTCCGTAGGACAATATAAACTAGTGCACTGAGTTATTATCACCATTGCCGGGATAGTCTATTGAGATAAGAACCGACTGCGGTGTCAACGGCAGCTGATACGTCGGCCTGGTAGCACAAAGGTCGCTGTTTTTAATCCCACCTTGGGCATGGGAATTATTTTCGTCTTAGGATTAATATTTTGGGACATACCTTGGTACACAACCTTAACAGCAGGAGCACCTAAAACGCCACTAAGGCCATAAATATTTCTGTATTGCGATCTGCTAATAGCCATTATTACCGGAAGAAGTGGATCCACAAGCGTTTTAATTGAAAAGACTGTGTATTTTATAGTATATTTTTATATGTATATTACACATATTAATAATATATTTATTCTAAATTTTATTTTGTGTTTCGTAGTTCTTCGGCACTGCGCGGGAAGTGTATGATGCATAAGACAGCACTGCTTGGGAAATTGTACTTCATATTGAGAACCGATAATTTAGAAAAACAATTCGACAATTTTGTTGCAAAATCAGCATCTTCCCTAACACGACACTCCCATAACTTTTCTTGCTTCCAAGTTTTTGTTAAAATATTATTGTAGTTAAATTGGTTATTTTGTATACATTATTGTTCAACTATTAACACCTTGTGCAAATTGTTAGTCGATGTTTAGACAACAACTTAATTGTAAAATTAATGTCACTAATGAGATTACTACTAATTGTAATCTGTAAATCTTCCAAGGGACATAATGTCCAAGAACAAATAAAAATAAATCTATCTATCTTTTTATAACCACACATTTTCCCCTTAAGCTCTTCAGATTTTCCATACTAAAAATGTTTAATATTCACCTCCATCTCCCCCTCTAATCCAACACTCCTTTACATCGATATCTTTATCATCGAATTACCTTTAGATGCAGCATCCAATACTTTGAACTGCATCCTTAGAATTTTCACTGCCGAACGATAGCTAACATTCCTTCGTCAGCCTTAATCTGCTTATTGTATCCATTCTTCTCCATACACATTCTTAGTCTCTTTCATCATAGACCAATCAGCAAACGCTAGACTTTCAGCATACGAGGATGGAGATGGTGCAGTTTAAATTCTGAGTTAACAGTTTCCTCTTATCACTTAAAATTAACTGTTACTCACATTAGGGCAACTATGGCTTTCTTGATAGCGAAAATGTATCCATATCACACATTTTTGTGAACCCATGCGTAAAAAATATACCTACTATTCATTAATATTTACTTTAAATGATAACCGCCCAAACTGAAATTTAAATCATTACAAGCTGGCGCCGACACGAACAAGAATTTTTATAAATGAACATATAAACAAGCAGAAGTAATTTACAAAAATTTTCGCAGTGTTTAAAAAAAAATATTTTATGTTGACCAACATTATTTTTCTCCAACACGGAATTTATCAATAGTTTATATCATCCCCTTCTTATCTGTGAATCAATTACAGCTATAATTTACTTATAAATGCATAATTGTCTAATAGTGGACAAAGACATCATTATATAATTATTATGGCTAATCTATCTCTGGGTTACAAAATTGTTGTAAGTTCATCGACCAAAATAATTTCGTGAGGAAGGAAAATAAAACTATCAAACGATGCCCAGCAACCGCACCCTTAGAAACGTTCACGCACGATGATTCCCAACAGATATCGCTCCGAGGACATCCGAGGAGTGCCAAACAAATCGGGGACCCCACGGAGGAGTGAGGCGTATTCGCCTTAATGATCGAAATGAGGGTGGGCGGTTGCGTGGGGTATTTGCGCTTTGGGGGAGATTGTATCGCAGGGTGGAGCAGGGGGGGGGGAGGGGGGATCTTCACATCCGAGAGAGGAGCATTCACGGGGGCTTGAGCAGAGAGAGAGAGAGAGAAGAGCAGCAGCCACCAGGGCGGCGATCGATTTTCGGCGAAGGGAGAGACAGGTGGGAGGGAGAAGGGGGATGAAGGGAGGGAGTGGGGGTGTGAAGAGGGGGTTGAAGGGCTAACGGGAACCGGGGGCGGACGTACGAATTGACGTAACTCTCTCCACCCCGGTGGCCACACGGCGACCCGGAATTTTACGCAGCGGGCGAGAGAGATCAAAAGCTCACGTACCTGCATGGGAGAATGAATTCTGAGGCGTCGCAAAACTTGGAGGAACTCTCCCGCGTCGGTCGTGACGTCACGCAAGGGAAATCAATCCCTTCGGTGCGAGTGTCACCCAATTCTGCGACGCAATCGAACCTCCTCCACTCATAGCACAGAACCTAGCGCCACTCACCTTCATGGTGAGAAAAGCATGCGAGAATGGCGGGACGAAAGACTTGAGGGTGAATCCGGAGTTACCGAGAAAGACATTCGTTAACTTAGCTCACTTACGGGCGTTTTATTCTTGCTGAAGCTCTCCCGGGGCGAGTGCCACAAAGTTAAGCATTATATGCACAAAAATAACTGGGTGGTCACTCGTTCAATAGTCAAAATTTACGGTTTTATAATGCCGAAAATCGCCCATTTCACGGTTTCGTCGGAGTTACATGCAGAGCCATTCAAACTTAAGTTTTTTGGTAATCATGATCATTATTATTTACCTCCAAATATGGGACCGTTACTTAAAAATTTGAGAATTTGCATTTTTTAAAGTAGATTTTACATTGTCAATCTATAGAAAACGTTAAGTGATTGAGTGAATTCAATCCTTCCGTCACTTGTTGAAAACTAGTTGATACATGCGAATTTAGATTTTTTAGGGAAGAATTTCGAGGATCCGATAAGGAAATACGAAGAAAAGTTGAAAGGAGCAGAATTAAGTGAGTACAATGGGCGATGAATGTACTTTTAAAAACATTCATTTTACTCCGCCCAGACTATTCCCAGGACGAAATAAAACTGAATTGTGTACAATTTCAAAATCTGATAGAACAATTGAGGGTTCACAGATACCCACATTAGAGGTTTACACACGAAATCACGGAAAATTCACGGTTAACCGGATTCGCGGCCAATAAATGGTTTTCGTGGTTTCACGGTTGAGTGGGCACTCTGAAAAATGTAAGATCTGCTGCTTTCCCGGCGAATGCATGATGCAGGAACTGTCCTCGGGTTTCCCTCCGAGGTAAAAGCTACCTGATGCGCAACGTTTCGACCTCCGACTCGGACATCGTCTTCAGGGCGATTTAGTGACTCACTCGCCGCCGTGTGGTTATAACTCCACCCGCCTGAAGATGATGTCAGAGTCGGACGTCGAAACGTTGGCCATCATGGAGCCTTTAACCCGGTGGGAAACCTGAGAACAGTTCCTGCATCATGCATTCGCGATCCTATTCGTCCCTTGGCCACAAGCAAAGGTCGAAAGGATGACAAACGGAAAGCAGACGGAACGGGTGACGAGGGCAGGCTGGCTGAAGACGGATGAATGGCTGCCACCCTCGGACCATTTTCAAGCCATCCCTTTGGCGTGAACTGTTCGCATGAGTCCACGCCCCACCCTGCGAGGGCAAATGAAAACACGGCGCCGGCCAGCCGTTCGCAAACACAGGAACCGAGCGACACACCACCAACTGCCGGTTACAGGGACGAATAGCCAAAGCGCGGTAAAGCTCGGTCCCCTACCGCGGCAACCTGACAGATTTATTTAAGGCAACCTGAGTATTACATAATGAACTTCGGCTCTAATTGAGAACGCCATTATTCGCGCACTATTTGGATTCACAGAGAAAAGTCGTCAGGAACAAATCTTGGATAGTCATAGCCAACTACACATCTTGATGTAATACAAAATTCCTACGATATTACGTACCACAGTTAAATTTAGTGCAAAATAAACGTAAATAATGAGGTTGTGACAGGTTTGTTTTCGGCTAAATAATTTTTAGGAATCTGATTTACATGATTATAAAAATAAATTTGGCTACCCCTCACCAAAATTTACGGAAATTGTTTGTGGAATAAAAAAGATAATATTTATTTTAAATATAAAAAACGTTTTTATAGCTATTTTTTCAATTTAAAACCATTTAAAAAATTTTAAAATAAAAATATTGTGATATGTTTTGTGTGGAATAACGAAGTTTATTTTTAATATTAAAATTACGACAGAAAATAGCACACGCCACGCATGAGACTGGTTCTAAATTATCACGGAACCGATAGAAATAAAGCTAGCCGAGCAGAGAGCAGCGATACTGTTATAAAGCCCAATTTTCTTCCCAAATAAAAGAACTTCCTCCCACCATGCTTCATTCTATCATACTTCTTCCTTTCTGTTACACCGCCGCGGCGGTGGTGTACTAGAGGGAAAGTTTCTTTACGGCGCGCCGCAAAGAAACTTTCCATTTCCCGAAGGTCAATTCTACATCTTAACGTTCCATAGTATTAAAATGCATCGTCGCCGAATTTATCCCGCAACCAACGAAGGAGTCCGAATGCCACTGACTGTGCGCGGTGCTAATTTGGACACCAAAACTGCCTTACGCACGAAAAGATACGGGGATGAGAGGCCCAGGGATATGACTCAACTAGGAGCCGTTCCCCGCGAGTGGCTCTTCGGAATACGTCGCGAGCCACGAACCAGCTCACACCAACGATTCCCATTTCCCACCACCACGCCAGCGAGAGAGATCCTGTGGAAGAAGGCAGGCATCAATCAAACAATCGCCGTCCACCGGACGCGCTCGCCAGTGCCAGCAACCGGCGGCTATAAATAAGATCGCAGCTAGAGCAAAAGATCACGGGAATGCAAGCGAAAATGTCGCCTCTTCTATCTCCATCTCCTCACGAGTGCCCAACACCGCACTCCGCAGCCCTCCTCTATCTGAACTACTGCTGCCTCAGACACCGTGTCCGCCATGGCTGCCTCCTTCACGGGCGACCTCCTCCTTTGCCCCCCGCCCCGCCCCCGGAGGAGGAAACCCCTTAAAGGCATATTCTACTTTTAGCCGAGAAAAAAATCAATGCAGCAGCAGCGGCAGCAAGCTCCCGCCGTGAATCACAGAGCGGAGAGGAGAGTTTTGGGAACAAAGGCGGCGAGGAACGAACGATCGCGCACTCGGAATCCATACGGGAGTGAGCGCGGCGTGAAATGAGAGAGAGAGACAGCCCGCTTCCCGCTATTCATTTTTTTATACAACGGCCGTAGTCTCGCCTGTTGGGCTGGACTGGAGTGCCATTCTCCTGAGGTAGTTCGAGAGAGATCATGACACAAAACAATTCAACGAATTTGGCCTCATTATAAAGAAAAAGTTCACATTATTATAATCATACAAAAAAGTCCGAGAATTTAGAGTGAAGGCTTTTGCAGCTATTCATAGATGCTGGTGTGGCTTTCGAGTTTAGCAGCGATTGGAGCATTTTTGGCCCAACGATTCCCTCGCGTTGCAGCGAGTGTCTTCAGCAGCAAAATATCAGAGAATTACGGACTATTTTTATGTTAGCAAAAAATTGAAGCCATTTCCATGGCATATGATACGGATTTGCGCTACATAGCTAAATTATAAATAAGAGAAGTTTGGACGCACAGAACGCATCAATGGTGTGTAGTAAGTATGATTCATTAATTATAAAAAAATAATTTGTTGCGCAGCATAATTCTTCATATTAGGTATAGCAAAAAAATTTCGGTTGTGGAGGCCATTTCAGTCTAAGGCACGAAGAATGTGAAGTAGAAGCCTTTAAATATGTGTTCAGTTACTTAGGTATTTTCGTCATTAAACATAACTTTATTTATTTCATGCTACTCAGAGCTTCTTACATATTACAATAGACTTAGAATACGGCCTCTTCCGTTTGGAACTCATCGTACAGCCATCGGTATCGAATATTGAAAAATTTAACGCATCTCCCAAACCGACGTCATTTCGTATCAAGGCATTCAAAGCGTAGAAATAAGGACGAGACGGTTAATTTACAGTTAGGTTACTTGTGGGTATTTATTAGGTTTGCCATTCACCAAGCCAGACATATTCTTAAGGCATAACGGCAAGCAATCATCACCGATACAAATCTTTGAAAATCACTAATAGAAGAGCAATTTTCGCTAAGTTATAGCCGTCGTGAACCATAAAAAACGACAAGTCGCGTGCTTGCCTTAACAGGTTTCAGAAAAACACTACATAACTAGGGATCGGATTAGAGCGGAAATATCTCCGCCACTACCGGGATTCGAACCAGGGCCGAGGGGAAATCCTTACTCCAGCCACCCGATCCCAGCGGGGTAGGTGGATGTGTTCAACAGCTATCCACTTGACAAAATATAAAAAAACTGAATGCCACGGGGGAATTGACAAGTTAATTTCTGCAAAATTAAAAACATTTCCAAAATTCCCGAAAAAATATGCATTGTTACCCGATTTTGTCTGTCATGGAAGTTTCTCGCGTTCCAAAATGGCCGGAACCACGATTTGTTGAGTAGATTTTGATCGATGAGTGATCCATGGTTTTGTCGACAGTGCGGGGAAGCGACCGTCAACTGAGGTCATTCCAGCCGTATAACAATAGATGGGCAGGTATTTAAAGGGAATGATTATTTGGGGGATGGAGGGAAACCCGACGTTGCATTAGCCAACTCTTGAGGACAGGCGACCTAAGTCCCTTCACCTTGAAGTTCTCTCCACATGACACCCACGTAGGGAGTCAGATTCAACTAAAAATCATTCGCCACTTCCGGGAAGCGAACCCGGGCCTCTTCTCTTTTTATGGCTGGCAATGTAATGCCCCCTGCCACACGCCCTTACGCCTGCACGCAGGGTAGTAGAGTACGCAAATACAGATGGAGTACCTCCAGCCACCACACCGATCCGATCCCCGTTGGACCGGTCGGGGAACAATATTCAATAGCCAACCACCAAAATGGAGGAGACAGGAGGCTGCGGGGGGGGGGGAGGGGACTGACGAGTTAATTACCGCTAAATTAATCATGCTTCCGGAATGTCTAAAAAAAGAACATTGTTGTACGTTGCCAACGGGTCTCACTCGTTTCAAAATGACCGGGAACACGCTCAGAATAGTGGATTTTGCAGCGCATTCTGTCAATATGAAGGGTGTCGATTCCACAACTCCTCAGTCCTTGTAACATTGCGAACAATTCCTTCGGAGTGAAAAAAACAGCTTTGTTGCCCAATTTCGCACCACACTCTATACTCAAGTCACGTGTCAAGACTCGATACCGATATCTGCGTACATTTGATAACAATACACTCCTTTTCACACGATTGTTGCAGATTTTGGAATTGAATCAAAAGTTGCGTCACTGCCGAACCGAAACGAACAGAAAGTTGCTGTAGGACGCACGTATCTCGCTATCTCACTGATACAAGAAAGTGCGAGAGGTGTCAATGCATCACAACAACCATTTAACCACTTCTTGAAACCATCTCGGTCTCATTTCAATTTCTTTATGTGTACAAAATGCGTAACTCCCAGGTGTTGCTAATTTTGTACACATCCAAAGGTGTACAGGGTGGCTACTAATATCCAATTTTTAAATTCCCTGACTTTTCCCTGACTTTTCCCTGACTATTCCCTGATGGATTTACCAATTTCCCTGACCAATCGCCAAAAGGTCACCTATTATTGGAATATTTTATTTCTACTGAATTAAATTTTCGTCAAAACTCAGAAAATGTTAAAAGCTTAAATCATTACATTAAAAGCTACATGTACATCCTAATGAAAAACAATATATTAAATCTTCATAAGTTAAACTCGCATCCAAATTATAGTCGCCTCTTGGTAGTTCTGGGAAGCTGAGAATTAGTGAAAAGGCATCGAAGGAAAAGTCAATGGCCAATTTACTGTCGGACTCCGGCAAATGTATCACTAGGGTGCGCGAGAAATACAAACCAAAGCCAAGTTTTTTGACTGGATCAAAATCGGATAGCGCGAGTGACTTTCAGAAGCGAATAACAATTTGATTAACGAGGTTATAACTCCTTGATTGTAAGAGTATTGCAAATCAATTGCGATGTAAAACTATTTGGATAAACAAACAAAACGTAAGCTCGCCACTGCGAGCGAAGACAGGAGGCAATTGGCAACGGCAGCATCTTATTCAGGAATATCATGTTTGAGGTGGTTTTTGACCTGACTAAATTGCTTCGAGAGGAAGCTAGGGGGCTATTCAACAATTACGTCGAGCGTGAAAAGAGGGGAGGGGAGGAGGGCTCTTCCTACTGTTTCACGAAGGGCGATATGGGAATGGAAGATGATCTTGCGTAAGATTTTGTTTACACGTACTTATATTACCATTTTAATAGTCATTGTCTCGTATTTTTACAACTGTAAGCATGTATTTACTACGAGCTAGTATGCTCCAGCCGCTCCAGCTACCTCTCAAGCTAAGCCTCGGAAGTTAAAAAAAATGCGAGGTAAAATTTTCCGAACAGCATAGCCTCGGATTCCTTGTGATTAGCGTAATACATTGTGATCATGAATTTTGACATTACTAGGCAAATACCGCAATAAGGATATGCAAAAGGTATACATTGTACGTCTGATTCACTACTAAATAACTAAGATTCACAACTGAATGAGCCAAAAATTGATGAGGCTTATTCCATGAACGTCAGCGACGGACATTAGTTTTAGTTGGTGAAATGTTTTGGTGAAATAAAGGGTGGGAAAGACTGGCCGATAAACGTAATGGTAGAAAAATAATGAGAATTTCCTACCCCAGTTTCTCCCTGACTGTTACGAAAATTCCCTGACATTTCCCTGACTTTTCCAGAAATTCAAAATTCCCTGACAATTCCAGGTTTTCCCGGTTTTCCCTGACGATCGCCACCCTGGTGTAAACAAAAGATATGACGCCTACCGTTGTTTCAGGGCTTAAAATAGCAAGCATACATTTAACTCCCCTGCGGAACAGAACTAACTAGTTTCTTGGTGATTAAGGAAATTGTCTTTCATCCAGGTCATAGTCGGTATCTCTGTCGTTTGTTGCTAATTATTTGACCATGGGCCTCATGCCCTTTATATGAATAATACGTAAGGTAATACCGACCTTCAAGGCTTCAAATTGAAATGAAGTTTTATTTCTATGAATTTAATGTACCGAGGCCTTCAATTCTTCATTCATTCTTACATAACACACATGTAGACACTTCCCAAGGGTTGTTCTCTTACTTATGAGCTAACACACACGGTCGAAGACGATGCCAAATTAATATAGTCCAGCAAAAAACATATGAGATTTCAAGACATCCGAGTGACAGGAAATATAGAAATAGTTGCGATGTGAACATAAATAATATATTTTTGTTGGACTTAGTTTCGAAATGGAAAGAAAAAAATGGAGAAAATCTGAGCTGAAGAAGATAAAAATAGCAAATCCCCTTTCTTTACCCGGAAAAGAATTGTTTTGTTTGTGCTTGCCCTTGGAAAAAGGTAAGAGAATCAATGCTTCCACGCAAAATAAAAGGAAACTGCAATGGCTTTTAAAGTCGTCCAAATACGCCGAGAGAACGTCCCGTCAGGCACTTAGAGAAAACCCTTAATGACAAAGACAAAACGATGATGTCTTCCACTTGAAATTAAACTTTAAAGGGTTTCTCTTCAAATTAAAATTAATTAAATGTTTTTAAAGGTCATTAATAAAAAATTAAAGAGAAATCTTTCTGGGACAAAGTATTCAACTTACACTTGCTCAACAAATCTTCTTCCGTAAACATCGACTAAGTTTCATGAAACTAGCATGAACAATTATTTTTGTGGATTGTGTACTAAATGGCACCGTGACAATTCTCGAAAAAGCATCGCTCCCACCGAGTAAAAAGCTGAACCAGAAGTGGATTCGACACGAAAAATGCGATATTAATGACAGTAAAAAACATAGGGTATGAAGGAGGATGGGTACATTTATTTATAAACTACCAAGAATAAGAGGATCAATTTCGTGCCTGTCGATTAAGAGGTTTCAGTACCTACTCAAAGACAAATATATGGTCATATATTTGTATACCCGAATGGAAAAACCATACTTGGATCTTTTTTTAACCTTTTCAGTGATAAGCTTCATCCCAGAGAACGCTCACCGTAGTGCGCATACTTTCGTTGTTGGTATTTAAACTCCTGCTTTTTAAAACGCATATATGCGTGCGTAGCGCTGATGGCACTGCTCCGCCCAAACGCATATATGCGTGCATAGCACTGAAAGGGTTATGGATGACTTCCGATTTCCCAAGGGTCTACATTTTATGCATCTTAGAACACAAACCTCAACATATAATTCACGATAATCGATTTCGATTACTTATTACTTGAGAGCATTTGTTAACGTACTCCAGATGATTATCAATCAATTTTCCATTGACCAAGATTGGATCCGAGGTAGTTTCATTTTTTTCTTCACACAATCTGGTAAGAGTATAAACTCGTAATCAAGACTTTACTATTTTATTCCGGAAACGTACCCAGAATATTTTCGTTAAATAAAAGCAGGGCAACCATAACTTCTTGGTGAGCGATAACCTGGTTGGCTGTATGTGGTATCTGATTGCTCTATCAAGGGTCAAACTAAATACTAGTCGTCAAGCCGAAAAATTCCACTACATAACGAAAGACGACCACAAGCAATAAATACCCGAATACAGCAGATATCATGACAGGGTGGTCATTGGATTAATAATTACGAAATCAAGTAAAATTCCAGGCTACCAGAGGGGGAAATCACTTTTTCAAAGGAATTAATGCGATGCTTGATCTTCTGTAGGCATATATTAACTATATCCTTATTTATTCCGAACCCAGGAAAATCCTGAGTACGATGTTGTGTACCAGTTGAACTAAATGTAGATTGGAGATACTTAAACAAGAGGAAATATCTGTATAAATCTCTACTTTATAAAACTAAACTCGGTTTTACGATACCATCTTGAATTTTTAACTAGGCCTATTATTTTGATACGGAGGCTTGCCTTAGTATGGAAAGCTATGAATAAAGTCATGTTAAAAAAAACCATATGAGATGCTATGATGCAAGCACAAGCAAAAATAAAAACAAACCGCGTGTAATAATAAATAAATATGCAGGTGGTAAGGACAAGTGATCCGCCGAAGTAATTATAGCATTTTTTGACGTAAAACAGTAGGATACTCTAAAAATCTTCTAACTAAAACAAGTTCATGATTTTGCAAAATTACCATGAAAATGTTCCGAACCTTAAAAAAATCAAGGAGATACGCCCAAATTATGCAAAAATGGAGGATGATTGCAGGATTTTTCACGGAGGAAGCAATCTATTGGAGTTCTCCCGGTTTCCAAGGAAGGGAAGGTTTCCAGGAAGATTCCACATAGTCCGTGACTGCTTCACTCCCTATTTTCAATTTATTATCGATCCCCTGGCATGGCTCTGCGGCGCCGGCCAACTCGTTGCCCAGCTCAAGAGGCGTCAGTCCCCAGAGACTAGGCGGGGTCTTCCACACATTCGCTGCGAAACCACAAGCAACGATGCAGCGACTAAAAATATCACCACAAATGGGTCGAAATTATGCATGCCGGAGAACTCCGCCACTTGCAGTCCGATAAGAAAACCGAGTCGAAACGCATTTATTATCCCGAAGACGACGTAAGCAAAATATCGTAACCAACGCCACTGCGACTCTTCTTCTTCCATTGGGTTTCGAAATGGAAAAGAAAAGACCGGTCGATTAAGTCGCCGATCGCCGGCAAATGAATATTACGAGCAGTGATGTGCACTTTATTCGCAGAAAGTGATGTGCTAGTTTATCCATAGAGATTATTTGATGAATTGATTCACGATACGTTAACGTCTTCGAATGTATCAATGGCCCGAATAAATACCTTAGAGACATGCATGACGTAGGTGGAAATCAGTCCATCTCCTCAGGAAAACTAGGTTCTTAACTTAAGAAAGATCTAGCATAGACACGTGAATGCTTTACCCAATCTGGAAATATTAAAATACTAAGGGGGAACATTTTCTTACTCGTAGGAAAAAGCTACAACGAATAAATCCTATTTTAAATTATTGAACTTGAGAAATAGAGTAAATCAAGATATAATATAATAATAAGAACTTTGTAATATTCCACATTTTTATTACTTGTAAACAAGCCTAACTGGTTTCAATGTATACACATCATCATCAGATGCAAATTGCAGCGTACAGAGGTGGTGGCTTGATATATATACAGGGTACCATTCGGGGAAGGAAGTAAGGAGGAGGTTGGGAGGGGGGGGAGGATATTAGTAGGGAGGCGGGGGTAACGGAGCAAGGTCACGGGAAATTTAAAACCAACCGCATCAAGAGTTGAAAGAGGAAGGGAGAGGCACCGTAAAAAGGGAGGACAATTTGTCCGGAATTAAATCATTTAAGGCCCTACGACTAGATTTTTTAAAGGCTAAAACAATTTCAAAATTTTCTAAAAAAAATCCAATGTGGCACCTTTGTCACAAAAATATAAAATGTTGGGAAAAAAATTAGAAATGTGATTGAGGTCAATCAGATGCTTAGCAAACATAGAGATGTTGTCATGATTTAAAAAACATTTCAAATGTTCGGAAATTCTTGTTTCAAATTTGTGGCCAGTTTGACCGACGTAAAAACAGTTGCATCCGGGAGAATCACACTTCAGGGAGTACACCCCGCTTCTCTCCAAATTGGAAATCAACACTAATATGAAATGTGAGATAGCAAATGGAATCGTAGTTTAGCAAAACTTTTAGCAGGGGACAAGCGAGCACTTACTGACAGATTAATCCACTGAAATTATAAAAGAGCATCCTTACTCTGAAATCCTATCATAATTTGATCGTCATTCAAGAGATTGGCCTGGTGAGGTGATCAAAGGGCTGGATGACCATCACAAAGGTCTAGGACTGAAACCCGGCAGAGGTGTCAATTTTACAGTGAAATCCCAGAACAGATTACATGCGTTAAAACGCTATCAAGTTCACCGTGAAATCAATAATTGGCATGAAAAAAGAGCAACAAAAATCAATGGAATGCTTTCGAACATCACAACAACTATGAAATACGATTAATCGGTAAACGAGTGGGAAACTCTGACTGACATCCAGATGAGCTTCCCCAACACGATCACCACAGGTATTCTACGACTTGAAACTTAGATCCTCTGGATCATCTTCTCCATAATTTCCCCGACTGTGGAGGGCTTCTATTAAGTTTTATCCCCAAAAATATAGATTTTCAATTGTAAATCCCTTTTCCACTCTTTGTACATATTTTCCGTTTCATATCGTTCTCCAAAATTTGTATTATTCTCGTCCCTGCCCCACGCTTCCCTAACATTCTCACCTCTTATCACTCTCTACATATCGTCACCTCTCAGCAAGGCCTCTATTCAGCTGCCTCCACCTAATTTCTACAACCAGCCTCATTCCCTACCCTAAAATATGAAACGCTGCCTCTAACTCCCACACTTCTTCATTCAATACTTAAAAAACACGTACTTAAAATACGATTTTCCTATGAAACGGGTCAAAATGAAAGGATCGGGCTACGCAACAGTAGCCAAATAGTGCCATGAAACATTTTGGTAGACTAGTTGCAATTTTTAAATAATTATGTTCAAGTAAAGACAGAATTATTTAAAAACTGTTTAATCAAAATTGTCCTAACATTGATCGTACGCATACGTTAATTGGAAATTGGAAATCAACTAATAAGTGGTCAAACACTTCCCCTAATAAGCAACCAATCAACCAACTGGGCCTCGACGGCGAAATTAACGACTGAATTACCCCTCTAAACATTTACATGGGTCTTATTAGCTGCCTCAGCACGATATTACAGTTGAAATATTATACTTAGAATACAATATTTCCACACTATCAATCAAAATAATCCCTCTCAAGAACTGTCGTCTTCCTGTGCAATACCCAACAGTCGGCGTGGAATATTCAAGATGCATCGCTGCACCGCGAGAGCGAAATTTCGAGTGCAGTTTTCATCGTGCATATTCCAGACTCCTGCATCGATCTCCGGAGTACGGAGAGCCATCCAAACCCGGTTTCTGGGTCTCGACCGCTCCACGACCGAACGACATACCGCGGAAGGACCAGATGAAGGTTTGGAGAGCCGTCGTGAGATAAAAGTGCAGCAGGCTGAATCGCCTAAGGGGAGCCGAGAAAGCTCCACTGGGACTCGCGCTCGTCCTGATTCACGAATCTCGAAAGCTCCACGAGCGAACCTAAATCCACGAACAGCCAGCCCTTCATACATTTAAATGGCCCTAAGGACTACTTCAGCGGTATAACTTCATCAAAATATTATATTAATGTATGATTTCCCTTTAAAGCAGCTCAAAACAAACTCTACCATCAACAAATCTGCAAATAATACAACCGGAATACACTTTCCGTGTAATATGTATCACTCATTCTTGGCTAACTTCTGCATCTACAAACTACCCCGCACGCCGCCGCAGGGGTGTGGGGCAGGGGATGTTTTAAGGCACTAGCCATGTAAAGTAGAGAAAAGTGAAAAGGAGGGGGGAGGACAAAGGTGAATTGCATATTAATGTTACATCTTAATAAAATAGGTTTTATGTTGATATCCCGCTTTTGGTTTTGTTATAGCCTTAAATGATGTGTGGAAAAAAGGAGTTTTCGTATCTATCAGTTCGGCACCATCAGCTTCGTAACACTCATCTGTTCACACGTAGCAGATTTTCACGAATCGCACGGATATCCTTTGCATTTTATTTAATTCGCGAATCAAAACTTACGGCAAGATATGACCACAGTAAAAAAATAACACTTAACTCCATATTTTCCGTTAAGAAAAATAATGGTATTACGTCAAAAACACCACTTTTTGCTAAATAAGGCTTAAGTGGAATAATTAAAAAATAAACCGTAATTGCTACGATATAGTGAAACTAGCAAGCTCAACTCACACAACTCATACATAAAGTAAAATACAGATATAGGAATGCTTCTGCGCACCTAAATAGAAGATGGAAAAAAAACTGACACCACTTTCGCTCTCAGCTGTTCACATAAAGAATTACCAAATTTGATATCCTAAGTGTTCCTACGCAATGCCGCACGAGTCTGCGCGGAGGAATCTTGATATTCCGGAGCAAAATTTTCGAGTGCAAATTTCACCGTGAATATTCCCGACTTCCGGACCGTTTTCCGGAGTCCACAACCGGTTTCCGGGACTCGACGAACTGACGACCGAGACAAGACCATAGGAAAGGAGCTGAAAGCCGTCAGAGATTTAAAAAAAAGTGCAGCAGGCAGAATCGCTGAAGGGGATCCTGGATAGCTTTCCTCCACGCACCCCACCAGACTTTTGCACTCACCGTCCCCTTGCAAACACATACAGTATAACTCTCTCTCCCTTGACCACCGACCAGTGCCACTAGCCAATAGCCGGGATCATCCCGACTATGTGAGTAGAAAGAAGGTTGGGGAGGAAGGAATGCCACGGAGGGTCGAGAGACGAGAGATGGAAAGCGAACGAGAGAGAGAATAGGAAGACAAAAGAAGAGAAGAGGATAGAGAGAGGGGGGGAGATGGTGTGGGAGGGAGAAGGGGGAACGAGATAATCGGGAGGCGGAGCGGGGAGGGGGGAAGTAGGGGGCAAATAGGGGAAGGGGGCGGTAGGTGGGGTGAAGGGGGGGAACGGGATGTACCACTCTAAAAGAGGGATGAGGGGAGGGAGGTAGCGAGGAGGGGAAGAAGAGCGCGACGAGGTTGAAATACACTGGAAGAGAGCTCGCTATCTAGGAGGATTTTCGTGTGGTCAAAAAGTCCGCCATCTTGGTCGGCAACCATTTGTCACATTGAAATGACTTCCTCTCCTAGAGAAATATGTACCATGGGAATATTTATAACACGCATGTCTTTAACGATCCAACCAATAATCTGTCTGTTGTTTCGATGACAAACCTGACATTGACTATCAACTCGTTTGTACATTTGAATAAAATACAACTAATATTTATTATTAATACAATTCAAAAATGTTGTTTAAATACAAGGTTAGCAATTAATACATTTACTTAAGCATTATCCAACTACTACTTGAGGTTAGATACTAATAAAGTTAATTCTTTACTTATTATTTTGCCATTTACCGTTAAGAGTAGATTTCTTATGAATTTCTCGGCAGGATGGGTCAAGTATATGCAATTCTAGCACTCTCCATAAAATACAGTTCAGCATACTTCCTACCTTTCCTCATTTCGTCCAATATTCTCATCCCTCGTGTCCCTTCCGAAACGACCTTCAGTATCCCTTCATCTTCCATTGTTGCTCACTCCACCCACCTACTTCGCCTCCTCTTGATTTCCTCGAGCAAGGTAGGTTCGGAGGGAGATAAAAGTTACCAGAGCTATTCTTCTTCAACCGCTAGTACCTATCTTGCACGTATTTTTACAAAAGGTTGCTATACGAATGGATTAATTAATGACAACCAAAGACTGATCATAACACAGCATGATTTACTTTCCACCTGAAGTCCCACGAAACTACCATGAACCGAAGTTGTGGAAGTAGTAAAGAACGGGAAGTGTTACGGAGGAAGACCAGGGATGGGAATTTTTATACAAAGCATGAGATATGGTAAAATAAACAACTACGAGGCAATAAAACGCTGAGCTCGAAACGTAATGGAGTGGAGCGCTTCAGAAAACCAATCATCGAAATGAATGACAACAGATGCGGACGATTTGAGGATCCTCGAAGACACCTTTAAACCCATTACGATTTTAATGTTGTGAACCAAGTAGGCGCGCGGCTTCACTACCAACAACCCCGGGCTCCTGCCAAGCTTGGCTCCTCCCGTTCCACATGCGAGGGACCAGCAAGCAGCGCCCTCTCTCTCTCCACAGCACATTTCAACCTCCTCGGTAAAGAGAGGAGCGAGAGAGAGAGATGGGTATGCCACTCGTATACGCCGCTCAAGGAGACCGAGAATGCTGGACAGGGGGGAGGAGAGGGGGTGGGTGGGTGGGAAGACAGGGGGAGGAGGTGGGGAGAAGGGAAAATCAAGGGGGAAGTGGGAGGGGGAGGACGTGTTGAGAGGTCGGGGGGGAGGTGAAGCAAAGAGCTGCGTTACGAGATCGAAGGTAGAGAGAGAGAGAGCGCGAGGGAGGCAGTAGGGCCAACCGAGCAAGTGCAAAGTGTCCCTTTTGTAAAAGAGAGGAGCCAGGATTGAGAGGGGAGGGGTGGGGGGGAAGAGCAGAGCTGCCAACCTCGGAGATTTCGCGCACGCCCCACCTCCTCCTCCCATGCTGCTCGACACACACCGGAGGCGAGGCATTCTGTGTGTAACTTCGCCTCCTCTCTGCTCCTCCCCCCCATCCCCCGGGAACTCTACCCCCCTCCCGTCTCATGCCGCCTCCGAGAAGAGAGTCCACCGCCCCCGCTCGCCCCTCCAGCCCCGGATTCATCGCCTCTTCGGAGACACTCTCCGAAGGAAGATGCCCCTTCGCAAAGGGAGTCCCTTAATTCCGTCGTCTCCTCCCGAGCCGTCCATCCCTTGGATTAGCATCGTCATCCTCTCTCTCGCTCGGCGGACCGCTCGCTGCCTCGCACTCCATCGGCTGGGTTTTCATCAATCCCACGAAATAATTCGCCCTTCCCGATTTGACCTCGGCCAATCAGATCGTATTCCCGATCACCTCACCTCGGCCCGACCACACCAAATGGCGAGCACACGGGAATAACGACCAAGGTCCACTGCTGGATTTCCCTCGGAATTTATTAAATTTGCTAGACTTCCTGAAAACTTGGCATCGGTTCCTAGAATGGTCCATTTCTTGGTATTTCAATGAAACCCTAAATCATTTCATCAAACGTAAGAGATCGACATGATGTTTACCATGAGTCCACTGTAAATTGGCAGAGTTTCTATAGGTATTTCAAGATTTTTCAATGAAAAATATCATGCCTGCAAAAATTGTACCTATATGCTTGAAATTATAAGATTCTTAGCATAATACTAATAATAATCAAAGAAAATAATGTTATAGTAAAATAAAACAATGTAGAAGGAAGTTAATTCGACTTTTTAATTAAATTTCGTTTCAAACTTTCATAAACTGCGACCTAAAATACGTCAATTCACGTCAGCCACATTCTTCAGGAGTTTTTAAATCACGTAAATTGACGGAGTTCACAGCAAGTGTTTGAAATAAGTAGAATGTAACTAAAATTATGTTAGCTCACCAAGTCGCATATGTCACAGTTCCCAGACATGTCAAATTGTTTATGCAACGAATAGTTTTATGGGACTTCTATCGTTAGCACAGGCACGGGAAGACATGTTACAAACGCGTCGGGCTGGCAACCCTAAAGGTCGAGGGTTTGAATACCGCCACGGGAAATGGCGCACGGATGATCTATCTCTCGTAATAATATGTCCTTCTCGACTGACCTCGGCCAATCAGATTCCATCCTCGATTAACTCTCCTCGTCGCACAGTTCCCAAGCGAGCCAAGTGGCGGGGGAACTGGAATGTCGATCAAGGTCCATTTTCGGCTTGCTATAAAGAGATGCTTCAAAAATCGACGTGAGCGATAGCAAAGGCCGAAACTTCGTGGAATTCCATCGCATGAATAAGAAGAACTTCAAATATAAACTATAAACAAACCTTCTTGCGGTCTCCTGAAGATGCTAATATGTAGCAAAACTTGATGAAATAAAAATAATTTGCGGAAAGTTTTTTTATTTCAAGTTTTTCTTCATTTCGCTAATAAAACGATTTGTGATACTGGACTCAACGCTAACTTGTACGGATTTAAAGGAAGCTTACCTAGGTAGTTAAGTTCATGATGCGTCAGCCAAGCAAACTGAAAGTCATGGGTACGAATCCCGTCGAAGGTACGCACGTTGTTTTCATAGCCTTTTTTTGCCATAAGGTGAAATTTAATCATAGAAGTTGGATCACCCAAAATTAAACTCTCCTACTACTACCAATCAATTCTATTCCACGAATAATTAAACAAAGAATGATCCTATACATGTTATCTTGATAAAAACAAGCGATGCTAATCACTGCATTCCACACAATTAAGTTATAGGTACTCAGCTATGGCAGAGAACGGACGTTGATCATACTCCGCGCGTACCATTCAAATGTCAATCATGAAAACAAAAACACAGAGATTACAACACTCTTCATCATCAAATTTGCGCTCACCGATGCGGTCACCATCAAATTTCTCGAAAACCTGCGAATGTTTCCAAGTAGGGAAGATTTTTTTTCGCGCAAATACGTCTTCTTTCCGGGTCGGAGGCCGGCTGAGGAGGAGAGCGCAAAGATGGCAGGTTATCGCCCGCTGTGAGTTTCCCTTCCCCCTTCGGCACCCGCTATAGTTGGCCCCCAAGGCCGTGGAAATGGAGCAGCCTCTCCCAGGTCCTCGTATTTCCAAGGGATCATCCCGAAGGCCCAAAACCCATGCATGGCCTGTTGCCGCCCGGACCAAAGAGATCCTGACAACCTTGAAAATTTTACCCAAGTCATTTTAAATAGGCTACGTTCCCTCTCTCTCTCTCTTCTAAATATAAACATCGGCCGCTGTCCGACGTACACACAGCGTCAGTTAATGATTTTGTATTAATCAAAACATTTTCTGCTAACTTTTCTTACTTAGTTGCGTGCAATAATACACTTCAAAAGCCAAGCCCATGATTTTCAATTTTTTTAAGAAATCAAAGAACGGTAGTAAATAGATGGCGTATACGAGACCGCGGCAGCAAGACTGCGCCGACCTGGCCACTAATCGGTTGCGAGTTCGAACCCCCACCTCGGATGTGAATGTTATACTAGTCATTGGATCAAGGTCTAAAAGGTGAAAGATAATTAAGCAGTTGGAATACTTAAAAATCAAATTCAACGATTAATGGGGAGCGGAGAACTAACCAAGGTATCCATGATGAGAAAACCACCTTTGTTATTTCCACAAAACTTCATTACGCTGGGACGACGCGCGTTTCACCACACTGGCATACTCATGTGCATTTAGCGGTAGGTTGGGTGAGAATATATAGCCTGGGCTTATGCTGAGGAAAGGAGAGGGGGCGGGTGGGGAAGGGTGAGGGGAGAGGATTTCCGTTAAGTTTAAAAATGAGTACCAAAGAGGCTATGGGTTTCTCGTAAGACTGCTAGGCGACTCCGATGGCTGGGGGATAGGGGAGGGGTGAAGTGTTTAGATGTGTGTTACCTAGACGTGTGAGAGGGATTGCAAGGGGGGGGAGGGTGTGAGCAGATGTGCATGGTGTAGGAGGATTTTGGGACCAAGAGCTTTAAAAACCGCCGTGACCACCCTCTTAAAGAGGAAAGGTCTAATTACCTCTAACAGATAATACACAACATTTTAAAAATCACCGTCATTACAGTGTTCAACTAAAACTTTACACAAACAAGTAAAAACTAATTCTTCTCCCTTCCCAGGAAAATTATCTACAGTTTATGGCCAAATGGTAATATAAACTACTTTTAACTAAATAAACCACACTCGTCACTTGCACACAATATATACCTCCTGTCCATCAGGAGAATGATGAAAATATTAAAGATAGAAAAACATGCATGTTAAATCACCGTCCTTACAGTGTCATACTAAATTTAACAAAACAAGTAAAAACTAATTCTGTTCCCTAACCAACAAATTATCTAGTTTATATGGCCTAATTTTAATACAAAAGACTTTTCACTAAATATACCACACTCGTCACTTGCACACAATACGTACCTCATGTCCATTGGAAGAATGGTGAAAAGATTGAAAATCGAAAATCGTACGTATTAAATCACTGTCATTGCAGTGTCCTGCTAAATATTTATCCACATGAACAATAAAACAGCGTACATACGACTCTCATCACTGGCATACAAGAAGTATTGCGTGCCCATCCTAATGGTGACTAAAAATAGTATACCATAACATTTTTAAGAAAACACTGTCATTGCCCTTCTAAAAATTAGCACCGACAGGAAAAAACATTAGTCCCTATACATCTCACTCGTCACACCCCACGGAGGAGGGAGGGGGGGGAGTGAAGATGTATTTGCTAAACGGAGAGGAGGAGGGGGAAAGAAGGGGAGGTCGTATATTAGGGTTTGGTGAGGTTTGAGACAAGTCATCAGTTTTATCATCAGTTTTTCATCATCATTTCTCATCAGTTTCTTATATTTATCATCAGTTTTAACCTAGGTATAATTACATATTTAATGATGTGGGCAAAATCCAAGCTAATAAGCAGAAAACAAGCATGGAACAAACCTTCAATCGTAACTAAGAGGACTCCGTTCTTTGAATTCATCCAAACTCTGCAAGGTCCATGTTTTGTAACGAGTTTATCTCAAAAGATGGCGAAAAGATAAGTCATTCGATTATCTTCCACAAAGAGATTACGCAGGAAGGATTCACAACCAGCACCGAGGATGACGGCGTGCCCGAAACGATAAATAAGCATTAGCATTAAGCATATTACCCTTTGCTCTACAGGAGAGACATTTGACCTTCCTAAGTATCTCGAAAAACCGAGCACATTTCTGCAGCCAGTTATAACGCCTAGTCACACTTCAAGATGCTTCAAGGCTTCTCCTTTCATAACTTCAAGTTCAACACCACGGAATCTAAATGATGCCGCAAAAAATACACATCGTTGGTAAATTGCACCAATGATTCGTGGACGAGAGCAGACAAACAGGCCAAGTAAAGTGAAAAGGCAAAAAATTGGTATTTCGACTAAATTTTCCACGAAAATCCCCGAGAACAAATTCCTGGAAGGACAATTCGCGGCAGACTGCGAAGCACATCGCCTATGGAGCTTCCTCCAAGTGATTATTTCACACACTTGGAATGCATAACTTCAGCTCTAAAATTAGAATGTGGACCAGTGAAAGATCGGCTGGTGAAGGAAAAAAGTCGTACGCCTTGGGGTGACTTGCTGGTAACGCACTAAAACTATATCCCACAGGACGGAACCCTATTCGGACGAGGACCTCCCGTCACGTGATCTAAATCTACGTCGTATCCCGCGAGCCGCCACGTCGGCATTTGGCAGAGTGTGTTAGGACACCACACATTTTTGTGGTTACTGAATGATTAAAAGGTGTTTAAGAGCATACATAATACCTCATTATGCAGTAATGATTTTACGAGTGCATTACAAGAGATTAAATATTTCCGTGAAAAATCGTCAGTTCTGCAAGATAAAAGGCCATCTAAGCATCCACATTGTACCCCGCGAAAACCTCCCACAAAGCGCGTGGCAGTGGGTGTTAGGATACAGGGGATTTTTGTATTGCAGTGAACGAAACAAGTGCTTCATGCAAATGTAATTGTCAATTTGTTAGAATGCAATAAATTTTGGATTTTAGTGACGAAAAAAATATTTCTCTATATTACCTTCCATTCAAATTTATGGGTCCTATGCAGTGATACTGAGGGAGGAAATTATCGTGCTAGGGTGTGAGAAGTACTTCAACCCATCGGTCACAATGTCTTCCTCATTTTATCATGGTGGCCGAATCAACAGACGCAGTGAAGGAGCCTCATGCCATCAGCCTAAAAGTTAAAACTTGGGTCTTCTGTGCTGTTCTAGAAGTCTTGAATTTGCTTGCTTTTTTGTGCTCGGAAGTGACTCCCATCCCAGTTTATGCTATGCATTTGGTACACCGTCCTTTATCACATAACATCTTTTTACAAATCTTCTTCAAGCATTATCTCTAGATAAGAATTACTTAATCTCTTTCTCTGATAGGGAGGTGTTTCTTTTTAAATCTGGTGGATCTTTTCTCAATTCTATTGGAGACACTTTTTTTGATGAGTCCCATTTACTTGCTGCACATCTCAATCGCGACCTTGATAACGTTATCTTTCCCTAGACTTCCTCGAGCCATGACGATCTCCGCCAAGCATCCCGAAGACGACATCACCACCACCGAAGACGTCCCAGCAAAAAGGGCTTCCAGCACACCACCCCAGCACCAGAGAGCCCGCAGCCAGTTGCGTTCTACCACCTCCGCAGCAAAAAGGAAACAACAAAAACGAAAACGGATTTTTCCTTCCGCCACCTCTCTCACAGAACTCGGGTGAGAGGATTATTACCAGCCTCTAGCTTTTCAATGCACAGCCGAAGAGGAGCATGGGAAGGATAAAGAGGGGGTGTGAGAGGATGGAAAGGGGAGGGGGGGAGAAGGGAACGAGGCAAAAGAAGAAGAGAGGTTGCAGGGGGAGGGGAAGAGAGAGGAGAGGGTACGTAAAGAATGGTGAGGGGCAGGGGGTGAAGAGGAGAGTGAGAGAGAGAGGTTCAAGTCACGTGATAGGGTGCGGCATGAGAAGAGAGGAGTTTAGAGGCGAGGGGAGGCGTGCGGGAGGGGAGAGCAGAGGGGGGAAGGGCTTGTTCGTCTATTGCGGGACGGGGGTGAGTGGGGGGGATGGGGGAGGGCAAGAGAGGAGGAGGCATTTGTGACGGTGGCACAGGCAACCCGTTTCCGAGTTCCTTGGTATTCACTATTGATTATCTCGGCGCAGGCAAGAGTGTGGGGGGGAAGTGGGGGGGGGGGGGAGGAGGAGGCCGTGGCTGTGGGATATACATATGGAGAGGTGAGGTGGGCAGCGATGGAGGCAGGATGGAGGAGGGGGGTGGGTAGGTGGGTGGGTGAGGGGTGGCAAGGGGAGGGGACGGAGGCTGGAATTGGAAGAATGGAGGAGGGATGAGAGGGGAAGAGAAGAGAAGAGCAAGAGAGAGAGAAATAAAGAGAGTATACACAGAGAAGAGAGAGAATGATGGGAGGCCATCTTGGCCAGATGAGACCCGAGGACGTCGTCATGCCCAGGGAGTGTGTGTGAGTGTGTGCTGTATCGTTCACTCTGGCCTAGTTACTAGTGCTGCGCCATCAAAGCGAGAGTCGAGGCGGTCCCATCATCAAATGAATCTATTTCCGTGAACATTAATACAAAAACGAAGCATGATACACGATGTGTCTGTTACAAACATAAAGGAGAGGACAATAGAAGGGTATTTCTCACAGGGATGAAATTTAATTACGTTCGCCAACTCCAGAAGACCTGATTCCAGAAGAAATCGGTTCCAAGAGTAAGAAGCTGCAAGAGATGCACTTGAAAGCAAAATTATAACTAGCACTGAAGATATCTTCTCAATTAATAGGCGGCATTATTCTATAATTTGATAACTATTGAACTAGCTATCGTCAAATAGTAGCATTTACAATCATGTAACTATAATTTAAATGACGAAAATTTCGCTGAGATACATAAATATAAGCAGTGATGTTGGTACAACTTAACTCGTAAACGAAAATTACACACTGCAGCAAACGGTTAAAATAGGAGTAATATGTTATACCCATTTGTTTTAAATAAAAGAATGGGAAACACCTCAATATGGGAGGTAGGAGATTTAAAAATTTATCATCCCATACCGGAGGTCCCCAGGACAATCCTGGCGAAATATCAGCCCTGAAAAAATAAAATTTTAAAGGATAAACGCCTAGAAAAAACTATAAATAAACAGGAAAACGTCTTCATTGGGGCGACATTGAAGCAAAATTCACCCTTCTTACATTAAACCTTGGTGATACCTAAGCAATCAACTCCAACAAGGGAGAATCAAAACGGAAGAACTACGGGTAAGTACGGGAGTTCCCGTGGGATAGGCAAGGACAGGAGTACGGGCACCGATTCTCAGGATTAAAAATAATTATGACGACGACAAAAAAAATATTGCCTATGAGACGTCTATAAACTCACAATTTCACATTTTTTGCATTAACCTTGAAATTGTATGGCTTAAAGGCGTCCATTATATTTTTCAATTGGACAAAAAATATTTTTCAAAATATATATAAAAAAGAAGAGAATACTTCCAATATATATCAAAGTGTTGTGAATAAGGTGGTAATCAATTTTTTTTAATCATTCAAAATTAACTAGATGTATTCAAGGTTTGCCACCAATTTTACAGAAAGCATTCAGGTCTTGTACTCATCTACTAGGAACACAACCTAATAAGGGACACGAAATTGGGGACCATATAAATAATTGTTTTTTCCCGAGATTTATGAATAATACACCTTCGTGAAATTGAAGGCTAACTTGGAAATTGAAGGCGCTTGAGACGAGATCAGAGGTGGGGGTAATATTCCGATTGATGAACGTACATAGACCGCACATATATGAGCAACACTTAGTGAAAAATGCTTATACTGTATTTATAACGTCATTAAGCAAAAGCTAGAACAGATGTATGGGACCTAAGCCAAGAAAAAATAAAAATAGCCGATATTCCAAAACAATGATGATGCTCTGTTGCCAAAGCAGGCATCGAAGACCGATACATCGATCGGTATCGACGTATTTTATGTCACAATAACGTTTCACGCCGATCTAGACTCGTTATCATCCAATGGGAAGAGAAGATGGGTGAAAATCTTCGTCTCCCGCGCTTTCGATTTAATCCTCCCGAAAGCTTTCCCCGTTCGACTGAATGCAAGCGGGCACAGTCGGGAGTCACGACGAATATTCCTCTCTCCGGTGGACAATGGGGGAGAAAACGTAATGGACGACGGAAATGCACCACACTCCATACTTAATGCACCGACCAAGAAGAGTTCGACACCCTTTGCACTCGGCGAAGCTGTCGAGCGCACGGCTTGCCTCCTCCAGACAGCGACGACCCGCTCGCCTCCCGAATGCTATGGGGCGTGGAAAAATACCAGGAGAGAGTGCTGCAGTACTTATGACGCATTTCGCATCTATACGAATGAAAAGGGAACAAACTCATTAATTGTGTGCCCATTACAGAAATAAGGGCTGTTTCTACTTCGAGATAAAACTGCATATGACACGAGTTCGATTCCTGATACGCACATTTTCTCCCGGAAATACAATAGTGTGATCAACCAAAATTTCGGATTTAAAGAGACACCACTAAAAAAAATAATTCAGCAAAAATCACGCGACAGTCATCCACAAAAAAATTATGTTAAACTGTTTGACGTTGGTCACACTTCATGCACCACGGATTTCGACATAGCTTTCAATCCCAAATACGAGCACCTTTTCTCGGCAAAATGTCGGACATGGTCAATTTTGAATATACATTCAAAAGGCACCACATTTCAAACTAATTGAGTAAAACGCAAACACATCAAAACTTAGTTTGAAATTTGTATATGAAAGAGACCGGTACTAGGAATAAAAAAACCTTGATAATTTCTAGGAATTAAAAAATTACGTGCGTATTGCTTGACTTTCACGCATTTCATCGCTAACGCTACGCAATTTTATTTCGCTACACATTAATTGGGCGTTGATTTTACGATGCTCAGTTTTCCCAACACGCTGCTAAAGCGTCTGAAGTATACAATAAAAAACAGATCCCCATAAACAAGAAATTAAACTTTCTTAGTGTCTTTTCTTTTAAATGTTTTGTCAAAATACTTTGGGTCTATCACTATATTCAGATTCTAATGTATTTAATCCCACTACCACATTCTGAGACTCACAAATATTTAACGTCGAATCTGTAAAAAGACATATTCTCAAGAATTTCAACCGTTACCTCTTACCTTTCATAACACGAGCCACGTAAAAATCACGTTCCAAAATGGTGCTCGAGGACCTAAGTAAGAGTTAAGAGGAAAAAAATAAGAAAAAAACGGAGGGGAAAACTATATTATTGTTGTTATAAACCAAATGATTGTTAACGTAGATTAAGTACAGACTACGAGAGACACTTCTCTCCTTGATGTTCTTTCGATCAGTTTTCAATGCCAGACACGAATTTGAGGAAATAATGAGCATAAATAACAATAGTCATCGTAAGTTAAATTTTTTTTATTCACATTCCATTACTAACATGATGATAAATCTTCTTTGCCTAGTTTCAGACATGATTGTTCCCTAAACACGCTCAGATCAATCATGTTCTAACTGAAAAAACCTGCGGAAGCTATAATAACGTGAACAACTTACACTGAGAAGAATATACACTTCTTTCACACAAATGTTTATACAAGAGGTGCATAAGTCAGCAATAACCTTATTCATGGTTTCTCATCATGGGAAAATGGGAATGTTATTGTAATGCAGCAGGTGGCAAAGTAGTAAATAAAATTAATGACAGGACTGAAGAAAGAAGAAAAAAGGAAGAATTCCAAGAAAGCATTTCGCAGAGCCATAACGTCTCATTTACATTAACTATGGCAAACGCGAATGAGAAAGCTGTTGCCTCCATAAACGAGATTCATTCTTCGAAAAGTGATCCCTTCTTAATATTATCAGCTGTTAGAGATATACAACACTCGACACACTAATGGTTAAATGATAAAATTAACGTATAATCGAAATGAGAAGACAATTCTCTCACTTTGCCCGTTATTTCCATTTAGAATCGGCACAAACTACACCAGGATGAGATCAATATCGAAGGAAATGGGGCATTAAAATGGAGCATTCATTACGCCTTCACATTAATTCATTCAAATCATTTGTGCTCACTGATTCATTCTTGCCCGATGGCTGGCGTGCAGCCTGAGAGCTACCCGCCTGCAGGCCCGGTCTGCCTATTAAGCAACGGCAAATGGCAACAGCGCCGCCCCTCTCCCAGTACCGCGTCTTCCTTTGGCCGCAGAGGCCGCGGAGATGCCATTACGGGGCACACGGAGGCAGGCAGCCGAAGGGGACATCAAGTGCAACTTTCCCCAACCCCGGAAATTCTTACAGCATGCATTTGCTGCAAAATCAGCCTTGTTCATTCGGACAACAGGGATTGCGCAACCGATTCGAAGCGTATTGTAGAAAGACGGATAAAGATCTCTTGAAAGGTCAAAATGGTCGTGTCACCGCCATGACGTGGCATGGAGGGAATACTCACGGTGAAATAGAGATTTCTTTGGAATCGATCAATATTTCCGAGCCAAGGGTATTCTTCACGTAGATACAAGCTGCTGAAAAATATCCCTCTTGGCTGTGATAATACATCAGAATCGGGCTTCTGAGACATCCATTCGAACCTTAACGAGGCGAATAACGATGGAGAACTATCAGAGGGTCAATATCGAATTATCACATGAAAAATTATTCCCCGTTTTTATCGATATTCACTTGAAAAAAGTACATGCTTACGACTTTGGGAAAAGAAACTCCTAAATTTCAAGTGCACTTCTGGGAACAATTAAAATGAGCCTTGAACTGCATTTCTCCACGCCGCTAGCAATTTTCATATTGAATCTTTATTGAAACATCCAGATAACTGGAGAACGCCTTTAGATTTCAAAAATATCAACATTTTTAATAAAAACATTTATTTCAAAAAAATTTAAATAGGCCTTGATCTTCATTTATTCACGAGCTTCATCTACTATAACCAATAAACTTTCACCTTGCAATGAAAAATCAAGTAAATACACGACAAGTCAACTGTATTCCACCCAAAGGACTGAGCGGCTACCGCAATGGAAGGAAAATGGAATTTTTAGGAAGAGCCGTGATGAAAAAATCAGTTCTTGGAAGAGAGTTGGCGGGCGGGCAGCGTGGCGGTGTCGTCCCGCGACCCCAGAGATGGTGGGGCACATACGTCCGACCTTGTAACATCGTCGGCCCAAAATGGTCGCGAGGGAAAAAAAGCCAGCAGCACTTCCCCCGAGGCAGGGAACGAGAACATAAACGCAATCCCCTCATAACCGCCATGCAAATCGGTCTATCGCTTCAAGCGGAGACATCTTAAAACCTAATTTACTTGAATACCCGCCCAGTTGGTTCGCATTAGCCTCCTCCCTCCTCCTCCTCCATGACCGCTTTTTCACGGAACGGTCTCGCGCATGCGCCCCGGCTCTCCGAAGACAAATGCGTAGGCAGCAGAACACTCTCCCGACATTAAATGGCCGGGGTGGCTTTAAAAATTCCAAAGTCACGCCACTTTTCCCTCGGCGGCTCGTGTTCACATTTTCGCCCCCGATCTCAAAACGACGGTTGCAGTTCGACCAAATTAAGATTCGGAGCAAATAAGCCAAAAAGTTTTGATGAAATGAAATTGATTTCCGTTGTCGACGATTCTTCTGATCACGTTTCTCGCTCGACAGAGCAATCCACGAAAAAATGTTAACACGGTGAGTTTTCACCGAAATGAACTTAGAAAGGTACGTAGGTGATCCGTTTTCGCAATATAACACGTCAATGTCGTCCGTCCATAACACATTTTCCTCTCGACAAAAAGATATGCAAATGCTACCATAGGGCGACATATTTCTGTAAACGCTATCAACTTCACAGTTTTTAAGCCGTTGACCCACATGTTTTTCGTTGATAATTTTAGTTACATCGCTCCCAGTCATGAATGTAAACAAAAATAGGGACGAGAAATATACAAACAATCGCAGCAAATAAATTACACGGATATCATAGGGACGAGTGCATTTTGAAAACGACACCAATGATAGGATAACGATTCCTCATCCAGTTTCGTCTCCACAAAAGAAAGTACACGCCCCGAATGTTTAAAACGACGGTCACAAGAGACCGGTTAGCTACTTAAGCGGAAGCGGGAAATTTGGAAGCGATGAGCCGATTGGGGATATAAAGCGGCGATATAGCAAATGGTGGGGCGGGCGGACAAGACAGAGGAGGGCAAATGAGCGAAGGAAAGAGAAAGGAAAAACGGTTTGAAAGGGGCAGGGGGGAGTGGAGAGCGGAAAAGTGGCAGACCCTCCTCCCTTCCCAGCTGGTCCCATCGGCGGCGGCGCCGACAGCGCTGGCGGCGGCAACGGCTTAAAACAACATACTTCAGATATTCCGTCGACCCACCTGTCCTACGCCCGCCTCCGCCACCGCCGCCAACCGGGCAATGAAACCCGATTATGTACCCCTCGACGCCACACTACTCCGCTAGCCGCAGGAGGGCGAAAAGAAAGGGGAGGAGAAAAGCCGGTGCTGCCCCCCCACCTTGTCATCGCCAAACACTCTCCTTCACCGCGCCGACACATTCGTCTGCGCGCGCCGACCAATAAAATCAGTTCCGAGTCGAGACTGACGGCGAGCGGGTCGCTGGAGAGCCGTTTTCGCGCAAATAGTTCCGAATCACAGGCTTAAAAAAGAGCATTTTTACTAGATGCTCGAGTGGGAGAAACAGCAAAGGAAAAAGTGAGAGCAAGCTAAGGAAACAAGATTCGCGGGCGTTTCGCTAGGGGGCGGGTGAAGCGCATTGCCCTCATTACGGGCGACGGCCAAGGGGTCGCCTACCACAGCTGCGCTTGGCGGGAGATTTTAGACCGATGGGCACGCGAATGGAGTGCCAGGCACGAGGCAAACCATAATGGCATCGAAACGACGGGAGGGTAAAAAACAAATCACACCCGAGCAAACAAACGAACTCGCTTGTACTGTTACAGTAACTTCCACCTAGGCATTAATCTGATAGTCAGAATGTAAACGAAAAACGCGGTCAGATTTCAATGGATAACTCCCCTCTTAAGAATATGCACAAGGAATATATCATGGAAGATTTATCTGACGGTCGCAAAACGCGACTTCACTCTTAAAGCACATTTGAATGGCCGACACCATTCGCAATTCACACTTTAAAATCATCACAAGAAAAAAAAATGCAGAAATAAATAAGAAATATCGTGAGAAAGCCGATATCGTTAAAACGTCAAAATACGAGCGCCATTCAACACTATCTTCACTGGCCAAATTTACACCATTTGAAGGGCAAAGAATATCTAATCGGTGCAATCTGAGTTCACTGGCAACTCACATGGACCCAACGAGAGTTAATTTACGACCACTACGTTTAAAAATCGCACCTCAAATTTTGCCGCACAAATATTTTTAAAAAACAGCACAACGAGCTTCGTCTAGCATAGCCTACTCAATTCAAGCATATTGAAAACAAAAAAAAATCACCATTAAGTAATAAACGAAGGATAAAAGTAATAATTGAGTGCAAATTCTTCCGTAGCTGACCCAATTTCAAACGAAGGGGCTTTCTTTCCCCGCCTAATGGACAGCGCCTAACGATGATGGCAGCCTGACCTCAATTCCACGCGCATGCATTTTGGCAATGATGAAAGCCCAAAACATTTTGCTAAAATTAAATTAGGGCAAGGGCGAATCGTATAATATCTGACACGGAAGACAAGAAGAATAGCGTTCTGCAGCGGAGAGAGATGAAAACTAAGTTAAATATGAAAATTAATGGAAAAAAATGGTAAACGGTAAAGGTGGCCAGTTTACATCGATGTTCCCTGACCCGCTGAGCGTTATTGGCCACATAAGTATGATAACGTGACCTCTCTCACGCACCACAGTTCATGAGGTTAAGCCATCAAAACACCAAAGATAAAATAGTTTCGCCATTCAAATATATAAGCCATTTAAAAGATACCCTCAGCTACCGGTTAAACAAGTCCTATATTTAAGGAACTGCACCCAAAAGGGAGGTGGCTAGAAAATATTATAAAATTAGTGAATTTTTAAATTCTGAACCGTTTACAAACATCGAAATAGCGAGCCAAGAAACATGGCGCAGGCTATTCTCGAACGGGCTTTTAAATAGATTCTGACGAGGAAGCTGGGGCTGGCAAACATCAAGATTCTCGTTCCACGTAAATGCAATTTAAGCCGAATCAAAGCAGGACTCAAAATCATCTCTAATTTTAGGTAATTTAAGTGAGATACCTGCAAATTTAAAAAACGGGAAAATGCTAAATTAGACCTCTTTTGTTCACCGTTAACGAAAATCTCGAGTAAAAATGAGAAAACAGTACCCCCAACTCTATTTACTTATCTGACTATCACTTGACACCAGAATGATCAACGACACAAGATTATTCGCAAAACTCTCTACTGCATTTCAATGTCACACAATTGAGACGATATCCTCAACTAATCACCACTGCCAACGAAAAAATCGGGTTCGGCCGCCTGCAGAAAGCTCTCTCCAAGCACGTACGAACGCATCCGAAACAAACCTAAACAGCGTTGAATGAAATTTCGCAGATGAAACGAACACAACGAATTAAAATCCGATTCGATAAAAAAACTTCTAATACTAGTTCATCAACTTCACCGGTACGCAAAGTCCTTGCCCTCGGAATGGACCAAACGCACCCGAATACGAGCCCAAATACGAGCATTCAGCCCCATCTAGACCGAATACGCTAGTCGGCCCCGCTTCGCTAAGGCAGTGCCGGCGAGCCAAGCACACTACGGGGCCTCCGGCCAGCGAGAGCCGCTTGCCCCACGGAACCGAAACGGACCTTCCATCGTTAACCCGGCACTGCACACCCACACACATACACACATGCAGCACACGCTTCCAGTCACGTGCTTGTCAGAACAAAGCATCATCGCAATCGCACATTCCACAGCACATCCTTAACGCGCGCTATAGGGCGCTTTTCCGTCACTGCCACACTCGGGCGTAGGGACGACACAATCCGCGCGGTTCGAGAAACCCGCGCTCCCTACAAAAATAAGCCTTCGCCGATGAAATCTTCTCGAGAAACGTGACGCCGAGGAGAAACTAATCCACAAAACCATAGCATGACACAATCCATCGTTAACAGAAAAAAACTATAAAATAAAACATTTATTTCTTCTCTTGATCCTTCGTCATGGATACAGGAAAAAGGGCACCATTTCATTACAGGCAGGGAATGGATAAACATGTAAACAACCCAAAAAGAGTAGTTTCGGTCCCTCATGAAGTACTCACGAACGGACGCCGACCGTACGTCCGCCCGGCTCGACGAGCTATCTCGGTATGCCGAACGCATAGTCGGGGCGAGAGGGTCTGAAGGACGATGCGCCGGCGGCCGTAGGGGAGGCGAGGCAGCCAAACGAGGTTGGGAAGGGGGGAAAGAACGGCAGCAGGGGGAACCGTCTCCTTCCGACACAGCCGGTCCCGGAGCAACCACGCCCCCCCTCCGGCGAGCCGACCAATCGCGGAGCCCACACGACACGCTACGTCACGAGGCCAGCCCCGTCGTGAATGGGCCACGCGAAAGGCAGACGTAAAACCACACACACAAACACGCCACACACACACAGACGTTCACACACACACAAACATACACACACACTCGACGGAGCGGAGAGATCGCTTCACTCTCTCCCTCCATGGGGGTCTGCCTCCCCTCCCTGGCTGCCCTCCTTCCCCTCTCTAAACCCCCCCCCCGACCCCCCCTCCACGCCTGCGCAGACACACTGCGAGCGGCAGACTCCTGCCATCTCTCCCGCCCTCCCCTACCTCCCTCCGAAGGACGACGACGCAACATGAGCACGGAAAGGAAGGAAGTGAAAACTCACTCACACACAGACACAGCTTGCTCGCGCGCGCGGCCTTCCCCTCTCTTCTGCTCTGTTCAACCGCTCGGAGGGGGAGGAGGAGGAAGGCGCCTCCTTTCACGGCCACCTCCTCCCTCGCCCAAGCAGTTCAGGCGTGGGGGATTCGGTAAGAGCGGACGGACTATATAGAAGAAATACGGTAAAACCTCACAAATGCGTGGGTTGAAAAAAACTGTCAGCCATTGAGAGGGAACTCTACATTGGAGATTCATTAAAGCCATTTAAGTAGTTCAGCTCATTACATGATTACAAATAAATGTTCCCCGTGCGTTTTATTTTTAAAGAACTAAAATTTAAGAAAAAAACTCATAGCTGCGCGTGTAGTCCACATTTGGGGTATCCAACATTGAACTCATTCAAGTAGCTAAAATCATTAGGTCGTCACAAATTAATGTGCACCGTGCGTTTTGTTTTGGAGGCATTAAAATATAAATGCATAACCTTTACCTAAAACGATGAAACAAGTCTAAGAAGAAAAAAACTTGGAACATTGTTATTAAAAGGGAAGATCTTTCGCGGACATGCCGTGAGTAGTAGGTTTGCCCTGCAACAGAGGTTTTCCAACAAATTGTAAATTTTCAACTTTCCGCATGAATTTGCTGAGTCAATATCAATCAATGAATATCAATCGAATGGGTTAGTTCCATAAATATCCTTGTTATTAAGTATTCATATACGTCCTCTACAAGATATCAACAATTATGTTCTTGAAAATTGAGGTTTTATATGAAACATGAGTTGGCTAAGGGCATCTCACGTAGCCTCGGGGACAATACCGTGAAAGAGGTTCCAGAACCGGCCTTCAAATACCAAGCATCCCAACCAATACTACCCCTCTTCACAAAGAACCCATTCGCCTTAACCGCTTATTTTTTGCCCACGCCCTCTCAACGCTAGCTCTCACTCCTCAGCTGTGCAGTGCCTTCCATACGAGTCACCGACGATAGACGATAATAACGATGCCACCCGCTATCACCTCTCTCGACGACACTAACGATAATCCCAGCGTAGTAGCTAAGTTCTAGCATTGCGGTGGTATATTTATCGAATAAGGCGAAAACATGACAGCAAACGTCCAGCTTCAACCTAGCCGCCTGCTATTAACAATGTTCAGGTCTTTTAATTAGGCACCCATTAGTATCCTACATCAAAAGATCCACAAAATTGCGCACCACAAAATAAATTTCATCTGAAATCCACAAATAATGCGTAACTACGCCCTATAAATAAGGACTAGGAAGATGAAGAATGCAACGAGGGAGGTAATATTCCTAATTACGAACAAGCTATTGCATAAATAACATTTGGAATGAGAGGTACTTATTGCACCTTTAATATTTCATTTTAGCAAAAAACATAGCAGGAGAAAAAAGACCGCCGCTGAGAAAGCATGCAAAAAAAGGCGATTTTCCAAAAACAAAAACACCTCCATGCCCCCATGGGCATCGTAAACTGGAAATCGATCGATATCTCCGGTACTTTGAGTCATAATAACGTTTCGTTTCGTACCGCTCTGAACTCACCACCACTTCCCTGTCCCCAACCCTCCATCCCTCCCCCTCCAGTTCCTGCGCCACGTGTGGGAATGCAACGCAGAATAGGACGCAGCGGTGGAGGAGGGGGAGCGTGGAAGTTTCGCCCCAGCAACCGAGAGTGGGAGTGAGGTGAACGCAGGAGGAGATGCGATAAGCTGTTGCTATGCCACCATTCGCCTGCCTTCCCCTCATCCGCCTCCAGGTTGGTACTATAACGTATACACTGACTGATCCGCTCCCGACGTGAAAACCACTAAAAATATAACGCCGCCCGACAACGCCAAAGGACTGAGACTGCACCGATGCAATCAGGGGAGAGCGCTCTCCAGCCAGCAACCCAACATTCCCTTCCCCTCTCTCTTGAGATGGGACAGCCGGGAAGCTAGTCATCACGGGGAAACGAGTGCGTCAGCGTGCGCGGCCCGCTGGCAAAAACGGCACTGAACGAATACGAGCTGAAGGTCAATGGGAGTGCACTTTTTTCCGGCCTGCTACATAGCGTAGTTGTGGCAGACACGTTATGCAGAGTACGACGTATTGAGGGGCACTTGAGGGCATTGATAGTGAAGGGAGTTGAACGTAACAAATGAGGGGGAGAAAAGGGGGAATTAAAATAGAAATTGAGTTTGAAAGAGGGATATTATACATGATATCCGGAAGGCGAGACAATACGCAGGAAGATTCGCATTTTCGCTATGTTTTGTTCCGCAAAATGGCGACGAAAAGCGGGATCACATAGACTAGATTATCATTTTCCACAGACATTATGCGCACAAATATTTCAATGCAATATCGAAAATGTGGATATCATCGCCGGAAAAATCAGTCATTGCTTATTTCGCAAGACGTATCTGAGAGACGACGAGCAGCGAGAAGTAAATTGGGGATAACATATGATAGAAACCATTCACTAAAATCGGTAGAACACCGGTACAGCATTGTGTAGCTGATTTGATTTTCTCGGATGTTGCCATTCATATCCATTCAAAATTGTCTTATTTCAAGACGATGTGTGCCATGGCTGAGGGGTATCATTAATTTTTTTTGTCAAATCAAGTGATCTAATGCTCTATTTTCGAGTCATTTCACTGATAGTGGAGGTAATTCGTTTGAAATTCGTACGATTGTCATGATATGCGTCACTATATCACATAATTACGAAATTCAAAGTATTCTGCCAGGAATTCAAAATATTCAAAGGGAATTTTGCTATGATAAAGACAAGGTAACGTTTTCAGACCCATTAAATTGAGGTTAAATTATTTACGGCAGTAAAACACGGGCAAACATACAAAATATGAAAAAAAAAAAAACGAAATGGAGTGATTGAATTACGAAGCTAGAAGAAAATATCGAATACATATATCATCAAGACAAATATCATAAAAATTTGTTAGGAGGCTTGGCAGGGAAGTAGGTCTATGGAAGGAAATAAGCGAAGGATAAAAATGGTATGAGAGGTTGCACATGATTTTCTGACATAAATACTTGAAGAGCCCACTCTTCACTGGGCAAAAATAATAGATCACTTGATTTTGTAAAGAAAGTAAATAATTCCTCTCAATCATGTACCATATTCTCATGCTTCAAGACAGCTTTGAATGGATATCAATGACAATACAAAGCAATGACTTTTCCGCAAAAAATGATAAGACCAAACATCTCCAGGAATATATTGGATTACATCTGCATGCAATAACTATTACTTAATTGGGGCTGGGATCACCTCTAACAGACCTACCTTTTGCCCTCTTGTGTAAGAATGCATATCCTTCTAAGAGTTGTGAATGTCCTTACCTGAAAAGAGATTTGTTTTAATTAAAAAATGGTAATTTTTTCGCACACATGTGTCTCACAATAAAAATCCAATATCATCTACTTAACCTTAATTTGTTTCGATGAGCACCATCTCTACCGATTTATTTAAAAATTCAATTACACAATATCCGTTGGCAAAAAAATTTAATGCGCAAGCACTATTAGTATTTTAAAGCTAAAAGCACTGAGGGAGTCAAGCGACCAGCATATTCAGCGAAAATCATACCATAATCAGTATCCATTCATGACCAATATAATGTAAAACGATAATAATGGCAGAGTCAGGCGAGTAGAATAAACAATACTCTCAGGTCGACCACTGGATTTCTATTCTCAAAATCAAATGATATATTTCAGGTCTTCGACAAGGAAACCCATGTTTTTCAAGGAAATTGTAGCGCAATGCGGGGTCGGTTTTCGGAGTGTCTAAACAATTTATATCCATTTAAGTTCCTCCCTTAATTGTCCATTGAATGCTAATGAATACCAGTTATTTTGCATGCAGCTTGAGGACAATTATACTTTGAATGCTTCTACGTCCTTCAATGTAGTGATTATTTTGTTCATGTCCACGTCAAATGCTTTGTCTCGGTCTATGCAGAAAATACAAGTGGGCTGGACTCTTTTAAATCTATTATCTATGATAAGTAAGCTAAAATAAAATAAAACAAGGCCTGATAGAAACTAAATAGTTAATTAGGTTCTAAATGCAACAACAAATATCGACCAAAACAACGGATTCATAATTGGACGTGAGACAGCACGATGCCCAGAAAAAAGTTATACGGAACCAAGTTCGTGATTTTGCAAACTTTTCCCGGCGATATATCCATAAAAAATCCTAGAAACTCGGAAATTAAGGTTACACTTCTCAACCAATAAAAAATTAATAACGTAAGATATTACAGCATTTTAAACAGATAGAAGCAGGTCCATGAATGAATGCATGTCAAAATATTCAGGGATTATGATGGCATAACCCACTTACAAATTTATAAGGACAAGTCATGGCAAAGCTGGAGAGCTATCAGTTCAAACCAATCATCGTTCGACGATTGGGTAAGATAAATAAACGAATATACATAATTTGCCAGAATATTAGCTATGTATATAATAAATATGATGATAATGAAGATAAAAATTGAATTCCACGGTGCCAAAGTTAGAAATATTTGCTTTGGCAAAATAAAAGTTTTTAGGAAAACACAATCCTAAAAGAACTAACAGCAGCTTAGCAAAGGAATACAAATGAATGTTCTCACTCTGGAGTACGGCATCATCAGCAACAAAACGCGGGAGATCTCCACGGCGACACGCAGACCGGGAGTAGCACTGGAAATGAGTGATACGGGGATGTTGAATGGGAGGGAAATAGGAAAGAGCGGAAATAGCTAGAGCGATAGCGGTGATAACAATGGCATCCCGTCGTTCCTGAATGTCCTTAATGCGGGTACGCTTTGGAGAGTAACGGAAAATTTCAAGGCTAATGGGCGCTAAGGGCGTTAAGGTTAGGCCACATTAGACCGGCCGGAATCGGCTTCTCAGGGTAGCGGCAACGATACGACGAAAATTCTGGAAGATGCACGCGCAGCGTACAGAAACAAACCACTGTCCCAGTGTGTTTATTTACTCAATTTAAATCGCAGTTCAAGTTCTCACGCAGTTCAGACGAAGATTTAATTATGTTGTGCTTATTGGAAGAAAAGAAAAGAGAAAAAGGGGAAGAATGTGGGGCATGAAATAAACAAAAAATAACAGCTAAAGAGGTATTCCAAACGGTAGCGTGTTTCATTAGAGAATATTTCATAACTCTTTGCCCATTATACGAGAGGATATTTTCTTTGGCTTTAGATGAGCCCTCCATGTATTGCTGCATAAGCAAAATAACTAGTTATATTATTATTGCATTATGCTCTCATTTATTTAACTGCTTCCCCGAAACATGCTGGGCAATGAATTCTGGTATAAGTCAAACGTACGGGTTTAAGATTTATGCCAATTCGGAAGCTAAAAGTAGTTTTATAATACCGTTGATTTGGTGACTATGCAATGCTATATTGCTGCAGTGACATTGATCCTTGGTACTAAAAACTCAATTATATCAAGCAGCAATCATATTCATTCATTCATTAGAGTATTCTACCGGGTAGAGGTAGGTTATGGTGAAAGGCAGAGAATATCCAACGAACTCTTACACGTGCCGTGCCCTATCTACCTCTAGTGTTTCTTTCTTCATCTGTAAGTCCTACCTTTCTTCATCCCGTCCATGAAACATATTCTCCTTCTTACCCTTCCCCGCTTGCCCAACATCCTTCCCTCTATAATGTCTTTCAGCAAACCATCCCCTCATTACCACTTCCAGCCACCTACCCTCTCTTCCCCTAATCTCATCTATAAGTTTTCTCTCCTCACCCACCATGTCAAGCACTTCCTCATTTGTCTTCCTCTCCGTCCAACGCACCTTCTGCATCCTCCTCCACACCCACATCTCGAAAGCCTTCAGCCTACTTTCGTCTTCCTTTCTCTATGTCCACGTTTCTGCCCCATACAACGCCACACTCCATATCAAGCTCTTCACCAGCCTCTTTTTTACATCCTAAATTAAAGTTCCCGTCATCAGCTCCCTTCCAATATTGAAAGCTTCCTTCGCTAGCGCTATTCTCCTCCTAATGTATTTGCTACTATGTCCTATTTCTTCTAGCGTACTACCCAAGTAAATAAATTGTTCAACTTGCTCCAGTTTGTGACTTCCAACTCTTACCACCAGGCTCGCTTTCTTTGTCCTAGAGAATCTCATTAATTTTGTTTTCTTAAACAATTATAAGCAGAAACAAATTAAAACAGAGTGTAGTAAGAAATAACTACATATAGGTACTCCGAAAAAGTGATCAATTGAAATAGAATCCGGTTCAACTATGGGAAAAAGCATCTTGAATTATAATATACAGTTATGTATAATATTCACAGAAATTCCGTCGTCACCCTCTGGTACATGTATGACTGAGGATGACGTCTAAGCGTTGAAACTGATGATAATTAACTCAGCAATATTCCTTGACATCAAGGAAAATCGAGGAGAAATCCCAGATGTTTCCAAGAGGTAGCAATTTTAAGGTATATTCCCGGTTTTCAGGATTTCAAGGAAGGCTACCCAGATATCTATTTCGAAAATAAATCGCAAAAATCAAAATATAACCAAACCGGCCACTGCCATACCACCGCATTTATATAGGAAATAAAAATTATAGCTGTCAACATGGAAGAAAAAATACTGCATGATACTTTTGAACCCTTTGAAGGCTAATAGATTCTGACATTCTCACTGAGCCGTTTCTAAAGAACAATTGATTTTTTTAATGCAGTGGTGGGTGGCAATACTTTGTGTAACTCCTTAATGACGCTTAGGGAAGGTAATACTTGGCCACTACACACAATATAAATTAATTTGCGACCAGATTCGACACAGAGTACAGAGCCAGAAAATGATACTCTGTACCGAAACAGGTTGAAAATAAATGTATATTAGATTTGTGTAATAGCAAAGTCTTTTCTTTCTTACTCATAGAATATCGAGGAAATTCCCAGATTTTTCCACGAGGTGGCGATTTCAAGGTGTACTCCCAGTTTACAAAATTTCAAGGAGGGCTACCCCGCTACTTTTAAAAAATAACAAAACCAAAGTATAAACAAACTGACCACTGCCACATCACGGCAATGATATAGGAAATAAAAATAAAAACTTTCATAATAGAAGAGAACATGACATTTTCACTGAACCGTTTCTAATGAACAATGATTTTTCATAAATATTCCACAACATTCATTACGCTATGTAACACACATTTTGTCTTTTGTCAAGGAGTATACCATGCGGCTATGTTACAACCGCAAATCAAGGAAAACCAGTCACTTCTGAACATTTCTGAATGTCTTTGTGTTTCTTACTGTTTTCGTTAATACAATTTAAATACAAATCCGTCCCTCAAAATTTGTTAAATTTATTAAATATTCTCATTGTTGTGGTTCTTTTTGTCAGTGAGAAATTTAATTAATTCTGTCCCTGGAATGTGTTAACTTGCTATTTTCTCATTGCTGTGGTGCTCTTCGTCACTGTGTAAAATATTTTCATCTCACAATAGTATGTTTACACCTATAATTTAAAACTTGCTTTCAAATTTCAGTTCAGGAGATGAAAAAAATAAATAAAATGAAAACAAAGTAAAACTGGCTTAACATGCATATTTCCTAGGGTAAATGGGCTACTTCTGGTACCATTGCTGATGATTTTTTTTACAGGAACCACTGACGGTTAAGATACGAAACTTTTTCCATGGCATGAGTGATCCTATGAAAATCAAATTCAATTTATTTCAATTTTTTATTGCGATTATTTATCGAGTGATAAATTATTGGGAGCTATTATGCAAAATTGCTCAAAAAAGTTGGGAAATGTGACGTAATATCGCTCTCCTTCTCACAAAAGCGAAGTTTGAAGACAAATACAGGCATTTCCCATGTGGTTTAGATGTATGTAATTGGAAACTAATAATATTTTCCCAAAGACAAGAAAAAAATAAAATTTTGCAACAGTGAATTATGCTCTCGAGGAATTGCGATCGGGAAGCTCCAAATCAAATGTTTCCACAACTGTAATATGTTGCCCACTTAAAGCATCCCGAAGATGCGTGCTTATCATTCAAAGAACGTAACCTCATTTTACATCCTCATAAAACGTTTCATTGGTTTCTGGGGAAGTCTTCCCATTTTTACTACATTTCCGATACGACTCGACTCTCCATCAGATCTTATTGCGTGATTTACGAAAGTGCTTCGGAATAAAATCGAAGATGTTAGGATATTGTTTTGAATCAATGCAGCAACACTGAGAGAAGTGGACATCCCATAAGAGATAACTCTCGTTTATGTTTTCACATTTAATATTAGTAGTTTTAGTGAAATTTTCAAAATTCTCTAAGCGTTTGTGATACTGATTGCCCACAGTGTCTCATTTCAGTGAAAATTCACTTTTCTGAAATGGAATTACTAATAACCTTGGCTGGCATTACTTTCTACGACCATAAACGAAACGAAGATATCCGCTCAGAGCTAAATATCCTGGCCATCACCGAAACTATCAAAAAATGCCGTGAAAAATGGTAAGAGCATAATTTGAGGATTTAGATCAACAGATTAGTCCAGATACTTATAAACTATTGACCAAATGGTAGAAGAGTTCGCGGATGACCAAAGAAGCAATGAAAGGACCAGCTTCCGGCCTGAAGTGGCACAGGGAAAATGGCATAATCCCAGACAGTTACTGATGATTGATTATGATTTCCCAGTGCGTTCACCAGGTGGCCTCTCACACAAACCAACGCGCGCCCCAGGTTAAATGCTATTTAAACGATAAGACATTTCACAATCACACATTAGGCTGAAAATAAAATGAAATGGCATTATTAAGACAACATTATAAGTGGGAAACGTTGGAAAAAGAATCAACCTATGCTAATTGGCACGCAAGCATACATTTTAGCAATTAAACGAGCTGATGTCAACTTTTATTAATACGTCATTAATAAAAACGGCGTTGTTAAAATAAATAAACAGCGGACTCAAAATATGCACCAAATTAGCATTATCCAAGCAGACGAGAAACAACATTCATAGGCATACAATCATTTATATTGCTTAAACGATTTTGAAAAGGCTTTTGAGAAGATATCTTGAACAAAGTAAAAAAAAGCACTCGAGGACTTAAGAGATGGATGGCGAAGAGGGCGTCAACTGAAAACTATAAATGGCCCAAGCGGGGCTATTTTAAGATGTGGATCACGTTAGATAGGTAAGAGATGGAGGATTCCTGTGATCGCCAGCGTTTTACATCTGGTACTGCGAAGCAATAGTAGGAAAGGCGTAAGAGGAACAGATAACACAGATTCGTAGATGAAAAGCGACACACTATCAATTATCGAATTCATGGAATTCTCTTTTGAGTGAAATACACCAATAGTGTGATTTATGGAAAGAAGATTATTCACAGGGAAGCAAAAGTAAATTCTTTAAGGGATCAGTAAAACGAATGGAGGACATATAACGATGAAATTGGCTTTAGGAGTCTGCCAGAGAGGTGAAGGAGTTTGGCAAGGGTAAGAAAATAATACGGCTTTTTGATGGCACTAGAGAATGAATACTTGAAGAATTTTACAGAAGGTTAATGTCAGGCATATGGAGTGTAAGGGGACCGGATTTATACAGGCACTGCCCAAAAATCTGTCTTTATCGGAAGAACACAAGTGACGTGAATAATAGAAATAAAACAAAAAATGGGACTAATGCTCATGCGCCAAATGTCAACACTCATGGGTAATAAAACTGGCACAGACTTAATGTCATTACATATTATTGTCACCTATAAAGTATTAGTTTACTTACTAGGTATTACCACAGAGTTTCAGACTTGTGTTAATCTGATCAAACACGACAGGGTCCTAAATGCCAAGAACTTAACTACAATCAACTCTCTAAAATGAACGATACTGCCATAAAACGTATGAAACTAAACAATTTTATAGAGCCCGACTAAATTATTAAAAACACATTCCATGATGTTATTTCCAAACTTAATTTTTTTCCAACTTATCGGTAATAACAACGGGAAACAGTTCCATGGAATTCACACATCAAATGTTACGCCCCAGTAATAGCTTAACGAACCCACAAATATTTTAAATTAAAATTGAAGGAAACTGCAAGATAACGAGGCATGACAAGGGTGAAAATAATCCCCGCAGAATCATTTGCTTACAACTTCACGAGACCATAGTTATACCTTAGGTAACTACAAGTGATATCACCAACTCCCATGGCGAATATAGTCATTACATTTCCCACGCAGGCGCTCCCAGTTCATTGATTCTTCGTTGAAAATTGATAATTACCAAGTAATGTGTTCAAAATATATCTATACAATGTCGTCCACAGTAAAATGAGTGCTCGGCATAAAATAACGAAAATTTAGAATTCAGAAACTAGTAAAGCATGTAGAAGAACATAAGGTTGTACGGTAATATATGATTCTATGGAAGAACTTTCGTTTTGTATTCGCCCTTGAGTGGTTGCCTGCTAATGGAATTTTACTGGAATACCCTCGTTAATAGTGCATTTGCCAAAAAACTTTACGATTCACGAAATATCTGTTTCAAAAGAAAAAGTGGATGAGGAGTACAGACATTCTCCATTACATGACCTCTCACGACATATGGGAGGTGAACTTTCCGGCTACCGACACAGCACGTTCGATTCGCTTGCACAATCCACAAGTAAACGTGTTCTAACGGGGAAAGAATGTGTTAGCTCAGGTAGATGGCCCATAAGTCACGCTGTTCGCAAAACACACCGATAATATCACCTGTGCACGCAATGAATTTTCAAAGACCAAAGATCAGAACCATTTTTAGGCAAATGAAATCATATAAATAATGGTAATTAATAATGTAACACAATCATCCCTTTCCCTGATGACAGAATTATTTATAGTAGATCAAGCCCTCCACCAACCACAGTTTATCAAAATCATAATTTTCTTACTGAATTTGCATCACGTAATGATCCATTGTAAGGAACACACAAATATCGAGTCAAAAATGTTCAAGGATATCATAAGTTTAAGCCACTGATAAATTTGTATTTCTTCCAACTAAGGGGAAGTTTAAATGGGCAATAAAACCGCCATTAATTATATTTTACTTACATATATCTTTTCGGTTATTTTCTTAGCTTCACACATATTCCATCACCGACCAACCGTACTCTTCGAATGATCATGCGCATGGCGTTAATGCCTCGTGTAAAACGGAAAATTCGGCGAATTCTTGGTCATGCGCATGATCATGCGATCAAAATTAGAACATGTTCTATTTTTGATCGCATGATACGAGCGCACTACGTCCATCTTGGTTGTTTTGATATTGAATTCACCACACTTCGCTAAAGCAAACTCATAATAACATATAATGAAGGAAAGGAAAGCCATAACAATGTATTTGGAAATAAATATCTCTGTAGGCAGAATGCAATGTACACGCTTTGGCAGACGTGGAATGGTCATTTGGTTACAACTATCTTGGGAGGTTTTGCAATATGAAAACATCGAAATCTCATAGGATTAACCTAAATAGATCTAACCAGACCTTGAATTGTTTATTCAGGGCTGCAGTGCAACGAGTACACAAATCTGGCCCTATTTTGACTTCAGGATGGACGGCAGAAAAATGTTCGTAATGATATCAACGATATCTACACAACAACTTTCATAAAAGTTTTAGGGAAAAGACTATGGGAGATACTGCCAAATGCAGAAACGCAGAACATATCTTAGTGCAATGATCTCTCTTTGGACCTGTTTATTCAAATAAACATCCTTGTATTCACAGTATATCATTCATTCCTCTCCGCCGACTGAATACATCACATATATATTTGTAAAAATGCTCAGCCTGGAACAAGACATTGATAGGCGATTGGGTAGCGTGTCCGACTCTCAATGAAGAGAGAGTGTTGATAACAGCTTCGAATCCCCCGAGTAAGGAACATTTTTGGATCGTTTTTCTACATTCATTTGCAAACATTTTTAGCATATCGTTATAAATTTCTAATCCAAAGAACTGCGTTTTTTCTAAACATTTAAAACATTTGGTCCAAATCGTAATCAGACCTGCTGCAAGCACCACATGCCATTTTATATCCCAATAATTTCATTTTGATGTCACCGTGATATTAGTATCGGGTGACCATCTTCGTTGTTTTCATAGTGAGTTTATTTCAATTCGCAGAATTATACCCTTATTATAAAATATTGAATGTGACAAAATTGTGGCTGCCGCAAGGCCGTTTTACACGGTACGTTTGTTTGTACAAACTCTTCCGTGAACTCTAGCATGAGGCAAAATATATCGTGTAAAACGGCAAATTGTATGGACGCTTGTGCGAATGTCTCAATGCCTGAACTAAAAATAGTACCTGTTCTAATTTCGTTGAGACAAACGTACAATCTCACGTACATACGTTTGTACAAAATCTTTCATCGTGTATAACGGCCTTAATAAACACTGCAGCAGCGGTCGCTAAAATTGTCACATCACGGTCTATCTTCAATAGTATATCGTCACTCACTAAACTTTTGTAGTTACTCAGTGTTTAAGTGAATAATGTAAACGAATATCTAACACTAATAATAATGTAAGGGGATATCCAAGTATCTATTATATATTCGTGATCTAAACAAAACTCCGTCTGCTCTGTCTGTCGAAACAGCTATGTTGGTCGGATATCTACCGTAATCGATATATACAGTCGATAGATCTGCCACTGCGCATTCAGTCTGCGCAGAAAATTCACCGAATTAATTCGCCGTGTAAAACGGGAACTTTTCAGGACATCATTGAAATTAATTCGCGAATTAATGCTCCAATGATCATGCGCAAGATCATTCGTCGATTAAAACGGCCTTTACGAGATTACCTAATACGTATATTCCCTTTAGATCACGGCCTCCAACGTAACCTCTTCAGATCACCCTTAATCTTCTTTCACCCAACTTTCTTTCTTCCCGTAACACACGTAACCATATCAGTAATAGCCTAGAAAGGCAACATCCATTGCAACTTCTTACAAAGATCGCACTATACCACTTTAAAAAGATCTGCGTTCTTTGAAGGAGAAAAGAATAGGTATGCCTTAGGAATTGATTTAACACGTAGATGGACATAATTATTTCATACACTGGTGAAGCAGGGTTTACAAAATACTCAATATCGGAAAAATAGTTTGATAATGGAACGTCAGAGAGTAGACTCCACGTGGTTGGGGACATTTAAGAAAGGTCTGTCCACATGTCTGGTTTACATCAGCCACTTCAACGGAGCTTTAAATGACACCCCCAGTTAAAAAGCTGATGCGGAAGATGTCAAGTCAGTTTAAAGAGGTTGCATTTAAATGGAGGGCGCACCCCATGTAAAAGTGAGCACAGTAATGTTTTCGCTCAATATGGCAGTTGTGCGTTTTTCGTGTTTATATCGCGTGAATGTGACTTCGGACGTTGTTGGTAGCTAGTGAGATGGACATTTTCTTTTTTAACGGCATTGACCAGAAATATGAGCTGAATCCATAAACGATATCTCTCTCCTAAATTTGTTTGCGATCTTGACAGGAACCTGCTGATCATTCGTTGCCTGCGTCTTAGCCTGGCAAGAAAACCTCTGAGCTCGTTTCCTCTCATCTGAAGACGGTCTAGTAAAATTTACAATAACGCAGGCCCATCGGTAGGTGTATTTCCCTGCTTTGGCGCATTCATCTAAATAGCTTCAGAGGAAATATTATGAATACAAGAAAAATTATTGAATACAAATTAAAATGAGAAATTATGACAGTAACTCACCGTTAGCAAGGAGGGTGATATGTTTGTCGCTAAACGACATCTATCGACGTCAAAAAATTGTTTTGTTCAATCCAAAGTTTCTTTTATATTTTCTTTTACATTTGTTTTGATATTCTTCTTCGGTGGTGCAGATTTCAGTTAAAGTACAGATGTAGGCGCCAGCTACACTCATACTATGCATACTTACATAAAGTGTGCCTTTAAATAAAGATTGCAATGTAGACAAAGCAACATGCTACTTATTATTCACCACAGAAAACAGCACATATGTTGGCCTTTACATCGGGGTGGTAACAATCAACAGAGGACAAGCACAAACAACCATGTCCTGGGAAGTGAAAAATCCTCCCCAGGCGGGATTCGAACCCGCGACCTTTGAGTTAGCAGGCGAGGACGTTACCCCGCCGCCACCGAGGCCGACGAAATTTATTATTTGGTAGAAACCCCGCTATGATTTGGAAAATTAAAAATCGCAAAAAGATTACCACGAGACACATAACGACATATCGCTGGCATGCAATTTGGCATGGTGAGCAAACTACGACTTATCTTTTTTTGACATCTAACGGGTTAAACTCCACTCATTGTCAGTCTCTCTTTCCAACCTCTCACACGACATTATTCTCATACTTCTCCACTTTCCAACTGCGCCGAGAGAAACAAATGCTAATCGTAATCGACCACGCGAACGTGTCCTAAAGCCAACCTCTTCCCATGGACACCGAGAGCGAGGCGATCAAACTCGGGGACCGATCCCGGAAAATCGGGACGTCTGGGACACCCCGCAGAGGGCGGACGGGGAGGAGGAGAACCCAATCCGGAGCTCCGGATGATGGAGAGGGGGGAAAGAGGAAGGGAACGGGTAAGCGTTGACGCAGAGAGCGACCGACTCGCCTTGCCCGTGGGCAACGAAAAGGGGAGAATGGAAGAGGGGGTGCGGGGGAGGGGGAGGAGGTCTGGTGAAGAGGGAGCGGCAAGTAACCAGGATTCGAAGAGTCTACGGCTGCGATTGGGTTAAATAAGGGACGGGAGGGGGAGACAAGAGAGGGGAGACGTGAGCAAGAGGGTTGAAGTCATGGATACTACATGGTTCTCACTCTCATTCCTTGGTTGAAGTATACACAGAGGAGGCACTATCTAGGAGATTTTACGGTGGTCAAAAGTCCGCCATCTTGGTCAGGCCAACTTTTGTCACATTGAAATGACTTCCTTCAAACATGCGAAAAACGACTATCGATAACTATCGCTTAATCAAATTTCATCGACGATTCCTAAAATACAGATCCTATGCATACTAATGTCTCTTCGTCACGCCGAAAATCTGATTAAAGAACATGGAACGGCAACAGTTACCCTCGTCATTTTGGATAAATAATCAGCTGAAAAAATTGATTAATTGTATACTTATTATACAATTAATCAATTTTTTCAGCTGATAAATGCAAGTTCCGGATAACATTTCCGGATATGGGAAAAATAAGTTAATATCGACTGTCTTAGGTCAACAAGGTGACATATCGGCTTCAGTTGCACTGGCGAAACGTTTCCTGAGCTAATATTTAACCTCTCGGATATAAAAAAAAATATTTATGACTCATTATGCCATTTTTGCCAAAATATAAGACAGTAAGAGTAAATTGATGATTTCTTTTATAAAATATTATGGCCCAAATTTTATTTCAGGAGGGTAATATCTTAATGAAGTTGCTAATTTTATATTTCTGAATAGCACTACAAACAGTAGGTAGCATAATGTCTCATTGATTTTAACCCAACGTTGACGCAGACTTTGCGCTAATTTGATGTCAACGCCGAGCACGGGTTTTGTAAGTTACACCGGACTGTCAGAGAGTTGACTTGACCGTTATCGGTGGGGGATCAAATCTCCATCGGCTATCATACCGAGAAAATGTTTACCCAGAGATCATAAAACCGGGCCTTAAAGAGGGTTAAAGCGACAGAGATTTGAATGTTTGGGACCAAGTAAGCGCGCCCTTCCTATCCCATGAACACATAGTCCTTCCCAACTCCCGTTCCACATGCTCGGGACCCGAAAGCGCCGACTCCGGCATATTTCAACCTCCTTGAGGGCAAGTGACCCTATCACCCTTCCCCCTTTTCATGCCTCACCCCTTTTGCCCTGCCCACCCCTCACCTTGCCACCCGGATTAAGGCCGGAGGGGGAGGAGAACAGGGGGGGCGAGAGGGGGGGAGGGCGAGAAGGGGGAAAGGAGGAGGTTTGGTGCTGGCTTTGGTGCCCGCTGCTGGTTGTGGTACTACTGGCAGTGAATGAGGAAGGACTTCACCGGAAAATCAATATCGTTCCTCAACTCTCACTCCCCCAATCTCCCTTCTCTCTTCCACGGCCTAACTTGTATCGCACATGCTGAGCCTTTCTCTCCCTTTTCATTATATTCACCCGTAGTTCTAAAATTCCTCGTGACGCAGCCGAGCCGTGAGGGGCTACACCACGCACCCAGGGCCGCTCGAAGAGAGAGAGAGGTCGATATTGCATTCTCGCTCGATAAGAGGCGAAGTAACGTGATGCTATAGCGTCACGCGCACCAGTGCGGGAGTGATCGTCCTACGTCCCAGGAAATTGCCATTACGCATCTGGGTAGAGGTGAGGCGAATAGAATTCCGGACTGCGGACGGAGAGGTCCCGGAGTCGTATTCCAGCGAAACCTCTATGACACTTTCATAAAAAAATACGAACCATCATCCGTTTTCCAATCTGATGATTGGTTCACTGTAGCCCTCCGTTCCTTCCCATTCAACGCTAGCTCTCTTACAATCAGTGTTCCCTTCCCATTTTAACCTCGACTTGGTCCATGTATCGGTGTATTTATCCTTTTCGCGGTGCCTTCCCTTCCATTTTTCCATATGCTACATTTATTACGACTTAGGTGTGTCTCAACGATCCCGGCAGGGCCTAGAAAATCTATGGAAAGGCGCTTAGGATTCGGATGACCCCTATATTAAATGTGCGCACTCAGGATTGAAATGCCTCCACAAAACCTTCCATCCAACCTCGTGGGTGGGTTCGTTTGTAAACCACACACACACACTCAGGTTTAACACATCCCCAGAGCAATAATGCACTTAAAATCATCTACGTCGAACAATAAGTAATACCCCGCAAGTCGAAAATAGGAGGAAGAAGATGTTAGCATGTAAGCCATTTTTTTGGGATTGAAGTTATAAAAAAAAATTGTGCCATGTACAAGTAATCACGTAGTATTTAAACATATGGCTGCTTTAGCGCGTTTTGTGGTCGCAAATTAGGCGAGGAAATAAGGGAAACGTAAATTATCAGGTATTGGGTCCATCCTTATCTTGCATGTGAGCAGTCGAATCATATGCGGTGCAGGCAACTAATATTCCCTATGGTGCCAGAAGTAAACCGAAACCTAAATAAGGGCAAAATACATGGGCCCTTCAGCTTCTGACAATTATCTTCTCCATTCCAGACGTACACAAACCATATATTTCCACACCCTGCTAAGTGTTACTACTTAAGGTACATTGAGCGAGAAATCACTAAGTATAAAAAACAATGAATTATCACTCATCAAAGTAAGATAATTTGTGAGTTTAAGTTTCCATCACAGAATTCCTTATTTGACCTTCAACGTGGGATTAGATTGATGGGATGCCAAATAGACTGGTTTAAAATTCTTGTCTTTACGAACCCAATAAAATATCACAATAGTTGTCATCAAGATTGTATGGATAATTGGAGTTAGTGACCAGGAGAATAGCCCCTACGAATACAGATTATTCTATTTCCCGTATTAGTCGTATTGAAGGCGAAACCAAGTGAACGGATGAAATAAGAGATGAAGATGTATACAGAAGAGTAGAAGAGGAGAGGACCATACGGAACAATAAGTATACATAAAAGAAGAACCAGATGGATTGGACACACCCTGAGGCACAATAGGTTTGTGAAGAATATATGAATGACGAAATCATTGAGGGAAAAATCCCAAGAGGAAGACCATGGAACAATAAATAGACCAAATAAGAGGAAAGTAAAGAAGAACTACCAGGGAGTAACGAAACTAGCATTAGATGGGGAAGGATGAAGGGCTGCAGTCAACCAATCTTAGGTTTGAACGACCAATAAATATGCTATAGAAAAGTATTTCATCTTTCTAAATGCACCAAAATATCATCCACTTACCGCATTACTTCGCAGAAATATAGAAAAAAAAATTAAGTCGTATTCCATTGGATTTGGTATCACTCTACGCTCCAGACATAATAAAAATAATAAGTTCTGACTCATAGATCGTGTTATAAATGTAACTGTTAATAGTTTGTAAGCATTGCCAATAATTAAAAAATACGTTATCACTCACCGCAATGTGTTTTATAAAATCGCAAAAAACCTATCGTTGTGAAGATATTTTAAGCGAAGGTGAAACAAATCAGTGTAAGCCTTAAATATGTGCATATAGTAAATTATAGAGACTTTAGACAAATAAAAAGATTTTTGCGTCAATAGTATAATTCCTGCATCCAACAACTGCTCAAAATAAAATAAAATGAAGTTCGAATGTGGTCTCCATTGTCACTAGAGAAAAATTCCGTACCATTTTCTTACCTTACAAACAAATTGTATATATCGCACCAACCCTCAGCATCATTTACATTCCTTTCTCCTGTTTTTTCAGAAGCTCCTCAACTTCTTCCTTCCTACCATGTATGCTTATCCCGTGTTCTGCATTATAATTGTTCTATTCCCTGATATTTCTATTTGCCTAACCCACTTCGTCTGTTCTTTCCCTCAAGAGCTTATAATACGAGATAACTCTCCTTCCTTAAAATAAAAGGCTGAACTCGATACGCGGTGGACAAGCGGTCTAACTGGTTTCGCATCATAATGCACGCAATAGTGTTGGAAGAAACGGGAAATAGGTTGTTGTTATCAAGGCGACCGACGGCCGAAGTTATTTTACAGCCCAGAGATTATTAAGAAAAAAATGGGAGTAGAGAAAACTGGCTCCATTTTACTCTGTTCTGAACGAGAATCGCAGGGAGGAACACCATTTTTTGCGTCTGATTCTGATCCCATCTACCGCATAAGCATCCAATACATCGAGGGTCGACACCGGATATGTTGAAGCACACACACTGCATTCGCACAGTATTCCCTATAAAATGTTTCATAAAAATCTCATGGCGATAACGTACGTGCCCCGCAGTTATACATCGCATCTGCGCAGTCGTACACTCCATCTAGTCCCCAAGCATGCAAACACCCAAAGGAAGTCGGTAGGTTATTTTGGGGATAACTAAACTTACATGCATACATTTCCAAAAAGAACGGAATTTTCTCCGCCTGACTCTCTCCCAGGACATTTGTAGAACTATCGCATTCCCGTTGTTTTTCGAAACAAATTGCAGATAGAACGAGTTTCAAAGGACAGGAGGAATCGACAATTTATCATTCTCACAAAAAATATCCGTTCCAGGTAATGTACCAGCTTATACTAGTAAACACTTTAAATTCGATATCACGACGGAAACTGCAAACCCGGGGAGATGAAAATAGGCCAGTGCTAGAAAAAAAACTGTTAAGGATGATCCCCCTTTTCGTTCGAGTGCTGTGGACCCTGTCTTAAACTGGCAGGCACTAACATAAGTGTGAAAAGATCTTTGACGTCGAAGCACGTTAAACTGAAGTACTACTACCACCAAGCACTCTCGAAGGCAACCTAATGAATGAGAATAGTTTGAAATGCCTATGTGATGGACGCAAAATTAACACGCACTAATGCGAGTAATCTGCACCTCACTCAGTTCGTTAAAGCCATTGATAACCGGAAAGCCATTGAGTAAAAAAATATTCTAGGCCCACATTTAATTTACGTCCATCTTTATGCAAAGGAAATCACCATACGTGCAGTTATGGAAATGATACAAGAATTATAATTAAATTTTTTACATTACTTAAAGCATGTTTTGACTAGGTTTTCGGCGTGGTATTGGGAATTCATTTTTTTTAAATAAGTTTTTCATTTTTCAATCTTTGGCTCGGTATAACGCCTTGATATTTGCTAGCAAACCATTATATTAATATTAAATGTACTAATTCGCGTTTTGAAGAAAATCTGTACATACGTATCTAATGTTTACGATATTTATCCCATGTTCCAAAGGGTACGTTTGAAAATAGCATTAAATTGCCGAAAACATCAAATCGGTAAAACACGTTTTTCACTTTCATCTATACATATAACCTCTAAGAATACGTTTGCTAAGTTTCAAATAAATTGTCTCATTGTCAGTTACTAATCCATAGACAAATACAACAAGCAAGCCGGAAGCGGGATTCTATACCGCGATTCTTGGATTGCCGTGCGGGCGCGTTACCCGACAGGCTACCGTGGTCGGCATCTGTATGTAAGACGATCGAATAATCGCAATAAATCTCTCTCTCAAACGACCTGAATAGTTAGTTATCAGCAAAGATCGTCGCAAATATGCAGCTGTATACGGATCCAAGACTTGACCGCCCGGAGATTAACCCGGACGGCTATTCCAAAGATGGCCACGAAAGCTGCCCTGAATAAACTCGCCGTGACTGGATATGCCCAAGAGAAGAGACGGAAAGGCACCACCACTACGTGAATCAATAAGGCCGCTCCCGCAATGACTCCTTCCCCGGAGAGAAACGAAAGAGGGAGCGAAGTGGCCCTCAGGAAAGTAACTCGTCCATTTAGATAAGAGGAATAAATGTGGCTCCACGCAAAAAACTCCCTTCGTCTCCAATCAAAATATGAACACACCGCTACAAAAGCGAAGGAAAAGCCACATTCAGCGGACAAAATAAGGACACGCAATTACATGTATAAGTATAACGAGATAAAAAATTGACTTTTTAATGTCCTCATGCAACACACTTGAACCATGCAGAAGTAACGCAGGGTCTCTGAGACAGAGACTTAAATATTAGTTTGAAGGATGGTAATTATCAAATTCTTCGACCAAGTTCCCTCAAACTAATTCTAGTCTGGTTCTCTTGTACTCATGTACCCACTGCTGGCTGGCTATGTTCGCTAAAGCGTAGTAAACATGAATATTGAGTTATGGGTCTGATTGTCACAACTGATGAATCTGTCAGATTCTTTTAATGAATCAAACATGGTGCAAAAATACCCTACTTAAAATAATATTTTAGTATTTTATCTAAAAAGCTATCCATCATTTTTTGTGGAGTAAGACAACAACAGCACTGAAAGGGAGGTATAAGAATTCCTTCTGTACACAAGAATCAATGACCGCAATAAAAACAGAGCGGGATACTAATTCGTCGAGACACATTCCACTTATCCTCTCTTAACGTCATTTCCACATTCTATAGCGACTTTTAAAGTATTAGAAGTAAATACAAAACATTTTCAATCTTGTGACATGCCTCCGTATCCTCCACTCACACCTAAAGTTTAATCAAGCACTTATTTGTTGACGAGATATTTTAGTTTCTGCACAAGCGCCAATCCAGGCTATCGAAGGAACGCAGGTCATTCAGAGACGAGAGAGACGTCGGGCGATGCTACGACAGCCATCCAATTTTGAAAGGTCGCACAAAAGCCTTCCAAAAATGGATCAACTGGCGTCTTCGCTGTGGCCAACGGAAAGTCCCCTCCGTGTCACACTTGACCTTTGGAAGGAACGGGAAGGGCAAGCAGACTGAGACGCGCGGTGTGGGCGGTGCGGTGCATTGGGCAGCCTATCACATCTAAAACTGCCCATGCTAAACATTTTCGCCCACACGGTGCCAGTACATTGGTTGCAATGAGAAAAGCGCGCCGTGACGTCAGTGTTCGCATGATCGCTCCCTTAGCAATTAGTACTCGACCACTATATATTGCCTACTTTGAGTAAACGCTTCCTACGGTAAACAGGTATTCAGCCTTCCATGGAGTTTCTTTGAATGCCAACTGATTTCGCTGAAAATATGGTAAATCCACCATTAAAAAGAATTTAATGAGGAGGAAGAACGAGTGTAGCGAATATCGCGAAGACATAAAATGCTTGAAAGGCCTCACACTAAGGCCGTGACGAACAAGTCTTCACAATAAATTTATTAGAATCAACATCCAACTAAAATCGCTTGGATGGGAGTCACTATCAGACCGTAGGTAAGATAAAAACATTCCTTTCGGAGAGAAGCCCAATCCTTCTTACTGACGATGACGACAATATATTTAGCGCAAACATCCGTTTCTACAGATGCGTTTATTAAGAGAATAAATTCAAATTACTAGAAAAAAGAGAATATTTTCCACTATCAAGGAAATAAGATTCATACTCCACAGTAAATGTCTGACAATAATAAAAATCAGTAGTAACTTAGAGATAGTCTATTTACAGGGAGACTGAATAAACAAAAACCCTCAACCATTCCTTTATCTGGCAAACATCATGACCTAAACGTAAGACGGATATCTACAACGAATATCATAAATTACGCTGAAAATGAGTAACTCCACGTTTATGCCTGATAGGTAATCGGAATACCTGCCACGCCCTGAAATCGAGCCCAGTAGCTCGTGCATGGGAGACCGACTCATCACTCGTCGAAGGAACATGACCGCCTGTTCTCCATACATCAAACGGAAGACGATCAACAAAATGAAAGTGAAAAAACGAATGAAACGCTACGCATTCATGTCATCAATCACCCCTAAAATTTCTGGCCACGCCGTTCCATACAGCAACAGCGGAAGCCGCCAAATAAATACGAAAGTCATTTGCATACGTTCTTAAATAGTCCCCTCGACGCTTAATGCCATACAATCGTACGCATGATCAGGTTTTCCGGTCGAAGACACTCCTCGGACAAGGCGTGACACGTGGTTGGAATGAGGAGGCGACAGTGGCGCGTCGCCGCGACTCAACGGGAGGACGTCCCGAAGCATGAGGAGAACGCACGGCTGACCACTGGACTCAAGTCGAGTGTTGGCGGACACTAGCTTCCCGGGACAAAATATGGCAAAGCTTCACACTTTCAATTACAAAAGGGGATGCATGGAAGAAATGGTATATGAAACGATTCCGCGAATAGTAAGTAACGAAAGGACCTTGGAGAAGACAATAGAAGACTTAACTTGGGGAGCATAATCCATAGTAAGTCTGCTTACCATTGACAACAGTGAAATGGTACACGAGCAAAAGAGATCCATCATGAAATAGGAAAAAGCAACAACAATCAGTTTACAACCCACCCAAAAAGAGACTAACTACTAGTCCACCATAAATATCGGGTTCAGATCACATTTACCGACACTTGGAAACTCTATAGCGGTCCATCGGTCAAAAATTGAAGAATTTACGATGCAAGGATCCACAGGTAATTTCATTTTAAACTTACTGGAAAAAACTAATGTTTCCGTCAATGCATAATCAGGTGAATAACAACAGTTGTAACCCAGGCATTTTTTTCTGATTTTTGGGTCTTTTTAAAGATTTTTCGTCTGCTAAACGTTGAGAACATTTGCTGTGGGCAGGAGCACAAATACGTCTGCATCGAGGATAAAATATAATATATCGATGCTAGTTAGAATAATATACTTAAAGATCTAAACATAAAGCAAATACTACTATTTTAATATGAAAAAATATTACTACTGATATTATGTTTTATAATAATGTACTACTTCAACAGGGGATATTTAATATTATAATTAAAATAACGGATATGTTAGCTAAATAATCGCCGGCTAATCGAGGTAATGTATTCAGGATGACTACACGAGCCTCCACGTAACGGTAATGAGACCAACGTGTGGCTAATTTCTTGCAAGAAAGGACAAGGTACATCACATCACATGAGGAGGAGGAAGTGTACATCACATGAGGCAATACGTGGCAGACACAAAATAGGGGATTGTGATTATTTTCAGCGCACACTAAGTTTCTCACTTCGATCAAGGTTAGAGGATCAAGGGTCTACGAACCAACTGCCAAATTATTTTCAAACAAAAATTCCACGCGCCGACACACAGGCTTCTTTATTTTTTGGGGGAGAAGGAAATTTAATAGATTTCTTACCTGAGGCCATCGAACAAAATGCGTTTATTCAAGGACAATTGCTCGCCTTCTACAAAAGGTCACCGCGCAGTCAAGAGTTCAGGGCGGCACGATTTTTTCTACTGCGATATGCCTGAGATATCGCATTGTGATATTGATCGGCCAAGGTATGCGATAAATCGCGATGCGATGTTATACGAGGAAATTCGATGCGCGATTTACTGCGATGCAATGCTTTTATCGATTTAATGCGATATGCCATTTAATGTTATACAATGCAATACGTTGCAACGCAAAGCGATATGTACTCACCATTAAGGCATAAATGACTTTATTTTAAGGCTGGCTGACGGCACCCTCTACTCTTCCCTGTCTAATCCCTCTGTACCCAGAGACTTTCGCAATCAAATCCCGTTTAATTTTGCTCACGTATTATTCCTCAACAGGCTTTCCCATTTCGTTGCTATCATTCGATCATGTTCCTTATTAGCTAATAGCGTCTTATTGATGCTAAACATAGCAAATTTTTCCACGAAAAATCTAACTTCATAACGCGACGCTGAAATATGAATACCGAATAAGAAAAGGCTGGCGAAGACTTAAGGTTTCATATTAGCCCAGGAATTTTAGATTTTGACCCGGAAAAAAATAACGTAAAGCTGAAAATTTGCACAGATGTAGTATTTGATATAGAGAACAACATATCAAAAGTCCCAGAGACTCACCCCTGGGCTTGACCTTTTTTTGTATCATAAAGAGGTCAAATAACGCGCGCGAACTTGAGAGGGCGCTGCACGGTTATTTGAACTCGGATCATGCTCAGTTTGGTAGTAAATGAGTTTATTGAATACAAATTACCTAAATGTGTGTTATCATGCCTGCAATGAATTAATGAACGAAAATGGTTAAAATGTTACCTCTGATCGCCACTTATGTGAATTTATTTTCTCTCTTGCACCATTAATGTATGATTTAATTAAAGTACAATGTAGCGTATAGTTTCACCTTTCCGAGAGTGTATTTATTTCTGTCCTATGTTGTCTCCAATTGAAGATAATCGTTCGGGTAGCGAGCGACGTCGCGCGTTCACCTAAGCGTGGGACAGGCCTCAACCCACGCTGACATTTGAGTCTACCTTGCTCTACCTGCTTTCATTGACCATAGTTGCGGCTAATTATACTTGATAAAGTAGAATCTAAGAATTTACTGCCATATCTTCAGAGGGTTGAGTAAAAAGAGTGATATTCTCGTGCCGTATATGTGAAGTGCTGGTGTGTAAGAGTGCCACTGCTCGGTGATTTTGTCGATTCAGGTAATCAATCATAGATTTTCTTCTCTAGACTTTTTCTCGTACTTTAATTCCCTCAGAAATGAAGCTTGGTATTTAGTACTCTGAGGTGATGGCTGAATCTAAGATCTTAAATTCTTAGGTTGAGGTTGGCGTTCAATGAAAATACAAGTTATTTAGGGTGAAGGGATGGCCTTTCTTGAGAACTGCTTGTTGTGCCGCGATAAACTGGTGCCTGGTCCTTCGGTGGTGGTGAAGAAAGGGAGGAAAACATCGAAGTTAACCTTAAGCTTGATGACGGCCTCACCGATGAATTTGAAGTGGAGAAACTCAATCTCCATGTTGGTTGCATGTTTGTCTTATGAGTGTTCTCTCTGTGGACGTGAGTACATTTTATCTGGATTTTTTACCGTAATAATTTATTCATAGGAAAAAGTACGCTCATCCGACGAACATACCCAAAATACTCAGCATGAAAGACACTTGAAGTGACAACACTTCTGTGCCACCATCTCACCTCCGTCTACGGTCATTCGAAATTGTTTTCGACATTAAAAGGTAGTTTTTTGTGGGGAGGAGGCAAACATGGCCAAAGAAAAGAGATGAAATGCACCGGAGAATACGAGGTGACTAATTTGCCATTTAAATATAACTTCAGTTATCAAGCCTTCATTAGGAATAAATATTGCTGCAGAAGCCAAATATCATCATGGATGTCAAACTAAGTTTTTTTCAAGTGGTTCCCTGGAGTCTTTACTCGCGGACGGCCAGAGGACAGATCAAAAGCTACGGCATTCCCGACTCTGGGTCTTTGGAAGAGTCTAATGGGTGCCAATTTTCACTGTCCGAGTTGATTTCTATTATGAATAGCAATTCTGGAGCATCAGAGGGGAATATTTACTCAGGTAAACATGTGAAAGAAAAGCTGAAGGCCCATTACGGTAAAAGAGTTTCTGTCACCCAATTGCTTGGAAAATCAGCCATAGTCAACTTCACTGATTCCGCTCATATCATTCTCCATGACAATTGGTACACTGACCGAAAAAACTCAGAAGATGAAGAGAAGATCCGCGTAATTGAAACTGCTGCTGCCATCATAAGGAATTGCATTCAGAAGACGATATTCAATGCTGGAGAGTATCAACCCTCTATCGCCGGAGCACTGATTTCAGATAGAAACACTCCGAAAAGTTTGAAAACTTTTTATCCATTATTGTTACATCAGAAACCTCTGAAGCTATAAGGCTATTCAATGCTGGAGAGTATCAACCCTCTATCGCCGGAGCACTGATTTCAGATAGAAACACTCCGAAAAGTCTTGAAAACTTTTTATCCATTATTGTTACATCAGAAACCTCTGAAGCCATAAGGGCATTGAGGGAAAGCGTCATGCTATCAGTCAAGCCATTATTTCTACTTTCAGATGTCGGTTGTATATTTCACCTTTGCTTCTTGGTATTGCTGTGTACGTTCAACGTCATTTTGCATCCCGCCAGTTGGTGGATCTCCTAAGCAACTTTGGATTATCGGTCAGTTACAAGAAAGTAAAGAGGTTTGAATATTCTGTAATGAATACCAAAGAAAATTCTCTGCCCCAAGGAAGTTACGTACAATACGTCTTTGATAATGCCGATTTTAACATGAAAACATTAACAGACCATGGAACGTTTCACAGCATTGGTGGTACATAAGATGTTTAACGTCTCTGTCTTCTGCAATATCGTCTCCTAAACCCATACCGCGGGTATTGTCTCCCCCGTCAGCTTAAGAAATCGCAAGCTTTTGGCGTATTCCTGTAGCCTGGTACAGGAAGCCAGTACAACCCGGGCTAAACTAGTATCTGCCATGAACTGGACATCCCTGATCTGGATATCACTGCCAATTTAGCCTGGGAAGGTCATGGATGTGAGATACTTGGGCTGGGGTTGCATCTCCTCCGCGATGGTATGGCTACATGAGAAGTGCCTCTGAGCAGAGTGATGTTATTTTTGATTCTAGTAAAATGAAGGCTCTCCCATTCATCAATATTGATCCCAGAAACGCAAGCGCTATAAACAGAGCGTTAAGATTTGCGTCAGAAGAATGTCGGCAGCATGGACAAAAAATGTGTTTAGTTACTTTCGACCAACCTCTCTACATCGTGAGAGCTATATGAGATATTTATACAATGGAAAGAAAAGTTCCTCGCACAAGGATCTCTATGAAATGCGAGTTAAATACTACAGCCTCGTCTTTTTGATTAAATCTAAAAAAAAAAAAATTAAAGCATCTTGAATAAATTGTATCATTTTAATAACATGACAAAAGATCACACCTATAGTAATAATAGGGTATCAATTGTCTACAGGTATATTCAGAAATATTATTATCTAGTGGCGAAACAGCATTTGTCGTCATTGATCGATCTGGCGACCCTTCCACCAACATCGGCTGCGTGAAAATAGCATTCATTGCCCACATACCTTCAGGTATATTAACTCTAGCACACCACTGGTATAGAATTTGGCTAGTGAATAGGACTGTAGTAGATTGATATTTTTACAGGTTCTAGCTTGGCTTGGTCGTGAGTTAGAGCCGACGCATTAGGGTAGGTAATCATGAGATGGTTCACTTCAGCCTATACCAAATGAGCTCCCTCCTTCCCCGGACTCCGTTCTAAATCTAGTGGCATCCAATTTCAAGCAATGCGGGGCCCGATGCGAATGCCGCCGATCTGATTTATCCTACTTCCACATGTGAAGGTGTATCATACACTAATTCCAGTTTTCATGATGAAGAAAGCGAAGACAAGGATGACCCATGATGAGATTAAAATGCATCTGGCAATAAATTATTTATTAATACAAAAATTACAAATAACAAAAAATTAAGCTCCTAATTTTATCAGTGGCTTTCTTCCACTTGTTAATCCATCAGTTGACACAAAAAAAACGAGAAGCGAAAAAAAATGTATTTTTACAAAAAAGATGCAAGGCTTGGAAACGTGAACTGAGCATAATTTTTTGTTGACATTAGTCAACAAGGGAACATTTTTCCACTAAAAATCTAAGCATGGGTTAAGGCCGTAGGCCGAAAGCTATGGGTACGAAATGGGCCAACCCCGCGCAGTGCGAAACGCGCGACGTCGCTCGCTACCCGAACGATTATCTTCAATTGGAGACAACATAGGACAGAAATAAATACACTCTCGGAAAGGTGAAACTATACGCTACATTGTACTTTAATTAAATCATACATTAATGGTGCAAGAGAGAAAATAATTCCACATCAGTGGCGATCAGAGGTTACATTTTACCTATTTTCGTTCATTAATTCATTCTCAACTAAATTTAAAGGCACAAGCAGGCATGATAACACACATTTAGGTAATTTGTATTCAATAAAACTCATTTACTACCAAACTGAGCATGATCCGAGTTCAAATAACCGCGCAGCGCCCTCTCAAGTTCGCGCGCGTTATTTGACCCTTTTATGATACAAAAAAAAAGGTCAAGCCCAGGGGTGAGGCTCTGGGACTTTTGATATGTTGTTCTCTACATCAAATACTACATCTGTGCAAATTTTCAGCATTACATTAATTTTTTGTAGGTTGAAGCGAATATTCAGCTGAAGTGCCTGGGCTATATGGAGTGGAACGTTTTATTGGACAGAAACGTGGACTCTGAGAATAAAATACAAGAGTAGGCAGCAGGCGTTCGAGATGCGCGTGTGGAGGAGAATGGAGAAGGTTCGGAGGACAGAAAGGAAGCCAAACGAGGAAATGCATGGTATGATTGATGTGGAGAGGAAACATCTGGAGGAGAGTACATCTACATCTACGAAGTATTGTGCAATCCATCACTAGGGTGTGTGGCACGGGGTGATTCCTCACCAGGCATGCAGCACTTGTCCCAGCACAAATCAGAACCTCGCACGCTCCCCCTGTCGCTAGGCGCAGACCAAAAAGCAGTCCGGAGAACAGTGCGCAGACCAACCGGAAACTGGGAGAGTGATACGTAAATGAACATGCAAACACGCAGAACAATGTTATAGACACATCCAGTGGTTAATATTACTAATACTGTTAATTTATGAATGCTACGAGATGCTACTTCATGCAGAGAACAAAATAAAATAATGCCGGACAAATCGACTGGTGTGAAGTGTTAGTATTGATGTTGTGTTATTAAGCACAAGTGAAAATTCTCCTCTACCTATTGAGGGTGGGAGTTTCATATGATTTATCTATCACAACTATTATGATCCCTTATTGTGCGTGGGAAAAATGACATTTTAAATCTATCGGTTCTGCAGTAAATTTCCTTTATTTTATTCTTGTGATCGCTTCTACCGTAGTACGTTGGCTCTAGCAGTATATGTTGAACGTTCGGCAAAAAACTGTCTGCTCCAAACTTCCGCAGAAGATTTAACCTGTATTTCTACCTTCGATCAGTTAGAGATTCCCACCCCAATTCCTTCAACAATTCGGAAACACTGCAAAGTTTTTCGTAACAACTATTCACAAATCTAGCTGCTCTCCGCTGTATTCGATCTATTTCAGAAATTAGTCCCACCTCGTAAGTGTCCCATATGCTAGCGGAAAACTCCAAGTGAGGTCTCACGAGTGAAAAATAACATCGCTCTTTAACCTTCTCGTCGCATTTTCCTAATACTCTTTTGATAAATCCCAATTTGCGACTAGCCTGTCCGCAGATTTCCCGGACGTGTTTCCCCCAAGACAGGTCCTGAGTACACCTAAGTATTTTATTGACTCTATATTTGATAAGTCTGTTTGATTAATTGTGTACGTTTCGTTGACCGAGTTATTCTTTTAGCAAAAACTCATAGCAACGCACTTTTTAAAATTCAATTCTAACTGCCAAGTATTGCACCACTCATTTATAGAATCTAGGTCTTTTTGTAACGAAATCTTGTCAGACTCATCGACTAGATCCCTGTACAACACTGCGTAGGAGGAGGCAGAGTAGGTGGTTGGAAGAGATAATTAGGGACGAAGGAAGACCGTGATGGAGGGCAGGATGTTGGGTCAGTGCAGGGAAAGGGTAGAAAGGCAATAGGTTTTATGGACGGTATGACAAGAGGTAGTACCTACATATGCTGAGATTAAGAAAGAAATAAAGCGGGTAGATAGAGGTTTCCGCCTGTAAAAATATAAAGGATTTTTACTTTCTTCCATTTAACCCTACCTTAACCGGTGGATTACCCTTACAATAATAACAATTTCACTGCAGGAGCTCACTCCGGGCGATTAACGAATCCAGGGAGGGAAATCGAACAATTTTTCAGAAAAGCGGGGTAATTACAAGCGGCCACACACAATTTGAAAACGTTCATTGTCCAACGCGCTCGGGTTTAATCAGTGAAAGTTAACGGGTTGACACACACGGGTTCTGCGACCAAACCCTATGGACGCCCAAAACAGCGTCGCCCCAATCTCTCCTCTCTCGGTTCGTTCGTTCGTCTCGCCGTCTCTCCCATTCCTCCCCCGCCCCTGGTGACGAGAGCCACTCCCACCTCCACCACTCCTAACTCACTCACAAGAGTCATCCCCGGCTGCTGCCGTTGACTTTGGCGACGGAAATAGATTTCAACATGGCCGACCACACGAGTCAGGAGGAGTGCCCCCCCCCCCACTAATAACACCCCTTACACGCCCTTATCACGACGCCCGCCCTCCCCCGAAGAGTGCGACTCTTAAGTGCGCTACTTAAACTCCATTGTAACCCACCCGATCCTTCACCGACGTCACATTCTGGTCACTTGTACAATATCGTGTCCTCTACCTGATACGAACAACAACATGCTACCTTCCCACTATCTGTTTTTCTCGCCAGTTGAACTTGAACACAAGGTGTTAAATGGGAGAGTGGGAGAAAAATAGAGAAAAAAGTATTTCCTAATACATTATAAATGTCATCTTCGGGGATAACTTTATAAGAAGGGTATACTCTCGACAAGCTGAATAAAAATAAAACTCATTTTACCACCAATTTTTTACATTGCTAGCATATTACTGCGATAATTCAAGTCAAAAAGCGCTAATTCCATAAAAATCGTGCTGCAGTCAGCTATTATGGCTGGAAAAGTGTTCATTAAAATATATACGCGGAATAATGTGCATTTTTTGCCCCTTAATTTTGGTTTGCAATAGGTAATGCAAGTTATCAGCGAAAGCAGCATTTTTTAGACCAAATCAACAAAACGGTGGAATTTATTATTTGTTTTGGCCCATGCAATCGCGATGGAACCTGCTGAACAAAAGCAAGGGAGAGAGACGTCCCATAGCACGCAGGTCGAAGACGCCCGTTGGAATACGGGCGAAACTGCTGACTACGATAACAACCCAACGCAGTGAACGACCGAAAGTGCAGGAGCATTTGCTTCAACACCGCGCAAGTCTAACATGGGACTTAATTAATTTTGTTACATTGCATTGTAAAGATAAAATTAAGCAGCGAATCCTCATCCAATAAGATCGAATAACTGCAGAATTTTGATGCTGCTCGTTTGCATGGCCTGAAATTGTTTCGAACAGCAATCAGCATCTTTGCCTCGGCTGATACGGAACCTCGGGAAATTGGAAATCCGATGACAGAGACAGTAGATACTGTTAAGTACTGTCTCTGTCATCCGAGCATCAGTTCTTACATAGACAGTACTCTCTGAACGCAAGAAAACTTCAGTCAAAATCAAGGAGTAAATTCTCTTAAACATAGTGTTTTAGTATTTCATATCGAGCTTCATTTTTATTATGTCATTATGTTGATTTAAAAAAATTACAAGATGATGCCAGGAATTGCGTGCTAAATGCTGAACTATCGTTAGACTGATTTTCAAAATGAGCCAATAATCCGACACAATTTCTACAGAGAAAGGGACAGCAGAACACATAACGATATAAATAACAACAGCAACAAAATAGGAGAATTAGAACTCCAAAGTGCATAGGACGCGATAAGCCCAATGAAATTGGCTTACAATCCCAGACGATGTTTATTAGATAACAATGGGATATTTTTTGTTATTAGACGAGATTTATCACAAACGAGATTTCACACAATTGAGATTTATCTCCATAAAGATTAATCACTCACCCCCAAAGGAGCACTAGCCACGGTACACCACCCCATACAGAGAGATCTTTCGGCCTTGTCGATGTTCCCTATGTTATACCTACAAGGAGAAATATTCCAATTCTTCCTTTCACTACAAACGAGTCGTGCTACAAAAAAAACGCAGTAGAAAAAGTATGAGAAAAGGCTGAAATCGTAAGAAAGGTAGTAAGTAAGGTTCTCAGAAAGAAGCAGTGAAAAAAATCAGGAGTAAAATGATAATTCGTCTGGGAGTATCTTGAGCCAATGGGAATGTAACTAAAATAATATGCGGAACACTAATATGTTGAATGAACGCTTATTACTCCTTCACGATTGGAATGTCTCTAGAAGTAATAAGTTAGATTTAACTGAAGGAGAATATCAATTCTAATTCTGTGACATCGCATTAAAACTGAGGAAGAGCATTAATTTCCTTTTTCATGCATCATGAATACCAACAACTTCCACTAGATCCAGCCAGACGTCGTCATATTTATATAACACTTAGCCCAAACGACCAAATTTAAGAATAAGAGAGAGATGTGAAAAGAAATTTGTAGACGCAACGGTTTACCAGATTTTTTAGTGGAGGGGAAAACGAAAACCTTTCTATAGGCTTAATCGGAAAAAGAGAACTTTCATGAAATCACAACTGACTCACAAAGCCAAGGTCAGCATCCTTCGACGATGCAGAAAAATTGCTGCAACGAAATAGGTCGTCGTTCATAAACAGATTTTTCATAAATTTTTAGTTGAAATCTACCACTATCTAAATAAAAAGATTACACAAAATGAACCGAGCACAAAAACGGCGCACAAAGGTCGAATAGATGGAAAAAATAATTCACATGTAACTAACTCACACTTCATACTATTTCCCCTATTCCTACTTACCTTTAATTTTTAACCAAGCAGTACATATTTCGATACAAAAAAATCAACTCAACAGGTCTAAGAGTGAATGACATGCAGACGAGGGATACGGAAGTCAACGCACTATCCTAAGCAGAATAAAGTCCTTGCCGATACCCTTTCAAGTTCTACGTCATCACATGTTTCGAAAATTTAAAACAAATGACTCCCACCGATGGTAATATTCAATTAAGGCTCTAAATTCAATTCCTCCAACAACCTGAATGTCCCAGGGCTTTTTCAACAGGTTAAAATAACACAAAGTGGTAGTAGGCTTTCTCACACATGCAAAAGATTTAAACTTCGACTGTCTAGATGAAAAACCCTCCGGCTACATATTTAAGTCACACTCAAATAATCCTACCGTTCCTTTTTCTCGTCATGCCATCATTAAGGAGAACTTAGGATTAAGTCTAAATTGACACTTAAGACAGAAGCGGGTGAATGGTTGCCATAAGAGGTGACTTGGCAGACCAAAGACTCGGAAGAGTCAAATGGTAAAAATGATAATCCGTAATTAGGAACGTGAAAAATCCATGCATTTGTCACTTGGTGTGAGTTGTAACCATTAGCGAACCTATTCCCTTTTTCATTAAGTGCCAATTCAAATTAAAAAATCTCTAAAAATGCTGTTTTAATCCTTTGCATTAGCTGAGGCTCCCAGACGAAAAAAGAATTGTCAATACTCAACCAGAGCTTAAAGCTAAATTTATGGAAGGTAAGAATACTAGCCCACAATTCTAAAAGCTTTCGCATAGCTTAGCGTGACATTCAAAAGGAGAGCCGGCTGTCACCCCAGTCTGACGAAGAGTTCTATTAACAGAATAGTAAACAGTATGGCCAACTTTCTCCACGTTCACCCATGTCTTCCCTATAAGAATGCCTAAGAACAAGGTATATGTACTTGTTTTACAAATCTGTAACTTTGGAAGCATAGGAAACTATAAGAGTTCAAAGAAACATGAAGGAATGATAAGAAGTTTAGGCTATATGAAACAAGATGCCAAAGAATAAAACAATATTTCGAATAATTATCTTCAGAGGGGATACTAAAAACCTTAAGTGAAATCCATCATATATAAACATTATCAACACAACAAATAATTTATCCCGAAATCCCAAGTGCCTAAAAATAATTTTATTAATGGTGCAAAAATGGACAAAACGAATATGTTTATCATTCGTTGACGATAGCCGCGGTATATTCTGTGAAGGGCAAAAAATAACAACTCATCGACACAACCTCTTTCAATAAATCTCGATTATCTTAAAAGCGAACGCCTCAGAAACAATAAAATCCGAGTACTATGCAAAAAGCATCTGCGCTATTCATCATATAAGTTTTTCCACTTATTTTTTTATTACAAAGTTCCACGGCCTTTCCGGGTTTTCCAGGGCAAATAAAGGATTTTTCCATACTTACTGCGTTCACACAACGGATACCTCCGAATACGGTAACTGGTGCATCAATGCATTTTTTATTGCTCAATATATACATATTACTAATTCAAAAATTTCTCTCTGCATGACACTCATGCCTATTTTAAGGACTTTCAGGCGATATAGGAGGAAGTTGAAATTCATTGAGAAAACAGTTCGTGATCCAATACCGACCGAAAAAAACAGTGAACACCACGAGCAACAATACTTACACAGGCTGTTTTAGCCCCATATTCGTCAAATTTTACTTCCATAAGAAAAGTATTGAATTCGGAGGATGGGTTTCTTCATTTGATTTTTTCAAATATAGATACCTCAGATAAAAGGTGGACATTTTCAATATGATACAGCTGATCTCATTCATGCATTCGATTTTCTTAAACGCTTTGTTTTTACCTAAATTTGGTTATGCGGCTCTGCAGCAAAGGCTTTAAATGGGCACTTAAGCCTAAAAACTTAGACTAAGCTAAGATTTTAGGCTTAAGGATGGCTTAGTTAAATGAACAATAAGAAAATTTCATTGAGATTATACTCGGGGTATTTTTCACCAAAATCTCTCAATAAGTGGTTAATGACTGCAACATGTTATGTGCATTGTGCATTTTGCACGTCATATGGGAGGGATTCTTTAAATTCCATGCGAAAACGTTGTTTTTTCTTCTTTCCGTGTAATTTGCACGGGTTGAATTATCTGATGATGTCAGGAAATTATATATTAGAACAAAATTTAGCTTGGCGCATTAAGGAATGATTCACAGGATTTTGCAATGATGAAGGCTTCACTGAAAGGAAACGTTCCATCATGAAGGAATAACTTAACACTTTCCATAGAGATTCATTCCGAATACGATACAACCAAGTTCCAACATAACTTTTTATGAATACATCTGGAAAATGAAAGTTATCTATAGCAATCTTAGTAGAAACCCTCGTGTGGAAATTACAAGTTCTTTCCTCCATTATTACTTGACAGCTCTATACATCACTCGCCGTTTAGCTATTTCATTTCGCTATGACCAGCGGTATCTGGCTGGCTTAATTCAAATTGAAATATGCCTCGAGACGCTACTTTCGTGTCCCAAGTTAGCCAGGTTAATGACGCGCCAGCCTGGAAACCAAAATACCGCACATTCGAATCTCACTTCAGGAAGGGATTCTCCGTTTGCCTCAGGATTAGAATCTCATTATTACGGTATGATAGAACCGGAAGCAATTGGACCACCTAACACCGAAGTCTAGAGCAATATAAAATCCAACGTTCCTCTTCACGGACTTGAGATTAATATAGGTACTTTTACCCTTCCTTTGCGATGGGCTACACACGGAGTATCTTGCTAACGGTATATAAGCCCCAAGTGAAATGAAAAAATAAATTAACTATTAAAAAATTTCAAAATCATATATTCACTATAAATATTATTTCTAACTATGAACGTCAGTGTAGATCAAAATCCCAAATCGCTAAGGATACTGATAATAATATAAACACGGTAGTTTAATAAGTCGACCGCGGTTTCAACGCAAGAGCGTAATTATCAAGACTACACGAGTGTCATTATTATTAGTGCAAGAGTACTTTTATCAAGGCTAAAAGCGTTTTTATAATGCATTTTCAATAAGCTGAAATTTCACAAAGTGAAACCGGAAATCTTTGACTTTATTCGCAAAGGATGTTCAACGCGGGAACGCTTAATATAATCGTCTTAAATGGTACCGAGGGGACAACCCATACGTCGAGTATGCCTCAGGAGAGGGAGTTGAGCATGTTGGAATACACGTGAAGGCAGAGTAATCAAGTATGAAGCATTTTCAGAAAAGTAAGTATTCTACTACGTTAGGAGCTGGAAATAAAACTCTTTCGTGGTATTTTCCTCGAAATCATGACACTTTCCCGGGAATTCCAACCCCAAAATGGACCCCTCAATTTTTCCAGCTTCTACATACTTTACACATCGGAGGCAGCCCAGTAGCATGCTACCTACGTCAAGCTTGCTCCCTCCTGTGACGATTGGACAAAAAATGGCGGACCGATCACTCAATTTTCCGCCCGTCAGGATCTTTTCAACAGCCTCGAATGCCACGACCACGCGCCGCTGGACTCAGGACGAATAGGAGAGGCAGAGAGCGCCATTGTGGGGCCACGGTCCACGGCAGAAGAGCGTGCCGCTGCCCGCAGAGAGAGAAGAGAGTCACTTCCAGACACGCTTCCCAATTAAATCAGTCGGAGCGGTTGTTTCCCGTTTCCTGCCTGCCGCACCACGTTGCCACTCCGCCGCGGGGCACCGCACAGCAGAGGAGCCAGTTTGATGCGCGACCGTTGCACAACGACGAACTCATATAAAGAGCCAGTTCGGAATGCCTTGCCTTCTTTCCCCCCACCAACCGAGAGAGTGAGGGACGCATTCTGCAGCAATCCTTTAGAATTGGAAATGACTATACACGCCTGCCGCACGGTGGCATGTAGCGTTTTACGACCGGGAAATTGCTTTAAACTCAAATCATGGAAATGGCGCACGCTGTAAAACTATGTCCTCGGTTCGGCATCAATGACGTTTCCTACTCCGTGCTTGCTTTCTAGCCCCAAAACACTCGTGAACGCTGAAAAAATCTGGCAATATAAGTTTGAAAAACTGCCCAACGGAGAGTTATGTGAATTCGTCATTCCAATAAACATCAACAAAGCAGAGCGAAACAATAGATACATTGAACACCCTTCCCTAACCAATCCTTACACTCTCACATTTTAATGATGATACACCACTATATGCCCTAGAGGCGAATCATTATACATAATATTATACTTTCAGAGTCATACAAGTTATTATTTGGTGACAAACAAATACAAATATTCGGCTCTATACACAATACATGAATCTTTCTATCAACACAACTTTTAACATTTATAATTTTAATCTGCAGTAGCAGCCAATAATTTCTTAGGAATGCCTGAAAAACATAAATATTTTATTACATTATAATATTCTCTGGGCCTTCAATAAAAACATTCACCAACTCTCCCGGAATGATTTCTGTCACGTACCGCCCGATAATTATCGAACTACACAAGGGTATGTTCTTAAGCTCACAGAATAATTAAAAACTTCGTAAATTTCACAATGGATTTCATTCAATACGACCGGTTTCATCGCATATGCGACATATTCATGTGATCCCTGAAGAAATCGCTTATACGATGAAACCGGTCGTATTGAATAAAATCCATTGTGAAATTGACAAAGTTTGTATTGATTCTGGCAATATGGATTTTCACGAAGTAACGCCTGAGAATGTGGAGTTATTCTTATGCTCAGTTTTATATTGTCTGTCTAACGGTAACTGCAAGATGGCGTAGCCTTTTCGTTAACTTGATGTAACCGGGAGTTAAGGTTTTGTATATTATATCCGACTGTCGGTTAGTCGACATAAGTATTACCGAAGAGAGAACGTACCTATTTAATTACTTTTTCACACACACAAAATATTTAACCAGAGTTTATAGAAGTAGGGGGAGGTGGAGAGGTAGAGAGGTGGAGTCAGAATCATCGCTATTGGGCTGGATTTTATCCTCTGTGAAGACGAGCGAGTACATCACAGCAAAATCACCATGTTCAATTCACATCTCTAACAGATCACTAAGACATGGATCAAGCACATGAAAAGGGATCTGGGACTATCGTTTCCACTGAAACGTAGACACCCACACGTCCCATTGTACTGATTTGATTGAATGGGGCCGGGTCGTAATAAACTTGGAGGGTCGGCACACGAGGCTAGCTGCGGCCTTTGCCTTTACGTCACCGAGAGCCGACGAGGACGGACGTGATGCGACAGGGCTAGCGGAATTAGAGTCAAATAAACTCAGAGAGCAAAAGCCCTAGCGGAGGGAATGCACTGAGGAAACTCACGTCCACGCACACGTTGGGCCGATCGGAGTCTTTCTTTCGGGCTCCGTCGCAAGGTTTTTCCTCTCCTTAGATTCAGATTTGGACTCACCGTGAGTGTCTCACTAGGAAGCGGCTCCGTAGCCGAGTTAGTTAATTCCATTCGCGGAAGTTGAGGTGCGGTTCTGGCAGGGTTCGAATCCGAAGTATGGCTATTTTTTATCTTGTAAATAAAATATGCATTCTTAATATCAACATAATTTAAAAAGTTGACAAAAGAAAGAGTTAAAACGGATTTTTTAAATATATGGCTTAATTTATAAAAATGATGACTATCTACGTTACCACATTTATTTCTTAACATATTTCATTCACTGAGAGAAAAATAGCATTAGAAGTGGCCGTGGTTGCATCTTTGTGTCCTTGCAGTGAATTACCATCAAATCTCCGGTGAGTTAAATACCTGCTCATAGTAACTACAATACTCTCTAAATAACCAAATGCATTCGTAGTTGCGATCATTTCGATAAACCCGAGAGTTTGAAAAATCTATGTAATCCAATTGATAATTTTTATTTTCAAACTTCTAGTACTTGGTCACGTAAAAATGTGAGTGAGGTGTTTTAAAGTACGAACGCTTTCCTTCCAGTGGGTGTGCGCAAAGCCGGATTGCCAATAAGGCAAAGTAGGCAGTAGCCTATGGGCTCCGGCGCGGCGGGGCTCAGAGAATTGTCTTCCCCTTTCTTCTCTTGCAACTTGTTTATCAACCTGGGCCCCGTTGCTTGTACTGCCTATATGCCCCCAAGTGTGTTAATCCGTCACATGGTGAGCGAACCATGGTATATATATAGCTATATGGACCAGGTAGAAATAAATAGGTATATCAGCTCTTTTACCCCAAATTATCCGACGATTTTTAATAGTTATACATATCTATATGTATGACCGAAATCAACGTCACCCATATCTTCAACCTTTTTAATCAGGCTCAGGCGTAATTTTGATATGATGTATTTCTCTAGGGGTAGAAAGGGTGCTTAAAAAGTAAAACTATTATAATTTATTTCAGGTTTTTAATACTTTGTGACGTCACCACCTGACTCTACAACTTGTTGCAGACGGCGAGGCATTAATACGACATTTTTGCATATTTGAGGCCGTCGACGAAATGAGTTCCACAAGTCATGGACATGCACCTCTATCGCCTCCACTGTTGTGACGCCCTTCGGTTGCTATTCCTTTACCATAATTCCCCACAAGTTCTCTATGGGGTATAGGCCGGGTGAATGCGCCGGCCATGGTGTAACCACTATCCCCTCGTTTTTCTGAAAAAATTGTCTACGATTACGGCTGTGTGCACGGGGCAGTTATCATTAATGAAATTGACCTCTCCTCCAGGAATAATCTCTCTGGCATAGGGCTTTAATTATTCTTATAAAATTCCGGCATATTCTCGTGCGTTCATTCTAGGAAAGGTTCAAACAAGAGGTCCTGGGCTGGCAGCAGTCATACACCCCCAAAATCTTTAGGATATGCGCCCAGAACCATGATTCCTCAGGATTTTTCAAGATTCATTCCTATTAAGAGGGAACACATTACATATGTATAAAGAACTATGAAAAAGGGCTATTTCATTTCCCTGAGATTAAATAAATTTGAAATATTAGCTCTTTTTAAAATTTTTGATTTCATTTGAGCGCCATTCCTTTTTAAATATCGCAATCGAAAAAAGGATTCCTACCTTATTTATTTCATATAACATTATTGGAAACAGTGACGGTACTGTGTCTTGTTATTTTTGCAGTTACCGAGCGTTATAAATTGGCTTTGAAGCTTTAAATATTTTTAACCCTAGAATTTACTAAAATTAATTGATTCTGGCGTAACTTTCTGGAACTGATTCATATTAAATAATAATGAATAACTCTGTAATTCCATTTCAAATGATTTATTTACAAGCTAGGTTTCGCTGTAGTACCGCATCCTCAGGTGATTATTCGATAAATGCAATTATAACCTGATGGTGCTGTACTGCAGCAAAACCTATGTCGTAAATAATAATTTAATGTGGATTCACCAAGATATCCACTATTACTTAACTTAAACAATCCAATGTATTTTATTAATTATACTCTAATATTATTTATCTAAATACTCCCGACTCCTGGTATAGCTATCAGACTTAATTTTACCCGCCTAATTAGGAAGACCTAAGTTATTGGTTTTAGTGAATTCGACGAATTTAAGTACACGTTCTACCAGAAAAATCAAAATAGAAAACTTATTGCTCTGATATTCATACATCTTTTTAGTTATATCATTTGACACGCAAAGAATTATATTTTAATATGTCATCCGGATATTCAAACATTACCGCTGATTTGCAGTTATTCTTGCCTGTCACAAATACGGCGATGAAATACGTAGAACTGTCCACGAGAATAAAATTAAATTATTAGGAAGCCTTGGTAGCGTAGCGGCATTTCGCATTGGCCCGGCAAGCCAAAGGTCTGTGGTTCGATTCCCGGTACTGGCCAATTTTTTCTAGACTTGATACAGGGAAGTAGAGTCACGAGCGGAATGGCTATAATACAGCCCAAAAAAGGAGAAGATATGGTAGGGATTGAACAAAAACATGCCATTCAGGTGATTGAATACCCAATGGTGATAAGTTCATGCACTGTGATCCACAGCTTGTCTAGGCGCGTCCCTTCACAAGGCTCGGACACGCCTGACCAAACTAACATGGCTCGTTCGAGATAGTAATTCGAGGGACGTACACATAACTTTATTCCGCTTCGCCTTTCAGCCACTTGGCACGCACATGCGAATATACGCTGGGCAAGCTAATTAGAGGCACACACCCCTCCGGCTCATCCCGATTGCGAAATCGCAACCGATATCCGGGCATGGTCAACATAAAAGCTGCAAATGGCTCAACTTTCTTTAGTAAATGTGCCAACGAATTGTTTCACGTACACGTCACGGCTTTAAATAGCCATGCGTGGAGAAAAAATAAACAGAATCAATTGCATCTGATCTCATTACTCGTTAGTGACTCTCGGCGAGAACTGCTATCCAAACTACTGACATTTTTAATCGGCAAAAAATTTACCTTCGCTTAATCGCCACTTGCACCATTCACTTCCGTCACCTTTGTTTCAACTAACACTAAACATTTCTATTGTTTTTTTCTCGAGGATATCTAAGGTCCAGTTTTAGAATGCCGCGTGAACGCCGATAGAAGACGAAGCCTTTACGTTAACATGATGTTAACTGAGACTTTAGGATTCAATTATTGCACTACGTTCAGTCGGCCGGCGAGAGCGATTCGAAAGAAGTGTATCAAAATCTTATACCATGCTAAGAAAACTTTTAACCACACAAGGTAAAATTTTAAAGCACGAATCAAGGCGTAACTACCAATTTTTAACAAATAGTCTCTTTTTTTTCTGAAAATACAAAAAAGCAATTAAAATACCAAGATTTTTATTTTTTTCTAAAGCCAAAATATTCTAAACAAATCGTTATCGTATTAAGAATTCAATAGATGAGGATTTTGCTCATTTCCGGCGGCATCCATAGACTTTTCTCTGACAACACTTCGTTATCCCAGCATTATGATTAATTTATCATTAATATTTAATTTTATGCTGCTAATACACCAAAAGAAACTAAAAAAAAACGATATCTAATGTAAAAGAAAATCAACATATTCAACAAAAAGTTATTCAACGATAAAAAAAAACATCGTGAACTGTTATAACACTTCTAACACCTCGCATTTAGATGCTAAGAAATACAATATAATTAAAGTCTCCAAGACTGTAATTCGAACTTATTCTCGATTTGGCAGCGGCATACCACCATTTGTATAAAAAAATTTCAAGAATCCGAAGTGAATAATGGAGAAATTCCTCACCAATCCAGTTAAACGTCATGACACAACATCGTGGACTGTCATAATGTTTTCGTAACTATGGTTTGGCTAAGAGGATAGATTTTCTTTCCCATAAAACCCTTCCCACTGTATTCCAAGCGCTAATCAATTCGGCCGCTGCATGCCGCCATGCGTCGCTTGATCTTCCCCGCGAACGGAGTCGGCTTCCCCTCGACACGAACGCCATTCTTCGAAAAAATTCACCTGCTCCCAGAAACACCAATCCTTGACCCCGAGCTGAGGATGTGAAATGGAATGTGTGACGCAACCGAGTCGCTCGCCAATGAAAACGCCTCCCTCTCCTCCCGGCCCCACTTCCGGGTGTAATGCGAAAGGTTCGAAGATTGGGAGTGAGCGAGGGAGAGGCAAAACAACGCGCCGGCCAGCGGAACAACTTACTCGGCGAACGACAAACGGAACGTCGCACGCCAGGGTGGCGAAGGAAAATCCAGTTCTTCTACAGCACCCACCCTAAAAAATACAATCGCGCAATAGGAAGATCGATCTAGGTGCACACATTTTGGGTAGAAATAGATTCGCGTTTTCGGTGCTCCAACTCCGGTAAAGTATCTAAGGGATGAAATTCGCCACGAAAAATAATTTATTCACCGGGATTCGTACCCGGATCTCCCATTTGTCACTCAGGAGTGAGTAATACACGACCGGCAAGTGGGAGACCCGGGTTCTAGTTCTAGTTAAGTAAAATGATCTTTTACGTGGAAAATGATCTCTTTGGTGTTTACCTTCGCACCCATGCGCGTGACTGCGTACAGAGTTACGTGTGAATTTTTCAGTTATAATGGATCAGGAAACATAAAATTGGACAACACAATGGTGATGTGTATATGGAATGATGGCCGATTCACAGTGAAAAAAATTCGACTAGACCGGGAATCGAACCACGGACCGCTCGTAACGTAGACCGGTAATCGAACCGTTTACGGATATATATAAACGGTGGCAATTCAACTTCCGGACGGCTTAATTGACGATGACTATCCATTTCGACTGTTGCAGTACTAGTGACTAAAAAGAGAGGCGCCCAATGAAACATCATTCGGCGAGATTTTTCCAAAATCTCTCGTTAATCTGGAAAGAATCCGGGATTCTATTGCGGAAAAATGTTGAAGCTGGCAACGTTTTTCTCACTGGTAAAGCGTCGCCAAGAAACCCGAGCTCCCTCCGATCAACAGCAGAAACAGCGGACTCCACCGAACACCGTAAAAGCGCGAAAATCTTACAATTAGCAAGAAAGCCTGGAAATTTTATTTCCAGATTTTACCACAGCGTTGTCACTCTTTACGTAACTCCTCTCCTTCATTTTTTCTCAAAGATATTCAAATTCTTCATATTTGTGTTAATAATTTATTTGCAAAGTTTAATTCACAGTGCATATGGCTTATGAAGTGCATATTATTAATGCGTAATCATGTTTTTCCTAATTGGAAATACTACCAGTGACAAAGTTTAACCCTCGAGTAGTCGCGTGGCGGACAATATTCATCCAGGTTGATATAAATGGTCTCGAATCACGTTAATCATCATAGCGCACAGCTGTCTCCAGCACTTATAATCCGGTACTCACTTTAGTACCGGAGACCTCAGTGCCGAAATTATAATTACCGTGACTTTTTATGACTATTGTCCTCCGCGCGACAACACAACTGAACTCCATCTTTGTAAACATTCTTTTCTTAGCATTTGTGCAATATTGACAATAATTTATGGAGCACATGTACGGTCTGTACCTCGATCTACTATGAGACAGGAGGCTAGGTGGAAGAGGGACTTTAGAACTCTCAATCTCGCCCCACATAATGAAGACATATATCAACCTCTCACTATGCATACGACAAAGACTGAATGATAAGGAATCTACAGAGGATCCACGGAGCGAGCAGCGCAGAATCTCGGATGCTCGCCATGAGTGTCAGATCTAGAGGCGGCGCAAGGGCAGCAGCCCTTCAAAGGGGTCAACAAACCTCACGTGGGGCCCCCCAACCACCTTCGCCGCAAGAATGGCGCCCCACGGAGAGTCCACGCGGACACTAAATGCCGAATACGCGCACGAAATCGACTCCTCTGAAGGTTCACGTGAAACTCTTCGTCCAATTCCCATTAAAAAATTCGTCATCGAAACAATACAGCATGAAAACAACAGAGTCCACGTAACTGCGGAATGTATTTATTGCGTGAAACATCCTCTCATGAGTCGGGTATGCGCACAAGTTTGTTATCGCATTAAACTTCAATTTCCACCGCTCGCACACTTGTAGGATGCTTACTCGACGCGACGGTCGAGTTTCTGCTGCTCCCGAAATTTTCGAAACTTTCTTATTACGGAGACATTCAACATTGTTCCTGAAATGCAATTTTTTTTCAATATTTCACAACTCGAGTCTTAATTTTTTTTAAACCTATATGAATTTAGTGAGTTATGTGCTTTCATCCTTTCTGAAATATCTAAATGTTTTCAATTAAACCCACCCACCGATTCCCTGGACGATTTGACGTCGACCGACGCTATGTAACGCTGGCGAATCGTGATTTCATACACAAACTTGACGACAATTCTCTTTGTGTATAATCGTGAAAATTGAGGGACATTTGGCGGACTTATTAACAACATTGAATTTGCCTTCTTCTTCAGACTTTGCCAAAATTAAATTATTTTATTCGACCTCTATTTTCTTTAAATTCTTTTAGGAGGTTACACCACGACTGTGCTAGTCCAAGTAAATACTGAATTCCAATTTTCTGTATTTGATTAAAAAATTCTGCTTTCACTGATGACATGCCTTAGCTATTGAAAACCAAAACTAAATTACAAAATATGCTTCAAAATATATTTTATAATATGCTTAAAAATATTATTCAACGCATATATTTTTAACGAAGACTTTTTTCCAGCCACAGGAGCCGACTGCAGCGCCATTTCTATTGAATTACCTGATTTTGACAAACAATTGCAGTAATATCACAGTAATATGCTAACAACTCCAAAAATAATAATGTATGTTGCCATTATTTTATTTTTATTCATCTTACCGGGAGTTTTCGCAACACAATTTTCCGAAAAAAATGGTATTTATATTACATGGAAAAGTAATTTTTTCCCATGTTTCACCCATTCTCGCATTTAACGTTAACCACCATGTAATTTTAAGTCTAACTTGCGAGAAAAATAATGAGGAAAGGTAAACTTTTTTATTGTTCACATCAAATATAGGACGCGTTTTTAGTAGTATAAGTAGCCTGAAGATGAATAAAATGACAATTAAGTAATTTTACGGTGGTCACATGTCAAGGCGGAGGGAATGAGGGCGGTTCCGAGGAGCGCAGTTACCACCTTTTACCGATCCTGCCCAAGCTCTTTCTCTTTCCTCGCTTCTACGATTCAGCGACGGAATACTGTTAATGATTCTCCCCCATTATCGTGATAATTTTTAGTTACATACTCTTTCAACTCACTCTTAGGCGACGAAATTCCAGTCGCGGATAGTAGGCAAATACGTTTCACTTCAACGAGTCGCGGAGGGCACCGAGGCCTTGTCAGGGAAGAAGACATTTCAATAATTTATCGTCGCCCGCATGGAGAAAAGGAAGTCTCCATCAGTGATATCCGTAGGATATATTATAAGGACTTCAGGACTTTGCGTGACAGTGACCTAAGCGGAATCGCCAATACATACGCAAAGGATTAAGATAGAAAAAAATCATTCGCCTGGACTGTATTTCATGTCAAGTCCTAGTTCAAATGAATAATTCTTTTCAAAATGAATTTCTCACATCTAGTCGCTGCATAAAAACATTTTGTGCTTAATGAATTTACCAGTTATTCCTGGTTCGATAGCCTATTCTCAGAGTCAGATATCACAATCCATCTATTCTTTCCACTCCATTTCCTAATAACCCGTGTTAGGAATTGTGTCATAGTGTTCAGCCCTTCACTCTCTTAATTTCTGAAAGTTTCCGATGTTTCTATTTCCTTGGATCTTTAGTAACGGCAGAATTATCTCTTTCAAAAAGAGAGACTCAAGGAAATCCACTCAAAGAAAAACAATCCGATGGCCGATCATTTTGTTTGCGAAGATAAATCTAACATTTTTTCTATTTCAGCTGCAGAAAACTATGATGCTTAAACTCAATAAAATGAACACAATACTACTCTTAAGTAATACCGACAAACAAATTTTTACAACAAATAGATAGATCTTGATTTAAGACAGCACCGAAATTGAGCATCTCAGGTTTCCAGACGAATTTATAAAAATTTCTCACTTTTCCACGACTTTTCGGGATTTCTCCGAAAGTAATGTTCATTAGCTTGAGGTATGTGGTTCCACTACCGTCCATAACGTGTTAAAAGAAAGTAGCAACGACGGTAACAAAACGGCCAAAATAGGAAAGAGAAGCCTACATTCGTTTACCGCCTGAGTTCAATGCTTAAGCTTTTGGCGTGAGGAACCTGTTGAGGAAAATTCTAACGCCACCTTTGTGCTTGAAAGTCACAACTGGAATATTACTATTCCTTCTCAGAGGACGAATGAATAATGATATCTAATTGGACAAACATACACTGGCTGGGCGAAATTAGTGGATATGTTCGACAAATACACGACGTAAAATATTAAATACCGCTTAACATTAATCACTTAGCATCAGACATAAGCCGTCAAGTTTAATAACAATGCTTTACGTATGATGTAATGCATGCTGGTGACTACTCACTCCCTGCCACACACCCTTGAGGTGGCTTGCAGAGTATTTTGTAATTGTAGATGAATAACTAAGCTGACAACTTATTATAATTAGAAATTAATAATGATACCTTGATATTAGGTTGGAAAAACTGTAGTGGGCGTTTTCTGGCAATGAATTTTAAAAAAGCAGTAGGAGAAACAACTACACAGAGAACGTGAAGACAAGGTGAGAGTGTAATCCCCGAACGGAATAACTAAAGGGAAGTACTAAATTGGTCCATGATGCTTATTTCAATAACCAGCATTTGCTTAAAATATACACTTTTCCTCACCCACTTAACAGCTCTTTTGAATTCTCTACCAGTAGAATATTTATATTATCCATTGTGGAACGAATATGGCGATGTCTAAGCCAAGTGCTTCGCTGCATTCACTCTGTAAGAGGCCGATTATGAAACGCAAAGATGATTCACTCTGGGTCCTGGTTTCTTGCGCAATAGCCAGAGAGGGCACACGTTTTGGCAGCCGACCATTATCGAGAGGCCGCATCAAATCGAGAGGCCCAAGGAGGGCAAAGACATCGAGAAACCCAAGGACAGTCGAGAGATGATGGACATAATATTTCTGCCTGAATACAAAAACCTCTACTCCTCCTTGCTATGCTTACACACCTACCTTTTTTCATGCTTTTCCGAAGTGGAGGGAGAGCTGCCTTCAGGCGGAAACATCGACTCCATAATCTACCGAAAAAATCGGGACAAAACAAATTAAGACTAATTGACACATGAAAGGGACATTTATTTTCTAGTGGACAATCGGGTTTAGTGAAGGGAACGCTTAAGATAATTGCCTACCACGGTTTTGAACCTAAACTCCACGAGATCTAGATCACGTGTGACTACTGCTATTTCAACCCAACACCTCTACTGACTATCTAACACAAACAAGAGAAAAAGCAAATGCAGTTAATGATTTTGTGGCAACCGCGACTTCGATACGCTAATGGTTTTGAAAGGTAATCCTTGCATTCTAAATGAGAGCTTGACATTTAAACCAGATACTGAGTACTATTTGTCTTGATTATAAGTATCCGAAAAACGTAACCCATTCCAACCGTATGCTAGTGCATAATATCTATGAATTTAAAGAGGCTTTATCTATGGATTTAAAGATTAGCTTTTTCGGGAATATATCATCATGCCCAACCTGTTAAACAAATTGTATGGCCGGATTCACAGTCCAACCTTTAGACAGTGCCCGCTTATCCTCTACTAAAAACAGAAGAATATATCTCATATTTCAAATTCATAGTCGTTTCCCAAGTTGATCTAAAGATTAAGAACTGCATCAGAACGCTCGAGTCTCACCGTCAGCTCAACGTGCAAGCGTTGAGATCAATTTCTCATTATAAACGGTAAACTCCCAACCGATCTACGTCGTCAAACTGCATTGTCTTCGTATAGGAAAATATTACCACCAATGTCCGTATGGAAAGCCTTCGGTCGGCCGTGAGGCAGCAGGACAAATTCATATTTAATGCTCATACATTTGCATCCATATTTAATGCACATAAATTTTTATTTACACGAGTTTTTCTTAAATTTTGCAACTGAGCGGACCCTTTACTAGTTTATGTCCGTTTTACCAGAAACTATTTAAGCACTGCAATGAAAGTTACAGTATCTACAACGTAGGCATTTCTCGCCGTCCTCAGGTACCATGATGCCGTGCCAATAAAATTTACCGTTGATGCAACTCTTATGGTAGCTTCATTCACTTTCACTAACGTTAACGCCAACCGTACACTAGGAGATAAGACATCGCCCTTTAATTATCCGAGTTCGGAAAATAACTTATTAATAATAAAAATAATATTACCAATAATTACTGCGTAAAGTCAAACTACGAAAAACCCCCATTATGTACAACATTTTCGAGGGTCTTAACAAGCAAAAATGATAAGAAATATCAGTCATTTTCTGAAATTACATTTAGCATATATCTACCCTAAAAATAACGTGAAATTTGAGACATCAAGCCCCGCAGTTATTAAAAGCGAGTTCATCTACACGAAATAACGTTTAAAAAGCAAAGTGATGCTTCACATCCATCAATGGAAATGTTCACTTAATGGACACGCATGTAGCGTTTACCGCGGCAATCAGTACATACAACAGGCGGGGACGGGTGAAAAAAAATTCTTGCCATTGCTTGCCGCTCTCACAAATAAGAGGCATTCAACGGGATTCCAAATGCTACTCTTATCATCGCATTAAAGGCGAGCCAGATTTCACCTCGAGTAATTAATGTCGACGCACGGACCAACTCAGCAATAAAGTCGACGCGAGTTCATGCGGAAGGTTTTCTCTTTTTGATTCATTCATACCTTTACTTCCATTTAAATAATGGATAAATACACTAAACAAAAAAGATAAACTCTCCACATAAAAAGCTCACTTCTGAGAGATGAGAAAACGGACAAGGGCAAACACTAAACGACTTCGACAAATAGAGATCAACATAGCCATATACATGCTTTTAATGCAGTTACGGGGTTTCACGACCCTATTAACGGTTCACGTCGACTAATAACGGGTTCAAAGAAAGCTTAACTCCGTTTATCGAGAGAATGTAAAAATCAGCAACACAATCAAATGATTTATGGTCAATAAAATAAGCAAAGTTACAAACCTTTGAAACCGGTGTGTGAGTCATGGCGTATCATGATAGTGCAGCTAAGTTTGCAGAATAAGAAAACAGGTAACTTGAATTTCTACTAGATAGGTATTCCTATGATTGACCTTTTATTTAATTATAGAGTTTAACGCTTGCCCAACAAAATAATTACAGGGCAAACAAAACAAAAAAGATGAAAATACAAAACATATTGGAATCAATTGAATTTTACAGATAGAGATATTCTTTTTGGGGGTGCCGTATATATTATGATTTTTTTCTTCAAGATATACCAATAAAAATAACAGTAATTGGAGCGATGGGTAGCGTGACGGATACATTTTACAGGTTTATGGACACCACTCGTGGTCTATTAACTCCTGGATTACCGATGAGCAGTACCAGTCTGGTCATACGGTTATACTAGAATCGAACCACCGAGGGGAGAGGGTGTGTTGAGGCTTGAGTACTGGCTTCCTATCTCGAGGGGCCGAGTTCGAAACCCGACGATGGTGTAGATTTTAAAGAATAGTCTCGCCCCACACTTGAGTGTAGGGTTTTTCAAGAGTAGTACTCCGTCCATCGGATCAGACGAAAAACTGAGGTCCTCTTGGCGCCTTTCGTTTTGAGTAGACTATTGCGGACGCTGGGTTTTTCTCTATCCTTCCTCCATAAACCACAATAATCCTCCCTTTAGCAGCCTACCTATCCAGAATGGCGCAAAAGGATTCAGTCGCCGGTCGTTTTCCCATATAACCAACCGACCGATTGAACAATCAAAGTATACAATACGATGCGTTTTTACGGATTCGGCCTAAGATGATTTAAACAATACCTGTGCACCTGTATCGTCATTTTACAGGGTTAAGCAAGTTAAAGTCAAAAGTCAAGACAAATTCGTCAGATTCAGAATGATTCATTACGTTTTCCATATTTTTCCCGGCCAAGTGGTGCCTCTGCAATTGTACGAAAATAGTCAGCCATCCCTAGAAAAACGCGGAGAATGATCGTTTATGTCTACCAGGGATTCATTAAATTTTATCTTCAAAATTGTTGTTTTGACTAACTTTCTTCTTGAAGTCCTAATAATGATTATCATAAGTCTCTTTGACGAGGCTTAAGTTTTATCCTCAATCAAGAGAATATACTAACCACGAGAATACACTCATTCCATTCACACCGCCGCACAGTGGGGCCAAACCCCACTTTAGACGGATAAAAGTCCAAATATTTTACAATCAACTCCAAAATAGGCATGTATATGTTTTTGAGATTTCTTAAATGAAAGCTGATATCAAATTTGCAATATTTAGTGTATTTTATGATTTTTTTTGCAAATTTTATTATTTTTACATTTTTTGACGGTAAAATTATTTTTCAGTAGAATACATCTGAACGAATAAAATTAAAAATGTTCACGTAAAATGAGATGGTCGTCGAAAATGAATCTGCTATAAAATTTACAAAATTATTTTTGTAATTACCTTTGCAAAATATTTTCATGCGTCATAGAAAAAATGATACGATTTGCGCAGAAGTTTCACAGGGATCAGATTTCAAAAATCTCAGCCCTGGTGCAACAAACATCACCACTTGTACCTAAGAGTGGACATAATACATATTGCATCCAAATTTGACTTATTACAAACTAGTAATAACTTCATAAACATATACTATTTACGGAACTTGCATTTGCTTTCCATGATTGAAATTGTTTATATTATAGTTTACCCGTTGCCATGCGGCCATAGCGGCCGGATGAATTTCCTATCCGCCTCTCGAGCATAATAACATTTATATCTTAAGTCCTTTTGCAACTCAGTGGCAGTTGATTTCTTTTACAATCGCTAGCTCATACTTAAATGAATAATATATCTCAAAATTACGATACGATTACGTCCGATTATATAAATTTGCTCTAAATAATTAAAACTTTTCATTTTGAAAAATCAATAAATTTTCATTCGTGATAATTAATAACTCCACGCGTATTTTCTTTAAAAAATAAATTTTAAAATCATATTCACACTCTACTTGCTTATTTCAATCGATTGAAAGTTAAAAAATGAAATAGAGGACACCAGTATGCTGTACTAATAGTTTTAAATCGACCGTCCATTTCGGCGTCTGCGTCCGTGGGACCAGAGCTCCACTATTCTCTCACTTTGACACTCATTTCTAAGTGCAGGTGCATACTTACCAACCTGTGAAATACACCGTTACGTGGTTCTAACATCAGGTTACCCAACCTACTATTTCAGAAACCCTAATTCAGACTTTCATTTTCGGACTTTTGTCCGCCTAACGTGGGGTTTTGCCCCACTGTGCGCCGCACCGGGAGCACGACAGCGAGAAGGCATAAGCGTGCCTATTCGCAGAACAATCACCTCCCAAGTCATAACCTCGCACTGATAAATATTCTCAGAGCAGAAAAATTGGACTCAAATCACTGGAAAGATAAGCATTCTCGCGAAGGAAAAGTAGAGGTTGCCAACTCTACCGTCTCTAAACCGCTGAATCGCTAAAAACTTCGCTTCGACGCTTCCGAAGCATGGCCTTCACGGGCTTCTCAGAGCGCGAGGCGGTTGGGTCTGCAACACGCACGACTCGTCTGCTGAGCGGGTTGCATCCAAGGCGCCGGACCGCGCGAGGGCGACCGCCTGAGAGCATTCGGGAACAAATCCATATACGACGCTTCGGCAGCGAGCGGTCCGTACCCCAGCGATCACAGTCGACAAAAATACGCACGTCTGAGCGAGGAGTCACATTCAAACTTTCACTTCTGTGGCGAAGCACAGTTTTTCCAACTCTTCAACTCTCCCCCGCCCACTATTGGCTCACTGGGGGAGCTGACTGAGTTAATAAAAGATTCATGCAATCAGCCTTACATGGAACCCAGCTATAAATAAAATTACTGCTACAGCCATTCCTCACACCTCGCACTGTCCCCCTACCCTTACCTTACTCCTGCATCAATCCACCTTAAATAAACTAAGCGACCACTCATTAATTGAATATCACGAAAATATTTTCACGGTTTTGTTGGAGTCACATGCAGATGAATTCAAGATAATATATTTTTGTGAAATATGTATGGAATGCCCAAGGGCACACGACTCTCATGAATATCTTTTAATTCCACAGACAGATCACGAAGCACCTCGAAATTCACGCTTGGGCCACCCATAGAAAGTTCAATAACTTTCTTCAGATCATTCACACCTTAAGCGCACCAAATTACAAGCGCCAGTGTGGGATAATGAAAAAATTAAACATCTAGATGATGATTGGCGCGGATGATATATTTATTTTAGCTCTTATCTAAATCAAAATTACAATAACATCTCGATTCAGCAGAAATGAAGACATTAGAAGGGGTAGATCGCAGCTCCACATGCTGTAATATTGCCCGCACGCGCTATTGACATAGTGGATTTAGGTATCGCCGCAAAAGATGTACGAAATAAGTCGATGGGAGTAGAGTTAAAGGGTTAGAGAGGGCACACAGTATAACTGTCACAGTAGACTGCCCAGACTTATACCTAAGAAGAAATACAACTGAATGCGAACTATCTCAAAATCTGACAGAACAAATGACGGCCAACAATTACCCAAATGAAAGGTTTGCACAAGAAATGCACGGCTAATTTAATGTTTTTTCACGGTTTCTAGAATTCACAGTTAATTCACGGTTACACAGTGAGTGGCCATCCTGATAAAAATACTGCAATAAAAGACAGCAGCGCAAAATTCGGCAGTTGGCATATTCCTCCTTGAAAAAGTGACCAAAAACGGTAACGAAACGTCTGGAAAACCTCATCAAGCCCGACACGACGACCACCCGATTAATTCTCATTGTGTTGCCATGAACCACGACAGATTTAATGAAGAAGTGCTTGCGACACTAGGGGCATAGAAATGCTCAACAAAATTCACGTTATTCAATAAGAACGCCGTGTTTACAGGCCCTGCGGAAAATCCACGGCAAGGAAATGATACACCGAAAAAAAATTATTCTAAAATGTAGAGGACACTTCCTCTTTTCAAATCCTCTCATAATTAGCTCTTACTTTTAGAATATTTGTCTTCCCTTAGAAGGATCTATGTTTCCTTTTGAGATGACATTCCTCTCCCAACATTCCGCTCAATTCAAGTTTAGTTATCGAAAAGTAAGATGTCGCGTATGAAGCGGAAAGAAAGAGGATTTTGCTGATGAAGAATTCACGGCCCTTGGGTTAGTAACCTTTGGCCCAGGCCAATCACCATTAGGCCTGGACTTACCGTGAAATTCATGATTTTGTTGGGTGATATCGTGTGATAGGTTAAGTAAATATCCCCTCCCGATATTTTACTTTAAAAAACATGTTTGCTTGAAAAGTGGCAAAGAACTGGCGAAGAACATGGAGGATTATTATCTGCGGCGGCAGATTCTGGCCCTAGAGCCAGCTGAGGGCCGGCTGAGGGCGAGGGTCAACGTGCTCGTGTTAGTCGGTGTGTGTTAGTCTCCGTGTGGTCCATTCGGTGGTGTACGGATTGAAAGTGTTGTGCAAAGTTTATTTCTTCAGAGTTTTGTGCGATGGAGTCCAGCCTGAGTGAAATCCTGGAACAGCTTGATTTGGGGCACTACATCGCTTCATTCGAAAGTAAGTACATTCTATAGTATTGTTGAAGTTAACACGCTAATCACTAAGTTATATTGTGGCTCACTGTGGTGTTCGCATGCTAGTTGCTACGTATGCTAGTGCATGGCTTACCAGCGTTGTAAACACTTCCACTTCACTTTCATTTTGAGGAAGAATACAACAATTCCAATATTCACACCATTTGGAAAATTCAAGAATATATTGTTTCAAATGTACAATTTTGAGATCGTGATTTAAAATTGTGCAGCACTCCCGCTGGGCGCTGACGCGTCCGTCAATCGGCCATCTCCGTATCGTGTCGGCAGGTGAATTGAATTGTGGTGCTGGCTTTGGCTCTAAGGGTGCGCGGCGGGAGGGGGAAGGAGCGCGCGAGGCGAAGCGTCGTCGGTCGCATCTTCCTAGGGCGCGTTCCGAAATTCACTATTAAGACTGCTGGAAGTGTGCACAGTAAGTCTGCTGTAAGTCTACATTATTTCGCGCACTCTATGTAAAGTATGTATACTTATATGATATAACGGCATTTGGGACTAAAAATGATATTTATTCCAATGATAATATATTTATTTGTCGAATAATCCATATTATTATGGATTGGGAAAGTGCATAAGGCACATCAGGTCAGTGTATGGGTCAGTACAAATAATACCTATCTAATACTTTTCATATGAAAATAATTCATTTATTTAATAAGTCAATTTCTGAAATCGCTTCTTCGCTTACAGGAATAAAAATACCAGGGCAGGGAAAGGGTTGAGGGCAAAGAAACACGGAATGATACATTCACTCTATCATCTCTTGATCATTGGGATGAACATCTTCTTGCAGAGGTTTTACTATAATGATGGGCTAAGCTTACCAAATATATAGTCGGAAGACGTTGGAGATGACAACAATTAGGAATAAATTACGAATCACTTCCGGCACGGAAGTAAAAATAATTGCTCATGCGATGGTCTATTCTGGCACTCTTTTTCTTCAACTCATCCTTACTCTGGAGGCTTCCGAAAGGTATGTATGTATATCTAAATAAGAAAATATTTTTTGGAAGTCTTTTTCTAGTCAGAAAATAAGGTATTTAGCAATTTGAGAGTCTTCAAGCCAATTCTGGATGACCTTATTGATTTGGAAGACAATGGATAGGAGATTAATGGGCAGAATATTTACTTTTGCTTGGGCTCAATATTGGGTGATAACTTGGGTATACATGAATTGTTGGGATTTATTCGTGGATTTAGGGCTAATTATCCATGCCGTTTATGCAGGGTGCATAGAAATACCTTACAAACACAAACCCGAGCTGATCCAACACTCCTCCCTACAACTGAATATTATGTACGTTGTTAATCTGAAAAACCCCTCTCAGACAGGAATAAATGAGGAATGTATTTTTAACAAAATTCCAAGTTATGGCAATCCAACTCAGAATCCTCACTGTGATTTGATGCACGATATTTTTGAGGGAGCAGCTAAATATGACATGGGGCAAATTGTTCACCATATTTTCGTGGTGAAAAAGTATAAGAGTCTTTTTACTCTAAATGAACGGATTCGAAACTTTGACTACTTCCTGGTTGAGGGGGGGCAATTCAATTCCTCCCTTTACTGAGGAACATCTGAATAAAAAAAGATCAAGTTTGCTGCTGTTGAAATGTTGACATTTGGATAGTACTTAGCTGTAATGGTAGGTGATTATTTACCCGATGAAGATCCCTGTATGGGAATTCTTTTTAACATTTAGAGAAATTGTGGACATTGTTATGGCTCCCTATGTGAACTGAGATCTGACTGTGTATCTCAGAACTCTGAGCACCATGAAATGTATATATCTCTATTTAAGACTACGCTGAAACCAAAGCATCATTTCATGGTCCATTATCCTGATTTTTTTTGCTTGTAGGGCCTGTGGTGAAAATATCGTCAACTATTTGGGAATCCAAGCATAGACCTTCTTGTCAGACTGCTCATATTGTATGTTCAAGGATAAATTTGCCTCGTACTCTGGCTGTCAAACATCAACTAACGCAGTGTTTCAGATTCTTTTCTAACAAGCCGTTAGTTACTGGTCCAATATGTGGTCCATCAGCATTCAGTAGAGCCTTGCTTCGTACTTTAGAAGATTACAGGCATTTCTTTAATGTTTTACCCTTGGCAGTTTGTCAACAGAAGTGCATCCCAGTACGCTAGTGTATTGTAAAAGGGACCAAGTACAAGAGCTGCATTAGTCTCATGACTAATGCAGCTCTTGTACTTGGCTTCAGAAAACAAATGCCATACTCTGGTGTTTTAAAATACATTGTACCAACAGATTCTGATATTTATTTAGTAATTCGTGTTCTGAAAACGACATGCTTCAACCCTCATTACTATGCATACGAAACAGTAGAAACTGAGAAGTGGAAATGTGTGTTGCAGGAAAAACTGACTTACCCTCAATTGTTTAAAATTGTAACGGCTCCTAGAATTGGAATCAAAATGTTATCTACCCATTTTAAGTTGTAGCATTTTTTTTATTTTGTATTAGCGTAAATCATTTTTCTTCTAATAGTGACATTTTGTACATTTAACTATATACCGAATTATTTCCTATAATGACATGACTTGCTGTAATTTTAGGCAGTGTTTTGCATTGCATATTGTTCCAAATACTTGAAATACATGGAGTTTTCTTTAGTTACCTTGTATTTTTCATATCCTGTCCATTAATATAAGATGAATGTTATTAAAAGAGAGGATAATGGTAGAGATTCCTCCTAGAATAAGAGGAATTTCTGAGAGGATTGCTCCTAAAGTAGAGGACATTTTGAGAGGATTGCTTTTAAAATAAGAGGATATTTTAAGAGGATTGCTCATAAAAGTAGAGTAATGTTTGAGAGGATTGCTTTTAAAATAAGAGTATTCTTTAAAAGATATCCTCAGAATTGTAGATGAAATCTTGAGAATAATCCTCTTTAATGTAGAGGAAATCACCTTCTATACTGAATATGATCCTCTACTAGTAAGCATGAGAGAATTCCTCTCCGGAGAGGAAATTCATCTAAAACTTAAGAGGAATACTTTGGTTACCATATAGTAGCGGAAAATCCGCTAATTGATCGAGGATTTAACTAATTTTCAGAATAATTTTTTTCGGTGTACTCATTCGGCAAACACAGACGCAAGTCCACAAAGTCACGGGTGTAAATCCTGTCCCTGATATTTATATTGTTCGGTTATAGGAGAGAACAGGGTTTGGCAAAATACGGCTGAAGATCCACATACCGCTCTTCCACTTCGTTCAGGTGGCTTTGAGGAAAGTTCAAAATAAAAAACAACTGTTAGATAATTGTGACAAAAATTACTGATACAAACTAGGAATCGCGCCTTGAATAAAAACGACTAGTTACAAACCCGATTTACAAAAAATAAACTTTCCAAAGAAATACAAGCTTATTTACCACACTAATTAAAGCATAAGTGGGCATTTTTTCACTTAATGAAGAAGTTAATAATAAAATAAATTATTATAGTGATACTATAAATTTGCCTCGTATTTAAAAATACTTTAATGGCTCTCGAATAATTTTTAAGTATAAATGAAAAACTTAAACTTTGTGGTTCCACAATGGTAATTTTATTTCCACGACCCGGGTTTCGACGTACTATAACGTCATCTTCAGGATGAATCTTCTTCGCACCTGAAGATGCCGTTATAGTACGTCGAAACCCGGGTCGTGGAAATAAAATTATCATTGTGGAACCACAAAGTTTAAGTTTTTCATTTATACAATGAATAAGTTCCACCAAGTAACGCCTGAAACTACCAGTTATACCAATTTTTAAGTAGTTGCAAGGGGCAGGTTTGGCTCCACCGTCTCAAAAGTTGGCCGAACCCAGGAAAATCAGGCGCGGTATAATCCTAGCAGTTGAGAACCAAACAAAATTCTACTACCAACCGAAATACATGAGAACTAAGTTCACATTTCAGGGAAAAGTATTTTTGGATGACAGCAGTTTCATTCGACTAGGGAAATGCATTTACATGCATTTAAATGCACACTCTGAGATCTGAACCAGATGGAAATAAAACTCGGGAAAGCAATAAACTAATTCTAACAAATTATAAATAAATACGGGGAGTAAAATTGCATTTTTTTATTCACAAACAAATCTAAGCAAAACAAAAATGTCACATATGCCCAAAAACGTAGATCATGTGTTAATACGAAGTATCTAACTCGACGACCCAATTCCCCATTAATCCCGCGATGTTTATGTAGCCTCGTGGAATTAATAAACCTGCTGATTTTACAAAGCCCATTGACGAATTCATTTTTCCTGAAAAAATGTTTACCACACTAAATAGAAGCAGTTGCCAGAAGAATTTAGGGCACCATAGACTTCAAGACAGGGTTCAAAATTGATAGGAAGCACTAATCTAGGAATTACTAATAGGAATTGATAGGAAGCACTAATCTTTTCCGCCCGTAATGTATGATTCGATCAATTCCCCAAAACAATAAATTTCACCAAAATTTTCTGTCGTGTGATTCTTCTGTATAACCCGAAACTACTTTTTTTAAGACACACACATCACTTACAAGTAAGGGTAATTATCACAGCTAATATATTTTTTTATCGGATGGAAAACGCAGGACGTACTTTGGTAGAATGACTTAGGAAAATGTATCGTCCATGATGCAGAGCAACAACTGTGCTGAAAGATAGCAAGAATAGTGAGCAAATAGCATTACTAGTGGACGTGCGGAAGGCGGTATCATAAGGCTTAGATACATGGGCGAATGGAAATGCTGCCTAGGGAAGACAAAGGGTTCAACAAATATATTATTAATGGCGGATGATAATGATCAAACGGAGTTTTACAATTTAAAACGACGTAGTATAACGGCAAACTAATAGAAGATGGTCCATGAAAAAGCACGATGAACTGGGCACTGAAACAAAATGGACTTCAGAGGTATATAAATGATGGTAAACTAAATGGAAAGACCTCACGGGGTAGACTTATGGGCAGATATTTGCAGAATGCCACCTTGGGACAGTAAGAATCAGTTTAACTTACGACTGCAAAACTGATGATTGAACGACGATGAGAGAAGTTAAAGCATATGGAAGAAAGGCAGAAGTGCGTAAGAAGGTAACAAAACCGTTAAAGCCGATCGTGTCCCCGGATTTTTTCCCTACACATCCTTCAAGGAGGCCCGTGACGTTCACCCCCTAAGCTTAAAATGGCTCCAATGCAACCGACGGAAATACATGGGAGCCCGCCAACACCTTTCGCACCATTTTGCCCGCTACCCTTGCCACCCACCTTAGACTCGCCTCCCTCGGGTCCTGCCCCACCCACTCCGGCCCGCCCCCCGTTCCACCCCCGGTGGTCGCCTACGACACCACGCCCCCGAGGTCCTTAAGCCCGGCCCTGCATCTCCAGCCTGCCTCGCCCCTTAGCATCCGCCACGTGCTCACCTCCTTCCCATATGCCCGCCCGCCCGCTCGCTCAATATCGGCCAACTCGCGACGAGTCTTCACACACACAGACACAGCCTACATACGCAAACCACACGACACGAACTCCCGGGGATCATGCATCCGGCCAACCGAGAGCTGCCCCACTGAAGACGACGCCTGGGAAAAAAACTCCCACTATGATCACCATAACTACCATAGCATCAATTGATTGGAAGGTCTTTAGACAGTCCTACCTACGATAAACACAGCAGCACTGTGCAGACTCTTCTTTTATTCAAAGAATGGTTAACTTAAGCAGGAGTCACGCGCTGGAGACATCCACGAGTGTATTTACGAACTTCACGATGAAAGCCATTCGCCTAGACTAGTATCCGAACCCAGACGTATCCATTAGGAATTTCATAGATCCCAGTCCATGGGGAATGACATCTTAGTATCGGCGAAAGGGTATTTTTCGACATTATTCCGCACAGTCATGGTCTCTCCTGTTTCCTTCGTAAAATACCTATTTATTAAATTCCTTCTAAGCTTCTCATCTTTATCCTCCCCAAAATCATCCTAAATTTCTGTTTTTCTCCTCCCTCTCCTGCCCTTAACCGACATTCTTCCGTCTGTCACTGTTTTCATCATTTTCCGGCATTGGACAGGTAGGTTTTTTTGTAGGGAAGGGACGGATCATAAATTTCCTCGAATTACAGTCCGAAAAGATTCCAGAATCCCTCAAATTTCTCGAACCTCTAATCCAGGAAACATGATGAAAATATACTTCCTTCCATTAAGCTAGAGATTCAGGAAAATAAAAACTAAAGGTCGATTATTAGACCTTCAGGCTTATCCTTAATTGTATTGTGTATAATAATTTTTTGGAGCAGCAAAATTCGAAATTGAATAGATTCAGAAGATTCAGACGATATTTTATGGAATATAAATATTCACACCATAATCAAATTAGCAGGAATATCCAGAATAGTACCGTTATTGAAACACGCGGTCATAATGTATGTACTAAATACTTATGATGGCGAACATTAAGCAACATAGGTGAGATATTAGGTAACGAACTTGAACATTTAAGGTCTGAATCGAAATACGCCTTGCCGCGCAATAAATCGGTTCCCTTGGGACTGAATCAGCGAGGAGTTGGCTATTTTCGGCACATTACAATTAAACAAGATACAAAAATGACCAAAGCATGGTGCCATGCTTTCAGACAATAGTCTTTTCGATGCTGAGGTTTCCAGGGAAACATACAACATGCTGCAAAAAGAAAGGAAAGAATAAAACACCATATTTCTGGGGACTGAAGTCGAGTAGCATTCGAAATAAAAGTACAAAATCTTCGACGACTATTTATAGCAACTAAAATTAATTCCCTCCAAAACGCATAATTTTTTGTACTAATATTTTAGTGTTGTTTTCTCCAAAAATCAAACTAATTCGTAACACACTAATACTGATGTATGCAGCCAAGTTTGGCACACCCTTAGGAGTCGAACAACCCCACGAGTAGCAAAGAGGCATATCTGTGCGTAATGCTTCGATCCATGACATTACGATGGGCCACTCAACCTGTTCAACGCCTTTCCTTTGTTCCTCGCTTTTTCCACGGTATGTTTAATGCCAGCATACTCCGGGACGCGTTCCCTCGGCAATTTTCCTTAATTTTGTATAATAGATAGCGATTAGGTATGTGATTCCCACGATTTTATTCACATTGAACACGAACTTGCACAAAAAATCTAATTCCCTAAGGTGAGGGGTGACCATAACCAAAATAAAATTTTATGCCACAAGATCTGATTTTGCCTAAGCCCAAATAAAATATCGCAACTGCACTCTCTGCTTGATTTATTTCGCACAATACGTTTCAAGAGGTAGTAGCAGTAGTAGTCATTCAGGGAGATGACAACTGAACTGATTTGCATCATTACAGATAGGCAGGCTGTTTGATGGAGTATCATTAGCTGAAGGAGGAGGCAGAGGAAGGAAGGAGAGAAACCCAAAGTCAGCATTTCGCTATCAACGAAATATGCGAAGGAATTCACAGCTACTGTCCGTTTGAAAATGGTGTATCCCAGGTTTCAAGTCGTTAACGTGCATCCTTCGGGTAAGTTCCATAAAACGGCGGCACCCTAAAAAGTGATCGGCATTCAACATAAATATTTAAACCAACTTATGGATTCAAGCAGGGTTCCTCGGCATGGAAAACCAGAACCTATTCATTCAGTCGCCTTCTCTCTCGTATTAGTACAAACCACTTCATAAATAATTACAGGATGTCGTATTAATACCATCTGGAGGCAGTTTGAACGTGTAGCATCGCCGCTGGAGGGGTGACCCTCCTATTCGACCCGAGTCACGACCACCGATCTCTCCGTGCCCGAGTGCCCCAGTCTGCATGTGGCAGACAGCATGTGCGAAATGACCTTAGCCGACGAAGCACGTCAAACTAAAATACTACTACCAACATTACCTCAAGGGGCCCAAACTTTTTTTTAAAAGTAATTCCTTCTTTTTAATGAACCATGTACAATCCTTTCGGTGGATAATCGGATCAGAAAATTTCACTGTTCCAAATAACAAGGAAAAGTGAAAAAAAGGCTTCTATAACATGATCCTGATTCGACCATTGATAAGCAAGAAATGCCAATCATGTTTTATAGAATGATATATTCTGTGAAAACTTTTAAAAGTAAAATGTAATGTCAATCTTAAGGTGAGAAATTAAAACGAAGAAATGTAAACGCAATGCGGAAAAAACCCACTCGTAGTTCAAATGGAAGAGAAAAATTAAGAATTCGACGATTCCAAAGAGGAAATAAGTTTCCCAAGGGAAAAATGGCAGGTAACACAAGGAGAATATATGGTGAAGACCAAGGAGTAAATAATATGGGCGAATAAGGAAAGTAATGAGTGCCTTTGACGGCTTGATTAGGGTCTATCCATATATAACACAGACAATTGGAGGATGATGCGACTGGATAAGATGACTACAATTTCCGTCGATCTATAAAGACACGACTTGGTGGCTACTTCATAAGTAGTAACTTGAGATTAGGGATCAATTTCGCATTAAACCAAAGTGAAAGAGCCTATTTATAGCGGTAAAAGTTTCTGTGAATGAGAAGTATAAATTTATACGTATCAATTTTATAAAATACTTTTATGGAAATAGCACCAGATCCATCCTATGAAACTTCTCACACGACCAGGTTAAACAGAAAGATTTTGTCGCTAGCAATCTTGATATTATGAAATGTTGTAAAAGACAATCTGATTTTGTACAATTTTAACTCATGACTGATCAGGTAAGTTTCAAGTGTCTTCTCGGCCAGCCAAGACACGAAAAAGGTGATTCGGCGATTACTATACAAGAACAAATTGTAATGCTCTGAAGCAGAGATACGCACATTTACACAATCATGATCTTAAGTATGGGCATCTCCATGCGCCACTAAAAGTAACCAACACCTACGTCAAAATAAATCATGTATTGTCATCATCACCATCATACTAATATATAAAAATTGAATGGTGTCTGTCTGTCTGTTGCTCAATCACGCAAAAACTGCTGAACCGATTGAGCTGAAATTTTGCATTTAGAGATTAAATGTACATGGGTTGAACATAGGCTATATAAAAAAGCCCTCAGGGCCCCCAAAGGCCCCCCCTGGTGGTCCATGCTAAGCATTTGGTACGGTGCAGTTGTTTCATTTTTTGCTTTTTAAAAGTACTTACACTGAAGATAGAGGGCTAGGATTTTTTTTTATCGGATGGCTGAATAAATTAAGTTTCTAATTCTTTCAATCGATTTTCTTTTACGCTTCGTAATTGTCTGAATATTATATTTTTTGATGAAAATTCTGCCATTTTTCTCTTTAGTCAACAATAGCATATTTGCTTGACAACCAGAGATTTGAATTTCAAAGGATATTCACGCATCTGGCATTTAAATTTTCCTTCCGGCCCATGACAGCACGTAGAAAGAAAATTTGTATAAGAAGGGCCCTGAGTCCCAAGGGCCCCATGATAGATTGCTTCGGGGGGTAATCGATAATTTCAATGCATATTTACAAGTATACTATTCAATGTCTATTCTCAAAGTAGCTCTCATAGGGGAACTGCAAACGAGAGAACACTTATGTATAAAACGATACACATAAAGGAATTAAACGTGGAAGAATATTTACGTGTAGCGAATAATAATGTTAATAATGCCTCTGTTGCTACAACAAACACGGCGTCGTTTATTATAGTTTAATACTCAGATGTATTACACGTAGTGGAACCGTCTGCCTATCATTACGATAGCGAACTGTTTTTTAGACCAATTCCCACGTTAACTTTACGAGTTATTTATAAGTACTTAAACGTGTTAAAATGCAGTTTACTTACATTCACTCAATCATCGAGTTGCCTATTCGAGTCTCCGGTAACAGACGAGATTTATAAACGGTAACCTTTTGAAAAAATCTTCTGAAGCATGAGGAATGTCTTCTTGGCGAGAAAATGAGTCCTTGTGTGAAAAACGACTAGGGTTAGCCTTGGATGCTCAAAGACATGCCTAACAGCAATCTCATGATAATCTCCCCGTGGTGTTTCTCGGATTACTATAAGAACCGCTCAAATTTCATCCTAACCAAACCTACTGACGGGTAACCAGCTAAAAGTTGGTTCTAATATTGAGCCATCTGTTTCGAAACTTCAATCTGTTTTAAGATGGCAGAAATTATAATTGCGTCACTACATGCTTCTTACCCATAAGAACGGATATTCTGCGCAATGGACGTCATTGTTGCATGAACATTGGCAAGTGCACTAAGACTGATCACCATAGATTTTTAATTTTGTAACCAATGATTTTGATTTAGGAAACAATGAATATAGCCACCCTTTATGCCAAAGGCATAGTCCGCGTATTGAAGGATTCATACGACAAATAAACATCTCTGCTATTGAAAATGCTCCTTTTGACGTTGTCAACCGCTAGATTATACTCTACTCTCCTATCCTGATTAAGATACTCAACACACATATCAACATTGAATGGCGGAACTCAATTAAGTCATTAAATGCAAATATATTTATGTACACAAGGGAAGTAATCAAGCTGGTATTCACTCAGAAGACGGCTCACATGAACTTGAGGGACGAGGTCACTATCTATCAACCTAGGTGCTATTTATTAAGTAGTAATGAGTCTTCGTGGCCCATTATTGGGTTTTCTCGTGTACTAATGAGGACTAACAATCACTCAACTCTCCGTGCACGAAATGGAAAACGAACGAATTACAAAGATCACAACAAACAAGATAGGATACGAACACCTCAAATGATCACGCTGACAGTATTCTTCAGGTTTTGTGGTTTCCTTATAAAATAAGTTCAATTTTTTTCACATCCGCTGAAATTCAACGGGTACCTTCAGCTAGTAAAAGATAAAGCCTGTGGAAGACAACAAGCCCCGCCCACTAAGGCTTTGGCACCCCGGCGCCCAAACAACCTTGGCAAACCTAGCGCGAGATATTTACTAGATAAAATACAAATGCAAGATTTTAGCAAAATACACAATTGAGCAGGAAAGGGAAAAAGCAACATCTTGATTTTCTCATGGATTAAGGCCGTAAAAAATTAGTGGAGTACACCTTAACTTGAGAAGCGGGAGTATAAACATTGAACGATGCAAAAATAAGACGAGTATAGAAGAGTATTAGCAAAATGCTTATTTTCAGAAGAAAAAAACACCTGCAATTCATGGTAGCTAACACACGAGAAAATAGGCTCATTCATTTTCACGAAAGCCGTGCTCCCAGTTACGAGGCATCAAATATCACCAAAAAGCCAAGATGATACGATGACACTTCATAAAGGCTGCATTCTGAGTAACCTTACGGTCGTGAAACATGAATGTAAGTAGTGGCAAAAAATGTATTTCTATTCAGAACAATGAATAAAAACATAAACACAGGAAATTTAGATTGTACAGCAGAAAGACGGCCATAAATTATGCCCTTGTGTTCTAAAATGAGGTCAGCCAAATCCCGATTTAAAAAGTATTGAGGCTGTTCTTCGTCTATAGGTTCCCTGTGGTTTTCAAAGAGATAAAAACTAGAAAAAATGCGCAAAAGTTTTCAAACCCACATGTGGGTTTGAAAATCCGAAATCGCGGTGGAACAAAAGAGAAATTTTGAGGATACCGGGACTAGCCACGGTAGTTACCTTTACGGAGTCCCCCGCAAGTGCACATAAGTGCGATATTCCACAGAGGAAAAATCATTCGCCTTGACCGGGATTCGAACCCGGATCCCTCGATTTCGCGCCGAGTGCTTTAACCAGTTAAGCTACCGAGGCGTCCTTCTCCCCTGTGGATTATTTGGTGGCTTTATAGGAGCATGGTGGTCAGGACTGCTAGACATCAATCCGGGATCAGGACTGCTAGACATCAGGACTGCTAGAATCAATCCGGGTTCGAATCCCGGTCAAGGCGAATGATTTTTCCTCTGTGGAATATCGCACTTATGTGCACTTGCGGTTGACTCCGTAAAGGTAACTACCGTGGCTAGTCCCGGTATCCTCAAAATTAGTCAAAGAGCGAACACCTCAATGTGTTCTATGTATGGCTTTATCCTCGCGGACTGTGGTGCTTAGCGCACGACTTGGACTGCTAATGACATCATATGTCTAGCAGTCGTGACCACCATGTTCCTATAAAGCCACCAAATAATCCACAGGGGAGAAGGACGCCTCGGTAGCTTAACTGGTTAAAGCACTCGGCGCGAAATCGAGGGATCGGGGTTCGAATCCCGGTCAAGGCGAATGATTTTTCCTCTGTGGAATATCGCACTTATGTGCACTTGCGGTTGACTCCGTAAAGGTAACTACCGTGGCTAGTCCCGGTATCCTCAAAATTAGTCAAAGAGCGAACACCTCAATGTGTTCTATGTATGGCTTTATCCTCGCGGACTGTGGTGCTTAGCGCACGACTTGGACTGCTAATGACATCATATGTCTAGCAGTTCTGACCACCATGTTCCTATAAAGCCACCAAATAATCCACAGGGGAGAAGGACGCCTCGGTAGCTTAACTGGTTAAAGCACTCGGCGCGAAATCGAGGGATCGGGGTTCGAATCCCGGTCAAGGCGAATGATTTTTCCTCTGTGGAATATCGCACTTATGAACAAAAGAGAGTTGCTCTTCACAATATGGCAAGCATTGACAATGTAGCCCATAAGGTTTGCTAGATTTTAAAGCGTCACTCATGTAACAAAAAAATACATCCAGGCTTGAATTTAGGACCAAACCTAAGTAAAATTTCTTCCTTAGAACTGATTGCGTTAAATAAAAGTGAGATGATATGTACCAGCAAATTCATCTCTAAATAACACCATCTTCTAATAATTGAGGGAAAAAAGGCTATTTCCCCAACATGTTACAGCATTGGAGTTTCCAGACTCCTCGTCGATGATTTCACATCTTCATCAAAAGATACTTTTAAAAATAAGAACAATAAGCGGATTATCATTCTTATTCGCAAAACTCTATAATGTACTCAATTCAATGAACATTATGTTGGATAACATTCAAAGGTGACGGAAAAGAATGGGATGGAAATTATTATGAAAGGTATTGAACAATTATATTTCTCAAGATAAAATGCGTATCATCATCACAGTAATCTACCGGTTAGAGGTATGTTGTGATGAAAGTCAGAGAAAATCCAACTGACTCTCACACGTGCAGTGCCCTATCTACCTCTAGTATTTCTTTCTTCATCTCAGCATAAGTCCTACCTTTCTTTATCCCGTCCATAAAACCTATTCTCTTTCGTCCCCTTCCCCGATTGCCCAACGTCCTTCCCTCTATCACGGCCTTCATCAAACCATCGCCCCCTCATTACCGCTTCCAGCCACCTACCATGCCTTCCCCTAATCTCATCCACAAGCATCCTCTCCTCAAAAACTAGGTCAAGAACTTCCTCGTGTACTGAAAAAAACTGTCTGCTAAAGTACTTCCAAAGAGTCATTTTCAACATTTTTAAGTATATCAAAGTTTCAAAGCAATACGTTTAAATTTTAATATTGGGATATCGAAATTTTGGGGTGTAGGGAGGAGAGAGTAGAGTGGACGAGTCGGTCATCGGAATGAACGATGTTGCCCATCTCTAGGAGGCATGACTACCTCCGAGAGAGCGCGAGTCCATAACACCTCGGCCACTCGCACCAACGTTCAAAAGTCAAACGACCGCGGAGAGTATCCGCTCCCTATAAGCCCCTTGTATACAATGCATCTCCCACAGCACGCACACGGTCGCCAATTTCGCGGGAAATGAATAAGGAAACGCAGCGGAAGGTGGAATCCCGAGCAATAAGACAGAAACGGCTTACTTCCTCCTCCGCGACCTCTCAAGACACGAGAGACTGTGGATCGGCGGCAGGTCTCAAGAAATGGAAGTGAGTCCTTGGCGGGAGTTTTCCATAGTTGGGAGCATGCCTCACAATCAGATGGATTGTTCCACACTTGAGGAGTAGAGGCTACCGTATCCCTATTTCTAAAACCACTTTAATATTGTACAACAGATCTTTTTTATAATATGTGATATCAATATTACATAATGAGCTGTAAAATATCATAAAAGAAGAAATTATAATGGTTTTCTTATACTAGTTTTAAAAAATTGTTATTGGCTTGGCAAAATATCGTTTCACTAGGTATTTCGTTATTTTATGTCCATCCGCTACCATAGTGACATTAATATGTCTCTGTTACCAACAAAGTTGTTTTTTCTATTACGCAAGCCTTTTTTTTCTTTTATGAAAATATCTACTAGTATCCGTGCATTGTAAGTAAGTCAATAAATAGAAGGTATCCTATACACAGGCCAAAGGACATCTAGGGTATTTAACTTCCCAAGTTGTAAAAAAATTATATAGTTTTTTTGTGTTTGGAAGAATAAATTGTTATTACTCTTCAGGTCGACAATGAGACACGTAGTAAGCCGAATGTTTGATTTATCAAAACTAACACCGCCTTCTTGTAAATCTGGAATGTGTATGAGATAAGAGGAATAAACGAAATGAACATCGCCGTCAACTTCCATTGCTTGCACACTTGTAATAGACGCGGACTCGACTGTCGCTTCCAGTTTCTGTCGCTCCCGAAAATTTCGGGAACGTCCCGTGTAAAATATTCCTGGTTTCCTAGATTCAGAACTTGAGGCTCTTGCACTCAGTAACGTATTTCTGTAAGCATTCACTTTCTCACTTCGGAGATATTTTCCCTGATATACACAAACATTTTTCAATATTTCACAGCCTAAATCTCTTAAAGTTTAAGATTCTAAATCTCACACGACTTACGTCGAGCTACATTAATCATACGCTGGCGGCGACACGTGATTTTATACCCACACTTGGCGTCCATATTCTGTATGATGACATCTATTCCAAGAGGGCTACTTATTCACTCTTTCTCTTTCGAGTGACCCGGTCGGATATCAGTTTCACTTTCAAAATTACAAAGAAATGTTTAAAGCAAAAATTTTTGTTGCATCGCCACCAGCCATAGTTACTCCCTCGCCACCCCCGAACTAATACGACGTTTATAGTTAAAAGTGTATACGAAGAGGCGGAAACTGATAAGAGCAAACCTGAGTAAAATCACTGGGGTAAGGATAAGTTAAAACCCTGATTTGGAGTATTAATTCGGTCATTGTGGCAGGAAGATGCGAATGGACTGGAGGCTGTTATAATTTGGGAATGGAACACTAAGACTAAGCTGAGGGTAGAAGTCAACAAATTAAGAGTTAGGTATGGTGAGAACGGAAATAAAGCTGATAGGATAAATAAGGAGGATGAGACAAAAGTGGCTGGAGGACGTATTGAGGTATAACGACAAGTTAAGGAGGGTGATCGAGGGGAGAATGTTGGGTAGATACGGTAGGGGGCGGGGAAGAATGACAATTTTGAATAATTTGAAGGGAGACAGGACTTATCAGGAATTTAAAAGGGATGCAATAGAGGAAATAACCGTCAAATGAGCTCCAAATGTTCATCAAAATCTGAGAGGCAAAGGGTCAACGCCTGCCCGATGTGGCGTGGAATGACCCATTAATGTTACAGGTTGTTTCGAGCTTAACTTCTTAACTTCGTGGAAAAGATTCATGACCAAATGAAACACTCGGAATTTACACACATAATTAGGATAAATGGATACTTGGAAATACCAAATACTTAATTTAGTTTCAGTGTGTGGTAGAAACTTTTCTCGGTATGATAAGCGATGCGGATAAGCTCTCCCATCGATAACGCTCAAATCACCAAACCGGCAGCCTAACGTACTTCACGAAACCATTACGAAGTTAACATCACATTAAGTATAGACTAACGAACATAACGGTGAAGCTTAAACAAACATTAGTGACTAGATCTGCACTTCTTGTAGTCGTGATTCGTCCACCTGAAGAAACAGGACCTATTAGTTCAACGGAGCATCTCCCTTATTTCGTCGCTATCGCCTTCCATACAGGTGTAGCGTGGGGGTGAAGTAACAACCGCGGTTTAGACCTGAATCTCAAAAAATCTGAAATTTTTCAGTTAACCTCAGCCTGATCCTTAAAATATCCACGCTGGGTGGAGAGTCTTGTTATTTTTCACAAAAAATCAAGACTTGACTTTCGTTCGCCATGTCGCCATTTCTTTTCCTCCTCTCAATGTATGGACACGAGCGAACACGGATGGGCTGGGTGGGGGGAGACCACGGCGGAGAGAGTCTTGAGAAATTGAAGCGAGACGACGGCTGCGGGTGGAGTTTTCGAACGGCGGGTGGGCGGGGAGGAAGGCGTTGGAAGGTGATGGGAGGAGGTGAGGTGAGGGGGATGCGTGTGAGGTGGTGGTCCCATCGGCGGCAAAGGCATTTCACGGCACATAGCAGAGGCGTATCCCGGACGAGGGGCTATAAAAAGACCACACGGGGGCCAAATTAGAAAGAGAGTGACCGCAGCTAATACGTGGCAATAGCGAGGATGAGATGGCGATGGGGGAGGGTGGGAGGGACCGCGAGCAAGAGAGGGGGAGGGCGCGCAGAGGTGTCGCCGCGAGTGTGTGATTCTCACTGGGGGTGGCCAGCCGATCGAGGCAGTTCGAACGACATGCCGCTTCACACAAAATTCGATGAATTTCGCCTCATTATAAAGAAAAAAAAAGATATTTTATAACCACCAATAATTTTCGAGAGATATTTGCCGAAATATGGAAGCCGAATGGTAAGGGTATGCACTGAAGAGAGAATTAATTTTTAACAATGAGGAATCTCAAACGCACAGATCGGGTCAGAATATTAAGAGTGTGTAGTCTGTATGCTTTCTCAACTATTAAAAAAAATCAAATACCGCAGTAATTTTTACAGAGTCGCAAAAAAAATATTCGGTTGTGAAAACGTTTTCGGCGTACGGCGTGAAGAAATGAGACAAGTTAAAGACTCATGGATGCATATTTAGGAAATTATCTTATAATATCTTATAAGCTTCTAAATGTATAATTCGTACATTACTGAGAATTTAAGTGATATAAAACGAAGTTTTTGCGTCATTTATGTTAGAATATTTACTTCATGTTTTTAACTGCTGCTTAATTCATGAAATAAAATTCGAATATGGCCAAAAATCTCGCTGAAATTACCACGACGTGTACAGTTAAAGAAAAACAAAAAATACAGAGGAGTAGAGGACCATGTGGAACACCATAATGCAGAGAAAAATCTGAAAGATAGGGCACACTATGTGACGTTTCAAATTCGTAAGAAATAAAATGTAGGGCAAAAGAGTAGGAAGGACCCGGGAAGGAATAAATCCAAGAGAAGATGCGGGGATCAAATACAGAGGGATACATATACGAAGTGAACACTTACCAGGGGGCAACAATGAACAAACTTGAGGAATGCAGTGAACCTAACTCCGGATTGAAAAACAAATGATTAAAATAGGTTTTCGATGGAGATAATGTTGCTTCTTATAAACTGTCAAAACCATCCTCCCCTCCTTATCCCATTTATATTATCACACTCTAATTCTTTATTTCCTATATACCCAACATCCTCCCATCAATCACCACCTTTACACCCTCGTTCCTCGATACTTCATTCACCTCCTCTGTCCCCCTCTTTATCACTCCAAGCAGCTTTCTTTTTTTCCTCGCCCACCAGCCACGCACTAACTCGTTCGTCTTTCTATCCGCACATTGTAGCTTTTAAATTCTTTTCAACACCCACATCATAAGGGCTTAGAATGTAATTTTGTAATAAGTACATTCTCAATGTTCAAATTGCTATGCTCTGAATTACACTCATAACTAGCCTTTTCTTAAACTTAACACGCACTTCATGTCATCATTTCTCTACACAGATAAAAGCCTCTTCTTCTAACGCAATCTTACAACGAATATCCTCACAATTTCGTGCATATTCCTCCGATATAACAAGTCAAACAAAAAGATGAGGCTGAAAGGGAAAGAAGACACCTCAGTCTCCACATGAACACCACTCCCAAGTGGATCGTAAACGACAGATTATCAGGCTGTGGTTGCCTCAAGACTTCATTTCGGATCACGCATTTCCATACCACTTATCACCCCACTTAAAAGCGGCGAGTCATTAACAAGAAGTTTCAGTCGCCAGTAAGCTGTCAAAATCAATGACAGTGGTAATATTTTCCTTCCCGGCTGAAGAGGTAGCATATCGCGAACACAAATCATCGTCGGCTGTTAACTAATATTACTGCACCCAAACCAGAGAAACGCTCTAAACCATGATATTTCATTAACAGAACTTAAACCCAACCCCACCCACTTTGGAAACCATTATCGCCGTTTTGCAGCGGTGAATGAAGAAATATTGCCAAACGGAACGATGTGGAATCCAAATCTAAAGGAATGCCTTCAACGCCTAAGACCCTGAAAATTGATTCCGATAAATATTAGATTATAATGCAAAAGTGTGGACATAAAAAACTATTTTTTTTCGACACACCCTCAATCGCAATCCTACCAGTCCTACCTTAAATGGGAAGTTAAATAAAAATGTTTAACTTTTTAAGACTACATAAGACTGACAGCGAAGGTTAGTTAAAACACTTAAATGTGAGCATTGACTTAAGGTTGTATTTCCAAATTGACTTATCCCAATATCGAACTGTATGACGTATTTTTGGGTCAAGAGGAAAAAGTCAGAATGAAATTACCATTACTATATCTAGGGAGATTATATTTAACTCCTGTTGGGCAGAAAAAGTGATTTATTTGAGGAAAAACACTTAGGAAATAAGTCCCTCCATTATCGGAATATTTCATTCAGTGAATTCAGGAGTAATCTTATCTTTAAGAAGACACTATCAGTAAACACTTACAGAAAACGCACTGTATAGACATTGAACTCGACGTATTTGAAATAAGCCCTCCTCAATTCATCTTTAAAAACTCGCTCCTTGTGGTGACAACAGTTCATAAATCGTTAGTGAATACATATGAAGAAGTGATGAACTCGGAATTTTATCACCGTGAACTGAGCCATTAGTATTTACCTCCTGGAAAATACCAAATGGTTTAAATGCCATTAGCCGAAGGACTGAGGACACATCAGCCCCGTCCCACCGCTAGCAGAAACATGAATCACACCACTTGCGCGCACCTTAAGGCTCGTTCACAACAACTTAACTTGGCGTAACTTGGCTTGACTCGGCGCAACGCCAGAGATGAGACCTTGAGAATAGCGTCTACCAGTTCACAAAGACTTAAAGCGGCGTAACTCGACTTGGTGTAGCCTGGAGTTGAGCATAGCTCAACTTTCTCTTAATTCCAGCCAATAACATGGCATGCTCTACTATCGATAGTCGGGCAGCAACCGATTGCTACTCTCGATATCTCCTCGAGCAGCCATATTGAAAACGTGATTTGGTTGTGAAGTCATACGTGGATACGTTTAAGCGAAAATGGATGCGGATAAGTTGATCGAGTCAGTGCGAAATAACCCGCACATGTTCAATAAACCTTCCATTTTAATACTTCCATCGTTAAACTCACTATTTAGAATTAATATTTCACATATCAACTGAGCTGTTTCGGGGGAGCTTACTACAACTCTCGAAACTCACGCTATCGAAAGGCCTCATCAATCGATTGTAAGATCGAATTTGGCAGTGGTGGGTTGTGATTGGTTAGAAATTTCGCGCACTGGTTCACCTTCGACGAGATAATAAGTCAAGTTAAGTTGTTGTGAACGAGCCTTTAGAGTCACGCGTTCCTCGAGAATGGGAAGCGAGGAATTCGACGAATGGGATGAAGGGAAATGCAGGCACAACAGGGTAGAGAAAACAAAAAAAACACCAGGTATTTTTGGCCATGCAGAATCCTTCGTCCCGCGTGAAAGGGGTGAAAAGAAATCCTGCCTCAAAACACAAATAACAGCAGACTGGTACCTGGTGCGATAAATGGAAAGAAGAATTCACCAATGAAAACGGTCCCACGAACGGCAAGGGAGAAAAGATGCTTCATAAAAACTTTGTATACGTAGAAGAGACAAACTTAAAGGACACATTCTCAAGCATAATAGCCACTTGGAAACATTAATGAAAGAAGAAATGAATGTAAAAAGAACTATCGAGGAAGACTAGGAAGCATGGAACAAATCATCAGGAATGTTAAAATAAGTGTTGCCGCGAGACTCGAAATGAGACCACTACTTGGCGAAACGAGACCACTGCCACAAGACTGTCTCGTGAGAAAGTGGTGAAGAGTTATGAATAAAACAATCCTCGGCAGTTCAAAGAATTCCCCGTGATAACCAATATAGGACTTAACTAAGTACCTAAATGTGGGCCGTCCAGCAATAATAAGGTTATGATAAATTTTCCAAATGCCTTATTCTCCAAACGAGCAGTAAAATCTTTGACCACTGACAACAATACTGATAACATGAGAGTGACTTCAAGAGCTGCGTTAGGAAGTGCTTGAGTTATAAGCTCCCTATTTGTTCATCATCTTCATAAGTGTTTTAGATTACGTAGTTTGCAACTACATCAGATCGTTAGAAAATATTACTGCGATCTCTAGGGGGATAATAATTCCTCTATGGTCATGAGCAGTCAGTGTGATGTTATCATATGTAATAACAGCTACAAAGAGACAAGTTCCGAAAATAAGCGATAAAGTAAGGTCTATTTCATGAGCGCATTAAGCAATTCCACCAGGAATAGCAAAATAACCTACCTCCTACGACTACAAAGAAATCGAAGGAAAGTAAGGAGATATATATGATGGTTTCCCTAAAATGTGCGGTTGCTCATAAATAATCAGCAGTTTATACGTTAACTTACCAAGTAATTTATGTTACGGTTAAGTCTTTACTACTTCGAAATGCATAGCTTTTTTCAATTCGTACAATTACACTTAAATGGTATAGGGATGACCACGATCTTAGAATATTCTAAGATCGTAGGGATGACCGATTTCAACCTAATACTCTATATTCACCACTTCTTTAGATCTGTTCACTGGTCAGTATGCTACATATTTTCTACGTTACAACAGTTAACTAAAAGCGGATATCACAACCATAATCTCTGAATATTAAGCAATTCAATAAACTTTTAACAGATTATGAAAAAATATCTAATTAAACTGAGGTTACAGGTTTTTCTATTTCCCTATCCTTAACTCGTAAGCCTTAAGGTATCTCTTGAGATAACGATAAGTCGTTATACTTTGCCGATATCCAGCTGGAAATATAATGGCGAAGGATGACATCCTATATTGATAGGTAAGATGGTAGGAATGTTTACAAAAAAGATGCGTGAAAACAAAGGCTTGCAGAAGAAAGCGCCTTCGTGGTGATCGAGAGCAGCCCCAGACGACTACCACCTGTTGGCCTTCATAAAAGGTGCCACGCAAGAAGACTCGAGTTCCACCAAGTTAAGGACCAGTAAGTACTTCCACATACCCTTAACCCTTCGATCAGGATCTCTGGCGCTTGCATATTTAAGAAAGCTTTTACGACATATTAAAAATTCATATTTCTGGCCGTCTCCCTTGGGCAATCATTAAAATAATACAATAATCGACCACTGGCATTATAATAGAGGAATTTTCAAGATTGATTTTATCCTGCATGGGATCAAGGGAGAGGAGATCAAATTTACTACATTATCAATGTAAAAACTTGTTATAGCATTTTCTACTGCAGACATCTTAACGACAAATACGTTAACTACGGCGATGATACTGGATGGCTGATGAAAAACACCCTCCATCATTGTTTACGCCAGGAATGATTCTCGAAATAGGTTTTCTCTTCCTCAAATGTCCAATTAGGAAAACTAAAATCAAGGTATTACCGAAGCATTCAAATTAAAACTCAATTTTATAATTCACATTCATGGACGCAAACACTTTACAAGGCGGTTAATTTTCTTTAAGATACCAACGTCAATACACACCAGGTGCCATATCCTTCCTAATAATAAAGGGGAGAGATACAAGTGCTGACGGTAATCGCCCCAGAGGATCCCTTATCCAGGAAATTGCACAGCATAGAGCTTAGCTAGACCTGTCCCAGCAGTGGCGGAGATTTTTCAGTGGAATCCTGATAGGAAGTAAATCCGTTGACTGTTGGTTCCTTGAGATAAAAGCACGCCAATGCCAACGCCGAGTCTCTCACCGCTCTCCCTGCTTTCCTTGAACTAATTATATCCTTACCAACCGACCCAAAAGGGCGCGAATAATCTCAACTGTCAGTCGTCTCACCTAATAACTACAACTATTACCGCGAGAGACAACTGGCGGGACTTAAATACCTTAATGACTGCAAAGACTGCCGAGTCTCAGTTCATCAAGACAACACATGATGACCTTCTGCTTGGACTTCCGTTCTGTTTAGGTTTGACAATAACCTAACCTAATAATAAGGACAGTGAAACTTAAAATATATAAATAACACTAGGGGGAGATGCTTTCGAAGTCTGGCAATACTCCGTTGAGATTTTTATGGCGCCTTCGGGTCCAATTCTATAATTAATGTTTGACGACGAATTGACACGAAGGATATATCACTCAAAGCAAACAGATTATATCGATATATCAGGTTATCGCTGCTCACTCAAGCCTAATTAGCTTTAAATCCGAAGACAGGTACGACCAAAGGGCATTATTTAGACTTGCTAAATATCTTCTGTTAGCAAACATTTACTTCCCCCAATTCATACACCGCTATGAATTCTAGCCCTCAGCAAACATACATAAAAGATATAAAAAAGCAAAAATAAATATAAAAGACAAAAGAAATGCAGTAGGGAAAACAATGTAATAGTGTGTCTAGGGCATCACTTGGTTAATACCCAAAATTCTGAAATATTTCTGAAAAATGCAAATGATTTTCGATTTGATATAAAGTAAAAAACGTACGTCCGAAGTCTAATTATTTATTTGTACAACAATCTATAATTTACACCCAACCAACGTTTGTCTTGAACCCTAATGTCGGACTGATTAGTAAGGGGAGAACTAGTACTAAATGCAATGACATGCAAAAATCAAACGTATGGACGCAATGACATACCCGGCGCCGCCAGTTTTCCTTGAAAGGTATGATAGTCATAAAACCCGACAGCATAGATGTACCTGGGTGTGTCCTATGCTGACTCCCTCGATTTAAAACCTAGACCCCCTAGTCACAAAGCAAGTACTTCATCCTGAAGGATATCAACGCCCTCTAATAAATAATGCCAAAATATTATACTTTTAATATAGATGGATGAAATCTGAATATCAGAATCACTCCAAGAACCCTATGTACTCCACGGCTACGCAACAAAATGGCGTATTATTCGATTCCGTGAAACCATGAGCTAATTATGGTCCAAGTCTAAGATATGTAGCAAGACCGACTGAGATACTATGACATTTTTCGGATCCAATTCATTCCATACAGCATGGAACGTTTTCGAATGCCAACGCTCCATAAATATCCATGTTAAAAACCCACTACCAGACCCCTACGGCCTCTCAAACACGGCAAGGATGAATGTCTTTGCCGACAAGATCAGTACGGCAGGCACCCAACAAACAATGTGCTTCACTTAATGCACTAAAATATTTGGAATTAATTATTAATGCATGCACTCATTTCTAAACTTCACATTTCGCGAAGCCAATGGCTGCAATTCGTACAGGCATTGGAAGAGGACGGCTATTTCAGGCAGGTGACGAAGGCAAACGGAGAAAGAAACGAATTTTGGCTACTGTCCGAGTACTTGTCCGTTGGCGAGAGAAAACTGCCTATTCCGAGCTGTCAGGGAAGATTCCAAGCCGACCGCATCCAAGTCGCATCATTTGACCACTCACCAGCTGGCTATAACAATGGCTATGATTTTTTTGACGGCGTGGAAGAGTTAAGAACGGATTGGTATAGCATATCCCACTTCCACCTTCATATTACTGAAACAACTTTCGCAACAACAAAAAAGTCCAATTTTAATGCTAAACCAGAGCAACTCAAGTTCTTTTACACATGGTAGTAGAATACGAAGGAAACACATCTACATCAACAGCGTGTGACACGAATCTCTCTTAATTTTTCACTTTTTCTTGACCGAGAGATGTAGCACGGGGTTAAAATAATATCCACCGCGTCGAAGGGAAACTCTAAAAAACGCGAGATTTTTCTAATATCCTTATATTTTCGTGTATTCACCGAGTCTCTATATGCTCTCAACATATTCCATCTCATAGATTTATCACATTTTCTGTTCGCCGGTACCAGTTTTAAAAAACGCGTGGCTTTCCCTAGTATGTTGTAGATATTACGGATAAAATCCTTCTGTTAAGAATAAAAATATCGCTTCCGGACGAATTTGCAAATTTGAATCAGCACAGAAAAAAATTCTACTGATGGTAATGCAGATTTTCCGACTGAATCCTTTCAACCGAAGCATTGGAGGAATGGAGTAGCAAAGCAATAAATTCCAGGAACATTGCCGGCAGCTAACGAAGATCTCGTAAATGCATATCCTTGGAGAAACTAATGTGGGGGCAGCACAAGTTTTAAAAAACTGTGTGTCATTCGTGGTCTCACGTGGAAATCTATTCTTACTTAATACACTTAAGCTTGGCGATTCCACAGGATTTACTCCACTAGGAGGCAGATGCTAATATCGTTCCAAACTAAAAATGGGCCGATGGGCGACATGCGGCACAAAAGGAAAATGAAACTACATCAGGCTATCTCCATCGGCCGTAAACCCCGGGGAATGGAAATGCTCACTGGAGAAACGCAGAGGGTTGAATAGCCCAGGGGATCGGATTGATGTTATGGCTCAAGTTCTGGCTCCCAACCCAAAGGTCTCGCGTTCGGTTCTCAGTAGATTTTTCAGTGAAATCTAAATCCCTGCTCGGGTGTCGCATGGAGAGCTTTAAATCGCAGTACTCAGCCCGTCAGATGGGAGGTTACACTGTGGACCCCTTGGCGACATCCGTAAAGAGTAGGCTAACGCCGACGCCGGGTTTCTCTCGACCCTTCCCCCATTCCCATTTAGTTCTTCCCTCAGCAACCTATCCTGAAAACTACAAATTACTTCAGGGGGTCGATACTCGAAACGCCGGGGTAATTATCTCACACGACACTCATGTTATCGCTTTGTTTCGTCGATTCCGCATTCTCGAATCGTCACACCTTGTCCGCATATCATAATTATTTGTAGGAAAGGATCGAGTGATTGTGTAGCATGCGATACTTCTACGTTTACATACGACAGTTTTCTATTTTCGATTGCGATAATTGATACAGAATTTAGCGAATCGCCCCCCTTGCATCAGTCGCCTCCCCGACTAACTAACCGACCAAGAATCAGCCGAGTGAGTTGGGTGGACAACCGCCTTGAAGTGTCATAACCTCCCCGGCTTCTTTTCATACATGCAGTGCTCCATACACCCGAGCAAGCCTTCGCAAACAATATTTTACGAACAAGACGTGAGTAGGCTGAGACAAATTAAAGAACAATTGTCCCGCGCACTAGAGGATTCCTTCGTCGCTGAGTCGCGGTCTGCCTCTCATACCAGAAAAGGGAAGAGGACCTCTACATCACCTTGCAACCATTACACTCCTCGTTGGCATAAGTCTTTCCTACGATCATCCGGGCGATTTGTGGGTGTCTCTCCTAATCCGTAATAAAAAAAATCCAAAAAGATAACGATATCTGCGAAGGAAGACGCAATACATAATATTCTTAAGAGAACGGTGCCTATTCTGTCGCAATAGCAAAGCTATAACTATGTGAAATGGGAGAGAAAGATAGAGGAGAAAAACGAGAATGGTAGGGAAACCGAACAATGCGTAAAACTGAAACCACTGCACGCACATGACAGAAATACATTACATAATGGGCAAAATTTTGTTTTCTTAAATTTAATCAACAAAGATACAGATTCAAAGAACTGCGGAACTGGCTGCGCAGTAACTTTAACGGAGTCACCCGCTGATGGTCACACAATTGTGTAAAATTCACAGTGAAAGAAATCATTCGCCTGGACTGGGATTCAAACCCAGACCCCTCGATTAGAGCACTCGGCGCGAAATCGAGGGGTCTGGGTTCGAATCCCAGTCCAGGCGAATGATTTCTTCACTGTGAATTTCACACAAAGATAGAGATTCAGGCTGAGGGATAAAGCAGGAAATAGTGTCAAGGGAAAAAAATTACAACTCGAGGAGTAGAATTAGAAATATGGAATTATACATAAAATAAAATCGATGGTCGTCAAGTTTACTTGGTGGAATTTAGATACAGTAATACAAAAATGATTTGTTGATTCGACAAATTTTTTTTTCACTCGACCGGTTTCAACCTTTACACGTCCTCATCAGGAGCATCCATTAGCTTACGAGCATACTGTTAATGATCACTTTCCGAACGTATTTAAGTGTCTTCCTCAACTTCTTATTCCTTCATTAAATCCTTAAAAGACATAACTACAATGGTTAAACATTAAAGATATACGCTAAATCCTTTTGGGTAGCTTCCTCTATCAGCTGTTTCAAATTAAAGAACCTTTGTATTTATTTGATGCTTTTATGAGGTTAACTTTGACTAGATATACAAGTACAAGGAGGAGCGCTTCATTGCTATATTGCCCTGCTCATCGCAATACAACTTTCAACAAAGCATTTTTAGTACAATCTACATTTTTGTTGAACTTATTAGATATCAACTGATATAAAAAATGTAAACACTATTCAAAATTTCAAGGACAAATTTTATAATTTCCTGCTAAAAAATTAATGCCATAATTCTGTTTATTTTTTCTCACTGTGATGTTATTAGGTCTGTATTTTATTATTTTATTTTATTAATCGCTATTTCTTATTCAACTTTATTAATCAAGTAATTTGTGAAGTAAACCATTGAAGGAAATGTATTGTTTCATTTTTGCTCAAAGGGATTTGTACCCGGAGTAATTAAATAAATCTATTTATATTTCACCTTCTTCCTTCTAATCTCTCTGAATATACCCTCATAACTTAATCTGATATTTTTACCGAAAACTAGAATTTTCAAGGAGGGGGACACGGACCTGTGCAATCGAATCCTTCAGGAAGAAATCAAAACGTCATGTAGTAATTTACTTTCGTTACAGTAATTGTTTCTTTATTAAAGTAACGGTAATACCATACATAAGTTGTGCGAGTTATTGTAAAGACACTACTCTCTAACACCAGTATATATATATATATATCATCATTCGTTTTTCTGCTCCAGATGGCAGGTTTCCTCATGCGCTCTTCCTCCACTCCACTGTTCACTCAGTCAAACGCTTTGTGTCCGCGTACCTTCCGTCTTTTTTAACGTAATCTAGCATTTGCTTCCTTTTCCTTCCCCGCTTTCCTTCCACCATTCCTTCTATACCCGTCGTCAGCAGACAATGTCTTCGCAGGGAATGTCCAATCCAATTCCTCTTTCTTTTTTTAATCGTTTCCATCAGAGTCCTTTCCTCGCCCACTCTCCTCAGTACCTCCTCGTTTCTCACTTTATCCTTCCAACTCACATTTCCCATCTTCCTCCATATCCACATCTCCAGGGCTTCCAGTCGTTTTTCAACCACCTTCTTAATTGCCCAAGTTTCCGCCCCATATAGTGCCACACTCCATACATAACACTTCCCAGTATATACAGCAAAATAAATTTAGATTAATTATTAAAATAGCACACTCGAGCTGGTGCGCGGACATGCTCTTCGTCATCAGCTAAATGCACCCGTGACGCTCGCTCAGGTACTTGTAACATCTGCATGATATGAATTTAAGCTAGGGTTCGGCGATCACTTAAAGAGTTATTTCGTAGCACACTAGAGAAATTAGACAACCTTTCTGGTTCAAGTCGTGGAGATTTCTACAGTAATATCCTGTTTCTTGAAGCTGACTAAAATCCCCGTTTATCAAGAACCTAATAGACCAAAGTACAGCAAAGCATATTTTAAATTTACCATGGGAATAAACCTTATGGCAAAGTAGCATACGAGACTAATGGGTACAGACATAACATAAAACGTGCAAACTTGATATAGGCCATGAAACATTAAATTAATATGCAAAAACCAGACCAATATCCCATTTCAATTCAAGTATTACCAACTAAGGATCAATAGGCCAAAATCATTTATCATTTCGTTTTGCCTCACCAAAGGATGTAACCGTCGGAACGTAGACAGCTTCGCGGGACTCAACCTCTTGATCCTTAATCCTTCATGACAATATCGTTTGACGATCATTTTTAACCAAGCATCTACACCTTAAAAGCTTCTCGCCTCTTCACTGCACTCCAATGCATTTCGAAAACACATACGCATATTCCTGAAAATAATGTAAATGTCAAAGAACGCCAAAGATAAATTACACAACTAAACTTCCACTCGTGATTAATTAAAATTCTTATTACTTTTCTAAAAAGTTGTTTTTTTTAAAGAATTTTAATTAATCATGAGTATTAACTTGATGAACTTCTACGAAGTGAAGCCTACCACAGTAAGGTTTAAACTTCCACTCGATAACCACTGCGCGCATCTTGGCAGCATGGTTCATACACCGGGCATAAATCATGACCGCATGAATTCACAGCTTTCATCCGGTGTCGGTCAACAATCACAGGAAAGAAAGACCAATGGGGAAATGCGTCTACCACCTTCATTTTACAAGCGAGAAAGGCGATATAATTCCGAATCATTCGAGTAATTGAAAAAGAAATTTGAAGCGGTGTCTGCGCGATGAGACAGGAGGAAAATGTTTTGAGTAACTGGTATAGAGCAGCTTTAAGTAAGTAAATGACACCAACTTAACAATTAATTATTTTGAAATAATTTTGTGGACATGCAACATTCAAAACATACGTAGGCATACTGAATAATCAAAATGGAATTCCCACGAGGGCGTTGTAAGTCTTAAAGATTAACCTTCGAGAGTGAATTACATTAGAAGACGCAATTTGATGCTTTTCCGGCGCGTACAACTCATTTAATTACACACCAAGATCATTTATTATTCCTGAAATCCGGTGAAACTCAAACCGGTGAAATTTGCCATGAAAAAATTCTTTGACTTGATCGAACCCGGATCTCCCAATTGCCGGTCAGGTGTGTTACACCACCAAACCATCTTAATTCAAGCCGAATTTCAGCGGGGGTTTATACGAACAAGATGTTTGATTTTTTCATGGCGAATTTCACCGTGTTTGGTGTATAACTTTGCATCTGTGCACATGACTGCATACCACATCATTTGCGCAAACGCAATGATTGGTCAATTAATTACGTTGAAAATTATTCAGGAAGTAGCCCTATTAACAATGAAAATACCACGTGAAAGCCGTGGGAACTCATTAATACTGTAAAAAAAAGAGAAAAATCTGTGAAAGTAAAAGAACTTGAATTGAAGCGCTAAACAATGTTGGTGTCAACTCTACGGAATGGAAATAGGAAGTGCTATGATATATAGCTGACAAAATAAAATTTCCACATTACACCCGAAATTGGAAGGACATAATACAAAATTTGGATCCCTGACAGTACCAGAGAACCTGAAACACGAAAGAAAGTGGGAATGGGTTGAACTATTCAATAGTATTTATTTGGGGAAGCCTCCATCAGCGAAGGTCATATTTTCTATTTTAAGGCCTTCTTCGCATTCCCAAGCTAACACAGTAGAATTGAAATTATATTTACTTGTTATGTACTTTCCATTAGGACGGAAACTGTTTGATCGCTCTTTATTGTCATCAAGAATGACGAAAAATAATCTTTATGTAATCCCGATCCTGCTTTCAATATATTTTGAGGTATTTTAAAGCCCTACAGACAGGGCTTAACGGATATAAACAACACCGAATAATCAGTCGCCGATGAAATTTCACTCATGACCCTCGGCATGGGAACCCAATGCACCAACCACCGCAGCAAGCTGATCTTGAAAAAGGTTTCTTAAGTTCGGACCAATAGGCACGATTCATGAAGACTAGTTTCACGTCCAAATCGTGAACCCCACGCGTTAAGCTACCCCGTAGGCGGATTCGGACCACCCAGCGAGAGTTGCTCAGTTGGAAAGCGGCCATAGCGACAAGGAACCATCGCTAACCGAAGTCCATAAAAGGAAAAGGAATGAGATTTCATTTCCGTGATCTAAGAAAGCAAAAGCATGAATATTCTCAAAAATAAAGAAACGAGGCTAAATATAAGAGTGAGATAATATAGAGCGCGTAGAGATTTTCTTATAAATGAATCAATTTGGAGGAAACCGGGTTTATTAATAGGGCGCTCCACATTTATTAAACCCCCGTATTTTCAAAAATTCCAGAATTTTCAAACAGGAATTCCTTAGGCGAGATTTAGGACATTGTGGGGATAAAAATGATTCCTAAGGCCCACAACACGCAACATTCGACCTTTTACTAGGCCTTACACGGTGGTAAGCGCTTGATACAGAGAGCGGAGCTGAGTATGATTGGAGATATCCTCAAATCATTCACATGGCCATTGGAGTCTAACAGGAATGGAGCGTTGGCACGTCCAGAAGTTGACCAAACAAAATTGCATTTTCGTATGACAAAATAAAATTGTTGAAATCTAACCTCATTTGTAATACACGGTAAATACTGACCAAAATAAATCATTGACTATCATCTGGGTAGTTTTAAACTGTGGATTTGTCAGACGCTCAAGAGATCTATAGTTGTTTTCACGAGTCAACAACCTGGTTTTAGTTCAAGTCTAAGGTCACCGATTTTGTGTGAAAGAACGTATTTGATCCTTCTAGGCGAAGTGCCAAGCGAGGATTGCACCAATAATGAAATCAAAGATCCCAACAATTATGCTTGCGTTTGAGCGTCTGTGCGTTTTGCAATACTCCAACGCTGTAACGCAATCCAGTATCCCTGAAATAGCGGCAGTTCCCGACGTTTTTTTACTTACGAATTCTTCGCCAGCCGATTTCCTTGTATTTTACCCAAAACGATAATACAAATACCAGAATGACTAAAAATTTGCAATACTTCCGTAATAATTCTTATTATTGCGCATGCCACTAACAACGTATCCCTAAGCGTACCAACCAAGCGTACCACTAAGGGTACCAATACTCCAGGCCGGGAATTTCTATTGTATCAGGTCAAGCACGTAGTGATCCAAGCTTAACATAACAGAACTTCTATTCGATCGTTTCAGGGCCAGTTGCAGAAACGACACATATGTATCCACGAGAGTTATGAAATCTACAAGCCAAAGCATTCCTTCAAAATTCGTGGCAGAAAAACTGGATATACTCATTAGTTTTATAAATGGCGTCATACTTTATTAGGCCGGATGTAATGGAATGTAATGCTTATGAGTTCCATTAGTAACCATGATGGCACGCGAGCAATGAGACGCTTGGAGACTTAAATATTTGATAAATGAGTCATTGACAGAATCAATACAAACTTTGTAAATTTCACAATGAGTTTTATTTAATACGGCCGGTTTCATCGCATATTGGACATCTTCAAGTGATCCATGAAGATGTCGCCTATGCGATGAAACCGGCCGCATTAAATAAAACTCATTGTGAAATTTTCTAAGTTTGTATAGATTCTGTCGATATGGATTTTCACAAAGTTACGCCTGAGAATATAGAGTTCATCAGATGAGTCATTATTGGAGAATGACGAGTTTATTTACTCATGCTGACTATTAATAATGAGCATGAGTAATCAAATGCAGTGGTACAAGAGTAGACCAAACATTCGAAGCAATAACTAATGGGATTTAAGTAATAAAAGAGTTAGTTCCTGCAACCCAAATTTATAAGTGTGGTCCATGACTTAACACAGGGTGGCCACACATTCAATAAATCTTATTCGCGGTTATTCAGGGTTTCTGAGGTCGAAAATCGCCATTTCTGGTTATGTAGCAGTTAACTGCAGTCATTCGAAAGCATATTTTGGTAATTATGATATAATTTAATAGAATTATGTGGTAAGTAAATCATTTACTTCCCAATAAGGCACTGACATTTTGACGAAAGATCAGAATTTACATTTTTTTGGTACATTTTTATTGACAATCTAAAAAAAACTTTTGTTGATTAAATGTATGCAATGCATCAGACACTCGCTGAAACTGGTCTGTATAGGCGTATTTTATCTTTTCGCCCGTCATATCAGGGACCATAACTCTCGGATGAATTTCAAGGGTCCGTCGAAGTCGATAGCAGCAGAATTGAACGGTTAGAAACAGCGCATAGGACAGCACTTATAGTAGACTGCCCAAGCTTGTTCAAAAAACGAAATAAAACTGACTTTTGTGCCACCAAAAAAGCAGACAGAACGATCAAGGGCCAATAAATACTCAAATTACACGACATTTACGGCAAAACCGACGTTTTTTTCATGTTTTCAAATTTCCCGTTAACCCACGGTTTGAGTGGCCACCCTGTAATTGAACTCATAAAAATAGAGTATGCTGAATGCCTGTGCAATCGGACACTAGCCAGTTATTTCAAAAGCTACCGAAGGGAGTAAGTTTTCATTTCATCCAAATATCTACCGAAGGGAGTTTTGATCAGAATATTCGGATATGATTAAAACTTTCGTTGAGTAAATGTTTGCAATGCATCAGGCACTAATTATTATTAGTTATATTAACCAGTAGATGTGTCTATACCATTTTTCTGCATGTTTGCATGTTCATTTACGGAGTGCTGCATGCCTGGTGTGGAATCACCCCGTGCCACACACCCTAGTGGTGGCTTGCACGGTACTTCGTATATGTAGATGAAAACACAACCCTAGGGTGGGATGGGGATGAGGTCTTCCATGGAATAGCCCAGCTTACAGAAAATATTTCGTCAAATTAACGTTGCCATAAACTTGAGTAACTTACGTAAGATGTAAAAGAAAATTCAACCAAGAATGACCTGCAACCCTAAGCAGTAGCCTTACAACAATGGCGGCGTTCGAAAAACCTTGCGCCAGGTTTGCTCGTGGTCGAATTATCGTGAAATTAACTTAAGGGTGTAGTTTCTTAGTAGCTTTTCTCGCACTGCCCGCCAGTAAATTGTTGAAAGCTCGTGCACATCACTGGAGGAAAACGAAAGGAAAATATCGCGTCGCCAATCACCGAAAAACAATTTCCGAGAGCACGACGGCAATATACGCCTAATATTTGTCACATATTCTTTAAATGTAATCAGATGTCCTCAAGTCCGCGCATAATTTTTTTCACGAACGCTCACGTAGGCCAATACGTTCATTTCACGTTAGGCGGTAAAGATTGATTGATTTATAGAGTTGGCTTCTACTATGAACCAGCCTAAAAGGAGGAAGGAAGAGACAAACTAGGGTACTCACCTCCACCAGTATTCCACCGGTTGTCGTTCATGCCCCCCGATTCCCGCCCCCGCCTCCCACCGCCCCTCCGTGTCAACCCAGCACCGGCGGGGGTGGCGGCGAGGCCTCGCTGCGGCCGATGGCGTCGGCGTCCTCGGCGACGCTACCGAGAGGCCGGGACCGCCCACTCAGCAGAGCCTATGCAATTAGAAGAGACGAGAGGAGAGGATGAGAACATTCATATAAGGAAATAAATAAAATTATACCCATCAAATTCAACAACTACTGCAGGGTTTCCCGAACTTTTCCTTCAATGGGACACTAGAGTAAAGCCTGAAATTTTAACTGAACACCTTGTTATCGAACCATTCTGTTGGCGTTGCAGCATATAAAACCATTCCAGGTTCACGCGGAATACCTATTAAGGTGGCTGCAGCGGTATTCGTGAGTCATTGAGAGCACATTCTAATATTTTTTCAAGTAAGTCGAACAAAAACTGTAGGACCAAATTTCATTTAAGTACATCTGTTTATGCTGTGGAACTCACCATACATCCAGTGCTGGAAGTGATTCAAGAATTATATTTAACATTTTCCGCCTAAAAAAAATCATGTGTCGACAGTATTTTTCGCCGCGATGTTCGAAATTTAGGCGAACATTATATATAAATACTTTAGTTTTTAATCTCTGACTCGGCATGACGCCTTGATATTTGTTAGCAACTATTGTAATAATAAGAAATTCATTATTGCGTGTTTAAAAGAAAATATGTACATATTTAATCGCATTATTGCGAAATATACGTCATTTTCCATAAGGCTACAGGTTAAAATAGATTTGAATCGCAAAAAAAAACGGTAAAATGTAATATTTCACTTTTAATGCAGATATCACTAAAAAAAACACGCATTCAAAGTTCCCCGAAAATCTGTGCAAAGACAAAAATTACTTCAAACGCCTTAGCTTTCCACGAAACACCAGTTTTCTGCGGAACATAGTTTGGAATGTACTAGGGCATCGAAAAAAAGTCATCGACAGTCGGAATCGCAAATGAAGGCTTAACCTATGAGGCGAATTTACATACGCAAGTTACTTCAATTGCAGTAACGTATGAGTCGCATGCAAGTAGCACTTCAATGAGTAAGATCGGACTTATTAGCAGCAGGGGTCGATCAGGGAGAGTAATCGACATACTGTCAACCACGGTTCGCACTTGTAAGAAAATAGACAAATTCTATTGTGATTTCAAGTGGCATTTCGATTCTGCGATTCGTATCTCAAAACATAAAACCTAAAACCCTGACCTAATGGCAGCGAGCAGAGATTACAAATGAACAATAATTAGTTTTCCAAGGGAGGTCATATTGATATTCCGAACAATTTTTCGAATATTCCTGACGAAGCACCCTGCTGAGGACGCGAAATGTAGCATGACATTTAAAGAAAAATACAGGGAAGCTGAAAAAAATTCTCCAGAATATGAATGAAAAATCCAGCGAAACCTAAAAAGTAAAGGATGTGTTGTTGCCAGTAATGCTAATATATACATATATATATATATATATATATATATATATATAGTTAGTCTCTTGTCGTTGACGATGACGGCTTGCCCGTCGAAACGTCCGCAAATTATTCTGTGAGTGTCCTTTTAATTTTCGTGTGCCTGTGTTTTAAAAGTATATTTACTCGTGACTGTTCTCGTCTTGAATATGCACTAAGAAAGTATCGTAATGCCGATCTTAGATCGAATTGCAATTTTTCTTTGGGCGGAGAAATCACCCATCAATTAATTAGGTAATTGATCAATTAAATAGGTAAAAGCCGGGAGTAACGCACACGCAGAATCAGCAGAACGATGCCCAGCTAGTGGCGATACACATCGATATAACGCTACAATCGAGACTTCTATAGATATCGTTCTAAAAATAGAAAATCTGCCAAATGATTTGGAGTGAATGAAATTTTGAAAATGAAAATTTGCCAAAAAAATACCAATTCTTAGGAGAGCAAAAAAACACTTAACTCTACAGTAAAAAACACAGAAAAATATATAGACTTTTCAATTTTCTTGTTATAAAGCTACACAATTTTGAGCCCCTTTTTTTACCACTAACAATGTAATTAAGATATTATGGAGTATCGGGGTTCATAACATCCTGGTTATTATATTTTTTTCCCTGAGGAAATCAATGAATTTGACTTAACGTTGGCAATGCCCGCTTGAGTTGTTTTCTTAAATATTGACCAATATTTCATAATACCTCAGCTAATTTTGGAATTACAGATTAAAACTTTAACCGGAGTTTAGACCATACAAAATAATAATACGAATTATCAAGTGCAGATTTGAATTTTTTTCGGCTTGAAAATTCTTCTTTATGCGACGATAAGGTAGAGAATGACGCTATGGGAGAAATCAGAAGTAGGCAGCGAAATTGAGTGGAGTGGACGTATTGAGGGGTAACAGCATGATGAGGTGGAAAGGGTGAACGTTGGGTAAGTTTGGCAAAAGGATGAGAAGAGTAGGAATAGAGGAAGACTTGAAGCGAAGCAAATTATATTAAAAGTTTGAAATGGATTTAAGGTAGTTTGAGCGAGATATCACATCGCATCAAGTTCCACGGATTTGGCCTCCTCAATAAGAATATCTCACTTCTCCATATACAACAAAATATAAGCCACTTACCGCAATGCTTTACGAGATATTTTCCAAAAAAATACCAGCAATTTTCAATGGGAAATGGTACGGGTATGTACTCCAGAGACAGTTAATTTAAAAAAATGAGGAATTTCTAATGCATCGATATCGTCAAAAATTTAACGGTGAATTATCAACTATTTAAAAAAATAAATCAATCACCAACGCAGTAGGTAATTTTACAGAATCGCAAAAAAATATTCGGTTGTTAAGGCGTTTCCAGCGTAGGGCGTGAAAAAAGTCAAATTAAAGACTTATGCATACATATTTAGAAAATTACTGAGAATTTTAGTCGTACTAATCAATATTTTTGCGCCATTAATATTACAATATTTAGATAAGTATTTAATGCTTATTCTACAGCTGCTGAAATTAAAAAAATAAAATTCGAATATATAGTCTATTATGAATAATGAAAAATCTAGTTCAATTCTCCAAAATATTGGAGAAGCAGTTTTGTAAATGCAACGCCAAAAAAAATCTCCGAAGTTGAATTAGTTAAATGTAGGACTGCCCAAGAACCTACCATATATTTGGAAGAATACCTATGATGATGCGTCGGAAACGAAATAGAATCGAAGGCATTCCATCGATGCATGCCTTCGTCTGAACTACGCCAAACGACCCGCCACGAAGGCGAGTGGCAAGGGGTGCTCGAACACAATCTTCCAACCCTCTTAGTGTCATCTATTTTCAGAGAAACGGCGCCGACAATTGTCATATAAAAATTAAACTCATCAGAAAATAATAACATACGGAACTGCTGGTTGAAAATACTCATCTGCAGTTCACTTCTAATACCTTGTATTTGAGATACTGAACATTTTAATAAAAAAAAATTCATCACATGAACACAAAAAACAAGACGCAAATGGCTAGAAATATTTTATCAAGGCAATCAGCATGAACTTCAGTCCTACAGATCTTTTAGACGGAGAAGCTGAAATATAGGCTCGTGGGTCAAAGAGTCTTCATTACCACATTATTTGGTAATTAAGTGATGAGACGAAAGACGCAGAGCTAAATAATTTTGAACTCGGGCTTAAGTGGATTCATGACGCGTGGCAAAACTTTGACGGCTCATAATAAATACAAGAGAAGTGCGTGACCGTGGAGGAATGAAAGATGATTGAGGTAATCAATAGGATGCAAAGTAGATGGATGGACCAGATGATAAAGAAGGAAGAGACAATTAAGTAGGTTTTGGAAGGGAGAATACAGAGATATATAGAGAAGTATATACATGTTGAATGGAAAGTGGAGACGTAGGAAATATGTAGAACTGAAGAGAGAATACTGTGAAGCGATAGGGTGACCCTACTATAGTTATGTATGCTCTCCTATCTTCTTCTTCTTCTATATATAAAACAAAGTCGGGTTAGTTACACAAATTATAACTCAAGAACGGCTGGACCGATTTTTATTATCTATGATTTGTTGGATTTGTCTCCGCCCCGAATAGCAGAATAACTATTAAAACATCGGAAAAATTCACGAAAAAAAATTATGAAGAAAATTCATTTTCTCATACATTTTGTATGGAACCGGTTGAAGGTTTTTCTTTAATTGCTTTTTTAAATTACTTGAACTCAAGATATTGGATGGAAATTTGTATCATAGAACGCATAAAATAATGCAGCATTTAATTATTTCATTCAATTTTCTTATACGCTTCGTTTTTGTCTGAGCATTGCGTTTTTATCTCGAAATTAATCAATTTTTTTCCTTTTCAACAATAGAAATATCCTTGGCAACCAGGCGTGAACATCCATTAAATAGTGATTCCATTGCTGCAAGTGTGAATAGCATTCCAAGGCCAGATTCAGTGACTAATTTGATAGTTGTAGTCAAACGACTCGAGTTCCCCGTTCGCCTTGCCTTCTCAATGACCATCAACAAGGCACAAGGTCAATCGCTTCAAGTGTGTGGATTAAATCTGGAAAATCCATGTTTTTCATGTGGTCAATTATATGCTGCATGCTCACGAGTGGGATAGACCAGTAATACCGAATTCAACACCAGCTGATGAACTCAACGCTTGACTCAAAGCGTCGCTTTGTGCCAATTTTTCCTCCTCGAAACCTCGAGACTCAAAAATCCTCCGAGACTCAGAAGTGCCAGAGAGCGATGAGACTAGTGCCGCAACCTGGCTATGGCCACCGCGAACGCTCAGTTCATCGCGTTTCCTGCAAGCACCCTGCTTTTATTCGGTCCGCGCTGGTGATGACATCTTTTTCCACTTTCAAGTCGACCTGTGAACATTCCCACCAATCCAAAGAGTGATAGCATCTCCCCTTTTCTCCCCACTCCTCACTCACTGTCACACTGTCAAACAACTGCTGCCAAACGTCATCAAAGCGACAAAGCTGATCAAAGCTGAATGGCAAGTCAAAAGGAGATGTGCTTATTCCACGTACTGCCATCAATCCCACCGACATGCCATTTGATTTAAAACGACTACATTTCCCCGTTCGCCTTGCATTTTCAATGACAATAAACGATGCACAAGGTCAATCGCTTCAAGTATGTGGATTAAATCTGGAAAATCCATGCTTTTCAAACGGTAAATTATATGTTGCATGCTCACGAGTTGGACAGCCAAAACATTTATTTGTTTTTGCAGAGGGCGGTAGGACCAAGAATATTGAATATCCGAAAGCACTCGAATAAAATTTTCAACTATTTTAATACACAAAAAATAATTTTCCTTCATTTATTTTGAACATGTAAATGTGTTTGCTTTGTATATGTGTGCCTACTTAAGACGAAAAGAGGCATTGCAACGCATGCCGGGCACAGCTAGTTATTTAATAATTAGGAAGATGTAATGATCCAACTACCCCATAAACAGGGACTCCGAATTACATACCGATTCATTGGATGATTTTTGAGATAAATGTAATGGATGCAAGCGAATTATCATGCATTTCCAAGAGTGATGCAAAAATCACTAGTTCCGACTAAAAACAATTAGATTCATGGATCATCAGTGCCACCATTAATTGGAAAAAAAGATTTTTATCAAATATGTAATATTCCATTTCAGGCATCAATTTACAAAAGTAAAGAGTTTAAATTAGCTTTCTACATGCATCAAAGCACTGAAATTAATTTTCGCGACGAACAAATTTTAACCAATTGACGAAAAGTATTCGAGCGCGATTATAATTTACTAATAAACGCAATGAGCCACTTCCAAATATCATAAAATAATTAATTATACAATCAATAACCAGAGCCACAACATTTTTTTAAATCCCATATCAGCAGGGCACCGAACCCATTGACAAATTACTTTAAACACCGTTATTACGATGTGTCGCAACATCTTCCGACATAGCAACTACCTCGAGTGAACTGAATATTCGTATAAAAAATATTCACATGAGAAGGGAAGAAAATTGAGCTATAGTTTTTTAATGCACTGAAAGGGGCTTTACTGACATTATCTACATTAGGACACTAACAGCACAAAACATTATGGATGAAAATCATACTGGACGAAAACAAGCAACCAGCCAAAACACAATCCCGGTCAAACCCGAGCCTTTTAATGAGTCCAAGTGAATTGTTGCACGAGTTGACAGAAATTAAGAAGTCGCAGAAGACCATGAAGACATACATCATTAAGTGGAAACTATAAAAGAAAACCTGATGACTCCATACTATTACAGCAATTTCACCCAAAGTTAATTTGGGTGACCTTGATGTAATAGTCTGGAGTCATCAGGTATTCTGAGGTCATCACGCTAAGTAGTAAGGTTAGGTAAAAAGAAAACCTTGGAAAATATGGCGATCAGTAAAAAACATAAGTAGATAATGCTGACAGAAGTCTTCTCGCATTATAAATAGCAAAAGCAAAAGATGTCTAATTATTGCCACCACAGAAAGTGAGACACTAATGGACAGATAAAATGGGGAATGATAAGGGTCAACTTCGTAAGTAATGGAAAATAGAGAAGCATATCTAAAACCCAGTAGTTGTAAAGAGAGACACAAATTGGATGTGTTATGCATCTGAGCACAGTAACTCAATCTAGACAATGGTGGAAGACAGTTGAGACTAGAAAAACTTAGGAGGAAACCCTAGCATTGGAAACATCACACAGCAAGTAGAAGTTATTATTAAGTAGAAATTAAGACTTGGGAAGATTGGAATAAGTTTGTGGACGAATCATGTGGAAAGATTCATCAAAGTTATCTAAATATTAATGACAATTTTTTTTATTTATCTCATAACACTGAACAAGTTCTAGGATTAAACAATGGATTAAAATTCTGTGATCTTGGAATTGTGTGAACAAATCTTGTCCTTTTCCACTAACTTGGAATTCTGTGGAAAAGTATAAGATTTATTCTTTTGTACCGAAAAACAAACATTGTCTCTATAGGGTTATAAGGGACAATTGCGAAGTGGAAAATATGGAATAAGAGAAAATGATAAATTAAAGATATGACACAAATAATGGAGACGATGACATAAAACAAGTATGAAATAAAATACAATGGCAAAAATAAGTTGAACAAGTGGAATGGCGAAGAAATGCAACTGCCCAATTTCTCGGATTATTCAAAATGTTCATGGCACATTAAGCAAGTATGTATATGTATCAGGGTTTCTACGGAACATAGAATATGAAATTCCAGGACTTTTCCAGGCAAACAATTTTATTTATCCAGTTGAAAATATCAGAATTTTGGTATTTTTTAAGGAGCAAGAATAGGAGAAACACAAATTCACGAATATAAAGGGAATTCATGGAAATAACGTTTTCAACAAATGGAGCGCCACCACAATTGCTCTGGGGGAAAATCTGCTTCTTTCTGATAGCATATTATTCGTGGGTCACAATGAGGGCCAAATATTACTGGTACAAAATCAGACAAGAAACAAATATTCCACCTTCCTTAGCATGAGGGTAAAGAATAGGACCTGGAAGTTTATTTTAGGGGCATAATTAATCAGCTTAACAACTAATAAGAGCTTCACTGCCTCATTCAGCCAAGGTACTAAAAAGTACCTAAACTCCTGACTTTTTAAAAACAATCAGATTTTGATTTCGAAAAACAAATTTCTAGGCTAGTTTCTCATTCTCCATTACTTTTCCAGCCCGATTATCAATTTCCATGACTTTTCCAGGTATTTCAGGTTTTCTAGGCCTATAACGACCCTGATACATATATTAAATAAGAGGAGGTATATACGTATATATAAGAGGTAGCTGTTGATGCCCATCTCCAGGAAGAATCTCACACAAATATTTTGGACACTATCAAGGCAGTATCAGTATTTAACTAAGTGGCTAAGAAATCAAGATTGTGGGGTGAAAGTCCATTAGGATGTATTTTAAAATAGAATGACATAATTGTCTATTTCAAAGCAACCATCTCAGATAAGCTCAATACCCAAGGAATGTGTACGTTAATCTAAATTAGGAACAAGGAGGCTTATATAGCTGGCCACCTGATATTACATTTAGCTTTGTCAAGGTTAATGAAGCTTGAACTGTAGCTTTCAAGTTCATGAACAACAATATTTTACGGAGTAAAAAACTGTAATCTCCTAAAGTACACAAAGAACTCTTACAAACAGTTGAGACGAATGGAAGACATGAATTTTCATCATAAGAATCCCAATATTTCTTAATTGATGACTGAGCTGATTCCTCATAAGTGGCAGGGATGAATAGGTGACAGATGGTATTTAGAATATATGTGAAGATGCAAAATGCTTACATCATGCAAGTGGGAGGTGGGATTTCCAAGGAATTGTGGGAGAAAGTTTTAAGTAAGTGGGCAAGTGTTAATGTATTCCACCAAGGTAACCAGATTAGTGAACAGGATACAGACTGCATAGCTATGCTGACCAGAGGCTATGCCCAAAAGAGAGTTGAAATCATTAAGCCTAAAATTCATCAAGTTTATGACACAGATACCACAACAAATAACAGTTTTTACAGCTAAATTTGAAATCATCACGGGTGAACATCAAAATTTCACATTTTCTAGTTCAAATTTCAACTTTTAGAATGGTACTTATTTCTGAGTTTATGAGCATCAACAGACATGATCATGAACTCGTGGTGAAGGTAATTTTCAAGGAAAAATCACAACAGAAATGAATGAGAGTCAGGAACTTATCAGATGAAAGTAAGATCGCATTGAGTGATGAGGAAATAAATAATGTAGGAAGGACTTATTAAACTGATTCCAATGAGCATTTCTCCAGGACATTGCAACAGAACTTCTCAAAGGGCTCCCCTAAAATTTTGGAAAGAATGTAGTGTTTATTGTAGAAGCTTGATGAAAATCAATTAAGTCTTAAAACCAATCTCATGACTAATGGCCATGTTTCATTATTGATACTCAGGGGTGATGCCAGACATGCTTCTCATTTTCCATTCTGCAACAGCCAGAAATATTTATCCACAGGGCACCCTGTGTTTTACAATGAAAGTGGCAAGGGGTATAGAAAAAAGAATAAGGAGAGGGAAGGAATAAATGGTGATACAAGTTTTAGTGGATTATTTATATTATGTTCAGCAAGGGCACTTGGAAAGACCATATGCGACTTGAAATACTTTCAACTATCTGTTCAACAGACTATCTCTCTTATTTTGTCACTTCTGTCAGCTTAAGAGATTGTAGGGCTAAATACTAGCTTCAAAGTCCCCCTGAAAATCGTGTGATCTCAAATTTTTATCAGATCAAAACCTTTTGTTTAACATCAGTTTTTAGTGTCTCCCAACCTCTTCCATCAGCTATGCTATTATGTATAATTATTTGCTCTGCGCAGAAGTACTTGGTATCAGGGCTTCAAAATGTAACTTTAACTGACAAGGAGCCACCTGCTTGTGATCACACAATTGCGTAAAATTCACAGTGAAGGCATCATTTGAATCCCAGTCCAGGCAAATGATTTTTTCATAGTGAATTTTGCACATTCAAGTACCTATATCTTCAGGGGGTGGCTCCTGCTGAGTTGTTGTTGCAGTTTTGTAGTAAACATAGTACTTGGCATAAGGGCTTCAAAATTATTTAAATAAACAAGGAGTATGACCGAAAAGAGGTATTTTTATGGTAAGAAGGGAAGTAAAAGTTAAAAAAAAGCTCAGCAGTACAGTGCGCAAAGTTTTGCGTGAGGGCAAAAGTTTGAGAGTGACAGAGTAGAGGAATCACAGACTGGGGCTGTTCTAAGACTGACCACTAGAATACCTAATATGATGGTGATCGATAAGGAGTTTTCCAACAAAATAATTTGAAATAAACTCCATTTCATCTCTACTCAGTCATTCCCCATTAATATATCAAACACACCTAACAAATACCATATACATTGAAAAGTACTTAATGAAATCAGAATTACTACCTGAAACTCATCCTTGCAAACAAAAGTAAGCAACACTAAAATTCCAAAGGAACAAAAACCAGGAAGAAAAAAAATTCCTACTTTAAATGAGTCATTTAATATGCCAGTCATAAGGACCTTTTCGTACCCAATAGGGCACACATCAGTGCCAGGGCTCAATTTATTTCTCTGGACAACATTCCCGCCTGCCTTTTTATAACACACCATGTCTCTGAGTCAAGAGATCTCCCCATGAGCACCAAAGTAAATATTTTCACTAACATGTGTCAAGAAAATTTACTGCAGCAGAGTAAACTGGAAGACACTGTTTCTGTAGCTCATGAGGATAGATGAAATCAAAGAATAATCTGATTAACTAATGAGGAAGCTTGATTGATTGGGCGGGTGAGGGTCTTCTGGAGCCCTCCCGGCACTTAAGACCCCTTTGGGTCCGTTGTGCCATCCCACATTTAACCTGCCCGCCACTTGCAGACAGGGGAAAAGAGCACTGCGGTAGAGGTATGGAGGAGGGTCACCCTTCCAACCCCCATCCGGGCCCAACATTGCTTAACTTCAGTGATCTGATGGGAACTGGTGTGTCAATGTGGCAGGGCCCTTGCCCTATGAATGAGGAAGCTTAGTGAAGATAAGAAATTTTTATGTAACACTACCACATTTAAAAAAATAGAAAAAGAAGGAAAGCTGTTGTGAAGTGTGAGGAATTTACTCTTGGATAGGAAAGCAAAGGTATAAATGATGCATAAAATGTATTATGTGGGTGCTTCTCCACTAACTGAAAAATCGATGACCTAGGCAAATTTGATGTAGGTATTTAGAGTTATTACTACTGAGTTCTACTTGTCAAAAAATGATAACAGGTTACCTATTCTTGGTGCACCACAGCGAATATAATCAAATAATGCTGTAATATTTATTTAAATGCCTCTCAAACACCCCAAAACACAGTCCCCTGTCGTGTCCAATTCCCAGAATGATGAGTTTCACAATAAATATTTATTTTTAGCATCATAATTACGTAATTAAAATGGTAATTATTTAAACTAGAATAGAGTATGTGTTTAACAATACAACCATGAATTAAAACAGATTTTCAACATAAAAACTATCACTGAAATGTTGTCCTCAAATATTTGTAAGTCCTTTGTTCCAATTTAAAAATAGCATCAAATTCATATTTTGAATAGAAGTGATCCTTTTTTGCATTAGACAAAACACAAACTGTGTGGCGTTTGTATGGTTGCCAAGAAATGCTGGCAGGCACCATTTTGTTTACTTTCAAGATGGCATTTGTGGTTGAACTATGTGTTTGGGCCACTTGATTTAACAGTACACTGGTAAGTAGCTTCTTGATTGTTTTAAGTAATTAAATTGGAATAATTTCATATTTTCCTTATTCAGTGAGTACTTTAGCACTTGTGATTCTTAAATCAAGAAAGATTTTGAATACTTGAGTAGATACAGTCAATGGTGAATGCGTTAGAGGTGTAGTGTGAAAGGTATGGGATGAAGATAAACCACAAGAAAACGAAAGTAATGAGATTCTCTAGAAGTAAGAACGTGGGGCTGAATATAAGGGTGAAAGGGCAGAAGATAGAGCAGGTCAAGCAGATTACGTATCTGGGTAGTGTTTTGGAGGAGAATGGGTTTAGTGGTAGGGATATCAGATGCAGAATTTCCCTTGCTAAAGAAATATTCTCGAAGAAAAGGGAATTGATTAGGGGGGGCCTGAGAAGAGACATAAAGAAAAGGCTCGTGAACACTTTAATATGGAGTGTGGTGTTGTATGGGTCAGAAACATGGTCATTGCTAAGGGAGGATGTACGTAGACTTGAGGCATTTGAGATGTGGGTCTAGAAAAAGATGGAGAGGGTGAGCTGGGTGGTGAGGAAGACGAACGAGGAGGCATTGGATACAGTTGGAGAGAAGAGGAAGCTTGTGGCAGAGGTTCGGAGAAGGCAGAAGAGATGGATGGAGGAGGTTTTGAGTGGAGAGGGCATGTTGAAGAGGGTGATAGAGGGAAGAACACTGGGGAAATGTGGAAGATGAAGGAAGAGGATAGGAATTCTGGATGAAATAAGAGGAGGTAGAAGATATGAGGAATTTAAGAGAGATCTAATGGTGAGACATCCTTAGGAGGGAAAGCAAGGTATTGACTATGAAATAGGGATGCAGAACGGGGACTGTCCAAGAACCTACCAATCAGCTGGTAGGATACTTAAATGTTGAAAAAGTACCAGATAACTTTTGTTTGCAAAAATAAGTCCCCAAGGCACATTCCCATCATTTTATAACACAGGGAACAGACAGTTTGTCGTTTCTTTTAGGTGATGTTAAACAATACCACCTAAAAAGAATACAAGTGAAGAAATATTAGGAAAAAAACAAATTGCTGAACATTTGAGGTTAAATCGACTTAAAAACGATCCTCAGAAAATGTTAGGAGTGAAAGAAAAAGAGCATCGGAAATATCAGGTGAAGAAAGAAAATGGCACCAAAAAATTAGTGAAGGATATGAGTGGCCATGAGTACAAAATGGCAAAAATAATTTGGAAGGAGCATTACACTGCCTATCGTACTAAGAAAAAGGCTTTGAAAGGGGCTACGAATAGCTTTGTTCAAGAAAATATGTCCAATTCAGAGACTGAACATCCAAGCACCACAAAGACCTCCAGTAAATGTATTAAGTAATGCAAGAAAGAAACATGCTAAAAAGATGCACGAAAGAATTATCAGAGAGAAAGACCTTAAGATTGCTAAATACAAAAATATTTTAGAAAAGTATAGAAAAAGAATATAGCGATTGGAAAAACCTACTAATATGAAGAATAATGGCGACACACCTGGTAAAAAATTATTTAAAAAATGAGTGTCAGAAATGTGTCAGAAACATTGGCAATGAATGAGAGGGAATGGAGCAGAATGCAAGCTGGAGAAATGAAGCTCTCGAGAAGTATAGAGGGAAAGAGTAAAATGGACAGGGAAAGGAATTCAGACATCAGAAATGAAACTGAATTAGTAGCTTAAGAAATGAAGTAGAAGGTAATTGAAAAAGATGGCTGGGTCAATTAAAATGGCTGGCTTCCAGAGGTCAGGATGTATCAAAGTACATAAGTGGGAAGCGAACCAGGAGAAGACCATGTAAACGAATGATAGATGAGATGAAAAGACTCGCAGAAGAGTAACATAACCTGCGATGAAGGGTGTAAAGAGGAAACATGTAATGACAGAGGAAAATGGAGAAGCTTTTTCATTTGCTAGACCCAATCATGGTGGAACTGGAATGGCTATGAATGTATGGATGAACTGTTCCAGCCTTGATACCTCAAAAGACTTTTTTCTAAATTCAAGAAAAGTACTTGTGGGTCAAACAATCAGGAAGGATATAGAAAAACAAAACCATGGCATACTTGAGGGTTTCAGTCTCCACCATGCTTTAAGTGACTCGTTTGGCAGGACTGTTCACAGAAAATTCTTCAGTATGGGCAGTAAAAAAAGAAAAAAGTATTTAAAGAACGTGTACGCAAAGCATACGATAGGATGGTCAAGGAAGAAACTCCGAGAGAACTGAGTACATATGAGGTTAGAAAAGAAACTCTAGCATCAGAAGTACTGGAGAATCAATCGAGAAGATAAAGAAATTCACATACGTATCTTGAAATTATAATATCTTGAAGTCCCATGACTGAATATTGAAATGCACTAAATACAAAAACATGAATAAGGACTGCAAAAGTGGCTGTGAGAAAAAGAAAAATGGTTTTGTGGACCTGTGAACAAAGACCTAAGGAAAATGGTTGGCCAAATATTTAATGTGGAGTGTGACTCCTCGTGGAGAAGAAAAAAGGATGCTGTAAATGAAGGATGAGCCGAGGCTATAAGCCTTTGAAATGTGGATGTCCAGATGGTAGTGGGAGTGAGCCCGGGAGACAAGAGTAACTAATCAGGAAGTGCTAAAAAGGGTCAAGGAAAAAAGGAGCACGCTACAGATGATGAAGAACAGAAAGAGAATATGGATTGGTTTAAGAAGGCAGTGTTTGCCCACAGGAGGGACTGATGGTATGGTGAAAGGAAAGAGTAGTGAAAGATGAAGAAGATAACAACTGCTGGACGACAATGAGATAGGAAAATATGGGAAATGCAGGATAGAAAAGATGTGCTCAAGACCAGGAAAGATAGAGATGTATCATGGTAAGACCTGCCATGCATCCGAACGACCCATTAATATTGCATACATTATAAAGGCTTAAAGTGAGAATTCCAGATAGCTTGCAAAAACAATAACTTAATGGAATGCGATTAATATGCCAGATTCAACTAAATATGCATATCAGGCTTTGGAAAACTTCCGTCCTATCAACTTACACCATGATGTTAAGGCACTTGGGGGTTAAAAAATAGGAATCAAGACACTTGAGGAGCGTAGATAAAAATGTGATAAACAACTATTTTTGATTAGCTCGTAGGCTTCCGCGGATATAGTGTTGACTGTTTAATCTTTCGGGATTCATTCCGCGATGTTTAAAATTGCAAAAAAACAATATTTCGCTGGTCCTCCTGCCAGCTTCATCAGGTTCAGTTGACCTGATGAAGCTGGCAGGAGGACCAGCGAAATATTGTTTTTTTGCAATTTTAAACATTGCGGAATGAATCCAGAAAGATTAAACAGTCAACTATTTTTGATAATTGTAGGGGGTTTATTATGACTACTATGAACACTACAGCCAATTTTCAGAGTAGAAAACTTACTGAGAATAAGTTCATGAAGTTTAGAGTAGCTTTCCACCTCCCACCCCTTTATCAATCATTATTCACGGAAGACAAAACTTCAACTGTACAAGGGGAAAATTCAAGATACTTTATACTTTAAGGTGGGTTTACACTGGCAAGTTGCTTCCGCAAGTTTCTTCTGCAAGATCTTACAGCGGATTTTACTCTGACGAAAACGTTTTCACGAGTTAGTGCAGAGCCAGAATGGTTGCTGTTTAGGTACACGCAACAATACGCTTCTGCAAGTGACTTACCGATACTTTTAAAAGTTCTGAAAGCAGACTTGCAGAGCCATTTACACCTGCAATTTAACTTAAGTCACTTGCTGCAAGTAGCTTGCACAATAAACTTGCCTGTGTAAACCCAACTTAAGGCATGTAAGACACCAACCATCAGAAGTAGGAAGCTTAGCTTGGTAAGGAAAGAAAGAGTATATGTAATTCTGGCTAGAGAGACTCACATATAATAGGAAAATGTTATGTAACAAAAATGTTCTCACACCTAACTGCCAGGGAGGTGCGAGAACTTATGGCAGAGGTTCTTTTCTACATAGATGAAGAATATTAACCTACAATCCCCAAATAAATGATCATCCAAATGGTGAGAGCATGGAACAATGTAAATATTTCACCAGTTCATGAAACAAGTTTTTAGATAAAATGCATGGAAGTACAGAAATAAATCAAAACTTGCTGCATTTAAGAAACTGAAGGCTCTCTTTGCCAATGATAATATGAATTCAACACTCTTGACAATGAAGAATGCTCCAAATTCCAAGGACATTTATTGATTAACTTAGCAATATTTCTGAATTGATAACATTATGGAGTTCAATTTGGAGGTACATACTATAAAGAGCTTGAACCATCAGAATACATACTATGTACTATGAAGTGTAACGATTAGGAAAATTTCATATCTGGGTCACATGCTTGATGGAGAGAAACACCACCACTTCAATTTCACTACCACAAGGAAGGCAGAGGGACATAGCAAAGTCAGGTGTCAGATGTCATGGACATACAATGCTTAACACTGTTCCAGAATTCAAGGTGTGGAGGAGACTTTCCAGACTAAGGAAGTTAGAGAAACCTTTGTCTGAGAGATTGTCAAAACCTGAGGGACCTCACACAGCACTAGAAGAAGAAGAAAAAGAATATCCTGATTTCTTCCTGATCTCACACTAGCAGTAATTGAAAGGAAGTGAAGCATTGTAATGAGGTACTGAAAGTTATCAATTTAAGTAAATTTGTGCTCATAAATACAATGACCAAATAAGCATAGAGACAGAAAATATTTTAGAGGTCATTTTGTCATAGTAACATATGGTACTATGACAGTAGTATAGAATAGAATATCTATTTGTCAGTGAATGGATAAAACCACATTAGACATCATACAGTTAGCACAATGAAGAAAAAGAGCAAAAAACAACATAAAATAGAGCAAAATATTATAGCAAAGAAGCCATTTCATTGAGGACTGACTCAAAATATTCTTGCAATGAATAAAAAGGTTTGGCTACTAACCACTTTTGTATTGCACATTTGAACTTTAAATTATCAATAGTCCTCACAGTCACAGGAAGTCTAATAATAATTGTACACCCATATATTTGTATGCATGTTGTGTTTTAGATAACCTGCAAAATACAATCTCAAGTTGTGTTTTGTTCCTTGTATTGTAGCAATGCACATCTGTCCTAAAAGTTTGAACTTTAAATTATCAATAGTCCTCACAGTCACAGGAAGTCTATTAAATAATTGTACACCCATATATTTGTATGCATGTTGTGTTTTAGATAACCTGCAAAATACAGTCTCAAGTAGTGTTTTGTTCCTTGTATTGTAGCAATGCACATCTGTCCTAAAAGTTTGAACTTTAAATTATCAATAGTCCTCACAGTCACAGGAAGTCTATTAAATAATTGTACACCCATATATTTGTATGCATGTTGTGTTTTAGATAACCTGCAAAATACAGTCTCAAGTAGTGTTTTGTTCCTTGTATTGTAGCAATTCACATCTGTCCTAAAAGTTAAGCCATCCAGATTTGCTTTCACTTCAATAAGGTTAACATAGATATTTGACTGTAGACTGTCATCATACCACTGGATACAAAGAGTGGTCTACAATGGTCCATTTGTTGCAATACTAATTATTCTAATGATTTTTTTGTTGAAGGAAGACATTTTTAACATTGTATGCATTACCTCACAGCTTCAGTCCATACATAAGGTGGGAGTGAAAGAAGGCATCTAGTATGCAGTGTGTACAAATTCACATGGTAGAAGTGTTCTTGTATATGTATAGCAAAGTTATCTCATAAAACCTACAACCAACCTACCAAACCTAATCTGATAATTTAAAATAAATACACATTCTTAAGGGAAACCCCACATCAAGTGTAACAACATTAATCAATGTTGCATGAGTAAGGAAAGAAAACTTTCTGAAGAGTGACCCAAGCAATTCAACAATCAAGGTGTCACACAGAGGGTCATGATATCCTTCAAAAAATTTACACAATCTGATAAATAAGTACCATTGTCTATGAAAGAAGTATTGTGCACACGAACACCAAACAACAGTAATACCTATCAGGAAGCAACATCTAATACTGAAATCAACTGAGTTAAACCACCAACTTGGAACACAAAATAAGACCAGAGTATTTCATTCTTCATGAGTATAATGATTTTGTGATTGCATATACCCCCAAAGCAGAATGTGTTTTATCTTTCTGCAACGGTTGATGCGAAGACGAAAAACTTTCTGCAAGTATGGGCATTTTAGTAATACAGTAGAAGCTCCATATAACGCGTAGGGTATATAACGAGAAGCTGGAATTTGCAAGGGATGGCCAAAGAACAATTTATAATCCTATGATTTACATGTAAAACAAATTGGAATAAGCGAGGACAACAACCAGCCTCTACTATTACTATTACGAGTGGTAAATGTCTGCTTCAATCTCGGCAAATGTGCTCAAACTTGTGCTCTGTCATTGGAATTATATGTCTAGCAGTATTTTTTCTGCACAATTTGATGTTCAAATGCTCATTTCCGACATTCACAGCATGCCCGTATTCACACAAATAAATTTCTCATAAGTCCGTGCATTTCATTGTTCTTTTGCCATCCTCCCGCGTTTTTATTAAGTTCAGTCCAACTGATACAGCATCGTGGCTGGGAAATGAAATTCATTGGATATGAAAACTAAAATACGAATTATTAATGAATTCGAAAGTGGTGATGAGTACAAAAGTGAGATTGAGAGGCAATTTGGCATATCTTTCTCGACCTTATTCACTATTCTGAAGAAGAAGGAAAAATTTGGCATGGCAGTGCTTCAAGAAGGACGTTCAAGCGGCCAGGAGAACATGCACAGTTAGAATCTGCCCTTTTTTTGTGCTTTTGCCAGCAAAGTTCAGCCTGAATTGTGATAAATGGCCCATCGATGAAGGCAAAAGCGGAGTATCTAAGTGAGAGGCTCGGTATTGAAAAGTTCAAATGTTCCGAAGTTCAATATTTTAATTGTTATGAAATCCGATTCCCTATATATTTTTAATTGTCTTCATATTGTATTGTCTTTTGTAATTGTTTCTAAGAGTATTAATATTGAAAACAGGTCAAGGATTATTCATTTTGATGTGCACGAAAGGTACGCACTATAAATCATATGTCTATCTTGCAGCAGGGAGTGTAGTCAGTATTCAATAGTATTCATTATCAACAAGTTCCCGCTGGTGCCGCCAGATGTAAGTATGGCAGAAAATATTACGTGTACCGTGATGGAATTCATTTCGGAACTTACAACCTTCGGAACTTTCTGTCTCACGCTCAAAACTCACAGCAGAAACAATTAACGTATATGTACCATGGAATATATAAAAAATAGTGAATCATAAAAATGTTGATGTGCCCTGCCACCTAGCGATTGCAACGTGCACGATCGCTAGAAAAATTTGTGTTTCGAAGGAGCCGATACCGTATTCGTTAGTAGTAAAAAGTTTCATGTCTAATCTAAACGCAGTTGATCCTTGAAAGTCCGCGTTGTGTTCCCGCACCATGCTTACAACTGTCATATGTGGACTTGCTTGTAAGAATTATGTTTCCATAAACTCAAAAGAATATTCCACGCTTAATTATTGTAATAATAACACAAACAACAGTATTCTGTCAAGGGCAAATCATAAATGCAGGTGATATTGGGCCCTATGGTTCCGAAAAGCCGAAGTCAGCTGTTTTCTGAGGCGATCTTACAGACGTTGGAGTCCTCTTTTTTATTTCCACCTTTCAACTGGAAAAGATAGCAGCCCATTGCTTTCGTGGAGCGAAATCCCTGTAGGTCATATCTTGCTTATTAATTTATCTAGCATTTTCGCAAATTTTTATTAATAGAACTTTCTCCAAACCATATATCCGTTTTTATACACTTTTTAGAGAAGTAGGAGGTATGAAATTTTTTCTTGTTTTCAAAGTGTTTGCCATTTTTAGTCTATTACATTGCTAATACTTGCAGCCATGACATATTTGGCGCACCCAAAACATATCGGGAATAACAATACTGCAATGCGCAGTACAGTACCTGTGTTTTGAAGTATCAAAATTCGACGTTTAATATTCCAGTGTACAACATCTAATATGGAATTTGATGTCATCGAAAGTGAATACGATCATAAGTAATTGAAGTGTTCGAAAATATGATTTTTAATAGCTATCTCAATAGCATGTTTTCGCCACTCACCAAAACTTTCCACAATAATGGCTAAATTAGCATTACAGTTGTAGGAATTGACTGTGGAGTGATTATTTAATCATCTTCAGTATCAACGAGAGTTCTATTTAGCGAGTGATTTTTCAGATCCCGAGAGCTCTTGCCATACAAATCTTCTACTTTATATCTTTCTACAGCCCTCATTTTCGTTCTGCCACAACGTAGCGCTGTCGCTTTGTGTTCTGCTTTGGGGGCATATTCAAGTTGAAAAGTACAACTGTGATGAGTTTGAACAACAGTGGCCACTTATAATCCTTGGCAAAGGGTTCACACCTAATGTAAAAATTGACAGTGAATTTCACATAATTATTTACAGTATACACCCCATTCCAAGTCCTTCATTATCCCCAAGGATCCCATGAATGTGCCTAAAACTAAAAAACCTTGATTAGCACAGCTCATACCCCTTACACTCAAACGTGACATACTAGAAATGTACTTTTTGTAGATAAGAAAATAAATTACCAAAACAGTAACAAGAGTCAACAGAATGAATCAGGTAATTTTGCAGAAAAATAAATATACTCTAGGAGCAAGGATAAATCAGATTACAGGTTTGTGAAAATTGCACAGTGAAAAAGTCATCTGCCTGGACCGGGATTCGTATCCAGACCTCTCAATACCATGTCAAGTACTCTAACCAGTTAAGATACGAAGAAGAAATCATTTGAACAAATCATTTGAATCCAGTCCAGGGGAATGATTTTCACAGGGAATTTCACACGATTGTGTGATCACCACTGGGTGACTTTATTAAAGTTACTGCACAGCCAGTTCAGCAGTTCTTTGAATCAGATTACAGGGCTTTGAGAAACCACTTACATAACGTCAGAGTGACTCTTACTTTATCATAGACATTAGTGATGGCAAAATCATGGACGAATACAGAGTGAATAGTTAAAATTTTAAATTATATGTACTTATGTATTCAAGAATATTATCAGTCTTTCATAAGTCGGATGTGGGGGGCGTGAAGTCAGACAGTGAGTAGAGCCTAAATGGCAATGTTGGAGAATCATTTTAGCTGACACAGTAAAGCTTTCAATATGTACATGTATGAGATTGAAAAGAACACAGTTCTGTGCATGGGAGGACTTTGGCATAGTAATTTAACATTTGTTCACTATGTAATGAAAGATCTGCTCAGTGCCCAACTTCACAATGTCCTAATCTGATTCAAGATGGATTAATGGTATTGGAAGAGAAAGATGTTAATGATAAGAATAACGCATGAGACTATGTTCTTCCTCTGGCCTGAAAATGATAAGACAGGGCAGGGCTGGCAGGCAAACAACACAGCAGAAAACAAATAAATATAATATAAATAAAAGTTAACAAAAAAATTTAAATCAGGATTTTGAAGACCCATGCAGAAAGAGATTTCAGAAAAAAGGGGATAATGGGAGATGAAAAAATATTAACTATGAGAATCAAGTTACGAAAGTCAAACTTACAAGCAATGAGAAAATGGATTAAGGGAAAAAAACAGTGCATCAGGGAAAGTAGATAGGAAAATATGAAATTTCAAAAACAAGGCATATATGTATCTCAGAAATGATCCAAGGGGAAAAAATTTCAGAAAGGCAATTATAATATGGAGCAAAGAGAAAAGTTACTATCAGTCAAGTAAAATAACTTCAAGTTAGGGCTGTGTGATAGACCGTGGAGTTTCTTTAACTTCTTGTGACCTGGAATATGATCAACAGAGTATGGCTTGGTTACAGATACTGTAACCAAGGTATACAAAATTTGACCATCAAATATTTTGCTACACAGGTTTTCCTTTAACACTAATGTCTGAAACATGCTTTGTTAAGTTCTATTCCATGAGAAACTGGATGCACACTAAGGAGTCAACAAGAAATCAGTGTCTGTACCAATATACTGTATTTAATGACACATAAGATGCACCCCCATTATCAGTAAGGCACACTCCGTTACCTGTGGAAGGCCTGACCTTCACATGCTTGCCTTAGGCTATAAGACCCAGGGGGGTGATTATTTTAGCCCTAATTTGGGAAAAAAGTCATATGCCATCAAATATGGTACTATCCAGTGAGCCACACCAAGGGCAATTGGCAGGAAGTCTTAGGACAACAGTCATAAAGAAGGGAGGGAATAGGGAAGGACTATGGAGTAAGAGAGCAGTTCTTGAATGTTATGAAGATGATGTGTGGTGATGTGATTATGAAAGATGTGGTCTGGATGATCTAGTAATGAACATATATGAAAGGAGTGTTCTTCCCTGGTGTGGTGATGTTGAGAGAATGGATGAGAGTTGAATGATAAAACAAGTATATGATAGCAGTGTGAAAGATGTAAGAGGAAGGGGTAGACCACGAAAATAATAGGTGAATGTAGTGGAAGAGACTCTGAAGAGGAAGAAAAATAGGAGTCTTAAGAATAAGAGTGTGTGTATGAAGAGTAAGGGAAGCAAAAAATGCATGCAATGATAGGGCATTATGGAGGAAATTATTAAAAGAGAGCTAGTTGTCTGGGCGTAACAGCAATAACAAGTTCTTAGACTTTAATAATAATAAGAACTATGACGATGCAAATAGTACCGTACTGAATAGTACCGTATTTGATGGCATATGACTTTTTTTCCCAAATTAGGGCTAAAATAATAACCCCCCTGGGTCTTATAGCCAAAGGCAAGCATGTGAAGGTCAGATATGTTCAGATACCACAACATCTCGCCTGATTCCTCCCTTTCTGTTCTTAAGACTTTGCCTATCCCCAAAGGAAAAGGCGTGATGGGTAGGCATGTATGCATGCATGAAGGTGATGTATGATAATAGTAAGGCATGTGACAGATTGAACAGGATCAAGAGTGACTGGTTTGAAACAGAACAGGGGGTTAATCAAGGATGCATTATGTCACCATGGCTGTTCAATGTTTTTGGACAGATGTGTTAAGAGATGTTTGTAGTGATACTATCCGTGCAATCGTTGGGGATGTAAATATGCCCGTTCATCTGAATACTGATGACACTGTGTAGTTGTCTTAGAGCTCACAGGGATTACAAGGTATTCTGGCAACTTCTGTGAAGAAACAAGGGGAATGGATTTAAGGGTGAAAGCATCAAAGACCGCAGTAGTTGTAATTGACAAGGAAAATGAGAAAAACTATTTTATCACGAGGGTGAAGGGTGATTACCTTGGCCGAATGTTTGGGAAAGACAGAAGGATAGATCAAGAGATAAGTAGGTGTGCGAATGCAAGCAGGAAAGTCAGAGGTAGCATATGGAGCATATCTAGGGATGAGAGATTGTCTAGGTAAGTGAAAATTGCAGTGCACTAAAGTGTTCTCCTCCCAATGTTATTACATGGCAGCAAAACATAGGTATATCCGGATATGCATTAGAGTAAGCTAAATTCAGTGGGAATAGGGGACCTGAGAAAAGTTTGCAGGTGGATAGGGTTAGGAATGAGTGGGCCATGAAAGAATGTGAGTTGGATGCTCCAGTAATGGACATGTGTATTCAAAAGGAGTGTGCTTTGTTGGTTTGGCCATGTCTAGAGAATGGATGAGAATTGAATAACGAACAGATAAATGCGAGTGAAGTGAATGGTTTGAGAGGATGGGGTAGACCGAGGAAGTCGAGGATAAAAGTGGTAGAAAAGACTTTAAGAGGAGGAATATCAGGACTCATAAGGACAGTATGAAGGAAATTGTTAAAGCAGTCAGCTTAACAGGCCTATTGCTGTAAATTAATCTTTTTCAACTTGGCCAACCCTGAAAGGCATGGTTGCAATGGTATGTATGCATGTATGAAAATAGTTTTTATGCATCATAGCTTTGGAAACTTCACCTTTTGTTTGGCTCCCTCAAAATGGTAAATTCTGAGAAATGTTACCACTCAAGCTGAGATGCTTCGATAAAACATGCAAAATAAATTAAATCAGGGCATTAGAAGAAATAAAAAGGTTCAAAACACATTTGATCTAATGTTGGCCACAATAATGATTTCATGATTTTAAGTAAAACAGTATGATGCACTCAAGAATTTCAAATGGGATAAAGTTCACCACTGTGCAACATTGCCCAAGAATAATTTCAAAGATTAGTGCCAGGGTAAAACCAAGGAGATACATACATATTCCCAAGTTTTGTCAAATGGAAGAGAATTTATAGATTTTTAAAGGATGTAGCAAATTGGGAGATCAGGTAGCCATGGTGCCTGGAGTACCAGCCTAAGGGCCTGGATTCCCAAAGACGCATAGATTTCATAGTGGAATCCCAATTTCTACTTGGGTACTATTAGGAGAGCACTTTAAGTGTCAAATTTCATCCAAGAAATAGAATATTTAACTGAGGACCCTTTGGCTTTAGACCTTCCATTGAGAGTATAGCAATTCCAGGTTTCTCTCCATACTTCTTCCATTACCCAAGTGGTTTTACCAATAAAGGCAATGCAAAACTTTGTGGCACTCGCCAGCAGAGTTTCAAGTCAGCGAGGGAGACTTAAGCATGAATGAGCAGACAGACGAACAGAAGGACTACTGCAGGGACCTCTGAAGAGACCCTCGGTCCTTTTGTCCCACCTGTTTTACATGCTTTCCTTTCCTTATGTCATACTCTTCATTAGAGAATGCCACGAAGTTTTGTTACTCATGTACCAACATACGCATCAATCTTTAATAGAGAAAATGGCCTTCCCTATTGGTTGCTTCACGATTTAACAAACAACCCGGTAGCAATTTTAATGATTTCTCCCAGTTTTAAAAGAGGTCTCCAGCCAAGGAGTCCCAGAAATATATGGTACCCAGACAGTCATACAACTTGGGCTTAGGTTTGCATGCTTGTAGAAACTTTACTCAGATTTAAATCAGAGTCCCCAGATTAGTAACTTAGAATTCAGCTGTCATGACATCAGAAAGAAAACAGACAAGACAAAAATATTCTATGGAAAAATATATTAAGCCAAATGTATTTTTAAGGAGAAGAACACAAGATGGACCTTCAGGGTTAGAATTTGTACATGGATGTGGCAAATCAATAAAACTTGCCTACCTCTCAACTTATTTGACACCCATCTTGTGAAATTTCACATTCCATACTTATATGAACAGAAAAGATTGGTAGCCAAGAAAATGTGGTGTTATAGCAGGAATGTAAAGATAAAATGAACAGAGAGAGACAACCAATCAAGAAATCCAATGAAAACTGTAGACAAAAGATGTTGTATGTAAATTCATCAAAGTAGTAGATGCAAACAAAAATGTATAATTTCTGAGGCATGAAAGCTACATGAAAACAAAATTGAAAGTAAAAATTAATGAGAATAATATTACTGTACTGAATTCCTCAGCCCATAGGTAACACCGGCTCATAATACGTATGATGTGGTGGTGAATGTGAATCTGACGTTGTCGACTGCTCCATCTATCAGAATGTTGGTGAACAGGGATTCCACCTCCAGGCTTACGAGTGAGTCACCCTTGCTTACTCACTTCTTTGAGTATCTCGATGAAATGTGTCGAGTTCATTGACAAATGTTGAAAATGGTTGGTGGAAAAAAGGTTGTAGGAAATTCTTCAACCTTTGTCAAGAACTGCACATTTCATCGAGATACTAAAAGAAGTGAGAGTAAGCAAGGGTGATTTACTTGTAAGCCTGGACGTGGAATCCCCGTTCACCAACATACCGATAGATGGAGAAGTTGATGCCTTCAAGGTGCTGATCAACGAAGCCCTGAGGACTTCCCTAAGATGGTGGGATTCTGCCTCCAAAACTCATATTTCCAGTGGAATGGAAAATTCTACCAGCAATTGGAAGGAACGGCCATGGGTTCATCCATCACCTGTAGTCGCCAACCTGTACATGGAGAGCTTTGAACAAGAATCCCCGGATTCCTTTTCGTGAGATGTGTGGATGATATGTTAATCATTTGACAACATGGGGAAGAGGAGCTCAGGTTTTTCTTAACCTGCCATTGGTCGCGCACTGAGATTTTCTCTCACACCAAATTTAAACCTGTGCTCACTGTATAATCATGAGTTGGAATAAGTTTCCTGTCCTTCAAGCTGACTTTTCATCTCTTCCTATTGAACGACCGTCTCAAAAAGAATAAATGAAGCGTCTGCAGCTGTGTAATGATGTCTGATACCATCAGCTACAAAGTGTGAGACTTTTTCTTATCGCGCGACCACTGACGTTATTGTTTTTGTATCACTCAGTTGTGTTACACTCTCGCAGCATGCGAGCAAGGTTGATTAATTTCGCGGAGAGCAGATATTTTAATGCAAATTTATGAGTCATAAGAATGCATGTCCTCACAAATAAATATTTCTTCATGGGAATGGTAATTTTCTTCATTTATACCCAATGATATCATCGCCAGTAAAATTAGCAATGATTATGTAATTGTATCAGTAATTGTGTATCTATGGAAATCATTGTTTCAAATGAACATTTAGAGAAATAAATTATAAAATATAGTGTAATATACGTTCTATGATAGATTATCAATGATACATCTGAGAGTGAGAAGAAATCTCACACGCGACCGCTCGCGTGATAGGTAGCTTAGCTACCTATCACGCGAGCTCCCACTCCCGGGTTAAAACACATAACAATCAAAAACTGTCCATCCGTTTCATTGCGGAAATGGAGAAAAACAAGAGCCTTCCCTTCCTCAACGTTTTTGTATCAAAAAATGAAGCTGGGGCACTCAGTACTCAGGAAGGATACCCACACCCATCGATACCTGCATACTGACTCACACCATCATGCACATCAGAAGGCAGGAGTTTTGAAAACTTTGTTTAATCGAGCCCAAGTAGTATCAGACAAATCTTCCCTTGTTCAAGAGAAATCCCATCTATACCATTCTTTTCGAAGAACGGTTACTGCCCTGAAGTAATCTGGAAGACAGCAAGGAAAATGGAAGAAGCCAGGGCCCTGAAAAGGGCCTCAGATGAGAAGCAAAACCTGCAGCCTTCGCCGTCATGCCATATATTGCCGGCAAAAGTGAAAAGGTATCCAGGGTGCTTGCAAAACATAATGTCGTTACCAGATTCAACTGTGTCCAAAAAACCTCAAGCCTCCTCTGCAAGACCAAGAAGCGCTTACCAGAGAACATACAAGAAGATGTCTACCAAGTACTGTGCGAACGTGGGAAATCCTACATCGGACAGACATTGAGAGCTCTCAAATTCTGACTGAGAGAGCACCAAAGGGACATAAAAAACAGGCAGCTATGCAAATCAGCTCTGGTCGAACATACCTGGAGTGGACCTAGCCACAACATGAATTTTTAAGAGGCAAAATTAATCATGAAAGAGAACCGCTACTTCCCCACTTCCCCTGACTCATCAGAGGGGCCATTGAAATCGTGAAAACAATGGAAAACATCAACAGGGAAGTTGATTACACCATCTCTAATGCCTGTAAGAGTGTTTTCATGAAGAAAACAGTAACTAATGAGAGCACACCAGACTGAATTGGTGGAAAAAAACAGCCTCTTATAAGACTGACACGAACACCTGCATTTTCACTTCTGACTGAAGAAGATAGCTGCAATGCTGTCGAAACTGTCATCTACGACAATGGAAGTACACGGAAGAAAGCCTGAAAAGCCTTCACTGCCATCTCAACGACTCTGCGGAAGCCTACGAGTTCAAAAAGAAAGTGAGTTTTTTGGGCCAGAAAATACAGTACCAAGAAAGATTGAGGATGGAAAACATATAGCAATTGATGAGGGGTGCTACAATAAGGAATTAAGAAGAAATTGAGTGTTAAGCAGATAAAAGTATGGAGATGCGATCTGCGGCAAACCTATCTTTAATTTGATGAATTTCATGATGGCTAAACCCTAGAGGTGTGGTAGCCATTTTGGCATTCAGCAATGGACCAATCCAAGTGCAGCAATGACATGCTATTCACATTTCATAATCTCCAGCAATGGCAACATTTGTTTCCACAAGATGTCCAGGGAAAATAGATTTGGCTTCAGGAATGAAAGAAATAACATGAATCCTCACACCTCATTCTTTTTTGGTCAACTTCACCTATTTGCTTCAAGCACCCTGAGGAGGCCTTTCTCCGTAAGGCTTAGGGAGCATCTGGAGCTTATATGACTAAGTCACCAGGGCTTTGGAGAGACAAATAGACCTCTTTGGGGCATCTTTTGCACCAACAGGACAGCACCCCAAATGGAAGGACCATATTTGTGGAACAAACTTATGTCCTTTTAAAGATTTGACACCCCTTTAAAAATGAGGGAAGGCGTACACTAAAACCTAATTTCATTCCTAAGGGTTAAAGTGATGGAAAATCTCAAGTTCTTTAAAGTTACATTCACTGTTCCCCACAAAAGATAAGAGAGACACACTATGGAAACAAAAATTCTTTTCTCTCACTTATCACTAATAACTAAAATGAAAACAAAGAGGGATGGTCATTAACAATAAGACACGATCTGTCAACACATATTTCACTTTTCATCCTTTCCCTCTTCCAGTTCCTTCAACCTTAATCCCTCCCATCTTTGTGGCTGGTGTACTAACAACCTCCCTACTACAAGTCCTAGAGACAGTTTCCAGTGTAAATGAAAAGAAGACGTGGTATTATAAAAAAAACAACCTAAATACTGGCCCAGGTGACAGCACTGTTAAGCCCTTGCTTGCCAGCCCGAGGGTCATGGGTTCAAATTCCCCTTGCATGGCCTTTCCACCACTCAGGGAGGGTTGTGATTTGTCCTGTGTTACTTGTAAATTACACTGAGGTAGAAGGCCTAGGTAACTATTTTCAGTTGTGAAAATGAATAAATAAATAATTTTTCATTTGACAAGGAGAAAACGAGTCAAGATGTGTACCTGACACTCATACCCACTCAATATTAACAATGTTATTTTCATAATGCCTTTAAGTCAATTAAATATTAAAACCCAGGTTTATAGCATTCCCAAACTTGCTGATAATCTTACATTCCAGATAATGTGAACTTCAAAGACCATGGGCATGCCATTCTTCAGCATAAGGAGTGGGGAATAGTGTTTTTAACATCTAAATCTGCATTTCATCTGAGCCAAACATATTCACTGGAAAATTCATTTATTTATTTCCACAATCCCGAAAACAACATAGGGCCCTTTAAAATGGGTATATCAACAAATAACAAAGGATGGACACAAATAATCAATAATACCACCCTGGCAGGACTCAAGCCTGCGGCCCTAAGATTAGCAGACGAAAAAATTACCCTGATGCCACCACGGCTGACAAACTAAGTTTTATTCTCTGCCATTTCCACACGAATACCATGTTAACACGTCACAGATTTTTCATTGCAAGTGAACAAACATCATTCATAACACGAATAAATTATTCTACGCAAGAGAATTGAAGTCATGTTTACATGGCTCAATGGCCAAGCAAGATACTAGCAAAAGGTCTCATGTGTCGTTAAGGACTCCACCTTACAGAACTTTGGACTCTTTCCCTGGCCTGTGAGTGGAGGTTATCTCGAATCTTTCTCCCACTCATGGCTTGTGTCAGTAGGCAACCATTTGTTTCCCCAGTACACTAAAAAACTATAAGAACAATAAACTCAAAAAAATAAAGGCACAGAAGTGCATTCTTTATGTTTCATAGAGGATTTACAAATTTTAAATGGAACTCTTGGATGGAAGTTATTTTTAACTAAGTTGTTGGTAGAATCATTTAAAAAGAACTTGGTTAATAATAGCAGTCGAGTTTCGTTTAAAATAAGCAAATGCACAGCTAGACAAAAGGAATTCACTTTTGGGCCTAAATCCTCTGAGTATAGGACAAAATAATTTTTTAGTCAATCCACTGCGTAAAGAAATAGTTGACCAAGGTCAAATGCACAGAGGAGAGGTGAGGGGAGCACTAGCGCGAAGGGTCGAGATACCTTTCACCCATTGTCCAAGGAAATGGTTCGACGTACTGAGTTCTTGGGTTCCAAAATGGACAAAAAGCATGCCTGTGAGATTCCTTACCACGAGAGAGTTCCATACATAAAAGTAGAGTGAATTCCTTATGATATTAGCATTTGGATAATATGATATGCATTTCCCACCACACGGCTACGGCTCATTAGGGTAAAAACTGGCTCCCTTTCAATAATTCTCTCCATTATGTCCTATCCTTACAAACCACCTTCGCTTCTCTTACACTCATGGATTGCTTCATGCACGCTCTCCTATTCTTAAGAGTCCTAATATTCCTCCTCTATAGAGTCTCTTCTACCACATTCACCCATACTTCCGTGGTCTACCTCTTCCTCTCACACAATTCAACCTGCCATCATGTATCTGTTTGTTATTCGACTGAATTCTGTTCTCTCGGCATGGCCAAACCAACGAAGCACACTCCTTCCATATATGTCCATGACTGGAGCATCCAAGCAACATTATTTCATGACCCACTATTCCTAACCATCCTACTTTTGCCGCAAACACTTCTCAGGTACCAACCCCATTCCCACTGCATTTAGCCTACTCGTGCACTTATCTTGACATACCCAGGTTTTGCTGCCATATAATTACGTTGGGAGGACAACACTTATTCGCCATAAAAATAATTCAATTAAAACGGAGCCAAAAGATGCTTTCATGGTGAATTTCATCCCTTAGGTGTACACTAATCCACTTATTGGAATATGACTAGACTGAGGGTGTGTATCCTTGAACTAGCACGAAACATCTCCATGGCCATTACCTCAAATCTACTTGAGGATGATGATAAGTCAATTAGGCATCAACCAAATCATTGTATTGTACTACTCAAACATTGTATTTAGAGTATACAAAAAAGTGTAAGTAATACAGACTAAGCAGAATTGGGGATCATGTTATATGACAAATGATTGAGGCATATGAGCACAGAAAGGGCAGCGACAACCATCAATACTACATCACTATCTCCATTGGAGAAACCATTAAGTATTTCACTAGCACTGCTGTAATTAGCACATTAAAAATTCTAAGGACACATTATGGAGTTTGAAGCACATCAAATACTAGTAAGTCTCTCATAAAAATATCAACTTCATGGCTCCCACCTGATGAATCACAGATGTAAAAATGATTGCCATGACCCACGTTCTAGCATTTACGAGCAAAGGAAAAAATTGAAATTAGAGCATGATTCATCAGTGTTGCATACTTGTACAGCATCTTGGACCACAGATGGACCCTCCAACAAATTTTTTTTAGAGAGAACGGGATTTGATGGTGTCAATGCTAGCACACCAAGTGGCATTCAGAGAATCATGTTCCATTTCTTGATACGTCAACATTTGGATTGCCATCTTCACTACCGTCTAATTTCCAATGAGAAAAGAATTCAAAGGTAACTTAATCACACATGGCAATTTAATACACAGCACAGAATTTCAGGCCTGATATGGTGGTTATGTGCCATAATGACTAAATATGCTTGATTCTGGCAGTGAAGGTTCAACCAGATTCCATGTATACTTAAATGAGGCTAAAAATTCTCAATAAAGATAGGTTGCTTCAGGAAAATGGTTACATGAACATATTGATTAGAGAAATACTGCAAATACATGTATAAATAGGTCAATCACTAATTTAGCAATTCATGCAGAAATGTGAATTCTTGGTTTAACAAGAGCATGTATAGTAAATGGTGTAGAAATGGAGGATAGGAGATCACACAAGTCTTATGAACGGAATTTTCATATTCCAACACAACTGATTTCAACTACTACAAGAGGAAAGCAAAGCAACAAACAATGCAATATAAAAAGACAAAATCCTACCAACTGGAGGCAAATTCACCAAACAATGAGAAGCAGATAAAATCTAAACAGTTGAAACAAAGCTGGAAAAGGATTCCAATGTTTCAAGAATGTCCTAAGTATTGTGGGCACATTAGTTGTAAAACCTATAGTTGTTTAAGAAGTTTTTAAGGAATTAAAAATTAGAAGTAAACTGTGAGTATTACAGTTTGTGCCCCATGAAGTACAATATTGAAAGGACATTATCATAAAAGAATAACTTTTAACAGAGCTGTGTAATGGATTTTATGTTCCTGCTATGGAATACTACTTCCTGTTGTGTGCCAAATAAGAAGCGTATGAGTTGTAAGATTAACAATGATTGCCAATAAAAGAGGACATTACAAAGTGTGCCTAAATAATCAGTAACGCAAGCACATTAACATGCCAAGTGAACAATGAATAACGCACAAACAGTAAATGAGTAATCATTCGGACGAGAAATGGGAAGAATACAATAGATAGATAGGTCTTCAATCTCATAAACGTTAAACACTGGCTTCTGTGCCACTATTATTCAGAGCCACTATTATTTAAGTGGCTATTAACCGTCAGTTCACGAACTGTGGAAATTTCTTCACATAAACCATAGCTTTTATCTAAAAATGAATTAGAAAAGAGTTGGTAGAACACGACTATCCAAACGCACCTCAAACTAAAACCTGCCATTCAGACAGAGCCTAAAGCTGGATTCACAGAAAATTAGCAAAAAAAAAACACTACCCCAGGCCATTTAATAGACCTACGTGCTATTAAAAATAAACAAGTTCAAAATTAATACCGACAACTACTCCACATAAACTTTACACAGGAAGAAGAAACAGCCAAAGACGTTTCGCTAACTATACGTTTGTAAACTACGATTGGTAATAAATGATACCCCATAGTTGATTCGAATCATTAAGTAACTTTGAAAGTACAATAAAAACTTGCGTGAAACAATATTTCCGAGCCAATCGTGATGGGAAAGGGAAATCCTTCACTAATCAAGTCATCCATCACGTAGGTATTTGTTCTCACCAGTTTCATTACGATGCATCCAATAAATAATTTCAAATGAAATATTCACCGATTGAAGATGAATATCAAACTATAACTTAATGTATTCGTTATCAACACGTAAATACAGCCATCGTGGTCTCAAAATGAGCACGGCACCCCAACAACTGCTTCAGACTAAATACGATGAAATTCTCCCATAGGTTATTTATCCCGACATTATCATCGTAAAAGAATGTAAACATTGGCTGAATATTACGGACGTTTTGATCATATCTTATTCTCTCCTTTTCTGGGCATTAATTAGGAAATGGAGAAAGAAATTCTATACAGGATAGGACGACTATGGTCGAGCATTACCTACCAATTACGAGGTGTCAATTGAACCCGTGAATATTTAACAGACTGGTTGATTGCACGCAATGATTTGGGTGTTACAATGGCCAACATATATAAATTAATATTTTTTGGGATGATTTCCATTTAATAAATGATAAATATCCCCACACTGAGCTCAAAAACAATTCCACACTAAACAAAACAACTCGAAGTCCGAATCAAAGGCAGTGGCTCACGCAAGTAAGTGCAGCCTAAGGTGAAACCAGACAAAAACCTAACATAGTATATACTTCTAAGCAATGCATTCCGTCCTAAAATTGCACGAACACTGACCACCTCACTGCTATTGTGCTATTACATACTAGGCATTCCATCGTCATGGCGCGGTCAGTCTTATTTATGAATGAATTATTCCACTTAGTAAGCCTGCTAATAACAGCATTTCACTCTAAATTAACAATGAAATATGCACTCTTCTTACCATGGGAGATTAAATCCTGAATATCCTACGTTTATGTACATGGGAATCCGTCTTCCAGGGTATGATCGTCCACAGAGAATAGCAAAAAAAAACTCAGATTGAAGATGGCGTCCATCCGCCAGTTGCCGACATCCTCTTCTTGCTTGGTCACTTCTCAATAGGTGATTATCACGAATTACCCTGTCAATAAAGTATTCCACGAGTCAAATAATATTCCTAGTAGCCACCAGACTGATGTAAATCTTAAAGAAGATTTTCTGTTTGCAGCCACCAGTTACACGAAAGTTCGGCCATGCTTCCCACTATCTTACAACTTTAACTTGTGTTGTTTTGCAGTGATAGGTGACCGTGACGTCATGTGTCATGACACCTTCGGCTATTTTCGGCAGGTCCCGCGTGTAATTGTCGAGGTAGGGTACATCAAAATGCCATCAGGAACTGATCGAGAGCATTGAGCCTTGAAATTTGACCTGAGTTACTATGCGTTGTTTTCGCGCGGAAGATTGGTTGGAACAATGCTCATCAAGGAAACAGGGACAGATTTGCTCCAGTGGAGCAGTCGCGCTTCCTAAATTGTGTTATTGTTATTTTTCTCACGCGCGATGAAGTTTTCAAACTTGGCTTAATGACCGCGACTGGGAAAAATCCATGGCAAACCAATCGCGCAGAATAAAATATCCCGCTCTGAAAAACCCTCAGAGAGTTATTCCGCAGGGGTACGGCAGAAAGTGATTTCGGTGATACCCTGCGAATAATCAGCCTTTTACATATGGAAACTATAGAAAGCGAATATAGCGCCCAAGGTCCATGAAAAGGCACTGGAAAAAATCAAATTACTGCCGGAGTCGCGGGGACCAGAGCGACCCTCGTAACATATCGTAGCATAAAAAAATCGCCGCCACTAAATAATTTTTCCAAAAGAATTGCTCCTCGATTATTTGAACAGTTATTACAAATGAAAATATAATAAATGCTCTATTGCTATGAAATATTACACATACTATAGATAGCAAAGAGTGATCTCTCTTTAAAAAATGAAATTAGTGAAAATCTAAATTGAGAAATATAAACTACATATTTGATATCTTTTATTCTCGTCTGGAGGAAGATCATGAAAGAGCGCGGCTCTTTACAATGTAAAAGGAGCAAGGACGGGGTAATCACTTGGCGAGCACGTATAACAATTCTCAAGAAAAATTGCATCATTTGGAGTACCTACTTCTAACATACCCATAATCAATAGGAGCGCACAATGAAGAGGGCTATTATTCTCAAACGAAAAAAAAACAGGAAGATATAGATCAATGAAAGTATTCTCATCGTTTGAAAGATTTCATTGTCGAGCGCGCTTAATTTGTCGATGTGTAAGGGTGCGGTGTGATTTAGGAGCCGTATTCCTTCAGTGGAGGACAAATTATGTGGAAAAATTGACAATTTAACGCAAAGACTAGGAAATAAGACTCAAAGGTCTTTAGGAATACTTTAATTTATTTTTTTTAATTTATAGCTCTAGAAATACAAATACAGTCAGAATTTTCTTCTGGCAGGGCTTCATATCCACTCAAATGTCCTAATTGACCGAGACTTCGAGTTTTCTCTGAAATAAGTTCGTATTCCCCCAGCAATTGACGTTAAAAATTGGATAGCTTTAAATACTGGCGGTTTTTATAACATTTATTTAAACAAACCTTTTTAATACCGCAAATATTCAGTGGAATTAGAGGGAAAGGGGGTTCCGCCCCAAAATCACCCATCACTGCGGGGAAGCCATGCATAAATACGCATACCTCTCCTCGTACGCATTTCTGATATTTTATACGAAAAGTTAACACTTTTGGGAACCAATAGACCTGCATTATGCGCCCATGTCTAAACTAAATTCTATGCGTTTCACCCGGGACAGTTCCGTTAAAAAAATTTGCTGAGTTTATTTCAGGGTTTGTACCGAAATTCTCGCTTATTTTTAAGTAGGTATCCATTTTTTCCTTCACAAAAAAATGGATAAATAAATTTTATCCCGTTTTAAATATCAAATTCTTTTATGTTAACAAAAATGCATTTCATTTATCTGCTATTAATGATAGGTAAATTCATGGAGGCATGCGCTTTGAGCGCAGCGTAATGCAGCTTTGAACACTCGGGTGTGCAAAAATTCTGTCTTTATTTATTTCCCACAAAATCGAAAACAGAAGTATTTTACATCGGGTAAGTATATCAAAAAAGAACAATGGAGGAACACAAACACCCATGACCCGGGTCGATAAAAATCCACCTAGGCAGGGCTCTAAGCCGCGACCCTAGCTTGTATTAGGAGGCCCCGGCCCCGTAGGATTAATTTACCCCAATGCGACCGGGGCCTGATATTATTGCTAATATGTTCAAAAAAAAAAAAAAAAAAAAATTCTAAGCAGCAATAAAGACAAAATAGATCCCCTCCTTCAATCTGGTATTTATAAAATACATTGTGACTCTTGTAATAAATATTACGTCGGCCAGACAGGTAGAAACTTCAACATCAGGACTAAGGAACACAAAAGGTGTTGGAAAAACAATGATGAAACGTCACTTTTAGCCAAACACCTGATAGAAACGTCTCATTCCTGCAGCTTTCAACCTGAAATTCTCCACCTTGAAAGTAAAGGCACAAGATTGGACGTATTAGAATCCTTGGAAATCATACAATCAGATGTGGATGTTCTTTTAAACGAACAAGTGTTTGTTACCCATTCTCCTCTCCTCAAAATTCCCCTTCCCAAAAGAAACAGCCAAACTCCCACTCACCCTCCCCCCAACTGACTTACCCCCCCCCTCCCTTGAGGGTTTTTTCCCATCCACTCACCCAGGCACTCCACCCTTAAGCCGGGCGGTGCCCACCTTATTCCTTCCTATTCATACCCCCTTTCCTAATTACCCTCAGGTGCACTCTTTTCCCCCTCCTTTCCCTAGCGCCGCTTCCCTACGTTCTAATGACATGCCTATTCCGTACCTTCTTCCCCCCTTACCCACATTTTTTCACCCTTTGCTGTTTCTTGGCCTTTCTCTCACGGGTTAGTCCGTCCCCCCCCCCTTTCCTCCCTTGGATTTTCCTGATTTTTCCCAGCCACTACCTCCTCCTTCCCCTCCTCCTCTGGTCTCCTCCCACTACCCCCCTCCTCGGAAAAGACATATATATGCAATGTACTCTCTTATAACTTTGTCTTGTACCTGATGATGGCTCTGTGAGCCGAAACGCGTTGTACGCAATAAACCATTTTGTGGAAAAGTGCAATTGTTTCTCTTACATTATGAAGAACTTCCACGATATCTCGCCTGAATCTGTTGAATTTATTTGAAATACTCTCCTTTATCAGCTTCTTCCATTTCCGACAGGCCAAGGCGAGAGGAGCATAGTGATAACAGATTTGAAGGATAAATTACACTCAGGGAGCAATTTTCCTTTGCAACGCGAAAATTAAATGCTATAAATAGTACACACGGGAAGAATCATCTATTGAAGATGTATTTCGGTGAATATGGAGTAGACCAGGGGCGGATTAAGGTCATTGTTTGGGGAGGGGCGGATTGCTACTTTCCGTGGTTCTATGGGGTATGGAATACCTTATTATTACCATTTTATGTATTCTCACAGGAATTACAAGGCAGCCCCCCTTGCATCCCCCCTAATCTGCCCGTTGAGTAGACAGGCTTGTGCTATTAACCAGAGATTGCGCTAAGTCAGCATTATCTGTTAAGAAGCGCGCAGCCAATTAGCTAATCAATTCCTGATGTATTGATAAAGCAATAGTGTGAGCCGGTTTCAATTTGTTCCACGCATCCAAAATTTAAGCACAATTCCCAAACCTTCCGTAGCAAAGGAGGTGAATTTTCTCTCTCATATATCTTCATTGAATTCCCATCCATTCCGTAAGCGACGCAAGTTATAACATAGTGACACCACCAGTCAAAACTTCTGAAGACCTTTTTTTTTTAAGGAGCATGTACCCTCAAGAGAGTGCATGCGTGATAACTTGCGTTAACACAGTCAGAACTGGGTCTATTAACACGGACATTACCTTCGCGGAATAGCGCAAGTTGACGTATTCGCACGATGAAATTTAGAAGAAACAATTTGTTCACGCATCTCCTCACACAAGTAAATTTATCTCGTGAACTGGAACTAAAGACGTAGAAACAGGATTAAGAGTCAATAGTTTTATTAAGTGGGAGAGGATGCCGCCAGAACATGTTAATGTTCGCCATTTCTCTCACGTGTATGGAGGGATTAAATGATATTAATGTACTATGTTGAGAACTTTGAACAGAAAATAAAAGTCATTCACGCACAGGAAAAGAATAACAGAGGAAAAAATATCAATCCGCATCTATGTTGTATGTACCACAAGGGCCGCCACATGGGCGTGTGGCAGGGAGTGTTAGGATGTGAACACTTTCATGTTTTTTGTAGGTGAGTAATTTCGGGAGGAGACCTACCAATGAGGTCATTTGCGTCATTTAGGATAATTTGGGTAGGTTGGGAAGGTAGGGATTTCATGAGAAATGGACGAAGAGTGGACAGAAACCCAGCGTTGGAATTAACTTCCCCTTAAGGTGGCCGGAGCACATTGAGTGCACATGTTAATAATTTTTAAGAAGAAAAAAAATTCTTGAACCACATTTCTTTTAAGTGCATCTGTGTATGCGTTGGAACGCACCACACAGGCAGAAATTTAACTGAAGCAAGAATTATATTTTTTTAATTTTCCCTAAGTTAAAGCACGGTAAGACTTGAGTTTTAAGAGAGATTTACGGTATTCGGCATGTAGACGAAATAATAATGAAATATATTTTTTTCGACTATTGGACTCATTGTCAGTGTGACACCTTGATTCTTGTTAGGAACAATTATAATTATGAGAAATGTATTACTTCGCGTTTAGAAGCAAATCTGTACGTATGCAATCGAATTATATACCAATATGCCATGTACCATAAGACTGTGCTAAAACAGCATTTTGCCAAATTGCCAAAAAATCAAATCGGCATTTGATTCAATTTTTTTATCTTTTATGAAAAGATATCACTGATGAAAAAACGTATGAAACGTTTCACGCAAAATTGTACATAAAAATCGCTCCAACCACCTTAACGAAAGGCGCCACTAGGACAACAGTTGATCGTCCCATCCGACGGACGAAGTCCACTTGAAGCACTCTTTATGTGGAACCTAAGTGGGGAGTAGGGTTCCCCGGAAAATTCTCCACCACTGCTGAGATTCAAACCCGGGCCCGCTGGATGGGAAGATAGGGGTCATTCTAGTATAACTAAGACGTTTTAAGGGGGAGGAGGGGTTATGCTCTTCTTACATCGTCTGACGTATGAGGGTGTGGCGATCCGAGATCATCTTCCGTAAGATTTTATTTATCAGGAGATGACTTTATATTTTTATTTTATCACTTTATCACTTTCTTTTATTATCGTTGAACGAGAAATTGTAGTTTCGAGTACCTACCTCAAACAGCGCGTAGTTTCCCTTGAGGAAAGGTCTGTAAAAACGTAAGTATATTACTATACAGCGTAGGTACCTACTTGTATATTACAATATATTATTATACAACGCACAAGTCTCAATCTCGCCACAATAAATAGGTATTATTAGTATTAAATTTTCAGTTTAGGCAGGATTCAACTATGGCATAAATACTGGCGTGCCGACAGGGGATTTGGCTGGTTAATCCCTGTGACGATAGGTTAAAAAATCCAATCTTGTATTTCACGTAGTGTGCACTAATAATATTCAGCAAAATTAAATTCAGCAAAATTATTGTGCGTTACTTCCATACTAGAAAAAGATGGCAGAAACAGATTTTGATAGCATGCAGTTAATTTTAAAACCGGCTCCAAGGTCAAATCCTGCGACCGCCCGTAGTGCATGAGTTGATCTACTCATTCGGGGCCGCCGAACAGTTTCATGTCGGTAGAAAGCAAACGCTGGTATTATCGCCTCACCTTCAATATCTTATGCTCAGTATTCCCATGGTTAGTCTTCATTACGCAAAATATCGTTCTGCGAAAAGTCAATCTATGCTCGTGCTTCCAACAATCTATGAAACCTTACGTAAGATTAGAAAGAGGGGAAAGAAAGATTAGAAAAATCTTACGTTTTCTATCATTGGCGGAGAGGCGGAGGGGGGCAAAAAGCGTCGAAAATCGTCTTACGTCAAACCAGAATGGCCCCATAATGCTACATATAAAATCGTCTCACCAATTCGATCTCTACGCAGTTGGGATGTTTTAATTTTCGCCCATCCTCCCCCCAAAATTTGACGTGTGTAGCAGATGAAATTGGTGTGATTACAAAAAGAATAATCTTTGTAAACTCCATAGGTTTTATTGAAGAAACGACCAGTTTCATCGTATGAGGAACATGCATACAATTTATATCTCACATTTAAGTAGAGTCATAAAGTAAGCATACTCTGCTTACATATGTGCTCACTCTATGGTAGTGTACACGACAATAAAATCCCACAATAACTCAAATATGTAATCCATGTGTGTATGAGTCAACCGCAGACATTAATAATTGCCAATCATTGCGTTTACAAATGATGTGGTACGCAGTCACGCGCACGGGTGCGAAGTTATACACCGTAGACGGTGAAAATCGCCATGAAATGATTTTTTCATGGCGAATTTCACCGTCTTCGGTGTATTAATAATTGCCTTTCACAAGTGCATACAATATTAAAAATAGTCACGTGATCCAAAAAGACATCTCGGTGGCTTGACGTACGGGATCGTTTCTCTAATCTATATGGATTTCAACGTAAATGATCAAGTCATACTAGTTGATTCTCTTCCACAAAGAATATCAAAACAATATTTTTGTCAAATTATGAAAAACAACCTGAACTTCATGATATGATATGTATGTACGTTGTTTTGCTGTTAAAGATTCCGTTCCATGACGTTATCCCCAGGGTTCCCGGTGACCTAGTGTTTTCAAGCCGCCAAGCGCACATAGAAATTTTCAATAATACAACATTACATTCTGATAAATTCTGATGATTTACGTAATACATATTTACGAATACGTACTTAAAATGCAAATGGTTCTTAAAATTCAAACATGTTCTCCATTATCGGCATCTTCAAGTCGAAGATATTCCAGAAGATGTCGACTATTAGTTGAAGCGAGACGATACCTAAATAAAACCATTTAAGACCTGTTGCGTTATTTTATTTTCGCGAACATTATGATGCTTGTGAAAATTGGACCCGAAGCTATTGAAATTGGTGTAGGTCAAGTACGTGGAATAGAACAAGTAATTCATTCGAGCAGAGCTGTTTAAACGAAAAAATACATGGACCCAGCCGGCGCGGCGGCAGCAAGGGCGGGTGGCAGAAGGGGTTAGGATGCCAGTTTTTGTGAACGAAAAAAGTCTGATGTATGCATAATTATCTTTAATTATAATCTATGCGTGCTTTTCCGTGGTCATGTCTAAGTAAGTCTAAGTAACGAATCGTACGAGCGGAAAGGGAATATTTGAATCCATTGGTCTTAGCAATGGGGGATACCCCTTATTTTGTCTGGATAGTATCATTAAGGATATAGTGAGGGAGAATGAGTGGCCCATGAAATAATGTGGACTGGATGCTCTAGTAATGGACATGTAGGAAAAAAGTGCGCTTCGATGGTTTGGCCATGTTTAGATAATAGATGAGGGCCGAATAGCCTAACAGATTCATGATGTAAGAGTGAACGGAGTGACAGGAAAGGGGTAAACCAAGAAAGTCATGGGTGAATGACGTGGAAGAGAAAACTGAGAGGGGGAATATTTTGAGTCTTTAGAATAGGAGATCGTGTATGGAGTAATGCATGAGTGTAAGAGAAGCAAAAGAGGTATGTAAGCATAGGGCATTATGGAGGAAATTATCGATAGAGAGCCAGTTTCCAAAGGTCAAACCAATATTGCCAACTCATAAATGTACTAAGTCGCTAACTTCAAGTAAAATGACATTAGTTTGTTGCTCGATGAAAAATGATACATTTTGAAAATTACACTTCGTAATGGTAAATTCCGATATGGAGAGGTTCCACAAAGTGAAGACTGAAGTTATTTCTAATATGGTAGATTTTACTAGTTTTGTCCCTAGATGGGAATTCTCTACCTATATATTTTACACATAACTTATTACATTTATCTTGAACTCACCAGCAGCGAGTCTTAGACATGCGTTGGTGGTTTCTTTCGATATTTTTTAAAGTTTGCCATTGATATTTTATGGCAGAGGAGATAGCATTTTATTAAATTTTGAATTATTTTTTCAATATTTTTGTTTCGTTTTCCAATAGCATAAAATTAGCGTTAAAAGTAACGATATTGTTGTGCAAACATTTTTGAAACGAAAAAAGTCACTAGTTTTGTTGTCAAACAAAATTTTTTCTTGAAAAGTAGCTCGGTTTGTCGCTAGGCGCCAAAAATTATACTTCGCCGCCAAAAAAACTTAAACTTATACAAATCGCTAGATCTAGCGACAAACTCGCTAGCTTGACACGTGCCCCCCCAAATTTCTGATGGAAAAGTCATTAACCTCAATACATTTGCTTGTAATTATCCATTAAGGATTGTTTTGATACAAAGAAAAAAAATTAATTTTTTTATAGAAAAGGATTAGGTAAAAATCAAACGAATTTCTCAACATAGTTCAAAAAATCATTGCGCCGCCACCTCTGTGATGGTGTCTTTGGATGGGACCAGCCCCACCACCGATTAGGTACACACCCGGCTTGGCAACACCGTGCCTAACAACAATAACTAAGTTCTTTGATTGTGCCCACCCCGAAAGGGAATGGGGAGATGGTATATGTATGTATGAAATTCAAAGCAGCTAGCCTGTAACGGACATCACTCACTGAGGAGACACGCTAATGCGCGATGAAAAAACCATTCGCCAGGACATGGATCGAATACTTAGGAATAATCTACATACAATGCCTAGGATTACTCGAATTCATGCGTATAGAGTCACGGTCCTCGAGAGTAGACCCAATGAAATACGCCGGACGAAATTCAAAGCAGTTAACTTCAGCGAACATTACTCACTGAGAAGATACCTACACACGAATGCGCGAAATTCATCGAGAAACGATCATTCGCACTGAACGGTAGTGAAACTTGGTTATGCCAGGATTAGCATGAGAGTAGGCAGAATTCCGTGGGAATTGGGGAGCTAAGAAATGTTTGTAGTAGAGGAGCGGGAGAGGGTAAGGAGGGAGTGGGTCAAAAAATGTGGAGTGGATGCATCGGCTACAGGCACTGAGGTAGATGGAGAGGGCACTTGGTATGGTGGCCAATGCTTGCAGCTGTAACGTGGGTGTGGCCGGTCCGCCATCTTTGTTCTCCCCGATTTACTTAAGCGCTCACGGACTGCCGCTCTAACTATGCAATTTTACTATTTTTTCCACCGATAATTCACTTGAAATCAGCATTCATTTATTTCTTAAAAATGCAGTCTTCATTGACATTTTTATTTATTAAAATTGATAATAATCCCTAATTCCAGCAAAAAAGAGTAAAATAGAGTAGAATCAATATCTCTAAGTAACTATCATACGTTTCAAGAGTTAGTCACCTTAAATTTACAAAAGAAGGTAGATATGCTTGCTTTATATCCGCTAATGCTTCCACTCGTCCGTGCTAACCAAAGGCAACAAAGGAGAGGAGAAGCAAGATAGAGGATATTTCGGTTGTCAGGTTACAGTTTGATGACGTTATTCCCTCAACATCTACCTCAAGGGTTATAGAATGGCCGTCTTTATAGGTAAAATCGTCTATGAAGACGGCCGTTGTTATAGGCAAAAAGTTTTAACGTACTGTAATTTCGGAAATTGTCAATAAAAATGAACATTACTTAGTAAGAAATCTTCATTGTTGCTGTGTAATCTATGTTTTATAATTCATTTCATGCAATGAAAAATGTTGACGATACCGGGACTGACCACGGTATTACCTTTACGAAGTAACGCAGATAACGTTAACCCGGCGCACATAATTTCAAAAATTCCACAGTGGAAAAAATAGGGACTTCTCGGTAGCTTAACTGGCTAAATATTTCGGTGCGATATCGAGGGATTGAGGTGAATGATTATTCCTCTGTGGAATTTGCGCAATAATTGAATGGGTTTCGCGTAAAATTAAGTGTACTACTAGGGTGACAGCATTAGGAAGGGTTTGGAAAGCATAGGTCTAGAGGAATAACATTGAGTTCAAAACAAAATAAAATGCAAAATAAGATCTGATGCTTTCCTAATGTATGCAATTAACATAGGTTATTTGGGTTTTCCACCCAGTCAAATACCAGAACAACCTGAGTTAAAAATTATGTAGCTCCGCAATTGTCCTATGCCAACTATGATGTGGGAACTTCGCATCTATAGCCTATTACCTCTTGAAATAATCTGACAAATGTGCAGAAAAATAGTAAGTAACGACGTTCTTTTCGAAAAAACTGTGAATGGCGCAAGTGGGCTGACAAGACATTCCCAGACAGAAACTAAAACGCAAGAGTTTTTTTGCGTATCTAGTCAGAAATCTTCTTCCCATGATCACTTCAAATCATTGTATAAACTCAGCTGCGAAATTAGTCATAACGCATTAATTTTTTAAATTTTAGAATTCATAATAAAATAAAATATTTGGTAATTTTCTACAGTTTTTCTTTTTATCGCATGACGTTTTGCCGATTTACCACTTAATCAGGAACAAATTCTGAATAATTAATTAATATTAAGAAAAATTAATTATTAAATAAAAAGTACTCTGAATCTGTGCGTAATTATGCCATTATTCGGCGAAAAATCGGTGTAATTAAAAGATAAAACTGTAGAAGAGTAAAGTATTTTATTTTAATTATGAATACTAGCTGTCGAAACGTCAATGAAGTGAAGCCAATACTAATGAATTTGATTTAATTTTGTTAAAAACTGTTTAAAAATATTTTATACGTGGAAATGGAGGCTTTTGGCTGGTTCCCATTGAAAACAGTTAAGCCAGAAATGAGAAAAAAACGTTCATAAATCTAAACAGCGTTTTTTAGAAATAAAATATCGAATAACTAAATAATAATTTTTATCAGCAATCCTCACACCCATTAAGATACCCACGAATTCAGAAAAGAAATATTTTCCCGGTTTTCTGGAGGCAGGGAATCTTGCGAGACATTACATAAAAACTGTTAAGATAAAACTCATGGAATTTGCTAGAAAAAAAATATGCACCAACGATAAAACCAAAGCACCAACGATATAAAAATAAGCACCACCAATTGAGGGAAGAATTCATAAATCTACGGAGTACTTATCAAGAGACTGCCATGGTGCATGACTCCAACGAGGAACTAGGTATTTTCAGCGAGAAAATTGCAAACATGGTTCACATTTCCTGACTGGCAACGGATGGATGGATAGCAAATAAAATGGATTTGTGCAACTGGTGGACACAGGAGATGACGTCTCCAAGTTCAGATAAGGAAACAATATAATGATCTACATCTAAGCAGATGGACGTAAACAGGACTTATCTTACCATTAAAACTTGAACTATAAAGCGCTCCATTCCTGAAAGTTTTTCAGTACGGCCGTTGTTTAAAGAAAATCTAAATGAACAGGGAAAAAGGTACATTAAGGACGATACTTTGGTACATTGATGAGTTTTCATTCACTACCGCTAGCGAGGGGTGGACATTGATGAGCCAAAAAGTGGGAGAAAAGGAGTACTTACTGAGAGTGACGTAGCTCGAGTTCGTGCCGCTCGGAGTGGTCCTAAAATATGCCGCTCTTCAACATATAATCTTGATGCAGACTAGTGATAAAGCTACAAAAATTATAAGCATTTCAAATAATACATAGTTTGAAACAACCTTTACGCTCTTGAAATGGAATCTCTTAGATAATTAAATGTACATGAATGTGCGCATAATACAAGTTGTCTTTAGGTCCAAGAGGTTGGAGATTGTACCGAGGCTCATCCTTGTCCACGTCCATTGAGGAGTCATCCACCGGATTTTCAGTGTCGTCCAGCTCTGCGGCCTGCCTAAAAGTCCGAATTCTTGAAGTATCCCGCTTTTCCATGAGTTCGGGTAACCGAGTCTCTCTCCAATCCAGGGCCTTTACCGTGCTACTCAACCTCTCCTCAATGGCGTTTGGCTCCAATAAATAATCAACCAAAAAAGAGTAATTACCTATACACTTGGTACAACCAACAATAATCATGATGGGTGAAAGGGAGTAGTAAACCCGCTTTCTCTCTTGTTTCTCCACTCTACATCCTCTTTCGACTTCTGCCTACTCTGTACCACTAACATTTTATTTCCCTCTTTTCAAGGCATGTAATCTAAGTCAGGCTTCTAATTTTCAGGAGAGACAAGCCACTCGTAGAAAAGGGGTTAAAGAGAAAAATTAATCCGTAAAGAGTCGTATACAAACCTTCGGGAAATTCGTAGCGGTCACAACAAAACCTGTACCTCTTAGTTTAAGGAATGCCTATTTTGATGCAATTCAGCGTGATTTTCAGGGTTTAGTTATAATTTTATTGCTTAGTCTCTCTAATAATTTATCAAAAATTAATTATTTTCTACAGTTTAGGCGGAATGTGGGCATGGTGAAAAACTAACTAGGAGGATTTTGGCACTGCGGGAGATTACAGAGGAAAATTCAGAGGCGGCGGAATATCTGGAAGAAGAGAGTAGAAATAGGCTATCCAATACGGAAGGCAGAGATTAAATTAAAAGAGATTAAGAAATGCACGCGTGTATGCACAACATATATTCCCATCACGCAGTTCCTTATCGAGGTAGGCACAGTCTGGCGAGCTTATTTCTTGATCTGAGCCTATGAAACTAGCTCTGCTTAAATAATTTCCACCATACTGCCCTATCCTAGCATACCTCCTCTGCATCTGCTACACTCATCCATTACTTCATATATGCACTTTTTACTTAAGAATCCTCACCATGAAAGTCACTTTCAACCACATTCACCCATAAGTTTCCATCCGTCCCCATCATTCAATCCCCTGTCATTTGTCAGTTTCGTTATTTGACTCATATCCATTCTCTCAACATGACCAAACCAATGCAGCACGTTCCTTTCAAAATATGCTAATTACCGAAGCATCCTTTCAATACCTACCTATTCCTAACCCTATCTCTCCTGTTTTTAGCGCGAACACCTCAGCTATCTAAAGGCCGTTTTACATGGTACATTGTTTGTACAAACTCTTCCGTGAACTCAGGCAAAATGTATCGTGTAAAGCGGCAAATTGTATGAACGCTTGCGCGAACGTCTCTACCCACACTAAAGCCCCATATATGGGAGATATATTGGATATATATGGACATATATTCACCATATATGGTCCATATATTAGTTCAAAATATGTTGCACTGACAATATATGTTACATATATGGGGGAATATATGGGTTCAACATATATGTTTCACCAATATATTTTCCATATATGTGTTATATATGACATGTAAATGTATTTTTAATCCAAAGGTTACATACATATGTAATAACCTTTATGTATAGTACATATGTAAGCTCATACATGTGAGTGTGTATTTAAATACAGCTGAATACATCTTTATAATAATTTAATACATTTTAATTATATAATTTTTTATATATATTATTTTATTATATAATTATAAATTATATTATTATTTCTAATTAGGTATACCACTGTTTGAGGAAGCTTTCGGACTGTTCCTGAAAAATAAACTTATCATTTTGTTTTTAAAGCATTTATGCAAAGCAATAAACGCCATTGGCAATATTATAATAAACATTGTTTCCTTCTTTGCCTTTCCGTAACTCTACTTGTATAAAACGCGATTCATGAATTTTGGAAGCGATTAAACTCTTGATTTTGGAACTTTTCTTGGGTCCCATTTTCGAGAGGATTTTGGGACTTCAAACATTTTCAACGAAGGCGCCAAAAACTAAGTCCGAAAATCATCTTGGTAAGGAACCCAAAAAAATGTTCCAAAATCAAGAGTTTAATCGCTTCCAAAGTGCATGAATCGCGTTTTAAACAACATTTTTGGAGATGCATCGACGTTCGTCATTCAATTCAACACAATATTTTCAACGAAGGCGCCAAAAACTAAGTCCGAAACATATATGTAAAATATATTCTCTGGGGCCAATTTTTAATAGAATCCATATATATCCCCACATATTTAACATATATGTGAAAGGTATAACTCTACATATATGTCCCATATATGGGACTTTAGTGTGGGTATACCTGAACGGAAAATGGAACCTGTTCTAATTTCGTTGAGACAAACGTACAATCTCGTGTTCATTCGTTTGTACAAAATCTTTCATCGTGTAAAACGGCCCTAATACTACTGCATTTATCTTACACGTAAGACCTACCCCTGCGTACCCAAGTATCACATCCAGCAGTAACGAAGGCATTTACGAAGACAAGGGAATGGGCGAGGAAGGCATTGAGCTGAGATATAAAGAGATTAGTTAAAATTTGGACATGGAGAGTAGCGTTTAACGGTTCGGAAACTTGGTCTTTGCAATAATTGGAGTGATAAGGAGGTTCCACCTTGACGTCATTAGTAAAAAACACAATTACTTAATTCAACCCTTATAACTGCTAGGTTTATAAATAATTGCTTTCACTGAAAACGTGTCTTAAGCCCGTTTCACACGACACTTGATCCAGCACAAGGTCTAGTATACTCGCTAGTATGCTAGCTTTCTAGTATCGTGTGAACAGAACCAGTATACTGGCTAGCAAGCATGCTAGCTAGTATACTCGCTGAGCTACTGGATTTCGTACTTGATGCGGTACTAGTTTGCTACTAGACCCAGTAGGACCCAGTGGCCATCTACCAATCACGTTCACGTTACAAACGCTGTGCGGTCTTCACTTTTTTAAATTAGTATGGAATCATATGGAATAACTTCTTAATAGCAAGCACAAGGTCGATGATCGTGTGAAACCTTCTAGTACGGTTTCTAGTATACTGGGTTTCGTCCTCAATATCAAGTACCAGCTAGCATACTAGGTCTTGTACTGGATCAAGCGTCGTGTGAAACGGGCTTTAGCTATTAAAAAAACGCTAAGAAACAAAATATGCAGATTATTCGACGAATATATTTTTAATTGACACTTTTTTCCAGCCATAGCAGCCGACTGCAGCACCATTTATATTGAATTACTTACCGCATTTTAACTTCAATTATTGCAGTTATTTGCTGATAACAAAGAAATAATATGATAAGGAGCCAATATTTTATTTTTATCCGATACCCTGAGTCTTCACTTCTTATAAAGTTTTCGCAAAAAAAGGCATATGAATTATGAAGAAAAATAATATTTTCGCCCATCACCAAATCAAAATTTCTGTAAAATTGTCTTTTTTGTTCGCAAGCATAATGTAAACAAAATGCCAGCCTCAGAATCTATTGCATAATTTTGTCCCATGGGATTACCTCCCTCTTTTGCAGTGTGAAAATAGCGGATTTATAGGAAAATTTTATTGCAGATGCAACGAAGTTTAAGAGGAAATATTGTAGAATATACCTCGGAATAAAATATTGTGTCTTAAAAACGCAATGGAAATTATCCATCCGTATCTATTACAAATTTCTTTCGTCACAACCTCGATACCGTCCGGTTTATAATTCTTTTTTAATTAAGGCCCCAAGGAAAAAGACAAAAACATTTCCTTTTACCATGAAGAACGTATTCTTTAATCAATGCTGGTAATAATTGAGGAAGACCCTGATAAAAACGAGTTCTAATATAGACACACCAGGAATTTCCGAGTTTTTATCACCATTTCCTAACTCTACCTGTCAATCAATTCCTGGAAAACGTTACGATGATGACTCAACTCTTGATTTCCTCAAATGACTTTCACACGCTCACCCTGGCTGAGGCTGAAGTATGTTCAGAGTATATATTATATACTATGTGGCCATACATTAAAGAAGAGAGAAGATGGCGTCTTGAGGCACGAAAGTGAAACCTATTTTTTCGCGGTAAAGGATCCAGCTATCGCGCGCAACCCGTCCATGAACATTATGAATACTGCAGTAATTTTAGAAAATTATTTCCATTTTACATTTGAGGAGCCTAGAAGCCAAGAGGTACAAGTGATAAAAAGTTAGTTTTGAGTTATTCATGTTTAAAGTTCAATTTGTTGTTGTTGTTCAAAGTGTTTTTTGAAGTAGATGAAATTTACTCCACTAGATCTCATCACCCATCAGTCATTCACTTATACCTTTTGGCCACAACAATTTCCCATACTTTAGGAACACCTTTCTGCACTTAGCTCGAAAAAACTAAAAATATCACTAATATCCCTGGGCTTCTAGGCTCCTCATTTTTACAGATAAATCATCATGGTATCGCGACAATTCCACTAAAATAATACCATTTTTTCGTATTAACTGCACAACTGCTCCTTTCAATATGCCCTATTGCACATTTTAATGGCTTCAATATTCCCCGGTACAATCGTACCGTATGATTCCATCTATTCTCCTCTATAATCTATGGCTGAGGCGACATTGACGACTCAGCATGCGGTCGAAGATACAACCAGGCGGACAATAATGCATTATCTTCATCGTTCATGAGCAGTAATGGAAGGGGCAAACTAATTAACTTATATAACACATAATTACAAGGAGAAATCGAGGGAGTCCGGGATACCTCTCCTGCATATTAATTCGAAGGCCTCCAGTACGAGCTCCTCCTTCGGGATGGGCGCCACGTAAACTCGGGTATGGCCACTAGAAAACCTGATGACACAAGGAAAAGCCACCTAATCCCAGAGAAGCACGAGTCATCTTCTATTAAAAAAATGGTTCAAGATAAACGAAGGCACGGCCACCTTAGTATTATTCCGTACTATTTTCAACTTATTATGGAACAAAACAAGGATATTTAAATCCGGGTGAATCCTCTCTGGACACCCCCTCCGAAAATCCTCGCGATGCGAATGACTGATTGTCAGAACTTCGTGGAAAATCGCAGGTGGCCCAGGGAAAGGAACTGGGCCCCTTACCCTGAATGTGTGAATTTCACATTACCCTGAATGTGTGAATTTCACATGCCAAAGGCTTAGAATGGGATGAGCTATACTCTCACCTATCAAAAACCAACCTTCGGATTGGAACACTGATGTTGACGTGATTCCGGATGATCTCATTAATCCTAGTTTGCTGAAGAAAAAATGGTGATGTTTTTTACGTTAAGCTAGGAGAGATACTCGAAGAATTGGAATCCTTAATCTGCCTGCGTATCACTGGATGGAAGAAGTTCAGAGGGCATCCTATGCAGAAAAGCTTGAGCGAAGGAGGAATTGCTATGAAAAAATACGGCTATTAATAAAAATTTCAACTCACAGAATATTTTAGTATCGCTGCCATTTATGAATCAGAGATGTGGAGTATGAAAAAAACAGATCAGAAAAAAATAGAAACATTCTAAACTTGGTTTTGGAGGTGGATGCCGAAGTTCAAATGGACGGATACAACCAGAAACGAGGAAGTAGATAGAAAAGCAGAAAACTATATGGTGATCCACTCTTAGAAAGTGAATAAACAGATGGATTGGCTAATCCCTGATACGGAATGAACTCGTAAGGATCGTGATATAAGCAGTAGCGCTCCGGTCGGACAAGGGCATATGCCAGGGGCCCCGCGCCAGTAGGGGCCTTGCACAGGACTTTGTTGCACTTATACACTCTTCGATACGACAGAAACTAGTTAAGTATTACCACAGAGTTAAGTATTGATTACTCTATGGTATTACTATTTAGATAAGAAAAAAACGTTGCATTTTTTCTTTTTGTAATAAAATTTCTATAATGGTATTATTTGTTTATTATCTATTGATGTCCCATTTCATATTTGCACCCAGGGACTCAAAATCCAAAGGGCGGCCATTGATAGAACAGGAAGTCCCGCGAGGAACACCGAGAGATAAATATGTCAGATAACGATACGAGACATGGAACAAAAGAGCTAAATATGAGGACACTGAGGAATTAACAGGAGACGGGAAATAGTGTAGGGCTGCTGACAGTCAATCTTAGGATTAAATGATAAATGTTAATCAATACAACTCTTTAATTTTAAGATTTAAATAAATAAATATATATCAACACTTTTGCTTTTCTCAAAACCGACGGGCGGAATCATAATGTACGTTAATAGCCTCCTTAAGTAAGAGAATGAAAGCTGCAATTACAACACCAAAATAACACTTGCTCCGATTGATTATTATCTCTCACTCCAAACCAAAATAAATAGCTAATATAACATATAATTATATAATAATTACGCCAAAGGCCAGAGGTCACCGAAGAAATCTTGACAGCAGAATAATCACAATTGTGCATTAGCAGCCACCCAGTGACGTGACAACTGGCCATAGGGTGGGGGGGTTACATTACCCTCTAAAATGTTGCGTTGCCAAAAGGTGTGAAGAAGGGACAGAAAGAGCCCTCATTTAAGGTGGCTGGAGCGGTAATCGTGAGTCGTTGAAGGCACATTCTAATAACTTTTCAAGTAAGTCGAAAAAAATATTCTTGGACCACATTTCACCCACGTACACCTGTTTATACGTTGGAAATCACCACAATGCAGTAATGTATATGATGCAAGAGTAGTATTTCAAATTTTCGCCTTAATTAAAGCATTGTTTTGACTTGGATTTTCGGCGCGAAATTCGAAATTTACGCGAAAATCATATCTAAATACGCTTTTCTTACTCGGTATGATACCTTGATATTTGTTGGCAGCTATTATAATAATATGAAACTTACTATTTCGCATTTAGGAGAAAATCTGTACTTTAGTAATAGAATTTTTTCAAAATATATGCCGTGTTCCATAAGATTACTTGTTAAAATACCATTGAATTGCCAGGAAACCAAATCGGTAACATGCAGTTTTATTTTATTTTATCGATAGGTATTACTAACAAGGACACGTATGCAAAGTTTCACGCAAATCTGTATACAAACAAAAATCGCTCCAGCCACCTTAACACGACATCACGACTTGACGGGGCTTCGGTTCTAGTGAAATATGAAAACCTCAATTCCGAGTTTGAAAATAAGTTTGAAGATTTTCTGTTTTCAAGCTTAAAAACATTTTTTTGAGTGGGGGGGAATCATACGGCCGTGGAGGAGTCAAGACGATTGCCCCCCTTTAATCCGTAACGTTGTTACCCCGTTTAAACCACAAATATAAAATACTATTACCTAATGGAAGATAAATGTTTTATTGGGTGACCAAAATATCCCGTCACAACACAGTAAAACAGGCAGGGAAAATGAAGATAATTATTGATATTTCTTTGCTGTGTCAAGTCTTTCAAGTCTTCTCGGGATTTCCACTGGGTCATTTAAACAGGCTACTTAGGGCTACATTCAACGGCTAACTAACTTTTCTCTCGCCCATAAGTCTTAAATTTTATATTTGTCACGCGACCGAAAAGAACAGAGAAAATAGCAAGGTCGATCGCTCTGATTGTGCCATAAAAAAGTTTTACAAAATCTATTGAAGACCATTCAAGTACCGGAAAGAGTTTTGCATATAGATGCCGTCGGGGACAAAACTAGACAACATTAAAGGATGCATTTTTAGGGTAGTTGCCCACAAATTTTAACTCATGCCAAATGGGGGTAATTTTATGAACGAAATTTGTAGCAGGGATCAGGTTATTGAGGCTAGAGGCTTCCCATTAGCAGTGGTTATCAGTGGTGGGATTTTCAGTGGAATACCAATTCTTAGTTAGGGTGCCTTTTGGAGAGCACTCCAAAGTGCAGAATTTTGTCTGTCTGGCGCAAAACTGAGAACCAGTTAGTGCCATTCTTTAAGGTGGTAGGAGAGGTAATTGTGGGTCATTGAGTGCACATTTTAATATCTTTTTAAATGTGTCGAAAAAAATTCTTAGGCTAAATTTCACTTAAGTTTATCTGTATTATGCGTTGGAAATCACCATACATGAGGTAATGAAAATGATAAAAGGATAAAATGCAAAACTTTCCTCAATTAAAGCATGGTATGACGAGAGTTTTCGGCGCGGTATACAAAATTTAGACACAATTACACTGAAATGATTTTTTTTAGAATATTTGACTCGGCGTGACACCTTGATATTTGTTAGCAAGATTTATAACAATAAGAAATGTAGTTTAGAAGTTTAGAAGAAAATATGCTACTATGCAATCAAGTTATTACGAAATATATATCATGTGCCATAAAGACGTGTTAAAATAGCATGGAATTGTCAAAAAACCAAAAAGTATGATGCAATTTTTCCCTTAAATCCATAGGACTCACTAATGAACACAGTATCCAATGTTTCATGTAAAACTGTACATAAATAAAAATCGCTTCACCCAGAGTGGCCGACGGCCTACGGTCGACGCTGGCTTTTCCCACCCTTCTCCACTACCCAAGTATTGGCCCAATCCGTAACGGCGAACAAGACCTCATGTACAGCATAGGATGTACGATAGTCCAAAATACGTAGAAGAAAGAACTGAACTTAAGAAGATATTCGGAAACTGGCCAGTCACACTGGAAGAGGTTGGAAAAGGACTGGGGAATAAACAAGCAGCCGAAGCAGTTTCAAACTTCACAAGACCGCGAGAAGGAGAAGGGACGTAGAAGAAATCAAGACAAGAAAACAAAATGAGGAGAGAAGAAAAGAGAAGAAAAAAGAAGTGGAAGGAATGCTGGGAATGCTGAGAAGGAGGAAGAAGAAAGAAGACAACTTTGTGATAGAAATACTAATAAGAAAATAATAATTGTAAAGCAAGCAAAGAAAATCGCAAGACACCCGATGAAGAAGTCAAAGGAGAAAACAAAATCAATTTTGTAAATAGATAATAATACACTTTGTAAAATTAAATATAATGAAAAAACCTTGAAACTTGAACTACACTAGTAAAATATGAACCAATTGTTAAAAAAAGTAAAATGTAGAAAATTGGGGGTTTAATAATAGGTACCCCAAATAATATTGTAATTGAAACAATAAAGACGAACTCCACCCTACCCTTACAAGGGAATACGGAGTGGGAGGGAATTGGTGCTCCAATTCTCTCCCTTTTAATTAAAAAAATAAAAAATAATAAAAACTGTTTGTTGCATCCCCTAGTTCCCTAGTAGGATATTCCGCATTTAGTTGAATTATTGGCTTTAATGGAGATTTGTTTCCTGTTTAAACCTCCGTAAGGCCCAAGGTGCGATGTTGCCAATAGCAGAAGGAAAATTAACGTAGTGCTATGCAGTATTAGAACTAACTGCACATCAAGAAGCCTTCCAATATGCAAACATTTCTCTCATTCATATTTAGCGCAGTACTGGCCTTAGTTGCCTACGTGCACTTGATATGAGCACAATGAGCTTAGGTTTGGGAACATTATTCTCAGCATAGGGCTCATACATATACATATATAAAAGTTAGATGGCGCACTCAAGACGGGAAAAAACCGAGCTTTAGGGAAAAACGGCACCAACATGGGTAACGTGGTATGAGTGCGATTTACGCGGCAGTTCAAAGAGGGCTTACGCTAAGGCACGATCTCCGCGACTACCAGTAGACTCTTATCTTTCATTCGCTCACAAAAAAGAAGGCCACAACCAGTTCCTGATAATAAAAAAATATTCGAACGGTGGGTCAATTCAGACGGCAAAATACTTGGATTTAAATAATTTATTGCCTTACATTCCACCAGTGCATCGTCAGTTCTACAATAATTTAAATATCAACCCACAAGCACGAGATGACTTGTTTGACTAAGTAGAATTTGAAAAATGAATAAAATTTTAAGTATCGACTGTTTGGACTAACCCACAAATGTTTTGGAAAATTGTCAAAAACATCAAATGCAGCAAAAGCCTAATCCACATTATTTTTGTTATTTATTTACATCTTTATTTTATCGAGTTCCATGCAGATATGCATTAGTTATTCTAAATTATTTTCCAAAACTTATTATTTTATTTACTTTAAAAATAATGAAAATGCTGAAAAATGTTGATGTCATTCAGCCTTAATATCTCAGAACTAACCCTGCCATAGGTATGTTTTCATGTGGCCGCTTTTGCGTCTACACAGGAGGGATACAAACTCTCGACCCAGGGACAGCCAGACGAAGGCCTAAACCCATTACCACCGAGGTCGAAAAATGTCAAAGACGAGAAAAGAGCGGCGGAGAAATTTCCCCAAAACCAATCACCACGAAAATGATGCTCTCTAGTCATCATCGTCAACAATCATCCCAACGACGATTGGTTTGCTGCAGCTCTCCACACCACTCTACGACCCGACATTTGCTTCATTCCGTCAAAGGTCTTCAATCAGACATCCTTCATCATTTGTCTGATGTATTCCAATCTCGGTCTTCCTCTGTGATTCTCCCCATTTATTTCACCTTCCATTACGGTTTTCAATAGGCTATTGTGTCGCAAAATGTGTACAGTAAGTTTGTCTCCTCCTCAACTCTGAGTTTCCTAAAAACATATTTTCTCTCCAACTCTGTACATGAGTTCTTCGTTGGGGGGATTCTCTCCGTCCATTTGATCTTTATCATTCTCTGGTAACACCACATTTCCATTGCTTACCATATCTTTTGCTCCGCAGCCGTTATTGTCTAGGTATCACTGCCATATAAGAACATGCTCCAAATAGATGTTTAAAAAAGTGCTTCCTTACTTTCAAGCTGGTATTGCTGGCTTTTAGTAGACTCTTCCGGTAGCATTCTCCGGTAGCCTTTCTTGGCTTGGGCTATTCTGCTCACAATATCTTTTCTGCTTCTTCCATCACCATCGATGGCATATTACCTTACTTTTTATTTTAGCTTTTCAGTGTGTTGCATGATGTTACGTTATTGCTTTCGGTTACACTGATTGTATTTAAATGAAATGCGAGATTTCGCCGACCCTTCTGCCGGCTCCAAAATCCCTGTTATCTTCCTACATAGTCCACGCTAGCCAAATGTTTTTCCTTCCACCCATTGCAATGACAAAACATCATATGTACTTTTCCAGTTTTTTTATTTCTCTGAACAATTACACCTTAATAAGGCATCTTCTGGTAAATTCAAAATCTTCTTAATTCTGTGTATAGAGGCATGATAGTCAATACATAGGCATGGACTTTTAACGTTTCAGAATTTGCCAGACTTGATGCATCATCAAGTTCAAAGTGGTACAGGAAATGAACAAATACAAATCTGGAAAACACAAAGTTTCGTAATTAAAATGGATATCCATCACTTTCACGAAGTCGCATTTATTCTCCATTCCATGACTCTCTGAAACAGGCCTTCATCTCTCACAATCATATCCTTTCATGTTTTCTGGCGGCTCCGAATCTCCGTAACCAAGTTTCTTTCTCTCAATAACACCTCTTTATTTGTCTTATTTGCCACCCAGACTACCCTCTCCATTAATCTCCGCCACCTTACGCACAGATTCCTTCCTCAAAGAATTGGTTTCCGGACTGTATATCACTACGCTTCATATTTAAGATTTAACTAATATTTTTCCTTAGGTCTTGCCTCAGAGTAATTGTGGGCACCGATGGCGTTTTTTTTTGCGGCGGTAGCCGAACCTTTCTCATCCCGGTGGTGCCGGCATATTCGGCGTAGCCCTAACGAAAGTTGCTTGTTTAGGGCTTTAAATTTAGAATAAATATCAAGTTTTTGTATTAGTAAAAAAGAAATAGATTATACACAATAAGGGACGAAGATATGTGACAACTTCATGATAATATACTATATCTTATAGTGTTTTGGAACATAGTAGTTAGATTGCTGGGTTTCCACTTCGGATCCCTGTATTTCCTATGGCGTGGCAGATGAGGACGCGTTCAACAGCATTGTGAGAGCGATATTGTGCGCAATGACCCACGCCACTTCACGGTGTACAAGCAACGCAACAGGCCGCAAAATATCGACAGTACAGGGGCCGATTTCGCGCCGACGAGGAAGCGGCGCGCCGAAAGTGGCCAGCGGCGGCGTCGCCGACTTCTTTCTCAAGAGTCCCCTCATCGATTCCCTTCTCTCCGTAAACTCCTCCTCAACCAATGCCGGCAAAGTAGATGTAATTTTTGGGGGGAGGGGGAAGAAAGCAAGTTTCCCTCCCATCAAATCGGCCCACTTTTATGAAATATAAATTTAAAGCATTTCGAAAGATATCAGCGGCGTAACAACGTTGTGGATAAAAACTCCTTCCGGTACTACGCTGGACTACAAACGACTTTGTAAAACTAATTTTTAAAGGCACAAGCGAAGCGATCGACCTTGATATTTTCTTTGTGTATGTTTTCGGTCGCATAACAAGCATAAAAATTCATGACTCAGGGGCGAGAGCAAAGAAATTAAGCCTTGGTCATGGTTTTCTCGCGAATGATGCCGATAAGACTTCTTGGGCTTTGACTCGGGCAAGGAAAACGGCTGCTACTGACTTTTCGACGGGTGACTCTGTCATCGTAGCCCTGATGACGATGGCGGAGTCAGCTGTCGAAACGTCCGAAGTAGCCTGTTTTCCTGACCCAGTGCAAATCCCGAGAAGACAATCTGCAGATACCAAAGAAGTATCAGTAATTTTCAGGGTGAAAAGAGTTTTAATTTTCCCTGCCAGTTTTACTGTGTTGTGATGAGATCTTTTTGCCACTCAATAAAACATATCTTCCATTAGGTAGGAAATAGTATATTAAACTGGTGGCTCCAACGGCGTAACAACGTTGCAGATTTTGGGGGGGGGGTAGCATTTTGGCCCTCCCATGATCGTATGGCCATGGTCGCTCCCCCATTTCAAACGATTTTTCGAGCTTGAAAACAATCCTAAATCTTGAAATTCGTTATTATTTTCAGACACGGAATTGAGGTTTTCCGATTCAGTCTTCATCTTTCACTAGAACCGAAGCCCCGTCTCTTCGTGATGTATTAAATGAGGGCGTCTTCTGCAACCCCTTCTAGACACATTTTGGCGCCCTCAAAAGGGCACATTCGGCAAGGGTGGGGCAATGTACCCCCCTCCGTTTTACGTCCCTGCAAGAAATGAATACTTTGCGGGCATTCTTTTACTTTCGTGCGGTGAGGATGCGTCGACTGAAGGATGGGTGGGTTCAAATTCCGTAGATGTTAACGGACACACGCATTCAAGCTATAGTTGGTTAACTGTAAGCGGAGGCCACCGAAACCTCAAGTCACTTGCACAATTTAGGATAGGCGGGATAGGTTATTAAGGGAAGGATTATTTTTTAAATGGAGGCTGGAGAGAAACCCGGCGTCGGAATTTCACTAGTCTTAACAATGGTGACAATACGTACCGGTTTGGCCTGGACAGTATCGGTTTTGAGGTGTTTGTCCCGGTGTCTCGAAAGGCTAAACTAAAATACTAATTATTACCGGTCCTCAAATTTTCTCATTCCATCAAATGAAAATCTCCTCTAACGTATAAAATACAAATATTTACCTTGTACATTAAAATTAATAAATATTTTCACTTGATTTGAATTATTTAATTCTTCTGATGTTTTTCCATTCTCGGGTATTTTACTGCGTTGGTTTTTTTTCAGACACCACTGCGACCTGAATATTTCCGTTGAAATACGGGCGTAACTATTGTCAAAAAACAGCCAACGCGGAGAAATACTCGATAATACAGAAATTTTCGCTCCAACGCCGCGGAAACCTACAGTGGAACATTCTTCTGATAACTTAATAAATTCTTGATGTATATTCCTCCCAGTATATACAATATACTAAACCCTTAAGGAAGTTGAACAAACTGAGGTTCAGAAAAAGATAGTATTGTAGGAGTCATAAGAGGGATGAGATACAAACGCTACACTTGGTTAGAGAGAAATGTATGGACAATGGCCTATTCTCCAGGAAAACAGATAGATTTGTTCTGGTTCAGCGGATCAGAAATCTGTTCACTTAATCCATAATTAATTACGCCAAGGGGAGACATAGTTCAACGTCCCATTCGATGGTAGAGTAAGGCACTTGGAGTGCTCTCCAGAGAACTTCCAATCAGGGATCGGGATTCTGCCGAAAAATCTCCAGCACTGTCGGGATTCGAAACCGGGCCCTCACGATGGGAAGCAAGCACTCCAATAACTAAACCAAACTCATACCCCCACACTAAACATGTATGATTTCCTGACTACTATATATTCCCAGGAAAAGTCGGCACAGTGGAAGAAACTGCATCTCTTTATTGACCGGTCGACGAGAATTAAACTTGTTCTCTCGGTATTGTTTTTGGTGGGCCCGAGACATATTTTCAGGGTTGAAGTCTACGACTCGGTAGCTTTTTACGCGGCGAAAAGGCCTTAGTAATTGTAACACGTGAAATTCAAACACGAAGCTTCGTACAACTCGAACAACATCCATATTTGTCACTCGTGACCCAGATTTGCGAAAATTCTCCGAGATGCCTCACGAGTGTGGAAATAGCGACAAAATGGTTGAAGGTGATGTTTCTTTCAGGAGATTTCGCTGCTAAACTGCGAGAAGCCTTTGAATGGTACATACTACTGCACGGGACGTATACAGGTCTACCTATTTCATGAAGGGACTCCATTATCACAAGCCGAGTTGTCAATCATTGCGTTCAATGGGTGGATAATTTTCTCACAGCCACATTTCCACGCATTCGTCTTACAGGCACAACCAAGTTTACTTATCAGTCTGTTTCATCAGACTGATAAGTAACTTGGGTAAACTTGAGACCAGTGGCGTAGCCAGGTTTTGGGTCTAGGGAGAGCAGAAAAGTTTTAGGGGGGGGGGGGGGTGCAGAACATTTTCAGGGGGCGCCGACTCATAAATAACCAGTTTACTAAACTTAACAAATTTTGATGATGCAATAGGCGGATGGGTTTGTACAAAATATGACAATTGACAACGTATTATACACATTTATTTATACGTATTTGAGACTTTAGGGTGGAAAAATACACATACATAGGGGCGCCAGAACACAGGGCGGGGGGCAATCCCCTGCCCCCCCCCCCCTTGGCTACGCTACTGCTTGAGACTATCAGACTCTGGGTATTAAGGGGCCATTTAAGTATTACGTAAGGCGTTTTGGGGAGGGCTTTTCTTAAGTAGGGGGGTGAGGGGGTCCGACACAGTTTTACGTAAGATATAAGTCACTTCTGAGTTCGTATTTTAATCACTTTTAAAAATTATTTTGGAGGAAAAAGCTTCATTTTTAGGATCACCGCCGCGGGGTTACGCTTGAATGTATGCTAAATTATAGAAAAACGTATGTTCAACCAATTCGTTGCGTTCATTAGTTTGGAGATGTCGCATTTTCAAAGATCACATGTTTTGAGAGTTTTGTGTACAGCGAATCGCAAAACATCAGCTGATGATGATGCAATGCATCGAAATCAGCTGCCCACTATATTTCCAGGTCCGACAGAAACGATAAATTAAGAGAGATATTTTTTCCGAACGGATAGGTATGGGAATTCGTTTTTCCCCCGAACAATAAGGGACTTCAATAAATGCTAGGCGTAATTTCATTAGAGCGTTTCCTTTTTATATGTAAACGACTGGCGTCCTAACACCCCCCGCCACACACCTATTGAGGCGGCTTGCGGGGTAATATGTAGATGTAGATGAAACCGGTCACATTAAAGTTTTTATTCAGGAAAATTGCCAACAATCTTTAATTATGATATTCCACCAGATCAACCCTGAAACGACTCTTTTTAATCAAAAACCGTTATCGATATTCGTGATGAGGTAAGTTTTTGCGCATTTCGACGTATAATCCCCCATAGCTTACTACCTATGTCCATGGTTGCAAAAATGTCTGATAACTTACGTAAGATTGGGAGGGGAGGGTTCGTGAAATCTTACGTTGTCTATTATGGGGGAGGGTTCATAATTGGTAAAAATCGCCTCACCGTAATACTTGAATAGTCCCTAATTTGTCTGATCAAGGCACGGCAGTCAGGAAGGTACTCAAGTGAATTGGGTAGGTGAGGTGGCTAGAGTACTGGCTTCTCATCCTGAGGGCCCGGGTCCATATCCTGGCTGTGTCGGGAAATGTTTCAGTGGAATCTCGAGCCCTTACTTGAGTGCCATATGGAGTGCAATTAAAATGTAGTACTCCGTCCGTCAGACAAAACACTGAAATTTGGACCCCTTGACGCCTTCCTTTCAGATAATATCGACGCCGGGTTTCTAATCACCCTTCCTCATATTCCCCAATAACCCTTCACTTCCAACCTACATATCTTAGATCCGCTGGATATCGCACATATCTTAGATCGGAGTGAAATATTTCTCAATTTCTTAAAAACAAAGAGAGTGCGAATGGTAACAAATTTATGTGAACTTGAAGATTTTCGACCTGGCATGGCAATCAGGCACAGAGAATTCGTCTAGTGTAGAGTACGCGCGCTCATCACGGCCCGGAAAAAAAACCCTCAAGAGAAGCAAGGCCATGAGGGAGAACTCTGCCTTTCTCCTTAACCCGTTCTGTCTCTTTCAGCCACCTCCACGGTGTCGTTGAATCTCAGCCACCCGTCCAAGAGGTTGAACGTTTCTGGAAGGAAATCTACGAAACGTCAAAGTCATTCAATGGAGACACTACAGAGTTCTGTGACCGCTACCTACAAGATGTGGATGGACCTCTTTCAGTCACAGAAAGCGAATTGAAGAAGGCCTTCTCTGGCAAGAAGAACTTCTGGGCTCCAGGAATGGATGTCGTGAATAACTTCTGGTGGAAGAAATTTACCTCCACCCACCAACACCTCGCCATAATCTTCACGTATTTTCTGTTGGGTAGAGAACCAATTCCACCTTGACTGACTGAGGGATGCACAGTTTAATACCTGAGAAGGAAGACTTGTCCAATCCAAAGAACTACCGCCCTATAACCTGCCTCAACACCGTATACAAGGCGTTCACCTCTATCTTGAGCGACCTTATCCTCCGCCACGTCCAGCCTGTGTGGAAGGAGGTGTACAAGCATAGGGGCTCAAAGCGGGGAATCGCGGGATGCAAGGACAACCTGCTCATTTATGGGTGCATATGCCAGGATGCCATACGGCATAAGCGAAACCTATCAATGGCCTGGGTGGACTACAAGAGGGCCTTTGACACCACTTCGCATGAGCTTTTGATTGCCATGCTGAAGTTGATGAAAGTCCACCCAGAGGTGGTGCCCTGCATCCAACACCTATTACCACTCTGGAAAACGCACTTCGTTCTGAATTCAAGCAAGCGGTCAGTTTCCACAGAGTTGGTAACATACCACCGTGGCGTTTTTCAAGGCGACAGCTTGAGCCCCTTACTTTTCTGTAATTCCCTCCTACACCTGTCCTTTCAGCTACAACAAGGTAGAGGATACATGCGCGGTGTTCCAAGTGACAGGAAGCATAAGGTCACCCATTTATTTTACATGGATGACCTGAAGCTTTATGCTTCTAATGTGAAAGACCTTCGCACTGCCCTGGACACTATTGGAATACAGTGAGGCTATAGGGATGGAGTTCGGATTGGACAAGTGTGCATCCATCCACCTGGTGAAAGGAAGGTTTTCGGAGATCAAGGAAGACGTGCAACTCGTTGACGGGAGCGTCATTCGTCACCTCGAGGACGATGATAGCTATGAATACCTCGGCGTCCCCCAGCGCCGAATGCAGGAGGTTGCAGCAGTGAAGGAAAGGCTCACCGCTAAATACAGACAGACTCTCAGGAACATCTGGAGTTCTGAGCTGTCTGGCAAGAACAAGGTTCTTGCCACGAACATGCTTGCGGTTCCTGAGTCTGGAGTGTCTCTACAACAGAGTTGTTCTGGGTACAGCATGCCGAGTGCTGAGATGCAGGGACCCCCTGCTCAATCTCATGAGAGAGCATGAGAGTGCAGGAGTAGGGGCGTTTCTCTTCCAGGCAGGGACGAAACCGGTCTCAACTTAGACCCGTCATCTGACAGAAGCGACAATGACACGACCATCTCGTCATTGAAGGCAGACGTCCTCAAGCTCGAAATAAAAAAGCTGAGCAGAAGGCCTTGCTCAAGGTGCATACCGATAAGCCCATGCATGGATGTTTCTATCGCAACATCAAAAAGCATGGGTTATCGAAGGAGCTGACGTTTGCCTTCCTACGCTCCGCCGGTCTGAAGTCCAAGGCCGAGGGTTTTGTCCTCGCGTGCTAGGATGGTGTCATAAACACACTCGTGTACCGCCACATTATATTCAAGGCGGAGGTCGCGGACACGAGATGCAGGGCGTGCCGAGCGCATCCGGAGACTTTGAGTCACCTTCTCTCCGGCTGTAGTTATTACGCCAGGTCCGCGTATCTAGCTCGGCACAACGCGGCCCTGCGGGTGCTATACTTTCACCTTCGACACCATTATGGCATCGACGAACCACCTGTGCTGCCCAACGCCCCTCGAGATATTGAGTCCGTCGTGGAGAACGATAAATGTACAATATGGTGGAATTACTCCTTCTCCACCACCAGGCAGTTGGAGGCGACCAAGCCTGATATCCTTCTCCTTGACAACCTCACATGCTCCATGTTTGTGATAGAGTTTTCGGACCCGGCTGAAACAAACATGGATGCGAAGGAGGTGGAAAAACGGACGAAATATAAAGACCTGCTTTTCGAACTTCGACAAATGTACCCCGGACACGCTGTGAAACTAGTGATCCTCATCATAGGTGTGCTCAGTGGAGTCAAGGGCTCGCTGCTAAATAACATCAAGTGCATTCCATCGTGCGTGGCACAGGCAGAATCACTAATTGCACGCATGCAGAAGGCTGTCATCCTGGGGTCACTCTGTCTACTGTGTACGCATGACCCAACAGCAGCATAGCCACTCATCCGATGGGCGTCGGACATGGCAACGGTTACTGCCCAACCCCTCTCGAGTCTCCGGCCATTATGATGGCAATGAAACCTGATGCTAGCCAGGGACTCGGAGGGAAGTGTTACAACTGTAACAATGAAAAAAATGAATAAAAATAGAATAAATCATCCTAGTACTCCAACATATCCCATGAGGAAAATTAATTTTAACAAAACAGTAAAATAAATATAATATCTATAAAACTGAAACTTACTATTGGTGCAACTGTGATCATGCAAGTAGGATAACAATGTGGTGACTCCCTGAATCCAGCCTTTTACTGCTGTCTTGTACTGAAGCCTCTTGATCATTCCAGGTCCTGTGGGCTTGGTTCAGGATGCAATGCAGATATCAAAACTCATATTTGGTCTCCCTGACTTGGCATCATATCTCAAAACCACAAGATGCAAAAAATTTGATATTTTTACTCAAGCATTCCAAAATACTCCATTAAAATGTCAACTGACTCATGAAAAACTTACTTGGGTAAAATAGAAGTTGAGATAGAATATATAAGAAGCCATATGAAACTTACAATGCACACGTTTTACATGAAATATCTTTATCTATTAATTATCCCACAGTTATCAGCATAAGATGATCACATATTGGAAAAAGATTATTGGAGTAGCTAATATACCTACACTAATAAGCAAAATATACCAAGCACTATAGGACATTACTTACCTTAATTTAAAGAGTAGACATTTTTTTGATCTAGTCAACCCATTATTTGAGACATAAAACAAAAAAATAAACAAGCCAGTTGAACTAGTACGATTTCTATTTCAATTACAGACAACCACTAAGTTCCGCTGATTACAGATATTTAATGAAGCCAATTCAGAATAAATAATGATTTATAAAAGACAAAATGTAGGGTAAAAGGCCTGAAACAACGTTTTCTTAAAAATGTGAACACAAGAAAATTAATTATAAAATTTAAAGACTAAATGAACACAGAGAGAAAGAGAAAAACAATAAAGAAAGCATTAGTACAATCTAAAAAATACTCTGTTAGTCAGAGATGGCAATTGAGACACTGTTTAACCAAATTATTTCTCATCAATATGAAGGATATGTCAGAAATTAATAACATATCTGTTCTCAATACTATCTGATACCTGGCAGATATTAAAGGGAAAAATTATCCTTGAATATAAAATGAGTAAAAGAAATTATTTTTCATGAATTAGCTAAAAAAAATATTACATATAGGTACTAATATGTACGATATTTTTTCAATGAAAGATGCATGGTAATGGGTAGCTAGAGCACTAGTGACAACAACAACCCACTTCCCTGACATAGATGATGTCTGAATCAAAAAGGCAAGGCTAAATTGAAGCAGTCCATTTATTCCAAGGTTAGCATCGCCAGAATGCCCTTCTCCATAACAACAAAATGACTAACCATTATAGTAGTGATTAAAAAAGTACTTGTAAACAATACAATCTCGTCAATTAAAAATAAATGAATTAAGATATCCATTTCTATATTTAAATTCATCATAAATAATTTAATAGTTTATAAATAAGTTATTCTAAATATTGTAAATGAAGGCATTCCCATACTTTTGACTCCAAGATTAGTAATTCAAATGCCTCCCAATTTCATGGATGTACTAATTCAATGATGATCATCCACATATTGTTCATGTGAAGTTCTTATCAAGACGATATTTCCCCGAGGGCTTCTAAGATTGAAAATTATGGCATTTATACACTTCAAGTATCAATTTGTAGTTATCGCTACTCGATAAAATCTCCTGACATTAAGAAAATTTTCACAGCATCACATGAAAAAATAAGCATAATTATCTTTGTGAGAATTAGTTTCATCATGAGTTGAGATAAAGGAGCCATTAGTAATTATGGGTTGAAAGTAGCCAGAGGTTTCCCGGACTGGGAATTGAATCCTGGAACTTCAGGTTTTAACAGGATCTTTAAAAAAACTGCCATTAGCGTTAGCCATAATAACATAATGGTCAGCTTACTTGCTTGGAAAGCATAAGGTCCATGGTTCAGTTCCTGACTCAGGAAACCACTTTTTCCTCTGACAATTAACAATGCTTTCTTGGCCATTCATCAAGGAAATACGAAGTATTTGGCTCTCACATGAATTTATTTCATTGGTGATAGATAAATGAAAAAACGTAGTGAACTCCACAGTGAATTTTATTGCGACGACCTAGGTTTCGACACGTAGTGTCATCTTCAGGTCAGGTACCTGAAGATGACACTACGTGTCGAAACCTAGGTTGTCGCAATAAAATTCACTGTGAAGCTCACTACGTTTTTTTATTTATCCATAATGGAAAACTTCCACCACATCTCACCGGAATTCATATCCTCTATTGGTGATAGATTTATGGAATGTGGAGAACAGAGGAAAAATTAATGCCATAGATAAAAAATTGGACCAAGATACGGCACTATAGTATTGAAGTAAGCATTTTTAATGATTTTGTTTTGAACTCACAAACTGATCAAAAACTCTCCAACAGAAACTGTAATTTTGAGCATTTCACATATTTCAGAGAACAGGGTTGAAACAGACCAGAGATTATGAAATTTCAGGACTTTTCCAGCCTTTACAGGCCAAAATTTTAGTGTTTCCCAATGAAGATATGCATTCTTTGGTGTGTATTTAAAAGGAGGAGCAAGAGTTGGAGCACATAACATCAACACACTTACTGTGGCGGAATAGTTTCCCAACCAATGGAGTGTTGTCACTCTAGCTGTGGGGGAAAATCGGCTTCCTTTCTGATGGCATATTATTCTTAGGTCTTATCTATGACGAGGGAAATTCAAACAGTGAAGTCGTGGACTCATTGTCAAGTTGTTGATGGATTACCCACCGCTTGCCAGCCCCGAGTGTTACCTGCTCTGACCATCCAGCGAGAGACATATTAGTTATCCTCGAATGTATTTGAAATGCTCCATTTACCTCTCTTGTTCTCACCATACTTGGGAACATATTTTTCGTTTTAAATTTGAAAATTTCTTAACACCAAAGAAGAGCTCCACTGCCACATTCAGGCAAGATTTTGAAGACCCTATGTCCACACACCAACAGACAGTGCTTAGAATGGTACTCCTCACTTGTTGAAAAACAAACAAATTTTGACTCAGAAGAGCAAATTTCCAGGTTAATTTCTCATTTCCCATGACTACTCCATGTTTTCCAGGCCCATTTTCAACTTATACGACTTTTCCAGGTTTTCCAGACAAGTAGCAACTCTGATAGAACCATGGGTCACAAAGAATTTCATAAGACCTCTCACTCCATCATGCAAAATCAATGGGAAGAGTATGATTAGAAGTGCAGGGGAAATCACAAGACATGATATTTATTTATAACAATGGCTTTATTGAGACAATTGAGATGTATGAGGACTGCAACATTCAATACCTCAGTGGCAAAACCATAACGGATGTCTCTTAAATACAACAAGATTTTGGGTTCCAGTGTTGTAATCAAGCAGGGCATGAGTTTTTCCATATTATACAACAGTTACAGAACACAAAATAATAAAGAAAATTGACAATTTGTACCACTTCCTTTGCTGTAAATCTTCGTGAGATTTTGGAGAATTCCAAATTATGTTCATTGGTTTTCGAAATATGAATTAAATAGTGCTTGCCTACTACTTAATAGACATTTTCCTGTCAGTTAGAAATTAACTGAATCCTAATTCGTAGACATACACAAATAGTTTTTAAGCTCAGATTTTCCATGAAAATGGCCACTGGAATGGTTCAAGTGCAACAATTTCTTTATATACAATAATCATTATATATAGCCAATAATTTTTTTTTAAACAGCAAAATCCTCACCATATATAAATAAAAAGGCATACCTACATAAGTTGTCATTTTTGACAAAAGCATACCTTTCAGTGGTGGTAGCAAAAAAATTACAAATAACCTAACTCATGACTGCAACGTTATGCACACTTGGCTCTGTAAACACCAGGCAGATGAAAACTTTCCATCATTGCTAAGTAACACTATGCTTGTTTGCAACTTCACTAAATTTCTTCATAAATTATTTAAGCCCAATAAATAAACCACACTCATATCCACTAACTTTTCCACAAACTTCCTGTGGACTCCAAATTTACAAATTATCTAGTTTCCATTTCACACAAAGCAAACCATGCTTTTTTAGCACACACTCTGGAATGGGTAAAATGGCAAGTTCGCTTGGCTGTGTAGGTATCAAAACACTAATCACTACACAATATGTCTCACTGATTTTTGCAGATTTTTAAGTTACCTATCTGAAAAAACATAAACCAACAAGTTCAAAGGGTCAAGAAGCAATTAAAATAACTAAAAAGGTGATTAAAGCAAAAGTTTAACGAGGTTCTCAGAAAGGAACGATAAATACCATCTTCAACAACATAAATATACTGACTAGCTGCAATTTCATCACCTCAAAACAAAATACATATGTATTCTTGACACCACAAGGCATGTTACACACCAAATTACTGTAGTACAATAATAGAGCCACAAGAATGAAAAAATATTATCATAAAAACTGTAAAGTATAAAAATGCTATAATTTACAACTACCAACATGTAGTATTCAATATATATTTTAGTATTTTATTAAGTGAAGGATTATCTTAATGACAACATCAATTAACTAATTATTTGGCATCACCAATGATAGAGCCATCACAGATGAATATATTATGAAATATGTTTCACACAATAAGAATATATATATAATGTTTTTATGGCAAATTGTTTCCAAAAATATTAAAAGAGCATAACTACGTAGTTGCACATTCTAAATATTCCTCCGTAACTTAAAAATACAAGTGAAAAATCACAATGGTATCTTTCTTTAATATCTCACATAAAAACAATACAAAAAATTAAAATTAAACAATGCCTCCACAAATTAATGATAAAGTCAATATGGATTGCATCCCAGATTGGAGGAAAACAGGGCTCAATTATATCTTCCAATATGCAACAAATACTAGTCTACAGAATTAAATCAAAAGATCATACAAAGTACATACCTATGCCTTTGGATGTTGCGAAATAATAACAACAGGATGATAAATTTCTAAATTAAAATAACAAACTAAAAATTTGTTATAAGAAGAGAGCAAGTGTTAACAACTGACATAAATGCATCCCTATGTGACCGATAATACCAATATCGTAAGAATTCTATTAATACTCTTTGGCTTATTCTATTCTCATCTGTATGCTTAATGCCAAAGGCAAAAAACTACAAGAGGAGTAAATTTTCTTTCAAGAGATGTTATCCTGTTCAGCAATTAATGACTTGATAACAGAAAAACATGTCATTTGTGACATCATTCATCATCAAATCATACCCTTAAACTTATTCCTATTCAAACATCATATGTACATCATCATGATTTATGCATAAAAGAATGACTGGAATGTTATGACCTACTTTTTTTTATTCTCTCCTCCTATCTCACCACATCTCTTCCTATCTCACCACATCTCCTCCTATGTCACCACATAACCCTTGTCATCGTTACGATCCAATGGAACAGATCAAGATTCCACCTCTAGCCCACACTTGGCCTCCCCAGACTCCTGATTTTGTTTCTCAGTGAAATTATCCTTTGATAGCTCAGGGAGGCAAGAGTGCCTCACTGGGTCAGCCTTACCTCCTCCTGAACCTTTAGTGTTGCACGCATTTCTTTGCCTGACCTTCATCTCATCCAGTTCCGAATCCGAGTGAGAAGCCTCGTCTCCAACCTTTTCTTCCTCATTATTGTCAACATCACCGACGTTCTCACTTGAATCACCCTGCCCTGGGTTCTCGGCAGGGTTTTGAGATTCTGGACTTTGTGCTGCAGTCAGTGTAGTCCACCAACTGGAGAGAGCTCCTTTGGCCTGAGATATTGCACCACCTGCAACATGAGTGGATGTGCGGAAGCACAAACTTTAAAATGCTGTGAATGGAATTCTTCTCAAAACAGAAGATGTTAATCATGAAGAAGACCAACTCCTCAGGACTATTACAGGTAGGTTAATTATTTTACCTAATACAAATAGAAGGCAGGCAAGAGCAGTATAAAGAAGCAACCACATAAAAATCACTAAAAATGGTATCTAGGGTACTAATGTCTTGAAAAACATTCACAACTCTTTCAATTCCATTGTAACAGCAGTGCTAAGGTGTTAACAGACAAAAGGCTTTCTGCGAATATCAACAAAAAATAAGTGTAAACGTTTTCCCCTGGTACATAATTAAAACACCCAAACAGTATAATGCTGCTAGGTTTTAAACTAGACAGCAAATTGTATTGTGAATCACATGAATTCTTTACCCATATACAACTATCCAAGGCAATTTTCAGGCTATAGAAACGCAAGGAATTTCCCAGGCAGGGTCACTACAGACTAGAGATGATGAAATTCCAACACTTTTCAGGTTTACGGCCATTATTTTAATTTTTCGAGGTGAAAATATCCCTTCTTTGGTGACTATTTTAAAAGGTGCAAGAATAGGAGCACAACATATTAACACATGTTCTACAGGGAAATAAAGGATCCCAATAAATGAAACACTGCCACTATCGCTCTGGAGGAAAATCGGCTTAGTTTCTGATGGAATATTGTTTGAAGGTCTCATTTACAATGAGGGATATTCAAACACAGTAAGGTGGTGGACTAATCGTCAGTCAGGGGAGGGTTAGACAGGGTGAAGAAAAAAGGTGGGAGGGGGGGGGAAGAGGGAGGGTGTCCTTGATTCTATCCCACCATCGGCGCCTCCTATTGATCTCAAGACTCTTGAGCTGGCATGTATTTATTTATGCAGAGAATTATCTTTTCTGAGAATCAATTGAGCTCACTAACTCATTCTTTCCACTTTCCTTCCCCCCTCTTTTTTCCCATACTACTCTCCCACTTCCCTCCCATCCCTTCCACTCCCTCTTCCACCCACGTTATTTTCTTCACCCTGTCTAACCCTCCCCTTTCTCACAGATCCGCTCAACTCCTGAAGAAGACCAGACCAATGCTGGTCGAAAATTTGAAATTTTGTTACTGTGAGTGTTTCTTATTTTTTTTGTTTTTGTGTCCACCTGCTATTAGCTAACAGAAAAAGGAAATTATTAAATATTTTTGATACATTTTTATCACTGGCCCCAACAGGCTAGAAATGTTACCTTGTCGAGGATTAAATGTGAAATTCACTATTGAATTGTACATAAAGCACTGAGGAATATTTGGCGGACCAATTGAAAATGGAATTGCATTAACATTTTTTTGTACCATTCACTGAAGAAGACTATTGCAAGGTATACTACTCAATGTGTAATAAAAATATTAATAATATAATCTCTAGAAACAAATCTATTAATACAAGGATTATTTCCAACAAAGTTGGTTGCATTGATTGGTTCACATTGCATACGATCAATTGATGATGAAAGACTATCTCATGCAAAGATAAATATGGTTTCAACAGATAATATCTACAAGTACACAGTCCATTTTTTTAACCCGAAGGAAGTAGTATTTGACTCAAAACCACGGATAACCAAAATCAATGAGTACCTTTGAGCATGCAATGGTTGTTCTTCATCAGATCTCAGACCAGTTAAATTATCTAACTATGAACAGGCCATCATACAAGATCAAATAAGAGACCCAGGAATCATAGAAACTCATAACGTCTACTTTTACTCAGGAATACACAAAATCACAGTGAAACAAGACCATTTACCTTGACTGGGATTCAAAACCACATCCCCTGAATTCATGCAGACTGATTTAGGCAACTAAGCTACCTAGGTCACCTCTTCCACAGTGAATGCCATTGAGGCTTTAAAGACCTAATTCCACTACATACCCACATTCATGTACATAATCAACAGCCCATTAGGCTACATTAAAACATGTGGGTGTTTACTACGGAAAAATTTAAGAGCAAATAAGAATTTTCAACAAGATTTAAACACCAATGTTTCGATAAATATGTACGGGAATTTTTGAGCACACAGCACTGAAACCATTGGCATTAAAATTTGTCACAATATCAACTTGGAACTGCAAGAAATAGCTCTTGTGACACATAATAATGACCAAATTAACATATTCTATTGCTTACATTATAATAAAAATGCACTTATATTCTTTTTTGAAAAAATTCCCTCTCATTTATAAAAATAATAAAACAAAATTATGATTATGTAAAAGTACATTAGCACTTCTCAATGATTTTAGTGGCTGTAAATCCAGAGTGGTTAGTGCAATGCAGAATATAAAGGTGCCAGTAATGAAAAATGACAACATTTATATGTATGAGAGAAATGCCAAATAAAAATGCTTGAATAAATCACAAAAGGTATTTGAGTGTAAAATCACTTCATCTAGAATGAGATGAATTTGGCCTCATTTCAAAGAAAAAACTCTAATCTTTCCAAATATATCAAAATATCAACCCCTTGCTGAACTACTTTTCAAGCAATTTGCCTAAAAATATAAGCTTTTTTACATGGGATAAATTATGGCTGTGCGCTCCAGAAGGAGAGTATTAAACAAATTAGGAACTTCTAGCACCTAGATTTCGCCAAAAAACTGTGTGTAGATTGCATGTTTTCTCAACTATTTATAAAATCTATTACTCACCGCAGTAATTTTAACGGAATCGCAAAAAAACCTGATGCTTTAAAGGGTTTTCAGCCATACAGCGTGAAAAAATGAGTCAAGTTAGAGACTTATGTAGCTTTATTCATTAAATTACCGAGAATTTTGGTCATACATAACTATATCTTTGCGCCATTAATACTAAAATATTTATTTCTAGCTTCTTACAGATGCTGAAATCAAAAAAATAAAATTTAAATATGGTCTCCGTTATGACTAGGGAACTATCTTGCTCAAACCACCTTAAATTGCTTAATTAAAAAATTTTGTCATCCAAAGACAGCGCAATATTTTATACATATAGTGTTTGTGACTACATCATTGCCAAAGTACGTGAGGGGGAAAACAACATGATGCAGTTTTAAATGGTAGCCCAATCATAGTCAAGTGAAAATGCTTTATTGAATTTTCCCTTGATAACACAAGACTGTAGTACTATTTTTATGAAGAAAATATGTACCACTTATGAGACTTATGAAAGGAGAATCACTAGACTATAGAGTCATCATTTTGTTCATTTATAAGAGGAAACTTCAGGACAGGGAAGCATTTTGAAATTTCATGCGGATGCCAGAAGATTAATTTATGCAAACTACTGCAGCTTATGAGTGACGATAATTTGCAGGAAGACACCCTGATGAGATATGCTATATCTCCTGAGAGGAGGTGAGTTGTTCATGCGGCCATAAAAAGAGAATTTTAAAATGTATAAAAATCATGATTAAACTTATGAGGATTTTTAAAAATCTCCGTACGGATTTCACTTGAAGTGATTACATATTCTGTGTTATTTCAGAAAAACTATCAGATTGCGGTTTTTGGTGACTGGGGAGAGTAATCAGTGACAATAATGAAAACTAGATGAAATTGCGTACTTGTCAGAATGGAATTTGAGCAACTTCAACTTTCTGTTCAGTCATTCAGACAATTGCATATGCATTCATACAATCTGCTGCTTTCCATGGTACAAATTTCCGTATACAAGAGTTTGTACAAATTTATGTGCCATGTAAAATGGCCTTTACAGCATCTTAGAGTAGGTATCCAAGGTGTGTCACAAAGATGCTAGTCAAAGTCAATTTGTAGACCTTTGCATAACTGATGAAGACTCACAAAGTTAATACCATTCCACTAACAGCACTGAAAGTAACCCACCTGACCAGTATGACTGGCTGATTCATACAATACAATGACGAGGAGGTTTATGATCACATTTCATTCATTACTCACTTTACCAAACGTTAGCTTGCACTGAGAGTCAGAGGGAGTGCTGAGGCTCATTGCATGCCTTAATGAATACTCAGTGCAGCGAATTTTTGTTTTTAGCCTAAGCATTTCCTTTGTATATGTGGATGCTCTTAAAGTCCTCACCCCTCTGGAAATATAATGTTACTTATTTTCCATTCATCTTGCATGATTGTTGAGAAATTGATCAACTGAAAATGATTATGATAAGATGAGAAGTGTTGTAAGTAATTTTAAGGCTAATGTTAGGCTATTAAAAATGGTCACTGGAGGGAGATATCTGTAGATGGAGCTCATATATTGTACAACTGTAGCTAATATGGATATGATTAAATAAGGCAAAGATTGGTGACAAAATTTCTTACAGAGAAACAAAAATTTTGAGTTTAATTGGAAAACTTTTGCGTATGTGACTTGAGCTCACAAAAGATTAATATTATGGAAGTTACTATTATGATATTACTTTTCAATTGTTAAAAGAGAAATATTAAGAAAAAAATAATTTTGCTGTCTAACAACCAACAGATTAGCAGTTTGATGCCTAGCTTTCATTACAAGCACAAAGTTTATATTCAATAAAATACTTCTATTGACTACAATCATCATGAAAGAAAAAAAATTAATTGGCTGTATAAACGTGGCAAGAAAACAGACAACAAGCTAGGAACAAATTATTACCAGGATCCATATGAGGAAACATTGTTACAACACTCCTTTCTTTGAAAATTCTCTAATTAATGACAATGAAGAGTTAATTCTTCAGGAAAATATGAAACACTACATTTCTGGGTATTTACCTACTTTCCATTGAGGATTTTACTCCTTTGTTCCCTTCTTCTTCATTCTGGCCAACAATTTTCCTGCACATCCAATGGAAGAAATATCCCTCAAGGCATGCTTCATTGCATTTTGTTAAATAAGCTAACACACACACTCCGTGGCTTTGTTTAATAGCTAATGAATATAGCTAGAGTTGTTCACCACTCACTGAGCAAAACACTGTGAAAGACTCTCAATAAAAATACCATCTACAATAATTACAACATGAGAGTGAGCACAACAAGAATAGCCTTGGATGATTTAGAAAAATGTAATTTTCAGAAAAAAGTGACACAGAGAATTAAGAAACATAGCAAAGGAAATAATTTCAAGTTAAGCTTGATACTTTAGTAATAAAAAGATAGAAACAATACAGAAATACAAATCAAGAGGACAGCTCAATGATGATCTATAGCGTGATTAGTTTCTCATTCACAGCTCAAACAGGTTATACCTAAGATGTCTTCAGAAATTTGATATCTTAAATATCCACATTCAAAGCAAATTTTACAGCAATTTTAATAGAAAGGCCAGATTAAAATCTGCCATTTACAGTAAAACCCCATATTTGCATTATCGGAACTTACTGTTTACCGAAATTTACATAATATTTTTGCATTCAGTTGCATTTAATTGAGTTAAAGCAAATCCTCTCCTTTCTGTGAGTGAACAGGTTTCAAACTGGTTTTTGTACCAATTAATTCGGTACAGATTCTTTTTGGCTTTGGTTCCGGTTCTAAGCTCAAGAACCGGCGGAACTGAGAACCAAAACACCGAACTGACCCATCCCTAGTTGAAATCATGAAGACGAAAAAAGGCTTCTCATGCAGTTATGATGAAACATGAAAAACGCAAGTACTCTCGGAAAAAACTTATTGATACTCGCTTTATCGAATCTAATCGTAAACCACATTGAATCAAAAATAATTTTTTATGAAATGTTTAAGTAGGATTGAAGAAGTGTGAAGATGGCTGTTTGCACTAGCTGAACAGGGAGGTAGCTCAGATTCTCATGTGTTATTATATTTTCTTCAATTACTCCTGAACGTAAATGTTATCTTACTTGACAAAGGAAAAACGAGGTTAAAAATTTTTCCAATCATTTCCATTGCACAAATGATATGGTATGCAGTCACCTGCACGGGTGCAAAGATATATGTACACCACAGACTGTGACATTCGCCGTGAAAATATTATGTGACTTGACCAGGATTCGAACCTGGATCTCCCAACTGCCTGTCAGGTGTGTTAGCCAGTAACATCCACTACACCTGACCCGCAATTGGGAGATCCAGGTTCGAATCCTAGTCAAGTCAAATGATTTTTTCATGGTCTTTGAGGTTAAAAAAGATCATTGTCAATTGAAAACGCAATAAAAATTTTTGACCAAGTTGGTTCTTATGTTGAAAACTCCATTGACCTGGCGAAATGTCAAAGATTGCCAGACTCTACATGGTTAAAGTGAATAGTCTCCTTTTCCTGCTATTTACACTTTCCCACAATATACATTTTTTTTCTAGGGTCCCTAAAATATGCAAATAAGAGGTTTTACTGTACTTGAATTAAACATGACATTTATTCTCATTTAAATAATTAAAATTCTGGTTTCAAAAATATCCTCTACCACATATCCTAATGGAGGCTCACATGTCATCATGTAGATGGAGATTCGAACATAACATGCAATGTAGGGGACTTTCCAATCACATCATGCAGATTAGCACATATCCGAACAGACAAAAACAGCTGAGCACTTTCCTGATGGCCAATGCGACGATTTTTGCTTTTGCGCTTCCAATATGGATAATAGATTTGTGGACATTGTGGTAAAATGTACGATGTAACTGTGAAAAGTAACTCTTTTCAATTCCAATAAAATGACTAAAAAAGGCATTTACTGAGGACTCCAATAATTATCCCAGAAACTGAGGTATTCCTGATTCAACCACAACAAATTTGATAGAATTTAATACAGTCAACTCTCGATTATCCGTGCTAATGGATGCATGACGAGGCACGGATAATCGAAAAACACGGATAACTGAAAAACATGGAAAATGTGGTCATAGGACATCGACATTTCACTTCGTAGGATGGAAACTATTTCACGTAACAGACTGCAGTGGTTACCGCAAGACAGCTAATAAAATACTAAATATTACTATTATTTTGAAATATAATAATATCGTAAACATTTATAAATATATAGCTACTAATGCTTGAAACACAACATAATGTGTACTTACTTAGCTTGACCACATAGATACATAATAAAAAACTAATATCTTGCTTATTTTCAATTAATGTATGACATCGAAGTGAACATATAATACAAAACATTTTTATATTGTGAGCCTCTGAAAAATATATGTGATTAAATATATAGATTTAGCATTAGTAGGATTAAAAATATTCTAAATTCTAATTTTCCGGTTTATTTCGAATATCATGAAATCTTCAACATTCATCTATAAATATTTTCTAATCTAATAAATAGTTTCTAATGCTTGAAACAAAAGAAAATGGGCGCTTAACTTGACCATGTAGATAGTAAAAAACAATAGCATATCTTGCGTATTTGAAATAAATGTAAAAATCAATATCGAAGTGAATATCAGAATAGAACACATTCTTTTATTGTGGATCTCGAAAATAACAAGTTATTTTTTGCTGTTTACTTGATTTCTTCATGTTTTCTTTTATTACAGTTCTTATTTTTCTGGCTGAGATTACGTCGCAATAATCGAAATCATTTTGTCGCATGTAATCCAGCAAATTTTTAAACTCGCCAGAGCTTCTGTGTGGGTGTCAACTCTTCTTCCTTTACGTATTTTGTAAACTCCAAGCAAAAAGCATCAGCGGCTGAAACATTGCCACTCAATCGCTCTCCCTGAATAGCAATTTCACGAATTCCATGTTGCTGCTTGAATCTCCAGATCGTCAACCACCCAGAAGATCAAGCTTTAAAATCCCCTTCTATCCCTAGAGACTCATGAAAAAGTTTAGCCTGCCGTGCGCACATGGGGCCTGAGACGGGTATACCAATTGACCATTTTTGATTGAACCAAAGAAGCATGGCGGAGTCTAAATCTTGAAAGGTTAATTTTTTCATAGTCTTACGCTTTGAAGGTCCCAAACCACTGTCCAAGGTTAAAGCGAACTTCATCAGCTTACTTTTATTCTTAATTATATCCTGAACTATTTGTAATCCCACATCATATTCTTTTGCCAGTCTAAGCGGAGTCTCTCCTTTTTCATTTCTAGTAATCAATTCTAGTTTTTTAGCAATGGAAAGGACAATATTCTTCCGTTTTTCTGCCACTTGCATCAGCTTTGTCAGAACACGGCACTACAGTAACAAATGCAACTTTGAAGTTATTGAGATTTCCACACGAATGAACTGGCACAATCGTATCTGGGTAAAAACAAATGACTTTTCAACGGCGAATAATGACCAGGGAGCAATGATACTGTTTCATATTTATTAATTCAGGCCGAAAATTAAGAACATACGGAACAATAAGTAGCTATTTTTAAGTACAATATAAGTTAGTTTATTTAAAAGTAGTTTATTTGAAATTATTTCCATTTTATATTTAATATTCTGTTTGTTTTAGGATGATAGAATATTCAGTGGCAAAGGGTAATGGGAAAGAACGGATAAAATAATTTCAGAAGCAGATGTGGCTGAGTTTTCATCATTCTTAAATGTAACAAACAATTTCCATAATATTGTGATTAAATTAAAAAGTTAACCTAAAAAGAGACATTTACAAACTTGCAATTATTTTTAGATACATGGAACTTTCAAAGAATTTACTAAATTTTACCATTGGAATATTTTTCAAACTTTCAAGTGTAGGGATGAGAAAATAGTATGGATAATTCACAAACCGGATAATTGGAAGCCGGATAATCAAGAGTTGACTGCATTTGATTTTAATATATCATAATTAAAATCATACGAGCAGTCTGCCAATGGAAATCAGTGCAGATGAACTACGGTGAGGATCTGTTTTGAATGCTTTTAGTGTAGATAGCAGTAAGAGATGCAACTGGAACATGATGTGTGCTAAACAGATTCAAACTGTTTTATGCAGATGTGTGATTGGAAAGCACCAATTAATGTAGGCATGCATAGCAGACGGCAACAATTCTAACTCACCCATTGCTCTTCCCGTGTGAGCAACAGCTCGTCCTGTGCTGGTCATGGCCTGGTTTAGTTTCCTGCCTCCTTCTGTGCTCTGCATTGTGCTGCAATTGAGAGGAAAAATTAGGAATTAAAATATAATACATGCACGCATGTACATGAAAAAATCAACAATGGTGATACATAGCAAGAAGCAACAAATGATAGAAAAACTGATTGCACCAATCAGAACATGACTCATGGCCCTGAAAGCACCTCTGAACAAAGGAGCAAGTCCATACTTAATTGGTTTTCATTTGTACTAGATCTGGTACCAAATTGGTGTTTATGTCATTTTATCAGTGGAATTTGATGTTTGCCGGTTTCTACTTCACAGGTTCCCATACTCAAAATGAGAGATCCTTTAATCCAAAATGGTAATGAATTGTTAGATGAGAGTCAAGCATAACCTCAAACCAATTCTGAAATACTAGATACTAATAAATCCCATCAAAGATGAAGAATAGATTGGTGTGGTGGCTCGAGTACAGGCTTCCCATCCCAAGGCCCTGGAGATGGGCAGATATAAAAGCAGAGCTGCCACACAAGGAACGTCAACCAGATGAAAAAAATCCAGTCCAGTGTTGAAAAATTCCAGAAAAGTTTACGTGAATTTCTCATAGCATCCAATCATCCAGTATTTTACAGAAACCTTTACAGTACGGAACATGAATGCCTAATTAACGTTTCTTACTAATCCTTAGAAAAGGACCTGGTCCTCTGAAGTGCGCTACAATTTCTGTAGCACTTTAAAATTGGAAAACTGAATACAAATTGTTTTACCACAATATGTTTCATTTAATGTGTATAGAGAAAAATAGTCCATCAATTTATCACCAGCAATTGTTCGCAAAACCATCAAATAAGATTAAGGGGATTGGGTTGGTGTGGTGGCTAAAATACTGGCTTCCCATCCTTCCCATGGTTCAAATCATGGTGGTGGCAGATATTTTTCAACAGAATCCCAATCCCTACTTGGATGCTATGTGGAAAGCACCCCAAGTTCTTTATTCCATCCTTTGGATGGGATGTTAAAAACTGAACTCCTTAGCACCTGCCGTTAAGAGTGAGCTAAATCAAATGCTGGCTTTCTCTTCCTCCATTCCCCAAAGAATCTGACCTTTACCAGCCTACCTACCCACCCTCACTGGTGCAAATGGTTGTTGTTTGTCATACCCTCAAAAATCCAGATAACGCAAAAAAATATGCCACAAAATCTGGGAGAAAAATTACATATGTACATATTCAGGCATTATTTTCAATGCAAAATAGAGATCCACCATCAATTCCATCCACATGCCACCATGTTTTCAACAGTTCCACCATGTTTGAATGACAACATTGAGCAATTTACCAACAAGGATAACACATTAATGAATTTTCTCAGGCTGAATTTGGGAGAATGTAGCCACAATGTAAACTTAATTTCAAAATTTCTCTGACGTTAGAAGCCACAGAACTCAGAGAGGTGCTGGACATAAGGGATTGAAAGAATTGTGGATCTCCTTTAAAACGAAAAGGGTTTGATGTGAGTGATTCAGCCTCCAACACAGAATTTAAGGGACTCTTTTAAGTTGTGGATTCGTGCACTACCTGGAGCAACATCTATGGCTGAGGCATGTCAGCCATAGATGCCATAAATCTGTACATGGAGTCCACATAAAAAGGTTCATAGTGAGGATCCTCCCGCAATATAGATAATAAATTCATATTTTCACTTTTTTGATGAAAATTTTGAAATTTTCTATCACACATCCAACCCAAGATGGCAATGCAGCAACAGCACATAACAGTCATTAGTACTGAAGTAGCATAAACCTAAGAGACTTTCGAGTAATTAAGGAGTGAACATACCTGACTAAGAATTGGGAGGCGGGATTGAATCCTGGTCAAATGAAATATTTTTTTTCATGATAAATATTCCCATATCAGTGCTATTACCGTGCACTTGTACAGTGCTATATCTTGCACTTGTGCAGTGCTATATCTTCCACTTGTGAATGTTTTGAATAGAATGTTAATTTTGGCAATTTTCTAGTCATGCATATTTTAACTCTGGTTAGTTAAAAATCACCAGTGGATAGTTAATTTAGAGACCTAATATCACAAAGTTTCTATAGAATGTCTCATTTTTAGAATACCTAGTTTAACCCTCTTGTGACAGAGGGAGTACCTATTGACTTTTGGTGTACATGCAAAAACTTCCACCCAGACAATTTTTTAGGATATCGCCAACTTGCATTGGAATTACCTTTACAGCATCACCCGCAGGGGAATAGGTAGAAAGATAATACCATAGCTAATTTGTGGTACCCTCAAAATTGTCCAAAAGTGAATAACTCAGTGTTCAAGGTTGGCTTAAACCTCATAGACTGTGGCAGTATGTGCATGTTTTGACTGTTCAGCTACATTGTAAATCAGTAGTGAATATCTAGTTCCTTTAGAGCTCTCAAAAATCCACAGGGGAGAAGGATGCCTTGATAGCTTAACTGGTCAAAGCACTCTGCATGATATCAAGAGATCCAGGTTTGAGTCCAGCTCAAGGTGGATGATTTTTCATTTGCGGAATTATAGCACTTATGCCACCAACTTGGCCAGCATTTTTATTTAAGTACAAATATTGGCCAGCATTTTATACAAGTAAATATATTTCTTTATAATTTTAATGACCTTTAAAATGTAATTTAATGTATAACTTCCCACCGTTAAATTCCCCAATTTATATCTATACTTGAAAGAAATTAGCATTTAAATAACACATAATCATGAATATAATCTTTTTATATATACACCACAACATTAAAAACTACACGAAAAAGGCTCAGAAGAGATAGCACTACCTATTCAGAATTTTCTGGCAGTAAAAGCCTCATTGAACACTTAAATGTACAAAATGTCTGATTAATTTAGCCACACAACACAATCTGATACCAAAAATTTAGCAATTTATCCTATGCTCTGTCAAAGTTCTTGTAAAGAGATTCCAAATTATGTGTAAACACAACCAATCGACACTTACTGTGACAACCTAAGTTTCATATCAGAAACAGACAGCTGTCCTGAGAAAGGATGTCCTGGAGGTACTTTGAGTATAGCCATTTCATCCTGCTGACTGCTCTCCCACAACTTGTAGCTATGGGTTGTCTTCCATGCTGCCATGAAACTAGAGTTGAAATATTCATGCTCCTTACATCCCTCTGTAATAGAAGATAAAGGATGAATTAAAATAATGGTTTCAAGAGAAAAAAAGGCTCAGAAATTCAAGCAAGTGCCCTGTGACAGTCAAGAGAACTTCTAAGAATCATGTAGAACTCACAAGAGTTCTTCAGAGCAATTGGCAACATAACATGCCTCCCAAAACACATCACAGCGAAACGAAATCTTGCAGGGTACATATACTCGTTTTTCGCACGGAGGGCACGAAATCCATAAGGCGCGTTAACACACCGAAAGCAGCGAAAGGGTTATGATATGTACACTCTTAAGCACAAATTTTCAGTATGATCATGTCAACTGATCTGAATACCTTTTATCAACAAAACAAAAGCAATGCATTGTGACCATAGATGGGTTTACAGTAGAACTTTTTTCAGTTAAGATGCACAAGATGATGATTTCAAATCATAATCCCCATCCATAGCTTTCTAGAAAAAAAACTATGCCAACTGCATTAACCCTTCCAAGACTGACTGTTTGGAGTGGATATTCTCAACAGAAACATTCGCTGGGAAAAATGTGTTCCGTTAATATTGGAAAGGATAATAGACACCAAAATACACGTATAATGTACAAACCTTCCAGCAGTGATGTCCGCAGGAGACAGAGCAAGTAAAGACGGAACTGTGCGCGAATCCACTCGTCTCCCCCTTCCCATTGAACCCCATCCAAAAAGACATCTGTTCGCTCCTCAGATACTTGTCTCACAATGTAATCAGCAAAGCGTAAATCTTGTGTGGTTAAATGCAGCTGCTTCCGTAATTCCAAATCCTGGGTCTCGATCCTCATGTCATCAATCTGAGGTGAGTCATTAAGAATAAGAAAATGATTAGAATATTTCTGCTACCAATTTAGAGAGTTCTGAATTAGAGACAGTTTAGTTTTTTCAGTGAGACTTTTAATTTTTGTGACAGAAGGTGAACCTTTTAATTAATAATAGTAAGTTTAAATAATTTATTTAAATACTGATTAAATTTAAGAATTAATGACCATAAGTTTTAGGAGTAGTTTCCTTGGGGTTGAGGGATATGTGCTCCGAGGGTAGGATCAGAAGGCCCAATGTCTCTCAGGGTCATTATTAATTTATTTTATTATAATGCGTGGTTTATCCTCAACAAGGTGCTCCTGGTTTTGCTGGAAATGATGGATCTCCGACTGTAATACTCTAGGACTATTACCTGAGGTGTGGTGTTGCGTAGTGTACTGTGTGGTGAATAAATGTTTTGTGAAGTAACCATCACAAAGAGAAAGCTAACATTGTATCGCATTGAAACCTTGCTCACTTTTTGTCATTGGAATCTTTTGGTTAATCTTTAATCTGTGGAGAATATTATTAATATTTAAGACACTTTGATAAGATGAATTATTCAATTATACTTTATTACACTGTCTATTTACAATATGTAAAACCCAAAGGATAATGAGTAAGTTGGGAAATAGTTGCAAATGACGAATCCTATATCATTGTAATTTATTTGTACACATGATCTTTGGATAATAAAGGTATTATTATTATAAAAAAGTATACGAACGTGTAAATGTGTCCTATGTGTTGCCTAGCCATCAGGGGCCTGCATCATTATTTAGCTAATGATAATTTACTAATTTTAGCCTTATAAAACGTGCATGATAGAAGGATATACATATGTACCTTTCACCGGAAAAATATATGGACTTTACCATTTGTATCGGAGTACCTAATAAGACAAAAAATACATTATTCACCCTCCATAATTGCAAATTTGGCACTCCTGTAGTACGATTTGCTGGGAGTTGATTGACTCCAAATTTCATATACTTGTATGTTTGCATCAGAAAGGAAAAAGTTTACTCTTCAAGGCCTGCTAAATTCAAAAAAATAACTAAAAATCTGAAAATTTTGGCCCACCCTGTTTGGGTGCACCCCTTACTTCCCTAACTGCTCATGGAACCAAATAAAATGAAATGGAGGGCACAAAAAGGGAGAAAATCTGATTTAGGTGAATTTGCAGAACTCAAGGAAATAACAGAATAACTCATCAGAGACGTTCTGGCCTTCGACATGAGTATTGGTGCCCAGGGATAAAAACTTAGATACAATAATTCGGATGGTACAATTGGCCATCAGGAATCAGGCCTTAGGACCCAGACCAGGGAACTCAACCTCTACTCTAGTCAATCATTAGTCCTCCTGTCCTCTGTTGGACTATCTAGCCTCAATTAGTCTAATTAAGAAAAGGTAAACCTTTTTAATAAATCTCACTTCAACTCAAGTCTACAAGTATCAGATAAAATGTCATACAAGAATAGAATAGAATGTGAAATTACACTACGATAGAGGAACCTGTTCCTTCCCCCATGCCTGTCGTGGTTTACCAGAAAGATGTAGAATACAGAAAAACCATACAGCTTGCATTTAGCTGAGTTAACCAAAAGGCTTCTCCCATATTTGAACCAAGGACTCAGGATCTAGGAACTCTACTCGCCAGTCCAACCTCTCCCCACTGGGTAGTAGGTGCTCTTGTATGACATTTTATCTGATGCTTGAAGAATTCAGTTGAAGTCATATTTGTTGAAAAGGTTTTTCTTTTCTTAATGATGAAGACTTTATTTTTTAGCAAAATTAGGACTGTGCAGTCCTTGCTTACTCATATGCCACACATTAACACCCATGCCCTGAGTGGAGAAAACCCACCCAGACAGGACTCAAACCCGTGAATTTTGGGTTAGCTACCCCACCACCACCGAGGCCAGCAATTAGAGAAGATAGGCATTTTCTCTAATTACAAAAATACCAATGCAATTCCAATAGGGTAGTTTCCTTCATCAAAGAAAACAGAATTCATTTATTGCGACAGGTGCCCCAGCATAAACGTATTCATTACACGCAAATTATTTGGATTAAAAAGTCTTAGTTTACAAGTAAATTGAATGTTAATTTTAAGTTCATTTGAAAAGGCTCGGAAATGGCGGAACAGCGGCAGCTCTTATGATGACGTAACAGGTAGATAGTCAACATTGCGAGGTATATGGAATTGTCATCGACTGTACTTACTATAGTATTTCAGAGTCCCTAAAATCTGGTGAACATGTATTAATATACCTCGATTAAAATGCTCAAATTTCGGAAAGTCTCCTCCGTTGAGCATGCCATTAAAAGAAGTTTTCTAGGCTCCTACGCTACCTGCTAGTTCAGAGCTACCGCGAAGGAGTTCTTCGCGGCAAGCGTCGCATGCGCAGTGAAATGAATAACGAAACTGCGTACCTGTGACTTCGCGTTCTGTGGTGTTCCGGCCATGGTTCCGGCCTAGATGTTTACGTTTTGATCACTTTCGTTTTGACAAACATTTCCTTTATCTCATCTTCTATTCCTTTCATTTACCATTCCTATCATTCATACCGTGCATATTTCATTAGTTACCTTTCATCATCAGTTCCTTTTGCTGATATACAAAGCCACAATGTTTCATGAGAAGAAGTTCAATGGCTTTACAAACTGGTTTTGTACGGACAATCTACCGTAAGTGGGTGTGGCCATGGTGGTGGAGTTCTTTAGAGAAGATGTTCGGTTTAGTGCAGGTGAAATCAGAGGAGTAAAGCAAGGTACTACTCTCTTCTGACAGCTTTTAACCACAAAATTCTCCTCTTCTCGATTAGTGGAACCGCGACTTAAGCTTTCTTGCTATCGCTAAATGTTGTTGTGTGAAACTGCGGCACAAAACAATTTTTATAAAGCAATGTTCTCGGAGGCATGTTACTGGTACTCCTTGGAGAATATGATGCTGATCAGCTGATGCAGTGAATCGCGAGTTCCCATCAATGGTCTGTGATCATGGTGAGGGGTGATCAACGCATTTTAGTTGTTTTAGTATTTGCTCATACATAGTTTGCTTCAAGATTTTGCCATCCATTATGCTATTGATGGTAAGCCTTTTTTGCTAATTTCATGTTCTGGCAATGACACCTCGACAAAGTGGATGAATTAAATTAATGTGTAATCGTATCATAGCTGCGGCGCAGCACCTGCTCTCCGTATAGTTATTAAGTTTCGATTTCGTGCTTGCTTGCGGGAAATATTTCGAAATGAATACGAACAAAATGGTTTATTTCATGCTTTTCATACTAACTTTACCTAAAAAATAGGAGCTAGCACCATTAATTTGGGAATATATTATACTATACGATTTTCATTCCCCATACCGTAACCATAAATGTTTCATTATTTTGATGAGGTTTCTCTATGCGACTAGAGCAGCTAAATTAATAAATAAAGCTCATTTCCATTTTACACCAAGTTTACTTTTGCAAATAGTTTTTTTCCCGTCAATAAATTTACTATTATTACTAAAGCTTTCTCGGGGGACGTCGTCTGCAGATAAGCAGCGGCGGCGAACCACCTAGGGGCAGATTGCGGTAGTTGCGTACGTACCTGTGACGTCACACGTAGGATTAACCAGCATGCAATAGTTTGCCGTCGCGTTTTCGCGCCGTTGAATTTTTTCACTTTTTAATTAATAAGGAAAAATACTTAACGCCATTTAAAAATCGAACGGCTTCAAACACGTACTCCAGGGGTTATAAACTTCAGATCTAGGCAATAAAAAAAAAATAGGAAACCACCCTATTCCCTAGGGGAGACAATTGGGATGAGGGACAACTGACGTAATTTGAACCATGAAGGATAGATGGGTAGGGTGAAGAGAGTAGGATTGTACATACATATATGGAATGGAGAGAAACTCAGCGTCAATATTAGCTTCTTACCAAAAGGCACCAAGAGATATTGAGTCCAATCTTAAAGACATATGTAATATGAACTACGACTTGAAGTGCTTTCCACATGGCATCCAAGGTGAGATTGGGATACATTGAAAAATTTCCCTTGGGATGAACACAGGCCCTTGGGATGGGAAGCCAGCACTCTACAGCCACCAAACCAACATGACCACCTCCTATTTTGATTGTAATTAGGTTGTTCCCATGTCTCAGCTCAGACTATGGATTCCAGTGTCTCACTCCAAACATGCAACCTCAGTGGTACCAACTTGTGAAGTACTTATCAGAGGGGCTTTGTTCTCTTTCTCAAGAGATACCACAAAGTATGATCATGACTGTTCTTTACTTATTTTTACTGCTTTCTGCCATTAATGCATGGAGTACTTTAATTCACTATGATTTCAAAGGTGAGAGCTTACTAACCTCAATGATTACATCAGCAACTTGCTTTTTCTGCTTGAACAGAACATTGGTAGCTCCAATAACATATCCACGAACTTTAACATCACTAAGGAGATCAAGATATGGCAGAGAAAGATATGGATGGCACAGGTAACCCTGGAAAAATAAGAGGACAGAAAAATTACTTGAATGTGTATTCTTAATACTTAACCAATAAAAATTTAAGTATTAACTAAACAATTAATGTTTATTAAAAGAGTTGAATGTGTATTCTCACTGATAAATAAATGCCTAAAACCTCATCCATGTAATCTTGACAATGATGACCACTCACGAGGTACATAACCAAAGCTATAGTTTCTGAATTCCCAAAATTTTGGAACCATAGGGAATCAAGACTAGAAAATTAAAATTTCTTAGAAATCCAGAAATAATAGGTTTAATTAAATGTTCATACATCATCAATGAAAACTATAACTGCTAATGCACATTAGAGCCATAGAGAGAACAAAGCAACTGGGTCATGTGGCCAGGGTGCGCACAATCTTACAGAGGCTGACAATGAAATGTTTCTATAAAAGGTCAATGCAGAATGACGAGTCGGCAGTTCCTCAACAGAAGCAACTTGAATTTCATGACTAGAGCTTCTCTTGCCCAGGAAAGTAAACAGGGCCACTCATCTGGCTTTGTTTTGTTTCATTAGATATTTTGTTACAAGGTGAACAGTATTTTGCTCAAGGAGCAATTTTCCCAATTTCCTGACCAACTTTTCTCAAGCAAGGAATTTTCCTTGGCCTTGAGCCAGAATCACGTGGTCAATTTTCACGTACAAGTCCAAAGATAGAGGCAACAGTATCAAATGATGGCTTTGTGAAGCTATCACTTTCAGGGATACTGGTAATGACAGAGAAACCTGATCGGCCACATTTCTTTGCATGTTTATTCTCAAAAGCAGGGGTCTTCGACTGGCAAAAAAGGGTTCCCATCGCCATGTGGCCAGGCATCCTTGGGAATTGCAAGGATAATGACCAGGGTTTTGCCGATCCTGAAGGCAAAGGTGAAGGACCAGGCCATGAAAGAATTTTGAGATTGGTACATGGAGATTTATTGCCCCCCCCCCCTCTGGAAAGGGTTTTCCCTGTCACCAGATGCAAGGGGAAGGAGGCATTTTGCTTTCATGGCCTGGTCCTTCACCTTCTTTGTCTGCAGGGCCGGCAAAACCCGGGTCATTATCCTTGGAATTCCCAAGGATGCCTGGCCACGTGGCGATGAGAATCCTTTTTCGCCGGTGAAAGACCCCTGCTTTTGAGAATAAACATACAAAGAAATGCCATGGAACAAACCCTATCATTGCCTCTACTCTTCAGACTGTCCTATTTCACATCCCTGAGCACGTAAGTGAGTTGAACTACAGTCAATCAAAGCACATGGCAGCAATTAGGGAATGTGATGCCACATGTGAGTTTTAATGAAATAAGGATTATGTACAAGGATTTTATTGGAATTTTTTCCACTGGAGTTGTTAGTGAGACAACAGTTTTGCTGGCTATCCTGCCAGCATCTTCAGGTCAAAGGTGCCTTGAAGCATTTTTTGCCATGTTGATGTAGCACTTCTTGCCATGTTTATCTACATCAGTGGTTCTCAACCTGTGGGTTGCGAAGAGGGTTGAGGATTTTGAGGGTTGAACGACCCTTTCACAGGGGTTGCCTAAGACCATCGGAAAACACATACATATGTGTTTCCAATGGCCTTATGATGGTTTTCATATTTCCGGGGGTCACCACATTATGAGGAACTGTATTAAAGGGTCGCAACATTAGGAAGGTTGAGAACCACCGATCTAGATGCTGCACTTTGAATGAATGAGGTGCAGATAAGCCTTTTCCAGGCGCTAAGTCGTGGATACCTGTACTTCCTGTTTTTTGTGGGTGTTTTCATTATTTCCATAGCTTCCCTGTATTGTCTTTGATGCCAATAAATTCCAACATGGAGAATCGGTATCCACTACAGAGCGTCTGGAAAAGATTGATCCTAACCTCAACCAATCACATTACAGTGTCTAGATAAATGTAGCAAAAAGCACTACATTTACACAACAGAAAATGATTAACAACACCTTAGACCTGAATATGCTGGCAGGATATTCTGCGAAACTGTTGTCTCACAAGCAACTCATATGTACGAAATCTCAAAAAAATCCTGACCATCACTTTTTCTCTCACCACAACCGTCAGAATCAGCAAAAGAAAAAAATGGTGAATGAGCCAATTCCACCAGAGGCTGTTCCTCTCACCCAATAGTTGGATACCTCTTAATCCCAATACACATAGTAATAAGGTAAATTCATAACCCAAAAGAGACTAAACGTGGTCATACATACTCCATCATGTGAATAGCTGAATTGATGCTTTTTTCAAATATTAGCCAGTAGTAGCTGTTAATTTTTTTACTTCATCAGCGATGGATGAATATGGTGGAAGACACTCTCATGAGAATTAATGTTTCAAGTCTTAAGAACAAAAGAGTAAGAATAAAGCAATGCATGGATGTCACAGAGGCAAGAAAGTCATGCAAGGAAGAGCAGCATGGATGAAATCATTAAAACAGAACCTCATATGTAGTTTCTTCAATCTAACACCAAACACTTAGCTCTTTGACTATGCTGACTCTGAAAAGGAATTATGTGATGAGTAAGTACGCGTATACATTTTTTGAGCCACCAGTTTGAAAGCAATAAGTTAAATATTAGTTGTAACTCAGCCAACCCTAATATTTACATTCTGTAATCATTGCGTCATGATGCATTTTTACGGGGTCAAAGCAAAAGAAAAAGCTAGACATAAATACATTTACAGAGTACTGAAAGTAAGTGTAGGACTAATGCCCTGAGTCAAAACAGAGGGATACCTGGGTGAAGAGGGCCATGGGGCAGCCACACTCCTCGGCAGTGAGGTTGGCAACAGATGTCAGGTTAGGTTGCACTTTCAAAATCTCCACATTCCCCTCCAAAGGTTTCTCCTCAGAATTGGATCTAACCATGCCAACACTCTCAGCTTCAACTGCAATCTCTACCTTCTCGGGGCTTGGAGTCTTGTCACGTCCAGCAGCCCAATAGCTGATAGCCCCAGTGATGCGACCTTTTATATTTGGGACTATACTTAATGCATGGGTGGTCAAATTATCCTGATTGGGCAAATCAGTTTGAGCACTATCTACATCTTCAGATGGAATCTCATTAACAACGATTGCACCGTCATCATCTCTTTGGGTGGATCCATTCATAGCCTACAAAGAAAAGTTTTTATCAAAACAATGATAGTGTTAGTGTTAAGTCTCTTTATGGTGAAGCACAATGTAGAGAAATAAGAAATGTGCCCACCCCACCTGTCAGTATAGGCTTTTACATGTACATAATTTCATATAGTGAAATATGGGATGCAGTGAAATCATATGTTAGAGTATTGGCACAGACATTGTGGAAACACATATTCATCTTGCAGATAGAGAACCACTGGTTAAAATTTCCACAATTTTTCCTTCCTCTGACCAAGGTTTTGGCATGTTAAGCCATCTTAAGGGTACAGTTTCACAAATATCTAGGCCTAAACTATTGCAGCATAGGGAGGGGGGGGGAGTGTAAGAAGTTAAGAAAAAAGGGGGGGGGGGAGGGAATGTTGGCTCATGTAAGGGAATGGCAAGAGAAGGGTGGGGTTATGGAAATATTAGGAAATGGTTTGGGGGAGAGGGGGTGGGGAGGAAATAGGATTACGGGATGGGTGAAGGTCAAAATCCTTAAGTCATAGGAAGTCTAATTTTCAGGAGAGGTGAATGGGTGACAACAACATCATAACACATTTGAGCATTACAATTAGATATTTAAAATTGTTCATTTAAGTCCATTTTTTGCCCTTTACACATACAATGTAGTGCTAGTGCATCAAAATTACTAAAATGACTGGACAAGCACAAGTGCTTGGCCAAACAGGAAATATCCTTATTATTAAAGTAACAAAGCCTTTGTTCATTCACTCCAATTTTTATACTATGACCTCATTGATCTCACACAATTTTATATGCACCACTTTTTTCTTATTTGTTATACTTATCTTCTGAATTAAAAAGAATTGTTTAAGGTTTCTGAACAGAAACTCGACCCTTATCGTTGGAAATAATTTCCAATTATTTTAGTAATTTTGACGTGCTAGTAAGAAACCTTGGTCGGTGGTAATTAAAACTGTGGAAATTTTAACAAGTATTTCTCTTTCTCCAAGATTGTAGTGGAATAACTTTTGCAGTCCTGAATTTCAGATTGTATATGATTCAGGGAAATATAGGCTTAAAATTTTTCCCAGTTTTGAAAAATGGCAAAATTCACTATTTATTTGTTCATTGGATGATCGATTACATGACACTTTGTATGAGCTTAGCTAAATTGTTCCAATTTACATTGACTATTTATCACAGCTTGTGATTTTACCATCCACATGATCTGGAAGAATAATTGTGTAGTAAAAATGGAAAAGGTAAGTGCAAGAAACTAAAATTTTCAGTATTCAATAAAATAAGTCTAAAACGTTGAATATTTACTAAAAAAATTTGGTATATATTTATAAAAATAGAAAAGCAATAGGAATAACATATAGTACAACTTTTTTTTTAAATATAAAAGTGGAAACCAAAAAAGGATGGATAAAGATATAAGTGCCATCTGTTTTTTTGTGGAAAAGGATGTAAGTGCCTTGCTTTATTTTTAAAAATGATGTAAGTGAAGGGTTAGTTTTAACAAAAGGATGCAAGTCCAGTATTGTTTAGAAGCTTTTTAATGAATACCATAAATTCAATGTTATGATGTGTTACAAGGATACATTATAATAAGTACAAAAGATATTTTGATGACTTTTAGGCATAGTCTTGACTTTCTGAACCTCCTGCTCCTTTCTCAATGATAAATATATATATAAAATGCACAATAGACAAGGAACATACATCATGGCGGGGGACTTACATCCTTCTCCGCTTCAACCCCGCACGGCTCTTGCACGGTGCTGACATCTTCCGACTGCTCTACAAACTAGGGAAAAATTTTCTGACACTTACTACCTTGTCTATCTTATTACGCCTGGCTTGTACTTCGCTTTTCACCGAAAAAGTAATTTTTTTATTTTTTGGCACTTACATCCTTTTCCATTTTTACTACACAATTATGGATTTCCTTAAGTAAATTATGAGGACCGTTTAAATGAAGAATTACAGGGTGAAGAGGTTAGCTGAGAGGAGAGCTGCAGCAGAACAATCTTTGGATTGATGACTTATGATGATGATATCTGATTTAAGAATAAACAACTACTTCATTTCACAAACATACTCTCCCAAATAAGACACTTAAGTACATACCTTATTTGAAGAGAGATCTTCGCTTGACGGTTGGCTATTTTCTTTATTGTTCCCTTTTTCCATATCCATACATCTTCTCTCTGATGGCAATTCTGTCGATTTGCATTCCTTAGCTTCAGAGACTGACCCTTTGTTGTCCTCTATATCATTACTTTTAGGAGGATTACTCTCACTCTTTTCACCAGTCATTGAAGATATGTTGGTATTGGTGCTGGAAAATTAAATACATACATGCAATATTTGACAATGCAACATTTCTCAAATTCAAAGACCAACGTAAAAAAACTAAAAAGTATGACACGCAGATTTGCTGAATCATATTGAGGATGACAAATTGAAAATATACTTGTATAAGTCAGATTTGGATTATTTCAATCAGCTAAAATCTACGAAGACTTAACAATAAGCTTTTATTCCATTAATATGACCTATAAAAATTAAAATGTATAACGGAGTGCAATAACTAGATAAGTAAAAAAATTATTTAGGACAAATCCAAGAGAGGATGCTCTGTAATCATTCAGGTTACACATTCTGGAGAAATTTTACATCATTTAACATCTAGATCGATGAAAGAAGGTAATTACTCGAAATAATTATTGGTAGGCCAGTTAGTTATGGTTGGTTTAAATATATTATTATTCCTTTACTGCTTTTTCCCCATAGAAAAGCCTCTCTACAGTAAAAATAAATCCATTCTTCATCTTACTACACTTCCCAACTTTCTCCTACAATGCCCATCCTATCCTCCCCTCTTTAATATAATAGTAAATGGATAATAAAAGACATGTTTGGTAATTCAATTGATTTGAGAAATCCAAAAAGAAGCCAGAAGTCACAATGACAGCTTCTGATCATACTGGTGAAGACTAATCCTCTTCACTAGCCAGTTCAAAAAGCAAACTCAACATAAAGCGATCCCTTCATGAAGTGGGAGTCCACCACATTTAAACCCCATACATATCTGTAACCAACAGAGGTGATAAAATAAGTGTGTATCTCAAACAGCGTATCTATTTTATAAAAATTCCTTCTTTCCACACACCATTAATAACCAAAACAAACACAGGGTGAAACACAAAAAGGATGTGTTGGCATGCATTTCACTTTTTATCCTTTCCCTGTTCAAATTCCTTTTGTCTCCCATCTACATGGCTGGAGCCCAAACACCCTATGCCACATATACATATGGTGGTTTGCAGGGTAGTAGGTGCATGAATGTAAATGATACAAAAATCATGTATAAATCAATTAACGTGAAATGTACATCAAATTACATTTATGATAGCTACAAATCACACAATACCTTGTTAACTCCACTTTCTCAACATCCTTCTTATCTTCAAAATCAGAACTGAAGTCTGGTATTGGGGACATTGGTCTAGATGGCCTGCAATAATAAAACAATCCATTATTTAACAGCAACCAATAAAATCAGTTATCAGTTGACACGATGGTGAGACTCTTACAAGCAAAGAAAATGTCACATTGTAATTAGTATTTGCCTCTTATTCCTCAGATGGGACCTTTTGTCCACCACAGCAAGAAATGGCAATCATGGGGGGGAGAGAGAAAAAGCACAAAAAGTTGGCCACGAAGTCTGTTGTTATTGAGAATTTGGCGACTAGATTGATTACCACATGATTATCTCTAAATAAGAGGAGATTGGTAGCATCTGAGACATGGTGGATGAAAGAGGGAGAGAGGTGTGATGAACCAATAGGAGGAAAAACAAAGAAGTCTACGGCATGGTTGGTGAGGAGAGGAAGCAGCAGGAGGCAGATGAAGTGGATGAAACTGGTAAGGTATATTGTGAGCAGAGTAGCCCAAATAAAGAAGGTATTCTATCAGAAGAAAAGTCAACTGACACCATAAATGCTAGGAAGTAAGGATGAACTTTACTAAAAAAAACAAGTACGGAGGATGTTCTTAAATGATTTTGAAATTTGGTTCACAACAGCAGCATAAGAGGGAAGATTGGATGGGCAATGGGTACATGGTGCTATTGAAGAACAATGAAAATCAAATGGAAGGAGAGAACCACTAATGAAGAAACCCTAGGAAAGGTGGGAGAGAAAATATTTCTGGCAAACACTCTTGAGAACTAGAGGAGAAAAAACTTACAACACACAATTCAACTTGCAACAATTTTCAACCTTGGAACACCCAAAGACGACTTGGGACTGAAAGCACCAGGCATTTACTGCATTCCGTGCAAATGTGGTAAGGTTTACATCAGGGAAACGTTACGCACCATCGAGACACACATGAAAGAGCATAAGAGGTGTATTAGGCTCTTCCATCCCGATAAACCTGTGGTGGCTGAACATAGCTTCAAGAATGGTCACAGGATCTATTTTGCTGAAACAAAACTTCTTTGCCATGCTGGAAACTACTGGGACCGCATTGTAAAAGAGGCTGTGGAAATCCATTTAGAAAAGTACAATATGAACCGAGACAAAGGTTTCCAGCTTAGTAGTGCTTGGAAACCAGCCCTAAGCCAATTGAAGAATAGATCGGGAAAATGATCCTTTTGACTTCCCTAATATTATATGATGCCCATCTGGCCAAACCATTCACCCTAAGGACCATGGCAGACTACGCCATCGAAGCGTCAATGCAACTCACCAAAACCAGAGAAACCTACATCACAAGTATTCGCTGGGAAAGCCTTAAATCTTACATTATTGCACATATTTTAAGACATAATAGCATGAAGTATGAACTAATACTTTCCAACTAGACAAAGATTTCTAAGGATCTCCACCTGGTGAGAAACTTCATCTTCTGACTTTTTGATAGCCAATTTCTAATCTATCTACCTTCAATCTATCACCTTCAGGATGGCTATTCACTCAGCAAACCTAAGGATGATAAATGAAATGGCTAACGAAACACCACAAGAAATTAAATTTTTGTCCAGGCGGTGATCCCAAGAAATCTTCATTCAACATAAAGGCCTCCGGCAAAAATAGTAGAAGGAAAAGCTATAGAGCACATTAATACAAAAACAAAAAATGCAATAAATCAGACTAACTATGAATGATATCGAAGTGAAATTTTATAGAAATGAAACGGTTAGCTAATAAGAAAGTGGAGTGAAGAGCTGAGAGGCAAACCAATCTACAGATTGGAAACTGCTGATGACAATGAATCCAGGGAGAAAATTATTTTGCTGCAACCAAAAGTTCCTAGAATTAAATACATGTGATGCCTAGAAACATAAATACAAATGGTGTGATTTGTCACAAAACAAAACATTATACAAAACAAAATAGTTGAGGGATAGGAATTGCCCTTAAAAATGTGAAAGGCTTTAGCAAGTTTTACTGAACAACAACAAAAAATTTTCAGTAAAAAATGCGCCTATATCAAATGTGATATTCCACAGAGGAAAAATCATTCCCCTCGACCGGGAATCAAACCAGGATCCCTCAATTTCACGCCGAATGCTTTAACCAGTTAAGCTACTAAGGTGTTCTTCTCCCCTGTGGATTTTTGAGGGCTTTGTAGGAACAATGTGTTCAGGACTGCTAGACATACGACGTCAATAAGCAGTCCAAAGCGTGCGCTTAGCGCCAACAGTCCACGAGGATAAAGCCAAACATGAAACACAATGAGGTCACAGTCCACGAGGATCAAGCGAAACGTGAACACCTTATACACCTATTGCACTTATGTGCACTAGCGGGTGACTCCATAAATGGTAAATACCGTGGCTAGTCCCGGTATCCTCAAAATTGGTTTATCAAATGTAATTTGATTATTAACTCTCTTAGTGCGGCGGGCTGATATATCGGCTTTTGCATTTCGAGGGAAAAGTGCGGCGGGCCGATATATCGGCTCAAACGTTGGCTATTGTTTAAATCGCTATAATTCATCAAATTTTAATTCATGTTGTTTGTTGTTTCTCTTATAAAAAATATGAGTTCTCTACTTTTTATAACATGTTTTTTTAATTTTTAATTTTATATTTTGAATACTTTTCATAAAGTATGAATCTTACTGTAATTTTGACGTTGAACTGTTTACGTGTGGGGAAGCTCAGCCTCATAGTATGCTCATTTTTTTCGCTGATTGGTTTTTCCACTCTGAGAGCCCACTAAAAGGCTAATCTGCAACCTCATGAATGTGGTAGGATGAATCTGTTTTGATAAAAACTGCTAACTAAGACTTGGGCAATATGATGCTAATGAAACCATTATGTACTTTGATATCATGTTGGTTTCTCTTGCCTTCCGTCCTAGGTAATCATTTGGGCCCTTTGTAATGGGATTACATTGTCAGCATTCCTCTTTTTGATAGGGCTTTTTTCTTATTCTGCCTTGAGATAGTAACTAGATTGTAGATAGTGTGTGAAGAACGCAGTGGGTTCTCTTTTGGTTTTGAAGCTCAGTGCTGTCTTTCCCTTGCGAGCATGCGGTCTTTCCCTTGCAAGTATGCGGTTGAATCAAGCACGATTACAAACAAATACGTACGTTTTTATTCTTGTGTTCGTTTTGGTTATCTGAAATGGCAACTAAAAAGACTTCGAAAGATAAAGTGGATGAAGAATTGGTGAATAACTTGTTATCGCTAAGTGATGACGATTGTTCTAAGGAATATGACGAGAGCGAGCATTTGAGTGACGATGTGAATTTGGATTCAGATGACTGACATTTTTACGCAGAGGAAAAAGCCTAGAGTTATAGTGGAAGCTGACGAAGATGATACAAGCAGTGACGAGACCGAAGTAATTCCGCCACCGGAGTTCAACGTAATCTCTGAAGGACATGACACTTGGAGTGCTAACGCCTTCAGTTACGCAGAAATACCAGGTCCCAAGCATCTGCCATCACCGACTGCAGAACCCATAGCATACTTCAATTTGTTTTTCACCCCTGTGCTATGGAATCTGTTTACTCAGGAAACCAACAGGTATGCTGCACAGTTCCTCGCCGCCCATGAAACATTATCTCGTAGATTGAGAGTGAGGCAGTGGCAGGAAGTGACAGTGAACGAAATGAAAGGGTTCATTGCTATTATACTGGAAATGGGTGTAACTAAAAGGCCAACTATCTTTTCCTACTGGTCAATCAATTCTCGCACCATACCATGGTTTGGTAAAATGATGTCTAGAGATTGCTTTCAATTGCTTCTGAGGTTTTTCCATCACACAGATAATTCCAAACTTTTCCCACCTGGCAATGAAAAGTACGATCCTTGTGCCAAATTTCAGCCCATTGTTGACCATGCTAATCGCCTATTTCACCGTCATTATACACCCCATGAACACCTTAGCATAGATGAAACAATAAAGGGTACTAAAAGCCATTCACAGTTACTTCAATATTTACCTAATAAACATCACCACAAATGGGGCATAAAGTTCTGGATGCTCTGTGATTCCGTAGTGAACTACTGTCTGGCGTTCTACTGCTACCATGGTGCAAAAAATGAAGAAGATAAAAAAGACTTGTAGGAACATGGACTAAGTTTTGTGGTTGTGAAAAAGCTTTTAACCATAGATAATTATTTTATGAAAGGGTACCATGTTGTTGTGGACAACTTTTTTTTTTCTAGCGTTGACCTGGCAAGTGAATTTTATAAAAAGCAGACGTATTTGACAGGGACATTGCGAAGGAATAGAAAGTAACATCAAGTATTATACTCTTGAGTCGGAATGGCTTGTAAAGACCGAGACTGACGTATCTCCTTGTGCACATGGATCAAAAGCTGGACTGCAGCAACTTCCAGGGAGAAAAGAAAAAAAAAGTGATGTTTGCTCTGGAAAACATGGCCAGAAGAGAAAAAGGTCCCATAAAGTGTTCATACAGCATCAGAAAGGTGTGCACAGTATTTGTTTGGTTCACCATAGGTGCTAGGTGAACGGCACGACAATAATGAAATAAGCCCTAATATAACACAGTGGTCAATTGTACGATCAGACTTTTCCACAAAGTGGGACTATGCAGAGGCTGACAAAAAGTTATGCCATTCACTAGTTTTTCCTTATATATTTATAATTTTTTCGACATGTCTTTTTGGCTATTTCTTTGACGTAAAAATAGTGGTTTCATTATAAAATATGAAAAAATTATATTATTATTGTCTGAAATTCAAAATATTATTGCTAAAAAAATATTGTTAAACTTTATAACTTTGAAATGAATAAATATATTTTGAAGATGATGTCAAATCATAGTATTATTATAAAAAATTCAATTTATACAAAATTATTAAAAACCGCATATTGATATCTAAAACAATAAATTCATTTTATCATTTTTCCTAAGATGATACATTTTACTAACATACCCCCTGCACTTCTCACTAGTACCGCTGGTGGAAGTTAGCACTAAAAGGGTTAATGTACATTACTTTTAATTCATCCAACACGTACTGCATACTGATCTCAGTAAGATTTATATAAAAAGAAGCACCAAATATAAGAACAGAATACAGATAAGAATATAATCAAAAGCTGATGAGAAAGTGGAATAATCAATTTTAGGTATGGTAACAGAAGCTACTTGGTTCAAGGGAAAGGGTTACAGATTGACGAAGTACCATAACAGTGCATTCCATGTTTTACTATTTCACCTAACCAACAACACTTGAGTACTTACTTCACACAAGCAGATTCTATGAGGCCTTTTTCAAGCATTCCAGGATGCAGAGACAAAAGTGATAGAATTGTTGAGCACAGGTGCTGAACTGGAGATTTGAAGAAGAGTACTCTCCTTTCTAAAAGCATCAGCTTAAACATAAGCAGTGCTTTGTGCTTGAATTGCAGGATCAGATCTTGAGGAGAGAGACCTTGAAAAATAAAAATCAAAAGAAAAATTTTATAAATAAAATGACTTTGATGATGAAGGGCACAAAAGTAAGGGCACAGCAGAACAGTGCATTTTAATATATTTTCACTCACATTTTTAAATTACCTATAAATAATAATAGGGTCAAAACAGAGCAAGAGTACTCCATTAAAATTGCTATAAATCTGAGATGATAGAAATAAAACATGAAGCAACCCGAGATTCCAACACAGGTTTTTCAAATAGCTAAACAGGCTGTGTATCTGCCAACACAGACATTAGTCATTTAGTAGTAACTAGTGTCGGCACTTCCTCTCTAGAACATCATAAATTGTAGTCCTAAATGATATTCAAGTAGATAATACTGCTAGTAGTAGTTATATAGTTAGTAGTAGTTAAATAGTCAAGTTCATTTAGGATTTAGTCAAATGGATAAAATGACATGGTAAATGTATCGAAGGGTCCAGTGAGGGAGAAACATTTCTGAGAGAAACGAGGTAACTGAGGGAAAAGAGATAAATGGCATAGATAGTATAAGGAATGAGCATTTAGGAATAATAAGAAAGAAAGGTGCAGGATACTTATTTTTGGAGTAAATAGAGATTGAAAATGACAAAAATGGAGATATTTTTGTGACATTTTGATGCCATATTGCGATGTTTTTGGAAGTGCCGGTAGAGGGATACGGACTTATTTCACATCTAAAATATGGCCTTATCCCACCCCCCAGAAGGTTGCAGGCCTGGTGGAGTGAAACATGGGTGCCAGGGAGGGACAGTACGCAGCCTGGAAATGGCCATTTTCAAATGTGAAAAAGACATTTCTGGATGTTGAGGAAAGGCAAAATGCAGTTAAGAGAAAACGTGAAGATGGAAAATTATTTTTCAGTGAAGAAAAATGGGGAAAAGTGAGGAAATGGCCATGTATTAAAAAAATTCCCTGAGTGGGTGGTGATTGGAGGGTGGTGTAGTTTCAGCGTCCTCAATGTTGTAACGTATTTTTTTCAAGAAAAACATCCCTCGGAGTGGGTTGGCGGTTGGAGGGGGGTGTAGTTGTAGTGTCGTCCCCCAAAGCAGAATGTGTTTTATCTTTCTGCAACGGTTGATTCTATGATGAAAAACCTTCTGCGAGTGTGGGTGTTTTTTAATATATCTTCCTTATCTTGCTGCAGCCATCATTTTCGTTCTGCAACAATGTTGCCCCGTCGCTTGATGTTCTGCTTTGGGGGTGTTGTCAATGTTGTAGCATAACTTTTTAAAGAAAAAAATCCACTGAGTGGGTTGGTGATTGGAGGGGGGTGTAGTTGTAGTGTCTTCAATGTTGTAGTATATTTTTTTAACCCTTTCCCTTCCAAAGTTTAAATGCCCAAAGACCCAATGCCCCTCTTAAGTTGGCCGAAACCGGCCATAGATTCTTCTCGCTGGATAGTGGGAATTTAAATTCGAGACCAGAGAACACCATATGGCCGGTTTCGGCTGAGTTAGGAGGGAGAGGGTTAAAGAAAAAATCCAGCGGAGTGGGTTGGCGGTTAGAGGGGGGGTGTAGTTGTAGTGTTGTAGAGTTTTTTTAAGAAAACAATCCCCCGAATGGATTGGCGATTGGAAGGAGGTGTAGTTGTGGTGTGGTAAAAGTTGCAGCATATTTTTTTAAAGAAAAAAATCCCCGAAAGGGTTGGTGATTGGAGGGTGGTGTAGTTGTAGTGTGGTAAAAGTTGTAGCGTATTTTTTAGAAGAAAAAAATCCCTTGAGTTGTTTGACGATTGGAGTTGTAGTGTCATCAATGTTATTGAGTATTTTTTTAAAGAAAAGAATCCCCCAAGTGGGTTGGTGATTGGAGGGTGCTGTAGTTGTAGTGTGGTGAAAGTTGTGGCATATGTTTTTAAAGAAAAAAATCATCAATGGTTTTGTGAATGGAGGGGGGTGTGGTGGTAGTGTGGTCAAAGATGTAGCTGAAATTGTAGGGGAAGAGGTTGTGTAAAATGGGTGGTAAAGCAGGGATAGTTTTAGTTGAAGGCAGGAAAAGTCATGGGTGAGGTGTGTAAAGCGAAGAGAAGTAACTACTCGACTGCTGCACCATCTTGGGAAAATAGGAAGAAAAGGTCAGATTTTCAAACATGGCATCAAGAAAGAAATGCAATTCACAGGTTTAAGTGAATGGTATTGGAAAGGAAAAAGATTAATGAAGAAAATGAAAGGTTAGTATAAATCCACATATATAGCATAGCAAAATATGTTAAGTAGGTGGCTGAAGGTGAGGGGAAAGCAGGTGAATTAGGAGAAATCGCAGACTGGATACTTCGATACAAATACCAACAACATTTTTCACAGGGATTGGCCAACACAGTACAAAAGTAGAGGGCCTTAGGATATTAATCAGACTTATAATAGGCTGATAAAATAAGGTGGAAAATAATTATGTAAACAGCTTACTGTGTCAGGTATGCAGGTAAAATGTAACATGCATGTCACTTACCAACAAAAACTTGAGAGGTATCCAGCATTTCTTCACTGAGACAGTCATTTAAATTTGTGAACGTATCTTGAAGCAGGGAAACTTTGCTAAAGTCCCCCTCTTCAAAATATGCATGGGTAATCAAGGCCATTTTCACTTGTATTTGGCCATACAGCGGCAAAGTGCTAAGTACACATACCGATTTCTGAACTGTTCCTCGAGTAATATCGGCAGTTCGATTAGTGACTTTCTGTAATGAAGAACAAGAAGAACCATGTAACACACTGAAGTTTCTGCTCCAGCAAAGTAGGCGAAGTATAGACCCTGGGAGGTTGGAAGGTTTAAGAAAAATAGTTTGCCGACTGATAAGATGAATCTATTATCCATATGTAAACAACGCTTAAACGAGGCAGATAGCTTCTGCTGAATGATAAACAATAGTGTAACATTCGCATACTGACCTCAACTGGAATTTGGCGGAAACATGATATACCATACACTGTTTGTTTTGGATTGGTTAAGCTCGGGAGATGAAAATAAACAGTGTCTTCTGTAAAATTATGGGAACCATCCGGTAGAGCCAAAGTGGGCAGATACTTCCATCCAGGTGGGCACTCATTTGAATCATATGAGCCACCGGGCATCAAAGGTGGAAAAGAGTACTCTACCTTTTGTGGAAAAATACAGGTAAATTCTCGTAAGAAAAAAACAGATGTTAACGGGATATCAGATTCACTGTGCATTCAACCATTTCACGCTTACATAACTAATAACTTTCATAAATCAATTAAGCACAAGCACACAAATCACATGCATTAACGTTAACCTTATACACATATGATAACAGTTTTCTTACTTGGCATCCTTTCTTGTGATGAAAGCCAACAACGATAACATGCAGAATCGGCCCTTTATTTGGTCCAGCGTTTATATTCTCTTCAGTCATGTTCTCTCTTCAATTCAGATATATAAGTACATTTTATACATTTATGATATAATTAATGAGCATTCATGACGAATTTCTGCAGATGACACAGCAAATGCAAAAACACTGGGATCAAATCTTTTACCCACTACAAAGCTGGCGACGTTCTTCAGCTTTTTATCTGACAGACGAGCTCGGTCACGTGGTTGGTTGGCTCCAGTGACGTCACACTAAGGTGCCATATTCAAAGAATGTTTTTGAGTAATGTTCCTGAAAGATTTTTACCTGTAAGCATAGTAATTGATTATTACATAGAAAACAACTAGACATAATCACAGAGAGGTTATCTCAGTATTATTGAAGGTGATTTGCCGTTCATCTTAACCATTTTCACACATGAAATAATCTTGTATTTATCATTCTATATTCTTTCATCTTCTTGTTTTCAGGCATCTCAACCTTGCGAGTACATTTATTACATATTTTTGGGCAGGTTTTCTGCTCCATTTCAGCGTACTACTCCTGATTCATAATTTTTTCAAGATAGCCTGATGGGATGGCGACCATCTTTTTCTTTCCATTTGCAGCCTCAGCATATATATGTCTATGCTTACCAATCACTTTGACCATCTAGGGTCATCCTAAGTGGAAGATGGTCCCTTCTTTTCCATTTGGGCTTCCTGCAGTTTCTTCTTCAGCCCCACTCAAAGGTGTGACCATGGTCGTAAGTGCCTTCATTTGCAACGTAATACTCCCTAAGGTTATTACAGATGTAGCAAAGTCAGATTCGCCCCTTTTAAAAGGCAAATCCCTATGTCATGCCTCCTTTATGGCTGACTCAAAGGAATCCATTTTGTCACCACCTGACTTTCCCCATGGCTTTTGGGGATGGCAAGGTAAATTTAAATGTACCTTGCCATCACAGAGGCATCAATTGATGTCTCTTTGGTGGCATCCAGAGGCTGGGTAGAGGTACAGTTCCAGAGGCTCTGCACTAAGAGAATTGCCCCTCCCAAGTGTCCCAGAGGTGCCCCCCAGGAGTTACCTTTCCATTGTAGCAGGTGTTGGACAGGAACATTGTGAGTGGGAATGTTTCCCCACCCTCCATAATACTTTCATAGTTGCAATTAATATTCAGATTCATGATTGATCCCACAATTAGCTAGGGAAATAAAATGTCCACCCACTTATAGCCCTGCATGCATGGGTAAGGCTAAATAAGACAGGTCACCTACTATCTGGTTTCCCTGTAAATGACTTCTTAACCTCCGTGCTTACGCCAAGGATGCGGTCACCTTGGCACAGGGAGCCACTGTAGTGAGGGTAGCTCTTTATCGACTAGGGTGGGGCAATATACATGTTCTGCCTATTGCCCCACCCTAGGATCACCTATTCATTGACCCCGAAGATACTAAGTATGTGTATTCAGACATACATAATTTTTCAATATTTCTGCAAGCCTGAATTTAATGTTTTTCTAGAAGTGAGTGTAGGTCTCATATGAGTAGGTAGCTAACAAGTACGATATCTTGCTTGTTAGCTACCTACTCAATTTTATTTAAATTTATTAGCTAAAAAGTTGTTTATTTTAATGTAGACCAACATGCTCCAGTAGTAATAAAAAAATTTTAGAGAGGAAAATTTGAATAAAAGATCAAATAAATAAAAATTCATAATAAATTTATTTAAAAGTTTTCATAATTTTTTTTACAAACATTCTTAACATAAAAAATAAATAGGAATTTCTTTTCTTAAACAGAGTTTCTACTAATACGGTGGATAATAAGCCTCTTGATATTTCCATTCACGTTTGGTAGTTCAACCCCAGTGCGTGCCGTCAGCTATAACATAAATAAATTTATAAGATTAAATGAGGTGCAGAAGATTAGTTTTACATATTAACTGTGCTGACCAATCTTATTTTAAAATTATGCTATTTAACTTGAGTAGGAATGAGTAACCTGTGGAAATAAATCAAAAAATCTCTTCAGATGTTGATATGAGCATTGAAACTAGGGATGGGAAAATTACAGTAATTTTCATCTGAGGTATATTACCATGGTAAATTATGGTAATTTTCGAAAATTACCATAATTTTCTTGTATTTTTTAGTTTTAAGTATTTAACAGCATATGCATGGTTAAATAAGAAAGCCAATAGCAATAAGAAGCAATAACCATGTTTTAACCATACCTAATACAACATATTAATCTATTAGAAATTTTTTAAATTACAATAGAACTACGGCAGCAATACGCAATCTGGCTTTCTTTTGTCAAAGTATGAGAAATTTTCAAGAAGAATATTCTAAAGCTTTAATCTTATAATGTTATAATTTAAGTGAAATATTCCAAAAATGAGTTGTACATGCCTCAATTTATTATTAAACACGTAGGTAATGTGAACTTGGCTTAAAAGAACAAGTTGGGAATTTATCTGTATGAAAAATTATCTCAAACATAGGTGAATTATCTAGAAAATTACGGTAATTTACAAGGGATGCGGTAGATTACGAAAAATATGGAGGTAATTTACGTAAAATTACTGAGGTAATTTTCAGAGTGGCCCATCTCTAATTGAAACAGGATGACAACATGTGAAGCAATTCCACTCCATATATAGCAAAAATTGAAGATATTGAAAAAATTTAAGAAGATATTATTCATTTTATACTGCCTGGTTTGCAAGCAGGTCCTCATTTGATTCATATTGATGTTCCACAAAAACAGTAAAATTATGAAGATTACTTAAGATTTTCACTATGCTACTGACATTTCATTTTGAAGTGCAATTATTGGATAATGTAATATTCCTTCCAAATACGGGGGTGGCTCGAAAAGTTTTCGGCCTGACAGATAGGGCACAAGTATGTAGGTACAAATGATGTTTTAAAAAGCATTATCCTTTAGATGGCGTGTAGTAAAGTTTTAGACATGTATGTTCAGTTGCTTGTTTGTGGCGATCAATTGAACAAATAAGTTTCGACTTTTACTGAAAAAAATGGAAAAAATTGAAGTTCAAGCTGCTACATATATAGTATGTACATACTTTGTTTTAAGGATTTTACCCCAAGGTACATGCAAAAAGAGTTAGATTCTACTGAGAAGAATTATTCCCCTTTGTTAGCGACAGAAAAAAATGGGCAACTGAATTTAAATGTGGTACTAGTACATCAATACAAGATGATCAATACTCAGGATGCACAAAACAGTTAAGACTGACGAAATTGTAAAAAAAAATTCACAATGCCGTTCTACATGACCACTGACTGAAAGTGAGCAAGCTTGCTGGGATAGTAAACATCTCAATAGACTGAGTCCACTACATTTTACACAATGTTCTTGGTATGAAAAAGCTTTCTGCTTGATGGGTGCCACATATCTTAACAGTCGACCAAAAATACATTCAAATGAACACTTCACAAGAGAGTTTAGACTTATTCAAATGCAATCCCGCTGAGTTTCTTTGGCATTTCATGACAGTAGATGAAACATTGATTCACCATCTCATGCCAGAGTTGAAGCAGCAGTCTAAATAGTGGGTAGGAGCAGGTAAAAGTGTGCTAAAGAAAGCAAAAACGGTTACATCTGCAGGAAAAGTCATGGGTACAGTTTTTTAAATTTTCCTGGTGTGGTGCTTATAGATTATCTAGAATAAGGCAGAACCATCACTGGGGAGTATTACGCGTCCCTACTGGACCAATTGAAGGTGTGAATAAGGCTACACGTCCACATCAGGCCACAAAGAAAGTGCTCTTTCACCACAATTACATGCCTGCACAAACATCAGGGGTTGTTGCAGCAAAACTCCATGACCTACACTTCCAAATGCTTCCATGAGCCACATTTGGCTCCAAGCAATTTCTCTCTCTCCCCAAAGCTGAAGAAATGGCTCGCTGGATGAAGATTTACTTCAATAATGAGGTCAAAGCAGAGACAAAAGCTTACTTTGCGGGGTTAGAAAAATCATATTACACTAAGGGTATTAAAATGTTGGAAAGTCATTAGTCAAAGTGTTTTGAATTGCAAGGAAACTATGTTGGAAAATAGATTTTTTTAATTTGCAAACAACCCTGTTTTCTTCGTAGAGCCAAGAACTTTTCAAACTACACTCGTAAATTAAAATTTGAGGAAGTTACAAAATTCATCTTGCATTAATGCATAATTTTAATAATAAATAGAAAATTAAATGATAATGGATGACAAAATTACTAACAATTCTTCACTCATAAACACTTAAGGTTTAAATGTACTTAATCTAGATGATCATCAAAGTACTACGTCCAATGATCATTTTGATATATGTATGTACTACATCTACTAGATGTAGTACATGGAAAGCTAGGACATCATCTAGGAGTAGTACATGCAGAAGGGAAGGAAGGGATTGGGATGGTGAGGGACATTGAGGTCAGATCGAGAGAAAGAATGGCATGATGATGATCACAGCATAAGTTAACACAAGCAGCTGAGGCTTGAAGGTGACTGAAGTTTCCAGAGGCTATGTTCAGCCCACTACATAATTTCCAATTGAGTCTTCCCCAGTCACATGCTTGGAGCTTCTTTCTCCCCCTTGAATTTCAGACACAAAGAAACTTGAAAAAGAGAATGGGTGACTGATTCTTAAATTCAAATTGACCAATCTTCATAAACAACTAAATGGAACCATTGAAAAAAGCTTAGATGGAAAAAATCATAAATAATTTTTTCACCAATGATGAGAAAAACAACACAAATTCAATATGAACTATTCTGGAACTTCATAATCATCCTGCACTCTCAATAATGTGTGCACTGTACAACTGTTGTCTAGTGTCACTTGAAGTACTCAAACAAATTAAGGAGCTGTAAATATATATAATTAAACTATGTTATTTTGCAATAGATGGCTTAGTTGGTTGCATCTTACATGCCTGTGCTTCTTATAAGCCAAAAAATATGGTTAACATTTTAACGTTTGCGAGTTCAAGAGCTGTCCCAACGTTCGCAAGTTCAAGAGCCGTCACCAAGGACGAAGATATAAATAAAAAAGACAACAGAGGAATAGAAATAAGAGGAAACGGCAGGCTAGAAATAATTAGACAGAAAAGTATTAAGATTGAAAATAGTTAAAAAGTGTAACATAATAAATTAAAGAGAAAAATAAATTGTTACATTATTGGTGCCACAACGTGTCGGGCATGACATCTCAGCTGAAAGTGAGACCACAGGATTACCGGAGATTAGAGTTACGAAAGAAAATCAGGAGTTTACAAAATGGCGAAGGTAATGAAGAAATTATTAGAATCACGAAAATAGAATTGCAGGAACAATTAAAAGATTGTGGGATAGCGACGCAAGGAGCTAAATTTGAATTACAAGAAAGACTAAAGCTATATTAGAGGGAGAAGGGATAGACATACTGAATTATGAGTTTGAAACTCAAAAAGATACAGTAGACTTGAATGGGATAGAAGCATTACTAAGAGAGATGAGGGAAGAAAAAAAAAGAGATGAAGAACAAAAGAGAAGAGATGAACAACAGAAAAAGAGGGATGAAGAACAGAAAAAGATGGACGAAGAACAGAAAAAGGGGGATGGAGAACAGAAAAAGAGGGACGAAGAACAGAAGAAGAGGGATGAAGAGTAAAGAAAAACCGCTAAGGAACAGCAGGAATGGCTGAAAGAGATGATAACACGTATAAAGGAAAATACCAATAGCATGAGGGTAGAGTGGAGAGAGGACCTCGAAACCAATAAGATAGAGACTGAGGAGGGGCAGAAACAAGTTCGAGAGGAGATCGAGAAGTTGAGAGAAGAAACGCAAGAGAACGATGACGTAAATAAGGGAATGATGCTCCGAATCCATGAACAGATAGACGAGAACAAAGAAAGGGTGAAGCAGCTGTTGTCCAAAATCATCGAGGAAGGATTAAAAATAGAACAACACATCCATGAAAAGACACTAGAAGAAGTGATGGAAAAATTCAAGCAAGAAGATCGAGGATCAACAGGAACACCAACATCCATGGTCCAATTGAAGGTGCCTAGTTTTGATGGACAGAGGAGCTCGAGACCAATGCGGGACATCAAGGAACTAAAAGATTATGGGAAGATGTATCAGCGATTCGGAGCAGACATGGTAAAAATAATCAAACAAGTGCATCCATTTTTACTTGAGAATTTAAAGTTTTCCGATGAACGGTTGCTGTATTCAGTAGGGTTGGCTGATGAAGGAATAGTCAATCGCAGAGAAAGGATTCTTTCTACAATAAGGAGTGCAGTGATTCCATTGAGGGCATATGTCAAGGAGTATCAGCAATTTGTTCCGGTGTACACAACAAAACAGGAATATTATAGGAGGATTTTCACTTCAAGGAACCCTAATGCTGTTGAAATAAAAGAAGAGGAAAATACATATACATATACAGAAAAATGGAGTCCAAGAACTAGAGGAAAGGATTTCCGAAAGAATGAGAAATGGCCCTTTTGAGGTTGATCTAGAAAAAGTAAAAGAAAAACGTATTGAAAAAAGATGGAGCATCTATAAGGCACTACTTGAATATCTATCTACCCAGTTAAATGAGAAAATCGAAGACATTTTATCAGAATTCAAGAACACTTCGAAGTTGACTGAAAAAACACTGTCTGTTAAACGACTATCTGGTATTCAAGACTGGATGGAAACCATACCACTGAATGTGGAAAATGTTGAAGAAGCTCGGATTAGTGTTCCAGAGGATCATTCTCAGGCCAAATGGGAAGTCATTGGATATCCACATAAAATTGCATGGCAGATTGAAGATACTTTAATAACGTATGAAGATGAAAATGGTAGGCTATCGAAGTTTCAACTAGGATATGAAATAGCTCGGAATGAAAAATTTGAAAATCTTACTCAACGCATTCAAGGACTTTCTTTGGCCACAATTGACATCTCCAAGTACCAAGAAATCGCTATTGATGTGAGAAGGACCTGGAAAACACTACAAGAGTGCCTTGAGTTAGGAAAGCTACTCAAACAGCGTAAAAAACTCTTTAGAATCGCAGTAAAATCATATGAAGCTATTGGGAACTTGGTAAGAAAAGGGAAATATAGAAGAAATAGAGCAAAGAGAAAGAAGGGACAAAATTCAATAAGGTTTAAGTTCGAAGATAAAATATAAATACATACCTACATTATTAGGGAATTTAAAGGGCCAGTGTCATGTGTAGTAGAGTACCCCATGACAGGCGAAATACGAGGTACCTTCCACGTGAGTAACTTCAAGAGGTACAATGAGGAATAGTCGGCGGCGCATCCGCTGACGACAAAAGGAGTCGAGAAATTGAGGAAGAAAAGGCGGGAACGTCAGCGCAAGTGGAGTGAGTGTGGACCGGAGTAAGGGAACAGTGCTGGGCCAAAAGTGACCGATAAGCAGGAAGAAGTTGATATTATGAATGAATGGATGTGAAATTTAAATGATGGACTTAGTGACCACAAGAATTGAAGGATTGAAATATTGTTACTGGTTATACATTATGTTACGGTTTGTTGGTTTATTTAAGTAAATTAGTGTTATATTTATATTGATAATCATGTTAGCATACCGGCACGTCAAGCCGAAGACATTGGGGCAACACCAAGAAAATCATAGTGTCTTTCGAAGGCTTTGAAAAAGGACACTTTCATCAAAATTTCAGTCCCTTTTTCAATGGGGCTGATGTAACGTTTGCGAGTTCAAGAGCCATCGCAACGTTCACAAGTCAAAGAGCCGTTGCCAAGGACGAAGATATAAATAAACAAGACAACAGAGGAAAGGAAATAAGAGGAATCGGCGGTCTAGAAATAATCAGATGGAAAAGTATTAAGATTGAAAATAGTTAAAAGTGTAACATAATAAATTAAAGAGAAAAATAAATTGTTAAAACATTAATTTGCCCATTGCTACTCATAACATATAGGTAACTCTTGTATTTTCTACAACACTCACTTCAATTTTCTGGACTAGGTCTATTTCCCTAGGACCAGAAATGAAGTTAGTTACTAGACCACATCCTGAGCTTCCTAATCTGCCTGTCCTCCCACAACGATGGATGTAATCTGCAATGTGAAGTGGGAATTCATAATTCAGAACATGCTGAACCTGTAATTGAAAAGAAACTCTGTATGAACAACAAACATGGAGTGAAGCGGAAGAATGAAACCAACCTGAAAATTACCATATAAGTAATAAATGAACAACTAGCATGCCAGTATACCCCTAGTATATATTCCACTCTGTTACATCAGTATCAAACATTCATTTGTGAGCCATAAATTTTAACTGAAGAACCTCGAAATATGGTGAATTTAACGATTTTTCTGCCAAGACCACACATGTAGCCAGCTTTTTGAGGACAGTATGCAGTACAAGGATATGCACTCATCTAAGAAGAGTCCATCATCTCCAAAGAGAGATCCAATAGATTTAAAAAAAGTTTAAATCTTTTCTTTAAGTTACTCTTTTCATCACTAAGAGGTGTTTAATTCACCTCTTTGGTGATAACTTGCTTTAAATATATTGCCCAATGTTGGATTGGAGTCTGTTTAGGTTGGGCGACTTTGTCAACACAAAGCTGACATTGGGCCAAAATTGGGCCGATAGTTGATAACTCTTCATATCTACCTGGGTACAAATAGCTATAACACAATAGACAAACAAAGGTTTCCCGAACATTCACGTTATAGTTACTATTTTTCTAAGATTTACGAAGAAACTGAGTCCTTTACAATTTAATATAACAACAAAAAATTAAATTTTCCACCAAAAGAATGCTCCAGAACAAATTATGAGAATACTGGGACTAGCCACCGTATAACCTTTTACAGAGTCACCCACAAGTGCACATTAGTGCGATATTCCACAGAGGAAAAATCACACGAATTCTCAGGAGTTTTAATTGAAAAACTAGAGATACAACATAAACAATCACATTTTAACTTTACTCTTGAGTAAAACCTGACCTGAAGAGAATCGAGAAACAAACAAGAGGGAACAAGGACATACCTCACCAAATACTATGGTCCTAAGCACATTCACTAAAATAATCAAACCACAGAATTAATATTTCCAAAGGGAATAATTTTTAGGTCTTTCATAATTATTAACAAATGACACATTACAAATTGCACAGCAAATGTAAAAAACTTCAGAACAACAGAAAACAATCAGTATGAAGAAAGCAAAATAAAAGCTTGGATCACCTCCAAAAACTGGGTTTCACATTTCTATTCTTGGAAATATTATTTAGAGATAAGTATAGGACTAGAACACTGTTATGTATGTACTATTCTTCAACATATCAAACATCATTATCACAGATTTCCACAATACAGCACATAAAAAATCATGACATCATGTTTAGGTCCTTTTAACAATGAGTTAAGACATTTAAAAATATACTGCTCAAATACAGGATACATTTTCAATTTATAAAATTTCAAAATATGTAGTACCTGGATGGTATTAAGGCCTCTTGATCCAATATCAGTGCATGAAATGACATCTACTTTCCCATTCAGGAAATCATCAAACTTCCCGATTCGCACATCAACCGGCATCTCTCCATTTAGATTCAAACACTCAACTCCATTCTCATTAAGGAACATCGAAAGCCATTGACTAGTTGGAGTTTTTGTGCTGCAATATAGAGGATACATTTATTCATGAGGAATTCCTGCTATTGGTTCATCTCTTTTTAATTCTGACAGGTGTTACCAGAAGGCACATAAAGACAAAATATCAAAGTTAATACATACTAAAATTTAGAAATAAATTTTTGAGAGGTTTGGTGAAAAATTTTCACATAGTACATAATATGTACTATCAAAGAATATCTTGGTGCTTAACCCTTTCACTGAGATACATGGGGATAAGCACAAGAAAATTATGGCTATTAAGTGTACCATGCCAGGATATTCCACGGCTATTCAATTATTAATTTCAGCCAATAGTAATCGATTATTAAAATGTATGCTATTGCTAAGTAAATGTCCATAGACAAATGCCAAAAGGCTATAAAAATGAAGCATTTGTGAAAAATTAATTATGCATTGGCTTTAAATGGCTTTAAAGAATTTCAAAAGCTTCAGTGAACTTTAAATAAATAACAGATATCACTCAGTAAATAATTTTTCCCAAAGAGTTTTAAAATGGCATATTTTGTCTTTTTTAGACTTTATAATTCTAAGGGTTCCACATCAACTAGGGTAGTAGTTAATCAATGTATTGATGCCTGAACAAAATAAAAGTCAACATATATAAACACACCAAAAGGTTGGTTTTGACATATAAATAATCACCTTCATCACATTACTGAACAGACAAGATGGAGAAGAAACAAAAACAGAAATATTCAATGTGGCAAACAATGAAAAATTGGGAGTAAGAAAAGAAGAAAGTACAGAAGAAAGATGGAATGTATTGAAGAAGATGATTGCGGAAGTTGCACTTGAAGAGCTACTAGTGAGGAAGAGAACTGAGATGGCCATGGATTGAAAAAAGAAGAAAATACAAGATCCCAAGAAATGAAGATGAGTCAGCCAAGAACAGGAACAAAACCAAATACATACATACATAATAACAGAATCAAAGATAATCACGTGTGGACTGAAAGCTACTTTAAGGATATCGATGACAACATGAAGAAGAGAAATACTGAAATGGCATACACACTCAGGTAATGCCTCAAAGCAGGAAGAAAGAAAAAGTTTCATAATATCAGAAATGAGAACAGGAAGATACTAATGGAGCAAGAAGATATTGGCAAAAGATGGAAGGAATAAATACACAAGCTGTATGAAGGACCAAACCCACTGGACGGTGGACTGATGAATAAAGACGAATGGACGAAAATGACCGAGGCCCTGGCATCGTTAGGAGTGAATTCGTAAGGGAAGTAAAAGAGTTAAAGAAAAAAAGCCACCCAGAGCAGACAACATGAATGAAGAAATCATCAAGGCACTTGATGGTTCCACTGAAGACATTCTGTATGGGATCATCAAATATCACAGCAGTGGAAAATGCCATAGGATTCTGAAAAGTGTAATGATTGCAGTACCGAAGAAAATAAGGACTGAGAGATAAGAGGATCTCAGAACTTTGAGCTTGCTGTCACATGCATCCTAAATATTCACGCAGATAATCAGCCAAAGGATAGAAGACAAAATTGAAGAATACCTCTCAGACAACAAATTCAGATTCAGGAAGAACAGAGGAACCAGGGAGGACATACTCTGCCAACAAATTCTCACAAAATATGATACATGTCAACAAATCACCATAATAGAAACTAAAATAAATAAAGGAGATAGACAAGGATGCAACATTTCCCCGGCACTTTTCAACGTGTAGCTGGTAGGAGTCAAAGAAGCCCAAGAAATGGTAATCAAAGTAATTAAGGTGAATGGAGAAGAAATAAACGTGCCTCGTCTCGCTGATCACATCACAGTCATAGCAAAGAAGTCAGTACACCTGCAAGGATCATGGAACACAATGGATCAAGTAATATATGGATACAACATGAAGATTAACAGGAAGAAAATGCTGAAAAAAAAATCCAAGTATGTTGAAGAGAGAGGCTGAAGGCAGATACATATTATGTTACCAGGAGAGGTACTCGATAAATGAAAATCCTAGTCATACGTGGAAGCATATGCTGAAGGCAGATATTACACCACAAGGAGAGGTACTTGGAACAAGTGGAATTTTTCACCTGCCTAGTAAACTTCGCGACATGGGATGGAAGAGATTCAACGGACATCATATAAAAATAACTCAAGCCCAGAAAAAATTCATGATGGAAAAACAGCTGCTGCATTAAAAGAAAATAGGATTACCTATAAGGAAGAGGTACTCAAAAACATTTCTGTAGAGTGTTGCACTATACGACTCAACGACATGGACCACTGGAAAGCTGGATCGGAAGCGAATAGAGGCTGTCGAAACTTGGTGCAGGAGGTGGATACTGATGATCAGATGTACAGATAGGATCAGAAATGAGGAAGTGTACAGATCAATAGAAGAGGAGAAAACTACATTGAGAACAATCAGGAAGACAAGGTCCACATGGACTGGTCACACTTTGAGACAGGAAGATTTAATAGGGAACAATATATACAGAAATAGAAGGGGAATCCCCAGGAGGAAGTCCAAGGGACAAATATGTATGTACCTTAAATATACTAAACTAAAACTAAGCCTACTCAAACGAGATATGAAACAGAAGAGATATAAGGACATAAAGGAGCTACCATCAGACAGGGTAGAATGAATGGCTGCAGTTAACTAATCTTAGGACTAAATGACTAATGATGATGATAGTATTATTATTGCCACACTGAGTAAGTTCAATAAAAGCTAAACATGGAAAATTTTTACGGCTAAATATATACATACTTAGGTGGAAGAATTTTCTTATAAAATAACTTGAATGATACAATAATACCAGATTTACTATCCCTTGTTAGATAAATAAATTAGGAAGTACAATTTAAAGTGAAAAATAACCAATATAGTCATATGGAGCACTATTCTCCGAAGATGTTTGAAAGAAAATAGCATACCAAAAAACCATAATTGGGCCTCTATTCTTGCTCTTCACTATTTTCAGCAACTCTCCGGGCTTATGTGCTAGCCCAAGTCGAAGGAAGTGCTGCTTAACATTCCCAAGGATGTGATGCAAATTCTTGGTTTTAATAGTGGACAGACTTTCAGCCTGAAAGGAACATCAAGAATGTATTGCAACCACAGGAAAATTAATGCGTCTGAGGTACTAGATCACTACAGGAAAATTGATGAGTCTGAGCTACCAGATCACTATTTGTATGCAAGTCCATGTGGCGTGATGTTGTTGCTACAAGAGCAGTTGATGCTAACAAGCTCTTTGTACAGGAAGAAAAGGCAGATATGGGAATAGAAGGTGTGGAAAAGGTCACTATTATGAGGCATCATCCACAGTTGAACCTGGCATTCTCTAAAAGGTAGTCTTCACAGCTACCTCATTCCCTCATTGTGATTTTGCATAACTAGGTACTTCAAAATTTTCCATAATTGCACTCTGGATTCATTTATTTCTCAGTCATAAAAAGTGAAACTCGAATGTCATCTTTATACTTTCACTGGTCTAGGGCAGGGATTTTCAATGGGACAAAAAAATTATGAGAATACAATCAGGGTTCTCTCAAAACTATCATCTAGGCGCTATCAATAGGAGACATGAAAATTAAACTTTCTGACATCAAACTGAACATTGAGCTTCTAGCTAAGAAGCATCAGGAACAAGTATCCTATTAAATTATGAGAGTAAATATAAATACAGTGTGTCCTCGTTTAATGTCGTCCCGTTTAACATTGTTTCGTGATAACGTTGTCCAACAATTAAAACCCTTAATCGTTCAACGTCGTCAGTGCTTCACGATACCGTTGTCCAACAATTAGAACCCTTAACCGTTCAACGTCGTCAGTGCTTCACTATAACATTGTTCAAATATTGCGCAACAAAAAAATGAATAATGAATAGGACTTTGGCGCATCTGATGCGTAATTACCATTCGGCGGAAAAGTTTGGCGTTAACTCCCCATAGCATGTATAAAAGGTTCACCTGAGCAAATAATTATTGCGTTATTTGTTTCATAACTGTTATATTTGCTTATTATTTACTACGCTGTTATTGGGGGGCAATGCATTGGGTGATTTTAAACTCAAACCAATGTTAGTGTACCATCTTGAATGTCATGGTATTGACAATACCATGTCAGAATGGTAGATCCAGGGGCAGATATCTACGGGAAAAAATACCTGAAAATCCCATGCCGCCATAAGGTAGAATTGGTGGTAGAAAAAGTTGATCCACTGCTGTTTGAGGGGAATCAAAAACGTATTTTTCGTGTTGAATAAGTGTGTAAGAGGAAGTTTTCTAAACCCTCCATGATGCAGTAAATCGTCGAGGGTGATACTGTTCCTAAAAAATTGTTACGAAATAACAAAAATTTTGAACACAGCACCGAGCTTCCCTACTTCACTCACTATTTTAATTGTTTTCCTATGTCTTCGCGATCGCAGCGAGCGAAATTTTTGCCCTTCACTGCGTTCGCATGCGCACGCTCCCGCAGTGAAGGACAAAAATTTCTATTTACTCAGAGGGAAATCAGTGCTAACAGCACTAAATATCAGAAATATAGGAGGGAAACCTGGTGCTTATTGTTTTAAAAATGCCTTTTCAGTTCGTTTCATCTAAGATATGAAGCTCTCTGACTAGTGGTGCCATCTGTTCGACTGCCCGCATAATTAAAATATGCCGTAAATCGATGGAGGATGATGCGACATAGTCCATAAAAACATAAATTTTTAAGGAACTTGGCAATTTTTGTTCATTAATCCATAGAAAACGGCTTTCAACCAGGTAGGTCCCCGGTATTTTTAAATATCAACAGTAAGTTCCTATCACTTGTAGTTTTCGTGCCGCCAGGATAGAGAATAATTCCAAAATTTCTTTTGGAGTGAAAATATCAAAGTTTCACCATTAAAATGTTTTATAAATTAATTTGAACGCTTCATTCAATAATGCCATACATCCAACCTTTTATCGCTGTGCTGTGCGAAAATCGTTATTGTTATGAAATGAAGAATTGTTAAGTTTGGAACCAATTTTAATTTTTTACATTGTTTCTCATGGAAAATACTGCATTGTTTAACATTGTTTCACTTAACGTTTACATTTTCAGGAACGAGTTAACAATGTTAAACGAGGACACACTGTACCTATTTTCTTGTTCAAAATTTTATGAGGCAATTAGGAAAAATCCATTTTTAAGGGGGTGATAGTTAAAACAATTTGAGAAACCCTGGTCCAGGGTAATACAGTATAAGCCCCATATAACGTGTAGGGCATATAACGAGAGGCTCGAATTTGAGAGGGATGGCCAAAGAACAATTTAAAACCCTATGATTTGCATGTAAAATAAATCGGTATTAGCGAGGACAACAACCAGCCTCCACTGAGGTCGTTTACAATTACGAGTGGCAAATGTCTGCTTCAATCTCAGAAAAGGTGCACAAACTTGTGCTCATGTCCTCTGTCATTTAAATTATATGTCTAGCAGTATTTTTTCCGCACATTTTGACGTTCAAATGCACATTTTGGACATTCACTTTATGCCTGTATTCACACTAATAATTTCCTCGTAAGTCCATACATTTCATTGTTCTTTTGTTATCCTTCCGCTTTTTTATTAAGTTCAGTCCGACTGATGCAATATCATGGCTGGGAAACAAAACGAATTATCAATGAAAGCTAAAGTGGCAATGGGTCCAAAAGCGAGATAGGGAGGCGATTTGGCATATCATCCTAGACCTTATTCACAATTCTGAAGAATAAGGAAAAATTTTGTGTCGCAGTGCTTCAAGAAGGATGTCCAAGCAGCCAGAAACTTTTGCTGCCAGGAGAACATATGCAGTTAGAATCTGCCCTTTTCTCGTGGTTTTGCCAGCAGAGAGAAGCCTGAATTCCGATAAATTGCCCATTGATGATGGCAAAAGCTGAGTATCTAAGTGAGAGGCTCGGCATTGACAAGTTTAAATGTTCCGATGTTGAATACGTAAATTGTTATGACTTCGGATTCCCTATATTTTAAGTTGTCTACATATTGTATTGTCTTTTGTCATTGTTTCAAAGATTATAAATATTGAAAACAGGTCAAGGATGATTCATTTCGATATGCACGAAAGGTATGTACTATAAATCATACGTCTATCTCGCAGCAGGGAGTGTAGTCAGTATTCATGGTATTCATTATTAACAAGTTTCCGCTAGATGTAAGTACGACAGAAGATATTGTGTGTAACGTGATGGAATTCATTTAGGAACTTACAACCTTTGGAACTTTCCCTGTTTCTGCCTTGCGCTCGAAACTCACAGCAAATCACGTGTATGTACAGTCCTGTTCATTAAAAAATTACCACCTCGGAGCCCTGTTCAAAAAAAAGTTACCACCTCGGAGCCAAAAAGTTCTAAGTCCGCACTTTAGGGAAATGTTGCAACACTGCGCCCCCCCCTTCACTGAGGGGGGGGGGCGAGAATGAGAACCCCTCCTCCCCTTAGTCGGGCAAGTAGAAAGGCCTACGGAAGGAAGATTTTGGCCCGCGAAAGGATATTTTGTGAGGGGAGGGGTAGGGTCCGGGCTTCCGTTTGCTTTATGACTGGGCGAGATTGAAAGGGCAATGGCTTGGTTCGGTCGCTCAAAGATCTCTCGCAGTTGAAAACTGCTACTTGAGGGAAATCCTAACACGGCCCAGCAAGCCACGGCTCGTTTCGTTTTTTAAAATACTTTTTTCTTACGCGAAATTATTAGCGTAAAAAATGATTGAAGTGTTGACGTATTTTCGTTATATGTATTTCATTGTGGTGCCTACATTCCTATTATGATTATTATTTGTTGAGTTTGTTTAACATTTTAGATAGTGCATTTAAGTGATTCTTCAATCTCGCCTGGTGCAAATGAGAATAATCAATTGTCTGGACTAGGATTCCAAACCAGATCCCTTGATTCTGCAGTACTGTAGCTGAAGATGTCAGGCTCGAATTGTAATACATCCCATTCTCGCGAAAATTACGGGCAAAATGTTTCTAGCGGCGATGTATAAATGCGCTAGGAATATCCTCTTAATGGTTTCAATAAAAAGCAATTAATTTTTCTTTCATATCCAGTTCTTATTCCTTTGTCGCGTTTGGAATAATGCGACTACGCGTCTTCGATATTTAATTAGATATTTTTCCCTGCGAATAGCAATGAAACTTTCACTTAGGAGATTTATTTACTTCAAATAATGATTGAAATAGCTTAATGCTTATCGAATGCTTTGGACACCAATTTCGAAGAACTAAATCTTTGAATTATGCCTGCGCTCAGTTTTTGTATTGAGGTAGAAATTACTGGGGAATAAATTTACTGGTTGCCGGACAGACACATCTTATTGCCATGCAATGTCGAAACTTGGCACCACTACGTCTCACCGGCTTTTATTACACTGCGACCTAATGGCCGAATGCTCCATAATTCCTAATGATCTTGTATCGAGAGGCAGAGACTTATCAAAATGATTACCCAGGACACCCTTCAATTATCAACCCTTGCGCTTTTGACAGTCGGACTATGTGTTGCTTACATCGCATTTGAAAAACGTGGCATTAGCTACTGGAGTTTGCATCGCATGTTTTCTCTCGTTTTTGTTTTTTTAACTTGAATCTGCAAGTGACTCTTATGAATTCACCTTAAAATCTCTAATGCTTCTTCAGTCCTCTCAATTAGTGAGTTCAGCTTTTACTCAATTATCCAGGATCTTTGCAAAGAGGCAAGACCCTGACGACCCCGTCCATTCTTTTCTGGGCGGGCAATAAATATTCCAAACGAAACAACCCTCCCCTCCATCCTGGCTTGAGGAAAGGCTGTACCCCTCTAAAAAGTGACCTGAAAGGGGCCTGCGTCTTCTTTTTCGGCTGGAGGTCGAAGGAAGGAAGAAGTGGTGTTTATGCTGATCGCCCCTTCCATTCGATCTGGTCGTTTTAGGCTTCCGTTTGCTTATGAGTGAGGAAGAAAGAGGGAAATATCTGCGAATTTCAGTGGGGTAAATATCCCTCGTTCACAACAGCTTGGCACCACTACGTCTCACCGGCGTATATTACACTGCAACCTAATTCTCCACAATTTTTATTGAACTTGTGTCGAGAGGCAGAGACTCTTTTATCAAAATGATTTCCCAGGACACCCTTCAAATATCAACTCTTGCGCTTTTCACAGTCGGACTATGTGTTGTTTACATCGCATTTGAAAAAAGTAGCAAATAGTCTTTATTATTTTTTTACAATGACTATACAAGTGACTCTTATTAATTAACCGCAATGAAACAAAAGCGCATTCAAACACGCCGAATCATCGCAGCGGAACCATTATGAATACGGTCAATTGCATTTCATATAATACATACTTTCTCTGTAAATAAAAAAATGAAACTATCACGAAACGTATTATAGAAATACTAGGTTTCCAAAGGTTTGAAATAGTTTAGAATGGTAAGGAAATAAACCGGGCGTAGTCTAGTTTGGAAACGTAAAGAATTAAAAAAAGGTGAAACGAGGGAAAGGTAGGGAAAAGGTATTCACATTTGTCACTATGTTACTACCTAGCCTCACTAAGTTCATTATGCCCCCTGTAACTCGATATGGCAATACCGATTGACGGCAAAATGGCATGTGGAATTATCATCGTTCCTCCAACTCCGCAATGGGAAGAGCTGTGGCAGATACGAAATGATACGTGTCCCAGTTTCGCGGGTAGGTCGTTGGACTTCCACATTTATTTTGCGAATCTTTTCATATAAAAGCAAGGAAGAGGAGGGACGTGCGGATTTAAAAATGAATTTTCGCACTCTTCCTATGCGTTTGGTGAAATCGACCAATTTGTTTTTCAATGCTTGTTTTGCTCAATTTCGAGCGTAAATCTATCGTGGACTAACAACTGGCTGTGCTGGATTCGCACACTCGCCAACTTAAACACCGGGTGGGCAATAAATGCTCAGAAGTGAAAGAAAGCCCCTTCCACCTCCTCAGCTTGTCGGAAAGGGTGGACTTCCCAGCGAGACCTGCGAAGGAATTTGGATGGAATGAGGCGGCGACATTGTATACTGCTGGGAGTGGGAGAGAAGGAGAGGTCCCGGGGTCGGTAGGTCTTTTCACCCAAGTTTCGTGAGGGCGGGGGTTCCCCCACATCCCACAGTTTACTCCTCGGTCTACCTGATTAAAGAAGGGAAAATATGCTATTCCACTTCCTTAAATAGTCTTCTGTGGTATTCATAATACCATTTTCGTTGCATAAAGACTGTCGTGCCTTCATCGTTTTTCAAAGAAAACATTCTACTTCGACATTCTAATCGATATTTCATACATATGTGAGTGTAACGACAACCTAAATTTTCCTCCCTCTTGCATATACTTAGAATTATATTTCCTCTCTCTCGCTTATACTTGCTTAGACTGATTTAACTCAACCATCCTCAACAGCTGTATAGTTTATTGCCCGCCCAGAAAAAAATGGATGGAGTCGTCAGGGTGTTGCCTCTATGCAAAGATCCTGGATAATAGGGTGAAGGCTAAACACAATAATTGAGAGGATTGAAGAAGCACAAACTCAACAAATAATAATAATAGGAATGTCGGCACCACAATGAATGACTTACAACGAAAATACGTCAAAACGTCAGTCATTTTTAACGCTGATAAATTCGCGTAAGAAAAAAGTATTTAAAAAGAACGAAACGAGCCGTGGGGATATGTTGGGCTTTCCGTCATGTATCAGTCGTCGACTGCGAGAGGTCTTTGTGCGGTCGGTTCGCCCTCTCATAAAGCAAACGGAAGCCCGAACCCTACCCCTCCCCTCACAAAATATCCTTTCGCGGGCCAAAATCTTCCTTCCGTTGGCCTTTCTACTTGCCCGACTACGGGGAGGAGGGGTTCTCGTTCACGCCCCCCCCCTCAGGGTGAGGGGTGGGGCGCAGTGTTGACACATTTCCCTAAAGTGCGGACTTAGAACTTTTTCGGCTCCGAGGTGGTAACTTTTTTTGAACAGGGCTCCGAGGTGGTAATTTTTTAATGAACAGGACTGTACCATGGAATACCTAAAAAATAGTGAGCTATAAAAATGTAGATGTGCCCTGCCACCTAGCAGCCGCAACGTGCACTATCACTTGAAAAATACGTGTTTCGCTGGAGCCGATATCATATTCCCTAGTGGTAAAAAGTTTGACATCTTATCTAAATGCAGTCGATCCTTGAAAGCCCGCGTTGTGTTCTCGCTCCATGCTTACAACTGTCATATGTGGACTTTCTTCTAACAATTATGTTTCCATAAATTCAAGACAGTATTCCACGCATAATTATTGTAATAATAACACAAACGACAGTATACTGTTAAGGACTAATCGTAAATGCTGGTGATATTGGGTGCTATGATTCCGAAAAACCGAAGTCAGCTGTTTTATGAGGTGATCTTACAGATGTTGAAGTCCTCTCCTTTATTTCCACTATTTAACTGGAGAAGATAGCAGCCGGCAGGTGCTTGCATGGAACAAAATCCCCATAGGTTATATCTTGGTCATTAAGTTATTTAGCATTTTTCAAATTTCAATAAATAGATCTTTCTACCAACCGTTTATCCATTTTTATACACTTTTTAGAGAGGTAAGTGCATGCAATTTTTTCTCGTTTACGAAGTGTTTGCGTTTATAGTCCGTTGCATTGCTATTACTTGCAGCCACGACATATTTGGTGCACCCAAAACATCGGGGCAATAACAATACAGCAATGCACAGTTAGGGTACATATGTCCTGAAGTGTCAAAATTCAACGTTTAATATTCCAGTGTATGACATGGAATTTGATGTCATCAAAAGTGAATACGATCATAAGTAACTGAAGTGTTCGAGAATATAATTTTTAATAGCTATCTCAATAGAATGTTTTCGCCACTCACCAAAAATTCCCACAATAATGGCTAAATTAGCCTTACAGTTGTAGGAATTGGCTGTTGAGTGATTATTAATCATTTTCGGTATTATTGAGAGTTCCATTTAGCGAGTGATTTTTCAGATCCCGAGAGCTCTCGCTAAATAGGGCTTCTACTGTACTTCATATTTAATGAAGTAATATACTCACACTAACTCAGTGATTGTGGATTACTTGGAGCCAAATGGCAATGAATGTGAAAATGACTTTTGAAATCAGGTCACTTGATATGTCAAAGTGATGACTATTAAATGTATGCCATATATGCCATGATTCTGGTCATACTCAAAGTACACTAACCCAAAAGGTACAACATTTATCACTTGTTAAGCTTCTTCTGTCACGTAACATCAGTGTTCTTATCTACCCAGTTCATTATCTCCTTCCTCCTCCACACTTATATCAAAATCTTCCTATCTATGCTCATCCTCTTTCCTCTTGAACCAAGTTTCCCAACCACTTTGCATATTCCATATCATATGCTATACTCAATATCAAACTTGTCACTATTCTTTTCCTTCCAGGTAATTGATACGCTGACTAATGAGATTATCTTTAGCAAAATCAACTCTCTTCCTCTGCACACCTCCACCCATTTTCATCCAAAACATCAAGAAAAAACATAGTAACTTCAACATATTTTTAAAACCACATAGGTATCTCTCTTACTCAGCATTTCCCAAACACTCTCCCTCCTCTATTCATTCCCTCACCAAGCTCCTCGCTACCACCCATGCCCCATCTGTATATATATTACGTGATCATCATGTTTTCAAGATTAAGCATATGAAATCCAAATATCTCCCTGCCAGAAGCCACAAGGGTGTATGGCAGGATGTTAGAACACTAGCATTGGAAAAGGGAGGGAATGGAGAAAAAGAACTGGAAGAGGGACAGGATGAAAAGTGAAATCTGTGTTGATGGAGTATGTTAGCTAATACATATATCAAATTACCACAGTTTATAACTTACTTGAAACATATGCAGAAATACTGAATATACTGGAGAATAAATTCTAGATATCATGCACTAAGCTAAAAATTTAGATAGCACAACAGCAAATGTATTGCGACTGCATCAAAAGGCACACCACAAAAATGACACAAAATGGAGTTATGCTAACTACTGACAAAAAGAAAAATTCCTCACCATTTAATTAAAATGAAACATTAAGACTAATCAAGGTGCCACACACATAAATGCACATCTAAAAGTGGTCAAGCTATTTTCTGTCAAAAATCAGGGTAACTGAATGGACCCTTTTAAAATTTAATGCAGTCAATTGACAATGATTTGTGAGTTACCTAAGATTATAAGATGAAATTGAACATATTAGTATGTACTCACGGGTATAAACTGAGACAGATGATCTGAGGCACCTCTGGGCATTGTAGCACTGGCAAGAGTTAACTGAACTCCAGTAGGGAATATTTCTGAAGAATGATCATTTTTAAAACTGAACTGATTGGAGAAAGAGAAAAGAAACAATTAGGGGAAATACTTCCAACATGTAGATGAACTCTATCAAACACTTTTTCAAAAAGATTTTTCGAAGTAAAACTTCTGTATAGATCAAGAAGGAAATGAACACCAACTAAGTAGATACTACTTAAATCCCTTGTGTATTCGAATGCAACGTTATATCAAAATTTCAACTCAATCGACAGACTACTTTTTGAAGTTTGAGCGAACAAATATACGCAGGCTGAATTTTTATATACCTATACAGTTACACAAGATATTCAGTGAAAATCAAGTAACCTTCAAGGTCTACCTCATATTAACATGACACCTAACATAACATCTGCCAAAAAAAAAACAATGCTTTAAAACTGTTCAAGCATCTCTCATAATAAAATTTACTCAATTACTTATCTAGATATAATACATGCATTAGACTTTTCTATAAGAAGTTGCCTGTAAGTAAACATAAAACTGATTGCCGAGAATAATGTGTCATAAAACTAAATATGAATACTTATCTTCACATTCTTATCTAACTTGATAAGTGAGGATGGTTCTTAGTTCCTACTGATCCAACTCAAGCATTGGCAGCCCCATATTGGCAACCATATATTATAAGCTTAAATTATTTTGTTGCTTTTTTGTCATTGAAGTTTTGGTTATTTTACTTTAAAATCCAGTTAAATTTTATATAAACCAGAACAGTTTTGAAAACCACAAGCTAAATACAAATGTAAATCAAAATAATTTTGTAATTAGTCGAAACTTGGTGGTAATCTAAAGGGGAAATATACATTTAGTAAAAACTTGCTCTTCTTAAAATGCAAAACATATGGTTCCAAACCACTTTTAATGTGCCATTATGCACACAGTTTGTAACGAATTTCCGGGACGAAACCCACGAACCCCCCTTTTCCTGGGGGGTATTCCCGGTATTCCATACCCCAAGAGCCCCCCTGAACCTATGGTCTGGAGCCGCTCCTGAACTCAGGTAATACATGACTTTTAACAAAAATGGAGCGGATAGCTGATTTTTGGGTTTCTCTAATGGCAGTATCTTGAAGATGGCATCGTTTTGATTTTTCTGGTTTACGCATCCTCAGGTCAAGCTGAAGGTGGTTATAGTAATATAAGTGCAGAACCACCATCTTCAAGATGCCTCCATAGAAGGTTAAAATAAAACAGCTTTCCACTCCAGATCAACACAGCAAAAACCTGTGCAAGAAATGCTAACATAAGCATTCAAAAAGCAGAACTTACCTTAAAACGGTTAAGGAATGGAGTAATTTTCTCTTCGAAGCTGTCATCAAGTAAGGTGTCTGCCTCATCCAGCACCACATGACGCACCAAGGAAATATTGTAAATTCCTGATTTCAATGCATAAAAGAACAAACACATTAGGTAGTTAACATCACTTTCACAGTAATATGTCATAGAATTTGGCACTAAAAATGTGTACTAGATAGACAGTATCACACACGAGGTGGACATCATAACATTGGATGACTGAAACACAAGAAAAACACAGAGCATCAAATTTAATTCATTGAGCTCTCTGATGATCTCTGACTCTGGCAATAAAAATTCATGATATCAGGTACTGTAAATGTAATTAATTTCATACGAAAAAATCATTAGTGTCAATATATCATTGCCGTAAAGAAAATGACTGATGCAACACCATATTTAACAAAGATTAGAGTGACTGCATGGGATTTGAATAATATCCACACTTGATTCCGTCACTAGAGACCTGCAAATTGCACTGATTTGTTTGAGCCTTGGCTCAATCAGCCACTTGGTCAAATGATGCCACTTCTCCACCCCAATCAGGTCACCTCCATGGATGAATTATTTAATAGATGGGAATCTTCCATCTTAACAAATGGGGCTATGGATCAAGCTTTGCACCACCAAGTGTTTGCACTTGAACTAAAATTTTAGCATTCTGGCTCTCTGTACTTAAATTTCATATAATTCCCGTGTGGGCATTACTATTGCTAGCTTGGATATGTAGAGATTGTAGATGGCTGCAACTAAGAGATAAATGCCAGGTAGGAGGGGAAGGAGGAAAATAATAAGTATTAAATGCGAAATGAAGTATAAAGTGCAAATAGTTGAAGAAATTTACCAAGGGTTTGATGCATGGCATACAAAAATGTATGAGAGCATTTTGATGCAATGCAAAATATCAAGTACAGAAACTATGAAATCCATTGTTAGTTTGATATCACCAACATTACTCTTACATGTAACATTAGAGCCTATGAAAGAGACAGAGGAAAAGTTGGCTTTAAGAAGAATATTTTTATGTCAATAGTCATCAGTCATTCATGCCTGATATTCATTGTGCTATAGCTGTAAATCACATTTACCCAGCTAGCACAAAGCCAACTGTTTACATGAAATTGGCGGCAATATGCCATCAATAGGAAGGCAACAGCCTCAGACGTTGACAACAACGTTACGGCAACACGGGTGCAACAGTAAGTCACAATCACCATAAAACGGTGCCAAAATAAGGCCAACCGTTGCTCTAACCGACTAGAGTGACATCTACAGGCACTTTGGATAAATAGGAAAAAAAATATGGTTGCAGTGGGATTTGAACCTGTACCACTAGAGCATCTCAGGTTAACAATCCAACACATTACCCCTAGGCCATCTCTCCTTATAGTTATACATGGGAATTAAGGTATTTGTTTCGAAGATCAGAGTTAAATGTACATGCAATGACTGACAGCAATTTCGTAAAGGTAGACAAACAGTGCTTGCTAATTTTTGACCATACATACAAACAAAAGCCATACGTAAGCAGAAATAAAACTTGGTGCTTTAAAGGCTGTTTTGCACGATGAAAGATTTTGTACAAACGAATGTACGTGAGATTGCACGTTTGTCTCAACAAAATTAGAACAGGTTCTATTTCCCATGCAGGCATTGAGACATTCTCACAAGCGTTCATACAATTTGCCGCTTTACACGATACATTTTGCTTCATGCAAGAGTTAACGGAAGAGTTTGTACAAATCAGAGTGAATACACGCAATGACTGACAGTACTTTCGTAAAGGTGGACAAAGAGTGCTTGCTATTTTTTGACCATACATATAAACAAAAGCCATAACCCAACAGAAATTAAACTTAGTGCTTTTAGGGATAGGTGCTGGATGCATCCAGCCAAAATCCAGGCTGTAATCCAGCTTGCATGCTATGTGGGTGAGTTTGCTGGAGATATTTCCGTGAATCAATCCTTACATCCTTAATAAAATACCAAAATTTCCCCAAAATATCGTTCCACAAAATGAACTGAATAAGTCATAGTACTCATCGTTCACAGATAGTGCTAAAATAGCAAATGTGCTCACAAAATACACGATACAAGAAGCAGCAATCATCGCGGAGCAAGTAGGGGGTAACGGTTGTCGTGATTTTGCCGTCAAAGTTGGTACAACGGCCACGCATCAACTGTTGCTCCACCATTGACGTAATCTGATTTGAGTGTGCTAGCAGCTAGCTAGCATTTATATTTCAATTAAACAGGATATTTGCAATGTTCATTAACTAGGGGGTAATTTTTAATCATAAGTAGATATAAACATCAGCTACAATGAGGATAAATCTAATAAATTGCCATTTGCCTGATATACCAAAGTTACATTTTTCCTTCTACATTTTCTAGAACTTTTGCATCCATGAAATCCAATGAAAGTTGTAAGCCTGATGGTTTTTCTCAATAAGATAGCTCAACATTAGCGACGGAAGGCTGAAGCCACTTGTCAGTAATCTAGATTCAAAATCAATGAATCCTCTTCTTCCCATGGAGGGATTTCGTCTGTATGACAGGGTAGATTTGATGGCTCTCAGACACTAATTGCTGACTCTAGGGAAAGAAGGTATATTTAATCAGAACTAAATTAGACTATTTCAATATTTTCACGTAAACCTATAAGGACTACCTGCACAAACAGGAATGAAAAAAGTGAAATAACGTCCATTAATGGAATGCATTTCAATAAAGGATTGCATGATGTGAATTACAATATTAAGGTAAATTTTTGTAATTTATGCCCTCACAAGGTGAAGACAGCACATTTAGGTAGGTACCTATGTAAACACAAGCTATTCCATATTATATATATATATTTAATTATTTATTTATTTATTTAAGATTGGATATAAGAGCACCTTCAATCCATGGTATTAAGAGATTGTAAGAATAATTAATAATAATATAGAAGAATATTAACACCAATACTATATCAATTCACTACCCTTAATTGGTTACTTAATAAAGATTCAACTTGATTAATGTAATGTACACTTTGGGATTATCATAAAAAAGTTAGCTATAATAGACAAAATATGAAAATGACAGTACTCACTCCTGATAAATTTGTAGAATTTTTTAAGATAGTAAGACAAGTCATACTTCAGGCAGCAGAGCTTCAGCAAAAACGAAAGATGATTTCCAAATAGTTGAAGACTTTTTGAAGACCAATATTTGAAGAATAAATATCAATCATCTCGGCACCAATCACTGCAGCTATTTTACTTAATCGGAGCTCTTTTAAAATTTAATTAAAGCAGATTCCAAATGGCACTGTTAGAAAGAAGGCTATTTATGGCTAAATTGTTTATGCTAAGCACCATAGTGACGCAGCCATGCTTTATCAAGTAAGCTATATACTGAAAAATGTACCATGTTTGCAACTCCCACACCATGGGACTCAAAGTGTTTGGACTGGGACTATGGTGAATAACTTCACCTCTTCCTCCCATAAAAGATCGCCAGGCCTGGCCCGGTAGAGAGAAATACTTAAAGACATAGCAAGGGCCTGGTGGCATACTCAAGTCTGGGCAAAGATTTGAGTAGCAGCATGGTCCCAGCCATGGCACATCAAACTAGAGAATGCTTGAGACCAGAGGAAAGCCAAAAATTTGATTCTCAGAGCCACGAGTAGCTGTGAGGAGTGAGTGAAATGAAGGAGATACAAAAAGAGATGAATTTTGTAGAAATTTCCACCTCGAGCCATGGATTCTTAGCTGAATCAAGAGGGTGCACAGCTGAATTCAGGCTGAATGTGATGCCACCAAGCCAATCAATAAGCAAGTCTGTTAGTTCATAGTATTGACACACTAGAGTTGAATAATTAAGTCCACCAAGTACTGACACAGCAAGTACTTCTGTTCACTCCCCTAGTTCTAAGAGAGTCTCGTCAGAGTTTGCCATATCACAGATCTCTATCTTCTATTTACATCACATTGATGAAGAAACTCATATGTGATATCATAATTATATTACCCATAATGAGACCAGTGTGAGAGTTAAAACCAAGATATCATATGTTAGCCAATCAAATACATATAATAATATATTGATAAGAAAATATAGTCAATGTTCCCACCCTACGTCCCAATCACCTTCATATACTTTTACAATATTCAGAGGGTTCATAAGGGAAAATTACAATCCACAACCAAAAACCTGCATCACACAAATTTCATGGCTCTCCCCAAGACTTTAGGTCTCTAGGGTTGGACTATACACAAGTATATACAATACAACTACATGCATTGGTACATTCAAAGTAGACAAATTGAAAAACCTTACCATTGGTAACCAATTTGCTCACAGCTCCCACAGTTCCAATCACAAGATCAACGTCATGAAAATCAGGGTTGACCATCATTCTTCTTGTGTGGCCTCCGATGATAACTTTGGCTTTAATATCAAACTCTTCGGAGAATTCTTTCACCACATCCTGTGGCGGGGCACAAAATATTTAATGGATTAAAGTTGCATATAGAGTCAAAACATAAGTGAGATGACCAGATTTCTAATCTGCTAAATTGGGACAAACTTCCTGTTTTCCTGAAGCATAGGCAATCACCCATACATGGTTCTCTTATCGTGCAAAGCATTGGAAAACCCGTCACTCCTTGAGTCCTAAATTACTCACTTTCTTCTAAACCTTGATGGTTGCAACTTCCTACAGAGCTTAGGATATCATGAATATAGAAATGAACGTATATCACACATTTATTAAGTCAATGAAAGAATAAAATAAATCAAATATAAAAGGAAAAGATTATTGCATTTTAAGGTACATACATGGTAAGTATTTTAAGTTCCTTTATTTGAAAGGAGATTTTCATTTAATGGAAATATAAAATTTGAAGACAGGTATTACATTAGTTTTTAGATTAGTCTTTCAGGATACAGAGACAAATGCCTCAAAACCGGTCCTGTCTCAGCCAAACCAGTATGTACAGTCATCATAAACAAACCTAAATAGAAGTTATACATAAGCCTACATTAAGTTATTTTTGCCGATTCCATCACCTAGCCAGAAGATAAAAGAAGGAATTTGGATGCATAGGCAAACAATAAGAAATATGTACACATACCAATAACACCATTCCCTTTTTGGAGTAGGCAAAGTGAAAGAGTTTAGTCATTGCCATAAGCCCTAGAATACTGGCTCCCTTTTAAGAATATCCTCCATAATGCCCTATCCTTGAAAACCACTTTAGCTTCCCTTACACTCATGAATTGCTTCATACATGCTCTCCTATTCTTAAGACTCCTAATATTCTTCCTCTTTAGTCTCTTTCTCTACACTCACCCATAACTTTTGTGGTCTACCTCTTCCTCTCACACCATTCACTCTACTATTAGAATTCTGTTCCGTAATTTGCCTCTCTTCCATTCTCTCAACATTGGCCGACCAATGAAGCACACACTCCTTTCATGTACCTATGTTAAGTTTTTATGTATGCTGTTATTCGAGGACTTTACCCCTGGACTCCCACCTAGGTCAGTTTTTCGCATGCCCAGGGCATGGGTGTTTCTGTCTAGTTCTGGTGGTTCGGCCCCTGAGAAACCTGAAGACAAGCAAAGGGCTTTTCGGGATCGCGGGGGCATAACAAATCACAAACTACCAGAGTCGTCCAAGAGTAAAAAAAAATATGTAGAATGAAAGAAGTCAAACATGACAAGATCCATACAATGCAGATACTACTGTAATCTAGGGATTGGAAATTTAAATCCAGAATCGATTTTTGATGAATCGACTTTCGATTTTGGTTTTTAAAATCGATTTTCTAAAAATTCGACTTTTTGCCCAAAATAATCGAAAAATCGAAATCGATATTTATACATAGTAGAGTAATTGTCTGCTGAAATACGGATGTGCTGTTGTAACAAAATGCAAAATATGGGTTAATGGAAGCACTAGGGATAAGAACCGAATACAGTTAAATTTATTGATACAATATATTATTTTAAAGATATTAATAAGATATACAGGGAAGTAATAATCTATAACAGATACTTATAAACACATAGGTAATATAACAAGCAAATTACATATAGTTTAGTAGCAATAAGAATTGTACATTGAAAAGTGGGCATACCACAAAATGAAAAACAGAATTTTATTTATTTCTTGTTTGCAAAGCCGTGGAACCAGTGTTCCTCAGGGATGGACCTTAAGAAAACTAACATACTTAAATGTTTTCCGGATAATCGATTTCGCACCTGAGTTGCAATTAACCCGGCGTGAGAAAATAGTCACTCACACGGCACGGTAGAGGCAACTATAGATAAAATCCTACTGGCTAGTTTGTATACGTGGGGATATTCTCCCTTAATCTTCTTCCAGGCTTGTAGTGGATTGGGGTTGGATTTGCAGTCGACTGGAGGGCGGTTTGCGAACTGGCGCAGCTCGATTGGCAAAATTAAAATGCTGTAGAAAGCTAAAAATCGAAAATCGATCAGCCAGAATCGATTTTGATCGATTATTCAAAACAATAAGTCGACTTCGATTAAATCAAAAATCGGAGTGTGATATTCGATTTTCGATTAAAATTGAAATCGATTTTCCAACCCCTACTGTAATCCTCAGTTATTTCTTCAGGTTTGGAGCCACAGGAAATGCAATTGAGTTGTCGACAAACTCATTGTGATTCGAATTTAGATCGGAGTAACTAGAACTAGTAAAGTCTATATTGTTAGTCCTGTCTTTCATTATTCATAGAGTCACTGAGTCACCCATTGCCTTACAGTCAGGTACTACAAGAGATACGCCACTATGAAAATTATTGTGGTAATATTCGTGAATTACTGTGGTATTTATTGTAATTTACCTTGAACCCTGAAAATTACCGCAACTTTCAGGAAAATTCACCTATGTAAGAGATCATTTTTCATGCTGATAAATTCTAGACACATTCTTTTAAGCTAAGTCCACACACATTTCCTGCGATTTAAATTATATATTGAGACATGTATAACTCATTTTTGGAATATATTACTTGAATTAATACATTATAGAGTAATGCATGAGAATATTAGAATATTCTACTTCAAAATTTCTCATACTATGACAAAAGAAAGCCAGATTGCATGTTCCAGCCGTATTTCTTTTTACAATTTTTCAATTTATAGTAGATTAATGTTGTACTAGGCTTTGTTTAAACATCGCTATTCCGTTCCTATTGGCTTTTTATTTAATCTTACATTAACTGTTAAATGCTTATAACTTAAAATTACAGGAAAATTATGCCGCCGTGCTGCGGCTGAGCCACAGCACGGCGGCGGGGTCCCTTTCGCCCCGTTCATACATTTCCGGGGGAAAAACACCCCCTCTTGAAGTGGGGGTTCCCCCAGACCCCCCTGAGGGTGGGTGGTCCTGGGGTGGTCCCATGGCCCCCCCCCCAGCCAAATTCCCTGGCCATGCCCATGCTCACAACCCTTTTCTTCTCCCAGGGTAAAATCCTTGCCTCGACCTTTTGACTGATTGTGTATACTATACCCCATTCTCTAGGGCAAAAGCACAAATATATATGCCACCATAAATTAAAAACTCAACTTCATCCCCGGGAATATGTGTAATGACTTGGATTAACTACCTTTTAGAGATTTCTCAGAAATGTTTGTAGCTGGTGAAGAGACAGAAGTGACATAAATTTGCAATGTTGCCAAAAAACTCAACAATTATTTTTATAATAGGAAAGAAAAGAAACCTTGTTCATGGTTTAAATTTGGAAATAGTGCAAGTGTCCTCAATCTTTTCACAATTAGGATTTCAATGATCACCTTGATAAATTATCCCTTCAATAAACCATTTTGTAACACAAATAAAATAGCAGCAATACAAAATGGCAACCTGTTTACAGCAGAGGATGTCGCTTCCATGACACAGTCACTTCCGCTTGGGAGATAGCTTGCTAAGTAGCGTGGTAGAGTACAGGTAGTGAGATTTCAGTGTTGTTGACGTACTCTTTAAAATGACAAGAAATCAAAGGAATGTATTCATCCACGTACAATTTGAAGATGGAAATTACGACGTGGGGAACATCGGAATTTGACTGACAATGAGTTACTTTTTCCCATGGATTTATTTTCAAGAGCTGTAATTGCAGCATAACATATTGCTGTAATTTTATTGATAGTTTTGTCAGTTTTGTTTTAAACGTTAGATTATAGTCCTATGAGTAATTATTTGATGTTTTTTTTGTTTTGATATCCTAGTATGAAGTATCTAGACAGGCTGACGTAAGTTGATGACAGAATGAAGTCATGCTGACGTCAGTTGATGACAGAATGAAGGCTGACGTCAGTTGAAGACTGAACTGAAGGCAGGCTGACGTCAATTGACGACAGAATGAAGTCAGGCGTCAGTAGTGGAAAATTTTGGACGTCAGCCTGACTACTGCTGACTAGAAAAATTTCTGTATGGGTGGGTAATTGTTATATTAGGGACGAAGAGGTTTATTACCTATGATGTATGAAATGTATTGTAATGGTAATTTTAAGTCATTTAAACATATGTGGCAAAAATACAAATGATGTTAATGTATAAATTTTCCATAAATAACAGCAATAGCTGTTACATTATTAAAATTAATATGGAAATAGGTATGCAGAAGATTTATCAGCAGTCATAAACACACTATATTGGTCTACTGGCTAAAAGTAAGAGTTGGTTAAGGACTGACAAAAAAATAGACGACTTGCAATTGAAAATTCTCAAGCACTAGTAAGTACTATCTCCAATTAAGAATGCTCACATGTATTTGCTGAGCCAACTCCCTGTTGGGAGACAATATAATCGCAAGAGGGCAGTTGAAAGGAGTATCTTTCAAACACTTTTTCCAGTTAATTATGTGCTGCATTATAGGCAACAGGTAAGCCAAAGTTTTTCCACAGCCAGTCTCAGCAGCAAGTATGGTATTCCTCCCTCTTAAAATCGATGGAATGCCTTTCACCTAAAATTAACATCAACTAACATAAGCACCTCCATGACAAACATCTTAAACCTATAATACCCACAAATGCATAAAATGTTACCTGAATTTCGGTTGGGTACTTTAACTCTTGTTTGATGAGAAAATTAACGAAGGACAAGTCCAGGCCTGTTTCGCTAAACGGAACACCTTGTAATTCTTGATCATGACGCCTCTAGCATACAAATAAGTTCCGATTAAAAATTAATAAATTTCAGCAAGAGTCGAGGACAAAACACATTCCTCCGTAACAGAAGTAACCGTACCTCCACAGTGTTGTTGATGGTAAAAAAGTCACCTTTAGATTTTTTATGAAACCATCCTTTCGAAGCCAATGGAATGGGCTTAAATTTGTCGTACCTCTGACCTTTGAAATGATTGAATTCACTCCGCTTACAAGAGATAGCGATGGCCTGAAACAGTATGAGATAAGCAACCTTTTTTTTTTTTTTCGAGTATTGTATATTTAAATTAACTTCGTTTACCTTCTGAGAATGTGTTTCCGTTGGCGGTTGAATGGTATCTTCATTTTCTAGTGTCCTTGCTACGACTTGTAACCTCCGTAAACTAATATGACAATATTTCCCAAATTTTAGCGGTGACATGGACGAGCTGAACATCACCGCTAACTTTGGCATCATGTTTAGCATGAAGATTGCCAACGAACAGCGAGTGAGAATCAAGTAAATAAAACAATCTATTTTCTAAAATCAGACCATACCGCAATTACCGCGGATACATATTCTCCTTTGTTTTTACTTGCTTTATGATCTAATTCATCTAGTTCATTTGGTGGCCACGAGAAAGTGCTACGTTCGGAGCTTAGAGGCTACTGCCATCTAATAGTAATAGTGGTAACCTCTTCCCCGCAGCGGTAGCACGGTTGATGGGCATGTATTGGAAAGACGCAATATTTAAATGCGCTGGCCAGTGTTCCTTCACTTAAACGGCGTTCATCGGGAGAATTGTTTCCTAAAATAGAGCACAGCAAACATCTTGTGATTGTTTAATCCACATTCCCTGCACCTTATTGTCTTCCAGTGAAATGGAAACTCATATGGCTATGCCATAGGCTGAATGGTAGCCACACTGGCCTGGCGACCTAGAGGTCGCAGAGTTTAGTTGTCCCTTGGGCATAGTTATATTCTTTGTTTTAGCATCTAGGTCATAAGTTAGCTTAATTTTTTCAATATATTCATAGTAATCAGGGCACTTGCATGCTAAATCTATAACTATTCAGAAGTGCATGTGTACTCCAAGAAGCAGAAATCATGCACTGCATATACATATATAATTCATGGTACACTATTGGGAGTAGGCATCTATAGTAGTCATCATTTTTCTAAATTACGATACCAATCGATTATAACAGCAATTTACTGAACAGATGGCCTATTTCAAGTTCACAGGAAGTGTGGAAAACTCCATTTCGAGGATGAGGTACCTAGAAGTTCACACAGCTGGGATTGGGCTAAATGAGCCAACTGCGTTGGAAAGAAGAATATTTAGAGAATAACCTCACACTCTTGCAGTGTGTTTCACCAATTGATATTATTTTATAACTCCCAAGGCTTCATATATCAACAGGCATATTTCAAGTTTGCAGTGCACAACAGTTTTCAACAACTTTTGTAGTAAAAAAATCATATTGAAGTATGTACTTCAACATTTTATTTATTTATCCAATTTTTTTTAAAGTCTAGTAATGTAAAGGAGAGAACGTAATCTTTCTAGGTCAGTATATACTGACTGATTTCTATATATAGATACAGTTTTTGTTAGTATAATGATTTACCTTCATCTAATCATGAAATACATGGTTTGTCTGGTAAGTAAGGCAAATATATTTTTTAGAAAGAATTATTCAAGGTAACATTACAAAATTTAAAAACTCTTGAAAGTAGTTATCTTGGGCATCCAAACACTTTTTCCAGCGACTCTGCCATGCACCTTACACGTCCTGGAAGGCGTCTTCTAGAACCTCTTTAAGGGCCTTCATTACGGTGGTTTGGATCACTTCTATCGTCCCAAAATGGGTTCCTTTCAGGGTGCTTTTGTTCCTGGGGAACAAGAAAAAGTCAGCCAAGGCAAGGTCCGGACCGTCCGGACTGGACTACGGCAATGTTGCCAAATTGTTCTTGGCCAGAAACCCCCGAACGCGCAGAGCAGTGTGGCTGGGAGCGTTGTCTTGGTGGAGTGCCCCGGTGGCGTGGATCTCCCCTCTTGTGCACAATTTTGATGCACACTTTCCACATTTGCGAATTTTCCAAAACGATCTCATGCACAATTGTTTTCGGGAGGTTTAAAGTGTCCGCTATCATCAGACGATTGGACTCAATCGACGATCCGTATTCAATAAATTTCGCACAAGGGCCACATTTGGTTGTCGAAGGACGTACAGAGCAGAGTTCATCGGCTACCTCTTCCTGGCCATCCTTAAACATCTTCATAAGCTTCCTTAATCATTGCGTGGATGTCGACAAGATTTTTGTTGAGTTTTGATGGCGTACCGTTGTTCGAGGGAGTCCTCCATCACACGTCATGTCGCATGCAGCAAAATGGGGTTTACTAAAACAATGATGTTGACTCTTCCAGAGCTCAAAGCACATTGAGATTGGCAGCATTGAATAGCTGAAGCCTTCCTCCATCAAACTCAACCAATCTGCACGTGATGCGGCCATTAAAAGCACGGGAAATAAAACATTTGCCTTACTTACCAGACAAAAAAACTTAGCATTAGTATGTATGTATGTACTTAGTATGCCAAAAATACTCAGCATTCCCTGAAAGTAATCGAATATGAGGCTCAGCAGCCAGAGACCTCTACTGGTAGGCCCAGTATTTTTCCTTCAGAAAGCACCAGTGATGGAAGAAGCAAAAAAGGTGTAAATAGTAAGCTGAGTAGCGTAAGCCAATATAAGGCATTCTACCAGGTGAGTAGGTAGTATACTTTTTTTATAACTGCCAGCAACACACACTTGGAAGTAAGGAAGCACTTCATTAACACTAGCATGCCCAGGCTATGCTTACCCCCTACCATGTCCGAGTGGGTCAATTTGACCCAATATAGCTAAGTATATATATCTTACGCATATAATAATGTTTATTACTAGTTTTATTGTAAGTATTTTCTATGAAGTACAATTATGCAATTAAATTCTAATGTATCCTTAAAAACTAATTAACACTATTCAAATAAAATACAAATAATGAACAAAATAAAGCGTCTTCCCTTTATCTTTTTTTAAATACTAGTTAAAAATTACGAAAGAGAATTTTATAATATATAATTTTATAATAAGATTTTAATATAACACAGTCAAAGTACATTAAAGTGAATCAATATATTTCGCAAAATATTATTAAACATAAAATAAAATTTGTAACATACAAATTTATTTGTTGATACATTTTCTGCACAGATACCTGATTTTAGCTTTGCATTTTCCGCATAGCATTTTTTTTGCAACACGAACACTTATCTACGGTTTTGTTGCCTTTACAGTCTGTTTTTACTTCACACCTTCGGCACAGTAATAAGTGTAATTGCCTGCATCGATGATGTGGTTTTTTTTACCAGAAATAATTCCCTCAAATTTAAGCATGTCTTTGAGACCAAATGTTACGTTATTCATAGGTCTATGCTAATTCCAGAGGTAGGTTATCAGAACTACAGAGTAACCATAAACCCTGTATATGACCGACAAACTAAGAGAATTAATTATTAGTATAATTAAGTCTGTAGCGGTGTCCGTCAGTCAGCCCAGTCGGTTTTATAGTGTTTTCTCGCGGTGGTTGAGAGCTCTGGAGGTGGAGAAAGTGCATTCAATGCAGAAGTGTCCACGCACAATATATCCGTAGTTTTAGATTTCCTTTGTACCTCCTTCCCGCCCAAAAATATAAAAACTATAATTGTATGCGGGTTGCAAACCTTTCAGGATGTTTTTTATTTCAGTCCATTTGGTTTCCGTTTAGTTTATTTCTCTCCTATATTTTGAGCTAGAATAGTGAGGTTTGGTGCATTAAGTGTAGATTATCTGTCTTCATGATTTGGTAGTTGTTTTATATTTTCTTTGTCCCTCCTTCCCACCCAAAAAATATAAATCCTATATTTTTACGCAGGTTGCGAACCTCCCACGCGCATTTTGTGAACCTCCCAGGATGTTTTTAATAATCGGCCTTGTATCGATCTCTTGAGGTAGGTTAACCAATAGTGCGCCTGCAAAGCAGACAGCAGGTCTGCTAGTTCATAGTTAAGAGAATTAATTAACGAAGTACATATCATAACAAAATATACTTGTTCACGAGTTAGTCTATTACACTACTTTCATCCAAAATATTGCTCCTAAAAACTGGGGCGCATCCTTGACATCATTGTCTTGATGCTGGAAAATATTTACGGTAATTCACTTAACCGGCAACTGCCTGAAAGGAACTTTAGTTCCCAACAAAAAATGGGTCCTGTTTACCATTTGGGAAATTCAGGGACCCCTTTCTTATGCTGGTTTACATTAAGTGCCCGGAAATTTCTGGCCACCGGGACTGTCAATGAGAATGCAAATGCAGGTTTATTAATGTTAAATACATATACCCTCCAGAGAAAACAAAAAAAATAATTCTAGCTTGCAAACAACAGCTGCCGAAATAAAGATTGCATATGAAGCATGGAAATTTTTATTTCTGAAATTAATTTGGATGACACTGGATTTTAATTGTGATTAAAGAAGAACATTACTGAAGTAAAATAAAATACTACATAAAAATAGTTTGTCCTTTGAATTAACTTGCATTCATATTATTTCATCCATGGCTTAATGAATGCTTTTGGATGAATACACAAACATTGAATATGGAATGAACCTTGGGGAAATAGAAAATTACTGAAACTAATTAAAGACTAAGAAATAATATTGTTAACGGAATTTTGACCTCAATTGGGTACCATAACCAAATGGCCCAAGAAATCAGAAAAGTAAAACATGTTGAAAAACAAAAATAACAAAATGGAAATAGCATTAACAATTTTATATTATTAACAATTTGTACTTCAAAGCCTCATGGTTATGTACAGTATATATTATCAATATTTTCTTTACAGAAGTGAAAAAATACATTTAAAATTATAGACATTTTGGAGGAAGAGTAGTACATGAAAAAATATATTAAACTAAAAAAGTGTAATGCATTTCACATTCACCCAAAATATATACCATTGTGCTTAAAGCTTTGATATGTAACGAATTGTATGGCAAGTACCACGGGTCATTTCAGCTACAGTTCTTCGGCAATTTTATGCATTCAGCAGACTAGATAAGCGGGGCACGCAAATTAAAAAAAATAATAATTCTGCGCAACTGAGTCATAACCCATCCAAAGATAACATAGTCTTAACTGAACAATCACATATTATCACACCCAATAACAACATTGCTTAACTTTATTAAATATGATACATTCGAACCAAGTGGAAATTCAATGAACATTTGCGGTGGAAAAGAAATGCAAAACAAATGTCCAATTTAAAAGGAAAGAGTAAATTTTAGAGCATCAGCGGACAGATGACATCAAACACTCACACATAACAAGTGATCGCCACACATAAAAGACAAATGGCAATCGTCAAGTTTTTTTATCATTTAGTCCGGCTGCCAAAAACATCACATTAAATTGTATGAGCACAATACAAAGGTGTTACTTCAGCAAGTATACACATAAATATGGTTGACTTACTCCCATTGAGTTCACAAAAAACAGTAATAATACTCAAAAATGGTAACAGAAACTCCATTAATTGGATATTTTTTTCCATACCTTCACATTTATTTAAATATCAAGGAATGGAAGCACACTAGATATTGCTCAAGAGTTAACATTATGGTTTAATACAAAAATAGGTTCACAAAGTTATATTGCTTTCCTGTGTATCTCAACAGCTCATGTTACACAACAGCTCTGTTCTCTTAAAGCGTGTGCTGATAACTTTCACCATCATGAGGATAGCATACGTCTTCTTGGCTGAAATTCTTGTCCCAAAAATATGCCAGACTGGCAAGAGCCACAATGAAGATGGCGGAGAACCACTGTAACCTTTTAGTCCATTTTAACTCCCCATGCAATTTTTTCTGAGCTTCTTTTAATTCATTAACCTGCATAAAAGATAAGGATAAAGAAATAAAACTTTTTAAGAAAGAAACAACTTGATATTAATCATGGGTTAGCATGTATTTTATACTCATATAAAAACTGCACTTTACACATTCTTTCATATTTTTTTCAAGTATGGAGGCATTCTAACCATACTATAGGCAAGATTAACCTTTCAGGCTCATAAATAAACTATTTTTTTATACTTCAGCATCCTCCAGCTCCTAATTTATGAACTCTACAATGTAACTACGTATACATGCCTACTGATATGAGAATACATATTTTTCTTGGATGCACGCAAAAACATTCTGCATACATATTCAATTAAATTACACAGCTGTACAAGGAGAGCTCAAGATGCTATTACCTCATTAATTTCACAGCAATTTTTCTCTAATTTCCTTTCACAAAATATTCAATTTATTTTTACAGCATCCCACAGTATCCACCAGTTGTGAGATTTTGAGCTCTCCCCCTTGATCTTTCTATTTTTCTTCACTATGACTAGTACAAAATATTAACCTGAGATATTTGAATAATCAAGGGATCTACAATCATTCCTGTATTGGGCTTGAGGCCAAGATCATGCCAGTGAAAGGTCTGATTAAAACTAATAGAGCTAATTTCTACTAGACAACTAATGTGGGGCACAAAAACTTGACTTCAGCTACAGCCATTTCTGCAGGCAATTCGAACACAACAAATTCTTTAACTGCTTCAAGTACCACATGACTTCTTATTTACCTACTAGGGATTAAGAGTTCACTATGCCCATAGGCGTATCCAGGGGTGGGTTTGGGGGTTGTAACCCCCCCCCATTGATAAAAAAGGTTAACATGGAATACCCCCCATGCAAACCCCCCCCCCATCAGTGGTGGTAACTTCAGACGCTTCTAGATACGCCAATGACTATGCCATGGTGCTTTCAAAAATCTACAAAATAATTAAATTGTAACCCAATGCATAGTATTTTCCTTTTCCAGAACACCTTTAACTTTTCCTTTCTCCCTCTATGTCATATTTTTTTAAATTTCGTTTTTTTTCGTCTGTCTTTCCGCACTTATATCTTTCTTCTCCCCATTTAACTCCCTTTGCTACTTGTTTATTAATAATTTTTTGTCATCTTAATCGTTATTCACTTATGAATCCCAAACTTTGCATTGTTACCCCTCGAAAACATCATTCAAATAGCTATTTTCACTCAATTATGCCATCCAACCCTCACAATCGGGGAACATCGACCAAGCTTATGGACATTGGGTTACGAAATATGTCTACCACAAGCATATTTAAACCAAATATAACAATGTATAAACAGCACTGATTCCAGTGTAGTTGAAATCAATTTATTAAATACTTGACAAAAGTAAAATCCAAGAGCCACTTAATAATTGGTACATCAGGCTACTTACGCCTCTTAGTATATTTGCCAGCTGCCTGTCAACATCTGCAGAACTTGAGGCCATTATAGAAGACCCTGCCCTCGCTGGAGAGTCAGCAGACCAAGAACCAGAACCGAGGTTGCATCGCAATGGATGTTGCTCCACATTTTTACCATTGCATTGCTAAAGAAGAACAAAATGATACATTTTAAAAGATAATTGTCCTCATGCAGTTGTCAATTCCACCTTCAAAATGCATGAAAGAATAAAAAATGGCACAAATATATAGGTAGAAGTATACCACAATGTTACACGTTGAAATATATTCAATGATATTGTAAGGCACCAGAGCATGAATCAAACATTTACAAGTGTTCTTAATTGAACTAATTTCACAATAAAGCCAGTGCTTAAATCATACAACGAAAATACGAGAATTTGAGAACAAATTAGGCATAATGAGGATGGAGGAGCGGTTTCAGAGTATCTTTAATAAGTCCTAAATGAATCATTCACTTAACAATAGAGTTTATGTCTCAAAAGTTAATTGCATCAATGTCTCAGGGGCGACGTTTCCCATATCCCTCCTACAAAATAGGCTATTAACATTGTGACAAGTCCTAATGAATTACAAACCCAAACCAAAGAGCCATAAGAAGGATAGCACTCCTCCATACCATTTGCATTGAAAACATCATTTTACCCGACCATGAATACGATGATTCATTTTCTGTTCCACTCTTAATGCTTGCAATGGAATGCGTTATCTGTGAAATATATTGCTTGTGATGTCAGACACTGTAAGATTAGTGGAGACATTATGGTGGAACCCCAAGACCTCATAGCAATAAAATAACACTAAAGGTATAGGAATGAGGAAGTGGAGCAACTTATAATTCCATTGTACTACATAGCATATTTGACTGCTAAAAAAAGAGGAATAAAGGCATTTTGCAGTTCACTGGCATGCATACGGTGCAGTGGCAGATACAGAAAAAACTCAAGGCAAGTTATCGCGACGATTGTAGCTTTCAAACTGAAAGCGACTCTGCTTCCCTTATATATGTAGCTCGGTTGTTTCGAGAACATTTGGTGCCAGAATGTTTGCTTCCAGACTTTTAAGGAGTGTGAACAAATACAAACAGTAGAAAATTCGCGACTTTTCTCGAACAAATGCCAGACAGAATAACGTATCGAGATCACTAGAATGGCCGCGACTTTTCTTGTAGGTTAGCTATCTATGTGCCAGACAGAAACGTATAAAATACGATGATGCGGACGCGCCCGCGTGCTACATAAGAAAATACAACTACTCGATAACACGACTCAGAGTCGACTGACAAAAGACACGAACGAATAGCGTGCGGGCTGACTGGCGGGGGCGGCATTGCAGGCGGCCCCGCAAGGGGGGAGCGTGCGCCCTCAGTGCCCCCATATGTATCCGCCACTGATACAGTGTTTAGATAATTTCTTCTGTCAGATACCCATACTCTGTTGCATAAAAAAAACTAAGGTATATAAATCATAAAAGCCATAAAGGTGAAACTTAATCATAGATTGGTCCGGGTGATATGGCCATCTCATTGTGTGTGCAGCAGGCATCTAAGAATTACTTTGGAGATAATTTTCTTCAACAAGGGTATCTCTATTCTGGGCATGCTTGAAGCAATTCACTATCGATACCATGACAGCAAAAGCAGAAGTACAAAAATAAAAGCAGTTTCCACCAAGGAAAACCAGTTAATGTTCATTTCATTTCTTTGCAGAGGTACCTTCCAAAGTTCAGATAGCTCTTGAGGGTCCATGGAAGACGATTCAATGGGTAGACACATCACTAGGAATCGATCTCTGGAATATGCTGGTATCTGATAGCCATGCTGCAAAATTATTGTGATAGTCACTGCAGACCCAGCAGTTAGTGTGCCTGTGCTGGGTCGAACACGGAATTTGTCAGGAGTGGTTGTCTTGATCTAAATGAATAAGAGAAATGCAAGAAATTGTAGAGTCATTTTCAATATAGGAACCACCTTAGGAAGCTAGGAACTTAGGCATTGTCAGTAATTGATAAGAACCACCAAAAGTTTTATTTATAAATTTGGTTGAATGAATTAAAATAGATAAAAAATGGTGGAATCAAGTATTCACAGAAATGATAAAGTCAGCATTTACTGATGAACCCTGGCAGCCAAAAAGGTTACATTGATGGAGTGACTTCTACTAAAAAACTTCATCAACAATCTACTCAAGGACTTTCACACTTTCAGGATTCAAGGAGAAAATAAAAGGATTGCATTTATTTAATTATCTCTTTCACTACCAGTAAATCCCAGATATGGTGTGCTAAGACTTCTAAACCATTTGTTTCATTTTCAATAACACAGTTTTCATAATTTTGAATAATCAATCTACAGTAGAGGGTTGATAATCCGGATTAATTGTTACAGGACCCAGTCCAGATTATCAAAAAGCCCAGATTTTTGAACAGAACAAAAAAGGGCCGTTTGATGCCTTAAACATAGATAAAATTAGCTAAATACCATAAAAAAGCAATTTACTTTAGTAATGTAGTGAAATAATTAGAGCAGATAAATAAAAACCATTAATTTAACCATAACCGCCACATTGTAGCGGTCGACGACCCTGCCAAGTCTCATATCAATGCTTTTGACAAATATGTACCTTGTATTCACTTCAACTTATTATTTGCCAGATGTAAATCCGGATTATGGATGCTATATTGTATTTATTTATTCTACAAGTTCATTTTTCAAAGACTAAGAATAATGCAATTAGATGGCATGTTGAAGGTATTGAACTTCATCAATACATACTTATCAGTACTAAAAGGCCAGCCACTAAATTTGCTGGTGGCAGTTTTTTCACTGGCACCAAAGGCTGAAGGATCAACTTTCTGACAGTAAAAAGGTAAGGAGTGATAGAGCTGACAATTAAGGTGGTGCAGATATTGATATGACTTACATGTCATTTAATTCACACTCTGGATACTTATAGAAGAATATGCCCTCTGTTTCACATTCATAACAAATTTCTACCATTCCATGTTATTTAATTGTCATAATAATTGAGAAATTACATGGTGTAAAAATTCAAGAATGGGTGAATAGGGGTAAAAAATAACGTTCATCCAAATAGTGATAATCATCATAATTTTGTACGAACTTAAGTGGCTAAAATGGGACCCAAAGAAATGGCAATAAGGCTTTATAATAAACTGCCAACATGTATCAAAACTATTAATAATATTAATTCATTCAAATTGAAATTCAAAAGACATCTGCTGACCAAGATGTATTATTCTATTGAAGAATACCTCAGCAATTATTTGAACAATTCTTTGTATTAATAAATTAATTGTATATTTTTATCTTAATTGAGGAAATATGTTAGTGTATATTCATGATTTGACATGTCTTATATCATGCTCATTATTAATATATCAGGTCCTTGGGCAAATAAATTAAGATTATTTAATACAAATGCCATTTTTGAAAAAAAAAAAAAAAAAAAAAAAAAACCAAATACTTGCAAGTATGTACTTGAATGGTAATGAAATATAGTCACCAATCCATCACAGGTTTTGAGTTATTAGCTAATAACCACAGGAACTGAAGTCAAAATGAGTTAGTTCAATATAAATGGTAGAGCAGTTGGCTGAAAATAGACTTATCAAAAATAAAATCTTTAAATAATCTGCATATTTTGAATATTAATATTGTTTCCTAATAGCTAACGACTGCCATCAGTGAAAGCAATATTTTTAAAACAAGTACAAGTGAAAATGTGGACTTCACTCTTTGTTTTGACACACAGTCACGGCGGAAAATATGAAAAAAAATATCCGTAACACTCAAGTCCTTTAATGGCTTTAAAAAAAATGAAATTACCTACCGATTTTCATTTGTATAAATTTTAGAGATTCCTTGGGTGCGATCATGGTTATCCATAACACTGGTGCTCGATTATTCGTTGTTCTTCAATTGTGCTCATGAGAGCGAAAATATGATTGTCATTCTTCAAATTTTGACAGGTGCTTTTAACCACTAGTTTGATGAATCATGTAATTGATTGAGTGCACTGTGAGCATTCCCCTTCCGGTGGTTATTTTCACCATGAAGGGTGGGAGATTAATCCAAATTGTCTATAAAAGTAGAGGAAATTATAGACTCCTATGCATGCATTTCGGTCACCTGGATGACTGCATTGGATACATAGGAGTCTAATTGCCTCCGCTTTTATTGAGAATTTGGACAAATATTAAATTTACTTGTCAGTTGCTATCTTCTTGAATGAGGAGGGAGAGAGCATTTGCGGATGGGAGGAAGAGCCAAGAAAAGCCTGACATTGAAAATTTGCCTTTTCTTTGACATCGGCATTTGCCTTTTCTTAGCAAACAGTGCCAAAAAATCAACAGTTTTAGGTTGAATCCAAAAGATGGTTGAGAATTCCTTTTTGAATTGCTGTTTGCATGGCACTCAAACAGCGATCAGGATGAAGGACTTAAGGTTTTTGGGGTGAATTTTTATAGTAAACTTTACTTGGACTAAAACTGATGGCACCAGGCCCAACTTGGAGAAAACAATGGATATCCATGTTGAAAAAACAAACATTGCCGTTTCCACAAACTTTTATCATACTGGCACGATGAACGTTTAACCACCCCCAGGAAATGACTATGTCACAATGTGGTGAAATGCGTGCCAGTACAATAAAAGTTTGTGGGAAACTACAAAGTTTGTTTTTTCGACATAGATTCACTTGAATTTCTCACCGTGTTAGGTCCTTAGTTATTGCAGACATTTTGATAGATGACCCAGGGCTGGATAGGATTTTTCAGGGATGATGATGTCACCATGTTAAATTGTCGAGTTCATACGCTCTCATCCAAGGGTCAGGTTATCTATGATTGATTGCTCAACTGACTAATTATTCTTGTTTACCCACAGCAGTTGCAAATGGGATTCTACACGGGGTACACAGGGATGGGGTGTTACACAGGTTATAGCCAATATGCTTCCAATATCAGATTATTCATTCAACATTAGTACTCAACAAAACATTACATAACATTCATTCTAGGAGAATTTATATGATCTCCTTTGTTATTCTATTGCAATAGCCATGTGTCTGGAAGATTAATTTTGTCTAGTTACACTTTAAATGATGAAGATGATAGCAGAGTCTACCATCCAAGCATTAACTAAAATGACAAGCCTAACCCATTGGGAAGCCCAGGAGGAATTTACCAAGAGATACAAAGCTGGTACTCCAGCTACTACATCATCTCCATCCCTGAGATTTGTTATAATACTTGTTACATCAGGGTTTCTCAGCCACATGCACAAAGAAGTCTCAATTATGTGCCCATATTCTGATTTTCAAGGTATTTGAGGTACATATTTACATACTTCATAAATACAGCATACTGATAGTGTCAATTATTTTCACCAATTACAAAATACAAATTTACTATGAATGAAGGAAAGTAATAACTTGTATATCAAGTTAAACAAATTAATGATATTGTCATCAAGATGATTCATTCTTCCTCACCTTGTACGAAATACTTCCATCACTCGTGTTGGTGACTGTGATTGTCCCCGTCAAATTTGAGCCATCATTCACAAAGTTTAGGAAGTCACTAGGAGTAATACTGACCAAATTGGCTGCAAAGGAATGTAAATAACAATGAGTCAGAACTATGTAAATGAGAACATAGGAGTTTCATGCAGCTTCTACATGGCCATGCATTTTCAAACAACACAAGAAAATGACCTTACATCCAGAGTACATAGAATCAGTGGCTTTCATGTCATTTCTGGCATCTCCGCTCATGTCACTGTGTGAATTCTCTGCAAATGTCACCTTTTAGGAACCAAGAAAATAAATTAAGCAAATAAAAAGGAGCCTACAAAAAAATAATTGGAAATGTAATGCGTTATCTATAAAATGCTTTCGGGTTCGCAAACACAACATGGACACACCAACCTTTTTCCTGGTATCATCGCCTCTACCAGATTTAGGTGGTGCTAACTGCTCTGACTCGAAAACAAACTCGTAATCATCTTTTCCGCCCCAACACTTCAGTGCATTCTCAGGATCAACATACTCTTTCAGTGTTGCCTTTGTTACAACTCTGAGCCTTTCAACTCCCTTTGCCGGGAGCATTGACTTAATTATCTTAAAAGCAGCTGTAATCAAAATGAGAATTCTTTCCTCTTAAAAGAAATGCATTTCATGTCAAAACTTGCATCGCAATCAAGTTTACTTTCACCTCTCTTACCATTCATAACCCAGGGCATTTCAAACACCAATATGAAATTAAGAAAATAGGGGTAATTTGTTTTAAACATTCCAATAAGATATTTAATTAGCTCCATATCCAAATTAGATAGACCAGCATCAGCCATATCAAAGAATAATGTTACTTGGTCCCCTTTTGTGAGCCTGAAACAACAAGCGAGAAAGGGAAATTAAACCAAAGCTAAGCGTTACCAAATGATGATTTTAATTAATGTCATTAAAAAAATTCAGCAACAAACCTTTCCAATCGCTCAAACCAGTAAATAACATATTTCCTAAGCCCTTCTGAATCACCATGGTTCTTGGAATGCTTCTTAACCTTAAGAATTAACAATGGCTTGCCATCTTTATCTTTTGCACGAACAAATAAGACTCCACTTTCTAAAAAGCTCCTGCTTACTGAACTTTCAGTTATTTCTGAAATGAAAATTTTAATCCAATGAAATTTTCAGGAGAATCAGCCATCTCCTACATCTGGCAAGGTCATGTTAGAAAACTCAACTGCAGTGGCTATCAAATAAATTTCCCTTATACGAGCGATACATAGGGTACGCAACGAGTATACCAACCAGGGCTGATGCATTCAATCCCTTAAAAGAGATATTAACCCATGAAATATGTGATGCTTCAGAAGATTTAGTTATGAATATTTAAAATACCTACAACACAAATATTTGAAGGAGTAGATGAACAACCAAACGATTATTAAATGAATGCTATTTATCACACACCTAAAACATTTGATTATATCACTATCGAGACTCCAAGAACTTGAACAATGAAAACTTAAAATAAAACTAGAATTTTTAAAGAAAATTATATGTAAAAAAGGAAAAATTAAATCAAATAAAAATGCCGAAAACATAACTGTTTGTGAGATATAAAAGCAGGTATTTGGAACCTAAAAGTGACAGAGGACAACAGTGAGGTATTTTCCCCTTGTTACAATGCGAGTGATGCATACGAGCGTCAACAAGGCAATCTCTAATTTAATACCATACCATTTACTCCCAGTGAATGCCAAAAAACAACATTTAGTTTGTCTCTTTCCTGGCATTCAATACTACCTTGTCAAGCAAACATGCACTTTATATGCTAATAATTGTAAACTAATTTAAAAAAATGAAAAATAATCACTACAAAAAGAAATGAAGTTCCTCATACCATTGGCACCGACTCTATTTCTCCAATCTACTGACTCCCACAACATATCTAATGTTTCTTTCATGTCACAATCATTGTGCGTAAGGAAACGTCTAAGCCAAGCATCTCCATTCTTTATCTTAGCAAGATCAGCAGGGTGAACACCACCTTAAAAATACTTACAATTAGATTAGTCACACCAAAAAGAAAATATGAATTTAAATGGAGCTCTACTCACCAGATTCTGGAGTCTGCTGTTCTAGTTTCTGAAGAAACTTCGTCCTTAGTTCCTGTATTTGCTGTTGAGTCGGCTCCATGGCTGATATCTTAATTTCTTTTGAAGTTTTGAAACAGTCCAACTATTTCCTAATTGAGAAGCTATCCTCTGCGTATGCGGGACATACACTAAATACCGAAACACTTTCACAAATGTAATATAAAAATGGAGCACAATACAATATAAGTAAGTCAAATTTTTGAAGTTAATTGCAGTAATCCATTACAGAGAATGATATCAACAAGAATCGAAGGAAGACTTGGGCGCAGTGATAAGACTCACACCATTAGATGGAGAAAGAGAGTAATACACGGCAAGTAAGCTCATTTCGACTGCAGTGAATATTGGCATTGAATTATCTTTTCAACACTAGCTTTAAAACTGACTACTCTCTACGTAAAACAACACTATGTGCGAACCCGGAATAATTACTCGGCAACTCTGCCAAGACCTTGTTCGGATTGCGCACAGTCGTAGTCTTTTTTTATCAACACCAAATGTCCATGTATGCTTTAATTGACATTAATAAAGAAGACAATTTAGAAAATACGACATATTCTGTCTAAAATATTATATAATGGTGTTATGTGTTACTAGGGAAGTTACTGATCATTTTTTTATTGATCATCTCAATCCTAAACTTCTTCACCTTCAACTGAATTTCTCATAATTGCTTCTTTTTATTGCCGCTAATTCAAATGCGCTATAAGCTGTTCACGAAAGTTTCATATCATTGAATGCTTAATAATTTCCAATCGTACCAAAAAATTGTCTAGAATGTAGAAATAAGATATAAAAATAGATATTTTGGTGCATAAATGAACACAATATTCTACCCGCAAATGTAATTTCAGTACAATTTTTATCCTGGTGGTTCATGATGCCAATTAAAAATAATTAAAATATGCCATGAAAATCTATCCAATAAGTACAATCATAGAAAATAAAGCTCGAACTGAGAATGAGTGCTATTTATGCTCGGATAACCTCCTGCAGCAGAGCATCATGGAGTATATGGGGTAACTGCAGTGACTGTGGTAGAGGAAGAGATATGCTCATGAGCATATCTCTTCCTCTACCACAGTCATCTTAATTACATTGCCAAATTACGACCAAATGATTCGCTCATATTCAAAGCAATGGTTAGATTCCCAAAATATAATTATGCAGAATGTCAATGATAAAATATGACTGAATGAATGACAAAATTTGAACCATAAGGCATATTGAATATCTCTGGGTTCACGGCGGAGTCAAACATGTCTGTGAAGTATTTAATCAATTTATTAACTCTATCCATTTTAAAGTAATAAATAAATGAAAATTATCGTGGATTTGAATTATATATGTAAAAATTTTCCTAAAATTCTTATTCACACAAAGGAGGGCTAATAAAATAAGCTCAAGGTTTGATAATCGTAGCTATTAAATGAATCATCACCCGAGTGGGAATAAATTTCAAAGTTTTATTATTTAAACCGCATCATCCGATACGAGAAAATTTGGAAAATTCTCAAAGAGAAAATCATTCGTCTGCGCTGATGGTGAATGTGCGGAACAAAAAGACATATTTTTTTGCATCACAAAATTCATCCATTATTCTAAAAAAACATCATTATTTTTGCATCACAAAAACTTGTGAGCAAACGAATAACTGGATTTTATAATATTTCCACGAAAACTCGAACAGATACTAAATAATAGCTGGGCCAAGATAGAAGAAATATGTTAGTCTCTTTAGTAATTGTTCAACTCGAACCCATTCCATCTAAATACTACATTCTCAAAAAGCAGCAAGAGCATCCTGAACATTATTCTTTGGTATTATCAACAAAAGCAAAGATGCCTTAGGAGGCCACTGGTTAAGGAGACCTTTCTATGGGTAAAAACAAAAATGAGCTGGCCAATACGATAGATTTTCATGTTGAATAGGGTCAAAAAAATTAATGAGTTTGAAAGTCACTTGAGATTAAATTTTTGGCTTCATTAGGTTCATAGTCAATATTTCCTATCTGAAATTTCCCTACATATCCCATGCCATCTATTAAACATGGGTGGTAAGGTAATTTATAAATAATGTTGGATTTTCTCAATATTTTGTGATTGTTTGGTAAATGGTACGTCGTCGACTATTGGTACATTCACCCTACTTAAGTAAATTTTGATAAGGATAAATCCTGTGACGAAGTTAATTAGATAATGCAAAACTATATTGATAATATTTAGCTTAAAATAGGCAAAATTTCAGGTTATAATTAAAAAATTAATTTAAATTACTAATGGATTTTGAGCAGCGAGAGAAGTACATATTTGCGAAAAATGGCGAGTCGGCGGAAAAAGTCAAGAGGGCCTTTAGAAATAGGCCGTTCATGAAACCCCTTTATTATCAGAATTTATATATGCTATTCTCATAATGTGTAGTAAAAACAACTTCATTGAATCCAGCTTCCGATGTTTGCTCGAATACATGCCATAAATAATTTACCTTAATATATCTCTCTGGCCCGACCAATTCTGAGCCGTATGTAGATGAAGTAATCATTAGAAACAGAGAAGTTGTTCAGGAATTTGTAAAATCTCACTTTCTGTCAAATGACTGGAAAGTTGAAAATATAATACTTATATTTTATATAATTCCGAAAGACTGGAATCAGAAAGAAATTGTCATTCATTTCCATCAGTATAAGAAACAGAGAGGCTGGATAGCCCGAACCTTATAATACCTACGAATGCACTAATATTCTAGCAATCGGACCTACAAGGTTAGCGATACCTTCAATCGCCAATTATTTGTTGCTTCTTTTACGAGACTTCTCTTCCACCCAGTATCGTATTTGATACTGCCTTGTGGTTTTTCACAGAAATGTTGGACATGATAAAGAATTCTTTTAGTTTTGTCAACAATCCATACTGAGGGAAAGAATTTTATTTTCAATTCCACCATATATCGTAGCGAGAATGTTATCAAAAAGTGTTTTTAAATTATAATAAAAATACTTAAAAGTGATAATGTTTCCTCATTCATCACTAGTCGAACCAGTTTTGTTTTTTATTTCGCTCAGGATTGAGATCATTAAATACCCGAATTCCACACATCGGGTTGGCAGGCCAGTTCTATGAAAGATTTGGCATTTAAAACGAAACAGAGCTAAGGCTAGGCTAAGCTATGGATTCCCAGAGGCTCACTTAACCTTGCCCAACGTCCCATGTCCGTTGGGCTTTTCAAACATGGCATGAGTGGTGCCCGTACAGCCTCCGTGCATTTTGCTGAAGAGGCGAATGAACACTAAAAATTGAAGAAAAAATTGGAAGACCTTGGGGTGGAAATAAAATATTTTGGCATATAGATATGGGATGGGCATTGGGCATGAATATACAGTAAAACCTTTCTTTAGCGGAATCCTTCGGGGCCATGTTTTTTCTGTTGAGCGCAGTTATTACAAAATAACTACATAATAACTTAATATGAAATACTTAAATTTATGAAAAATTGAATTAATATAACAGTTAAAAGATTTGAACAATGAATACACTTAAAAATATTGAAGAAAAAAATGTTTTACTAAAAAATTCCACACTTTCAGAAGAAACCAGCCATATCTTTATATTTCTTTCTTTTCCTTATAGTTGAAATTTATGTAATCACTAGTGCGACGGGGCCCCAGTAAAATATTTTTGAACGGTTTTAGTAATAATAAAATTTTAATTTATTATTATTTTATACTAAATTGATTGATTAATTTCATTTTAAAACAGATTTTAGGGTCGATTCAGGAAATAAATTATCGGCGCTAATTCATGATAATGATAATTATATATTGAAAAAATCTAATTCACTCCTGCCGTTGATCACTCCGATCAATTCCAACGTTATACTTGCTGATATTTTCCCTCATAGATTACCGCGGCGTAGAAGAAAATATCCCTCCGTTCTCGGGAAAATCAACCAACGGGGTTAATACCCTAGATTGGGGGAACATTTGTCAAGGATTATTTCATAAATTAAATCAGCCCTTTACCAACTTGCCAACGTTATATTTTTTCTTTTTTTAATCCTCTTCAGGCCCCACAAATGTATAACTGAAGATGATTATTTATTACTGAAAAAATAATTGTCCTGTGTTTTACCAAAAGTAAAATATAGGACGTGTCAAAAAGAAATAAAGACAATGCACCTCGCGTTATACCAGATCAGTTTGAATCTTTTATACAACGCTTAAGTAATTCCCCTGTACTGTTATAACTTATAGACAGTAAAAACAGTTTTAATTTTGTTTTGGAAGTAATAATTGAAACAGCAGTTTTGATATGTTAGGGGAGATAATTGTATCCAATGGTTCCAGATTGGAAAGGTTTTAACTTATGGGTTTGAAGGCCTAGTTATACAACGAACGTCCATTTTTTTCTGCTATCAAATGCATGAATTACATCGCCTAATTGCGGGTAGAGGCTTTCTCTAATAAAAATACACAGATGAAAAATGTACAGATACTCGTGTGATAAAGTTAGAATCCCTTAGAATTTGAACAGGATTCACAATCTTTAACATTAAATAATTTTTAATATGTTAAAATAAAAATCTTTAAAAAAAATCATGGATAGTATCAATTCATAAAAAAGGCCCAAAAGACCAGCCCAAGAACTATAGGGGAATAGCAATCACCAGCACATTAAGGAGAATATACGGTAGAATATTGACGCAGCTCATTGATGAGGAGTATAGGCAATTTGAAAGTGAAGAACAATCCGGATTCAGGGCAGGACGCTCAACAATAGATAACGCTTTTTGTTTGACGCAAATAATAGAAAAAAAGAGAGCTACTGACCGAGAAGTGCACTTCATATTCATTGATATCACAAAAGCTTATGACAGCGTACCTTTGAAAAACCTATGGGAGGTACTCGAAGCAACAAACATAAATAAATCTATCATAAGGGCAATACAGAAACTTTATACAGAATCTACAGCTCAAGTGAAAGTGGGAACCAATTTAGGAAAACCATTTAAAACAAATAAAGGGCTAAGACAAGGATGCTGTCTTTCACCTAGCCTATTCAGAATATATCTCGACGGTGCCCTTAAACAATGGAAAAGACAATGCGCAAACATGGGCTTGTCTGTAGGAGACAATACCATATACACACTACATTATGCAGATGACCAGGTAATTCTAGCGCAAGACAGAGATGATATTAACTTTATGTTTAGAAAGCTAAAAGAAGCGTATAGTGCATGGGGATTGGATATCAACATGCGCAAAACTAAGTATATGTGTATTGGAGGAAAAAATGAAGACATTGTGCTAGAGGATAGCAATGAAATAGTAGAGGCCTGTGATTCATATGACTATTTAGGCATAAAAATACACAGCAGTGGAAAGAGCGCAGAAACGATTAAAGATAGGATTAATAAAGGTAGAACAACCATTAATATGTTAAATTCAATACTATGGAGCAAAGATATATCAAATAGAAATAAAATATACATATACAACACCATATTTAAAAGCATACTTACATATGGGAGTGAAATATGGCAAATGAATGTGAGTGACGAAAAGAAACTTTTAGCTACAGAAATGGACTTCCTCAGAAGGGCAGCCGGAAAATCCAGGCTTGATAGAGTAAGAAATGAGAGAATTCGAGAAATTATGAAAATGACAACAACCATTCTGGACGAAATCAAGTCAAAACAACTGCTGTGGTACGGACATGTTCAGAGGATGCTCAAAGAAAGACTGCCCCGCACCATCATGGAGTGGAAACCCTATGAAAGGAGAAAGAGAGGAAGGCCACCTAACTCATGGAGGAGCGGAATAACCAAAGCCATGGCGGAGAGAAACCTGCAAGAAGGAGATTGGGAAAACAGAGAGGCCTGGAAATTGGATGCCGTAAAGCGCAAGCAAGCGCTCTAAAGACGGACATATATATATATATATATATATATATATAATTAAATTGAAACGCGTTGGCAAGTTGATAAAGGGTTGATTTAATTTATGACCATATCCTCAATGATTACAAGGATGAAATCTTAAATCCAATGTTTTTGATAATTTGAGTAATAGCCGTAGATTTGAGTGGTTGGCTCTCCAACTCCTTAGGATATCTCGTACCTTCGAACCTGAGTAACACAATCCTAGAAAAAAACACAACTTACACACCCGTTGATAATTGGACAGGAGCTTACGTTATTCTTATCAGTTTTGCCCTGCCTGTTATAACCATGGTCATTTAAAGCTTGGCGGGGTCCAGGGACCGGAGCAGAAGCCCAGCTTCCTCGGGTCAAGGGACTCTGTTGACCTGCATCTCAACTGCTGACTTTAAAAAAAATCTCGTAAATACTCGAGAGGAGCAACATGCACTCAAAAATGAACAATTAAAACGTTTTTTGACATAACCTTTTCGGATACAAGGCATTTCGCTCGGCACTGCCATTTATTCTGTATTTGCATCGTTTTTCATGCGCGAATGACGCTATACCGGGGAGAATTAGTGTGGAGAAAGTCAAACCTTTGGCATAATGATTTAACGTTGATATTTTAAATTCACTGCGAATCCGGATACTCAAATAATCAAAATGATCAATATGTCAATCAAACTGAAAACCTTGCTAAGACTAGAACTAATTTAAAACTCCTCAACTCGAGTTTAACTTTAAATTAACGGGTCCTCCTGAAAGTATTTCATGTTAGCAAAACAATTACCACATTTCTTCATAAAATTGAATTTTCACTTTCATAAACCGGTATAGAAATTCCTGGAAAATAGGAGTGTCTTTTTCCGGAGAAAATTTCTTATCTGGGGGATGACGACAAATCCAGTGACGCAATGGACGCCACTGTCCGCGATGCAACCTTTACTCTGGATACCAGCACCTGCGCAGAGCTGTTTTTATCAGACATAAGCGATAATTCTTCCGAAGGACGGCATAAGGCTCAAATTGAAAGATAACACGAAGAAAGCTTAGGCTTCAAAAACACATGCTTAGTTTGTTTGCAGAAAGAGCAGTTGTAAGCTCCCTTATCGTGGAAAACAGGTCAATATACATTCCTCCTGTGAGGATTTCTTCCGTTTTCTAATCATTAGGTAATCTCATGCACGAGCGCTAACTGTAAATCACGGGTTCCCAAAGTGGTCGATATAAACCCCCAGGGGTCGAAATTACATCGAGAGAGGTCGATACGGGATCAGGGGTCGATGGAAACAATATCATAAAAATAACTTATTTAATATCTAAATAGCTGTAAGTATATTATTGCATTACATGTTACATTTTGACGTATCACATATCAGTTATCTTGAAGATTTTCGCGACATGTTTGCAGGGTTTCAATATTCTTTCGGCACTTCAGTCACGTCGTTCTTTCATTGATCTTCGACCTGAAGACGCCTCCGGAATTAGAGGAGAAACGTTTTCCGGAAAAGCTACCACGCGACTGGAGTCCCGGAAGAAGATAGTATCAAGTATCATTTATGTGATCGTTTGACTAATGAACATATTTTTATCATTATTTTCAATTTCATTCAGCTCGCTAATATACTCCTTTAGTTTCATTTAAAAATACAATTTACAAGGCATACTTTGATAAATAATAAACACTTAAATTAACAATACAAAAACAACGTAAGCGTATTTTTTGCTTGTCTCATTATAATTACGCACTAGCAAAGATGAGATGGTTGGTAAAATGTTGAGAAATTCTTGAAGAGATCGACGGACAAAAGAGATTGACGATTCTTGCATTAGAGTAAAGAAAACACCCGCTTTTATGCTTCCTATAGTTTTTGGTTTTACATTGAAGTGCATTGATTCTGGGCAAGCGATGATCTTGGTATGCTTCCGTTGCTACTTCCATGGTAGTTTTCAGGAGGATCTTATGCCTCAGTATTGTCAGAGTAAAGATAACATAATATTTTATAGCCACAGGTTGGCGTGCGGCATCAAAAAGTACTTCTGCGGTTAGGACAAAAAAAATCGCAATAAAACCGCTGACATGGCCAAAAAACGCAACATATTTAGTTTAGTTTATTCAATTTACAGGCTTATCAATGACGCAGCCTTAGCCATGAGGTCCGGACTTCCCCGAATTTTTAAATTTACCTATGAAAAGTGCCTCTTCTCAATGATAAATCTCAGGGCTAAAAGAGCTTTTCTCGTCCCCCTACTTTTCGTGAAATCGAATTGGTCTTCTTCCTGGAATTTTTCCATCTTCTGTTCCATCCTTTTGTCGATACTTTTTCGATGCATGAGCAGAAATGCTAATTGTTCTAAAATCTTCGCATCTCTCGGCTCTTTTCTTATTTGGCACAGGGATCATTACAATCTATTTAAGATCAGCTGGCATTTGCCCACTTAAACTAATGTCGCATATCAATCTGTATAGCTTATTTAGGGTCCTCACTCCCGCACGCTTAAGGAATCCCGAGGGAATTTCATTAACTCCTTGCGTCATTCATTCTCTCCAATTCTTTACCGCAGAATCAAATTCTGATCTTAATATGTAGTATCCTTTTTCATCTTCATCCTTAGTGTCTCCATTCTCTAGTATCCTGCTATTCAGTGCTTTACTGCTGCAAAGTTTCTCCAGATACTACTTCCATCTCTTCGCTTTGTTCTCCCTTTCAATAAGAATGTCATTTCCTTCACTCCGAACGACATTACCTTTGATTGGATGTTCTTTTAAGTAACTTATTACAGTTCTGTAAGTGGCTTTAACTTTTCCTGGGAGAGATTGCCTTCCACTTCTTTACATAAGTCTTTCATCCATTCTTCTCTGGTATTTCTTTCTTTACGGTTGATCGTATTTCTTATTATTTTACTCATCTGCTGTCTTTTCTTTGCATTCGGGTTTTTGTACTTCCTTCTTTCATTGATTAGGTCCATGACCTCCTGTGTAATCCATGGCTTCCGATTCTCTGATTTTCTCCTCCCTACTTTCTCTTCGGCTGCATTAATAATTCCTTTCTTGACCTCTTGCCATCTCACTTCGATTGATCCTGAATAATTCCCATCCTCATCAGCTTGGTCTAGAGTAATTTGGAAGGCCAACATATGTTCCGTTTCCCTCCGATCTCTTTAGTTTGTAGCTGACATTTCATCATGACCAAATTATGGTCACTATCGATATCCACACCAGGGTAGCTCTTGCTGTACTTTACTTGATTTATAAATTGCTGTATCACTATTATATAGTCTATTTGAAATCTTCTTATGTCTCCAGATATTTTCCACGTGTATCTTCTTTGTGGGTGGTTTCCTAATAGCGTGTTTGTGACGACAAGGCCATTTTGTACGCAGAACTCAATCTCTCTCCCCTATTGTTACACTTTACCATCCCATATTTCCACACCGTCCTTCTTGGCCTTCCCCAACAATAGCATTCCAGTCTCGAAGAATAATTAAGTTTCCATTTCCTTTTACATTCCGTATCACTTCTTCTATTCCGTTTTACTTATCTTTTACGTCGTCATCTTCGTAATCTGACGTGGCCATCATGGGCGCCCATACAAGGGGGTAAGGGGGGCCTCGGCCCCCCCTAGCCTCCCGGGAAAAATAAAAAAAGGGAAGGGAAAATTTAATTAATTAATTTTTTTGCAGGATTAAATTAATATTTTAGTAACAAATTTAGAAAATTGTCATTCACCTTAGATGTTCCAAAAATGTACTCCTGAGACCTCAAATTTACTAAACTTTCTGGGAGAGGGCTCGTCGGACCCCCCTTCTTAAATCTATGTCTTGGCCCCCCTCCCCGGAAAATATTGTACGTATGTACCACCACCTTAGGTATTGTTTCTAATGTAACCATAATTATCCATTCACTATATTGAAGAAAGCTTTTCACTCTTATACCGCTACTTTTCCTAAGTATTATACCAACACCTGCGTTTCCATTCGTAGACTGGATAATCCGGTAGCTGCCGCTCCATAAGCCCTCATGTTCAGGCCATTTCATTTCGCTGATACGTAAAACATCCAGACTCATTGTTCTCATCTCCATTTTCACGTTTTCAAGCCGTCCACAGCCCGAAGTGATCTTAAATTACAGGTACCAATCCTAATATGCTGCTTATCGCTCTTGACATCCTCTCTAGTAGTCCCCGCCCGGAGATCCGAATGAGGGACTAGTTTACCTCCGGAATAATACTCGAGAGGATTCCATCACGTCTTTTAGTATAAAATGTCAGAGAAATAGATGAAGAGTTGCATCTCCTCGGGATAGTAAGCTGGTGGTTTCCCGTTGCCTTCCACCACGCAGTACTAAAGCCGTTTAGGTAAATACCTCGCCGCGCCTTTAGTGTAATGAGTGTCTCTGTACCGAACCACGCGGTCTCCATCTTCATTCATATGAAGGAGGGTTTCTGCCCCCTCCACAGAGTTACTGGCTGCCAATTGATTTTCGGCAGTCATTCGCCAAGTCACGGCATGTTTACAGGTTTTATTAGCATTTTTGAGCTGTCTTACCCAAGGATGGCCGCCTACACCCTCCAGATACCGCCGCTTTTTGTCCACGGCTACTTATTCGTCGAGCGAACTCGCTTATTTCGCAGCTAACCTCTGCATCTAAAGGGACCCACCATCCTCAACCCAGTGGACTAAGTCGGTAGCGGTAAGTTAGCCCCGGGTTTACAATTAATGTTTGTAATTAGTTATACTCAGTCATTAGTTATACCCCCCTCCTAGTTATACTCAGCATCGACCCCCGCGAAACGATATCCTACGTACGTCACTGGGCTTATGTCCATACATATAATAACTCTAAGTGACTTCCACCGTAAATATAATGCAAAATATTTGAAAAATCAAATCCCTATAAATTTAAGAACATGAATATTAATGACGCGGCATTAATAAATCAAATATTAAAAAACACAAAACACAGCCATAATCACAAAATGTCTAAACAATCTTATATTAATCTACAAACATTGAATCCATTAAAATAAATTTAAGAACACAAATCACATTCATAAATATATGTATATTCCTAATTTGCGGAAAGGAGCAATTAAAAATATCCTTAGCAATTTCAAGAAAGCTAAACTTTCTTAGTATTCACTCCATAAAGGCTCCATGCCTATAAAAAGTCCTATGGTAACTATTAGAAAAAAACAAATTGGATCTATTATTGTGAGATATTACCCTGATATTAATGCACTGAAGATCTTCTTGCGGCATGATTTCATTGTTTAAGGGCACAAACAAGAAGTTTAAAAATAAAATGTTTTTAAGGTTCACTTTAAGGGGGTGTAATTACATTAAGCACATCAATTAATCCGCAAACATTTCTTGCAATGTGGATCTCCAGTGCAATGAATTACCATGGCAAGAAGCTATTATTAATTGTGCGATACTAGCGGCTCCGAGGAGGCAGGCAGGACACTGAAGGGAAAACATTTGCGCAGTGCTTCCCCGCTTGCCAGCCATAGACTCTGGAGATAGCTAAATGTACCAACGCAACGCTTCAAAATGTCCTGCGTGCTCAGGTGCAAACCTTAACGCTCGAATTAGTCGCGGCTGTCGCCCAGCTTCTTACGCACATCGATTGCGCAATTTCTAATCAGGTTAGAGGGACATTTTGAAGCGGCATCGTCTGAGAAAGGAAAAGTGCTCGCTCGTGCCAGCCCCCCAGCGGACGTCAATGATCCACATTCAGACCGCCCCGCCTGGACGCTTAAACGTGGATATAGTTTTAAAGGTGCACTGACCACATAGGTCATTACGCCATTCACAAGCGTCGCTTTTAAGAAAAAAGAGAAATCTGGAACCTTACGAGTACAGTCCAAATTCAATGAGCTGACAGTCGAAAAAACATCAAATTGTTCCTTCAAATAGACCGACTAAAATATAAAAAAATGATGTGGTTTTTTCACTAAAGTGTTTTAGGCAAGTAAGTATTCCTTTCTTTGCACTTTAAAGAATCATTCTTGCGATCTAGGCGTACTTAATCACAGTGATTGAACTTGCAGGGCTGAAATAGATCCAATCAGCGTAGAAAATGTTTTTTCCTTATTTATTTTTTACTTAAAAATTACTTTAGGACAAGGGTCCGAGTTTAGCTTTCAAGTTGTTTCTCCTTGTGGTAGGATTAAGTCGTGGCGCTATGGATTGAGGAGTGAATGAAAGGTAAGGACTTCATTATAGGAATTATTCTATCAAATGAATGGTCGATTTTTGGACAGTCCTTTCTATAATTCCCCAGTTCTGGGGGTCTCCCAGCAATTCAATTCGCAAAAATACATTTTTCCAGTATCAAAGCTGTCTTTAATCTTTCGCATATTTTTTACTCCCTTCGTATACATCGGTATACTACCCTCAGAGCCGCCGCATGAGAGTGCAGGGCGAGCTAGGACACCAGCCATGGGGAGAGGAGGGAATAGGGAAAAGCATTTGGAAGAAAGAAAGGACGAAAAGTGAGATGCATTTTAACGGATTGTCTTATTGTATTCTTGTCGTAGTCATTAATAATTCTTCATTCAAACCATCCCAAAATCCTATTAGGTATTCCCTTTTCCCTCCTAACCCTGCCCGCTCAGCATTTATCACTCAATTTCAACAAGCCGTCACCTATTGGTGCGGCTTCCATAAACTTTATCTGCCTCCTTCGATTTTCTCCCGCCAGCGTCCTTTCTTCTCCTACTACGTGCTATGAAGGATGTTTCTCCGTCTCTTTCTTTTCCTTTTCGGAAATCTGTGGTGGCCAATTGCATCCAGTCCAATTCTAGGGTGTTCTTCCAAAACTATGATGGTCACAGCCATTATTCCAGGTGCTGTGATGCCTTACTCCAGAAATATGTTCGCGCAAAAGCAGCCTTCCATGGACCCAAAAACTTTGGTTTTTCGTACTAACAACAAGTTACCACGTCTGCCAAGAAGCAACAAGAGTGTTGGGTGGTTTAAATCTTAAGTGAAGCTGCTCTTTTTGCATTTTGTATTCTCCTATCTTTATGTGTTGTGATGTGTTCTCCCGTTGTCAAATCTTACACCATCATGTATGGCCATTGAATAATAAACTAGTAAAATTGTTTTCGCAAAAAAATGAAGGAAACAGAGGAATAAAAATAATGAAAACTCAGGAGACCTTAACCTCTTTCCAGCAAAGGAGAAATTGAACTCGAAAATACCAAATAAATCCATGGGTACGATCACGAAGATTTGGTACATCCTGGTGATTTCGGATCGAGCATACGGTACGGAATATTTTATGGGACTTGAAGGGATGAGTAAGTAGGACATAATTTTACTTTCGTGTGTAGATCTCGGACCGCTTTCCCTTCAATTCTCACCACTTAGAGCCGTATGAATTATAATTGAATGAAAATGCAAAAGTTAACCGATTATAATTTTTGCCTTCTTTAAAAAAAACTGAAAGATGATACTATCAGCTCCGTCCCTTTCGTCTGTTCAAAGTTTTCCTTCTTCTCAGACTTAAATACTTGAGACGGTATTTAACAGAATATCTCCTAACACCAAAAGAATGCATGTATATACGATTTATTAAGTCTTTAAAACTACGGCGTTAAGCATCACTATCATTAATTTATCATCATAATTAATCATATCACTAATTTCATTCGATGAACACGTTGAAATATATATTAGCCCTTTCCCTTAAGTAGGCGGGCGGGGTCTGTCATTACCTACGTATTTATCATTGCTTATAATTTGTTAACTGTAAGATAAACATTTTTGATGTCTTCAGTACCTTCAAGAAACTTGGTATTCACCAATGAAAATAAAAAAAATTAAAATACAAAGTAATTTCAATTTTACTTACAATTTATTTTAGTCAATGGGGTCGCACAGACCCCTCGCAATTACTAACGTTTTACTCCCTGTCCATTGTGTCCATGCGCTAAAAATTCACTAATTACAATTAATGTGAGCCAAATTTAAAAACATGTTCACATCCGATATATCTAGAAGCTATTTTTTGCAAGAAAAGAAACAAAAATTTTAATGTGTTATTACAGGCAAGTTATTCAAACTCAACGAAATTAGACGCAAAAATGCGGACATTTAGGATAATGTTGACTTAAAGGTTAAATTAATCGATATATTTGTGTAAATGATACTTATATTAAAAATTATATGTCACTAGAACATTCGGATGAAATAAGTCCATAAATATTATAATTTGTCACGCAAGTTGGGGTCCGCCAGACCCCAACTTGCGTGACAAAAACTGAGTACGCCTACTTATGGGTTAGATTCAAGATGAAGATATTTATTTATTTCATAAAAAAATGCGGTGGATAAGCTTGAAGAAATCACAGTTAGACATTTTTCAGCGACGTCACGTTGGAGACCCTTTTTTAAAAATCACCTTGAAAAACGAAATACTAATCTTCACTTGCATAGTAATACACCTTCAATTGTATTTTAACAAATAGTTCATTTTGGCTGAAACTCAGAGACGAATAGAGTGAAGATGTCAGAAAAGCTATAAATGTAACACAATACCTATGAGGAGTGTCCTTTGGTGGAGACTGTTATTAGGAGCATACAAGTAGATCTGATGTGGGTATTGTGGTTAGTCTAGCGTGACGATGCTAGAATTTGCAGGGCTTTCCAAATTTATTGGGTTATTTGACCCATTAGCTTGTGTGTAAAAGACTACCGCACCTATTCCTATTTAAACACTCCGCACTACACGCAGATTGGATTGAATGCAGACGCTATACAAGGTCGTCATATTTGAGGGTATATCGATTGAATTCAGGCTCCGAGGAAGCATAAAATATAACGACAGAAATCCCTGGGAAAAGTGTTTCGCCTCACTGAATGACCCGACCTAAATGTCACAGCCAACATTTTATGGCCAAACAACGTAACCCAAGGCACTCCTGCCTTGACGTTAAGGGGCGTGAACAATAACTTGCTCTCAGAAAACTAAAGGTCGATTCCAGAGGAAAAAGAACAAAGCCGCGAGTTTTTCTGAGCCGCGAGTTCAAAATAATGAAAAATAAGCTCCATATTCAAATTGTATACTACGCTTGGAATAGCAAAAATATAGGAGAAGTTAATCTGGTGATACAGGGAAAACAAAGGAAAATAGGTAGCTATTTTGTGTGAATAGGAATCAATAATTTTAAAAGTATTCCGTTCGGTTACCACTGAGATAAATCCAAACTTTGACTGGTGTGTATAATTTTGGGATTCACCGGTGCATGAGCTACATCTTATCTCCTCTTAGGCAGTTATTTTGAGGAAACCTTGAAGTAGCTTTTCTGTTGAATATACGGAAGAATACCCATAATTCATGATGATGTTCTACCACCTATATATTTCACCGAACTGAATATCTTACAATGCATTTTGAAAATTGCCACTTGTCCCCAACAGTGATGCTATCAGCAATAGTTTTGGTTTGTTACTTCATGGTATTATGCATTCTACTTAGCTCTTAATTTATGAATGGTTAGTATTGAAAAAATGAAATTCTGTTACTACAGCTTTAATTTATCGTTCTGAGGATTTCTGTATTTATTTATTTATTTATTTATTTATTTATTTATTTATTTATTTATTTATTTATTTATTTATTTATTTATTTATTTATTAATTAATTAATTAATTAATTAATTTATTTATTTATTTATTTATTTATTTATTTATTTATTTATTTATTTATTTATTTATTTATTTATTTATTTATTTATAGTGGATTAGAGATACCAGCCAAATATAGAGGAATGTTATATTTACCCTTTCCCCTGTTCTCCTTAGGGGTACACATACCAAATCAACGATTTACTAATCGTAAAATTGTCTATCTAATGTAGAAATGAAGTGGAGATTTTTTTGAAAAAAAATCAATTGGAATTGGAGTGGTGGAACAGCGTACTGACTGATGAGAGTTTGAAAGATTTGACATTTCGCACAGTCCGCTGGTGACTTTGAGTTAGCGATAGAGATGCTACGTGTTATACTGCAAAAATAAAAAGTTGTTCGAGGAGACTTTATTAGGGTTTATTTCAAATACCCGTAATTTAATAATTAAAATCTCGATATATTTCGGACTGGTCATAGCAACAACTTTTTAAGGATTGCAATTAAAATGAAGTTAATTTTATTTTGTATACAACCGCATTTGAGGACATATGTCGTCACGACAATAGTAAAATTACTAGAGACTCGCCATGAATCAATTCTTCTACGCATAAGGGTGAGAGAAATATTGTACGTATGGGTATTCCTCTCGGCGATCGTAAAAAAATTCTGCAAATCCATTCGAGCCTGGATTTCATCTCTTATATTTCTGAGTTATTCTTCCCTTCACGTTGTGAAAAATACGCCGGACCTCTCTTCCACCTTTCTTAATGTTCTCTTTCGCCTCACATTTTCCGCGATACTTTTGGCTTTCAATTTCCTTGAAAACTATCCATAACTTATCTCTCCCATCAGTTCACCATCCTTCATTTTCCCTGCCATTCAGTTCCAGCACGAATCCGTTTTCCTTTCATTATATCTCACAAATTACTGCGATATTCCACAGAGGAAATTTCATTCGTTTTGACCTGGATTCGAACCCGGATCCCTCGATTTTGCGCCGAGCGCTTTAAACAGTCAAGCCATTGAGGCGTCCTTCTTCACTGTGGAATTGTTTTTCAAATATCGCACTTACGTGCACTTGCGGGTGTCTTGGTAAAAGGTAAATACCGTGGCTAGTCCCGGTATCCTCAAAATTGGCCCCGCAAACTTGTCCATCCTTATTGAAATTGAACCAACTAAATTTATCTTTTTTTCTTATCAAATTTTCATAGCATTTTTATTTTTGTTTGCTTGTATGTTTTGGATGTATCAAAACATTAGCTTTATCTATCAGTTGGTATTTGCAGGTTTTACACGTACCCCTTCTTGTGTGGGTGTATTTATGCAGTAGGTTTTTGCGACAAGAATATGGGCCGAGTAATCCTTGTATAATATTTTTCCCGCATAAGATGCGGACATATCTTTTTCTTACACTTTCTGTTTATATTATGCCACTTTTATTAAATTTTGCGTTATACTGAGAATGTATTGCTAACTCCTAAATAAACTCCTCTGTGCTATCTAAATATTTTGTTCACGCCTAAAAGAATCAATATTTTTTTCAATTTCATTAGGTAATAAATTAACGAGGGGTTAGATGGCAGTGGGGAATTCATTTTTTTGATCTCGCCCCAATATCTTTATTAAAATTTAACCAAAATTATTTATCCCTTTAAGAACACGTTCCCACATGAGATCATAAAACTTCATTCAATTTTATTTTCTTATTACTCACTTCATTAACTGTTTTCCTCCTTGTCATCGTAAAAAAGATGATTTTCGAGAAATATACGACCAATTAGCGCGTGTAATCCATTGAAAATTGGCCGATTTCTCTCCCGTTTGATATTTGCGTATTTCTATCGAGATTATTAATGAGTTCGATTGCGTCTAAAGCAGATAAGGCTTCGCGATGATGTTATAGCTTTCTATCTGCTGACCACATTACTTTCTCCCGATTGGGAAAAGATAATTTACCGCAGACCTCAACTCGAAACCGCGCTCTCTCAGTAGCACGGATTCTCATGTGGGACGTGGTCGTCATATCACTCAGGGAAAGTGTTGGAACACACGGGTTTGCTCGTGTAGTTCAAGTTTAGTGGGTAGTCGAGACCGGCATTATAAGCGAATGGACACATGTTGGAAGCGTCGTCTGAGCTATTTACGCGTGGAGGAGGGAGCATTTACGAGCTCATTATGACCGCTAAATAGTATAATTATTCTTGGTAATTCCGCTCATAAAATAGACAAATTACGGGAATAAAATGGCACAGAATAACGGAGTTTTAGGGACCCAGTTCTATTGTCAGTAATTGCTTGCAGTGTTTGTGGGGGTATGTTTTGGAAGAATTATAAAAACTGATTTATAATGTCGTGGTTCACATTCAAACGCAGTTTGATCGACACTGCTTCATTCTTCAGCACCTATTCTCGATGTTATAAGATCTTTCACAACGAGGTTAATTGTTGTCTGTACAGAGTAATGCGATTGTCAAGTTGAATTTGTCCTCCCTCACTCGAGATTATTGGTTCAAGTTGTTTGAAGCAATTATCTAAAGTACAATAATTCTAGAACATAGTTCAACATTCTACAAGCGTATTCTCAATAAAATTTTGGAACATAGAGAACCCTCGAAATCGCTACCATGGTGATCTGATGGGTGACTTAATTAATACGACAGCCACAAAAAAGCTAATAGTTATAGCTCAATTTATTAATAGTCTGTAGTTTGTTAATTTAAAATACAATAAGTAGCATTGACTATTGAATAAGGCTGAAAAAAGCAATCCGCGATGGGCAAAATTGTTTCAATTTGGATGCTATATTGCCATACATAAATCAATGAACTTAGTATAATCTACACTATTTTCTTACGCGACCGGTTTCAATGTTTCCGCATCATTTTCTAGGGGATTTATCTCGCCATCACCCTGTTATTTCATGGGTGAGCCCATTGAAAATTACGCGGAAGTGTCGAAATCGGTCGGGGTGGACTGTGATATAAACAGTGTGGATTAGAATAAGTGTATTAATTTTAGAACGTCTACAAAACTTCACAAAGTCAAATAGAAAACCAATCAAGTTATATTAGAGTAATGTGGCAAAGGAAAAGAAATTGGTGCAGGAAATCCTGAGAAAGGAGCCTCGGTTGAAATTGAGTTAAGGGCATATTGTGAGGGGACGAATTGTTGGAGGAAGTGATACTATTGGGGAGGACCAGTAGGGTAAGCGCAGAAGAGGAAGGAGAAGAATAATGCTCATGGACTGCAAGAGCACAGGCACATTATGCAAATAGCCTAAGAGAAATTTATCGGCGGAGAGATACATAGCCATGCGTGGAAACGTTAAAAGATAACCCTGTAATAGTGTATTTTATACTGAGAACATTGAAAAACCTACCACTCCATTGGTAGAATAATAAATCATGAATATTCCATGAGTCATCATATTTTCGCATGTTCTTCTTGGCGAGAGCCATCATAGTACTTGCCATTGATAGTAAAATTAAACTTCATTGCATGAAAGAGGAATTAATGACCTTAAGTAGCAAAAAAGAAAGCACTCAGCCGTGTCAGTCTTATCCACTGTACACGAAAGCATAACAGTGCTTCAGCAGCCAATGACATACATAGGTACCTACATTCTTTAGCGTCGCTTGCAGTAAGGTACACGATTGCTTTTATTTATTAACTAGTGGGCGAAAATGATGAAGTACTTGACACTTTTGGCTCAGTAATTGTTTTAGGCCGAAGAGAGATTTATTATGAAGTGTCTCAACATTGAAGTGTTGCTCATAAATAAATACATTTTATCATCGCGAGCACCTTAAGTTGTTATATGGGAATAACTCGGTTGAATTTCCTGTCCAGTGGCAACCCTGGATGCCATTCAGAGCTAATAATAATATGAAGCTCATATTGTACGAGGAAATCCCTGAAGAAACCCGTTATAAGTATACCAGTTATTGCGATAAATATTTATTCAGTGCAGATAAATACAGTTCTTAAAATATATCATATAATTTGTAACATTTTCACGACTCTATTGTACTGTAAATACTTCTTCTGTTTTGTGACTTTTTCTCGAAGAATGCCATGAAAGAAATGAGTATTTATACTTATATTTAATTGACTGAATGAAAGATTAATAGTGAGCTTACATTAGTTGAGGAATAGAAAACCATTAGGTCAGCCTTCAGATATGTACGAAGACGAGGAAATGTTCGTCATATATGTAAGAAAGCGAAATAATGGCTTAGAATGAATACACCAGATAGATAAAATTAATAAGGTTTTACAGTAATAATGTTTGTTACGAAATTAAATTATTGAAGAAGTCTCTCATCTGAATGCTGCTCATTATATTACTTAAATACATCGCCGGTAGTATCTGTATGGGAAAATTCGATAGCATTTCGTGCTCTGGGGCACCTATGTATGTTAATACATTACATAATGTGAGTGAATACTTGAAATACAAATTCTTACTATTATTAATTTGGTGAATCATTAACTAAACAGGCCTCCTATTTATTATATCATTTACAATAGAATTGTGCAGTTGTAATTTGCCTTAATTTCATGACTGTGATATTTAAAATTAAAATTTTTTTTTCACCTTTTTTCTTCATGAGGCTGTTAGTTAATTAATTTCATTAATTTCAAATGAAGTAGTGGTCGCTAGGGTGGGCGACATTTTCAGCTAAGGTAATTTTCACCAATAAGGATGAAATGGAGAAGTTGGAAAAGAAATTATTAGTTCGAGAAATCCGTGAAGGATGGAGAGAAACCCGGCTTCGAAATTAGCCTGCACTTAACAAAAGGCGCCAAGGGTTTCATAGTTTATCGTTCCAGACGGAGTACAATACTTGAAGCGCTTTACAGATTTATCCAAAGCCTACACTATCTATCTCTCTAATCTACCATTGTAAAATCTCCGCAACTGCCTGGATTCGAACCCATGACCTTGGGGTGGGAAGCCAGTTCCTAAAACGTACATAAAAACCAGTCCTGCATGTTTTTAAATGTTCTGACATTTCTGAGTTGCTTCTTGTCGAATGCCATGCCTGCTTTTCCAACTGGTTTCAAAATAAACCTGACTGAATAAAAGAGGAACTAATGAACTTACACTGGTGGCCCAATAGAAAACAAATAGGCCAGCCTGACCAACTATACATGAAAGGGAACAAGTGTGGTTGAGCAGCCGATGACAACTATTCTTCAGCGTTGCTGGTCATATTGTGTGCTATTACTTTCATTTAAATGACTAATGAGAGAAAATTATGACCGGCTTAAAAATCCTAGCAGCATTTTTCTTAGCCCGAAGAGAGATACACATGGAGTGGCTATTCCTTAAAATGGTTTTTCATCAAATTATCAAATTTGATATTCGAGTGCACTCCATCTTGCTAAATGGATTTGTTGATCACATATTTTGTTCAGTGGCACCCTCAAATCACAATTAAGGCAAGTAATATTAGCTATATTGCAAGTCAATACTTGAAGAAATAAGTATTATTATTTAGGCAATTCATACTTGCTATGTTATATATGTTATCAAATTGTCCAGGAAGGCAATATTTTCAGAACTTTATGACTGTGTGATACAAGTGTTTAATAGTTAGTGTTTTTTCCAGACGAATTTACCGTATGTAGGTAATCATTATTATTTTTACTTATAGGTGGGGCACTGATTAAGGCAGGTTTATGGCTATATTACCTTTACCAATACTTAATTAGCGATGCTATTAGTAAAATCAGCTAAATTGAATGAAAGAGGAATTAATGACTTTGAATTAGTAGCAGAATAGAAAACAAATTACCCAGCCTTGCCAACTATGCACGAAAGCAAAATAGCCTTTCAGCAGCCCATGACACATATCCTCCCTGCCTTTCTTGCGGTGCGGTGCCAAACACCACGGGGGAACTCCGCTCATGAATAGACATGGTGCTCTTTTCACCCGGGAGGGTAAAAGAGGGGGGGGAGAGGGATTGGGGGGAAGAAATTCACGATGGGAGTCGATTTAATTCGCTGGAACCGTGGGGAAGGAGTTTCTCCCGTTTATGGAGTCGCCATCTCTCCCATTCGGATTCGTCTCGCGACTCCTTCTCCGCCGGCGAATTCAACGGTGGAGTGGGGAGGGAAATTCCCTTTCGCCCGAAAGCACCGCCGATCGGACCCCGCATATCGATCGACGGCGAGGATTCTTCTCTCCGCATCGTTCTGCACCCAGCTCGCTCGTCCCAAAGCAGGCCAACCAAGTGGGTGGGTGGAAGAAAGTCGGCGGTGGGGGGGGGGGGGGGGGCGGAAGAAGACGGGAGAGGGGAGTAGCACACACAAAGGAATCTTCGCTGCAGACCTTTGCCAAGGGTACGTTCAAATCTTTGTTTCATTTTTTTATTCTTCTTTCTTTCTTTCTCTCTCTGGCCGCGTTCCATTTAAGCTATAATCCTTCCCCATGCATACACCATATACCACAACCAGGGGTGTAGCGTGTGGAGGAGGTTTTTGTCTCTCCCTCCTCAAAGCCTTGGGGAGCAAACGATAATAAAAAAACCAAGGGCCGCACAGTGTACGGGCGAAGCTTTATTTAATTTTTTATTCATCCTTTTCCCTTTGACCGTGTTTCATTTAAGGTATAACCTAATCAGGAACAGAGTAGGACAAGTTTTGGTGAATATAACCCTCCAATAGCCTTTGAGATGCACATGGAAATAAAAATACCGTATTAAATTTAACAGCCATTGGAGTTTTTATTTTAATTTGAGTATATGCTCATGCCGTAGTGCCCGAACAAATTTAATTAAGTCCTCAGGGAAATTTAAGTGGACAAAAAGGTATTTTTTGTACGGTAAAAATATTATTGATTCCATTAAAGAAGAGCTATATATTTGTTTTTAAATGCAGTCGAGAAAAGCATGAACTAACAGTAGCTGTATCTATATAGCGCTTTTCTTATAAGCACCGACTCTTCTTTTTTTCACGAAGTGTCACTGAAGCACACAGCCATAATCATGGAAATTGGCTCATTATATTTTGGAAAATTTCTACAAAACTCGTCCGGTAAGATGTTGTGTTATGTTATCACAAAACAGATTACAGATTCATTATCGTCAGTGACCATCAATCCGAAGAATGATTTACAGCAGCCCGCCATTCCAATACTCAATCAGCAAACTTGTTTTATTCCTTAATAATTCCTTATCCTTAAATCCCTAATAATTTACGCGATCCATTCCACCATTGCTCTTCCTCGGTAATTCTTCCCATTCATTTCTCTTTTTATTATCAATTTCAAGAGAATATTACATCGCAGAATGTGTTCAATAAGTTTTCCTCTTCTATTTGGCAGTGTTTTGATTAAATATCTTTTCTCTACATTTCTTCGTATGACTTCTTCATTGTTAATTACCCCCGTCCATTACATCAACATCACTTTCCAATTAAATCAGATTTATATAGATTCTAATATTCTTTTTTCAGATACTGTTATCGTCCAAGACAGACTGTTACGCTCCTCACATTTTTTAATTAAGTACTTCCTTACTTCTAAGGTTGAGCTTCTGGCTGTCCGAGGATTTTTTTTATATTTAATTAATGATATATCTCACCCAAACTGCCAGATAAATTCAAGCCTAAATTAATACCTGATCATTAAAATTTTAATTGCTGTGGATAATTTAAATGGAGTGGGAAAGGGATACCTGAGAAGTGTTTGCGGTAAAAGGGCTAGGTTAAGGAATGCGTGAGTGATAATAGAATGTGGGATGGATATTCTAGTAATGGGTATGTATGTATAGGTATAGCAAAACTTAGTGGCACTCGCCAATGGAGAATTTAAGGTCACTGAGGACCAATTAAGCATTGATGAGCGGGCAAAGATGCCGAAGGGCTCAGTTGGGATTCCTAGAGAGAACATATGCATCTTTTTCCCTCCTCTCTAGTAGGCTCTCCTCTCACTGACGTCATTTTCTGTACGAGCGAGTGACACCAAGTTTTGCGACAGGGTGCTTCGTTGGTTTGGCCATATGGAGAGAATGGATGAGAACCGAATAACGAAGCAGATTTATGATAGATAAATGAACGGTGTGAGAGGTAGGGTTAGACCGAGAAAGTCATGGATGCAGTGGAAGTGACTCCAAAAAGAAGGAACCCTAAGGGTCCTAAGAACAGGAAGGCGCGTATGAAGCAACGTGTGAGGGTATGTGAGGAAAATGAGATATTCAATGATGGGGCAGTTTGGAGGAAATTATTAAAGCAGACTTTCTGTTTCAATTAAAGTTCAGCTTTACAGGCCTGTCACCGTGATAAAAAACGAGTGAACATTTTTGACTGTATCTACTCTATAAGGGAACGGCGTGGAGGGGACATGTGTACGTAAATTTGTAGAACCAAGTCATGATAGTGTAATTAACAGCTTAGGACTAACCCTTTTAGATAACAACAAGTTTTATAATGTGGAGAAGTACTAAGATTGATCAATAAATAGGTTGTTTGTATTTTCCACACGATTTTTATTTCCAATCATAGTTTCGAGAGGACCTGCGGGTTTTTAGTTATGCTTTATAATGACAGTTACTGTTGGAACAATAATCGTGAATAAAAGTGTGGAAAATACAAAGCAGGGGAGACCAGGATAGTTGTTACAGTTTATAAAATGTTGATACGTCAAAAATATATGGAATAAGTCAAAACTTTTGCCATGCACTTCGCATTGAGACGGTCTAAATATCCATTTTCATCGTCTCTGTTCAAAAGTATTATACTAAGTTAATGATCGAGAGCCAGGTATAAAATGCAGTGCAATTTGTCAGTGCTTGGTCCGATATGGGGAAAATTTTGGCATGCTTGGGGCACGTGTATGGCACGTAGAGTGCATATACAAACTATTTAACTAATCTAAACAATCATGATTTCAGAGGTTTTCAACTAACTCAGTAGAATTGATTTTTTTTACTTGAAAAGTATGACCGGGTGCAGTTTTTCCGGATTTTGATGATGAACAAAACATGTAAATCTAGTAAAAAATGAGAACTAAATACATTTCAGAATTAAAATAAGTTGAAGTTTCAGAATAAAATATTACAGACTAAATTACACATTTTTGTGTACCTATTGGTCCGTACTGGACACCTACGTACATACTTTATCACTCGCTACGGAGTGGCGCATATGATTTCCATAAAGTTAAGCCGGAAGCCCTCGCTTTTCAAGGACTGAGATGATGGTTCTATTATCACTCAAACTACCTTAACTTGGATTGGAACAATGCCTCTCTCCCTCTCTCTAAACTCTCGCTCAAGCAGTTCACCCATTCCATTCGCTCACCCTTCCGCTTGACCGAGGGTCTAGGTCGGGGACACGGGACGAATCCGGAATCAGTTGAAGACGAGAAAGTAACATTTACGGGTTCAGTCCGCGAACTCCTTGTCTCGTGCCCAGAGAGGTGGCGGATGACCAAAAAGATGTCTCATGTATACGAAACCCCCATTCCACCCCAGTGTGAGAAGGACTGTCGTATAAAAAGACCATGGACGCGACTTTACCTCATCAGTGTTGGACAAGCAAGTCGAGGATATCCTTCCCGTCTCAAGTTTGGATACGGAAACACAGAGAAGTGGACGACACGGCAGGGCGATGAGGATCTGGGTACGGACGCAAGAGAACGATTTTCTTCGCTCCTCGTGTTTCTTTTGTTTCTGTGGACGTGGGTGCGAGTCGGAAAGTTTTTCCCTCTAACGAGTGATCACGGATTGTTGTCTTTGCAGATTGTCCTGGTGGCGCTAGTGGCGGCGCTGAGCGTCTGCGATGCCACATTTGGTTTCACCAAGTACATGTGAGTAGAGAGTGAAACACACCCACTGCCCCCTTAACGACAAAAAGGAGCATCCGTATTAAAATCGAGAGTCGTGAATTTAAGATTTATAAAAAGAGCGAAATGGAGACAATGCAATTGCCACAATTATATTTACTTTCCGCGGCCAAGATTTCATTTGCGGAGCAACTTCGTCGCCGAGAGAAGTTGCTGTTCCGCCATGAAACCTTGGTCGAGGCAAATAAATATTTTTGTGAAATTTCAGAGTTTCTGTTTCATAAAACTTTCTTAACATAAAAGGTATCCACCAAGGTATCCCTAAAACTTTCATTTGCCTGCTCGCCCTTTTCTGGACCGAAAGTTTTATTATTGAGAAAGGATTTTACCTCCTCATTATTTAATAAAGGAGGTTGCAGGGAAAACATTTAAACATTTCAAAGAATTTAAAAAAATGATTTTATTATTGTTGATTTTCCAAATTCGGCACGCTGGTAAATACATTGATTATGAGATGACTCCATAGGTATCGTATGCGTCGAATGTAGCACATCTATCATTAAAGGGTTACGGCCATCTCAGTCTTGAGTAGGAAATGAAGACAGGGGCGACCTTGGATATATGATACGTAATCTGAATAATAGTATCCTAAAGTTCGTGCTACAAATTTTACACGCCGTAAGTAGTTACTTCATTAATATTTAGCAAAGCAGTAATCAATTTAAGAATAAAAAAAATAATTTTTGCATTAATGCTATAAACCTTGATTCATTATGTCAGTTAATACTTCCATCCATTCCTTCAAATCAATCAATATTTTTACCTTGAAGTAGTTCATTCAAGCATCTTGCTCACCATTTTATCCTCCGCTTAAAGCTTGAGATATTAATATATCCGCTGTCGATTTCAACATCTCCACCCGTCGCCTCTTCCCTCACCAACTTAACCCAACCTACTCCTCCCTCTTCTCGGACTACCAAACGTCCTCCCCTCAACTAAAGACTTTACGATCTTGTTATCTCCCATTGTCTCCTCAATCGACCTATTTCAAATTACCTCCAGTAGTTTCCCCTCTTTCCCCCTCAAGCCTTCAAGTTGACTTCTATTCAATCACGTTGATTTCCTCAATTCATCTCCATACCTAAATATCAAAGGCTTCCAGTCTATTTACATGACATTTCTCAAACTCTAGATTACGTCACCACTCTCCAGAAAAAAAACATTCAATTATATTTACAGCTTTTCCAAGGAATCCAGTCATAATTTCCCTACCGCGAGAAATTTATTAGTTTATTTATCCCTTTGGAAATTTCTTTGCAATAGTTTCAATACAATACCACCCTATTCCTCCAGTTTCAACGCAAATAAGTCAACTACTTTCTTCAAATCATATGCTTCTTCTTTCATGATTGGCTTATGCTGATTTTCATATGTAAATCAAATAACCTTATTTTTTATGCATGAAATATTCAACTCCCATCTATCTCACATGGATACTGCAATTCAATGTGATAAGAGTACAAGGGTTTTAAGGTCACGGAGTAATAGCTACATTTTTCAAGTATCAAGTATATTCACAGTTCCCAATAATTTGACATGGTTCATTGAATATAATGTTTCGATTAGCTTAATGTCATATCTAATCATTTCTTAAATCATAAAAATTTAAATTAATTGAAAAACATTAGATAATATAAACAATAATTAAAGGAATTTGACACCTTTCAGGCAACTAAAAAAATAATATGACATAAATTGATTAACATATTAGGATATTAAATATATCATAAAATTAATAAAAAAAAAGATATTCCTGTTAAAAAACTGTGAAGGTGGTTTCTATTCTCATGATTAAAAAAGGTGGTTTATGTTGTCGATCAAAAACCCTGACATTCTTAACTTCATCGCTTTGGGACATCTCAATGAATTCACCAACAATTTTTCCGCTGGTTACGGGTTAATGAAAGTAATACGACTCGCGAGAATGTATATTTTGGTATTTGACACCTTTGATATTAGCAAATTATGTGATATTTAAGACCAGCCCCATGCCATGCTCCAAGTTTGAGAATTAAATCTCATCGTAACCGAGATTACACCCAAAAAACAAGATTCTTTTTTCGGGAAATCTCGAAACCGCCGCCACCGGTTAGCCAACGAGAACCTATTACCATCAATTACCACGGATATAAATAGCAAATATTATTGCCTCGTTGAACTGATAATATATTTCATGTAATCATGTTTGTCTAAAAAGCTTTTTAAAATTTACATATATTTTACCCATAAATATTTTTATATCGGTGATGGATGACATCTTAAATTCAATCTCATAAGGATGGATAATCTGCCAGAAGAATAAATGAGAACCAAAACTTTTGGCCAATGAAAGCATTAATATAAATACCAACCACCACCTGGTGTATGGGGGCTCTGGTATACATCTTGTAATGGCGTATTTTTTATCTTTGGGTGGATGTGTAGTTATTTTGTTGAATGATAGCTATTGACGGACGATCGGGTGATTATTAAAGACTGCTGCAATTGCAGATAACAGTTTAAAAATCAGCTGGCACGTGAGCAAAACTCTGAACCCTCTTTTTATTAATGGTGTTCCATATTTATGTCATTAGATTCAAGCAGGATGCTCCAGAGGCTCCGAAAGAGCGCCCGCATGGAGTCTGGAAGAAGAAAATGGTTTGGAAGCCGAGGTGGATCAGGGAGTGGAAAGAGGCTAAGGTCTGGAAGCCCATCTGGAAGAAGGTATGGGATCCAGTCTGGATCCAGGAATGGGTGACACTCCCCAAACCACACCCCAAGAAGAATGGGGCTGACGGTGTGGACCTGACCTCAACTCAACCTTCCTCCGGGCCGGGTAACCAACCGGGACCGGATTACTTGGCTCCTAACTCCGGGGACGGCAACGGATACCCCGCTCCGGACTTCGGCCAGGGTAACGGAGGCAATGGAGGAGGATACCTGCCACCCGACCCAAACCCTCCAACCCCTGGGAACGGTTACGGCAATGGAGGAGGAGGATACTTGCCACCCGACCCAAACCCTCCAACCCCTGGAAACGGTTACGGAAATGGAGGAGGAGGATACCTGCCACCCGACCCGAACCCTCCAACCCCTGGGAACGGTTACGGCCCACCAGCACCGACACCAGGTAACGGGTACGGCCCGCCGGGACCGACCGCAGGGAACGGTTACGGCCCTCCGGATCCGCCACCGAGTAACAGTTACGGCCCACCGCAGCCTGCTCCGGGGAACAACTACGGTCCGCCCGACTTCAGCAAGTCTCACCAGGGGACGGTGTATTTGGCCCCGGACTACTCTTCGCCAGCGGGTCCGAGTCAGGGTCAGTTCGGCTCCGGAGGATCTTACCTACCTCCCGGGAACCCTCCTACTCCTCCGAGCACGTCCTACGGGCCTCCGTCAGGGCCGCCGACTCCAGGGAACGGGTACCTTCCGCCTCCAGAGGGTCACAACAGGAAGTCGGACGGCCCAAAGGAGGATGACTTCCGGCCGTCTCAGCCCCTGCCAGACCTCAGCGGATTTCAGCCCATCGTCGACGCCATTCTAAATTCTTCATAATCACGGGAGGTACCATTGAACCTTCTATGACTGTATCACGTCGATTCTTAGTCAGTTCAGGGATGAAACCTCATAAATCACTTTCTCCTTGATATGATATATCGTACTTTCATATTCATGCATGAGCGAGGGGATCATTCATTTTCACAAGGCATATGAGCCGTTAAGGAATCGACCACATTTTTTATTACTCGTGTTTTTAAGTTTTTTGTTTTGCATATTGTATATAATAAACTATTTATTGAGAAATATTGCTTTATTTTTTGTAAGAGGGATTCTCAGAAATGAAACAGGCGAGAAAGTGAATTAATTCGGGCGAAAGTGCAATCGAACTTTTTTCCTCCTCAGAAGTTCAGAACACATTTAATCCGAAGTCGAGTTAAAATGTAGAAAGACATAGCCTAAGAGAACATAAATTACACTATAAAAATGACGAGGAGGAAAGCCAGGAGAGAAAATTTGCTGATCCCTAATAGGAAGTTGCGGGGACGGATTTCAAACTCTTGAGAAGGTGACGATTGAACGGAAGCTGTTAATTTCTCTTCCCTTCGGGGATCGTTCGAAAGAAATTTCTTTTCATTAAAACGGCATATGATGAACGGAAATTACGTTGGGTAAGGGTGGATGTGGGATAACGCAAGAACGGTGACTTGTCTTTCGAGCAATTTTGTGATTTGCTTTATTGCTGCGGGCAATATGATACATGGAAGTTCGAAGGATCACGCTGAAAATTTCTCCGTCACTTTTTCAGGGGAAGTCGTTGGGGTCAGGTTGGTGCGGAAGTTGTTCAAATCCAAGGTTTGTAATGATTTTTCAGTGGAATCTCGATTCCTACCTGTGTGCCATGTGGAAAGCACTTCAAGTTCAGTACTCCGTCCATGGGATGGGACTTAAAACTGCCGACCCCTTGGTAACCTTCGTCAGAGAGTTGTTTAATGTTGTTGTCGAGCTTTTCTCCTTTTCTTCCATTCTTCAAAGAATCCTAACCTTAATTAAACAACCCACCTATCCTACATGACATTAAATATATTAGTTTACGGACGCCTCAACCAACAAAAAACCAGCCAAAGTAATTTATATTTCCCAACAATACACCTCAAAAGCTCCCAAAAGTTGTTTTATCTATTTTCAATTACATCAGGGAAACTCCACTGTAAACTGAGCCACTTCAAGCTGGTCGTACGTATCGGAGATAGAATATTTCTGAGAGCAGCAGGAAGTAATAATTCAAAATATACCTACACCAAATGGATGAAATTCGCCATAAAATTATTGATAGTGAAAATGAAAGTGGTTGCTATGAAAAATAGTTCAAAAGGCTGAAATTCACGGAGTCGGCTGTGCTAACTAGTTTGGTAACGCGCCGGCCTGAGCAATCGAATATCGCTGGTTCGACTACCACCACTGGCATGTTTATTGCTGTGCCACTTTAAGGATTAATGAGTCAGGTAAGACTGTGCGACACAGAATTTGCAGTTTTGAGAGCTACGAACCTTAGTTGAACACATTTAAAAATGCCAAGAGAAGAAACCTCGGATTTCCTCCTATCTACAGTAATTATAAGCTATTGCTCAGTCATCGATTTCATAATTAATGTAAGGCAGATGACTCCAGATTCTTGCCACCTTTCCATAAAACAAGTGTTCGCACCGCTACGAACCAAAACAACTCACGCGAGATTTCTTTACTTTACTTTTTTTCTTCTCCAAAAACGAGACGAAAGTTCGTTCCTAAAAAAATAAATAAATGAATACGTTCTTCGCTCCTTCTCCGTACGTCCCGTGCTCGCATTCCCCCTCACACTACTCTCTCTTTCTCTCTCTCTCCCTCCCCATCACAGAAACCCACTCTTTTCATTTTGGCCCTGCTCCGAGAAATGAAATCACCGCGAGTGAAAATTCAACTCGGTCTTGACCGCCAATTGCGGCCTCGGGAAATTTTTTCCGAGAAAATAACGGCGACCTCGTGCGAGAGCTGGGTTTGGCAGACGCCACTTGCCAATCCAACGGAGTTGTGAGGCGTGGGAAATAGGGGGAAATGCCTCGTCTACACTACAGGTGTACTTAAGTAGGGTGTCCTTAAATGCAGCGTTTAAATGCAGGCGAAAGTCTACACACAGATATTAAATCTACCACAGCGCTACCTAGTGTAAGTGGAAAGAAATTTGAATCGCACAAAAAATATATGACCGAGAAGTAACATTTGGCGTTCCTAGATACGTAGAACCGCATAAGCAAATGTAAAAGAAAAATAACATTTGTGAAACTACTCAACTCCTCATAAAAATGAGGTAAAAACAAGTATGATGCGTATAATTATCGAAACTCCTTGTCCCATCGATGATGAGGCCTCGATCGCCTCGGCATCGATATAATCCAAGTCCACTTAAATGAGGGTTCCCGGGTCCACTTAAGTGGACCCAATATTTAAGTGTTCAGAGGGTGTCTACACCGTGCACTTAAGTGAAAGGTACAAAAAAGGAGTAGACCAACATTGGAGGAAAAACTTTGGTCGGTGTTCGAAGGGTTTCGTCTACCTTTACACCTTCGATGTTTACTATGCAGGCTGCAACAAGGGCGCGAGATAACGTCCGTAAGGACAGCAAGTCATTTCGTGTTTTTGTGTGTCCATGATGTTAGACAATAATTTCTCAAAATATTAGTCTAACTTTTGTTTATCATCTAAATCTACGTTGTAGACGATTTTTTGTAGGTCCACGTAATAACGCAGAAATTAAATTTATGTGTGCATTATCAAAGTTCTGTTGTGGTCAGGAATTAAGCTATAGGATAAAAAGAGTATTTAGACCTAACGATCCTAGTGTGTTTATATTTGTCTGGATGGTCGACTCTATTTCATGAGGAGAGCAATTAAAGAGTCAGGATTAAACTCGGCTCTCCTGGACCTTCAAAAAAGACTTTTTAGTTTCGCTTTCTTACACTGCATCTGAAGGGACTCTTATTATCTGTTTATCAAAAAATGAGCTATACTTTGTTTTTTTTTCATAACAGTTTCTTTTTAGAAATCTAGCGGATATTCTTTAAACTAAGCGTAATACTTTGACCACATCGTCCTCAAACACTATATTCATATATTCAATGGTTCCACAATGAACTTTGTGGAAATCCATAGTTAACCGCACAATGTATATTTCCACCAAACTTTATTCAGATACGACTAGTTTCAACGCAATGGCGTCCTCCGATTAACGCCGATGCATTGAACAGTCGTTCCTGATTATTTTTTGTTGGAAATATAATACATTATGTTTTTACTTCCGTTAACTAGCTTCCAATTCCTGCTGCGACCTTACCAATACAAAATAATATCCTTCCCTGGAGTTCTTAATTTATTACTAACCCATTGTGTAATGAAACCAAGTTTTTTCGAGGCTGACCCGTATGTACATCTGCGTATGATGTGTATACCCTAGGAGAGGTTTGGGATAAGATTGAGTAGTGAGGGCTGGTGCAGAGCCAATTCGAAGCGTTAGATGAAGGAAAAGCTGGGCAGGTCGAAGGAAGGGTTAATCCGAGACCCGGGTCACGCATGTCTGCAGTGACGCTCGCCGTTTGTCAAGTTTTTGCGTTCTCTCCTGCCGAAAAATCCCCACTGACCACTCCCTTTTACCGCCTAAATTTCCCGCCGCACGCGGTGATTGGCCCCCAAAAGAAATGGAGGGAGAATGACAAGTGAGGTGGACGAATAAAAATGAAAGTAGAAAGTGATCTCTCTCCTTTCGGTCTGGTCGCCATAGCAGGTGGGGACTACGACAATGACGCGGCTATTATATTAATTCGCCCCAACAACCTCAGTCATCTCGACGATACAATAACAGGGACTTGACTAGCGATCGGCACGACCCGGCATGGATTGAAAGTGCATGGAATGCGACGCATTCAGTCGTGGTCCTACACTGTTTTTGAAACGGAGGACGAGAAGAGAACAACACACTCCACGATCGAACGTGGGCTTACTTCTGCGTCTTGCAAAACTGATGACGTGGAAAAAACATGTAGGTGTAAGCGAATGCACATTTGCATGGTATGCCAAAGATTCGCCAGATTTGTAAACATCTACAAAGCACTTGCCATTTAAAGGCAGGATATGAGAAAACGGAATTGGGGGAGAACAGAGATGATTATTGAGGTGTGTTTTGGTTTTCTGCGGTAAATTAGTACCACGATCTACTCTTGCTGTTGTCGTGAATGTAGAGTTGGGAAAAATAATTCTTCCGAACATTTATTCGACATTTTATCTTTGTCTTGAATAGTAGCTTCTTTCAGTTGTTTTTTTTATTAATGTTAGCTACTGGTAAACCTAGGTGTAAATGGAAGTGAGTAAAATCCCATAGATTATTACATGCGCAGAACCCTATCTACCTACAGAATTGATTTCTTCATCTCAACATACATCCTACCTTTCTTCACCCTGTCCATAAAACCTATTCTCTTTCATCCCCTTCCCCCTTTGCATAACATTCCTCTTTCACGCCCTTCAGCAGCCCTTTACCTCACATCCACTATTCCAACCACCTACTCTACCTTCTCCTAATCTCCTCCACCAGTTTCCCCTCCTCACCAACCTCACTCGAAAGATGTAGTAAGTGTTAAAAAAAATATCCGCCGTGTCGCTGAAACTATGAAGAGAGTCTCATCAGCTAATTCATTCTTTTTCAGGCTAACAGCTTTTTTCATCCTGAAATGCCGAACGAATTTTTAATTTCCAAATAGATTCCAGTACGTCATTTTATTTTGGTGTCTACAATATCCACAAAGACGGGGTGGATCCATCGAAATTTCTAATGCGAAAATAATATAACTGGGCTTGGATTCGAACCCGTATATCTCAAGACCGGAAGGTCCCAAGTTCAAATTCTGCATTAATGACTTTAAAAATCTCAGCTAACTACTAGCCATGATATTTCCTGTTATAAGGGCATTCAAGGGATACCGTAGGCGAAAAAAAGCAACTAGCCTCATCCAATGACATGTGAGTTTCGCTCACCTTAGGCCTCAGGTGAGACGAGGTGAGTTCCTTTTTCACCCAGTCGTTTGAACTTGAGTCGTACCCAAAGAACGGCGAAAAAAGTAAAATATGAGTTCAAATATCATCTCGGATATGTTAAATGGCTCAAAGGTGAATGGAAAAAGTTGCGGAAGGAAAAAAATGCAAGATAAGGAAGTAACAAGAGAATAGGTATAATAAAGGTATAAAACCGTCCACCTACCTATATTACCTTGACTCCTCTCATGTTAGATGTAAAAAAAACGTACGTCCCTGCAAGCACTCACTCTTATGAATGCACAAACTTCTGAATGCACAAACTTCTGAATGGACGCTCGCGGGTAAGAATGATGCCCAAACAAGGGAGTAATAACGCAAAATTGGGCATTAAAATAATTTGGGGGGGAGATGTGGGGAGGGGGTTGGGGTGGTCCCGGGATTTAAGGAACCGTTGGGGGGGGGGGGATAAAAAGTTATTGCATCTGGAGGGTATGAGTCATTGAGTCTGGGGGTTGTGCTCCACTGTAGCAGCCACCTGAGTCAAAATAACCGTTTTAAAGTTGTCTGTCGATTGAATTCAGTAGGGTAAAGCATTAGGAAATATTTTTTCAAGATTTATGTCGAATATTAATGAGTCTCTAATTTCTTCAATTCTATGATTTAAATTTTCTCGCACCAATATCTTCGACAGCATCTTTCCCGAAGAGAAATTTAGGTTTGAGGTCGAGTCGTATTTGCAGTACACCGAGGTTGACACATGCCCTGCATGACATTGACCGACATCTGGAAGTCAAGAGAAATTCTCCACTGGTTGGAGTGAATAGTTTTATACCACATCTTTCTCGCTTCGCATTTGGAAAAGCTTGGGATAAGTACTTTTCTCTTGCATACATAATCAAAAACTTTGCACTTCGGGTGATTGTCTGGGGAAATAAGCATGCGGCTGTTAAGGGAAATTATTGCACTTTAAGCGATGGCATTATACAGCCTTTGGTTGAACAGAAAATGTGACAAAATTATCAGATGGAATGGGTTGGGAGCCATTGGAGCCGTGAAGGTTACACGCTAGGTCAACTTTACTAGAAGCATTATTAGTTATCAGCTAATATTTTCATTGTTTTCATCTCACACTACATCTTTAGGACAGGCTAAAGCAAAAAATTAAGAGATGCAATTGTTGAACAGATATGTTCAACAATAATTCTTTCTTCCCGCGTACCATTCACGACCGATAAAAGTGCATATGGAGACTTTAATTCGACCAGAAAGAACTAAAATAGTCATCCCTTCCCTACACCAATGTCTTTTTCCTACGTCATTTCTTTTTATAACTGCTTCCATTACACCCCCTGCCGCATGGTAGTACATAGACGTGGCTTGATTGCATGGGTAGCAGTTACATTCGCTCTTCAAGATAATTTAAATTACTTGCGCGAAAACTATTTAGATTAGAATACAGTAAAATCTTAGAAGTTGAGCATAATTTGTTCCATAAATACGCTTGTAATCCAAAGTGCTCGTATATCAAAGCGAATTTCCCCATCAAAAATAATGGAAACTCAGATGACATGTCCCACCCCAAAAATGTCCATATGAAAATGACTGATATAAAAAAATGAAGTAAAATATCATAAATGCATTCAACCTGCACTTTACACTTGAAAATAATCGAAATTAGCAAATTAAATATTTTTGTTAATATCATGAGTCGTAAAACGTGTAATTCTGACTGATGCCGTCATCCATGTCACTTTATATTTAGTATTGAAAATACTTCTTATTCAGACTAGTGAATTCTAGGTAACGGATCGAAAATGACCTAACCATTTTCAATAAAATTACTTGCCTTTGGATATTGCATCTTTATCAAAAGACCGATGCTCGATACTAATGATTGTATGTCTATTCTTTATCTTATTTCTTCAACACTTCAACCAAGGTGATCTTTCATCATTTCAGAGGGTGGAAATGAGGTGAAGTTTCCTTAATGGAATGGTTCAATTCTCTTAGTTGCACTTCTGTTCGTCTCAGTTCGGAACAAACTAACGCATCAAGCCCACAACGTCATGAGGCTGGTGATGCCTCCTCATGCAGGCTCAGCAGTGGTCACATGACGCTCGGCGGACAAATCATACCTATATTTACTACTCGTGTTGCAAGCTCTCGCTCGTTTTTCAAATTAAGACTTATAATAAAATCGCAGATCAAGTTACTCGCAATCCAAGGTTATACTGCTAATGTTGCATCTTCGAAGAAGCTACATGTCGGAAGGGCTAGAAATAAACGTGCTACAGGAAAAAATATATATTTTAAAGCGTAACTTTGTGAAAATTAATTATGACTGAATCAATCATTTAACTTTGCAATTTTTACAATGGTTTATTTGCAAACTAAATATTTTATGACGAAACTATTGTGAAATTTACAAATTTAAATAATTGATTCAGTCGTCCTACTGGGAAGATTTACATGAGCAAATAATTCCAAAGGTTTGAAAAGTTCAAAGGTATTAAAATCGCTTCCGCAACGTGAAAATTAACGCCGCTAGAGCAAAACGTATCTATGTAACTAAGGCGCACCTTTAACCATATTGTATTGCATAAATTTATTTATTAGTTTTTTTAAATTATTAGAGTAAATTTGTACCCGGGGCCTCAAAATGCGAAGGGTGGCCCTGCTTTTAGTACGCATTGAGAATAGGCGCAGTTGGAAGTCGACCTTGGTGGAAGTTACGTTAAGAAGTCTTTGTACCCCAATCTTTGATTATGGGGACGTGAATCTCCAGATCTAGCAATTGCAGGGTATTTGTGAAAGGCTGGACAGTGGAAAGCTCCGGTCTCGATGCTTGGGATCCGACAGAACGTGACGGAAATGCGTGAGTATGTGAATGTCTACCTCCCTGAGTCGTGTGGTCCGCGGGAGATAGGCAGCATCACGCCATACCTCTCGTCAGTTGATCAGCTCTACTTTTCACTCATTTATTTTGTTGAAACAGACTCAATCTAAACTTTTTTTTTGGGAAACCTATTTCCGTCCACGCATGATGGCTTCATGGTGAAGAGAAAGAGAATGTTTCTGATTTTTTTCCTTCAAAACACCGCTTTCTTTCTTTCCAAGCGGATTTTTATTTCGTCTAATACCGTACGCTGACCACTCTCCGGAATTCTCGGGGTTCCTTTCTGTAGAATTGGGAACGCAGTCGACGGAGCCAGAAGAAGTTTTTGTCAATTTATTCCCTCATCGGAATACGCAGCGAAAGCATCGCTCCATTTTTAAGGGAATATAAGAGCGTAAGTTGAGCCAAGTCATTAAAAATGAATTATGATGTGATTTCCTGGCGACAGTGAGAGTCAAAACAAATTCACAATCCCACCTCTACGATTGCGAACTTTCAAAAAAATTACTGCTTTCACTGGTGACAAAATGTCGATCCTGGTAAGCCAAAGTGAGATACTAATCATGCGGCGTATTCGGGGAGTATATTTTTGTGAGTGAATATCTATTCAAGTCCGGGGAGCCGATCGCAGCGCCATTTCATTTAAACTAACTTATTTTGAACCAATATTGACATTTTTGTCAGCAGCTAAAAATTAAAGATGGATTGGTGCCTAATTTTAATATAATTTCCTTATAAATCACTTCTTAAGCTAGTTTTTCACAAAAAAAAACATTTTTAGATTAAAAAATTTCGCTAAGTAAATAAAATACTTATCTATATTTTCACTGACACCTTAAATTTACGACCAGTTTCGTCAGTGTTTCGAAAATTGAGTCAGAAACATCACAAAAAAGGTTTTTGTTCCACCGATTCAAATGCAGCCTTTCACCTACTATCGCCTCTAAGCCCTTCTGATTTCAAATGAAATTTTACAAAAAAAATTTACGAAGTAAGGTAGGACTTCGCTGACTCCGACAGATAGCGCGTACCGTAAGCAGCCACAAAATAAAAAAAAATAATTAAAGATTGCGGTGGAACTTCCTTGAAGATAAGATAATTGAAGGTTATTACTGTATCCATAATGGTAATAGAAACAAACATTCGATAGGAAATTTCCACACTTTTTTAATTCGCACCGACCATTGTTTCAACACATAAGAGTCATTTTCAAGGTGAACAAAAGTGTAATTATCTTCTACTGGTCCTGCTGAAACAGGCTAAAATATTGACGATATAGCCAAATCGGGATGAAAAAAGTATATAATTAAATAGAAATTTATGTGTAGTTTTTATTTTTGGTGAAGCAGGCGGAGCTGTTAGTATGTGTCGGCCCCGGTGGCTCCGGGGTAACGTCCTCGCCTACCAACCCGAGGGTCGCGGGTTCGAGTCCCGCCTGGGTGGATTTTTCCCATCAGCCCAGGACATGGATGTTTGTGTAATGTAATGTAAATAGGGTTAAATGTAAGAGAGGGCTGCATAGCCCTAATTTCACCCTAGATAAAGGCATTTAATAAATAAAAATAAATAAATAAGTAGTTTCCCTTGTGTAATTTGAAAAATGCATACGCCCGCGCCATGTGTCAGTTTGTGGAGAACGTATAAGGGAACTCGCTTTCCACTTGGTGCACATCCTTAAAATCACTACGCCTAGCAAATGAATCACATTTACGTACGCGTAGCCTTTTATATAGTAGACATATACCTACAGTCAGGAGGGAAAAGGGGGAGGGGCGCGTGGGGAGGGGGTTTAAGGGTAAGGGACATACAGAGGGGGGGCCCTTATATATATATATATTTTATATTCAAGGTAAAGTGCAGGAGAATGTGAGGCTGGGAGGAGGGATGGAAGGAATGAAAGAACCAATAAGGGTAGGGTGACCAGACGTCCGGATTTCACCGGACATGACTTTTTGTATTAATATGTGAGCGTCCGGCCGGCTTTTTTCGATAAAGCAAAACTGTCCGGTTTTCTGCCTTTCAAAAAAATTATGTATCAAACGCTGAAATACAGCATATAACATAATATCCGAGGGCAACAGTATTTATGTTTCTGTTTTTATATGAAAAATATGCATTTTAAAGGGAATTTCGCTGTTTGTAAAGAGACGAGTTTCGGTCCTGCTTCCGGTTAACAGGCACAACGCTCGCAATATAGCCTGGCTGGTCTGGCATTTAGATCTATTTCCGCTTCCTGCTCTATTTTACGTAGGTATCATAGTTTAAACCCGCGATAGCACGGGCTTTTTTTGTTTCGCGAGAACACGCGGAGTGGGGCAAAGACCGAAGGGAGGACTGCAAATGGGCAGGCATTACTAAGTAATTCAAATAATCGTTTTGAGACACTTTTGGCAGAAAAAAAATGTTTGACTTACAAAATATGTAGTTGAACTTGACGTAACAAAGTTGCCAAATGATTCATGGCGGACATAAAAAAATGCAACATTTTTTGATTTTCAGTGCGATACATTTTTGTTTACTCATCATCTCTATTGACATTTGGGCCGCGTGATATACAAGTGAAAAGCAAATGAAAAGGAATTTAATGTGTTGTCAGGTTTTTTTTAAAATGTCCTGCTTTTTTCCTTCGAATGTCCTGCTTTTGAAAATTTTGATCTGGTCATTCTAAATAAGGGTGAGGGACAGGAGGCATGTTTATCAGAGGGTCGCAGGACAGGAGGAAGGGTTAAACTTGATAGAGGGGACTGTGTGACAATAACAACATCAATACAAAGATGAGTCGGGCTATTAACAATTTCAAAAAGCTCAAAGAAATCCAACTGAACAAATAAAAAAAGAGTGTAGGAATTTACTACCGAGTTATTTTTCTCTTACCATTATGGAGATGGAACATTTCCACCAAGTTAAGTCTGAAACGCTTTCGTATTCTTTGCTGTGGAAATATATCACATTATCATCGAGGGCGACCGTAACACACAAATAAAGGGTATCAACGCAGTGTATGTAATTTTCAAAGCAATCATAAATTAATTCGTGAGAAAGGGACGCCGAGTTGCATCAGCATCTTTATAACGACTTCAAATAAGTTGGAAAGTCCCGCCATACGGATTAAAGTGAGAGTCCAGGCTCAACGGGTTGATGCATATTTCAGGTGCACCTCAAGAAATAGGAGGAAGGAAAGAATGGCACACATCCATGCATGGTTTAGACGATTCAATTTTCAAGTCACGTACCACACGGTAATAACTATGGATAAGTTATGCAGATCTGTCGGAAAAAACTTTCTACCTCGCTGCTGTGAACATTAAGTTTACCGACCATTGAGATGAATTATTTTTGCCAAGTAGGCTTTAAAAGCATAAAATGGCAATGAATCTCGAGAATTTAAATTGGTACCCTCAGGCAGTAAATTTACATCAATATGATCTAAATTTAGCTCTATTGATGGAAATGACCCAGTGCACTAAAATCTTCATCCATTCATTGGTCGTTCAATCCTAAGATTGGTTTACTGTAGCCCTCCATCCTTCCCTATATAATGCTAGTTCGCTTAATCCCTGGTAATCATTCTTGTGTACATTCCTCTTCATTTGGTCTATGTATTTATCTCTTAGCCTTCCTCTTGGGACTTTTCCCGCAATGTTTCCATTAATTATATTCTTCACATATTTATTGTGCCTCAGAGTGTGCCCAATTCATCTGTTTCTTCTTTTCTGTACAGTGTTCGATATGTTATTATCCTATTCTACTCTTCTGTAAACTTCTTAATATCCTATTTTATCCGTCCATATCCTAAAAATCTTAAATCCATAGCCCAAAAAATCTTATTGTTGCCAAAATTTTGCATTTTTATTTTTTTGGTTGGCACGATAATTGTTAGTGTGGTGCGACGTGTTCTGCGCAAGAAGGTCCTTCATAGCTTCATGAATGCCTTCCTATCAAAAGTTTCCAAATTAGTACCATAATTGCGCATAGGACGATAAATTGAATTAAAATATACCTCACCTCATAAAATATGTACTACCTAGTTCATAGCAACCTAAGGTTTGGAAATTGTGACGAGGGAAAACTAATTGTCGTTTTTTCAGTATTTTATCCTTTATCGTAAGCCTATAGCGAGAATATAATTTTTTAATAGATAAAGTAAGAAAATTTATAGGAAATATGAATGACAAGTTGACATCATCAGGTGTCGAACAGTGTGGACCCGATGATGTCTCTTATTCCATGAAACCGGTCGTTCTAAATAAATTTCCTACAAAACTTACTAAATTTTTACTTATTTTAGCTACCATGAAGTTTCGTAAAGCGGTGCCTGAAACTAATGAATAAGAGTGTTTCGATGGTAATGTTAAGCTGAAGAGCAAATAAAAATGAAAGTTCAGTGCTGCACAATCAAAATTTAAATTTAAAAGAGCACGACGTATAATAGGATGCGAGCGGAAAGAGAAAATGAGGGGCTTTGGTGAATGCGTTTGAATGGAGTTATTAAACCCGTTTCCAGCGTGAGAGATTACTCGGGCAATGTCCCTGCAAATGAGTGACGACAGAAATATTTATGTGAGAGGCTTTTGCTTACAATTGGGTTAGGAAGGAACTAAGAATCTTTTCATTTTTCTCCATTTAAAACAAGGGGTGAAGTGCTCCCAATTTATCAAGCCATTATAAAAGAGGATCAAAGGATTAATCACCAAAACATTAAGCATACAATTATTAGGAACGTTCAAAACAGCAACGAACAAATTTCGCAAGCAAATGCACAAACAAGAAGAAAAAAATAGATGTGGTTTAGCTATAAGATGAAAATCATTATTTTTAATCTTGGATGTTTAAATTTGTAATATATACTCATACTAATTCGGTTAAGTGTTCTTTTATGAAGTTTCTCAGAATAGCGTAAAAGAGAACTGCATTTACATCGGAAATTATAACTTTTTTGTGCTAATACGGTGTTAGATAACCTTTGAAGCTCCCTATTAAGTCTGTAACGTTTGATGCTTTGACATTGTATTTTTGGACTTGTTATTATCATTTTTTTTACTTTCTCCTTCTTACTTTAAGTTTAAAAGAGTTGTCGTTTTTTTCATATTTGCAATTTTTTGTTTTGCTGCTAGGATGTGAGGGGTTTGTTGACGAAGAAGAAAAGGAGCACTGTTGGGAGTGTGGGAAGAGAGAATGGATGTACTGTGGATTCCTGTAAAAAGGTTGTTCCTGGTTATAAATAAATTGCTGCATAAGGGATTATGGAATTCCTTAAAAGCCGTCTGGCATTACAAGTCTGTATCGGAGATCTGAAATTTTCTCTCGTCTTTGTAGTCATGGGATTTCACCGGCGATGTTGAACAATTAAAACCATAACTGGAAATGAAAAAACGGAAGCCAATGATTTCGATCGATCGAGGAACAGACCCGGAACATATCCAGCAAAAAGGAACACACAAATTTTGCGAGAGAAAATTGGTCCCTTTTTTGGCTATCACAAGATTGGAGTCCATAATTTCCGACTAGCTCGGCCATATTTGTCACTTTCTTGACCCATAGCGGTGAGCACCGGTCGTTGGCTTCGAAGAACAAGTTTTCGGTCCCAATCTTCCACAGTGAAATCAGCTGGTTTAATACCCTTCCCGCTCTGATCCTCATTTATGTTGGAGGATTAGCTTGCCTCGCCCTGGGCACATGTGACGACTTTTTCTCCGGCTTTACATTGGCGGCAGTTGGGCCCTTTGCTAAGTATACCATCATAAAAGGTATTTTTCATCCATTGAATGGTAGGTGACTGGGTCAGTTCTGTCCATAATTCCTCCGTTATGGGTTTTACTCTAGTGATTCATTTGAAAAAAATATCTTCTGTTTTCCAATATTAAATCAGTTGATTCTATCATAAAATGACCTTAATGTCACTGAATTCGTATTCAGCCCACTTATAGAAAACCGTGTTCTCTTTATGATATGAACAACAACATTTGCCTTTCATCGCTATTTTTCGCTAAATTTACCCTAAAATAATTATAAAAAGTGGTATTTTTTCTTAATATTGGAAATATTGTGTTTTCATAGCTACAAAAACAAGAATAACTACGGAATTAATCCGCTTAATGGTTAATTTAGCAGCATACCCTCACCTCAAGTTAATTCTCTCAATTGAAACTTGTATTCATCGTTATGACTTAGAGAGATATGCTTCTGCTAGGGATAAAATTAATTATTAGTGCGAAATTCCACAGAGGACAGATCATTGAAAGGGACTTGAATCCGGATCCCTCGATATTGCGCCGAGTGCTTTAGCCAGTTAAGATTACCGTCTTCCTCCTCTGTGGATTTTTTGTTGAGACGAATGATTTTTCCCCTGTACAACTTCACACTTATGTGCACATGCGGGTGTCTCCGTAAAGGTAATACCGTGACCAGTCCCTGTATCCTAAATACTTGTACAATTAAATGAAGGCAATTGATTACACTAAATACCTATCTGGTCGAAAATGGTTGCGATATTTCGCTTTTCATTTGAGTTCGCATTGATTAATAACAATACTTTTTGAGTTCAAATCAAATGTTGAAGTTAACTACTCTCCTAACTTTGATCATCCAAGAGCTCCTACGGCCCAGCACCATTTCTCCCGATGCAGTCCCTTCCCCACCCCTTTCATCGCCCCCTTCATACTGGACCCGCCAGGAGTGGGTGGGCGGGATGCAGTGTCGGGACAGGTTTGGGCGGGATGATGACCCCCTGTTGTAGTGTGAAATGTAGGTCAGCGGATTGCGGAGTGGAGGCAGACTGGCCCCTCCCACGCAACAGTGGGTGAAGGGGAGGAAGGGTGGGAGAGGGAGGGGGAGGAGGAGAGGGCGGATAGGACAAGGCCAAGGATTTTGACCCGAGGCAAAGCAAAGAGATGCGAGTGGGATAGGCACGCATATATACCACCATCATCATGTTCTACAGGGCGCTCCACATTTAGTTGGCAATGTGGGTTCTTGTGGAGATTCGTTTCCTGTGCTAGGAAATTGAGCGAGATATCACATCGCATAAAGTTCAATGAATTTGGCCTCATTAAATAAGAAAAAGGTATCATCTTTCCAATGATAACAAAATATCATCCACTTACCGCTGACATACTTTTCGAGATATTTTCCAAAAAATACCAGCCATTTTCCATGGGAAATAGCAAGGGTATGGACTCCAGGGAGACCTTTTTTAAATGATGAGGAATTTCTAACGCATTGATCTCGTTAGAAATTTAACAGTGTTTAGTTTGTGCTTTCTCAGCTATTTAAAAAAATAATAAATTACTCACCACAGTAATTTTTACAGATTGCAAAATAATCTTCGATTGTGAAGGCGTTCTCAGCGTACGGCATGAAAACAATGAGTTGAGTTAAAATGTAATACGTGTATATTTAGGTAAGTACTGAAACTTTCAGTAATTTAAAACAAACTTGTTACGTCACTATTGTCACAATATTTTACTCCATGCTTCTTACAGTTGCTTATATTAAATTTTAATATGGTCTCTTTTTTGACTAGGAAAATATATCGCTCAAACTAACTTAATCTGAAAAGGTTAAAATGAAATGGAGGATGCGTGACCGTGAAGGCTTATGGGCAAAAGTGATGAAAGAACAGGAGTGTATGGGAAGGATTTTGTGTTCAGTGGGCGTGGCCTACCAATCCCAAAACATTGTATTACCTATGGAGTTCAACTAGATTTAACGAAAATCAAACGCGACCACCCATTGTGTAAACCAGAGTAAGGCCTAAACCGAGCCGACTGTAATGATGGAATTGGCTTCAGGAATCGAGCGGAATGATGCCTGCGTTTGTTCTAACCTCCTTGGTTAATCTACTAGGGCCGAAGGTGCCACGTTGCCAATAGCTGCAGGATATTTAATACATGCTATGAGAGATAAAAGCAGAAAATCTAGGAGTCGCTCAAATACAAATATTATTCCCTAAAGTAACTTACTTATTCAGCTCGGAGTTGGAAATGGTTGCCTACGAGGCCTAGAGGTGAGCGTGTTAGGCGTAAGTTTGGCAACAGCGTTCTCCATAAGGCCCATAATTTCAACTTTATGCGGAACGCTCTATACCATGATATTCTACCAAACTCTTGGAGGAGTACAACAGTATGGTTTGTGATTTGGATCGGCGAGGTCTGAGGTAATTTGCGCAAGAGTTGACTGTGTTGCTAGGTTTATTAGAAATGGGATTATTTGGGAAATGGGTGTAGAGAATTCTGTCGTAGGATTTAGCGTACGCTTAACGGACGGATTGTGCCAAGGGTTTCATGGCTTAACATCCCATACGACGGATGGGGTGCTGCACTCAATTAACCCTCCACAAGACATCCGAGTAGGGATGGGGATCCAACAAACAAAAAAAAATAAAAAAAATAATGAAAAACGCCACTTCCTAGATATCGAACTCAGGCTCAAGGGATGTAACGATAGTGCTCTAACCACAACAACAATCCAGTTTATCTATATACTCATCATCCTGCGAGGGCATGTGACAAAGGGCGAATTTTCATCAAACTTGCGCTATTCCGCAAGCTAAAAAAACATTTGAACAATGGCATGTAGACCGGGGTTGGAAGGTGGAAGATGATAGCTAGAACAAAGTTGCTTGTATCTCAAATCTTTTCCCGAGTGGATAGGTTGAAAATACTATTTTTTTCCGCAAGAAATCGGAGATTGGTATATCTGTCATTCTGATAGAATAAATTGGTTGATAGACGGTTAACCTAGATGAATAAATCTCTGTATGTGACTATTTTGACGTGGATAGCTCTTATAAATCAGACCTCCAATGTGTTACCGGAACGGAGTCGGCGATGTAACCTTTACAGGGTGATCCATTCCGGTGCTATTATTTCGTAACTATTAACAAAAATGAAATGAATGTGGTTTCGTTCGATCAGGTATACGACCACGATGCAAGCATGACCTTGGGTTGGTGCCGCAAATAATATAGGTGCGGATGGGGGCTCGCGGAAATTGGTGACCATTTTCTAACTCTTCGCCAATCTTTACATTCTTGAACGAAGTCCCCGCCGTGAGATCCCTCCTATTGCTGAGCGCTTCTTTCATAGTTGAAAAGTTTATCGTTCCTTAATTCATCGAATCACATGCTAACAATTGCACACATTTAGATTAATCGCGCTGTCCCTAGATACAATGTATTCTAGATACCAAATAGGTACGTTGTGAAGGATTTTCCCCAGTTCTTAATTTTATTTGTCGTTATCGATTATTTGGGGAGGTGAGTGACATCTTAAGTCATTTGCGCAATGAGAGTTAGGAGGGATGGGAAGGGAATATTATGGGGAACAGAGGAATGGTGAAGAGAAACCCGGCATCGGCATTAGTCCACACTTAACGAAATGCGTCAAGGGGACCACATTTTAACGCTCCATCCGACAGACGGTGCACTTACTAGAAGTGATCTTAGCACAGTTCCCAAGCATTTTCCACTGAAAAAATCTCCGCCACAGCCGGGATTCGAATCAGTGACTTCGGGATAGGAAGCCTGTAGGTACTCTAGACATCGCACCAACCCGATCCCCTTAATCTTATTTATTCGTATTGCGCAGAACTGCTGGTGATATATTATCAGAAATGTTTTCTCTATATCAAGGTGGTTGGAACGATTTTTGTTTACGCACAGATTTGAGTGAAATGTTGCATACGTTTTCTTTTAAGTGATATCTATCGATAAAAGTGAAAAAATTGCATCTTATTGAGTTGTTTTTGGTAACTTAATACTATTTGAAAACGTAGCCTATGGCACTTGAAATATATTTCATATTTTAATTACATCTGTACTAATTTCCTTCTAAACGTGAAATAATGCATTTGAAACATCCGAAGAAACATGTGTAAATATAATTTTTGCCTAACTTTTGAATGCAACGCCGAGAACCCAAGTCAAAACATGCTTTAATTAAGGGAAAAATGTAATATATAATTATTGCATAGTTTCCATCACTGGATGTATGATGAGTTCTACTGTGTAAACAGATTCACTTTTATGAAATGCGGTCCTAGAATTTTTTTCGACTTACCTGAAAAATTATTTAAAATGTGCAATCAACGACCCAAGATTACCGCTGCAGCCAACTTTAATGAAGCATTACGCAGTAAAAGAATTCAAATAAAGTTCTCCAATATTGAAGCTTCAAAACCGGATTGAATGTTTTTTTCTCATCTGGTTGACATTCCCAGTGTGGCAGAACTGCTTCTATTTCCTCCCGTCTCGAGAGCGGTAATTTGGTTGGTATGGGGCAGAGACGCGGTCAGACGGTCCGCAATCCGCCATAGGGCTTTTATTGAGCTTGATATGCGGCTCGTGGATGCACTAGGGGATCCCTTCGCCCATTGCCGAAGCCGTACATACGAACGCACGTACCCCTCTCACTCTCCTCTCCGTCGCCTTGTTATCAGTTCGCCTCCCGACCCTCTTTAGGCTGTAACTCGGTGGTATATGAGATCCAATAGGTGTGGTCGCCTCGATGAATGAAGGTCAGTGGTGCGGCGACTGTGCTAACGTGGTGGAGATTTTACAGGTGATGTGACATTTCTGCTGTGCTTTATTTATAGAGTGATTAGTTGAGTTGCGGGATCCGACGATGAAATTAATTGAAAATTGGTCCATTTGCACCGCGATCATTTGGACGCATATGCGTCGAGTTTGTACGTAATAACGTATCATAATCAACATCGGTTGAATATATTTCAAGACGTAACGGAGGGTGCCGGAAGAAGAAAAACGCATTTGAACTTGCCCGGTTATGACTATGTGCCATGAATGGAATAGTGTTGAATGTATTTCAAACTAAACACCGTAGAGAATCACAACATTTCAATTTATCTCATCCGCAGTAGTGGTTCATTCTTCACAAAGTCTAAGAGTTCACCGATGCACAGAGGACGGTTTAAGGGTTGTAAAGTTGACTGCGCTGCGGCTTTAACACTTGTGGATGACCGAGGGATGGAATTCTTATACGGGAAGGAGGTTTTTTTTAGGAAAGTGATCCCTCTGAGAGTTCGACCAGTGATGTGCTTAAAAAAATTTAAATGAATGTTTTTCGTTTCATATCTTCAAGTTACCTTTCGAAAACAGAGCGTCGGTACACTGATATTAAACATAACAGCATTACAATATTTCTAACATTAAGAATGAAGATTTAGGACATCCAGAACTAGAGTCGATGGTCAATATGGCAAACGAACCTTCGAACGAACCCGAGTTCAGAATATTTGAGTTCAAAGCCCTGATTTAACGTCCTTTGTCTTTGGTTGTTGATTTGGAACGTGTCTTTGCTTCTTGATTTGGAGCAGTTAAAAATAAAAAGCGTCAAAACTTAATTATGTCAACATATTTGTCTACAGATTTTCAAAATAAAGATGTCATGCATCGGCATTTACATTCATAAGTATACCATTACCTTAAGTGACGTAATTAGAAACTGAAATCTCTCTCAAAGAGAGTAATCTCTCTCTCTCTCTCAAATGTTTGTATTTCCTTTGCTCTAGAATTCCTCTGAGAAATATTTTACCGAAAAGCCAAGGAATGAAACTATAATAAACGCAATATTATTCTGCCTCGTATTCTATCTTAGCTTTTACACATGATACTGCGTAATACATCCGTAGATTTCAAGTTGAACGTGAGTTTAGGAGGTTATGCTTTTTTCTGGTCTATGTGAGAATTCGAGTAGCACTAAAAAATGATATACGTCTTCGCCAAAGACTATAAACTTCAAACTTTAACCTAAAATGGCATAGCTTTTATCTTTCGGCGGGTCTAAGCTCATTGCGATAACACCAGTCAGCATAAAAACAACGCTATGAATACATATTTATCAGAAACAACTGGCAAACTTCCTTCGATCTGCCTCAGACCTGGTATAGAATAACTATGATGGCAGGATATGTCTGTCTATGAATAAAATGGGTACAGTCAAACTTCGATAGTCCAAGTAATTCAAGAAGAGCAATTGACAAGTGGCTTTAAATTACCGATTAATTAAAATTTTAAATGAAAGCAATAGCAATTTGGACTCCTAAGCATGCATTTCGGTCTTCCAGGTGATCAGTGACAGGGAGAGTTAAGATCTCATAAAAATGTGCGTGTTGCCCGAGGTTGACCACAATCAATTTTAGAACCTCGGACTCCTCGCACATGTTTACAAGATTTTAACCCTTCCTCTCTAAGGTCACTGCATAAGAGTCAAAGTTCCTAATGTTTTCATTGACAATTTGGATTAATCTTTAATTTAAAAACTGATGCTCCTGCGTGATTGAAAAATGCCTCGAGCTGAAGGAATTTCGAGTTTAAGAAAAGTTACTTACATATTATGCAAATAAGAACGATGAAATGATGAACTTGCAGTAGTTTGAGCTATCAAGCTCAACTGTATCTCTATCTAGGCGACCATCGCTATCAAATCCACTAGTATGAAGAAGTTATAGAAGGCGCGCGCATAAGTTCTTGACTCCTATGATGCCATTATCAAGATGGCGAAGAGGCGCATCTTAACCGCCGTGGAGGTTGGAAATATGAGGCAGTGCGGAGAATGATGTGCGTTGACCGTCTACGGGACGTCTGATTCGATCCGCTGAAGGGGGTCCAGCGGGTCGGGAGAATGATGAGAACCTACTACGTCTTGGATTCATTGTCGGGTGATTAGGGGAGCACGATCATATTGGAGGGGGTGAGGGCAGGGCTGTGATACTTTCTTCAGTCCATTCTCCCTCCCAAACCATCCCCCCCCATCCCTCCCTTATGACTCCCTCCGCATCAATTCGCTTCATCGTCCTTGACTAATGTGAAAAATGCGGTTTCGCACCTCGTGAGATGAGATACGTCAATCCGGGGGTCCAATTTGCTTCCATCTCTTGCCTACCTCTCCCCTATTATCCCACGACTCCCCTCACATGCCTCTCCCCGGTATCACGGGCGCCTGAATGCGGGCGACTTGAAAAAAGGGAAACCTTTTATAAGCTTGAATGAAAGCGATCCTCTTTCATTCGACTAGAATAATTTCAAAAATAATATTTTGTCTTCTTGTAGTCTTCATGTGGCCTAATTCTTTGAAGTTACGATCATTTTGATGTAGTAAATTCCAACGTAGGTTTCCGCGGCGTTCAGATGAATTTTTCTGCATTTTCGGGTTTCCACCGCGTAGGTTGCTTTTTAAGGACAACTGTTTCGCCCGTATTCCAACGGGCGTCTTCAGGTCGAAGTACAGGGGCATCATTCAGGCAGAGTTTATATAGGCCTTCTGTTTCCCTCCATGCTCTATGATTGGCCATTTTCCTCAAGCCAAATCCTCTTCCACGCACTGGATAGCTGGTAACCATCTTCTCTGTTGAAGTTATCCTTTGTTTTGTTTATTTCTCTGGCTTCTCTTATCAGCCTAGGATAATATCTTGGCTCTTTAGATACCAATTTGGCCTCGTCAAAATTAATGTTGTGTCCAGGCTCGCCCCAAGCATGCTCAGCAATCGCCGACAAACTGAATTGCTTGTTTCTGGTAGCCCTTTCATGCTCCTTCAGGCGTGTCAGCAGGAGTTCGCATGACAGTCGAAATAGACCCCTAGGAAGGGGGTATATGGGTGTCTGTATGATGAGGATGGGCAAGAGTAGACCTACAAAACAAATATTTTATCATGTTTATAAGAGTAAAAATGGTAACCTGGCAACATGTGGATCCATGGAATAAAAAAAAGACATGGAAGAGATGGCGGTAATGGAAGACATACTACAGGATAAAACTAAATTTAAAAGTAAATACAAAAATTCAAGGGTTTCCAGGAGGAAAAAAGAAAAGAAATAACTCCTGGACGGAAGAGAGGAGACAGCAAAGCGGAAGGATGAAGCAATAAAAGAAGCGGTAAATAAAACTCGAAAATGAATTCGTTTGGTTTTTTTACGCGGTGCTTAAACCGTCAAAGTCGAGATAAGTAGAATAAGACAGCTATTGGTATATTATTGCATTATATGTTACACTAAGACGTATCATGTATAAATTAAGGTGATAGTTTGACTTAACATATATTTTATTATTATTTTAAAATTAACGAAATGTTTCCAATGCACTCCTTTAGTTTCATTGTGAAATACTATGCACTACTTTAGGCACTACGCACTACTTTTTTTAGTAGACACTTTTCGATAAATAATAAATACTGTAAAATAAAAAATAAAAAACACTTGAGCGTCTTTTTTGGTTGTTCTATTATGTATTTCTTGCATAATAGCAAAAAGGTGAGGGTTCGATAAAATGTTGAAGAAATTCTTGGAAGGGTTGACGGTTCAAATAGTTTGGGAACCCTTGGTCTAAACCTCAGTTCCGAATCCAATGCTCGTTTTCCATTCCACTTCCACAACGAATAATTTGAACCATAAATTAGATTATTTTTAATGATTTGATTAGCTGCAGAAAATAATGCTCTTGATAGCCTAGAATAGGTAATTATACTCATAATGGTAGCAATAAATAGTATCAACTAACGAAGCCCATCAACTTTTCTCAATGAGCTCACTTATAATTCATCAGGACCTAAACAAAAAAAATATGGGCTCCACAGGGAGATTTTTCTTTTGGCATTCTCATTAACCGTCATTACTTAGCAGAATTATTCCGATAATGATCAATAGTAATTTTCAATACAAATTCATGGCAGTTAATTATCATAAAGTTATTAGAATTGGATCCGTTTGCCTTACTGGAGTTGTGAAGGCTTTGGAAACCTAGCAAACTATTTAGTTCTTTAGTTGTAGGATGCGCCGATGGCATGGTCAATTTGGTCCACAAGTAAAAAATTTCCAATTTAAGCTTTAAAACGATTGGTAGATACATATATATATATATATATATATATATATATATAGCACTTAATTGGGAACAATGCTATTATATTTCTCTCTAAAACGGGTTAAATCTTCTTAAAAGGATTAATTAATTACAGACATTATAAAAAACGCGGCTTTGAATACTGAGGTTATCGATTTGGATAGGTATCCACTAATCCACATTTGGATAGGATCCAAGGTATCAACTAATGCCAAAACTCTAATATTCTAAAAGAGCCATTTGAGAATTATGTATTAGGAAAGAATGTTTATTACAGAAGGGTTTTTAAAAATGTTATTCGCTATCATAACCATCATCAGCCATCAGTTCGTTGAGTTGCTCGTTGCAAGTCTCATCTCTATTCTCTTTCCCCATCTCTATATATAAATATGAATGTTTGTTTGTTCGTGTTTTATGCACTCCAATACCAACCATCCGAATGCGATGAAACTTTGGTGAGCTGTTGTTCGCGAGTTCATAAAGGTTTCTGAATTATAAAAATGGCAATTTTTGGGGTTGTTTTTACCCCAGTATTGTTAACATTTACTCCCATAAGAAAAGCATTGAATTCGGTGAAGGTTTTTCTTCAATTGCTTTTTTGGATTTTTTGGATTTTTTATTTGCACAAAATTAATTTATATCATAGAACGCATAAAAGAATGCAGTATTTATTTCTTTCGTTTTTGTTCATTTATTGTGATTTTATCTCGAAATTCATCAATTTTTCTTCCATTTCATCAACACAAAATTTTCTTGGCAACAAGGCGTGAATATCCATTTATTAGCGATTTCATGAATGGTTATTCACTCCGACAGCATTTAAAGGCTAGGTTCAGTGACTAATTTGATAGTTGTAGCCAAACGAATACAGTTCCCCGTTCGCCTTGCCTTCTCAATGACCATCAACAAGGAACAAGGTCAATCGCTTCAAGTGTGCGGATTAAATCTGGAAATGCTTTTCATGTGGTCAATTATATGTTGCATGCTCACGTGTGGGACAGGCCAGTGATACCAAATTAAACACCAGCTGATGAACTCGCTTCAAAGCGTCGCATCTTTGGAGACATGTGCAGAAACTCAGGTTAACGACCAATATGCGCGTAAATCTGCAGTGCAATGTGTCAACCATATTTTCAAAACAGCTATTGGACATTGTAATAGAAAATTACCAGTTAATGCCGACAAAATATATTTCAATTCCATTGAAATTTTGTGTAATTGTTCAATCGATCGAACAATTGACTCAGAAGGTTTTTCCACAAATTGTCACCAATCACAAAAATCACCAATGGCTTTGCGAACATGCTATTTTGGCGGCAAAAAGCACCGACGTCAATGCAATCAACTGCGCCATCCACGAACAAATTTCGGGCGAGTCTGTCACCTACAAATCGATTGACAGCGTCATGAATGCGGACGAGATTTTTAATTATACAATTGTGTTTTTAAATTCGCTGGATCTTTCTGGTGTATCACCGCACAAATTGTCACTCAATCTCAGCGCACCAATAATTCTTTTGCACAACATTAATGCACCACGATTGTGCAATGGAACCAGGCTCACTGACAAACAACTGATGCCAAACGTCATCTAAGCGACAATTCTGAATGGCAAGTCAAAAAGTGAAGATGTGCTTATTCCACGTATTTCCATCATTCCCACCGACATTTGATTTCAAACGACTACAGATCCCCGTTCTTTTTGCATTCTCAATAACAATCAACAAGGAAAAAGGTCAATTGCTTCAAGTGAGTGGAATAAATCTGGAAAATCCAAGCTTTTCACACACTTTATATGTTGCATGCTCACGAGTGGGACAGCCGCAAAATTTATTTGTATTTGCAGAGGGCGGTAAGACCACAAACATTGTATTTCCGAAAGCACTCGAATAAAATTTTCAACTCTATTTTAATACACGTTATAATTTTCTTTCATTAATTTTGAACGTGCAAATGTGTCTGCTTTGTATATGTGTGTCTACTTAGAAAGAAAAAAGGTATTGCAACGCATGTCGGGCACAGCTAGTAACTGATATAATCCGTCATAATTCCTCATTTTCAAATCATTCCTTACTTGCAACATGTATTCTTTCCTTGGTCTTCCTCGGCATTTATTCCCATTCGTGAACTTAAAACGAATGCTTGTGAAAACAAACCTCTTGCCCGCTACTACAGAGGCCTAACTTTCTCGGTGAGAGAGGTGCAGGGGGAGAGTGAAAATGACAGCTGACTGGAGTCTGGTAGGGTAGGCGAGGGGCGACGACAATGCTGGACGCCGTCAACTGATTTCAATTTTATCCCAAGAAATTTATTTCCGGACAGTAGCCCACCTCCCATCAGGAAGTGAAACGGAACCAATCTTCATAATCGCGCCCGAACATTTGGAGAGTTTTCTCATTCATTAGCACACGGGTCGTTCCTGTTTCATTTCAGACTGACGAGGCTGGTTTCACCAAATTACAATTGGAATTTTCATATTAGAAAGTAATTACGGGTTCAAGGCGCTCCAGCTGCAAATTTTAGCTAGCATATGACTTTCCAGGCGATGTGACATATAAGAGGAAAGCTTACATGGAACTCTCGTATGTATAGAGCTGATCTCATGAGCAGTGAGTCCGGAGTCCAAAGATGAGTTATCCTAGTTGAAAATTCCCAGCTAAGCACAGTTGGGTAGTAGTAGGGTCATCGAATATTCCTCGAGAATACACGCCTAGTTGGGTAAAAAAAACAGACTTCTTCACTCGGATGTGTCCATTCTACTCTACTTTTGATTTGTTGGACTTACAGAAAGCCAAGTTATTTGTTTACAAAAAGTATGATAATTTTACCTTCGGAATTATGCCCTACCCTACAAAAACCACTTACCTACTGATTATTCCTTCTTAGAAAATAAATAAAAATGAAGCATATGCAGTTTAAGGATGGAATGCATTGGGTAAATCATTAGAGCCAAAGAAAGAAGACTTATAGGTGAATAAAACGGTTATGCTTAAAGAAGAACAGATCGGAGGGGAGCAGAAAACCAATCGTCGGATTGGTATACATCCATGTGCAACCCTACGAGCCATCACAGGGGCGTGTGGCAAGGGGTGTTGGGACACCATCCATGGAAGAGGAGGGAATAAGGAAAAGGAGGGGGGAGATGACAGGGGTGAAGCGCGTGTTAATGGTGTGTCCTATGCTAGTGCCACACAGTTTTTTTTATAAGTACTACTTGTGCATGAAAAGAAGGAAAATTTGTCTGTATGTACCTATCAGTTCGGCAGTGTATCTCTCTAATTTTGTCACTTCCATCCGCCCAGGAGTTATAATGAGGGATCAAAATAATATCCTCCGTGTCATGCTGAAACTAGACTGATCTGAATTTGTATTTTGAGCCTGGGATGTAAAAAAATCTCCGGCAGGTGTACCCGAACCGGCCACCAGCGATTCCAGAATCAAGCATGCTATCCGCTGAACTGCTAAATCTCTGAATAACTTATCTTTTGATAACTGCTGCTGATGAAGCTGGAGGAATGAAGTGGTCAGCATGAAGGAGAATGGAGTGAGAAAGCTTCAGCAGCCCAATCATCGGATTGATGACTGCTGATCGGAATGAATGACAGGTATAAACATATGATTTCGCTCTAAATTAAAAGTTTTATACTGGAGAAATCACAATGGAAAGAGTGAAAAGGAATACAGTGAAGTGCATTTTTGCGTGGGATAGCCGGATTTGAGGTTGAGAGAAAGTAAGAAATGGGACCCTGGGAGTGATACATCGACGAACAACGGACTGACGTGAGGTACGGCCCGAGAGAGGAGAAGTGAGATTGCCAAGAGTTGATGCCTACTCTGAGAGGACGTGAAAGGGCACAGAGGACGGGAAAAAATTTCATTTTGGGGAGTCCCAGAATTATTTCGCTCCATTCGAAATTGTGAACAAACCACGTGAAAAAAGAATCCATTCTATTCTGACGAAAAGTCAGAAAATTCCTATCTCCCATTGGAGAGCTGACTGTCGAAAATTACCACCTTCATGACCCCATTATGTCAATCAGGATGATCAATAGTTGTGTTTAACCTAGTTATTGAATTCAAGTCTGATTTTTGAATGACAGAGTCCGATCTTAAGAGAGTAAAATGTACCCAAACCTTTGAATAGAGTCAAATTACATGTATCCCTCTAATTGTTAGCGCCAAAAGCCAATAAATCGGTATATGCTCCTTCTTGGGTAAGGTGTCATCGGACGATATATCTACCTTGACATAACATATTTGTTCAATACAGGTATATAATTATTCCTTGTTCTCTGTTGATCTGATTATGTTCGTGATACTCTGTAGTACTATTAAAAGTTACACAAATAAAAGGCAATAAAATTGAACTGCATATTAATATTTCCAAGTATTACGACCTAAGCTAATCACCGCTATTTCATCAAGGGTTACGATTCATTCACAACATTATACCGGCAGTTCTCCTAGGTTTCACTGGATATAGATGGTACTAAGAGGGCTAATCACCGCTGGGATTTTGCCAAGAAACAGCTTAGCGCGGATGAATTTGGCGAGGTGGCTAGAGTACTGGCTTTCCATTTCGAATTCCCGGGTTCAAGTCCCGGCAATGGCATGGATTTTTCAGTTGAATCCCAATCCCCACTTGCCTGCCATGTGGAGAGAATTTAGTGAGTAGAATCCGTCCGTTATATGGGACTTTATACTGTGGACTAGTGTGGACCACGATTTTAGAATATCATTCCATACTTAAAATAGCACTCTAAGATTATAAGTATATATTTCTAATCGAATACCGTGCTTCGGACCTCTAGCAACCTTTTGTTATCAGTAAATTATCTAAGTTCCAGTATGACATGGATGATATTATTGTGGCCCCGCGCTATGTCTCTAGAAGTGATAGACGCGACAGAATAAGAGAAATACTGACTGGTACAAAAATTCCTTCTTTTTACGCACTATTACTGATTGTAACAAAAACAGCGAGACACTAACATACTGTATGGCACTCTGTTAACGTACATGTCCTTTCCCTCCTCCATTACCCTGTTACCTCGTTTTCCATGGCTGGTGTCCTAACAATCCTTGCCCCAACTCCTCTGTAGATGAATAGTAAGCTTACGCAGATGCCGTACTTCCCTCCACACGTCCTTCATTTCCAAATATACCTCTCATCGTCAAACTATCCACCTATCCGTAATGGCTCAAATGATCTCAGTTGTCGATCGCCTCCCAAATAATTCAACCGACTCAGAACTTCGGAAACATTTGGGGCAAAAGGCGGAAGCAACCTATTTGTCACGAAGCACTTTGCGAAATTTTCCTTTGGTAGAACTTAAATTCCAGAAGGTATTGCCAAGCTAGCTGCTACCCGGCCATACATGCAATTCCATGAAGTTGCGCCAGGGGAGAAGAAAATTATGAGTGTGCCGAGAGAGGAAAGGTAGCGAGAATTTATTAGGGGATGAAGAGGCAGGGGTTCAAACCAATTCTCAAGGATCTTTGGAGTGGAGGGGAGAGACGCGAATCGTGTAAGGAATCCGTAGGAACGTCGAATAAATTCCATCCGAGTGCTCGGAGAGACTAATAACCGAGTGCTCGGAGACGAATAACCGAGCGCGCACCAGCCAGATGGCTGGAAAACGGTTATCGATTCACGCAAGAAACTTACGGGACGAGTAGACTCATTCTGTTACTCGCTAAGGCATGTAAACGACGTATATCACAAAGATTAGTTGGAAAAATCGTTATTCTGCATGTCCTATTTAACGAATTTCATCGGTAAAGTTATCACAAGATACTAATTTCGTTAGACTCACTTGGAAGGGATGTATGATTATTCATTATTTATTGATTACATTTCAACTGAGCAATACACCAGGTGGCTATGACAAAACTAAACTTATTTTCATTGCGTCTGTTTTCATAAAATTACTTAAATTAGCAATTAATTAGTTACACTAGATAAGAACTGAATTTTGTACTTATCTCTAAAAACAAAATTATCATTATAAATTACTTCAGTATTGATAAGTTCCGCTTAAGCAATGAAAAAATGATAAAAATAAAAATATAAAATTGAAATATAAAATAAAGATATACAATATTAATAAAATATAAAAAAACCTGCAACACAAACATTTTTATATCTCCTCCTCAATGAATAGTATGTACAATGTAAATGGGCTCAAAAAGTTCTTTAGGTAGACTGTTCCACTCTTTGATTACCCTGTCAAAAATGAAAACTCAGCAGGGACTTACATGCTAAGAAAGAATTATATACCTCGGAAGTGACATGCACACTATGGATATCGATATCCTATCGACGAGTTCTTAACGAACCACAAAGTAGCTCTACTGTGTGGATAATTCAGAAAGGTTTATCATCACCACTTTTTCTTTTAAATAATTTAGCTAAGAGAAGTTAATATGCTAGCTAATAAGAGTTTAAATGGTTCACTCTATGACACTCAATATTCGCCGAAAAAATAAAAATCAATATACCTACCATTCCACATTTTCATTAGGTTTCGTTGCGCTGATATTAAAGTGATCCAAGCAATATAAATCAGTAAATGATTATTAAACCATGGTCATAAATATTTTTGCGTGAGCTGGAATAGTTTCAATCACAAGAAGGCAAGAGGGCACCGTGGAAGCACCCTCACTGTGAGATATGAAAGTGACGGCGGCAAGTTTTATTTTAATTGAGCGGAGCACGAGTGCTTTAAAATGAGATTGGTGGTGCGAATGACCTTAGTCGTCGAATCACCCCTAATCACCCTAATACTACTACTGAATGAGATTGCATTATCTACGAGCATATTTACCGAAACCACTCTGCCCGGTCGAGCACCGAATTTCCAAAACTTTCGAGATATCGTCTCTGATTGGCCGAAGAAGAGTCAGCGGGTTTGTAAAAAACATATGGATAGTTTTAGGCTGACCACTCATGAACGTATTTTTTGTTTTACCACAGATTCATTTTCCTTGGAAAGCATATAATTTGGCTTTAATTCAGAGGTATTTGGAACTCTTTCGCGTTAAGAAAACAGGCGTAACCTGCTTTGCGAGCAAATTTAGGGCCCCATAGATTCACGCACGTTTCTCTCTTCATCTCCGGAGATGTAATTCATCCGGCCTTCGGAAGAGTTCCGGCCCCGTTTTCACAGATGGGAGCGCCGCGGAGTGAGACATAATGATGGATGAGATGCAATTACAAATACATTAATTCTTATTGAAACCAGCTATAACTCGTCAAAAATGACGTCCCCCTATGCGAAATTGTTATATGATGTTATTGTATTACAGCGTTAAGATGAGATATATGGACAGGCACATAGCTAGATAGATATACCAAGGGAATTATTTTTTTTTCGCTTTTGATATTTTTACTAAAAAAGTACATACTTACTTAAAAAATAGTATTATCTTAATTCAAAATTTCTTTTATCACAGTATTTTTTGTAGATATTAGGAAATTTTCCAAAAATGTGCCTTGATAAAGAGTGCTTTTAATTATTTATACGTTCTCGTACGCGAGCTAAGGCGACAAAGAGTTGACCGTGGCCGAATCATAAAAAATAAAAGGATCTATTTAAGGATTCCTCCATAAAAAGTCCCCCATCAATATATTTTAAGTCTATATTATAAAATAATTAAAAAGTCATCCGATATAGATGGTATTATAGGAAAACTGAAGGACTGAAGAAGAGAAGAAGAACAAGGATTGAAGGCTGAAGGAGTTTATCCCAGGGCCTTAAAGATGTTTGAGGCTGTACCGTCGTACAAGAATAATGGTGACTGTGTCAATGTAAAACATTATCGGCCCATATCTGTAATCGCACAGCTTGGTAAAATTTTTAATATGCATATCACAAAAGAATAATTGATTACCTGGAGGCTAATAATCTGTTGTCAGTTCACTATAATGGTTTTCGAAAAAGTAAATCTACAGAACAGGCTTTATATGAAGCAGTTGATTACATAATTCAACAAATTGATGAAAAGCAAAATGTTATGGGTATTTTTTTACATGAGTAAGCCAGAAAATAAAATTAACTTTCAATGATTTTAATTCCCGATTATAGCGCCCAGACTGACAGACTGACTGACATACCCAGGTAATTATATAGTTTGAGGCTGTGTGAGGAGGCGCAGGAAGCGAGGAATGACTATTTAAAGATGTGTAGAGAAAATAGTCGCGGGGAAAACCTAGGGTAGAAACTAATGAAGATTCTTTGCATACATTTGGACTTTTCCATTCCAGGTGTTGAGGTTAGCACAGATTGTAACACACCGGCGAACACGCAAGACGATAAATGGAACGGTGTTGGCAGGTGAGACGTTTGGACAGCATTCTTTAGTTTCATAATATTTACGTCCAATTTTTTGGTGCTGTTATCGAATACGTACAAATTGAGTGTTTATAAATGCAGGCTTATTCCCACAGAGTAATTTAAAACGTTATAGGTACTGTCCATGTTTGACGTCTTTACTGAAAATAAACGATAAAACAACAACCAGTCATGCGATTACGGATTTTTTTTCTAGCCTACATCAGCAATGCTCCCGATCAATTTTTAAGTGCGCTGTCTGGTGCACAACGTCTGAAACAAATGAAAAACAAGTGCCGGGTTGTGTATCAAAGTGAACAGCACACTAGAGCGAAAAAAACGCCCATTATAAATACCTTCACATTCTGTTATCTTATCTTTGAGGAGAGTATCAGAAAGAGGGGAAAATAGCCAAGGTGGTGAAGTGCTCGCGCTCTTGGACGAAAAGGTATTCTACCGAGAGAAGAACATTTTCAGGCGTAGATTAATGAGCCAACAACGACAAAAAGTGGTTATATTTATGAGCACACTACTATCTTACATTCTGATTTTAATGACGAATTTTTTACTAGAATAAAAAATTGAAAAATTTAACACCTGAAACCAAGAAATTTCCTTTCGGTAAAAATCCAGAACTCTTTTATTGTATAGGAGTACAATCAATGTGAGAAACTTCATTTCATAGCAGTAACCTTACACGAGAGCTTTAAAAACAGGGTTGTCCAACTGGCGGCCCGCGGTGCCATTTATGGTGGCCCTCGGAAGGTTATTAGACGAAAATTCAGAAATTTATTTTTATTTTAATACCTTACGTTGTTTCTAATTGTTACTTTAAAAAATAATAATTTATTACTATATGGCCCGCAACCATATTAAAGGTTAAGTTGTGGCCCTTGAGGCCTTGCAAGTTGGACAACCCTGATTTAAAACAATCACTGTATCGTTTTCACCCATTCCTAAACAAATACCGTAGTTTTTCCCGGTATCCTCAACATTTTTCACCCGAAGAATAGTCACTAGAAACCATGTCCAGGGTTACTGCCACGTTTTCAAACATTGACCCCACTGTGCACGGGCTTTTTCACCAGAATGAGTCACTCTCAGATGCACATTTTTGATTTATTATTCAGAAGAGAGCAAAAATATAAATGAATACGTTACGCCCAGCGAGCTAACTCTGAGAAGGAGCTTGCTAGGGCCACTAGTCATCAATGGCGCCAAAGGTGAATGGAAAGAGAAATGTAAGCATAGTCGGTGGTGATATCAGGTTGATTAGTTCCGCTAAATGTATCTCGCACCATACAAATGTACGATTAGACGCCATTATTTTTGCATTACGGGTAATATTGTGCATTATAAAGTATTTTGAAATACTAGACATTATTCCTTGCATTGTGTTAAGGCTTTCTTTTTACCAAAAACTAGAAAGGATATAGATTTTAATGAAGTCTTCTCGGGTCTTCCACAGGTCAGGTATTCGGTTGCCGACGTTTCGATAGCTGTCTCCGCCATCGTCTTCAGGACTATACACTATACAGTGTATAGGGATCTGATATAGCTCTGAATACGATGGCGGAGGATGCTATCGAACCTCCGCGTTGGCAACCAAATACCCGACTAGTTGGAAGACCCGAGAAGACTTCACTAACAGAATAGGGCGGGAATAAACCAAATCCTAAAGGATGTATATTAAATTATGAAAGAGCTTGGGAAGTAAATATTAAAAACATTTTAAAGTGGAAGTTTTGTTGTGGTCGCCGTGCCAACCGTACCTAAAAAGTTTCGGCGTGAGAACGGAAAATTACAAATATGTATTCAAGCATTCCAAATGTGCATTAAGGAAGGGTGCACGTTTTACAGCGAAAATAGACCTCTATACACTTCTACATAGGCACCTGGGGCGGCGTCTTTCAAAGGTGCAGCCACTCCTTCGCCCTATTTCACTCACTCGTAGGAGTTTGCTGGGGCGGACGCTTTACTGCTATCATTCTTCCCTCCTACCCTTGGATCTATTCTTCACCTACCTCCCATTTCCTTCTCCATCATTCCACACCCGCTCCCTAGATATATTCTGCCCACGATTCCTTCCCCCGTCGGGTGACTGGACGCACCCCTGAGTTAATGGGTAGGGTGCTACCGACGGGTATTTGAATATGCAGCGGTGGGAAGCTTTCAGTTTAATTTATGGAATACTCGTGTGGGCAAGGAGACTCTGGAAATAAGGCGCGTACATCATAACATATGGACGTGATTCACCCGTATGAAATTTTTGTGCTTCGTGCAAAATGAGCGGAGAAGAAAGAGAGAAAACGTGGGCCAGTCTACTATTCTTATCGTAGTAAAGAAAACTAAGGAAGCCTATTAAAATTTGTCCAGATTTTACTGTGCAACTTCGCGAACAATAATTATTTAGTACACACTCATTAAGTTGGGAAGACTCTTAAATGGCACTATTAGAGTATTTAGCAATGCCACCTCAACGGTTTGTGACTGAGGTTAGACCTTCAACAAAAACATTGACTAGACACCAAAGGATTAGGAACTGATTAAATAGCAATAAACCATTATAAGTGGGTAAAAATAAATGTACTTGCCAAAACATATCTGAATTTTGAATAGTAAATCAGACAGAGGCAAGCTGCTAATCATACTAAGCTTAATTCATCTAATAGTCGTTCAATCCTAAGATTAATTGACTGCATCCCTACATCCATCCCTATCTAATGCTAGTTCTCTTAATCCTTAGTAGTTTTCTTATGTAGGTACTCTCCTCTTCAATTTGTCTATGCATATACTTCTTGGCCTTCCTCTTGGAACTTTTCTTTATATTTTTCCTTCAATTATATTCCTCATAAACCCACTGTGCCTCAGAGTGTGCCCAATCCATCTGACTCTTCTTTTCTGCATAGTGTTCCAAATGGCACTTTCCTCTTATACCCTGCAGTAAACTTCCTCATTTCTTATTTCATCTGTCTACTTCATATTCGCCATTAATACGCCTAATACGGGAAATAAAAAAATCTTTATTCAGAGGGGCCCCAGGCCACTAACCAAACCAATTATCAGCACAATCTCTACGACAGCTATTGTGATATTTTATTGGGTGCGTAAACACAAGAATTTTTAGCCTGTCTATTCGGCAGCCTATCAATCGAATCTCATGTTGAAGGTTAAAAAAGGAATTTTGGAATTTCCATTTTCTACTAACTCTCTTACTCACAAACTCTTATAACTAAACTCTTAAAAATTCTCTTCAAATATGAACTCCTCAGAATTCATAAAATATGACAGAAAATCTGATAAAGCCGAGTTCCTTTCAGGTCTCCACCATGTGGGTTTTGTTACGACTGGTTTTACATGAATGAAGCATATAATGATATGATACTATGAAACCGGTCGTTACGATAAAATTTTTATGTAGGGCCTCCTGCACGGTTCAATAGAGTTCTTATTTCAATGCCGTCTCAGTCCAGCTGTCAGTTAAACAGGCGATAAGTTAGAAACGGAAGCCAAGGAATGAAATTTGGGTCAATGGAAAAACCTGAATCTCTTATATTTGAGCTTATCGTTTATAAAGTCGTTAAGTGGAGGTCTTTCTTTCCCTTACTATGATATTCTACCATAATAATTTTAAAATGTTTTCAGCTCTAGAATTGTCTGGAAACTGGTGTACGAAAAATATATATTGATTATATCGGCAATATAAGTTCTCACTGAATTTGAATTGTTTCCTCTGAATTGTTGACACTGCAACTGATATTATTGGAATGCATTAGATACCGATCAAAGAATGGAATGCGTAAACATAGGAAAACTGATAGTATTTAAAAGGGACGATGGAAGAGAAGATATTGCTTCTTTAACATTAAAGAAAATATAATCAAGCAAGGTTTCACCCTTATACAACACCAAAGAGGAATTGTGGAACTAGGTAAATTTGAATTGGAGAATCTTAGTTTTCAACATTTTCATTGGTTATTATATCGATGCGACCCCTCCGAAGAAAAACTATTCTTAGTGATGTTGCCATAAATGACAAGACAAAGATCACAAAATTTACAAGAACTACGTTTGAGCACTCTTCATATGGCGGCCTATTTCCCCATTTAAATTTTTTACGTTGGCATAGGTTGGAGAGTGTTGAGTGATTAGGTGTTGCCATGCTTTGTTTTGCACTAATTTTAAGTTTAAGGACGCAAATGATCACTCTGATTTTGGTGATATAATTTTTTTTGGTAGAAAGGGGAGTGGATAGCATTCGATTTGATGGATAGTCAGTGTCCCATAATTTCATGTCTCAATTTGCGTTATCCGTATTGCGTATAGTAAATAAAGAGGAAAGTACACAAGAAGAAGTACGAGGCAGTAAGAGAAATAGCATTAGATAGGGAAAGATGGAGGGCTGCAGTAAACCAGCCTTAGGATTTAACGATCAATGAATGAATATTACTTTATCCGTCATGCATGATTAATCTTGCTCTTGAATTCCTCTAAAGCGGAACTTATTATGATATTTACATAGAGTGGAATATATATCTCACCTAATTACAAGCGTTTCATCAGTTGACACAATCTTTCAAGTTTCTTGATTGATTTTCAATCTATTTCCATCTATCCAACAATCTTTTGATTCCGTGCCCCAATTTATTCGAGGTTTAAAAATATAATGTTAAATCAGTTAAAAGAAACAATACGATTATGTTTTTTTTATCTCAACAAAAGCACTTACTCTAACATAAATCATATATCTTTGAAAACGTTTGGCCTAATGAAGGAATATGTTTTACCATATATTCCAATTTTGTTGTATTGTCCAAAATCATGCAATAAAAGCGTAATTTTCAAAGAATTGAAATATGCCATTTTTTCTACAAACGAACTCCTACATCCCCAGGCAAAAACACGAAACTGAAGTAAGATCTGATACTTTCCTGGCGAATTTGTGGCAAGAACTGTTCTCGGGTTTCCCACCGAGTTAAAGGCTCCATGCTGATCTGGTCAAAACCTCGACACCCAACTACCCTGAAGAGGACATCCGAGTCGGACGTCGAAACGTTGGCCAGCATGGAGACTTTAACCCGGTGGGAAACCCGAGAACAGTTACTGCACATAATTGAAGTCTGTAAAGGTACTTTTTCGTCCCGTCTCGCCCCCTTTCATTCACGTCCACCTCGCATTTACGTACTTTGCTGCAATAAAAAGGTAGCATATGCATACCACCCTGTGAGCCACCACAGAGGGACACGCTGCAAGAGAGGCAAAGGGTGCCAGGACACCAAATATGAAATGGGGGTTCCTTGGTTTCAAGCTCAACTATGTGGAAGTTGAATTTCACAAATGAAAAAGTAACTTGGTTTCCTTCCACAGATTTATTTTTCTGGTACGACATGTTTCGACACAGCGTACCTGATGATGACACCGCTGTGTCGAAACATGTCGTGCCAGGAAAATAAATCTGTATATGGAAACCAAGTTACTTTTTCATTTATGAAATGGGGGGATCTGAGAAAACGAGAGGGGGGAAGACAAGGGGTGAATTGTATTTCAAAGAGGTGTCTTACGTTAGTGTCACGTTTTGCTTATTATTATCACTAATTAATTAAGGCTAGTTTTCGAGGGTTTGGTCAAAAATCATGTAGAAGCCATTTCCGACGTTAATCACCAATGGTGCGTGGAAAGAAGGAATTTAAACCTCTCAATTCGGCACTGTATCTTTCTTTCTTCTCATGTTGCTTCTATCAGTTCTAGAGATATAGCTTGGGTTCAAAGTAATATCCTCCGTGTCGTACTGAAACTCCCCTGAGCTGAATTTTTCAATAAGACTACGCCAAGCTACATAATGTTCCCAGAATTGAACTTTCGATCAAATCCAGGTGATATTTTTTCTATTAGACGGAACACCAGCCTCCCACATACCAAATACTTTGAAGAGGCTCTAGTGAGCACGAATTGTAATTGAGATTTACTAGCGGCGACTTGCGAAAGGTGCAAATGATAACAAGGGACCGGTTGGATCATGGGAGGGAATCCTCGGAACGGAGGATTCGATTTCACTCTATGAAGTGGTGATTTCTTCTATCTTCCCCTCCGGAAGTTTTCCCTCCCCCTCCACCGCTTACTTCCTTCCGTCCTTCCGACAGCAACAACCCCCTCCCCACCTCTGCATCCTCCCCCATCGAATCCCTTTTCCACTTCCTTCCCTCATTCCTCCCACACTCCGGATCAAAGAGCGGACGTGGTCAGCCGCTATCTCCCGCCTTCGATCGCCTTCGATGACCGAGAGACCGACCGCAGATCACTTTCTCCGTCGTCGAGCCAGCGTCTCAGTAGGGGCGGGGCCGTGGCGTGTGCCGACTCATTAAGAAAGGTACGATTTTATCTGTGACGAGATGACGGCCACTCGAGCGAAGTGTAAAGCCTTGCACACACGGGAACGTTTATCTGTATATAAGAAAAGCCCTCGTCACTCACTCACTGACTCAGGAACGCTGTAAGATGGAGCCACAGTCACTTACATTTTAAAATGCCGTTATTAGATAGAGCCAGAGCCACTTAAGTTTTTAAATACCGTTATTCAACTGCTTGCAAGACATTTCGTAAAAGCGAGAATCATTTTTGATTCGGCTCCGACTGAGACAACGCTCCCTTTCATCTTGCGACGACGACAATTTCCAGTGATTGCGACATATGCGATTGCAATCAACAAGTCGCAGGGTCAGTCGTTTGACCACGTTGGACTTTCCAAACAGCAGTATTCTGACACAGACAACTGTACGTCACTCTCTCTCTCGCAAATAAACGGAAAGAATGTAATTTTTTTATTGTTGGGAATAAACTCATGATATCAAGTGTCATTTAATTTCAATATCTTCCTTGAATAAGTGAGCGCCACGGGTGTCTATTAAAACATAGAGGTGTGAGAATTGGCCTGCAAACCTTCACCCGACCGTTTTGGATGTAATGTCGGCAACCGATGGGGAGCCCAATTCCACCGCTGTGAGTACTACACGAAGCCATACGCAGTGGCCAAGTTGAAACAAATAATGCTGGAGCGATTATTGTTTATGTACGGATATGCGTGAGACTTTGCATACGTGTCCTCATTCTTTTCAGTGATATGTATAGATAAGAGTGAAAAAATTGTATTTTATCGATTTGGTTGTTTGACAACTCAATGCAATTTTAACACGTAGTCTTATGTCGCATGACATTTATTCAGTGGTAATTTGATTACACACGTACAGAGTTTCTTCTAAACGCGAAAAAATCATTTATTATTATTAGATTTGTTGCTAACAAATATCAAGGTGTCACACCGAGTCCAGTATTCGAAAATTACATATATATGTTCACTATATGAAATATATTTCAATATAATTTCGTCTAAATGTCGAATACCACGCAGAAAATTATAGTATTAAATGCTTTAAGGAAAAAATCAAAATATAGCTTCTCTATCACTCTTTTTACTTGCTACATGCATGGTGGATTCCAACGCATAAACAGATTCACTTAAGTAAAATGTTGATCAAGAATTTATTTAATTCAGAAGTTATTAAAATGTGCATTCAACGACCCACGATTACCGCTCCAGCCACTTTAATCGGGCGTAAATTCTTTGCATAGTAAAAGGATGACGTTCAGAATGTATTGGCGATAATTGGCGATATCAGTAAAACTATGAATTACTTATATGACTAGAGTTAGATCATCGTCATCGTTGTTATCATGCGTATTAACGGGATACTTAGCTCTCCTGTGATTGTCTGATGGTAACGTAGCGTGACGGAAAAGTTAAACCTCGGCAAGGTTCACTCATTGTCCGTTGACGACAACGTCAACGTCCGGCCATCTCAATAGGTTCCGCTATCATACAATCACCAAGCTCCTCAAACGCTAACGTCAGTTTCCGTCACGTCTGGAAACGTCGATAGTAATCCCACTGTAAGGACGATTTCCTGCAAAAAATCTATATGCCAAAAGGCTAGAGCAATTCCCTAAGCTTGCAATCGAAAAAAGGTTAGAGTAAAATTTACTTTTGCTGTGTAGAGAACGATGACGCTTGGATATATAAATAATTAATCTAAAGAAAAATGCAGTAATGCTACTAAAATACTGCGTAAAATTTTTTTTATAATTTCCCTAATACACGACTGTTATTCGCGCAAGTACGTTGAAACGAAATAAAAAAACTAGTGCCATCGATTCTGTCCGCTAGCGTTTTTACATTTCCACTGACACGTTCAGACTCTTGTGCGTCATTAGCTGTTTCTAAGTTATTTTAAGGGTCACATCGGGCACAGGGTTCTTAAATTTCAATGGTTCAACAGGCTGTCGAAGAATTCGGTTTTGAGTTTCGAGTCGTATGGTGCAAAGACGAGGGATATGAGAAAAGAGGACGATAATTCGCAATTTCAGGTTGGTAGACTGCTCCTGCCGGACGATACATGAAATAACTTTAATAGGGATCAACTTAAAAATCATTGCTCTGAGTGTACTAGAAATGGCTTTTGAAAAACTTGTTAGTAATTGATATTGCTCCGTAGTCCAACAGCCCTACTAGTCCGTAGTACCAACAGCCCTAATAGCATTACTCTATAGTCCTAAATGCAAAAGGTCCGGGTTGAATCTGCGACAATTCCAAAAATCGGGAAGAAAGTATCCCCATGTATGATCGAGTTCGGATGGAATTTCAACCCTGATAATGTTTATTTACCAGGAAAGGATTTCCAAGGTTTACGTCATCACCTAAAAAATGTTTACGTGATTTACTCTGCACGATAAAAGCCAAAGCAATAAAATTAATTTCTTTAATGCTATTTTAACGTAAAAGGTGATGCATCAGCAAGTAGGGGATTGAGGCATGAGTAAACATCTCGAAAGTCCTTCCCAAAACTTTCTTAGTTCCTCTTATATCATGATAACCACTCATTCTTTCGGCTGTTTTTGTATATTAGCATTCAGGTTGCATGTAGAATCTTGTGAAACATTCCTCAAGCAAAGAATGGCACTCGCAGAGTTGGGGTTAATGACAGCACCTACCCACAGAATTCAAGGGAAGATAGCTTAAGTTTTCAGAACTAATTTTCGTTTATCGAATGACACAACTTAAGATATTCAGGGTGAACGGCACGAAAAGAGTTCACCATCGCGACTGCCGCATATATACCTGCTCTTTATTTAACTTTCGCATCGAAATTAGTCTTTGAGAGGAGGCGAAGGAAAGTCTGTGTCGAGGACTTGCGAGTAAATTAACATCTGGAGGTGAAATGATTGTCGATGGATTGAGTAAATTCCAAGGCGAAAAATAGTTCTTGCAGCACCAAGCTTTATATATAATAACGTATTCCAATAAAACATTTCCATTAAAAATTTTCCGATTAGTAAATGTGAGTAAACTTCAGCTTAAAGTAAAATGTAAGTAACTTAAAGTAAACTTCAGCTCAGTACTCGAAGAACACCACATTAAAATGGCAATCCAGCCGATTGTTCTTCTCTGCGAAAACATCTATGAACTGTTCACGAAAAGATATGCCTTAAGAAGTTTCTCCCAAGTTTCTTTTCAATCATCAAATAAATGAAAAAAATTAGAGCTGGCTATTGGTTATCAAGTAAATCTTTATGGCTTTAAGTGTGCTGATACTTAGGGTAATACATACGGCTTGCAGGCGCTTGAGATGTTGGGTGCGGGGGAGAGTGAACGAAGTGCGGTAGACGGACAGGATGACGAACGAGGAAGAGCTTGGTATGGTGGGTGAGGAGAGGAAACTTATGTAGGAGATTAGGCTGAGACAGAGTAGGTCGTTGTAATTTGTAATGAAGGGGGGAGAATTACAGAAGGTCGTAATGGGGAGGGGGGAGGGAGGACGCTGGGTAAGAGGAGAAGGAGAAGAAAGAGAATTGGCTTTATGGACGGGGTGAAGAGAGGAAGGACGTAGGCTGAGATGAAGAAAGAAATTGTGTAGGTGGGTAATGGACTGCGCCTTTAAAAATTAAGGTTACTTTCACTCTATCCCATTTAAACCTTCAACAACTCTTGGATTACCCTAATGATACCGTAACCATAACAACATGCTTTTCCCTAATGTCTCGCATGACACGATCGGTTCGATTCCACTTATTCGTGTGCAAAATTTAAGGTTGACCCAAATGCAACTGAATGAATAACCTTGAGGAGCCGAAAGATTTTTTACCTGCATCTATCAAAACTATAACAAAAGTTCTTACTGCGTTTGGGTTCGATTAGCAGTTCCGGCTCCCACGAGGAAGGCAGATAGCTTGCCTGAAAGGCAGACTTTCTTCCAGAGGAAACGACTGAAAGATGGTAATATGATACCAACCCCATAGACAAATAAAAAAGAGCTCTCCTGCCCACTCTATCAAAGCACTCACAGCGTCGGAATCACTCGCTGTGTGATCGGGACGTAGGTGGTTTAATGGCGCGGCGAGAGAGGCGATTGAAAGCAATGGAAGCGGAGTGCTTAGAGGTGACGGATGGACGCGGATGAAATGGGCGGAACGGCGTGGAGTTTACTGAGGGAGGTTCAAGGATATGATCAGCGAAGGAAGAGAGAGAAATCAAGTCGCAAAGAACATAATTTCAGACAAAGCGCCTCATTTCTGGTGAGTAAAATAGCCCTCGCCAAATATTTCGGCAGACGGATGTATAGAAGGCTACGTATTAATCAATTTTTACTAAATTTCATTTCCAGATTGTCCATATTGCATTGCAACTTTACAATGATACACAGTTAACCTTCTTGAAGCATTATTTGTTAATGTTTTCAGCGGATTCTTTATATTTTGTTATAAATTGAAAATAAGCAGTCACTTTGGAAACGTGTAGAACTCTGTTTGCAAAAACGGTAAACAATCGGCGTTGATATTCCCGTCAATCGTAATACAATCTGGCTTGACGGGAAGACGACGGAAAACAGAACGTCAGCGTCCGTTTCCGTCACGTCAAAAATGTCGATCGTAATCCCGCCCTTAATCGTCGATAATCGTAGTTCTCCAAACGGCTGCTTATGTAGTGTTACATTTCAGCCACGTTTTTCATGTCGAAGCATGGATGAAACCCATCATTATTAATAATATTCAATTGGCTACATAGTTCAGAGGAGAAAGGTAGTCGATTGACATGCCGGCATAAAAGTGACATTTTGAGTTTTTTCGTGTTTTGTTAACGAATTTTACTTGACGAATGTCACGTATCAAACAATAAACAAGTCTCCTTGTTAAGATTTTGTCATCAGATCCTTCCCGGAGAGTCATTTTTAGGGTTTAATTATTCAGTCACACTCATTTTATCATATAAAATTGAGTTGAATATTTACTATACTCACTAAGAGAAATGATAAAACTCTAATTTTTGCATGAAAATAAGTTAATATTTTTAAACCTAAACGTTTTTAAACAAACGTACATGCGTAACTAGTTTTAAAACCATTACTTAACTAAGTTTTAGTGTTCAATTTACTATTAAAACTTCTAAGAATACATACCACATGATGATGAGTACTTTAAATTGCTGCAGTGTAAAAGTCAGGAGTTTTGAGTTGTAACTTTTTTCTTACATATGAGCGAAGTCACAAAGGTTATACTTTTAGGCAAAGTGACTTTGCGCGGTGAAAAGGTAATGGTGGGGAAGACTGAAAAGGATGGAAAGGCTTGAAAAGAGGGACATGGTTGAGAGAGAAAATGACCTTAACAAGGAAAGACCCGGGAGAAGGATGAGTCAGAGAAAATTCGAGTGCGGAGAAAGTGGAGAGATGAAAAAAATGAGAAAGGTTATTTGGCGTAGGACGTAATGAGGGAAGGGATTTAGATAGGGCGGTTGTGTCGCGGTTGCATCCAACCAAGCGTGGAATTGATGAATTTGATGAACACCAAGGACGTGGAGGAAACATTAGAAGCGTGAAGAAAGATAGGTGTACAGCAAAACAAAATGATATGTATCACCATTTTGGACACGGGAAGAATTCTTGGAAGTTTTTCGACGGCGCAGATATGATTGACACAGCCTGATTACCCAAGTGGAAGACGAATTTCGGTGAAAGGAACGATGGTTTTCGTTCTAGGTAAGCACAGTCATTTTCTTTAAAAGGAAGAAGGTACCAATCGGATACAGGCGAACGAATTTGAAGGGTAAGATTAATGGCAATCCTGAGTGAAAAAGACGAACTACGATAGAAAGTGTTTTTCTTAGAAAAACTTTGACAGGAGGATGCACCTACTTCATCATTTGGCTCCGCCATCTACTATTTCACCGATTCAATTCACCAAAGCTGTAGAGATTTCGAAATAGTGAATTGTATTCTATAGAGAATAAATAAAAAATCATCATTGGATTAAGGAAAAATTATCCTTTTTTCACGAAATTCAATGGAATATTTAAGCATATAATGTAATTGGTGCTCGACATTCATAAACATTACAGGTTCCTGATATACACAGGGCAGAAAAATTGGCTATAAAAGTCTGTAAATGAATACATTCTCCATAAAGGAGGAAACTGAATAAATCAGGTAATTCGTCTAAATACTATTTTATGGTGCCGGTCACTTCTTACAGAAACACTGGGTTATGAAAATCTAGAAAATGTGAAAAACTCACGCATTCTACTATTAACCAATAACGAATTTTATTTCTTAGGAAATTACGAATTATCCGTCATCTTTGCTGAAAATAATGCTGATATATCAAATTATCTTTATGCTAAAGGTGATCTCTCTTGGCCAAATATTTGACAAAACAGGCTTGAGAACCGTGTGTCAGGCAGAATTTGAAGGTAATGTACTTCGATTACAAGAATTTGATTGTTTGAATAATTGATGATTCGTAATCAAATGTTTTTTTTCTTCATATTTGGCCTATCACGCCATACGCAAACTCATTTGAACAAATGTTTGTTCAATATCGTGACAGTGGGGTATCGAATAACTTTAACCCCATCATTTTCCCTTTAAAATTTCAACTGTCATTCGCGAGTAATGAGAGGTGACAAGGTAAAATTCAGTTTACGATGATTCATAACGCGAATTTTATTCTACAAAAAACAAAAATACGACTTTGATAGAAAAAAATACTTTCACTTCACGATCAAACCTACTCTAATATTCTATTGAGAGGCGCCTCAATACAACGAACACCATCCACGCTCCATCTACGAATACGAACGAGTCTAATGGGCTGTAAAAATGCAATTCACTGACACTCACCTTGATCCTGAAGCTGAAACACGGAAGAGGCCTTCCTATCCATGTTCCTTTGGGAGCAGCTAACATCCGGAACGTAGTCGCGGTCTCGTAACTTCCCACTCACGCTTAAGGTGACTCTGGCCTCTAGGTCATTTATTGCAGAAATTCTGGAAACTAAAATATAGCATCTTTGAAGTTTGTCTTATAATCTGAGATGAAAAGAAATAGGGTTTGAAGACTAGTTTTACTGTAATTCAGACTTGAAAGTGGATAGCTTATAAGGGGCTCTTATGGAGATTGCTCAGGATACAGCAGAAAAACGTCGATTTGAACGAGAAAGCATATGTAAGCTTTTAATTAAAACTACTAATAAGGAGGAAAAAGTCCTGTGAAGTTGACAAAATTAAAATATAGGAATCTTACCACCTATTTCTTAAAGTTAATAGCGAATTACTGCAGTAATTGAAGTGAAAACGCGGTAGTTCCATATAAATGGCTCTGCAGTCGGCTCCTACGGGTAGACAAATGTAGTCATTAAAAACATATTCGTGGAATAATGTGCATATTTTGTACCTTAATTTTGATTTTCAATAGGTAACCCATTTCATCAGTTGACTCACATAGTGTAGAGCAACCTTAAGAGAACGAAATCAACTCCTATCGTCCGACCCATTTAGACACCCATTCCGCCTTGCCAAAATCGGTGTCTAAAGGCGAATGAAATAAATTTTACGGCCCATTGAAGTTCATTGGTCTCATTTATACATGATTCACGTCCTGGTTGATAACTGTCCAGTTTATGCTTCCGGAACACATAATTGATCAACACAGTCACTTTTTTTCAACAAAAGGATAGTTTTTTTAAAACAAGTTTAATTTGGGAGATTTCGATAATCAATAGTCAGCGCACTGGGTGTGTACATGAAAAATATATTTTCAGTAAAATGGGGCGAAAAGGATACGATTGGTATGGGTGTCGAGAATGCCGAGTAAAAACACAGTGCAATGATGAAATTCATTTGCTTGACTTGGGGGGCTTCTTATGAAGTACCAGCTATAGTTTAACTTTAACAGAAAGGAGGTTGCGATATCAGAATTTGGAAATGATTAAGGCTCAGATTTGTCCTTTTAGCTTTTGTGTTACGAGCCCTTTTCCGCAGTATCGGTATATGCTTTGCCGTAGCATATATGTAGATATTACTAAGCTTGGCAACTCTTTCTTCATAAAATCATACACCTATTAATATTAAATCCATGTTTATTACTCGGTATCTTTAACCTTCTTACGGTTTGTTTGTTTAATATATCTTTCTTTTTTATTATAATTCTTTTTTATTAATCATATATTTTTTCTACTATTTTTCCTGTGTACTATTATGTTTAATTTATTTTTAAACTCTAGCTACACTATCCGTAGGATTTCGCAGGTTTTTCACACCCCCCTTCTTGTGTGGGTGTTTTTTCGTAAAGGATGAAAGTATAATAATCCTCACGTTTTCCCCAAAATTGTAAATACTTTCACACGCCATAATTTCTTTGATATTTAATGTTTAATTATTGTGTAAATATATTTCTTTTTGTTTATTCCTTGAATTGTATCCAATCCTTTTTAAATCTCAGATTTCAACTGTACAATTATTTAACATGACAATCATACTCTTTATGTATGTAATTATATTGAATTACTAATACTCGTGTGTCACTCGGGTACTCCAAATCTGGGACATACACTGCATTACTCCGCCGCTTGGCCTTCTTGTGGTGAGGTTCCAGAACCACGAAGCGAAACGGTATTATGGCGCATAAATACTGGTAATTGCGATCGGTTACCGGTTTGGAATGCCCAATTTACCAATTAAAATCAATGTTTTAATGAAAACTGTCTTCACTTCATTATCAGTTATTCAAAAGAAATTTAAATGAATCGAAAGATTAATATTTTTCTGATTTATTATGCCTATAAATGTTGAGACAAACAATGTTGAATCATAATACGCTTATATAGTTCCAGACCAATCGGAGAAGCCCATCTAAACAATTACATTAGGAGACATAAATAGAGCCGTATAGAGGTAGACAGTAGATTTGAATAACAGGTTGAGTATGTTGAAGTTGGAAATGAATTTTTGCGTAGATAACTCTTGCATACAAACATGGATACTTCTTCATTCCCCCATGTGGAGCCAGTTCGTAGGGAATTGACTCTACCATTGAAACCGACAGCCACCATGTTTCGCTACCACTATACTGCCTTCTTCCTCACCGCACTTGCACTTCATTTTATCTCGTCTTCAAAGGAAGGGTGACGGATGAGCAAGAGACTTGAGAGGAAGTCAGACGTGGTGAGTTAGGGAGGGATAGGAGAGGGGGGGAAGGGGTGGAGGAGCGAATCTCGGCCATTAGCATTTGCTTCCGTCGAAAGAAAGCCTCCTCACTCCACCTCTGTTCCAATTTTCACGCATACCTACTCAATGCGTGCCCCCGCCCCCTCCGAAACGCACTGAAACCCATTCCGAAAGAGAGACGACACCGGCCGGCTGAGCGGCAAAGCAAATGCAACTGCGTTGTCATTTCATTAGGGCCACTTACAGACGCCCTCGAGTGGCAACGATCGCCGCCGCTCGGTACAAGCTAAAGGAACGACCGGAACTAATGTAACTCAACGCCGATGTCGCCACGCTAATGCAATGAGGATGTCACCAGGAACCCGTTCCTGAAAAGCCGCGATTCAAATAATTTCTAGTGGCGGTCTACAGATTACCCACACTCTGCACATTGTACCACATATGACACAATTAATTTGACGTGTTTTTCTTTAAAAATCTAGTAAACCAAGCTAAATATCTTAGCGTACTTAACGTAAAAAATAATAAATATTTTTATTGAAGGATTTTGTAAATCTATTATTCCAGTTCTAATAAAAAAATGCAAAGAAAAATATAGGACAGTATTGTTTTGACATTAAATATCACAAATGTAACTCACTGACGCGACGGTACTACAACGTTAATGCAATGGGGATGTCACCATGAATCGTTCCTAAATGCTTTGATTCCATTCATTTTTAGGGGCGGTCTACCAATTAGGTTAGTTTTGTTTAAATATAAAAATACTACCAATATAACTCACTGGTGATACCACAACGCTACAGCAATTAGGATGTAACCAGAGGCCCATTTATCAAATCTACATTTCTTTTTATTATCAGTGGTGGTCTACCTGCTGATAATAGTGCATCTACTTACTACCCATGGAAATCGTCTCAAGAGCGTGTGGCAGGAGGTGTTAGGAAAGCCGTAATACGAAAAAGAGATGACAAAAAGTGATACTAGTTTTGGCGGAAAAGGATTTCATTATATTTATTTTCAGTCATGCATGGTACTAAGGTGATTTAGGTTGAATATAAAAGTACCACTACTATAACAGTACTTCTATCACTGGAGGTAAGTACTCTTCACCCTACTTTTCCCCTTTAGAATCGGCATATTTTCCATTTTTCTTCAAACTATCTTCAAACCCCATTTAATTTTTCCTCTTCCCCGTTTAGTCAACACCGTCCCATCCATCACGGCCTTTAACAATGCATTGCCTCTAATTACTTGTTATAACCACATTCTATACCTACAACTGAGATCCCCCAGGAACTTTCTTACTTATCGAACAAGTCCAGTGCCTCTTCGTATGTCTTCCATTCTGTCCATTGACTATTTTTCATCCTTGTTTAGACTTACTAGGCAAACGCTGCCAAACTATTCCCATACGTAAATTTTTCTCGGGTTTCACACCAGGTTAAAAGTTAGGTAGCCCTGATTATGGCGATCAAATCGTCCGTTGAAACGTTGGCAGAAATGAAACCTATAACCTGGTGTGAAACCCGAGAAAAATTTATATATCATATTCACCGGGAAAACCTTAAATAATTTATTCCCATACGGTCAACCTGGTGACATTTCCATTATCTAGACCGTGAAAAACGATCATTAATGTCATACATAATAACATGAACCATTCATAATATAGAATATTAATGTTATAAGAAATGGGAAATATGTATATTCATAAGAACACTTGAGCTGTCTGAACACCGACTGTTTTACTCACTTAAAACTTAAAGAAAAAAACTCCTTTAAGTATATTTTTTGTAATCAAAGAACGATGTGGTGCAGTGTGATTCATTTTACTCTAGCCGATAGTTTTGTGATCAGATAAACTCATAACCTACCGATGACTATCTCATGTAGCGGAAAAAAATTATGAACGACTTCTATGTTGACGCTGTACACATTCCAGAAACTTCCGGGTATAACTAATAATGCAACGATTCAACTAGGCCTGCTGAATACGATGAAAGAATCAGTGTTGTAAGAGAGAATCTTAAGTATATCAATGTCGATTTATGTACTTCAGTAAACAATGTAATGTTATTAACGGTAGAGAAATTTAGTTGAGTTCGGGCCGTGAATGAATGGCCGTATTAAGAATAACCTCTCTTCAGTTTTTTTAAAAGAGGCTTGTCATAAACTTGAGCGTCTTATTATGCATTATCACTAATGTTATACTCATGGGAAAATGGATTAAATAAAATACTTTGTAAAGATGTAGTTAGCATTTTATTCCCAAGTGCCGAAATTGGTTTCCGAGAGATGAAGTCGCAGTGATGACGCCAATGGGCTTCCTCTCTCTGCTAGGCCAAGGCGCTCCCACACACTGAAAAAAACAATGGCATACTTCTCACGCCAGAGGCCAGGAACACGTGACTCTCGTGTCAACATTTCCACGCACCAGTAGATTTGATGGCATAGTAAAAATGGGAGAGAGACTGCCTCCAGGGAGGTACCATGACTTGCAATAACCTGCCATGGTGTGCTTGCTCAACCTTGTGCATTGAGAGTGGTGGAATAAGAGAGTCCAGCACTTGCCCTCAAGTACTGACACTGACCTTAGCATTGACGCGCGACATGAAAAAAATGTTGACTTCGCCTCAAGGCGAAGGACTCCATCAAAGACTTTTTTTTAAATCCACCCTTCAATGAACATGCCTTTCACTCTTCAACAGGGGCACTAAACCATTGTGACAAAGCGTGATTGAAGATTTAATATGGGTATTTCTTATGCATACATTCCTATATTTAGTAGGGTTTACTTTGGTGAACTCCTAGCGCAAGTTATTTGAAGAAAGCGAATTTAGACGTAAATTCCAAAAGTAAAGGGGTCTGCAAGTTCGCAGTGAAATAAATCATTCACCTGGACTGGGATTCGAACCCAGACCCCTCGATTTCGCTCCAAGTGCTCTAGTCAGTTAACCTTTACCTATTCAGGCGTCCTCTTCCACTGTGAATTTCATAGAGGCTTTAAGGATCACTTGTGTGACCACCAGCGGGTGACTCCGTTAAAGTTACTGCGCGGTCAGTCCCGCAGTTCTTGGAACTTTTTTTTTTTAAGTGTCTGGAAGTGGCTTGGAGAAGCATATTGTTGCCAATGTAAAAAGCAACCAATTTATCTCAGCACCTGCATAAAGTTGTGAAAAGTCTTTTGTCAGAGTAAAATCTACAGAAAGAATTTGCAGAAGAAACTTGAGGAAGCAACTTGCCCGTGTTAACTATCCCTAATAGTATATTGTGCGATTGACGATTCAATGTGAACATTCCGATATTCACGTCGTATGCCATATGTACAGCCAAAATCAAGATGTGGTGTGCGGTCTACATTACATTCTTTACTCTTGAATGGAACTTATTGTATTTTCATGCTATTGACAATGTACGTGATTGTATCGTTTAGCCATTTGTAAAATAGTTGTATGTATTGTTGTATTTTTTACGAAAGCAAACTAAAATATAATTTACCTTGTTTAAACTGATCGAAATGCTTGCAAAGGAATTCTACGAAATAATTGGACCCAAATTAGCTCCCGGTATATTTGGCAGAGAGATAGATGGTGGAGGTTAAACAACAAAAAATGAAGATGCTTTCTAAGAATGTATACGAGATATATATACAGTTTATAGGAGCAAATTGTTATTAAATTCAAAAATACTTTAAATATTGAGGTTATGAAACGTTTTTATTTGGTTATAATGAATCTGTTTGGAATAATGTATTAATAAAAAGTACTTACTCGAAAGAATATTCTTCTTTCGTCGAATTATTAAATACTAATGTAGACTGCAAACAACTTGTACACCGCATACAATGTGAATTCCAGCATTCCTTCAACACGTTTTCCTTGTTATCTTCATTAGAGAATTCAGAATAATTGTATAATGGGTGACTGACAGAATGAAAAATTCTCCTGTTACAAAGAATGTTAACTAAATACATCTTTCCTATGCTAAATACCACCTCTAAAGAGCGTTTCACATGCCTCGTGAACTCTTTAAACCTTAAATATCGTAGAACAGGTGGAGGGAATACGTGATGTATAATTTAAAATGTATCACTAAGTAAGTAAAGATCCTTTAAAAGCTGGTAACGTAGGTAGACTCTAGTCAACAGTCCCCCACTGGCGCACACCACTGAGTTGGTTTGCAGAATACTCTACTGGTATAGATGTGTATTAACATATCTAGATGGATGTTATACGCGATCCATAATTTGAAATGCACCACTATGTAAGTCATAATCCTTAATAAGCTTGTAACATAGGGAGACTAGTAAACAGTCACCAAATGCCGCACACTACTGAGTTGCCTTGTAGAATACTGTGCCTATAATATAGATGTGTATTAACGTATCTAGGTCATTCTGATAATTGACGAAGCGGCTCTCTTTTGGTTTCAATTATTCCTTTTTTGCACTATGATTGGCGGCTATTTAACATGAAGGAAGGAATTACAGGCAATAACCTGCAGGTACCCTAGTTCAAATCCGGGTGGTCTCTTAGCTCTCCCGGCCAATACTATCTAATCTTGCGTTATTTTCTTGAATACTTGAACTGGGCGGGTAAATGGGCGGAGAAAGGAGAGCCACTTCTACCAATCACTAATTGCGTTGATTTAACATGATTATTACCGTTTACTGCACGGCGAGAGCAGCAACTAAATGGAAAAACTAACCTATATGATGATTACTTTCATTGTTCATGGGGGACTCAAAGCTTTTCACCGTCATGACAGTGTTAGGCCGCAATAAAAACATCTAAAAAATATGCAAGCATCACGCACATTGAGCACTCTGCGGTAAAAATAGCTCTTGAGCAAGAAAGAAGAGTATGGAAATGAGATGGGCGATGCGGAAATATGAAGGAGCGGAGGAGAATTTCGCGGCGTCGCAGCTGATGAGCTCTTCGTGAAAGCGATTCCGCGGACTCGGGTGGGCGATGCCTCTCTCCCCATCTAGGGATTGAAGGAATCCTCGGACAAGGTTGTTCACGGGGCTGCGATGCGCCGATGGGAATGGCGAGCCTGCCATTTCCGCTGGTATAAAGTGGAGTCGCTCGTTTACCTAACACTAAATCGTGCGCATATCGTATCTCAGTCTATGGAACCGTTTTGTGCTCAATCTCTGTATGAAGCGGTCCCAGAAAGGTGTAATTTTAGCAAATTGTAAGCGCCCTTCATTCAACCTTAGATCGAATCGGCATACTCTTGAGTGGTGACGCACTAAATGGACCACATGTGGTCCCCAGAATGGTTTGCGATGAGTGGTCTTGTTTTTGATTACTTTGGTATGTGGGGTGGATTTTTACGCTCCCTGGAAGAAATAAAACATCTGTGATGATATTTCACTTGAAAAATTTTCTGTTTGCCACGGCGTTCATTGCAGTTTATCTCTAAACAACGGTATTTGATGCTAGGTAGCTTTAGGGTCAAAATAAGTCGTATGTATCACTTCAAAGTTTTAATTTCTTCTGAAAATTGGAAGTATTAATGAAAGTTACAATCCAAGATATAGAATAAATTTTAAGCTGTAATTGGTTTGATTATAAGGATCAAGTGTTAGTAAATTATGGTGCGATAAACGTATCACCTTATCCGCCATAATTGAATCACCCCCCTTCATCTCAGTTAAACTCCTACTTAGACCAATTTAAGGATGCAAATTTCAACATCTAATTCTACCGTGTCAGGCTCATCTTCATGAAAATTCATCGTTACTAAATAAATACAACATGTATATTTTTACTAAGTGATTCATGCTCAACCTGTATCGGCACATAAACATAGTAATATACATCTACATACTACCCTGCACGCCGCCGCAGAGGCGTGTGGCAGAGGGTGTCAGGACGCCTACCGTGGAAGGGGAGGGAATGGGGAAAACAAGGGGGGAGAGGACAGAGGTGAATTTTATGTTAGCGATGTGTGTCACTGTTATTGTCACGCTGTGATTGTAATAACCACTAATGGTTCGTGGAAAGAAGAAAATTTTGTACCTATCAGTTTGCCAGTGTATCTATCTTATTTTGTCGTTTCTATCAGTTCTGTAAATATTCACGGGGTCAAAATAATATTCTCCGTGTCGTACTGAAACTCGCCTGGTCTGAATTAATCAAGTAATCAAGCTTAAAGCCTCGGAATCTCTAGTGTCTCCTTCCTAGTTCTTCCATCAACAGTTTGACACTTCCCGTTCGCTCGTAGGGAACAAAGGATCCGGGTTCGAGTCCCGGTCAAGGCGAATGATTTTTCCTCTTTGGAATATCGCACTAATGTGCACTTGCGGGCGACTCCACAAAGGAAATACCGTGGCTAGTCCCGATATCCTCAAAATAAGTCTTCGACGAAGCTTGCGGCTTTCCTTTATATTTTATTTACTTCGCGTATTTAATTATCAGGTCAGACCATCTCGTGTCATCACCCAATGGTGTCAAACAGGTGAAGAAATCGATCGTACCCATAATTATTCTGTGAAAACATCGTCATTTATTTATATACTTCAACATCTTATTAACTGCTTTGGAAACATGGCTAGGATGATTGAGGGGAAAATATGAATGTGACTTTTATGACGTATGTAAGTTAGGCTAACGTACTACCTATGTTATTTCATCGAAATAAGAAAACACGTTGTCCAGCAGAACCAGCGCTCTGAAAATCTGTGACACTGAGTTATTCGTGGGAAAATTAACCATTCAACGGCTTACTGGCTGTGTTGCTTTTCTCTGACCTCTGCGCCTTACGAGAATGGGCACTTAGCTTGACAAGATTTTGAATCACCTGGCCATTAACCCTGAAACAAACCACCTGTTTGATCGTACCGAGGGCAAGGAGGGTAGCAGTCGGGGCAAAAAGCTGGATGCGGTAGCATCAGAAACGCGCTGGACTGGACACCCATAGGTCGCTGGTTCTAATCAAGCTTCGAACGCAGACCTTATGTTTTTTTTCGTAATTAGGTCTTAGATCAGATGGTGCGATACAATTATAGTAGCAGGGACATATAGGGCCCAAGTATGAGGTATCTGGAGCTAAACTGGCATAATTGAAAGGAAAGGGGACCCATCATTAACCTCTGTGGTACTCTTTCCCTCTATGAAGTTACCCCGCAATTTTTACTTCCGTACCGGGAAGTTGAAGAAAGTGAAAGAGGGAGCTGTTGACGGTTTGCCGTATATAGGATCTCAAGTTCCGGCAGGCGGGTAGAAGAAATAAACGAACGAATTGAAGAAAATTTCCACTCTCTCTTTCTAGGGCTTCTTTCACAACCCCCCACTGCCACAAGAACAGCAACCTTTTCCCCCATACGCTTTCCTCACCGGCGAGACCGCATGAAACAAGAGCGAAAAAATAAAGGAAAGAGGGGTGAAATGATTATAATGAGAGGGTCATTCGGGTAGGGTGGTAAGGGAGGGAGGGGGGGGGGGGAAAGAAAGAAGGAAGGCTGTCAAGGAAAAACTTTCTCCCGTTCGAGGTGTGGGTGTTGCACGGGTCCTCCTCCTCTTACTGGCGTGGGATGAACTGCTTTTGTGTGTCCGGAGCAAAAGGCAGCTTTCACGTCGGGCCGCTACGAAGACCTGGGCTCAGCGACGAGCGTGGGTACCCTGTTGTCCCGATATATATCTTCCTATTTCTCTTTCCTCCTCCCCCCACCCAAACGCTCCTTCCCTCCCCAGACCCATGCGCGTATGAGTGCCCTCATTGAAGTCAATAGAACGCGATGAGGAAGAGTTGAAAAGGGGATTGGAAAGGTTAGCCGGGTGGCGGGGGGGAGGGGGGGCTGAGGAGAGGATATGCACCGCAGGGGGGGGAAGAGGGGGAGGGGGAGTTGTTGGGGAATGTGGGGGTGGTATGGGACAAAGGACGAGGGGAATTGTGGGTGGCGTCGTACTGTCGGCACGAACATCACACATGCAAGGGACTGGGACTCGAAGGCATTGGAAGAAATGGTATGGCTTGATGATAATACTCAAAAGTCTGACATTGGGATGCTGGAACTGAAGCAATAGCTGGAGAGGCGTCTAAAAAATCATCGAACTGTCAAGAAGAGAGCGAGTAATTTCCTGGAGAGAAAACAAAAACGTATCATTCACCATCACGTGATCAAACTGGAACTCGAATTCTCTTGAAAGCATGAGCATCAAAGGAAAGGTATAGTTCAATGATAAAACAAGAATCTGAATGCCAATTCGAACACTGTGCCTGAGAAACGATAGCTGGTGGGGTCAAGAAACTCAACCTTTCTCATGAAGACGCTGAGCGTTTTCCCAACATTAGATCAAATACCCTATATTTTGAGCACTCAAATGATAAACAGCAATATGTGACCAGAAAATATTCCAGCTTCATTCTCATTTGAGTCGGAATTGTCCTGACTCTTGGATTCTAATTTCTCCAGGTCACGACTGGGTAAGATATATCTCCGTTTGGAAACCTTACGATATTCAGGTGTACCTCACTTGTTCCTCTCGCCTATCTTTCTTTAAAAGCATCCGTGTTTTTCGTAATGCACTGCTGTACTTGATGCTGATAATTTGGCTTGCAACATTATCACCGCATTACTTATTTGAAGTTATCTTTCAGAGGGAATTTTATGCTATGACATCTCTCTATACTTCTGTTCAAACCATAATGAAGTTGATTATGGATTTCAGGTATAAATGATTTGTTCTTCGATCACGGTGAGGAGATTGTTAGTTGTAAATTCACAAGTAATATGGTAACTTACATTTGAATATTAAGGGAATTGAATAAAAATTGAAACGTTATTAAATATTATTAACTTTTATCGGTATCTGCAAACCCTGTGACACTAAATAAGATCACAGGAAGCCCTGAATATACCTTGGATATGAACTTAAATTATGGTAATTGAATTCTATTTACCAATATACAAGATGGTTGAAGGGTTGACTTTGTGGAATTTCAACATGATGTAATAATTAAAACTTTGTAATATTCCACATTGTTTTATTACTAGTACAAGCCTGACCGGTTTCAATGTAAACACATCATCATCAGAGGCCAAAATTGTCAATTTTGACCTCTGATGATGATGTGTTTACATTGAAGCCGGTCAGGATTGAACTAGTAAAAAAGTGTGTGGAATATTACAAAGTTTTAATTATTAAATTCTATTTACCAATTTGGATCGAAATTAATTATTTTTAGATTATTATAGTACCATTCTCACAGGTCTTTCAGAATTGCAGCATCCTTCGCGATGTTAGGAAAAAATTAAAGTCGATCATATATTTTAATACAAACACATTTATTCATATATTGAAAATTGCGCTTAAAAATAACGCCCATGCAGACAATCAACAAACAAAATAAAACATGGCGGGTGAATACCCACGACTTAAAAAATAATTAAGTATCAACAAGGTGACAAAAACGACAAGCGGAGAAACGAATAAACACACAAAATAGGACTATTTTGTACTCAATGGGGAAAACGGTGTGGTATGTATGTACAAGCTGCACCGACGCACTGCGATATACGGGGGATGACGAGAGTTAGGTTGTGAACGACACAAGTTCCGGAATAACATTTTCTCCCAGAAGTGATTGAGCAAAGCAGATTCATCTTTCCGAAAATCATCCGAATAAAATATTTTGATTCGATGAAGGGTCCATTTTTCTTACGCAAGAAAAACGACTCTTTTTTATACCCATGCATTCAGTTTTTTTTGGCTTAATTGACTGAGAAAAAAACAATTTGCTCTACTTCCCTCCCTCATTGATTAAAAAACGAGTAATTTAGGAAGCCTGAGTCAGCATGATTAGACTGATATTTTAGTCGAAAAAAAAAACCACAACTGATGAGAGCTGGGGTAAAAAATGACGGAGGGTTCTTTCGTTAATACGAAGACACGTTAGTCAAACATCTCTCCGCATTTTTGATATATAGAGAGAAAGATGCACCCAATTCAACAAGAATATAAGTCCTCTTTCCTGTTTCCTAACAAAGGAATTGGAAATCGAGTCACGAACTATGGGTTAGTCACTGCGAGGCTTGCACTGGTAACTGTTGAGCCGCTGGCACAGGATCTGCGGCGGCCGATGCGACGGGTCCAGGCCACGCCACTGCTCCGCTAGACTCTTGCTGCTCCAGCGATCTCTGGTACCGGAGGTATGCATCGTTCGTCACCTGTTGGCCCTGCTCCTGCTGTTGTTCGGGCAAGGCTGGCTGCTGCTCAGGCTGGGCCGCCTCTGGGAAAGCCCAGCTCCTCCTCCTGGCATCTGGAACCAGAGGGTGCGGGGGAGTTAGATGTTCGTTGGGCGTCGCGACGCTCTGCTCGCTACCGGCCGTTGCTGAATCTCCGGCTGCGCCGGCATCCTTGCGGTCCCAGCCGTGATAGTCCTCGTGGTGGTGGTGGTGAACCTCCTCAGACGGAGGTGGGTGGTCCTTCTGGATTAGAACCCACTCAGAGATCCACACCGGCTTCCAGATCTTCTTCCACGCTGGAACCCAGATCTTTTTCCACGCTGGAACTGAGATCTGCTTCCAAGCCTCCTTCCAGGCGAGCTTCTTGTCTTTAACCCAGACCAGTTTGGAAGCGGGCTTCCAGACCTTCTTCCAGTACGGTTTCCAGATCAGTTTCTTCTTCCAGAGACCGTGGGAGGTGTATTCCCAGCCTGCATGATCGGTACCGTGTGATTTCTCTCCAGGGACCCAGACCTTGACGAGTACAGGTTTCCAAAGCTGCTTGTATTCGACCTTCCAGACTTCTTTCCAGATTGGCTTCCAGATCTCCTTCCAGATGGGCTTCCAGATCTTCTTCCATGCGGGCTTCCAGATGAGCTTCTTGGCAGGCTTCCAGATCTTTTGCCAATCTGGTTTCCAGATGAGCTTCTTCTTCCAGTAGCCTTCTGGTTCATGATGATGGTGGTGATCATCGTAGTGGTCGTCGTATCCTACACGGGACTGTATCTGTTTCTCATTCTGGGACTCGGCTGGTTCTAAGTCGGTGGCATCCGACTGGGCCTGCTGGTCATTCGGCTGAACTGCAGTCAGCCTTTTTGGAAGAGAAGACGTGATCCTTTTTAATCATAAAGCTCTAGGTTAATTTCCTTTTTTGTCTTGAATTTTTGCTTATTTATGACACATAATGTTATATTTGTGCTGAAAATGTAGACTTTGAATGAATATTGTTGCATCAATTTCTAATAATTGTGTGCACAATAATTGCAGATTCATTGAACTGCAGGCGGATATATGTCGAAATTATTAACCTTTCCTCTCCCGTAAGAAGTGCTGGGAAGTCATATTGAACTTCAGAGCAAAAACAAAAAAAAAATACGGGGCCGATTTTCTGCTAATGCTAGTTGGATCGATTTTAGTTCTTGTGCACGGCTGAATTATTGCCATTTTCGACGTAAACATACAAAGAAATCTTTTGTCCCGACATTAATTTTGGTGTAATATACCTTTTAAATCATCTAAAGTTCATAAATATTTTCAGAAAGCATTGATGGAGCTAAAGGCCAGATATGTATGCAATGCATTATCTTTCTCATTGAAAGAACTAAGTTTCACGAGGGCTGGTGGCTCAAGAATGATATTAAAATTTTGTATTGGATACCAATTGCAAAACTTAATTTTTCACCATGCCTTTCGGATAGGAGGTTACTTTTTCGGTTCCTTAAGTGTTTTTTTCCATGCCAAAAAGACGTTTTCTTTGATAAAAGACGTAAGTACTCCCTCTCATTTCAACATTTTCTCCCACCGATGCAAAATACGAAAATGAAACAACCACTTATTCACTTCTCTCATGCATTGGTGCTTCAGCTTGAATGAAACTATCATGAGCATGAAAATGGCAGCGAAGCGGAAAGAATCCGGCTGGCTAGACATAAAAAGTGGAATAATTTCATATGAGCTCTTTTTTACGCCTAAACATTAAGAATTCATTCACTTCGGATCGCAAATCTTGCAGAAAATCAAAATGTTCACCCTTTCCACAGCAAATTGGAGATATGAGGCGAGGGAGACAGGATAAATGGGTGAAAGCATATCACCGAGAAAGGGTTTGCATATTAACTAGCAACTTTTGATTTTATAACTATGGTTGATGGTCTAAAAAAATTGAAATCAATCTGCTCATTTGAATTTGTGTGGTCATTTCTCCGCTCTTAGTCGAAATTTTGAATTCAGATCGAAATTATTTTGGGAGCAATATTGCACATAAACAGTCCCAGTAGCTTTTCATTTACACTTATCAGAAAAAAAAATCCTCGTTTTTCATTCTATGCATTGTTGTTGTATGCATAAATTGGCATGCTCTTCCATGTAGCTCCTAAACCTTTCGTTTTGCAACACAATGTCGTACACTACTGTTTTCAAGAGTTCTTGCTTGAGATCATATATTAGAGGAAATATGGTCAGTATGAGGATTAATGATTAATTCTAGCATACTTTTGTATGATAAACATTATTATTCACAAATAAGCGTGAGTTAGGTCACAGTTTACAAATAGTTAACCTCTCAGGGCATTTAGAATGAATTTGTTGACTCAATAACTCAGAAATTACTAACAGTTTCAAATTAATAAAAAATGATTTTGTGGTTGGTGAAAATTTATGAAAATGTAAGATTTACTACCAGAAACAAATTTTCATAACTTTTCAGACTCATTAATTAGTATCTTCAGAAGAGGGCAGAATTGAAAGGGAAGAAAATACCTCAATACATTTCGAGGATATCATTTATCTGTCTGCCTAAAATCGCGAAATTTAAGTGACAATACTTTTTTCTTGGGCCAGACTTTGAAGATTTTTTCATCATGGAAGTTGTAGCACTGACAGTTACATTATCACTGATTGTTTAAACGCCAAATGGACTTAGGTGCTGCACATCAATCAAATAATATTTTCAAAAATCAACCGTTGCAAAAGCATGCAAAGATTCATCGTTAGAAAGACCGCCTTTCGAGGGACATCCAAAACAATGCTGTCACACTTATGACGACGCATTTATGAAAAAAATAAATAAAAAATATAAAAAACATTGGAGAAGCAAGACCCAAATGAGGACAACAGTCGAATAACGACTTTCAGAAGGAAATACTTGGGAGTGGTAGCGAGGAGCTAAAAGAAGGCCAACAGTTAGTGGGGCTTCCGCTAAGTTGGGGGTCAAGTTCAAAAGTCGGAAAGAAAAAAATTATACTCACTGTGACTGTGACTCTAACGCGTAGCTCACGACGAAGGCGCATAAAAACACCCCGAGGGTAACCTGGAATAATGGCAAACGGAACAAATTAGTTAAACAGAACAAGATTAATAAAAGTCAGCATTTCCAAAATACAAAACATAAATATTGAAAAATCAATGCAAAATATACAGCGTATTATAATGCCTGTTGTTCATGGTAAAAAATTCCATAAATAGTTTCATCTGGATGAAGGGGTTTTAAATTTTTTGGAAATTGGAGAACTTTTAATTCATAAAATCAGTTTTACTTAAAGGTTTAATCCTGAGTTGGCACAGCTTTTGCAGTTTTACAACTGGTTTTGCAGATTTTACGGAAATTTTTATCGAAAACAACAGGCCGTAGCATGAAATGATTAGTAACTACACAATCTACGAAGGAAATAGAGAGAATGGCGGAGAAGAGAAGATTAATGGATTCAAATAGAAAACTGATCTAAATAAAAAGCCCTAATTAAGCAACTGAAATTGCTATTTCAAATCTACAGTCCAAATAGTAGAAGAATACGATAGAGGTGATTTTCATTGTAATTGGAAGACGTCATAATGTACTGAAATTATTACTTCAATTCTTCTTTCAAAGTACAAGAAGTAACTAGACAATTTTTCTATCAAAGTGCGAGATGGATAACATGATAGTCTTCAGAATAGACGGATGTCTCAAAGTGTTACGCGCGGAACATTCTCGTCTGACTCGTCCAGGAATTCAGTTTACGAAATCTTGTTTGATAAGCGTTGCGGAGACCTCAACGCCCGAAATATGAATTCATCCGTGACCTTGATCTCTTCGGGAGTCTGCGCACCGCTATTTTCGCGCGCGCACGTACCAAACCGGTTTGCCCGCTGACCGATCTTCTGGCCTTGGGCCACGAACGAGAGTAGAGTGAAATGCGGAATAATTACGCCCTCGCGAAGTGAACTCTTGATGAGGTGAAAGCAGGGAGAAGGGGAGAAAGGTCCCATTCATTTCGGGAGGCAATTAACGTAGAAAAGAAGGAAAAATCTCCTTAATATTGGGACCGAGGAGTCGAAAAGAAGCAATCACATAAAAAGAAACAACCTGTCCCGAAAAAGTGGCACGGCCTAATTCCATGGCTCGCGGAGCCGGATCATGGAGATATATTTCTAACCTACGGCAGAGATAAAAAAAAGTAAATGAACTGACGAGTTGAAAAAATTAATGCGGGTTATTCGAAGTTTTGACAAGCACTTCAGAGAGAAATAACTAGTTGAAAGGGAATCAACCCAATTTGAGCCTAAATTCCGATAAAAGTATATTGATCACTCTGATGCAATAATATTGTTACAATGGTTAATACTTCTTGCTCGAGAGTCACTTAAGAACAAGTCATTACCGAGAATTTAAAAGATGCAAAACTTAAATAAATGTCAACAAACTAATAGTAGTGAGTTGAATTTATCGGTGACAAAGGTAAACCACCTGCCAGAAGTCCTCTCAGTTCGAAATCCGAAAGCTGTTTTTTTATATATCGATTGGAATTACAAGTTAGTAAGTAAGCATTAAATATCATTCCTCGTTGTATTCAGTGGGAAACAATGGGTGGCAAATTAATTTAGCGAAGAAAATACAGAAGATGAACCATGAAAATCCCAAATCAATGAAGATAGCTACGGGAGCATCTTCAAACAAATCAAGCCACGTTATTTCCCAATGTTCTGAGATAATGTGCATTCAAATTCTTCATTCTCTCTGAAAGAAAAAATTAAAAGCGTAGAAGTGTAAGCAAATTGATCTGGGCGTTCTGATCGCAAGCGCAGCATGAACATAAAAAATATCAATCTCGCTTCACACTTGATCAGAACCCCACATCTGAATATACTCATGGTCGGTCGGTTGAGTCGCCGGACAGTCAATTTGTCAAAAGTCGTAGTGGCCGCCATCCAGTCGTTGGGGACACCTTCGCAAAACCCTCATCCAGGGTGTCTGTCCAATGATACCTGTCAGCAAGCAAAACGAATCAATTTATAGAGTTAGCTTCGTCGGAGGTATGTGACCGGAGATATCAAGGTAATAAGGTCAAACCAAGCGGCAGCCTGCGATGGCCGACGCTGGAGACAACGATGACCTTTGAACTGAGGAAAGAAACCAAGTTTGGCTCCAGACTCGATCACACGTCCAACGAAACTATCTCGTATCAGCAGATCAGCAACGTCCAGTTATCTTTTTTTTAGAAAAACAAAAGTAAACAAAACTGAATCTAGGTGACTACCACGGACAGGGGGAAACAAAAACAGTTGGGGAACGAAACGCGCGAAGCGGTTGAGGAAACAAGTAATTGATGTTCCTCTCCAAGAGTCCGGCCAGTGAGTCACTAGGTTTGTAAGTCCAGTGGGCAGTTGTAGGGGGGGGGGGTCACGCGGATGCAGACACGAAGGGCTGGTGGCAGTCGTAGGTAACAAAATCCGTGAGCGTGTTGTAGTTGGTCGGTAATAGAGGTTACAAAAACCTTCCACTGACCAAGAGGCGGCTGGTCCTCATGGCTGTGACTTCTCCGGCGAAGCTCTTCCCGGATGAGTCTCCTGATTCTTCTTCACTTCACGGGATCACTCGTGTGACTGTGTCCTCCGTGGCCACCGAGCCGTGGTTATATAGGCCGTGGATGTTCTTAGAGAGAGAGGGGGAGAGAGGTGCGGTTGCCTACATCAGCCAGGAGAAAGAGGGAGTGAGGGCAGAACGGCAGCAGGGCAGAGGTGGTGGAGGGATTTTTTGAATCCGGAGGGTGCCTCCGGAGTTCTCTTGGAAGGGGGTGGGGGAAAAAGTTGGAAGGATTGAGGAGGAGGAGGAGGTAGGAGGAGGAAGAAGCGTGTGGGGTAACGTTTCGAAGGAGGTGTTAAGGGAAGAGGAACGAAACGTGCACACTTTCCCTTAGGGGCGACTCCGACCACCAGCATTCGAAGATCCGCGGATCTCCTTCCAGGACGTTGGTTCACGCCCACCGGCGCCAACCTCAGGGGTCCGTCGCCAGCCTTAGGAGAGAGGAGTGAGGAAACACGGTGTGTGTGGGGTGGAAGGGGAACTTAAGACACAGGTTTAGGGGGGGAATGGGATTCCCTCCACCTTAGATGGAGTCCAAAGAATCCCTCCGCGAGAATCCCGCCAACCACCCACCTGCCTCCTCCTCCGGTTGTTTGGTGGGGAGGAGGTGAGGAGGCGAAAACTTTCTTCGGAGACTCGTCGTCCGGGGAGGAGGTGTGAGGTGCTCGGAGGGTGAGAGGTGGGGAGGGAGACATGAACTGGAGAGAGAAAGAGGGCCGTTGAGGTACGAGGGAGAGTGAGAGTTATATCGTGTGGGAAGCGGGGAGGTTGGGGGAAACGGGAAGAGTTGTAAGTGGGGAAGGCGAGGGAAAAGTGACAGCACGGGCGATCTCATCATCCCACACACGCTGAAAGGTGACGGCTACAAACAGGGTAAGACGCGGGGCACATGCGAGTGAATAATCTACCCTTCCCCCCCCAGAAATCGCTGTTTTTCTCCTTTACCTCACACAGAGCGTTCCAAGACGGGTCAACCTTATACAACAGCGGTTCTCGCACTATGGGTCATGACCCACTGGTGGGTATTGGGCAATGTTTTTGGTGGGCCGTGGAAAGACCGGTCAGGTCCACAAAATATATTATAATTTTGTCTGCTCCGCAAATATCATCATCATTCAAGTAATCTACCGGTTATAGGTTGGTTTTATTGAAAGTTAGAGAAAATCCTTCGGACTTTTACACGTGCAGGGCCCTATCTATGTCTAGTATTCCTTTTTTCATCTCAGCTTACATCCCATTCTTCATCCCGTCCACAACACCTATTCTCCTTCTTCTTCTTCCTCGCTTGCCGAACATCCTTCCTAATATCAATGAAGAGACTTTGTGGCTTTCACTGTTTATTTGACAAAGAACGAATGGTTTCGGCTGTCAAGCCATCTTCAGGCACATTCTCAGGAATGTACCTGAAGATGGCTTGACAGCAGAAACCGGCCGTTCTTTGTCAAATAAACTGTGGAAGTCACAAAGTCTCTTCATTGCTATGATGGAGTCCTTCGACCGCGTCATAGCTTCCAATTTCGATTTAAGAACATCCTTCCCTGCATCCCAACCTTGGGAAACACATCACCTCTCGTTACCTCTTCCAGTCACCTGCACTGCATCCCCCTAATCTCATCCAGAAGTTTCCTTTCCATACCCAAAATACCAAGCACTTCCTTGTTTGCCTTCCTTTCCGTCCTATAACAAACACATATTACTACTTTAAAGAAAACATCATGGAAAGTATATGAAAATAAACAACTACGAGCGAAAATAGTGATTTATTGAACGTTAGTTCGGCATTATAACTAGGCAAGCGTAGTGATATAGGTAGGTCTCATGATATGTATTATGTGGGTCGCGAAAACATTCTCAACTTTAAAGTGGGTCCCATTGCAATATAAATTTTGGGACCGCTTTTATACAACCAAGAGCCTGTGAGAGGAAGCTGGTCTCTCTCCTGTGACTGAAAGGCTATCAGGGGTGGGATAAAGATGCCTCCTTTCGTGTTGCCGTTATCGTCATCCCAAACGCAAACAGCTCTAGAGGGGCAATGCTCTCAGTTCCTCTCCTAAGAACGCACTTCATCAATTAACACTAGTGATTTAGAGCATCTGACAACATTTGAAGAATATATATCACGTTTTCCATCTCACGAGCGCAATTGAAAAATAACGATAACGCGAGCGTACGCCTTATGCAGAACCGTGATCGCTCCCCAATTTCATGCAGCTTTTAGCACAGATATTGTTTATCTTAAGATAAAGTATTTTGCTGGACGACACGATACATCATCAGCAGTCTAAAAACCTACAATATACTTATAATTACTACAGTATTCTACTATATCAGGCGTCCGAAGCCCCATTATGACAGTTAATGACGAGTATGCGATGCTAACAGCTGTTACAGTAGGTTCCCTTGCAACGACTTGCATTTCCAGCAAACGGTTACGGCACTCTAACGGTCAGTTTTGGTAAATTTTTGGTTTTATAACGCAAAGAGGACTAATGTTAATACCATAGGCCCACTTTCTCTGTTCTGCAAGATCCCTTCAAAACCTCATCATTTAAATCCTTCACACTGATTCCCACTGACCATAATAATAAGGTACTGACAGATTAGATTAACATTTACATGTTATAATTTTTAAAATTAATAAAGGGGGCCAATTGAGGCTTACTATTGAAAGTTAAGAGTTTATTTTACTCCCTCCGAATGAACTTGGAGGAAAATCAACATGAAATAAAATGTGAAACATTTTTATTTTCCAAAGAATTGCAAGTCAGTTTTATCCTTGAAAATGACACTTATTGTTCGAAATGCTGGTCAGACTGTAATTAAATCTTGCAAAAATTTCAAAGTTTGCCTTCTTATTGAGTAATTAAGTTTTTTCATTGCGCACATACTGAAAGGTAACGAAGGGTTTGTATACATGTGAGGCCTCACTCTCCTCCTTGACTTCAGAGAGAACTTTCTCGATGTTTTTCTTCGCTATCCCAGACGCCGAGAGGGAAAGGGAGAGGAAGGATAACGGTCTGATTTTGGGACAAGGACGGGAGTAAAGGTGGGAGTGTGGCGAGGGAGGACTCTGTTCATAACAGTTACACGCGCCGGTGAAGAGATGGTGTGTGGTGTCATATGAGTCTCAAGTGGTGACGACAAGTCAGAGAGTTTGTTTCTCAAAATAAAAAAAATAAATTTGAACTTTCCAAACCATATTTTCATTCAGTCGATTGCAGCTTCAATTCTTTTGCGTCATTATCAAGGCAGATATGCTCTCAAGTTCGTTAAGGAGTATTGAGGTGGTGAGGGAGAAGTTGAAGGAAGGTGAGGAAGGAAAGGATGTAATGAGGAGAACTGATTTGGAAAGGCGTAATGCAGAAAATATAACAAGGAGAGTGGAGATTAGGAGGCATTAACAAGAATAGCAGAGACGAAGGTTTAAGAGTAGTTACGTCATTTAGGAGGATTAGATAAGTTGTCATATTATTGAAGAGGGAACCTATGACAGGGGAAGTCAGTTCACAGGAAATTTCTCATTGCATTTTTAAAAAATCCATTTTTCTACCTTAATCAAACACTGCTGAAATATTGTTTTTGAAATAAATTTGGTGGCCGTTACCAATCAAGTTTTTCTGAAAGTTGATTTACAGTCTACGTTAGTAGTACTGCATACCTTTATCTTTGCTTGTGATGTTCATATCTCACCTTAAAATACCTCTCAGATATCAATTTTTTGTTGAGAATACAAAGTATTTCACCACAGAAACAAAATTCTGCAAGGTACACCCAAAAACCTTTGAATACATCTGTCATGAGTCAGTTATTAAGTTGGTTGGCTGGTTATTTGGAGAGACGACCGATTACTGAGTTCAATTTAATCGCTGACAATAGATGGGTGGTTTGATAAAGGAAGAATGAAATAGGGAAAGGAGGAAGGGTGGAGAGAAAAACGGCTCAAGCATCAGCCTTTTCTTAACGAAAGGTACCTAAAGATACAGTTAAATGTCCCATCCGGCAGGCAGAGTTATCAAATTGAATGGCTCTCCTCCACTTAGCTCTCAAATTGAGATCAACGTACCTCTGTAAATTTTTCGTTAGTGCCGGGAATCGAACTCTGCCCCCCGTGACAGGAGGCCAGTAATGTAGTCACCACATCAATCCGATCCCCCCACTTTGTACGTGCTCTTCACATCTCACTATGAAAATCCTCCCCTAAGCTTTTGGATTTTGGTATCAAGTCTTTAATTTGAAAAATGTTCACATTGCACAGAAGATGCGGCCAAAAACCTTTGAGTACATTTGTCAGGAGTATACTTCTGGAGGGTGAAAGCCGAATTCTCGAGTATTATTAATAAAGCATGCGTTGTTATTTTTGCCAGAAAATATATCTTTTACAATTTATACTGTTTAAATGTAAATTTTTTATAACTAAATTCATGAAATGGATAAATCGATGGTAGCCCCGCAACAGGTATATCTTTGAGGCTACGTGAAGCTTCAATTGCATCTATATATTTCTCAACTATAACATATTTGAAACAATCAAATTTATTCATTAGTATTTATATTTATTTAATTTGAGTAGAGTGCCGTCTCCAGGGTGGCGTTGTTTTCCCAGCCGCCGGATTAACAGAGGAGAGGAGATAATACAGAAACGTTAGCGGCGGCTTCACGCATCTCTCCTCGTTCACGTTCAGACTGTTTTTTTATTTTAAGAAGTTTCTTCACCACCCCCGCTTTCGGTGGCCTGCTGCGTTACACGGCCGGGAGAAAATGAACATCGTCGCATTTTTCGTATTCTTTCAACGGTTCCCGGCGTAACAGCGAGGGCGGCAGGATAATCTACGTGACGACGCGTTGAACACGTAACGGTTCCGTCGAGCGCTCTCCATCTCTTTGGACGGACGCAACCCACCAAAACGCTTGCCAGGTTTTGCTTCTTTCCTTTCGATATCTCGTATCTGCCTGGGTTGGGTGGTCATGCCGCAGTGCTTATAAAAAAACTGCTCAACACGTAAAGAATATATCCTCGTATGCGCTCGCCAACGTGCAATTTGTCTGCACTTTGGTCCCAACTACACGCCAACAATATTCGCTGACTTGACTCACCTATAAGCCCACACCCAGTAAAACAAGCCAACCATGGTAGTCAGGCTGGTAGTAAGTCATTAGAAGGAATATTATTTCTAGAGGTTACGTTACTGACCACGGTTTATAAAAACATCTTCCGGTATATCGAGATCGTGGTTCATAATAATATAACGGAGGTTAACGGTTAGGATTAGGGACCTCTGTCCAAAGAATCATCCCTCCCCCCTCTTTTACTTATGCTGCGTCATTTCATCCCCCTCTCACCTCCCCCTTCTCACCTGTCCAAAAACATGTGTAAAGCTCGCAAAATGAACCTCCATTGCCTTGATAATGACAAATATTGGCCTAAACCTAGATTGGGTAAATAAAATGTAAGTCGAAATTCACAAAGTAGTTTTTGTGATCATTAATCAAAAGAAAACAAAAGTAATGAGATTCTCGAGGACAAAGATTGCGAGGCTGGTCATAAGAGTAGTAAGTCACAAACTCGAGCAAGTAGAGCTATTTTATTACTTGGGTAGTACGCTAGAAGAAACAGGACATAGTAGCAAATACATTAGGAGGAGAATAGCGCTAGCGAAGGAAGCGTTCAGTAATAGAAGGAAGCTGATGACGGGAACTTTAAGTAAGGATGTAAAAAAGAGGCCGGTGAAGAGCTTGATATGGACTGTGGCGTTGTATGGGGCAGAAACGTGGACATTGAGAAAGGAAGACGAAAATAGGCTGAAAGCCTTCGAGATGTGGGTGTGGAGGAGGATGGAGAAGGTGCGTTGGACGGAAAGGAAGACAAATGAGGAAGTGCTTGACATGGTGGATGAGGAGAGGAAACTCGTGGATGAGACTAGGGGAAGGCAGGGTAGGTGGCTTGAAGCGGTAATGAGGGGCGATGGTTTGCTGAAGGCCATGATAGAGGAAAGGATGTTGGGCAAGCGAAGAAGGGGAAGAAAGAGAATAGGTTTTATGGACGGGATGAAGAAAGGCAGGACTTATGCTGAGATGAGGAAAGAAATACTAGAGGTAGATAGGGCACGACACGTGTAAGAGTCAGTTGAATATTCTATGACTTTCATCATAACCTACCTCTAGCCGGTAGATTACTCTAATGATGAATGATGATGATATCTGTCATCTATTTCCACAAATTATCACCTGACACTTATCCCCCTATACGCCTAAAAAATACATCATACTACATTGCCAACATTTCGAGTGTATGTACACACATCATCATACGCATAATTCATAGATATCTGTGATGGCGCCATACGGTTTTTTTAAATGGGTAAACGAGAGGTGACAGTGAGAAATTGACTACTTAAATGAAATAATAACCTTTGGCATGGTTTTTCAGTATGAAATAACTTTCCATGGTTTATCAATTGAGAGAGTCAATTGATAGAATCAATGGATCGATACAATTTATAATAAAACGTTACTACATAGAGAGCAGTTTTTAGATGTTAAAAACTGACAAAGAAGTTACCACAAGATTATCAATGAGCTAAATTGAAGTGAGCATCACAATACATAAAATGTTTTCCCTTCACGGTAACCGTAAAAAAATCATCAATACTAGCACGAAATTTTTACACGAAAATATGTTCAGCAAAGCGGGTGATATGCATCAATGTGTTCGTAAGAATCTCTCTTTATCGGTTTCAGTTTAGAGGCATTAGTTACGTATTCACATTACTGAAACACCAACCTATCAATTGAAGCATAATGACCATCAAACAAGTTCTCATTTAATACCAATTTCAGTTAGGGAAATTTTCATACTCATTGAAATGTCATGAATCACGTTGAACTTGCGAGTTTCAGTGCGGTTTCCCATGAAAACACACAAGATCACACCCCAACCGGAAAATCTTCGAGGGGGTCATGTCAATAAAAAGAAAGTAAAAGGAGAATTTATGATTCATCTTAATTGCGGCCCGGATTGCGTCGATGGATGTTTAGTAGGTAGCATTCCCAGCGACATGCGACTTGCTTCCTCTTGAGGGAAAGGACAGGGAAGAGGGAATGAAAGGGAGAGGGGAAAGTTCAACCGTAGGCTTCGAGGGAAAGGTGAAGGTGATGGGTGGGCAGAGGAGGAGGGAGGTGTAAAAGTGAGAGGGAGTTAGGTCTCTTCTCGACGGAGGCGCCCAGGGTGCGAGGAGAGTTTTGAAGTGGAAAGCGAAGACGCGAGGGTGGTTGAAGTTCCGTCTCCCGGTCGAAAGAAACAAAGCGTTTTCCTTTTTGCATTTGAGTGGGGTGTTCAAGTCATACCGCGTGTGGATCCATTGTCGAACGGCATGTGACCTCTACCATTATAGATATTACTTCTACCCTTCTACCATTACTGGAAAGTGATCTCTAAAATGTATATACTACCTCTACCTTGTAGAAACGATCACGGGCATAAGATAAAGGAAATAGATTGTAGAACCGATAGATTTAAATTGTTATTTTTTCACGTACAATAAGGAACCATAAAAGTTGCGATGGATCAATTATATGAAACTCCCACCCTCATCGGGTAGAGAAGACTTTGTACTTGTGTGAAACATCATCATTAGTAACTCCTCACTCCGCTTGAATTGTCCAGAACGATTTTGTTTTCTACAGGAATTAGTATCTTATAGTATTCATCAATTAATATTAAATACTAATACTGGCAAACTAATTAACTACTAATACTCTTAACTACTATTAAATAAAATTCAACCACTGATTAGTATTACTAATCTGTAGTTGTGTCTTAACGAGTACACTTCATGTTAGCATGTTCGCCCTATCCAAGTCTATGGTTTGACCGAGCATTATTCTCCTGACTGCTTTTTGGTCTACGCCTAGTGGCTGGAGGAACATGCGAGGTTCTGATTGAAAGTGGGAGAGTGCTGCATGCCTGGTGTGAAATCACCCCGTGCCACACATCCTAGTGGTGACTTGCACGGTGCTTCGTAAATTAGATTAGATATTACGTGCAAGGCTGCTCAGGGAGGGTGGGTCTGGTGTGGGAGTCTAGTGATGGGGACGGCTTAAAAAAAGGACGTTTAAGGAATTCTTTTCGCAAAAAATGCCATGCATACAATAATTTATTCATTTAATCTATTACTCGTATCATCGTCAGGAGTGATCAGTCTAAAGATTGATTCTCGGCCGATCTCCACTTTGTAGTCCCTTCAGCTAACTGCTTTATTCATTCCTGTATACGTTTTCATTTTGGCCTACTTCATTGTTTTCCCGAAGTATTCCATCCTTGACTTTCCTCGGTAATCTTTTCCCATTCGTGTTACCTGCCATATTGCTATTTTCAGGAGGACGTTATGTCTCATGATATGCCCAATGGGTTTGTCTCATCTACTTCGAAATGTTTTCATCAGCTTTCTTTTCTCTCCAACTCTTCATATAACTTCTTCATTGGTTGGTTATTCGAGGTGGCAACCGACAACTGAGTTCATTAGCACCATGGAGGACAAGTGGGTGGATTTATGAGGGAAGGGTTATTAACGGGTCGGAGGAAGGGTGGAGCGAAACTTGGCGTAGGCCTTAATTAAAACTTTTGTCAAGGGGACAGCCGTTTAGCGCCTTTAATCCTCAGACAGATGGAGTACTGTGTCCTCCACCATACAACCAAGTAGGGGTCGGGGATTCCAATAAATATTTCGCTGCCTCTGCCGTGATTCAAACCCGGGCCTTCGGGTTGGGAAGTCAAAACTCTAGCCACCCCAATCCCCAATTACTTCATGTGATTCTCTCCGTCCATTTAATCTTCATCATTCTTCCATAATACCTCAAACCCTTTTCATCCAAACCTTCTATGCTCTGCTGCAGTGACAATCCAATATTCACTGCCATGTACGAGTACGCTCCACAAAAGTGTTTTAAGAACAAGCCTCGTTACTTTCAACTTCTTTTTACGAGAAACTATTACGCTTTTCGTCTGAAAAAAATGCCCCCTTTGCTTGGGATGCTCTGCACACCATTTCCTTCAGGCTTCTCCCCATCACTAATTATGTGACTTACCAGATGGAAAGATTCTCCCACTTGCTCCAGTGTTTATTGTCCAGGCATATATGTGAATATGTTAGCACCTATGTGCGGTTTGAAATACTACGAAAGTTAAAAATTCTTTTTTTCTCTCAATATAATGTTGCACTATGAAAATAATACTTATTACTTTAACGAAGTACATGAAAACAGACCAGATATTTTTATTGTGTAATTTCTACAATGGGGTTATACTCTTCACCCGTGCTCTTGACTACGTAAAATGCTAATTTGTGCAAGTTACAAAGGAATAGTAGTTAATGAAGTTGGTCAATACAGAAGGAAAGCAAAAAAAGGAAATTAAGTTTGAGTTTACCCTCCCCCGTATATAGCTTGTTAAGACTGACCATGTGATACAGTATAGACAGTAGGCGTGAGTGCCTGATTTTCGGTCAAATCTAATTCATTTTTAAAAAGCTTATTTTAAATTATTCCTTTCATATAAGATTTCTATGCTTTCAAAATATATTTATGGGCCTAAGATAAATTTCTATTTAAAATAGTGCATATGAATATACGATACGTCCAGTGAAAAAGAGAACATTTCTTCGAGTAAAAAAATATTTTGTTTTGAAGGAAAATATACTCCTCATGGAAACGCAAATTTTTGCCCATGCAGTGAAATGAAATGTAAAAAAAAGGTCTTTTGGCTAAAGTAGAATTCCTGAAAGAAATTAAATTTCAAATATGAAAACAGAACGCTCTTTTTCACCGAGAACTAACCATGAGGGATGAGGTTTCGTCTCCCGGCGAACGAAGAAAGCTTTTCCTTCTTGAAATATCGGCTTGGGGGTTTTCAGTCGCTCGCCACTTTCTGGATCCAGCCCTGAACGGTCCAAGTGCCCTCCTCCCCCACCCCCCCCGCTGGTAGGCATTCCGTGTGCCAGGTGGTGTAGGTATTCCGTGTGCCAGGGAGTTTGCTTCACGTGAGGGTTGACTGACTGGGGTCGACGGGGTCAAGTGTGCCTTTTTCTTCTCTACGCGGTGAACTCTCGGCGGGGAAAGCCGGCTTCAGCGAGATTCCGCCACAAAGCTTTCCTCCGAAGTTCGTGTCGGACCGAGAGCTAGGGGTGGGCTGGTGGGAGGGATGCTATCTTCTCCCCCCGGCGCGCTGACGGCGACGTACACAAGACATCCCCCTGCCGCCCCAAGGGCAAGATCCACAAGCCTCCAACGGCCCCCCCCCACCTGCCCGGGACCCGTACGTGATTGCAATCGGCGAACAGAGAAAAGGAAAAAGCAACATCTCATCTGGTGGGATTCTAAGTGTTCCATTCTTGAGTGTACTTCTTTTAAAAGATTTTTCCCACCGATGAAGTGGATGAAGTGCCTACCTAAATGATTTGTGGTCTTTAGTTTTCTTAATGAACTAGTGTCTCGTAGTTTTCATAAATGATTAGCATTAGACCCGGTCCAAGAAAATAGCGCAGTTTACCGTCAGAAATGCAGCCAATCAGTAAACACGTTCAATGCCGCCTGGGGAAGCAAATCACGTGACCGAAGAATTCAAGATGGAGGCCTTTGTTTCCATCATATGATCGTGAAAACATTGTTAACTTTTCATTTCTTTCTTTGCCAAATCAGTATATTTCATCAAAGGATGGCATTTAAAATATTGTTTAGTGTCGTCTTAAGTAATTAGGCTTATTTTTGCTGCCACGATGTCCCTGCTTTAATGTTTTATGTACCGTATTAAATTGCTGTCTTGTGATTGTAACTCTTCTCTGCCAATTTCCGTGTAATTTTTCATAAGAAACCTTGTTTAGATAGTTTGAAAATGTTTAATAATGAAATAATTGAAGTTTAACATCGAATAACACGGAATAAAAACATGACATCGAAAAGCATTATTTGAAAATGCGTCGGCTGCTACTCATCCTTGATGGCGTCGCGATTACGTCACGTCTGCCTCACCGAAAGACCTGTGCATGCCAGTTCTTAATTGGCCGTTGCTTTGAATGCTCAACTGCGCTATTATCTTGGACGGACACTGGTAGTACTGATAAGTAGGTGTAGTATCTTAAACTGTACACTGCACGTTCGCATATGCAGCACTCTTCTAGTTTCTGGTTTGTTCGTGCATTGTTCTCCTGACTGCCTTACCTTGACTGCAGAGTGTGGGGTTTGACCCTGAACTGGGACAAGTGGTGCAAGGTTGGTGTGGAATCACCCCGTGCCACACACCCTAGAGGTGGCTTGCACGTTAAAGGCGTAGCGAAAATTGGTGGCACTCGCCAGCGGAGAGTTCGAGGTCACTGAGGGCAAATTAAGCGTTGATGAGCGGGATGAGGTACCGAAGGGCTCAGGCTGGGACCTTCAAAGAGAACCTGAGCATATTTATTCCTCCTCCTCTCTTGCATGCTCTCCTTTTCCACGGCGTGCACAGGAGAGTGCCAACAAGTTTCGCTTCCCCTATACTTCGTAGATGTAGATGAAAGGAAAAGAGATACATCATCTGCATCTACGATATACCGTGCAAGCCACCTCCAGGGTGTGTGGCACGGTGTGATTCCACAACCAGTGCCACACATCATGGTTCTCCATAACGCGTGGAAAGAAATGAAGTTTTAAATCTGTGTGTCAGGCGGACTAATGCCATAATTTAATCCCAATGATCTCTAGGGCTGACGAGTGAAGAAATACCGCTCGGCTAGCCATCCTTGAAATTGCCTCAGAATGACCACGCGCTATCACGACATCGCCCTCATTAAATTAACTGATTAGCCTTCATCTGTATATGTTGTTAGTGTCGAACATCAAAACGTCGACCAGAATGGAATACTTAACCCGGTGAAAAATCCGAGAATAATTGATGAAAAATGGAGATCGTTTGATATTCACGGCAGTACTTTCACGGTAGTAGAAGAACAGGAATTGTGGACGGTGTAAGTGGAGGCAAAATATACGAAGAATCTAAAAGATATTTTTGAAAATAAATGGATTATGAGGACTCCGGGTGGTTGGAGAAATAATTAGCAAGACTAATCAAGGTCCTAAGATTTAATTTATATTGTATCTATCGCCACATGCAGTAGATAAGCATAAGAATGGGAATACTATGGGGCAATCAATTTGACTTTACACGAGGCAAAGAGTCATTAATAGAAGGTTGGAGGAGAAAGCGAAGGCCATTTTAGGCAAAGACCAGTTCGGTTATAGGACGGAGAGGGAGATGAGGCGATTGCGGTAATGGGAACATAAATACATAAATGAAAAGGGATTTTGAGTATAATCGCTGAGATTGAGCTCATTCGTATATTTAGAGAAAGCATTCGAAATAGTAAATTGGCAAAACACTAAAGAAAATATTAATTTTTGAAAATGAGAGGGAACTAGGGTATCAGTAGATCAACCGAATATGCTCATAGCTTTGAAAGCACAAACAATACAAGTGGATTAGGATAGAAAATGATAAGTCAAGGGGAAAGACAGGGCCCTTTATTTTCATTGCTGTTCAGTATTTACACTGACGAAATGATAAGAGGAGTGAAGGAAAGCTAGAAGACTGAACTGAAGTAGCACATTAAGTCTATTGGATTTGCTGATGACCAAGGGTTGGTTAAGGATTAGTAAATAAAGGGATTGTAATCGAATATGAGTAGATAGATAAACTTGTTTTCCTCCTTTGTAAAGACTTCCAAGTAGACATATCCAAAACAATTTCAATTTTTTATTATTTTCCCTTGATAAGTGGATTACAATGACGGAATAATTGGGTTAACTCTAAAAATATCTCCTATTTTCTCAGATAAGTTTTTAAAAATTTCTTTTACTATATACGATTCATCGATTCCTTTGCTTTGAAAAGAAATCCTAGAATTAGTGCTACGTTTGGGCGGGTAAAAATAATAAATTCTGCCTCAGCTTCTAGCAACAGCATCTAGTAATTGTGAAACAATAATAGTAAATAGGCGGATAGGCAAAAGAGTTGTACATTTGACTATAAATCACAGGGTGCTGGGTTCCAATCCAGGTCACATCACAGCCAACGCGCTATTTTCAGGATGCTAGAAATTCGTGGGAAAACGTAGATGGCATAGTGAAAGGGACTGACTGCTCTGAATGAGTGGATTTCACACGCTTAGGGGCTTTGAACGGTCTGAAATTTTTCCTCATCTATCAAAATCAACACGTGGGGTGATTACGGTGAACGTTAGAAGAATATGAGATTTTTTTTCACAGAATGATTCATGATTTTTTCACCTTCAGCTGCGACCGCGTAAAACTACTCTCCACACGTTATTTTTAGCCATGCAAGCAAAAGGAACTGCGGTAACTTTTCTAATCACATATGAGCAGCAGAAAATTGGTTGACTATTGTTAGATCTATTTACTTGTTCCAAACGTAAGCATGAGCATTTTCTCCTTTCATTATCCATAGCATTTAAACGTGCATAAGACCATGACATATAAGTTTCACGCTTATGAAACATTTTTAAACACGCATATAACTTGAGAAATGTATGAATCGATGGATTTTGGAATTAACTTGCATGCAATGTGAACAATATCCCTAATACAAGAGACAAATACGATGATTGGCTGGCTCGACCAAATCTTCAAGCTGATATAAATAATGTTTTTCTTCATTTTGCGCGATTTATATAACTACATGTACCTATACCATTTTGAAGATTCTACAGCAGTGCGACCGAGGAAACCGAGACAGAATTGTCTACTATGCTTCGTTTAGAAGTGATACCATTATAGGCTATTAATAATGAATTAAAAGCAGGAAATACTTTTTAATACATAATGTGACCAGTTTTCGCTCTAGATTAGTATCTAAATTGATACCCCACATAATTATTTCCGCATCATGTCTAATGCAAAATTCGGTGTAGTTATAGCCTCAGTCGCTCAGCTGATTTGACTGAAATTAATCAGCCTGGTAGGTATTAAATATCATATATATTATGAATTCATAAATAAGTAATCAGTTCACAAATTTTTATTGAAATATAGTTCACGCCTTGTGCTTTCACGCACAACTTGCTCACTCCTTTATCTGGTATTCAGTCCCCTTCGTCGGAAGTAAGTTGTGAATTTGCATTTTCCTTTCCTCTCGCTCCGACGCCCTCGTTAAAGTTGGCTGGAGTGAAGGTGAAAGGACCGCGCACTTAAGATTTTCAGGAACTTCACCCCAAACAGCTTATCGCTTCGGTCCGGCTCCAGAACGTCTTGGAATTCTTTCACGTGAGCGAACGCCACATATTCGGACATTATTCGTTGCCAGGATCTGGTTTCTTAAAGTCAATAACCTCACGAAATGTGATGGAATTGCCAATCTGAAAGAAATTTATGGCAAATGTGTGCTTCCATCCCGTCAGCTCAAACATTATTTTCACACACTTAGAACGATTGTATTGATGCCAAATTCCGTTCACACATAAGGCAAATTCTGCGCATTTGTATGCATTTTTTTATTTTGTAGGACACATTTTAGACGTGAAATCACTCAGTATCCCTCCACCGGATTCCTTGAAAATCTCCAAATATGGCGTCAATAGCTGCCAAAAAAGTCCCAAAATTGTTGTTTTTCGAACGCTCATTAATCGAAAATAAAAGTCCTCTTGATACTGCTTCTAAATTCAAATTCCTTTCTCTTTCTTGTGGTGTTACTGTAATTCCCTCATATTTACTAGGTTTCTCGAAAAACATTTTGAGCTAACGGGACGAAAGCGCACATTTACCGAGATTAACTCACTCTATTGGATTCCCAGAAGGAACTCAGTATAAGAAAGTGCAATGTTGCGTCAAATTTTTCAATAAAAAACTTCACGAAGTTATACATGCTTCATTGGCTTGGCCATGTTGAGAGACTGGATGGGAGACGAATAGTGAAATAAATATATGGTAGAAGAGTGAATGGTGTAAGAGAAAGGACTTGCCCGAAAGAATCTTGGATGAACGTGGTGTAAGAGACTCTTAAGAGAACAAATATTAGCAGTTTCAAGAATAAGAGAGCACGTATAAAGCAATGTATGAATATAACAGAAGCCAAAGAAACATTTAAGGATAGGTTAATATCTAGGAAATGATTTAAAAGCTCCAGATTTCTTGACGTAATAGGAATAACTAATGTTTTGACTGTGCGTATTCCGGAAGAGAATGGCGTGATGGGTATTTTTGCATGTACTTATGTATACCTAAAGTAAAAACCAATTGGCGATTTACTCCATTTAGTGTGTTATGGTTTTATTAAGTAAGTTGTGTTGATTTTTTCGATTATCCTGTTCTATAATTAATCTTAGACATTCTATCAGAAGAATAGTCTACCAACTGAACACAATAGTGGAAGTGATTGAGCACTTCATTAAAACATATATCCCGAGAATTGTTGTATGAGTCAGTGAAACTTGGACGATAACAGCTGGTTGGTAGCAACGGAACTGTGGTATTATAGAAGGATGATGGAAGTGGCATGCGCAGAGAGAATCACCAACGAAGATGAACTACGAAAAGCTGGGCGGTACATAGATATTTCATAGATTATTCTTCAAATGTTGGTTGTATTCTTAGACGTATCTTTATGACTCATTAAGGAAAAGAGAATCGAAGGGGAAAATAACTAACGAAGATCAAGGATAGCCTTGTAAAAAGCATGGTTTTTCTCTTCCCTTCCTCCTTGCCCCAATATAATCCTTCCCTTACCAGCCGATACAAATAAATGTTAATGGTGTGCATGGCGTTGGTTGTTGGTCGCATCACAGAATAACTATAGGACGTTTCATTTTTAGGTGACAGTGAGGGGTCTTATGGAGATTCATTCCGTGTAAATCTCCATAACTGGTGCAATGTTGGTAATGGCAGCAGGAAAGTAATAAACGGTGCTAAGCAGTATCCTAACTAGACATCTAGGTGTCTTGCAATATACAAATATAATTCCCTAAGTAACTAGCTTAAATTTACCGCTGAATTGAATGCCTATGTGACTCAGAGGTAGGCACAATGATCATGCGTTTGGCAACAGCGCTCTTTATAAGGCCCACACTGACAACTAAATGTGGAACGCTCTATACTACTGCTATTATAGCTCTCACAAAAATTTCTTGGCGCTTCACATTGGGCGATTTCGGGACCTGAGCTACTGAACTTTAAAAATCCGCCAAAACTGTGGAGGAAGGCTGTTTAGAGTGGAAGGTCAGAGTAGAGACCTTTCTAATTGCTGCCAACATTAGTGCTACTGGAAGTGGGATGACTCTTTACTACCTGCCGTCCCGTTTCGACTCGTGTCACAATGAGACCTTAAGATAGTAATCCAGGTAAATTCAAAGCGATGGGTGATTTTATTCACTTGCGTAACGTGTGTGTGCCTTGTGCCTTTGCCGCGAAGTAGTTTGGTTTCCCTACCTCCCTCTCTCTCGTTGCCTCCCTTTTTTTCCCTACATCCCCTCCTCTTCTAGCACCTCTCCTTTCCGCACAGGTCTGCGCCATGAACTTTCGCGAGAGCTTATAACCTTAAGACACTATGAGCTATGCAGGAGGGAGGGGCACGTGAAAGAAAAACGTCGCCAGTGAGTCGAGGAATGTTCAGCCGCCCTACTTATTATGTGCCCCTCCTCCCAAAGGGGCGAAGGCTCGACTAATTTGGAGTCGCAATGAAAGTAAGACCGGGTCACTGCAGCTCTCTTGATAGTCAAAAGTGTCTCTCTCTCTGCCCAGCCCACAGGGGCATGCATGCACAAGGTACCGCCTCCGACCGTCAAAGTGATTCGCACGTGAAGGGCGCAGGGAGGAGGTGGGAGAAGGAAAAGGAGAAAGGGTGGCTCTCTTATTATGTTAATTTCGTCTTCCGGAGAGAGAGAGAGAGGTATATTTGTGCCTCACCCGAGATTAGATTCCGCGGAGAAAACAATTAACTGCAAAAGAGCTTTTCAAAAGAGATGCTTATCCGCTCCCTGTGGAGAGTCTCGGAATGAGAAAGGTGTTCAGAAAAAGAGCCGAGTAACGAAAACATTTAAGAAGTGACTTGTAATTTTACGCGGAGATTGATCCCAAAGATCCCATAATCATGTTTTTGAGCCAAGTTTTCATGTTTTCACCATTCTCCGCGAACAAAATCCGGAAGATAACATTTAACTTAAATTAAGAAACAATCACAAGCTTTCTTCCCTTTGTTGTATGTGTCAATTAAGAGGCAGGGAAAATTTTCTAAGTGAGTAGAACCCAAAAACGTGTATCCATTACACAGTGCAGGATGATTTCAAGCCACAGAAAATGAAGCAAAATAACCTATTTTCTGAGACAATAGAAATTTTTGTTTAGCCATTTTTTTTTACCGTTATGACAGGCAAAAGTAAAAACAGGTTTATTGCCTTCTCTTCTGAGTACATATTCGTGTTATCTATGCCAGAGGCTTAAACCAGACTAGGGGAATCTCATCCATTTGGCCTAATTCAAGTATCTCTGGCCAAATTATCAGGAAGAGTACCTTAAATTCTTTAAAAAATCTGACCCAATTAAATGGTAGTACCAAATCTGATACTTTGTGTCCAAAAATGCTTGAATATCGTATTTTCTACCAAGTTGCACCACCCCAATGTGATGGCTATAAAACCAAACTTACATTAGTATTCCTCAATTTTAGGATGATGGAAAACAATTGGAACTGAAATATTTAACAAGAAATATCTTCATAAGACGATGTTATTTGTCGACACAATTTCTGTTCTGCATATTTGTGATAAAAGTCACATAAAATTACTTTTAAAAATAATTCATGTTCCCCATCAACGTATGCCGACGGGAAATAAACGTTATAGACTAAACCCCTAGGAGCGGTAATCGAACCACTGACCTTCACCTTTCCGGGGCAGATTTCGAACTCAGGATAAGAGAAGATCAACAAAAAAGTGACAGTTAAGAGAGAAACGAGGAAGTACGCTAAAGAGTAGAAAAGGCCCTATGATAAACGTTAGGGAAAAGAAGAACGATGTGGAATGGGTAACTCTTTAGGGGCACAATAGTCTTGTAAAGATCACAATAGAAGTGAAACTGGAAGGGAAAATCCCACGAGGAAGACTGAGGGACAAATGCATAGATCAAATAAAGCCAGATACAAGAAAGAACTATGGAGGGGCATGGGAATCAGCATCAGATGCTAAGAATGGGTGCATCGTTGTAGCCCATTGGATAGATAGCTAGGGTTCAAACTGGAGAATCCTACGTTCTAACTCGGGTGAAGCCTCCCTGGTCTACAAATATTCATAATCTCTTTTTCAGTCCTGATATTGGTTTACTGCAAGCCTTCATTCTTTCATGTTCGATGCTAACACCTTTATTTCCCTGAATGGCTTTTTCCGCTGATTCACCCTCTTTTGTCCTAGATATCTGATCCTTAATCTGCCAACATAATTATTATATTCGTATGATTATATCATGTTAGTGTGCAACCACTTTGAAGACCTAGCCGATGAGGGATCGCCAATGAAGAAGTCCTGCAATGAGTTGAGGAGATATGATGTTTAATGCCAACTCCGAGAAGTAGAAGAGTCAAACTTACTGGACACAGTATTCTGAGAAGGGGAACATCCAATAGCCGGGTCTATGATTTTGGCGCAAGCTGGTAGTCAGGTAGTCCTAGAATAGTAATACGAATCACCCCTCTTTTGGAGTTATTAACCCGATAGCTGAAACAAAAAATTAGGTAAAATACTTTACAAGCTATTATAAACCATTGAATGGAGCCTTAGAAGGCACAAGGTGGTGGTCCAAGGGTAAATAATTCGACCAGTAACGACATGGTTATACGTTCATGGCTATCTTTTCAAGAGTTTCTTGCATTAATGGGTGGCAGTGTCTAATTTTTCTTCAGCTATTTCACGATCGTTTTGGAACTGACCAGAATGAAATAATAGATTTCGCGGCTACAGAGGTTAAAGTTAAGCTTTTGTGAGTGAGAAATAAAATAATATTGTTTTAATGCATTTAGAATGTACAGATAAAAAAGTTTTAAGTGTTTGGGTAGGTCAAATAGAAAATGGCAGATGAAAGTAAAACTTGGTCCTGGAACTTTGCAAGCCACCTAATTTACCCCTAGAACATATTCTAATATCTGCAATCAGCCAACTCCCTGTTTTATAATGACAGTAAACATATTTAAGCTCGTTTTTTGTTTAAAATATTGGTTTCATGACCCCAAAAATGGGGCGATTCGTAAATTACTATCCTAGCCTGCCAAATTTCGTCCAAGTCCGCGATCCGGCTATTGGATACTCCAATTATGAGATTCAACAACCTCTTGAAAATAGTATTGGGAGGATAAATGAATGGAAAGAATTGCCGAGGGTGACCAAGGATGGAATGTATCTGGACAGTTATGGGGGACGCTGAAATGAATACCTATGCTGGAATAAAACGAATAACTAAGAGGAAAGTAAAGTGCCGAGCCAATCAGAAAACCTATCTTCGGATTGATGGCTGCTGATGATTTGACCGGTTGGGTAAGATTTTCGATTGACCGTTTCCACTTTCCTTATCCTTAATCAATTGTCTATTCCCCTTCCTTATTTACCAATTAATTTAGCTTACTTTTTTATTCCTATTCATACCGTCCAACATAACCACCATTTTCTTCCTTTTCCCTAGCATTCTACTACCCATTTACGGTCTTCCTCCTTGGATACGACAAATTTAATCAAATCGGAGCTATTTCATGAGTTCCATAACTCCGTGAGAAACTGCAGGTGGCACAGGGAAAGAAAGTGGTTCCTACAAGATCGATGCGCGAACTTCACACGCATTTGGGCTTGTTAGAGCCGTCTGAGCTCGTCCTTCATCCACCAAACCAATTTTCTGGTCGAATTGCGGCGTGAGCGTGTGGAAAGGAGTGAATGATTGTGGTCGATCAATCTCGGGGTGGGAAGACTGATGAAGCTCGCGTCACTGTGACCCGTCACGAGAGAGCTTTCCCGGGCTGAGGTCGGTAATCCACCGATAGGCATTCATCGGCGCCGAATCGTGACAACAAGATCACCGTGACAAAGTCACAGGTCATGAAATCGCACCCCATCACCAGTGTTTACGTTGGGCTGAGGATTATTTGGGAAATGGAGGAAGGGGGAAACCCGGTGTCGAAATTAGCCTAATATTAACGAAAAAGACGCGGAGGTATATACACACAACACGTCCCATCTGAGCTACTGGAACTCGAAGTGCTCTCCACGTAGCACTAAAGTAGGGACGGAAATTCCACTAAAATCTCTGCCAATTTTGTCCTCGAGTCCTCGTGATGGGAAGCCAGTATAGGCATAGCAAAACTTGGTGGCATTCGAAAGCGGAGTATCTCATGCCAGTGAAGTGGAGCGACGCGTCAATGAGCAGACAGAGGTACCACAGGGCTCCTGTTTGGACCTCTTGATGAACCCTCGGCCTCTTTATCCCACCTCTCTTACATGCTTTCCTCTCCCGGACGTCATGCTTTTCACAAGCGAGTGCCACCAAGTTTCGCTACATCTATACTCTAACCCCTTCTTTTGCACATTATTTTCCGTTTTACTTGTCTTCATGGGATGTTAATTTATCTTATTTTTTCCTGTCTTTTATTTTGCAATAATTTACTTTAACAAATGGTCCCCGACGTATATGGGTGAATCGTCTATAATGCATGAGAATAATGCTTTTCAGATTCCGCATAGAAGCCATGTGAAGTCCCTTTCATGTAAGTAACTTAATTTAACAAAAAAGTATAGTGATTAACATTACTAATGACGGCATGACAGTGTGCATGACGGTTAGTGCATGCCCGGTGTGGATTCATCCCCTGCCACACACCCTTCTACATCTACATAATGCCCAGCAAGCCACCTCGAGGATGTGTGGCAGGGGGTGAGTTATCACCAACATGCACTACAATGTACCCTAATAAAGATAATGAAGTTACGACTATTGGTGCATTAGCGACTACAAAACCTGCAAATACTTGTCAGGGGGTGAAATTTCACCAACATGAACAATATGCAGAACTACAGGTATGTAACCAATCTTACAGAAACTATATGTATTAATGTATTTTGCATTTACTCTTGAGGTAGTTTGTATGGTAGCACCATAGGTGTAGATATTTCCACCACCAATTTGTTCATGCATTCCTGGAGACCATAACCCTACGCGGGGGGATTCAGGGTAGAACCACGGACCGCGCTACGCTACCTCCTTCGCATTGCAAGACTGGTTTTATCGCCTTCGGGAAGGTCGATCAGACGATACCAACCACTGGCACGAGGGAGAGAAGGGGGATGAAGATGAAAATCTGTAAATAATGGACCGGAGAATGCGAGTGAAGGGGAGAGTAAGAGGGATCCACATCGACGGAACCATAAAACAGTCGAGGAACGAATGGTGCGCGCTCGGCCTACTTTCTGGAACACCCCGTTGGCACGCCCCCCCAGCGGAGAAGGTCTTCGTGGGCACAGCACACGCCCATTTCCCCAGAGCAACGGATCGCCGTCCCATCTGTCCCCCGTGGCCACCGTAGGAGATCGTAAAAACCTATCACTCCGTGGAATACGAACATCGCGGGTCTCATTTCCGCAAGCGTCGCGGAGGATACATTCCGGTCACTGCCCCGGGACATTTTTGCGCTTTTTACGATCCAAACAGATAGCATGGGGATGTAGGCAGGTATTGGAGTTTTAGGGAGACGTCTCTCCTAGGTCGGGAATTTGATTTTAATCATCCCACCGAAAATAGGTAGCCACCATTGGACGTAAAACTAAAATATAATCCGCTCTTCAAGTTAAATCCAACTTCTACTTCCAAACCTTGATATTTTTCTCATCATTAAAATTGGTGTTTAAATTCAAATTGACGTACTTTCTCTTGTTTCTCAGACTCCTGGAGTTGATCCTTTTCACGACAAACACTTTTTTTTACTTTCATGGCCTTCTTCTTTTCCGCTGCATTTACCGCATTTAGCCTTCTATCAAATTCGATATCATATTATTATCGCCCAACGTTTCTAACTACAGGTGTAGTCTGATCATCTCCTTTTCTTTAATTTTTTCTATTCCAGTCATGTTTATCTCTCTAGCTCTGCTCCTCCTCCAAAATTCTCCAGTTCTATCCAGGTTATTCTGAACTTGATCCTTGTTCTTTCCCTTATTTGGCATAATTCCCCCTTTTCTCTTTCAATAGTTCATATTAAGGTCTTCGTTTTCCCCAAAACACTCAGTTCACGCCAAAACCATTTTCTTTGGATTTTATCCTAGCGGGTCGGTTCATAGCCTTATTTAAAAAAATGATTTTGTCACTTATTATATTTATTATCATAATATAAAATATCTCTCTCAGTAATTTCATTTCTGATGTTTGTATCCTCACGCTTGTAACACGTTTTTACCCATGTCAATGCCTTGATCCGTATTCTCATATTGGTTCATTCATTCAAGTATTCTACCAGCTGATTGGTAGGTTCTTGGACAGTCCCCATTTTGTATCCCAACCTAATAGAAATTGTCTCGCATTCCCTCCTAAGGATGGCCCGTTATTAGATCCCTCTTCAATTCTTCATATCTTCTACCTCCTCTTATTTCGTCCAGAATTCCTATCCTCTTCCTTCCTCTCCCACGCTTCCCCAGTGTTCTCCCCTCTATCACTCTCTTCAACATGCCCTCTCCTCTCAAAACCTCCTCCATCCATCTCTTCTGCCTTCTCCGAACCTCTGCCACAAGCTTCCTCTCCTCTCCGACCATATCCAATACCTCCTCGTTCGTCTTTCTCGCCATCCAGCTAACCTTCTCCATCCTTCTCCAAACCCACATCTCAAACGCCTCAAGCCTACGCACATCCTCCCTTCGCAATGACCAAGTTTCCGACCCATATAGCGCCACGCTCCATATTAAAGTTTTCACCAGCCTCTTCTTTACGTCTCTTCTCAGACCCCCCCTCATCAATTCCCTTCTCTTCGAAAATGCTTCTTTAGCTAGCGAAATTCTGCATCTGATGTCCTTACCACTAAACCCATTCGCCTCCAAAATACTACCCAGATACGTAAACTGCTCGACCTGCTCTATCTTCTGCCCTCCCACCCTTATATTCAGCCCCGCCTTCTTACTTCTAGAAAATCTCATTACTTTCGTTTTCTTGTGATTGATCTTCATCCCATACTTTTCGCACTGCACCTCTAATGCATTCACCATTGACTGTAAACCCTTGGCCGACTGACTAACCAATGCTTGATCATCTGCAAATCTCACTGATTTTATCAGCTCCCCTCCTACCTTTATTCCTACCTCCTCCTCCCCCCAAGCCTCCCTTACCATGTCTTCTGAATACACGTTAAAAAGCAACGGCGATAGTGGGCACCCTTGCCTCACTCCCCGTCCTATCGTGGCCCATCCCGATTCTCCATTGGCTACCCTAACCTGCGCAGTCTGATTCATATACAAATTTCGAATCAGACGCCTGTCCCTCCAATCGACCCCTAATTTCTTCAACACTCCCATTAATTTCGTCCATTCCACCCGATCAAATGCCTTCTCGAAATCTACGAAGCATGCAAAAACATCCTGTCCATACTCTAGGTTTCTTTCTACTAGCGTCCTCATCACCGCTATAGCGTCTCGCGTTCCCGTCCCTCTCCTAAACCCGAACTGGTCGTCACCTAGGTATTCATTTGCCTTCTTCTCTAGCCTTCTGTTTAGAATCCTCAGAACTACTTTGGCCGCGTGGGATATTAAGCTTATTGTCCTATAGTCTTCGCAAGTTTTTGCCTTACTCTTCTTCGGTATAGGAATTAGTACAGTCTTCGCGAAGTCTTCCGGCCACACTCCATCCTCATAAATCTTACGAATTAGCGCAAAAAGTTTTCCTCTTCCGTTCTTCCCCATGCTCTTTAAAAACTCTGCAGGTATGTCATCTATTCCCACCGCCTTATTCCTTTTCATGTCTCGTAGAGCTCTTTCGATTTCGCTATCTAGGATACTTGGTCCGATGCCATATCTGTCGATATCGTCTTCCCTTTCTATATCTAACCTATTGGGCCTTATTTCTTTACCATACAGCTCTTCAACATACTCCTTCCACCTCTTCTGGATCTCTCTCGGTTCAACGATTACCTTTCCCGTCTTGTCTGTTATCGTTGTAATTCCCCTTCCCTTATTACCACCCGTCAGTTCCTTTACTTTCCGATATAATGCATCTGCTCTTCCCTCTTTTTGGTATTTCTCTAACGCGTCGATCTGTTCTCTCCACCACGCCTCTCTTGCTTTCTTTGTTTCTCTTCTAAGCCTGTTATTAAATTCTCGGTATTTTCTCTTACCTAGCTCTGAGTTTACACTCTTCCATTTCCTTCTCTCCTCCATCTCCCTGATCGTCTCCTTCGTGATCCACGGTTTTCTAATTTTAGTTGCACTCACTACGCCTACCGTTGCTTTCGCCGCTTCTATAATTCCATTTTTCAAACTTCCCCATTCATCTTCCACTGATCTAACTCCATGATTCTCACCCATTATCTCATCCACCTTCTCCCGATACTTCTTCTTCATTGCCCCAGTTAATGCCTCCGTATTCCACTTACGTACCCTCCTTCCCATTCTTATCTTTTTCAGTTTTACCCGACATTTCATGACTAATAAGTTGTGGTCTGTGTCTGCATCAGCTCCTGGATAAGTATGCGAGTTTTTATCTCTAGCGAGTTTATGTCTCATATTGGTATACAATTAGTATTTAGTACCATCGTTTCAGTTTCCTTTCCACTAATCATTGTCATGATATCCTTTACCTCAAAGTAGTAATGCCCTTTCCTTCCTATTCTTTGCCCAATTTCATTTTATCCTGCTGCAATAAAATTTCTTACTTCCCACTCAATTAAAGTCATCTACCCTTTTTAGCTACATTCCTTCAAATTTTACTTTATATTTAGCCTTATTATTCTTCTCTTTGCGTTTGCTTCATGCATCGGCGTTCTCCTTGTAACGCATAATAGCTGCAAAAAACACGAAATGGAACACGAAATTTGTGTTTGAATAGTAGAGTTGATTTCAATTATTTTTTTATGGTTTGTTCGTTGGAAGTTAGTTGCTCGCTGAAGAAAAGGGGTGTGATAAATACGTGTTAACGGGACTACTCTTTGAACAGCTGAAATTAAAAAGCCATAAATCGACGCTTATTGGATACTATAATTTTATTAAACCCTATTCGACTTTAAATTCTTAAGCTTGTACAGTGTGAGTACATTCTCTTGCACTATTGCTCCGCTGATCACTTGTATTTCCGGTAGCTCTTCATCATCGTCCGAAATTATTCGGCATCGATATCGCATTGTGTAGTCGATACATGTATATGTATATATCGCAGGGATTCTTTCATTCCTTGGATCGGAGCCTTCCCCACGACCAGAAACATACACTCTCCCTTTCGTACGGCGACGGAAAGAAAGTTCCTTCTCTCTCTCTCTCCAGCGAAGGATTGAATAAGAAAACGATTCCGAGAAGGAACGGCGGACGGAGAGAATGAATGCAAAGGACGAGATGGCGATACGTACGTGAGATCGAACACGGAGGGGGAAGCAGGTGTGGGTGGGAGGGAGGGAATGGGGGAGGAGGAGGAGGGTGGAGGGAGATTGGTGGGGAGGGTTGATTTATATATTTTTTTAAGCCGCGACGTGTTGGACAACCCAGTAAGTCGGTCAGTTCGGGAGAGGCGGCGGGCGGGCCGTGGTGCCTTATGGGGAGGCGGGGGGGAGCAGGGGAACAGGGGAGTGGGGGATGGAGGCCAGAGGCAGGCAGGGGGGTTTTGGAGGTGGAGGATAGAAAGGTGCGCGACGCACGAAGACGTGATCCGACGGACGAGAGAAGAAGGCTTCGGTGGATGATGAAGAAGTCACGAAGACTCTCCTTCCGCATGGCGCCCTCCCCCCCCAATCTCCCATTTACCCCGCTCGCCACACTCACGAGGAGGCATGCAAACAGCCCATTGAGCGTGGCTGTCTCGTTTTGTCTCATACTCGACTTGATGCCAATGACATGGAAATGTCTATTTGAAGTTTTTTTGCAGGCGGAATTTGTTTTTCACTTTTTGGATTTTTAAAACCCCGGGCGCAAATAAATTTTTTTAAACAAATAAAATCTGACGGAAATGTTAAACAAAAAAAAGGAACAAGTAAAGCATTTGTTCTTATCTAAACAGATTTAATAGAGGAAGTTTATTTTTCACACAAGAGCTAATGCAGCCAATTCCTGCAGCCGAAAAAAAGGAAAATCGGGGCCTCAGTTAATGTCAGATTAATTGGTAGTGAGGCTTTTGCGGTGGCTGAGTACTGAATTCTCATTCATCGAAGTGGACAGTGGTAGATAAATCTCAGCTGTATCCTGATCCCTACTTGGGTGCCATGTGTAAAGTACAGGACTACCTCCGTCGGATGGGACGTAAAACTTCAGACCCCATGGCGCCTTTCTTTAAGAGCAGGCAATTGATGAGGGATCTGGCTGATGTGGTGGCTGGAGTCATAGCTTTTCATTCGGGTGGGAGGGGGAGGTCCCCTCCCTCCGGGGTTCAGGGTTCGAATTTCGGCAGTAATATATTCCAGTGGACTCCCCGATCTATACTTGGGTGCTATGTGGAGAGCAATCCCAACAGCAGTACTCTTCCCGTCCCATGTGATGTAACTCTGTGGACTCCTTGGTGCCTTTTGTTAAGAGTAGATTAATGCCGACGCCAGGTTTCTCTCCACCCTTCCACCATTCTCCAATATAGTCCTTCCTTTACCAACCGTCCCACATCTCCGTAATAGCCCAAATGACTTCAGTAGTCGGTCACGTCACTAAATGTTAACATTAAACGACCAAACTAATGACGGCGCCGAGTTCATTTCAACCGTCACCCAATTCCCCAATATTATCCTTCTTCTCTTCTTTTTTATCCCAAAAATCGTAACTGGTTTAAATTTATTCAGATGCCGTTCGCGTTCTCAAATAACTAATCAAATCCTTGATTTCCTTGAATGATGCATATAGTGCATGCGGTGCGAGTAAAAAAGCTGCAAGTATTAACTGGAGTATGCCGTTTGGCACAGAGTAAAATTTGGCCAAAACAAATTTTTTGAGGTATGGAGCCACATAGGATTCCATGTAGAATACCTCCATATCCGCCATTTTCCATCATTTCGGCATATTTATTAAATTTCCTGAAAATGACAATAAGTTATGATTTTACACTCGAATATGACCAAATTAACCATGGCTATGCTCAGTTCTTGCATGTGTTTCTATTCCGTCTCACTCTCGATTTCAACTTTCCCCATGGCTTATCTAAGTGAGATAATTCAAGAAAACACCCAGACTAATTTCATCCGATTGTCTGTAATTATTTACCGAGAAACTTCCTACCAACCAGGAAGGAACTAAAATCGTGGCCCAGAGCTGTAGCCATTTACACCGAGCCCCGTTAATGTATTTTTTTTACTCTTCCGAAGTGGTAACCTCCCTCGGGTTAACGCTTTAATAGTTCAGGGCGGACGAATTCATTATATGGAGTGTCGGAAGAAAGCTCTTTTAATGAGCTGAGCTCCATGCCCCGAATAAGGGCTTCGTACTTCCGCTGCCGTCTCGGCACTTCCTTTCGGCGGAGGCCCACCCTCCCACCCTTCAGGTTGCGCGGCGGGCGGTGTGATCGAGTCGGCCAAAATGTCTCGAGCGGTTGCGAAACCTCTTTCCCGTCGGCCAATGATGGGAAAGGGAAACGGCGGGAGAGAAGAAGAAGACTTTGAAGGCCCGGCGGCAGCTGAGTCCACCCCGGAAGGAAGGAAGGAAGTTGAGGAAGCGAGGCAGGCAGTTTGGGCAAGTTGATACGGAAATCGGGAGCAATTTTGTAGCCAAAATAGATGTGAACGCTTCTGCGTGAAACTCGGGACGGTTTCTTCACCCTCGGGCGGAGACATGGGGAGAGGGAGGTAGAGGAAGCGGTAGAGGGAGTGAATTTGGGAGTGGAGAGTTTCGCGAGAAGCATCTTGATTCTCAAACCGAATCTCCAGACGCGGCGGAGAGCGAGGATAAGATGAGAATCGGTGTTATCTAAGGCGCAAAAAATTCCGAGGGAACTGCCTCACGGGACACAATGCGGAATTAATAAGTCATATCTAACCAAAGATGGGTCGCGTGCCAAAAAAAAACCCACAGTCCACCGAGTTCTCCTTCATTATATTACTAGCAGTTACCCTAGGCTCCACTTGCTTTATAACTATTCCTATTATTATGTTAATTTACTTTCGCTTGCGCAGGGGATAATAGTTTTGCAATAATATTTATATGGTTCTTAGCTACTTAGATTTGATTCAGCAGACCACGTATAAATATCCACCTAACTGACAAATTGAAAACGTTACAACAAACTGCGCCAATCAGGTGGCCGCAATGCTCTGTGAATTGTTCTTTTCATGTAAGACTTGGTGCTTTCCTGGCGCACGATGTGAATAAATTCTTCACGGGTTTCCCACCAGGTGAGATGTTCAGCCAGAGCGTAAATGATCTTTTAAAGTGCAAATAAAATGTTCTTTTCATTTCTTTGTCAATAAAAATTTTCACAGTGCATTTTCATCAGATAAGAAACATTTTTAGAGTAATAACACTCTTAAAAACCCGAATAAATAAAATAAATTTTACATATTTGAGCTTATAGTTTTACCCTGAAATATTCCTGAGGAAATTCCCGGAATACACGTTCCATTTTTCATTGTAATTTACAAATTTCATTGCAGTGTGTTCAGTTTTTACAGAGTGATCAATCAGTGAATGATTCAGCGTTATTTGCAATTTATTTAAATATATAGATAGAGGAGAGCATTTGGTAATATTTGGCTTCATCTGATTAGGTGATGCACTTTGGTATAATTTCCTTAAAGTTGCAAAACGAGTGATTCCCAATGTCATCGCATGTCGTTGCGTAAGTTGTAGCATATACTTTTCTGTAAATATTTGATGATATTGTTTTTATTACACCAAAAGACAAAGTAAATAGAAATAAAAAAAACTTGACCTCTTGCAAAGAAAAATATCAGACCAAAGAGAATATAATGTAACCGACGCGTTGTGATGCTCTCAGATTATTAGGGCTAGCAATCGATAAAAGGGTCAGTGGTTAACCGAGATGATGATGCGCCAGAGCATCAAAAGCGGTTGGTTACCAACAGATATGGCTTAGAATGTTACCAAGTCTTCTCCTTTAAAATGTCGAAATTCTTGAAAGCCACTTCGATAGTGTTTGAGGCAGCGATATTGAATTATTTTCTCTACAGTGTTAGTAAATTCGAACCAGGCTATAAAATCATGATTGATAGGTAGGTTTTTAATCTACACATTGGTAGGTAGGTTTCTGGACAGTCTCTGCATTAAATTTCTAATTTCCGGATCGTTCTTACTTTTCCAGCTATTCAAATATTCTTTCAACCTCAAAATTTTGTCCAAAATTCGTGTTCTCACTTCTCTTTCTTCCCTTACCGCGCTTGCCAAATACTTTCTACTCTTGTTGTCTCCTTCAACATGCTGTTCCTTCCCAATGCATTTACTACTACTCCACGGTGGAGTGTGGTTAAGATAAAAATCTATTATCTGACGAGCAGAGAGCCAAAAAGGGAGCTGATTCAGGAGATATCATTAGTTTTCTGGCGGACATAAGGTAAACATTTCGGCATTCGGATTGGAGACTATCGGTCAAAAGCAATGGCGGAATAAGGGGGGGGAGGCGCCGCTCCCCGTAATTTCTAGGAAAATAGAAAAGATGGTAATCATTAAGATGGTTCTCCAAAGCAAGTTTTTATTTCATCAGCTCAATATACAATGTTTAAAGATAAATGGAAAATATCTAAAAGTCACTTGTCTGAACAAACACAGTATCCTCAATGTTCGCAATTGTACTTTTTAGGCTCTTGAAGAACAATGTTGTGAAAGCTTTGGTGCCGTAACAGAAAAATGATAAGGTATAATTTATGTATGCAGAGATTCGTGCTGCGTGTTTGGGCAGTTGAGCCGTAGTGCGTCTGCGAAAGGGGAATACAGTCTCCACACCCTCCTTCAACACTGTCTACTATGCGACACCCTCCCCTCTCGTGCTCGTCGCGACATGTCAGTTGTCCGGCTCTAGCGAGTGTATTGTTCCATTTGTAAAGAGTGACCAGGGGTGACAATTTCAAGAGTTCTTCACATGTTTAGGACCCCGCGTCCTATTTCCTTTATTCTGTGATAAAACTGACGAGAAAATCAACTTTTCAGCCAGAGATGGTAAGTTCAATTGATAAATTACAACGACATAACTTATTTGCGCTTTCTCAAGCTCGTCATTAGGGTCGGACGGCCGGCTTCAAGCTCGGGCCCACATTAGCCTCTCTTGCTATTTATCTGCTTTTTGATCAAGGAATTGAAGGGAAAAAATCAAGGAAAATAGAGAAAACCTGAAGCTGATACTAAAATTGTGGTTTTTCTTGGCCCTCAGAACATACCATTCAGAGGTCATCGGGACGACGGTGCATTTATCATTGGAAGAGCCCTTGACGAATGACGGTAACTTCTGCTCAACGCGATCTGAAAAGTTACGTGCGATCAAGATGCGGTGAAAGTCGCCTAAACGGCATTGCTATGTTGTACATCCACCGTCATATTCATGTAGACCTCGATAATGCATTAAACCGGTTTGCTGAGCAGAAAGAAACAAGAAAGAAAAATTTGCTATTGTAATTTGTATACATAAATCATATACTGCCAAGACCTAGGATATTTGCATTAAAGTTGGAGCTAAAAATGTTACAACTAAATAATATTTTCTTAATCTACGTCAGCCCGTGTATCTATATTTGTGAGGGTGACTACATTACCTCCAAGCAAAAGCCTATACTTTGTTTATTTAATTAATTTTAATATTAAGCAGGGCCTACTTGTTTTAGTTGTTGTTAAAACTATTATAAATGTTATCTACAGATTGGCAGTTCTTCTTTGAATGTTATCATTTTGACTTTTTCAAATAAAAAAAATATTAAAGGAAAATAGTATTTTCTGAATACTTATTTTTTTATTTCATTCCCACCAATTTTCATTTTGTACGGAATTAAAGAAGAAATGAGTTTGAAATCCTTGTGTAGGCTGCCGCGGGTTGATTGATGTGAAGATGCAGGTCTTCCGCGTTTTACACCTTGTTGGTTTATGTTTCTTTGGACGACGGTTTCGTCAGCGTTGTAGTCGGATTCTTCTGGTCGGTAGAGTGTAGGTGCAGTCATTGGTCGTCTTATATATCTCAGGCGTTAGACCTGACTCCAACGGGTGAGATATATAAGACGACGAATGGCTGCACCTTCACTTCACCGACCTGAAGAAGCCGACTGAAACGCCACCGAAACTGTCGTCCCAGGAAACATGGACCAACGCGGTGTAAAACCCGGTTGACCTGTATCTTAACAAGAATGGCATTTTTTACATCTTTTGTGTTCGTTTTTCAAATGTGATTAGAGAGCTTTACTCAATAATTTATCACATCTACTATATAATATAGCCACACCAAAACTACGTTCCAAATGCTTCATTCCTTTTAATTTTCCGAGGGAGCTCCACCCGGACCCCCGTTTCGTTGAGAGTTATTGCATACCCCCCAGGCGCCGCGAAAAGTAGTGAACCCCCCAAAACAACGACCTTAATCCGTTCCTGGTCAATAGAGACCGTGATCTCCTTGAAATCTTTTACGAAAGGCAGGATATTGCACCTAGCGTCTTTCCTCACTCTAACCCCACCTTCAACTCCTACCATAATACCTTTATTTTTAGATATGAAGGGCCATTATTAGAAGAAAAGTATAAATTGCTCCGAGGAGGGTTTTGGGGAAAAATTACTTAATTTTTTTTCACACGTTACCAATATGTTTTAACCAGATTATTGAGTTAGACGAAAAAAAGTCACATTATTAAGTTTGAATGAAACTATTGATTTTTGGTTTCACTGAATTGTTGACGGAGAAGTCAAACGATCAAGAGGGAAAGTGAATTAAATCGATTAATTCTCAGATAGTACATTACCTATGATGGCTGGAACTTTTTAAACAGCTTCTTCAACGACTCTGAAAGCCTATATTTCCTCACGCTCAAAAAGAAGTCATCAATCTCTCAAATGTCGCTTTAATCAGGACAGTTCCTTGGTTAATCCATTAAAACAAAGGCACTCTTCGTAAGTTGCAAACAATGTCCTTTCGATTATCTCAGTGAGCGAAGCATATTCTGAAGAGAAAACGATTTCTTTTCCTCGGTACGAGTAAAGGGATCTTCCAAGAGACGAGACTCCTCCAGCCTCATTTTATATCTCCGGGGAGCTTGTCTATGCCCTGGTTTTGGGAGATGAATTTATCGACTTTGTGTGTCAGGGCTCCTTCGCAGTGCACGATTTTTACCATTGTCTCCGTGCCAGGTTAGAGTTCGTAGACTTTCGTGACTGACAAATGCATGCCAAGGAAACAATCTAAAAGAAAAACCCTACGAGGTATTCAATATATTTCTGAGATAATGGCCATGGCTTTCTTACATTCACAGTAGACTTTGACAGCATAGATAAACAAATGATATAAAAGGAAAAGGTATTCCTCAGAAATTTACTGGGTACATCTAAATTACCATGAAAGCCACATCAAGGGTGGTAGCAGGGGATGATTTCTCACTAGGAATGCACTAACCACTAAATACACTATCATTTTGTCATTCGCTATTTTACTAAATATACTATTAAGCAACAACGTATATGTAAGGAGAGTTCACATTAGATATAGGTGTCTAAGCATCATTTAACTTAAGGGGGATGGACGCTGTACTCACACATTACGGGGGCCATGAGGTAAGAGTTCAGTCACGCTAACATGCAAAGCGATTGCAATTTTACAATGCTATTGTTAATTTCAGCCATACTTATGTATAATAATATTTGCAAAATTACAGACACGTGGAGCATAAAGATAATTAGCAGCCAATGCAGAAACTGAAAGTTGAACGAAAATCGGCAAAAATAGTTACATAATTATTCAGGAGATCAAACCTATATTCCACGCTTCATTGGCGATTTCCATTCCAATTATTTTTAATGATTTCGTCACATTACTAGTAAAGTAGATTGACTAGTAGAATGAAAATTGCTCTGTATTTTGCATTAAAAATTGTTTAAGAATCTGAAAATATATCATTGAAGGTCTTTATTATTATGGAAATAGTTTGCTAAATAACAGACTCTTGAAAATTATAATGGAGGAGAAAATGTTAGGGAATGATTGCCGAGAATAAAAACGGATGGATCACGAGAGCCAAATTAAAAGAGATATTAAAAAAGGAATTATGAAGGAATTAAACGAATAATTGAAAAGAGAATGCAATGGAGAGTTACACTAAACCATTCAGATTGATGAATACATATGGTGACAAGGCCTCCGTCTAATTTAGCAAGATTACATAATTTTTATTGAACCGATAAAACTACAAGTTGTATTGCCCCATTGTTTTATTTATTACAACGCGTTTCAATGCCTACTAGTAGCATTGAAACGCGTAGTAGGTGTCATATTCAGGTACTTGAAGATGTCGCCTTGGCGTGCAGCTCAGATCCCTGACGCCTAGTACAGTTGAGATAATTTTTTTATTTCAACGATTGGAAAAAGTGGATTTCCTGTCGTCCTTACGATGGGTATACTTAAAATATTTAAATAAAAACGGAAAATCTTCGCTTGAGAAAACGTTTTTCATCAATATAAAGTAACAACATTTCATGCTTCAAAGAGATCAATTCAACATTAAAACGGCCACGTTAAACGCCAAGGAGGGACTCTGTGCCATTGATCAAAGATGGGAATGAGTGTCGTCTTGGAACTCTAGAGTAAAGCCAATTATTTTATGAAAAATGATCCTCGCAACAAAGCTATAGATGATGGCCGATTTTGCATTTAAATAGCTTCAATATTCCTCCATCTAGTCTCTTTCTTAATCTTACATCTCTTCCCTGAAATTAGCTTTCAAAACCTCTGCCCTCACTCTAAATGCATTATAATGCCTGCTCTCGATTGAGCTTAGAAGTATTTAAATTGAAGATTACGTTTTTTTCCAAGGAAAACCACTATTTTTATTGGAAATGTTACATAGTTTCATAGTAATTCATTATACTACATAAAATACATATAATACTACTTAATATGTAATAATTGGTTTATTTACATAGATTCTACGTAAAAATAATGGTATTGACAGCACTTTGGTGTACTGAGCCTATATTGGCTCAGTAAACCAAACTCAGGGAGGTGCTCTTTTTACCTATCAGAACGTGAAAACATTCATTTGCAATCATGCTGATTAAAAAAATTATATAATATAAAATAATTAATTATGATGCATCTTATGTGTTCTGTGAAGTGCAGTTCTATGCAGTTCTGTGAAGATGATTAATATGATTACATGTATCTTGATATGTGGGAATATGCTTGCATACCTACATTAACCATATCATCAGATTAGCTCCGCACCTAAGTTAAATTGAAATATTTGGCCATTTCTCTGTCACAAGTCATCAAAATTGCATTTTATGGACCATAATATCAAGAATGTTTTCCTCACATTTATGATTTATGACCTGGTAAGGGTAGAATTCAATATACCGACGCCACCATAACGTGCGGAATCCACGTCAAGGATATTTCTAAGCCGGAGGAGTGGAATGGATTTGTGGTGTCCCTCCCGCCAAGTCACGCTCCGTCGTAATTCACGTGATCCTGGTCACTTATGACACTTGGAAAGCGAAATTTTTTTTCTTTCTCATCCGCGCCACACGCACGATAAGCGCTCCAATGTGTGCTTTCTCTCGCCTCGCGTCGCCTGCCATCACGAATCGCCCGAAGTGAACGTAATGCTAACGGTTTCCGTCGCTTGATTTCGCTCTGAAGGGTCGTTTGCACGCGTTGAATTCCTCGCGCATCGTCGAGGTCGAGGAAATTATTGAGTAATCCATGCGAAATGGACATCGAGAAGGAAGAGAGTGAGCAAATTTCAGCATTTTTTGACGGTCGTATCGTTTAAACCCTGTTAAGTACGTCGGCGTAGTTTCTAAATGCGGGATTTATGACACGAAAGCGGCGTAATGTCTCGATTACTCAATGGGGGAAAGTAATGGGTTTCCTTTGGTCCCTAAAAATTATCCTCGGGAGATAGTCATGTCAAGTTCTGTAATTACGGCTAAGATTCCTTTGGAGTATTATTCATTGAATGAAGTGAACCACAATTTCTTCGATTTGAACAATCACGTCGCACATAGCACTCTCTATTGATTACCACAGGTATTGAAAATCCACTCTTCTAGTTCTTGTAGGTAACTAGCTTTTGCTAGTAAGTTCCTTCGGCTAAATTTAAATATCTATTGACTTTATTTTGAACAGAATTGAAAATCATTAAGTGACCCCAAAAGGTAAACCGATGGTAAAATGAACCATGATTTATATTGTTAAATTAAACGTAACATTGATCTTATACTAACCAATAGGTAGTTCAAATTTAATCTAATAACCTTATACTAATCAATAAATAAAATAAAACGAATGCAATGTAGGTCAATCTCTCTTAGGTCAAGGTAGTGCCAGGTCGTAATAAAGACCATGTTTGATTTATATTTTAAAATATAAGTATCATAATTGCAATGAAAGAAGCACTATTATTCATACAAAACTCTTTTATACTTAAAAATTTAAGTAATTAGTTATATATTCATATTTTAGTCTTAAAATTGACTTATTTTCAAGCCACTTGCTAAGAACGTCTTCACGACCGAAGCTTTTTTTTATTTTCATTTTATCAAAAGAATTTCGGCGAATCAATTGATCCTAAAAATAATTAAGAGTGTATCAACTATACTTTGATACATTTCTGTTGCAATCGGTGCGTCAGGACTTCATATTTTTTTAAAACGGCTTATATAAAATTTATAAATTGAAAACGGCTACCACTTTTGGGAAAATATCTCGAAAAGTCTATCGATAAGTTGGTGATATTTCGGAGTAATTATAAAGTAATTAATTTTCTTTACCAAGAAGGCCCAATTCATTGGTATTTATGAGGGATCATATCTCACTGAAATTAGAACATTCATTCAGTGATGCGGAAAGTTAACAATTTTTATAGGAATTAATTCATATTCTTTGGCATTCAAACTTGAGAGAATTTTAAGTTTTAATATTCGTAGGAGTTACCTCGTGTCTTTGAAAAATAATATTATTCTTTGCTTTTGCTTATTTGTTAATGTTCATAAATATCTCAGTTATCTTTAAAACTACGAATGCCGTAGTATATACGATCTCGTATATCTACTCTCCAGCTTCTTAAAATAGTGCATCTTTTTCAGCATGATGGATAGCGAGATGTAGTTCTGCCCAATTCATGGCACAGGCATGCGTGAAGCTTCTTCGTCTCGCATTGTGACAGACAATGGGCACGTTGCCGGCTGCATGCAACAGATTGGGCACGATTATAAGGATTGATGTAGATCATGGGCCCACGCATCCGGAAGAGCCTGGGAACATATAGATTTCCTTCAAGTCGGCCACGGGGTATAAGTATCGGGCTTTAAATTTGAGGAGTCATAACCAGACGTTAAGTTAGCCAAAAGTTGTAAAATTTTATCTTTTTTTAATGGGATAATAATAAACAGCAACATGACTACCGCGTGGGCAAAGCGCTTGTACATGCAATGGAAGGTTTAGGGAAAAAATGTGAAGGATACACTTGGATATCCAAGAGAAAAATCAAGGGAAATGTCACATTCTGGTAACCGAATTTTGAATATAATTTGGGGCGCCCAGCTTACATCCTTTTTATTTTTTGATCTCACGCGACTTTTTACTGAGGATTCTGACCAACCTCACGTACAGAACGCGAGAAATATTTCACTTGAATGGCCGTATAAAGCTTTGAACACCACACGTCAGGGATCGTACGGAAAGCAAAACAGGAACATATAATAAACTAAAATCATTCCCGATCAATCACGCTGTGGTGGTTTAAGGGAAAGCTAATTCCCTGCTAGTGACCAAACCACGAGAAATATTCATTCAACCCAAAAAATGGGGTCCATCACATGGCTGTGAAGGGACCCAGTTTAGGATGCCGGGTAGTTAACGTAATGCCTCCAATAGACGTAAGAAATTACTTTTATGGATTAATGGGTAAAGGAGGAGTCAGTAGAGAGATTTATGGGGAATTAGCCCGCAATTGGGATCAAGTGAATAATATTGTACATCACTCAACACCGAGTTGGTAATCAAACACTCAACTGGCTAGTGATTTTCTGACAAGAGTTAAAACCTCGCTTTATTAGGATGCCGGGGATGATGGTTATGATCAAGAAACATACCCACTGTGATTGCTTGCGGGAATAGGATTCCGCCAGGAGCAGTCACAAAGCACATACAAACTACCTATCAATGCATGGTGCCCATCGAAGTTTTTCGGGAACGTAGTGAAGGATACGTCCTGATAGGTCAAGAAACACACAGGTTTGAGGAGAAATTCATCTCTCAGAAAACATTACGCGGGTGATGTGAACGACTCTAAAAAGATAAACTATTACACTGCGTAAAATGATTTTCGTACACTCATAATTATTTGTCAATTGCTCACAAAAAATCTTCAGTTTTTTTGTATTGGAGAACGAAAATTCGTATAATTTATACAAAAGTAGCAAAATTATTGTAATCCGTTGTTGTGTTTTAGCTAATTAACTAATATGGATACAATACCTATGGGATTATACTCGATCTTCGAGGTAGAAGGAAACTAGTTTTCCACCTCGCGGAATATAGACGAGGTCCACAATCACCGAGTGAAAATATTCATTCGGGGTATATCCAAACGGCGAGCCGTGGGCCTAGCCGGACTCCGGCGCACAATTAGAAAAATCGAATTATTTATCGGGGTCGCAAATTATCGTAGCTTATGTTTTCTGAATCACTTTATAGAGCCTTTGGAGAGCATTATGTGTGAATATATCCGTGTTTATCGATGTCGAAATTAACATTTTCACTAGATAATTTCGAAAAATTTGTCTGAAAATAGTGTCCGCTATTCTGTTTTATATGAGCAGTATTAATTGCAATAATCATTTAAAAACTATAAAACATTAAAAAAAACGGAACGGTACTACTGGATAGCACAATTTTTTATTCCTAATCTTAAAATCAACAGGTTCTGTATGAGCTTGACTTCGGTGCTTTTCAATGAAAATTGAAGGTGGTTGTTTTTTTTTACAAAATTTGTTAAAATTGGAGTCCTCACATATTGTCAATGCATAATAACTGAAACATATGACATGCATCACAGCATGCAGCAATCGATGGATATTGAAGATGCGATGGTTTAGCTTCAAGCTGGAAAAAAGCACTTTTTGAATATAGGCCAGCTTTTTTCGATTTCAGCCCACTGTGCGGCACAGCAAATGGGTCAACATGGTCAACAACAATTTTTCATATTCCTCCCTTTACTCTCCTTTTTCATGGGTGATCTCCAAGCACCTCCTGCCACAAGCTCTAACGGTAGTTGGCAGGGTATTATGTAGATTAAGATAACCGCACGCGAGTGCTGGAGACGTTACTTTAATCTGGCACCGCGAATCATCGCATCACAAGGTACGGAAAAGTGTTCAGTGGTGAATCAATTACCATTGACACGATGCCATGCTGCAGTCGTACCAAGAGGGGGCGCATGTATTTAGACGGAAGAATGGGGGCGCCACATTGCGATCAGAGTCGGAAAGCACTTGAAAATCGTTTCCAGTCAGCTGGTTGCGCAACTGAACGCGGAGAAAGCAGCGAGCAGTGTATTCAGTCCGTGCTCTCAGCTTCAGAGGCACTACCAATGTTTTTTTTCTTTCACCGCATACCCGAGAGAGTTTGATCGGTATGCCTCCGGCAATCGGATGTGGCGAACTTCCCATTGTCGATAGCGTTACAGTTTTTGTGGCAATTTCGCTTCAGCTACCGTTCGTGGGTTACCGTGCGGTGCGCAGGATGGCAAAAAAAACAGGGACGAAATTCGTTAACACTTTCATCGCCACGTAATTTCAGTGAAAGATTTCTCGTTGAAGAAAACTTTTTTTCATGCATTCATCTACATCTACATATTACCCCGCCAGCCGCCGCAGTGGCATGTGGCAGGGGGTGTTAGGACACCAGCCATGGAAATGGGAGGGAATAAAGAAAGGAATTGGAAGAGGCAATGGACGAAAGTGAACTGTATAATAATGGAGAGCGTTACTAGTAGTAGTAGTAGTAGGAACTACCAGTAGTACTACTACTACTAGTAGTTCCTGGCCTTGTTTCTGTTGTAGTCATTAATTGTGCGTGGGAAAAACGAATTTTCGTACCTATTAGTTCGGCAGAGTGTCTCTCTTATTTTGTCACTCCCATCAGTTCTAGAAGCATGGAGGGGAGTTTAAACAATAGCCTTCATGTCTTCATGTAACTCGATTTTTTTGAACAATCTAAGCCTAGCGTTTAGCCTCCAAATCTCTAGCGAATCCCAACCTAGTGCTTTCATCAGCTTTGCCATATACTCTTTTCGTTAGTGTTGATGAAGCACGTGGCTTTCCTTGGTGTTTTGTTTATTTCGCGAATTCATTCAATCTCTGCAGGGTCCCATATGCTCTGCAGCGTATTCAAGATGTGACCTAGCCAGAGAAAAAAATAGCATATTTCTTACACTTTTTTATCCGAGGACCTGCATAATAAATGCTTGATAAATCCTTTTTTTTTAAATGTAGCACCGCAAATGTTTCGTATGTTTTCCCTACGTTAGGTGTGAAATTACGGCGAGTACCACGTATTTGGTCTCACATTGCACCTTTATATTATTCATACAGCTGGAGTTGTTGGCTCTTGCCACATGATAGAATATAGGAAACTTGGAATCCCTATCATCTGCGTTGAACATGTTAATATTTGGCGTATCGGATTGGCATCGCGATATTGGGTGCGGTCAAGACAACATAAAATATTTGTAAGATAATGAAGAGCTTGGGATGGAGCATGGTATCATGTGGAGGGAAACTTGGAACCTGGAGATGACGGATGAGAATAAATTGGATACAGCAGAGATGAATTTTTAGAAATGGAGGAAGTACGGTGGACTGAAAGGAAGACATACGAAACAGAGGTTGGTATGATAGGGGAGGGGATCAAGTTAACAACAACACCAATTCTTTGTGGCAATGTCGTTATTGCTACCAATTTGGGGTGCTCACGGCGCAACATGGCGCGGTAGATGATAAAGAAAAGTAAACATCATAATCGTTATCATTCGGCAACGACATATTGGGAATTTATCAGAAGATACTGGGTGTATTCTAGACAGCGATTAAAAATTTTACGTGATAGTGAGGAGACTGATATGGAGCATGAAAGTCACATGTCAGCGAAACTTGGGCTCTAGGGAGAGAGTATGAGAACAGATTGGAGGCACAAGAGGTTGGGCGTGGAATCGTTTGGAGAAAGTGATAGGTTGAAAAGGAGACAAACGAGGTTTAGCGAGGTGTGGTAGGTGAGGAATGAAATCTGTTCTGAGGAAATCAAGATGACGCAAAGGAGGTGGAGTAATAAGGCAAGATGGGAGGGAGGCTGAAGGCCGTTCTGGAAGGTCGAATCTTGGGAAAGGTAGTAAAAATGGAGGAGAGCATGTATTGAAGGGTGTTCCATCGCGACCATTTTGTTTGATTTGTTTGAAAAATACTGATTTGACTGGTAGCATAATTTAGCTATTTAAAGGCAAAATTAACGTATATAATAAACAGGTTATTTGACGAAGATATTATCGATGAACACTTTTTCCTGCCATGGGAGCCGAATGCAGCAGCATTTCTATTGAACTACCGTATTTTAACTGCAATTATTGCAGTTATTTTCTATTAACTAAAACAATAAGATGGATAGATGAACGACCCTACTAGTACAATGTAGGATATTCCCGTGACCAAAATGAGTCCGTTCTGCGCAGGACGTCATCCGGATGACACTAGCAGCAGACGACTAACCAAGCATAGGGTTAATGGGTTAAAGCTTCGATAATTTAGTTTTTAGCAACGATAGAATAGGGTCCAGTAGATAATTACATTCTCAAGTACTGATGCACCACATGTTTGATCGGTTATAATTAGTAAATGTGTAGTTTGAGAATACAATCTTGTTTACAGCGGAAGTCACCCTAGCAGCAACTAATTTACAAGTGAACGTTGAAAGTCTCTTATGAATGAGACCATTTTTAACACTAAAGTTGTCTTGTATTCGGCAAGCCTGGACCCATTCCGTCCAACATGCTGCTGTATCAGTGGGATATCTAAAAAATCCGCTTCCCTCATTTGTTTTCTCGCATTAATGTCGTCACAGGTGTGACAAACAAAATCACAGGCCATATATTTTTATCCTATTTCCTTGGAGTTTTCCCATCTTATGAACAATTATTTACGAAAATATCATCTTAATTACATACAAAAATACCATTTTCCCACATGATCAATTTGAGAATGATATATCATGGAAAGGAATAATTTTGTTGTTTGTGTAAAATCAAAGACACGTTTTTTCTCAACACGGTAATTAAATGAATTAAATGATATTTATGTCACTGTGAAGAAATACTGTGACCATAGATAGAGCTAAAGGAGAGTATTGATCACCCGACCATGAATGGTAGAGCACCAAATAATAATAGGATACATATACCTACGTTTCACTTCTTACGTTTACTGAGATATTACAGGCGACTATAGACACTTTGGATGGTCTGTAAAGCCGAGGAATGTGGGGTCCACAGGTCGAATTGGGCAGATGCCTTGGAGCACACACTAATTCATCCAAGCCACATGATTTTATGGCCACACGAATCTCGTGGGAAACTGAGGAGGACAAGGGAAAATAACTGCTTCCCTACCCGGAATATGTGAATTTCACACGCCTCCGAGGTGAGCATGAAGAAAGTTTTTTCCTCGTTGGTGTGTGAACAAAAAAAACAAGCCAACCTTCAGTTCGGTATTAGGTGAGTAAATACGCAATGTCAAGGGGTAACAAACGTGTTTTACCCGAGGACGATACAAAATAATAAAGAAAGAACTTTGCTTTAAAATACAACATAATAAATATTAGTTTACCAATTCTTCATTCACAATTTGCTTATATTTATACGTTATCTGGTATACTGAAGTAAAATACTCATCCCGGTCTACGGATTGTTGATGCTTGTTTATCGTGAATACCTGGTTAATTCCGTGAATGTATCATTGTACCCAATTCTTGCAACATTTTTCTTAATCACTAAAATGTATCCTTCGAGCAAAATGAATGGGTGCCCCAAAATTCCCACATGCATGGATGCACTACCAACGCACATAATAAAATATCGAAAGTTCCATCTGTTAAAAATAAGCAATACTGAAACTCGACCTATGATTCTTAAGCATTCAACCATCAAATTAGCGAGTAGCGATTTAAGTACAGAAAGCATAAAGCTTTATGCGGAGCAAAAGTGATCAGTTGTTTCTTCCAAGGATCGTAAAATACAAGTATATTACTCAATATTAACCGCCTGAAAAGGGATACTTGCGAGTGGTTTAACGCGAAAATCCGCCAATTAGAGTAGTTTAAATTTTTTTCAAGTGCAGTTATCTCTGTTGGCTGAGAGGAGGGTGGAGCGGAGAGTTGCTGCAAACCAATCTTCGAATTGATATTGATGATGATGAGTTATGTCAGCCTTTAACGGCATTATTGTGTAGAATACTCCTACCTCGGATATAATATTACAAAACTTCTGACAATTCAGTCATCTTACGACACATATGAGCATAATTATCTATCATTACGCAGTATTTAAAAACGAGGGCTTCGTGAACTGACCAATTCACTCGCTTCAGTTAAGTCGGTAGCGATTAAAAATGTATAGCAAATAAGTAATTTTGCATTGTATAATTATATTGATAATGTTCTCTCAGGAATGATTTGGTGGAACTTATGCATGACAAAAAATAACTCTTTGCCGTAGAAAACTGAAAGTTCTTCTGCCATATCTTAGGCTTGATCATCTGATACATCTACTCAGGCTTTATTATGATGTAAAACATCAAAACCGGTCGCATTAAACATTTTTAAGTGGATAACAGCAAAGAGTTCTTCTTTCTATATGTAATACAATAGAGTTAAAAATACAATAAAAGTGTATTCTTTACGCTACGATATTTTTATCTCTCATGTTGGCACCTTAACCAATTTTGATGGTATATTTTCCACCACACATTTCTATTATATCGCATTGGAACTGCCAAATTCAAGTTTCTCCGAGCGTCAGAAATATTATAAAGTAGTACTTGCGTATGTCTCATTTGTTGCTCAACATAAACGGGTCCATCAATAACATAGTTAAGCAGTTCCAGGCGCAGGAAATCATACTTAGAATTGCCTAACGACCCTCTCTACCTGAGTGAGAAACTCATCTTCGAAAAAAATCTCCAAATAGAAAGAAAGGAAAACCCATGCGGAAGAATCTCATCATCTTTCCCTTTATGACAGCGTTGTGTAAAGGATCTCATCGCTGTAGTATACAAACGCACACATCGCGAATGATGGATGCAATAAAAAAAAGTGAAAACGGGGGAATCCCCAGTTAGTATGGCTCGCGGAGAGTGGAAGAGAAAAAGATGAAAGTAAAAGTCATTCTTTTCTCTCCCTGTTTTTTTTCTTCCAGAGGCTTCCCCTCGGAGAATAGCTCACGGCCCCGTGCAACCCTTTGTCCCACTAAAAGCCGTAGGATGATGTCATGTAAGTCGGTCAGGAATGCCCTAGACGGACCCACTTCCTCAAAAGAATGGGCGAGAGCGGTTTTAAGGGCCTCGATCAGTCATCGGCTCGGAGTACCGTTAGAACCTTTCTATTGAAATACGAAGAGCTGGAGAGAAAATGTGTACGGTGAAAACTATGGAAAATTGTAGAGGCAAACTTATTCGACACGTTTTGTGACACACCAGCCTATTGAAGACAATAATGGAAGTATAAATGAACATGAAAAATTACAGGGGATGACCAATAACGGCAAATTATGAAGTACGTCGAAGTGAAGGAATTAAGTTCTGTAGGAATGAAGCGGCTGGCAAAGAGAAGAAAGGATTGGAGAGCTGCGGCATACCAATCATTGGATTAATGATTGCTCATGATGATGACTAGAATAAAAATGTTGGATAACGTACATAAGCTCTTAGAGATGGCCAGATTGGTAACGTACCGGCCAGATGACCCGTGGGTCACGAGTTCGATTCCCACCTTGCCTATGGATGTGATGTATGTTCAAATGTCAAGTTCTCAAGTTCAGCGGTGAGATATCAAATTATTAGCAGAAGCACTTAAAAACCAAGTCTACTTTGACTGGAGTCCAAGATCGATGTATGTACCAATACGAAGATATACCGGGTATCAACGTATCATAAATTATTATTGAGCAATAATTATTTATTTTAATTTTATAGGTTGCTACATACTCCATATAAAATGTCCCAGTTTCATCAAAATCAATCATTTAGGTGTTCATTACCAAAGTTACCCATTGTTTACATGCCACTAACACGAAGTTAGAACAGGAAATTATTATATTTTCAAGCCAATGATTGCCAATGTAATACTCATCCATCATAGAATGAGCACATTCATTGGCTTATAATGGCGAAATATCTGTCAAAAATTAAAAAAATGATGAGAAATCATCTCCGGCGGAAAGATATGGAACAGGGAAAAATTGATGAAACCAGGCCAACATGTATTGGTTTGTCGGTTCGTTAGGCGTGTGTTTTTCTTGAGATAACTCAGGAGGATAATGCTCTCATCGCTATCATCTAAATCATTCACGATAATCCTTTCGTATATACTGTTGAACTGGAGGTTATCTTCCTTAGTTTTATGTTAATCTCATACGTAATATATATTAAGGAAACTGGTCGGTAATATTCGTCTTTTCATGAATATGTGCTGGAGTTGATTGTTTACACAGCGCCGAGAGACATAAATTATATCACCTATCGCAGTCTTGCTTCCAATGTACGGTATTAATGGTGAAGTTGTAGCTCAACTACAAAGTTCTAAACTACTCAAAGCTAAACTACTAGTGTTTGTGGTGATAAATCAAACGGTGATTGAAATTAACTCTCTCGGGTGAAACGGGCCACTTGCTTTCCCTTTGAAGCCTATGGTTTAGAAGAAAAATTTGGCGTTCATAAACCACACTTCCTGTGTGCTGCTGGTAATACCTGAAGAGGAATTACCCGGGCTCCTTCAGTCAGCAGCCCCTCGACATATGACACACATGATTACACTACACTGCGTGAATAAAAGTGTAAATATTTCTAAAATACCGCTTAGCAATATCTGATTCAAATTTCAAACGACATGTCACGAGAGCTTTAAGTCTTGCGAGAACCCAGTTCTTACATTTTTTTGTGTGGAATTTTGGGTTCATTTTGAAACATAGCCTCAATGCAATTTCTCAATCCTAAGTATTCGCATTCCCAGGGCATGGGTGTTTCTGTCAAGTTCTGGTGGTTCGGCCCCTGAGAAACCTGAAGACAAAGCCAATGGCTTATCGGGATAGCAGGGGCTTACGGACCACCAGAATAGTCCGAGAGCAAAAGAAAAGTATTGATTGAGTATGATGTTACGTTGCCTAGTGGAGTAACTATTGCCAACAGTTCAAGCCAAAATGTTTTCCCTTGCATGGTGTGCTACCCTTTCTTCTCATTTGTTCATTGGAAACATTCCCTCTCACTATGGCCAACACTCAGTCCTCGCCTGTATAAATAAATTCTTGTTTCAAGTTTGTATATCTCTTATACCCATTACGGAAGAATTAAAATACCTTAGTTGATTCCACTTGTAAGATTTATTGTCACGACCTGGGTTTTGACAGTAAATATTACACCTGGAATTAACTAAGGTAGGCATTTTAACTCTTCCGTATGGGATAACTTCCACAAAGTTAAGCCAACAACAGTTTTCTTATACCCATACTTGTAGATAAAAGCAGCATCTTATGAAAATATATACTTTTGAAAATTCTCCCTCATTAAAAACCTTACTAATACTCTATTGGTAGGTGAATCCAGGTATGCTCTCCAAGAAGAACGAAATTCTGTCCGCTCCTCCATTTTAAATGTTTGATCATTATGAGGGTAAAGTAAGCCCTACTATTGATTGCAGTGTTCAATTTACCCTCATCACGAAGGAATTCCACCTCGATAAGCCAGATAATGTCACCATTTGATCATCACTTCAAAACTTTTCCTTGAATTTTTATGACTAAAAAGTTTAAGAATTCACAAAATAACGATAAATATACCAAATCCTTGAATTAGATATTAAAGTCCAAACGATCCAAACCCTCCGATTAATTTTGCACAGAGCGTTAGTGATACAACACATCCAAAGATTGTTTGGTGTAGATAGTAGAGTTGACTAGCTACCGCTCGCCTGCGTAATAAGTAATGGGATAATTTTTATAGCAGTTAGATGAAGGGGAAGAGTCCATACGCGGTCCATCGCATTTCAGCGAACGGAGAAAGTCCCTCAAGGAAAGCTGCGGCACTTGCTTTTGTTACAATGCGAAGGTTAATGAATTATTAAAATGTACGAGAAGCGTCCTTTGAATCTCTCTGGGAACTTAACCGTGGACTGAGAGTGGACAGTCTTCAAGACGTAAGCTGTGGCTCAGTTGCTGCTGAAATAGCCATCTTAGTGCCGCGAGTGTATACATCAGCTTCAGTTTCTCAGACGATAAGTATCTCGGGGAGAAATTTCGGCAAATATATGCAGCATCAATAAAATATTTATGAGGTGAATGTATATGACAAGACGTAGCGGAAGGATATTATAATAAACAGAAAATTCCATAAATTTGTGGAAAAGTGCTATCCGATTACCTTTGATTAAAATCTTTATAACTGATTAGCACTATTATTTTGTGGTGAATGACGAAAAACGAGAATATCATGAAAAATTAAATAAGCATTAGACGGTGAAAGTAATCTACAGATTGGCAATTTAAAGAAATAACTACATGATTCCGTTTCTTTCCTGAAGTGCCATATTTTATTTACAAGCCGTTCTCGGCATTTATGAAAGATTCCACTGAAAATAAATGGCACTCAAAGGGTTTATTTCTAGTACCCGATATAGAAAATGGCATGAGGTCGAAGCATTTTTTTTAAAAGACTTTTATTTGAATATTTTTAAATATGCACCGGTCTGAGACAGGACTGTGATGAGGAATATCCACGTAAAAATACGCAAGTATTCTACGCAACACGAATGAGAACAGTCGCTATTGCGGGTAGTTGCATGATATATCTATAAGTCGTTGGACCTATCACAAATCCGTGCAGGAAAAGTAGTTTGGATGTAAGGCACATCGTATACACGCGTAATAAGCCTAAAGGAATTTGAAATTCACGCCACTGGCCATGGGGGTCCTTTCCTTAGCCTGTTAGTAAACCAGAAACATCTGGTGTCCATTATAATCACATATCTTGGTATTAAAAATAGTAGGCTTCGGTTCTAGATGTTCAAAATTGTAAAATAATCTCACACTACTTGCACTAAGATTTTGATCCTGAGATAAGCTTATCATACTCGCTAGAGTCGGGTTTCGAACCCGCTTCCTTTGGGTTGCAGGACCGGAGTGTTACAATCCCGACTATCGTGACCATCACACACAGCTGGAGGTGTGTTGGACAAACCCTATGACATTTTCTCGATTTGAACCAATGATCTAAGCTCAGCTAGGCCCAAAGCTCAACCTACAGGGCTAACAGACCACCATTGAATGCAAAAGTATATCTCATATTGGAAAGGTCTAGAAAATGACTAAAATATAAAAACTCAGGTTTTATAATTGCAAGATAATGGATTTAGAAAGCACACAAGACGGTTCATGCAAACCGTATGCTCCCTCTGACGGTCCGTGTGATGATACAATGGCAAATAATAGTCCTTTATTCACAGTTGCGAAGAATAAACGCAACAATTTGCCTCTTAATAGGCGACGACTTATGAAACGATAACCATGAGTTTACGCGCAACAGTAAGCGTGACCGCAGACAATTTTCTTGGCTGCACTTCTCAATAATCATCCCGAAAGATTGAGCATGACGCACTCGGATGCAATAACTTCATCAAGACTGAAAAAATGCAAGAGATTCATCCCTTTTGACTCTACAAGGGAAAAAAAATGGAAAAAATACTGAGGGGAAAATTTTTTTACATCCGTTGAAAAAAGTCTTGAAATTTGTTGTGCACATTCTAATATATATCCACGGCTGCGAAACATTTTGTTTCGAAAGCTAAGGAATTTCTGGACGCATAAAACGGTGATGAGAAGGCATTGACATGATGTTAACGGCGGATAAAATTTTTAAGATGCTCAGAACGGGGTGAAAGCGTACATCAAACGTGGTATTCGCGGAACTCCCGACGTCCCCTTCCGCGAGAAATGTGACAAGGTTCGGAGTCGGCGGATGAATGCCTCGATGAATATATGCGAGAGGAAGCGACGGAATGAAAATTTGCCCCGAGCACAGCGAACATTAACCGTGGTAAAAGTCACCGAAGAACGCGGAAGAAAACTGCTTCGACTTGACGATGATGATGCCCTACTGAACGCGACGACAAATGATATCACTCGAGGCGAGGAGTCCTCTGGCGCAGTAGCAGCCAAGACAAATATCAACTATTGCCGCGGCATACACGGCGATTTACGAGGGAGCGCCGTACCGGAGATAATGCAAATCCATAAATTGTTTTACAATGGTTAAACGGATGAATTTCCTGGCGAGTAATTTCATTTGAGTAATTGCAAAGGCTTTAGGTGCAAAGCAGTGGCGTAAATAAGAATTTTACATAGGGGAGGGGGGAATCGATCGATATGTTACAAGTTGATATTGCCTATTTCACAGGGGCATTAAAGTTTTGATACAAACTGTTGTGAGACATGGGTGTAACCACGTTCATCCTAGAAATATGGCGAACTCCATCAATATTATTGGAATTCAAGTGCTTAATAAGCTCATATACGTAGAACCAATGGGGTTAATTAAAAAAAAGCCGGAATACAATTTATTCTCGGTCATCAATGACATTCAGGCAAATAAATCTCTGACCAAAGTGGGTGGATTGATCCACTTGATCCCCTCAGAGTACTTACGCCACTGCTACATGGTGTACGCAGGTTATTTTTCTTACTTTCCTAGTTTCGTCATAATGAAACTCCAAACACGCTGCATCGTGGAATTCGTTTAGGAGCTCGAAAAATGGGCAATTTTTCCCTTTTTGAAGTAGTATTGCGTAACAAAGGCAGTATTCAACAAGAAGACTCCATAAATCAACGTAAAAATTAATAAAATTTAATTGGATGTGTGATTGACTGAAATAGTTTCACCCAGTTTGTACTTTGGAGGTATTACGCTGCAAACTCTGGTGATAGAATTTTGAAACAGATAGCAAATGACTCCCTTGTAGAGCTGAAGACGAGATGAGGGTAGCGACATTCCGCGACGATTTGGAGAAAACGCGGAAAAGAAAAACGCGAAATGAAAGTGAAATTTTTTAAAATAATTCCGTCCCGTCTGCTTTATTATTATTTTTTTCTCCTTCACCACCCGATCGCCGTCAACATCTCGGGCAGACCTTGCACGTGACTCGGTTCTCCGGATTCCTATACGTGTTTTGTTTCACCTTAATAGGAATGGAGTGACTGGGTGTAGGGGGGAAAGGAGGGGGGTTTGCGGGGATATAGAGGAGAGCTGACGGCTCCGTTTTCTCTTATCTGACCAAGGTGCATTGACCATGATGCGGCGGCCAAGTGTTGGTGGAGTGGGGAAGGCCGCGAGGAGGGGGGGGGGGTGAGAAAATCAAGTCTCCTATGGAAGAGAGAAGTCGACTCGTTGCCTTCTCGTCTCGGGGACGTGGGAGAGGAAATCTTACGAGAGGAAAGTGAAAATTGGGGTGAAGCGACGCAGTTGCCACCGTGCCGTGGGACTCGCGGGCGGGAGAGGTGGTTGGATCGGGGCAGGGGCTAAGGGGCGGTGGGGGTGTCGTGGACTAAGTGGAGTGGAACCCTCGAGGGGACACGGTCGCGGATGCGATCATGACCCAGCAATGCAGTGGGACGCAAGATATGTGGGTGGCGAAGATTTCGGGGTCAAAGTCATTCGGTCGACGGATCATCGGTTGCATCTGGTGGATTTTAAATCTTCAAAATATCCTTAATTGAATCAATATTTAATTTAATAGTAATTAATAATCTCAGTGGGATTTGGAAAAGGCTCCTGGCAACGGAAATATAACCAACAATATTTTTTTATATTCCTCCCAAATTCTTCCCAACAATGCCTCAACCGTCGCTGGAGTTCATATATATGCTTCTATTATGAATTTGGGGGTGCTGCTTCGGAAAACACATTTCCTTGCTCCACAATAGCTCTCGACGCAATTCTGAATATGGGTGAGAAATAAACGGCTCTGGTTCCGAGACGTTATTATAAATCCCGCCTCTTCCGGTATGAAAACCTCCCGGAGAAGTATATGTAAATTCAGGTAGCCAATGACGACCGATGTTTACATTTTTCCAAAACACCCGAGGCCTGCACCAAGGATGCCGTGAGTCTGGTGCATGAAAAAATGTTTTCAATAAATTATTTTCCTGAAAGTGATTCACATCTATGTTCCTATATAGTTTATATTCTATTCTTGGTGACGTGATTGGTGATAACTCTGATATTAGTACTTAGGTTAACTTAGATTGGTGATAACTCTGCTTAGTACTGCACGGGTAGGAAACTTGGTCATTGTGGAGAGAGGATATACGTAGTCTGGAGGCGTTTGAGATGTGGGTTAGAAGAAGAATGATGAGAGCAAGCTGGATGAAGAGGAGGACAAACGAGGAGACATTGGATATGGTGTTGCAGGTAAGAAAGTTGTTGGTGGAGGTTCGGAGAAGGCAAAAGGGATGGATTGAAGACGTTTTGAGAGGCATAGGCATGTTGAAGAGGGTGATGGAGGGGAGAACGTTGGGGAAGCGTGGACGAGAGAGGAAGAGGATAGGAATTATGGATGAAATAAGAATGGGCAGAGGGTATGAGGAATTTAAGAGAGACCTAATGGCGAGCCATATATATGAGGTAAGGTGAGATTATGTCCCAAAAATTGGTATCATTTGGTATGATCATATTCGTATCATCATCATCAGCTGGTAGAATAGCCAAGTGCTTGGATTCAACTCCAGACACGGCAGCTGTGAATCGACTTGGATTCAACTCCAGACACCTTCAGCTAAGAGTGTGTGACGGTGGATGCAGCCAGGTTTGGTAACACGCCGGCCTGGTAACCATTAGGTATCGGGTTCGACCTCCTCGGAAATCTATCTCTACTGTTGTATATTGCTTCCGGGCGCGTGACTGAGCATAACATCATTTGAGCAAAAAATATGGCACGAGTTTGCTCGTCGCTCTAAAGCAACAAAGTTGTGTTCATCTCAACGTGATCGCGGTTTATCTCGCACAACTGCGCATTGTGTTCTTCAGTGTTTACTGATGGCGAGTTCATCTAGTCCAACTATTCCCATGTATATGCAGTGGATGGTGTTAACATAAAGGCGACAGATGAAGTGAAGTATCTAGGAGTTACGATAACTTCGGACCTATCGTGGGGAGCACATATAAGAAATATTTGTGACAGAGCTCTGAAGAAGCTAGGATTCGTCAAGCGTATTGTGGGAAGATTTTCGGATGAAAAAGTAAAAGAGAGGTGCTATTTCGCACTTGTCCGCCCACACCTTGAATATGCAGCGAGCATATGGGATCCGGTGCAGAAAGACTTAGTCCGGGAACTTAATAAAATACAAAGGAAAGCTGCGCGATTCGTCAAAAACAGCTACGGGCGTACAGACAGCGTTACACAGATGTTAAACGAATTAGGCTGGGAGCCGCTAGAGACTCGGAGGCTGCGCGCTAGACTTAGATTACTTGAACAATTGAGAATAGATATCTTTCAGAGCGACACGGAGAACATCCTATTAGAACCCCATTATATTTCCAGGTCCGAAATAAACGATAAATTAAGAGAGATATTTTGCCGAACGGATAGGTATGGGAATTCGTTTTTCCCCCGAACAATAAGGGACTATAATAAATGCTAGGCGTAATTTCATTAGAGCGTGTCCATTTTATATGTAAACGGCTGGTGTCCTAACACCCCCCGCCACACGCCTATTGAGGCGGCTTGCGGGGTAATATGTAGATGTAGATGTAGTTGACACGCAATATCCCTCCGATATTCCCTTCGAATTATAATGGGTTGGTGGTGTACTTGGCTGACACCTTACCAAATAGAGAAATCCGGGTTTTAATACCGGTGAAGTAAAAAAATGTTTTATGCTGAATTTCCTTCCTTCGCGAAATAATATGATGCGACCTTTTGGCTTCAAATTAATCGGAGGTGCAGCGAGAAATATGGGCAGGTTGAACGACAATACCACCGGTCTCGTGATCACTTGGGCAAAGGGAAAAAATAAACATTAATTCCCAATTGCTCCAATGGACGGAAATTGAGCTCATCCGAGCTTTGAAATTATGATATAAAGTTTATCTTGGAATTTAAAAACAATCTTTCGACTTTGAAATTTATGTCCACTGAAATCGTGTGTTCTCAATCTCAGCTATAATTGTTAAGGGAATGGTAACCCTCAACATTAAAGATCTAAAATGCGAACATTTGTCGGTATTTTTCGTTCCTCGATATTGCCTCCCTTTCTATTAGAACACAGTTTGTACAGCCCACTTGTTTTTGGATACCCGACTTATTTCAAAGAATTATCAGGTAGACTATAGTACGGAAGTTTAAAACAAAAATTGATTTCGTGAATGAAAACCGAAGGGGAAAGAAAGAGGGGGATAAGGGGATTTAGTTAACTTCCAAAAATCTAAATGTCAGCTCTCTTACAAAAATGATTATGAGAAAAGCCATATTTAATAACAAAATCCTGAAAGAGGAAGACCTCAAAATGGGTGGACTGAAGACTCGGTAAAAGACTAGAGGCAAGAGGGCAGATGATATTAATAGGACGGATTAGGGAAGCAAGCGACAGAGGAAGATAAATGCAAATTTTGGAGACAGTGGTGATCGAAGAGGAATTATCTATGACGTATTCAAAGTCAGTTAAAACAGAAGAGAAAATATTGAACGAAGATTGGAAAGTACGAGTAATTTTTAAAGTAATACCTAAGTCTACTTAAATAGTCTTCCCTCGATGAAATCTAATTATGAGAACGAGCAACTAGATTTTTTCGCTATAATTCTGCATTTTTTTATATTTTAACATATAAAAGAGAAAAGGCTATTGTCACTATAACTCCTTGATCGGTTAGTTAAAATGATTAGAGTGTAGTAGTAAAAAATTAGATTAAATTAAGGATGCAGAGCCTAATTAAGAGAGGAGTTAAGAATTCAAAGTGAATTAAATTGACCTGATAAAGTGGAAAGATCAACGATGTGAAAAAAATATTGGTGCATAGACTTATTAAAAGACGAATTGTGATTTTAACTTTGGATTCCTTCGGAAAGAATCAGTGTTTTGATGTCGATGTCCTATTACTTTTCCACACCTACATAATAGGAACTGGAATTACGTCGTGCACCCCTCAAAACGACCAACATAAATGTACGACTGTAAATAAATCGCCAGGCATTACCTTCACATTGCCCTCCACAGCGCGACCCCAGCCTTGAGCGTGTGTCGGCTTAGATCTAACCTTGACCTCGGCATCCTACCTCTGTTTCCATCTTCACCTAAGCACGAACCTTTCTTCACATTCTTGACAACCATCGCAGCACACCGAGTTGGTCGTTGGAACAGAGAATTTATTGCTGTGCCGGGAATAAAACTCAAAAAGAGACAAAAGAAAGTCAGTTTTATGGATTAAAGACACTTATTTGAGGGCGATGGCTACATAAATGAGTGAACTATTATAGCGAGGTGAAAGAATAGAACAGCGTTTGCTTAAGTTAATCTGAATCAAATGTTATTTTCAGAGTAATAACGATTTTACTGGGTATTTAAGTCCAGGCTTTAAAAAAGGGGAAAAAGAGTGTTTAAACATGGGACACATCTATTTGTTCATCCTTATCTTGAAACAAGCTCTAAAAATATAAAGGGGGCAACCGGGTTTGAACCGGTGACCTCTCGATCTGCAGTCGAATGCTCTACCACTGAGCTATACCCCCACATGCTTAATAGGTAAAATACAAGCAAAAGACTGCAGCTGAAACTTAGAACGAACTTGGCTGATGGCAACGATTTTACTGGGTATTTAAGTCCAGGCTTTAAAAAAGGGGAAAAAGAGTGTTTAAACATGGGACACATCTGTTTGTGCATCCTTATCTTGAAACAAGCTCTAAAAATATAAAGGGGGCAACCGGGTTTGAACCGGTGACCTCTCGATCTGCAGTCGAATGCTCTCCCACTGAGCTATACCCCCACATGCCTACTCAGCAAAATACAAGCAGAAGACTGCAGCTGAAACTTAGAACGAACTTGGCTGATGGCATATACCAAGGAGACCACAAATATGCAGTGTACATGGCTTATACCTACGGTATTCTTACATGGTCCCGTTATCGTCAACGTCGGATGATGATCGACATATCAGAATATATTGATTGGTGTGTGTTACCTACAACAAGAAATCGAAACAATTGCAAATAAAATTCAGATTTATGCTAATGAATATGTTATATTACTATGACAACGAAGCCCACCACATAGCTGTCGCGTAAGACGTGCTTAGCAGTAGTGCCTTGGCAACAAGTCTGCCATCGAGTCTGAGAGATGCCAAAACTTCCTGCATCACCCAACTAGAATTTCAATCGTCTTTTAGCACATGGAGGAATACCAATTGTACTGACCTAACCGGATATTGGTTTTTCTTACCCTAGTAATTTTTAAGCGGACACGAATTTGCACGCTGGGTGCCTAAATACTTCCGTTGAAGGGATAAGGACATTCTAAGGAAATTAGGGCAAGCTCCAAGGCCTTTTTAGTTGATAGAGCAATATACTTACCGAGAATAATCAATTAGTCCCACTATTCTAACAAAACAGGAAAGGTTTTTGGTCGCACGACACTCCAATAGAAATATGACGTAATCATGGAACAATATATTGAATTAAGTCGGGAGATAAAATTAAAATTTAGATATCACACTCATTTTTTAACGCCATACACTGGAAACACCTCCACAACCGAAGATTATTTTTTGCAATTCTGTAAACATTTCTGCGGTGAGCAGTTGCTTGATTCTTAAAAATAGTTGAGAAAATATACAAATTAAACACTGTTAAATTTCTGACGAGATCTTTTCGTTATAAATGCCTCATTTTTAAAATTAAGTCTCTCCGGAGTGCATTCCCGTACCATTTCCCATTTAAAATGGCTGGTATTTTTTTTTGGCAAATATCTCAAGAAGTATAATGGTAAGTATATAATATTTTGACATCATTGGAAAGGTGAGAACTTTTTCTTTGACACAAGGCCGAATTCATACAATTTTATATGAAGTGATATCTCGCTCAAGCTACCTTGAATAGGGAATAATGTGGGGATAAAGAAGTGAGATTTAAAGAAAACGGAGCGGAGAAGGGCTGAAATCCAATCCACAGATGGATGCGACCACTCATGATTAAGAGAAGCTAGAGAAATCGCGCGGTTCAACACGGCCTACGCCCCTCAAGTACTTACACACGTACACCCGTTCCACCGACGGAATAACTGACGGCCACCGCTCTCGTCCAAGACAAACACACTCACGACCTTTCTTGTCGTATAACAAGTCCGTTGACGTGGGCGTCACCCGAGTGAGCGTTTAGAGAATGAAAGACTCATGGGCCGAATGGGCTTTACGGGCTGGATATGCACTCGCCAGTAAGCACGGACTAAATAGCAAATATTTGTCTCCTATTGTTTGAGTGGAGAATCATTCTTCAGGAGAGAGATGCTGGAGGTTATCGAAGACTGTGGCTGGATCATAGAACACTTGAAAAAAAGAAACAATCAAGTTGTTCTTCAGGTTTTCGTGGAAAGGGAGTCTCTCCTACGTAGGCACTCTCGTATCGGGTTTCTCCGCGCACGTTGGCACTGTTGAAAACATCTTTGCCGCGCATTTAGGTCATAGGTCATCCGTTGCAGTTTTTGGCCGGCTTGAGAGGCTTCATAACTCTTTGCAGGCTGTGCTGCAGGAATAACCAGCCATTGTTAAAACCTATCTGTAAAACGTGATGACGGCCCCCTAAGAAGGAACGTAATAGACTAGGATTTGCATTCACATACAGTAGCTCTCTTCCTCTGTAAACAGTGTTTGCATACGAAATAAGTAAATAACGAAGTAACTCTTGGTAATTTTCAACTTAAAAATATTTTATGCGACTGGTATTGATGTTGTGCGCAATTATCAATCCCAGTGAAAAACATCGGAACCGATCACATTAAATATTTCTCAGTGGAAAACTGCGAAGAGTTCCTTCGTCATAAATAAGTTCCACTACATCAGTCTTGTGGTATCATTATCAAGTCATTGCAAACATGACCTGTGAATGCAATTGCAGGATACAGGCATTTTGTATTGAACTCTCCTAAAGTTTTGAATTGCTAAGCTTGTGGAAGACCAATAGGTAATTATTAGCTACGCATAGCCCAGAAGACTCAAAGATTACTACACAATGTTTGCATACAATTTTTTCAGCAGGATTTCCAAATACAATTATGCATCCTCATTTTTCTGTAATTTCCTTTTATCAATAAGCGTGGCCAATTGCCCATTGATAGAGTTATTTACTTGCCATTAGGGCAATATTTTCCTAAGGAGAATTAAGCGAATGTATTAACACTCCGAGGAGAGCGGGAATCCATACTTTTGAAAAAATATATCGGATAATATTGAGTAGCTCTGCTCATGTTTCGGGCCGAAACATCATTAGAATAAAAACAAATTGTTTATTTTAAAGCCTGCAGTTCATGCTTGGAGTTGAATATTCCATGATAAGGGCTGAATGGTACCCGTGTGGTGGCATCTACTACATTTCTACGCTGCTATCAATTCTCATTTGATTGATTTTTCTCGGAAAAATATCCGATGCAAAATAAACTTTATTGTTCTTTACGGGAAAAAACCTACTGGGCTTATCGAGAGACATTATCTGTTTACCCACGAATGTGGTGTCTGCCTTATATCATGTTGAATAATGTAACTGATTAGCGTTTAATTCACATTGGTAATTACGAAGTCCACCAATGCCTATGTCATAATCAAAACTTTATCTCGTGTTTGACCTGAAAATCGGTGGATTACCTGTTTGTTTTCTAAAAAAAAGGTGAACTAATCTTGCCATTATCCAGCATTGAGTGATACGGCGAGCGCTCAAAGTAGTGCAGCGGTATATTACCATAATTTTCAAATTATCTCGCGATTCTGCGGGAAAATACACCGACAGATCATTTCCTATTGCAAATTTAGTATTTCTATAACTATTAAATAAATCAATAATTTCTTTTGCCCAAGTCAGTCTGGTTGTAGGTAATGTTTTAAAAGTAGTAAGAAAGACTACCGCGGCTTGAGAGGGTACCGAGATGCACCTTAGCCTTGACGTATTCATCAAAAGTTACATGATTAAAACTACATATCACATTCCTGATTTTATTCAAAATTAAGCATTGAAGAGGACTTCTCTGCGATTTAAAAAATATACTGCTTTGATGAATGCATAGATTTGTGTATACACTCTGTTAATGAAGACGGATAGATATATTTTTATTGATCATTCAAAAGCGTTCACAATTAGTAACAATAAGTGACTATATTTTTAGAGCTCTACGTAGCTTTAAAGGTCACACCGGTACACGATCTACCATCGTAGCACGTGTGTTACAAATACAGAATAAATGACAGAAAAATTCCAAGTGACACATAAATACACAAATAAAAAATTCATGCATAATGTAATTAAGCATACATAGTAAATACATTTTAAGGAATAGATAACTAAGAAAAAAATGATAAGCCAATACAAGAATAATTTCTTAAGCAATAAAACATTTCAAACTGCCTAGGCAAAAAGTATCTTTACTTTTTTAGAAACTGAATATACTCGTATTTGTTTGAACTTATACATCGTTTGGAAACTAGTTATATGAAGTAATGAAAAGTGTTTAATATAGGTACAGTGTATAACATTATTCTTTGGATTGATCCAATGAAAGAATTATTACCACTCTTTATGAAGAGCATTCGTAAAACCTTATGGATGCACAGATGGCTAAGAAGTAACTTGTAACCTTTTCACTCCGTTTTATTGAAAAAAAAAAGAAAACCGCCAGGGTGGCGACAGATAACCACCACTCTCCTCCTCTTGTTCGAATAAAACATCGAGGAAAGATACTAAGTAACTTCTTGAATAATTTTAAAAATTTAGACGTTCCAAAATAGTGAGATGAAAGGGCAAACATTAAGGAGGTAGGAGAGATTTTTGTTTATGCATAGATTTTCATAAAAATATACATGCATATTCTCATTAGTGATATCTAATGATAAAAGAGAAAAAAATTGAAATTAGCTGATTTGACATATTTCGTAATAATTCTGTTACATATTACCAATTTTCTTCTAAACGCGAAATAATATATTTATTATTTTAATAATCGTAGCTAATAAATATCAAGGTGTCACGACCAGTTCAATATTCGAAAGAAAAAACGCATTTCAGTATAATTACATCTGAACTTCGAATACCGCACCAAGAGCTATAGTCATAGCATTCTTTAATTCAGGAAAAATTAAAAATACAATTCATGCATCATTTCTATTACTGCCTGTATGGTGTGTCACAACGCATAAACATATATACTTAATAAAATGTGGTTCTAGAATATTTTGTTTTCGACTTGAAAAATTACTAAAATGTGCACTCAACGATCCATGATTACCGCCCCAACCTCCTTAATACAGCATCTTGTGAAGAAGGTGGAGCGCGGGAATGAGGCGAGTCAAATTCGTTAATTATTCACCATAAAGTTTCAGAAAATAATTACCAGTTAGCAAAGTAGTTGATGGCACGTGTGAGCGTTAATGATTGAGTAAAAGTTCGCCCAAGTCGACGACCGTGACTGACTGGAGGAGATTATGAGATGGATGGACCGAGGAAAGAGAGGCATAAGTCACTCGGCCGTTCAACTGCCTCAACGGTTCGCAACTTGGGAAAGGTTTGAGAGTGGCTGAGACTCAAACCACTCCACAGAGAATGTTACCGGGTGGAAAGAGAAGTTCTCGAATGGATGAGGTATTGCAACCGGTGTGGGTGATTAATCTGAGGCTGACGATGGGTAGACGGCGTCGATCTACGACGAGAAAAGCAATATAGGTCACGTATTTCGTCGGCTTTTACCTCGAGAAACGCTAAGAGGGATTTATTCACTGATGTCCGCTCCGAGTGTATTGGCTCTTAATCTACAATTTACTCCTCTTCGTGACTCCGTTTGGTTTTTTTCGAAGAGTGGTTATACATCCATCCCCAGGTTCACCACCTCACTTCCTCGACTTTTCTTTAGATTTTTGGAAAGGAGTCGGCTGAGGCCCATTTATATTGCCTTCAGAGGTGAGAGAAAGCCTAGCGACAGTGAATCATGTTAAAAAGTAACCTCAAGGTGAAATGTTTAGGCAAAGCAATGGGTTCGGCTCGCAGAAATTGTGGGCAATATTTCAACATGCGGAAGGATTACCTTTAGATGGTTCAGTGTTGCTGGAAAAGAGAGGGCCAATGAGAATACCACTTTATGCGGTGTGAAGATTCCTTGGGACATGGCAATGAATAATAATCAAGCAGTGACGCGGACACTTCTCTTTAAATCTCAGCAATAACAACAAATCACGAGTAATTTTCGAACACTTTCAGTAAATCGTAATCCCAATGGTTTTCCATTGTTAAATCTTTTTGGGAAATTATGTACGGCTCAAGGTAAGGATCTAGCCTCCTAGGAAAGTAAGTAATAATCAAGCAGTGACGCGGATAATTATCCATAAATCTCAGCAGTAACAACAAAGCACGAGTAATTTTCGAGCACTTTCAGTTAATAGTAATCCCCATGGTAAAATATTTTTGGGAAAAAGATTAATTTCGTATAATAATAATAATTTAGAACTTATGAATTTGGGAATATATGCTAACTTGAATGTGTGTATTCCAGAGTCTAACAGACTAATGGGACAGTCCCTGACATTACCCTGCTAGATGCTGTCTCAAATTACATTTTTATTCTTCCACTTGAATCTCTGTTCAAGATCTGTTCTTTCAAGTCTGAATACTAATCGAATAAGGTGACAAGTCGAAAAACGATCTTTGTATCATATTAAGGCATTATAGCAGTGCTGCAATAGCAATACCTGGATGGTTTTATAAAACCTCGGAAATGAAACTATCCCAGTCTCAGAGGATGTTGTCACTACTGATTCACTCTGTTACACTAGTTACATGCAATTACCTCCAAAACAATATAAGTTATTACCTCAAAAAATATTGGTGACGAAAAACTTAAAATTTCCGGTGGATTTAACTTTGCGCCCATTATTTTAATGGCGTTATTTCCTTCTTCGTCGTGAATATCCCGGAAGTAATTCTTCCAAATGGCACAGTCCCGCACCAATAAATTTATTTGAACAATTAAGTGAAACTAAAGGGTTCTCAGCAATTTTTCCGTGGATGGCTCTGTTGCTACTATAAAATTTGTGCTGTGCTCGATTTCACATGTAACATATATTTGTTTTGAAGAAAAAAATCACGAATGAATTCATATTCCAGCCCCAAAAGCTAGTATGAACTAATTACCAAACTATCAACTCATGACCTTCCAAATATCAACATCATCATCATCACTTCAACCAAATGCACGCAACAGCAATGCTGCATTTGCAATTCACGCACGAAAGAATTGCACTCGTTAAAAATCGGTCTCGCTTTGTCAAAATCTGATCACTCGGGCCATGATACATGCAATAACTTCAATTTATGAATGCAGGTATTCGGTTTCTTCAAAATTCCAGCCGGATCTCATTTACTTAGGGCCGATGAATATAATGGATCAATGTCCTCTTTTTTCCCACGTAAATGCTCTGTACATTATGTTTCCATACAACACATCCCTGCACGGATTATTAACGCTGAACCATCCTTGGAATGTAAGGGTTTCCAGTGATTTTTACGTGGATGGAATTTTTCCGAAGGGAAAAGTTTCATCATCATATGCTTTCACTTGTGAATTTCATTTTTTTGGGAAAAAACTCACGCATGCATGCGAATTCAACCTTCCCGATCCATTTCATCAACTTAGCATCGAACTATCAACTTATGATCACGCAGAATATGTCTTTATTAGCCATCAATCTGCCATATCATTATAAAGTTTAAGAGAGGCTGACTACCTCAATTTAATTCTCATTAGATATTGTAATAACAAACAAAATGTACTGCGACAATTCAACAGGTGGAGTACAATATATTATCACTTCAATGGTCTTGACAATTCACTTTCAATTCATCAATAGAACCTGTGCATATCAGGAAAAAAATGTAAAAAATGTATTCAGTAGAAGTTATTACCGCTACTGCTTCACTAGGTGTATGCTACTACCTGCAGAATTCTTTGTGTTCAAAATCATTACATGCCAAGAGATGTATTGTTTTGTTGCCACCTTTTTATTTTCATTTGTGGAACTGATTAATTCTTTTCTTTTCCATAAATTACAAGGCAATTATCATTTCAAACAACTAATATACAACATACAAAAACATTAGACAAATGATACAAATTGAAAAAATTTAGGAGGAATTTGAGACAAAAAGAATAAAATACTATAAAAAAGGATGGAGAGTGGCCTAAAAATATATTAAAACGGCAACCGCTGTGAAAGAAGAAATGAGGACGACCTCCAAAAAGCTGGACAAAACAAGTTACCGCGGACATGGATATTACCATAGAGTAAGTATACTCTATGATATTACACAGCTAGATAAAGAGGCCTGGAGAAGAAGAAGCAAGCAGAAGGCTACAAGCATTATTAACTAAAGTTAAATAAAGCAGTGTATGTTATCGGGCAACACAACACTGCGCCCCATTATCACTAGTAATTACCTCAAAAAACTAATGATCAGAACCTTCAAATTGCCGAGAGGTCTGGCTTACTGAGGACCAATTATTTTTGGTAATGCATTTTCCATCTCATCTTTTCCGTGTTAAACATTACGACAATTAAAAACAACACAACCCAACGCCGATAATACTGCTAACGGGGCTCCCTAAAAACCCATCGAACATCCCACTGTCTGGTTTTGTTTATTTCCTGTGGTTGGTCACTGGCTAGGTTTTAGTTTTCTCGTAAACCACCAAAGTTTGGTTAATCGGGAATAATTTTATTTTTTTGCATGTGCCAGTTCTGACGTGTGGTGCTCAAGCTTTTTACGACCTTGGGAGTGTTTTATCCTTTGTCTCCTACATTAGAGGCCTGAAGACTTCATCTTTCCTATATTTTCACTGCAGTCAACGCTGGTGGAACTGAAGGTTTTCCAATAAAATTTCCCGACGGGGAAAATCGTTCCGCATTCGCTTTCATGAGTGACTTTCATTCGCTTTTGAGAGGAAAAAATGTCAATTGCACGCGAGCAGCAGATTCCATCCACCCCCCTCTATCGCTCGCTCTCTTGATGACACTGGTAGAGATGCTTAGAGAGGGGAAGGGATATCCGCTGTCGTCAGGAAACTATTCACTATTTCACTTTCGTTGCCGGGAACCGGTCGAACGTCTTTGAACCAATCTGCTCCTTCCTCACTCACCCGACTATCGCTCCTCTTCTTAGACCCGCTCATTTCTTAAACAAAACATCCGGTTTTGATCATATTGCTGCCACCGTGAGCGGTGCAGTCGGAGAAATTTCTTCCTCTCCTCCCTCCTTCACCTGCGCCGGCAGGAGAGACGATCTTGGGAGGTTGGTGCGTTAGGGAGAGAGAGGTGGCAGTGAGGGAGAATAAGGTCAGCAAATGGAGGAAAATCGATGGAAAGTTATGCATTTTAGCATCTGCATCACAAATGACAAATTAAGGTAGGGGATGTGGACGGGTTGCAAATAGGGCCTCGCCGCGAGTGGATGCGCTTTTGATGTGGCCATCGGATTTTACTCGAGAACTTCCGCTATCTTGAGACAGGTGTGTTTTAAATATTGTCGACGAGACGGACGGAAGAAATGAAATTAAAACGAATAACTCCTCTATCGGCGATCGGTGCAATCACGGTCGCACTGGTGGTTCGAGATGCCCACGCAAGTTTTCATCGGCGGTTTGTAACTAATGGAGGCATGAACTTTCTCATTTTTCCCATCGGTTTATGGACGAAGATAATATTTAATTAAAAAGCTCCGCGTACGGAATATCAAGGAGAATTCATAGTTCATTTCTTGTAGTTTCAAATTCCATTTTTTCCATGTGTATACCAAGAATCTCTTGAAATATTTTATACGCCCAATATTTCTCCCGCTAATGGTACATAAAAATCGTATAGCAATTCAAAAGCAACATCAGTTCAATGAACTTTTTAAAGAAAATGTCTTATCCTTAGCTTCCCAAGGAAGTAAATCAAAGCTCTGAGCCAAGCCTGCATCTTAAAAGTAGACCTCCTTTCCCCGATGCCAACATCAACAAGGATAACCCGTTTTTTTAATTGCTGAAATATCCTGGCAAATGATCAAATATCATGTGAAACTAGGGGCAAACGGTATCACGAGCATGCAAATTATTTGGCAACCACCAATGCCTGACTCTAAAGGTTAAGATGATTATGGCACGTTCCCCTAGATGCCCATGGGAGGCTTGGTAGGTGAAGGGCATTACTTGGCTTTAAAATCTTAATCTCTTGCCCGAGAAATTCCTTTTCAAGATCAGACAACTTAGTCTCCGGAGAAACTGAACTTGCTTCGACGCATGTAAATTTATAGCCCAACTTCCGCCAACCCAGTCAAATCAGATGAAACTCACTCTTGAGATTTGCTTTCACTTTTTGGAAAAAACGACTGTGCCGGTAGTATTACTTTCTGCTCTATTTCAACACAGATGGAATAACGGATTCAGTTGCCAAGTCATACCTACTCCGACCAGAAAACATGCGAGAAATTTATATGAATCTGCAGACGCGCTTCACATGAAATTATATTAATTTCTGCTCTGATCTGCATTTTCAGTTATACGTCTTGATAAAATTATTCCAAAATATGACCGATATAACTAACATTACAACTAAAGGTTGACTTTCTCCTAAAACGGATCCGCAATTGACGTTTTTCTACAGCAAATACTTTCATCAATATTAATAAGACACACTAATTAATATTCTAACAAGCTGCAACACCCACGAGTAGAAATGATCAATTCTATAAGATAGTGAAAAACCACTCATGTAAATTAAAGGACATGGTCGTTAAATAGGCATCGATTCAGTGCTTATGAATTATTTACAACATATAGCAGATGTAAGATGTAACTTATTTGATTCGAATATAAAGGCTCTTAAGAGTGATTTGAGAAATTCTGCAATTACTCAAGGAGCCTTAATGTTTTAGGGTAATTACAAGTTGGGAATAAACAGGATTTAAAATGGAGCTCATCGTTGTATCATCACACTGAAGACATTCAAGGAAATAGGATGGTATTGACAACTTTATCGAGTTGGAAAAGTGGTAGGATAAATGAAATAAGTCGAATAAATATAAAAAAACCTAAGAAGTAATATATGAACTAAGAAGAGAGGATGCTTGTCAAAGAAATTTTTAGATATGCCACGTTCGCTTCACTAGCTTCTTACCATTGTATACAACGTTGGTAATTTCTACCCGTATTCAAAACTGTCTTCAATCACCATGGTACAACTAGTATTTACTACCTATAACGTGCCCCATATTTTTTGATCTCCTACCGGCCACTTTAAGATGGAGACCATTTATAACCTGTCCGTTGTAACTGACGTGCATTCGAATAGCCGAAAACTGCTATTAAAGATAGATAATCATGGTAAGTTTACCGTGGTAGAAAACTTTATCATGATCGGTGCCAAACAGGTGTTCGCTTTACTAATTCTTACCCTTGTTATGGATTACCATGGTAAAAGCAACGCAAAGCGAACGGGGCATCAGCAGATAAAGTGGATAGAGGAGCTATTGAGAAGGATATAAAAAGCTAAACTTGGCTGATTCTTCGACCATTAAATGTTGAAGATGAATGCAGAGGGAAGAATGTTCGACAACAGAGTATGAGGAAGATGTGAAAGATACAAACAGACACGGATGAGGAACAGCTGATTGAGATGGTAATATTAGTAAAAGTATCAATGCATAGAACTGAATCGTGTAAAACATTTACAGCGTGATACTATCAAGGCTTTATTAAATAATAATAAGAATACCAAATAATAATTTCTTAATAAGTAAAATAATAAAACTTCACTAACAGTAACTGCCAAAATAACTGGTATCATATGGTCATGCATATTATTTATTTCACTAAGTAAAACAAACAATATTATCAAGACCAACAATTCAACCCTAAATTATACGCACATTCAAAAATAAAAAAAAATAAATACTGGAACGCAAGTGAATCTTTACTTCTAAAGGTAAGTGGCAAATTCTCTCGGATAACTGGCTCGTCTGTTGAGTAGTGCTTGTGTTGGATGTGGCATGCGGCACTGACAATTTTGATGGATTAGGGAAAGTTTGAAGGTAGCGTAGAGAATCCAATTGGTATCCAGTCCAGCAGAAATGTAGCTACTACATTATACACCTAACCAATGTCAAGGTTTTAAAGAGAATGTTTAAAGAAATTGTAATATCTACTTATTTAATGCCATTTAATCAAGTACATTTTCTGTAAAAGAAGGTAGGTAGGTACCTTATTGCCTTAAAAATCCGAATACGTAGATATCCCTAAAATTTTATCTTGCGTGAATGTCCAATCATCTTTTCGAGGATGCTTAATTTAGCGGTCGATGGAGTTAGAGATTCAACGAGTCTCATTTCCTGTTATTGTTGGCACAACATAGTGATAGACAGGCGGTGATAAAAAACGCTTTAATATTTAGGAGACATTTAAAAATATGCTTGAACATGCCATTTCGTCCGACATAGATCTCTATAATTGTTTAGAATAGAAAAAGGCCATTCAATGAAGGAAACTGTGCTTAAAACGTGCGAGGATCAAGTTTCGTTTTATGGAACCATTGGTAATTATTACAATGTATATTTCTTTTGAAATCTTTTGATAAGAAAATGTAAATTAAAGTTGAAAGTAAGGAATAATGGTATATTTATTTTATCTTAACGGCCAATTAATAATTATTAAAAATTTACTTGATTTAAATCGACTCTTATGGAATAAACTCTTGTAAAAGACAAATATTAGTTTTTTTAATATGATCTTTTGGATGGCTTCAGTGAAGAAACTTTCCGATATTTCTGAACAAACTTTTAAACTCTGTTTTTAACTCCAAGAAAGAATATCTCTTTGCCAATTTATTCGGAAACTATTTTATTCCTTTACACATTTCTTGCACTTTGATTCAGTAAAGACACCTGGTGGGGTAAAAAAGAAGTTTGCGTGGATCGAGGGATAAAGCCATCCAAAATGCAGGCCAAGACAGAAGTGCCCATGACAGAAGTGCCCATGAGAAGAAGACATGTGCCCATGACAGAAGACTGCGGACCTTTTCCACGAATTGAACAAGGTGAATTAATTTGGCGAGTAATCAACTTAACGTAATATTTTAATTGAATGTTTTTTCAATTCCTAGGAATCCTATACTATTAATCGAGCAATCTTGTATATATATATATATATATATATATATATATATATATATATATATATATATATATATATATATGTGTGTGTGTGTGTGTGTGTGTTTGTGAGTGTATGTAGATTTTATTTCGAAAACGGCTCTAACGATTTTGATGAAAGTTACAAATTTACTAATATAGGGTACGAAAAAGCGATTTGCCTAGGTCTCGACTCCGGGAAAACGTTTTGTTACAAGTTATTGGGCAAAACAATTTGCATTTTAACATCCAAAAAGACTAGGCTACTCCATTGTTGTTATACAGAGGTTTCTTTGTTTGCTTTGTTTAATTGTTTACACTCCTGACACAAATTTAAAATGTTATTTTTAGATTAATGAAAGAACAAATGTTTTAATTCTTGCATTCAATTTCCGTAAACCCATCGCATTTTCCTGGAATTTTAGTTTTTATCTCGGAAATCTCAAATTTTTACACTACTTCAACCATTGAATATTTGTTTACCTGGAAACTGCAGCATAAGCGTGGAATAGAAATTCATGCCTGAAACATTTACGCCTCTTTAAAAAAATCTCTTTTACAGATGTAATTTGAAATTTTAACTGAAATATATTTCAACCCAACCTCTCCATATGTGGTTAATGGCTGCTAAAGAGTAAATGGCATTGATCACGTAATTTTGAAAGTGTTTACGTGAGTCCTCTAGGGGCTGTAGAATATTGATCCGATCTACAGAACAACCTGAAAGAGAACTTCAGAAGCAAATGGTACAATGGTACCCTATGCCCAATACCTCAAAGAATTTTATTCCGGAGCAAATAGAACAAGTTGATGACTAAATACCAGGTACCTCAAGTAGTTTAATTCCTAAAAATGAAGACCATTTTCTGACATCAGCAAGACCAAGCCGGGTAGCAAAACCCACATGTAAAAATAGGTTATTTGAAATGATGACAGAACTAAATGATTCTTACCCTCAAGAGAGGAACGATCAGAAAAGAATGAGGCAAGAATATGAGTCTTCTGATGATCGTCTAGAGCATTTAGAAATGATACGTGATCTTGCACGAATCCAGAGAAGTGGAGAATCAAACTAACAAAGGGAACTACGTTTGTAAAGATAAGGAAACGACAAAATAACCAAAGAACAGAAGAATCAGACTCACAAAAAAATTAGTGGTTTCAAGACATGCGTGAAATGGCTCAGAGGCGTACAAAAGAGTTTGATGATGATCATCATCAACGATTGGATTAAGAACGCCGGCGAAATTTAAGACGACAACAAACATTACGGCTAAACCGAGTAAATTCCTACAAGGCAGATACAACGGCTGATATTTCTTACCATAGTTTGCAACCTTTTAGTGTTGCTTGTATTCATTATGGAGCATTGCATTTTCCCGAAGAACGTGTGTCAAATCGAATTCATTGAGATTCGTTTGGGGACTTCTGCTTGTATGGTAGGATAGATCTATCACATCCAGAATTTACGAATGAGTTAGCGCGATCGTTTCTTCGACGTCATCCATTTTCTGATGACTTTTATGAAAGGATTCGAAATTTGAATTTATGTTTTGCAACGCCTTCATTCACCGAAGATGACGATCGAATAGTCAGCGGTCGAGGAGTTTATAGTTACATTGCTAGCGGTCAAGTTTTAAACAAACTTAATGTAGCAGCTCACCCTACTCAAAATGATGATGAAAAATTTAAACGGCCTCAATATGGACATTTGCATAATCAGGATGCTCTTAGTGCACACATAAACAATGCCATTAATCATGGTATCAGCTAGAATCTTATTAGTCTCTTGGAATATATTTTGAGATCTGAAAATCCGTTTGCTCTTGGATTCATGATAATGCGGTAAGTAGAAGAAGAAGGTACTAGACGCGCTGCTGAAGAAGATGTAGAGCCGCCTTATGTTAAGCTGCTTTTTGCATTATCTGATGCCTTTGAACACAGAAGGTTTAACATACCTCTTCAGAATGAAGTTTGTGCCATTGTTATCCTCATCGCTGACCAAAGCTTTCCAGATAAAGAGTATTTCCAGATAAAGAGTATTCGTATGCGTGGGAAATCTTTAGTTACCATGAACAATATTGACAGTCGTGTTGGGCCCTTTACTTATCCACTATTTTACCCACATTTTGCAATTTTGGATTCTCTGTATTAATATTCCTATAACAACACCTTATACCAGCCATCAAAATTTGACTAGATTTAAACTAGCTCAGTAACGATTAGCATTTAGACCTCAAATTGCCAAATATTTTCCTCCAGACATCAACCTAAGAAATCATAATCTCCGCCTTTTGAAGTTCAATGCTTTGCATTTGTGTGGTCCGAATTTTCATCAGTATCTGGTTGATACTTATATAAGAGTGGAACATGACAGTATCCAATGGATTAAAGCATATTTAAAAAATACTTGCAGAACTGTACAAGAGCGATTCAATTTTTGAGTGAGTTGGCTGAAAAAAAGAATGCTGTTTTTGGTGAAAGGTATATTTGGCCTTCTTCGTTTCCTGGATCTACACGTTTTTACACTGAACATTTTGAAGAAGCTATGGCCTTTGTCCGTCGACTTGTATCATTAGACTTCTTTATCATAATGGCGTGCAATTCTGAATGGCCCGACTTTGCGGAAGCAGCTCGTACAACTTTTGAATATGGATCAACCTTGCAACAATTTGCCCAATAGCATCCTGACTCAATAAACTCGACACAAGAGAAACGTTGTATGGAAATAAATATTGAATAATTTTTTATCTAATAATAATATTAATCTGTCAATGAACATTGGAAATAACGAAAACAATGTAAATATTGAATATATTGATGATTTCAGAATTTCGTTAGAAGAACATTTTTGTGTTAGTGGTGTTTTTGAGTTTGCTTTATACTACCTAATTGCATCATCACTACTATATTAAGAAATAAATATCCGGTATGCTTTATAAAATTTGTTTCATTAAAACCTTTAATCGCACTATGTAAATGCCCAATATGATGGACAATAGAAAATAATTAGCAGAATAGGAGCATAGAAGTTCTCAGTACACCAATTAAACATCGAGCAACGCTCGGTAACCAGGTACTATATACATATATGCAAGTAATATTTTAATTATTAAATGTCGTTATTTCGTTTGTTTTAGGTACTATTTTACCAAAAGCAACGAAACATGGTTCAGAATTGATTGGGAATATAATGGGCATTGATAACTTTGATGCATACGGATACAATTTTCAAAAGCACATGGACTTACAGGCGACCATTTCGCCTACATACATGGTCGAAGCTAAGAACAAAAGAACATCGAAACACTTACAGATGTTTAAAAAAATGCGATGAAATTGGTTCAAAATGTGTGTAGGTATAATCAATAACTAGATCGCATAATCATTCTTGCACTACGAAGCTAAAGCTAACCTTAAACCCTTGTGTATAACAAGCATAACGAATTATGTATGTGAAATAGCAATTTGCTTTTTGATTTCGTACTCAGACACTGCCTGTATCATAGATAACACAAACAAATAATGGTTCACATAAAAATTATTGATAGAGATCAATAAAAATGAGTTCATAATCATATAGTGTTTAGAAAACAAAAAGAAGTTTTAATTAAGTCGTGCCTCGATTATATTATGAAAATTATCGCCATTTAATGCCAATTAAAAAAACGCACGCGGGTCTTCAGCAGACTTCTTATTTTTACACTGCTTGCAGATTTTATCATATCAAAGCCTCGTCCATAAACCTACTTCCTTGCGAGTCGTCTCAAGGGCGTATGGTAGAGGGTGTTAGGACACCGGCCACAAGAAAGGAGAATGTAAAACAAGGTCTCAGAGGGATGGGACGAAATGCGAGGTGATTATTGTCTCTATTTCTCTTGTCGTCTTTGAGGGTAGTTGGGAAGAAGGATTAATTTTAAATATCCATTAAACAGTGCATCTCAGTCATTGCCGGCCTCGGTGGCGGCGTGGTAACGTCCTCACCTACTAATCCGAAAGTCGCGGGTTCGAGTCCCGCCTGAGTGGGTTTTTCTTCACTCAGTGCATGGGTGTTGATGTGTGATATATAATGAGTTAATTGTAAGAAAGGTCTTTAGAGACTTAAATTCGCTCAGAAATAAAGACGGCATTGTTACTATTATTATCGTCCGTTCTGAGGATGTAATTGTGGGGATAAAATGATTTATGTATTTTGTATCATCATTTAACCCGAGTGATCTGAATTTTTCCACTAACCTCAGTCTTGCGTGTGATCCCCGAAACTCTGGCGAGTGTCTGGTGCACAGGATATTATGAAATAAACTATAGAATAATCATGCCATAGGCTCCCAGCAGATAACAAAAAGTTTCAACGTTGAAAGGATGGGCTTTGACGAGATACACACATTTTAGGACACAACATTTCTCTTAAATGGGGAGACTGGTTCCATTAGTACATGAATTAGGAATAATTTCCATTATGAGCTTTACTATTCCAAGGAAACCCTTTTTATTATTTCAACTAATATCGCTTCTCATAAGTATCTTTGGATAAAACAACTAGAAATCAAGTTGTTTTCTGAAGATGGTACAGTGTAGCGAAAGTAGTTAGAGTGGTATTTAGGAAACACACGAAATTCACTCGGACACTTTTTTGTTTTAGAAACAATTTCTTCAATTATTGATGATGTAATATAGTCTTATCTTTAATGTTTCACATTTTGCACTCTGAATTTTTACGAAGTAGGGAACTCTTCATTGATAATATATTTATTTGGTGAAAAACAACATGTAGTCGGTTGTTTTTTGTAGATTTTAGACGCAATTTAATCGACTCTTGATGATCTAATATAGTGCGATATTCCACAGAGGAAAAGACATTCGCCTTGACTGGGACTTTTGCGGACGACTCCGTATTGATCTAATTTTACAGTTTTAGATTTTGAACTCTGAATTTTTATGAAGCAAGGAACTGTTTACATTAATATAAATTTAGTGAAAAACAACATTTAGTCGGCTGTTATTTTTACGATCATAGATGCAATTCCATATAATCGTGGTTATATACAATATAGTCCTCCCTACACAGTCTCACATTTTGATCGCCAATATTTTTATGAAATGGGAAACTGTTTTCATTAATATATATTTAATGAAAAACAACACCTATTCGGTTGTTTATTTTCGATCATAGACGCAATTCCATATAGCCTTGGTTATATACGTTAGAGTCCTCACCTCACAGTCTCACATTTTGAACGCCAATTTTTTTATGGAGTGGGGAACTGTTTTCGTCGATGAATATCGGGGGAAAAACAACATTTACTCGATCTCTCTTCGTCAGTTTTAGAAGCAATTTCTTCGACTCTCGATGACATATCACGGTCCTTCACTTTCCCGCCATCTGGCCAATCGCAGGAAACAATTGCCACTCACGCTCGCTGATCACGAAGAGCGCATCGGCCGCTCGTTCATTCAGAGAGACGCCTCCTCGCCTTCTCCGCTCCACTGGCTCTTCATCGCCTCCTTCCCAGAGCCTCCCCATAACCTCCCCGCAGCGCCTCTTCCTTCTTCGCATCGCAGGGCGCGCGCACCCCGAGGCGAAGTCGGTCGGAACAACAAGACGAAAAAGGACTCGAGCCTCCGCGGCATACACCACTCGCTCTTCCCGACTCCCGCTCCCCAACAGCACTCGGCCAAGGACATATCACTTCTTCCTCTCCGTTATAGAGAGCCCTCGACCGAGACGTGAGCGACCTTTGGAAAAATGTTGCCGCTCGGGCCGCCGGCCGCTGTGGCGGTGCACCAGCAACGGCTGGGTTTTTTGAACGCGGAGTGCAGGAGAGGACAGATGGTATCCGATATCGCTGGGGAATACTGAAGCATTTTTGGGTGGCAGGAGCGGTAATCGTGGGTCGTTGAGTGCACATTTTAAAAAATTTCAATTAAGTCGAAAAATATTCTTGGACCGTATTTCATTTTAGTTCATCCGTTTATGCGTTGGAACGCACCGCACTGGCAGTAATGGAAATGATACAGTAATTAGATTTTAATTTTTTTCCGAAATTAAAGCATGTTAAGACTAGAGTTTTCGGCGCAGTATTCGAAATTTAAACGAAATTAAAATTTATTTTTAAAGGTATCGAATTATCTTTTTATAAGATATTACTAAATTTTATAAACTATGATAAAGATTATAATTTTATTTGTGATTGCACCACAAGATTGCAAGCCTGGAACCTGCTGATAAGCATCAGCTTAGCAGGACCATACTGAATAAAATCATTCATAGTTGTATATATATATCATGCATAGTAAAGTATAGTTGTAACTTTGTAAGTTGTAATATTTTTTTATAGTCCATCCAAAGGGAAAATACAGTATGTAAACTATTTAGAAAAATAAAATATAAAAAAAATGTTGTTTTTGAACATTGGATTTGGCGTAATATTTTCTAAATCTGCACACATGTAATCGCATCATTACGAATTATATGTCATGTTTCATATGGCTACTTGCTAAAATTGCCTTGAATTTCCAAAAAAACAAATCAGTATGCTGAAGTATTTTTCACTTTTATCTATAAACATGACAAATGACAACAATGTTTCACGTGAATCTGCACATAAATAAATCCCTTCAATCACCTTAATTGCGCTATGGGCTATATTGCCCCGTCTGCACTCGATAATTAATTGTATGTACATTGAAAGAAGTCCTGCCGCGACTGTGCGAGTAACAGCAAACACTGAATTCCACTTGAAATAAAATGAAAAACAGTAACTTTGTGATTCCACTAAAATGAACAACACGTTCCGGGTTTCGACGTAAGACGTCATCTTCAGGTTGCGTACGTATTAGATTTTTTTCAAGGAATATAAAATAAGGGTATTAAACGTCCAAACAAGAGCGCGGCCACAGAGCATCCCCCGAATTTTTGTTCCTCTTTGGATTCTCAGACTACCGAGTTGTACTCAGATAACCGGATTTTCGATCTCAAACTCGGCCATGGGCGTATTTACGGAGGATGGACGAACGGGAACGGACCCTCCCCATAAGAAACTTTGTTAAAGGTCCCAACACTAACTAACAAAAAACTAAAAAATTAAATATATTAAAATACTTCAAAAAGAGGTAGAAAATGTAGTTTTGTTGTTATAATTTAAAAAAATTTCCCGTACCCCCATTAGGATGGGCCCAGACAAAAATATTTTAGACCTCCCCTCCTCCATAGCCAAATTCTATATACGTCACTGACCCTGGTATTGGTGCTATCGAGCTATACCAGGCTAAATCAAGTTCCGGGTATTGATATCGCGACCAATGATCTATGTAGCCACAAATCTAAATAAAACAAAAATTCAATTAAAATACTGCAGACGACCATTTGGCTAGCATTGATAATTACGGAACACTAATGAATCTCACTTTAAAGCAATGATTTACGGTATTCCTGAAAATTTGACAGCAGAGCTACGTTTTCTCTTTCAGGAGGCCTGCAAATCATGGGATACGTTATTTACAATCATAAAGTTAAAGAAGCCCGACTGGTGATCTGTTGACAATCGGTCTCTTTGACCACTTCGCATCGTAGAGCATTTGATTTCATTCTATTTGAGTATTCTACCAGCTGATTGGCAGGTTTTTGAACAATTCTTATCCTAACATCCCAAATTCTGGTGCATCGTCTCGCTTTCCCTCCTATTACTTCCTCTTTAAATATCGTTTTATCGTATCGTATAACCTCTTCCATTTGGTCCAGAACTCCTATCCTCTTATTTTCTTCCACGCTTCCCCAGTGTTATCCCCTCTATCACTCTCTTCAACATGCCCTCTCCTTTTTAAACGTCCTCCATCCCTTTTGCCCTCTCCGAACCTCCTCCACCAGCTTAATCTCCTCTCCAACCATATCCAATACCTCTCGTTCGTTTTCCTTGCCACCCAGTTCACCCTTTCCATCCATCTCCAGACCCACATCTCAAAAAGCTCAAGTCTAAGCACATGTTCCCTTCGCAATGACCAAGTTTCCGACCCATACAGCCTCACGCCCTGTATTAGAGTTTTGACCAGCCTTTTCTTTAGGTCTCTTCTCAGATCCCCCTCATCAATGGCAGTGAAGGCTTTTCGGGCTTTCTTCCGCGTGCTTTCATTGTCGTTGACGACAGTTTCGATAGCATTGCAGCTTCCTTCAGCAGCAGCAGCCTTCACTGCCATCTGAACGACTTCTCTGAACGACTTCCCTTCTCTTTGTAAATACTTCTTTAGCCAGGGCAATCCTACACCTAATGTGCTAAAACCTAAACCCACTCTCCTCCAAATACTACCCAGATATGTAAACTGCTCGACCTGCTCTATTTTTTGACCTCTCACCCTAATATTCAGCCCCGCCTGAATCCTTACGTCAAGAAAAAATCATCACTTTCGTATTCTTATGATTTGACTTCATCCCATGCCTTTCAAACTGCATATCCGCATTCATTATTGACTGCTGATGAGTGAAGAAAAATAGTATCAGCATATAATGACAAAATTAAATTTATAAGGGTTTAAAAAATGCTGTTTGACTTTGTGTTGAGAGAATTAAGTTTCGTGCCATGAACTACACAAGGTTGGATAAAAGCAAAATTCTGAATACGAAAAACTATTTCGATTTCAGTAGATCTACTCCTGAATCATAATTTTAAGTAAAAGTTTTTCTAGTAATTAGAATTTTCTTTCCAACCACGAGCCAGTAATACTAAGCCTATGTCAAATTCTCCGATTCTTGGGCGTGTTCTAGTTCTTGATCATAACTAAAAAGACGCCATTTTGGAGACCGCTGTTGCTACGACAGTTAAACAATCTCAATGCACCAATCATAATATTAGATTTGATCCGGAGTAAAGAAAAGAAGTAACGCAAAAATAAATCTACAATGGGTTTCTTGAAACGAGAGCACTAATTTTGGGGATGACAACTGGATTCCGAGTAGAAGAAAAGTCATCTTCTCCCCTGAATTGGACCAAGTGGTGACAAACTAATATGCGTTGGGATGGGCAAATAATGTAAGACAGCACATCCTACATCTATAATGTGAGATCTATATCACAAAATGTGTGCTAGATTTGTGAAGTTTTACCGCAATTTTTGTGAAGTTTCACGTGAAGCTTTAACGTGAGGTTTATGGGCTTAGTTAGGGACAGTTTGGGGAAAAAGATATTTTGAGCTGATGATGGAGATATTGACGAGACAATGATTTCAGTCAGTCTTGAAAACGTTACAAGCAAAAACGATAAAATATCGTTTCCTCATTCCTAGTAAGCGAGGAAAACTCTTACTTTCTTATAGTCTACCCAATGAACCTGAAATATGCTAGGACTAGAATTTTCACCGTGGAAAAAATTATTATGAATTTCAATTCGAATTTTACGGCCTTTAGAAAACGGCCAAGAAAATGCCTTGCGGAAGCGAGCGAGGAAGAATGGATATTGAGGATATTCATTCCCTTTTTTTGGACAGCTTTCTCCGGGCCCCTTCCACACGAAAACAGTTTAAAAATGACCGATGGACCGGAACTGGGTCGACATTGGCCTCGAGCAATTTCGGAATAGAAAAATTATGGGAATTATTATTTCTATCGTATGATAACGGCGTTTTTAACAAGAATTTTCATCCGTGATCCCTGGTATTAGAAGACGGACTCTCATCCAAATGGACCCACGGAGTGAATAATGTGAGTTATTCCAATATTGGATTCGATATTTCACATATAGAAGTTGCAGAGCGATTTCATAATTCTCTGAGGATCAGAACCTCTTTGAGAGAGATATGCTTATTCCGGCAACTTAAAACCGGCATATTTTTGTACTTGTAAGAAGGGAGAGAACGATATGCTTATTTCGGCAACTTAAAACCGATATATTTTTGTACTTGTGATAAGGGAGAAAACGACATAACGTAGTTTGCTGGAATATATTTTTTTCTATGGAGTTGAATTAGTCTAATCATTGGTTTTGATTAGTGAATTGGATTCTACTATTGTTTGTGAAAGTTTTCCGTTGGATCTTTTCCAGTGTGTAGTCAGTCAGTCTCTGTATGATCACGAAGCGAGTGGGTCGTTTCTATCATCGTATAATAGGCATTACCTTATCTATGCTCTAAGGTAACACTCTTGAAACCATACGAGAATACCCTCTTATTTTGATGGTTTCCAATAAAGCTGAAATAATTGAAAATATGAAGGTGCCTTTATACATAGGTTTTTCCTCAACCTCTAAACTAAAACCTTCTTACAAACACAAGATCTATTCCCAGGGAGGGTTTAGAACTCGCAACCTCTGGCCTGTAAGATTGTCGAATTACCAGCATAGTAGCGCAACAGGCACTCACAATGAATCCTTTATTGGTATGAGGGTCCAAATGAAAGAGGAGACACCTTATCTTAATACATTCGATATGCTAATCACAAATATGATCGTAGCTCATCAGTAAATTGTGTAATTAAATGCAAGACCATTAAGATTAAATTTTTTACTGGTGCCGACGTTTATTGCAAGATAGGTACTTAATATTATGTTCGAAGTATTATCTGTATGGTGGAGTGAGAGAATAGTTAAATTTTCCAATGAGATTAATGCAACATAAACTATACAGCACTGAGAGAATATTGACAAATATAATTCTGATGATAATTTTCCTAACGCTGTTACTGCTATCAGCAAGTAAATTGATAGTAATGGAAATGTTTGAACAAATTCTATTCTCAACTTCAACGACCTTTATTTATCTCAGAAATGACACAGTTTGCAGATGAACGAGGATAGGATCATCACATTCATTAAAGTAAGTTGCCTTTTATTACAATTGGTTATTAGCACTAAAATAGTTTTCACTGGCAGCTTTGATGTATGACTAAACTGATATGGAAGTTCAAAGTTTTTCAAAGCATAAATTGGATTTAAAGATAAAGATTTACAAAAAGAATACCTCATTTTATGTTCCGTGGTATAATCGGTATGAAAGCATTAAGGTGATTTTCGTTCGCTCAATATTTAAAAAGAATATTGATGTTTTTATTTGTTAGGTTTAATGTTCGCCCACTCTCACTTACAAAACCGTTTTACAAACTTTTGTTGTAACTTGAATCATGTCAAGTATATTGCTACGATTAGTGTAAATAGCACAGATTTGATTTAAAGGTGAGTTATTTCCATAATTTTTGTTCACATAATTTTGATAAATTCAAAACTTTGTTGTCAAACAAACGATAGAGGCATAAATTTGATATTATTAAAACAAAAATGAGAATTAATAGCATTGCTACTGATATAAGTACTTCAAGAAACAGAAAATGTTTTATATGGTTTCTTAGTTCCAAACCTACCTCGGCAGTCGAGCATCTTCAGTAAACTTTCAATGGGTTTTTAATTCTCGTTGAATGTGTAAACAATGAAACAGAAATAATATCTGACTAATTTCGTTTCAACTTTCTCAACATCGTAAATTTATTTTTTTGAGTAAGCCGTCAAACTACTGATGTATGGTCTAACTTATTGTTAGTCCGAACATGGGTTAAATATAAAACTTTTAAAATTTTACACGAAATTAAGTATTCTGGCATCCTTAAAACAAAACCCAAAGTTTTACAAGCCGCTGATGTTATGTCCAAAATGTGTGCCACAAAAGGTATACCTCTCTGTATAAAAAATGTTGATCAAAGCAGCTTGCATTAAAAATCTGTCGGAATGAGAGATACTGTGATCTCGAATGTTCCATTCATGCCAAAGGAAATGGAGAATGGGAACTCCGAGAGAAAAATAACTGGGTTTGATCCGGTTTGATATTTTTTGCTTGGAAGTCGTGACGTAGGCGTCCTCCAGAATGCCTCCACACGCTATCTGATTTGGTAGTAGTCGTTATCACGCACATTTTTCAATCAAAGAGGCATTCATTGATTAGTAAATTTTCTGATTTCAAAATGAATGGGTTAAGTAAATTAGCATTTGTTGAAGATCCTGAAATTATCATACCAAGTTACAGGATTTCCGTTGTAAACAGCGGAAGTGGCAACAATTTCCCCCAGTGGTATATTTGGATTGTTGGCCCGGCACCATTCAAACAGAGGGGACTCATGCTGCTGTGAAAGATATCGTATTTGAGATACATTGTGTCCACAGCACTAATTTACAATGCAATATGATTTTATTCAACACTCGATAATAAAAATTCTCAATTTTTTGGAATATAATTATACCTAGCATTGTTCTATACGTGGTACATATTCTTTTGCTCTGCATATGTAAGTATTAACTTTTTAAAAATTCTCGTTAAGTGGATCGTATTTACTTACTTACTCAAAATATTTCCTCGTTAAGTAATAACGAACATTTTTCTCTGGATATTAATGAATGATAAACGGAAATATAACTGTACCTGCAATCAATATTTGTGATTCCATTAGTAAGAAAAGAATACGACTTTATCCTACGGGTCCCACGAAAAGAGTAGTTAGGCAAATATTAAAGTAACAAATAAAATTATTTCAAGTTCAAAAAAATTAAATTATTATTTACCAAAAAGGAAAATTTCAAATTATTTCGATTACTGTCAAGTAATACAGAAAGAAACCTTAACAATCTCTTTTCACTAAATCATTATCAAAATACCCATCTTATCGTCAACGTTTTCTTCAGGAACTATCACGCAAGAGTATAGCTTAAGTTGAGGGAAATGAAATATGCTAAACGTCAAAGCCAAGGAACGCTCAATAAACGATTTTCATCTACGATTGATCTAATAGGAACACTTTTAAATGAAAACGAATGGCTCTTGAAGGATCATAAAGCGATATGCTCCCAAAGAAACTTTGGCCTCATCTTTTGGATTTAATTTATCTCACCGTTTAAATAATAAAACTTCTTACTTTTCCGCAGAAATATCATTTTTTCATCGATATTCGTATCTTCCGCGAGGTCACGACTGAAAGAATCAAATTTAGTGGCAATATCATCTAGAAGTTTCACGCTTATCCAAGCACGGCCAACTCAATGACTAACACAGTCTTTGAATTCATTTACAACTCGGCTTGCTCGAGTAGCACTTTCAATTGAAAATGAAACTCTCGCTTAGCTCACGGGACAGACAATTTCATTCTCACTGATGTATCTAGATTTATAACTATAAACATATCAGATACTCAAAGTTTGGAATCAAAAATGAATTCCTCTCTGGTGCTGTCGTAAACTGAATCGGCAGTTGAATCAGTCCCCGGCAAAGAGCATTTGTATTCATTAGCTACTCGACTTGCTTGACATCACTTTCAGATTAAATGGAAACTTTCGCTGAGTTCGTCAACTTTCGTTCTCGCGCATGATCATAATTTTGTGGAGATATCACTGAACGCGACGAAATGAAAAATAAATGTAGCCACATGCATAGAGGTCCGAACACAGATGACACAAAGAAAGGACACAGGTGAGATAAATACATTTTTTGGGAAATAGAGCCCACCTTTCCGACGGATAGGATAAATACTCATTAATTTACCACGAAAAAATGGAGCTCAAAAAGGTTGTGAACTAATTCATGTTTACTTTTTCAGCTACCTGTAAAAAATAAATAAGTACTATTAATAATCAATTATGTTATTTATAATGCAATGGGGTAAGCTATAAAACACTTCAGATATACATGTTGACGCGGCGCAGAGAAAGAGCACGCGACCATATTGGCTTTGATTACGACGTCACTTGGCAGCAAGCGTCGTAGTTTCGTCACGAAAATGTAAACTAAAACATGCACACGATACTACCTTGAGTCGTCTCATACGCTTTCAACTAGAGTGAAATTTTCGGAAAGATCTTCTATATTTTCTGGTAGACGAAATTTTGATTGATTGACTTTAATTGACGCTTAATTGAGAAATACAACGCTAATGCTCAATTTACAGCCTTAATTTCCGTCAAGTCAATGACCGATTTGTTAATATTTTCACTTGATTATGATGGCTCGAATGAGAGAATTCGTTCAATTTCGATTGAGAATATTGATGAAAAGAAATTAAGCTATCGTAAATATTAATTCATTCACCTTATAGAGGTGTTATCATCTCGAAATGTCACTGTGCTCCTTCATATCCGGGAAACAGGTGGGTCCAATATCTCCCATAACTTGGATGTATTTTAAATGTGTCTGTCACTTTTTGTACTATCCGTATTTGAATTGACACATCTACGGCTACAGATTGTTGGGAGTTTGTCATCACCATTGGCAGTCATCAATCCGAAGATTGTTTTGGTGCATCTCTCCACTCCACTCTCCTCAGTGCTAACAGTTTCCTTCCTCCTTAAGTCTTCATTTTGAAGTCCCTCATTGTGCATTCCATTACTGGTTTTCCTAGGTTATCATTTGTTGTTTGAAATTTCGTGCTAGCCAACTTCGTAAATCCTTAATCGATATCAGTCATCATTCGCTTCAGATTGTACCGTAACAACGACGCCATATTAAGTATTTACGGAATGCCATCTTATTATCGATTGCGCGGCGCATAGGTATTACGTAATATTTCTTCTTTAGTCAATTTAGCGGCGGGGGACGCGCATTTACTCATTATTGAAGCACATCAACTCTTAAGTTTATTATTGTGAAGCTCGCTTGGTAGCCAGTTAATTAATCATAGCTGCAATAACAAGCATTGTTACAGCTGGCGAGGTGCAAATGACGCAACTCCGGGAATTCCCCACTACGAGGGGCGTGATACGAAGCGAGGGGAATCGAACAATGGGTTCGAGTAACTATAAAGGGGCGATGACATCCGTAAGAAAGTTAAGTAAGGTTTTTAGAAGTTAAAACCACCCATGAAAAAGTTCATCCTGAGAGTACACGCGGTAGCAGACGCAAGACGAGGGTGGGAATTGAATCCGGTTCCACGTCCGCAGAACGAGACTTGTTTGGCGATATGATTTCTTCCGGAACGCATGTGTGTCCGAGGTCGACGTTATCCAAAATTGTATGTATGCTACTATTTGTGTGTGAAGGGTAATATTTGTGTGTGAAGGGTAATATTTGTGTGTGAAGGGTATTATTTGTGTGATTAGTGATCTCACCTGTGGCCGTGAAGGAAAACAATATATAAGTAAAGGGTAATATTTTGTGAGTGAAGGGTATTTCTTTGTGATTAATGAAATCATCAGTGGCCAGAAGGCAAAAAGTGAAATTTACAAGTGAAACAGAGTATTAATAAGAGTGCAAATGTTATATTGTGAAGGGTGATTTGTACCTAGGAACATATACGGACACATCAAATCAAATCTTTACTTCAGAATAAAGGGAGATAAATTAACGAGATAACTTAACTCTTGTTTTCATTGTATGTTTCTGGCGCCCAACAACAGCAACCTCTTGAGATAACTAAATATAATTAAAAGATAAAGTAAAGACAAGTCGCTCTTTTACAAGATCCTCAGTCTCTATCAATAATTCCCAGGGGAGTGATGATTATGATCCCGAATTTACTACGTGTTTCTTCCTGTCGCCGAGAGAGATTGGCCCACGTATCACCGAAAACTTGGATACTTCTTACAAGTGAATGCCTCTTCTTCGTGTCAGCTGTCTTAACTGCCACACCTGCGACTACATATTTGATAAGTTGCGGTTATTTGGAGAGGCAACCAACAACTAAGGTCATTTCCTCATAAGGAAACGTGGAAAGGTTGTTAAGGTAGTTTGAGCGGCATTTTTCCCTAGTCTTGATGGAGACCATATTTTAATTTTATATTTTAAAAAACAACTGTAAGAAGTATGAAGTAAATTCTGTACCATTAATGATACAAAAACGTTTTTAATTGCTGAAAGTATCAGTAATTCATTATATACCTTTATATGTGCCAGGTGCTAACTTGACTAATTTCTTTCACGCCGTAAACTGAAAGCGCTTTAACTACCGAAGATTTTTTTTGCAATTCTGTAAAAATTGCGACGGTGAGTAGTCGATTTATTTTTTAGAATAGTTGAGGAGATATATAAATGGCATATTGTTAAATTTCTAAAGAGATTTATGCGATGGTAATTCTTCATTTTTTACATAAAGTCTCCCTGGAGTCCATACCCGTACCATTTCCCAAGGAAAATAGCTGGTATTACTTGGCAAGTATCTCAAAAAGTATATTAGTAAGTGGCTGTCATTTTATTCTCATTGGACATCTGAGGTATTTTTATTTAATATGAGGCCAAATTCATCAAATTTTATATAAATAGATATCTCGCTCATACTACCATAAGGGAAGGATTATTTGGGGAATGGAGGAAAAATAAAGGAAAAACCAACTTGGGTTTCAGCCTACTCTGAACTAAAGGCGTCAAGAGGTCCGCTGCTTGATGCCCCTTCGGACGGAAGGAGTGTTTTCCCCTAAGTACCCAAGTAGAGATCGGGAATCCGTTCGAAAATTTCTGCCACTGCTAGAGCCTGTGATGTCCCAGCGGGATAGAAAGCCAGTACTCCTGCCACCACATCAACCCGATCCCCCAACATGTTTTGTATATGAATGCATATATATACACAGAGACCAACATGTCATGGTACAACGTGCTGTACTAAATGAACAGTAGGCAATAGACCATAGGCAATTCCGCTCATCATTTTCTCGGTCACAAGGGGTCTCCTCTAACTAAACCTCCGCAATCTTTTTTCCAAATTAAACCTTATTAGCCCAAATATAGTACGGCCCGAATATAGTGTGATTAAAAACATTTTGAAGTGAAATTTAGGAAAAAGAAAAGACAAATTGGTTATTTCTTTTCAATTCGAGCCGCTTTTAATGTCTCCTCAAGACGCTTTTCTAGTGAATTTGTACAATTTAGCATCGTAACATGACTGCCTAATAATTTGCAACTTAGCGATATTGAATAGACGCGCTGAAATGCGTATGGAGCCGAGAAATACACACGTTTGTTTAAGAACACGTACTCAAATATAGTACGATAGTGTCTTTCAAAGGTTTCTAATTAAGGAAAAAACTCGCGTTATATTTGAGCTAACGCGGTAAGTCTCTTTCGTATACTTTACTTTATTCCATACAGTAATAATATTCCATTTATTCTCCTCCCTCTCCCGCGCTAACTAAACATTCTTCCATGTATATCATAAGAGTATACTGTGTGTACAAATATACCTATATATGCCTCCATTTAAAAAATTAATTCCATTTCCTGGTTCCGTAAATCGAAGCGAAATGATCGAGAGTACGAGTCTCCCGTGAAGTCGAAGACGGAAAATAAAAAAATTGAGGTGGTTGTATTAGAAAATTTCAGGCGTTAATTTGTAGAATTCCATAATATTTGAAAATAAGAGAATATTCTGTATTTCCACACGATGATTTATTTTACGCGGAGACTTTTGAACCTGAAATCACGATATCTGTTTAAATTGTTTAAGTTGAGCACTTCAAATGTTTATAAAAAGGACACATTTTAGGCCTTTTTTTAAAGAAACAACAGCATTTGATAATTTAATGCGAAAAAATGTAGAGAGAAATTTTACGTAAAATTGCTACCATTTTTCCTAAATATGGTTGTTCCATTAAATGTTCACATCGATTCCGACCAAAGCGAGGATGCACGTGAAACTGTGTACCCCTTGGTGCCTTGCGTAAAGGATGTTAGACTAATGCCGACGCCCGCCGAGTTGCTCTCTACTCTTCCTCCCATTCCTCAAATAATCCTTGCATTTCCAACCTTCCCACCTCGTGGTCCCCTTTTACCAAGTGTCAACACCGGGTTTCCTTTCTACCCTCTTCCTTTATTCCGTAAATAATCCTTTCCTTAAAAGATCTTAGGTTTTCCCGGCGAATAATATTGGTAAAATCTTCTCGGGTTTGCCACCGGGTAAGGCTTTTAAAGGCCAACGTTTCGATGAGTGACTCCCTCATCGTCATCAGGGCTGAGAATGAATCATTCTCAGCCCTGATGACGATGAGGGAGTCACTCATCGAAACGTTGGCCTTTAAAAGCCTTACCCGGTGGCAAACCCGAGAAGATTTTACCAATCCTTTCCTTATCATCCTACCCACTTTACTTTTACTTGCCTTCTTCAACATGGCCTGCTTCATACAAAATATACAAAAACATTCTCCTATTTTTAAATATGAGGCGGTGGGATGATCCCTCGTTGTTTTTGCGGGCGAAATTAGACGAGGAAGGTACTTTTCCGCATCTCTTAACGCGGACGAGTTGTCGGTGGTATGGGAAACTGGAAGCGGCGGGTGGTTTGCGAGAGTCTGGTTGGCACGTCGGTGTCAAGCGGCGAGGGAGAGGAGGGTGGAGGGATGCTAACTCGGCAGATGGAAACGTCTCACTGCTCGATATTCCACTTTCACCACTGGAGGCCCTCTTAACTCACTCGCATCCCCCCCTCTCTCTCTTATCCACCGCCTCAACTCAGGAGCAAGAACGCTCATCACGCACATACTTGCACACGACCTTGTCTTCTCGTTCGCGTGTGCGTGTGTTTCCTCCTTCAGGCGAAAAGCGGAAGAAAACCAACTCGCCTCGGAACTCCCTTAATTATGGAGAGTGGGGTGGTCGATTTATTTTCAAATAAGGAGTTCACATCCCTGATGCCAGGACTTGCTCCGCGAGTTCCTTAAGGTCGAGTCCACCGCCTCCGGCTAGGTTTGCAAACGCTAGAGAATTCTCCGCGAACCTTCCCCTGGCTGGAATCGACCTGACTCCGGATTCTATACATTTGAAGTAAATCCCCAACTCTCATGGTGACTGGAGCGGCGTGGCATGGAGTGCACATTTTAATAATTTTTCAAGTAATAAAAAAATAAAATTCTTGGACCTCATTTTATTTTATTGCATCTGTTTATGCGTTGGAACTCACCATTGAGTCAGTAATGGAAATGATAAAAGATTATATTTTACATTTTTTCCTTAATTGAAGCATGCTAAGCGCCGAGTTTTCGGCGCGGTATCCTAAATTTAGACGAAATTATATTGAAATGTGGTTTTTAAATACTGAACTCGGTGTGGTACCTAGATATTAGTTAGCAACAATTATAATAATATAAAATGTATTATTTATTGTTTTGAATAAAAAACTGTAAATGTGTGATCGAATTATTACGAAATATATGTCATGTGCCACAAGGATGCGTGTTCAAACAGCATGGAATAGAAAAAAAATGGAATCGGTATGATGCAATTTGCCAATTTTATTTATAGATATTACTATTGAGAACATTAGCGCAAAGTTTCACGCAAGTCTGTACGTTAACAAAAATCGTTCTAACCACCTCAAGACTCACGGATTTCATCCAACGGACCATTATTCATTGGGTTTATAAGGTGCTCCAACTATTCATGAGGATTGAGTTGGTGCCGTGGCTAGAATACAGGCCTCCCATCCCGATGGCCAGGGTTCGGATCACAACAGACGTAGTGATTTTTGAATGGAAATCACGATCCCTACTTGAGTGCGTTGTGGTGAGCGCCTCAAGTGTAGAGCTCTGTCCGTCGGATGGGACGTTAAGCTGTGGCCCTCTTGGCGACTTTGTAGTATAATTCCGCCGGCGGGTTTCTCTCCACCCTTCATTTATTAATTTATTTATTTATTCCCATTCCTCCCACAGATCCACAATGATGCAAATTACCTCAGTCAACGGTCGCCTCACCAAATAAACAAGAAACCATCCAACAGCTCATACTATATCGCACCATTTAATCACATTATCCATGCCTGAGGAGAGATTAGAACCAATGGACCTAGGGTTGCGAGGCCGGTGTTTTAACAGCCTGTCACACATCTTATTTATATTATGAAACTGTTTCTCATGGACATGATATCTTGAACAAGTACGCCAAGTGTCATCGTAAATCTAGAATTTTTGGTTTCTGCCACATAGTGTAGAGATTCAATGAGATTTCACTTTCAGAGTGATGCAAAACCCTCCATTAAATCATACAGCATCTTTGTAAATTAACTCGAGTACAAAAATTGGCAAGTATGTTAAAGTATTGGGCGTAGTTTTGCCATTCATTTTCGGTTACATATTTTCTAAACGTTGGAAAGAGATGAGGTGGCTTATAAAAATTCACTGCAGCAAAACTTCAAGAAAATACCACTAGTTTTTACCTAGTAGGCGTCATCTTCGAGTATGAAAGTAAAAAAAACGCTTGTAACTTGACTTTGATTTGTAAACATAAAATGACTTTTATGTTTACAAATCGTGCATCAGTGAATTTGGAGGTGAGATTCTCAATTGCACGCTATTACAAATTTTACAGCAGTAAATTTCCACATAATTGAGCCACGACCCATAAATGTAATGATAATGCGGTATTAACATCTATCAACCTCCATATCACATGCGAATATTTAAAAACCATCAATAAATATAAAACAGTATGAATCCTACAATGCCTGCGTAAACAAATAATAACGTAAAACATTACAAAAGGATAAACTATAAAGTATTTGGAGTAAAAGCACCGCGAAGTTTTTAACAAAAAAACAGACTGGGCACTCAACCGTAGAATAGCTCAACGAGAAGTTAATTTCTGTGAAAATCGTTGAATCAAATGTAGATCGTTCCAATATTGATGCAGCAGAGGATTGGGTGGTGGTAAAATATCCCAATTGGTAGAATGCATAACTAATGATAGAAGGGACCCAGGTATAAATGAGGATGAAGGCTTTAGCCAACCACACTTAAACCACAGTTCCATGATTTCATAGGTATCCATCCTACCGGGGAAGCCGAAGGTGGAGCAGGGGAAAAATCACATCCATCCACCTTGGATATGATCATTTCACTCCCCGCGGGGCTTCGCAGAGGCTCCGATGTACACTCTCTCAGCCCACCAACTTCTGGATGGAAGTCCGTGGTCCTCCGCGGACAGGTTTGTTAGCTTCGCATCCAAAATGAGGACGGAGATATGGCATGATATCCTGCGATCTTACGGAATAAAATAAGAGCCGAGTGGGGTCACGAGGGCAGATCGTCGACATTGAGATTGGATTTGCATCTCGAGGGCATTTTATTTCAAGGCTACGTGAAACAATTTTAAATTCTAGGCTGTCAGAACTTCTTAGAAATTTATTATTACAGTTTGAAGTTTGCCCTGCTTGACCCGAAGAAAACAAGTTAGGGAAACTCGGAAAATATTTTGGAGGTGGAACCAGGAAGTTGATCTCATTGTCAGCTTAAGAAAATTTTAATTTCTCCAATATTTTCAGTGGTTCAACTGTGTACTGATTTTTGTTAAAATAGCCAATGTTTCTGATATTAATGTATGATAGAGTGAAAGACAGATCGATGAAGAGCTTTAGCACTAGTAAAGCTACTTGCCACTAGTATGCGACATTAGAACTGGAAATAAATGGGAGTCAGTGTAGAATTTTTGGTTACAATCACTCATTTTTACCAGTGAAGAAATTACTGTATCCATTTAGGTGGACATAAATAAGGTAGAGATGGTTTTAGACAAACTTCAGCCGAGAAACATAAGTTTTTCTACATCTTCCACCTTTATCTCTAATTTCAAAGGAGGGCGAGAAAACTGCGTACGGGAGGCAGGGCCAAAGATCTATGTTGCGAAAAGTTTGATCCGAGCCATAGGTCCCAATCCGCACGGATGATTGGAAAGCAGTCACTGATATATCCATCCAGGATGCTGCGGTCCATAATTATTACCGAAAAAGTGGAATAATTTGAGAAAAATTATGCCACATGATTTATTTTCATAAATAATGTTGGCTAAAAGGATAGTAAAAAAATTAATTCCTCGTAAACATTTTGGCTATGTTTGCTTTTCAAAAAGCTATTATCCCATATTGTTTCTTAAGGTCAATAGGCATGGAAGAAAATTTATCACAAGTATCTCTTATCGTTGAAATAATAAGTATGTCAACATTCTTCTATGAATTAATCGTAGGTTGATACTGATTTCTCAGGTGCTAATTTTAAAAGTTTTACAGAAACTTCTCGCTTAAGATATACACTATGCCCTTGAATGGGATACCAATCAAAGACCCTTTTATAATAATTAAAGAAAGTCCAAGGAGAGCACACTAGCGTATACAATAGTTCAAATAAGTAACATGCCTCTTTTGGCTAGTGTGAATGAAGAACGACCTTATGCTTTCTTCAACAGTTGATAGCGTTTCCATAATAATGCAAAAGAAAAAAAATATAAAATTACATCTCTATTTATCTTAACCTCACATTTATTTTCAACCTGCGTTGAAAATGCACCAAAACAAGTGATGAGTAATTTTTTTTTGGGTTACTGATTTCTCGAACGAACAAAACTGGTTTGAAAAGCCATAAATTTATTGCTTCAAAATAACACTGTAGCCGTACTCCGTACTTACGTTTGCACGACGATTAATAGCTTTCATCTAAGAAATCAGTTGTGCTCGTAAACGAAATAATCATTCCATAGGGGTGTATGGTTTGAACGGTTGAAATAAAAATTAGGTATCTTACCAATGCCGTAAATGTGAGGAAATTATGGGAGATTATCAGGCGTTCCGAGCCGATCGTATTCGGATGATTTTACCTTGGTGAAAATTACCCATCAACGCGAGGAATTAGGACCCGAGAGAATTAAGTTACGGTCGTGACCAGGATACAAAGGATTCTGGCTGAGATTAAATTTTCATCTTGGCGGAACGCAAATGCGTTATTTTGGTTCACATCGGAAAAGTTGAATGAAAGTCTTGAAATAAAAAGGTTGAAAAACTCCAAAGCCAGTAATTATTGCATACCCTTTGCATAGCCATTGATTTTGATAAATTCGGAAATGTGGTGTTGATACACGGTTTTGAAGTGTAAGCAAAGGATTTGGTAAGATAAATATTATGGTATGTACCATTCATTCGGGGGTTTAATAGACAAAGTGATTCCGGTTGTTCAGGTTCCATGTGCGTCACGGCATGGTGGTATAGCACTGCCAGAAGAAACCCAGAGTAGCCGGGATCAACAAATGATTTGGATACAAGTTTCCTAGTTAAATGGCAGATTTCTTCTTATTCGTTGAAAAAATAATAAAATTGCCCTAATTTCATGCTAAAATTCAATAAGTATAACTAATTGTTCAAAATCATACATTAAATTTCCCCTTATCCGTTTTAGATTACTAAACTTGATTGGAATCAAGTCGTCGTGGTTTTCAGAGTACTAGTTTTCCATCGAGGGCGTGGGTTCAAATGCCAGCAGAGGAGGAGGTTTTTCAGGGGAATCTTGATTCCCTGCTTGGGTAGGTATTGTGTAGAGAGCATGAATAGGATATTGAATTGTGGACCCATTGGTGCGTTCTAGAAAGAGTAAGCTGACGCTGGGTTTCTCTCTACTTTTCCTCTATCCCACATATTATAGGTAGGTACTTCTATTACCAACTTATCCTTCGTTCTCTCCGTTATCCCGCAAGTACCACCTATTTCTCCCATCAACCTATTCTCATTGGTGCTAATGTACTTCATTTTTGGGTCGCCTTCTCAAATGAGCAAACCGAATCAACTAAACATAATAATTTTGACATCTTTGGACAGAAATCTAGGACAGAACTGGTCAGCAGGCAGGCAATTCAGCCCATGTTGGTAACCACGTGCAATATCCACTGTGCAAATCTAAACAAGGGTATTACTAATTTTTCCGGTCAAATCTATTCTACATTACATATCTTAGGCGTAATTTGCTGGAATCGTTGTTGGTTCAAACATATGAACACGAAGACTAGGTTACATTCTTCACTTCTAATTTCTAACAACCGACCATGGTTTTGGCACCATGCACCATTTTTAAGGTAAATATTGTCGAATCCATGGTCAGTTGCTGGAGATTAAAAGGGTGGATTGCAACATAGCCTTCATATTTATCACGTCTGACTCAAATCTATTCTATGTCGACTCCGGAGTAGATACTTTCCCAAGGCGCCATGAATTTTTACGCCCATTTCCCTCTTTTTGCTTCTGCTCCATGCCAACACGTTTCCACAAGATGAAATTGCTTTCATTGTTTACGGTTCCAAAAGAGAGAAACACTGAGATGTGCTCCCCGTGTTTTGCAGCGCTCACGGCGCAACGTCTCTTCTTCGCAGATAAGGCGGGACTAATGAGTGGTTTCCATCGTGAGCCGGTCTTCGCCGCGCTTGCTCGGGACTTTTTAACACGGCTGTAAAATGCTAACTGCCTCCTTATTTACATCCGAATGTAGGTCACCGACTGGAACTTACGACCATCGCGCTTTTAAGAAAATACGAACATTTATGATCGGAGTCATTTTTAGTGACCTCTAAAAAGGAGTCCATATTGGGGTTTGGTTGGGGAGATGGGCCCCTTACAACATTCGATAATAAAAAAAGACTATAACTCTCTTCTAATAGTCGTAGACTTTAGTGTTTAGGAACTCAAAGTGCTAGGAAGATTATACCATCCCTTTTAGTAAAACACCTGATTCCTAAGGACTGGCTTACACTGGCAAGTTACTTCCCGAGGTTTGTGGGGGATTTTTTTCCGACGAAGAATTTTTCACAACTTAGTGCAGAGTCCAGATTGGTTGCTGTTTACACTGGCAACGGTACGCTCCTGCAAGCAACTTGCCGAAACTTTTAAAAGTTCTGCAACGGGACTTTCCGAGACGTTAACATCTGCAATTTACGTGGAAGGTCGTTTGCTTCAAGTAACTTGGGTAATTAATTTGCCAGTGTAAACCCACCTTAGGACTAGGTCAAAAACCAGTGCTCAAAGTGCGGTGTGGATTCGAACCTACGACCTCATGTTTCTTGGTCAGGCGTGTTACCGAAAATGCTACTACGATCGGCAATAAAGAATTAAGATTAACACCAGTTAAAAAGTAAAATTAGATCGTTTATAGCCATAATGGCTAGGGTTGAATGAAAACTACGCTAAATCAATGGACCTGACACTTTGGATGCACTGCAACACGTACATATTAGACGATAAATAGATTCTCTTTTTGCTTATGTTTACACTAAAAGGATTATGTCACTTTTTTCTTAATTGTATTCTTCGTTTAGGTTTATTTTATTTTTATATGATGCATTTTTGATTGTATGTCTTTTCTGTGATTAGAGATATAAAACTGGCATGTAATGTATATATTTATATATGTTCAATAGCAGGTTAAGTACCTTAAGCTCACCACCATTGTAAAATTGGTGCGCTTAGGGGTATTGTACCCAGAGCAAATAAATATTATTATTATTATTATAAAATCATTTGGCGTGTTCTTTCGATACACAGAGATGGAAAAACAAATATCTCATCCAGGTTCACAAGGTTTGCTTTTTGCTAACATTGCTCACAAAACCTTTTCATCATCTACGATCATCGTTCATCAGAGACGAGATTCTATTTATTCATGACGCGACAGTGCATTGGAGTAAGGCGTTTAATTAACTGACATGCGATTCTATTTTTCGGACATATTTCTCTCTGTGGATGCTCAACTTTAATTTATCACTTGGTCTGAGCCCGGGACAAGTAAGAAAATCGATTTTTCGAGCGCTACGAAAGCACGGGAATCCGATACAATTCTAAAATGTTGAAATGGCGCACAACAGACATAGAATACCGATTCAGGCCAATATTCTACGAGACAACTATTTACTTTAAAATTTAAGTAATATAGTTTCAGATCACAGGGAACGTTTATGAGGCCAAAATGAAAAAAGTGCCATTTTGATTTGAATACCAAAGTAATTTAATATCACTTCCTTTCGAAAGCATGCACAAATATTTCAAATGAGAATAAAATTAGCGCCTTTCGTCAATATTGTATTCTTAAAGAAGGACTCTCAACAATCCTTGGGTCGGATATTGTGGTTAAAAGTGTAGATTTGTTAGTACCTAATAAGTTAGAACAAAGTCTAAATGATAAAAAGAATCAAGAATTCGCTCGATACAGCGATTTTGTTTACAGCCGTTGAGGACGTTTATCGCAATCCTTCCTTCCTGCATGCCTCTCTGTTCTACCAGTCGTCTTCACCTAACTCTCTCACACTTCCAACGCCCTCTTTATGCTCCCTTTCCATCTACTTCCTGGCCGTCTGCCTCTTTCTTTTTTTCTGGCATTCAATCTGGTATCAATAGTTTTGGGCGAATAAAATTCAATCTTCCATAATTTATGTCATCCGCGTGTACCTTTTTTTTCTGGCGGCCATACGAGTCAAAGGTGGAATTCTACGTCGAAGAGGAATTTCCACGACCACCAGAATAACCGGTCCTATTAATCATAAGAAAACGAAAGTATTTTCGAGAAATCAGAAGAAATGAGATTCTTTATAAACAGGAAGGGTACATTAAACGTCAAGGAAGGAAGAAACAAAGAGGTATAACGTATGACGTGTTTTATATAGAGCGGTATGTATGGAAAAACGTTTAGTGGAAAATATAATATAACAACAATAATTAGTTTTATTAAAAATAATTATGGAATTGAAATAAAAATGATGTAATCTAATATAGTTAATCTAAAAATGAAAAAAAACAAGTACCTTTGGGGAAATAATTCAACAAGTAGACTAGAGAAATAAACATCTTCATGTCAACAATAATGAATGTTTCCTTAAAACACACTTCAAATTACACGAACTAACTTTAACGTGGGAATAATATACTACAGAAGTTAAAATAACAAAGTTTTAGCTTCCTGAAAAACTTTTTCTCGTATTTTTGACGGAAAACGTCTTACACCGGGGGTCCGGTTATGGGAGGACACTAAGCGAAAGTCGATGTTACGATTTTGTGGACACAAAACAAATCTAATTAACTTTACAACTATAACGCATATCCAAATAAGCAATGTGTTGTTTAAAAGATTAAAGATGTAAGAATGTTACACGACTTTATACTTGAGCGTGTGGCGTCACATGGTGCCACAAAAAAAGCCAACAGTTTTTAGCGGAATGCCGAAAATTATAAACTTGTCCAAATATCATCAAAAAACAAGAAGGTATATTAGTATCACCAGTCGTTAGAAAGCGAAAGAAAACTAAATGAGGGACCCAAAAAGGCTTCTTAAAAAAGCAGCAGAACGAATTTGGAGGATGAGGCAGTGTCAACAACTTGAGGCGAACATCAGTCGAGCGAACGCCGCAACTTCTTTCTTTCTTTGCTGACGGATTTTTTTTTACGTAAACCTACATGGATACAAAATATTCATAACAAGTCTTCAGATTTTCATGGTAGAAGTGTTCTTAAGTTAACAACAATGTACAGAAAAAGAGATTAAATTAAATAGCACTAGTAACCTAGTAACGATATAACATGAGAATAGGCTAACCACGAGAAAAAGACGATCATAATAAGTGAATGTGACGTAAAAGTAATAAAATCAGGTATTTTCAGCAAATTCCAACTCAAGGATTATAAAAAAATAATACAAAGACACTATAATAATAAATAACAATTCAACAAATAAAAGTAACTCTACTGGTGAGTAAGTAATGCATACATAATTTGGTGGGATAAATAAAGACTATATAATTCAACAAGTAACAATTAAGGTCTGCACCTTATTGACAGATATCATAATTCAAGGTTAAGAGTAGCATTTTGGAGTTTCTTTCTGATGGTAGCAATACTGTTACAAACCCTTCGAACACCATGCCTCGATAGCACCGCAAAAGTAAGACGTTTTCCGCCAAAAGCCCCAACGCCGGCACTACCTACAATTATTTTCCAATTAAAAATTAACCAACGAACCAATGTGATGATCAAAATCACAATGCAATATTTCCGTTATACTACAGTCCATGCATTGCATCAACGTGCAGCCTTTTTCTACCGAATATAATATTAACTTGCCCTTTCTTCCGAAGCCGATCTGGAAAGGGTTAACGTATAATTATCCTCGGAGAATATCTCCGAAGATCATTGCCAGCGCAGCGGAGACCCCTTCACTCCGAATCACGGCTCTGTTTCATAACCCAGGTGATCGGTTGAATGCCTTTCGCTGCAATCTACTTCAGAACACTCTCCCTCTCGCTCCAACCAAGCTTGCATTCTGTGTCCGAAGTGACCTTCTCTTGTGGTTGAAGATCATGGCCCAAGGGTTGACACCGATTTTTTCCTACTGATATCTCGACATGAATGATCTCCGAGGTTATCTTTGTAAAAATGATGACCAAACATCGTCCAGTGAAATACACAACAAAGTGTATATTTATGTCATAATACACATATTTCGTCTTACATGATATCTCCCTTTTTCCATCGGAGAGAGTTAATTTCAACTAAAATTTCTTCAAAAGATTAATGTGCAATGGTATTACTTATGTCATGCCTGAAATGAAGCAATGCATTAACTATGAAATGTGTATAAAATCACGTTTTTAAATAATAGTCTTATCTTGATTAAAAAGCTTACTCTTTGGTGTATAATTTTAATGAAACGCCGGAAAAGAATCTAGGCCATATATTTCATATTTTGGGGAATGTTCGGAGATTCATCGCATATAACGTGGCTTCTAAATATCTAGAAGGCTTCACAGAGCATAAAGTGTATCAATATTAATGGGAATTGAACCAAAAATTATGTATACTGCATGTAAACTGCATGCATTGCACATATTAAAGTGTTTACGAAAAATCTAGTCTTAGTTTTCCCTTCGTATTTTCACATTAGTACCCAACAGTCACCGATAAAATTAAGACTACAACACTTCCCTGAGAATAAAAGGATAAAGTTAAAATTTAATGACAATCATAATCTTTTATTTTTGACTGATCAATTTATTTTCAATTCACTGGGCTGCAAATCACATGCACTTTCAACTCTATGTACCGCACAAAATCGCAGCCACACGACATCTAAAATTGTCAAAATAGGATCAAAATAATATTTATGTGGCAAGGGATTCTTTGATGTGATGTGATGAATATGTACGAATAAAGGTACTCAGAATATGCATTTCATGAAAACATATTGAAATATAAAATATTTACGAGAAAAACTGTTGCTCAGAATTAAGGGTAATAAAAAAATAAAAAATATTCACCGCAACAATTTTCATTGAAATAATTGACACAGTATTAATAATATTTAATGGTGAAAAATTTCGCATAAAATGATATCCATCACTATCTAACAGAGCAAATGGTGACTAGGTAAATCAATGATGACATGCAAAATGTCTCACCCACTCATAGACCGAGTTGCTAAATAGTTAGCTAAACAGGAAACAAAACTTAAATGTTGCAGAGGTATGCAATGGATTTTAGCAAGTGATTGAGGTGAAAATTAGAAACATTGATTATTCCTCTATTTTTCAATAAGAAAACCAAACTTCAAAAACGTTTACCAACGTTAATTGGCATCCTCAATACTACGTTTCGATGTCCATGGATTCTTGTACCTTTCTCGTAAAAACAGTGTGTGAGATGATATTGCTGTAGATAATAGAGCAGTTAACTGTATGTATTATGCCAGCTTGATGTAATAAAATGCATTTATAATAACTGATAGAGACTTTGACTTCGAGGAAGAATGTCTCTTGATGACAAATTAACGACAACTCACGTACTTACTTCGGTTCGATATTAAGTGACTAATGCGATGCGGAGGAAGTGATTAGTGTAGATGCTTCAAAGGACGGAGTGAAAATTGTTGATTTAAGTGAAAATGAGTTTTATGAAACATCAAAAATCATCCACAGACATTCTGCCAGTGTGCATGCGCAAAATGGCTATCTGCGATTAAAAAATACTACATGAAAAACTAAATTAATATTAAAAAAGTTTATATGAAATCATGATTATAATAAGGTTAACCTATACCAAATTCAACTCTCTTGTACACAGTGATTCAATATAGTGTCACTATACTGTAAAATGACTGTATTGCAATTAAAACGCTGAGTTAAAGGAATATGTGATTAATTTGATAGTAATAATGCTTCCCTAACGTACGATTATCATTTAGTTCATCATACATATTTTTGAAAACATCATTTATTGATTGATAATGCTGAAAATCAGACCATACAGTCACGCATCACGTAATTAGGAGTGCTGTATGGACGTTACATGACAATATGCTGGTGTTTCACAGCGCAGAGTTGTGGTATTAACATTAGATGATACTTCGCTAACTCGTTAATAGTAGAGCACTTATAGAAACTGAAACAGTCTATAACCCTTTAACACCAGGCGTTCCAAAATCGGTACATATTTTTGGAGTACCTACTCTCAGCTTGTTTACCAATACCCAATGTATCAGGGCCGTCCCAAGGAATTGAGGGGCCCAGTGCAGCGGCACCTGTCGCACTACCCTAGGGACGATGGTACAGAATGCCCAATGGAACATGGTACGATGAAAATTAAAAACACTTTAAACAGTCATCTATACTGCATTAGTTAATGATTAGGAGGAAAGCGCCCTTTCCCAAAAATGAAAATTTTAGTCATTATAGGGTTGAATACATGTTTGCTGCATGGATACAATTTTAGACATATTTTTAAGTAAAATAAAACGATTTTCCTTTTATTTTACGATCTTTGAAAACCGGTTGGACCTTTTATTTTCGGATATAATTTTGCCATAAAAGCACATTTTACCATTCAACGCATCTGATAAACGTACCCACCCACTTCAGAGATTATAGAGATGCTATTCTCATTACGACCGAGTCAATGATAAGAAAACTCTTCGTATTAATAGATCTTCATCTTTGACTTAATAAATCTTGTGTAAATTATAGCTTAAAATTTTGAACCAACAAGGAAGGTGACTCAGAGGAAAAAGTCGGAGACTTGTGTCTCCATAAATTTTTGAAGCTTTCCTTCGTTTTAATGGAACTCTTACTGGTTTTTCTAGATAAACCACTACTTACGCAATGGAATACTAAATGCGAATTGGCAGTTAATCATCTAAACAGCTTTCTTTGCTTTCACCTTCAGTTACCCGCTAGGGATAGTAAACCGTCGGGTTTCTTTATCTTGCAGGTTAATCAGTTGGTACGAACCATTAAGATTTGCAATAACTAAATAAAATATTGCCATCATTCAAGTATGGATACTTAATCAGCTCGATGCAAATGGCAACGAGATTCTATCAATCATTAATGCTGTAATTATGTCAAGTATTTGTTTCTATGGAACATAAATAAATATAAAAATGAAGATATTCTGAAGAACTCATTCCTTCCGAAGCATCGAGAAATAGATATGATTTCGCATATAACTATTCCTTTAATCACCTTACTTAATGCTATATTTTTGAACTCCAAACTCTTTATTTCCTATTATTTAATTTTCCATTTCGGATGCGCTTTAAATTCTCCCTTTTTATAACGGTATTCAAAATGATTTCTATACCACCGTATAATCTCTCTCTAAAATCGTATAATCGTAATTTCAGCGTATAATATCTCTCAAAAATCTCTAAGGACTTCCTGCATATGACTATTTTACTTTCATTATATTTAACTCCATAATTCCCAGAATCTTCTCTGGTCCCGTGCTTCCTCGTTGGTTCTTAGTCATTTTCAATTTATTTTCTCCCTTGCTCTGCGAAACAACTTCTGAAGAATTATGTACTAAAGATATCTCTCAGTCTAAGATCAACTTTTATAACTACGCAATGCTGAAATTAGTGAAGTCTATTCGGGTTCTCCACCAGGTCTCGCAGTATTTCTGTCGACGTTTCGATGTTTCGATTTAGATCAGGGCCTGATGCCGATGGACGACTCGTACACTGAAACGTCGGCAGAAATTCAGAGCGTGACCCGGTGGAGAACCCGAATAGACTTTACTAATATCATTCGCTGGGAAAGCATCACATCATTCTTCAAACGCTGAAATTCGCTATGAGTTCGGTTAGATCTTTCGCGTTTGTACATTCTGGGCAATGATAAATATATTTAGCTTAAAGGGTTAATAAATAGCTAAAATTAGTGGGTGGTGTGGGTGGTGTACCAGGGTGTAAAATCAGGGTGGTGTACTGATTTTCCTGTCAATTTAAATTAGGTATGCTCTTTTCGTAGCCGGAATATTATTCCTATTCAACTTAAAACATAAATCACATGTACTGATAGAAATAAAGAGAAATCATTAATTTTTAATAGTAAATTTGGTAATTTAGGATAATACAGTTATTTAAAATGCCGCCATTCATTGCTTTAAAAAAGTAAATATGAGTATATATATTTTATATTTTAATCTTTAAAGCCGTGTTTACACGATGCATTTACCCGCGCAAGTACGTGGCTGGACAGATGCGTGAACACATTCACCAAATTAGAACAGGGGCTATTTTATGTCCACGCATTCACGCATTTGCGCAATTTTGAGTGTTTACACGGTGAAATTTTGATGGTGATTGTGTTCACGCATCTACCCGCGCGGGTAAATGCATCGTGTAAACACGGCTTAAGAACACCGGCAGGCGAATACATGCAACGAATTGATACAGAAAGGACTGTTCCCAGGCTGCATCGTTCATGTTATTCATCGGTGTTTTTCTCTGAATTAAAATAATCACAAAATACCAAGAGAAGACTTTATTTAAAACAAAATCCATGAGTCAGGTACCAGTAGAATCTATGCAATGAAATTAATCTAGTGACGACAATAGCTGGTTTTGGAAGATGTAGGTGTTAAACAGATACAACAAAGAACATGACGTTGTTTAGACGAGTTCAAATGCCTCATATGAAGAGCATTTCAAATAAAGCTGCCTCCGGGGATCGAAACCCGTTTCGTCCCTTAGGGAGACCGTTATCGTCCGAGGAATGGACACTTTTAGCGCCGCGATCGAGGGAACGGAGGAACAGCGAAGTTTTCCAATGGACAAAGACAAAGATTGAAAGTCGGTGTATCTAAACGAAAAAGGAATGCAAATAAATGGAAAACTAGTTAAGGAATAAAAACGTGAAAAAGAAGTCGACGGGGGTCATTTTAATTCGAGAATGGTCATAAATCCAGCCTTGCAATATAAGTGATAATTTAATCAGCGAATGAATATCAAGCCTGTTAATTCAATAAAACTAAATCGGAACATCTTATGAAAACCATAAATCCGACTAGTTCCACGAATGGGCTAACGGTGAAGGTGGATACTCTTAACTCCATCTCTGTTGAAAAAAGGAGGGAAATCCAAAGTTGAAAAATATTCCGAGTTCAAACGAGTTCCCAACAAAACCGCCAGTTAGCGCTAGGCTCAAAGCATCCCGCTGCGCCGGTGAAAGTTTCAGTCCGAGAGGATCCGTTTTGTCAATAAGGCTTATTAGTCTTGTTACTGGACCTGGACAATTTATAGAGCTGTCACCAATACTCTTGGGGGTAATTGGACAATTTTTTAGAATCATAAAAAATAATTTCTCACTCAGCAAGCAGTTCCATAGCCTTCAAAAGGCACTAAGTTATACAACTATGGAGGTGACGCATACAAAGAGGTAATAAGCATCGCATTTCGTTTTATTTTTCAAAAATGACTTGAACCATTACATTAAGGCATGCTGATCACAGGATTCATTTTTAACTGCTCGTTGAAAGATCTTTCTTCTCGAGTTGGGGAACAGTTTCGCAAAATTGAATTGAGAATAATAACTTTTTTTGCCCGTTTTATATATTTATCGATGTTTAGAATTTAGGGTTTTTAATTTATTGAAGTATTCACTTTCAAAAATAACTTGTTTTTTTGTTAATCAAAGAAAGTATACACTTTTACGGAAGTTTTGGAGTTTTGCTAGGATTTCATGGGAAAAACAAAAATAAATTTTACTGGCTTGTTCGCAAATAATGACAATCATCTTGCTATGCATACATTCATATATTATAAGTAAATATTTTGCCGGCTAGCCTCGGAGCAATCGATATCGCGTTCGATTTTTTAAGACGGTGGCGCTGAAACTCACTCGATACATATTATAGATGGTAAGCATACCAATACTTCACATTCATGTAAGGAGTAATACTCAGAATTTTGACACTTACGTTTAACATGCAAATTAGGTTTTTTTTAAGTTCCGTGAAAGTGAAACATGGAGCTGAACATGGTCTCATACCTGCTTTTACAGCACTCTAGGCATACATTTTGTGTAAATTTGGTTCGATAATTTCTCTAGGATTTTTTGTCCGTCTCCACTCTTAATGCATTTTCGGAGTGATCTTGTTTTTCTGCAAGTATTCTCGAAGACATTTTCAATCAAATTATATACATCAAAGCAAAGTTTAACTGTGGATATATTACAATAAATAAAAACAGATTAAGGCACCCCCATGCTACCGTAACATTTACTGAAAACTTTAAGATTAAGTGCTACCACTTTAGACTGTGAAAATAGTAAAAGATATGAATTAAAGTTCTTCCCTTAAAATTTATTTAGTCTGAAGTTTATATATTCAACTACACCAAAAAACGTTGTGCCGAGAATTAAAATCCAAATTGTGGTTGTTGCTTCACATCAAATTTTGTGTTACTAAACACTGATTTCAAGATTTTATATCTATTCAAGGTGTTAAAATCTATTTAATTACTGTAATAAGATAGATGCAAGTGGAGAATCACTGAACTTCAAACGATCAAATTATCATCTCAATCCATGAGATTCAACGAATTATAACCTATTGGGGAAAGACACCAAGGATTAACATTGACTAATGTGTTAATTACCTATGGAAATAAGTGAAATAGTTTGTCCTTGTGACCAAGTATCGAAACAAATATTGATCAATATTTTGAAGGTAATTTATAGAGTTATGGAAAGCTGAATTATGATCCGGAAAGAACATTAATCCTTCCATTAAACCCAATCAGAAAACTGAAGAATTGACAACACGTATTTTATTACAAACGTCAAAACATAGGCACTCACCGTTTCACACTTCTTGAATCGTTAAAACAGAACGTATTTTCTTTTAACTCGGTGGAAAGCGACACATCTTCTCCGAACCAAATTATTTACTGCGGGATAGAGAAAACAGTTTTCCATGTTTTTTTGCATGGAGCACAATAAAATGTCTCCCCTTCTTTTGCCTGATAAGCTACTGGCTTTTGTCATATTCTATAAATAGATGAAATTTTCTATCCAAGCAATGTAGCAGTTATTGCGTTTATTTACGAAATGTATGCCAATGCGAATTCATAGCTTGGGTTTTCACGATGCCTGCCGTTTCGCGCTACTTCCTGTGCATTTTTATAAGTTAGAGAAGAGTTTATGACCTGAACACTCTCGACTTGGAAGAGACCCAAATTAGATATTTTTTACAGGAAATACCTTGCCGCGGACCATAAATTGAAATACTGCCGGAAGGATTTGAGTCAAGTACTCAGTCACATTCAATGCTAACCATTTTATCCGCTCTAAATGACGATACATTTGGTAACCATTAGAGATTTTATTTCCTTTCCATATTTTGAATTGAAGCGACATATTATGCTGAAAATTTCACCGCCAAATCAGATGGATCTCACGGAAATTTTCTTTCGGAATAAAATGTTAAAGTCATTAGGAAGAAGGCCATGAAATATTTTCGTTCATGCATACCTCTTGCAGAAGACCTACTTGCAGTTCATTGCTAGTGATAACAAAAGTCATTGCTGATGATACTTTAACTGATAGGTGTATCCGCTTATTATTTTAAACACACTTATGTCAATATCAATGGGGGTGCTCCCAATTCATACTGAAGTCTTTCGGTAGCGGCTCTCTCTTGGAAAATTATTATATTGAAAGGTACGTAAAGCATATTCAACTAAGCAATACTTGAACTGATATCAGCCTAAGAGGAAAACCTTTTGAGGGGAGCTACCTACAATTCGTCCGATATTTCATATATTTTCTCGTGTTGTAACGTGAAAATGAAATATTTCCTAATGCAGGGCGTTTTCTGCGTTAAGTTTAGCGTTAGAAAACGTCTTCTGAATCCAGACGTGAAGTCTGAAATAGCTGCGCCTTATTTTATTCAGTTTTGGAAGAATATAATGATTAAGTCTCTTATCTCATACGGAGAATCGCGTATTGTCGAGAAGAAGAAAAACACATGGAAACTTCGATCTAAGGCAACATTGGCGCTACTACTGAATTGAGGAGAATTCTATTGGAATGTACGGATAAGGCAAGACGGCTGCCGTTGCCATTGGAATGGAGTGTAATAAATTATTCATTTTCTTCGCTCTGGTGGAATGATTCAATATTATTGCTTCCGTGATTAATTATGCACCCGCTCTGTTGAAGACAGCGGCTGCAACTTTTCTCTATCTCCATGTTAATTCTAAATTTAACGTAGCTGTTTAATTTACGTTTCCGCTTTTGTTTTTAAATGGGCTAAGTGGAGTTCAGACTTTAGAAATTCTCTCAAATTCCCTGCCTCTTTCAGTCACATTTATCTCCTCCATTATCTTACCTATGTGAGTATTTATCCTCCCTTTAGATTAATACTCCTTCACCCAAGGTCTATAAATGCCAGTGGTTATAAATTGAATAAATATTTTGCATAATACACAAAATTACCTTGAAAGACACTCATATATAGTTTTTGGGATTGAACCGGTCGAATGTCAAATAATAAGTTACCCTTTAGGAAATTGTTTCCATTAGATAACCCTTCAACAATGTCACTCTTATCCTTTGCATCTTATGCTTGATAAACCATGCGAGAGATGCACAGTGGACGATTTTGGACTAAATGGGTCCATTTCCTAAAAACCGGAAATGTTACTGACTCAAGTGTGTTTCAAAAGACAAGTGGAAGAATCTTCAGAAAGCGACTTTTATCATCACTGACAATGAACTGCTTGAAATTCTGCAAAAAATGGAACATATCTGCATGAAAATCTTTGAAGGGCTGCTTCTTTCGAATGGCTATAAAATTTCATTTCGAAAGAATATTTCCTTTAGGGCTGTCAGATTGACGTTGAAAATTTTAGGAGGCTGCATTGCCTCAATTTAAAAAATGGAAAGAAAATAAAATCCCCTCATGGTCAACATAAAATCGTCAATCAGACCAAACAAATGGGAAAATAATTACAATTAATGATCCACTAAGGATGCATGGAGGGTTAATTTACTTTTGTCTACCCTGCGTGCTATGTTCCAAGCATTATAACAAGTTGGTGAATCAGAGTTTTAAAGTTATATACTTTTTTACTTGCCGTTCTCTCCTTCCCTTCCATCCCTTCTATCTATGCCTCCTTTCAAACTTACCCCCTTCATGACGTAGAAGTTTGCGCACTCGTATGCCACCAGTATTTAAGATAGCTTTACCGGCTCCGCACGTGTCAGACTCACATGTGCCTCCTGTTCTTGAGGTTCCAAACAGCCATCTTTACTCAATAAATTCATACTCTATATTCAAGAACTAGGGAGGGGCAGTTCACGTTATATAGGGAGGAGGGGTGGGAGGGTAGCAGTGGTAAGGTGTAACACGACGTGTACACACAAATAAAACTCAATATAAAAAAAAACTGTTGAGCTGCAAGCCCTACCTGCACCCACACGAATCACGATTTGATGCAATTCTTTAAAAAATCTCTTTCTTCTCTTCTCCGTTATTAGGTTTTATTTTTGAGGTCCTAGAATGGGAACGGTGGGGGGAAGCTACCTCTCGCTTGGTACACCCATTTTGTTCACCATGATTTTGACGATAAATATCTTTATCAAACCCTAATGATGCCCATAGCTACCACCCATTCACGCTCAGTGATCGGCTTTTAAGAAATGGAACCATCTATAGTCCTTTCCATCCCTTCCGTGCAGTTTAGATATCCTCACAAGAGACCGGAAATTCCCATATGTCTCACTATCTCTCCAATGACAGCCTCATCGCAAGGTAGCTGGACCACTGGAGTTCACTATTTGGCGCGGAAACAATTCATAATACAATATATTCCCTCTCTTCCGTTTTTCTCTGGGTTAATTTTTCATTGGTCATCACTGATTAATATTTAGATCCGCATGTATATCATTTAGCCTGTAATCGTTAATGCTGTATAATAAAAGGATGATACCCTAAGAAAGTTGCTATAGAAAATTTAAAATTTTCCGAAAGTTACAATACAAAATAAAACCTAACTGGCTATCTCTTCATTATTATCAAGGCAGGAATTATCATGTTCTCCATATATACCAATTGACTCTTTTTATCCATGCTATTCTGATGCAGGGTGAAATGAGCACCTAACGGATTGCTTTAGGTTAAAATCAGAATATGTAATCAAAATTTGCTAAAAAATACGAAAGTTTCAGTTTTCTAAAACTCGTCCACTGTGCATCGACCGCCAGTTTTTGTGAGGTAAGAGCAGCGTTGTATAAGAGTTATGAAATGTAACAAGTTTCCTAAAGGGTAACATATAATTTGACAATTGATCGGACCATGGTTGCGACACTGAATTTCATCATCAAGGTTTGATAATGACATTAATTGTGGAAAACCTGGATGAAAATAAATGAATGCGTCACATACTTATTATAAATTTATTGAGTGGCGAATATAATTTACACAAATTTAAAACCTTCGCTTTTATTCACAAGGGCTTTCTGTTCTCATTCACCGTTAAAATTTTCAATATCATTCTATTAAACTGTTCTATATCGGTTATCATACCTGAGCAGCCATCCAAATTTATTTTTTCTAGCATTTTAATAGATAAATACAACATACATGCCCATCACGCCGTTCTCTTTCGTGGTGGGCTCTATGAAAAAAAAATTTTAATTTTCAGTGACAGGCCTGCAAGCCGACTCTGCTTCATTGAACTTATCCATCATTCGCTATTCTTGCTTTCTCTTTTGCTTTAGTTACATCCATGCATTGCTTCATACACGCTCTCCTGTTCTTAAGACTCATCATGTACTTTTTTTAAAGAGTATTTTCCAGCACATTCACCCATGTTTAATAACTACAACCTTTATACTACTCCTATTTAAACCAAGGGATGCGGATTAAAGGGTGTTCAAGGTCTAAGTCACGAGGCTATATTTCTCCAGTTGTGGAATTGTAGGTGGCGTTATTCCGATTCCAAGTTCAAGGGCAGTTCTCTGTCCTTCAGGACGGCCGTTAAACCATTGGCCTACAGGTGCTCTTCGTCACAGTAAGTTAAGGTGAAGGTCGGTTTTCACCCCATCTTTCATTCTCTCCCTAAGATATTATCTCACTCACATAACTCACCTATTAATACCAGCTCATATTCCCTTAGGTGGTTTTGGGTGCCCCTCTTAACACCAGAAACCTATGCACGATCATATAACCAAACTTCGTCCTCACTAAGTTCACCTCTTCACCAATTATAAGATACTGCTTCCGCAGATGAGATGGGTGAGGACAAAGGACAGTTTATCCAGCATTAACTTCAATCGAATGGTTCTGATTCCCGTCATCCACCGCTGATTTCTGCCAGCAGAGCCTGATACCTTGGAAATATTACTCATCTATCCAGCTATCATCAACTATTTAGTACTAAGGTATAATTTCTGACGCGTAGTATGATTTTTACAGGCGCCCGTTGACTATAGATGCGGGCCTTAGTTCATTGTAACCGGATTTGCTGCTCTGCACTGCAGCGGCTTCCCAAAAAGCAGGGTCGACTTTCGCAAAATTCAGCAGTGCATAACGAAAATAATTACAGTATCCATGATTGGTCGTCGATGGAGGTAAGCAGGGACAGCTATTAATACACTGGGTTCAGATCAGATATGTATGGGTTGGATGAATGGATACAAGGCAAGTTATCAAGACGATTACAGCCCCAGATAACCACCAGTCATGGCAATATATAATCAAGTTCAAATTCCAGGAAAAGGATCATACTGCTTCCAACTTCTTTTCGCGCTTTTGAATTTTTTCCCGGGTTTGCTATTAATTTCTTTGCACATTCCTTTTCACCAGTTCCTTCTTCCTTGCGTCGTCCATGATCATATTCTCTAAAACCCTTAGCTTTCTTACCCTTCTCATACTTACAATTATTTTCTTTCTCTTCGAGGCTTTCTTTATCCCAATTTTAAAGTCTACCTCAGTTACATAACCCAACATTTTTCTGTCACTTAACAGGAATAAGATGCCCAGAAATACTTCGCAGACTGACCATGCTTCTCATAAGGTAAACTAAAGTAAGGTATGCTCCGACATTTTCAGTCATTACTTTGAGTACTTACCTCAGTGATGACACTGATTTTAGTGTAAGGTGTTTTTTATGCATGATCCTCGTTTCATCAAATATTTGAATTGGGGATTATTCATAAGCATATATGAATGAGTGTACTTTATATTATCTTATCTTGCAATATTTACATTTATAAAATATAAATGCAATTCATACATATTATCTCATAAAAATATTGTACAAATCTTTTAAAGCGTCTTTTAAAGCCTAGTGATTTGGAAACAAGTAATGACAATATTCGCCGCTGTTACCCAGGATGAAAACTGGACGGGAATATGTCGATTCCTATTAATGTGGTTTCCGATTAAGAACCTTTCCAAATTTTAGCCTCATCAAGATGGTTATAGCAAGATAGAGAACTGTTGATCATTCTGTTGCCTACTAGAGCAAAATTAGGAGTAGGTACCTATTTCTTCTTGAGAGAGCAGATGAGAATTATGGCAGTGCATTCAACGTACAATGTAATAGTCGTCAGTTTGAGATTCTGTCATACCAATAACATTGCTGTTGCGCAATATTCGTCCTTGAGCAGAGAGGGGAGTGTTATGGTCACACACAGATGACCCACTCCGAGCTCTTCAAGGTTGTGACTATTTTCAAGGCCCTTTAACAGTTACGATACTTAGATGAAGCAGAATTTCTAAATATTTAGATTAGCTCGTTTGCCTTCCTAGATGTTTTGTGCAGGAATACCCACCGGAGGGTTTAAAAATTAATACAACTTGGCGTAAGATTTCCCATGGTTGTTCAACCCTTCAGGTTGTTGAGTTAGTTTTATTGACTTCCCATCCCGAGGGCCGGGGTTCGAATTTTGGAGATTTTTCAGTGAAGTCTTGATACCTATCTGGGTGCCAAGTGGGGAGAGTTCCAACTCCTACCTTCAGATGGACGTAAAACTGTGGATCCCTTGGTGAGTGTTTTTACAGTGGGTTATCGCTGACGCCGAGTTTCTCTCCTGCGTCTTTCCACTCTCCTAATAATCCTCTAACCGAACTAGAGGCGTAGCGAAACTTGGTGGCACTCGCTTGTAAAGAGCATGACGCAAAGGAGAGGAAAGCATGCAAGGGATACGGTACTACTATGCGCCAGAATCTTCCTCCATAGGTCTCTCCGGGAGTCCTTCTGTACCTTTGCCGCCTCATCAACGCCTTAGTTACCATCTGTGATCTTTAATTCTCCCCTGGTGAATGCCATCAAGTTTTGCTATACCTATACCAACCTATCTTTGGCGGAGCTAACGACTCAAGATCGGTCGCCTTAACGAATAACGAACCAACTTCGAATTACCCACTGGAATTTCCACATAAATCAATCAGACGTTGTCGCCTGCATTCATTAAGATCCTGCTGCGAGCGTCCATTCACCGGCATACTTTTGTCATCCTGCAGCATCGGGCTGAGTGAAAAGGAATATCTTCCGAATGTGTTCGTGCTGCCATCCAGTGGCTTTCACCGTGAACTTCCAGGCTGGATTTCCATTTCGACGCAGGAGTTTTCTACGGAGAAAATTATTCCGGAGCGATTATTATGATCTCCATGAACATTTTTTTTCACTTTCCCAAATTTCTACGTGCTTCACTAACCGTGTGGAGCAAGGAGGAAACACAAGTTGAGCCCATAAATAATCGAATGGTTGCACGCGAAGTATCTATATTTTTGTGTCACGCATGCTGATTGCATGGGCAAACAAAAGAATGTTGCTGAGAAACCGTTACTCACGTATCATTCATTCTGGTCGTAGTCAAGAAACTATGCTAAATGAAATTTCACCTTCATTACTTACGGATGGTTGCATAGTTTTGCCTTGAAGTATGCGGCCACTTCAGTTTAACATTTCAGGCATCACGCGACATTCCTAGCTTCGGATATGTCGTCGTATGTATTTGATAGTGCGCTTTTTAAACAGAATAATCCTCATGAACTCAAACGTAGGAATGGTCCCGGCAGGGCCTTATCTACAATCTCTGGACCTCTTAAGAGAATTTTTCAGAGCCTACCATTAATATAAAATACAAAAGTGAAAAGAAATTTGAGAATAATAAGATATACTTGGAACTATTCAAAAAAAGATAAAAAGCAAATCATATGATTTAAGAATGTTGCGACCCCCGTCCCCTCCCCGCACAGCTAGGTTTCGCGGGTTTCAGATCCGGGCCTGGTTCCCGGTGTTTTTAAGGGAGGACTTTTTCCCCTGTTGAAAGAACGACTATCACGATGCCTGATGGAAAACTGCCATCTTTTATTGTTTTAAATAAAAGCAATCGGTCGTGGGATCCGAAAAATTATTTATTTCAAAATTTTCCGTAACCTATTTCGTGCTTTAGTTTTAGGAATGAAACCGAGAATGCGAATGATTTCAGGAAAAGGTTTGCTATGGAGAATAAATTCACCAGTAGCACTTTTCGCCTAGAAGAAATTCTTGAAATTCAACAAATATCGCACCTGATTAGCTGTAGTATGTATATTAGAGTTCAAATGCGCATAGAGCAATAAAGTTTCACGGAATGAATGGAGTTTTCACTTCAAATAATCACAAAAGCCTCCCGCTAGACAAGGTTTAAGATGCATACCTAAAAGGTTCTCTAATGAAGGGTAACCATTCAATTTGCAAACAAAGAGATAATTATCTATACGATTGAGGGGCTTCTTCACGGTGTTAGCAGTATACAGCGGAGTTAGCATCATGATAAGACTTCACCCGACACGAGAAATTCAGTTTGTAAAGAAGGTTCCTTAAATCAGCAGAGTTAAGAAAAAATAACTTAATTTAGTTAACATTTTTTATAAAAGATAGATATTTCTAATTGGAGAAATGTGGGTCAATTTACTGTAATTCTGTATTACGAGCAAGGACTTTGACCGTTGTTCCGTTACCAAGAAACATACCAAGACATGACTACAATTTTAATTAGTTCCTGCGGTTAACTCACCATCTTCCATCAATGGCATTCTCTTTACTGCGATTAACTCACCGTCAAAACCTATTCAGAGAGGCCTTTGTTGAAAGAGGAGGAAATTTTTCTCGGAGGTAAAAAACAACGAAATGAGTATTATGCTCTTGTCATTTATGATGGTTACTTTCATTAGATGGCTTATCGGACATTTTTCCACCTAATGGCAATTTCCGGACAGGTTTGTTTTAGCGCGGGTGGGAACAGATAAGGCGGACAACAATGTGCGGTCGAGTCTCGTGGCGTCCTTGCTCTTTGAATGAAAACGCAAATGTTTGAGGCGATATAAAATAAGGGAACAGAATGGTGAACATTGTCTCCCTTCATAAAAGGTGCTAATTACGAATGCGAGTGGACAATAGAGGAGTGATATAATATAACGTCAAAAGAGACAAGGTTTCATGTGAGCAGCAGGTGTTTCCAAAATTTTCACGTTTCTTGAACAGAACATTTAATGGGTAGGCAAAATTCATGTCCCTCCATGTGCCGAGAATGTCAATTTTTAATATTAATTTTTTTTAAATATTAACCAATAAATTAAATAATAAAATAAATACCTAGGAATCAGCTGAAATAATATTGGCTCTCAATTTCTCTGTATTTAATTTGCATTTGACAATTTACAAAACGTTTTTGGCATAACTCCAACTAATGTGCAAGTAGCAGGTTTAAAGGGGAAATGAGAAATGTATTTCATAAAGAGATGTTTGACAGTGTGCAATACGAGTTAAATAATTCCTTCATTACTAAGTATTAATCAAGAAACAATATCATATCGTCTTCGTTACCACAGATTAGCACATAGGTCCACTCCAAAAGAGAACCCAATGACACCCAATATTAAAAAGGCCTCAGTTTACCTACCCAACTCAATTATATGTGAGGCTAAAGCATTGGGCCGCCAGAACAAACGGAACTCTTATTACATTTTGAGTAATAATTAAACTGACTGAAATAGAAATTTGCTATGAAATTTTGAAATGCAATCCTCCGCCACTAAGAAAATACCGTTACTTCTGAAAATGAATTACCTATCTATTATTCAATGAAATACACACTGAAAAATGAGAAATTGTGTCACTAATATTTTTTGTCTCTTCTCTAAAAACGTTACAAGTTAAAAGTATTGGGAATGGAATCCGCAATATGTTTCCACCATGCACAAAGTTATTCAAATACGGTGGACTCAAGATTTGGGTCATAACAGATGGCTTCAAAAGCGCGATAAACATGTGATAGTTTCGTTTAACTAAGGTTAAAAGGTTAATGGAAATTTGGAGAGAGATGGTGTAAAGTGTGAATGAAAGTAAGCACTTAAAGGTCTACCAGTGTCCTAAAGGTCTACCAGATGTCAATCGAACAGAAAAGAAAATTTCTTGTGGCAAGCAAGCAAAGCGCTTGACCGAAAACTTATCAGAAATAATACTAAATAATCTACGGGTCTTCATTACTAGCAGGAAGAAAAATATTATCCCAGCCAGCTGGGAAGGTAGATTGGTGAAGCTCCGGGCGGGCAACTTAAAAATCGTGGTTTCGCACCCTGCCTCAGGCAGCGATGTTGTATTTGTCCTCAGGCTAAGATTAAACTTCGCAATATAACCTTGGCTGTAGAAGAACCCAAAAACCAAGCCTATTACTACTTCTCAGCGATTATTTAGAGTGTGGCTAAAATGGAACTTCGAATAGCGAAACCTTGGTAAATTAGCCAAAGTCCAAAAGTATATCTTGTGAAGGAAGAAAATGGACCTCACAAAGGTTTAATCGAAATGAAATGAAATTGAATCCCATGCAAAGCAAATAGTCCAATCCTGCAGATACACTTTCGTGGACGAAGATTGGATGGTTGGTTATGAGAGGATGCGACCACCAACTGAAGTCCAAAGACAGGTGAATAGTAAGGTTCACTGGGTAATGGAGGAAGGGCGGAGAGAAACCTATCGTCGGAATTAGCCTACTTGGATCGAAATGCGTCAAGGGGAATACGGTTAATTGTCCCATCCGGCCGGAGGAGTACTGCACCCTAGGTGCTCTCCACAGGTAGGGGAAGGGTCGCTGGGGAATGGAGGAAGGGATGCCGTAGAGAAATCCGGAGGCGAAGTGCTCTCCACACAGCACCCAAGTAGGGAATAGGATTGAATGAAAAATCTCCGCCACCGGATTTGAACCCGGTTCCACGGGATAGGAAGCCAGTACTCTAGCCACCTCACCTATCCCATCTCTCTTTCGTGGAGGAAGAAACTTTGATAATCACTGCCGATATCCTCAAGCCTACTGCCACAAGGTGCCATGCGCGGGGCAAGAAAACCCATGGACCCTTAAGGTAGTTTGAGCAGGATATCACTTCACCTTGAATTTGATGAGTTTGACCTCAAATTTAAGAAAAAACTCATCTTTCCAACGATATCAAAATATTAACCCCCTGCTGAACTTATTTTAGAGCAATTTGCCTCAAAATATAAGCTGTTCTGCATGGGATAGATCGACAGATAGATAGACTGAGCGATCCAGAGGGAGAATATTAAAAAAATAGGAATTTATAACGCCTAGATTTCGTCAAAAATTTACGGTGTGTAGTTTGTATGTTTTCTCAGCCATTTATAAAAAATTATCAGTTACTGACCCCAGTAATTTTTACAGAAACGAAAAAACCTATTTTAAGGCGTTTTCACCGTACGGCGTGAAAAAATGAGTCAAGTTAGAGATTTATGTAAATATATTTATTTAACTACTGAGAATTTTTGTCATATGTAACTATATTTTAGCATCATTAATATTACAATATTTACTTCATACTTCTTACAGAGGCTAAAATTAAAAAGTAAAATTCGAATATGGTTTCCATTAAGACTAGGGAAATATCTCGCTCAAACTACCATAAGGAAAAAAACGCGCGTGTTTTGTTTGACTAAGGATAACGGCCTTAGGTAAGACGCACCGTAGCATCAGCATATCTAAGTACCAAGACCCCAGTCTGCTGGTTCTACTAACTTTAAATGAAATGTGGCCTTAGAATTTTTTTTGACTCGCATGAATGATAATTAAAATATGCTCTCAATGAACTACGATTACCGCCTCAGCCACCTTAAAGAGGAAACTGGGTTTCAATTAGCAAAATTCATCGTGGCCGGAACAAGACGGACCACACGCAGTTTAGTTCGGGACGGAAGGAAATTAAAATCGCATGAAAAATGGCACTCCTCTTTCACAGAGGGAGGAAGGAGCTTTCCGGGAGGAAGAAAGCTGGATAATAGCTGACCATAGTCTTCCGAAAGCCCATTGTTGAGTCGTAACATGCGCGAGAAACAAGACCTGCGGCAGAAAGTGTTGTCATTAGACCCAGAAGGATAAAAGGCTAGGAAAATTGCGAGGAGCCCACGAAAGCTCTGGAGGGAATGACTTTTCACACATGGGCACATGACGCACAGCACTCTGGGATGCGCACTCCGCTCTGACAATGGATGATTATTGCTTGGGCTCTCCGCCGCGGGCGGTGATGTTCCTTTCTCATATTTCAAACTTGCAACGGGAAAATTGCCTTTCACGCCCGTCCCACAAAAGGCTTACACCAAGTGACGGAAGACTACGCGGACTATCCCACAATTCTGCGGCGACTCTCGGCGGAAAGAAAGGCGCTCTCCCAGAAAAGAAACGACTGACTCTCCTCCTCACTTTTTAAAAAGGATTATACACAGTAAAATGAAGCGAGTGTAATTTTTTCATATTCATGCTACTAATAGAATGGTGATGTTATGATATGGGCCAAAGACTTGGATCACGGGAGAGACAGACCAGAGAAGAATAGAGTAGCCTTCAATAAATGGTGTCGGAGAAGGATGCTGAAGATAAATGTAGAGAAAAGATGAGAAAGTAAACAGAAGAACGTAAAAGCAAGTGAAATGATATATGACAACAGGGAAGACAGGTGGATGGATACACCCTCGGACTGAACATATTTGTTAGAAATGTAATTGAAGGAAGAACTGAGGGGAGAATCTCAACAGGAAGACCAAGGGATAAGTATACATGAAAAAGGACTTAAGATAGAAGAAAGAAATCCCAGAATGTAATGGCTACTGTGAGCAGATAGCAGATAGAATGGAAGCCATCTTTTAACTCATTCTAGGATTAAAACACAGACGACGCGACGATAGAAGAACGTGTCTTCTTATTTCATGTCAACAAAATCATAAATTTCCAGATTTTTTATTCTCACACTTAAAACCTGAATTTACATGGACTTAAAGGCAAGGATGGTTGAATGAAAGGAAAAGAGTGCCTGCTCTTTTAACTAAATACAATGACAATTTTACATAACCAAAATGATGTACGAAGCATTTTTTTTCCGGGAAATTACATGTTTGTAAAATGAAGGGAGCACTCCACATTACGTTTCATATTATTATGTAATTGGTGCAATTACTGAGGTCAAAATACGTTAGTTAAATAGAGTAAATACGATAGGCTCCTAAGGTTGGAGAAAGAATTCATTAACAAACTTATTCGTCGATTAATCTGCATATTTAGTATCTTATCTTCTCTTTCCCCAATATTTAGCATGATAATGGCGTTGAAATGAGTAAACTTCACACGGCACATACGAGAAAGCGGAACCTCTCAATTGTTTTCATTTATGCAGTCCTGACGGAGCCTTCATATGCACAGTTGCTTGTGGCAGTGTCGGGAAACAAACAGTTCTACGTTTTTGCAGTAGTGGTATTGTTTTGCTTTCTGAGGTGTCGAGGTCATTATGCACGTTCCTAAGCCTTGAGTATTTAAAAAATATAATGAATTCAATCAGATTTACAAGGGCTCAGCCATTTCTATCTGAGTGGAAACTATGACTATCACCTACTTGCTGGTGTCTTTCCAAGAATACTGCTTTCGCTAATGAGATTTCATCGTAAAGGAAAAGAATAATTAAGGTTCTACAATGCAGATAGGTTGATGAATTTTTTCTCACGAATCTCCAGCCCGAAGAATAGAATGCAACGCCATATAAATTGAAATATTTTGTCTTCTATAAGTGCAATGCCTTGCTGAAAACTCATTAACCAAGTCGGGGTATTGCCCTTATCATATTACCATTTATTTTAATACTATAATTCGCTTCTTATATCATTTTTCATATTGGTACACATCATTACCATCGCACTAGTACCTACATGACCTAAAATAATAATTTTCTTCAAAAATAATATTTCACTTGTTATCACCTTAAAGGCCATTCTATATTAAGTTTTAATCGTGAGAAAAGGGCGAAAAGGTTGTATTTTGTTGACGTTATTCGAAAGGGAATCCATTTCTCTAGAAGTAAGATGCATCTGAAAAATAAACACGTATTTCACTTAGGGGTGGAATCTCATCAAAAGGAAAAGATAACGGAGCGGTTGACTTGAATGAAAGTTGACGGTAAGGTTCCCATTATCGCGGCGGAAATAGAGATCCATAGAAAGCTAAGGGTGGAACCCTAAATAAAAAAAATAAAATAATCGAGACGAGGAGATCTGGGTATGGATACATGCGATTCAATTATGACCAGGAACGAGAAAGAAAGTCGGAAAAGGAAAGCCATATTAATTCCTGCCTGAGGAAATCTACCACTCGGCCGTCCGGAATCTTAATCGCGTTCTTGACGATGAGGATGAGAAGGGAATTAAACCAGAACGGTCAGTTTTCATTTTCGATCTCGCCCGTTTTGGGATTAAATTAGCCAAGGGGTGGGGTGGCTATGCCATGAAATCCTTAATGAGACCACCAACTAACAAACAGATCACGGGATAAGTTACGGGCAACGTATTTTCTCCTAAAGTTTTCCTGGAAAACTAATTTAGCTATTAACCTGTTTATCGTAGATACGGCCCAATTTTTAGCTTTTTTTGCACGCTTCCTAGAGCCATCGAGAATATTTGAAAGCCCGAAAAATAAACCAGCAGTGCAGTCCAGGCGTTAAAATAAGACAAAAAATGGTAATAAACCAGTTTCCGATTTCTAAAAACGATACACTTTTTTTAGAGCAATGTATTGCATAAATCTCTTAGAAGTTGAAAACAGTTATGGAGGCGATAAAGCTGAAGAAAAAAATATCAACGATTCATTTTAAAAATGTTACTCCGACATATCAGCTTATTAATTTCACTAAAAGTATATTACGTCATCAAGCCATTTGCGATTCCAGAGTTACACTATTAGTGGTAGATTGTGAAAAAGGTGGATTAATATTCGTTTTGGTGAAAAAATAATCATGCTTCACGACAATGGATTTTTATTTGCGTCAACAAATGATGCAGCAAATATTTCGTAACCAAACTTAAGAGAAAATGAAAGCTTAAAATCCATTCTGCACTCAGTATATTTATTTTGATGCGTAAACATGGGAGGGAAAGTGGGGGCAGTTATAAAAATAAAAAAAATCTGTACAGAACATTATCCGGACATGATTCACTGGGTTGCACCAACAATGAGATGGGAGGCAAAGAAAAACCAAAGAGAACTTCGGTTCTTAACTGGTTGGAAGCTGTGATTGTGTACTCTGAAAATAGGATTGTAAATGATAAGTATAACTTAGTTTTTCCACATAGATTTATTAAAACAAGACGACCTAGGTTTCGACGAAGCTCGCCATCGACGAAACGACGAGCTTAGTGGAAACCTAGGTCGTCTTGTTGTAATAAATCTATGTGGAAAAACTAAGTTATACTTATCATTTACAATGCTAACCAAATTCCACGAGGTCATGCCCAAGACAACGGAATATACTGAAAACAGGAGTTAATGGGTTCTCCCAAACCGTACCTAACTATTACACCATATCCACGTTAATTAAATATGGTTTTTTGATGCAAGGTATTAAAACCGCTTGAAATACCGGAAAGGAAAAATTGCGCAAATAGGCTTCGATGGGAAGAATAAATAGGTAGTGAAACGTAAGTAACCTGAACAGCTGATTAGTGAAGGATGGCTAAAAATGCAAATAATGATTAAGTGGTCTTGGAAATTGGTGAAAGCGGACTGTGGAAGGGTTGAGGAGCTGGGGGACGAGGTGCGTCAAGTGAAGGCAAACCCTCCGCCAGCCAATGGCGCAACGGAAAACGGTCAACGGGGGGGGGGGGGTTACGTTGGAAGAGCGAGCGGAGAATGGAAAAGATGAACTCAAGCGCTCTTCGCCAGCGGTGTCGAGCGAAATCATTTCTCTCCACCATTGGGTGACTAGGCCGGGGACGGGTGGGGAAACGGAGAAAGGTAGGCGTTGTCGGGATGATTAGCCGATGGGATAGAAAGAGCAGCGTTATTCAGCTGCGTAGGCGTGACGCACCCCCCTTTATAGAATACATCATCCGCAGATAATTTAGAAATGGTGGGGAAGAAATTACGTCCTCTCTACACGCGACGAAATTTAGCTGAGACTACATTTAAACATTGTCATGACGGAGCGGGATCTTTGTGATCGCGGAGATCTAGATTGATCATTTTGGAACTATTCCTATAAACTTTATCCCATCACGCGACGAATTTTCTCGAAGTCGACGTTGGAATTTGCTAAGTATGAAATGTTCTTGGATTTCCAGCCGGGTAATGGAATTGAACTGCACCTACGAGGCGTTTCGATGACTTAGTGTGCCATTATCTTCCGGGTGAATCATCGTCTTCACCGTGAAGATGATGGCAGACTACGTGAAACTACTACTGGCTACGACTACCCGGCTGGAACTCGAGAATTCTTCACACTAAGCATTCGACGGGAAAGATTCAGATCTTACATTGAAATTTTACTGTCAAAACTGTAGTCTCCTCAGTTTGAAATGAGAATGTACACTACCAAAGGTCTAAAGCCTAAAGTTGGAATTACATTACGGTCTTTGGAAGGATTTACTTTTACTAATAGAATTGGATATTCCATACCTTAAAATGCTAAGGAGATTTAGCATCGTCAAATCTGATACCTTAATCGTTCAGCAAGCATAATATTCTCAACCATGGCGAGATTTAAACTCCCGAATTTTGGATTGCGAGAGGGTTGCGTTGCCAACTCAGCTATTGGGGCCGGCTCTCTCAATTTTCTTTGTAAACCGCGAATTAAGGCGATTTATTCCAGATGTTTTCAGAAAGAATATCGCTCCAGATTGCCGCTGAAGATCTAATAGTGGCTTATGCCCCGTGAATCCTCAAGTTTGTTGAATAGTTGTAGGTCGTCAAAATCTGTGGGCGGGATTGCGGAGCTTTCAAAGATATTATCATCTAGCCCGAGGTTAGACACCTGGGTTCCACTATCTGAGATATGCAGGGCACTCTCGCACTGCTCTTAGAAGTAATTGCCCTCTCGCATGCCGTTACACTCTACAACTCCAAGTCTCTAGATGGAAGCTTTCTTGGGGGAAGAAGATCAATGTCGATTTACAGTTGACATATTTGAATGCAAATTCCAGTAACGTTGGCATGCTAATAGTAAGGTCGAACTTATCATTTTATTGAAGTAGGTACCAAGAATACCTGCAGATGATTTTACGTTTTATAGAGCTGTTCAGAGCATTGCAATTTGATCTTACTTTCTAGGAGGAATGGGTATCGCTCCAACCAACCTCTACCAACTACTAAAGATACATGCCTGCTGAATCTCGAGTGAAAGACTGTAGCTGCATAGATTCTCAATGTCAACCCAAAGAAAAATTCGACTTGTGAAACGAAAAGGGACCCGCATGGAGTATTCAGGTTGGCAAAACGCCGGTCGCGAGTTTGAATTCTACAGAGAGCATGGGTGTTGTATTTGCCCTAGGATTAAGATGTTTAATTCAACGTTTTGATATAATCTTAGAAGTAGGAGCAACTAAAATCCAAGTATCTTCTCTCGAATGCCTAATGATGCCATGTGGATTCAGGGCGCAACTGTACTATCCTGGTTGTGATTTATATTATTCATTCCATGAGTCCAATGCCGTTATAAGTACTTCCTCCTCGTGCTTCGTGTCCTTGGTAAAAATAAAATCAATCTCTTAGTGCTGTTCGATCCAGCTTATTATTTTAAAATCGATAAAATAACAAAATTAATTCCGGTAAAATAATAAAATAAAAAGTTTAAAAAATAATTATTGACTTAACAGTTGGAGGATAAACAGGGTGGCTAATGATATCGAATTTTTAAATTCCGTGACTTTTCCCTGACTTTTCCCTGATGGATTTACCAATTTCCCTGACCAATCGCCAAAAGGTCACCTATTATTGGAATATTTTATTTCTGCTGAATTAAATTTTCGTCAAAACTCAGAAAATGTTAAAAGCTTAAATCAAAACATTAAAAGCTACATGTACATCCTAATGAAAAAAAATATATTAAATCTTCATAAGTTAAACTCTCATCCAAATTACAGTCGCGTCTTGGTAGTTCTGGGAAGCTGAGAATTAGTGAAAAGGCATCGAAGGAAAAGTCAATGGCCAATTTACTGTCGGACTCCGGCAAATGTATCACTAGGGTGCGCGAAAAATACAAACCAAACCAAGTTGTTGGACTGGATCAAAATCGGATAGCGCGAATGACTTTCAGAAGCGAATAACATTTTGATTAACGTGGTTATAACCCCTTCATTGCAATAGTATTGCAAATCAATTGCGATGTCAAACTATTTGGATAAACAAACAAAACGTAAGCGCGCCACTGCGAGCGAAGACAGGAGGCAATTGGCAACGGCAGCATCATATTCAGGAATATCATGTTTGAGGTGGTTTTTGACCTGACTAAATTGCTTCGAGAGGGAGCTAAGAGGCTATTCAACAATTACGTCGAGCGTGAAAGGAGAGGAGGGGAGGAGGGCTCTTCTTACTGTTTCACGAAGGGCGATATGGGAATCGAAGATGATCTTGCGTAAGATTTTGTTTACACGTACTTGTATTACCATTTTAATAATCACTGTCTCGTATTTTTACAACTGTAAGCATGTATTTACTACGAGCTAGTATGCTCCAGCTACCTCTCAAGCTAAGCCTCGGAAGTTAAAAAAAAAATGCGAGGCAAAATTTTCCGAACAGCATAGCCTCGGATTCCTTGTGATTAGCGTAATACATTGTGATAATGAATTTTGACATTACTAGGCAAATGCCGCAATAAGGATATGCAAAAGGGATACATTGTACGTCTGATTCACTACTAAATAACTAAGATTCACAACTGAATGAGCCACGAATTGTTGGGGCTTATTCCATGAACGTCAGCGACGGACATTAGTTTTAGTTGGTGAAATGTTTTGGTGAAATAAAGGGTGGGAAAGACTGGCCGATAAACGTAATGGTAGAAAAATAATGAGAATTTCCTACCCCAGTTTCTCCCTGACTGTTACGAAAATTCCCTGACATTTCCCTGACTTTTCCAGAAATTCACAATTCCCTGACAATTCCAGGTTTTCCCGGTTTTCCCTGACGATCGCCACCCTGATAAAACGTACAGATGTATAGTATCTCAGGCCACAGGTACCTGTAACCACAATGTCTGGAGTGAAAAGCAAGGATCTTTAAGGACACGCTACAAATTCAGCTCATTTTCACACAAGTTCAGACAGTGAAACTATAGACGAGGATGGAATAACGAGATGGAACAAGAAGCGATCAAGCGTTTTCTGGATCAGTGAAGGGGTTAAAAAAAAGTCTTAAAGTCAAGTGCACTGGTGAAAGGCTACTCGCTCGCCGTGATAATGACATTGCACTTATCGGTTGGCGGAAAACGAGGCGATGGGCCAAGAGAGAGGAGAGGACCTTCACTGTGTCCGTCGAGATAGAGAGAGTGTGAATGAGGAATTGCCGATGGATTGGTGGTCCAGGTGGGTGCGGGGAATATGCAAGAGGTCACTGAGAGCGGTGGAGGAAGAGATGCAGCCATTGGAGGGGAGAATTGAGGGGCGAGAGGGTTTTAGGGGAAAGGTAGGGAGAGTGGCTGGCTGGGGGAGAAGCAGGAAATGTGCGACTACGGGAGGAGGAGAAAGAAGAAGTCGAGACACGATTGGAGGAAAAGGAAAAGAGGAGAGGGGCGAGGAAAGAAATGCGAAGAAGACAAAATGTTGCAGAAGGAACATGTAAACGAGAGATATAATAGAAGAAAAAAATAAAGAGAATGATAACTGAAGTAAAAGGGAGATAACAGGTATAGAGAGAAAGGAAAGATAGAAGAGACAGATTGAAGAGAGGGAAAAGAGGAGTGATAAGAAAAGGAAAGGTAGAAGGCGGAATGCTAAAATAAGGAATTGGAAGAAGGTATACGAGAGAAGGAAAGAGTTTGTAGTAGAGGATGTATAGAATGTAATAGTGGTAGACGGGTAGAGAATAAGAAAAGAGGCGGAGGAAAATATTGGGAGAAGAAAAGAGAAATGAAAAGGAGACGGTAACGCAAAAGTAGAGAGAGGGATAGAAAAAGTGCGAAGTGTGGAGAAGACAGCGACAAAAGCGGTGGCAAAGATACCGAAAGAGGGAATGAAAGATTTTGATGAGAGATAAAGTGGAAGAGAAGAAAAGGTGAGTAGGAAAGATATTGAGAGTAGAACAAATCGAAAGAAGGGAAAGGATGGAGTGATAATAGAAAGAGGGAAATAATTTAAAGGTACTTTTGGAAAGGAAGAGGTATAAATAGGGATAAAGAATGACTGGAAGAAAGTGTTAGGACAGATGGAGAGGGATGGAGGTGAAGAAGGAAGGCAGAAAGAGACATGAAAAAAGGAGAGGAAAAGTTGCCTGGGAGGAGAAAGAACCGGCTTTGGGGCCATCTTGATTCAGGAAGGACATGGTCGAATTTTGCCCCAGGCTGTGGGGGGCAGAAGAAAGTCAAAGGCGACAGTGTTCCATGGGGGAAGGGGGTGGACAGCCTCCTAAAGAGGTGAGGCAAGAATGTGCCTCAAAGAATGACTCGGTTTCTTCCTCGTCCCCCTGGAAATAGAAAGCTCTAGAACTCATCCCCAATGGTTTTACTTGAGCCGTCCATTCAATTCACCCACCACATGTTAAAAGGGACATAACATAAAGTATAAAATGTGTGAAAACGAAGAAAATAACACAACAGATCGTTTTCCCGTTGTGCGGTCACGTCTAGCTCTCGATAGGAGACATCTAGTTCCGATTTCCCTCGAGGAACGAAAAAGGTTATTAACCTCCCACTTCCCTTCCCTGCTGCGACCAGAACAGTTGAGAAGATTTATCATCAAATTTGAGCCTTTCTTTTATGACCATGCGAGGCGGTCGTGATCATTTATCGTTCGTCGTCCCTCGGGTTTTCATTCAATCTGCTCATTCCAAAGCCATCCTCGACCTTATGCCATACTATACCGAGGTGCATTTTCTCTCTTATCCTACGCAACCCATCTGTCACCCGTTTGATTCGCGATAAAAGGGAAAGTCTGAACAGGTTTGAAACGTTTAAACAGGTAGTCGGAACCGGACAGGGAAACGGGACACATGTAAGGCGCACGAAGAAAGTGTGATTTTTTACCCACGGAACGGGGAAGTCTTCAACTCTTCGGAAGGAAAGAGAGAGTAAGTTTAAAATACGTGACATGCTTTAGCTCACGACGAAATTCAAATTGAGGCGGGACGAAATACCATTTCATGCCTGTCCCCATACACAATGGTCCGCGGGCCTTTCCTCGTCAAACCATCTCCAAATCGTTTATAGTTTGCACAATGGGACACGTCGTATGGTCAACCCTTCAACAACTGTCGTCCCTTGGTATAACCTCGTAAGCATAAAATCAATTATGATTACTATTCAAATTTAAGGGCGATTTGGGCTTGGAGCGAAAAAAATGAACGAATAAAGGTTTTTGAGAAGGGATTTAAGGCTTGCTAAGTCGGAATTCTTTTAACTTTATGATGAAAAAGTAAAATCACTAGGTTCTAATTTCAATCAAACAGTGAGTTTTTTCATACTACCTCTTGGTATTTCCAATAATGTCTTATCCAAAACGAACAGAGTATGAGAAAAACTGATGTGATCAGTTTTAAAAAGGGAATAGAAACAGTAATCCCAAATAAGAATAGGAATTTTAGGGAGCATGAAGGGAGGCAAAATATATAAAGAATTCGAAAGACATTAAACACTGGAAAATAGATGGTTTGATGAAGGATACGTTAGAGAAAACTTCCTATGGACGGGCAAGTTATGGACAGTACAGTCAATGGATCCACCATACCTGCGATTGTGTACCAATGATGATGATAGTCATCATCTATCTAAAGCATCAAGCGATTTTACTTTTTCATGATGAATGATAAGGTTATTTTCTAAATGAGAAGCCAAAAAATATTTTTAGCATATGAGCTTAAAAAAACTGGTTTACTTCGAAAAACCCTTGTACAGAATTTTTCATTTTAACAAAAAATAACATCAGATGTATAAAATGCGTGTATACATATACATATTTATATATAATACAATATAAAAACATTTAAAAAATAAGCAACATGTCAGCACTCATCCTTGCTACGGGGTGGCGCCGCGATGCCTGCCGATGGTCGCGACGCACAGCCTCCGGTCAGGACGAGACAGCGAACGACCCGTTGATAATGATCCGGTGTTCCACTTCCTCTTCCCCTCTTACGTTCTCACTCAATCTCTCATAGAATGTGAAGAAAAAACACACATGGTTACAAGACGCAGTCACAAGAAGTACTTAGGAAGTCAGCACAGGAAGATGGTCAGACCCACGCATATATCTATCTACAATATAATGGGACACATCCCACACCTCGGGTTTGATAGAGGATAAGGAATTTGAGCAAAAGGTTGAGAGGAAACTCCACGATGGTGGACTTAAAAGGCGATAGGGTCCAGACACCACGAGTCGATATGGAGAAATTTTTCTCAAGTACAATACAGATAAGAGATTACCATTAAAACAAAACTCTCTCTTTATTCACGCGACTGATACGTTTTGAGGACAGGTTGAGCCAAGCAGAACATGTTCAACTTTCCTAATCGCTTTTAAATCTCCGGTTGTTGAATTTCATGTTAGCTTAAAGAGCACAACCACACGTTTCTCGACTACTCTTCCCCAAGATAGAAACATTAATGGGATCCGATCACAAGTAAACGCGTGGTGTGCTCTTAACCGACTTGACTTTTCCCTAAAGTGAAGGGCGAGGCAATTCTTTTTTTCAAGGCACCGTTCATTTCTCCCTCCGGGACAGAGGTCAGGAGTATCGTTTTTCGCGGACGAGACAAGAGAGGCGGGTGGCGGTGAGTGAAGATGAGCATGCAAGTATGAAGGGTTGTGCGAATACATTTTCCGTGCCCGAGGCTAAGCGGGAGAGCTTTCGTTTAAAGGAGAGATGGGGCAAGGCAAAGACTATAGAAAACTTCCGCGGGTGCATCTCGGTGGAAGATGAGCGCGTTAACTGGAGAGGGGGTGCACATCTGCTGAGTGGAGATTGGCTGGAGAGGCTGCTGAAATGATGGAGTTATGCTTTCCTTTTATTTTTTTGTTATAGTGAATTGGGGAAAGGAGGATCCAAAGGTAAAAAATTCGCGGACGGAAGGCTACACACACGTGCGCAAACGAAGAGGAGAAAGTTGTGGAAAGCGATGCGCGCACTCGGGAGCATGCTTCTTCTTTATCGCCGGTAGTAGGGGACTTGGGCTGCTGGAGAGGGTTGAGGAAAGAGTAGGGTTCAGCTAAGAGAGAGAAAAAAGATATATCACTCGATAAATCTCGTAGCAAAAGTGCCGGGGGACGATATTAGGACTGGAAGGGTCTGAATGAGCGGGGGTTTGGCTGTGAGGGAAAGGTACAGCCCTCGCAAAATCTCGTGGCAGACTAGCAGTGGATTATTTCAGGATTTAAAGGGACTTTAGTGAAAACCTAGTCACTACAGGTGAACGGTTATTGTACGCCTGTGTTTACTTTTGACAACCTCACCTTTCCCTCCGTACGTTATAACTATATCTCCCACTGGGATTTCTCCCTTCGCAACGTAGCAGTCTGCGCATCCGTCTGCCACCAACTTTTGCGAGAGCTGTGCTAACTCGAGATGACGAGGGCATGTGGGCAAATGGGATTGGTGACGAGTCCAGGTGGTGGGCTTTAGGTCTAAGCAGGGCGGCTGTCGAAGATGGACCGAGGTCCTCGAGTGCTTGGGAGAGTTAGGGTTGCTTTCTCTTCGGCGCCGGGATCGGCTCGAGAGCCTCTTGAGCAGAGTGACCACGGGGAGGGAAGTGGGTGAAAAAGCAGGTAAAAAAGAGCAAACATGCACTAAGCGAGATGTGAACAGGTGTGTGAAAATGAAGGAGTGTCATTCCTTGCCACAGAGTGCGGAGGAGGAGAAAATTGTTACGAGAGAAACTGAACGTGAGCCAGAGTCTTGAGAGAGATGTTACGAAGCCCTGTAACACGAGGTATAAGGCGGTCAAAACTTTCGCCAATGGTCAAAAAATGAAGCGATCGCCAAAATATCTGAACGCCTTGCCTCCACTTCCCCACTGCCCCACTGCTGCGGAAACCACCCACGCGCGAGGGAAACGAGTGATGGAGGATTAGCGAGGTGAAACCAGGGTTTTAATGCAGCCACCGCCGGTCTACCCCATTATGCGATTTAATGAACGGTCTCGCGAAGGTTTCCACTTCCGCCGTGACCTCTGGCGGCGGCGCTCCGCTAAACGCGATAATCGCAAGTCCCCTTTGAAGTAGTAGCAGCCGCGTTAACGAAGGAAGTGAAGTTTATGATGCACAAACATCGACCCTCTTTCAAGAAAGTTCATGCAATGACTCCACATTGCTCATGGTATCGAAGACCCATCCTAAGATATATTCTTACCTCCCCTTTCCACCCCTCCCGAACAATAACAGTCCCATTTCAGCTTTTTTTGAGAACACGATCTAAAAAATGGGAAATGAGGGGGGAGAAGAGGGCTAAGAGGAAAATTTCGGAAGTACGTAGGTTGCCAGTAGGAGAGGAAGATAGCAGAACCAGAGAGGGAAGACGGTCGCAGTCGAAGGGATAACTTTCGGTGTGGAAGATTTGGGTAACTGGTTTAAACTTAAAAATAGTTCGAAGAAGGTTGTACTCTTCAGTCCCACCCATGGTGCTCCTCGTGCTTGGGCAGAGGAACCCAAACTTTCTCCCAAACTGGCTTCCAGACCTTCTTCCACGCTGGGACCTGGTGTTTCTTCCAGACTGGGACCTGAATTGACTTCCAGTCCTCCTTCCATACGAGCTTCTTGTCGGTCTTCCACACCAACTTCTTGTCGTTCTTCCAGACAAGCTTCTTGTCGGTCTTCCAGATCTTCTTCCAGACGGCCTTCCAGACGAGCTTCTTCTTCCAGACGCCCTTGGGCTTGTGTTCGTCCCAACCATGGCCGCCGCCTGAATCCCAGTCGCTGTGTTCGTCGTGGATGGGAACCCAGATCTTGGTCCACTCTGGAACCCAGACCTTCTTCCAGTCCGGGACCTGGATCTCCTTCCAGACGGGAACCTGAATGTCCTTCCAAACTGGGACTTGGATCTCCTTCCAGATGGGCTTCCAGATTTTCTTCCATTCCTGCTTCCAGATGAGCTTGCTCTCTGTCTTCCAGATCTTCTTCCATTCCTCCTTCCAAACCAACTTTTTCTTCCAAACTCCTTCCGGTTGGTGATGGTGATGGTCGTCTCCGCCGCCGCCGCCGCCGCCACCGCCTCCTCCGTATCCTCCGTCGCCGCCGCCGAAGTCTCCGCCTCCGCCCCCGTAGCCTCCGCCGCCGCTGCTGAAATCTCCTCCGCCACCACCGCCGTAGCCACCCCCGTCGCCGTGGCCTCCGGAATCGCCGCCGAAGCCACCGCCGTAGCCCCCGCCACCCCCGCTACTACTGAATCCGCCTCCGCCTCCACCTCCGCCCCCACTCCAGCCACCTCCGCCGCCACCTCCGCCGCCACCGCCTCCTCCGTAGCCGCCGCCTCCAAAGTCACCACCGCCTCCGCCTCCGCCGAATCCACCGCCGCCGTAGCCGCCTACATCACCTCTCTTGACTATTACTTTCGCGACCCTGGTGGTGCGACGATGATAGCATTGATGGGAAAAAATGATGAAATGAGATTAGCAGTTTGCTGGTAACACTATCATGATTTTCATGAATTACTTTTGTATCTTATATGTATAAGGCGTTGATGGGAGCAATCATATGAGATTAGCTGCCGCCAACACTGCCGTTACGCTTTGTGAAATAAATTTACAGCTAATAGGTGCATGGCGTTGGTGGGAGAAATGCTACGATAGTAGCAGTTTTCTGGACACACTTCAATGGTTTGAAGCAATACTTTTACGCCCTATATAGTTAGAGCGAGACATTTTTCGTATAACAAGATGACCTCTTTGGGCTGTTAAGCTTATGCCGATCTCGGGCGTTGAACTCTCCCATTAAGGAGAAGAAATCACGACTAAGAGGTATATTTATTTTAGAATATCGTGCGAAAGGAGAAACAATACTGCAAATACTGAGAAAATACGGGGATTCTTTGAATCCACAGAGCTATATTGTTATTACTTTTGCTTCCAGAAAGTAAACATATGAGAGTTCATGAATTTTTTACATTTCAAAATGCTCTGTCGAATTACAAGAGATATAGTCCATATTGCAAGAGAAATAGCAGCAAAATTCCTAACTATTTTACTAATCACGGACCATGGTTTAAACATAAAATGTCTTGATGCAGTAAAGTAGTGGTAATTGCCTACTGTTTCCCTTGCAACATAGATATTTAGGTATATCCACCAAATTACGCCAAAAATATTACCTATACTGGTTCATCAAGCTCTCATTCATCTGTTTTACTCACTGCCATGATCCCATATTGTTGAATAGATAAGACTCTACAATATATCATCACCAGAAAGGTGTACAAAGATATTTGACAGAGCTTTGTATTTAAAACAATATATCACAGAATGATCATGAAGGAATGAGAACGAAGTTAATTGGGGAGAAATGACTCAGCAAGTGAAACATCCACTTGGTTAACTTTTCAGATACCCAGAGGACTTTGGCAGGTACCTAAATAAATTACTCTCTCTCTGAAGAAGGGTGCTTGGAAGAAATTTTAAACACTTCCAATAAAAAAAAACATTATGCCCTCATCACTCTCTGCTACCTTCTCTCTGCTTCCTTCTCTCTGCTTCCTTCTCTCTGCTCTCACAGTCTCTGCTTACCTTCTAGTCATGGATTAAGATTCCGATAAAGATTTAAGCTGCTCCACATATTTTATGAATCTCATAGTATTTTAATAAGAAACTACTTTTTTTAATTACACTTATCAAAGAAACTTTACCAGCTTTAGCATAAAAATGAAAAAAGACAATTAATGCACTTCCAAAATAATTAGCACTTCTCTAAGAAAAGGCTAATGCGAAATAGATACAAAGTAATCATGTCGATAAAAGTTCACTAAAAACCTAAATCGATTTTATTTTTATTACAGGGAAAATAGGTTTTCGCACCATTTTTTTCCACAAAAAAACGAATAAAAGTTGCAATTCCTAGAGGTGATAATCCCAAAAATTTTGCTCAAGAGTTGTACAAGGTGAATAAAAACAGTAAACTCTTAAGAACAAGCAAAGCATAAGCTTGCTTACTAGCAAGAACTACCACGATTAAGAGTAATAAATTTCTGAAAAATACTTCCAACTAAATGAAAAATAAGAACGAATGCATCAAAACAATTCACACGATCTTCTTGATTTATATACTTAATATCTCAGCTAACTGGAGTAGTACTTGATCAAACTTCTATAGAATACTCCATTTAACTAGACAAACGGAAATGAAATAAATGCTAACACAGGAGAACGGGTTGAATTAGATTGCCACAAATGGGTCAGCTCCGATGATACTACCACCAATCTTCAAGATATTTGGCTACATTTAAAGCTCAAATTCACAGGTAACGAAAGATTCAGTCAATGTCTTAGCAAAGTTCCGTAGGTTAAAAAAAATGGAATTCTAATTCAAGCGATTTTGAATGAAAAATAATGAAACAAAATAGGTACCGAGCATTGTACTTCTTTTGTACGTGCCAGAAGAATGAATGAGACCACATTGATCAAATGAGACTTTCCTGAGTTAGAGCCTCGAGGGTAGGAAATGAAAGTTTTTATGGAACATGAAATTGCCACTTTTTCCGAACAATGGTGTGACCTTTTTGTAGGGAGGTGAAAGGAACTGATACATCACATTGGGGAAATAGACGAGCATAGCCCCGGGTTTTTATAAGAAAATAATGAAGTTAGCACATTTTTGAACAAGGGAATTTCTACCGTGTTTTTAAATTATCCTCAAGATTTTTAGCAAAATTAACGTGAAACATTGCTAAGGAAAACCAATATCACATGTAACATGATTTCTTCCTCGATCATCTGCCAAAATTATAAAGAGAGATAGAACTCATGCGGCGAAGCATCTTAGAAGAGCAACAGCAGGGGTATGCTTTATCTCTTTTTGTTTATGAAGTTTCCTGTTGCACTTCGAGCACATTGAGTGAAACACTATTAACTCCGTTTAAACAGATCTCCCTATCTGACCTCTCCCTCTTTCAATAACTTTTTCCTATTCCTTCCCGTCTTCATGGCTGGTATCCTAACACCCCCTGCGATACGCCCTTATGGCGGCTCGCTGGGTGGTATGCAGATGCTCGGGATAGAAATGAAAGCACCGATTCGTTATAAAAAAGGCAATTTAACTATAAGTCTAAATAGTTCACGCGAGCGTAGTATTCGGAGAAATATTACACCAAATGCATGTTTAAAAAACATTGGGGCGCGTTATGTACTGGTATTGATGGAAATTGAGTTCTAGTACCGTAATGATGCACCTTTAGGGAGAGACATTTTGAATATCTTAACCGAGACATTCACCGGAAGATTTAGAGTGCAAGGAGGTATAAAACAATTGTTAAACGATACGGACGCTAAAGGTATGCGGAGAGCATACAACATACGGATCAACATTTCATAAGGAGCGCTACAGCAGCTGATGATATATGAGCACAGTCCATGAAGAGTACGTGATCATTTTCTGACGGAAAAACACGCCGTATATCGGGACGAGTCCAATAACTTAGTACACATTAAGCTGTCAGTGCTGAATACTTGGGAGCATAATCACTTATATACTTTCAGTGCATAGCGGCTAAAAATAAATATGAAAAGTCAAGCATCAAATACTGATGGGGTATTGCATCAGCAAAGCATAGGTAATTGCGGGTGAAAGATGACAGAAGAGCGGAAAACAAGCAAAAAATAGGTGGTGTTTAAAAACTAAAAATGATTCCTTGCGTCTAACGGAGCATAAAATCAACTAAAAACGCAATGGTTTACTGCAAAGTGACGCGAAAAATTACGCACAATGAGCACATTGGATACAAAGTGTAACATAGTTTTCCCACACTGACTAAACGACTAAAGCCTTTTTCTTCAATATAAATCAGTTCTTTAATCACCGGCTAAAGTTAACAACATTCCTGGCGTGTTTATTGAAGGAAACTGGGAAAATATTTAAGAATGTAGGTATATGATTCTACTTAGTCTAAAATCGAGTTTTATTTTAAGTGATACTCACTCTTTTTTCTCTTCTTCGGCACGTGCTACCACAATGGCAGCGGCGGCCGCAAAGACCAACTGAAAAAAAAACAAAAGAAAAGCTTTATAAATTTTTGATGAGCCGGTACAGTACGATGCAGCAATGGTAAAAAACATTATTTAGACACTTCTCTTTCCCATGTCGAATGTAATAAAACAAAGGATACGAAATGGTGGCCATAAAGACATAGTGTTTAAGGCAGGAGTACCTGTGACACCCGCATGCACCTGAAATAGCTGCTCATTCCTAACTTGAATTGCTGTTTGAAGATGAAACCAGTTCATCCTAGTACTTTGAATTTCCGAATTTTTGCCAACATATTTATACTTGGCCTTGACAGAAATGATACACCAGTCATTCAGCTTTGGATTTGGTACAAAAACGAAAAGAGCAAATATAAATCCTGAATGACTGGCCGTAATTGCATATTTCAGCATAAATTTGTACGTTAATTATTAGCTTTTCGCTTTCCAGAAACTGGATACTTTAGAACTGATACGGTAGTTTCTATTATTCTTTCCGGGCAACTCAATTGCAGTAGAAATGGAACCAATCAGCATTATCCACCGCGAGTTAAGGACCGAAATAGTCTGAGAAAGAAAGATTTGAACGCCCGGCGAGATTACGCTGCGAATTTGGTTGTGTTGTACACACTGCGTGAGGATAAATGTGCTGAATCAGGTCACCCAATCTAACCCACATTTATGGGGAGTAGCTTGAAACATCGCGGGGTGGGTGGAATATCCTTGGCATTGGCCTCGAAGGGGGACTGCTCCTCTTCAAAACGGAGTGAAAGTAAAAGGGCTCGCTCGTCGAACGAGTTCTGAATTCAAATTTCGCGAAACCGGGGATTGTATTTGAATAACGCGAAAGAGAACTAGTTTCATTTGCCAGCATTTAAGTGTTACATCACCTGCAATATTGGAAATATTGCATATCGTGACTCATGCTAATTCCTTGAGCAAATTCAGTTCCAACGGCATTGCGTAAAGAGAGATGAGAAAAATTTAGAACTCGGTTGCACCAGAAATTTTGCGGAAAATGGTAACTCGTTAAACATAGAGAGTAAGTAAACAAGGCAGTAAAGAAGATTAAAGTGAATAGTAGTTTGAAATATTATTTGAACCAGATTAAAGCTTCATCTCTTGAAGCAGAAAGCACGTAATATTTACAGAATGCATGAATACATACGCTGCTCCTACATTTCGGACTTCTGGCTTCAAAGACTAATGGTCGAACTCTTATGTATTTTTAAAGCCAACAACTTTGATAAAATCTTATCCATTGTCGATGGCTGGCCAGTCTTTCAAGGTCAACAAAACTATGAAAGCAAAATACGTGTAAGTTTTAAGATAAGTTCCATAAGACAATCAGTAGCCGCGCACCTGTACGCTTTGTTTGAAAGAAATAAATGAATTTCGCTCACTCATTATTCTATAGAACTTAAGGTCAGTGCAAGAATATCTTGCGTGAATTCTTTGAAAATATGTTGGCTCTCATTAAAGCCACTTCTTATAGAAAAAGCACATCTGCTGCAGTTTACAAATAATATTGCAGTGAAATAAATCGCAAATGATGGCGCGGTTAAGATAAAAACTGTTCTATGATGGATAAAAGGCTAAAAGAATATACAATTCGGACGAATGTGAACATTAAATTTAAGGGGATAATGTGTGAAAAATGACTTCGTCCTTAACATTTAAACGTGAATATTTTTCACACCAAAAGTGCGATTTGGAAACTGATATGTAGATTTTATGTTCGGAACAATCAACAACATGCATTCAAGTAGAAATATGTAAACTACAAGCTCGATTTTAACTTAATGTCACGGAGCGAAAAGTACTGAGATTCAGAAAAATAGGATAATTACTACAATAAAAAAATGCATCTGTTAAAAGAATTCTTGCTCAGAAAATGTAATCTCGTGCATTAGATTAAAACAAATCATGTGAAAGTTTCTTAATTCAATTTATCTGACAGATAGTTAATGGGCCAAAAAAAGGATGAAATGACTAAAGAGCAGGAGTCAACTACAGAGAAAAAAGTTGCTCAACACATTTTCTCGAAAAGAATTTATGGCTTCTTCCCCCGCCCCCCTCATTAAGAAGCGTCTATAAGAGGTCGATCTTTGAGGGTATGCAAGTGGATTCCTTTCGGTCGGGAGATCCACTTGGATGGGCGAAAGGCAGGGGAAAGAATCTTTCGAGAGTGGATCAGGTATGAGTATGTCGGTCGGAGAAAAGTTCCTCTCCCGCAGAGAGAGAGAGAGAGAGAGAAATTCAAGATAAACAGAAGATCCCGGAGGGGGGAATAAACAAAGCAACTTTTTTCGCTTCGCTTGCCTCTCCCAGAATGGGGGGGAGTCAGTCGGCGGAACAGAACTAGCGGGGAAAATTGAACGGTAGAAACGGCGCGGGAAAGAAGGGATGGGGGGGTAGGGAGGGAGGGTAGGGAGGGAGAGTGGAAGAAGACGGGTGAAGGAACTGCACCCAGATGGATCCCCCACCCACCACCCCCAGTTCTTTGAGGTAGCCGTGCTAGTGGAGCTAAATGATATTCCAGCGCAAATCGTTTTAAATACAAATTTTTTGGTTACTCGACCCACTTACACAAAAAACGTCCATTCTACGTAGTAACATCGACGAAACTTCAAATTATCCACATAGCTCTTTTCACCAATTAAGCATGCAATTACACGCATTTAATGGTAAAAATGCAGGGGAAATGTGGTGATTTTGCTATCATCGGCAAATGAGATTCATGCAAAGCAACCAGTGTAAGATGCGAATATTTACAGGAAATAAATTGGAAAGAAAAATTCAGGATGGTTTAAAGACAAGCATTTGTGAAGCAGAGGAGACGTAAGCATTTCTTATACCACAAAAAATTAAATTTTCGTAAAATAAATTGATATAAATAATTAAAGAGCAAACGTTTCCAGGAAATCGATTGGAAATTTACTCAATTTTGTCTTTATTAGTTAATTACTGCAGTTACTGAAGCGAAAACGTTACGGCAAATACCTAGAATAAATATTGATTAAGAATACATTCGCCGACTAATCTGCTAATATATATTTTCTTGCTTTACAGAAGCTAAGTCTCGTCATCCGTCACAGCACTCTATTTCAAATGACTCAAACGAAAATGTGGGATTCCTCGTTTGTTTTGAATCACACCGACGCGAAAGGGAGCCTCCTTAATGAAATATTTCAATGCCACCGGGGCCGCGGAGGCGCTTGTGGAAGCTCTGTCGCTCACCTTGGCGAGAGGTCTGCCACTAAAGTTTCCTTGATTTTGAAAAGCTTCGATTGTGATGAAGATATTGCACGCGAAACAAAAGAAGAATGTTTTATGGGAACGGGTGGAAGGGGTGAATGTTTTGAAGGTTCGCGCGGGATTAAAATACTTGGGAGGAAGACGGCAAGAATTTTCCCATGCTTATTTTTTCACAAACCTTGATTTATTTCCTCCACTTCCTCACCAACTTATTAATTTTTCTCAGAATAAACGCTCACGTGAGCAATTATCTCGTCCACTGTGTGTGGTATGGTGCAAATAGGAAGTTTTCCTTATAATATTTAATTGGCGGATTAAAGTAGCTCGTTCAGGGTCAGAGGCATTACGACGGTTCATACATTTTAATTTCCGCGGCTTATCCCAAGATTGAAACGAGTTACTGCACCTGGGTTTTCTTAATAAATGCTAATATTCATTTGATGTAATGTTAAGCCCAATGAAAGCCGTCATCGACCTTAATTTGCTGAGAAGGTTGCCAGGATTTTCTCCTGGAGAAGGATTATGATATCTTGGAATAACTTCGTCATGCACACATGCACATAAGGATATTAATTGCGTTTAAATTCTAAAGGAATATGTAAATGATAATAAATAGTATAGAAAAACTAAAACCACATGATCCTGAGCATTGGTATAAGATCTTTGGTTTTAAATTTAGCCTATTCTAGTATTACTTTATCCAAGAGAAATAAAACCAGAAATTTATGTACGACAATTATAATTAATATTCCGAGTACCAACAGAGGTCAATATTTCGAATTTTCCAGATGAATTCAGAATAAAGAAATATCTTAACCTGCAATAGGTATTCTAACTATATTTCCAATATTCTGAGGACCAAAAGAGGTCCATATTTCGGCAAATACCAAAGAATAACTGAAAAATATCATGCTATGCTTATAACAGATGGTCATTTAAAAATTTGATAGTAAAAACCGCATTCCATTAAGTTAGGTTGTTTTTTTATCTTTATCGATCGAGATCCTTATATCTAATATTGAAAATATATCAATAAATAATGATCGGTACTAAAAATTTAGCTGTGATTACTTTTGACTCAGTAATATAATTTATGACCACTTGTTGAAAAGACACAACACTAAGCTGCCTTTTTCAGGGAGACTTCAACATTTCGAATTTAAAAAAATAATCCAAAATGCTCCAAGCGCGCAATTCCAGTTTATCCAAAGTTCGAGTGGGTGACGTCCGAAGGATTTTTCGAGATCTAAAAATTAAAACACGGTCTATTCCACTTGGAAGCCACGCGGTGTGTAGTAGTTGCACTGACCAGTAATTTGGTGCCGCTCCTCATGGCGACGACGCAGCCCGTCGGGCCGGCGACTTTTTAAAAAAGTCCTCCTACTTCCTCGGCGAGAAACGAACCGTAGTCCTTCTCCGGCGGGGTCTCAGGCGCTCCTTCCAAGCGTGGGGAGGAGACGTAAGCGCAGAGGAACACCACGGGGTCCCTTCACGGGAAGATGCTAGAGGAAAAGGGGGCTTGTTGCCGCAGAGACTGCAGATCTGCGTTTGCTGCCTTTGGAGACTCGGCCACTGGGTTATATACCCACGGAGGAGGAAGAGTCGAGGCGGGTGGAGAAGGAGAACCACACACGGGATACCCTTTCCCTCTTCTTTCTCTCTCCCATAAGATGCCAGGCAACGATGACCCTCGGGACTATCTTAACTTCTCCTCTCCCCCACCTGGTGGAGACACCACCTCCCCCTCCCCAAACCACCGGCGCTTTCCAAAAGCAAGGGGCGCCCTCAACATCTTCCAACACCTCCCCAACACCACGTGACTTCTCCCCCACCGACAACACCTCACCTCTCCTCTCCGCAACAACAACACTCGATGGAAACAAGCGTGAACAACCCTCCCTTCTTTCCCTGCAGACCATATCCCCACTCCCGACCCCCCTCCTCCTCCGCAGGCGTCTGAAATCGCCCGCTGCACCCAAGGGGGAGGAGAAGGAGGAGGCAGACAGCCAGCCGGCTTTGACGGAAACTTGCGGTGGTTGGAGGGGGTGTTGGGTGAGGGGAGTTGTGGGAAAAGTGGGATGAGTCTGGGGGAAAGATGGAGGGAAACGCATCATGGGTGTTATGCGGCAAAGCCCATCCACCGGGCCAGTAGGGCTGTGGGTCTCTGGGCTCCGGCAAGAGAGGTGGGCGATATTAGGGCGACTTTGGTGTTGTTTCAGTGTCTCTAGGCTCTAACAGTGGAAAGAGGAAAGATTGGGTAGGAATAGGGAGAAATTGGGCTAAATTGGGGTTAAACTAGGGCTAAATTTGGGAGACATTGGGCTTTGTCGGACTCGGCGTGCCCGAACAGGAGTATGAGGTGAGATTGGGGCAGATTGAGAGAGACTGGGGCGGATTGGGGCAGATTGGGGCTGACTGGGCAATTTTGGGGCAGTATTAGAGCAAAATTGGGGCAAATATTAGGCAAAAATAGAGCAATATTGTGGCAAGCATGGGGAAAATATGGAGCTGATTAGGTATCTGTATATAACCATGCAATGGAACGGGATGGAGTGGAGTGGAGTGAAATTAGATCAACTTGGGGGCGAAATTAGGCCAAAAGTTGACTGGGGCAAAATCAGGGAAAATGAAGTACTGTGCAGGGGCGTGTGAGTCCCAGCAGCAGATAGGGGAGAGATGGGGTGCGGATTGGGGCAAGACTGGGGCAGGGTGGGGCAAGGTGGTGGCGAAGTGGGGCCTGGTAGGGGTAGTAGTATAGTGCACGGGACTGAAAAAAGGCAGGAGAAAGGAGTGCGAGAATCGTAGTGGGGGGGAGAGATTTGAGGGGAGATTCCAAAAAGATAAAAAAACAAAGATTACCATCCACACGGGAGAAGTATTGTGAGGAGGGGTGGAGGTATATCTTCACTTTCCCTACTTACGAACGCCCCTCTCCCCCCAACCACACATCTTTCCCTTTCTCCATTCTGGACACAAAAAGAAGAGCTGGCCACGCGATTCCGGGGGGTGGGGGGAGTTGAGGAGGTGGTAGAGGGGGAGAGGAGAGGGATACTGGGGTAGGGGGAGTGAGAGAGAGAGAATGAAAGAAAGAAATAAGAAGAAAAGGGTTGCGTTGTCGTTGTGATTTCACGGTGGGGTGGGAAGAAGAAACAGAAGACTATAGCGGAGAAGTTAGCAGGGGGGTGGAACGGGGGAGGGGGAGGAGGGGAGGGAGGGGGATTTCGTTTGGGCTCGCGCTGGTTGGCTGCAATCAGGTGGGTTAAAAGCGCCGCGGTGCGGTGGGGGAGGGATTCTCCACACCGACTCACGGACTTCGGAGCCAAGGAGATGTTCTTCGTGTCCTCCTCTTTCGGTGTTGGCCAACAAGGGCGTGCCTCTGGAATTAGGAGACAGTGAATAGGAGGACAATTAATTTTTTCCCGATTCTTTTGCCATTGTTACCGGATGAGGGGAAAATATTAAAAGGTAACGATTGGAGAGGGAGTGTAAGATGTTCCTCACCAGTGGAAGAGCTCAAAGTATTTTCTGAAATTATAATGTTAAGACCAGTCGGGCGACTAATTACACTTGAGGTGTCAGTAGTAAGTCACAAATAAAAGTGGGGGAGGAGACTCACGATGATGTTTCGAGAAACCATCATTGACATAGTTTCAGTCCTAGAGTTGGTTAGCTGCAGCCCACCATTCTTCTCTTCACATAGCTAATTCCATCATATCTTGCTGATTTTACTTTCTTTCAGCCTTGATTCACTGAGGTATGTACTTGGTATCCCCCCTTCAATTTATCCTTGAATTACATTTTAACAATTTCCTTATCTTTGGTCGTGTACAATGCACCTGGTCTCTCGGGATTGGCCAACAGGGGCGTGCCTCTCTAAGGAGTGAAGAGGTGGTGGAAAGGAAAAGGAATTCTTTTATCATATTTTCCGGAGGGGAGCGAAATGAATGCAAAGGAAACGACCGGAGGGGGAAACATGAGGCGTTCCGCGCGAGCGGCTGAGGCGGAAACGTTTTCGGAAATCCATATATTTACCCAGAATTTGCTGTCGCGCCGCAAGACAGGGCATTTCGAGGAGCAAGACTCATCTCCATCGGTCGTGATTACCATTTGATTTATAAAAGGAAAAAGTTATTGGGGTCTTGTGATGTGATCGATGTTTTTAAGGAAGAGTAAACTTAGGACTGAAGAAAACAGGAATCTGAAAAATCAATATCTATTACTAGGACTTTTTATTTTATATTTTAATTAATTGTGCTTCAGTGACTTTTTTCCATAATTTTTTGTGGTTTTCATCGCTTTTATTATATTTTCCACGGTCAAATTACCCTTTTTTCCAGGAGAGAAAAACACTGTATTTTTAATTTTATTCCTGCTGATACTCTTCAGTATTCGAACCCAGGCCCAAGCATCGAAAGAAAAAATATTCTTGCCACCTCTCAAATCCAATTCCTTGGTTTTAATACCGAATATGAAGTAGTTTTGCATTATGAAAATGCTAGTGAGCACTATCGAAGCAAGTGGTTCACTCTTAGCATATTTTGATTACGAACCTGTGAACCAGCAAACATAATAGTAGCGTATGGGTATGATTCATAGTGTGAAAGCAAAATACGGTGGCAGTGCGCAAAAGGTCCTTTTCGGTGGAAGGGTTGCCTATAAAAATAGCTCCGCGCGGGTAGTCTACGCCTTTGGCTATTAGGGTTTCCAAGGTCGCAAATCTTCGATGTCATCTTCAAAATGATCATTTTGCAATTCACAAAAAATAAAATTTTCTCTACGGTTCCTTATTTATTAGTGTGTACGGGATTCTTCGAAAGGTAGCAAACACTACCCGTGTCCTTTCATGCAGCTTTGTTTGGATAGTGAACTTTGTCATGTAACGCTGGCTCTTTCCCGCTCTCTTAAGGCGGCTGGAGCGGTCATCATGGGTCATTGAGTATATTTTTTAATAATTTTTTAAGTAAATCGAAAAAAATTCTTGGATCACATTTAATTTAATTGCATCCATTTATGCGTTGAAACTCTATGATACAAGAATTACATTTTAATTTTTAACATGCTATGACTAGAGTTTTTGGCGAGGTACCTATTCGACATTTGGTCAAAATTATATTGAAATATTTTTTTTCGAAAATTGGACTCGGCTCGACAGCTTAATATTTGTCAACAACAATTATAATAGTAAAAAATGCACTTTTCTTGTATAAAAGAAAATCTGTACACATGTAATCGAATTGTTACGAAGTATATATCATGTGCCAAAAGGCTACGTGTTAAAATACCATTGAATTGCCAAAATAATGTTTTGTAAAATGCAATTTTTTCACTTTTATCCATAAACATCACAAATAACAACACGTATGCAATATTTCACACTATTCTGTGCATAAACAAAATCGCTTCAACCACCTTAAGTTAAATACAATCATGAGTGCTGTCCTCTCTCATCCACTCCCTTCTTAACCTCTTCCTAGAGCGTCTTACTCTCCTTGACGTTACGCTCCGCGCAGGTAACTGCCACTAAGTTTCACCACCGCACTAGTGTGGAAACAGTAATTAAGTAACATTAAGTAAAAGTAAATAGTAAGGAAAAAGAACAGTAATTTAGTGGTTGACGAGATAATCAGTTGCTTCCCTTGCTATAGCTCCGTCTAACCATAGAATATGCCTAGGACAAAAAATGTCCCAGACCGGGGCATACCAACAACTGCACGGCCAGGCCGGCGCGTTACCTATACCCAGGTCAGGCAGGAAAAATATCTTTTTTACGACAGCACAGACTGAAAAAAAATTTTTCTAGAAATGTTTGCCCAACAAAGGCGATATATATGCACAGAGAGACCACCAACCATGACCGAAAAAAGTTCAATCTACCAGCACAAGCCAATCTCCTCTAACAAATATCAAAACTAAAATCCTTGATAATACTGTGACGAAATGAAAAGAAACTATTAATCTCGCGTGGCGCATCACTTGCCAAAATACGTGAGTAGCGTTCACATTGGGCGATGACTCCACGCTTTCCGTCACGAGACGTTTTTGACTCAACATAATACCTATTGCGCGGCTCCACCGCAATTTATCGGGAACAATACCACGGCATTTTCCATCAGATTGGAAAACGATACTCACTCACGGGGAACACAATAGGTTCATTAGACCCCTGGAGGGGATTTTGTGAATCTAGTTCCGCACTGAAATCAGGAGTAGAATACTATTGGGAAAAGATATGGAGGCATTTGGGAGACGAGAGTCTATATTCTTCTTCATCGTGACTATGGCTTAGAGAGTGGGGATAACTGGATGAGGGCTACTTGTTGAAACTTCCGGATGGTGAGAGTTGAGCTACTACAGAGGAGAAGAACGGTCGAGTGAAAATATTTGGGATGTTAAGCCATTAGGGTCACGGAGCGAAAGAGATTCCGGTATATGGGAATGAGGAGGTGGTATTAGAAACGGTTCAGTGGGAGAGGAAGAGAGAACCCGAAAGACGAGAACGCGTCGTCTATATAAGAAAAAAGGAACTAATTTTTGGACGGACTGAACAAGTCGCGGGAGAATATAGGACGAAAGAAAAAAATACAGCTTTAAACACTCAAATGGTATGCGCTATTGGTCCACGAGCTTTAAGATCTTAAAAGAGTGTTCTACCGTGAAATAATTTAAATACCATTTATTTCATATTCGAGTTACTTACATCTACATACTACCCCGAAAGCTGCCCCAGCTCCCCACTACCGGCGCATACGAGCCAAGGAGATTGTTGCTAAATATTGTTGTTCTGCATAGAAAAATACTGTACTTCTCCGAATTTTTGGCTACCTCAGTAACACCGGTATGGTCGAGGTTAACTGTCTTGGTTTTATGACCACTTTTTTCTCAGAATAATTCCAAACAAATTATTCGAATTTTTAGGATTTCAGTAGATATTTTTAACTCGTAGTGAGTCATTTTTTTAACTGCTAGTTTTAGCAAAATTGTCGCCGAGATTAATATTTTAATTTTTCCCGTTGTAATATCTCCTGGAACTCAAAAGAATTTCCATTCATTGGTAATTGTCATTGATATATTGTACAGTTTAACCTGCCATGCATATGATGATTACTTCTGATTTTTTTACATGGTGCTACAAGTTCAAAAAAAGTATATCGACCTATTGAGACCTATTCTTCCGAGTTTTTCCGACACTATTTCCGGGATACAAATGTTTACATTTCGATTGCATGTGTACCTTAGAATCTTGAACAACCGTATGAGAAAAATTGCAGAAACCGCGGTGTTGTTTGACAAAAAAGTAACACTGACCTCAGCTAAATCAGCTGTAACGGGATGCCAGTACTCTAGCTACCACAAACAAACCCGTTATCGGAATCGGGGAAGAGAGTAATAATGACTGAAGCGTCGAGGAAGAGTCACTTCGACTCCTTGGAAATCGAAGCACGGCGGTTGTTTCAGCGGAAGAGTCTGCCAACGTAAGATCTAATGCAAAGCCGCGGAGCACGCCGAGCCGAGAACGAGAAAAACCAGTCAGTCGAGGCCCCAGTGGCACGCCTGTTCCACAAAACGGAATATCTAATTCCCTTCCCATCAAAGCATTTCCCTGTTCGTGCACTTCCTCGTGACTTACCCAGGGGGATATGGATATCAAAGGGGACTCTTGATCCGTTTCGTCAATCGACTTCCCCGCACGAAGCCGTAGAAGTTTCGGGTTGTACCCACTTCCGAAACCTTATTCTTGCCCGCCTTTTCATGGCAGGGCTCGTTCGACTTGAAGATAAACTGGACCCGAGAAGAATTTCACGACCGATTAGGTTCACGAAAAACATGAAGGGTAGGATGTAATAGATCATGGGGATGGATCCTGAAAGGCTGACCCCATGTATTGGATGGCGATGGTTTGGATTAATGTAAGACTTTCACTAAGAAATTAAAGATCACCGGTGACAGAGCAATGGATTAGAGTGCTAGTGTAGGAAGTATTCAGTTGATTCTTGAAAAGATTAGTCTCATGGCCTGAAGATGTTGCTTTACTGACCAAGGGAATGCAGAACGACCCACCCCATTCATTGAGCGTAGGTGATTAGGATTAATTTAAGCTGAATGATTATATGTTTTAATGTATAATTCAATATGTTTTCAATCAAAAAATTTCACAATTTTTATTTTCTACAACGTTTCAACGAATAAGCGTCATCCCCAGAAACAGAACCTGTATACAATACAGTCGTGTGATGCCTATGCATTGAAACCGGTTGTAAAAAAATAAAAATGTCAGTCAGACGAACTAATGGAATGGAAATAAGTTCAGACACATTAAGTAGTAAGGTATATATCTAAAAGAGCAGTTTCCAGATTTGAAGATGTTGCATTGCTAGAAAACCGTGGCCGTGCTGAATGCAATTAATAATGGGCATCTGAATGTTTTCAGTACAACATTCTTTCCGAGCATTTAAGATTTCCATAAATTTACGCTTGAGACTGTTTACTAATTAGTTGATTACCAATATATATGAAGGGTCACTCGAGCGATAATGGAAACAAAATATGCCAAGAAGGTGGCCGATAAAAATATAGATAAGACACCATTTAAGACTTCTTAGAGGTCTTAGAAGGCTTGTGCACGATCAATCCGTCATCGTTGGCGGTAGAATGGCTCTATGAGCCATTATTCTACCACCGACGATGACGGCTTGACCGTCGAAACATCCTAAGTGTTTTTTAAGTGTCCTCTTTTCCATCTGAAAACGTCTATTTCTTCTCACTACATTTATCTTCATCTCACTATACTTCGTTCCTTCCTTAATCTCAGCCTACCCACAGTTTCTCACCCCTCCCCCTATTCCCCATTTTCTCACCAATGTGTTTCGTGTTCCCATAAAATTTACCGTGAAAAGACAGGTTTACAAACAATACACACTTTTCAGCAAAGTGATCTATTAATATCAATTTTAGAAGGGACAGCGACGGATATAACACTATGAAATATATGCCGAATATAGTGGTCACTCACTTTAGCGGTTTTTTTAAACTCATAAATAAGTATGAATCTTATTAGTCGGCCCTCTGGCTTCGAGAGCTCGGCATCTCCAACGTAAATCTGAAAAGTCATGAAAGTCATTTCACATTTTGGCGTCACATTTCGTCGAGATCGTCCAACCATTTTTGCACTACGGAAGCAGGTTTTCATGAAACAAATTACAGGAGAATGGTCACTCCAATTTTTCAGGACGACAACGAAGCGAGAGACCGATCAGTGAACGATGGCAAAGAATCCGAAAATGGATTTGGGGAGAATAAAAACTGGCATCGCCAAAATGTCTGTAATTTACGGTTGGGCTTCCGGAGAAGATAATTTTTTTACGACACGCGTCGAGGCATGAGTTATAGTGCGGCCGTTGACGCATAGAAATCATCATCATGACTGGGTATTCAACCAGCTGATTGGTAGGTTTTTGAACAGGCCCTGACTTCACTTCTCATCTTTGTGATCATTTTTAAGCTTTCCTATGAATTACACTGCTTGCTCGCCATTAAGTCTCTCTTAAGTTCCTCACACCCTGTTTCTCTTACATCGTCCAAATTCCCATCCTCTTCCTTCGTGCTTGAGATCTCCCCTCTCACCACATTTTTCAACATGTCCTCACCTCTCAAACCATCCATCATTTATCCTTGCTGTCCTTTCCGTTTTCCGCCACAAATTACCTTCCCTACTACACCAAATAACATATAACACACCCTTCAAATAGCGTGTAATGTAAACCACGCCCTAATAGCAATTTCCTGTCATGTCGGGGGATGGGGATTGAGGTGGTGTGGTGGATGGACTACAGACATCTTATCACTAGGTCATGAGTCTCTTGGAAAGTTGGAAACCAAAGAACTTCGACAATTGCAACTGTGATGAGATAATTTCCGGTGAAGGAGTAAAATCTGGACGATATAAAGTCGTTGAATACTTTGCAGTAAAAACCTTGACTTTTAAATGCGTGTTTCGTCGTCGTTCGTGTGCGGTGGAGTGCGCTCATGTGTTTCGAATTGCGCTGACTTCAACATCTTGCATGGAAAGCCCCCAATCTCAGTAGTCGGTAGCCTCCTCAAATAGCCAACAGACACACTCACTTTCTCACCTCGCCTCACTTTACACCCTCCAATGACCTTCGCTTCCTTTTTTGGATCTTCACCACCGATTCCATTCCCTCCCGAACCATGTCTAACACTTTCCGCAGACATATCTAACCCTTCGTCGCTATAAATAGCGAGGAAATAAAAACGCAGGCAGATGAACCTTGTCGGCATTATCTAGTCGCGTTTTCGTGCTTTCGCGACGCTCATGAATCGAATGCCGCGTGCGAATGCTTCCACCCAACGCCTTCCTCCCTCTGCGGACTAATTGAGGCGACGAGGCATGGCGTGAGTTCGGGGCGCCCCGGACGCTCCCCTACCTTCCGTCCGCGATTTTTTGCATCGCATGATTTTTTTTGTTTTCACTTTTTGTCTTTCACTTCCTCTTCCTCTCCCACTCTCTCTTTGCCTGAAAATACCACACAGGTGCCGCAGGCAATCGTTTTGTTGAACTCGTCGCCAATGGGGGCAAAAAAAATAGTGAGAACTCAAACCTGTCCATTCGTTTCTAACATCTAAAGTCTAAAGCCTATATGGCATGATACTTTTCGCACGATAAAACACGGAAGTGGAAAAGGCAAGGGAACTTATTGGTGCTGAATAGTAGGCTCTTAGATACCCCCGCTTATAATTTCTCATACTTTGAGGAATTTTCCCAAAAGCCTCCTACACAATACTTTTGGCACAATAAAGCCGATAATACTTACATAATGCAAGAGAACTTTTCCACTTCTCCATAATTAGTTCTCCGTTCTCACAAGGCCTCTATCGTATAAAGGTAGCACACCCAGGATTTCCGTAGTCATCATTGGCATTGGCATTTTGAATGGTAGGTCCTAAGATAATCCCGCTTATAATTTCTCGGACTATTTTTCTTCTAAAAGACGATTTTTCTAACGCCACTTACGTAAAATCTATCAATTTTTAATGTGCCTCTTAAAACTCCCAGTGTATTTTGCCTCCTTTCATACCGCTGATGATTCCTATTCTCCACCTTTTCCTTCATTCCTCACCCAACATTTTCCCCTCTTTTTACCATATTCAGCGCGTCGTTACCCCTAAATATATCCTACAGTCTATATATTGCTTCCCCCTATTGATTTATCCTACCAACATACCTATCCTATCACGCCCTCATTTGTTCCCTTCACATGGCTTTTTTGGGATCCTTCACCACACCCATGTCTCTAAATCCTCAGTCTTCGATTATCCACCTTCCGCCGCGAACAAGATTCTTCCATTCCATACAACATTACGCTCCAGAGCAGTGCATCGATCAACCTTTTGTCAATACTCAAGCTTAAATTTCCATTCACCAATTCCCTCCTATTTTCAATACTTCCTTTCCTGGTGAATTCCTGCCCTTAATGCCCTTCACACGAAACATGCTTATTTAAATAAATCCTAGGTATGTGAATTGCTTCACCAGGAGTAGCTTATGTATTTGGGCCGTCATACTTCTCCAAGCCTTCCTACTATGGGAGCATATTATTGAATCTATTCTCTCTTAATGGAACCTCCTCTCTTAAAGTTAACCTATTATCATAAAAAAATAAAAGTTTCTCACAAAAGTTGAACTTTGTAACACTGTAGCATCTTCCGGTAATTATGCAATAGTGGCTATAAAGCCATTTACATCTGTGGGAAGCTCATAAGTTCTTAATTTTTCCAGTTCCATTCCTCCCTGGAGCGTTTACCACGGATGACCGTGGAATAAAAAAAGTCTTGCTTTGCCCCACTTTCCATTTCATTTCTCTCAACAGCGGTTCCTTCCGCTAGCGGCCGCCGTCGCGTGATGCGACGTCTGCTCTCATCTCAATTACTGTGGTTCAAGTCCGGAAAGATGATTCACAGTCAGTGGCAGAAGTGCTTCCAGAATGTTATCCTCCAATGGGAATTTACAAATCGTCAGGGAGAGGAGATTTTATACCAGGACGAGAAACATCTTTATGTTCGAACACTGGAAGGACAACACCTTTATTGATGTTCCCCTGCTAGTAGTCATCACCTAGATCCGATTAGCGGATTATTTCATATTCGGTGTATTTTTCCGGGGAAAATTGCCATCACGTCATCTATGAAATTAAAGGCTGCATATTGTCACGAGATAATAATTTGGGGATTTACTGTTGCCTTCTACACCGCAGTTATGCCGTGAATGCTTCGAACTCTCACTCTCACCCAGTCCCGGACGGAGACCCAGGGACCCTAAGCATTCAACTGAGTCGGGGTCACCTTTTTGGTGATTTAACAAAAACAACCCATTTGTTTTCTTTATTTATTTAACGTACTTTGATAAGCGTACTGTTTTCCTCTATTTCTCTCGGAAGAATTGGCATTTACCGTGTCCTTTGTCTTCAATGTGTACTTTTTCGTCCCATATAGCTGGGACCCCTCCGAGGTTGGGGCCGCTGTCTAGTTCGCCTAGGTAGAAGCTCACCCCTTCTCTCGCCCATGGGTTAGACAGCTAATACCGAACATATCATCATCCGGACATATCATCGGACATATCGTGTATGTGCCATTAGTGTATGCATATGTGCATATATATTTCACGGAGTAAAAATTAAGCAAACTATGTTTGCCATTCTAATGACTAAACTCGTTAAATTTGCGTAGGGATTTCTGACCCTTCAGTCCTTATAGGGTGTAGGGGACGTTTGGTCTTTCTTGATCTAATCCATCCCTATGTCTAAGAAACATCTTTTTTTTTACTCCTCGCATCAGGTTATAGCGCTGGTGCATTTAAAAAACGAAGGAAGACGCCGTAAAATCTTCCCGCATCTCGGCGTCCATTAGAGCGCCCTCGTAGGTCGTAAAAGAACGGGGAAGAGTGTTCTCGGCCTCGTAACATTTCTATTCCACGGAGTGAGGGATGCGGTGAACAGTTTTTTATGGCCTCATTGAACGGGAATCCAGCGATCGAAATTTAGAAAACGTTGTGGATGTCCTATTATGCCTTCCAGTATTCCAAAATTATTAAGCGCAGTCCATATGAAATGGGGATAGGGATTGGTGTGATAGAGAGAATACTTACAGGATTAGCACTCTGTGGGTCCGGGTTCGATTTTATTTTCACCGAGGGATGAGACTTTTCAGTAGCATCCCAATTCTAATTTGAGTATCATGAAGAGACAAGATCAATTCAAATACTCCGTTATGGGGATGAGATGTTATAATGAGAACTCTAGAAGATATACGCTCGTTGATAATAGTTTAAGGACGACGCCAGAAGTCCCTCCTCCTCTGCCCAACTGTTGTTATATTCTATGTGAAAATCCTCAATATCGAAAAATGCCCTCAGCTATCGCTAACCTCCTCTGATATATAACAAATTCACTCAATAGGTATTACAAGTGATGATGCCGATCACGGAGGTACCTGCTCTTTGAAATATGCTCCTCATACAGCTTTGCACTAATTTTAAGCTTATTGAGAAATTAATCAGTGAGTAAAAATTCAGCGGAGAACGTTATCGTATTAATATCCCAACGGTGTCACCTATGAAGAATTCGCGCGTTTGTCGATATTCAAGCATCAAAAGCTATTGCGGATACAACACTCTGTCACTACCAAGTTTCATGAAATGAGGAATAGGTACTCATTCTAATCACTGTTCACGGTTGTACAGAAGCTCTGCATTTTACTCACTTGCTGCGAGATTCACTGAAAACAAAAACTCGATTTCACCGAAAGAGTTAAAAGTGTTAACACGTAGCACAACCCGGTGTGAATTTTCGCAAGAAGTCATTATAGGGGTGACACCTCGTGTTTCCATTGTGTTTGGTCTGTGACGGCCTTTTTTTCTCCCACATGGGACCACCTCCTCCTCCCACGCTCCCTGTTCTCAGCTACCCAGACCACCCCTCCAGTCATATCTACCTCCTTCCATATTAACCACTCCTTTCACCCGAAAAAAATACCCCAGGAACGCTATTCTGTTACTCCTTAGGAGTAAAACACGTTAACTCTCGAAATATATTTTCTATTATCTTCCGCAACGGCCTGTTAGAAAAAATTACTATTTTAATGTCGTTTTTAATGATTTTCATTGGTGAAGTCGTCGGTACTAAATGATGACCTTTGTTGTTAAAACATCGTAAAGCAGAACGATAAATCGATTGATAAACAATAATTCATGCAGCTAGGCGCATAGAGAAAATTGTCAGGAGAAATAGGAGAGTTCATGAAATTTTAATATCTAAAAAATAAATTATTTTAACTAGAGAAAGCAGTATAAATTCACTTGTCTATACAAACGTCAGAAATCCACGTCTCGGTATATTTATCAATAACGCAATAGTTTCCGGTCGGCATTAATACACCATTTTAAATTTTGAAAACGTTGTGGGACATAATTGTTTCCATCATAATAATAACACAAGAATTTCTCTCCTCCATTTCCGCTTCCTCATACTAATATTTTGTAAACTAGTTCATCGCCAGCGATCGTGCGTTGGATAACAGGATCAACGAGCAAAACTAAATGCCGCTTTCCCTTGAAAACGTCAGGATTCATTTCAAATCTTTGCTTTCTGTAATAAAGACGTCGGTAATAATGCTTTTGACTTTGCTTTCTGTATTAATGCGCCCGTCTAGCTTCGGTTTCCTCATCTCATCCCACATCGCGGAAAACATCTTTAAGGTATTTACAAAGCATTATCAATGCCTGCTTCCAATACCTTGTGTTGTGTCCAAAAAGAAAATGCACATGTTCTAGATACACACTAAATATTTAAATTGACTCTTTTTCAACTCAATAACTTCAATGAATATTGTCTGGAAATGTCAAAATATCTCCTGAATAGCAATTAAATACTATATTCTGTAATCCAAAATATCTAGATAAAATGTTCTCAATATTTATGTTTACATCGTTATATTTCAGCAAACATGTTGAGTAACCACTCAGGGCGCTTATTTTCTCAGTCTTTTTGGAACCAGTAACTCAACTACTAAATGAGTATCTGCGCGTAAATGAAAGGTTTAGTCCTAAAAACACTTCACAGCCACATCGTTAAAAGAACACGAATCTTTTAAATGAAAAAATGAAGTCCTAAATAAATATATTTTCAATATCTCTGTAATGGAAAAAATTCCAATGCTCTTAAAACCTTAGTAAATAGCTCAATAAAATGAAAAGAAGATAAAAGAACACTGTGATTTCTTTAAAGATAAATTCTAAAGCCATAAAAATGCTATGCCTGAGAAAATTGGTACCACTTTTCTAAGCACTTTATGGACAATTTAAATATTGACTATACAGAAGACTAGGAAGGTACATCTTGTAAACATTGTGAGCTCTATGGTATCACTTTGTGAGGAAGCGGATGAAAACAGCGGAGAGAGAGAGACAGTTAAAATGGGAAAAGATTATTTCAAAAATGCAGGAAGTATTTGGAGCGTGCTTTACGTATCGGAGACTCGAGATTTGACTGTGGATAACTGTCACGCGCAGCGGAACACAGCGCAAAGATTTTCCCTAAAACATCGAGAAATGCATCAAATAGTTCCACTTTCCCAGGAGAAAAAACAAGCATAAGGAAATCAATCTTTTAAGCTTGTGCTTTTCTAGGATGCTCCTATCCCGTTAGGAATTACGCCTTCATTGGTTTTGGCTTTGACGTATTTTTTGGACGTGGTACTAGGATTCGAATGCGTGCGAAGGCTTCCGCGGTGTGTTGAAGTTGGAGGCTGCATTCTTTCGGGTGTTTCACCACGTCATCGTTTTTTTCAACAGTTTCGCCTGCGGTAATTGACGATCTTACATAGGCCCGTTGCTAAGTCCTGATTGGTGGCGTCATTTTTCCCTGTTGGTGCCAATTCCCTGTTGGCGAGAATTGCCCATGTTGACCGTTTTTGCACGGAAAAGTCTCTTCCAATTGCTGTGGAGAGAATACTCGTTCTCCCGGTTGAAATTCTTCGGGTAGTAGCTATGAAGAGCCACCTACAAGAAAACAGACGAGCGATGAAGAATAAGCATAAGAAACCTCACCGCGGTGGCAGAGCATGCTTATTCCGAGTTTGGACGCACCATCAACTTGGAGGACGCCACGGTGATCACCAAGAAATCTCGATAATCACCGAGAATAATTCGGGAAGCTATCGAGATATCAAAACACCCGAAAAATTTCAACCGGGAGGACGGGTATCACCTCCACAGCACTTGAAAGAGAATTTTCCGTGTTGAAACCGTCGACATGGACAATTCCCGCCAACGAGCGGAAATCGGCGCCAATGGGGAAAAATGACGAAACCATTCATAGCTTGGCAACGGGCCTATATAAGGCCGTCAATTACCGGCATCATCACTTCGACCTGAAGACGCCTGCTGGCGAAACTTTTGTATTAAAAACAACGACGCGGAGAAACTCCCGAAAGAATGCAGTCTTCAGGATTCGAATAAGTCTGTTCCATTTTGTCCGCTTTCCCGAGGTTCCATGTCTCTAATCAGAAAAGAGGATCACTCTATGTAAAATACTAATATTTCCGCGTACTTCCTCCTTGCTGGTAATCGTATGTTCTAGGAAAATCAGGAGCAAATAAAAACATACCCGAGGAGAGTTGCGCTTTACGTATCTGAGGCATGGGCCACTGGGAAAACGGATCAGAGGAGAAGAGATGTTTACGAAAAATGGCGTTGGAGGCAAATCATGAAGCTTAAATGGATTGATAAATATGAGTGAGAATGTATATAAATAAATACAATGAAGATAAAAAATGATAAAAAGACAGTAGTCAGCTGGAAAGAATTCCCAACCTTAGGTTTATATGAACTAGGTAGAGCATATTTTGTAAAGCGAGGGATGTTAAAATTCAATTTATTTTCTAGATATTTTATGTCCTTTGTCGGCCCTGGTGGAGGCGGGGAAAATTCCCCCCCTGCTAACCCTGGGGTCACAGGCTTGAGTATCACCTGGGTGGAATTTTTAACTGTCTAGTGTTCGTCCTTGGTTACTTGTTGAATACGTCGATGCAAAAGGCCTTAGAAGTTGTTTTCGGTGGTTGTGGTAAGCAAATAAATAATAATAAAAGTAAATGCACCGTAGAAGAATGGAAGAGGAGAAATCCATACGGCGATTTCTGAGGAAGAAAAGATCTCGATGGATTGGATACACCCCTTAAGATACGATAAACTTGTAAAGAACACGACAGAAGAAAAAATTGAAGGAAAATGCCCCGCGAGGGATAATGACGATAGCTACATGGGACATGAAATAGAAGAGCTATAAGAATATAAATGCATTATTAGGGAACAGAGAATACTGGAGGGATGCATTTCACCAACCTCAAGATTGAATGGCTTATGACTGAGTATTTTTTCCACACATTAGGGTAAGGATAGTATTAGTCATGTTGTTTTATGATCGGATTGAAACCAAAAAGATTCGGCTGAAACAGAATTTTATCGTAAGAAAGCATTCTATACACGGTTTTACATCCGAGGTAGATTTGAAAGGTAGTATCAGAGTTCACCGGAAAACTGCAGAATATTTCATCAGAGTAATTAAATTTAAGGAATAACCTCTATTTCTAAAAAAGGAGAAAGTGATATAATCCCCTTTGGCTTTAATCGACTCCATTAAAGATTCCATTTCCGGACTTCCTGATTGCCCGCAATTGACCATTATTTCTCATTTACCTCGGGCGAAAAAGCACTCTTTCAACATCCATTTCTCGGCGGACAATTCGAGCGGTGAAAAGGATACAAATTTTCCATTCAATGAAGGCTGGAATATTTGATTTATATTATAGATAAGAAATTAACAAATTTATTTAAAAACAGTAGATTTCCCTTAAAGAGACGGATGATGAGGTGTAATTTAACATTTTTCTCTCATGCCGGCCCCTCTAGCCACTCATCCACGCTTATTTCACACTCCCTGATCTCATGCTCTCTGCCGCAGAGTCCCATTTAGTTCATCAAAATCCACATCTACATACTATCTAGGGAGCCACCGCAAGAGAGTATGGCTGGGGGTGTTTGGACCAAAGCCATGAATAGTCGAGGGAATAATGAAAAGCAATAGGGATGCAGGAGGGACGACAAAAGAGACGTGTCTTATCGGATGGTTCGCTGTTTTTGTAATAGTAAATAATTATGTACACAAGAAAAGGATTATTTAAACTTTCCTGTTCCACACTGTTTCTCTTTTGTTTTGTTGCTTCCGATAGTTTGGAGATGGGGAGAAAATAATATAATCTGTGTCACGCTGAAACTCGAGCGTGATTTGAAGTTTTCTACTAGCATTAGTCGTCTAGTGCGTAACCACCATGTCTCTAGCAGCGAACAGCCCAGTCATTTCAATAGATGTGCCACACTTTCTGCATAATCGTAGTAGTTTTTTTTAACAAAGCACGCGGCTTTTCACTGTATTTTGTTTAGTTTGCGACTGAACTCTTTATGTGAACGGTCTCCGATGCTCGCGGCGTAGATGATATGTGGCCTAAATATGTAGTGAAGTAACAACCTTCTACCTTTTATTCGTCTGAGGATCATCCCAACCATTTGCATAACTCGCCGTAATCTTCACCCTGGCAAGGCATAATCTCGTAATTTCTTTTAGTCACTCGGAGATTTATATGTCAGGCAAATCAAGGAAAAATACGCGAAAAACGTAATTTCATTGATTTATTCGAAAATGTTGAGTAAATCATGGCTGTGAACATTGATGGAGTGAAATTTCCCTCTTGAATCATAAAAATTTTGAAACCGAGTTAAGTGTGAAGGCCTTGCGGATTCTCCAGCTCGAAGTTCCAAACTTTGAGACGATAATAGTTGAGAAGATGTCCTCACAAGGTTGGCCAACGATGCAAAGAACATGGAAGACCTTCGCCAATGAAAGAAGTCGTCCCAGAATTCGAAAAACCCAAATATTGGTGCATGAAACAATTTGGAATAAACTGTGCCCACTTTTCCTCCACCAAGTGCTACACAGTGGAAGAGATTTATTTGTGGAGGTGGCTGATAACTGAGGCCACTTGAGCCATCACGGGAAAAAGTGTTGGACGGTGTGGGAGGGGGAAGTGAGGATGGCAGAAAACATATTCTGCCAACTCAATGACACATCGGATTCAAACTAATCCACTCCACATTACTCAACACACACGTGATACCCTTGAATGTTCTAGCCGTCTCGTAATAGGAATAAATGCTGATGATACTCAGGGTAAATGCACATTCATATCAAAGGAAATGGAGATGTGGAAGCATTCGGCTGGTAATTGACCCCTCAAATTGTGAAGCAAGAAAGAAAAACGGACCAGAAGAGGAAATGAATATAACACACTCACTAATTCTAATAAAAATTGCCAGTTAATGTGTTCAATTAGATTAACAATTATTTAAAAAATAATAAAAAATTACAAAAATAATGATAAGCTTAAAGTAAGGTTACTAGCAAAACTTGCGGGGGTTTAATTGAAAAGAAACCCTGCAAAGCATGTACAAATAGCGAAATTAAGTTCCACCTAACCTTCGAGTACAGGATGAGTGGAGTGGATAATGATGGTATTGACGCCATGCCACATAAAGCCGTTGCCCATACAACTACGATGAAATAGCATTACTCCCATGCGAAATTTTATGATCCCTAGCACAAGAAGTGTGCTAAGGTAAAATCTGATTTTTGTTTTTGTTTGATCAATACTGGTTGGAGGGATGATTTGGAGAGGCAACCGAAAAGTGATATCATACCATATCCTTATCATTGAATATCCACATCCATACCATATCATTGAAGTAAAGAAGGATTATTAGGGGAATATAGGAAGGGTTGAATGGAACCTAGTGTCGACGTTTGCCTTTCCTTGTCGAAAGGACCCAAGGATCGAAAAGTTTACCGTCCCATCCAACGGACGGAGCAGTACCTACTCATGCAGAGCTCTGGCACCCAAGGAGGGATCGGGATTCAACAGAAAAATTTGATGACATCATTATAAATTCGATATACATCGTGATTCCTCATATTTTTTTGGGAAAACGACCAATGACTGATACCATTAATGAAGATAAGGGCATGTGAGTCGGCTAGTATGGGTAAGATTATTTGGGGACTGGAGGAATAGTGGAGATAACTTGACATCGCCATTCATCTGCTCTTAACGAAAGACGCCAATGGGTCCACAGTTACACGTCCCGTTCTACGGATGGAGTACCCTCTGTACTTGATGGCCTCTTCAAAAAGCACCCGATAGGAATCGGGATTTTACGAAAAAATGTCCTGTGATTTGAACCGGGTCCCTTGATGTGGGAAGTCAGAACTCTAGCCAATAAACAAACCCTTTTCCCTCGGGAAAGATAGGAGGTTATTGATGAAATAATACGTTGGACTCCATCCCGAAGAATTGAGCTAATATGTGTATGAATCCATCAAGGTGGAAGAAGACTGAAGTTACTGCGGACCTTAATATATCCACTTTCATTTCAATGGTTGGTTGTTGGTTATGTATTGGGACAAACGACAGCTGAAATAATTAGCGCCATTTAAGATAGGTAGGCTAGGAAGGTAAGGGAGGGACTGTTATTGAAGCCATTTCTGATCCTCCACCGGGCCAAACTCTGTAATTCTGCCGACGTTTTGAAGGACTCGTCGTCCATCGTCTTCATAGCTAAATCACATCACAGCCCTGAAGATGGTGGGCACTCGTCCTTCGAAACGTCGGCAGAAATGCAGAGTTTGACCCGGAACAGAACCCGAAATGACTTCACTAATAGCATACTCAGAGAAAATATCAGATTTTTCTTAAAGGGTGGGACTCTTTGGGAAATGAAGGAAAGGTGGAGAGAAAATCGGCGTCAACTAATATTTGCGAAAGGAGCCAAGGGTTCCTCGGTTTCACGTTAAATGCAGCAGGCGGAGAATAGGACTTGAAATACTCTCCACGAAGTAGCCACGTAGAAATAGGGTCCATAGCCAAAAACGTTTTTCCGCAACTCTTAGGATTCGAACTCGGGCCCGAGGGATATGGACCCAGTACCCTAGCCACCACACAAATCTGATACCCACCGGGATTCAACCCCAGGTACTGAGGGCCGCGTCGTCTATCCACCACATTAACCTCCTTCCGCGGAACGTTAGAGAGTCGTGATGAAATAACTTCTTGGACTCCATGTCGAGGAATGGTGCCAATATGTGCATCCTTCAATGTGGAAGGGGACTGAAGAAGAGCATCGTTAAGTCGGACTTCACACGCCCACTTTCATTTTCTCCTCCTTCTTCGTGGATTACATGGGAAACTGGTCGCACGATCGCGGCTTTCCATATGCTCCTGCCCACCGCATAAGGATATCTTGGCTCGTCCCGTTCTTCCAGCATTTTAACTATAAAAAACCCAAACACGCTACGCATTGAAGCGTAAGAGAGGAGAGCATCCTCAGGTCATCGAAAGTGAAGACAGACCTGATTCCGACGCAGGGAAATGCATCGAGAGTTCAGCTCTTTGAGAATATGGAAGAGGCGTACGGAAAGGTCAAGACGGTAGACGGGGGTCAACGCATATAAACAGGCTTTGCGACTCTCAAGTTTCCTGGGGGAAAACGCGAATAGTTTTCAAGTTTTCTCCGCATGGGGATGAAAGGAATCCGCAGGTTCTTCCTCAATTCTAATTAATGTCTCTTCAACCAACGCCTTGCTTCGATGCGATGGGGAGGGGCCGGAAATGCAACTTATTCAAGAGTGGGCGGTGAATTTCCGCATGGAACCCCCGGAAATTTCCCCAGCCACTACCGGGACTAATAAGTCTCCTTTGATTCGATTCGCATGTTAGAAGTGGTGTGGTTAGTCAATATGGTCAGGGAGAAGGTACCACACTACATCGCGAAAAATGTCCAACAAGTATACCTTACCATTTTCTGAAAGTTATAGAAGGATGATTTACACATATTTTGCGCCATAGGGCTGTCGATTTTCATAATTTTAGCATTACAGTACGTCTTTACGAATCTAGTTCATTGAGAGCGTTTTCGATTAGAAAAAAATCCTCATTTTCTAAATACAAATTCACTTCATGAAGCCTTCCTGGAATACATTGGCGGGAGCGGAAGAATAATATGCATAATTTATCAGAAGACGAGAAATATTCCATAACATTTTATAGCCAAACGAATTTCAGATGAATTTAATGCAGTAAAAATCAGGGAATGTGATCTTAGCGGTAATAAGAGAGATAATGGGCCAGTTAATCTTAAGCATGATGAATAAGCCAACATGAAAAAATATTTACACTACGCCTATTATCAGAAAGCATGATTCAAATTAGTGACTCAATTAGAACCTTCTCATACATACTTTTATTCGTGTTCAACTCATAGACGCGAATCGATATGAATTTAGTTTCGGGGAAATAGTAAATGCATTGAAGTGTATAAGGTATCCTATACGAATTGGCTGCCTCAGTAGCACAAAAAGATGCCGTATTGAAGATGAGGAACTCTGGGATCTAGAGTTTATTTTGGAGACTTCAACAGTCTGAGGAAAGGTTCGGATGTCACGGGGCTTTGTTCACATAACGCGTGGTTTGGGAGAGTGGAAGTCAAATATTTTGGGACAGTTGGAAAAGGCGACCGCCTGGTGCAGTGATGAAAGATGGTCCCAAATGGTGAGGAATTTTCCTCGAGGACTTGTAAGAGTGGGGTCCATTGTTGTGCGACAGGAACGAGCTTCAAACACTTCTCTCGAAGTAGCCTGAGTTATAAGTGGAAGAGAGGATATCCTATTTCCACGAAACGCAAACTGAGAAAAAAATGAAGTCTCATAAATATTCATGCGAATATAAGCTCAAAAGGATATTATGCTTTGAAAAATTTCCCCACGAGTAATAATGTATCCAAGAAATTGGACACTTAAGAAACTTTTCTGATTTAGACCACGTCCTGAACTTTCCTTCACGTCATATTTTAATAAACATTCCTGGTCATAGAAAATGGGAAATGATTTGAAACTTTGGTATCAATTAGTGTTAGATTTGTGCAGTGTAATTAAGCTGCATGTGACTTTTCAGTACCCAATCATCAATATTTACTTAATACCCATTGATGTATTAAGAATATAATACATAAGTATCAACCAACCTCACGAAGTATTCTAAGCTAATCTTTCACATGAGTGAAGGCACATTTAGGCCAGTGCAGCTGCCATGTTGATAAGCTACCTACCTACTTCTGAACGATATCAATGTCACTAGTCAAGGCCACGGAAATACTCTACAATATTCTGTAACATACCATAATCCTCCGGAGCAAAGCAACTACTCAGCTATTTAAACTTAGAAGGGATTGAAATATGTTTTAGACTTGCTTTGATTTCCATGAAATAATTGGACATCGTCTCAAATATTATTTGGCATGCGCGGAAAAAAATTATCACATTACGGGCACTGCTTTATATTGGTTTAAACTCTTAACGTCACATTTTCACGTTCACTAAAAGATTATGCATGATACCTTAAAATAACTTTTTGTTTGAAAATTTAAAAATGTATCTTAAAATTGTTAAAATGATTTTTTATCTGAACTCTGTGTCACCTTGGTCTCCACTAACGTAAAGTGAATTTCCATTGTATTTTCAAAACGTAAGCGGTATCAGTCAAACTACTATTGAACTCGTGCTATTTGCTCGTTTAGCATACGATTTGCTAATCCTAAAATTCCCAACCACATGTTGTATTTTCTCACTTACTGACAATAGAAGAGATGAAAATAAGATTCACGCTTTTTTATATGCAAGAATAAAAAAACAATTCTTAAGTCAAGAATGCCCAATACCCTCATCGAACACCTTCTTCATCAAACATTCAGATATCGCATCCGGTACGTGATTATTCCAAACACATCCCTTCGCAACCTTTAAGAGAGGATGCTTTTTTGTTTCCCTATTTATGCGTTCCCGACGGAAGAACATGTTCCACTGCAACGCGGCGAGTTCTCCCCCAAAAGGGTTCACACTCTCAAAATTCCGTGCGAAGAATTCGTCGAAACTTACAACATGAATTCTGGCACCTCCACCAAAACTGCTCTTGCCATGCCAACTTTGTATATTCTCTCACGTTCCACCTATGCTTTCAAACACTTTTGTGCTTATTTTTAAAAATAAAACACTACAATTCAACGGAACCATCGACCATTATTATAGAGAATCCAGGCTTACGTAATATGTACCTAAAAAAATACATTTATTCAATATGAAGGATATAGGTCTTAGTCCTTGAAATGAGTACTAAGCTTTTTTAATCCGTTCAAGATGAAACATATGGATTCAAAAACAAATAAGTGGCATCTTTATTGAGTAAAACTAAGTTTCCAAAAATCTCTCTTACATTTAACTCATTTTACGAGGCATACTCAGGCGAGACTCGAACCCGTGTCCTCAGGTTTACCAGACGAAGAATTTATCATGCCACCAGTGAGACCGACTAATGGAAGGGAAATGGCAGAAGAAAAAGTGTTTCCTCGACCGGGAATCGAACTAAGGAACTCCGACTTTGGTGAAACCCTTTTCCTCTGACAATTTCTAGCGCATTCATTGCCGATTGCGAAGCATGGTAATATCATACGCTGGACCGATTTCCACACGTTGTAACATATGATCTGTATGTATGAACATAGGCTGTGGCTTCCACGAAGCTCGACTTTGCGTTACGAATACCATTCTTGGTGGGCCGTAATGGCATAGGACAGGTTCAGGAAACCCGTTTCTTTCGGCAATACCAAATTAATCCTTCATATATTCTAATGCTACCATTAGTGCACTAACCATAAGTATTTTCAAGTGGATAATCATTGAGTAAAAAGGGCTGCGAATCAGCTAATGATTTTTCCGGAAACTAAGGATGCTAATTGAAATTTAGCACCTATTTACTCAGTTAAGCGTGAATGCAAGCACGTAGATATTTCGTACACCGGGATTAAATGACAAAACTTTCCGATAATTCCACGTTTAAGAAAAAGGTGATGCTATGTTTGAAGACTTCAGTAGCCCATATCCCGTCAATGTGATTAGTTGCATCTTTTTAGCTGCCTGGGCCTTGTACACACGTGCAAAATACAATTTCACAAGACGTTTAGATAATGGTTTCAAGAAAAGTGACAACTGGTTGGGAAATGGTCAATTATAAAAACATTTCAACATTCGAGTGCATGATAACGGAAGGCCTATGAAAAGGCAAAAGGCTGAACGTTTCCAAAATTAGTGAAGAGATGACAAACTCGCAAGCAGTAATAGTAATATTGTCTATACGACTAAACCATATGTAAAAACTTAATACTTTCATTGATAAAATAAGGTGTTGAATGTGTAGTCAATCTTGACGTAACAATCAAAGCCAACTGGGTGGCGTACCTTTTACAGCGCAGCCTCAAAATATATCCTTCTTAGGCGATTTATATCAAACTTGATGCATTAAATATTACCACTAATTATTATCAGTAAATATTGTTAGATATAAAATTTCGACTGCAAAAATGCAAAGATTAGTATCAAATTCTATTTGCTATGATATAAACGACTGTGTGATGCGAATTTCAAGAGATTCGTAGTTTATCGTAAAGGGATGATATATTAATTTGAGGGTGAAGCTTTTTCATATTATTCTAAATAATGTACAAGACGATTTTCTTATAGGATAAATTTTCTCTGTAGAATTTATAAAGAGATCACAGCAGATTCAGAATACTTTAACAATACAGACATAACTTATTGCAACTAGACTTCCTGCTTTTTCGTTGAAATCGATAGATTTGGATATACTCCTAGAACGAAAATGGACGTAAACGTCCATCTTCTGTAATCTCACGAACCTAAGTTTTGGCAAATGATTGGAGTGCGCATGAAATCTCTTATTGCAAAATATGCTGCCTTCACAGTCGCAGAGGCTGGTCTTTTGATGTTCGTTGCCAACGTTCATTTGGCCGCTCCAGAAGCATTACTGAGACGTCGCGTCGATGGAGAGATTTCACGTCAAAAAACTAAGAGAAGAAAGAGTTCGCTATACATGTCGCAGCTTGAGGTGATACTTGGCAGTTCATCAAAAGCGGGTACCCTGTTTCCAGTACCTAAAAGGGTTTTATTTTACTCTTAGTACGAAGTTTCCATTTCTGATAGCTAGGAAGGGTTTTCTATTAGCATAGATGGAGGAATTTTTCGTAGCTTCAGACTGTTTTCATTCAACTTAAAATGGCGTCACAGTTGGTGATTCATAAGGCATTTTGAGTATCACTTGCGAAAATGCATCGTCTCCCATAAGCAAATATACTTAACATATGACTATCTGTAGCAACAGCTTCGTTCTACGCGGTAGAAAAATTCAAGAGGAGCAAAAAGAATCCATCATATTTTTAGCTTTTTCAATATCTCGAGACATCTAAGTTTCAAATAATACCATAATTTCATCGAAGTGGCGTTGAAAAAATCTCTGCTCATAACTGACAATGAGATGCTCTGGAGGTTCAAAATTATGTTTTAAATGATGAACTAGAGGAATCGTACATTGGACGGACAAATGAATAAAAATGCTCAAAGCAAAGTTTCTGTAAAGGTACAGTCGACGCATTAAGTCTAGCGACATCGATAAAAGCGCCGAACATGCAAAACTACGATTTTGTGTGGCTTTACTGATTCAAAAGTGAGAGGTGAGGAGGGAAGATAGAGAGGAGGGGGGTGCGAAGGAGGTGAGGAAGTGGCAAGAGTAGTCGTGAATCGGAACCTCGTCTTGGGTGCTAGTGAATTAAGGGGATTAAGTTGCCGAAGTCGCCAGACTTTATGCGGCGACTGCACATTATCTAATAGTTTGAGGAACCAAACACCAGTAGAGGTCACACCCTTCACTATTGGGGTCAAACTACGTGGAATAGTTGAAAATCCTTATTAATTAACCATTTAACACCCAGAAATTTGGTCTTCTCATCTTTCATTGATATCAATTGCGAGTTGGTCAAAGCGTTGTGAATGGGCATTAAAACTATAAAAAAAATCGTTCCACAAATTAAAAGTTTTAATATATACATTTCACAGTAAAATTTGTAATCCTCGAGTCAGATGACAGTTGACAAGTATAGTTACATACGATATGATATATAGACGCCTATAACACATTGAAATCCATCAACAGATTTTCTAGAACGAACATTTGGCTATCCAGGCAATGTTTACTTCCAATTCAATGACAAAGTAACTGCAATAATAGCTACGAGAAAAAATAAGAAAAGTTGATGAAAATGTGCTCAATTTTCTGGAATTGCAATAATTTGTGGGTTGCACCCATACTGGATCCATATGTTGGTTGCATATATAAGTTTCGAGTTATATCACATGATGAGAGATTTACGATGCCTCTGAAGTACAATATTTGAAACTCAAACTCCAAGCCCTATTTGCCAAGACGCTCGCTCCCTTCTGCTTCAAGCCGAAGAGATCAGCCCAAGGCGGACGGCCAAGTAACATTTCCTCGATTTGCCAAAGAATGCACCTGAGATTAGCGATACGCGAAACGAAATTCGCGGAAACTTTGAGAACGGTGATGACTGTCTCGCGATAAGTACACTTCCTGCACATTCCTGCAAAGAGAACGAAAATAAAACCACTCAGTATTCCATTAGCGCCACCTTTTCCCTATCCTAGACCGAAAAAACGATTCATCTTGCCATGCTAGCGCGTCTTTTCACGTACAGGAGAGGCTACTCGCTTCCTATAGCATAACTCTTCCGACACACTGCTGTAGAGCTTTTCTCTATCTAAGCTAAGACTCGTCGTTTACTCATCGTAACGGTAATTCTAGTATGTAAAATATCTCATCAACCGTCAACGCCATTCTCTATCACGGCTCAACGATGGGAAATCGTTAAATTTGCTTAAGCCAATTGAAAAAAAAACAAAGTACTATTTCTTGCTAAAAAACGACGGCTTATCGATGGCTATCGACTCCTACTGAATATATAACTCATATACGGATTTATAAAGACAAATATACGTTGATATCAGACTAACACTTAATATTCCTTGGAGCTTTAAGCCAAAAATGATGTTTTTTCAGACTTCCGAAAGACGATAAAAAGTTATCCCACGTTTTTTTACAAAAAAAAGGTTAGAAAATTGTGCAGCAGTTAAGGTGGTTGGAGCGATTTTTGTTCGTGTACAGATTTGCGTGAAACTATGCATTCATGTACTTTTTAGCATACATAAAAGTGAAAAATATTGCCTAGCAATTCAATGCTATTTTAACCCGTAGCTCCGTGGCACATAACATATATTTTGAAATAATTCGATTAAATGTGTACAGCTTTAACCCTAAACGCGATATAATACGTTTCATATTATTTTAATGGCTGTTAACAAATATCAAGGTATCATGCCGAGTTAACAAAGCGTATTACGATATAATTTTCGCTTAAATTTCGAATTCCGCTCCGAGAACCCGTCTTAAGAATGCTTTTATTAAGGTTAACATTTTCAAATATAATTCTTGCATAATTTAATTTGATGCAGGTATTATGATTTACACCATATAAACAGATGTATTAAGTGAAATGTGTTTCAAGAATGTTTTTCGACTTACTTGAAAGTTTATTAAAATGTGCACTCAATGACTCAATATTGTCGCTCCAGCCACTTTATGACCACTTTTATGCATTTTTTTTTTCAAATTTGAGGTTGATTGAATGAAAGTTTAAGCTTCTACAGAAGCTCAAATTTGCACCTTTGCTAGGGGAGACGAATTAAACGGATACTTTTTTTTACTCCCACTGAAATAGACGAATCTGGATAATTTTTATCAACTTTTATTCAAAACTGTTAAACTAATTATGCAACAAGATAAATGTTGGCACAAATTGCTTAAAAATCTGTCGAGGCATTTTTATTCTAGAATAATTTAAACTCGAATACACACAACAAAAAAAGGCGACGCTAGGGAATAGTACTGCAGCCGGAGACTTCAACGCTCGGTAACATCAATGCTCGACTTGACATCCTTTCACCGAGCTGCCGGTGGCGTCTTCCTTCAGAAGACTTTTTCTCGGTCAGGACGGAGATTACTAAACACTGCAACCTTTCACCACCAAGGATCTTCCACACACTCTCCCCAATGTCTCTAAGCATCTTCCCCATTTCTCTCACTCAACCCATTCGTCCGTCGCCTATGTCTCGATGGTTGCCCACTCGAATCTCTCCTCTGGAATCTTCAGCAGACTGGGATGTCGTCGGTTTCGTCATCTTCCCATCCGGGAGAGTACCACCTTAGAGCTTAGAGAGGAGAGAGATGACGGGCACAAAAAACATACGCGGAAAGTTTTTTTTAGCAAATCATAAATTGGCCACTCCGAAGGAATGAAACCAGAGGTACGTTGGAGAGCACAACTCGAGGAAGATTGATAATCCCAACAACCCCACTTTCCAAGCTGAGAAAAGTTATCGACCGTGCGCTTTCTTCAAAAAAATACCATCAAAAATGTACCCCATTGCATTATGTCATAACGGAATTGGATAAAGAGGTTTTGTGCCCAATTTGTGAGAGTCTTATTAAATGGGGACATGCGAAATAGTGACTGGAGCTAATGCAGATGAATTTAGTCCTCTGATCAGAAAAATCTGAAAGCAGCCAAAAATTAAGAGTCAACGGCTTTCAGTACTCTCTTTGCCAAATAATTCTTTTGGTGTCACTAAAAATTCTTTCGTACCACATCTATGAACGATAAATGACTGCTGCAAAGACTAATCTGTTCTTGACTGTTTTTAACAAACAACAAATTTACAATGAATGAGTCCTTTTCATCTGGTACTAAATTGTCTAAAATACTGGTTATATGGGAATTAAAGATGTAAAAAATCAAGGTTTTATGTTGAAATGAAACAACATAAAAACATAAAACAAAGTAGGTACTCTAGCAGTCTTGAATAACCCTTGCTAATAGTGAAGTAAACCATGCATTTTAATTTAAGAAAAAGGTTACAAATGAGCTTCAAACGCCCTGTCTAAAATATTATCATGCCTGAAATGGAGATTGACTTTAAATTTTTCATGCAAAAGAATACACGGCTCAACCTGATTTTATAGTTCAAAGGAGAAGTAATCCATCAGAGGAAATTGATACATACACACGCTCTACAGCGACGCAGCATCTTCATCGCATCCTCTTTTAAAAGGTTCCCTACGGTCAAAAAAAAACATGGAGAAATGAAATTTCGACGTCATTAAATTCCCTAAAAAGAGACATGTTTGTAGCTTTCTTAAAGAAAATTATTCACGGCTTAACGGGAACAACTCAAATGGCTTAAGCTGAGAAGGGCTTAACTAATTCAAAATGACTCCACTTTCAAAGCCACTTGATCGGAAAGAGAATAATCAAACTAAAATAAATCGATCCACTATTGATTAATATTTACAGAGCCATCAAAGTAACAATTCAACCGATTTTCTTTTCCACAATAGATTATTTTAAATTAATAGAGGGTTTTACGTTGAAATATTAATAATTATAATGAAACATCCGTCATATTGACACTTTCCTGACAAGGAGTATTAAATAAGATCAATGGAAGAGGATGAAGACGGTGAAAGGCCTTTGAACAAATGTAGACTGCTTCAACAACAATAAATTAAAATGATTAATATTATATCAGGATCTAAAATGGGATGCCGTTGTGAAGCTGAATTTTTTTATATTAATGAACCTTGACAGTTATATATTGAAGTCAGTTATTAATTAAATATTGAGGTCAGGCTAAAATTTGTTTGGGATGACAATGTCAATGAAGTTTTCTCACCGTTGAATGGCATACCTTCCAAACGTAATCATAATGCATGATATAGAACGGTCAAGCAAGATATTAAACAAAATATTTGACAGAATTGAAGGAAACAAACATTCTAGATGAGATATCGCTGGGAACAGGCTCATAAGTGACTATAACGTTCAAACAATCATACCGTTGAATAATTTATAAGGTAAATTTATTAGGAAACAGAATAGCCGTTAAATAACAGGAATTAACATTCATGCAGGGTTTTTAGTTTTCGACCAAAATATTTTAATACCTTTGGTTGAAATCATGAATTGAAAAATATTTTCAGAGATGAGAGGGAAAACGCGAACACGAAGCTTTAAGCTCATATCAATGCCAGAACTATGAATTCCATAGCGCCAATATTTGGAATACATTCCAAAATTTTCTCGAGGCTAGTAATTATTAGGTTATAATTGCTTATTTGAATTTTGTAGCATTATTAAATCATGAACAACATTGAAAGCATAAGTAAATAAAAACAATAAAATATGATCCTATTCCCGAACCCTATGGGTGAGATAATCTTCGAAAGCAGGCATCTGACCAATTTACACGACCCACCGGGTGCCGAAGAGAGGAGCACATTCATCGAGATATGCGCTTCCTGACTGTGCTTAACTATCGGTGCAAATGATTCCGAGATGAAGCGAGATGAACACTCGCCAGAACGAGAATAGAAAAGCGAAGATTTCACTACGGCCGCCCGCGCCAAATGTTCCATATTTCTCAAGCAGTTCATCGACGGAATTCTTTTATACCAAGAGTCGTCGGCGTCCAAAGCCAAAGGTTTTTAGGTGTTGGCAATAGGATAGAGTGAGAGAGAGAGAAGTAAACACACCCGCTTTTAAGGGAAGAGTCTAATTAGTGGCGCGATCTGCTTCCACAGATATTCGGTCATAGCCATTAGATATCCCTTGGAAGGCATATAGATACATAGCTCAGAGCCGAGATAACCCTGAGTCTGGGATTGCTTGGATATATTTATACCTCATATTTTCTCTCAATCTCGGATTTAGCATCCATCATACCGGACATTTTTCCTTTATCACCGGTATAACATTAAGTATCATGTAAGATGTCATGTTCTGGACTAATCCTCTCTCCAGGTATCGATCGAGCAACATGTTTCGATATACATATGTTTATATGTGCGTTTAGGACAAGTTTAGTAAGGTGCGTCTTAGGCTGATTAGCTATTTAGGGATAAGACCGACAGCTAAGGTCAATTGTTCCATAAAGGATTGGAGGAGTAGATTGGTACGGGACGTAGAATACTAGAATCAATTGTCCACGACGTAACTTTGTGGAATACATTAATAATGAGGATAAAATATGCTTCGTAATTTTCCTCACTTTTCTCTTTCTGTTGACCTGGGGCGCAATCACGGTTCTCCATAACACTTGCACTCGCGTCATTGTTTTCATTTAATTGCAATCATGAGAGCGTAAACATGATCGTCATTCTTCAAATGTTATCAAATGCTATAATTACTAGTTTTTAATTGATTGAGTGTGTTTTAAGGACAGTAACTGTGACAATAACCCTTCTAGAGCAGTTTACGTTTTGGATAACGATAACGACAACGAGAAAGAAGGAACCGTGCTCCCACCCCTGATCGGTTTCGAGGTAGGACGAAGGTTGTATTAATTGAAATGAAAGAAAAGAAAAATAAATAATATCAATGAGAAATATCTTTTAAGACAGTTCTTATCAGTTAATTTTTAACAGTTATTTACCATTTATAACAGTGGATTTTGGTGATGGCTCGCCCCCTGCCACACATCCATGAGGTGACTTGCAGGGTGCTATGTATATGTAGAAGTATATGATGAAACTAAATTGTAATTATCATCTAAAAATCAAAATTGTAAAATTAATAATTCAATTTAAGCCACCATGGCATTTACTGTGTGTGCAATAAGCATAAGAAATTTGCAATTATGTAGTACCTTTTCGTTCCATCTGCACAAAAGAGTATTTACGACGCTCATACCCAAGACAGGCCTGAATGTCCACGAACTAAGAAAACTGGCCCGTCACCCGTAAGATTGACTCTCATAACGGATAAAAAACCAGAACCCCATTCATTCTATATTCAAATACACATAATTCTGTATATTCAAACATCACTCTTTAAGTCGTGGAGTGAAAGCTTGATTCCGAGACAGGAATTCATCCCAAAGCAAAAGCTTCGTTATAGAATTTTCATGTGGCACGGACGTCGTTAATATAGAGGAGCTTCGACATAATTTAAATGCTTAACAAACAGAAAAGACGACTAGATTATCATTACGGAAGCGAATGAAAATAATCTAAAAGTCAACTTTCCCCGCCATGAGTCGTCATCCAATGCCTTCTAATTCGTGCAGCACCTCTCGTCTGCGGAGGATATGACTTCCCTTTCCATTGCTTTAATAACATGCCCTACATACACAGCAAACTTAAAAACTAAATAGCAAGATGAATGCTTGTGTTGACCTTTTGTTACCTGTTTTCTTTTCCGGATGAGTTGTCAATATTGATTAATTCTACAAATGAATACAAAAATTTTCTTCGGGAAAAATATCAATTGTACAATAAATTTATTTTTTAAACTTACTGCTTTCATAACTTTTAATTAGGTAAGTAAAATACATTAGATGATGGTGATGCGTTTATTTTTCACTTTAGAGTTATTTTCCCTCTTTGACTGTTAAAATGAGACGGTTTTTGGAGATTGCTTACTTAACAAACGGCGCACCGCATGCGTACACATATTACTGTAGGATATTAACATTTTTCTTAAGGTCAAAAGAAGGATTTTAGGAACTGAAGCTCTTACGCTATAAATTACATTGTGAGTCTACGCTAACGCTGTAAATTACATTGTGCGTTTACGCTAACACTATAAATTACATTGTGACTTTTACTGTTCAGAGGGCATTAGTGCCCTTAAGACTTGCTGGTAACAAAGAGACGGCGATTGAATGGGAGAAAAGAAAACTTGAATCTGGAAACAGTTCATCTACGATAAAAAGTTATCGGGAGTCAGTATTTCTGCCCTCACTATTCAAAAATAACACGGATTCCAAACCTTTTTATGTTTACGACACCCTCATCGCCATTAGTGTTTTATGGACTACTGCTGAAGTCTATTGAAAGTCTTTTGACTACAACTCCCTTATCATAGGGCCTCCTTACGTAGACTTCAAAGTCACCATTTACGCTCATCCTATTTTCCGCGATGACAAGATTTTTTGAAAGGAAGATTTTAAAGTAGTGCTTCATTTGAATCACTATTATTAGTTGAACTATATCTGCATATCAGTGGAATTAGCTCCCATCACTGGTTAGGGCCACTAAGATTGTGCGTATTAAAAATGTTAGGACGTATACCGAGCTGAAAAAAATGCAAACAGACACCTGCAACCATAAAGGAATATTTGAGGAAATCTAATCACCATATGAAATTATTTCATTCGGTAGATCACCTCATAAAAAATCTGCTTCTTATATCAATTTGCCAGGACATCCCAAATTTACATTCCTTCATCTTCTTGTAATTAGTTTGTCTGTTACAATAAGAGGAAGTAAAAAACGATAAAATGAAACGGCTGCACGAATTTAAATAGATTCCATTTCTTTGTAAACGCTGCCGTATTTTCACTTGAAGCTATAAAAAATTAGAAAATAAAACTATTATCAGTTGACCGCATGAAATATTTAATAGAGAATTTAGTATACAACTGCAGGGACTGTAGGCAACTGTAGGCTCTTCGGCGCCCGGGGCAAGAATGTAATTCGGCGCCCCCCTTATTATTATTAATATTATTACTAACATAACATTATTGATGCTGTGGCTTACACAGATTGGTTTAGCTCAAATGTTTATCTCCCCAAAAACCATAATGATTTATAATAATTATTCTAACGCTTCTGTCCATTTTGGTGCCCCTTAACCTCTGCGCCCGGTGCAGCTTACCCCACCCCCCCTGCCCTTCCCTAGATCCATCACTGTATACAAGCATACATATCACGTCATTTTCTCTCGGGGTGGGCACAGTCAAGGAAGTTAATTATTGTCGTTAGCCCCAGAGAACTGGCTCCCTTTTAATAATTTCCTCCATAATGCCCAATCCTTGCAAACCTATTTCATATCTCTTACACTCATGGACTCTTCTCTTGGACTTCAACCTTGTCATGGTAGAAGGGCTTGCGTGCTCCGATGTCCCCTAGAGCTGCACTGGCTGGAGCAATGCTCCTGTTAGGGTCACCCATGCCAGATTGGTCGAAGATTAGAAGGCAGACGAATGGTAGTCAGCGCAGCGTCTGTACCTCAGTGAGGCGGCTGCAAAAGGCGTCTGACCCCAGTGGAGCGGCCTCTGAAGTGATGGTGTCACGTAAAAAACACTATTGAGTAAGGCCACGGAATATTATCTCAATTAAAACAAAAACCTTGAAATTATGGACAGTTCTCAAATGATAATGGAGAACGGGACTACGGGACTCGGCCCAGAGGGCCGGGTGTCGTGCCCGCCAGCGGTGGGAGCAAGGCCCCTGCGGTCGTCATCACGCGAAATCCTTGCTCAGAAAATACAGCAGCAGAGCAAAAGAAGATAAAGAAGAGGAACGAAACAATCAGAATAGGCACGTGGAATGTTAGGACTATGCTGAGGGCAGGGAAGATAGAGAATATAAAACAAGAAATAGGGAGGGTGGGTGTAGACATCATGGGTCTGGGTGAAGTAAGATGGAAGGATGACGGGGACTACTGGAGCGATGACTATACAGTAATTTATATCGGAGGGAATGAAAGTCAGCGCGGGGTTGCATTCGTAATGAATAGGAAACTCGGTAGAAAATTAGTGTATGCAGAGCAGGTGACTGATAGGATAGTAGTAGTGGAACTAAAAGCAGAACCAACTTATTTAGTTATAATCCAGGTTTATATGCCTACCTCTAATCATAAAGAGGAGGAGGTAGATGGGGTGTACGATTAGATAGAGGAAATAATTGGTAGGATACCTGGGAGTAAGCACTTAGTAGTAATGGGGGATTGGAACGCGGTGGTGGGTGAAGGAAGAGTTGGGCGGGAGGTGGGCGATTACGGGCTAGAAAGGAGAAACGACCGTGGCGAGAAATCTGTGGAGTTTTACCGTAGAAATAACCTAGTATTACAAATACATGGTTCAGACATCATCCTCGACATAGGTACACTTGGAAGTAGCTGGAAGACACAGATAGGTTCCAGATAGATTATATAATGGCTCTTCACAGATACAGGAATAGTGTTAAAAACTCGCATACTTATCCAGGAGCTGATGCAGACACAGACCACAACTTATTAGTCATAAAATGTCGGGTAAAGCTGAAAAAGATAAGAATGGGAAGGAGGGTACGAAAGTGAAATACGGAGGCATTAACTGGGGCCATGAAGAGGAAGTATCGAGAGAAGGTGGATGAGATAATGGGTGAGGATCATGGAGTTAGATCAGTGGAAGATGAATGGGGAAGTTTGAAAAATGGAATGGTAGAAGCGGCGAAAGCAACGGTAGGCGTAGTGAGTGCAACTAAAATTAGAAAACCGGGGATCACGAAGGAGATGATAAGGGAGATGCAGGAAAGAAGGAAATGGGAGAGCGTAAACTCAGAGCTAGGTAAGAGAAAATACCGAGAATTAAATAACAGGCTTAGAAGAGAAACAAAGAGAGCAAGAGAGGCATAATGGAGAGAACAGATCGACTCGTTACAGAAATACCAAAAAGAGGGAAGAGCAGATGCATTATATAGGAAGTAAAGGAACTGACGGGTGGTAATAAGAGAAGGGGAATTACAACGATAACAGACAAGACGGGAAAGGTGATCGTAGAACCGAAAGAGATCCAGGAGAGGTGGAAGGAGTATGTTGAAGAGCTGAATGGTAAAGAAATAAGGCCCAATAGGTTAGATATGGAAAGGAAAGACGATATCGACAGAGATGGCATCGGACCAAGTATCCTAGATAGCGAAATCGAAAGAGCTCTACGAGATATGAAAAGGAATAAGGCGGTGGGAATAGATGGAATACCTGCAGAGTTTTTAAAGAGCATGGGGAAGAACGGAAGAGGAAAACTTTTTGCGCTTATTCGTAGGATTTATGAGGATGGAGTGTAGCCGGAAGACTTCGCGAAGATTATACTCTTTCCTATACCAAAGAAGAGTAAGGCAAAAACGTGCGAAGACTATAGGACAGTAAGCTTAATATCCAACGCGGCCAAAGTAGTTCTGAGAATTATAAACAGAAGGCTAGAGAGGAAGGAAAATGAATACCTGGGTGACGACCAGTTCAGGTTTAGGAGAGGGACGGGAACGCGAGACGCTATAGCGGTGATGAGGACGTTAGTAGGAAGAAATCTAGAGTATGGGCAGGATGTTTCTGCAAGCTTCGCAGATTTCGAGAAGGCGTTTTATCGGGTGGAATGGACGAAATTAATGGAAGTGTTGAAGAAATTAGGGGTCGATTGGAGGCACAGGCGTCTGATTCGGAATTTGTATATGAACCAGACGGCGCAGGTTGGGATAGCCAATCGAGAATCGCGATGGGCCATGATAGGACGGGGAGTACGGCAGGGGTGCCCACTATCGCAGTTGCTTTTTAACGTGTATTCAGAAAAAATGGTAAGGGAGGCATGGGGGTAGGAGGAGGTAGGAATAAAGGTAGGAGGGGAGCTGATAAAATCAGTGAGATTTGCAGATGATCAAGTATTGGTTAGTCAGTCTGCCAAGGGGTTACAGTCAATGGTGAATGCATTGGAGGTGCAGTGTGAAAGGTATGGGATGAAGATCAACCACAAGAAAACGAATGTGATGAGATTTTCTAGAAGTAAGAAGGCGGGGCTGAATATAAGGGTGGGAAGGCATAAGATAGAGCAGGTCGAGCAGTTTACGTATCTGGGTAGTATTTTGGAGGAGAATGAGTGTAGTGGTAAGGACATCAGATGCAGAATTGCGCTCGCTAATGAAGTAATTTCGAAGAGAAGGGAATTGATGACGTCTGAGAAGAGACGTAAAGGCTGGTGAAAACTTTAATATGGCGCTCTATGGGTCGGAAAATTGGTCATTGCGAAGGGAGGATGTACGTAGATTAGAGGCGTTTGAGATGTGGATTTGTCGAAGGATGGAGAAGGTGAGCTGGATGGTGAGAAAGACGAACGAGGAGGTATTGGATATGGTCGGAGAGGAGAGGAATCTTGTGGCAGAGGTTCGGAGAAAGCAGAAGAGATGGATAGAGGAGGTTTTGAGAGGAGAGGGCATGTTGAAGAGAGTGATAGAGGGGAGAACACTGAGGAAGCGTGGAAGAGGAAGGAAGAGGATAGGAATTCTGGACGAAATAAGAGGAGGTAGAAGATATGAAGAATTGAAGAGGGATCTATTAACGGGGCATCCTTAGGAGGGAAAGCGAGACAATGTCTATGAGGTTGGGATGCAGAATGGAAACTGTCCAAGAACCTACCAATCAGCTGGTAGGATACTTGAATGAAATGAACACTCATGGATTGGTTCATACACGCTCTCCCATTCTTAAAGAGTCCTAATATTCCTCCTCTATAGAGTCTGTTCTGCCACATCCAAACATGACTTTCGCGGTCTGCCTCCTCCTCTCATACCATTCGCTCTACTATACAATATCTGTTTCGTAATTCGACTCTCTTCTATTCTCTCTAAATGGTAAAACCAACGAGCACACTCCTTTCATACATGTCCATTACTGGAGCATCCATTCCACATTTTTCATGATCCACTCATTCCTTACCCTATCCATCTTACTTATACCGCAATCACTTCTCTGATACCCCATTTCCTCTGCATTTACCCTACTCTTATGCTTATCCTGACATACCCAGGTTTTGCAGCCATAAAATAACGTCGGGAGGAGTACAATTCGTAAACTGCTATTTTAGGTTCCCTAGACAAACACTCATTCTTAGATATGCTTCAAATACTACATACGAATTTCTTCGAGCATTTACACGCCTTATAATACCTTCATCTATCCTTCCATCTTTCGCAAGGCTTCGGCCAAGATACACAAAATCGTCCACTTGCTCAATTAGTTAAGCAATAGTTCAATTTTTTAGAGCATTGTGTTCAAATAAGCAATGAACTGAACTAATTAATTAAACATAATGCTGTAAAATTAACATGAGAAAATCTGTGCCAGTAAAGTAAGTAAAAATTATTACTGAATGTCTAAACCCTTACATTGAGTGCGAGTCCACATCCTGGAATTACATGATAGGTGAAATCTGACAGCCTCTGCGAGGTGTTTCGGATAAGACAATTCCAAGGGATGGTGATAGAAGCTGAACATAATGTAATCCTGTAATCTCGGGTTAATATATCATAGTCTTTGATTAAAAGGCACCTCGGAGGAAGATAGCTTCAAATATTGATAATCCAAATTACGTCCCTCACAGTATTTCTCAGCTTGGTCTTAAAAGCGCAAGCTGCAAATGCATTTCCATGAAAATAATCTGGTCACGCCTCTCACGCGATTAGTATACTCCATTGACTCACTCCAGGAATATTTCCCCTCCTAGTGACTGATCTACAACTACATGCCATCCAGCGAATACCCATGAGGTAGTGTGCTAGGGATTGATCTCACATGAGTTCTACCCTATACAAGCTAAATACTATCAAAAAGGTTTGGATGATTTTAAGGAAAAAATAATTTGCTATTGAATAAACTACTTTGTAATTTTCCACACTGTTTTAATATAACTGACCGGTTTCGATGTCACAGCATCATGATCAGAGTTCAAAATCTGATGATGATGTAGTTACATCGAAACGGTCAGTTATTTTAAAACAGTGTGGAAGATTACAAAGTAATTTATTCTTTAACTATTCCACGATTCCAATAAGTTACTTCGCCTACTATCACGTTAAAAACGAATGACACCTATCATGAATGGATTTTATACATCGCTACACGTGTATTAGGAAAGGAAAGGAAGTAGGAAAGTGTTATGAAAGGTGTTATGAATGTATACAAGGATAAGAGAGGTGAAGGATGATTACCTTACACATAATACGATCAAGTAAGTAAAAAACTTAAAAACAAGAGAATAAAAGTAGAAAATACGTGTTCGCGGATATAACTCATCCTAAGGAATAGACATTTTGGGCCTAATTGAACGATGTCGCTGCAGAAATACCGTCGTAGTTAAGCACTTCCATGCTTGTTGAAAGGTCAATTTATTGACAGCGTGTAAGGCTATTTCAAATCAGGGCTATAGATAACCTTGGAAATTTCCACGTATAATTACGGTTAAGGGTAACCGAATAGAGTAAAGCAAAGTCAAAAGGCCATGCAAACCTTCCAATGGCATTTGTGCGCAGATAATAACGAACCTCACTTTATGAGGAGAAAACGTTGAAGCAGACTGCACAATAGCACAGAGGCATAGGAAGGCTATAAAGGCAAACGGATAGGTTGAATGAATATATTTTAGGGATTGGAGAAAATAATCAATTCTTCCTTATAATCGATTATTTGGTTCCAATTTTCACGATAAATAGTTCGAAAATGGGCGAACGATTTTATTGTTGAATAGATAATACAAATCCGATTATGACTGTCGGAAATATTCAGCGGAATGGGGCAACTTGAAAATTTACCGAGGGAAGAAGAATCGGCTGTAGAATTTAGATAATTTTTTTGGCAACTGTTAGTGAACTGTTTAAGACTACTTTAGACTCAAATGGCCCAACAAAAAGCTACACATCGAATTTTCTGTTATAACTCCGATGAAAAGACTACGATATTAGCAAGAACTGTGGAAATGCCACAAATAAAAAATATAACTCAAATGCATGGTGGTCTTATGAGAGACGAGGTAAAGGTTACGAGTCTTAATGACAGACAGCTTCATTGAAAAGGTAACAATGATAAAATGTTGCGTAATAATCGTTTTACAATGACCTTAAAGCCATATTTCAGGAATTTTAGTTAGAATAATAATTAACTCGTAAATATGCTCATTGTAGAAGCTTCAACCGTAAAAGTCCCTTTTACCGCTATACCTCAAAATGGAGCTCTAACCCCTGCTAAGGGTAGAACGTCTCATACTGTGGACACACTAGTTTAGGAACCTACTCCTCAGCGAAAAATCTGATTTATCTATCAAGGAATACAGAGCCAACAAGAGGCAGTAAGCAGATATTGCTATAGCTTACATTTATTTTGAAAAAAACTTTTGGAAAAGATACACAAGGATAGTAACCTAATTTTATGAAAAAAAAAATAAAAATCGATATTAATGATTGCCTCTAGTTATTATTATCATCATAAAAATAATAAAGATAATTATAACTCAAGTATCATCAACCCTGAGCGATATAAATTACCACCATTGTACTTTTTGCTGCAAGCCGAGCCTGAATTGGAAGCAAACCAAGCATTACTCATGGCGGCATAAGTTTACTGAAATTATAGGCATATACATTCCGATTCCGTCTCAATATCTCTCATGTAAAAAAAATTTTCCACTAATGGTCACCGATTATTCTCTCCAATTAGGTTACTTAATACATATTCACTCTAAGCCGGAACATGATTATTGAAAAGATCTCGGATTTCCACCAGGTCTGCATAACTTCCAACGTTTCTGACCACCCGACGCACGGTACATAAGGCGGACAAAGGAATAGAATAGCATTGGATTCCAGGAACCCCTGAAGACGTTGGACGAGTCACCAGCCGAAACGTTCGAAGGATAGGAGAACCCTACACTCAACAGCCCTGATGACGATGCACGAGTCGGGCATCGAAACGTCGGTCATAATGGAGACCCGGGTTGGAAACCCGAGAAGAATTCATTCAAATGCACTTTAATTGTCTCCTTATATAAAACTCCCTCACCCCGGATCACATCACAGTATCATTCGCTACAGTCAGATAACATTGCTATATATCACTGCATCTAAAAATAATGATTCCACCAGTACCATATGACACTGTGGAATTTTGTCACCAGAGCAATCGTTTCGAGGTGAAAAATCGGGGCGCATCGCTTACCGTTGCGCAATCTTGACGATCATATGCATGAATCATACGATTATTTCGCTCGTCATAGATCTTTCCACAGAAACTTAATATGATTATTTTGCGATTTTTCAAGTAAGCGATTATGCCTCCCCTATTTTTACACTGAGTCGAATCTCCCGACTTGATTATCATAAATGACGCGATTCATCGATTGACGGGAAATTTCGCCCATCTCTAATACTTTCGACCATATAAATACAATTCTATCTAATTCCATCATTTAAATGGTCGAAGTCTAATACGCTTATGGAGTCAGTACGCCGAAAACAGATTAATCAGTGGAATAATTGACGCGGTGCTATGGCGTTTGCGCATAAAACCACAATAAGTTAACCATTTATGAAGTGTTTTGTGAATCAAAATTAGAGGCATTATTACACTTTTCTACAAAAATATAACTACAAATAATATTCTTTTAATTTTTTTGTAAAAGAACGTGTTTTTTATTCTAACCATAAATATTTAGTACATACGGGAAGTTTTTTATTTTTAATTTTATTTTATTTATTTTCTGTAATTTTACTTAACAAATTTCACGAGAGATTCATCTTGGTTGGGTAATTTTTCACAAAGAAAAACAGGATACACTTAGGTGCGCCAAGACGTGATATATTGTCTTTTTTTACAAAATCTTGTGCTTAAACGCACAGAGGAAAGAATGGTCGAGCCGGAGGGTGACCTAGATTAGTAATGAAACCTCAAGACTCTAGAGGAAATTCATTGTCGCACACAAAAGTTATTTCCACCCCATCATTTCCTTCTCCTTTGCTACGGATAACAGCTTAATTTGGAGCTAAGAAAAACGCAATTCTCGTTGCCGTTGCCGCGTGCTCCGGCACATAATTTTTCCACTCCGAATGCGCACGCTCCCCTTATGATGACCTCGGGAGCAAGACGCGATGAAGTGAGCCTTGATTGGATGAGCGATGCGGGCTCTTCTTGGGACGAGAGGAAATAAGAGCGGTCGGAAAGACGTCTCCGTTGGAAGGAAGGGAAGGCTCGCGTGTGACAGTCAAAGAGGGGGGGGGCTCGTCTTTTTTGCACGTCTTCATTCGCCTCCTCCCTTTGCTTGCAGGAGTGCGAGAGTTTGTTTACGAGCGGCTTATCTCGCTGCTGCGTGCGACGGAGACGAGTGTTGGAGGATTGAAAGTAGGGAGTGCAAGTGCAAGCCGGGTTGAGGCGGGAATGCATCCGAGTTGTCGGGGTGGTTGTACTGCCGGGAGAAATGATGGACAAAAACAACTGTACAAATGTTTTTTGTGACTTGATTTTTTATTTCTTTGTAAGAAAAACCTTCTCTATTTCAAATGGCTATTTAAAAAAAACCCTTTTTTTAAAATTTCATCGAGAAATAAATACATTTGAGACGCATTTTTTTCAAAGCCGCCCAATTCCAGGATGATGAGTTAAGGCGGTTGGAGCAATTTTTGTTTGAGTTTAAAATTTCGTGAAACTTTGCATTCGTACTCAAATTTGTGATAGGTGTCTATAAATGACAGTGAAAAAAATGCGTCATGCCGATTTGGTTTTTAGATAATTCAGTGCTATTTCAACACGTAGCCATATGGTACATACATGATATATATTTCGTAATCATTCGATTACACATTTACAGCTTTTCACCTAAACGCGAAATAATACATTTCTTATTACTATAATAATTTCTGATAAATATGTCACTTTCAAGCCAATTCCAATATTTGAAAACAATATGCTTCCGTATAATTTCGCCTACATTTCGAATACTGCGCCGAAAACTCTAGTCATAAGATGCATTAGTTATACAATTCTTTGATGTAGTGTAGGTTGTCAATATGCTAACTCATGTTTTTGTGGCAATTATGTTTATTATTTTTGTTGCTTTGTAACACCAAGTTTTGTTTGTGAGACCTTTGTCTAATTTTTTTATCTGGTGGTTGGTGTTGAAGTAATTAGGTTGTATGATTGATTATAATATGAGAGAGAGAAGGAATAACGAAATAAAATTAGTGAGTGACACTGAATTTTAATTTTAGTCACAACTCTACGAAAAATTGGCAACCGTCATAGGACAAGGGAGAGTAATACTGGAGGATTTTAATCATAATTAAAGTATACCTTGGAAAACGTTCAATTTCCTTGCAAGATATGGCTCTACAGGTCAGGGATTTATCATCAATGGGGACAAAAGCTAACTTTGAGGTGAGATTGGAAAAGGATTTGAAGGGCAAGGGCGTAATCTTGTAAGAATTAGGTATTTGTAGAAGATGACAGAGAAGAAGCCTGTATAACCAGTGCCACAACAGCATAAAAGGTGAGCACTATATTAGATAGGTTAATCATAGGATAGGATCACTTATCATGACCTAACCCCAGGAAACGTGACAGAATTTTATATTTAAATCTCAGGAAACGAAAGCTCTATCCATGAAAATGAACAGCACTGAATATTAATTAAAAATCTAGACAATAAATGCTTAGATGGTGCTCATAAAGTTAATGTGGAGGTTGATTCGTTAAGGAGGATCTAGATTTAACAAAAAAAGCGTTTATGAGTTCACAGATGATATTATCAAATTAAAAAATAAAATTCAAGAAGAAGTCTTGTTTCTAGCTCACAATGGCGGGTGAAAATAGTGAACCTATAATATAAACCCATTCAGGCATATAAGTTGACCCAAAATCATCAGGGAAAGCCTATCGTAATTTCAAGGGAGGCTTCGGGAATACCTTAGGCTATTTCTGAAGACCTGCATGTCATTATTACAGTGGACAAATATGCCACAAGAGATTTATGTACAGATTGTTTCTCTTCATCTTAAGGTATCAGCCACTACATGGAATATTAGAGGATTCAATTTAAATTGGGATGACTTCCAACAAGAATTCTGATTAAGGCTTGACTCAGATGCAGTCAATGAAACAGTATACAAGAAATTTCTGACTGAAGGTCAACCATCTGGCATGAGGGCTGATGCCTTTGTTGTACATAAGTTACAGTTGTTCAAAAGGTGCCACTCAGGAGAAAGCCATGATAAATCAGTAACTTTTATTATAGAGTTAAGTCATAATAAAATACTTAGTCATTAGTGAAAGTATCTCATCTAAGACTTTTGAATAATTGAGGGAAATCATATGACAACTGTGGAGAAGTGCTTCAGGAGTGGGAAAATTGGACACTTCCAGGAAAAGTGTCAAATAGTGGAAAACTAACTCCGGACCATTCAAGGCTAGGGGAATAGGACCCGGGGTGAGTCTCATACCCGTCCCCAGAGATTGAAGATACTACCAGGCAAAGAGCGAGAGGTGGTAGTGTTGTACAAATTACCAGTAACTCAGAAGTTGATCATCCTCGCTCTGCCATTAATATTGAAATTAATTATAGAAATTGTATTGCTGTAATTAATACCCAAGCCGTTCATACCTTCATAAATAAGTATGTCGCTAAATTATTGAAAACTAACTAACATGTAAGGTAGGAACAGTGCAGAGTGCTACAAAATATGTAACCTATCAAATTGCAGGTCAAACATGTCTAATTGCTACATGTTCTGTGTCGAATACTGAGCTACAAGTTGGTGTAATACATGATCTAATCACCCTGATTACTTTTAGCCATGATTTTATGATAAAATATGGGTGATTTTAGATTATATAGCATGTGAGATATTTATGAGAAAGAATTATCTGAAAGTGTAAGACTGGGACCGTTAACATATATGTATTTTGCAACTACACAATAGAGTATTTGCACACTTTTGGGAAGTGACATATGAAAAATCTATCGATACTTCAGACAATAAATTTTCATTCTGACGCTCGAGAGGCTTTTCGTTAATTTTTTATCAGCTAATCAAATCTAATAAATTATTATTGCGCCGAAACACTGGTCCGCCATATTTTGTAGGCTCTGACGTCATCTCCCATACTCGGTCATTTGTTGATTTGGAGATTGTGTGACTGTGTAGTCTTAGCGTGCGGACGAAACTTTAGCTATTAATCCTTCTCACATTATTGGGACGATTTCTGTTGCTGTATGAAATATATTGCAATGGAAGAATGGCTATTTCGCTTCTGCTAATATGGGAGATGATGTCACACTATGAAGAACCAACGGTTGGGCGTTTAGACCTAGGCAATTTCGATGCTAAAACAATGCATATTAAAAGCTATTTATTAAAATAATTAGTTGGAATTATACCTTGGTAATTCGTACGTGGCATTTCGAAACCAAACACTACTCGCTATAATATATTTCAACAAAATACCTCACTTACGCAAATACTCTATTGGACAGAGACTCAAGACTTATGCAGAAATCATGCACGGCGTGCTGTTAGTACTAGGTAACAGATAAGGATTCAAGTATTAGGGAGTACTACTACTTCTAAGAGCTACACTACCTAACGAAAAACCTAGATAAAGTCTCATTGACAGCTGTTATGGTCCCTTATCGTTCGTGGGAAAAAAGACATTTTAAATCTGTCCGTTCTGCAGTCTAGTTCCCTAATTTTATTCTCGTGCTCTGATCTACCGTAGTATGTCGGATTTCGTAAAGTATTATCAACGTCGTCAGAGAATAGACCGGTTTGGAACTTATATAATAGATTGAGTTTAAATTTTAATCGACGGTCTGAAAGCTTTTCCCATCCCAGTTGCTGCAAAAGGTCAGTAACACTAACGAGATTATCATAACGGCCTTTAACGTATCTTGCCGATCTTCGCTGCACGCGTTCTAACTCAGTTTCCAAGCCTGTCTCATAAGGATCCCAAATACTTGGTGTCATCTTCAGACCTGAAGATGACACCAAGTATTGAAACCCGGGTCGTGATAATTAATATTTAGTGGAGTTAACTAAGTTATTTTAACTCCTCCGTAACTAATAGAATAATTACAGACTGTTATATATAGAATTTCATCAGACTGGGCATCTGCAATCGTACATACAAAGAAGAAGAGTAGAGAGCATATGCTGCGTATGAATTTCAGAATACTGAACAGTAAACGGTGACCGATGCCTATACTATGCCAGATTTAAGAAATTTGTTAAAACAAGTTAATGGATCCAAAGTATTTAGCATGTTGAATTTAAATTCTGGATACTAGCAGGTTGAAGTGGAGGCCTACCATGCAATACTTCGGCGTTTCTTTTGGGTCTCAATGATCCGTGATATCACTGGTTACATATAGTCATATGCTATCTGTGCCTCCTCAAAAAGGCGAGTACCAGCATGAGAGAAGGGTCACCATATCAACCTTGGGAGGTTGCAAAGGCAATCCGCAGCGAGAGAGGAAGCATCAACGTGAAACGAATTTGATTTACGATTGGCGTCAACGTGAACTTCAACTTCGACAGGAAGTTAAATGCATTGGTGTTCACAGAGGCTTGTATGATCGTGTGAGAGCGTCAACCATGAACGGCAACCGTTAACTTCGAACTTCGAAGTTAACGATTGCCCCACCTTTCCCAGTTCCAACTTTCTCGTTCACATATTACGGGTGACGCCAGCGCGCATGTGCAGTATGTAGTTGGAATGAAGTTATTCATTTGTCAGCCTTGTTTTATTGAATGTCTCGCGATCCCACGCCTAGAATGGAAATAATGATCAACTGATACCATAAGGAAGCTTTCCATTCAATATGTTGAACACAGGAGTGTCCGAACGTCCTGTAGCGCACACGAACGATGTTGAATGGACGATGTGCGCTGGCGAAATGATTGGTATTGGCTATTGTGTACCTGACGGTAGGAAGCCAGGTACACAATAGTCACGGCCGAACGCTTTGTGAATATTTATGAAATTCGTAAAAAATAAGTTGTCAAGTAAGATTTTTACCCCGGAGTATTTAAAAACTTTACAATAGCCATGCTTGACGTCTTTAATGAGACTCAACACGAAGCCAACTATCGCGGACGCAATTATGGACATTCTTTGGTTGTATAGCGCACACCAACTCTGTTCCTGATCCGTTTTGAATTACCTAATGCGCAGAGTCTGAAACTAATGGAAGGCAAGTGTGCTTTGAGTTGCGAAGTGATTGACGCAATAGAGCGAATGGAAAGCTCCCGACATCATAATAATATTGATCAAAGCAGCGTCTTTACTTCCGTCCACTATGCACATTGATCGCTATACACGAAAATGTATGTTTTGCCTATATGTTTACAAGAATCTATGCAGTCAGAGATAAACGAAGATAGTGATCGTAAATCGAAATCGTAAACTTGACTTCGATTCCTGGTTACCGTTTCACGTTGGTGTCAATTGTAGACAAGGCTTAACGCTCAGACTGCGGTATCGAGCGAGTTGAAGAATTAACTACTCTCGACCGCAGTGACGACTCCTCGCGTCTCGTCCCGACTGCTCGAGTCACGTGCCAGACGCAAATCTCTTTCCCCCGAAGGATTAACACGACACATGGGCGTGTCGAACAAATAGAGAAGACTTCATCAATTTATTACTCGTGTTGAAGCAGGTGCCACCAGCGTGGCGATGATTTATAATCGTTTCGGGAACAGGGAACGGTTGTAAAGTTTGTAGTCTATGATTTCTCGGGAAATTTGCGATGTTCAACCATCATCAATAACTGTCTAGGATTAGACTATTTGGCCTGTTATGCTTCAGGTTGGAGACTGGTCCCTCCATCGGCTCTTTCATCGCTCGCAATCTCTGTTCGCGGGTGGTCGGTCGTTGAGAAATCTCTTGAATGTTCTGGTTATCGACACTCTAAATATAATCTCATGGAATGAAGCATAATGAAATCTCTGTAAAGAAGGAGATACAGCCTTTTTGAAAATATTTTGCGACTCAATAGCCTAATGAAAACAATAACGGGGATAAATTAATGTGGAGCATTATTGAGGAATACATCAACAAATGGAATGCATCAAGAAAATTAAGAAGCACGTCGAAACAATAATTATGTAAGAATGACGCGGTTGGCAGAGAGAGGTGAGCAGTAGAGAGCTTCTGAAAACTTATCTCCGGATTCATGACTATTGATAATGGCTATGAAGACGCTATTTGTTTCGATATTTTACATTATTTTTGGTGATGGCCGAGATATTTAGCTCTAAGCGGACGTCTTCATTTCGTTTATGATCGTAGGGGGTATACTCAGCAAAGGGTCTTAGTAATTTCGTTAGGTGACGTGTATCGCATTTTATTATATCGCGCAGGTGACTCACTATGTGGTGAAACCATTACTCAGTTCTTTTTCTCCGTCAAGGTTTTATCTTAGCTTACAACTGGGAAGGACTTAATCCTTATGCAAATATAATATACATGTCAAGGCGGGATTAAAACTTGTGGTCTTTGGGTTGCTTGACCTGCGCATCACAAACATGGAAAGATGCTTCTACTATGACTTATCACAATCTATCTATTGCCTCTGTATTTTTCTCCTCAGCTCAGCAAATCTTACACCGTCTAACAAATCTATGCGCTGTTCTTTTTTTTCAAATTGTTCCTACTAATATCTCTTCCTTTCTCTTGTCTCCCTCTTTCCCGATTAATCAGCTTACATATTTAAAAAAAATACCTTAATACTGGGGGATCACAGTAGATTCAAACTGCAATGAATTTTTGGATAGCTTGGACCTACGTCATTAACCCTTTTTCTGCGACGTTCGGAAATATCCGAATGAATATTTTCATTCTCTGACTGCGGAGCTCACTTTACCCCAAAATCTCTAAAAGTCTTCCCTCCGCTGAGGAGATCGAGTTTATCCAAAAATAGTATACTATATAGTGGTACATTTACTACCAACAATAGTTTAAAAAATTATGTAATTTCTTCATGAAAATTGGCCAATTTTTTTCTTAGATGCGAAATACTGTGAAACTAGAGAGATATGACACACATTAGAATTGAAATCCAAAATCAATTTACGCATTGTATGATTTAAAACATGAGCGAAGTTTCACAAAGGCCAATTTATTCAAATTAACTGGGAATCGAACCCAGATAAGTGGGGAATTCCACAAAAGAAAATTCATTCCCTTGACCGGGACTCAGACGGGAAAGGTGAATGATTTTTCCTCTATGGAATTTTGCACTTAATATGCACTCGCGGTTGAATCTGTTAAGATAATACGGTGGCTAGTCCCGGTATCCTCAAAATTCGGGTTAAATTAAGTTTGAAAAGTGTTAGATTTTTGGTATTCTGTCAGTAATTTTTCTATCATTCCTCCCCCCTCCCCCCACCTTGTAACAAACCCACCTCCCAGTCCTCTGATTCGTATTATAAGAACTGCGAAAGCTGGCTAGTTTACCTTGATAACGACAATGATTGTCGAATTCATGATCGGAAATTTTAAAAAGTGTGGAATTTACAAAGTAAAAATTCATTTAGTGACGTGTTCTAACTCCATAAAGTTACGTTGGAAACATTAGGTTTGATTACATTCTGAAATCGATTAGCGAGCAGTGTAAGTGGCTGTCAAAGCGTGTCAATGCACGGAATAGTAAGTGGTCATCTCGGGTATTCACCCAGGTCAGGTATTTGGTCACCGACGTTTCGTTGACTGCCTCCGCCATCGTCTTCAGGGCTGCATTCATATTCCTGCCCCCATCACATCACAGTAGGATTAGTAGTAAACTGCGAGCTTAGTACTCTGGCCGAGGGATGGGACGTTAAACAGTGGACCCTTTGGCGCCTGGCATCCATAGTGGGCTAATGCCTGCGCCCAGTTTCTCTCCATTCTTCCTTCACTCCCACTTTAAAATCCTTCCTTCCTTAATGACTCTAAAATAATCCTTTCTTTACAAACCTATCCACTTTTTCTCAATGACACAAGCGACTACTGCTGTCGGTCGCTTCCTCAAAACACCACCCAATTTATCATAGAACCCCAAACATATGACCCCACCATTCGATAAAAAAAGCTTTATTTATTTATTTATTATTATAATTCATTTATTAAATTCAGGGTCCGAAGCTCTTCAAACAATAAAGATATGATTTCATCCATTACAGAAACAGTTCCCAAACTGGGACACGAGCACGAGCTTGGTGGATGAGACGTTGGCGAAAAACTTGAAATCATGGCGGATTTTTTTCAATTCAAGAAGTTTTATATGCCTCAATTGGAAAAAATACAGGAAAATAAAAGAAGAAGAAAACAAACTTAACAAAGAATAAAGATAAAAAAGCAACAAAAACGGCGAGTGTGGATTTTTCCTCTTCATGGTGTGGTAACATCCGTCCACGATTCAGTCTGGGATATGACAAAAGAACGGGAGTGGCATTGGCTCACCTTGCGGACGGTGGAAAACCATCGCCAGGTCACTGAAGAAATAAATAAAGGTATGGTAAAAATAGTTATGCATTGTGCCGCACCACAGTCAATTGTGGTATCTACAATTTAAGGAAATAGGCCGCCGAAGGCGAACGCTTGACAACGAAGGCTGGGAATTGTCACCTAAGGGTGCGTTTACACTGTCAAGTTACTTCCGTAAGTTACTTCTGCAAGAACTTGCGGAGGATTCAACTCCGACGAAAACCTTATTCACAAGTTAGTGCAGAGACAGATTGATTGCTGTTTACATTGGCAAAAATACGCATCTGCGAAAGACTTTACGAAACATTTGGAAGTTCTCCAAGCTGACTTGGGAGTCGTTTATTCGTGGACTTTGGAAAAAGTCGGAAGCTACAAGTAACTTGCGCAATGAACTTACCAGTCTAAGCCCACCTTAAGAGGAACTGAATGGGGATCACCATGCTGGGACTCTGGTCCACCCTTCATCCTGCACATCCGATTCTCCCCATTGGAAATCAGTTTCTATTCGCTCCTCTCACACATGGGATCGCGTGAAAGCTCGTGACTTGGAAGCGGAGAGAGAGGTATGCGGACACCCCCTAAAGAACGCCGAAAGTCACCGTGACGGGGTGATTTTTTTTGACCGCGAAAAAACTTTCTCAATCACTTCATTCCGATGGCAACGGTTTATTATTCTGCGAGGTATGAGCGTGGATTCCATCGAGAGGAATCGAAGAAGAGATGACAATGAATGACTGTGCAGATAATTAGAGACAAGGGGCGTGCCTCTTTATCTTAGCAAATAAACTCGTGCTGAAAAGCAGCGTTGTACTTGGTGCCACATTCCGGCACTATAGATCACGTGGTGTTCTTTGGAGAGCAAGCATTCAGGAGGCTCCATGTCGTCTGCATTAGTCAAAACAATTGATAGAAATCCTGCGTTACATTTACAACTGTCAAAAAGCAGTTTTATCTAATGTCATGTTCAAGCTATCAAAAGGCTTCGAATGATTTTGATTTAGAGTTCACTCCCTGTTGTTTTATCTGTCCACGAAAAACTTTACCAACTTGCCCCACGTGCGCAGTGCTACTCTCTCTTTACTCCCCATTAACAGTCTCTCCCGTCATTGACAGTCACGTCATTAAAATCCGAGCTAAACATCCTTCTCCACACCATTAATTCTAACGTATACCGTTTGGAAGTTCTTTCACTCATCAGGTTGAGAGTGCCTTCACGTCCCACCCGAGCATTCTCATTATTCCAGACGTCCTGGCGCGCCCGCTCCCAGATTATTATTTATCGAATGATCGCTCTAATTCAGTCCCGCCTCTCAGATAAATTCACTCCCTTTGGACATCGATACCTTTTCTCTGTCCTGTAACAAGTTTACCAACTTGGCACTAGCACATCTTTCCGCGAATAATTAGCAATGCTTTCTCTCTTGTTCCTTGAGCTGTTTTCATTCTTGTTAATATTTTTTTTGTGGTGGGTCTTATATTTATTTTTTTGTTACGAGTGTACTGTAAATTGGGAATATTTCTGTATGCGGATTACTTGCTTTAATAAAATAAAAAAGAGGATAAAAATGCAGTAAAAGCATCACGATTTCCTCCCTCTGATTTGCTTACTTTCCAGTCCGTCGATTCGAATGAATTCATCCTTTTGGAGTTCCTCCGCTGAGGAGATCGGCTGGATGCCTCGGTGCGGCTTAAATTCAGCCTCATGTGTTATTTATGAATTACTTCCTCGCTCATGCCCCGATCTCCTTTGTTTCCTCCATTTATCATATTAATGGCCTGTCTACTAGGTTAAGTTGACACTTGATAAATAAATATCAGGGTGAGATGGGCCTCTCTGATAAGAACTGTCAACAGCACATTAATTTTTTTTATTTTTACATCAGTGCATTCAGATAATAACCCACCATATAACGCCATTGTTCGTTTGAGAGCTCATCTAACCTGGCACCCAACAGCGCTGGAAATCATCTAGAGTACGGAGACCACTAATTCCTCTTTGCCGCCAGAGGTTTTCTTACTGATGTGTTACCCTGACAGTTAGGCAGCTTGAATTTATCCGGCTAATTCCAGGATCTGGATCAATTGCATTTGATAATGAGACACTGAAGCCAGAGGCAAACTCCCGCTGGCTTAGTGGTGGTCAGTTGGCCACAGTGACATTGGATGATTTGGCCTACGCCCGACGTCGTCCAAACTCGGCCGAACGGTTCATAAAGTACGGAAGGCATGCACGTGGTCTCAGTGTCTCCGACCGTATCGAGCGATCACACCGACGCGTCGCGACTTCGGGAATCCATCGGGCGAATTTCAAATCAGTTTGTTTATTTTTCACCAATTGTTCCGACTTAGATTATTCAATGGTTGTAAATAATTATCATTACGCTCATCATCATCGTTCGATAGTTGTAAATAATTATCAATTATAAGAAATGATTCAGTGGGACTACATTCATTGAAATGAAGCGAGTTGTCAGGGGCATTGCGGCCACTCAATTGGCCGAGCACATCGGGCTATGTCGAACGAAAAACACTGTGATCGTATCCTTTGGGCTGGAGTTTTGCAACTGACTTAAGTGTCTCAGTATCAAATTCAGACGGTAGGTCGTCAAGTACATATTTTAAAGGCCTATAGATCATGCAAACATTCTTATCAATCAAATTTGTGCACAGAAAACGATAAACGCACAATGATGGTAATATGATATATAAAGATTTAAAGATAATTTTGTCAATTTTCGTAAAATTCCGTTTTAGTTGAGGTTGAATTTAAAAACCTGTCATTATTTTTCACCAGGAGGAATATTAAAATTGCATCATAATATTTGAGAAAGGAAACGTATCTGGATCAACTGCTTATAAGTACGGAAACAATTACTACTCCAACCAGGAATGTAACCTACGATGCAATGCATGTCAAGGATGCCATTAAATTTCTCTCCGTTCCACCGTTACCGTATTCCACCGTTCGTTAGGTATTAATTTAAAAGTTCAAGATTCGAATTCTCGGCTGGAGAACTCAGGATGTGTTGTTTTTGTAACTCTAACTTTTAAAAATTCGCAAAAGGTTCATTATGCAAAAACGTACATCTTTTCCAGCGACAGGAAGTCAATATAATAGGCTTGCCCGGTGTAGAGATTATAACCTACAAGCCCATTAACCGATTCACTCCTGTATCCTCCGATTCCGCAGGAACCTGTATTCAATTCCGCAACAATCTGCATGGACAATGAATCGAAAACATCACGCCATTGTTCTATCAGACCCCCCTCTAGGTAGTTTTGTGTATTACCGCGAGATGACTCACGATATGCGTGCGTTGCTCCTTTATCCTCCAGAGCTACTCCCACGTTTATGATCCGAGCTCGTACTTAAAGACTCCCATTCAATCTGCGCATCTGTTTTCACGCTCTTACGCCCTTGCGGATGTCCACGCTGCAAGGACAAAAGGGAGATCCCCCACTTAAAGAAGGACTTCCACGGTGGGGAAGGCGAGAAAGAGGGCGCACGGGTGCCGGAGGTTTATTGAATCACTTTAGAATACCCCCGCCTAGGCACTTCCCTTGGAATAGTCTGTTTAGTGGTAACGAAACATGGTGGCAATCGTCTGCGCGAAGCGTAAAGACCTCGAGGGGAAGGGGTCGGCTGAGGAGCGGAGGGAAGAGGACTATACATTAAATCAGTATTGGGTGGTGGGCAACGTGGGAAATTCCACAGACGGCCGGTCGTAGGGGCTACCAGGGGGGTTACTTTGTAATCTCACTTAGGTGAGAATACGTCATAAAATGAGGACAATTACGTCATTTTTCCTAGTTCCACTCCGCCACCCAGGCGGCGTGACAATCTTCGGCTCTCAAGCGGTGAGCTGTCGGTCTATTTAATTGATTCATCCGCTCTTTCGACTCTTGATCCGTATATTTCGACTCTTGATCCGTTTCATTTGGCTCCGTATTTCATTAGTTCCATCTCACCCGTCATTAGGAACGTGAAATGGAGCCACCATCGGACCTTGGCCGATCGTGAGCCGATCATTAAGAGAGCGAAACGGATCTCCCGCTTTCCCGCAAAGAGTCATTAAAAAAGTGAGATTACAAAATAACCCCCCAGTCTGCAACATAAATAATGAATTTGAAGAGAACACTGAAAGCATGTTAATCGAAATATTTCACTAACTTCCAGCATGTCCAGCGTCCAAAATGACCTCTGTAATATATTACAACTGTAATATATCGTACAAGTGACTGACACACAAAACTAATTTCAACATAGAGCATAATTAAATTTACTTATAGCTAATTTCCTTCATTAGCATTCTTGTCGGGAACCCATTGAAAGGAACTGCGGTTAAAATTGCGCTGCAATTTACAGTTGAAATCACACCCACAATGAAGAAGTAGGAATAATGTAAAAATTACTATTAGCACTTTTACTTGTAGAATGCACACCTTGGAGATGATTTGAAAATTGATTAGCATCAGTATTTTCGTTTATCGTTCTTCGACGGCTAAAGTTATTTCGCAAGTACTGTCTGCCACTTGAAGACACGAGCCACAGCACTTGGATGAACAGGAGGATCACTCCTTCAAAACAGAGCCGATCCCAATGATGCATAACTTCAGTGACTGATCGGGAACCGGTGTTTCTATCGTGGTAGGCCGTTGCTCCTGAAAATTGAGTTTTGGTAGCAGAATTGACTACAGTGTTAACAAGATCGTTTTGAAACCCCAGTGTATCCCTAAAATTAACGCGCTGTTTCGTAAATCATAATCTGTAAATAAAATCTTTGTATTGGGTGGCCAAAAAAAATGTGCTCTCTCTTGTGAAACAGCTTGGGCCGAACTACGTGAAAGACAATGTTGCCAGCATGACTGTATTAACCTGAGAGGGCGGGAAATTATCAGCAGCATGTTGAATTTTCCAAGTAATCTAACAATAAGCCTAGCGTGTGCCCTCCGTGTATCTAACGGCTCCCAACCTAGCCCTTCCATCACCTGTGAAACACATTCTGATTTATATGATCTTAGGCTTTCCCGGCGAATAATATTAGTAAAATCTTCTCGGGTTTGCCACCGGGTAAGGCTTTTAAAGGCCAACGTTTATATCTCCAATATCTCGAAAAAAAATAGGAAGAATTTTACAAAAATATAACATCCAGATCCATAGACCTCCAGGGAAAATTCGAGATCGGCTCGTAAGAGTAAAAGACAACCTCGGCCTCAGAGTGCCTGGAGTGTACAGCATCCCTTGTGAGTGTGGCCTCGCCTACATTGGAGAGACTGCACGCACGGTGGAAACCAGAATCAAGGAACACAAGAAGCATATAAGACTATTTCAACCCGGAGAATCGGCCCTGGCAGAGCATAGTCTAGATAATGCGCACGCCATCAATTTTAACGGCACCAAAATCCTTTGCCGTTCAAATGGATATTGGGATCGTTTGATGAAAGAGGCGAACGAAATAAGTTTGGAGGAGAAGAAGTTAAATCTCTGGGCAGTACATCAGCCAAATATGGAGACCACTACTCAATAAAATTAAACGGTCGCGGTTACAATTCAAATTCAAACCGCCTTGAACGAGCCGGTCAACAATACGTTTTCAACCGCCATTGGCCAGCTATAAAAACCCCGGCATGGACCAACTCGGCAATCAGTCTCAGCCCTGATGACGATGAGGGAGTCACTCGTCGAAACGTTGGCCTTTAAAAGCCTTATCCGGTGGCAAACCCGAGAAGATTTTACTTACATTCTGATTTTATATGCAAAATTGCATCTCTCACTTACCATCAAGTTAATGCAAAAGCTGATTTATCTTGCGGTTAACGTGAACTATACATTTCGAAACCGGGCTTGAGAATTAAAATTAGTTGACGCAAATACAGTAAAACCTTTATCTAATGGACAGCAGTGATCTAAAAGGATATTTCCTTACGTAAGAGATGTCCTTAAGTTACAGGTTTAACAAACACATTATTACCTACAGTTACATACATACTATCTCATGAATGAAGGTGATGTACAAGGAAGTTTCACATACAAATACGCGAGTGGACTACTGATGAAAGGATAAATAAGACGGAAATTTATTTTATCTATAGATGCGTATTGTATTTATTAATATCTATTGTATTTATTAATACTGATATCTCGTTATATTATCATAAAGCAATGATAACACTTCGTAAGTTCTCATCAATTCTTACACAGCAAGAGGCTGGAAGTCATACAGCAAACAGTTGTTAAATAAAAAACAAGTTTAAATTTATCGTTCAGGGACCATGAAGCAAACATCCCATTGCCAGCTCCAAAGATTTGTGAATTGCAAGTTGATAGAGCAACTTTCTGCATGGCTGTAGGGAATGAACACTCAGTGGAAGCGTCAAATGGGTAAAATAATTGTTCAATGAGTTCCTTTAAAGCAACCTTTTTTCAAATTGATATTTACGTAAAGATAACTAATATTCCTAAACCATATAATATATAAAACCAATATATCATTAATTTTTTCAGGTTTTACCTTCTTCATTTCATTGAACTAATATTATATTTACAGCCGTCATCACTAATTACGTCTTAGCTTAAGTGAAATTTATCTAACTTGCTACTGGCTTTATATTTCGTCTTTCATGTGATGGTTGCATTTTCAATGAGAGCTAACTTGGCTGAGGCTCAAGTACTATCAGCAACGCAGCTAATTTCTCCAAATGGTGTGTCGCCAAGGGAGGGTAAAAGTCTATTTAGTTGACGAGAGACAGAACGGAACGCTTTAGCAAGAGAATTAACAACCACATCAGAAAGTTAGGTGGTAATTTTCCCAGCCTAGATAAACATTGTAGAAACCTCTCAAAATTAATTAAATCATTTTTTATATTAAAAGAATTACAAAAGGCTGACAAACAGGTTACACCCATTTCAGAAGAAAATTCACAAAATAAAGAAAGAATGCTAAGCTAATTTGGAAATTTTAATAACTCCAACAGGAAGATAAACAAAGACATTGTATGCAAATGAAAAATTCCCCAAACATTAATCACACCCTCATTTCATCATCATAAGTAACGGAAGTTTCCGTGTTTTGTTTCACTCGGAGAATTAGTGCTCGCTTGAATTAAAGCTCTCATCAGTAGAAGCTCATTTGATGCGTCATTCGAGAAACTGGGGCGTGTTAAGAAAATAAAAAGAGGCGTTATAATAACATGGGTCGTATAATACTGGATAAAATGGACTTGAACGTTTTGATGCCAAATAATTAAAAGAATAAGAACTGAATACTTGAGTTCCTCCACGGTTTTATTGCTGACCTTGAAGTTTTCACACGGGCAATTTTGGCTACATAAAAAGAGATAACATCTTATTTAAATTTCTACTTGCTTAGTCAGACGATATTATTTGCCAAAATACAATAAAAATAATTTGACACCCTCTCCAAACCTAGGGAATTGCAGAATTGTACGGTGAGGTATGTACTACTTTGATCCCAACACTTCGTTATAGTGCAACAATAGTCTTCACACCCACCAAAGATTGCTAAACTAGTACAATTTTCGTCTTAAACGCCCAGTATTGCGTGGCTGAAGGATAAATTGAGTAAATAATCCTTGTTTCATCAAGGAGACATTTTTAAGGTATTCTGGATGGTGTGTTCATTATCAATAGCACATGCAAAAGTTGAAACTAAAGGGGAATGAGTATAGATCATGTTATTTGTGTGAAAATAATATTTACAGCTGATCCATAATAAGCTTCTAGCAATAAGATGTGAATGAACACTTTCGTTTCCAAACGAAGTTATGCTACCTATTCCACACTGAAATGTGGCAGGGTTTTTTTTTTTACTAAGAGCCGCTTTAAAATGGGCGCAGATACATTGCATATGGAAATTGTTGTTTTTATTTTCCTTTGAAAGCCTAAAAAAAGCACCAACATACCTTAAGTAACAGGTACAATGATTAAAATTTTTTAAAATTAAAAATTCCCTACGTGCGTGGAATGATTATTTCCACGCACGTAGGAAATTAGTTAACATGCAAATCTGGGTGAAAATATTTAAATCCTACTCATATCGTTCCTACGTTTTCTTTTTCGAGTACGAGAATAAATTTAAGAAGCTGCACGAAGCCCGTTTATTACGTGAATCATTCTTCCGAGAATGCTTCGTGTAATCATTGGACCCGGCATTTAGGTGGATGGAGAGCCCAGGAGTCGCGGAGGCGTTAATTTGCCCGCCTAACATCCGGGAAAGTATTCATAGCCCGCTATGCATCATAATTATCAGCGCCATCGCCTCCTACGCTATGCAAATAACATCACTCGCAACATCACGTCCCTAGACCGTGCCGGGAGTTTCAGTTTCGAACTCGGTGCCGCTCAGCATCACAGGGAATCAGGACGGCTGTTTCGGTGAGATACGGCCTTTTGATCAGCCTTTTTGTATAACAAAGCATTGAAAAGGTAAGAAAGCCGCTGGATTTAATGTTCAGGAACCAACATTAGCACTTTTCCCGGTATGTAATTCACACCTCAGCATGACTGCAGCTGAAACTTTCGACTGAAATTGGCCGATATTTCCCAAATGTTCGGGATGTTCTTTTTCTGATTTCGTTGATGTATGACAGCGTCGTAGTTTAGAGGTCAGTAGGTATATGTTTTCAATTCCTTCAATAATCCCATATTACCTTTTTTTTAAATCGGCGTTTGCATAAACATATGCAATTAATACTGACTGACTAGTAGTCCGATGGGCTGCGTAATGGTCACAACGAGGCTTCTCTCTCTAAGCTTTAGCACCATTTACACGTCCTTGTAGCTTGATTTAACGTAGAGCTCTCTAAGACGTTTCACCTATTCCAAAAGCCATTGCCAAGCATTGGTATTGATTAATTAAAAATTGAATATAATGAACAGGGTAATGAGAAATGATTACAACATGAAAATAAACAAACTTAAGACGAAGGTTCTACTCTGTGATAAAAAGGAAAACAAAACGGCATATATAAATTTGGAAAATGTTACACTCCAACAAGTAAAAGAATTTAACTATTTGGGAAGTAAGATTACGTGGGATGTAAGAAGCACAAGAGATATAATATACAGAATCAACCAAGCGAAACTAGCATTCAATAAAAAGAAAACTCTACTAGCGTCAAAAAGCATTAGTTCGGAGATAAGAAAAAACTTAATGAAGACCAATTTTTGGAGTGTCGTGCTATATGGAAGCGAATCGTGGACTGTAGGGAAAAATGAAATTAAAAGACTGTTATCCTTTGAAGCATGGTGTAACAGAAGGATGTTGAAAGTAAGTTGGACGGAAAGGAAAACAAATAAAGAAATCTTTGAAAGAGCTCAAGAGGAAAGAAGAAGTATAACAAGAATCATTAAAGAAAGAAGAGCTTAACTTATTGGACATTTACTACGGCACGATACTCAAGTTAAAATAATAGTTGAATGAAAAATTGGGGGTAAAAACTGTAGAGGAAGACCCCGACTAGACTACATGAGGCAAATTATGAAAGACATGCAATGCAGAACGTATTACGACCTGAAATGGAAAGCTGAGAAGAGAATGGAGGTCTGCTGCCATCCAACTCAAGGTTTCAAACTGAAGAAGAAGAATTCAGATGAGTGGGAGTCTGTTCCTCCGAATTGGTTCATTTCCTTCCATGAGGTATGCAAAATTATTCTAATCCTGAAGGACTTCACAATTTCATTTCGCACTTCGTTAGTGATTGGGAGCCCTCCAACCACACCGCAAAAAAAACATGTACCAGTAAATTCAGTGCCATAACAGGAGTAGTCTCGGGTTATAGGAGCATCGTTTAACAAAAGGCTTTAATCCTGTCAGTCAGAGTATCCAATTCTGAGACGGGATTCCCAGCTGTGAAACATGGGTTGAAAGCTTGCGCGTCACCGACTTAGCTATTACGGCCGGCCGCTTTAAAGTCCACGTTTACAGGTCAAGTATGTTACAATGTATTGCACCGCAAATTACATACAAACTTAGCAGAGGACTATACATTTCACTTGTTGTTTTCCGAAGCCTCAAACTTTGATAACTAGTCTGAAAAAACACCATGACTTTTGAGAAAAGCTGGACTTATTACTTAAACTTTTTTTATTTCCGATGGTTTTTTAAGAGTCACCCTGGATTTCTTTGAGTTCATATGTCTATAATTGTTTTAGAAAATTGACTAAGAAAAGGCTATGTTGAGAAGTGAGAAAGATGAGGAAAGAGAAAGGAACAAGGAAAACATGGTGGATGAGGAAAGGAGGTTTGATACCAAGAGTTAGAAATTTGCACTGAAAAAAACCCTCTGACTTGATCGGGATTCGGATTTACCGTACATACCTACGAGCCATATTGATTTTAGGGAAATTTGACAGTATTTCCAAAAAATAATTTTCGCCGGAGCAGACGTTAATTTAGGAAGATTTGAAAAAGGAAGTTTAATTGGTAGCAGGCTGTAATAAAGGGCAATGTGTTGTCAAAGAGTATGATGGAGGGGGGAATGTTGGACAAAAAGGGAAGATGTTAAAGAAGATTGGGGATTATGGACACTGTGAGAGATGAAAAACAGATATGGAGATTAAAAATGAGGATAATAATGGACATATGCAGTGATACGTGACAGAAATCAGAAAGGACAAAATAAATTGGGATAAGGAAGTAGGTGAGAACTGCCCTCGAACCAACCAATATTGTTAAAGCACCAAATGCGGTGATGAAGTTCTTTGGATAAAGAAAGTTAGGTAACTTTATTTTACTAACAAGACCTCTACCGGTATCATATTCATTTACTTGAAACTGGCCCTTTTTAAAATAACATAATTATTGGTTTCTGGCGTAACTTTATGGAATTTATTCATATTGAAATTAAAAATTAAAACTTTATGATTCCACAGTATTTTATTCAGGTACGACGCGGGTATCGACGTTCAACGTCGAAGATGAAGTTTGGCGTCGAAACTCGGGACGTACCGGATGAAAATACTGTGGACTCACAATGTCGTAATTTCTATTTCGTATTAGGTAACATAAATACATCAAATCATTATTCCGTTCCCTTTCAGGGTTAGCACAATCAGAGAACTTAGTTATCGATATTATGACTAGAAGATTGACGCTCTTTTAATAATGTCCTCCATTATGCCCTAATCTTGCTTACCTCTTTCCCTCCCGTTACCTTCAGACGTTGCTTCACACAGACTCGCCCAATCTTATAACATTCCTCATCTAAGGAGTCTCTTACACCGCATTCATCCACGTTTTTTTAATAAAACGACGTGAATTGACAAAACTTGTTTATTCTAAGCCTTGCTCTGAGCTGTATAGAGTTTCAAAAAAGTAAAAGAAAAGTCCTTGATTTTCCGGTTCTGTCGCCACCCTACTCCTCATAATTGCGCATAGTTCAAAAGACGAGGATACCTACCTAAAACAAAGGCGTCAAGGATTGCACAACTTTGTAAAACTTTCACGCAATCCCTTCCGGCGACGCTGGAAAGCGTTCTTTCACCGAAATAAAACGAGCGTGTGAAACGACAGGAAAATTAAGACTGACGCCTTTTGACGTGCCGCCCGTTATACTTATATTTTTAAGAGGAAGTGGCTCTCATCGGGTCCAAGTTGGACCCGTCCGGATGGAAGGGTGTAAGTGTGATGATGGGAGGAGAAGTCCGTGTTTTGTAATTTTCTTCTTCCACAAATCGAGTCAAGGACGGAGAAAGTGGTCTGCATGGCGCCCTTCTTGGTCGCTCTAGCTTTTGAGCAAGGCTAGTCGGAGGGGAAGGACGTCACTAATTGGAGGATGGATTACATGCGGGGGAAATGCAGCATGCTTGCTGATGAAGAACGTAAAACACACTCAGAACATGCCTGAACTTTGAAGGTCATTTAAAGCGTTTATCACAAACCAGAACGAATACGGTTAAACAAAAAATATCTAAAACACCTAAGTGTGGAAATTCATCAAGAAAAAGTAATTTACCTTGCACGAGGTTCAAACCCAGACCTATCCAAGCCAGTTAAGTTTAGATTATCTGAGGTAGTGGAGACTGAGGCCAACTCGGCTAATAAAATAAATGGGTTTTACGGAAGGCTTATGAGTGAGAATAATTGACGTCAAAAAAGATAGTTCAACGCTTTAGTGAACTAAATGTTTTCACATAGCATGGGATAAAAATTCTTGTGAATAGACTTTTTATTTGGATATCGAAATGATTGACAAATGTTGACGTTACTTTGCATGAGCTAAACCGGCTTGGTACATCCTCAGAGATCTGTACCTTGGATTATACAGAACCTCGGTAAATAGGGACTCGCATGACCGAGACTGTTCTGTACATCATCCAAGAATATTATCCATCCATTTTAATTCAAGGTGAATTTCCGAAGATGTTAAAATCAAACTATACTCTCGTCTAACGCCTACACTGTAGCACAGGCTCATTAACCGTCTATAGTTAGTACCACGGGCTGATATATATCAACTTCGGCTATAGAGGCGGAAAGTGGCGAGGACCTATATCTCGGCTATTGAAAATAATTTAAACACACTATTTATAGCTGAATGTGTTTCAATGTTTGCAGCTTCTGAAGAGTATGCGTATATTCATGCCTAGATTGCCGAAAGCGCTTTTTAAGAAAATACACTAAGGCGGTACTAGAACCTGCGAACCCCGATATTAGATGGCGATGACCTTAACCCGCTGTCTACGAGGCCAGAAAATCAATATCATGGGAAAGAAGCCTTACTCATCAGCTAAAGTTTGACAAAATGCAATATTGGTTATGCAATTTTCACCATTAAGGTAGTAACCGGAGGAATAGCTGAATAGGTTAGCGCTTGTTGGTCCAGAGGAACGTTAAGTTGGAAATGAGTTGGCTTGTGATGGTTGATAAGAGAAAAATACCCGAATATATTGAGTTATCGTATAAATCACAAGTACAAGACATTTTAATTGATAAAAAAAGCACGCTCACCAGGCTAGGCTGACACTTAAGATGTTACTAGGCCCTATAGAAACTATATAGTAGCACAGCATGATTCCAGAGTTGGGTAAAATTAGGGCAAAAAAATTGTTATATGAATAATTTCTGAATTGCCATAAACTATCCAACATGAATGTGAAAGAATTTTATGCGCGATGAAAATAGCATTAAAATGTATTTTTAATGAAAGAAAAAACTGACTTCAAATTGAGAATTAGAATTTATAATACCTAAATCAGAGACGTAGATGAGTTTAACACTGTTGAGATTTTAATTATCGTCTGTATTATGCTTGTAAAACATGGTTAGTCCGTTTGAAACCAATACATGAAAATAACAGTTTCCGGAAACAACTTGTTTAAATTAATGCTTTGATAACTCATAATTAAAAATTTAACAAAATTATTACCGTGAAGCAATTACTGAACTCCGTAGAAAACCGGTCAGGTGGAGAAAACACCTGGATTATAACACATTAGTGTGCTATATAATGATTCCGACCGTTGAGGACGGTTTCACATTAACCTTTGGATGGAGTGGAGACTTTTTTTCCGATTTCCTTAGCAAAACTCATTGACAGTGTGCAATGTACGACGAAACTTCTCATAATAGGTCAGTATATATATCAAATAATGAAAATATTTCATTAGCCTTAACCACGAGTTCGAATGAAATTCTGTTATTTGCGCTGTTTCCCTAAGATAGAAAGTGGATCATTATCGCCTGCCAAACTTTCTCTAGCAATATGTCACCATTCCTGTAATTAGATTTCGGCTGGGGCTTATAACAGAGAATGCCCCTTCAAGCTTGAGCCCGTAGCCGTGGCCTCTGGATGGCACACAAGGGCAGCTATTCCATCACCAAGAGAGAAGAATTAGACATGGACACAAGAAGAAAGCAAAGATGAGTTCATTCACACAGAGAGTCGGACAGAGATAGGAACATGAACATTTTTACCCTTTGATTTCTCGGCTTTACCATCTTCCGCATCACCAGTGTCTTCGTCCAATTTTAGTTACATGTTTCCTATCTCTTTCTTTCACCTTCTGTTCAAATTATTATATATTTATTCGCCTAAAGGTGGTGTGTGAGTGAGTGAACGAAATATATATATATATATATATATATATATATATATATATATATATATAACAAAACAGTGTCACTAGCTGTGACGCACTTAATAAAGTAAAACACTTAGAAAGAACACTCACACGAGAAAACATTTTCCGGAGATTTCGAAGCTAAAGGATATTGTGCTAAGCGCATCATTTCCTACGAAACTGTGTGTATATATATAATATCTTGGTAGAAAATCGCTCTCGGCGACGATGCACATGCATAAATAAATGACCGTCGAAACGTGCAATGCAAGTTTAACGTGAAACTTGTCCACAATATATGTTAATAAGAGTATTGTAGCGCGATTGAGACTAACTGCTCCCTCCATCCACCTAGCATTTCACTCATGATTAGAAGATTCCATATAACTGCAATTAAAGATCCTAAGATGTAATTCTGGTCAAACAAAGTAATTTCCTTAAAGCTGTAACTGAAGGTTAATTACTGGTGATCGCTGATGTTAACTGCATAAAAATGACAGGGTCTCGCTGTCCGAATTTATTGATCATAGACGCAGAAAAGAATAAAAATTTTCCGGACATCGAAATCAGCTGGTGTAAGGAATTATAAGCTCTTCACAGTTTCTTCTGGTACTATGGGAATGCACAATACCATTCTTTACGAAGAATTCACGGTGTTTAATTGCAAATAAGGCGCAATAAAACATACATCAATGCAATTGCCAAGAAATGTTATTTGAATACGATACCGAAGGAACATTATGGAAGAGATGTTTGAATTTCTACATTCATCACTTTCATTACGTTGGGATGAAAACATTTTTCTACATTGTGTTCCATAGATACTGCTCCCTACTCATACATATTACTCAAGTCAAAAATTGATAAATGCATTTACTGTTTCGATGTTTCTTCGGTGGCATTCACGCATTCAGTAGTTCACGGACGAGGCTTTATTAATGTTTCGTCAGTGGATTTTCGTTAAAAAAATGACCAATGTGAGACTTAAGTAGCGTTTAATGCTTCAATTAACAATTAATATTCCGATATCGATTTTTTTATTTTGTGTCCCCGTTTGCTGAAATACATGTGTAAAAATATAAACAACAGCTTTTCTCAGCCAACGCTCCATATATTTAGCGAGTTGTCTGTTGCTTGCGCTGCTCGTCTAGTCCGAGTGACGTCATGCGCAGAACGGGCTCATTTTGGTATCGGGAACGACCTACCTTGTATTAGTAGTACCATGGATAACGTGATCACAACAAACATTTCTCGTTCTAAATTGCCCTACTTTTCTCAACTTTACGAAATAATTTAAGCATTTTTCACGAAATACGTAAAAATAAAATTAATCGTCGACGGGATTACTTTATGGAACTTTTCCATGTTTGAAAAGAATTAACTTTGCAGCTTTACACTGTTTTTCCCCCAATCGGTTTCAGCGAATACTCGTAATTTTCAAGAGGTTAATACACCACGACGGGATCAGTCTTTCACAATTATACCATTGACAAAAGGAGAGGGGGAAAGAAATTCATATTCCCCCCCTCCTTTTGCCAATGGTATAAATGTGAAAGACAGATCCTGTCGTGGTTTATTAACCTCTTGAAAATGACGAGTATTCGTTGAAACCGGTTGGGGAGCAATAAAAACGTGTGGAAAACTACCAAGTTAATTTCTTTTCAATCACGAAATGCGGCATTTGCAACAATATTCCAATGTATTTTCTCATCTAAATACCAAAATATTTGGTCGACTCAATCTAATAGTTTATTAAATGGCTTTCCTAGTGTGACGGCTTGAAAACAATTCCGGCGTTAATGGATTAAAAACGTAAGATTGAGTATCCAGCACTATTGGCGGCGAGTACTCGATTCTATGAGAAAAAAGTCACCTTTTTGAAAAATTCAAAGCGGAGTATCTCGAGCGTAAAGAAATACTTTCAAAGGCATGGCATAACGCGTCGCGTCATGCCATTACATCCTCGCTAATTCAAGCTAACTGGTGCAGAAACAATTTTTTCAACTCCAAGGTGCACTCGTTCCAGGATCAAGGATATATCATGTTGATACATCGTAATGACTCAAGTGTATTTTTTTCTATGTCAACTTTCTAACCTGCTCAAGAGAGAGACAAATACGCAGAATAAACGCATTCGAGTTGAAAACCGTTAAACCCGTCAGGAAATGGGAAGCGAATGAATTACTCTAGGCATTAAACTGAGTAAACATGTTAAAAATATTAACGGTGCCATTAACTTCTGATTAAGTCATTAGACTGATACTATGTAACGATAAAAATACTCTTTTAAGGAAGGATGTATTCCCGAGACATCTCAGTGGCATGATTGTTGAGTTACGATTAAAAACTGAACACGGAATGCTCTCAAGAGGATGGACACTGCAGTACATAAATGATATCTTCTTCTTTATCAGAAGATTTATAATCCTACAAACTGCCACTTCAACTCCCTGCTTTACGTTTTATCGCGATTCATACCAAACGAAATCCTCCGTTCTTAGGAATCGTAAATGGGGTCTCCTTCGGAAAAACTTCCCTTCGGATATCTAATTCAGAGTTAAGAGTTCTCTTTGTTCAAAATATATCACCTAACATACATTAAATAAAAAAGTTAATATATATTGATGTGATCATTATATTGCCATTACCATTTGTTTAGATGATGGCTGTTGAATAAGAATATTTAAGACCGCGAAAATTGCAATTGTGTCATTGATGTAATGTAATAGATAGCAATATGCATACTACCCAAATGCACGAGAGAATTTATTTGCACTGCGTGAGAGCTCGGAAGATTCCAGAGTTTGAGGAGCACCACTAATGACTCACCCACGTCAATGGAAAGTGGAATTACAAAATGCGTTCAGTTTTGTACTTTTTGCGTGCACAATTCCCAGTAATTAGCAGATATTTAGAGTAGTTGTGCTAATGCCAACTCGGAGAAAAGTGTAGTGAACGCTGTTTATTTTTTGCCTGCAAAGCAAGTCAAGATGATGAAATAGTGAAAAATTCGCCATGAGAAGTAGATAACGAACATTGGTAAATACCTTTCTTAGACGAGACCGTCGAGGAACTTAAATTTGATTGAGTATCAATTCCTGATGAACTTTGGATAAGCTATATTAAATAACAATGAAACTTTGGAGTACATGAAGACGCTATAAAATATTATGCTATCCTTTGCTCTGTGAACGAATTATTTCTTAATGCATTAAAGGTGGGTCCACCATGAAATGGCTTATATGCCATTTTTTCATATTCCGACTATGTATAGCAAAATGTGTCCTTTGTGTCCCACATGATAGGAGCAACCCAATCGTATCTTTCTGCATTATTTTCTTGCAAATTTGACTTTAAATGACAGTGTGGAAGGCAAGAGTGTCTAAAACAAGGGGAAAACTAGTATTTAAGGGGTAATATGAATGCCAGTTTTGGGGAAGACTGATCATCCGAAGTGAATTCTCCTAGAAATTTGAAAGCAGATAAAATTAAGGAAACAACCCTACTCAGTTTTTGAGTAATTTGATAATAACTAGAGAAACTGAAGTAAAATTGCATTAATCCTATACTATTAAACGAGCAAATCTTGTATATCTATTTTTTTGCTCGTTTAATAGTATCGGATTATTTAATAAGGCGTATTTGATCTGGCTTTTTTAAATGTTGATCGGTGAGATGATATGAGCTATATTTAGTCAAGCTTTCGTAGATACACCGGTTGCTACTTTAATAGGAAATTGCTACTTTAATAGGAAAGCAATTCCCTAAAATAAAAAAAACTCACTCCAGCTTTCAAAACTCTCTCCGGAAAGCCTCCCAATTTTTGCCCTATAGACCATCAACGCCATATTTCACGATCCACGTCTGACTAACGCAGCTATGTTTGTGGCTTTTGAAGCCAATTATTCCCCATAATGGTGAACGTTTCGAGGTTTTCGAGCTCACGCTGGGAAGTAAAAAAAATGATTTGTGATCATTTGGAGGAGGGGAAGAAAGCCTTCAAAATTCTTACGGAAATAAAAGTATCCTTGCTCCCATGAATTCTGGCCCACGAGACGAACAATCGAAAGAAGAGAGTGAAAATCAGGAAGGGAAAAAACGACCCCTTAATGGTTCCCCGGAAAAATATGCACAGCGAATCGGGGAGGAAATGCGGTATTCATGCCAATTTATGCGTCTGGCTTTGACTCTCAAACCTTCTTCTGTGGGATAGCACCGTCATTGAACTCCTTAGGAGTAGATTTCTTCCTCGCCGTGCGTCCAGGACGTTTCAAACGATTCATTTCGCTGCGCATTTTGGATCAGTATCAGCTCAGGTGGTCTAGTGAAACGATGTGTTCCGTAAAAGAAAGCAAATAACTCAACACGGTGCTGACGAAGAGTCAATGAACACGAAAAGGTTGCACAAAAAGAGAAAAATTAGTTTTAGCAGAGCTGATAATTCGCACGCAGCTTTGTTACACTCAACAGAGCTTATTTCTCGATGTTAGGCCTGGAAAACTGGCTTAGTTTTGACGATATTTCCCATTCTGCCCTCTCTTTGCATGCCTGATTTGCTTCTGTAGCATTCATGCATCGCTTCATAAACGCTCTCTTTCTCTAAAGAATCCTAATATTCCTCCTCTTAAGAGTCTTCCCCCTCCTTCACTCGTGGCTTCCTCGGTCTACCCCATTCACTCCTCTATCATGTATCTGTTTAATTATACGACTCTCATCCATTCTCTAAACATGGCCAAACCAACGAAGCATCTCCTTTTATATATTTCCATCGCTAGAACATCCATTCCACATTCTTTCTTAACCCTCTCATTCCCAACCCTACAAACATTTCTCATTTACCTCATACTCACTGCATTTAGCCTACACTTAAATTGGCATATCCAAGTTTTATTACGATACAATACAGTGCAGTATACAAAAGTGAACTCCTTCTCACAGGAATTCGCTTTTGTGCACTGTAATTTTTTCTACGGAAGAGCAACTTTGTTTATCCAAAAAAACGACGGTTCAATTTTCAAACAGAAACTAGTTAACGGTTATCACCGCTAAAGTGCAAGTAGCTGAATCCATTATAGGGGCAGCAGAGATAACGGCAAAGGAGATCACTGTGGACTCAACTTGCAAGAATAAATGCACGGAATAAGAGCGGGGGCTCTTTTCCACGTAGCCAGTAATGCATTCGCAAAAGCAATTATTTGCTCACGCAACACAACTTTGATTGAACATGCATCAAACTGCAAATGGAAATGTGTCGAATAAAACAGCCTTTACGGAGGCGATGATCGAACTCCAGGGCGTCTCAAGATAGCCTAATATAATTATGAAAACGGTGCCATTTGGCATTTCATTATATTATCTGTTTTCCACTTCACAGTTTTGAATGCGCATCCATTCGCATATTGGATAGTGCAAGAAAATGTTCCTCGTAATATAATTTGTGAAGGCGGCGGGCGTACTCCAGGGGGTTTATTCTCGAAACGCTGAGATAATTATCGCATTAGAAAGTACTCATTTTTTTCGTATAAATTCGTCGATTCAGCATTCTCGAGTGTCAATTCTTGTCTGCGTGCGATATTCATCGATTAAAAAGTACCCATTGGCTGTGTAGCATGCGATACTTCTACGAAATCATACACTAGCTTACTACTTTTGCGAGAGATTATTAATATGGGATTTTGAGAATCGACCCCCAGGGCGTCCCACAGTGGTCTCATGAAATGGCAGAGCAGATGCATCCGAACTAACAATTATCCTTGCAGTTATTCATGTATTCGCGCGGTCATAGCTGTAATTAATGTTCAGCTCTATAGGATGCAAATTTTACCGCGCTTCGATTCATGCAACGAGCTGAGAAATGAAATTCTTCACATAAATTGATGGCATTTTAGATGGGCCTAATAAGTCACATTCGAAGATGCAATTTTACGGGTTCATGCAATCATGCATTCTTACAGTCATAGAAATAAATCTCAGCTCTCAAGGATGCAAATTTTACCACGCTTCGATTCATGCATCAATGCTGTACAATGAAATTCTTCGCTTAAATCGACGTCCTTTGAGATGGACCTGATGAGGCGCGTTCGAAGGAGCAATTTTACGAGCAATAACTGATGCGTTTGCGCAGTCATACATGCAAGTGTTTGGTATACTCGACGAAATTTTGACCACGCCTGGATTCATGCATCGGGGTGAGCAATGAAATTCTTCGCGAAAATCGACGACCTTTGCGACGGGCCTAATGTACGAGTAGGTAAATGTAACTCCCTTGCTCTCCCCTCCCTGCCCTCAACGCACCGCTGATCTCGGCCTTCGCCTTAACTCCCTCGCCAAGGATATTGCATACATCCGATCGGGGCGTGAGAGAAAGTCTGGGGAGGGCCTTTATAGCCTTCTTCGCACGAGACCACGCCACCGCCGAGGCACGTTCGACAGACCAACAATACCTCACACAGCATGGGGGAGCGCTCGAGCCTTCGAGAAATAAAAAAAAGACACATAAAAGTATATAATATAAATATGTTCAGGACACGCATCCATTTCTAACCCAATATCACGCACGGGTGAAACTAACGCAGGCGCTTTGTGATCTCAAACAATACAAATTTCCTTCTTACACTGTATCCCTATTCCCATTCAAGTCAATTCCGGCTGAAATATTTTTTTGTTAGCACCACACCCTCAACTAACCCGTCACCTAGTGAGCGTAGAGAAAATGTTAGCGATCTGTAACGTGAATAGGCGATACCAAGAGAAAATTGGGAGCTGCGCTGGTTAATATTTTTTTCTAGCCACAGTCTGAATGGGAATTGGGATTTTTAAAAACACGGTGCGAGAAGGATGAAAGAATGTAAAGAAAGAATAGATGAGATGGTTTCTCTCGATGGAATGTCGGTTGCGGTCGAGACTAGAATATTGACTAGTTTAACCATTGTGATTTTAGAAAAAGAGGGTTCTCCGGTTTCAAAATGGTGAACTCTATAGGGATGCGACATAGAGACGATTATATCCAGCGTAAAAATGGACAAGCTTTTGACTTATTTAATACATGAAAAATTAATTCTTGATTTAGCCCATAAAAAACAATCTCAGATAAATTTGATGAAGAATTATTGTAATATGAAAATAAGCTGTGAACAAATCGATGGAAGGAAAATATTTTTGCCGAGGAAGAAATGAATATTAGTGAATAACTGAAGATAAAACAGGTGATAGTATGAAACATTAATTTCGGAAGCCTATAAATCAAATGCACAAAATGAATGCTTGTGCAGAAAAAGAATGTTAGCAGTGCATAGCAGAGCCCTTCATCTGGCGTAATTGCATTAAAATATAATTCGAGAGTGAAAAAAATGAGTAAGCTATAAGACATAGTATTTTTACATGCTTTGGTAAACACGTATATGAAACAAATGGGTAATATAATGGGTCTCATGAGGAAGAGACCAGTAGAAACAAATAGCTGATAAAAGTACTAACAATAAGACAATATGCAGAGTGTGACGGCCAATCAGATTGAAATAACAACTATGCTCATTCTCATAAATGTAGGTACTTCCACACGCATGTTGAATTTTAATTCGCATTATTCAACATGAACATTTACGCTCATAAATGCGAGCAAAACCAAGAAATCTAAGACTAATCGTAACAACAGCAAAGAATGTGACACCAACAGCTGAAAAACAACACTGAATGGAAAATCCCAGAACCCATGGAAAAACACAGAACGGAAATATAGATACAAGTCCATTTGCATTACATAACCAACTGTTATTGTAAAAATTGAACAAATGTTACGAATACATACATACGTATACGACTGTTACAAGCTTAAAATTAATCGATATAAATCCTCCAAAAGACGTTTTCACAAAGTTGTGAAACTCTGGGAAAGACTCTCCCAAAAGCAGTGGAAAAACTTAATTTTCCATAGTGACTCACACATGTTGAGGCGTATAACTTTCCTGATTCTACTGCGGTTTTGACGTGATGCTTGCATTGCATTTTGGAATGAAATTGTAAAAAAAGGAAAAATGCCCTCTACAGCAACCGGAAATAGTGAATACTCTCTCCTATCCCTTTCACGTTTATTAAAATTTACTCTCTCATTCGAAATGTATTGTCTCGGCTTTCATTCTCGGCTACGGTCAATTATTCCAACGCCCAACCATTCCGACGCTCGTTCCAGACGGACATGTTACGGATAAATGGAAGTAATTCCCCTCTCTACCACCGTAATTTTATCTTTAGGATCATTATCGTCTCTATTCTAATCGTAAAATTTTCACCGCTTGTTTGCGGGCGCTTTAAATTGCTCCATCCGAAAAATGAGTGAATCGTGTTAAAAAATACTCCTTCCTACGTGAAATGTGTGATGTATATCGAAAAGACGATTCGAGTTTTAAGGCCATCAACCTCTGAATACGTACATAATATGACAACTGAAACGAAGTGGAGATTCTACGCGATGCAAACACAGGTATGGGATGCATGATATGTGAAAAATTGAACAAAAGAAAATATGGGTTACTCTTTTCCTTCTTGATGTCTAATGTGATATTGCGGTAAACAGAACCGCAAGAGCAATTATTCCAACCGCAGAAGGGTCTTATACGAGCTCTTACAGCCGCATAGAAGTGCTTATTACGAACACTGCCCTCATTTAGAGAGAGCATCGGTGAGAGCTTGCATCTTTGTGTTCCGTGCTTTCTTTGATGAAGGTGGCTGCAGCCGTGTTGAACCTAATAAATTACTGAATAATAAGCTGGTATGTACTCCACAATAAACATGTATATACTCGTACTTGCAGATGCACCAGGGATAAACTGAAGGCAACAATTTTTCCACAATTCGGAAAAACGAGACAGGGGATTATTTCTCCTTCAAATATTGTCACCTATGTACAGAATCAAAACCAGAATTGACATTCGAACTAAAGGATGACTTTAATGACATCATTAGTGGGCTCAAAGACACTTAGTCTTAAATCGGGTAATAATTTTATGGAAAGCCACCTTGCACGACAACTCGAGGAATATGTACATGGACAGTAAGGAGAGAAGAAGAGTGAAACATTTCTGAAAAATAAGTTTGTACCTACTCCACGATGCACAAATACATGCTTGCAGATAAATCAGGGAGTAACTGAAGGCAAAAATATCTCCACAATAAGGAATAGTGGGGCAAGTGGATTACTGCGCCTACACCGAATGCCACTTTTGGATCGAACTAAAACGAGAATTGACATCCACGTCAAAGGAGGTAGTTTTAAGGATACCATTACTGAGCTCAAAGACGCATAGTCTGGATACGGGAAGTCATTGTTTGGAAAGCCACCGCGAACTAAAACGCTAGGGTTAGGGATATGGACGGTAAGGAGAGTTAAGAGAAGAAGAGTGAAAACTTTCAGAGTGTAATGCCGCAGATGACAGATAGAAATCAGGTTGCAGAATAAATCGAAAACTTGGGATTAGTGCAGAGAAACAGAATAAGAGAGGACCCAGTGAACTGCCGCACTGAAGAGAAAAAAAATAATTGAGACACACTACAAGACGAGGAAATTGCAAGTCTAAATCTGATGGAAGATGGACTCTATAGGACCAAACGGACTAAATGTAAAATTCAAGAAAACTTTACAGGAACATACTCCAAGAAAATTTCCAGCAGACGCAGGAGTATTTTGAGAAATAATGGAAAACATGATTTTCAGTGTGAGGGAATTACAAAGATAAAAAATCTGACCGATACCTATCTTCAGGATGAAAGATTTATGATATGAAAGTGGTCCTCGCCACATTCTTCTAATTCTGTTCGAGCCGCCTTTTGTTCTAAGGACGCACGATTCTCCGTTGTATTCAAGCGCTCTGCAACCGATTTCTCTCATCGCCCCGGACTGATCTGTAAGTGATGCTTGGAGTCTGGGAGTCCATTGCTGATGCCGGAGGGACCTCTTACTCATGCCAAATTCGTGATCAATCAAGAAGGGCGTGACCTTTCGTATATTGATGAGAATAAGTTACAATTTTCTATGAACAGCCTCCGTCCTTCCACACGAAAACCTAAGCCTACCAAAACTTTCTGCGCAGAAACTTTCTGGCTTAGTTTAGTCTACAGTTATTATTTATTTTGGCCGGTTTCAGGAACATTTTGGCCATTAGAGTTATAAGATCTATAAAATAAGGCATTGGTTCAATATGCGCTGCAGAAACATTCGACATATTTAGTTTATTTTCATAAATTATCTCATAACTTACTTTCCTTGATAGAATGGACCAAGAAGACTATAGTATATAGTATTATTCCTATATGGTATTCATAGAATGGACTTAAATACTTATGAGTTTCATAAGTAACCAGCATGACGGATGCGCAAAAAACAGCTTGGAATATTAATTACTTGATAACATATTTCTTAATTAACGAAAGGCGAATTTATTCACTTAGGCCGACTGTTGATAATGTGTAAAAGTATTTTATATGCATAAGATAAACATACATAAATTTTAATTCAGAAGAGTGAGAGTGGACTAAACACCCGAAGCAGTGGGTATTGTGAGATAAGTTATAAAAGGGATGGTTCCTGCAACCCTAATAGTGATATCCACAACATTATGGGTTTTATAGCTATCAATCCCATAGCTGCAAACAGCGTTCAACTGGCCATTAATCTTGAAATTTCTTGAAATATTTTTCAGCCAAAGTTTCGTTTGGGATCGAGTAGCTGTAGTGATTTGAATACTCGCACCATAACATTCCGGATTCTAGAGTTGAAATCCAGATCCCTATTTGTGGTGTAAACCTGGTGAGTTTGTGGAGACCTATACTAGGGAAGCGCTCCGGATAGAACGTAAAACTGTGGACTCCCCGGCAACTTTCGCTAAAGGCATGTTTACAATAGTGGCAGTACGGTACGGTATGATATAGTTTTCATATGCATTATCTAAACATTTTCATTTAAATTAACAAACATTTTCTGTCGAAACATTTTCATATACATTATCTTATTCCAACGGTATAACACCCCCAAAACATTATCGTACAACAACTTCGTACCGTACTAATTAGGAGTTTACCGTACCGTAAAGGTACGAACTATTATTGTATCGTAATTTCGTTCCTCAGCATGAAAGAGGAAAATCTTTGTCTAACCTTTGCCTGAACCTCTTTAAGTCATACACATGCTCAGGTAGATGCAGGAAAACTCGTGCAGATTAATGCTAACAAATAGGATAATGACTATTTTCTGGACAATTGTTAGCGTCCTTGCGCTAGTGACGCTACCACGATGCAGTTATGAAGAAACGTCAGCTTACGCTTCTAATGGCGCAAGTACAAGCCTCGCCTAAACAAGTTTTCAGAGCAGGCTAACGCCAACACCGGGTGTCTATATTTCATTCCTCATGCAATAATGCCAATAACAATAATATACATCACTACCCGCGTTGAATGGAAAAGAATTCATAAAGAAGTTTGCTGGAAGAAAGAGGATTTATGGACCGGGAACGGAACTCCAGACTACTTTTTGGTCTTAGCACAAAATACTACGCCATCCAGGATTTTCAATTCAATAGGCAAAGTTGGAGGACATGTAAGTAGTAGCTGTCGAATACCATTTCAGTCCATTAAGTATAGCCCTCGTAAGGAATGACCGTGCTTGAAGGAAGCCACTATTAACGAGGACAATTCTACCGCTATACCTGAGAATCTGCTCAATCTATCTTCTTTACTCCTGCGATTAACAACAAATAATGCGTTGGGGATAACCAGGGGAAAGGCGTTTCCTGGCTTAGAAATAGAATTACCGCAATCGAAGGTCTATGGCTCGATTTCCGTTCCAGGATTACTGCTGTTTCATTCTAATTCATTATAAATCTAGTGATTTCCTATAGATTTGGGTTTTTTTTAATCGCCGACGGACCCAAATACCACCGGAATAATATTCACAGCAAAGAGTGGAACGGATTCCTGTATCCACAAAATGACATTTTACTTTTAGAAGCCCATCCTTTGATTCAATGTTGGAGTGGCTGAGGGTTTCATTGCAAATTTAAATTGCAATTTTCCACAGACAATTGTAATTTATATTTCTACATTATGTTGAAATTCCACAACATCACGTCGGATACCTCTCTTTTTGTGCGTAATTTTCAATGCCTACATTAACCTATATCAACCTAACGATCGGCGCAAATGATTTCAACAGCCGGTTGCTTCCCCACATATACCACATATACCACTTGATTCGTATTCTTCTGGAGAGAGAAGAAAGTTTGAGATAAAATTCAATATAAAATTTTCATCCTTTTGGCTTTTCAGTTTAGCCGAAGTAACTGAACGTTCCATTGTTTTTGCTCCCCCTCGTGGTGAACTTCAGAGTGAGTCACGTGCAAGGACTACGATCTAATCAATTGTCAGAAGATGATCAGGAGCTGGTCAGTATTTTCTTTCCCCATAAAGAGAAAGTATTGCTTTCGTTCGCGAATACATTTTCGGCGTTACGAAAGAAATATATATCTCAAAAGACCCGTTTCCACAATTATCTCTGAGTCCGATTCGGACGCAGCGTTTTCATTGGAATCGATCGCGGAAAAAAATTAAAATTGGTATTTGGAAATCGCCGAAAAAGGGCTTTCGATAAATTTTGTTTTTTTATTACAGTTGAACCTCCAATTACGGTTGGGATCCTTCTCCTACACCTTCATTTTTTTGCAGAATTTCCAGAAATTGATACAGATCTCCTTACTTGAAATTCTTCAGGGAACAATTTTCACCTGACAGTGAATACTGACAGCATTACCCAGTACTATAGGAGTAAGCGCAGAAGATGCAAGAAAAGAATATCTAGTTTGTATGGCATGCAAGAAGGAAAAATAGAGAAGTTTAAGGCCCGTTTTCATGGCTACATTTTAATCATTAGTCAACCATGATCATCTCAAGCACTAGATTAAGAGATTTCAGAATGTTATTCGTCAGCCAGGAGTGTTTTGAAGATTTTATAAAAATATGGTAAGCTTCATCAAAAAAGTTCTATTTCAAGACGAGTTCTTTTGACTTTACATTCGTTTCACATTGCAAACAAGCGAACTCTCCAGCACATATACCAGAAATATTTCACTTAAACTTTTCTTGTCGCTCGAATTAGTCAGAAATGAGCTTGTGTTCGTCAAGCCGTCCCCGAATTTTTCTTAACTCTCGAGTAGTCGTGCGGTGGTGCAAAATGGCCAAAGACATTGGCTCACCCAACAAATAGGGTTCGAGAACTACGGGAAAATGGCTGATCATTAAACCTCCACGAGGTTTTACATTCAGCAGCTATAATGGAAACACCTTCCGATGCTGATACAATATGCTAAGACTAGGGAAGTTATTTTTCCCATCCTTCCGCAAATTCATCCTATTAATCCTCTGGCGTTCATTGGTACGATGAAGGTTATCGCGTTGGTTCATATGTCGCATGAGGAATGACTAAGGAAGGATTACAAGCAGCAAGACAACAAAAAATTTGAAGGTTTGACTGATGATAAAAGGTGGGTAAGGATGAAGTTCAAGCCATTTATAATGACTCTGTTTGCATATTTTCACATCACACTGAGAACAGCCTCACGTGTCTTTTACTCCAGGCATTTAACAGGAAACAATTGACAAGAACACACACCAATGAAAGGTGGGTGAAACGGAGGTGAAAATGCCACTCAGCTGGAGTTTGAATCCGTGACCCTGAAAATGGCAGGTAATACCGTGGCTAGTCCCAGTATCCTCCAAATGTATCAATATTAGGATTTGATTTTTTACACTCCTCAATATGTGCCAAATATGCCATCTTCCTCTTTTAAATCATAATTAAGAGGTCTAATTCGTTTTATTATTCTCAGGAACTCTTCGTTAATTAATCGTTGGCAAATGGTATTTGTGACATACAGAGGTAAATGAACATTTTAAAGGCTCGTTCTTTTTCTCTGTTGTCTTTTTTAGTATCCAACCTTCTACAACACAGAGAATAGGATTCACTAAATACAAAATTCAGCAAACCTCCAATTGACCACTCACCCTTGTATAGTTGCCTTCAACATCCTCTGGCCTCAAATGACCTGCTTCACTTTCCGGCCTCCTAATGCCCTCTAGAAACTCCCTTTCCTCCCTAGCTTTGCCCAACACTTCTCCATTTCCCTTCCTTTATTCGTGTATCCTCCATTTCTCTCAAAATCTTTATACCCCAAGGCATTCGATTTGCTTTTATTCAATGTTATCGGTTCCTAGGTTACATAATAAACCATCCAAATCTCGTGTTTGATATTTTGCTAGTTTTTCCTTTTCTAATATACTACGAGCAACAGATTTCTCCTGCTTTGAAGAACCTCTTTCGCTAACAATATTCTCCATTTGGTATTGTTTGCACCACGTCCCGTATACAACCTATGTAGCTAGATTCCTCTACTAGTTCCTGCCTATGTTCTGTCATTCTAGCGATTAACTCAACTTCCTTTACCATTACAAAACCTCCAAAGTCGAGTTTTTATATCTATTAATAGCCTGCGATCATTTCTAGAACACTGGCTTTGAAAATAACGAGAGCAAATAATCGATGATATACATTAAATGAAACGGTAGGTGTTAGTTAGAATCGGAATTTATGGATAAAACCTGAAGATATTACAAGCCGCCATTAACTGAATGCTCTGCATGACACTGCCTTACTTTAAATTACTTTCAGTGATGAAATTATTAAAAATTGATCGTTTTCTTCGAGCAAAACAAAGGCACATAAAAAGCAATGGCAGAAATTCTATACGAATATAAAATAATCATAATGACTTTCGGCGATTAGAAGACCTTTTTCGAAATTGGCAGAACATTTTGTTGTCTCCCAAATATATTCTGCCTCAATGGAACGGGAAAAAGATAAGACTAGAAAAACGTTGTGAATATATAACAATTTTCCGTGATTACTGGATATCCTATCAACTACGGCAGATGAATTACGATGACATAATGGTAATTTTTCACCCACTCTCAAAGGTTGGGCGTAAGCATTAAGCCAACATTTTTCAGAGAGGCATAATTTTATAGCTGAAAATTTCCCTTTCCTTGAAATCAATCTAAACTCGATACTAAGAGTGGCCTTTGAAAACCAGATCTGATTGAACCTTTTTTATTAGTCCCCTCGTGGGGATATTAAATTACGTATTCAACATATTTATATAACCATCTTCTCTAGAATTTATGCTCCGTGATAAAATATATTCAAGTAATCAACGAGCATGACGTATTTTCACAAGTAACTGGAAATCAGGTTTCAAATCTACAACCTCATCGTGAACCATCTGGTCAAATGATACGTATCCATGATGAGAAAACCACCTTTGTTATTTCCACAAACTTTCTTACGCTGGCACGATGCGCGTTTCACCAACTGTGGCATACTATTGGAGTGCATACACACGTAAAGTATCATATTGAATATCACTGGCAATATCTCAAATAAAAATGGTATATCAATATATCCTTCTCAGAACTTACCATCACTTAGGATTGAACCAACAATGTTCAGCCACCTAAGACATACCTGCCGCTTAGCTGCATTAAATTGGGGCCTGAACTCGCTTAAATAATAGATATTGTGATACTATTTGAGTATGTCATTTGAAGGTGTCATCTGAGATTCAAATAATAAATGATGTGAGACTATAATAATAAATTATCTAAGCTAAGGTAAATGTGAAACATAAGCATACTCGGCAAATGGAGAAAATATGGACTTAAATCTGGCTGGTGAATAAGGGAAGGTGTACATGACGAATGGTGGAGAAAATCCGGCGTCGGCATTAGCTCATAGGGAAAGGTGCCAAGGGTACCTGAAGCATTTCCAACCCAGCACTCGAGAAGAGATAATTTAGATAATTTGAATAAAGAGATTGAGCATTTTGATGATGGCAGTAAAGGTTTGTGACCTTGGGAACCCTGGTAGTCAAACGCGGAGACTACCTCATTTCTCCGTTCAAAGCCAGTTTGTAGGGTATGAAATCTACCACCCAAAGAGCCTACAGCAGAGCTGCCACCATGTTTCTACAGTATACCACTATACGAGATAACCTCATCAGTTGAATCACCAAAATCCTAAATGTCCTGCTGTTCCCTTTTTCGTTAAATTCCCTAACTGACTCTTCTAAAATTTTCCTTAATTACAGAGCTAAAGAAATTGGACCTTTCGGAGGAGAAAAATATTCATATTCCAGTGGTGCCAAGTGTTCGCATCTGCCCACCAAGTTATGTTCACGTCTCTCGGAAGAAGTTATAATAGTGAGACTGCTGACGGCTAAGATCATTTGCGCCATTAAGAATGAAAGGGTAACTTATTTTTGCAAGGGTTGGACTTCAAAGCGTCGTAATAAAGGTAAACAGAAACCCGAGTTCGGTGTATGCCAACTTTCAACGACAGCCACCAGGGGTACCACAGATTACGTCCCATCCGACGAAAGAAGTAGAGTTCAAGAAGTACTCTTCATATTGCACCCGCATAGGGCTCGAGATTCTTCTGGCAACTCTTAAGCTCGGTTCTCGACATGGACATACTCGACATGGTGCTTTCGACACCACATCAGTCTAGTTCCCCACTGATCCAACAAGATTTAGGCGTGAACCCCTCCGATAAGTAGCCTGCTCTCAGAGTCGCCGCTGCAGTATGCACATATGGCGTGAGAGTAGTTCATTACAAGGAGAGGATATACCATTACTGATCGGTGGTATGTGCGTCAGTTATTTTAATTGCCAATAATTGCGTCGTAAAACTTTTCGACTAAATGAGAAAAACTATTATGCGCATACAGGTACTGGACATTGCTGTAAAGTGAGCAATGCCGTTCATTGGATATCGCTAAATAATTTTAAACGCATGCACATTGGAGTCAATTTAATTGAAACCATGGTACTAACCAAAGGTAGCACCATAATTGCATTGGTTGTTCTACGGTTGAAACTTGCCAACAAAGCTATGCAGCAGAAGAATGAAATATAAAGCAGAAGAATGAAATTATTATATTTCGCGTAGTAGTGGACTATGTTTTTAAAACTGATATGATTATACCGCACCGTATACCCTTGGTCATTAATATCCCACGAAAAACACAGCACCCATCGCAGTACTTCAGTTTAACGTGCTTCGACGGATAAGGTCATTTCGCAGTTACTGTCCACCACAAAAGGACAGTGGCAAGAACACTCTGATGGATAGGAGGATCACCCATCCGAGTTCGATTCTTCAACGATCTTCGGTGACTCAACAGTTGGGTGTTTCCGAACCGGTGTTTCCTTCGTGAAAGGCAGTTGCCCCACAGCAACAATTCCAGGAGCAAGATTCGAATCCGCGACCTTTAGCTAACCAAGCTGGTGCGTTACACACGTGGCAACTGCGAACGGCATATTTTTTAAAGTAAAAGCTTGTTTTTTGATGGATTAAATCATTCTCATTACACATATAAAGCAACAGAGTGTTCCAGCAAATTTATTTATTTCGTCTAATCGTGATTGTCATTCTTAAAAAAAATAAAACATGCATTCTCCATTGCAATGGAAACGGAGGCCACCCACTGTTTTCAGCAGCGCATGCCTCAACACGATACACGGCGCGATTGAAAACTATGCAAATGTCGGAAAGGGCTTAGCCACGCGAAGAAGAGGAAATGGAATATTAATGAATAAGGAGCCATAGCAGCGAGAGCAAGCCCCCTTACAATTTGCGGAAGGACGGCCGAAGGAGGTGGGGGTGGGGGGATCATTAATACGTGCACACACGCTTCCTCTTCGAGGAATCACTGTCGCCAGGAAGCGGGCTGGTCTTCCATCATATCAACGCCCCATCGCTGCGCTGCCTCCGCGTTGGGCAACACTCAAAAGGCGAAAACTTTGTCAAGCACGAGGAAACCGGTTTTAGATTTAATTTTCCCTCCACTTTGGGCATAAGATTATATGTTTATTTCCACCATGAATATTAAATTATTTGAGGCTAAGAGCCTTCCCAGTTCTCTCACCAAGAATACAAAGTTAGATTTTAAACATATACGCGGAATGTGAGCTCACTGTTTTCTTGTACTTCTGTCTTCACCGTGTACCATGAATTCTTGCCATCAGGTAATACGGTTGATACAGAGTCCTGCAAATCCTACGCCTTTTGCATGAGGTAATTTGAAGAAATAGTCCGGATCGGTGGCGAAACAGGTCTTGGCAATTGCACCACGACAGTGCACCAGCTCACTCTTCACTGTTTGCTCGTGATTTTTGGCGAAAATCAACACCTTAATGATGCTTCAGCCTCCGTATTCACCGAACATAGGCGACCTGGGACTTCTTCCCAATCCCGAAGATAAAAAAAACATGAAAGGAAAACGCTTTGTAGGCAGCGATGCTTGCCATGCACTGTTCTCTTCGCTCCTCAGCCGACCCTTTCCACACGAGCCTTCCCTTGACGTCACGCTTCGTGCAGGTGAGTGACATAATGTTTGGCCTCCACTAAACCGATTAATTGGTAAGCTTTTGACATTTCCTACGCTAACTTTCCCGTTTTGGGTTCCATAACATTACTACCTACTTGCCTGCTAATTATGTCTCCCTTAAACTCATTTTACTTTCTTCCTCCATTCATGCAGGCGAGATGGCCTCGTCAAAATGTCACGCAAGATTGAAGGCTGGCGCCATTCCTTCCGTCTCTTTTGGGATTACGGTACACTCCATAAGCTTTCAACGGCCATTGAGGTGGTTGGAGCGATTTTGGTCAATGTACAGATTTGCGTGAAACTATGCATACGTGTTCTCAGTAGTGATATCCATAGATAAAAATAGGAAAATTGCATCATACTTTGGCATTTGGTTTTTGGCAATTCAATGCTATTTTAGCATGTAGTCTTTTGTCACATGATACATATTTCGTAATAATTCGATTATATATGCACTGATTTTCTTCTAAACACAAAATAATACATTTCTATTATTATCATTATTGTTCCGAGTACAAAGATCAGCGTTGCGCCGAGTACATTAATTGAAAAAATATATTTAAACATAATGTCGTAAAATATTTCGAATACCGCGCCGAAACTCTTGTTCATAGCATGATTTAATTGAGAATAAATTAAAATATAATTCTTGTATCATTTATATTACTGTTTGTATGGTGCGTTCCAATGCATAAACAGATGCACTAAAATGAAATCTGGTCTAAGAATTTTTTCTCGGCTTAATTAAAAATGTATTAAAAAGTGCACTCAATGATCCACGGTTATCGCACCAGCCACCTTCGAGAGAGACTACGCTTGGAAGTGAGCCTCTTTATTCAAACGAAAGAGATGCTTCCTCTTCCTGTGAATAAAATCGGTTATGGATGAAAGATCGCGTGGGGTAAAGACATGAGGTGCGTCGTGCAAATTAATACATTTTAATGCGATACTGAAATAGGCACTTACTTCACTTCAGCAGCCTTACGGGTATTAAACACGTTCTCATAGTAATTTCTCAGAAAATATTTAACTAATTTCTTCACATGTGATAGCAGTTGAATTTTTTTCCGTTGAGGTCTTATTTATTCACGACAGAGAACGCAGGAACATGCATCTTCCAGGCGCGGATTGGACATAATACGTAGATATGTGAGCATCGACTTTTTCACCTCGGTAGAGTTCCTTCAAAAGTGCACACATATCACACATTAAATTCCCATTCATCGCTCATTCGTATTTCGGCTCAATTAAATTCAAATAAATATAGGTACATTGATGCTTTATAAGCGTTTCATATAATTGCAAATTGCATTAGAACAATCAAACTCCCAGGGAGGACGGGGAATCATTCTTGTATGCGTTATTGATGAAAAATATTTCCTGGAGAAATTTATAGTTGGGTTTTAAAAGCACATTCTCATACTTAATGCCACAAAATTAAACAAGGACATACATTGAACGATTTCTTAAGTAAAATAAAGCAGGTAAGAGTCGTATTTCTTATATTTATTTTATAATTTAACTCTTTTCACGAAGCCTCTGTCCAACAATTTAATCAATTAGAGAGCTAAGTCATAAAGTCATTTAGAATTAAGAATGGCAGCTCTGTTATGCAGAAAAAATAAATTATTTGTTGCGTACAAAAATTATACTGTCAAGTAAGGGACAAGCGAAAAAAACAGCTAGCAAAGTCATGGTTATGAACCGAAGGTATTCTAATGTTTAAAAAAATATCTTTCAGACTCTTTCAATCCTTATTTACATAAAGCCGAGAATATGAATCTAAGTGAAGATTATGAATAGTTTAAACTTTATAAAGGGGCTTACTTGGCCCTTGTAAAGTTAAGGACCTTATTTGAAAATTCAAACGTCTGTTTGTTATTTAAATTCTTTCGATCACTGTCATAAAAATATAGGGAACTCATTAGACGTTATTTTATTTCCAGAAGGTCTCTTTCGAGTGGCGAGGACATAGTGATCATCCCTGTACCTTTAAAAATTTACATGTGCTACTCATCAAATCCATCCCTTACTGAGTCCCATAAAAATTTGAATTCAAGCAGATTGTAGGCATTCAAATATAGCGCCTGGGACAGATCAGATGCTAAACGGGATAGTTTTCTTCCACACAGCGCGATGATGGCTCGAGCCGAAGAAATCCAGTTTGGCGACCGACCAATCGGCAAACACTTTTATCGCTCTCGCTCATCTGCGTTGAGCAACATCTTCCGAAGTTTTTGCCGCGTAATTTTTTCCCCTGACTCCGCTTCCCCCATGAGGCAAATAGTTTCTTTCGCTTAATTACACCACCACGTAGCTTAATCACCCATTAAAAAAAATAATACCCCCTAAATTTAAACGTCCATAACCATTCCGCTACTTTCTCTCGTTCGCGGAATCTTTATCGCCCGGATCATTTTCATATATGCGCACATATCTGTTTTCTACCGTTGACGACGGGCTGAAGCACCCCAGTGAGCTCTCATGTTTAATTTGTATTCCATGGTTGGATGGATCTTTAATGATTCGTGTTCGCCTCGAGAAACTATTAATGAATAAGTACCGTATGAACGCGTGTACCACGTGCCCTCGTGTACGACGCACATCGTCGGTACATCATACGGAGAATATAGCAAAAATAATATTTCATCACGATGTGACTGTATTGGAGGCAGGAGAGGTTGGAATGGGATATCTAAGTGAATAACTATATTGGCGAATATGTCATTAATACGAGCTCTCTTTATGCAACATGATGAAGCACCTTTTTCAATGTGAGGCGTCTCTCAGTCTTAACCAACAAAAAGGCCGTCGGAATGCACAAAAATAAAGTTTGCCTTATTGGTTTGTTTTTAGATTATTGGCTAGAGTGATGTTTGAAAGTGAAAGTGCAGTAAAATAAATTCTACAGCTAGGTAAGTATACATTCGAGCGCATGATTCAGTGGTAAAGTGGCAAGTGTGCAGCTCACTTTTCCGCAAGCGTAGACGACTACTGACAAGATCATCTTCAAAACAGATTTGCAAGAATCAAAATGAAGTATTTTTAATTCCGGAAAATGAAATTGCCTCGTAAGATTAATTAAATTTTAATTAACTATTTCAAGAAATTAAAAAAAAACGGTCAAGTTATGTAACGGTGTAGGAGAGTTAATTATACATATTTATTGTGAGAATCTGTTCACGATTTCCGTAAGTAGGTAATATGTAATAATTAATGAAAAACTTAGATGGTGGCACAGGCGGGGTAGCGATACTGGAACGTGTAATTTCTAAAGACTTTATAGTAATAATAAAATAAAGAAACAGCTGCCCTTATGCCCCTATCTCAATTAATTAGTAAAAAATATTTGTTTAATTTTCGTATTACATATGGGTTGCATAAGTAGCCACATATACATAATAATTATAAGCAATGAGCTGGATTCGCCATATTATATCAGCCATTTTGATTATTTGATATCATATTTGGTTTCAGTGACATATAAAATATCGATTAAAGAGCGAAATGAATGAAATTTCGTATTTTGACCTCCTTATAGGCATTTGGCTTCACTGTGCCTCGGTTCGAAATCCGAGCAACCGGCTAGACTATCACGCATATCCACGTGCATCTCATTTGTTTATTATAATTTTTGCGAAAAAATGAGCGCGTGGAACACACGCAAATTCAGTGATGATTATCAGTTTTATGAATGAGTAAATATGGTGATTGGTTGGTGCAATATGGATGAGTTAATGCTATAACACCCTTTTGTGGCCCACAGAGCATTTACCTGTTTAAGCAGAGGTACGGGTTCAAGTCCTGATAAGGCCTTTAGGCACATAACAGCTAAACCTAACAGTGATTTTCTGGGTTGCAGGTACCTATAGGGAAGCCACAGGGAAAGGATCAGGACATCATAATATGACGCGCGAATTCCACGCTCAACTTGGTTAACTCAACCCTAACGGATCAAAACGACATTCGGGATGAAGCCTGAGATCAGAGATTAGTAATGAATGAAAAATATTTGTAAAGGCAAAGAAGAGTGAGACTTGGGAAGACAAACGAGAAAGAGCAAGATACAGTGTAGGAAAAATGTAAATTGATCACTGTTTCGAAGGAGGAAGATACATGATACGTCAAAGAGGGTGATATAGGTAAATGTAGGTAAAGGTATGGGTACAATATAGGTAAAGTGCGGAAGATGAAAGAAAAGAGCAGGATAGGAAATTTGGAACATTTGATGAGAAGCATAAGAAAAGAAGAGCTTGAAGGGAGTAGAGACCAGCAGACCACTCTAGAAAATACGTTTTCACACTGTTGTTGTTTAATATTCTTCTTTATTATCGTTGCAAGAAGCAGATAAGAAAATCCAGTTTTCACCATTAGGCCACATAAAGATTATTATGGGACACACAATGCAAATATCAAGGAAGATAAATATTTGCAAACTTAGTGAAAAGTCGAACATTTTTCTCAGAGAATTGCTCGCAGTCAGATTTTTGTAGTGACATGCAAATCATCGTTTTCCCGACCACGGCAGTCATTTGATGCGCTGGTCTAGTAAGGGCGCGAGTTTGAATCTCCTCTTGAGCGAGGATGTCATACTTACCATAAGACTTAGGTCTTAGGTTCGAAAGTGTGGCATACCATGGAATTTGGAACATCAAGCGACCCAAGTCACCATACTCTAGAGCTCACCGATGACTTAAGCAGGAAAAATTGACACCCCCGTGAGAAAGGCTATGGTTGACTCCGACATCAGGGGAATCACCCAAAACCTAAAAAACGATTGGCATTGTATTTATCATGAATAAAGGATCTTATAAGACGCAGAGGAAGGATATGATGATGCAGGTAAAAAACCGAATGACTCATTCAAAAATTTACACAAAAGTAAGACCCCTACCTGCCGCAAAAACTCTAACTACTTTTATATATATGACGAAGGCTTAAACTGCCGAAATGCATTGTACTTTAAACACTAGTAGGACATAAGTGGCCTTTTAGTTAATCCATTTTTTAATTCAACCAAGATTTTAATACATCTTGTTTGATTATTTTAAAATTTTACAGCCTTGTTTTGGACTAATAATTCAGTGACGAGGCGGCCGGGCAACCTGAATGCCGCGTGTTCTAATCCCGCCTGGGGAAAGATTGTTGAGTTTGTTTTAGGATTAAGATCACGGGGGCATACAATCTCGGAGGATTAAACACTTAAATAACCAAAGTCTATTCTACCAGTCAAAGGTTACCAAAGTTTTCTGGGACGATGGACTCGTAGATGTTCTAGGACGGTATTAAGAAATTCTTGTCGTTAAAGTGCTAAAATAACATAGTAAGTGGTAAGTACGACTGGGTTTTATTCCAGGATCAAATGACGATCTGTAGGCTATTTAGGGAGTCGACCGATAATAGAGATCGTTTGGTCATTTAGGATATGTGAATGGGTTGGTTACGAAAGGAATAAATGGGGAATGGAGGAATGGTGGAGAGAAATCCGGCGTCGAAATTAGCGTACTCTCAGCGAAAGGCGCCAAAAGAGCCACATTTTAACGCTCCATTCGACGGACGGAGTATTTCACCTGAAATTCTATCGATATGGCACTTAAGTTGGGATCGGAATCCCATTGAAAAATCTCCGCCACTGTCGGGATCCGAACCCGGCCCCACGGAATGGAAAGCTACTAATCTAACCACTACACTACTTCGAGATGACAAATTAAACATGGAAACAATATTTTTTTGTGAGAACCACGGCCATAAACACATAACGCGCATACTATCACGAGGATGGGCCACCACCCTCTCTCGACCATTCAAACCAATCTTTCTTTCGGCGGGTAGCCGCTCTTAATTATCGAGCAAAACAATGAGATGCGAGGAATCCAAACAATGCCGCAAAACTCACCATGATGGGTTTTCCCTCTCCGCTCTGCGGCGATTTGTTCCTCGGGAGGGTTTAAAAATAACGGCGGAGAGCAGCTGCTCGGTGAAAAGTAAAAGAAAAACGAAAGCAATCAAGGGGTTCTCACGTTTCTCGCCATTGTTTGCCTGCCCGCCGACGGCAGAGGGCGTGAATGCTAATAAGCAGTATTCACGCTCGCAAGCGTTTTCACTCTCGCTTCTCCAACCAGTCTCTCCCCCCTTGTCCCCGACCACTGTTCCCTTTCACCCTCTGCAACAGCTACAATTCCCTCTTCCGCACCCTATTCTTTCATGGAGCCTCATAATTCACTGGAAGTCTTCTTCTCTTTACATTCCATCTAGACGGGGTTGGCATTCCCATCTTTTGCCTCCATTTCTTCCAATCTTAAGCCCTACACACATGGTGACATTCCTGGCACCAGAGCTGGCGCGGGAAGTGGAAAGCAAATAGTGAGGTTGGGGTAAACACTATCAACTTAGTCACTGAACCTGGCCTATAAATGCTGCAGGCATGAATGGCCATTCATGAAATTGCTAGTAAATAGATATTCTCGCCTGGTTGCCAAGGAAATTTCTATTGTTGAAAAGGAAGAAAAATTGATGAATTAGAGCTAAAAACGCAATAATGAGATAAAAACGAAGCGTATAAGAAAATCGAATGAAATAATTAAACACTGCATTCTTTTATGCATTCGATCATGTAAATTTCCATCCAATATCTTGAGTGCAAGCAATTTTAAAAAGCAAATAAAGAAACACATACACCGCAGTCAATGCTTTCCCTATGAGAGTAAAATTAAAGTTTAATGGGTTAAAAACAACCCCAAAAATTGTTTATTTCAAAAATCTTTTTTAAGTGCACCAATACTCCACGGTACGGATATATCCTCAAAATTTCACGGTTCTATCACTAGTAGTTCGGGCTGTGCGTTGATGAATCAGTCAGTCAGTCAGTCCGTCAGTCAGGACTTCTTCTTTTATATATATTATTAAATATAATGCAACAAGATCACAGGAAAAAGTCTGGAACCCGTTTCTCCAGAATCACTGCCAGAATCATTTCTTATGTCCAACGAAGTCAAGCACAAGTTCAGGGTGAAATGAAGCTTTCACAATCGCACCCTGTGAAATATAGACGAGAAACGTGTTTTGAGCCTCTTATTGCCCGGAGAAGACTTCGAATATGTAATTATGAGACCTTACGAATCGACTAGTAACATTGAGAAAGCAGTCCCAGGAATAAAAAAATAAATCTACCGGGTCATTTTCATGACAACTGTTCTGTTCGAATATTTTGAAACAGGTAAAAAAACAGAAATTTAAGATCTCTCTGATAAAGAGTCCACCATTTCAAATTGATATTTACCCATGACTTCAAATGACAAGATTTAATAGAAGGTTCCGAAACATACCTAGCTGTAAAAGATAATTAAAATTTAAAGCAGGACGTGTCAGACGAGACGATTTAGGGGAACGAATGCCCAAAGAAAAAATTCCTTCCTTTTTTGCATTTGACGATACATATATTTTAAAAATTTGTTTCTCCTTTGCTTGAATTTCTCTTCGCTATGACGAAAGCTTATGAAGCATTAAATCGCAAAAGATCGCAAAACTTTCCCTTGATGGCAATTAATTTAAATTTGAGCCAATTAGATAAATAAAGGCTTCGTAAAATCTGTCATCCCCAAGATTTGTGAGACAGATTGAGACAAACGTCTAATATGGGACGAGATTAAGACTAAGTAGTCCCTACTTCCACCTGACCCCTGAAGGCATGGCATACTATTGATTTTATTATTCAAATATAATTGAAATTTGAAATTTTGGTACCATCCAGCCCAGTTTCCTCAGTGTAACGTACCAAACCTATTCTTATCCTGAGGGAGAGAATTTGAGAACACCTGGCAAAAAGTGGAATCTGACATAACTATCGGTAAGCTACCCAAGGAGAAAAATTTTGGATGAATACTATTATTAATAATGTATTATTTTTAGGAGTGGAAAATTAACTAATTAATTAGGGGTGGCAACAAAAAATGAAGTAAAATATCAAATCATGAAATGGGTTAAATGTACAACTGCAAGTGTATAAAGAAAACCGAACTTATTTTATGTTACTACTACGACATATCCACTGTATTTTATGATACATTCCGTCAGATTTGAATTTTTTTAACCTTTTATTAAAATATTTACATTATTCGGAAAGGGCTCAAATAGTTTGGGCGATAGATTGTTCCAATCCAGTCTGGTTATATTTAAATTTGAAGTATTTTTTACATTTGTCCTTTCTAACCGGAACTTCATCTTGACTGGTGATCATTTTTCCCCACAAAACATTTTTTTATGTCTCTCCAAGCCTTTCCAAGTTCTTCCCATGCCCTCTCCTCGCAAACTATTCTGTAAATTCCACATAGCCTGCTTCTTTTACTCCTGAGCTGTGAACTCTCCCAATCCAGTACATTAAGCATTTCAGTTACGCTCTTTGTGCTCTCGTGACTCCCTAACACATACCTAGCCGCCGTTATTTGCACTATAGGTCCTCTACAGCATCAAATACCGACTCCTTCATACTGTTTCCTGCTATAAAGCTGCATGTTCATCACTCCATCCATAACTATTATTCTCTTTCTCCCAAATCCCTGCTTAACAAATATCCTCCCCTTTATCACGGCCTTAATAACTGCCTCGCCTCTCATTACCAGCTTCATACACTTACTCTACCGAAAAATGTCCACCATCATCAGTTTTCAATCCTTATCTACCATATCTTGACTTAATTTTAATCCATCGTGCAGTGTCCATTCTTCCATACCCACATCTTAAACGTCTCAAATCAGCATTCATTCCTCGATCACCTGGTTTCTGCACCAAAGAACATAATATTTCATATTAGGCTCTTTACCAGTGTTTTATTAACATCTTCGCATAATGTCCTTATTATTAGTTCTGTACAACTAGTCATAATGGTTAACGATATGGTTAATGAGGTGGCTAGAGTACTAGATTCCCATTTGGTGCCTGAGGATTCGGATTCGAATCTCGGCGTTGTTGGAGATTTTTCATTAGGATCTTAATCCCAACTTGGATGCTGTGTGAAGATTACTTCGAGGAAAGTACTACAATTAGTACAGTAGCGTCACAGTACGGTTATTCCAATTAGTGAGGGCAATCCCCAGTCGAGGCGAAGGATGCAGAGAAATCCAGCGTCGGCGTTAGCCTACTCTTAACGAGTAACCCCAAGCCGGCGCGCCGGGTTCCTCTCCACCTTTCCTAATTTCCTCATGAAATCCTTCACTTACCAAGCCACCCATCGGTTCTTTAAGTGGTTTGAGCGAGATTTCTCCCTAGTCATAACAGGGACCAAATTCGAATTATATTTTTTAAGTTCAGCAGCTGTAAGAAGCACGAAGTAAATATTGTAATATTAATGGCGAAAAAATATTGTTTTTATATGACTGAAATTCTCAGTAATTTAATAAATATTCGTACATTAACTCATTTTTTCACACCGCACGCTGAAAACATCTACGCGACCGAAGCTTTTTTTTTGCAATTCTGTAAACATGAATGCGGCTAATTTTTTTAAATAGTTGAGAATTAAAACAAGCTACACACTGTGAAATTTCTGTAGAGATCTGAGTAGGAAATTCCTCATGTTCAAAATTAAGTCTCTCTGGAGTGCCGTACCGTATGGAAAATGGCTTGCAGTTCTTGGAAAATAACTCGAAAAGTATGGTAATAAGTATCTGACATTTTGTTAACTTTGGATAGATGAGATATTTTTTTATGATGAAGTCAAATACATAGAACTTTAAGCAAAGTGATATCTCGCTCAAATTACCCTAATGGTGCAATACCTGCACCGTTTCCAATGGAAAATGGCTGGTGTATTTTATTTAAATAACTCGAAACGTATAGTGATGTCTCCAATATATTTTACCATTGGAAAGTTGAGATCTATTTATTTCTAGTGGGACCAAATTCATCGAATTTAATGCGAAGTGATATCTCACTAAAATTACCTTGATGACGCAAATGACCTTAGTCGACGGTTGCCTCTTTTAATTAAAAACCAACCGACTAGTGAACGGCTCTCTCACTAAAGCAATTCTCTCTCTGATATCCCTGGAACTACGACCGTTTCTTCATAGGATACTATATAGGTAACCAATATGCACTATCTGCCCCAGTTCATGCCTTCCCTCCAATTACTACTCATCCTACCTAATAGGCTCTGGAAAAATAGGAATGACTCCGCCAAAAAAATAAATGGATTCGTGCACCCACGGATAAAATTCTCGATGCGGAGAAAGTAAGTACGCATTCTCTCGGAGGAGTTTTGGAAAGGTTCGCTCTCCAAAAGCTTCTAAACCTCCGCTCTAAGGGAGTAATGACCCCAATTTAGATAAAATACAGCTTCTCTAAGTTTACGACGGTGAATGTGCGAAGATCTTGCTACGCATACCTTTTTTTTACCACAATGCAAAACGACGAATAGCCCGCGTGCAGCTTGCGCATTTACTCCTGTGAAAATAATACAAATACTGAAATCAGTAAATTATATCTGCGCACAGCAGAAGATGTACTAAGACCTGCTGCGTTCGATAAATCAATAATAAGTCGATAATTCACTGATTTAATTGTGAATATAACGTGCGAGGCGGGGATTGTTCACCAGCAGTCGTCAACCCGATGATTGGTTGAGAACGCTTAACAACCTCGAAATACCTACGTTAAATAAACTCGTCTCTTCTGCTTTGCAGGAGTTTCTTCCTTTTCTACCTAGGTTGGATGTTTATTTGGATAGCTTTAGCTATCGGAACCATTGAGGACGCAGCACCAGTTGGATAATAAGTTAAGGAGAGGAGTATTCGCGGAACGGAGGAAAGGTGGAGATAAACCCGGCGTCAGAATTAGCCTGCGCTTAACAAAAGGCAGCTGCTAGAGGTCCTATGCGGTAGACGGAGCACTATTTATGAAGTGATATTCACTTAGAACTCGAGTAGCGATCGGGATTCGGTTGAAAAATCTTCAATATGCCTGGAATCTAACTCGGTCTTAAGGGATGGAAACCAGTACTATAGTCACTAGACCGAATTGATCATCAGACGAACTGGATTCCTTGTTTTCAGGTTCAACTGCGTGCGTCACGTTGTAATTACAAAAGTTTTCTCCTCCATTACAGGAGGGATATTCAGGTCGAACTGGAGAACTCCAGACTCCAGACTTAGATATCTCCAGTTCGACCTGAAGACGCTTCCTGTGACTAAGGAGAAAACGTATATTATCACGCTGACTCGAACAGTTGAACCTGAAAACATGGGATCCAGTTCTTCAAGCCACTGCGGAAGCCTTCTCTCCAACTCATCATCAGGCGTTTTTAGATTTTCCGTTTTGGAAGGATGCAATGGGAGCTAAAGAACACGGACGGAAACCTGGACGAATACAGTGCTTAAATTGCTCTTAAAATGGCACCTAATTAGGGATCGGGGTTCCAAAGAAAAATCTCCCCCACTGCCAGGATTAAAACGCATGCCCTCTGGACGGGAAGACAACACTGTAGCCACCACATCAACCCGATCATCCTGTTCTCTAAAGCTCTTTGTAACACTTCATCGGTGATACTCTTCAACAACTTCATACTCATAATTCTTCTATAACAACATGATTCCATAGAAAGAATTAGGTGTCACAAAACCATTCGGATAATATATCATCGGGTAATTCATTTCTTGCTACTCGTGATGCATAGTTTTGAAAAGGAAAAAATATTCATTTATAGTACTTTCTAAGTATATGTGTCATAACCATCAGCGCAATAAATAGATTAACTCTAGGCGCTTTCTCTTCAAATACGATTATCTTACTTTCCATCCCCTTCGCTCGGTGAGCATTGGTGTCTTCACGTGAATGAGTTTCTAATTTTAGTTAACTCATAATCCTCCAACGGGTATGCCAATACCGTTTCTCCATAAAATTCATGCAAGACGCCTACTATAACCGAAGTGTATGGACTCAGCGGCGATCTTTGCCCGATCATTAGCCAAACGGCTGGATTATGGTCCCTACTATGCCGGAGGAATAATTATTCCTGTTAAAAGCATACAGAGATCGAATTTTTACCCCTATTTCACTTATTAGTGGATTTTCCATTTTTTTTATTCTCCTTTCACCAAAGCCATTATGACCTCAGTGGACACTTATCTGCCAAAATAATTATTAACTTGTGAGATGAACTCGGTTAAACGTCCCAACATTTCCGTGTAACTCAAAGTACCTATTAGGGAAGTTGTTTCGAAAATAGACGGTCTAAGACACTACAAAATAGCTTCTTGATTCTCTCGTAAATCCAACCGTTTGATGACCAATTTCACGGAAAATTTGCAATCAAGATAAAACCGGTTATATCCTGGTGCATCGTAGGTTTCCAAATGACACACCGACAAGAATTCATTCAAACATACATTCAAAATAATATCTGTATAAGATGGGAAAACCATTCGTCTATCCCTTCACACAATCGTGACTTCTTCATTTCATCGAAACTTATGTATCATTTCGCTACCGTTTAAATCAAAGACTGAATAAAAAAAATGTGTCAACTCAAACACATTCTGAAAAAGGAAAAATAATGTCCGTTTTTGTCAAGGTCTCTAGTTGTCAATGCAAAAATAAAATTGCCACTTCATTTTCCAATAATTGATTCCTTATTGTCCTAGGAGCTGAAGAATAATTCCAAATCCGTTAACATAAAATAATGCAAGGAAAAACGTGTCAATTCAGATAAATTCCGATAGAGGAAAAATGATGCCCATTTTTTTCACAGTAACGAGTATGCCTCTGCAAAGTTCCCTTCTAAAGAACAACGTTTTGATATTTGCCTGATCAATCTCATTGTGCCCGCTATTCCCAATTCACGATTTAAGTGAAATTATATCATTACTCAATTTTTCCGAAAATTGATGAGAAGACGAATGTTTGAAGCGCATAACTACTATATTACCAAAGGTGATGGAGTAGGTATACTGCAGAACATAATACATATACATTGGACTTTACTATGAGCTTTATTCAATAGTAGAGAATATAAATATTCTTAAATATTGTTGCCGTTTTTTTCATTGGCCTCCTCAGTTCTTTTCTATAGCAACACAGAGAATTCGATTAGAAAGTATATATTTGCTATTATGCTCTTGTACTATCATATTCTGTGTCCAGTTTTCGGGTTACTTCGACAAAAAATTTCTGCCACAACGTCCCTCAACCTATGTTACAAGTTTCAAACTACCGTGTTTTTTTCAGAAACCTTAATTTCCTTGAACAGAAAAGTCTAGGCAATTCACCAAATAGTTAACAACATAAAATTACCATTTGAAAATCCCTGTTAGTATTAGGGATAAGGGATTCAAGCGTTGTTCACCATTCACATATTTTTCTTCCGGCATTAAAAATTCCTACCCTACGCCATCATTATTACTCATTAATAATAACAACACTAAGGGTACGAAAGCCGGACCACCAGCCTCCCCGTGGCGTACCTGGTAACGGCTTTTGCCGGCTAATGGAGGAAGTCTGTGTGTGGGTCTAACCGCTCCACACGCAGCAATACTGGTTCCAAAAAAAATGACCAGAAAAGCCACCCACAACTGGCCCCTCTCGGATGGGGCCTTAGTTGTGTTGGGTGTGGCAACGAAAACGCACCAACTGGAATGGGAGCTCGTATGCAGTGAACGGAAGCCCTAAGGGGCGACCTCCTCGCATGCCATGCTGCCAGCGAGCCCGATCGCACGGGGTATATGGCAAGGATGACTCTTTGTGGTGTGAGATGCATCCGGAGCACGACCATCTATCGCAGCAGAATCTGCGCGATTATGCCAACCACCTGCGAAAAAAAGAAAACTCCCCACCAACCGCCAGTTCAGAGGGATGCACCACCGGCCAGACCACTCTCCCCGACACAGGCAGCCTCTCCACCGCCTGAGGCGATAACGACATTTGTGTCAGTCTTTCGGCCAAATGGGGAGGAAGCTGGTCAGGCCGTCTCTGAACTACGAACGCGGTTGTTAAGCACCATTAACTATGATGATGGACAACCTAGGCAGAGAGATTTCCACAGAAAGATCTCTCTGCGGGGTAACCACCTGCCCCAGTTGAATGGTCTTATCGACGAAATCCTGACGGAAACGCAGGACCTTTGGACGTTAAATTGCGTGGTCTACGCTGCTGCCAAAATCATAGCTCACTCCCAAAAGAACACCTCATGGGAGGACAAAGCAGCAAAGAGGCTGGAACAGTTGGAGGCCAAGATCACGCAGGCGAGACGGCAGGCGTCGAGAATCCAGTGTGTGATGGAATACATCGTATCTGGGCGAACTTTCACTCCCAAAGTTCGGCGCATAGCGCGCAGTCTCAGATACAACCATCACACACTGAATAAAAGCGTGCTGCTTACCATAAAGCAGCAGGCGGTCGATAGAGAACGAGCACTCACTACTGCCCGGAAAAAACTCCTCAAGAGGAGTAGGGCCGTGAGGGAAAATTTCACCTTCCTCCTTCACCCGTCCCGTCTCTTTCGACCACCTCTGCCTGTCGTTGAATGTCCAAGAGGTTGAACGTTTCTGGAGGGAGATCTACGAAACGTCGAAGCCATTCAACGGAGACACTACGGCCATAGGCCTCTTTGAAGAGTTATGTGACCACCACCTACAAGATGTGGATGGACCTCTTTCAGTCACCGAAAGTGACGTGAAGAAGGCCCTCTCTGACAAGAAGAACTTCTCGGCTCCAGGAATGGATGCCGTGAATAACTTCTGGTGAACGAAGTTTATTTCCACCCACCAACACCTCGCCAGAATCTTCACGTCATTTCTGGTAGGCAGAGAACCTATTCCACCTTGGCTGACCGAGGGACACACGGTTTTGATAACTAAGAATGGAGACTTGTCCAGTCCAAAGAACTACCGCCCTATTTCCTGTCTCAACAATGCATATAAGGCGTTCACCTCGATCTTGAGCGACCTTATCCTCCACCATGTCCAGCCTGTATGGGAGGAGGTGTACGAGCAGAGGGGCTCAAAGCGTGGAATCAGCAGATGAAAGGACAACCTGCTCATTGATAGGTGCATATGCCTGGATGCCATCCGGCATAAGCGAAACCTATCAATGGCCTGGGTGGACTACAAGAAGGCTTTTGACACCACTTCGCATGAGCTTTTGATCGCCATGCTGAAGTTGATGAAAGTCCACCCAGAGGTAGTGTCCTGCATCCAACGCCTGTTACCACTCTGGAAAACGCGCTTTGTTCTGACCTCAGGCAAGCGGTCAGTTTCCACATAGTTGGTAACATACTACCGTGGGGTTTTTCAAGGCGACAGCTTAAGCCCCTTACTGTTTTGTATTTCCCTCCTACCCCTGTCCCTTAGGCTGCGACGAGGGGGAGGATACATGTGCAGTGTTCCAGGTGACAGGAAGCATAAGGTCACCCATATATTTTACATGGATTACCTGAAGCTTTATGCTTCTACTGCGAAAGACCTTCGCACTACCCTCGACACCGTACTGGAACCCGCACCGTGAGGCTATAGGGATGGAGTTCGGATTGGATAAGTGTGCATCCATCCACTTGGAGAGAGGAAGATTTTCGGAGATCAAGAAAGACGTGCAACTTGTTGACGGGAGCGTCATTCGTCACCTGGAGGACGATGACAGCTATGAATATCTGGGCGTCCCCCAACGCCGAATGCAGGAGGTTGCAGCAGTGAAGGGAAGGCTCACCGCAAAATACAGACAGAATCTCAGGAACATCTGGAGTTCTGAGCTGTCAGGCAAGAACAAGGTTCTTACCACGAACATGTTCGCGGTTCCTACACTGCTGTATACCTTCGGGTGCATGAAGTGGAACGTCAACGAGTTGCAGGACCTCGATAGGAGAACAAGGAAGATGATGACCATCTATAGAATTCTTCATCCAAAATCTTCCGTCGCCAGATTGTATCTCGCTCGCAATATAGGTGGTAGAGGACTATTGAGTCTGGAGTGTCTCCACAACAGAGTTGTCCTGGGTACAGCATGCCGAGTGTTGAAAAGCAGGGACCCCCTGCTCAATCTCGTGAGAGAGTACGAGAGTGCCGGAGCAGGGGCGTTTCTCTTCCAGGCGGCAAAGAGGGCAGCGGACGAAACCGGTCTCGACTTCGACCCTTCATCCGACGGAAGCGACAATGACACGGCCATCTCGCCATTGAAGGTAGACGTCTTCAAGCTCGAAATAAAAAAAGCCGAGCAGAAGGCCTTGCTCAAGGCGCATACCGATAAGCCCATGCATGGATGTTTCGATCGAAACATCGAAAAGCATGGGTTATCGAAGGAGCTGACGTTTGCATTCCTACGCTCCGCCGATTTGAAGTCCAAGGCTGAGGGTTTTGTCCTCGCGTGCTAGGATGGTGTCATAAACACACTCGTGTACCGCCACATTATATTCAAGGCGGAGGTCGCGGACACGAGATGCAGGGCGTGCCGAGCGCATCCGGAGACTTTGAGTCACCTTCTCTCCGGCTGTAGTTATTACGCAAGGTCGGCGTATTTAGCTCGTCACAACGCGGCCCTGCGGGTGTTATACTTTCACCTTCGACACCATTATGGCATCGACGAAACGTCTGTGCTGCCTTATGCCCCTGGAGATATTGAGTCCGTCGTGGAGAACGATAAATGTACGATCTGGTGGAATTACTCCTTCTCCACCACCAGGCAGTTGGAGGCGACCAAGCCTGATATCGTTCTCCTCGACCACCTCACATGTTCCATGTTTGTGATCGAGTTTTCGGCTCCAGCTGAAACTAACATCGATGCGAAGGAGGTGGAAAAACGGACGAAATATCAAGACCTGCTTTTCGAACTTCACAAATGTACCCCGGGCACTCTGTGAAACTAGTGGTCCTCATCATAGGTGTGCTCGGTGGAGTTAAGGGCTCGCTGCTAAATAACATCAAGTGCATTCCGTCCTGCGTGGCATAGGCGGAATCACTAGTTGCACGCATGCAGAAGGCCGTCATCCTGGAGTCACTATGTCTACTGCGTACGCATGACCCAACAGCAGCGTAGCCACTCATCCGATGGGCGTCGGACGTGGCTGCGATTACTGCCCAACCCCTCTGGAGTCTCCGGCCATTATGACGGCAATGAAACCTGATGCTTGCTGGGGACTCGAAGGGGGTGTTACAAAGGTCACAATTAAGTATTAACACTAAAATTCCATTATTCCTCAGTGAGTGTTATCTGGATGAGCACCTTCGGTATTTAGGAATAGCATGAAAACTAACTTCACGAGGAGGGGACCTAATACCGATGCATTATATCTCTTTCCCCTTTTTTCAACAAACAAAACAACCGTAAAACTTACGAAATAATCTCCCAACTTGTCACAAGTCACCATCACATGTGGTTGAAAGAGGCATATCAAGCGTGTGCAGTGATTGCTGAACCAGGAGCCTACTTTCAGTAAATGGGTACTTTTTTCCGTCACGACCATCATGTCTTAGACAAATATATTTGTTTCTTAACATAGCCCCCTCCTCATCATGTGAGTCTGGATACGTCCGTGTTTCCCTTAGTGTTGCCGCGAGAATTTAGACTCTCGTCTCGTCTTGAGTCTCATCTCCAAAACGAGACGAGACCGTTGGGTAGAATTCGAGACGAGACCACTTTTTCACGAGACGAGACTATACCACTTCCACGAGACTCTCGAAAGTCTCGAAATACAGATATATGTCCTTAATTGGTGTTTGGTATAGCTTTATCCCTAAAACTATGTCCTTCTGTTAAGACGAAGTAAATTTTACGTTTTTCTTAAGTATTAAATTTGAAATATAATTCAATAATAACTTTTAAATAAATTATCTAACTATAAAAAAGAATTTTTGCCGAAAAATCAAATTCTGAATGCATGAGCGTGACTTCTGGAGCCAAGTAAGGGAGTGTTAATGGCTGACTACTTTTCCTCTTTTCCTGCGATAATAATCTTGGAAAAGTTATCCAGCAAAAATTGGACTATTTTCTAAAGTGGTAATTTTTAGTGCTTACTTCTACGACAAAAATATCTTCGATTATACTCGCATATGTGTAAAGTATCGCCCAGCGGCACTTGCAATCCTGCTTATAGTTTGCATGCTAGGAGAAAATGATGGCGCCATTTCGAATTGCGCAGAGCACATCACCTTGGCAGAAAGACGAATGATAATTGAAATAACTATGTACCTCTACCTGCATGATATATCTTCCGAGGTTAGTGAGAATATTTAGCATAATGTCGCTAAATTGTGTTGAGGATGTTACAATAAAAAAGGATAACTACAATTGGCTTTCCTTTGACTTTATTTTGCTAACCAAAAATCCATTTAATCAAAAAGTCCATTACTGGATAATCTGACCGGCATTTATTCATCAGCCACTCATTCTAACTCCATTCATCATATTTTCTCCAGAAACACCTGTTAGCGGCAGGTAATCTTATTTCAGCAGCATGAAGTCCATTCTAAAAGGGGCTAGAAACCTCTCGAAAAAATCTATTTGCAAACTTGCGCGAAATTCCTGAGAGGAAAAATCATTCGCCCTGACCGGGATTCGAACCCGGATCCCTCGATTTACGACCGAGTTCTTTAGCTTAAATGACTAAAGCACTCGGCCGGAAATCGAGAGATCCGGGTCGAATCCCGGTCAAGGAGAATGATCTTTCCTCTCAGGAATTTCGCACATTTGTGGATTGCGGGTCACCCCATAAAGTAATCCGTGACTAGTCCCGGTATACTTAAAAAATATTTGCAGACTGTTGACCTTTGCTCTGCCACGATGGATTGCTGGCAAATAAAAGAACTACGGTTTTCACGATTCGCTGTAAATATGCAGCTATGTCGTAAGTCATCTCTTTTTTGTGATACTCCTCCCTCATCGAAGCGATTAACGCGTTTATTAAATCGAAATCATCAATGTTCACCGCTGAAGAGCTTTACAATGAGATGAATTTTTTTTCCTCCGAGTTACGTTTAATTACTGAAGAACTTCACCCTCACTTTTTTCTCGTGTTACTTACCTAAAAGTCTGTACTCCAGTTAGGATTCCATAAGTCTTCGACCTAAAGAGCCGGGTTTTACCCGATTAATGAACCTTTGCGTTTCAATTGTGAAAAAAACTTAATTATTTTTTTTGTGGAAAAGCAGTTTTCTATTATAATTTCATTTGAACCCTACTCTGTTCATTTTTGCTTATTATTACTTTACCACATAATAAGATATCCGTCGATTTCGGCACGATGCGTAAGAGGCTCGGAAGGAGACGGGCTAAGTATCACATTTTGTCTCGTAGGCTTTTTCTTAATCTTCAAAGCATGATAGGAGGTCGAGACCGCCCTCCACGGAGTAATTCTCGAAAGCCAAGACACCACAGTCAATCTGATTGCTTTGTGCTGTGTAGATGATCCGGTGCATTAGCGAGACATAATTCTGTTGTCATAAGTGACATTATTTTGAGGTTAGAATACCAATTACCGAGTGGACAATAGGAAAAAGTGTAAATTTATATTTCGGTATACTTTTAGTGACTTTTGGTGGTAACGAAATCATTGAAGGTGCATAGAATGCACCGGTTGCAGGAAAAGCGCAAAATAACGGATCTCAGCAGGGGAGGTGAATTAGCAGATACAGGGGATTCCTCAGGAAGCGACGATGACTTTCATTTTCCTCCTGTCAAGGAGACCAAGGACTGCGCCACTGCTCGGAAGTCGAACAGCAATAGTAAGAAGAGTAAGCGCACTGACAACGCTGGCAAGGAAGCAGCTGGTACCTCGGGAATATGTCCTAAGGGTTCTCAATGAACCTCCAGCAAAAGCAAATTTGACCAGTATTTTGAGATAAAATCTGAGGAAAATAAAGGAAAAAGCGCTATATGCAGGATATGCCGAAGCAAACTGAAACGAGTCGAGTTAAAAATGACTCTGGGTAACGATTCGGGATTGAAAAAGCATCTAAAAAGTTGCCACCTGAATGAGCATAGTGTCATGTTTCCTGAAGAAATCCCGGATATTAAAGAGGATAGCAGCGGTGGACATCAGCGTTCGATTGTGGAGATGATCACGGGAAAACAAAAGGTAAGGTTTTGATTTTTTACTCATGTCTGTAAAATTATATTATTTTTTTATATAATTCAATTCTAGAATAATTGTATGAGTTTACGCACGAATCCATACATTAATTATATATTCATTTGAAAGTCCAATGAAATGGTGAGAGTAGAAAGAATATCTATGTATATCTTGGAGGATAAGTTATTCATGTTTCTTCTAAGATTTTTATTTTTTGATTATTGTGCCGCATGCATTTTATTTTAAAATTGAGCATCATAAAGCAGTGGTCTCATTCAGTGAACCACGGGCATTACCTTGAATATTTGGGATGACAGAAATTCAATTATCATAATAAAACTGCCGCTCAAGGTACTATCAGTAAGGCGACATTCATTAGGCACAATTGCACACTCCCCTGAAGAAGGTAATCATAATAGTTTCTTAATACCAAAACTGAAAATCCACCCTACTTTGTTTCCCTTGGATATACTGTTTGATGTAGTGACGACCATTAAAGGCAACCGGTCTTTGTCAACGTTTAACTCTCGACCGAGGTTTTACTTCTTAGGAACATGTCCATTTCATTAGAAACTGGCCTAATATTTTGCAACACGACAAAACCCTACTCCTTTTCAACCTCGTTTTTTTCCTGAGTCATATTCCTATTACTGTCAAAACAACTTTATTAACTTCCTTTGTAATGACATCCTCACTCAAAGGTGCAATGGTGAAAACTGAGGGTCGTTAGGAAGATTGTTTCCTAATTTCTGTGCTATCTCTTTGACTTACGGAATAAGAGAGACTGGCGTAGGTTGTGGTGGATACCGCGAAAGATTAACTCATTGGTTTAAATAGACGGAGATTCACCGGCGTACATGGGCGTCATTTCAGCTTTTTAACTAGGGTGGCAAGACCAACCGGGGGGGGGGGGGGGGGAGGGGAGGGGAGGAGAGTAGGGGGAGGATGGAAGGGGGGTCCTCCCCTGGAAAATTTCTATCTAAGTTTATAATTTACAAGTTTTTAAAACATATGCTATCTTTTGGTGCTAAACTAATGGAAAATCGATGATGTTAAACATATTTCCTGTTTTAGACTTGTATTTTTCAATTTTAAGTATTTGTAAATAAGAAACTTTTATTTCAAAATTCTGGGCTGGCAAAATACTAGGTTCCACAATTCTGGGGTGGCAACTGCCACCCTTTGCCACCCCCGAATGACGCCTATGCCGGCGTGCCGGTAGTGGACCTATATTTAAGAGCCGGCAAATCGCCTGTTTTATGCAGCGTCGTCTTTTAGCTCGCTAATTAATTAAAGGAATGACATTTTGAGGTAAAATCTCCACTGCCGTTTTGCAGAAAGATTGCTATTTAGATGCAATGCATTTGAACCCCTTTTTTAATTTTGCTCATTATCATGATGTTATAAATCTTTCGCCTCCTTCACGGTCACGGCTGCCCGTCAGCTATCGCTGCTTGGTGCGGAGACCTTGCCGCTTGCTTTATAGGCACTCCTTATCCATCTTATGAGTAATCGTCTTCGAAGTGCTTCCTGCTAATATTGCTTATCGTAGATTTGTTCGCTTCCGTATTCATTTCGTCCGAGGATAGGAAGCATGCTCATTTGAGTCGACTTCTTTTTAGAGGAGTCAGACCTCCCCAATGATACGAGAACATCGTGATGTGAACGACTATTCATGAGAAGATATTACTTTGCTATCAATTTTGTTTTCAATGACACCTCATCCAGAATCATCATGAGATTAGTCAGCAGCTTACTCTAGAATATCAACCATCCCTGTGCTTCGTACCTAGATAGTTTGTCTCCTTTGCAATCACTTCCATCCGCATGCCATCACTGCTGTCGGTGGAGTTGTTTAGTTATGGTGTTGTATGTACTCCTTAGCAAATCCTCTTCAAGGTGATTCATTACTTCTCACCATGCTTACCGTAGTTTTTTTCCAATCATATTCATTTCCTCTTATTATATGAAATGCGATATTTAGAATTGGACCCTTATTTTTCAAGGAATGTATCGAATGAAATGGCATCATCTAGCTTTGAACAGCGTATCACGCTGAATGAGGTGTAATGGATATCAAAATTAATAGCCCAGTAATAACTTCTCATGATTAGTCGTTCACAGCCAGATGTTCTCATATCATTGGGGAGACCAGACTCCTATCTTCAAACTGGACATCAAAATAAAAATGCTGCTATATAATGACTCGAGAACCTTCAATCATAACCTCTCTGTTGCATTATGAAATGCACTGGGATATGCATCGCGCGATATGGTATTTTGGCCTTTGAGAGAATGGTAACAAATATTACGGGGCTCTGCATCTCTCTCGGAGAAATAGGAGATAGGAAAAGAGCGTGAGTTGTCAATGATAAACTATCTAAAAAGTTAACAGACACATATAAACCATAGAAGATCGCACTTCACACAGTAGGGCAGGTCAGCCGGGTGCAGGCGGCTTATGGAGCAGTACTTTAAAAACCAGCGGCCGGTTTCGAGCGGATTAGGAAGGTTATCGTGGCATTTATATCTCGGTAGGGAGATAGTTAAGTGAAAATTTTCCAAGGCAGGGATCGAGCACGGGCTGGGGGAATGGTTGGATATTATTTGTGATAGAGGAGAATTAGAGTCTGATAGAGGAGATTTTGTGCCAGATGTATGAAACAATGAAGGAGGGCGCGGAAGAATTCGAGGGTGAAGACTAGCAGATACTGTTGAGGACGTGTGGAGTGAGCGCTATCCTGTCCCCAGCCCTAACCCCCCCCCCTCTCGTGTTTCAACAAAAGGATCAGTGAATGGTGGATTGTAGAAATATGTTTTGTGCAAACAGTAATTTTTTTTCTACGTAAAGGTTGCCCTTTTTCCAGTCTGACATTACTTAAAATATTTCAAACATTAACATTGTCTCTTGCGTTTCTAAAAGAGGGGGAGTAGATTTTTCAATTGTTTTCAGTTCATTGTTGATTGTATAATTTCATGTGGTCGTCATTCAATTTCCGTGCCTCTCAAGTCTCTCTTTACGAAAAGTCTCTCACTACGAATGCCACTCACTACTATGATCGGTGTTAAATATTATCTTATTATAGAAAAAAAGTTAAATACAAGAAGATTTTTATTTTGATTTCAGTATGAAGAACGAAATAATGACTTCGGAAATGCAGTAGTTGACTGGAAAGCGCAGAAATACCTCCCTTTCCGATTTTTTGATGATGACGGCACTCAAAAGTTTTTCAAGATGTTGAACCCCACCATTGCATTCCCTAAAAGGACAAAGTTGAGGCAGATGGTACTTGACCGCTATAATAGGATGCAAAAGGCGGTGTTGCAGTTGCTGAAACAAAATAAATCTAACCTGTCTTTCACCATCGATGGATGGACATCTGTAGCTGGGAAATCGTACTACGGAATCACAACTCATTTCATAGACGAGAAGTGGGAGTACCAATCTCTTGTTATTGACTTCGTTCCATCCAATGGTAACCACACAGGAAGAGACATTTCCGAAGTTTTTATGAATACCCTAAAATCATTTGAACTTGAGCACAAGCTGCAAGGAGTAACCGTAGATAACGCCTCCGCAAATACTAAATTTATAGAGGAACTCAGCAAGATGCTACCAAGTTTTGATAGCACTGATCAGCATTTTAGATGCATAGCCCATGTACTAAACCTTGCAGTACAGGATCTATTAAGAACGTTGTCTCTGGAGGACGGGCCAGAAGACCAGCTTCTATTAATTGACAGTGACGACGAGGATTTTGACTTTGAAGAAGAAAATAAAACTTAAATTGCCAAAATAAGATCTCTAATTAAAAAAATAAAAAAAGTGAGCAGAAACGAAATAAATTCCGTAGCGCTTGCGAAGCTGCAGGGGAACCATCACTGAACCTTGTAATATACGTCCCAACTAGGTGGAATTCAACAGACGATATGATTGGAACAGCACTTAATGTGAAGAGAGGTATTTCAATCCTATGCGATAGTATAAGTGACCTGAAGCGCCTCAAAATCACTGGATCAGAATGGACTCTGCTTGAAAATGTTCACAAAGTTTTAAAAAACTTCAAAGTTCTGACGAATAAATTAGGAGGAGAAAATTACGTCACCCTTCCACTCGTTAACGTTCTCCTCATGCACAATGAAATTATTCACACCCTTACAATCTATCTAGAGCTCACTATCAAGGGATTTAGGTTCAAGTCCCGGTAAAAATGTTTTAATGTTTGAAAGATGTATTTGATACAATCCTTTTTTTAAACATACACACCTATTATTCACCATTATTATTCACTAGAGGGTCGCCAAATGTCCCAAATATTTTCTCCTAGGCATCCCTTTTTACGCCAATTCCTACTGCCATTCATTTGTCTAATACTAATACTCTCTCACCACGGTAACATTCCATCAGAATATTGCGTAGTTTTCCTCATAACTCTTCTTTAACGCTCCCACCCTCTCTATCTACTGATCCATAACATGCCACAATCATAATACTTCGAATTGCCAATTTTATACAAACCCAGATGCTATCGCCCAAGAGATACTAGCTAACATTGCCTTACTGGCAGCTTACCTCTCATTGATAATCAAATTTACACCTTTCTTGCCGTGAAAATTACCTTCAACTCCTGATCTCATAGATAATCCACCGTAATGAGCAGTAAGAACAACCCGTCCTTTGTATCGCTTTTCTCATCTTCTCTATAGATGATAGTTAAACCCTTTGCAACAGTTCTGTCAGCCTTTTTTGATTCTGTACAAACTGGTACAATTTGAAGCAGATAAGATAAAGCAGGTAAAGACATAAATGTAATCAATCCACCTTTTAAATGAGCTTACTGCGATGGAATGTTTTCGTGAGGTATATATTCTGAAGTGGTTTGTAGGTATAAAAGAAAAATAAAATGCATGGTACCTTAAAATGAAGATAGCTTGAGGAAAAAAATAGTTTTTACTTATTTTTCACACTATTTTCTAGCAAATCACATAATGATGACAATGCTACTATGTGCTTTGTGAAACAATTGGTTAGTCTAGAAAGCAGAAAGCTTCAGTGGATCTAACTATTAAAGAGAAAAAGTACCACTTAAAATAAGCTAAAACTCATCAAATGCTAATAACTGGGTGCCAAAACTTCCTCGGTGATCACAGACAACTAGCAGAAGGCCATTATGCCAAAAGTTAGCACCTGTAACAGATAATACCACATGCGTTGGAGAACATCGTGATCCTTTTGAGAAAAACAAGCCCTTACAGAGGACACCCCCAAAGGACACTACAAAAATCAATATGCTTGAGGAGCAAATACCTCTAGGAAGAGACAGGCCGGCAATACTTAGGCGCAGGGACTCATGGAGTACTGGAGGAGATGTCTCATATCTTCAGTACTTGAAGATGAACTGAACTGAAGAGCAACTGTGAACTGCCTTGAACCGAAAATTACCATAGAAATCCTAGATATAGATGGATCCACGGAAGACAGCGAAGTCAATGAGGTTATAAAAACAGAATCTCGGATACGGGTTACATAAGAGTTAACTTAACTACAGCTTATATGTGGGGACAGAAAATTGCCATCATGGAACTAGGAGAAAGTACAGATGCGAAACTACTTTGCATGAAAAGATACGGATAGGATGGGTATACTGCAAAATGAGAAATAGGGCAAAGGCTGTAAGATGCTTTAATTGCTTAGGGTATGTACATCTATACTTCAGCTGTAAATGCCCTGACCAGAGTAGCCTGTGTTTCAAGTGCGGTGGAAGTGGCCACAAGGCTAAGGACTGCACGGCTCAGGAGCATTGTGTCCTCTGTCATGAAAGAGGCCTGGTGCAGAACGATGTAGCTCATATTCCAAGATCAGGGAGATGCAAAGTTTACCAAGACGAGCTGAAGAGAATAAAGGGCAAAATGATCCGAATACTACAGGGAAACATGAATAGGAGTAGGACTGCCAATGATCTTTTGTATCAACTAGTAGCCGAAAAGAAGCCAGATTTATTGCTACTGAGCGAACAATGCCGAAACCCAAACTCCCCTTATTGGTACTCTGATCTCCTGGGTACCTCTGCTATCTGGGTCCCAGACCCTAGGGAAACTCAAAGAGATACGGTCGAAGAAACGGCTTCGTGTGGGTTAGCTGTCATGGAATGACATTCTTCAGCGTTTACCTTACACCAAATGAGCCTATACAATCTTTTCGTTCAAAGCTCGACGAACTGGAGGACACAGTTCGTAACATGACAGAAAATGTTGTAGTAGCAGGAGACTTCAATGCGAGGGCATTGGAATGTGGAATGCCTCATACCGATAGCCATGGGAAGCTAATTTTGGAGATGGCAGCCAGGACAGATATGCTTGTAATTAATGTTGGCAACGTTTCAAACTGCAGACGCCCTAGTTATACAGAGACAATCCCAGACGTCTCTTTTGCATCTGAAAAGCTTATGATACTGGTCCAGCGATGGAGAGTACTGGAAGGCTACTCAGGCAGTGACCACCAGCAGATAAATTTCGATATTGTAGATTGCACATGCCGAAAAACTGGAGGGAGACCTTCACACAATACGTGTAACGTAGGGAGAATTGATGAAAAAATACACTAGTTTCCCTAGTCCTCATTCATTCGCCTTAGAGTTTCTTAAACTAAGATTCATCTAATATATTTGATTCTCATATTTCCCCAACCCACTCGGTTGATGGTAGGCCTCACGTTTCCTAGATGCCGGTATACCCTTAAATTCATATTCCAAGGTGCGCATGGAAATACATTTCTCTATTTTCGTCACGAGTTGAAACTTTCTCTGGAAGTAGAAGAACCTTGTCGAGTCGGAATCGAGCGATAAAATACTTTATGCGCCCAAGTTCGGCCCCTTTGTGTGACGGGGTGAAGCGAATCCAGAGCGAGACGTTCATAAACTTTCGTGCTCAACACTTCCGACAGAAGAAGTGGTGACATCGGAAGCTTTCCATTCAAAGTGCTGAAGTTAGCGCAGATCGGAACCTGCAAGCGCACTTTACACAGACGAACGATGATGAATGGAACGATGTGAGCTGGCGACACGTTCGGAAACCTGCCAGTACGTGGAATTATTTAGTGCGAACTGATTCTCTCCCGGCGAATAAGGAATGTGAATTCTTCTCGGGTTACACGCCGAGTCAGGTCCTCCATCTCCGCCAACGTTTCAGAAGCCACTGCAAGGATTCATCAGAATCCGTGAAGACGATAAGCGAGTTGCATATCGAAACGTCGGCGGAGATGGCGGATCTGGGGGGTCATTCTGTAATTCGTTGGTTCCGTACCGATCGGTTGCGCTTCCTAACCCACCGACCGGTTGGGATTCCGTACCGACTTGGACTCAGCCACCGACGGAGCCTATTTCAGCGATTCTGTATGCAAGTCGATGCCATTCCAGTCGGTTGGGTAACTCCTCCCACTCAATGTTCTCCCCCCTCCCAATTTTTCCGAGTGTTTCCGAAGCTGAGGGTCACATTCTGAATTCCCACCAATGGAAGACGATAGAAGAAACAAATGACTATCGGAAGCCGCCTAGTGCTCTCGGGGTTGACAACAACAACAGAAATCAACGATGTCGAAGGGAGAATGATCGTATACTAAGTTATGTAAATTTTGAGCGTTACAATGTGTATTTGATAATTCAAATAAGTGCTTTATATTTTAAGTACATATCTAGTAGCGTCCGTGAGAATATGAAGTATTAATAAAAGATGTTGAGTGCTACGAGATTAAATGAAGTGTGCGGAGTGAGAATGAATCAGTTGTGATCGTTTGAATCCAGCAATAACCTTCAAATTTTTTATTTTACCTGTATATTAATTGATTATATGTATTTACTCGTGTGATTGAGATCCGACATTTAACAGCGTTTTGCATTTGGAATTTCTAGTTGCAGAAAAGGCATACGTGTACCTATATAGTATTTAATCTTCCAAAGATTGCTAGAATTGTTCGTTGGAATATATTGAACAGTGGCGTGATCTCGAAAATAGAATATCCGTGTATGGTTTTTATATTGTAGGTATGGCATTGAAATATTCTTGTAGGTATATTATTCTATATTTGTGGTTTTAGGACAGAGAAATTGCTGCGCGCTCGTGTCATATGAAAAATTTATTATATTATTTCGTGGAGCAAAGTTGAATGTAAAATGAATTTAACGAGTGACAAATAAATACATGTGGTGAAAGAAATTAAAGTTGAGTGGATAAATAAGTAAATTAGCTAATAGCACTCTTGGTTATTGTACGTGTACCTACTTGCAAGTAGTGTTGTCACCATACCATGGTGTTGTCCAACACATTGTTTCTGTATTATTTGATGATTTATCCGAATGTTATTAGGATAGTGATGATTGGCAGTTCAATAAAAAAGATTCTTAAAATATATATCCTCAACTACGAAAATAAAGGGTGAAAGCAAACAAAAATCAGTAAAAATACGAACTTTCGTTACCCTGGCCCAAAATCGGGGGCTAACATATCGCAATCAAAATACGATGCTCACAATAATAGTGCGAAATCGCCTATTTCTTGAAATCAGAAGCTACTTTAGAATGTAATCCTGTTAAGTAAGTGACTGCATACACGATATATGATTATAATTGAAAACTTTCAACGGGAATCATCCATTTAAGAATAGCTAAACCGCAATAATAGGCATTCACCGAGGACAATGTTTTGGCAATCATTATGAAAAATATTCCGGTGACAGAATGCTGAATAGCCTAAATATGGTGCTATTTACGTACAATTGTAAGTGCCAAGTAGTAAAACATTTTTAACAGCCAAGAGAATACAATGCAATACCACGGAATTCTAGTTGTGTAGAAGTTTCTCTTATAGATCATCACCTTTATGACCTTAACTTCATCGACTTTTGCATTAGCTCTCTTAAGAACAAATAACGTCGTTATTATAATCATAAATATAAGTTTATTCATTATTACAAGTATCAAATATCCCATTTCAGGCTAAAAATCCAAATTTATTATCCATTTGCTTCGGTGTTTCTCAAGCAAACCGACTGATTCTCCGCCGCACCGACAGCTTTTGCGTGTCGGTGCGATCCACCAACTGGAGCTCGCCGGCGCACCGATCGGGTGCGTACAGAATCGCACGGCTGCTCTCTCTGAGTCGGTGTGACGTCCCACCCGACGAAAAGCCTACCGTACCGATCGGTTTGGATTTACAGAATGACCCCCCTGACCTAGTTTGTAACCCGAGAAGTATTTGTTCTTAATCTGAATTTGCCCTCAATAATTTGTTCAGCATTCACCAGGTTCACAATAGTCACGAACGAATATATTGTGTCTAGTTACGTAATTTGTTCTAAATATGTATTCAAAAACGTTCATTTTTTTCAAATCGTAATTAAAAACTTCACTTAAAACTTAAATGAAATCCACTTTCGACGACTTTACGGAAAATCAACAAAAAATAAAAATCGCGGATGCTATTTTAGAGAAGTTCTTATGTTTAGCGCGCATCAACTCTACACCCGGTCTGTTTTGAAGTGGGCGGCTTTAGGCGTAGGGTCTGAAACGAATGGAAAGCAAGTGCGTTGTTGTGTTACTGAGTGAGGGAGACTCAAAGGAAACTCAAAGAAAGCTTCCACCAACCAAGCCACAAAGAGTAACTTCGGCGTGGAGTAGGGAAAATGAAGATCAGTCGAAACGTCCTCACAGCGTGGAAAGGAGGACTCAAAATGGAATTGAGTGAGTGAAGAGACTTCTTCTCATGGTGGCCGTGCGAAACTCACGCACGCGACGCCTTAGTGGCATTCCACTATTGGGAGAGGTCGTCTCCAATGGAGAGAGAAGCCCTTGCGTGCCCGAGGACCTTGCCAACGCCTCCACAACGGTTACCTCAAGACATTCACGCCATTATAAACCTAAAATGAGCCAATTATGTCATTAAGGAGGCCTATTAACACGTAGGCGCAAAAGAAAGCGAGTAAAATGAGAATTTCAATGACTCAAAGAAGCATGCTTCAAATATGCATGGGAGTACTACACGGGACCATATTAGGGCCCTTATTTTTATTATATCGATGACATAAAAGATCTGCCCTCATATGAAAGTTGATATTGTAGGCGGATGATACGTCTTTACCACAAAAATGGAGGTATCAGGCGTCGTGTCGTGGAAATTCTTCAATTCTTCTTTTCCACACTGCCAAGGATGAGGCACGGAGTAGAGTCTGTGATGCAAACCTTTGTTTAATGACAGTATTAGAGCAGCTCCTATTCAGCGTTATTCAACTTGAGCTTGCTCTTTATTTAATACAATAAACAAGTACGAAATAAACTTCGACATTATATCCGGTTTGCCAAACTCATTACACTGGCCGAATCTAAACCCAATTTCCTAGATGTAGAGGGTAGGGCTGAAGACCGTACCGTTCTTAGTGAAAAATAATTGTAATAAAAGTAAAAAAATTCCAAAAAATATTTCAAATTACAAAATATATTTCAAATGTAGTATTTTGTAATGTCATATCCCAAAGATGTTTATAAAAAGAAGTGTGGATAAGTATCCTGAGATTATTTTTGTTCTTTTTATTTATTTATTTTTAAATGTTAAACTATTCCTGAAAACAAGGTTTTTGTGGGTTCATTAGGGGCATGAATCCTTCCCTGCTGTAAAGTCAGTTAATTGTGCAAATAACCCTTCCTATATTAGTCATTAAATTTGTATTCACTGCTCGAAAGACTACTGGAAATATATCGCCTCGTAATTTTTAGCGGAAAATATGCATTAGTGCACCCCTTTAGTTTTGATGAACTAGAAAAATCTTTACTCCTGATTAACTGTATAACTTTGGATAACATTATACCACGATAAAACTTATTGCCGAAGTCGTCAGCACTGCTGAACTTCAAAAGCGCCGGGAAACAAATTTTATTCCTAGTTACTTGAGAATTAAAGATGAGAACCAGTCTTGACTTAAATTTGGGGTTTCATATGACAAAAAGATAACACATGCACTGGAGCAAGTCGTTCTTAGCTTCGCTTGCAGGATTGATCCTCCAGTGAAAGGATGGTTAACTGTACAGGTACAAAGTGAAGCCCCAGGGTGACAAGTGACCACAGTTCCTTCGCCTCTCGTTTCACTCCGAACATCTAAACAAGAGTGAAGTTGATTGCATAGACAAGATGAGACTTCGTCTCGACGTGTAATCGCTCGGACACTTATTAATGCTCGGACGCGAATCGGGGCCACAGCCCTCTCCTCACAGTCCCCGCTTTTCCGCCCGCGTAGATCCAGCGGAGGCAAGCGTGCATGACAGATCAAAAAGGTAAATAAGAACAATGGCTAGTGAACACGGGAGGAAAGTTCGCTCTCCGCGCCATCGCACGATCTACGCGCGTTTCTCCCCTCGACCCTCTCCCTCGCTCACACGCACACTCAACTCCTGCAATAGTTCGCAACGACCGACTCGAAATAAAACACGACACCCTACCACATAAGTGCCTCGCTGCAGTAAAGGCTGTAGAGCTACACCCCTAGTACACGGGGCTTAATATCTCCGACGCCGGTCACTCTTATCGGGCAAGCTGGGCTAGGCTGGGATAGTGGGCGGCTGGTGAAAATAATCGAGACAATATGGATGAGTGATATTTGGAATTCGAATATTGATCTCCCACACACATTGCACATCTTGATACTGGTGAATTTATGATTTTCATTTCTGGGTAATATGCCGATAAAGGTAGGTTTAAATGGTATAGAGTAAAAACCCTTAAGATGTTTACATTCGCATGACCCAATATATCTACACAATTTCTTTCTTCAACTCAGCATACGTCTTAACCTTCGTCATCCTGTCCATAGACCCTATTCTTTTTCTTCCCCCTCCCCGCTTACACAACGTCCTCCCCTCTATCATGGTATTAAGCAGTCATTTGCTCCTCATTATCTGTTCCATCCATCTACTCTGCATTCTTCTTATCTCCTCCCGAAGTTTACCACCATACCAAGAACTTCCTCTTTTGTGCTTGGGAATTTGGGTGAGGAGAGGAAATAATTAATCGAAGGAATAGCTTTTTCAATATATATAATAAAATCAATATTTAAAGAATCATTGGTCGCATTCCTCTGGATCCTCTGGATCAATATCACTTTACGATGCAAAATAAAATATCGCAATCGAGTGATACATCGATACACAACTTGAAGCGGAACCTGTGTATGGGCGGAAAAGACGAGATTCCCGGAGAGAAAGATAAGGAAAGAGAGCCAAGGGAGGATGAAAATCGATAAGGCTGGTCTTATTTGGACAAGACCCTTTGAGCGGCAACCCCTCCTCCCTCAAGCACGTGAAGCCATGGATAATGAATGAAGTCTTGGCTTTCCGTGCAGACAGTTTAAGTTGGGAGGATAGGGGGGGATCTCGATGTTCGGTGGGAAGGGCGGAGGGAGTAGGAGGACGAAGAGGGAAAGGAAATCTGATCAGGGAGAAGTGGAATGGGGGATGGAGTTCGAAAAATGTATTCCCGAGTGAAAGACTTTCCCTTATTGCCCCGGGCGGTACAACCCCAGCAGAATACTCTTCCGCTCTCGTCTCCCTCCCTTGCTCTCCTGTCTACTCATCTTCTCCCGCTCATTAAAAAAACAGAAGTAAATTACTAATGCCCTTAGCTCGAGGTAAGATTTTCCCTGGTATATTTTATCGAAATGGTTGCTAGGTTGGATGTTTGGGGAGGCGACCAACAACTAAAGTCAATTTGGGAACGACGAAATGGTGGAGAGAAACCCGGCGACGACACTAGTATACTCTTAAATTAGGATTTCCCAACTCGCTCGCACCCCTTTGGGTGCGAGACAGCATTCCTGGGGGTACGAGATAACATTTTAGTTTTCTGTTTATATTAAGGGTACGTTTTTGTAGGGTCAAAGCAACTTTTAATTTGTTGCAATTATTTTATTTTTCATGCTTCATTTTTGTTTATATACTATGACAAATTGATTTAAAAAAGTTTTTTTTGGTCACCTTCACTCGTATTCATGAATAAATCATTACTTTAAGGGTTGTAAGAGCATATTAAAATTTTTAGGGGTGTTGGGCATAAAAAAGGTTGGGAACCACTGTCTTAAATGAAGGACGCCAAGGGGTCCACAGTTTAACGTTCCATGCGGAAGACGTAGATCTGCGTTTGAAGTGTTCTACACATGGCATTCGAGATCACCAATGCTGAGAATCAAACCCGTGATCTAAGGGTTAGGTGAACAGATATCGTATCCGCTAAACCGGGACAAACGGTCGGTTCCCTTGAAGTACAGACAATTTTGTATAAATGTTTCTCCAATCAAGTGAAGCATTGTAAGTGAAAACATCGCCACTCTTTTGAGTCCTACCCAACTTGCTTTTTCTAAAGCTCAATTACTGCAACCTTATTAAAACATTATCATAAATATAGGAAGTTATTTACATAAAACAATCATTTGTTAAGACAATGAGAAAAAGAAAATGAAATATTAAGGGAAAGGATGACTTCATTTTATTTGTAACGGTACCTAAATGTTTTTGGTTAGACTTCTTAGGGAGATTTTCATTTTACGGAAATAGATTATTTGAAGAACGGTACAAGATAATACCTTTGTTTAGTCTTTCAAGACGCCGGGACAAATACGTCGAAACCGGTTTTGTCCCGGCCGAAGCCGTTCGTCTGGTCACCTAATTAAGGGAAGGAAAGGGAAGGGAAGAGTTATAAAGCTGTTAAATTTATAAAAACGTCATTGATCACGATTAATCCTTCATAGCTAACCCTGGTTTAGTTTAACTTTTAATAGAGTTAACCTTGAAATCGTTATAAATATTTTACGATAAAAATATGAAAATATGTAAAATATGTTTTCCAGTGTATAACTCTCTTTTTTGCTGTCATTACTGGTGTGAGGGAAGAGAAATTCCTTTAATTAACCTGCTCGAAAGTGTACCTTCTTAATTGCCTAATTTTGTATGCTCTACCGCTGTAGATTTTGGGATCAATTATATCCCCTGCATCAACCTGAAACTCGTAATACGGAGTTAATCTCGCAATATTAGCGTTGCATGTGAGTGTCCGAGTGTATAGTGCTTCCCTTTTGGGCCCTTCCAGTAACTCCGTTACACTTCCTATTCCCCCCACAGTCGTTTTAAACAAAGCGTGCGAGTTTCCTTTGTATTTTGTTTTCCAATTGATTTTTCAGATCGGCTGGCTTATGCGGCGCAAATGTTGGAGATATGAGTTCGGATTCCAGTCCAATTGAACTTTTTTTTTGCTGTAAATTTCGTCCATTTGTGTACTACCCCACGATTCGCTTGGAAAAACCAATTCTCTTTATAAGTCCCTGCCAAAGTGTCAGATGTTTATTTCCACGATTGACTCGGATTTATTGTGACACCAAAGTATTTTACTTCATCCGCTAGGCTAATGCAATACCCACTCCATCATCATTATAGACGAAGCATTGGTTACATTTATATATCAAAAAGTGAATACCGGAGTTTCACCGTAGTCAATAGCGGGTAAAGAGAATTGCAATTTGGAAATCGTTATGCATGTCAGCATGACTGAATTCTAACTTATGATCCCCGCGGTGTATGAATACTTTGTCCATCGCGCACAAATAAAATAATAGCTAGACACCATGTTGCAATTTAAATCTCCTTACACATACGTTACTTAACATTACATTTAGTTAAATAGTGAATTACATTATATGTAATTGCGTGTTATACAGTTAGTGCATGCAGGGCGAGAAACCACCATGCATGGCAATGATGCATTTCTCGGGAAACGGAAGAATGATATATTCTTCCCCGATCTACTGCAACTGCCTTGAGCCTTGCTGCACCAAGCAGCAGTACAAGTTAAACCAGTACAAGACATTCTCAACAACCGTGGACAACAAGGAACCAATATTCTTCCAGGCTCAGAAGGATTTAGCTATATGGTTAAAAACAAAAGGCGCCAATCGTAGACTCAAGTCACTGCCGTAATTGACGCTGTAAGCGCAACTAATTCGTAGTGATATTACAGCCATAATCTCAATAGTAAGGGGACCCTGGAATCACCCCTTGCCACATACCCTCGAGGAGGCTTTCAGGGCATCGCATAGATTTAGATGGCAGAGGTGACTCAAAACAGTCTTCTGAAAACGAAAGCATTCATCTTTTCTTCAACGTAACCGTATTCTCCCTCTCTGGAAGCTATGGAGTGCGAGGCGAATGAAATATGACGTCTCGCCATCTCCGGCCAATGAAAACCAGACTCTCTTCGAATCTCGGGTACACGATTTGCACGTCCCCCTCGGCCCATTAGAGTTTGAGAAGTCGGATGGGTTAAGTCTCCCGCAAGTCCCCTTCCGCTCGTATGCCTCCCCCAACATCCCTGAGACTGCAGTCAATCCTTTAATGTCCTCCTCGGTGGTATGAAATCCCCCCGGAATCACAGCGCGGGAGGAAATTATCCCCACTTCCTTCCCCTGAGGAATTAATCGCACTCTTTAATTTATGCTTTCCCGTTTTGAGAGAGCAGTTTTATGATCGATGATGCTTCGTTGAGACTATGAAAAAGGTAGACCATACGCGAAAGTAGGAGTTGTACGAAGCCACAACTTTTACTTTTCTCTTGCTAATGTTACTGTCATGGCTATGGTAGCGAATGAGTACAGGCAAAAGGTAGAGAAAACATGGTATTCCACAAACATGACCTTGTCTTAACATATCTTGTGCGATTAAAACATGCATATCTTGAGCGATAATAATGCATGCCTTGCATTGTTTTCAAAATAAATATTGTTGTGAAAATTCCGTGCTTCCTTCAACCACTACCGATAAAAAATTCCATCAAGTAAAACATTTATTTATTCATTTTTATTAAGTTTATTAATGAGTCATTCATTTCATATATAAAATTCAAATAAAATAAAATTCTAAGTAATTTTTTAACATCCAGAATCTTTGTAATACCAATTTAAAAATGTGAAAAATATTTATATTTTGTTTCAAGAGAGTACTAAATTAAAATAACATGCAGCCGAGGAGGAAAGGCTGAAAATGGAATCCCCAACGAAGGTGCTGGTTAACCTAATGATGGAGAAGCCACCCACCAAATTCCACTTCGACTGTAATACCCATAACAAATTACATAATAAGGTCGTGAGCCTCAGCTGGAGTCCGTTTTTCTGCGGTGTTCGGTAAAACATAGACAAAATTATCCTGAAAGACAGTCTGGTGTTCACGTCATTCAATATAGGACGGAAATAACCACAAGCAAACCTATAAAATATATTCTAAAACTCTTTTATACTAATTAAGACTAATTTTTTAATACGGAGGATTTGTATAGTTAATTTTATCCAATTCAATTTTGTGGAACTGCTTTCGAGGGTTGTGTAAAAAATAAGGTTCTCAAATTTTTTTCAGGTGTAAGGCATTTTTTTCAAGGTCTCGCAATAATTTTTCGAATTTATTGTGGTCCCTCGAGGTATAAGCTCAACAAGCAGGACGCCCTTACGGTCCCAAATACTCAGAAGAGCCATCCAAAATCGCCGGAGAGGAAGACTGACGAAAGGCGTTGGACTGCACCACGACAATGCGCGCCCGCACGTCTCTCGCCAAACCAAGGATTTAATCGACAATTTTGGCTGGGATCTCGTTGAACATGCTCCCTACAGCCCTGATCTTGCACCGAATGACTTCTTGTTTCCAAAATTAAAGAATCACTTGGGTGGACAACGTTTCGAGACTGATGAAGGAGTGCAGGAAGCGGTCACCAAATTCCTCCACGGACTGGCGGCGGACTTCTTTGAAGCTGGATTCCAAAAGTGGATTAGTCGTCAACAAAAATACGTTGAAAAATCTGGTGATTATGTTGAACAATAGCTAAGAAATTAAGATTCCCAATGATGTATTTTTCAGTTCAAATAAAAAATGCCTTTCACCTGAAAAAAATTTGAGAACCTTATTTTTTACACAATCCTCGTACTTGAAAATATTACAATGCTTAATTTTTCCACATAAACTACCTATGTGAAAAATTAAGTATTTTTTATATTCAAATAATGGGTTTGGTTTAACATCAAAGTTTATGGCCTCTTTTATGTCCGAAAACACTGTTCCTCACATGATTGCATCACCCAGCTGAGAACCCTTCCTTCCACTCCGTTATTCCACGTACAAGAAGTCAATCCGAATATCCTTCCTCCCACGCTCCATTATATCTTTTTTCTTATTCTCCTACACTTATTCTCCTTTTAAGGTCTTCATCATCATGCTGATTTTAGTGGCGTGAACATTCTATCTACCCAATTCTTTCCTTAGGGCCTTATACAACTCACTACCCTTCAATATTATGAACTTAAGATATTACGTTTAAAGTATCTAGCTTACAACGACGCCGAGCAATTCCCCTCTTTTCCTCCATTTGCCAAGTAATACTTCCTATACATCCCTGTCTTGGCGAAGAGCATCAATGACCAAAGCTATCATCTAACTACTTCAGGATGACCACATTTCCTCATTTTCATGGGTCGCCGATCTTGAACAGCACTCTTTAGAGGATGATAAATGGAAAATGGAAAAGGAGAGATGGATAAGAAAGCGGGCGGGAAAAACTCTTCACTCACACACTTCACTTCCCGAATACGCTCGCTTTAATTCCAAAAATAAACGAAAGTCAGGAAATTCTTCACACGAAACCAACTTCGAGAGCAGACTCAGCATCAACAAACCGAAAGGAAACTTCATGAATATCAATTTCAATGACTGAATTATGATCGTGAATTATCGTGTTTTGACTTCTACAATCACTGATTGTGAATTACGACCCTGGAAAGCATTTCTAGCGATGGGAGTTATGGTATCTCCCTGGGATTGTACGCATCTCAGGAAGATAATATTTACCCTAATCCCGGATGGGTGGAAGACAAATACCTGCGCGCAATCGTGTAGTCATAAATTAGAGATGGAGTCACACTCCGGTTGCTCCGAGTTAGGGCATACAAGTCGAGCTGTGTAGAAGAAAGCCAGCACATTTTTTCTAAGGGAAGGTGGAGAGGGTGGTGCCACGCTTTATTCGTAGATATGCGTTCCTACCACATAGCCCACCGTTGAAGAGGCTTGTTAATGTATCGGTGTAGCAACTGAAATTCTGCACACTCGAATCCGACCTGGGGAATGGGTGTTCTGTTTATCATAAGGTTAAGCTGTTTTCTTTAGACAGACGATACGACCGTGGCTGTTAGAGTACCTAAAAACTAATAGTCTACTTCTTCATGTTCGATATAGTGATTTTAAAAGATGGTAACTGATATGACATAAAAAAGTTGAGGAAAGGGAATAAATCGTAGGGGTGGAAAATCAATCAATTGATAGCCCCAGAACAAAAAATCTGACTCATAACTTTGGAATCATCCAACTCAAAAGGAGTCGATGATTTTTTCATGTTTTGGTGCCATTGGCGTTTAAAAATTTATCAATTAGAAAGTTTTCCTACAACTCGCACAAATTTCAATTTACGACTTAAATCCCTCCAATTCACAATTCATTTTTGATACATGAGAGCTTTGGTATTGATTCCGATTCATTAATTTGATTGATTGAAGGACTGAATTCCGCGCTGAATGGGATTTCGGCGAAGGGGTCAACTGGTGATCCCGGAGTAGGTCGAAAGTGTCTGCCGCGGCGGAGCAGATGCTACGAGTAGGTTGGCTATACATGCTACATGTTTATGAGTTAATCTATTGCATGCGTACCTTGACCTCGTGAATTACTTCTTCTCGCCTGTATTCCCGTTCTCTTTAATATAGTTGTCAGTCTATCTGACGATCAAATTGTTTTAATTCGCTCGCCATCTCACGAATGAGTCTTAGTATTCTCATTTCTTTGAATTATTGATATATTTCTATAAAAATTGATTCAATCTTATCCAAAATCCCGTATACTTTCATTTTATCTAACGACATGTTATTTTTACCATATTTATGCCACAGTGAAAACAATTGAGCTCAATGGGACGGGCTCTTCTAAAACTCTTTAATATAGACTCAATATCCCTCTAACTACACGCTAGAGACTCATAAATCGATTTAATTTATAATCCCTCCCCGTCTTTCACCAAATCCTTCTCTTTTGTCCTTCCCCATTGAAATACTTCACTTCCATTCTTTGCTGCATGTGAATATGCTCGTCCGGTTACTTGCAAAAACTGCCTTGATAATGATTGTAAGTCGAAACCTTGGGCGGCAAATTAAATAAAATCTTTTTCGAGGACTATACAAAGTTTTTACTTAGTTATGGAGTACCAAAAAGTAACGACTGAAAACATTAAGTCTAACTGATTCATTTGACGAGATAAGAGTTTTAAGGCTCTTTTACACTGAGAAATGATATCAAAGGTGTACTCGGCAATGATTCGCTAAGGTTACAAGAGTAGAGAGAGGTACAATGAAAAAAGGAGGGTCATATTTATTCTAGCAGGTGGGCATTACTTTCACCAAGAACGAGCAGCAAGAGCAAAATACTGCTAAAATCAATGGAGAATGAAGTAGGTTATCTTACGAGAGCTAAGGTAAATCTCATAAATGATAAAGTAAAGAAAGCCCACTGGAGGGTAAGTGAACGCTAGAGAAACTCAAATCAACTAGCAAGAGAAATTAAAGTATAAACCAACGTTGATATAACCCTATACACATATGTCGGAAGTAAAATGGGCAATGGGGCAACATTCGCAAGGTTGTATGAAATAAACACATCATTAGTTAGACAGTAGGTACATACTCTTATTTAATTTTTCATCCAAAAGGTGATTCCTTGAGCTTGGAAAATGTCAGGAACGAATTTTACTAGTGAACACAAGCAGGAAATGTTACTATAAAAACAACTAAGCGTGATGATTAAATCTATGTGATCTCCAAATAACTCGGAGCTCTGCTATCCTCTTCACTCTTTTGCTAACCATCTCCACATCTTAATGAAGATTACACCCTTTTTCGACACGTTCGCTTATCGGCGGCAAAACAGAACCTGTTTCGTGCTGCTTTCAATTCTTCGTTTTCCTTCCTACCGGAACACTATATTCGAGCTCTTTTATAAATATTTCCTTAACGTTTGAAGCAGGAAGTGCTTTGCAAAATAGTCTAACAAGGAAGAAACTGACTTCAATATGGGGAGATGCCTTTTAATTATTGACCCGAATGACATATATTTCACAACTATTTCAAGCCATGTTTCATAAATTTATGACATTACTTGATTTTGCACTGATAAATCCAGTGCCACTCATAAAAATATCTCTTGGATTATAGCTGAAATGCGCATGGAGGGTACATTATTAATGATGAGAACAAGAGTACTTTTTTGTTAAAGGATTTATGAGAATAAATTGTTCTCGATATAGGTAAATGTATATTTATGCTATCTGGACTCAATATTAAGATAAACAAGTAGTCAAAATTACTATTGTGACACCAGTAACATTGTCATACTTGATTTTAGACCACCAGTGTTTATTATGATACGTGTTAAAACGTTTTCCTCTTCAGTTATCCGCAATTAGAAACGAGCTCATTTTCTGTCTCAGTCGAAAAACGTTTTCCCTCATGTGGTATAGATCGACAGAGAGCCTATTCATTTACACATCAAACGAATTAAATTTGTCAAAGTCAATGAGGATTAATTGCAAAAAGTTCTGGAATAGGTAAAACCAAGATACTTGGCCACATTCACCAAATTCTCCACTCACCATCCTTTTAACAGCCGCCCATGTCCTCTTTGAGGACTCTTCAGAGCATTTTCAAACGATAACTTGAGTAAGATACAAGGTGTGGATAAATGCTAAGCATAATGGAAATCGGGATAATGTAACTAGCTTTAAAATAATTTTTGACTGCTAAATTTCACTTCAAAATAATACAATAGATCAGATGAAACGACGATGCTGAAACATAATGGATGTCACTTCAATTCTGGAGGAATACACGCTCTCTTGTTCTGAGGATTCTTAACATTCCTCCTCTTTAGAGTTTCTTCCACCATATTCACCCATGGTTTTCGTTTCTACCTCTTCCTCTCACACACTCTCTACTATCACATGTCTGTTTCATTATTTGACTCTCATCCATTCTTTGAACATGGCCAAACCAATGAAGCACACTCCTTTCATTTATGTCCATTACTGGAGCATCTAATCCGCATTCTTTCATAACCCACTCATTCCTAGCTAACCTTTTTGTACAATGAAATTTTTGCCTACCTAGACAAGCACCCATTCCTTGATATGCTCCACATACAAGCTACGACTTTCCTTTCGGCATTCGCAGGCCTTTAAATGTCTTCATTCATCCTTACACCGAAAGAAAACCCTGAGGAATAAACGTGAGTTTTTTTTAGAAAAGCCAGTCTCCTCCCATCCTCTCATAGTTATCAGACTGCGCACGAGTTTTCTTTCCGAACAAGCGACCCTCAACATGTTCTTCCCTTACAACAGAAACCCCATCCAATCTTATATGTGCCCCGCCCACAACTCTATACGTTCTTTCGATAGCGACGAAAGCGAAGAGACGTATTTCGGTTTTCTCTCTCCTCTAAACGAATGACTTAATTATCGTTCCGCCTCCCTCGTCGTTCAGGGGTCCGTAAATAATATGTAGCTAGCCGGTACCAAGGTCTATCCTTCGCTTTCATCGAAGTTATATTCTCACCGGGGATAATGCATCATCATGGATTTTAGGGTGAAAGTGAGAGTCCGGCGTATCGGGGACCGCACCCATCGTGTGGGGCGTGATGTGGGTGGCTTTCAGGCTGGCTTCTGCCGCGGTGGTGGACGGGAAAAAAACGTCGACTGAATCACGCATTCGAGAAGAAACAGGCGAGGTACGATAATGGGTTTCCTCGCTACCCGAAAAATAGAGTCCGAGATGGAAAAATACATTTTAACCCATACTGTAGGCGTTTGATGTGTGGGTGTGTAGGAAGATGGAAAGGGTAACCTGGGGGAGAAAAAGGAAAACAAATGAGGAAGTTATGGATAGAAATAGTAGGAGAAGAACGGAAGATGAAAGAAAAAATTAAAAGTACCTAGATGGAGAAAGGGAATGGGTGACGTATTGAAGGTTAACTATTGATAAATTTACTGTGACTTTCCCATCACTTCCATAATTGTGGCTGATCCTCAACAATTACTGTGGTTACTTTGATTGTCATGACATTTTGATTTCAACTTTTCGTGGTGCTTCTGGTTCATTTAACAACCACGCAACATCGATTTGATTGTAGCTGTTAAAACGTTTCCTTTCATTATGCCCGTAACAAACACATATATATCGATCACGTAGGTTTTCCTACAAAATAGAAGCCCGTTATTTCTTCAACGGCAGGTTTTGCCCATTGAGGAGTACCATTCAAATAAACACAAAATTAGCCAAAGATTCAACATAATCAAACTGCCATTTCCATGCAAAAACTCTTTCTTTTATCTCAGTCTCAGATGTCATGTTCATGTCAGTTGCGGCAAAAAAAATCTCCGCATAAAGTTTCACAAAACCATTTTTATAACGGTAATTTTTTTTTAAACTGCGAATGCTCATGATATGGCATTTTAATAAAACGTGGCTATATGAAACGATCTGAGGAGTATTGCTGAAACTTATTCAATGAAAACTTTTTCTGAAATTTTAGTAAGAAAAATTACTAAACTCTATCGCGGAAAATTATAAACATGAGCAACGGATATAAATGAGCGAAAATAAAGCAAAGCATGAGTGACTGTCCAGTTAAGATGAAAGACGATAGAGAGAGAAAGAAAGAGAGAAAGGGAGAATGCGATACAATGAAAATGCAACTGGAACAAAATTGTATTCACGGGAAAGTCGTTTGCCTTCGAGTGATGGGAAAAAGACAGGATTGAACAGAGGATGTATATGGGAGAGAAGATGGGAATTTTGTGGAAAAGGCCGATCGGAGTTTGAAGGTTAATGACTAAGCTAACCTCGAAATGGGCGGAGGGTTAGGGAAGAGTGGATAAAGAAAAATGTCTTGAAGCCAATTAAATGGACATTAATTCATAAATAACAAATATCTTATGCCTCCGTTTATAAAGCTAAAACTCGTAACTTTTACTTTTAACTATTTATGCTTATTTTTATTCCAATTGCACCAAATATTGTCTAATAAATAGCAATATTATGTTACAATATAATCTCTGTAGCAAGTTGGAGGAAGTTTTTCCAAAAAGGATACTTATGACAGCCGCTATGCTCAATTATACATTGTACATTTACAGCATTATTATTATTAACATTGTATATTAAAATTATTATTATTATTATAAATTGTATACACAATTATTATGTTGTATATTTCAATTCCATTTTCATGGTAAACTTGAGTAGAAGGGAGAATCCATATAGAAATCATAAGAGTTTACCATTCACTGCCGGAGGGAGAGCAGCCCAAAGTAACATAATCAGGGCATAAAAAGGGCATCAAATCATTGATTGTTCTTCTTTATTTATTAACAGTAAAAATGTCTCTGAGTCTTTCATAGATAACATATGTTCATTGTACGAACTTAAAATTTAATTGCCATCTATATTATAAGCCGCAATTCAAGGGCAAGTCGATAGTGCGAGAATAACGTTGAATTGAAAACAGCGATTTACAATAAAAATTTTACTGAACAAAATATTATCCCTTTCTTCTTAGCAACCGATCGAAACGGAGTAATTTAAATAACTTTTATGAAAATAATTTTTTGTCCTCTACCAACCTGAAATTGGCGATAATGTTTGTCTTTGATTAAATTAAATAGATACATCAAGTAATAGAAAAGATTACTTTTTAAATAAGCTAAAAAGATATTCCTCAATAAGTATTCTATTTTATCCAGGTTTCACTTTCAACTCCACAATGGTGTAGTCAGTCCATTAGCCTACGAGTCATTGAAATTGCTAGCATAGGAATAAGTTCCCACAGCAAAGTGCGGATACTTTATTTATGGAGTAAAGGAAAAATAGTGCAAGAGCCATAGATGCCTGACTACTTAATAGCGTATTTTCAAATGGTGTTCCGTAAATATAAGAGAATTAAAGAATACATGCCACTGTAACATATAGCGAAATATATTTCTCCAAGTGAGCACCCAGCAGAAGCGTGCATTGTACTGTGATTTTTTACTGGTGATTTTGTTAAAAAACAGAACTACCAATGGAAGCAGAAACCTCGCAAATATATAATGGGCGGTAGAAGACTCGGTGAGTCTTCTACCGCCGATGATGACGGCTTGACCGTCGAAACGTCCAAGTTTTCTTTTGTAAGTGTCTTTTTTGCGTGTTTCTGTGTTTGTTTAGTGTATCGCTGTTTTATTTATGCATGTGCATCGTCGCTGAGAGCGATTTTCTACCAAGACATTATATATATATATATATATTCATACATTCATAGGAAATGGAAATGGATAGGAACACATAAAAGGACGAACACAGGGTTATATATATATATATATATATATATATATATATATATATATATGGTTTGCGTTAGAGGGTTTTTGCGTATATGTATATATATATATATATATATATATATATATATATATATACAAAAACGAAAATTTCGCCAATAGGCCACAACAATAAAAACACTTGACAGGGGGTGGGGAAAGAAAAGTAAAGAGAGAGAGAGGACTTACTGGGACGTTTCGGGCATGTAGGCCCTTCTTCAGCTGTAGAAAATTGAGAAGTGTTAATTTTATTGTTAATTAAACTTCTCAATTTTCTACAGCTGAAGAAGGGCCTACATGCCCGAAACGTCCCAGTAAGTCCTCTCTCTCTCTCTTTACTTTTCTTTCCCCACCCCCTGTCAAGTGTTTATATATATATATATATATATAAACACTTGTTCAAATTATTATATATATATTGAAAGAAAGAGATAGTAAACATGTAAATAAAATTGGACGAAGACACTGGTGATGTGGAAGATGTTACAGCCGAGAAATCAGAGGGTAAAAATGTGCTGTGACCGGGACTGGAACCCAGAACCTCCCGATTTCGCGTCGAGGGCTCTACCAGTTGAGCTATCAGGACACTTAGAACCATGATTTCGGCTGGGGCTTATAACAAAGAATACCCCTTCAAGCTTGAGCCCATAGCCGTGGCCTCTGGATGGCACACAAGGGCAGCTATTCCATCACCAAGAGAGGAGAATTAGACATGGACACAAGAAGAAAGCAAAGATGAGTTCATTCACACAGAGAGTCAGACAGAGATAGGAACATGAACTGAAGAGGAAAAGAGCCGATTCGGCCATACATTTCGTTCACTCACTCACACACCGCCTTTTAGGCGAATAAATATATAATAATTTGAACAGAAGGTGAAAGAAAGAGATAGGAAACATGTAAATAAAATTGGACGAAGACACTGGTGATGTGGAAGATGGTACAGCCGAGAAATCAGAGGGTAAAATATATATATACGCAAAAACCCTCTTATTGATGATATGATTGAGAAATTTCTTCAATCAATCGAGGAGAAATTAACGAGGGATTTGAAAAAGCGCAACGTGCAAGAGTTAACGGGGGAGGGGGATAAAGGATAGAAAGGAAACCAGAAATCATCAGTCTGTTTGTCACTTATGAACGTCGTCGTGAAAGTGCTGGACACCATTCTCCCAAATATTAATCACCTCTTATGGCCTTCCTCCACTCCTCTCCCCGGCGTTCTCATAAATTAGAAACTAACCGCCGGCAAGACGGATTGTGTGACCTTTATAGTACGCACCGTGTCGGCTCCTTAGAAACGCACTCCTCTCCAGCAAATGCTTTCCCAGGAGAAAACTCCACAAGGTCAAAGTGAATACACGGTCTCTCAACTTACAAACGTCTCCCAAATTAATCCTAATCTACTTGTAACGTTGATAAATCACTATCGGAACAAGCCGGAGAGACTAAATCAGAGCCCATTTCCTTGTACCGTGTCCTTCCCATTTCACTGTGCATACATTCAGGTGAGACAAATTGAAAGATGTCATTTTTATATTCAAGGTAAGAACTTAGTAGCGTAATTTGCCAAGAAGTTATGTGAAGACTATTAGCAGAAAACAAAATGGCACTTTAACTAGGATCACGACAAAAAATAATCCAAAATATTGTTCATTGCTTTAAAAAATAATTGTAAAAGTAACTAGTACAATTTTTGAAGCCACATTCATGAAAAGTGAAAATGAAGGCCAAATATGGTCGAAATTTGAACTGATATTCCATAAAAAGGCTATGACTAAGGCTGACTGTGAAATACATACGTACGGTTAACTACGTGCGATCCACATTTCACTTACGCGTTAAAGAAATAAGTCACTGGCTTTAATAGCAAGTGCTTTCAGAGGGACTTTAATATCGAGTCAAGTCAATAAAGAATTTGATGGAGATGGTATTCAAGCGGAATTCAACTGAGATAGAATTACGCCATCCTCTTTATTTTACATGGTTTAATCCCCGCACGCGTTGCCTAAGAGACGATATATCAATGGAACTCTTTAGGTTTAAGTTCTCGGGCAGAGAATTAAAAAATTTGGAGGCAGTGATTAAAAACGATTTTAGATAAGCATTAGTTCTGGGAATGATATAGCGTATAACATTTCGATTTTACTTATACGTGATGACTTGTGCGTGTTTACTCCACTTTTACAGGATGTCTACTGGGTAATTTCGGAAACACCAAAATTAACTTTAGTTTTATTAAGGAACGTTACCAGTTTAAAATAACTCGATCCAATTAATAGTATCACGGAAAGTCGTGCATTCATTAAAACTTTCAAAAACTTTTTAATATAAAAACCTTCCTTTATTATGGGTATTCTACACAGACGAGGAACTGAACGTATGACGCATGGGCTACAAAAGAAAAAGATGTTTTGTGGAACGAGTTCCTATAAAAAATCTTGTTTTTTCGAGGACGGTTTCTCGTCTGCAAGTCAGTGATCCAGCACTTCAGTCTTACGAAACTGGATTCCAGAGGATGCGCCAGAGAAAATAAAAGCATCATGAGAGTACCGAAAGTATTTTTCACTTTCGTGACCTTCAATTCACACCCTTCTTATGGCCGCAAGTGAACTCAACCTTCGCCTTAAGAAATGCTGAACCGATGCGTCCATGCCAGCTGAAATGAATAAGGAGGAATTGATTGACAGAGCAAAATAATTTAATATCCACTCCGACGCGGTAAAATTGCTCCGATGCAGCAAAATAACAGGAATAGTAAAATTTGGCAAGTAAGAAAATCAAGGAAATTTTAGTAACTTCTATTAATTTTTACAGCTTCATCGTAACGAATAAATAAGTAAATGAATTTTGAGGACACGGGAAACTTTATTTTTCCATAAATGTCTGCTGTTGTCGGACAATATAATAAACGCAAAGTAGAATAGAATACATATTTATTACGCTCTGGGCATCACCCTTGGAGCTAATTCTACAGCAAAATCAAATTAAATTTGGCTTAACAAAATGGAGTAAAATGTGATGGTTAAGGATACAAATATATAGATACAAATATAAGGATGTATATATGTATGGTTATAGATGTATGAATACAAACACATTGATACCAATATATGGATAAAATATAAATGGATAAAATGAATTAGACACCAAATTACGGGTTAAGGGGATAGATAAAGGTACAACGCATTTAATAGGCTGTAATTTGGAAAAGTTAATAACAAATTTAAAATCGTTCTGCTTTGAGTAGAGTCGTGTATAAAGCGTTGTTAAGCAAGCCATGACCCCTCATTATCACTTCCAGCCACCTACCCTGCATCCTCCTTATCTCATCCGGAAGTCTATCTTCATTCTCTCCTCACCAACTTCAAGAACTTAATTTGTCTTCCTTTCCGTCTACCGCACCTTCTGCATCCTCCTCCATACCCACATCTCGAACGCCTGCAGCCTATTTTTTATTTTCGTTCTCCTTTTTCAGAGTCCACGTTTCTACCCCATACAATGTCACACTCCATATCAAGCTCCTCACCAGCCTCTACATCCTTCTTTAACTCAAATCTCGAAAGCCTCCCCTCTACCCACATCCTCTTTCCTCAAATACCGTTTCGGAGCCATACAACGCTACTTTTTATTTAAGAGTCTGCGCCCATCGTTTTGAAACAATTACAGTGTAGTGTCCATTATCCGCGCCCCGATTTACCGATATTCCGTATTACCCGAGGGACAGATAATTATACGTAGGGTAGTTCATACAAAAGGGACGCTAGGATTCGACCATGGATTCTAACTTGTCCATTGAGATACCCAGAGCAACTTTATCCTTACGAAGTCACAAACTGAAATGCGGCAAGTCATAGAAAGTTATCACATTTGTCACAATTGAATTAATTTAATTTATTTACTTTATGTTCCTTAGCAGTTAAAATAAATAGGAGCACCATATGATTAAAATAAATATTTTCCCGCAGTTATAAACAATGTACTCTTGCTTAGAGTAGGTTGTTTTTAGTAATTTCGACTCTGCTTTCTGTATTCAAGTAGCAGTAGTTGTTATTTTATAAGGGTACGTCAATATCTGGGCCATTGGCACTGCACAATGAGAAAATCATTCGCAAAAAAATCCCAGTCCATAAGAATGATGTTTTAATTTTGGATGCACATTTGCATAGATGACCATTTCTGGCACCCATGTATTGACGATGCTGACTGACTCCGTATTTTAAGGATAGCGCGTAAATATCTCGCAAAGAATGAAAGCGAAGAAGGCTGCAGTTGATGCCTTGGCATTGTCCAGCATCCCTTTCACCTTCACTCATGTGTGGCTCTATGTCTCCATGTGGTCGTCGATATAATCTTCCAGAGCCTCTGCTTTTGCAACCCTCCCCCCCCTCCTCACCCCACAGTTGCCTGCGTGGGGAAGTGACCGCAGGTAAAGCACGCACCGTCCAAAAGGAGCGGAAAAGCGCACGGCCGTCATGTTTTGTCGGAAGTGGACTAATTTTGTCGCATCTCATGCGTCCTATCCTCTCCAATTTAAGACTTATTTGTGCCCTGTCCTCAATCAACCGTCTTCCTCCTCCAGCACTGGTTGTTAAGTGATGGCTAAGGCCAATTGAGCTACAAGAGGAAGTGACATTCACCAGTCTCACACTTGACATCGCAGATAGAGAATTTTTACCCATGTTTTGAATATTTTCAGGTCGTGCAGCCCTCCTAAAATGCGGATGCTCTGTGGACGATGTTTGAACAGGAAGGGTGTAATTATTGAAAAATTATCTAAATATGAAAAGGTTCCTGCGGGTGAGAGATACGAAGAAGGTACACTCTGTTTACTCTTGACCTATTCACAAATTACGCACCTGCCAATTAAACCATGGTATTTTAGGCTTTTAGAGACCAAGACTTTTAGACTTTCTCTCCAATTTAGGGAAAAGAATGAAATTTAACGGAGCTCTATGCTGGATTTTTGCAACAGCTGATAGCTAGTTCAATTGCAGGTAACAGTGATTTTTCATTTCCAAAAACGTCTGTTTCGCTGCATTGCTTCCAGCTACAGGTACACCTCATCGGTACCAAATTATAAGACTTTTCACGTTAAAACAGGAATGTTAATAGAACAATAATGAGAGAATGGAGTAAGAAGAAAACTTCTGGAAGAATTATGCCAATTTTTCAAGGAAAAATCCGGAAAGTGTACACATCAATGACCCAGCTTACTATGTACCCAAGGATATTCATTCGAAAATCCAGTGGCACAGTAAAATCTTTCCAGTTCTTGGAATAGTGTATTTTTATCGAGGACATTGCACCACAACAAATATGTCTCCAACATAAAGAACGCAAATCGATATTACTACCTTAATCACTCAGTGGAGTCAGTGAAAGGATTTCCATGAACGATTACAAAATTTATAACTAATAAAAAGAGAAGACACTGAAGCACATGAATCGTTTGAACTTCGACATTGAAAGTTGTTAAAAAAGCATTGAAGATACGCGAAGTAATACAAATCGGGTAGATGTCACCAATATCTGGGAGAGGAAAATGCATTTCTGACGGGCGCTTTTTTATTGATTGACCACAGCGGTCAGAGAAGAAATCTGGGACCTGGAGTTCCAACTCAACTGGCTTTACAAAAGCGAAATTTCCACAAAAGGAAAATCATCCACCTTTACAGGGCCTGATTTTTTCCTCTACGGAATTTTCGCACTTATGTGCAATTGCGAGTGATGCCGTAAAGACAATACCGCTGCTAGTTCGCGTATCCTCAAAATTATTCGGTTGGTTCGTTTGTATACAGTATCAAACCTGAGTTTTCTGTTGAAAGAGGGATTAACTTTATCCCTCGGTGTATCTATATTAATAGGTTTACGTAGTAATACAAAGGAAGCCTATACCACTGAGCACCTGAAACCTGTAATCGGTAAAGCGGTCTAGAGTGCGCAAAATAAATAATACACGAATGGTAAGAAAACTGACATTAGTATTTGACACATGGCAATTCATTCCACAATTTTATGCTTATTTTTTACAACAGCTGAAAGTTTATATTTTTTATTCCTGAAAATAGGTAGGTGTATGATACGACATAATTTCACGAGAAAAAATTTTATGAAACCGAATTTAGGATTTTTTTAGCAGATACGATTTTTTTTAGGAGACACTAAGAATAAATTATTGATGGCTCAAGAGGTTCATTTATGTAATTATTACATTTAACCTGAATAACCTAGCAATTTTGTTCCCTCCAGCTTTAATTTGGCCCTTAGCTGTCCCCAAAAGATTTTCAGCTCTTTACCAGGTATCCCTAAGTGCTTAGCTGGAAATGCATATAGAAAAACTACTAGCTCGTCAAGAAAATATGACTGGGGTAGGTGGGGAGTGAGAGGTGGGAGGACAGTAAAAACTGAGATGAAATATAACTGGTTCGTGACTTACGGCGTGGAGGAGCGGCGATGAAATTCGACTGATTTTTAAAAAGGCTATTAGTGTTGGCTACCTTAAGGCTGTCTTCATGTGTCTCGTTGAGCGGCTTGACAAACTTACCGTCATTATTTTGGAGTCCAGCTACCACCAAGTGGTCGAGATGGTTGTAACTGGCTTCGCGATAAGTGAGATGAATAGAAAGTGAAATGGGGGAATGGACAAATTAAACTTCTCCAAAAATGTTTTATCAATTTATGCACGTCCGGCGTGCCACTGAAATAAGTAAACGAGGGAGATTGAGAAAATGCTATTTTACATTAGTTTTTTTACTCCCTTTAAGAGGCGCAGTAACTATTATCAACCTAGTGAATGAAGTTTAAGTAACTGTGACAAATAACGTAAATTAAGTAACACATATGTGAGGTGTTAAGGGTACTATCTCCTCTTTTCAGAGGGCCCGGGTATGAAACACATTAAATGCTGCTGTTACCAGACTACACACATATCTTTAAGGTAGTTTGAGCGAGATATAACTTCTCAAAAAATTCAATGAATTTCACCTCCTCAGGATGAAAAGGCTCTCATCTTTCCAATGATTTCAAAATAATAGCCACTTACTGTAAGACTTTTCGAGATATGTATTTGCAAAAAAGTCGTTTTCCATGGGGTATGGTGCGGCTATGTGCTTCAGAGAGTCTTTACATTAAAATGAGTCAGTTTTGATAAAAATAAAATGTGTGTATTCCGTATGCTTTTCCAGCTATAAACGACTAATTACAGCTATCCCAACAAATAAATTTACTCCTCACCGTAATATATTTCACAAAATGGCAACAACATCGATTGTGAAGGCGTTTTCTGCGTAAAGGTGTGATGCAAAAGATGCCTTATAACGATACAATACTTACTTTACGCTTCTTGTAGCTGCTTAAATTGACAATTATTTTTTAAATGGCTTCTTTCATGCCTAGATAATACATACAAGCTTAATGGCGCAAAAACCTTAGCAGTTTATCGCCTCCGTAAAGAACCAGCAAGCAATACTATGGAATTAAATGATGTCCGAAGAAGATCCACCAGATTTATGATTAATCGATTTGTAAAAGAAAGATCTGTTTTTTTAAATAAGGATGAGAGTATCTCCGTACACAGATAAAGAAAATAATATTAAGGTTATTGTAGAGGCATATGGGGCCTAAATAAAATTCTGAGTACATCGGTAGACTCTTCCTCTCAGGAGCAAATGAAGAATAACTGTTTATTTTAAATCCCTTTATTTCCTCGCACAATTTGTAACCACAACATATACATGGTTATAAATACCTATAAAAAGATAAGCGACATGATTTCACACAAATATTTTTCATTCATAATAACGTTGAAATTTCCGTCGCCCAATAACGCCCCTGCCACACGCTCTTGTTGCGGCTCGTGGGATTCTGAGTGAATGAGATTAATTTTTAACTGAATTTTGCTAATAACCTACGCTCATAAATGAACGTTCTTTCATTTTATCACCTACTCCGGTCTCATAGATTTGTCTTTTCAAAATTTAATAAGCCCATGTTCTCAATGGTGCCAATATTCTCTGTTTGGTCTCGAAATTTTATTATTCGCAAAAACACGAACATTTGTAAAAACTTTAACTTCACGTAAAACTAAATGATAACAAAGCAGCGATTTTAAGGATTGCTTAGACTTTTCAGGAAGTCTTAAAGCAAAGAATGATCATAAGAAAGCATCATAAGATGAACAATTCTTTCCTGCACGTTTAAAAAGTTTTACGTGGATATTTCAAAATTGTTCAGGGAACAAGCGGAGCATTTTCCATCACTAGAAGACGTATGGACTAAGGTGGCCCGTATGCAAAAACAGGTTCTTAAATCTACGGTCGCGATATTAGTGGCTTTTGTCATTTATCATTCGTCACTTAAGAAGCTGTTTCGGACATCTTGATTTAGTTCAGGCAAACGACGTCAGTTGAACCATTAAGGAAAGTGCTCATATGAAGTATATTATTTTTCAACTCTAGGTCTTTTTTAAACTACCTTGCAGACTCCGGATTGTACGGAACTATAAATACAAATGTTCAAGAGCAATTAACGTTTCTATGACTAAAATATTCTTTGTTGACTTATAAAAGAGCCTTTTCAATTAAAGTGTTCGACATAAATGCATAGTTCTTCAGCTGATGAAAAGGCCGCAAAGTATAAAATTACATTAAGAATTTTCCTTCAAAGCTTCAAATATAATCTGGAAATCTACTGTCCAGGAATCAAATTTTAACAATCGACTGATTAATGCAGGAGTTATAGCGGTTGTGGTCCATGCACCTCGTTGTTTCACAATAATGATCCGATTTTTCGAGGGCAACTGTTTAATTTAGCCGTAACATTCAATGCTTACAATCACAACGTTCAATTCAATGGCTACTTCAAAATGTCACAGAAATATTGAAACATAGTGTGTCGCGTCTGTACACGGATAATAATTCAGAAAAGGAAAAAATATTACTTTTTTGCAATAAGAGTGGTCAACTTCGGTGAGCTGGGTAACAGTAAATTTGCAAACGTCCCAGGAAGTGCTTCTCCATTTATAATATATCTATATTGCTCAAAACTTTGAGTAAAATAATTGGATGAGATAGCTAAAACATTCACTTTTGGAAACTTAAGTTTTGCTTTCTTCCTCTGATCCCAGTAGCAGCATTTCTTTCACAAACAAAATTATCTCAATCTGCACAGACAGAGACAATAAATCAATATATGTTTATAATAAGCCATCTGAGTAATTGTACATCATTGCTCGTCTGGAATACACTAATATCATTTCACTTAGTGTTTCAATTGTTGGATGGTTGAGGGTAGAGCTCACCCCGGACTTAGCCACAGGCGTGTGAATTTCACACATTCATGGTAGGGGAGCCAGCTCTTTTCCCTGGGCCACCTCGCACTTGGGGGATTATTTGTTCATGGGCGTCCAAAGGCTTTGATTTGAACCCGGGACCCTTCGAACAGTAGCCAAGCGCTCTACCCACTAGGCAACCACGCTCCGATCCTGCTCCCATATTCACCGGAAAATGTCGAGCGTTAAATGGAGTCAGTAAAACCATAAAGTTTGCAGTTAGCTCATTTAGAATGTCACAAATGTTACATTTACATGTACTTTAACGAAATTATCTTCTTACATAAGAAACTATCTCCCGATGCACTTTCAATAATCGAATAAAAAATTCAGTCAATCCTTTTTTCTAGCATTTTCAGATTCTTAAGTTGCTTTCTTTAATTTGGACGGTATATAATTAAATGTAAGGCAAACAATTGAATGGAAATTAAATGTCGGCAAGACCCATAAAGTTATCATAAGGAACCCTATGCTCGTCATTTGCCATGGATTCCCACCGTATATGCTACAAGGATAAAATTAGAGCCTTTTCAATGAGAATGCTCGACATAAATGCATAGTTCCTCAGCTGATGAAAAGGCCGCAAAGTATTAAATTAAATTTAGAAATATCCTTCAAAGTTTAAAAAATAATCTGGAAATCTACTGTCCTGGAATCAAATTAAAACAATTGATTGATTTACGCAGGAGTTATAGCGGTTGTGGTCCATGCGCCTCGGTGTTTCACAATAATTATGCGTTCTTTCGAGGGCTTCATATGGCACCCAGTTACGTTCGGTTTGTGAGCGATGGCCAGTCTGCAATCACGAGGACACAAATGGAACCGCTCAAGTATGAGGAAAGCCATCCGGGGTGATAGTAACGGGTCAACTTTCGCTAGCGCACTTGCCTCAAACCGGTCTCATATCGTAAGGATGGGGAGGCTGAATTTGCAGAGGGGTCTAAATTATGAATTGGAAAACCGGTTTCCAGTGCACTTTCGCAAATGGCTTAAGAATTGTTGGTTGCCTCGTGATGCGCAACTGCCGGCTGGAAAAGTAGCCAGAGGAAATTGAAGTGTTGACTCTACAGCCAGAAATTATCCGGATTGATCCCTTACGAATTCACAGCGTGTGACCTTGAATGTGCCTACATATAAATATGATACCAGCCAAAAATTGTCGTTTAATTACCTGCGTTCGCATACCATAGAATGGTAAACTCAAGTTCTTTGGCCTCTTCAGCTCTTTCTTGAATAGCTTGAAATCGCATGCTTTCTGAACCCTGATGGCGTGCTTATCTGATGCGAGTTTTATTTTAGTTATCGTAATTTATAGAACAGTAAGTTAAAATCGAACATTAGAAAAATAAATTTTTAAATTTCTCTAGCAATTTATTCCAAATCTCATTGAGTAAAGTGTAAATTTCATCACATTTTAAAGCCATAAAATAAAACACTACCTTGAAGTCTCCACTGAATCTCACGCTTTTCATAGCTGGCCCTAAAATATTTAGGGGCTAAAAAATAGGTCCTTCATCAAATTTTTTCGAAGATCAGACCTTATCCGATAAATATATCTTACCTAAAACCCTCCATACCTCCTCATACCCACAGCCAAGGCACTGTGTCACATTAGCCAGAGCCAGATTTTGAAATAAATGTTGCATACATGAATGAAAATATTGAACGTTTAGTAACGGGCGTGGTTATTATACTTGGGCGTGGGCGTGGTTATATTACTTACTGTTCATTCCAAAGGGCCCTGGTTTTGATCCTGGCGGTGGTAGAGAATTTTCAGCAGAAGTCCGATCCCTACTAGGGTGCCATGTGAAGAGCACTCCAACAGCAGTTCTCCTTCCATCCGATGAAAGTATGAATAACGCCATCAGTCTACTCTTGTCGAAAGGCTTTCAGGGGTTCAACTGAACGCCTTACGACAAGAGTGGGCTAATGACTGCGCCTGGTTTCTCTCCACCCTTCATCCATTACTCCTACAATCCTTCCCATGAACAATTTACTCACCTATCCCTAACGACGAAAATGACAACAGTTGCCAGTATCATATATATTATTACAGAAAGGTCTTTTTCTGTCATTCCGTATATGCTCCGTTAATACTGCACCTATAGCGATAAAAGAGGTATCATTTTAAACGTTGAACCACCAGCTTCTGACGAAAAATACAATCTCAATCTCAAATTTCACTATTTATTCATTAATTTGACGTAAAAGTTTCGATAAACTCTCTTGCCTGTAATGTATTCATATGTCTTGTATATTTTTGCAAGAAAACAAGTATAAAGAAAGTACTTTATGTCTCGTACACCTTCTTCTCTATTTAAAACCAAATTACACAGTTTCCTTAACATACTTATTCCCTGATAGCGTGAAAGTGCGAAATTTTCGCACGGGTTACCTAGTCAATCATATTCCCAAATAATCAACCGAACGTATTTTTATAAAAATATTTTCAAGACGGTATTCAAGACGATGTACAAGACAATGTACAAGACGATGTTCAAGAAAATTTTGCTGGAGTGCAATTTCAACATGGAAAATGGAATTACTATTTCAGCTACATCATCCATTTCCATCGGCTCCCTTTCCTATCCCTCCCACTGGATCTATATCTACGGCATATTGTCACAGAAAGTTGACTCCAGACGGAGAAAGTTTAATTATAACATCTTGAGACTTCTCCATCCTAATATGGGAGAAAAGCGCTCATAGACGCTTGGACTTGTTTTTTTTATAGATTTATTAATTGAATTCCTGAATGCCATGTGCTGTAAGAAATAATGATCTTCAACACACGCAAGGGAAATCATTGGATTAGGTATCTGTAAATAACCATGTCACGAAATACAGGTACAAGGAAATCATCAAAATCTATCACTGATGCCAATAAATTTATTAGAATTCTCACACCAATTTCTCTTCACTTTAACGTCACCTGATATCTTGAGACACAGGTTCCCGTACAAATGATGTATTTTTTGCATGGCAAACCATGTTCATTCTGATTATTTTGCTGATTTCAACCTGGGTGAATTCAATGGTGAAATACACTCAATTCCTTAGATCAACTATATATTTTTCCTGCTGTGTTTAACATAGAACCTTCAAATGGTCCTTGACTATTTATCCACACCCAAAAATTACATGTAAGGAACGTTAATTACAATTTAAAAATTTTGTCGGGCACTCTTCTTGACTTGGGTGCTTTAACGTGTTGCAAGTGTCTCTAAAAAACTGAAACAAAGCAAATATTTTGACCTCCATTTCAAATAATATATGGGTACAGCTAAAGAGGGCGACCTTTTCTGGGTGACATATAGAATAAGTTAATTATTTACTATGCGTTATTAGAATAGCTAATGGAGTTTAGTGCTATATATCAATTCTAATATCAATATTGTTTTTGTGAATTTCGGAGTAGTAAACGGTTTCCGTTACTGCTAAATTAGAATTTAAGGAAAACGCACACGTGCATTAGTCACCAAGTTAAAAAAATATAATTAGAAATAAGAGTTTAACTGGAATTATCCATTGCAGTAATTCTCATTTTCATTAAAATGATAAATAATTCTTTACTTTTTGATAAAAGTTTTAATTTTTGAAGGCCTAGAATTGACTTCAAGGTCAATTTGCTCAGCTCACTTCGCTTGTATGTAGCAAAAGTTTTGTCTGTCGAATAGTAAGCAAGTAATCAATTTTCCACCAGATTAATTCCTTGCCTATATATTTCAAAATTACACCGAGGTTCATAGAATGAAATTTCCCGATTGATTAATGTATCAATTAAATTGTGCGAAAAATCAGAATGTAATTTAAAATTATATTGGCCAATTTTCTAAGCTGCCCAACGAAATTAACTTGCAATGTAAAGAGTCTTCGATATAGATAAAAATCTCTAACTTTACTTCAAGTGACATGAGCCAGAGAAATACGAGCATTCAATTAGTTAAGTGTAAGTTCTGTCACCATAGTAGGTAACTGCACATAACGCGGAGAAAAGTCCTTATTTTTGTCAATGGGTAAAATTACTCTGGATACAAAAAGAAACAGCATCATAACGATATTGAATGGAAGAAAAAGTGAAAGAGGTCTTAGAGTTAATCTTGAATTCAGTCTTTTATCCATGTTTTATCCTATTTCCTTGAAACAACAGACACTATCCTCGGGCGTGAATGTCATGACGGTCCTTTTCTTTCATCTCTTAACACATTTTTGAAGAACAGATGGTAACATAACCTTTGACTAGAGAACAACTCCAAAGCTTTTAACTTCCGCGAACTTCGCGTACCCATCTGTGTTTACCGTGCATAAGTTTCACTACAGAATCAACCACCCCCCCTCAAAAGGAAGAGGTTAAACTTTCTAAAATGGTATGGAAGAATCCCTCGGATAGGGAAATTGAAGAGGAGCATTGGGAATGCAAAGAGATCTTCATCCACCCACAAGTTGACTCTACCATCTCGTCTCCATTCCCACACTGTTATAGAGCCTCGTCTTCCTATTCTCCTCCCCTAGACCAGTCGCGTGACTTCCGCAAAACCGATTCGTGTGCAAAAGGATTCACAACCTTTTGCGGCAAGATCAAATCCCTGCACTTTCTTCCATCCTTTCACTACTCCACGCGTCATAGTCCATCTCGATTAATTCTGTTCTAAAAGGATGATCCCCAGTTTTCCCTAACTCCCCCTTACTTCGGTGCGTTAAATGTGCTCCCTGGGGGGAACGAGTGCCATCCCTCAAGAAGTATTCTTCAAAGCCCCGAAGCATTCTTTCCTACGAGATGGAGAGTCGTCTCCGACCAATTCTCACAAGAGAGCTGCTGCTTCGGGGTCTGTGATTCCACATTTTCCGACTGACTGGCTCGTTTCCAACGCAACGACTTTCCTTTTCTATATAAGTGCCCAAGTATAGCGACAATAGATGCATTCCTCCTTGCCGTTGTTTAATCATTAGCGTTCGTGAGAACTCTGGGAGAACAAATCGATTTTAGTTGATAATTATGCGAAGCGAGTTCTCCGTTCTAAACCTATCTTCTGCCTTCTGCATCGAAAGCAGTGAATGATTCGACTCGTCACCCATTATTTCTCTATGACACGTTATTTTCTTCTTCTTGAAATAGGTTTCGCCTGCTTTTCAATTGGTTTGAGCGAGATTTTTCCCTTTTCATAATAGAGACCATATTCGAATTTTTGAAGTGAAAACTTCTCTTGGGAGGGTCTACTCTACGCCTGCTCTCGGCTTGATTACCATGGGAGTAAACACAAAAGCGTGACACTCGAAGCGTTAAATTTTAAGCGTTCCGTTCCCACTATCTATAGCACATACGAATATAGTACGGCGAAGAGAAAGATAATGCGCGCCCGATATATATAGCACATACGAATATGTTAGGCTTAGGAGAGTGTGTGCTATAGCTATTGCCGCGAAGCGGCAATAGCTATAGCACACACTCGAAGCGGCAACAACTATAGCACACATTTTACAAGTTTTCACTTCTATCTACCGTCCCAAGATGGAAACAATTTTTTTTTCACTTTAAGTAGCTGTAAGAAGAATGACTTAAATATTATAATATTACTGAGCATTAATATGAACTACTTACTTTAAAATTTATGACGAGGAGGATAAATATTTTTTGGAAAATAACTCAAAACTTAACGCAGTAAAGGGGTGATATATTTTTATCATTGGAAAGATGTGATAGGTTTCTTTATAATGAGGCAAAATGTATTGAATTTTATGTGAAATGATATCTCGCTCTAACATCCTCAACTGGAAATTCGTCCAGTTCTCAGGAGGTTGATAGTAAGCTGTCTTACCATCTTTTTGGTGGTCTTCCTACTGGTCTTCTCCTATGGGGGATGTTATCTCTTACAATGTGTGGGAGTGTGGGAGGGAGAGTCCTCTATTCTGCTTAAGTGCGCATTTCAGTATCTTCTCCGTTCCCTTGTTCCAAGGACGACGTTATTCTGCGGCCTTCAGGCATTAAGAGCGATTTTTATCTATGCTTAGATTTGACATACATGATTTTATTAGTGATATCTATGAAAACTGCATTTTACTGATTTTTTGGAAACACGTAGCCTAATGGCACATGAGATATATTTCGTGATAACTCAACTACTTATGGACACATTTTCTCCTAAACGCGAAATAATACATTTCATATTATTGAAATGATTGCTGACAAATATCAAGGTGTCACGTCGAATCCTGTATTCGAAAAATATTTAAATATCATGCTCACCTAAATTTTGAATACCGCTCCGAAAACTCAAGTCATAGTATGCTTAAATCAAGGCGAAATTGTAAAATATAAATCTTGCATAATTTCCATTTATGGTGATTTTCACCGCATAAACAGATCTAAATACGTAAAATGTAGCCCTAGATTTGTTTTTTCGACTTGTTTGAAAAGTAATTAAAATGTGTACTCAATGGCCCACGATTACCGATTCGGCTACCTAACTCGATGTTTTTTCTCTACAGAAGTGTATTCCGAGTAATCATTCTTATTGTACGCATTATTTCACACGTTATTTTACGCAGCAAATACAACATCAAAGATTCTACATTTTGTTATGAGAATAATCACCCACTATGAAACCCACGGGTCGTCATAAGAGGGGGTGTCAGAACATAAGTCATTTTTATAGCTATAGTTCTGCACCTCGGTTTGTGAATGCTTTGCCGTGGATATTTTGAGATCTTGAATCTTGCGAGGGAAAATAACGTTTATTGACCTCGTATTATTCCTTGTTTTTGTGCATATTTCCCTAATTTTACAAGAGAGTTAGAATGAAAATTTTATAAGAGAGCCTTAAAAATCGACGGTATCAGAATCAAACTCGGGTATGCCTTTTTTGAAATCTGAATCTCGCTTGATTTCTTCTAATTTTGGGAGACTCCCATCTTAATTCTTCCAATAATTCAGTCGCACTTTTATTTTTTTCACATCAGTTATTTCAAAATCTAACGGATCTACTCTGCAATTATGCAATGATAAATCAATTATATCTGTAATGCGTGGCGAATAACTGTCGCATTAACTATACGTGGCCTTACTATCGTGAAATATCGTCTTCCCCTGATTTTGTCATTGCATTTTACCCACAACCTATAGGTGGAACACAAGTACTTTCAATACTGGCCCAAGTGATTTCAATTCCGACTCGCAGTTGGTACAGGGGCTCGGATACGAAGCATTAAGTTTACGTAGGCCTAAAAGAATAGGGTAAAATGTGATATTTACTCTTACAGAGCAAAATCAACTTTCGAGATTGGTGCCATGTAAATGAGCGAGAAATGTTTGTGAGTAATATTCCATCAAGAAACGAGACCTGCGTAACGTGACGTGCTTGGTACAGTCGTCGCGAAAGCTTATGGCGTAGCGCAGTAGACAATTTTGGGACTGGAAGGGTCTATTTTCTAAAAACCGGTTGCCACGGGTGGAAGGGTGGCACCGGCGGGCTAATTTTTACGTTTTCGTCGCCAACTTTGAAATTTGTCATATGCCTTCAAAAATTTGAATGCCCCCAAATATTCCCCGCAGTGGGTTATGGAGTGGGCGTCGTCCCTTTGGACCTGAGCGCGCGCCAGGGGGTCACGGCCTGGGGATCTCAGGCCGATGGCTTGGATGTGGACTTGAAGTTGCAGTAGTAGTAGAATTGTTAACTATTTTCTACAATATTACACAAAAACAAATATCACATTCGTATTTCTTGCGATTTTCTTTCTTTAATAAATTACGGAAATTATCCAATTTATTTTTGCATGAAATATATATATATGTTCTCTCTGTCTCTCTAAAATATATATTCTTATATTTCCACTCTTTTGTGTTTTCAATGTCCCATTTATTCATCGAATATACATGTACATAGCGCCAATTTTTGACATTATCTCTTCAAGTACTTTTTATTTTCATATTTCAGTGACTGAAACTTTAGCTAGTGGTATTCAAAGTCTGATTCCATTAATTGCATTAGTTAGGTAAAAGAAGAATTTAGAATTCACTGTTATTTCGTAACTTTATGTTGTATGTCTTAAATCTCGATGACATAATTTCACGCGGCTGAAAATTTTAGCAACGTTACTAAAAAACTACGGATTTGCGCTAAGTTTGGTGTCTACTCAGCGTTTCAGCGGAATCACGACTATATTTGTTATTTTTTGTTAATGTTGAATAAATGTTAATGCGTTTAAAGTAATTGAAATGCCCATCTGTGAGTCATCGCGTAAGACCGTCTATTCCACAGCCCCGGCCGCGGAAGGTATGGCGGGGAAGGGTCGGCTACCTGCTCCATGCTTCGCGACGAGTCGAATTGTCCAATAGGGCTCCGAATTACATTTTTACCCTGAGACGCTATGTTGGTCATTCTGCCTGCCACGCGCTCACTTTCCCCTACGTTCCTTTCCTTGACCCCTCCCACACATTTCACCCCCTCTGTTCTGCGCATCTAAAGGCCATAAACTCTCGCGAGGACTGTAAGGTTTCCATCCATTTTCGCATAAATGTAATTATCTTGATTTCCCCATCGATTAAATTCTCTAACCACTGAAGCAAGTAATTAGAAACACCAAATCGTGGATTCTCTTCTCGTTGAACATCTGCCATTGAATTCATTACCACACTGAGTTCGACTATCACTGGAGCTCATAACGAATTCCCTATCGACTTACGCCCTTATAGGGTACTGCCGGTAATTCACACTCTTATGGTAATGATGGCGTGATTTGAGCAAAGGTGAAAGTATATAGATACTCATCCTCGCATAACCAGTACATGAACGAGCCGTTTTAAGGAGATGCGTTGAAGGACTCAAAGAATGAGTAATGAAGTTGCCGTTTCCCTTAAGAACGTTAAGCTTAACCTATTCTCACAATCAGGGAATATTAGGAATTGTAACTTTAAATATATTCTTGATCGAAGAGACTGTTAACTCTATTCCATTTACATAGCATGGATTTGTACGGCTAAGTAATTGCTTACGCAAGGGATGTAATACTAATGACCTGGAATGTTCCTCGTTTTTCAACTTTACATTCCAACAAGAGCTTTTTCCCGTAACACAGAAAAAAATCATGAATCACTCTGAACTCCAATTACTGTGAATTTTGTGTTATACCCCGAAAAAATTAGTTACCAGAATGATCCGAATGAGAGACATTTTTCAAAGCCAAATTTAAGGAACTTTTGCGATGACTGTCGTATTTTGACTGACGCATAAATTGACAGGAATTCATTTAGAACCAATTTACTTTCTTCTATACTATGAGCAATATAACGCAGGGCAAACAAGGTTTAACATCCTCTCAAATTTTGTATAGACGAAATGATTCATGGGCTGCACTAGCAACATGAGCAATACGTACGATTGCTATCCTGGAATTGACTATTTTCTCAAACAATATAGGTACTCCTCAGGGCAAATATGACCGGCTAGATATAAAAATTTGAATGCACATTTCTCGAAAAAGCCACTCCTATAGTTAATACATGTTTTTGTAACACACCCAAGTTCGGCGAACACAGACAAGATGTTAAAAAAGATAAGATGCCACGATAAATATAACAAAGGAAATCCACAAGTCCTTGCTACATGATACGAGTCAGATAAAGTTTGAACCCATTCCTAGGGCCCAGATCCGAATCCTGGCAGTGGTGGAGATTTTTCAGCGGGCATTACGATCTCTACTTGAGTGGCTTGTGGAGAGCACTCAAGTAGGAATCAAGAGTAGATACTCCGTCCGTCGGATGGGACGTTAATCCGTTGACCCCTTGGCGCCTTTTGTTAAGAGCAGGCAAATATCAACCCCGGGTTTCTCTCCACCCTTAACCCATTCCCCAAATAATTCTTCCCTTACCAAGCTGCCCATTTATCCTTAAAGACACAAATAGCCTCAGTGGTCGTACGCCTTCCGAAATAGTAAACCAACCAAAAGTTAGAAAAAAGCAATCGTTATATTTCTTTCTAACTTTTGAAAACAATGATGAACTATCCTCAACCATTGCGCTGATACAGGCAATACTGATGCTATAAAAGCAAATAAACCTCGTTCATATAAATAAGGTAGATATCTTATAGGATCGATGCTATTTAACTGCATGAATTTTACCGATATAGTGTACATTAAGATGGGCATACATGAATAACTAATATCTGCTACTAAACACCTGTTTCTTCAAATAGTCGTTCTCCAGCTCAACTCGCATTCTTTACAAAAAATGTAACTTTTTTATTGTAACCAACATTCTTCCTTCTATAACAGTCAAAAAGGTATCACTTCCAAGGTACCCTTATTGCCTTCTCCATCCTCTCACTCTACCCATTTATAATGTCCTCCAGCAACCTTCCATCCTATCCGAACATGTCTAGTGGTTCATCATTTTTCTTGGTCTATTGTGATTTCATCATTATTTTCTATACTCAAACGCCAGGTAATGAAGGATTCCTACTTAAATGGTTCCAAATGTGTTTCTTTGTAGGAATAAATATCCTTCAAGCAGTGACGTTAACGCATGAATATTTGATTAATAATCCTTTTGAGGTTAGAAATACTTGCGGAGTGAAGAATTGTCTAGAAAACTTCCCTTGACATCCCCATTGTAAACAAGAAGTCGCAAGAGAAACCGCTTGGCTGTCCTTATTCACACATTATCCGTTGATGGGTTGCATTCATTAATCACAACGCCAATTCCTTGCATCATGAACTTCATCAGTGAACCTACAATGTGGTTCCACCTTCTTCCAAGATTGCCCATTGTATATAAGAAGCAAGACCTTGGACAGATTCACCACTGACATTGAAATATTATTAATTAATACACAGACCCATTCCCAAAGCCAACTATACGGAAAAGTGACAGGTGAATTTAGTTCAACAATTATGGAACGAATGAATGAAAAACATAAATTTTAAGAAGTAAAGAATAATATAAGATCAATATTAGAAAAAATTATTCCGATTGAAGAACCACAGTGCAGTCAACTAATAACTGTTGAAATTGTTTTTATATTTGCAGGATTTTAGGAATATTGTGTTAGCTTAGATATGTTTAATTCTTTTACTCCTGAATAGTTTACAACCGTGCTCTGAACACATTACTCTGAAGAGCACTTCAAGAGCAGTACTCCGTTCAGCGGATGTGACGTTAAACGACGACGAGGGGTCCACAACCCCTATTATCCTTTCGTGAAGAGTAGGATGATGCTAACACCTGGTCTCGCTTCACTACTTATGTAACCAACAAAGCCAACCTATTCAACAGTCCTAATTAGTAAACGAGGTTATCTGTGGGTGGCCCTCCCAAATCAAATATCAGCCAAGGGTTTCTCTAGTTCAAATCCGCATAGAGCCTTAACTGAGGTGCGTGATAGTCAGTATATTTCAACTTAATTAAATTAAAAGAATAATACTTCGTATATTCCACACATTATCAAGAGTTATTTTCATCAAGAGTTTAATAATAGGTTATTATATATGTTCTCTAACGATGCTAACAGAATGAGCAAGCATTTATTTCTCTGCTTGTATAATTTGACTCAAACACACTGATGAAATTTTACTTTGTGACTTTACTCACTTTACTTTGGATTGAAAATACAAAACCGATGCCACAAGAAAAATACACGTTTCCCCTCCAAACTTACGTAGTACATCGAGGCAAAAAACTTGGATGCCCATGTGAAATAACAACTGTTTCAATGAAGCGAGTCTTTCAATAACCTAAATGTTACAACTTGCCCCTGTCATAACTAGCCCCAGTCTCTCCAACTCATAAAGGCAGCGAGTGAGCGTAGCGCCGAAACCGGTCGAGGTATTCAAATAAAGTGAGGAATTAATACGTTATCAAAGATGGAATATGTGAAAATTATAATTACTTCACTTTACCTAATTACGTCTCAATTCTATCAAGTAAACTCGCAAATTATCACCTCAATATTTTATCTTTCTGAAAATCTGTAGCCAGCGCAGGAAAAGGAAATGATCCTCCCAGCATGATATGTAAATGGTTTAAGTTTTTTGGCTTTACCCACAGTAACTCAACCAATCCTTTTCGTAGAAACCAGTGTATGTTCGCCATTCGTCATTTCTCTCGCAACTATTTCCCGCATCAATCTGCTACTCATATCGAATTCCACACAACGGTCTAATTTGTACATTCTTAAAGGTCTCGCTCGCCCGTCGAAGTTTCACCCTCACAGATTTAACCAGCCGATTTGACTTCCGTTTCATAGCTGGGAGGACCGGTTGAAGTAGTAGCGAGATGGACCACTACCTTTTTAAGAGGATGGAACCTCCCTCACGCGAAAAAAGTACATGCAGAAGAAAGAGAAATCCCATTGCATCTTCATTGGTCGCTGCGCCGTTCTGTAATTCTTCTTCCGACATATTCCACCTTTTCCTCTCCAACCCGTATTAATAGCTACTCACAAAACACCAGCCCTTTAATCAGTTCTGCCCTCGGATGCAATTTTAGGGAAGAAAATATAAAAAACAGATCCACTTACATCGCATGGTTAGTAACGCACGCTTAGCTTAGTTAGCACGCTTCCCTCCCGTTCCCTGTATATGCGTTTATAATGACCAGCATCGCTAATGATACCTTCTTCTGTATATATGTGCCGACGTCATGCTTCACAGTAGCCAAAATAACAGCCTCTGTTGAGGTTGATTGGAAAATATGTCGGACATGCAAAGTGGTGAAGAAAAATTTAGACCAAAGAAGGGGAAGTTCGCCATGAATCATTTATTTGATTTTATCAGGATTCGAGCCCGGATCTCCCAATTGCCGATCAGGAAATTTAGCCAGTTGATGAGTTCCCCCTCAACCCCATCAATGATGACATTGTTGAACATTGGAGATATTTTTCCCAAACTCATTACTATCACTGTCCTCAAATCAGAGGGTGAGCGTGGGACGATATTTGTATATATTTCCGAAGGACGTTCAGCTCATTGACTCAGCCATTGAACGAGGCATTTTCTAATGATGCTTTGATTAATGAATGAAAATGATCGAATCCAGGTAACGCTGGGAAAAAGGATAGAGTTTTCACGCACTCGAAGACCTCTGTAGTAAGTACAGATGTGAAAAAGGTTTTGGGAGAGTCTATTTTATTTATCTCTGCCGCTGTTAGTTTCACAAATTTTTCTGGAAAACAAAAAACTCACTTTGTTTAATTTGGTGTTTCCATAGTGGCTTCTCTATAAATAGACCGAAGAACTCATTGACAGCAAAATTCATTATCCACTGGTTCATTAAGCCACACTTTGTTGGAGAAAACATTTTAACTGAGGAGCTATCAACAGCTGCGAGGGAGAAAAAAATGCACTACAAAATCACCTCACTTGAAGCGACCTCCCTTCATCTGAAAAGCAGGATTATATTGATTGAATGGGATGTACAACTGCAGATCTGTTAACAACGGATGACATCAAACGACACCTCCCTCCCTCCCGCTTTTCCACCTCTCCTTGGCCAATCAGAATTAGAAACAAGTGAAAATACTAAGATTGATTTTTGTAACATTCCATTCGATCGCTTGACTAGGGAGCTAACTAATTACTTGTAAACACATACCGTAGAGCATCCCATGCAACTAAAGTACTCCAGACAATTCTTTCCAATATAATGCCAGACATTCAATTTAGATTTCTCTGATTGCCTTGAGAGGGCTGTACACGTTCAATTTTTCTAATCAGTGCGTTAACAGACTTAAATGATCACCTGTTCTGCAGAGGACTGCTTGTATGGTAAAAATATTAAAAAATTACGTCTCTTTCGTAGTACTTCTGCTTCATTTCTTTACATCGTAATTTCAGTGCTTCATATACTAATCTAGCGTCCTAGAGTAAATATAAATTGAAATATATATTTTATAAAAGTTTTGATTTTACCAAAATATTTTAAACTATGCCTATGACAAATGTTTCTTGACTAAGGTAAAATGAAAATATCCGTGTTCTGCCACTTAAATCTCGATTTGTGGATTATTATTTGGATACCTATTCAAACTGGCTAATATATGCTTTCAATTCTGGTAAGCAAGTCTTCCCAGGTGCATGTCACCACCATTATACGTTTTGCCCTTGAGTAAGTTCCTTGAGTCTTTCCTACAGTGCTCTCTGTCCTTCCCTCAATTAATTAATTACAATTCTCTACGACTCTTCATTGACTGGACAAGTTGGAGCACAGAAAATATTTTTTTCATGGAACAATTTTGAAGATATAGAAGAAGTGTTGGAGAGAAATTAAAAGTATTGTGACAGAGGTTCTAAATGAAGATCTAAATATCCCTAGGAAGAAAAATATACCCTGGTTCAATAAAAGCTGTGAAAATTTAGTAATGGAACGCAAAGAGAAGAATAAACTCTTTTAAGTAGTAACCACGAAGAAGACAAAACCCAGTACCAAGAAGTAAGGAAACAAGTGGTGAAAAAATTACGAACAGAGAAAAGGAAATACATAGCTGACCAGCTACGAAAAGCAGAAGATGAAAATACTAAAAATAATCCAAGGGATTTCTACAGGACAGTTAGAGTTTTCAAACAAGAGTTTAAACCCAAAACCTGGGGAATAAAAAATTCGGGAGGAGATATAGTGGGTGAGAGAAAGGAAGTACTGATAATATGGAGGAATTACTTTGAAAACCTGCTGAATATGCATGAACAAGATCTCAATGAACAGCCAGAGGGGGTGCATCAGAATGTTCAACCACTGGTGACGGAACCTTCATTTGAAGAAATGATCGGAGTATTAAAAACCCTAAAGATCCATTAAGCCACCGGATGTGATGGAATACCAGTTGAAATATTGAAACTGGGAGAGGGTAGTTTACAAAAATGTCTTCATAAGTTAATATTGGAAGTATGGAGTAAGGAATACATTCCAGAAGAATGGAATGAAACCATAATAGTACCGATACATAAGAAGGTAGAGAAGTTAGAATGCAGCAATTATAGGGGTAATTCATTCAAGCTCAGTTCAGAATACAAAGTATTATCAAAGATAAATTCAAAAAAACTGAAGCCATGTATTGAAGAAAATTTAGGCGAACATCAAGCAGGCTTTTTTCAAGGACGATCCACTACAGATCAAATATTTACTCTGAAAAAAGCTCTATCTAAGTATTGGGAATTTAATAAAAATGTACATATACTCTTCATTGATTTTAACAAGGCTTATGACAGCATCAATAGGGATAAGTTATATGAAAGAATGGAAGCTGTCGGTATACTAAATAAACTAATAAGGTTAACAAAAATGTGTATTGAAAAATCAATAGCAAAAGTGAAAGTGGAGAATGAGTACATCGAAAGCTTTGATATAATTTGGCAAAGTAAAAAGCCCTGGAAGACGCTAAACAGTCAGTATTTGGATTAAAAATTGAATCAAAAATCAATTTTATAGCCTTTGCGGATGATGTGGCACTGGTGTCAGAGAAGAAGGATGATTTAATAGAATTATCAAAAATTATAGTAACGAAATCAAAGGAAGTAGGCCTAAACAAACCTTCTGTAAACCAAAACAAAACGAAATATTTAATTGTCTCAAGAAACCATGTGAGGGAAGAAAACTTGATGGTTGGGGAAATGGAATTTGAAATGGTCAGAGAATTTCAATATCTAGGAGTGAAAATAACAGCCGACAACCGAGATTGGTATGAGATAAAAGTAGGATTGTGTCAGCATCAAAAAGCTACTGGGCTCTTGAAAAACTGGGAAGTCAAGAATGCTATCAAGGAACACGAAAATAAGAATATACCATACTATAATCCTACCTGTTTTACTGTATGGAGCTGAGACATGGGCCCTGAGTAAAGATATGGAAAGGAAGCTGATAGTGTTCGAAAACAGAGTGCTTAGGAAAATATGCGTCCCAATAAACGACAATGGAGTGTGGAGGATTAGAAAAAATAGAGAATTAAGAATGCCGTATAAGTTCCCAGATGTAGTGGCTCTAATTACAAGTAGAAGACTAAGATGGGCAGGACCGGTGTGGAGGAGCCAAGAGTCGCTTATAAAAATAGTGTGTGAGAGACAGCCGCAGGGACGACGTCCACTTGGGAGACCAAGGTTGAGATGGCAAGACCAGCTTAGGAAGGACCTAGCGAGAATGGGGAGGACACCACAGGAAGCGGAGAACAGAGAAAAATGGAGGCGCATTGTTGACGAGGCCAAAAACCTTCTGAGGTTTAAATGGCCAAGGAGGTAAGTGGTAAGGTATTATTTCTTTGCTTTACATGTATTGCAGTGTTTTTCATGTTCAGTGACCTATGTATTGGCAAGGGGTTAGGTGGAAGAAGGGACTTTTAAAGACACTATCTCGCCCCAATAAAGACGTTTATCTATCTATCTCCCCTTCCCAAAACTTCCCCTTTAGATCGTAAGCCGACCCACTTGCGTGTCTTGGACTTGTACCCCTTTCCCTGCTCGCCAATATCAATTAACCCCCGGCTGCCTCATCTCGCCAGCCACGTGACAATGGGGAACAAAATCCGAACGCTGATCTGCTTGCCCCGCGTGTGTCTCTTGTCTACATATCGCGGGGGGGAAGGGTGTGAGTTGGACGATAGAGTAGCGGGCGACGACGACGAGTGATGGACGACCGGCAGCAGAGAGGACGGACGCCTCGGTCTCGCATCACCTTAGAAGAAGGCGTGGCACGCGACCAACACCTTATCTACTAAACTTTGTATTCGCGCTCCACCTCATGCGAGTGATATAAATCCTTCGAAACGAAGAGGTTGAAAATTGGGAAATGGGATGTGACCGAGATTTTTCGTCCCAGATCCGATTGCGTCAACTCCTACCCAGTCACAGCAGCAAAAACCTGTGACTTTGTCACGAATGTGAATTTGGTTAACACTGCATTTGTCCACTCGGACTGATGCTTCCCTTCCAGTAGTCCCCACCCGAAGATCCGATCGGGAGACTATTATACCTCCAAAATATTAAACCGGGACGAATACCATCACGTCATATATTGGTGAATTCCAGGTTGCATCTTCCAGGGAGACTTATGTGGTGATTTCCCGTTGCCTTTCACATCGCAGTACTCCCACCGATTCCGTGAATATCACTTTCGCCAGTAGCTGTGGTAGTTGATACCCCACTAATCTTCTTGATCTACGCCATCAGTGCCTTCTGCTGAGACTGTTGTCTCTCAGCAATTGAGACGGATAGTTTGGGTAGCGTGTAGGGTGTAGAAAATAATCGTTACCCCGTTCCAGGTTTTTTAATTTTTTTAAATTGGATAAAATCTGTGCACACATACACCGAGACAGACCACTCCACCCGCTCCGTGAAAGACATGAAATCGAAACAGCTCCGGAACGAGAATAATCAAGAGAGCGACTCTTGGGCTTGAAAAGGATCATCAAAAGCACACAGCCTCAGAACGACGGGAGCAACAAAACTCCGCCAGCAAAGTGCGAAGAAAAACGAATGTTTTTCGAGGAGATGTGATTTCGCGGATCCTATCTCGGCACCGAGTCGTGACAAAAAGATCACCGTGGCAAAATCGTAGGTCGCGAAACCACACCTTATCCAAATTTGTAATACCCTGAAAGCGTATTCTAGGAGGGTCTATCTAGACCTCTTATTTTTCGCGTGGTAAAAAGTCCGCCAGTGAATGTCAATTATAGTTTATATTAGTAAACAGGCAATTATCCCGGTCGAGAGCCATGTTTCGAGAGTAATTTCTCTATCTAAAATTCACAGTACGTTATTTTCAATTTTTCTTTCACGGAGATAAGTCACTACGAAAACAAGCTACATGGTAATTACTGTAGATATCTTAGTATTGGCAATTATGTCGACGATTTGACGTGACTAATGATATTTCGCATGTGAAAAATGAACAGTATTTCCAAGACTATCCAAGCTGTATAGTTTTACGTTGATTATCACTTTTAGCAAGGCGACATGAATCATTTGTCCGCAATTCGAAAGACTACACAGTGAGTTATGTCGAGAACTTTCTTATATGTCAACAATGACCGCAAGTATAAAAGAATTACCTCAGATTAGTAAAGAAATGGAGGAATATGTCATTTTTAAAACTTATCGCCATATACTCAATAGGCGAAGTTTTGGTTGTATGAAATGAAAAATGCCCACTCCGTAACAGTGTGAGCACAAGGGACCGTCGCGTCGAGCCGAGTGCCGCGAGAAAAAAACCTCTCAAAGCAAATAACATTCGCGCAATTGTCCCGAGGACACGTCCACTCGATTCGCTTTCGTCAATCTGCGAGTGAAACCGTATGACATTCAATAAGCGCGTAAGAAACACAAGATGGGAGAATAGAAAGCAGATTTTTGGGGTTCACTCAATTATTCATGTGGACAGTGAGCTTTCTTTTTTGCGTGATTGTAGAATTTTTACTCTCTCTCCATGTAATTCCTGCGTCAGTTTCTCGCTGGGAGCTAGAATGCGGATGGATAGTGTACTCCGATGATTCCGTGCATAGGTAAGACCAAACGCACTCGGTCGATTAGATCGACCGAACTTCGCTCTGCCTCCCCTAACGGGAAAAAAAGACAAGATTAATAACTTCTCCGGCATCTAGCATTGGCGGCTCCAAGGGGGGGGGGCAGTAGGGGCAATTACCCCTACTGCCCCCCCCCCCCTTGGAGCCGCCTTATTTTACTACCTGGCGTATTTTATTTATTTTTTCAAAAACCTAAAACTAAAAGCCAAAATTATTTTATGCTGTGAAGTACGATGGTAGGCATACGTCTTAAGCTAAATAAGAGTTTCTTTTTCATTTTACACATAGTTTGTTACGATTTCCCGGGACGAGACCCCCGGACTCCCCTTTTCCTGGGAAGTATTCTATACCTCCAGAGCCAATAGTTGCCCGCCCCCCCTACTCCCCCACCGGGAACATCTGTTCTGGAGTCGCCCCTGGCTTCTAGGTTACACATGAAAACATAAAAAAACAATACTACAATTCCACATTAAAAGGTTTATTACAAGGCATAGGTTTCACCACTGCAGCGAATGCAGGTGACATTACAAGGTAAACAGTTTTATACATACGTCCACAAGTAAGTACATGTACATATATATAATGAGTGTCTTCCTTGTAATGTCACCTGATGATGCTGCAAAGCGGCGAAGTCTTGGTTGTGTAATACATTTTTAAAATGTGGAATCGTAATAATGTATGTTATCTGTCTTCACTATGGAAATACTACAATAAATAAAGCTCGAGACTGTCTCCTTCACAAGGTTACACATACCAAAGCAAGAAACTTTTATACCATTTAGAATATAGAGCTCTCGGGTTTCCAACTGGGTGATGTTGGCGTGTTGTACCGACGCTGCGACCGTATCATTCATCATTGCAGGACTCTTTTAAAGTAAGTTATAGTAGTTTAGTTAAATAAGTTCACCTCCTTACAACAGCTTAATACTGACAAATTTAAAAAAATGGCGGTAATGAACAAAAGACGCTTCTAAGTTGATTTCAGTAGACTTCGTGCTGATAACTTGAAAAAAAAGCCATCATTACCTTAAAAAACAAAATGGGAACAACCTCCCTCAACCCCTTCGTTTTAAAAGGGATTGAACTGCTAAAATGGGAATCCACTTATCATATAAATATATCGGATATATGTAACAGGAATGGTGATAGCTACCCCGGTGCGCGAAACGATCTAAAACAAAGCAATGCGCAAGAAATAAAGAGAAATGTTACTACAGGTCAGGGAGAGTGATGCATGAAGTGGAAACGGTTTAAAACCCTATTAATTTAGATAGATTACGATAAATAGCTCAGTAAACCCATATCATCAATTCAATCACATCCGATGCTTTTATATTTCTTAATTAAGCCCAAAACGCCTTAAATTGTGCAAGTTAAATCAAACTAGAGGGGGGGAGTGAGTTGGTATGTCCGATTAATTAATGTCCATCTGTGCAAAAATATCACTTTCCTTACGCTCCGCGATGAACGTAGACAGCTTACAAGCGGAAACTACATTCAGTGGAATTAAAATACGCCGGAATATACGACAGGTCCTATTTGTTTATTAACAAGACTACGAAATGGACATCCAGGGAGTTTTCGGAGACGTTAAAATACACTTTAAGTACGAGACAGCACGCATATGTGTATCGACTATCACAAATATAGAGCGGATATCCAGAGAAATTTCCTCTGATGTATTACCAACACCAGAGCTTCAACTTGTCCGAGAAATTAGCATACAAATTGTTTGCACTCGGAAAGTAATTCATGCTTTTCCGTCCATTGAGAAAAACGAAGTTTCCGCAGGGATCTTTCTATATCTCAGAGTTGAGATCTTGAAGGACAAATAGGAAACCGTGCGGAGACGTGATACAAGAGGACAGTTCCACGCGAAGTCACCGTCACGTGTCGATGGAATCTTGAATGAATCAATCACGCATCGTCTCTACGAGAGTCAACGACCGTTAGTCCGTCCCTCTTCTCAACGTGAATGGCAATAATCCTGTTTTCTCTCTCCTCATAGGCGTACCGGTTCTGCTAAAAAGAAACACTCGTTTTGCTACCTAATCTTCTCTGTATTTTTTCCATTTTGCAAGGAGTGCTGCGGTTGGGTGTAAACCTATCCGACGTCAGCCTTTAAAGTTTTTGTCACTCACCACTTCCTGTGCCTGCCTTACGCATGTTTCGCCTTTTCTGTGGTATGATGTGATTGCCATCGCAACTAGATCTCAATTTCGACAAATCATGGGATTCGAGAACCTGTAAACGTGAGAATGTCTATCAGCCAGCTTCACAAATTATCGTTAACACAAAAAAAGTAAAATTTCATCAATTATTTTTCTTGAGTGCGCTTATCCAGTAAGTCCTTCGCCCCATCAAAAAATGATACATTTGTATTATTCATCCACCAACAACGCGGTATGTTTATGCTCCTTTCCATTTGCACAATTTCTATTCTCTTCCGATTTCTCTTTGGACCAAGAATGTTTTCCGGGTGTTCCCTCTAAGTCAAATTTAGGAGTGCCTGCTTTGCATTCTCACCTGACCACCATTGTTGTCATAAAAATATTCCAATTTAACACAGCCTGCATGAAATATCTTACTCTCTTAACTCAATTAGCAAAGCTGGTTTCATATGACAATATAACTTTCCACTCAAAGTTTAAGATTAACTTTAGCTTTCTATAGTAATTTTCTGCAGTAAATTTTCTACATCACATTATATCAATTTTCCCACATGAACTGGAATTTACTTGCTGAGTAGAAGGGAGGAATTGAGTAAAACCAATAAGAACTAAGGGTTAAGTGAAATCCATTAAGAACTTTGCACAGTTCACTTATAGGGTAACCATGTGGATACATTCTCTGCCCGATGAATAAAAACTTAATTTATAATTTAATATTCTGCTAATGTTCTGTTTTTTTTATAACATTGTATTCTGTATATATTTTGGTATTTTGTTTATGCTCTGGTATTCTGTTAATGTTGTATGTATGTAATGTATTCTTCTAATTATCAAGTTATATGAAATTGTAATTTTAATCTAGTGTAACAAAAAAATTGTTGGTGATGCTGGAAAGCTTGTTATGGCTCGATCATGACTACTGTAATAATTGATTTTTTTATCATGTTCCATGGGAATTATTTTCCCCGAACAATAAACATTCTATTCTATTCTAAAATAGGGTTTATTCACGTAGCATAAGACTGGATTAGTTCCGCTTAGATCTGTAACTCTGGTAGTGTATGGGGTTTATCCAAATCCTACGATGACATATTGCATTATGCATTCCACCTATTAAGCTTGGGCAGTAAAATCTGGCTTTTTTCTGTCATCTACAATCAATTTTTTCAAGATAAAAAATTGATGTTGAGAAATTCTGGCTTAGAGTGCCAACCCTTTTGGCTCAAAATTTGAACGTTGATCGCCAGATATATAGGCATAGTGAAACTTGATGGCACACGATGTTAATGAGCAGGAAGATATACCAAAAGTAAATACCAAAGTGGGTGAAATTCACCGCGAAAAAACCATTTGACTTGACCTTGATAGTAACTGGCTAACACACCTGACCGGCAATTGGGAGATCTGGGTTCGATCCCGATCAAGTGAAATGATTTTATACGGCGAATTTCACCCTGCATGTGTATACCTTTGCACCCGTGACATTGTACCGCATCATTCGAACAATCACAATGATTGGAAAATTTAATATTCAACTAAAATTCTCCGGTGCGTACCTCTTGAAGTAGGTACCCCTCCGCACCTTTGTCCCACCTCTCTTAAATGCTATCCTCTCCCTGACGTCACGTGCTTTTTAAGTGAGTTCCACCAAGTTTTACTACACCTATACCAGATATCCTACATCCTCCAGAAGCCGACTTTCTGCACTCCCGGCGCGACGCTCAGAGTCATCACAGCCGAGGGGTTGGAAACAATAAAGACATAAATACGTTTCAAGCCTTCCACCTCCAGTAATTTTTTTTTCTCTCATTCCCCGTGAAGAGTGTCGCGCGCCCGCGTCGGCCATTTGACACTGATATGCCCGCCTCCGTGAAGGAGGCGGCACGAGGAACAATGGGATGAATGGCAATTTCGTACGACCACAAGAAATGCCTCCCCCCATTCCCTCCCACGCTAGTATGAAGAGACAGCGGGGGCGGCGTTGGAAGCGGATCAGCAGAAGACAGTCGGCGGCCGCATTCCTTGCGTTCCTTCCCCTCGTATCACCTCTTAATCTCTGGAGTAGAAAAAGATCTGATTAACAGGAAGGGGGATTAAAAAAAAGAGCAGTACACCGAGATACGGCCGGCCGCAGCTCTCACTTCATTAGTCTCTCGTCTTGAGTCACGCCCACAGATCCCGCGCGAAAGCTCACCCTTGACCTTCTCTCGACTGCTTTCCCTCTCCCTCGGCCACCCTACCCTCCTCCACACCCCTCCTCTCGCGAAAATATGGCGGTTCGCGCATTTGGAAAAAAGTGGTCCCCGTGCATCGACCGCCGCGCCGGCACGTGTGAAACAGAAAGCACAAGCATTCCCATCACGCCGTTCGCTTTCGGGGTAGGCGCAGCCTACCAGTTCAAATTTCGAATACAAAATTATTTTAATTTTGAATTCTCGATGATCGGCCTGTAATTCTGACACTGATTTAATAATTTCCTCCACAGTTTACTATCATTTCATGCCTCTGTTACTTCAGTTACACTCATGCTCATGCTCTTAAGTCTCTCTTAGGGCCCTCATGCTCTGAAGTCTCATAACATTCCTTCTCTTAAGAGTAGCTTCCACCACTTTCACCCATGGCCTTCTCCGAACACCCCTTTCCTCTTACACCGTTCTCTCCTCTATCGTAAATCCACTTCGTTATTTGACTCTCTTCCATTCTCTTGGCATGTCCAAACCAACAAATTATACTCCTTTCATTAATTTCCATTACCGGAGCATCCATTCTGGTATCTTTTTTGATCCACTTATTCCTAACCTTATCCCTTCTGCTTTTACCGCAAAAATTTCTCAGACATTGCATCCTCACTGCATTCAGACTCTAATTTTGTGATCCTTTTGAAACAGGAAATATCAAATTCTGATTAACACTGGTTGAAAAAACCTTTTTAAGGAACTTTTAGTTTATAATTCAGGTACCTAAGCTAAAATTCACATAGGTATCATTCACGGTGACTCGCGACTAAATATGAATGTGAAACCGCACTGGGTGATTAAACAAAGGACACTGCCCATATTGATTACCCCATGTCTCCCTTGGAATTGGAATTTTATATTCGTTTGAAAGGAACGAGCTGTTATAGCGTTCCTGTTGAGGCGTGGTGCATAAGATTCCACGTAACCTTTTTGCGCGTATTAGAAATCGACGCAAACTGAAATTGTCACATCAGTTGCAGCATATATTCTAATAGTATACATTAATCTAATGAATTATGTGAAAAACATAAAATTAATAGGTATATAGTTATGAAAGTTTCATATGCATAAATTTTAGCTAAAAAAAGGAAGGCTTTGAAAAGGAATGCATGAGAACTATACTCATTTCTTTCCAATTACGATCTGTTGATTTTAATGTTTTTACAGCATAAGTGGCGGATGCATTTATTTGAATTTTGGGTAGAACATAATTATTCTGAACATGGCAAGGGATTTTGACAAATTGTGGAGAATTAAAAGGATTATCTCTCACTTCTACGTGATTCAAAGATCACTAACTGGCAATGTGTGCATGATTTCTAGTGTTTCTCCCTCTCGAATTAAAGTTTCTTCGATTATATTTAAAAAATAATTTGTTTATGGTGATTTTTTTCAGACTTTCATGAGATATCTAATAAGACATCTTATGCTTATATAAATGCTTATATAAATGTTCATGAAAAATATGCCTTCATTTGTTTATTATCGCAGTTATTGCAGTTTTTATATTACTTATCTATTGAGAAAGTGACCGAAGTTAACCATCGTGGTGGTGGAGGGATGATCCTCCTATTCTTACTGGGCACTGTTGCCCTTGTCTGCCAGAGACATGCAATAAGAAGGAAAAGAACTTAGCCGTCGAAGCACATTGATTTAAGTGATTAAGTACTAGAAAAGTGACCGAAGGAAAGTTGTAGATTTATATTTTTGTCATAATCTCGGATTTATTATGTTCAAAACTTGAACCCAGTTAAAGGCAAGTAAATGACTCAATGAGATATGCTGTAACCTTCGAAGTTATTTCTCATCGCAATGACCTTGTCCAGCGAAGAAACGGAGATTGTTCCAAGAACAAATTGGATGAAAGCCCAGAGATTGCTTTCCCCTTCGTAACCCGCGAGGATCTAGGCGCAACTTGACGCAAATGCGCCTGGAATGTAGACAGCAACGGAGTTAATTTAAAATTTACAAAAAAATTACTATTTCTTACCGGGATAAAATTAATATTGCTCCCCTTTATATTTAAGTATAATTAAGTCCCACTTGATGGATTAGATGAAATGTAAGCATTATGTATTACTATAGAAATCGGGTCATGGGGAAGGCTTAACTTTCTCTTTATTCCTCCGACTATATTAATGAAATAACATATCATGTTGAAGTATACCTAGAAATTTTCAAATAATCTAGGTGTTTTCAACAATTATTAAGAAGACAATGTTCAAAAGGTAGCAGCGAATACACGCCATAATGTAAAGAGTCATAATAATGCGCCATTGGCGGTAGAAAATTAGCCGGTGAAACAAACTACTTTAAGTTCAATCTGAATAATACGCCCTCGTTTATCCCATGAGCATGTATAATATTACTTCATATGCTACATAAAACTCAATAACGTGTACGTGCGTAATGCTAAAAAGGTTATCTATTGCTTGCGGAGAACAGTCTTTTGCTGAAATCTGTCTCTAGTTCTATGCGCGGTAATGAGTTGAAGATGAAAATAACCGGGTTTATATTAAGATTAAGGACTACGGATTTGACTGAGAAATATACAACGTATTTTTATCGCAGAAATGCTGGAACGAAGGATACAATCACTTCATTCCTCATGCTTCTCTCGACCGTACAATGCTTTTAACTCTTAGCATTGTATCTTGAGCCATAAAAATTCCCGATTCCCTCTGTAACCACGTTCTTTCCCGGGCCTAAAGTTATGTAACTCCGGTTGTTTTAACCAAATTTGAATACTTCTTGAGATGACCTCGTATATTCAGCAATATTTTAAATTGATGACAAGAAAACAAGGTCAAAAATGTTCAAAACACATGCCATCTTGAATCGTCAGAAAGAGGCATCATTCATATTATTCAGGTTTTTTTCGTGGTTGTGTTTTCTCCAGTCGTATCTCTTTAAGTTATTTCAAGTCACGTCACATTATGTAAAAGCCGTTTACTCATGGATTGCTTCTCTAGGGATTATTAATTATCCTATGATATTTTTTAAAGATAAATTAAATTGTCGTGATTCAGGTCATGAAAATAAAATTACTGGTTGAATTAACATTGACATTTTGCTGGCCGCCAAAATAACTTTGAGGATACTTGTACCATAATAAATCAGGGGAGAAGGACGCATCAGTAGGACTGGCTAAAACACTCGGCACGATATTGATGGATCCGGGTTCCAGTAACGATCAAGGCGAATTATTTTTCTCCTGTAGAATTTTGGACCTCAAAATTGTAAAAAAATACGGGGAAATGGATATAGGAATAGTAAATCGAGACTTTAATGACACACGCCATCTTTCAGGATAGTGAAAGTTTCTAAGAAATTTTCGCTTATTTCATAGCTTTAATTCTCGAAAGGGGTAGTCACTGAAAAATAATGGGGTAGTTTTCAATAAAGTAAGCCTAAATTCATGTAGCATATCAGTACTCCGTAAATTGAATAAGATTATAATGTAATCTACCGTCGATGACTATGGCTGTTGAGACCGGGTATAGGTTTAATGAGGTGCTCATTAGGATCATTACACACTCTGATGGAGATGTTTACTCTCCATGAAATCAAACTTGCTAGCCGTTCCTTTGTGAAATTACTGTCGTTTCGAATAAGGCAAAACAAAAAAATCGGTACTATTGAATTAAAAGAAATTTGATTTGCTAATATATGGAAAATTAACCAATATGTCGTATCACCTCCTTCAGGTTTTCGCACAGTTTTAGTGAATATTATATTAGGAGAGTTATTTTTTTGGGAAACGCTTTGACCACTCAATTTAACTTCATTCATTTAAATCCGGTGCCCCACTGTAAATTATTGCGTGAATTTATCCACGACTAATTCATGCAAACTCTCAGAAACGGACTACGCATGCGCGTGTCAGTTTTCTGTGAATTTCTGTAAATTATGTAAATCTGTAAACTATTGACGAAGCGTGACCACTGATAGGTTTTCCTGTGCGCAGGAGGGGGAAGGGGGAAAGGGCGGGAGGTGATGGACTCAAATCCTCCCCTGCTCCCTACCCCCCCCCCCCCCGTGGAATTCTAAAGCTTTGTACCTGCTATTTAGTCTTCTTGCATGCGAAAACGTGCATGAAGCCCACCTTTCCGGGAGGGCCTACATTCCGAGTATGGTTTAACTTCAGGAATGGAACAGCTGGCTGACTGCTTTCCCTCTATCTCCTTGGGTCCGCACCTGGGGTACCCAATCACCGATGGCAATAATATGTCATCGCAGTCGCAGGAAAAATATAAGCATATGTCAATTTTGGTGGTCAATGGTAGGTTACACTAAATCAGGAAATGACCATAAGCATTAATGGCAACTAAATAAATGGGTAGGTATATATAATAACTTAGAATTTCGTTTATCACAACATAGTACAATTAATTCGTCAATCTTTAATTAACTTTTTATAAAGACAGTCACTGCCTATTTTAGAGAAATAGAAACATTATTGCACAAAAATTAAAAAAATATAAACATAGAACTTAAAGCAATTATGTATGCAAGGGTCACTTTATAAAACTTGGTTACTTTGTGTATAATGATTTGCACCGCTCTGTACCCAATAACTAATCTGAGAGCTGGAGCCACTAGCACTCACAGTACCAAACGAATTTATCTCCACTATGACACAGCTGTCAATTAAGGGAGGATGATTTCTATATCCCCCCTCCTCCATATCAATCAATAATAGGCTGCCTCCGCGATACTACGTAATGTTGAGGGAAAATCGGTTGGGACTGTTCATATATCAGGCTGTCTCCGCGATACTATTTGATACTGAGGGAGACTCGGATATGACTGTTGGGACTGTGGAAGTGTCAGACTGTCGGCTTCCGATACTGGAGGATACTGGTTCGATAAAAGTCTGATGATTTCTGATACTTAGCGATACCGCAGCGAGATCACAGCGATACTATTCGCTTTACCCCGGGATGCGCTTCGACCATTCCCTTGCCAGAGACTACTTCGACTACTTGAAAATAAAATGTGATTGAAGTCCATCAACATTACCAACAGTTGAAATAAGATAAGGAGGTAATCTCAAAACATTCGAGCAATCTGGTGATATTATTTCATTGTAAGGTAGAAGCAGAAATATTTTGCGAATATTTCTGTTGTTTAGCATCTGGTGTTTTCCTGGCGAATCGTTTGAGTAAATTCTTCACAGGTTTCCAACCGGGTCAGGAATTCAAGTGCCGACGTTTCGAAGTGCCGACGAGTTAGTCATCGAAGCCTCGGTACCTGAACTCCTGACCCGGTTGAAAACCCGTGAAGGATTTACTCATCCTGAGGTAAAATCAGCTATTCTAATCAGATCAATACATTAGGCATTATTATAGGGGACTGCTAATTTGGTATCTCCATGTGCATTATCGTTAACCAGTATGTTTTTTCATGCATTTATTTAAAGCCGTCAGCCAATTAGCGCCAAAATCATGATTTTTTCCTGCTCGTGTGACATCGAGGCATGAACAACGAATATTTATGAAACTCGTTTCATGAATATGGTTTTCATGAATAAATTTACGAAAAACTTTGCCGTGGGACAAGGGCTTAAGGAATTCTCAGCGTTAGTAGAGAGTGATTTCAAGAGCCCAAACTGCTAAAGTTAAATCGCACCGTTTAACCTAAGACCATAATGCTAAGTAAGATCGATCCCGTGACCGTTAGGCTGCCCAGCCAGCACTTGTCTCACCCGGCAGCCACGGCTGTCGCGGAATCACAATAGAGTGAGAAAGACCAAGTTAATGGGTAAGGGGTTTATTTATTCAAGCAATGGCGAAACTCAACAGGGATTTCCTTCTACCAGCGGCTCTTAAAAAAAAACGAAAGCACTTTCATAGTTCTGCACTTTTAATGGCACTCAACAGTCTAAATGGCTATCCGACCCTATGAGTGCCTATTCTTTCTGCGGTGAGAATGTGCACTTTCTTGTGGGACTAGAATTCGTGGAGGGGACCGGAAGTAGGTTTAAAGCAGAGATTTATGGTTTCAGGACGCAGGTAGCCATTACTGCGACCACAGGAAATCCCACAGCATGGGGCGCTGGGCACCAGCACGACATGAAACTGATTTCAGAGCCAGCGGCAAGGAAAAATCCCACCTTTAGCACGTCCGGGGGTGAGTCACTGAAACGGTTAATTGAGATGATTCCATTTAAGCGCTCGCCTAGTGCAAAGCGAACGAATTCCCCCTCTTGCATTCTAACTTGGTTAACAGCTGAAGAAACCTACGCGATTAGCTTCTTCGTGTCTTAATTTCCACGCCAATTAATTACCATTTCCAGCTGCTGAGGTTATTATCATAGGGTTTCTCTGTTATAGCAAAATATTTCAATGTAATTCCTGGTAAAAACATTCCTCGCAAACATGCTTTTTCAAATAATGTTAGGTACACTAAACGTTTCTTAGGGAAGACTTATTTAATATCGCATTCCTTCATGGTGATACTTAAAGTCAGTCTACAGATTTTATTGAAGCTACAGGCGGTCCATTGTACATTCATGGTGGACTTAAAACTGTAAAAAATAAATTCTTCCCAGCAGAATTCTATTTTTTGGCTCTTAAGAGTTTTTAAATTCAGCAATGCTATTAAAAGCCACCAATCATTTTATAATTACAGCCCTACAATAATTACGCAGTACCCTTGTACCTAGCTCAAAGAGCGAAATAGCCTTGATGAAATAAAACATATATCGATCTTGAACAAGTGTACTTATAGAGAAATACAAGGGTGTGCTCTGCCACCCATGCTCTTCCGTGTTAAAATTGAAAAGGCAACACGGGAAAAATAAAATACAAGAATAGTAGCATCAGAAATGCAATAAAGAAAACGTTTGGGTTAGTGTCGATTGAGCGGGGCCACATCTCAGGTACTCGGACTCTGGGTCGCAGGTAGCCGGTGTGTGGGTCGACCCTTGCTCGCGAAGGGATAATCCTCGCTCGTGGTGAGACCTCGCTCGGCCTAGGGTCCCCTCACTGCCCCGGCCCCCGCAGCGGGAGGGGAGCCACACAAAACTGACCGTGTGCAGTACATTTAAATGTTTATAAACTTTAACAGTTTCCTTAAATTTATCTTTTTCATCGTGTCAATCGTCCGAAGACGTTTGCGAGCGTCTTTTGATCGACTTTCTACGGTGAAAATTAAGGTTTTCCATGCTGCCTTAGGAAATATGACGATGAGACGTGGCAACGCTGCTTGCATGTGGCAGAATTTTTCGGGATTTCCAACAGTTTTTTAGAGTTATTGCTAGCGGATATGGCAGGGAAACGCAAGGAAATGATGCAGAAGAGTCTTATGCATGTAATAAAATACGGTGTACAATATTTTACATTTTATACTGAGCATTAGAGAAGCAAATTAGCTTGAGTATCTTTTTCCACGTGTAAGAAAAGGTCCTCTATGCGGGAAGGGTGGTTTTCAGGTTCATTTATGAAAGTATTACATCTAATACTTCATTTTTGGACTAATTTGAGTGGTAATAATACTATCACACGCCTAGGATACTTCCTTCTAGAACTGTTCTGTTATTCTGCAACTTTTCTACTAATGTTTTTCTTCTAAAATCCCTGAATGCATTCCGAAAAGCTTCCTTCGATTTGGCTGTAGACAATTTGTATCTTTTCTTTACTGAATTGTGATCATCAGGGCACATCTATATGGAGTTTTTACATCTCGGCGTGGCATACTCTCTGTCGTCTTAACGATTTTCAGACTTCTGCATTGTACCATCTTCGTACGCTGCCTTATTTTTTGAGTAGGAGCGTCTGAAGAAATTTTTTGAAAATACTTTACCTTGATAATGCCTCTCTGTAACGAAACCATGGTCGGTAACAATAAAACCTCATGAGGAAACATCCACGTTGTAATTTGTGCAGTCACGCCACGTTGTGCCACGCCTAAGATAGGTTTATAATGTAATTTTTTCCGCGCACAGTCATGGATCATAACTGTTGCGATAGATCAATCATATGTCACTTCCAGTTCGTCAGTTCCAGTGAAACTGACGAATGATCTCTCGAAAATCTCTCAAATCTCGAAATACTTGAATGATTTTGCCACGGTATGGCGATGCAATCCAACTTCTTTGGTGATGATATTTGCAGGATATCGGTTTAACCAGCCAATTAACACAGCTAGTACTATCTCCACGTTTGTGCGAAAACCGGAGAAAATGGCATTAGCTAGTAAAGGAGTAACTCTTCGGCAATTCCTGGCTGAGCAGCGGTACACTGGAGTTCTACCTCTACCCTTCTTATTAATACTACAGGTCCTGCCACACACACAAACCTTATTTTCGGGAATGATTTCTGTGGAACAGAAAAAATGTACCACGCCAACCGTAGCAATGTGCGCCTTGAAAGCAGCGAGACTCGGGCAGTACTCCATGATCGCTTCACTGACCACATATGAAGTTACCTCAGGGGCATCCTCGTTTATATGCCTACACCAAAAGAATTAGAATGGTGGACAGGTTTTTTTAGCACTCAGGGAAAGGATATGGGAATCGCGTGATTACTTTGACAGTTTTGCCACTTACATGCATGCACGCTTGTTAAGGGGTAACTTGCGCACCCAAAAACGACTTAAGACGGCGAACTTCCTTTTAGATAACGAGCACTACACTCCTTATCTAACGGAGGGTGACAATAGAAAGGTTTTTCCTCGACCTCTTCTTTCTCCCCCACTGATCTTCTTCCAACACTCCGCTGTCTCTGGGCGTCCCTTCCGCACCTCATTTGCCCATCACTCGGGTTAAGTTTAAGCGTCGGTGACCCGCTCAAGGACGTTGAAACAGATTCTTGTAGGTCATAGCAAATTATAGACTGTAGAATCGGTTAAATACCTCGGAGTTTTTACTTATAATAAATTTACTAATACTTTTTACCGACGATGTTTTAGTATTGGGTGAACATAACGTTCCAGTTGATGCAATTTATCTGGACTTGAAAAGGGAATTCGATTACGTTTCCCACAGAAAGCTACTCATGAAGTTAAAATCCTACGGGATTGACGACGACGTAATTTCCTGGATTAGAGAAGTCTTAAGCAATCGCGTGCAAAGAGTTATATTAGACGTCGCTATCTCTAATGAAGAAAATGCAACATCAGGTGTCCCACAAGAGAGTGTCCTAGACCCGCTTCTGTTCCTTTTGTACATTAACGATATCGGTGAAGTAGTTAGTTACATTATTGGCCGACGACGCAGTGGTATATCGGGAAATCCGTAGCCTTAATGATAAGCGAGTGGTAACTAAAGACCCTGAGGCAATACAGGAGTGGTGCGATGCGTGGTTGCTAGAAGAAACCTGAAAAAATGCGTTGTTAGGAAGTTTTGGAAACTGAAAAACTATCCTTGTAAAAGCTCTTGAATACACAACTGCGAATATTGGAATTTGTTAAAATAGTTCTTGGTAAGAGCAACGATCAAGTTGGGGAAATCAGTTACTTTTCGCTTGTTAGACCCCACGTAGAATACGCTGCAAGTATTGGGGATCCTTATGCGGCAGGCTTAAAAACCTAGTTAGAGCATGTGCAGAGAAGATTGGCAAGATACGTTAAAGGCCGCTATGATAATTTGTTAGTGTTACTGACATTTTTCAACAACTGGGATGGGAGTCACTTTCATACCGACGGTTAAAATTCAGACTTTAACTATCTTCTTCTCTAACTTAATCTAACTCTTCGTCTTAATCTTAAGACTTAATCTAACTCTTCGTGGCCGTACTCGTTTAAGCGCAAGGGCATATACGAGTTTATACATAAACTAAGTGCACAAGTTCAAACCCACGAAGGGGCGTTCTTTTTATATTTCTGATTGTGAAATATTTCCTAAATCATTCAAAGTTTACAGAAAAGATAGGTCCAACCGAACCGGAGGCGGAGTATTTATAGCTGTAAAGAAAACCATAGTCAGCCGAGCGGAAACCGTCCCAGATACCAGCATAGAATCTATATAGTGCTCTATTAGATGCCCTAAATCAAAAACAAAATTCGTGTGCGCATACTACAGGCCACCTAACACCGACGTCACCTCACTTTTAGAACTCGAAGCACAAATAAAGAACATCACATCCAAGAACACCGAAAGAAATTTATTCATAGGTGGAGATTTCAATACGCCCTCTATAGATTGGAGGACCTACAGAAACATATCAGGAGGAAGAGACAAAGATATATGCGAGTCCCTGCTGCACACGTTCTCATCAAATGCCCTACATCAGATAGCTACGACGCCTAACAGAGGGGACAACATTCTTGATTTATTGGCAACAAATATACCGCAACAAGTAATTAAGGTAAACACTGTTGAGGGCATTAGTGACCATAGAGTAGTTACCGCAAAGTTCTCTTTGAATATCATTAAAAGTTTTATACAAAGAAGAAAATTCTACATTTTTCAAAAAGCCGATTTCAATGCGTTCAAGAGTCATCTAAAATATTCTCTTCCCGAATTCCAGGAATCAAGCTTAAAGTTAGACACGGAGGGTAGTTGGAAAGCTTTCCTTTCGATCGTACATTCAGGGATCAGAAAATACATTCCAAGTAAAGTAAAAAAAGAGGGCAGTGAACCAAGATGGTGCAATGCAGAAGTGAAAAAATCGTTAAGACGTCAGAGAGTATGCCACCCCAAGATGAAAAAACTCAGTAGAGATTTGTCCACTAGTGATCAAAATTTAATATTTGAAAAATACAAATTGTCTATAGCCACTACAAAGGAAGCCTTTCGGAATGCATTCATGGATTTTAAAAGAAAAACATTACGAGAACAATTACAGGACAACCCAAAGGCATTTTGGTCATACGTAAGGGAAGTTCAAGGCAATAGATCAACAGTTATTCCACTACGAAACGAAAATGGCGAATTATTAACAAGCAGCTCGGACAAAGCCAACTTATTAAATTCTTACTTTCAAAGTGTGTTCACCAAGTCATCGCAAATTACATCCGTAAATTTAAATGATCACTTCCAGCAAAAGATGCCGCTTACGCTTAGTGTAACTACGACTAATTATGCATCAGCATAAATCGCTAATGCTTGTCATGAGGCGAAGCCTCACAAGCATGCAACACTCACTACAGATGTCATCAAAATGGAGAGTGACCTACATGCATTCTGCATACATGCATTCTACAACTACACAGATGGACAGGGACTCAAGACCCATGTAGAAAACATGCTAGGCGTGCTGTTAGTATGTACTAAGTAACAGATAATGATTCAAGTATTAGGAGTACTACCACTACTAAGAGCTACACTACCTAACGACAAACCTAGATAAAAGTCTCATGGCAGCTATTATGGTTCCTTATCGTTCGTGGGAAAAATGACATCTTAAATCTATCCGTTCTGCAGTCTAGTTCCCTAATTTTACTCTCATGATCTGATCTACCGTAGTATGTCGGATTTTGTAAAATATTATCAACGTCGTCAGAGAATAGACCGGTTTGGAACTTACATAATAGATTTAGTCTAAATTTTAATCGACGGTCTGAAAGCTTTTCCCATCCCAGTTGCTGCAAAAGGTCAGTAACACTAACGAGATTATCATAACGGCCTTTAACATATCTTGCCGATCTTCGCTGCACGCGTTCTAACTCAGTTTCCAAGCCTATCTCATAAGGATCCCAAATACTGGCGGAATATTCTAAGTGGGGTCTAACGAGGGAGAAGTAGCTGATTTCCCTAACTTTATCGTCGCACTTGCCAAGTACTCATTTAACAAATCCCAATTTACGATTAGCTTGACCGGTAATTTCTCGAATATGTTTACTCCACGATAGATCATTAGTCAGTTTAACTCCGAGGTACTTAACGGATTCTACGGTCTCTAATTTTATGTTGTTTATGCAATAGCTGTTACAAGGAGCGTTTTTCCGTTTCCAAAAATTCACAACAACGCATTTTTTCAGGTTTAATTCTAGCTGCCACGCATCGCACCACTCTTGTATTGCCTCGAGGTCCTTAGTTAGCGCTTCCTTGTCATTAAAGCTACGAATTTCTCTATACATCACTGCGTCGTCAGCAAATAATCTAAGCTTACTGTCAACTTTGTCACCGATGTCGTTTATGTACAAAAGGAACAGAAGCGGGCCTATGACACTTCCCTGTGGGACACCCGATGTGACTTTTACTTCATTAGAGATAGCGCCATCTAATACATCCCTTTGCACGCGATTACTTAAGAATTCTCTAATCCAGGAAATTATGTCGTCGTCTAAACCGTAGGATTTTAATTTCATGAGTAGCTTACTGTGGGAAACTTTATCAAATGCCTTTTTAAAGTCAAGAAAAATTGCATCAACTGGAGCGTTATGTTCACCCGAGACTAAAATATCGTGAGCAAAAAGTGCTAATTGAGTTTCGCAAGATCTTCCCTTTCTGAATCCGTGTTGTGTTTTTGTTAACAAGTTTTCTATATCGAGGTGTCTCATAACTGAACTAACAATTATATGTTCAAGGACTTTGCAAGAGATAGATGTGAGAGATATCGGTCTGTAGTTCGATGGCTGTTCCTTATCACCGCTTTTGAATATGGGAGTGACATTTGCAATTTTCCAGTCCATGGGTACTTTGTGTTCGTTAATGGATTTACTAAATATATTCTGCAAGTAGGGTGCTATTTCACAAGCTAATTCGCTATACACGCGGGCAGGAATTTCTTCAGGACCTGGGGATTTATTTGGACTTAAAGATTTTAGCAAGTTTTCTATTCGTTGAGTGCAAATATCGATAGGCGGCATCTTTTGCTGGAAGTGATCATTTAACTTTACGGATGTAATCTGCGATGACTTGGTGAACACACTTTGAAAGTAGGAATTTAATAAGTTGGCCTTGTCCGAGCTGCTTGTTAGTAATTCGCCATTTTCGTTTCGTAGTGGAATAACTGTTGATCTATTGCCTTGAACTTCCCTTACGTATGACCAAAATGCCTTTGGATTGTTCTGTAATTGTTCTCCTAATGTTTTTCTTTTAAAATCCATGAATGCATTCCGAAAGGCTTCCTTTGTAGTGGCTCTAGACAAGTTGTATTTTTCAAATATTAAATTTTGATCACTAGTGGACAAATCTCTACGGAGTTTTTTCATCTTGGCGTGGCATACTCTCTGACGTCTTATCGATTTTCTCACTTCTGCATTGTACCATCTTGGTTCGCTGCCCTCTTTTTTTACTTTACTTGGAATGTATTTTCTGATCCCTGAATGTACGATCGAAAGAAAAGCTTACACGTGGAAAAAGATACTCAAGCTAATTTGCTTCTCTAATGCTCAGTATAAAATGTAAAATATTGTACACCGTATTTTATTACATGCATAAGACTCTTCTGCATCATTTCCTTGCGTTTCCCTGCCATATCCGCTAGCAATAACTCTAAAAAACTGTTGGAAATCCCGAAAAATTCTGCCACATGCAAGCAGCGTTGCCACGTCTCATCGTCATATTTCCTAAGGCAGCATGGAAAACCTTAATTTTCACCGTAGAAAGTCGATCAAAAGACGCTCGCAAACGTCTTCGGACGATTGACACGATGAAAAAGATAAATTTAAGGAAACTGTTAAAGTTTATAAACATTTAAATGTACTGCACACGGTCAGTTTTGTGTGGCTCCCCTCCCGCTGCGGGGGCCGGGGCAGTGAGGGGACCCTAGGCCGAGCGAGGTCTCACCACGAGCGAGGATTATCCCTTCGCGAGCAAGGGTCGACCCACACACCGGCTACCTGCGACCCAGAGTCCGAGTACCTGAGATGTGGCCCCGCTCAATCGACACTAACCAACGTTTGAAAATATAGTTAAGGAAAAATAAAAAAAAGAAGTAGATGTGCATGGGGAAAAATCAGAATGCCACCAAACATGTCGCTGATGATATGGCAATTTTGGTAGTTAATAGGAAAGACCTGGTGGGATGTACAGCTGCATCGAAAAAAATTGTGAAGAAATATAACTTGCACTTAACAAAAAGGGATGGCGGTTAAGTATGGAGACGGCACCGTTTTTCCATCTACTTACCCATAATTTTCAGAGATGTCGTAACGATTTTCTGCTATAGGTGCAATTCGCGCCACTTTCGATTTCTCTCTGGATGCAAACATTAGGGGAAGATGGAGGAAAAAAGGGACTTTGGAGAAATCGTCTTCATGAGGGTATTCACTGGAAATTGGGTCAAAAACGGTCATCTGAAAATTTATCACCCGCAAATCACGCGTCGCTATACGCTCCTCCATTTTACGCATCACGCATTATCTCTAAATTTCCTTCGACGGTCGCTTAAGCTCGAGGAATTATAGCCAATACAGCATGTCCCTCTTCAGACGACAAGCCGAAATTGTGTTCTATGTGGCAATTTGTACCTGAAGGAAGCATTTGACCACAAAGATTAATACAATTCTGGCTACATTGAGGCACATAGAAATTTCATACAAAATCTAAAGAATAAAATGCAGGCTGATTGAATAACAGTCGACTGTGAGGCAAACATTAGATCAATGAGATTAAAAAATACTAGACTAAAAAGGGTTAAATAAAGCTGCAATACGGATGTAGCCACAGCAAGGTTTAGAGCAATACAAGGGTGTGCTCTGCCACCCATGTTCTTCCGAGTTAAAATTGAAAAGGCAACACGGGAAAAATAAAATACAGGAATAGTAGCATCAGAAATGCAATAAAAGAAACGTTTGAAATATATATAGTTGAGGAAAACTAAAAAAAGGAAGTAGATGTGCATGGGGAAAAATCAGAATGCCACCAAACATGTTGCTGATGATATGGCAATTTTGGTAGTTAATAGGAAAGACCTGGTGGGATGTCCAACTGCATCGAAAAACATTGTAAAGAAATATAACTTGGAGATAAATGAAAAGCAAGTAAAAAGTAATGCGAGAAGGAAATCAAGAAGATGAAGTTACATTTAAGCATAGGCACCTAAAGCTAAAGAATTTGGCAATCTAGGGAGTAGGATCACCGGTGATAGAGGAAGCAATAGTAGCAGTGAGCAGAGAAGACCAATCAAGGAGTCATTCTAGCCGAAGAAGAATCAACTGACACAAAAAATACACGCTTTGAATAAAATAAGCTCTCTCTTAAAGTATGACCATGTTATTGTAATGCATATAATAACATACTATGACAGTAAAGCATGGAAAGTAGCAATAGTAGGTCAAAGGAAATTGGAATCAATGAAAACGTGGAGATATAGAATAATTCATTTGAATATTCTACCAGCTGATTGGTAGGTAATTGGACAGTCCTTAGCTTAGCATCCCAAATTTTGGAACATCATCTCACTTTCCCTCTTATAAATGGCTTACCATCAGATCCCTCTTTAATTCATCATATCGTCTAGAATTCCAATCCTCTTCCTTGCTCTTCCAGTGTCTTCCCCATTGTTTTCTATTGTCCTTTTTAACATGCCCTCGCCTAAAAATGTCCTCCATCCATCCCTTTTGCCTTAACCGTATCTCCACCACCAGCTTTCTCTCCTAACCAACCATGTCCAATACCTCCTGGTTCGTCATCTTCACCACCCAGCTCACCCTCTCCATCTTTCTTCAAACCCACTTCTCTACGTGTCAACGTAAATCCTCCCTTCGCAATAACAAAATTTCCAACCCATACGGCGCCACGCTCCAAATAAGAGTTTTCATATAGAATAATAACAATAAAGATAAAAAAGAGGGATAGACTAATCAAATGAAGAAATTCTTCAATGAAAACTGCGAAATAGAAGCGAATATATCATTGGAGATACATATCCTGAGAATACAGGCAACTAAAAACACTTAAGGAAGGAGGAACGAATCGCAAGAATGACCGAGGGACACTAAGGATGGAATACATCAGGCAAATTGTGATGGACGTTAAAATGAAGACTGATGGAGGAATGAAATGATTGACCCGAGGGGAATTTTGTGAAGATCTGCAGCAATCAATTCTTCGGGCGATAATCAAACCAAATTTTGTGGATGCATGACCTCACTTCAATACAGCAGGCTCTCACCACAGGGGAAGACGAAATCACGGCACTTGGATCGATTCGGGAGATTTTCGATCATGAATCCGAGACAAGCGGATCGAAGTTTCCCTGGGAAACATAAAAAACCAAATCCTTAAATCGTTTCCACCGACATCGGTTTGATTATATTGGTTTTTCTTCAAGCTCGTTTTTGAGAAATCACCGCGCCACTTCCAATCTTTCTCTTCTGACTCTTCCTCCAGACTTCAGAACCTGTCGCCGCAGATTATAGCCTTAGTTCTGTTACGAAACAATAATAAATGTTTAAGAGCTCGTGCGGGAGCAGCGCGAAAATAAAAAAATAACCTGATGACTTTTGCCTCGTAATTTTTTCTTTTATTTTTTTCAAAATCGCTCCCGGAAGTTCCTCATCGTATGCCTGAATGACTAGAGATGAGACGAGGAAACAGTTTTAAAAAAATTTAAAGAGCCATCGTAAAAAAATACATTTACGAACTCCAATTTACTTTCCCAATTTCAATTGATGCAACAGCTTGTTCATCTGTGGCCTCTTTCTCTCCGTTTTTACCTGCGTTTTTTAATCTTGAAATTGCACATTTCCGGATTCTCTTTGCATTCTCGATAGTGTTTTTGTTCTGCCATAAACAAGCAGAGATGATTGGGGAATTGTGACCATTTAGCATTGATAAGGTCCTATGATGTGCTTAGGCCACAGCCATGAGATAGAATTAGCGACTCAGAAAAATTTAGACTGCAGAACATATCGGAGAAAATATGGCCCTATAATTATTGTAGTGAAAGAAAAATTAGCTCCATAGGGAATTTCTCTGAAATTTATGAAAGTCAAGGGTAGACTCAGCACATTACTGACTCGTAGGTACTTAAATGAAACAAGTAGCCTTCCCATATTCACAAGAATTAAATTTACTTTAATTTAGTGATCCCCAAAGATAATCACAAATGAATGTCAAAATACCAAAATGATCACAAAAACAGTAATTCCGTTCCATACCTCATTTTTGTTGTTAATTCGGCCGGCCTCGGTGGCGGCATGGTAAAGTCCTCGCCTGTTAACTCTATGGTCGCGGGTTCGAGTCCCTCCTGGGTGAATTTTTCACCTCCCAGGACATGGTTGTGTGTGCTCGTCCGTTGTTGATTGTTGAATCTGTGGTTATATGGCTAAATATGATGTCCCTTTTTTTTAGTTATGCATACCGCTTGATTCGTCTCCGTGAGATCTATAAGATGGCAAAATGTGACATGTTTAGGATTTGTAGGGTTTGAGAAAAACCCTGTGGCAATATGCGATATGTCCATTTTGCATATATATTTAGTTAGCCAAGAGCAATATGTCATGTAAATTGCTCTCCTGTTAAATTTTCAAAACATATCATATCATATTTAGCAATCTTGCCACAGAAATACCGATGCAAAGACCATTAAGTGCTGTTTTCGGTGGACATGGTACATAAATAAATAAATAAATAGAAAAACCTTCGTCCTAACCGAAATATTTTTATGACTTTAATACTATGGATTGAACACGTTCGGAGAAATTGCTGAAGGCGATTACTTCTGGGGATGGTGCCACGTTATTTCGCCATAAGATAAAAATAAACTCTTCAAAGCTCTTTTGCAGGAATAATGTCCACATATTTATCTCTTCGCCTGAATTAAAATTGGAAGCGTTAAGTGAGGTCAAAGCTACATCTCAAAGATGCATTAGAATAATCACTCAATGCATCTCCGTGTTAAATCTTCAATTGAATTCCAAAAAATAGTAGTTTAGAAAAAAATAGTTTAACCAACAGAAGCCACATATGCATTCAAATGATTTTGAATCAATCCTGAGAAAGTTTCATCTTGACTCGACGGAAGAAATCATCAGCCGGCAATCAAAACTTTGAACCTCCGTAACTTCGAAAAAAAATTATCATTAACAAGACGCTGGCTCCACAGATAACACCACTCTATCCGGTATGACTTTATTAAGTTTCCACGGGCGCATGGCTCTGATTCCGATATTCAACTCAATTTTGTTTTGATCTGCGCATCACATTTACATGAAGACGGAAAATTATCAAAAAGCAAGTTCGTCCGCATGAACAGCTCTCGTGTCAGTGGATATCCGAGCATAAATTAACCGGTTATCTCAATTTCCGCTCGTTTAAGACACGAAGAAAGTAAAAGCGAGATCAATGGTATAACGGTGATCGGGACGGGGCGTAACTAATCGGAGCTGTTACGGAGTCGAATGGAAAGTTTTAATAGTGTTATCTTGAGCCTCAGGGGTTGGATGCCGGAAAGACAAAACTTGGCCCGGAAGGAAGCGAACGCATGCCCAAAAATGTTTCAATCTTCGTCGACCAAAATATGAGGCCGGGATGATTTAATTTATTTTGGAACGTGTCCTAATCTGGTTTCCAGCTTTTTTTTACTTCCGGTGTTCAATCATTGTAGGATTTGAATGCCTTATAGATCAATGCTTCCTTCAGCGTCATGAGTTTTGAATAAAACTGAGGGAAGGAATGCTGGACGGAAAAGTACATTGCACCGAATCGAAACCAATGTATTATTGGAGGAAAAAAGTGCAATGCAAAGAATTTTGAAAGATTTTTACCAGCCCTCTTGCATTTGATTTTAAGACGTTTTATGATGCGGTGCGATGATAGCATTAGTACTTTTGTAGTAAAGTACATAATAAGGGGGTATATTTGTTTCATCAAATTGGGAGTAGGGGTACTCTTAGGGGTCCAGCAAAAAATAAGACCAAGAACCAACATAAATACTGCTCCCAACGCCCCTCATTTCATTGTGTTAGGTATTTTAGACAGCTTGCGACTTCAACTGTAATTCCCAAACTAAACGAAAGTGGAATGAGCTAAGCTAAAATACAAATCTTCTTTTTCTATGAAGATTACCGTTAATTTCACTCTGGAGGAAAATGCGCAACTGTTTATTCGAAACATTTTTCATCCCTTTTTGTTCATTTAGCGGCATGTATGAACGTACTTCGTGCTAGGGACAGTTTTTGCACACGATGCAAGTAGAAAATGGCCCAAGGGGCTCTCTAAGTTCGCACGGCCTAGAAATAAACGACCCTGTTCTTCAGACTATCATTAAAAGTCAACATCAAGAAACAATTGCATTCCCACGTCAATTTTACAAGCCGAAAGACTCATTGACCCTGTTATTTACGACGCATTCTTACGAAGAAATTAATTTTTCAGACTGCTCTAGCCTGGAGACAAATCCTTTTGTATGTATGCACAGGTTAAATTGCTTTAGAGAAATGAGTAACAAAAATTTTAACTAACCAGAAAATCAGGACTTATGGAAGTCTAAAAGGCAATCAATTACATTTGAGGAAAATGTTGAAGAAGTTGTCAATTCTATAATTACCAACAAATTCTATGTTTGCTACATTAATGGCAAGAGTATCGTGACTTTTATTCGTATAAAAAGTGTCTACTGGCCTTGGACTATGAAGAACTGAGAGGAATCAATAAAATTGATGCTCGGTAAAGGAGCTAAAAGCAAACAAGGAAAAAATGAAATACAGTTAAATATCGCTAAGTAAAAGAAAAACTTTAAAATTCCGCAAAGATATTTTTCAATAAATAAAATTCAAAGCCTTGAGAATGATTGTGTAAGTTGAACCTTGGTCAAAAAATACAATAACTAATCTTTTGTGGACTATAATAAATTTTTACTTAGTTACTGAGTGCCACAAATAAACGCCTGATAACAATAAGTAAATTGTCGATTATCCGAGCTAATGAATAGAATATGAAGCACGGATAGTCGAAGAACACGGATAGGTAACCGAAAAAAATGAAATATGTGGTGGTGATGTAAATAGATTATACACTTCAATTTCTATGTAAGAAAACATTTTGAATAAAAAGGAGATAACATATGATTTATTAAATAGAGTGCTTTTAGAATATTTTTTAAGTTTATCGAAGTTTTGAAAGATTTATTTTCATCTTTGCCATTGGAATACCTAAATTTTTCGAGTTAGGAAGGAGAGAGTTACACAGATAATCCCCAAACCGGATAATCCGCACAAGGATAATCGAAAGTTTGCAGCAGTTACTTATAAGACCGTTGCCGTCCCCCACAAAAGCCTTTACGGTGGTTTTAGACCGGCATGTTTATTTCACTAGTTGCTTGTAGCAAGCGACTTTCGACGTAAATGTTAGGAGTGAACTTGCTTGCTGTGTTAGAAGTCTGCTTGCAGAACTTTTAAAATTTTCGGCAAGTCGCTTGAAGAAGCCTACTTATTTTTGCCAGTGTAAGCAGCAACCAATCTGATTCTGCACTAACTCATGAAAAATATTTAATCAGAGTAAAATCTTCAGCAATCTCTTGGAGAAGAAACTTGCGGAAGCAACTTGCCAGTGTGAACCCACACTTTGGGACCAAAAAAGAGCCCATTTTATGAGCTGATGAAGGACCTAATGAAATCTGCTTACTTAAGCAACATAGCATGTACTATTTTTAGCAGTAATACATTTATCTTTAAAATACCAATGGATAATGATAGCATATTATATGCTTTGTTACAGCGGGCACACCTTTCTCAAGTTATAAAATGGAGTTGAGAGGCACCCATAAAGGTGTTAGCGGCAGTGGAAAAATTCAGCACAAAGGTTAACAGCGTCGTGTGGGACAGATCAAATTACTCTTACTTTTTAGCAAAATGAAGCATGGCGTACGTACAAACTTGAATAGAAACAAGTTTACGGAACGCGCGTGAGGTGCTCCGTTATACCACGGTGACTTGAATTACTTAAAGAAAAAGATACGAGGAAAAAAGATACAGCTCTTTGTTTGTCACGTTTCAAAGACGTAGAAAAAGTGAATGTCCCGCTTCGCCGGTGTGGTCCAAGCGGGGCTGGTCATCGAATCCTCTCACGCGCGGCCAAGGGAATAACACGGCGGAGAGGAGAGGAGAAAATCCAATTTGACGACTTTGAGGTCGGAGTGAAAGTTTTTGGTACGTTTTTAAGTAGTGGGGAGGAAAAAATAAAAGCATCATCTCTCGGAAGAAGAACATCTGCCAAAAATACCTCGAGTGACAACATAGAGGAAAGCTGACCAAAGACAAAAATATATTGACATTACGAAGAAGATGATTGTATCACGGTGGCACATAAAATAAAACAATCAATGACAACTAGAAATGCATTGTCATTTTAAGAGAATGCAAAAACATGACATCAAGATTAAAAGAGGAAAATAGCATGATTGCCAAATGATAAACCTCATATTGATCATTGGGTCCTGGCTTCACGGCTATTATTGTTGAGCAATCATAAAAACTCAAAAGAATACAGAATGGAGGAATTAAGTACTATTAATTTTCCATAACGGCCCCCAGTCTCACCTTATTAGCAATATAACTTAGAACAAAGACAAAAAAGTGTGGATAGCAACTTTTCACTGACAATTTACTTAAACAATACCACCATACCGTAACATTTAACCCTTCACTTATTGTAAAATCATGCAGTTTGCGGAACAAACTACCCAATAATACTAAAAATGTAAAATCAATAAATGTATTTTTAAAACTGTTGTTGCTGGGAATGAAGACTATTGATAGAATACGTTATTGAAAATGAAAAATCTATATTTTTGGTTGATAAATTACACAATAAAAGCTGTAAAAAATATAAATAGATAACTGTAATTGATAAATAATTGTAGTTTAATTGAAGAAATCGTTAAGCCATGTTAAATAGGGTCGTAAATGAGTGATTCTTAGATTTTTTAAGGTAAATTATGTCGATTTAGATTTCCTTTTATCTAAATGTTATTTTTCTCATTGTTTCTTATTTCCATGTTTTTGCTTAAAAATTCTACGAATATCATATAACTAATGTAAAGTCTTGTCCCATTGGAACAAAGCCCTTTGCACAATAAATCATTTGAACATTCTAATGCCACACATCCAATATTTCAAGCATAAGAACTCCTTGAAAAGATATGAGGGCTTTTGGAAGTACGTTTAATTTCATTATTATGAAAATCCAAGAGTCATTTAAACAAAACAAATGAATGGAGCGTAAATAACATACTGCCATATGAAATTTTGTAATTTCTAAGTAGTATTATAGTTCAACTCACTCTCAATGAGCAGCTGATTTTGTTCTAATCCAGCGTCGTGAGGAACCCTGAAAATTACCAATTTGCAAATTTAATGACAATTCCCAATGTAAGAAGCTCGATATGAAAACATACATAATAAGCAGTTTCAATACATTCTTTTATTTTAAATTCAAGTCACCAATTTACTCCTCAATATCAGTAAGAATTAAGTACATAAATGTTATTAGTTAATAACTATATCAACAACAATTAAATCATATCTGCCATTTTCAGTGATGATTCAGGAAATCTCTATCGTGACATTCACTAATGAGAGAGTTTTCACGGAGGTAATTCATTGCTTGTTTATAAGTTTCATCAATGCTAGCAATTTGCACGCACTTCAGCAAGGAAATAAAACTAAGTTTATAGCAGTTTCCAATGAAATTTTCTCTTTTACAAGGTGGCATTTACAATGCACAAATTTTATGCACTTGAATACACGACTGATTGCCTCGTGTGTGTTGACACCATGCAAGATGGCAGTAAAGGTAAGCAGGTATTACTCGCAATTCGGGCTAATGGGAAGCCAAAATAATTTAGAGTGCATTTAATAAAAGAGTGCATGCGGAAACGTCATTGCCTTTATGGCCTGAGAATAAGCTGAGAGGAAAGCAGATTTGATGGGTGCGCATCAATGAAAAAAGGTTTAAGTTCATGCAGTCAGTTGAAATGACAGTTATCGTAAAAACCATTCATGCAATAAACGTAATTATTATTTTCGTTTGCACTTTATTGCATTTAAAAGCATGAAAGACCTTAAAGCTCACAATTTTCACGATAAAACAGGCATAAAATATTTTTGGACTCGAAATATTGGTTACAACACACGGAAGCTTCATTCTATTCATTAGCCTAATCACTCCACACAAAACTCAAGCTCTTTTTATTACATAATTATTACGGCATTAAATCACATCACCGATCATAAAAATGCGCCAAATCATTTAACTTCGTAAAAGTACCCTTCATACAGAACTTTCTCGTGACCTCCCTCTTCATATGCTACCCAATGCGCTAAGAACTTCTTTGCGCAAACTCCATTATTATTATTTCAGACACTCTTTCGGAATTTATTTCTTATTTGCTGCGACTTAATAAGTTTTACGGCCGTTTACAATAAGTTTTCACATGTAAGTTAATGTTCCTCCATTTATTTTGTTTCCCCCACTGATGACCACTAATACACGTTGACAAATAAATCCTACTACTTGCTCGATTGTTGCTTTCCAAATGATTAATTCTAGTTACTTAATGAGATCGGGCCGGTTTGGTGGTTTGCGTGCCCCCAACCATTCCACCCCAGTGGCTGGATTTCGACTTCCGGCTGCAACCGAGAATTTTCCTAGAAATCTCGATCCATACTTGGATACAGTTTGAAGAGACCTTCAAAAGAAGTACTCCGTCCGTCGGATGGTACGTTGAACTGTGGTCCCCTAGGCGCCTTTCGTTAAGAATAGGCTGATGCCGACGGCGTGCTTCTCTCCACCCTTATTCCATTCCTCAAATAGCCCTTCCCAACCTACCCACAAAGGTATAAATAAAACCACTTGTCGATCACCTCCCCAAATAACAGCAAACCAATGACCTAGCTTTACATTTATATTAAAAACTCTGATACAAAGTTGTAATCCAACTTGAACAGCTGTGCTTATTAAAACTTCAATAATTTTTCGGTGGCTCGAATAATCATGGATACCTTCTGCATCAGCACAACGCGTCAAGTATATTCCCTTACCTCATTAAGGATTTAAAAACAGGCAAGATATTAATCCAACAGGAAGGTATCCAGGATAGGTGGAAAGAATACGTTGAGAAGCTATATGACAGCGATAATAGACCTGTAAACCTAGACAAAGAGGATGAGATAATAAAAAAATAAGAAGGCAAGAAAAGCCGCGAGAGGAGATAACTTCGGAGTTTCTGAAGAACCTAGGTAGTAAGGTGAGACGATCCTTTATCGACCTTATTCGTAGGATATACGCAGAGGAGTCTGGCTAGATCATTTTGTGAAAACGATCTTAATACCTATCCCAATAAGGAATAAAGCGTCAAAATGCGGGGAGTATAGAACAATTAGTTTAATATCCTAGAAAAAATATTACTTTGAATCATTAATTAAAGGCAGGAATGTAGAGCAAATTACCACTTGGGCGATGGCCAGTTTGGGTTCCGGAAAGGGAGGGTTACACGGGATGTGATTTCGATAATGAGGAAACTTATGAATAGAAACAGAGAGTATAACCAGGATTTTTTTTCTTGTTTTGTGGATTTCGAAAAGGCTTTTTGTGGAATCGATTGGCGAGATATGAGACTAAATGACCCAGAGGACACAGAATACGGTGGCTGACGGTGAATCGGGGTGGGCAGTCATAGGTCGCGGGATAAGGCAGGGGTGACCGTTGTCGCCTTTGCTCTTTAACATCTATGCTGAGGATATGGTAAGAGAGGCATGGGAAGAGCTAGATGTGGAATCAAAGTAGGAGGCCAGATGATCGGTTAGATTCGTGGACGACCAGAGGTTGATTAGTCGATTATCGAAAGGATTACAAGCTTTAGTAGATGCATTACAATTTCAGCGTGGGAAATACGGAATAAAGATAAATCATAAGAAAACAAAAGTAATGACACTCTCTCGTACAAGCTGGTCAACAGTAGCGTAGCCAGGGGAGGACAGGGGGGGCGAATGCCCCCCCCCCCCGCCCCGTGTTCTGGCGCCCCTAAGTCTGTGTATTTTTCCACTCTTTAAGTCCCACATACGTATAGTTAAATGTGAATAATACGTTGTCAATCTTCACATTTTGTACAAACCCATCCGCCTATTGCATCACCAAAATTGGAAAAGTTTAGTAAACTCGAACATTTATGAGTCGGCGCCCCCTAAAAATTTTCTGCCCCCCTGTAATATTTTCTACACCCCCTAGACCCAAAACCTGGCTACGCCACTGCTGGTCATTAAAGTGATAGGGCACAAACTGGAGCAAATAGAGTTTTTTTTAACTACATGGGTAGTACGCTAGAAGAAAATGGTCATAGTAGCGAAGACATTAGGAGGATAATAGCTTTAGCGATGGAAGCGTTTAGTAATAGAAGGGAGCTGATGACGGGGACCTTGGGTTCGGATATAAAAAAGAGGCTGGTGAAGAGCTTGATATGGAGTCTAGCGTTGCATGGAGCAGAAACGTGGACTCTGAGAAAAGAGGACGAGAAAAGACTGCCGGCGTAAAATACGTGGGTACGGAGAAGAATGGAGAAGGTGCGGTGCGAAGGTGGACGGAGAGGAAGATAAATGAGGAGGTACTGGACATGGTTGGTGAAGAGAGGACACTTGTGGATGAGATTAGGGAAGGCAGGGTAGGTGGCTGGAAGTGGTAATTAGGGGCGATGGTTTGCTGAGGCCGCGATAGAGGGAAGGATGTTGGGAAAGCGGGGAAGGGGAAGAAAGAGAATAGGTTTCATGGACGGGAAGAAGAAGGGTCGGACTTACCCCGAGATGAAGAAAGGATTACTAGAGGTAGATAGGGCCCTGCACGTGTAAATATCTGGAGGACTTTCAATAAAACCTACCTTTAACCGGTAGATTACTTTAATGTAGAGCTTCTTTTGTTTTTAGGCGGAAGAATTCCACGAACTGAAGACTGAGGGTTAGGAAAATATCTTATAAATTTAACCATCGATTACAACAACTGGCTCTTAAAGGAAGCCGTGAATCCATCTTATGTTTTTTCTTATTGTTATTTCGAGCATAAATTACCCTAAGATAAATGAAAAACTCTCGAGTCTCCGATAACCTTATTTGAGACTTCTTTAGCTTCATTTTGTGAATTAAGATGAGAATATTACATGCGTAAACTAAGAGGATTTTTTTTTTAAATCTGGTGACTACATGAGTGAAAAGAGTAACTTCGTTTTCCACATTGGTGTGTGAAAAACCAAGTTACTCTTTTCATTCCTATCAGTGAATTCTACAAAGTTAACCCTAAAACCGTTAAACATCTGGCCACTACTTTGGGAGTTTTCCTCTGTCGTAAGAGGAAAACAAAAGGCTAATGACTTTTATACTTTTGGAGCGGAGCATCGAAATGCTAATGTACACATAAAGGGAAATAGGTAAATTAGCGGGAGAGATAAATGTGAGTTCATCACACTTCATCAGTCTTTATCTGCTAGAATACCTGAGAATGACATGTGTACTGTTTCATCACGAAAGATATCGACCTCGAATGTCCTAGCAAACTGCCGATATTTCCACTGTACACACGAGTAATCGTCACTATCTTTAGGAATACGTCGTTGTCTGATCCACGCTGGGATCTAATATTTGGAATTGGATATAAGTGGATTGGTATATCTTTCTGGAATTCCGAAATAGCTTGACGATAGCGCAAGCTCTGCTTGCATTGATTTCTGCTTTCTGCTGGAGGACATGAGAATGAAAAGGTTTTTACATGCATCCACAATGCCAGGTTATTCAAAATGGCAAAGCTCACAAAATACCCATCACTTAAGCGGCAAATAATAAAAAAGTGATTACGAAGGAGGAGATAATTCCAACGCGATGCGCTAAAAACATTGTGATGTAAGCTTTTTTTGCAATGAACATTGATTTGAGGGTAAAAGAGGAGAAAAAACGGATGGATACTGAATTAAAGATTCAGAAAATGGAAATGGGAACTTAAGATATCGGTTTCATAGAAACTTCATCAGACCTCATATCATGGAATATTGCTGGTTTCATCACAAAGCAAAGTGACCTGAAAGTGCCTAAAAACTGATCCGAGGTATTACTGTAAATATTTGGAAGGAATCTTTGCAGAATTCCGGAATTCGAAGTAATTTGACTGAATCAAGGAATTGTATATAATTAGGTATGTCTTCAAGATATACCGCAATTGAACGAAAATACCGCAATTGAACGAAAACACCCTAAACGATACTCCTAACATTTCCGGGTCCCAAATAATTACGGCAGCGGGTTGAATATTTTCCACCGGTATCCCGATCTTCGATTGAGTCCATTAGGGGAGCACTTCAAGTGCAGTACTCCATCCATAAAATGGGATGCAAAACCGTGGACCCATATTGCCTCTCTAAAAGAGATGGGTAGGAAATAGATGGGAGCCGATGACGGGAATCTTATGTAAGAATGTGGAGGAAAGGTTGGCGAACAGTTCAATACGGAGTATAGAGCTGCATGTGGCAGAAACCTGGTCTGCGAGAAAAGAGACGGAGAATAGGCTGCAGGCGTTTTAGGTGTGGGTGTGGAGGAGAATGGAGAAAGTGCGGTGGACGGAAAGGAAGACAAACTGGGAAATGATTGACATGTAGGGCGATGAGAGGGAACTGCTGGAGGAGATTGGGGGAGGCAGGGTAGGTGGTCGGAACAGGAATTGAGAGACGAAGGAATGCTGAAGGCCGAGATAGGGAGGAGGATGTTGGGAAAGTGGGGAAAGGAAAGAAAGAGAATGGGTTTTATGGACGGGATGAAGAAGAGTAGGATGTATGCCGAAACGAAGACAGAAATCTTGTGAGGGGATTTGGAACCATGCACCTTTAAAAACCTGGAGGACTATTTACTCTCTTCTGTAGCGTCGGACTGTGTCTACTAATCAGCAACACTTATTTTCATTTTTTATTAGGAAATTCTTCTACCTGGTACAGAGTAGCTCTACCAGCTTCCAGCCCTTTTTCCCCCATCCAACCCTCCTCCTTTTGTCAACCACCCCCTAACAACCAAAACATTTTTAACAACCAATCAACCATTTTCCCACTACAATAAATTAAAACATTTAAACAAAAATTATACCAAATTAAAACAAAATAAAAACAAAAACTGAAGTAAGATTCAAACGTTACACTTCCATTTAAATCTACCATAATCAACAAATGTTGAGGATACAGTTATTAGCCACCGTATTACCTTCACGCAGTCACCCGCAAGTGTGCTTATGTGCGAATATTCCACAGAGGAAAAATCGTTCGCCTAGACCAGGACTCAAACCTGGATCCCTCAATAACGCACCGAGTTGTTCAACCATGTTAACTACCGAGGCATCCTTCTCCAATGTGTATCTACCATAATTATGGTTAACCAGTAGACTATCCCTACAATAATAATACCGACATGTCGTCCATCTCGTAAATAATCCAATTTTACCGTCCTAAACCGACCCATCACAATGGCGGAAATTGCCTCAGCTATCGGTCGCCACTTGAAATAACTACCAAAGGCGAACGGCGATTACGGCTTTGGAGGTAATTTCAACACGATGAATTGAATGGAGTACAAGTCATCCTTTTTTTGCATTACAACTCGAAATACATCGCGTACCGCGAAATTCATCGACGAGGTGGGAAAAAACCAGCTCGCTGAGAGCTGGGAGTGGAGATGCGTAAAAGCTACTCACGATTTTGTGTTTTTATGGCGCCATCTTTTCGCTTCTAAAGTGAAAGGATTTGAGAGAAACGAGAGAGATAAAGGTACAGAGAGGGATCGTGCCCGCAGGCGAGGAAAAGACTAGAGAGGGAGGGCCTTATAAACGGCCTTGATTTTGAAGGCGGAGAAAGCACGATGGGGATAGGGTTAGGGAAGTTGCGCTGTAAACAAACCGCCCTCAATGGGGTATGTGGTGGTGGTGATGATGCTGTTGACCGAAAGCGCCTCCATTCGCCTCCCTCTCCTCCATACACACATCTTTCTCTCCGGCGCTTCGTGGCTACCTACATCACTCCCACCTCCCAGTACAACCCCGCTGCCTTTGACACGATTTATTTCAAACGGGGAAAGCGAAACCCTGAGCGCAGTTCAGCGAGGGCGCGCACGTGGAGGCGGTTTGCAGGATAACCGAATTCAAGGTGGCGATGCCATTTCGTCCATGCACGTGCTTACCCATCAAAGATTGGTGCCACGCCGCCGCTGAATGAAACCGGTCACCCTTTACGGTGGATGGAGCGGTAATCGTGGGTTACTGAGTGCACGTTTTAATAACTTTTTAAGGAAGTCGAAAAAATACTAGAATAACAATTCATTTGACTGCATATGTTTATGCGTTGGAACTCACCATACAGGAATTAATTAAAATGTTACAAGAAATATACGATTTAAAATTTTTTCATCAATAAAAGCATGTTATGGAAAGAGTTTTCGGCACTATATTCGAAATTTAGACGAATTTATATTGAAATATTTTTTTTTCGAATAATGGACACGACGTGTCACCTTGATATTTGTCAGCAACAATTATAATGATAATAAATTCATTAACAGTCAAAAATGAATGCGTTATAGGTACAGTGCGTAAGGTATAGGATGAACATAATCCATAAGAAGGCGAAAGTGATGAGATTTCCTAGAAGTAATCAAGCGGGGCTGAATATAAGGGTTAGAGGGAACATAATAGAACAGATCGAGCAGTTTACATATCTGGGTAGTATTTTGGAGAAGAATGGGTTTAGTGGTAAGGAAATAAGATGTAGAATTGTCCTGAAAAAATAAGCATATTCAAAGATAAGCGAATTGACGAGGGGGGGTCTGAGAAGAGACGTAAGAAAAGGCTGGTGAAAACTTTAATATGGAGCGTAGCGCTGTATGGGTTGGAAAATAAAAAAATTGCGAAGGGAGGATGTACGTAGACTTGAGACATTTAAGATGTGGGTTTGGAGACGGATGGAGAGGGTGAGCTGGGTGGCAAGGAGGACGGACGAGGAGGTATTGCATATGGTTGGAGAAGAAAGGAAGCTGGTGGCGGAGGTTTGGATCAAGCAGAAGGGATGGAGGACGTATTGAGAGGCGAGGGTATGTTGAAGAGGGTGATAGAGGAGAGAACACTGTGAAAGAGGATAGGAATTCTAGGCGAAATGAAAAGAAATAAACGACACGGGGAATTTAAGAGGGGTCTAATGGTGGAACACTTACTGGAGGGAAATCGAGACGATGTGCCAGAATTTGTGATGTTAGGATAAGGAATTTCCAAAAACCTACCAATTGGCTGGTAGAATACCTACTCAAGTGAAGGAAGACGAAGATATGTAGGATGAAATCGAATTATTACGAAATATATCTCATGTGCCACAAGGCTGCGTGCTAAAATAGCATTGAAATGTCAAAAAACCAAATCGGTATGATGCAATTTTCTTCACTTTTATCTATGAATATCACTTATGAGAATACGTATAGAAATCTTCACGCAAATCTGAGCATATATATAATTCACTCCAACCACCTTAAATGTATACAGTGCAGTAGCGTAGATAAAAATTCTTCAAGGGGGCGGATCAATCGATATTTTTTTGCTAATGGATATTGCCAATTTCTCAGGGGCATTAAAAATTATATCAAACTGTTATGAGACATGGGTTCTTCCTGAAAATACGGCGAACGCCATTGATGTTACTGGGATTCAAGTACTCATATATGCAGAAACAATGAGTTTAATTCCTTAAAAAATATAACCAGAAAACAATTATTCTCGGTCACCCATGGCATGCAGGCAAAAGAAATTCTCTGGCCAACTGGATGGGGGATTGATCCCCTTGATCCCCAGAGCCTACGCCCCTGATATAGTGGAATATCGGTTGTTGAACGCCTCCCTTTTCGAACAAATCAATTCACGAACAAAATATTAAATTCGTAATGGAATCGGATGCCTCACCATAATTTGGTTGCCGAACAAGCTACTCCGAAACACAAAAATCGATAGCAATGAGTGATCATCATTCACGCCATAGCTATCACTCAAGGGAACATCCGCTCCGAACTGCTGACTGATTTTGGTGACATTTCTTGAGTTTTGATTTACTTCTTTTTTTACAAAAGCAGCCATTATCCAGTTCTCTTGTTTCGCGTTAGATTTAATGATATTCGTCAGTTCTTTTTATAAAATTGTACAGCACTGGATTTTTTTCAATAACCAATCATCTGGGGTTCAGGACAGGGGCGGACCTAGGATTTTCTTGATTTGGGGGGGGGGGGGAGGGCAAGGTGCAAGTTTTGAAGACTTACTGGAATACCGACCAGCTAAACGGGAACTGTGAATCTTCCCCTGGAAAATTTAGAAAAGGATGATAGCCAAGCTGAATTTCTTGGCTCAGCTTTTTAATTGGCCTTTTTTCTCTCTTCAGGGGGGAAACGTTTATTTTTCAAAATAATTATCACTTATGACAATGATCTGTATAATTTTCTGAATGTTTTTCTGCACAGTTTTCTAGATAAAATTCTGCAGCCATTTTGCGCTATTTTTCTGCATGTAGATTCTGCAGAGTTGTCTGCAGCAATAAGTATAATATGTATAATAATATGCAGACATTTTTATATTTTCTGCATTACAATGTTTTGGTATTTGGAAAAATATTTTAAAGAACTTAGTGAAAAACATGTAGAAAATATCCATGAAATAATTTTTTTCTATACTAGTGTGTAAATTGTTTTTCTGGTACGAGTGTGAGTTTTGTCACCCAAGCGAAGCGAAGTGAATCGAGGGTGACAGTTACAAGTCGATAAACATCTTGCACACGTGTATCGAATCTGATTTTTCATTACGTGCGATTTATGCACGGAGTGATGAAAAGATTTTTTTCGTAACACCCTGATATTTATTCCATGTTGTGACATTAGTTCTAATGTTTTGGTATAAGAATTTATGGGTTGTATTGGTTGCTAGAATCATATTCTTCTTTGAGAAGGCAAATTATTCCCATGAAAACTTCTCTTTCTGTTAAATTTGTTTCAGAGATTCCTTTTTAGACATATCGCAGCGAAATACTCAGCTGAGAAGTATTCTAAATATTGGTAGTCTCGTCAAGTAGAATCAAGTAATACTTAGCTATTCTTACCCTTTTTGTCAATTCTTTAACAATTTCATCGCCGCTGAATTTTATTAACTCATTGGTAGTTGTCTTGCTAATATATGTAGCATTAAAACTTAGAAGAAGTCAGATGGTCCTTAAGCTGGGTATCACTACTCAATAACTCTCGGAAATTCCCGTCATTTCGTACCTCACCGACATCAACTATATTTCCGTCATCTCTGTGCCCTCTCAACGGTATGTTTTGGTGAACAGTATTGTTTTTATGATTAGGACAAGACGAGCTCTGTTTTCTAGTACTTGAATTTTTCTTCTTTCATCTAATACGTTAATTATTTGTCAGTATTTTTTAAAAATATGATTAGGACAAGACGAGCTCTGTTTTCTAGTACTTGAATTTTTCTTCTTTCATCTAATAAGTTAATTATTTGTCAGTATTTTTTTTAAAAAGGACAAAGTTGATACCATTTAACACTTTGTTTAGTCCGCAATCAACCTTTTTTTACCAACCTGAGTTTCAAAGTATCATTCCTCGCGTAGCAGCGAACCGTTAACTACGATCTTGAAAATGGTTACATGATAAGAGAAACTGGGTTTGGAAAAAGTAGTGAGGGTTGTACGATGAGTTAATATTTAGTGTCTTACTCAGTGGCGTAGCTAGGCGGGGGCCAGGGGGGCGGTCCGCCCCGGGCGCACTTTTAAGGGGGCGCCACGTGGGGTCTGCCGCCGGCTATAATACTATCACATTTTTAATCCACAGAAGAATTATTTTGCTACTCTTCAGTTTTTTTCTTAATATTTTATTTGGCAAAACAGTGTAGAATTTGTGGCATGTCTCTTGTGTCACAAATCTTGTGATATTTAGCTTCATCAGGCATCACTCTGATCAATTTTTTTTAACATGCTGTATGAATTGTTTCATCAAAAAACAAACATTTTATATTTTTAACAAACTATCACCCTATTTTAGATGAAGTGAGCTAAATAAAGTGGTGCTAGTATCAGATTAAACTACGTAGCCAGTTTTCGGCAAGTTAAAAGTCGTTACGATAGTTCCATTAGAGTTACAACCCTTCTGCAGCAACTTAGATAGGAGACGCTCTCAGATCGACGGTTAAAATTTAGACTTGATCTTTTATCAAATATCATGACGATCTATTCTCTGACGACGTTGGAACCATTTTAAGAACTCCGACATACTGCGGTAGATTAGATCATGAGAGGAAAATTAGATAAATGGACAACAGAACGGACAGGTTTAAAAATTCATTTCTCTACACCAAGCCTAAGCCAAGTGAAGAAGTGGAAGGAAATCCTTTCAAGATTGCTTGATATTATTATATTTCTTGCTGAACAGAATTTGGCTTTACGATGCCACCGAGGAGTCAACTGTGATAAAAACAAGTCTTATGTTGAACATGAAGCAACAGAAAGTAGAGAAAATGTTTTAGAGCTAGTGCATTTGTTGGCGAAATATGATCCAGTGCTACGTGAACATCTTCTAAGAATCCAGCTGGGAAAAAACTTTTGCTACTTCCTATCTGTCTCCTACTATTCAGAACGAGTTTATAGAAATATTGGGAGAAAACGTAAGAAGCAAAATCATCCAGCAAGTAAAAAAGCCAAGTACTTTTCCATGATATTTGACAGCACTCCTGAAATTTCACTTAAGGATCAAACGAGCCAAGTTTTACGCTATGTTCTGACCGATGGAGATGAAGTGAAGGTTGTGGAATCCTTTGTCGATTTCATTGAAGCAAAGGGTAAAACTGCCGAGAATATTTCAACGATGATTTTGGAAAAGTTAAAGAAAAGCGCCATTGATATTCAAAATTGTAGAGGGCAAGCATATGATGACGCTGCGGTGATGGCTGATCTGCATACTGGTGTTCAGAAACGCATCAAGGAAATTAATCAAAAAGAAGAATTTGTCGCTTGTCAGATCTCTCGCTGACTTTGGCGGGTGTCCATGAAGCTTCTGTTGGTGTGAATTCTGTTACATTTTTTTTGTATGTCCGAAACGTTTGTTTGTATTTTTTTATTCATCAACGCATCGCTGAGAATTTCTAACTTCAGTCACTGATCGAAGTGTCAAGCGCATAATAGAAAATCGGTGGAGTGCGAGGGGAGAAGCTGTAAGCGTTGTACAGAAACATTTCTCAAAAATCTTAAGTGCCCTAGAAGTTTTAACTAGTGAATAAGAAAATACAGCTACTAGGCCAGATGCTGGCGTTCTACTTGGAGTGTAGCAATCATTTTCTTTTTTAAGCTTTCTTGGCCTGTGGGGACCCGTCCTTCTAGAAATTAACGACACACGGACGTATCTCCAAACCAAAGGATTGAACGTACAAAAATGTGATATACTACTCAGGGCATTAAAAATATTTCTTGCTGAAAACAGGGACAAGCTAGTGAGTAATGGTGATAACTACGCCAAAAAAATTTGCAATGATCTGGGGAAAGTATCATGGAGGATCATGGAGCGTCAGCGTCGACCCACAAAGAAGAAACAAATGTTTGGTAAAGGAACACAGGACGCTGAATTTCTATACGACATTGAACTAAGGACAGAAATGTTTTCTTCGCTGGACAGAGTGATCCAAGAATTAACTTTGAGATTTTAACAGCTTCATGCACTTTATGAGAAATGTGCCTTTCTTACCCCGTTGAATCTTTTGGATGACAAATATAAGTGTCAAATAGATCATGGTCACGACAGCAATGATAAAGAGGAGTTCCTCATTGAGAAAAAAAGACTTAAGACTTACTGTTGTTGATATTGAAGAAGGAATACATTTTATTGCTGTTGTTTATATTAAAGGAGTAAAGTTGAGGAAAGAAGGCCCCCTTGAACTTTTTCAATTTATTCTAAAGTATAACCTTGGGAACTCGCACGATATTTATGGGATTCTTTTGGAAAAAACACTTAGCAGTGCCTTGATATCTCCTTTCAGCTCCTATTCTTCTTCTCCTACACCCTCTCTTATCAACCTACATACCTCAGTTTCCATTAATACCCTGAATGAACCATCTTCTTCCGCTTCATATACCCTGTCATCACAGTCTCTACTCCAAGTTAATATCTCTAATCGACCATCTTCCCCAACAGAATTACAGCTACAATCAAAACAATCCCCATTGCTCACTGAGATCTCATCGCATGAAGCCTCAGGATACGGAAACATGTCATTCCCACATAATACAACACCACATTTTCAGCAAAACATTCTGCAAACAGCGCGGAGAAGTACTGAACGTGATGAAGAATGCGATTGTTCATCACACATTTTTGTGCAAAAATTTAAATTTAAAAATTTAAATTCTGTGGCGGTGGGGTATAGTCCTCGCCTGCCAATCCGAAGGTCGCGGGTTCGAATCCCGCCTGGGTAGGAAATTTACACCTCCCCCGGGCATTGTTGTTTGTGTTCGTCCATATAATAAATACTTAATTTTTGGCTTTGGCTGTTAAGTATATATAGATTATTATTTTTAAACATATTATATTTACACTACCGAATAATATGAAAAATGCCTTGAATAAAGATCTCAGTTTATAAGTACATAACTGCTAGCGTACCTTGATTTATTCCTTCAAAACGATATCAATTGCTTGACACTCCTCTGGGACGATCTTAAATATTATCGAACTTGAAACTTGAACAAGAAATGAAGACTTCTGTAGCTATCGCCAGCAGCTGCAAATCTCAAAGCTACAGCTAGGCGGACTTTGGCTGGTACCTAACGGTATTTTTAATTTAGTTTCTCTTTTTTCTATCATTGGCTTTATTTTGCTCAGTATGTAATTGAAATCAGTTGGTGACATTCTACAAAAGATTGAGAATTCTTCAGTCTTCACAGAGCATTTCTAGAAACACGTTTTCCATACTTGGCCTGAAAAAAAACTAGAGCTTAATTTTTTCGTAATAGTTGAATTAATTATTAAATCAATGCAAATTCCGCAAATTATTTATTTAGTAAAGAAATTTAATAGTTGAATAGTTTTGCGAAAGAGTATTTATTAATATGGTTCTGTTGCGATGACATGCTATTATCCACCATCGTCTACGGCGACGTCTTTTTTTTTTTAATTTTCACGAATAATTTCAAGAAAGTTGTCAACACTTAGCAAGTACAGGGCGGATGCCTCAACTTTCGCCTCGTCCATTCGCCTCGACTTAGTGAACTGAACACTCGGTGAGTGTGTAAACGGTCATTCGCATTTTGGGGACGAACGCACGAATGCCACTCGCGAATGTCGGCGAGTGACGAGGCGAATCACGAGCGCGAATGTGTAAATGCGCTATATCATAGTGCGTATTCTGTTAGATTTATAGAACTCGCTGTCCTCTGCACACATAAGTGTTAAGGATAATTTGTCTGCTGTGTTAAACAATCAATGGTACGATGCACTCAAATATTAGAGTTTTAAACTACCGATGGATTGCATCGCGCTTGGCCATCAATGCAACAGTTGGATTAAAGAAATACATGACGTTAGCTTAGCTTAGCTGTTAGCTTTCAAAATATTTGTTATTTTTACTGAGCCTGAGGGTGGGGTGGGGCGCCCCCCAACCCCCTGGCTGGATCCGAGACTGGTTCAGGAACGGATTAATTAATTTTACTTCGATTCCTAAAGGGATGGCTGTTTCAGTTTCCGAATACTTCGGTTCACTGACGGCCTTCTGGAACGAATTAAATTTTAAAACCGAGGTTCCACTGTATTCGCCATTATGGTATCAAATCTGTTCATGACGAACCCATTAAGGGATTAATTATTAGCTTATCTTAGACAAGGGGAAATATAGTAATCAATTTTGCATCCTCTATTGGCGCCTGGAGCTTGTAAGTACTTGGAAACGAAAATATCACTTTCCTTAAGGTGGCTCTGTACCGGGGCTAAGAACCTTGTTTCAGACGTTTCCCATACCCAGTAACGGCTTTGCCGTGACAGCTGGAGGCTTGCAATTTTTGTCTTCTGTAGATGAGGAGTCATTTGTTGAGAGTGAGAGTGAAAACAAGTCTTTCATAATTTGCACTTCAATCGGTGTATGGTGCAGAAGGAAATGCATATGTTTTAATAGGACATGAATAACCAAAGTCAGAGAATAAACATAAGTAAAGTTTGTTTTGCAACCAGCTTCAAGGAGAGATATGCGGAAATCATTTCTGCTCCACGCTTCAACGTAAACATTGACTTTATGTTAGATTCTCCGGCCACGTTATGAGGATGGACAACATTAGATTTGTAAAAATAATTTTTGGTCAAGTTTAAAAGAGTGAGAATGACAAGAAAGATTGGGAAGAGATTGGGATAACAGATGACATAATACAGGGAAAACTAAATCAAGAAGATTATTGCGACACTTGGGTTTCCGGAAGATGAAAAAATAAGTAAGGGAATAACACCTGGACGGAAGAGGGGAGGTAAAAACAAAGCATGAGGAATTGTTGGAGGATAGGCTGAAGAAAGAGAGAGAGAGAGAGAAATAAAAGAAGCGGAAAATAAAAGCGATAATGAATGGCTGTTTTGGCCTGTTTCACGTGGTTCTTAGGCGACCAAAATTGAGAGAAGAAGACAAAACATCGACTTAACATGAGAAAAAAATGCGCAATTATATCAGGGAAACGCGATCGATAAGAGAGTGCAAAAAGCTTTATGCAAAAAGCATCAATTTTTAAAAAATTCTGTATTAAACCTGCTTTTTCCTCCAAATTAGAGTCCATTTTTACCGAAGCCGTCCTCTGGCAGCCTATGACCTACATAAAACTTATCCCAGTTTTATGCTGGAAGGACATACTTTTCCTGCTACCCTATTGATATACGTACCGTTCAACTGCTTCTCACGTCAACTTAACTTTTTCCCCATATATCATCAAATTCGATTGCGGACCCACAGGTTAAGAAGTCTCTCGCACCCATTGAAATTGAGAATAATGTCCACTGACGTAACAAAACAATCGCCCCAGTCGGTGTTTTATCGAGGCAAACAGCAAGGACAAATCGGTTCAGGCGACAGGTGGATATACCAAGCAGATAGTGCGGTACGGAAAACTACCAATAAATCATACTCAAACTTTATGGCAGAGTATTAGTTGCAAATAGGTTGGAATCATCCACAAATCCTCATTCGGAAAGGTCATTCGAAGGGCAGGCGAAAATACACAGATGTTGAGCGTGGGCGCAAATAACGTTCTATCAAGGTTGGCGCGAGGGACTCATTCAATCAAATTCTTTCTCCGTAGTTTCTCATGGGGAGGTTACGGCATTCTCGTCAGAGGGCGTTCAATTCCTCCATAGTCCACCAAAGTGGACCCGGGCATACCTTTATGCAACTTCACTCCAATATTCATACTTAAATACGCATCACGCCGTTCCCTTAAGGGTTAGGCATTATCAAAAGAGAATAATTATCGGCATATTGGGCGTTAGACCTAGAAAATATTTTTGCCTTCGGTTTTAATGATAACCTTCATATAATTCCCTACCCTTGCAAACCTCATTTGCTTCTGCTACATTTATGAGTTGCTTCCTACACGATCTCAGATTTTTCAGAATCCTAACATTCCTCCTCTTTCGAGTATCTTCCACCACATTCACCCATGACTTTCGCAATCTGTCTCCTCCTCTCGCACCGTTCACTCCACTCATGTGTCTGTTTAGTCATTCGATTCTCACCCGTACTTTCAACATGGCCAAACCATCGAAGCATGCTCTTTTAGCATAAATACACAAACGGAGTATCCATTACACTCTCTGATAGCTCATACCCTCTGTATTTAGTCTACACTTATGTTAATTCAGGCATACCAAAGTTTTACCGCCATACAACGAAGGAAGAAGGAGACGGTGCACTTTTGTACACTATGATTTTTGCTCCCTTACATAAAAGCACATTCATCCTCCCTTGCATAAAGACACATTGTACGCCTCTTTATCTGCTCATCAATCCTTCCATATTTAAAAAACATTCGGCTCCAGTACACAAAATCGTCCACTTGTTCAATTCCTTCACGATTCACCCTAATTATACAATTATATTCCCCATTCTCTCCGTCAAAACTACTACTTTGGTAACTTTTTTTCACTTCAATACTAACAGCGTCAAATTGAAGGAGACATAAGTCCTCCTGAGCCATAAACAGGCTCAGGAGGACTCTTAATTATTTTTTCCTGGTTTTATAAAATGTCCATATTGTTAAATTTTTTCTGCAAATTGCCAGGATTGGCATCATATTTATTTTAAACACTTGAATAATAACACATATTGTAATGTTATGCACAGATATTGTGATGAAATTGCATACTTGCTCATTTTGTCATGACTTATGTACCTAATTCAAATCTTCAATAAATATTACGTTTTAAAAAAAGGAGGATCTCTCCAACGGTCTCAGTTTGACGATTTTGTGGGCTCAGCTAACTGCAAACGTCAAGCGATAAAATTTTCATCCTATCGCGAGTAAAACAGCCGCAAAATCTCCAAATGATTGCTCCCGGCTTCCTTTGAATGTCTTATCTTTTATTTATATTAGCCTGAAGCTCCTAGGATCATTATGGAAGGGCACAGAGAAGTGGCGAGTGTTATCTGCCCGAAAGTTGTCTAGTTAAATAAATTTAGTTTTACCAAGGACTCATTTTCTGTTCTTCATACCAGCGATGGAGGAAGCAAGATTATGTTGTGATCTGAGTCGTACAAGGAAAGAAGTTTTTCTAATAGAAGTAAATTCTAGTAACATCTTGCAAGCCAAGCTCGGAAGTGGGGAAATATATAATTGTATGGAGAATCCTATCATTGTATATCATAATATAGTTGATAGTTCACCTATGATGATGATGATGGTTCAGAATCCCTTGCGGAAATACGGACCTATTGCTAAAACTCATATACATTCATATTCCGGGTGGATTGCATGACTTTGCAGTAACGAAGAGGAAAGTTGATGGTAATTAAGAGAGCTAATGAGGGAATGGACGGGACATGGTGAGTGATGGAGAAAATGGAATGAAAAAGCAAGCGACTGACCAGACGGAGACAGTGGAACTTAAGATTTTGATTCCATCGATTTATCGATCATTATTGCAAAACATTCAAGCATAAACATATAAATATACCACCATTTTAACACTCTTTAGGAATATAAATAATTTTAATAATTCACTTGTGATATGTAAAACGAAATATAAAATAAAAAATTCTAAATAATCAATTCCAAGATTCAAAGCATAGTAAGATTCATATTTATAAAATTAGTAACATATTTTGGATCGTTGTAGCAAACGTGTTACATAAAATGAAGTATAATTATGCGTACTTAGGTAATATACGAGTACACTACTGCATGCATAGGCTTCAAAATATACTCGCCATTTTGTGTGACAACATATCTATCAATTATTGCAAAGAAAAAATTACAAAACATAAAATTCAATGTAATAAAGTCACAACTTTCCAAACTATCCATGCCATTCATTTTTATTAGGCCATTGCTGAATGTTTTAAATTCCACTACAACATTGGATGAGTTCCAACTTGTCCTCGATACACCCAACTGATTTACTGTAGAAAAATATCCACAGTAGCCAAAATCAAATACTTGCACACAAAAATTTCTTAATGGAGGTCAACTTCTATTGCATTACAATATTTGAAGTAGATGATTCTTTAGTTACTTTTAAACATTCATTGGGATTTTACCAGTTCCCCTCTTTTGGTAGACTGTTATAAGTATTCAAATATTTATGTGATATCCCTCCAAATCCAAATAATTTGCTCCGGGAGGAAGAGCATAATAACCAGCGCTCAGCGGAGAGGAAAGATGACCGAAGATCGTGAGCTGTTGGAGAGAGACGTAGGGGAACCTACATGCATTATGAGAGGGAAGCTGTTGGAGTGGAAGCTGGGAAGAAGGATGGTGTGACTGAAGTGAAAAACGGCCTGGCTCTTAAGCGGTACCTAAGCTTTCTTGGACACTGGGTAGGGCCAAAGGTGATATCGGTCGGGCTCTCTTTTGGGCAACCCGACCGGTGCCCGGTGTTGCCGACGGTGAAAATTTATTCCACGCAAAATGATTTGCGCCTTCCTCTTTCTCCGCACACTTTAAATCTTATCCGATTTCAACTTTTTCGACACGAGAGAGCAATTTTGCATACATAAAATACTTGCGTATTCCACCGCGTAGGTGATCATCACTTAAGAACAATCGAATTTTCTCTAGAGAGGAAATATTTTAAGAGGTCGCGTTTCCAGCAGCATTGTGAGTGGATTAACACGTAAAGGTCGAGAGTTACACGGCTAAATACTGAAGCTACTGTCATTCGATGAATTATAGTTGAAAAGGGATTGTAACCGGGTACATCCCATGTACAGGTACATGTTCGTGTTTGCATATATGTTTTTTCCGTCTCGTATGCGTCGAGTGACGACGTGATGCTTGTAGTGTTGATCGAGTATACTTCTGATATTGAAATCTATTCTTATGGCTTCCATAACTTCAAATATTTTATTTTCCCACTTTTTTTCCTCTACTTCCCTTCTAAGCAATCAAAGAAAATTGAGGTAGTTTTCCACAATTAAGTCAACGTCGACGTAATGTACGCCATCATTCATATTCTGTACTTAATCCATGTATAGAATAGTTTTGAAAAATAAATTTTGTGCGTGTTTTTTTGGCTTCAGAGAATCTAATAAAAGTCCCCATTTATTTATCACTATGGCGTCATGCTTCCTCGTCTCATAACCACAAAACAGAGCGTCGAACAACAATTTTAACACAATTTGACTAATATCTCTTTCATTACGTCTGCCGAGTTTCACGTTTTTGACTTTGAGACCTCTTGGTATGCTGTCAACTTTATAAAACTACTTTTTCTCGGAAACTATGCCTCATAGAGCCATGAGTCCAAAAGTAGTATGGATGAGCTTCAAAAGAATACCTCTGACTAATGGCAACTACATACCAACCATTTTATATAGAATCAGAGTAATCATCGACCTCATACCACTTCTGCTACCACAAAAGAGCCGTACCTACATGGCCTTGTTCACATTAGACATGTACACATGCGATGGAGAACAAAAATGAAAATTCTAGGGTATCGCATTGCTGCAGCATTTTTTCTTGTCGTGAGCATATTTCCTTGCGTAAAAATTCCACAAATATTTTTACACTGGCAGGATGTCACCCACACCATAGGGGCTGAATGGAAAAAGGAAGATGATAAGAGAATGCATTTTGCCCTTTTCAGTAAACGTCATAAAGAAATCGTAGGATGTCGTGAAGACGCTATCCTTTTTTTAGATTGGAGTCACAAGCTCCAATGGTGTTTCGTTTTTAACATCCACATTCTGAAAAGCTGGTAATTCAGAGGGAGAAAACAGCACACTAACCTTACATTGTGAGGGATATACATTCATGTGTGCTCGAACGGTCATATTTAACAGGGTCGTCCGAACTTAAAATTCATATTTCATGGATGAGCAAGCGGTGAAACTCGTCCACTGACCACGAAGAAAATTACCCTATCGAAAGAAAGCAGGAGAATTACAGGAAGGATAAAACCCACCTTGCCTTTATGAATTTCTCCGAGATTTAAAGGCACCTTGAGCACTTGAACCAGTACTCGGTTGCATGACTAGTTTCTCTGGCCAACTGGAATTTACGAGGAAACATATCATGTTCACACAATACGTTGCAAATATGCGCAAATCTGTTCCAAGCCATACTACCACTTTCAAATGGAATATGGTAATTTTTTATTAAAACTATAACCCCACAAGCTTAAAGCAGAGTATAAAAATAAAAAGGTACTCATGTACCACTTCCCATGGCAACCTCTCCTAATACATTGGATCTCAATTATAGGTAGCAAATTGAAAACAATACTTCCGAAGAAATATCAGTCCTTGTCGAAATGTAAGTCTGAAACCCAGTGAAAATGGTAATATGCTCAAATAAATTAATAAAAATAGAAGAAAATTGTCACAAAATACAAGGGCACCCAACATTATGATAAATCACCATCAAAATTTCACGATAACAAGTAAACGAAAAATAAAGTCCACATTAAATAGTAAATTTAAGTGCGGATTGATGACTTTTTTATTTAAAAATTAATTGATAAGCCTGACTTTTTATTTTATTTGAAATATTTCTGCGTAAAAATGGGATAAATGGTATTTTTTCAATTTATTTTAAGAAATGTTCCTTTAAGTGTGAGGAAGAAAGACATTACAAATAAAAATAAAAATGATTCTCTTCTCAATTCTGCCAATGATTATTTATGCCATTTACTTAAACAGAACACGTCGCCAATTCAATTTTCGAAAGCGAATGTAATGTAAGCTCTGGATGACAAACGTGTATCGTGAAAGCGTGGAATTCGATTGACTATGGGTACTTTCCAGCCACCCGTATGCTCTAAACCGCTAAACAGTTTCAATATGCGTTCCAATCGCATCGCCTCTGAAATCTGCGCTATGCATGCAAAAGCAGATCCTCGCCATGTTTCGTATGCGGTAATAGGTAATAGGTACGTATGCGGTGTGTGCTAACAGACGACAAGTTTGAAAAGTTGAATTGGGAATACTAAAATTTCGAATGTAATTATTAGAACCTTATGCACAGGCATTTGTATTATCTGGAGTTTTGACTGATTGGATATAATTATCATAATTGTTTTCGATTTGACTGCCGTTACTTTAATACTCATCATCCACGTTAAAATGCACTAGCGCAGATCGTTCCAATCACCGTTCCGTCTATTTGCGCTAATCCGCGTTGTAATTGTAGTGCCCCCTATGATCTAGTGATAACCGTGGTAAAAACAATTTTTATTGCTAGTAGATTTTGCGCAACAAAGAAATGAAGGTTCTACTCGTGTAAGTGTTTCTCCACATAAAAGGTTCACGAAATGTTTCAGCAACACAGAACTGAATCTAAACCTGTGGATGGAAATATACATTATAGTGAATTAATTGCAAATATGAATCATGTGAGTTTAATGAGGAATGGACTTTTACTCTTCCGAAGAATCTACATGTTTTTTTCTGGTTGGAACTGGTATAAAAAGTTCTTTGAAAGCCTTATGCTCACGGAATTGTGTCCATGGTTATAACTCAGAGGAAAATATCTGACAATTAACATTTACTCCTGAATAACTTGAATTACCTGATTTTCAGGTTTCTATCGGTATATTCAGTGCTGTTTATGGAGATATATAAACTTGAGATTCGAGAATATCCACGCCACAATTCCTTACGAAGGGTCAAAAGCATTTAAGGAGGTACCTATTCACCTTCGGGGGCATTGGGAATATACGTGATATAATGGGAAATCATATCGTAAACTTTCGAAAAAAATTAATGTTCTGTATATCTGTATGGATAGACCTCTTTCACCTGTGCTGGGAAAAAATAACTCTCCAAGGAATCTTTTCCATCCGACTCAATATTTTCTCCGACTATAGTTTCAGTGTTTCCGAGATGGGAAGAATAAATTATTCCCGGGAAGAACCTCTATTCATCTTTGTTTACATCACGACCGCCTCACCACTCCATTCCAGAGCGACGTGGAATACTTGCTGACACGGTCTCCTGACATTGATCTACTGCACTCACCGCGAAATGAGCATCCTTAATGCTATCAAGATGTAATCAAATAAATGTACAGAGCTAGTGTCGAGGAAACACATGCGAAACATTTGCGGCACCGCATTAAAGAAACTAGGATTTATAATGCGAAGAGCAGGAAGATTCTCCAATGAAAGAGTGGGAGATAGATACTACATAGCTCTGGTTAAGCCACATCTCAAAATCGCCGTGAGCATTTCAGACAATTCACAGAAAGATTTGATTTGCGAAGTAAAAAAATATAAATAACGCTTCGTTAAGAAATGCTGCGAGCGAACAGAGATTGTAATACACAGCTGATGGAAGGGCTATGTTGGGAGCCACTGGACTTTCAAGTATTTTAAGCCTAGCAGATACACGCTAGGCTTAGAATACTTGAAAATTTGAGGTCGGGCGAGTTTTAGTATGACACGGAGGATTTTATTTTGACCCCGCACTATATCTACTATATCTCTGGAGCTGACAGAAGCGACAAAATCAGGGAGAGGTGCCGAACTGATGCGTACTAACAATTCGTCTTCCCACGAGCCACTAGTGACTTTACCAAAAACAGATCGTCACACTAAAATAAGACACTATTAACATTAAATTTGCCTCTGTTTTCTCCCCTCTCCTTTTCCCTATTCCCTTCCAGTTCATGGTAGGTGTCCTAGGTGTCCCTGTCACATGCCTCTGCGGTGGATCGCAGGTCAGTTTGTAGGCGAAGAAAGACTTTTTAACATAAGAGTGCAGCCTGTATTTCGTCTGTGATTGAAATGTAAAGACAAAAGGAAGATTTTCAATGTTTAGGAATAGAATATGATTAGTGGCCACTGGATTTATATTTTCCGTATCAAGGAGTTTTCATCGAGGAAAATTACTTTTCTCTCGATAAATTCTTATTAGGGCTCTCCACCGGGTCAAAATCTGCATTTAGTTGATAGTTAGCGAATTTTACTTGGTGGAATTGAGACATAAACACATTATTTATGCTTTGCACACTCTACATATTGAGTAACCTCAACCGGTTTTGACGCTATTGACGTGCCATTTTTAAGAGGATTGAAAAGAAATCATAATTAAAATAATCCAAACTTTACTTGAGTAACCTCTACAACGTTTCTCTCCACCCCCACTCCATTCCCCAAATAATCCATCCTTATCAACCTATCCAAATATCCTTCATGGTGCGCTTTATCTCACTGCAGGTCACTTCACATTTAATAGTGATATCTGGTACAAGTCAGATGCTATCATATTTCCCTTCAAATCTTTCTTCTTCGGCAAAACCTAACGTCACCTCCCCTCTCCCTTATCTCACTGACCAGTCTCACTCCGGCCACTCCTTAAGGTAGTTTGAGCGAGATATCATTTCACCTGGAATTTGATGAGTTTGACCTCATTTTAAAGGAAAGTCTCCCATCTTTTCAATGACATCAAAATATTAGCCACCTAACTATTTTTCGAGTTATTCGTCTAAAAATATAAGCTGTTTTGCATGGGATAAATTACGTATGTGCGCTCCAGAGGGGGAATATTTAAAAAAATGGTAATATATATCGGCTAAATTGCGTTAAAAAACTAACGGTGTGCAGGTTGTATGTTTTCTCAACTATTAATAAAAGTTAATCAATTACTCACCGCAGTACTCTTTACAGAATCGCAACAAAACCTTCTGTTTTAAGGCGTTTTCACCGCACGACGTGAAAAAATGAGTTTAGCCAAGAGACTAATGTAGTTATATTTATATAATTACTGAGGATGTTTTGCATTTATGACTATGTTTTTCGTCCATTAATATTACAATATTTACTTCATACTTCTTACAGATACTGAAATTAAAAACTAAATTTCGAACATGGTCTCCATTATGATGAGGGAAATGTCTCACTCAAACTACCTTAAAAAAATGAAGGAAAACAATTCAATGCATCTCTTTCCTCCGCCTTAACTCGTTCCTTATAACCCCGGCTTCTCCCCTCCCTCCCCTCATTTGAAAATTCCTCTTCACCCTCACGCGGCCGTCCACTCGAGAGCGTCCCCATCCTCTTCTCCTTAAACAGAGGCTTCCTAAAAATCCCGCCCGGAATCCCACTTTCTAACGCTCTTAAATCTCCGCACCTACTTCTGGCTCACGTCCCAGGTGAGTGGCCGCCCGTGGCCGAGACCACTCATCCTTTATTATTCGTTATTATTTTAAAAAACCGCGGAAGGCGGTTTTATCAGCTGGAGTATCAGATGCGACCGCAGAGCACTGGTTTAATTAGCGAAGAGGTTCAGGTGGATGCGCCTTATTTGGTAGCTATACGCCTTTGTGAACTATTCACACTTTAATGATTTTTCCTGTCTCACTGATGTTTATAAAATTAGGAGATGTTTGCAAAAATGTTGCGCAAGGTCATATTTTATCATTTTTTAAACCCTTATTTCGAAATAGTACAAGATTTGATTGAAAAATCCGAAAAAAAATTGAAAAAAAAAATTTACTTCCAGTAAATAAAGATCATTTAAGTCCATTTCCATTCCTATTTCCTTCAAAACCAATTATCAATAATTATTAAAAATACCTAGTATAGTAAAGATGAAATATATCGGATTATTTATTCCTTGATAAAAAGGAAAGTATGATAAAATGTTTATCATTGACGCAAAATGTAAATTTACGCGTGATTATTATCGCATCGGTAGTGACGGAATATCAAGAAATAATAATCGATACATGATTGGCTCGGGAAAAATTGATGTCGGGCTAGACCTACTTCCTGCCTCTTTTTTTTAAATGAAATCACATAAACGGAAAGCGGAAATCCCACCACTGGAAAAGGTAAACGAATTTGGGAATGTGGTTTCAAAATTCTAGCTAGTTTTGATCTAGGGCGGATCGTGTTTTTTTTTCTCTGATCTCCTTGGATGTTCCGAAGAAGGCTCATCGATGGTTACATCTCCTCGAGCTATTATCCTATACCCACCGATTTCATTTGTGCCGTCGACTGAGAACGACACGATCGCCAATAAATCTCTTTTACAAAGCTTTCTAACCCAAGAGTTGTATAAAGATAGACATCAAATGAGTTAGAACTTTAAGATGGATCGATTTCAGATTTTTACGCAGGCTATTATTATTAACTATGTTGCCTAGAATTCATATGCATTAGCAAGGCTTCGAAATTAGTGTTTTTGGGCACAATTTGCACCCAAACAACAGGATTATACAGATGCTGCCAACCACAAACCCTGATTAAAAGAATTTTTCACCTTGAAGATCACATTATTGCCAACCATAGACCGCCCAATAATTATTAGTTTATCTATCGACTGATGCCTTCAGTGGAATACAGGCTGGTAATGCGCCGGTCTGGTTGCTCCTAGGATTACGGTTTGAATCCCATCTAGGGGAGACGTTTTGTGTTTCACGTATGATTAAGACCTTAGAATAATAAAAATACACAGCATAATATCCTTAGCAATTACAAAAGCGCCGCGTTTACTCGAAATAACGTCACAACTGAGCAATGCAGAAATAACGTTAATATTTCTGTTTCATGAAAAATCATCATTAAGTCGTCTTAATTGCATAAAGTACATATATTTGTAATATAATTCAACCAAGTTGAATACTTTGGTATCAGTTTCAAATCATGGCAGTCAGTATATGCTGAAATTATTTTTTTTTTTTTCGCGTTCAGAATGATTTGCGACCATGTTTTTCTTTTGCTCGATTTAGGTCTGTTTACACGATGCATGTATTTGTGCAAATGGATGCGCGAACAAATGTTAAACAATTGCATCACGTAAACACGCCAAATCGCGTGGATATGCGAACGAATCTCCACAAAATAGCTCCTGTTCAAATTCTGAAAAGTGTTCATGCATCAACTACCTCGGGTGCAAAAATCGATAAAACAGTCCTTGAGAGGCGAGAAAGACAAAAACTTGACAGAAATTATAGGAAAATAAAAATCTGCCGCCACAAACGAGTGAAAGATTTCGGAGCTCGCAAAAGGGAGAAAGTCAGCGATTAACTACGAGAAGAAGAACGCGGCAATTCGGAACGCGTGAATGGGACAGTCGACTGACTGGCTCGTTGGATCTTCTTCCTCATCAGCGGAGTTCATAAAATCTGATAAATATTGCACCCCCAAAGATTTTAGCCGTTTCCTCAAGGCATCACCTTCCGCGTTGTTTAGAAATAATTCATGATTGATGTTTACACTCTTGCCCTCAAACTTCAAACTAGGGGCTCCTAAGCACAAAAGCATTTTCATAAATTTGGAAGTAAACTATGGATATGACCAGATTGATAAAATTTTAATCCTCAATGATCCTTTCTCCTTTCAATAAAAAGCTAAAAATAATTGCATGCATAGGTACTACATACCCATCACAATCTTCCCTTTCGGGGTAGGCCCAGTAAAAAAAGTAGGATTCTTTAAAAAGATTTATGGGTATCGTGGCTTTCATCAGTGGAGAATCAAAGGTCACTGAGGGTGGAAAAAGCGTACATGAGAGGACAACAGGTACTGATGTACCTCGAGAGGGACCTGCGGAGGCACCCTTGGCTCCTATATCCCTCCTCTCTTGTATGCCATCCTATCCCTTACATGCTCTTCACAAACTAGTGCCACCAAATTTAGCTACCCCTATAATCCACCCTGCCCTATACTTACATACTTCTTCTACTTCAGTTTCACTCTTACATTGCTTAATGCACACCCTCCTGTTCCTAAGACTCGTAATATTCCTTCTCTTAAGAGTATTATCCATCACATTCACCCATGACTTTCTCGGTCTACTCGGCCTCTCAAACTTGGAACTACCTACCTAAATCAATCAAAGATTTCTCATCGCTGCCCCAATTTAAAAAGAAATTATATTCGTACCTAACTTGCCCCCCATAAGCCGTATTTACTCATTTCAATGCTTTATAATCATGTATATTGTGGTATATTTTCCATTGTTATTTATTTCAAAATTACTATATCAAAATATTTAATCCTGTTGATATTTAAATCATTGTGTGAACTTGCTTTTTATTCCATATTTTCTATTGTGTTTTGTTTCTGAGATTCATTCTATTCATATGGCATGTTGGTTTTTTGTTGTTCACTTCATTGTAATACTTTTTTCTTAAATTCGTGCTTTGCGCACTAAATTTATATGTATTTTGAGCTCAAATGTGATTAATGCAAATTGTTCAGATCGGATGTAAATCTGTGAACAATAAAACTATATTATTATTATTTCTCCTCTTGCACAATTAACTCCTCGATCATAAATTTGCTCCGTTATTCGATTTTCTTTCATTCTCTCAACATGGCCAAACCAATGCAGCCAACTGTTTTATACATGTCCTTTACCATTCCACACTCTTTCATCACCCACTCATTCCTAACCCTACCCCGTCTGCTCTTACCACAAACACTTCTCAGTTACCCCAAACCCACTGCATTTAGACTCTAGCTCTATAATTACCCTACTCCCTCACTTTTTAGTATTATATTTACCATCAGCAATCATTACGGTTCAGGTACACCAATTTATATAATATTTTTTCCCATATGTTTAATTGAAATAGTTTATTTTGCATGCTATACTTGGCAGGTAACATAATAGTGAAGACAGAACTTTGTACAATTACACATTTCATCGTAAATCCGAAAAAAAGTCTGATGTTTTCAAAATGCCATTTTAAAATGTCCATACCGGTTAAAGTTTTACAATAAAGAGTAGAAAAAAAAGAAAGTGTTATCTTCATTTTACCCAGCCTCAGTTCCACATGTTCAGTTCGTCAGCTGGAACAGGCGACGGTAAAAAGATACATAAGATCAACTGATAAAGATCAACTGAATCTCTGGAGAGTTTGTGAAAAAATATGAGGACATAGTAAGATCACCTCAATATCATCCGAATGTAGCGATGTCCAGTTAGATAGTGGAGTTGGTGGCTGACACCATGCGCAGCTGTACGTCCTCAAGGGTTAAAAGTATCATTTCACTCAAAATATGGTATTATGTAGAATTAAAACTTGCTTTATTATAAAGGATTTAAGGTTTTAAGGAATTAATACACCTTAAAGACACCTTCCATGCAAATGGCTATAGTCTACGAGAAATAAATTTGGCCTTAAAAAGAACTTTCACTGCCAATGGAGCGAAGATATTGGAAGCGAAATAAAAACCCATCGCTAAGGCTTGCCTTCCTTATATATCATCCATAACTAACAAGATATCAAGGATATGAAAACGACATGGAGAGTAAACGATACATAACCCGCATGCTAAGCTCAAAAATTTCCTGGTCACCACTAAGGACAACCTCGGCCTGAAAACAACCGGAGTATACCGCATACCATGCTAGTGTGGTAGGGCGTACATTGGCGAGACAGGAAGGACCATCGAGAAAATCAAAGAGCATGAAAGGAGCATTAGGCTTTTTCAACCGGAAAAGTCTGCATTAGCAGAGCATAGCTTTGCCCTTGGTCATCGAGTCGATTTCCCTAATTCCACGCCACTTTCCCGAGCGTCCAAATATTGGGAAAGAATAACAAAAGAAGCCATATCGATACAGGTGGAACAAAATAACATCAACAGAGACAACGGCTTCAATTTAAGTAAGACTTGGAGACCGGTAATTGACGAAATTCAAAGAATCCATAACCGCCCCCACAACAATGGGGTATCTGCGGCTATTATAACCGCTATCATTCTCGCTCGACTCATTATCCTGATGACAATGACTGAGTCAACCATCGAAACGTTGATGAATTACAATAATCTAACCCGGTGTCAAGCCCAAGAAACCTTTACGAATTGCTTTATTATGTGTATATATCTAAAGTCTGGTAATATAAAATAATCAGGTTAATGTTATTGAAAAATCCACATGAACGATCTCCCTCACTTTTCATTGAACTATAAATGCTCCCACTGAGAAATATACATTGTTGCAAAGAACTGAAAATATTTTATGAAAAGGCAATACACCAAAACTAATTGACGGTCATATACTATTCAATCTTAGAATAGGCTACTGTGTCATAAAGCCTAAAGCAAATTTAACATTTTATGAAATATCTTTTTTATACATGGGACCAAAATTATATAAAGAACTGTCAAATAGGATAAAATAAGTAAGAAATTGTATTGGTTTTCTTAGATTAGTTAAACAATAGTTTTTGGCTCGGAAAATTGAAATACTGTTTCATTATTCATCATTACGTCATTTTGTTGATTTTTCTGTCTTTTGGCTACCACAGTAAAATTAATCTGTCCCTCTACAAGAGATTCAGGATTCATGTAGTGAAAAGAATCCGTATTAAAATAATTAATTTTAATTCTTCAAGTCTTGTACCTGAAGATGACTCTGTGAGTTGAAACGCGTTGTAGAATTAAAATCCTGTGGAAAAGTTCAAATTGTTTGATTTATTAATCAGTCTCTGTTATCAACAACAATGTTTTTTTTCCTTAAAAACAACTTTTTCGTTTATATATAATAAATAATTATATGAAATATCCACCCTTATACTTGAAACTAATGTAAATCAATAGAAGATACCCTATACACAGGTCAATGGCTTTCTATTAGTAGGGTACTTGACTTCGAATGTTGTAAAACATTATGTACAGTTTTTTGTGTGTGGAAGAATAAATTATTACAATACCAATCATAAAAATCTGCAAACATATTTCTGACATTGGTAAGAAATTACGACGTCTTGATGTCTTGAACTATTACCTAACCTTATTGGCAAACCTAGTAACAAGCCATGTTGTCATCTTCACTCTCCTTCTCATCCTACCCGGGGACATTCAACGTCACCGTGTAATACGCGGATGCACCCAAACAAAAAAGTGCATTACCATGACAACTGATGAAAAGGTCAGCCTCGATAACGACCTCATTTTCGCATTGTTGGAAACCACTCAAGTTCTCTTGGAGACTCGAGACCACGGCATCGACTAGTTCTTCTCACTCCCACACGCGAAGGAGCGTTTCCGTTGGCGTGAGGCACAATGAAAGGAAGAGATGTCGCCACCGGCGCTTATGATCGGAGGACAATGGGAAATTGCAATGGCATCGTTAAAGTGTTCATGGAGGTGAAGACCCCCCCCCCCCTAATCCCCTCCCCTACTACCAATCCTCCATTAACTTGTGTGAGCGTCTCAATGTCACCCGGGCGATCAAATGGCATCTTCTCCGTCTTCGGAGCGATCCGGATGATGGAACGTCGAGGTTGAATGTCCGCTTGTCGAGAGAGACCTCGAGACCGGAAACGAAAAAGGCTTTGTATGGCGAAAAAGGGGTTGGTTGGATTAGTTGTCAGAGTGCTTGATTCCCACTTGTAGAGATCATTCTGTCTTAGCCTCGCGATAATTATCGCATGCGGTAATACAAATTTTATAGCTCGGTTTCGTCGATTCGGCATTCTCAAGTCGTCACTTATTGTCCACATGAGATAACTTTTGATTGAAAAAATATCGAGTGGTTGTGTAGACCCTGCCCAAGATAATAGCGCAGTTGAACGTTAGAAATGCAGCCAATCAGTAAACACTTTTAATGCCGTCTAGTGAAGCGAATCACGTGACCGAAGAGTTCAAGATGGTGGCTTTTGTTTGCATCACATTATCGTGAAAATATTGTTCAATTTTCATTTCTATCTTAGCCAAGTCGAAGTATATTTAATCGAATTATGGTTTTTATTAAATATTATTAAGTGCTCTCATAAGTAATTAGGCCATAATGACGCTGCTTTAATGTTTTGATGTGTTTATAATGGTGGAATTGGTATTTTAACTCGTCTCTGCTAATTTACGTATTGGTTTTCATAAGCTTGTTCTGGATTATAAAGTTGAATTCTCCATCGTTTACGCACCTTATGGTTTAATTTTAACGCATAATTTAATCGTAAATATTAAAAACAATTTAAGTCATCTTACAAATGAAAATCGCATCGGCTGCTACCCATCCCAGAAGACGTTGTGACTACGACACGTCTGCCTCGCCAAAAGGTCCGCTAAGGCGGTACCCTATAGGTCATAGGTTTGAATGCTCAACTACGCTATTACCTTGGACGAAATTCTGGAATGTGATACTTCTACGACATCATACTTTTTAAATGACTTCGGATCTTCTTCTGCACTTAACTCGTTGTGCAGTAAGCTCATCACTCGATTTTGCCACTTGCGAATCCCCTTTCTCCTCCACATCCTGGGCCGATTCATTCGTCTCGGAAGCTGAATACCAACGCCTAAAGCAGCCACGGCTAATCCAATCCTGGCTATATTAATATGGTTCTGAACCACATTAACCACTCAAGAAAATTTTGAACGTACACGACAGAAAATTGAAGCGAAGCCGTAATACGTTGCTGTTTTGTTACCGTCTTGCTTTTATTCCGGGTGAAGCGTTTTAACCTCCTCTTTGACCATTTGAAATTCCTTTTAATTTTTCTTGATAAATCATTCTTGGACAGTTATCTTGAATCGTCTTTGACACGGTTTGACGTTCAATGTTTCTAGTTAGAGGGAAATTTAGTGGTGCGATACGAGCTTTTGTAATCCGAGACCCTCTTTCTTGCAATGAGATAACTATCAGTACAGCCAGGACTTATAATTTTTCAATGGTTAAACGGTTGATACTGCCAACTAATCATTAAATTATAGCTCAAACAGAAATTCTCTCTCCACGAAAATATTAGTTTAATTCGTGATAAAGTAAATGTCTGCAATTAACGTTGAAATTCTCCAAAAACAATCATATGCCCATTTTGGGATGCACTAAAAATCAGAAATCACCTAGCCTTGAGATGAAGGAAACTGATGGAGGCAGGTGACACTTAATGGAATTATGCTAAGTTTAGCATTGCGAAAATAAATCACTCAATACTATTCTCCTTAAGTTGTTTATTCCCGATCGATTTCAGCGTCTGAGTGTCGTTGTCAAGGTAACACTCACTGTTTACCATCAATGTTACCTAGAAAATGATGCTTACGCCTACGTGTACAAAGTGATTTCTTTTCACCATGCTAAACGAAATGGAGGAAGATAGAAAATTCCTTGCATTTAACAGACACTGTTGGTTACACGGAATATTTTACGATATAGGTGATAGCTCAAATAGCTAAACCCTAGTGCCTCTTAATGACAAGAAAATATCTATTTCTGTCCTTAATTTTCCTAGATAGACTATATCCTGCATAGAAAGCTACCTAAACACAATATACGAGAATCAGTCAGACCTCATGAAAGAATTGACGGCAATAAATAGCCGTCGAAGGCTCACCTCAATTCGAAGATAAGCCAGAAGGTTCTGAAGCTAGAGCGCAATGCATACTATATTTTCGCCTTTGGTGTAGATATAAGCAATTATCTGTCCATGTTATCAACACTTCCCATAGGATTATGAGACATTTGATGGCAAGAGATAAAGAGAGGGATTAAGTAACAAAAGCTCGCGTAACGGAATTAAACGCAGGGGGATAAACACATGCGTCACGAAGCACGCGATCCATCCCATGCGGCCATGGTCCCCGGAATCTCGGGGAGGAGAAGTTCACACGGTAAAATATTTCGCCTGGGCATGGATATGGCTTTCAAAAAACGCTTCCTCGTTCGGCGAGGTCAAAACGTTTGAGACGGCTGCGCCAACGTTTCTCGTGAGACAGTTCTACCGCTGGAACTTATATTTGACGTAAGGGAATCGGAGAATGTTCATATGAGGAAATACAAGGGCAACGAAAACGAGTACTAAGTTGGCGGTGGTAGAGCCAACTATTCCTTGCACTGTTAGCCACCTCTATAAATATCTCTCCAATAATTATCAATACAGTGGAGAATAAAAGTAACCTTATTAGGTTTGTCGGCAGGCTCCGTTGTTCCAACATAAATAATTATTTTCTCCACGCCTTATAACATCTGCAGATATACAAATTATTTCAAATTAATATGCTCATGACTACATGAAAATACAATTTTGGGCAAGGCAACAAGGCAGTAAAATATTGTGGCAAAATATAAGACACGCATAGCATTCGATTCTGTAAGATAACATACAATTTCATGTTTTTCACATAGCAAACAATTTTCTTTGAGCTACCTACCCATTCCATTGAATTTATATACTCTCCTAATCTCAATTTTATCTCACTTATATTTTTAAGGTCTGATAGGGTTACAGGTAATCGATACATTAGGTTACATAATAAGTACTTAAATATTTAACCTATTTTTCCCATAATTATTGTAATAACCCTGTACACAGTATTAATGGCTATTCCTCTTACTTATAGAGTGTTTATTTTCTTAATACTTCAATTAATTTTTTAATTAAGGTAATTCTCCACAACTACCACAAATTTATAAGTCTGTATCATTAAGTATATCCATTTTTGCATATATTTCCATCCATGATATGTTGAAGTAGTTTGAGTATGTTGCCATCCCTGATATGCTGATTACCTGATATGTTGAAGTAGTTGATTGCTAGATTTAGCATTAGCACCAGTGTCATTATAAAGAGTGCATTTTTCGCTTTAATTTTGCAGCAATTTACAATTTTATCCTGCGCAGCTTGCAGTGTTGCTTTACTATAAATAGCTGCACTACCCCAAATAGTTATTTCGTATCGTATTATTGATTCGACCAAAGAAAATTATATTATCATGTTGATATAAGTAGAGACAAGTGTCACTAATTTGTAAACCTGGTAGCATACCCTCCTTAATGTGTTGTACACTTATATTTTGTGGTATTTCAAATTAAAATAATTGATCAATTATAACTCCAAGATATTTATATTATTGCACTTGCTCCTACGGCTCATGAATACTAGAAGAGTGACATTTCCTATGAAGACATAGGTGCTCATACAGATAGAGGACAATGGGTTTTATATATATTCTTAGTTCTTGTAGACTTGGACATGAAATGATCCGGTGCTCTAAATACTAAGATAATATCGCACCACGTAAACTTTTCAAATTTTGAAGCTCAACTGCAGAAAAACAATGGCACCCTGGCAAAAACTTATATTAAGAATCCTTTTGTGTTAAATATTTTCACTCTATCCAATGGTACTCATATGTTATTTACTTTTTATAGCACCCTGTGTACCACTTTCACCCTGTCGGTCCTGATTCCTTAAACATGGTAAACTCCTTAAACTAGAAGAAGAATTTTAGAGGAGACCAATTGGTTTAAAGCACTCGGCACGATGTCGATGTATCTGGGATCGCATCTCAATTCAGGCGATATATGTTTTTTCGCCGCCAATTCCTAAGGTCCTTCACTTAGATTTATTCAAGAACTTCTGTTTTTTCCTTCTTTCTAGAAGGCAATTTGCCTGTTTAACTTCGGTGGTTTCCCTGTCATTGGTTTAGATTGTCTCGCTTTCTGCAGCTTCCCAGGAATTTTCTGCCCTGCGGAAACTTGTTCCTTGCTATTTTCACCACTCTTACCTGCTGTTTCGATTCTGTTAACAGTCATATTCCACTCAATCTTTCCCTTTATAATTCCAAATTATTACCTACCTTGCACATATCTCTGATATCCTCACTTGCTGTTCTGTATCTCATCTATTTTTTTAATTCATCTCAGAACTTTAATCTCTGCAGCTTCTAGTATTTTTTCTGTAGTTAGTAACTGGTCTGGTTTCGTACGCTAACATGGGTTTACAACTGTTTTATATGATCTTGCTTTGGTTTGTATTAAATGTTTTTAAATTGTATATCTATCCCTATCAAAATTTTTAAACACCCAGATTTTCCACTGACATTACTTGCTCTATTACGTTTCATAATTGGTTCCCTGGAAATTACAATTGCTTTTGACTTAGTTGAAATAAATATATTGTACTTTATTGCAGTTGTATGGAAATTAAACAGTAGGCATTAAAAGTTGAGTTAACAATAAATCCTGGTAATTATTATGGTACCAGCTTCTTCCAAGTATTTTGCTCAGAAAATGAAATTGATTGCAATTAGAGATTTCACAATAAATAGGATATTACACTTGTCTGAGTGAGGGGACGGTCAGATAACATTTTTTAGTCACTTTAGAATTCTTGGTGATTCATGGATCATAATGAGAGTATGAAACCTATAAAATTTCAATTGCTTTCACTAATAGCCCTTAATAACGATGAAATACTCACGGATAGAGCAGACTGAAGAAGAATAAAAAATTGGATTGATGTCATTCACGCATATTCAGGAAGTGGAAAGGTCACTTTCCTGACGGCATGCGATGAAAAGAAGTGTAATTATTTACATGACAAGTGTTTATGAGACATCCCTCTTGATTGTCCATTTCCACATCAAACCCAACCATAACTTTCATATTTCCACATCAAATAGAGGTACCATCATTGACCATTAATTTAGCGATGCTCATCGTAACGATGCCAGGTGAAATTTTCAATTTTTTCATGGAAAAATAATTGTCATACAATTATTTCTCTTAATGATCAACGAGATATAAAATAAATTTGAGTGAGGTAACACGCAACAGCAGTGGTTGCTCGCAGGTATCGTGATTAAAGGGGAACTTATGCGGATATGATATAAACAAAACGTTCTGAATATTTCTCACAATGGTACCACTTCATTTTCTAACAAACAAGGAAGTTTCACATGATTATACAAAATTGAAAGTCAGTATGCCATCATAGAGCAAGTAAATTTACTCTATGATGCCATTATGCTAAGTTCCGAAACGCTAGCATCGGCTAAGAGCTTAAGAAATGCCAATACTAACGTCAAGAAAATCATCAACTAAAATTTCGTTGTGCCCAAATAAAAACCCATCGGTTTTTGGTACTTACTTTATAATAAAATGGGCATTAGTATTATTTTAACTATTACGCAGAATCTTCCATCATTCTCATTTTATGAGTTGCCGAAATCCAATACACATTAACTCGTTAAGTAAATCGACGTCATTTGCATAGCGACATCGATGAAGGTAAGCTTGGACCTTATGAGTCGGGTAGAATTTCACGGAAGCGAACATGTTGGTGTGTGGTGTTCAGCTCATGTGCGTTGAATGTCAGATGCTCAAAAGTGCTAGTTAAACATAAGCGACCCGAAATATGATAGCTACATTCTCCCCACACAGGTATGAGAATGTTTGATGGGAAAATTCACGCTGTGCTCACTGAACGAAAAAAAAAGAAATTCATAAGAAAATGGAGTGAGGAGCCGCATAAAACCAATTTTCGGATCGATGAAAGCAAATTACGATAAATCTGAGTAATTAAACTCATTTGGCTTAATCTTCGCACTAGAATCTAATAAGATTACTGAGCCACTGGACTTCACTCACAATGTATATTCATAATAACTCGTCTTAGATTCTAAACTTTTTACATCATTTTACTAATTTTCGGGGGAACGGAAATCAATACAAAATTAGAGAGCCGATTACTATGGCAACAAGAAAAGAAATCGAACAAGATCCGAACGGTAGAAATTGCTTAAGAATGAACTAATTAATGAATATTGGCTCCGAGCTTCGCATATATCTTCTCGTCTTGAACATGGGAAAAAAGTGAGACCGTACTGATTCCGTCCCCCCCCACGGAGAAACAGAGTACTAAAAACAAATGCCAGCAGGAATGATATGGGTGTTATTTTATCTGAACCTCTACGTATTAACCCATTAATGCCCATTGGCAACCTCAGTTGCCAAATATTTTCCACGTTTTTAAAAATTCCATTCTCCACCAATATGCGTCGTACACTCCTAATTCTTTCTTTTCTATGCTCTCTACCTTTTCTTTTGTCGAGAACGTTCGTGGTTTTACCCTGCCATAAAATCTAACAGTACCTATGTGGGAGAGTCTGTGATGGGTACACAGGTGGTCATTTTTGAGCTTGACATTGATGTGTTCACTCGTGCTTCTCGTGATAAATTCTTCATATTTCTGAATGCTGTTATTGTATGCGCATACGCAACATATGTGTAATTCCACTTGGAAAAAATTTCACCTTTCGTGTATTGTACTTGTGATTTATACCCTGCGGAACTTTGCTGGCAACTGAAGTTGCCACTGGGCATTCGCCGTGTCTTTTGGCGGCTAGCGAAATTTTCGCTGGTGACATTTATTCTGTCACCAGTAATTGAAATGCAAGTAACGTAACGTCTTATGATGACTTTTAATGGGAGAATTACTTTGTCGGGTTGGTTATAAATTGTTCTAATTAACTCACTAGGTCTTCTCAGACGTATTCAGTGAACGAGCTCATTGAATTTCTTGAAAACTCTGACAAAGATTTGGACCACAAGGCAATTTTATTTACACCACCTTTGGAAGGGCCAGATGTGATCACCGATGAATATTCCGATGTGTCCGATAGTGAGGTGACAAGCGATCCAACGCACCTTCCACGGGTAATTTTGGCTAAAGAGGCAGTAACGGAGAATTCTTCCGATCTAAAAGAAAAGGACGATGGCACATCTACTTCATTCGATGAGCCCAAATGTCCGAAAAGACGTAGGAAAATCGTGCTGTCTTTGAAGAGAGTCCTCTGAAGCATAACCCAAGGAAGATACGTATTCATTTCCCTTCTCTTCTCGCAGTGCTGGGGCCCACTGCAGAAGACTTTTTCGGTTAGTCCGTGAATAATGCTTTTGATTCCTTTTCCGTGTTCTTCAGCCCTGATCTTTTCGATCTGTTGCTGCAACAATCTTGTATTTATGCAGGGTCGAAGGGTTTGCACGATTATGATATCAGTCGAGAGGAGATGTACTGTGCTGTGGGTATTTTGCTTTGGTCGGGTTATCATACGTTTCTCAATAAAAGACTATATTGGAGTATTGTGGAGTATTAGAGTGATTGTGGAGTAGAAATCATTCAAAACGACATGGCCAGGAATAGATTTGAAATTATTCTTCACTCAGTAGAAACTAGAAAGTACCTACACTTAGCTAACAATGCAATGATAGATGGGTCCGACCGGCTGCTCAAAATTTGGCCATATTTTGAAATTTTAAACATAAGTTTCAAAGCAATACTTCCAGGAGACAGATGCTCTGTTGATAAGACAATGATACCTTATTACGGCAGGCACGGATCCAAACAGTTCATCTGTGGGAAGCCTATAAGGTTCGGATTCAAATTATGGACTACAGATTATCTCTCTAGATATGTTTTTCATGCAGAGCCTTATGCTGGATCTCACATACTCCTACCGAAAATGAACCTATGTGGATGCGGATGTTGTCCTGGGGTTGTCCTGGGTTTGGATTACGTCAGGTAACTAAGGTTTATTTTGAAAATATTTTCATTTCTGAAAATTCTGCTTACATGATTACATGAAAAGGGCTGGAGGAACAAACAACTCTTCGAGAAAACAGGGTGAAAAGTATCTATCAACTGACCGAAATAATCTTTTCAACAAGAGGAAGAGGGGTGACTTTGAATGTGTCGAATGGCTCATTGCTCATAGCAAAATGGAATGACAATGCTGTGGTCACTGCAATGACTAACTGCACTTCTAAAATGGGGACAAAGCAGGTGAAGAGATCTATATTTTTCCATTGAAAAAAAAGAGAATATATCTTCCAATGCTAACCATTAACAGAGAATATAATGAGAATATGGGTGGCGTGGACTTGCACGATCAATTTGTTGCCAAGTACCACACAAATGTAAGGACCAAAAAGAGGTGGTGTGCATTTTTTGCTTGGGGACTGGATGCATCGTGCACTCAGGGATGACCGTTGTACCGAAAATTGGGGCACAATATACCTCTTCTGCAGTTTCGGAGGGAAATAGTGACATAAATTGGGGCATTATAGTGCCAAGGAAAGACAGTCTCATTCACGTGATCCCATGGAAGACCTTCGCAGTACAAAAGAGATTACATCATTTTTCGTGGAGAAACGAAGTATAGGAGATGTAAGGTGTGTGGAAACCGAACAATATACCTTATGTATCTATGTAAAAAGTACCAGAAGGCCCTTCATCCCGAGTGTTTCGAGGCATTTTGAGTGTTGACATTCACAATAATTTTTAAAAAAATTTAAAAAAACATGTTTAATTTGAAGCAAAATATAAAATACTGTAAATGAAAGTCAGTACTTCACTATTTTTATTTATCATCCATTACTCATTCTATTTTAAAAGCTTTCGGCATATAATTTTTAATAATTCATGTATAATAGCATCATTTATCACGGTAAACGAAAAGACACGGCCACTGCCCATTGGCAACTTAAGTTGCCAGCAAAAAAAACATTGTTCCACTTGTAAAATATTTTTTAAATTATTTTTCCCGATATAAGGTACCATTGGTGAGAAACATACTAAAATTTGATGAAAATTGTCAAAAAACATTTTCTCTGGGCATTAATGGGTTAAATGGAACAAAGTGGGCCACCACACAATCGACAATGGTTGAATTTTTTCTGTCACCGGAATAATTAATTCTAGATAGAAGAGTTTTTACACCGCATCCCGTCGTCATAAATATCTCCTATCTGTCCAAGGAGATCCAAAAAATCTCATTTGCGTTGTGGGGTGCGAAGGCTTTAATTACGAGATTCGCATTGAATTTTAAGTTCTGTCATTTATCTTGGTATGCGGTTACAGTCGGGATATTGGGATGTGGTCACGAAGGCGGGCGGTGAAAGTTACGACCATACCCTAGAGGGGCGGCTACCGTACAGCTGTCCAAAAGAAGCCATCCAAACTCGCCGCTACGCCTACAATGCCTTGTTTGGAAGAGGCCCATCTCCCTAAATTCACTTTCCTATTATCTCAAACCACTCCAACTTCAACTCGGGAAATGCTCTCCTCTCCATCACCCCCTTTCACACTAAAGGTCCCATCTTTCTCCCCCACCGATACCGATGTATTATCACAGAGTCTTTTATACTAATTATACTCGTATATTCTCAAGATGGACGAAATGGAAAAGGAACAAGGAAGTGCTTGGTATGGTGGGCGAGGAGAAGAAATTACTTGAGGGAATCAGGAGAATGCAGTGCAGGTAGTGGGAACATGTAAGGATAGGCGAAGGGACGCTGAAAGCCAGAACAGAGGGGAAGGTGCAGGGTAAGCGGGGCAGGGGAAGAAAGGAAATGGGCTTTATGGAAGGCATGAAGAGAGGTAGGACGTATGCTGACATGAAGAGCTCTACTCACAGCACTGATTTCATTTTCTAAGGGGTACCGGTAAAAATAACTTGGATTATTCACTGTCAAAATACCATCAGTACCATCCGACATTAGAGCACAGGAAAATATTACTGCAATTAAAATGCACAATTGGAAATATAGAGTGGATAATTGATGTGAACTATAGGGACCGTCGCTATATCATGAAAATTTAACAGCAAATATACGAACAAAATAATTAATGAAAAACAAATCTTTATACAATAGAGAAGGATAAGTTTTGCGAAAATATGCACAGTATTCTAATTCCATCAATAGAAACGTAAAGTTGCTCTACGTTAAGAGTATTTTTTTGTAACGTAAGTTAGGATTTCCCCAGCGATAATTTAGTTTCGAACATTTCTGTCTGTTTAGACCTTGAAATTGTGAGTATTTAGAGTGAAAATAAAGATAGTTAGTGCTTTGGCATGCCTGCCTGCCTGTCTGTCACCATTCCACTAAATACATAACTTATCTGATGTTACATCCCAAAAAGCATTGCCTTTTTTAATCATATGCACCGTTTCTAAAAACACTGCCGTATTAAAGGCGGTAGATAAATCATGAACTAAATATTGCACTTAATTTAAGCAACTTGCAGCCGTTCAAAGGGGAATTTCAACGGTCTATAAGTCAACTATATCACCCACAATTCCGGCCCGAGGCGTGGACAACGTGGTTATAAGCCACAGGCGGCCGTTCGTAGAGGCGGCCAGTCTGCGACTTATTAATGAATGTGCGAGGGGACAGAAAGTATGACAATCGGAAAATGTACCTAACTAACATCATAAACTTGACTGTGGCAGGCTTCACTACGTAGAAATGTTTATGTCCGTATTCGTGATAAAGTACTTTGTGCTTGACTGCATGAAAATTCAATCCGTCCTCCGGATTTCCTAAGGCTCCATCTCAGCAGTTCTTTTCGTCGAGCGAGTCTTTCTTTCTCATTCCTCCTGCTGAGCCCTGCCCCCCTGAGCCCATTAAGGTTTTGTGCATATTTTATTCGGTGAAATGCGTCGTACTAGAATAATAAAATATTGTAGAGGAGTACACAGTATTTACTTTATCATGAATACGAACGTAAGTACATCATGTATTTCTACCCAAAATGGCCTTCTTTAATTTACTGTAATGGTGACTGACACTCCTAACTATCTTGAACAAAGAGCAACATGAAACCTACGAGCTATTAACAATTTTCTTCATTAGTATTCTTGTCACCACCTCATTGAAAAGAACTGTGGCTGGAATTTAACTACACTCTAATGTTGAAATTACGCCCACCCACAAGAAGTAGGTTTAATGTACATAATCCCTATTAACACCTTTTCTAGTAAAACTCAAAGCTTGGAGACAACTTATAGATTAAAAATTGAGTTCCTGGCGGGAAATGAGATTGCAATGCTAAGAGGATCGTTCTGAAACCGCAGTGTATCCATCAAATTAACGCGTGGTTAAATAAATCACAATTGGTAATAAATTCTTTCCTATGTGTGGCCAAATAAAATTTTGCCCACGCTTTAAAATAACCTTTGGCCGGCACTGATCACGCAAACATCATTTATTTTAGTCCTTTCGAGGAATAAAGAAAGCTAAAGAAGGAGACGACTGTTCTCTTATCCAAGCTCCACGACTGGGTGACTCCGAAACCTCTCCTCCCATCATGATCCCGACGACTCCATGCCCCATCTCAAGCGATCACGGCCAGAGACGATGTCAGTCATCAGTGGAACAGCAAAATGAAATACGGTAGTCACTTCCAGAGAAAGAGCATCCGACTGTTGATTGTGCTTTTGCAAATCGTTCGTTTCGCCCAGCATGGGGGTCCCATTGTGGATAGCTGGAGCACTTAAACGAGAATGATTGAGCGTTCAAGGATGTGCGGAGAAAACTGCTGCATGTAGCATGCGAGGTGGTGGACTCGATACGTTTGGACGCCTAAGCGTTTTTCCTTCCTCCGTCCTTGACAAGTTAGTTTTGCATTTATTGCCGATGCTCCACAGGAAGTAGAATTATGTCAACGAACGCTTGCTTAAATTTTTGATTCAATGTATATATTAATTTATAAACATTTTTGGGAGCACGCACAACAACTCACCAAAGTTGCAAGTCAATCGACCGATTACTCTTCGAGTTTTGCGGTCACAAACATACGCAGGCTGAATTTTTATATATAAAGATGGCGCTGCAGTCCGCCTCTATGGCTGGAAAAAATTGTTCATTAAAAACATATTCGTCCAAAAGTATGCATTCATAGTAAGTAAATTAATTTATTTTTTACAGTTAAGCCATATCATTAGTGAAATCAGAATATTTTAAGCAAACAAAGAAAAAGGTGGATTTTAGTTTTTGTTGTGGCTTACTCAGTCACGATGGAACCTTCATATGGTCGCACACTATGCAACTATTCCCTGTAGCGGTTTCAGTTTGGGCTAATCTTTTTTGTGGACTTAAAACTGTAAAAAACATTATATTTCCAGGCAGAATTCCTTTCTTTGCCTCCTAAGAGTTTTCAAATGCAGCGATGCTACTCATAGCCGACAATCATTTTATAATTACAGCCCTAGCATAATTAACGGCGATGTTCCCTCTGCAATCCTCCTGAGGTAAACTTATTCATGGAGAGGTAGCGGAAAATGTGTCGTCAAGTCATGAAGACAAAAATTGAAAAATATTTCGCAAAATCAAAATCGCACAGTAAGATTAGAAGAACGGGAAAATACATAATAATTAATTCGTGAATAAGCGACTCTTACATTTGCAGGTGCGAAGTGCACCACTTTCTCACACAATTTGCCTAAATATTAATTTTTCATCATTACATGATATATTTAAAAAACTTCCTGAATGAAAATTTGGCAGTCAGTAAATTATTTAGGGCTGCCTATTTTTATTGCAAAGACGTTCGCCATTCTCATCAATTATGATTATAATGAAAGCAAAAGATTACGCAGTACCCTTCTGCCTAGCTTAAAGAACGAAATAGCCTGATAAAATAAAACAGATTTAGATCATGAACAGGTGTCGATGACGTATTTAGCAAAAAGGTCAGAGGTTAAGTATGAAACCGGAACCGTTTTTTCATTTACCAACCATTAATTTTCAGAGATGTTGTAACGATTTTCTGCTATAGGTGCAATTCGTGCCACTTTCGACTTCTCCTTGGATGCAAACACAGGGGATGAATGAGGAAAAAAGGGACTTTGGAGAAATCGTCTTCAGGAGGGTATTCACCGGGAATTGGGGCAAAAAAGGCCATCTGAAAATTAATCGCCCGCAAATCACGCGTCGCTATACGCTCCTCCATTTTAGGTATCACAACCATCCACTAATTTTCCTTCGACAGTTGCTTAAGTTTAAGGAAGTATAGCCTCCGATACAGCAAGTCCCTCACCAGAAGATGAGCCAAAATTGTGTTGTCTGAGGCAATTTGCACCTATAGGAAGTATTTGGCCACGAAGGTTAAGACAATTCTGACTACCACACATGGCAATGGGAATGTCACACAAAGTCTAAAGAATAAAATGCAGGCTGATTGAAGAACAGTCAACTGTGAGGCTAAAATTAAGTCTACGAGATTAAAAAAGAATAGACTAAATAGAGTTCAATAAAGATGCAATACGGAAGAAGCCACAGCAAGTTTTAGAGTAATACAAGGGTGTGATTTTTCACCCATGTTAATATAAATAGCTGATGTGATATTAGAATTTTCATAAAAATAAAATAATCACAAAAGGAAGGCACAATTTTCGGATTAACAATGAATTAAGGTAGTTTGAGCGAGACATACCTTTAAAAGTATTAGATGAATATGACCTCGTTATAAATTAAAATATCTCACATTTCCACTGAGAAAAAATATCAGCCACTTACCATTATACTTTTCCAGATATTTTCCAAGAACTACAAGCCATTTTCCATTGGAAATGGTACGGTTATGGACCCCAGAGAGAGACTTTATTTAAAACGTTAGGAATTTCTAACGCGTAGATCTCGCCATAAATTTAGAAGTGTGTAGTATGTATTAATTCTCAACTATTTAAAAAATAATTCAATTAGTCACCGTAACCATTTTCACCGAATCGTAAGACTGTGAAGGCGTCGGAACGGCCGTCGGTGTAATGAGAGGATTTGGAAACTCCCTCCTGAAACCTTCCTCGTGGAAATACAAGGAACAAACATTGATTTTTGCGTTTCTGTAATCCTCCACTAAGGATATCCATACAGAAGTCACGCCCGCGGTGCACCCGAAAAAGCAGTCTTTCAGTACCTCCTAAACCTTTACCCTATGTGACAAAATGCGTAATTTTTCCCGCGATTTCTCCAAAATAGATGGAGGCTCTTTTCAATGTTAGTATCTCGAAAATCTCCATAGCGGAGTGGATGCGGCTACAGTCCATTCCACACATTTGCCGCGCCACCTTAATCCCCGTTGCAAGCGGGTTGGACTAGACTCGACCGCGCGATCGAAAAACTGAAGTGAAATTCGGCGTCGCAAACGGTCGCAGCATAACTCATCGGATTCGCACTGTGGAAGCTTTGTAAAGTTTCTCCATATAAGTTACTTCGCGATGCTCGGCGATGCAAAAAAACTATTTCTCTACATGTATTTAAAAAATGACCAAAAATGAGGGTCCGCCATTTTGTTTAATATCTTTGGTAAATAATGACAAAAAAGTAAGTAGACAAACATAAACAAAATTTAAAAAAAGATGAAAAACAGTTTCATTTTACTACATCACTTTTTATTCGAATTCTTTACCCATAAAGGCTTAGCAAGGGCTTGATTTTGAAGACTTCGTGAGAAAATTGAGTGTAGACCATTTTTGCGAAATTGGTGCAACTTTGACCTCATGCAAACTGTTAATTGTAGAGTACTAAGGAAAATACTTTGCGTCATCGCAAGGACAGGTCTTTTGAAAATATTTATGCAAAGTTTCAGCTTCCTGGCTTGAAAAAATTACTTTTTGACTTTTGGCCCACTTTTTTCGATTTCAGCCCACTGTGCGTCGGCCCCTTGTTAAAACCTCATATATGTATATTTAGATAATAATATTGAGAATTTCAGTAATTTAATACAAATTTATTGCGTCATTAATGGTACAGTATTTACTTCATGCTTCTCACGGTTGCTTAAATTGGAAAATAAAATTTGAATATGATCTCTATTATGACTTGAGAAAACTTTTTTTAATACTAGATCAACCACTCACCACAGTAATTTTTACCGATTAGTAAAGAAAATCTTCGGTTTTCACGGCGTTTTCAGCGTACGGCGTGAGAAAATGTGTCAAGTTAACACCTAATACATGTAATTTTAATTAATTACTGAGAATTTTAGTAATTTAAAACTAAGTTTTAGCGTCATTTCATTCATTAGAGTAATCTACCGGTTAGAGGTAGGTTATCATGAAAGTCAGAGAATATCCAACGAACTCTTACACGTGCTGTGCCCTTTCTACCTCTTGTATTTCTTTCTTCATCTCAGCATAAGTCCTACCTTTCTTCATCCCGTCCATAAAACCTAATCTCTTTCTTCCCCTTCCCCACCTACCCAACATCCTTCCCTCTACCACGGCCTTCACCAAACCATCGCCCCTCATTACCGCTTCCAGCCACCTACCCTGCCTTCCCCTAATCTCATCTAAAAGTTTCCTCTCCTCGCCCACCATGTCAAGCACTTCCTTATTTGTCTTCCTTTCCGTCCAATACACCTTCTCCATCCTCCTCCACACCCACATCTCGAAAGCCTTCAGCCTTTTTCCGTCTTCCTTTCTCAAGGCCCACGTTTTTGCCCCATACAACGCCACACTCCATATCAAGCTCTTCAGCAGCCTCTTTTTTACATCTTTACTTAAGTTCCCCGTCATCAGCTCCCTTCTATTATTGAACGCTTCCTTCGCTAGCGCTATTCTCCTAATGTCTTTTTTACTATGTCCTGTCTCTTCTAGCGTACTGCCCAAGTAATTAAATTGTTCTACTTGCTCCAGTTTGTGACTTCCTACTCTTATCACCAGCCTCGCTTTCTTTGTCCTAGAGAATCTCATTACTTTTGTTTTCTTATTACATATTAATCTTCATCCCGTATTTCTCGCACTGCATTTCCAATGCATCTCCTAAAGTTTGCAATCCTTTCGATGACCGACTGACCAACGCCTAACCTACTTTATCCGCTGGCCTCCTACTTTCATTCCCACATCTAGCTCATCCCATGCCTCTCTTAACATTTCCTCAGCATATATCTTAAAAAGCAAAGGCGACAACGGGCACCCTTGCCGCACCCCGCGACCTATAACTGCCCACCCCAATTCACCCTCAGCTACCCTCACCTGAGCCCTCTGATCCATATATAAGTTTCGGATGAGTCTCCTATCACGCCAATCTATTCCTATTTTCCCCAATATCTGCATTTGTTTCTCCCAGTTCACTCTGTCAAACGCCTTTTCGAAATCCACAAAGCAAGCGAAAACATCCTGATTATGCTCTATGTTTCTATCAATAAGTGTCCTCATTACCGCAATCGCGTCTCTGGTTGCCCTCCCCTTCCTGAACCCAAATTGGTCATCGCCTAAATAGTAGTTTGCTCTGCTCTCCAACCTTCGATTTATTATTCTGAGTACAATTTTTTCCGCGTGCGAAATTAAACTGATTGTTTAAAAATTTGTTAAACCGATTAAACTATTTCGCTGTCAAGTAACTCTGGTCCTAGGTTATCCTTATCTATTGATTCTTCATCCTCTAGATCTAGCCTAAAGGGTCTATTCTCGCTGTAATATAGCTCCTCTACGTATTCTCTCCATCTTTCTTGGATATCTTCCTGTTCGATTAACATCTTCCCTGTTTTGTCCTTAACCTTTGGTATCGTTTGACCTCTCTTACCACCCGATAACATATTCACCTTGGCGTACAAAGCGCCCAATTCCCCCTCCTCCTGCAGCTTTTCTATTTCCTCGCATTGTCCCTTCCACCAGTTTTCTTTTCCCCGATTGGTCACTCGCCGAAGTTTATTATTCAATTCCTTGTACTTCCTCTTGCCTACGTCGGTGTTGACGTTTTTCCAAATCCTTCTCTCCTCCATTTTCTTTATCATTTCTTCCGTAACCCACTGCTTCTTAACCCTCTTCTTTTCCACTGTTCCTTTTGTTTTCTCTGCCGCTCCTGCGATGCCTGTTTTTATAATCTCCCATCTTCTCTCGATTGTTCCCATCCGCTTTACTTCGCCTATGTTTTTTTCTACCAGCTCTTGGTATTCCCTCCGTTTCAACCCTTTCAATGCTTCAAAGTTCCACCTCCTTATCTTCCTACCTTTACAAAGCCTTTTGAATCTAACTTCACACTTCATCATCACCAAGTTATGATCTGAGTCCGCATCCACCCCTTGATAGCTACGTGAGTTTTTTACACTGTTCCTAAATCTCTGCCTTACCATTATAAAATCAATTTGGTATCTCCCAGTATCACCCGATATTTTCCATGTGTACCTACACCTGGGGTGATATTTAAACCAAGTATTTGTCACTACTAATTTATTTCTTCTACAAAACTCAACTGCCTTTTCCCCGCGATCATTTCTTCTTCCTAGCTCAAACCCTCCCACTTCTAATCCGTCCCTCCCTTCTCCCACCACTGAATTCCAGTCACCCATCACTATCAGGTTTTTCTTTCCCGGCACTTCTCTAATTATTTCTTCTACTTGTTCCTACACCTCTTCCTCCTCTTTCTCCTTATGGCTGCTCGTAGGCATGTATACCTGGACCAGTACGAAATTCGTCGGGCGTACTTTTATCTCTACCACTAGTATCCTATCGCTCACCTGTTCAATGTTTACCACCCTCAGCCCCAATTTTGTGTTCAGTACTATGCCTACCTCACGTTGACTCTCATCTCCTCCACTATAGAAAACCCTGTAGCTATCACTCCAATAGTCCCCGCTATCCTTCCGTCTCACCTCGCACAATCCCTAAGCATCTATTTTTCCTTTTTCCATTTCCTGCTTAATATTTTCAAGCTTCCCGGCCCTCATCATGGTCCTTACGTTCCAAGTTCCTATTTTTACTGCTGTTTTCCTCTTCCTCTTTTTCTTATTCTTCATCCTCCAATCCCTTGTTTCCGCCGATGATGATGCTGTGCAAGGATTTCGTGTGATGACGACCGCGGAGGCCTTGCCTCCCCCGCTGCCGGGCACGACACCCGCCCTAGTGGGCGGCGTCCCGTAGTTTCCAGGAAACAATTCTCTGTGAATGACTTTCATATTCTAGGAAGTGATAGTTGAGAGGTATTCCCACGCCACTCAACGGTATTTTTAACGTGACACCATCACAGAACTACCTTTCGTCTGGCTCCTACCCTTCGACATATCTGGCATGGGTGGCCCTACCAGCAACAATAATACTTGCTCCTCCCAGTCCGGCTCTTAGGGGTCATTGGAACGCACAAGCCCTTCCACCACGTCAAGGTCGTAGTTCAAGGAAGAGAGCGTCATTTATGGAGGAGTATTGCTTCATGCCTCTTACAGTTGCTAATTATTAAAAATAAAATTTAAATATGGTCTCTCCATTATGACTAGGGAAAAATCTCGCTCAAACCACCATGAGTTTATGATTGCTTTGCCGTGGTTTTGTCCCGGTCACTCCATCTGAATTCACTTTTCTCGCCCTTACCGGCAAATGCATCGAACATACGTCTATTCGCGCGGCTGTTGACTCTCACACTCCCTCGCATTCCTCAGTCTTTTCCCTACCATTACCAAGTTCCTCGCACGAAGCAGCGGAGCGGAGGCAGAGGATGATGTCCCGGTGTCCTTGACTCCCATCGCCCAAGGGATGTGTGGTGGTGGCATGCACTTGCATTCCAAGGTGCACGCCGCGGCGTCGTAAGCAGGGAGGTTAAGTACTCGTGCTTGGGGACGCACGCGAACGCGATTCCCTGAGCATGCCCGCGGTGGAGGAGGGTCGGTTGGTTGTGCATTCTTTACCCGACGGCCGGAGCAAGTGAATCGCGCAAGTGTTCTAAATTCCGCGCGATTGCAATTCAGAATTCTCACATTCACCAAGGTCGTGGATAACGTGGGGATTGAGCACGTGAAACTTGGTGCACCGCGTTGTAATCACACTTGAAGTACTCTTACATGCATGCATACACTTCACGTTATTCCCTTTCGGGGTAAGCAAAGTCAAAAATATTTAGTTATTGCAGCTAGACCTTAAAAACTGGCTTTGTTTTAATAATTTTCTCCATTACGCCCACTCCTTGCATGCCTCTTTCGCTTCTCTTACACTCGTGCATTGCTTCTTTCACGCTCTCCTATTCTCATGACTCCTCTTTAATCTCTTCCACCACATTAACCCTTGACTTTGGTGTGCTACCTCTCACACCCTCCGCTCTTCTATCAAATTTGTTTCATTATTCGACTCTCATCCATTCTATCAACATGGCCAAACCCACGAAGCACATTCCTTTCATACTTTTCCATTACTGAAGCATTGAATCCACATTCTATCAACACCCAGTCATTCCTTACCCTATCCACACTACTTTTACCACACACACTTCTCAGGTACCTAAATCCAACTGCATTTAGCCTACTCTTATGCCTATCCTGACATATCCAGGTTTCGCTGCTAAATAATAACGAAGGGAGGAGTTCACTTTTGTACTCTACGCTTAGTTGGGAATATCTAACAATAGCATTTACTTTGAGTGGCAAAATACGGTTGAACCCGATACGCCTCAGTACTTTACAATCTACAACTGCATGCGTATTTTATTTATTTATTTTACATTACCCTGAAAACAGCTTCGAGCGATTTGTACATCAGGCATTGTAATAGGCAACAACGGACAAACACGCACAATATTTCCTGGAAGGTTCAAAAACCTACCCAGGTGGGATTCATACCCGCGACCCTGAGGTTGGCCGTATCCAATTCCCCGAATTGACCGCAAATCGCATTTTCCTAAACGTAGAGTTTAAACGTATAATATAAATGCATATTCCCCAAACTACCTGTGGCAATGTCTTCTTCTTCTTCCTCCACCTATATAGTCGACAGATTACCTGTTCTTTCTTCGCCTCTTCGCCTTTAAATCTTGCTCGACAGTAGGGTCATCACCCTATCTTTTTTGGTCTTCCTATACTTCTTTTTCCCAGCGGTAACTATCTCGAGCTATGTTCCATATTCTTTTTTTGCCCATGAAATGATTCCATTCGTGCCTTCTCTTGAAGGTCCACTTGTAAATGTTTTCCATTTAGCATATTTTTCTTATATTTTCGCTCAGTTCTCTGTCCAGAGAACGGAGAACTTGCGGCAATGTAAAGGGCATTATTTAAATTTGTGAATTAATTTGACTTGATTTTGCCTACATAATATCTAGGTAATCTTTTTTACAGTATGATTGAGTGTGAGATCTCATCAACGCTCAATATGACTATCACAGCATGAGCATATCGCATAAACATAATTCTATACGTGCTATTAGGTTTTTGGTTCTGCGAGTAATTATTAAATATTTTTCCCAACAGTTTCGCCGTGCTATGCTGCCCGACGAAGAAAAAAAAGCTCAACGAAGCCGGCAGCATAGCACGGCGAAACTGTTGCGCAAAATTTTTAATAATTACTCGCAGAACCAAAAGCCTAATAGCAAGTACGAGCTGCGAAAATCTACAAAACATTCCATACAATCCGCATATTTTCATCCTGAAATATATTAAATGAAATTCTGAGTGTTCATCCTTTAATGGTCTTAACCCTTTCGCTGCAAAGTTCGTATACATCCGAATGAATATTTTCATTCGCTGACTGAGGAGTGCGACTTTACCGCACAAGCTCAAAAAATATTTTCCCTCTACTGCCGATATCGAGAAAATATAGAGGTATTGCATTTCTAGCGGTAAATTAAATATCATGCAACAACGGATTTAAAATAGTTTTTGAAATTCTACGTAAAAAACAATGCAAATTTAAATTATTTAGTACAAAAAGTTAGCATCTTTTATTGGATACTTTACACATATTATGAGTGAAAACATATGCGTTAAATGGTAACTTCTGTTGTCATTTAACGCAGTGAAAGTGTTAATGTTAAACACACCACGCATGTTGACTCAGCATCGTCCATACCCAGTTCCTGTGATAATCTCGAGGAATTTACGACAGCAAAAGCGGTGCTAAAAGGCTCTATAGCAGCCGGCCGAGATAAAGGATACTTATGTGCGGTAGAAAAGCATGGCTGAACGTGAACAAGGGCATATACCCTAGGGGGTTGGGTCATTAAGGACGGACGGTGCTGCCCCGGGAGAAGAAATGCGAAGCACGAAGCACCGAGGAGTTATCTCTTGTGCTGCGGTGCGTTGAAAGAGGAGGTGGTGCGGCGAGTAAAAGGGCAAATGATATCCGGTGCCAGCATTAACGCATGCGGCAAAAAAATATAACTCCGTGCAGTTCGTTCAAGGAAGAACGGCTTTCTAGTTTCTCCCGCGAAGATTATCCCGCGGTGCCCAATTAAGGCATGAGAATGAGGTGGTGATGCCTCCGGGTGACGAAGCACCGTCCGTAATCTACAACAGTCATAGTCCGAGGATGAAATCAGTGCCGATAGATTCAAAACACCGCATAAACAATCCGTCAGTATGAGTGTACTGGTGAGTGTCAAGATTGCTCGGCGTTCATCTCAAATAGTTGCGGCCGGAGGACTCCACCGTGAGACTGTATTTTATGCCGCCATATGTAGACGTGCTCCGAGAATGCCATTTTAATGAATGACCGTCGCTCTTGGAGCTCACTACAGAAAGGACTGGTTATTCCGGGAGCAACTTACTTTTATGAAGGTGGGATAATATTTCACATAATATTTCTTCATTCCTTTTTGTACCCGGAAACAAATTAAGACGGCAGGCGTTCATCGCAATTTAGATATCAAACAGAAAACTTGATTTGGTACAAAAAATAAACTCAATGTGGTGCCTTAATCTGTCATACTATTTTAAGACCCTGTTACAGGTGAATGCCTCACGTTGTTAACTGACCCCAAGGTTCTTTTGCTTCCTTTCCAGTAGGGTACCATAAAAAAGTAATCTTGTAATTATAAAGCATTAATATTTGTGTATGAAAATTGAGCGGCATCCTCAAAGTATTTCAAATAAGAAAGGACAAATTTCATGGATATATCTAGTACTAGGATATTACGGCCACAAAGAAGGTCACCAGCCATAAGGGTATTAATAAGGCATTACCATTCGAGCAATGGCAAATAGATAGTTCGCGATTACTTAGTTGATGGCTTTCACACGGGAGAAGAAAAAGTCGGGGATAGGTAAAATGTTCTTTAGGAATTATGATAATTTTCAGTAAACAATTAGATAGTTTAACCTCAAAGATAGAGTTACCTCAGGCTATATTCCCCAAGTGTACTGGTTCCATCTATACAGTAGTCCTTAGTGTGTGTGTCGGTTAATCGTTAACGGACTGATCTTATCTCCAGGCTAACGTGGCAGTGAGTTTCGGATCAGTTTCAAGGTAGACAACATAAATAGCTCGAAGTACCCGGGATACGCAGGAATAAAGAGTTGTAGTCTTCAAACCACGAATCCATTAATAATTGTTGGTTTTAATTTAGAAAAGTAGGATAAAGTAGTACGTACTGAGAATGTGGTTAAAGAGTTATGCCGATTCAGATTTATGACAGCTGACGATCATTTTCATGAGGTGGTCATGAGTCATAAATTGGGGGATTGGTTTTCTGCTGCCCTCTATTCCATTTTATTTTCAGTAAACGGTTCAATCCTTCGTAATTACTCATTTGACAACCCTTTATAGTTTGCTTCTTGCATTACATCCTTTGTCTCGCTTGGCAATTTTCCTATACCTTCCTTATAGTTTTCAGGAGCCATCATTTGAACAGAAAATCCGTTTCTCATCAGTAGTTTCGGGCATATATTTATGGAATTGATTCATATTAGAATGAAATATAGTTAATTGGTGGTTCCGCTATCGATTTTTTATTACAGCACGACCCAGGTTATGACGCCGAAAACCGGGTCGTGCTGTGATTTAAGAAAATTTAATGGAACCGCAAAATTACTATTTTTCATTTCAATATTCGTTTCATTCACCTCAGAGGACTGTTTCCCTGATTGATGCAATTGCTAAATGATCAGCACCATATTCTTCTTTGTTAAATGATCACCTTTTTGAACTTAGAAAGACGACATTTTAGAAAATGCTTTTTCCTGCCTCCTACGTTATGATGCTCAGATTTTAACAAATATTCAAAACGACTGCGAAAATGTGCAGAGGAAAAAATATTTCGTTCCGCGGGAACCACGATGTGAAATGGCATTTAGAAATTATTTATCAATGCAAACAAATTTACAATATTAAAATAAAGCTAGGAAAAAGAGATTGGAAGCTTTGGATATGTGGTGTTAGAGAGGAATGATGCAGATCAAATGGACGGAGAGAATCGCCAACAAAAAAGTCTTCCGAAGAGTTGTAGAGACAAAAGTACAGTGAAATCTCTACGAAGAATGAGAGAAAACTTAATAGAAATATTTTGTGACACAACAGCCAAAAGCTCAATAATGAAAGGAGAAATGAATGGAAAGAATTACAGAGGAAGATCAAGTTAAAGAATGAATCACTTGGTTATTTTCCACACTTTTTTAATGCAACTGACCAGTTTCGATGTTACAACATCATCATCAGAGTTCGAATACCTCTATTATAATCGCTTTATTGCGTATTCGAATTCTGTTGATGATGTTGTAACATCGAAGCCGGTCAGTTTTATCAAAAACAGTGTGGAAAATTACCAAGTGATCCATGCTTGAACGATGTCACAATTCCACAGAGTAACTTCGCCTACCATCACGTTAAGAGGAAGACCAAGAATTGAATACACCAGGCAAATTATAAAGGACTTCACCAAAGGAATAATTACCCAGGAATAAAGTGGCTGAGGGAGAGGAGAGTGGATTGGGTAGCTGCAGCCTACCAATCTTCAGATTAATGACTATTGATGATACAATAAAATTAAGAAATCACTTTGATCTGTTCACTATAGTTTTTACTACGATTTAAAGCAACGAAACTGGTCGTAATAAAAGTTTCCGAGCAGAAATCTGAGTGATTTGTTATTGTTTTTTAATCCCTTAACGTGCTATTCTGCCGCCTCTACCCTTACACTAGCCCAAACCATTATCCATAATCATTACCAATGCAAATAATTCATCGGATATCTGCGGGAAGATTTTCGCAATGCTGAATTGAGTCCTCGGAAATGGCCGAGATTTTGCCCAGTGTCCGGTTGCCGAAAAAATATGAGAGGTGATCAACTCGTAAAAGGAATGTGGATTAAGTTCGCATATTCCAAGTGGAGACGCATCGTCCGAGCTTCCCCTCCTTTCTCCCAGCTATCCTTTCTCCTGGCCAGCCGTCATTCGAGTTCACCAAAACATTCTGCTTCAATAATTACGTACCAGCGCACTCTCTACCTGACACAGCTTGTGCGTATAAAAGAAGCAAATATCGTTCGCAAATAATTTAGCCTGTAATTTTTTCCAGCTTCTGAAAGAGTCACGCGTTTTCTAAACTCTTACCCGTCAGTTAATATACAGGTACTTCGAAAGTTGGGTATGTATAATTCAAAACATCGGTATGTGGTTTAAATTTCATGATGGCAAACGACCAGAATGTTTTTTGTTTTCGATTATTTCCGTCTGGCTTTTGAGACCTATTAAAGGTTTCTCTTTTCTTGAGGGAATTGCATCGCTGGCCTCACCCAAATGGCACTTCATGCCCACATGTATGCCTCTCACCTTTTCTCGATTCCTGGCATTAACCTCTACTACAAATGCTGCTTACTCGATCATAGTGGCGGAAAGTAAATGCAAAGAATCACCAAGGTTGTTCAAATAGAGTATCTGATAATCGAAATCATCATAATTCACTGATATAATACATATATTTCACCACACATGCATCTACACCTACATAGTACCACGCAAGTAACCTCAAGGGTGTGTGGCGGGGGATGAGTTGTCACCAACATGGACAAAACTATATCATAAGAGTGTTATTGAAACTATATTAGTTAATGCATTACTAAAAAACATGCAGCCTACCTGTCATCAGGAAAAACATTCATTAACATGCGCCACGTTACCACTACTACCAAAATTATATGAACTATGAGTACTAATACATCTTTTGAATGCAAATTTATTTTGTAACTACATATTTACGAAGAGATACAAGAATTAGGAATATATGTTCAATACTTTTGGTGGACTTAAAAATGGTCTCCTGTCACGGGGGACGTCATCTATTTTTATTTCAAAATTAAACAAATATTAAATGTCTGCAATAGGTGGATACCTACCTAAACATATTTTACCCCACATAATCCTCGGAGGAACATTTTCGCCAATAACACTGTAATACCTACTCCGACGATTTTATGAGCAAAGGATTTTCACCGCGCTGATTTCATTTTTTAACCTTCCCATAAGTTCAGGAGCATGAACTTTCTACTTCAGCGAGCACTTATCGTGGCTCCTTCGCCTTCAGAAATATAATGTCACGGTCTTTTATAAGGTCATACGGCCGTGAAAATGCTACACTCGAGAGCTGATGTACTGCTTTTTCACGCCCTTAGAGATTGTGCTTTTACCGTAAGTTCGTACGCGGAGCGAGAGAAAATCTTCCCTTCCCATGGACTCTATATCAGTCCGAGTGCACGTGAGTAGGGGGGAGGTGAAATGCAGGAGTGGGCCTATAATGATTTTTTGTTTTGCACCTTGACTGGATTTTCGAGATTTCGTCGACTTCACATCCTCTGCATTCAAGAAATTCCACGTACTTTTTCGCCTCCAACCTGCCGGCCTTTGACCGATACTCGCCGTTGGTTTTAAAGACAAGCGAACTGAGATTTTTTTGCACTGAGTACTATGCCCAAAAATATGCGAAAAAAATCACGGTGAAAAATAATGATCTACCAGAACTGGGCCTCGAACCGAGATCTCCCGAATTAGTTGCCGAGTGCTTGTAAACAATATGGGTACCCAGGGGTGGGATCATGGCTCCAACTTCTTTCACGCTATCGGTATCGTTACCCAAAACGCATACCGATGTAAAAGGGCAATGCTCACAGTAACTATCCTAAGAATGCACTCAATCAATTAAAACTAGTAATTTTAAGCATAAAAGAAAAAAATTGAAGGATGACGACCACATTGTGACGCTCGAGAGCGCAATTGAAAAATTACGATAACGCGAGCGCACGCGTTATATAAAACCGTGATCGCGTCCCAGGCGGTCTCGCGCATAAAACGTCACTGAGTAATTTTAAATGTATGTAAAAAAAATGATTACTTTGCATCAGTTTACCATTATTTTTGTGTTAATCATCCACTCACCTTCTATTAAGTCATTTGGAATACCTACGCTTTCACTATTTGGGATTCATGTGAGGAAGGTTAGGATACCGAGTTAGAGAGTGAGCAGTGAAGATCGTCAAGATATGTAAAAGGTCGTTACGATTATTTCATTAGTAATTCATGTCAACTACATTAACTAGGATGGGAATCGCTATCAGACAGTCGATTAAAATGTTGTCTTAATGAATAGTTATAAATTTAGACAATAACTACTATTGAGGTGTACAAGTAGATTTTTCGATTTCAATTTTCTCTCTCATGCTTTTGTCTTCATTTTCTATAAAGCACTTTTTGCATGTCTCACATGAAAATTCACCTTCCAAGATCAGGAATAAATACCATGTAAAAAATGGGGATTCTCCTATTTTAATAAGAAGAATAATACATTTATCACGTTAACATTATTTTTGCAAAATATAATGTTTTCTTCGGAAATGAAAAGAAATTTTTTTTTCTATTTCCACAACTTGGCCATCTATAGACAGATATTGCTATTATTGCAGATATTGCTAATTCTTTTTGTCATTCTTTTCAGACGTTTTTTCCCCTTGAAATCCAAAATATTTTAACGAAAAAATTGAAGTCGAAGTTCATGATTTCGATTGGGAGCTAAAACGGCAAGAACAAGGAATGATGGGAAATGACGTCACTGGTCATACCGGCCTAGCAGGTGTCTTGGTGCAGTTGCTCGTTGCTCGCTTGGTAATTGCTCCGTATGAAACGCTCACACTACAAAACGCACGCGCTTTGGTTTCCACTGTTCAGGATAATGGTCTTTTGCACCGATGTGTTATAATATATCGAAATAACACTATAATTTAAATTATTCTCGGTTCCGAAGGATAAGAAGAGAATATTAGTTTAAACGCGTGTGATATGAATGTCTCCTTCATCCATTCTATTTTACTGCATGTAATGCAATGAATATATTAGTTGGCATTGAAAATAATTTCATTGAGTCGCGTCAATTTAATCGCTACTCTGCATTTTGCTTTTCATGATTGTTTATGACCTATAAGCCAAAATTTAAAAGAAAGCCACCCCTCTTTCAGTCGACTTCCCATGCAATGAATAGATATAGCCACGAGAAAAAAAACCACCTAGACCGGGAGTTGAAACACGGACATTTGGCTGAATGGGTCAATGCGTAGACCACCACGTTACATCAAGTTCCCTTGAGTCCTCGAAACATTGCACTGCCCCTGGGTATCGTGTGGTCAGTGCATTGGTCCGGCGAGGCTAATTAAAGATCCGTCCTGTTTGATTTTTCTCGTAAAACTATCTGCCCATTTTTTTCTATTGATGTTTTCTTTGTATTTCTATGCGTAAATTAATAATAAAATGAAAGAATAACTTAGCCAATCGCTAAATAAAAATCAGTTCAGTAATAGTTAGTATCGGATATCTCATTTGCTGAGGGATAAAATATTTATGATGCGCGAGTAATAACAATCGAACAGAATGGACATCTAATTCAACAACGAACAGATCACTCTACTGGCGGCTAGGTGTGATTGAAAGGGTCAGGATGTTACCATTATTCACCGAGAGAGATATACCACTTTACCTCTTCAAAGCTGTATAAATGAAATTATGATTGAATACGTTGAACATAAAGCATAAGGTACTTCTCCAACATGATTGTCTTCTGTGATTGACAAAATAAATATATCAATTAAATATGAGGTTTAATGCCTCGGATTGACTTGTACGTAGCTAAAATAAGTATGAACATAAAAGTGAAAAGCATTTGTATTCTATCTTTTCATAACACATCAGAGCAACCGATGAATAAAAACTGAGATCCATTGAAAACACTGCCGAAATACACTTCACCTTTTCACCTACCTACAAGATTCTCCTTTGCACTTTTACGCAGCTGGTGTCCTAACATCCCCTGCCACACGCCCATGTGGCGGCTCGCAGGTTAGTATGTAGATGTACAGCAAAGATTTTATAACTTAGATGGAAGGGCGGAGAAAAATAGATTCAGCACGAAACCAGGCAGTCAAGTCAACACAAGATAAGAGAACTTACGAGATAAGTGGCGGAAATTGTATTCACAGAATCATTTCCATGCATCATTTTATCATCTTTCTCCGGGAGGAAAGGTGATTGAAATGCATGAGGAGGAGCTCATTTGGGGGATACGTTAAGAATGCAAATTCAAAATGTCGAGTAGTGACGTCGTTCTATTCCAACGACATGTAATTTGAATATATGAGCCGCGTTTAACATTAAGTGACACCGTACCCAGCCCTTTTTGTTCATTCCTGCATCCTCCCTCTCGATATACCTTCGCATCACAGCTAATATGCCTCTTTTATGCACCTGCTTATGAGAATACGGACAAATAAAATAGAAAAAGGCTTTAACAGTTGTGTTTATACTGATAAAGGATTGACATCAACAAGAAATCAAAAATAATATCATTAAAAATTTCTTACATCATATTTCCTTTTGCATCAACTTAACGAGCTTATGACGGGGACCTTGGGTAAGGTTATAAAGAAGAGGCTGGTGAAGACCTTGATATGAAGTGTAGCGTTGTATGGGGCAGAAACGTGGACTCTGACGAAAGGGGACGAGAAAATACTGCAGGCGTTCGAGCTGTGGGTATGGAGGAGGATGGAGAAGGTGCGATGGACGGAAAGGAAGACAAACGAGGAAGTGCTTGGTATGGAGGATGAGGAGAGGAAACTTCTGGATGAGATAAGGAGGATGCAGGGTTGGTGGCTGGAAGTGATAATGAGGGGTCATGGTTTGCTCAAGGTCGTGATAGAGGAAAAGGTGTTCAAGGGCAAGCGGGGAAGGGGAACAAAGAGAATAAGTTTTATGGACGGGATAAAGAAAGGTAGGAAGCACGCGGAGATGAGGAAATATATACTAGATGTAGATAGGGCCCTGTATGTAAATAAATCTGGAGGATTTTCTCTGACATTCATTATAAACTACCTTTAACCAGTAGAGAACTTATGTGAATGAATGAATTAAATTTAAATTCTGTATTCATGGTTTCTCTTATATATACGGCCATTCCCCCACTGCCCCACATTGATAACTTAGAACGGCGACATAATTACTCTCTCTGAACAGTTACTAGCCCTCTGGTTGTTATGGGCTAAATGGTTAAATTTGTAAGAGAAATGAAGAAAGATTATTCATGTTACTTTCATTTCAATTAAAAAAATGTAAACAAATTTTTCTCCCTCAAGAGCTTCCTAATTAACAGGAAGTTTTTTTTAGGACATTCCCATCTTGTGCTTCTTTGGGGTCATTGCACTGTGATGTGCTCCCCTTCGATAGTTACTTTAATATGCCACACTGTTATTCTCATTATGTAGTATAAAATTCAGCCTTATTGGCGTCGTCGTACTTCACGAATGAAACTGGGCGTCGTCGATTTCAAAACCTGTATCGGTATCAGAACCTGGATGTGACGTGAGCTCAGCTTAAATACTTATGAAGAAGAACTTTCCCTGGGATCCGGGTTCGAATGTTAATCTAGACAAATTATATCATTAACTGTGAAGTCCTATTAAGTCAAATCCAATTGACACTTTTCTACAGGATTTTTAACTCAACGGGTTTCAATTCACAAAGTCATCTTCAGGACCTCTTAAACTCTACGCATAGCAGAATTAAAAATCCTGTAGAAAAGGGCGAATGCTATTTGATTTAATATCAAATAGCATTCGCCCTTTTCTACATTCATTTCGCCTTACACATACATCAAATAGCATTCGCCCATCAAATACCACAACATCAAGCCTAAATGTGTTAAACTGTTAAGTCCTCAAGTTCCATAAAAACCTTAAATATGCCGCGGCGTCATCATCGTGATGTAGCATAAAATCCTGAGTTTTTCGGCGTCTTCGCATTTCGCGAGTGAAACTGGGCGGCGTCATTCTCAAAACCTGTCTCGGTCTCAGAACCTGGATTTGAGGTACGCTCAGCTTAAAACGCTAATAACAAGTCCCACATTATCGATACTAGGGGGGAGGGGGTAGGGAAGAGGTCACATCACCTCGCCCATCATTATCTCCCACCCGCTTTTTAAAACCCAACCACAACCCTCGACCCACCCTCTCATTTCCACCCAGGACGAATTTCTTCGGGCGCCGGTAATGAAAGGGGGGGATGGCAGGGGGGGGGGAGAAAAAGAAAAGGAGGCGAGGATGGTTGGTTGGTGGTGGGGGAGGGAGGGAATGAGGTGGGTGGGGGGTGGCGAGCAGAGAAAGTGCAAGTGAAGGGAGGGGGAGGGGAGAGAGAGGAAGGGAGGAAAGAGTTTTGTCTGAGACGGAGAAGAGAGAAAGTGCCCGACATTCAGCAACTCGTCCTCACCCATCCCATCAGCCGCTCTCGCCGTCCTTCAGGAAAAAAACAGACCCCACCTCACTCGGAGTGCACGTCTTCCTCTTTCTCACCCGTCGACGCCCAGGTGGTATGGGACTCGTGTGTGTCCGGCGAAAGAGAGGCAGAAGGTGGTTTACACCCCCCTCCCCCACTTCCTTTTAGTAGATGATGACCACCAACTCCGTCACACGTGGCCAGATGGACTTCCTCCTCCTTTACCGTCGGCTTTCTTGCCTCCAGGGGTCACCTCCTTCTCCCTCCCTCCCTCAAACACCATGCCATCTTCCGTCACCCTTCCCCACTTCGCCGCCGGCACACAGGATTCTTTGAAATGTGACCGAGAGCTCTAATTATTGCTGCTCAGGCAGTTCACCCCTTAACTAACATAGACCATATTACAGTAACAGAGGATCCCCTGATTAACTCTATTAGCTCGGATTTGGATCGTAAACATTTGATGAATGCAGCAGCAGGCGTGGAGAAGGACACATCACCATCATTGGTATTTTACCTAATGAATGGTACCTAGCCCAACTGAGAGTCTTGCCATTTATTTTTCTGACCACGGGGAGTGTTTTCCATTATTGATTTCAAGGTGCAGGAGGGGCCAGTTATTGCTAGTTTCCACATATAGAAATTTTAGACTTGGTAGAGAAATTTTATTTCAATATAATACATTTTATTATTTTAATTTTGCACACGCAACCTGCAAAAGCCAATCCTTTGTTAAATTCGGCAGGAATGAGAATGAAACAAAAGGGAGGAAAGGATTGAAGCAAGGATGAGCTTTATCGCATATTATCTTCAATATTTACGTATTTATTCAATTAATTAAAGTCAGGAGAAACTATCAAAGGGATTACAATTGAAGAAAAATTCTGCATGCTACGCTTTACTGATGACATAGCAGTTAAAGCATAGAAAAAGGAGGATCTTACGAGAATGCTGAACCGTGAATACAAAACAAGATGTACAACTTCGAGAATAATGTAAAGAGAAGAAAATTATAATTAATGAAAAAATCAAGGAGGCCAAGTCGCTATGAGACTTCGACAGCAAAATGAAGTTGAGAATACTTTGACAGCAAACTGAATCAAGCACAGGAATTTTACTATCTGGGGAGTAGTGTCGCCTTCGATGGAAGAAGCATATAAAAGATAGTGAGCAGAGTAGTTAGAGCGAAGAAGGCATCCTAACGAGACTACCATCAGCTAGCATCACAAGGTAGGAAGCGAGGAAGCTTTTCACCAGAAGCATACACACGAAGACGTTATTGTAGGACAGAGAAAAGTTGGACCTTCACTGCAGCGTAACATAGAAGATTAGACGCGACGGAAATGTAGTATCATGTAAGAATGATGACGCTAAAATAAACAAGATGCAACACCGATAAAGAGATACTATGAAAATATTATTTCTGAAAACTCGGAAAAGTAGAAGAGGCAATTATTAACTGAGCACTATTTTCACACTTTTATTAAACTTGTTAATTATTATCAGATTATAATTTTTCATCCTGAACGTTAGACATTTTAAAAAAGTGGCGTCTCAAGTTACTTCTTTTAGAAGAGAAAAATTTATATCGGCACACTTTCAGACATGTCCTCCTGAAAACAAAAATGAAACGAGCAGCAAATGGGAAGAATTACCGGGGAAGACCTAGGATGGTATAGACTAAACAAATCACCAAGAATGTTAGATTGAAGAGTTATGATGGAATGAAGCGGTTAACTGAAAAGGAGAATGGAGTTAAGAGATGCACATCATACCCATTTTTGGATTTATGACTGCTGCTGATGATGGTTAATTACAGCCTTTCACGAAATGCATCCATGATTAGGGAAACGATATTTAAATAATGGGAATGAACCACTAGTGGACTATATTGCGACGAATATGGATCGTAATCGTAAATATTTTATGAAAGTGCCGGAAGGTGCAGACTAGGACTCATCATCATAGGTATTCCGAACGGTGAGTGGTAGGCCCGTGAAATGTTCTGACAATAATTTTCCCACCCGCAGGCAGTCTTCTCCAATGCTGGATTCACATAAATTCAAGCTACAGGGGACGGTAGTCATGGGCCATTTACGCCCATGAGTGGAGAAACTTTGTCTCATTCTAAGTATTTTCATGTTTTTATTTCGCACGTCAAATTACTTTGATTCCATATTTCTTAAAATTGGACCACACAACCTACGACAACATTCAGAACTTTATATTATTACTTAGCAGTCGAACATCCCAGTCACCGTGCAAATTTGTTACTATGGTGGGTGTAAGTAGTGATATAATGCATCCATATATTTAGCTTTATGCATCTTTTATTGTTGACAATAGGTGCTCATCCTGCTCGCATGATGGAGGATCTACGATTACAATGGAAGAGTCAAGTTTTCTGTTTTTACACACCTAAATGGCTGTGAAGGTAATCAAGAGGCAAAGATCCAACTTAGGAAAACAGTATTGAGGAATCTCATAGGCGTCACTTTGTGAAATTGCGTAACTGCATAAGTGACTAGAAAATCCTTGAATTTATTTCTAAGCAAAATGTGCACCAGTTTGATGGTATAGACTGTAGTTAGAGTCACTAAATTTTCGGAATTACGGTCTTACGAATTAAAATAATTTAGTTTATTTCAATAAGTTATGTCTTTACTCGTGCATCCATAATAATAAATTTCCATGTTACAGGGGCCGCTGTTTTCATAATCTCACCCCAATCGAGAATCAGGGCATTTTCCCCTGTAGCTTAACTCGGCTTGTTAGCACAAAAATAATATTATCAGACGTCACTTTGAGGAACTGGTTGACAGAGATCATATTCAAGAAAACACTTTGTATATTCCCACAATTACTAAATTTACTATGACCAATGTTTCAACAGTTAAAATGTTATCACCTAGGGTCTTGATAAGGGTGTTGATAATTTTAAAACTATTTCGTGATATTGAGTCACATACAACACTTTCTGTTTTGTTGTGAATGTAGAGCTATATATTCCTCTGTTCTAGATAAATGTTTTATTCACGCCTAAAATTTTTATTAATTTTTTTTATTTCATGTGTATATTGGCGCGGGGTCAGATGGCAGTGGGGATTTATTGTCTCAATATCGCACCAATAAAGCCGACCTATTATTATTTATCACAGTTAAACTCTCGAAAGTTTCAGTAAAGTAAACAACTGTGGAATTTTAAAGAGTATTCATGGAGAATATTAATGGAGTTGCCATGAGGAATGCAGGTTGGTCTTCTTGTTTGTACGTTGGAAGGTGACGCTAAACCTAATTCCAAGACCATTAGCACTGTGGATCACCACTTTAGTTAGGCCTCGTCTAAATCAGCAACTTAAATGGAGATTTAAATCATTTCACAGTTGTAGTGCTGATGCAGAAGATGTAAAGGCATTTAAAGTGAGGGTGTATTTAAATTGAGGGCGCAACCCATGTTTAAGTGAGCGCAGTTATATTTTCCCTCAATATGGCCGTTCGAGCGTTTTTTTTGTGTTGAAATCGCATGAACGTATACTTAGGACTTTGGTCGTAGCTTATGTGACATACATGAACTTTCTTAACAGTATTAACCAGAAGTATGAGCTGAATTCATAGACGATGTGTCACACTCCAGTATTCAGTTCTACTGACAGCAACCTACCTACTGATTATTCACCCACTGCATGTTAGTCTGTCACGAATACATATGAACTCGTTTTCTTTCTTCTACGACGGTCTTTTAACCGCTTCCCTGACGCGCCCGAGTATACTCGGGCAAAGTTATACTGATATGCAGGTGGCCTAATTATCCTAAGTCAAGGAGAAACATTAAGAAGGTATTGAATAATTCATTAGTTATTTGGAATAAAAAATTAAGTAAAAAATATTGGGATTTGCCGCCATTTAATGCTTCTGAATCTGATATTATAAATATGACTTTTTTTTAACCATTTTTGTCAGAAAAACCGTCAGGGAAGTGGTTAAGATTTACAATAGCCCAGGTCCATCGATAGGTGTAATTCCCTGCTTTGGAGCATTCATCTGAATATTACGAGTAAAATAAGAATTCATTCATTCATTAGAGTAATCTACCGGTTAGAGGTAGGTTATCATGAAAGTCAGAGAATATCCAACGAACTCTTACACGTGCCGTGCCCTTTCTACCTCTAGTATTTCTTTCTTCATCTCAGCATAAGTCCTACCTTTCTTCATCCCGTCCATAAAACCTAATCTCTTTCTTCCCCTTCCCCGCCTACCCAACGTCCTTCCCTCGATCACGGCCTTCACCAAACCATCGCCCCTCATTACCCCTTCCAGCCACCTACCCTGTCTTACCCTAATCTCATCTATAAGTTTCCTCTCCTCGCCCACCATGTCAAGCACTTCCTCATTTGTCTTCCTTTCCGTCCAACGCACCTTCTGCATCCTCCTCCACACCCACATCTCGAAAGCCTTCAGCCTTTTTTCGTCTTCCTTTCTCAAGGTCCACGTTTTCTGCCCCACACAACGCCACACGCCACACTCCATATCAAGCTCAAAATAAGAATAATGAATGCAAATTATTAAGAGAAAATGATGATATAAATTCACCAATTGCATGGAATTCGATGAAACTGTCACTAAATTACATACATACATGTCAAAAAGCGTTTTTTTCATTTCGAGGTTTCTTTAACACTTACTTTCAAAATCAGCTGGTCACGCGATCGGCGCTTATCACTTGCTTTGATATTAAAATTTTGACGAAACTCATGGATGTTATATCCCAATGATGTTAATAAATTATTATTATTCTTCGTTGGTTCTATATTAAGTTTAAAGCACAGATGTAGATGTCACCTTTACTTAAATTTAATTCTAAGCTAGTTTGAGCGAGATATTTCCCTAGTCATAGTGGAGACCATATTCGAATGTTATCTTTCATTTTCAGCGTCCATAAGAAGAAAAGTTAATATTGTAATATCAATGGCGCAAATATATATATATATATAATTATATATATATATATATATATATATATATATATATATATATATATAATTAAATAAATATATCTACATAAGTCACTAACTTGACTCATTTTTTCACGCCGTACGGTGAAAACGCCTTCGCAACGGAAGGTTTTTTTTTCGATCCTGAAAAACTTCCTGCGGTGAGTATTTGATTATATTTTATAAATTGTTGAGAAAACACAAACTACACACCGTTAGTTTTTGAAGGGATCTAGTTGTTAGAAATTCCTAACATTTTCAATATTGTTCCTCTTGAGCGTACAACCGTAATCTATCCCATGTAAAACAGCTAATATTTTTAGGTAAATTGCTCGCAAAATTGTTCGGAAAAGGGTCAATATTTTGATATCATTGGAAAGATGGGGATTTTTTTTTCTTTACAATGAGGTCAAATTCATCAAATTCTAGGTGGAATGATATTTCACTCAAATTACCTTACGTAAATTATCCCTGGAAATAAAGCTTTAATGTAGTCAAGGCGTACACCATCCCCCGCCAGACAGCCTTTCACTAACCTTACGTCCCTCAAGGTCCTCCTCCTCCCCTCGACACAGCCCACTAGTTCGCTTTCTTCCATCAATAAGGACTTGGTCCTCTTTACGTCCGTCATTACGGGTATTTTGATGGATCGCTGTGCAACTGAAGCCTCCAATAATGTGAAGCCGGTCTTTGAGCGCGAAAAAGCGGAAGGTGTAAATTTTTTATCGTTGGCCATTATGGCCACCCAGGCAGACTGTTTTGTCAACGTCCAGAATTCCCCGCATCGACGCGTCGAGCTGGTTGAAGAGTGGGAGGTGTTTCATTGCAAGAATTTTCACAGCGTCACATAAGATAAAGATTTTTGATTCGATGGTCGTAAGCAGCCTTACTTTTCTGAAATAATCGACGTTTGAGATGATTCGGTACAGCTCAATAGCTCAAGGGCCAGCGAAATCTGTTCTGAACTTTAGTTACAAAGAGCACCAAGGTACAAGTGTATTTACTATCCCATTTCAGTTTTTTCATAAATAGTATTATGGTACTAATTGGTCATTTACAGTTCATACGTTTTGTCCATACTCGTTTGTTACCTAAAAGATCTTCTTAAAAACATACGGGGACATAATGGCACTATGATTCAAATATATTGTAATAACACAGCTTTGTGCTTTTCCACAACATATTAATATCTGCTTTATTAAAGTGTGGAAAAGAGCAAATTTGTACTCTAACCTGTAATGGATGGGAAGTGGGAATGATATCCTGAAATATGGCGAAAAGAGGGAATTGAGCAAAGAAGTTTGAGAAATACTGGTTTCGATGGTATAAGTGGTAATAATAAATTCAAGTGGGAAATGAGACTGATGAAAAGGTTTTTACTGGTCAATAGTGTAACTTTGATTACTGTGTTGATCATTTTTTCTAAAATGATTTATAACGTCTCTTATAACGGCTAGAAATATTATTAGAGGCCCGAAGTTGGGAGTATACCTCCAGATGGAATCTCGCCTCGTAAATTATTTCGAATGTGCAACGTCGACGAAATAATCGCCGAAAAGAATGACTAAAAATTTAAGTGTAGGCTTTCGCAGCTGCTCTTAGGTGATGACGTAGCTTTGGAGTGTTGTTGCATTTGGAGCATATCTTGCTCAACGTTTTTCTCGCGTTGCAGCGAGTGTATACTTTAACCTTAATAAATACACTACAGTACACTTTTCACGAAAGAAATCACACCAATGACACATTTATAAAGGAAGGGATAGATATAAACGAGTCAGATAAAGTTAAATACCTCGGAATCACCATGACCTAGCGAGAGAAAACATATAGGAAAAATTAGCGGCGCTGCATTAGAGAAACTTAGATACATCAAGCGAATCGTAGGAAGGTTTTCTAATGAATAAGTGAAAGAGAGATGCTACTCTGCACTAATTAGGCCACATTTCGAATACGCTGCGAGCATTTGGGGCCCTGCACTGAAAGATTTAATGCGCGAAGTAAATAAAATAGAAAGGAAAGCCGCATATGGCGTATATTACTTGGAAATTTCGGATCAGGCGAGTGTAAGTAGTGGATACCATTTGACCCCACGCTATATCTCTAGAGCTGATAGAAGTGACAAAATAAGATAGATACACAGCCGAACTGATAGGTACATACATTCCTTCTTCTCATGCACCATTAGTGATTATAACAAGCACAGTGTGACACTAACATAAGGCACGTAGCTGACATACCATCTCCACCCTCATTTTCCCCATTTCCTCCCCTTTCATGGCTGGTGTCCTAAACTCCTAACACCCTCTGCTACAAGCCTCTGCGGCGGCTCTCAGAGCAATATGTAGAGGTAGATGAGCGTCTTCATGAGCGAGGCGAGTGCTGCTGTGAATAACGCCGTCTGATTTTAGAAAACTGATCCCGAATAAAGTTGGCAATACACACAGTAACAAGTAATCACTTCACTCCTAAGACGCTCTCTGCAACGCGATAGAAACGTGGAGCCGAAAGCCACAAACTGCTAAACTGCTGCGAAATGCCACAAGCGCAGCTACACTCGAAAGCCACATCAGCAAGAGTTTATCCATTTCAAAAAAATCATCTTCAACAATCTACCACTGAGGAAAGGCATGGGCCAACTAAGGAAATAATTCATAGAAGTCTCCCACATATCTTCGAGATTAATCGTTCGGTGTCCATTAGGCAAGGTTGTTAGAGGCCGTTGGCTCCCTCGGCATGTCACGCCGATGACCACCGCTCAAACCAAAAGTAGGTCATATCTTTCACGAGCGAGGAAGAGATTTTAAGGGCCAGCGCACGGAACACAAGAGCATCGTGTATGCATCTCTTAACAGATGTTATTTTTTTTCGTGAGAAGAAAGTGAAGCCTAAGGTCCGGAGCGCTGCTTCAAGGATATTTTCGAGAGAAAGATGTGTAACATAAAAACGCAGTAATGGCTCCTTGATTACTTGGCTCGATGGCCGCTTTTATCTGCTACATGAAGAGAAAGGCTATACAAGCATCGTCTCGTGAATTGCATTCGACGTGATGAACATTCCAAAAATTGATCCCGATTCGATGTTTCCAGTTTCTCCAAGGACTCAAAAGACACCTCACACTTAGAATTATAGATTTCGGAAAGTTCTTGTTTTCCTTCGAGCCTCTCCTTTACCAAGATATAGCATTAGGATAAGACTTATTCAAAAGACCCATATTCTTCTCCTTCTTGCCGTCAATGAGTCTGTTCTGAACCAATTCATTACCCTCGCATACGTTCTTTCCATATCTTCCAGGGTTGTCCAGCATTTCTTTTTCCTTCTGGGTACTGATCTCTCCAAGTCTTCACTAGCCTGTTATCTTCCATTCTTTTTATGTGATCATTCCACATTTCTCCGCTCTTTTTCCTATTTGTTTATTCTTTCAACTTTGTCGCTTACTCGATCTTTTCTTGTTCTTTCAAGTATTCTTCTGAGGTTTTTCAATTTGGTTTTCAATCTGAATGTACCATCTGCACGTGTTGTAGTCGCTCTAACTTCAATGCCATCAGTTATTATTGGTCTAATTATCGTTTATATATTCTGGATTTTGTTGATTTTGCTAAATATTTATTTCACTGAACATAAACTGATATTCATTAGAATTATTATCTCAATTTGTATTCATCGGAAAGGAATCCCCAACTGTGCTCGTCATTCACTACTTGTTCAACTGCCACGAAGAAGCCACGGGCCAATTTACGTATGAAACTAATGTATCGCAAATTTATCATAAAACTTTTAAATGGGATCCCATAAAATTCAGGAAAATAAAAAAACTGTCAAAACATTTAATGATACCAGGAGACTATCAGCGAACGCAGAAAAAATGCGTGCAGCAATGTGATGTGATCCGAGATATCCTCATTTTTCCAATAGGAGCTATTACATCTGCAAAGGCTCTGTCCGCTGCCTTAAACGGCGATTATTGTGAGAGTGAGTTATACAGTTCTGCCCTCGAGCTAAGGATAATCTATATTTATAAATTTATTTAGAGAACTCATTCGAGATGGATGGATTCTTTCAAGCAGTGAGCATTGTTCTAGAATGTTGGAAAATCGTAAAATGTTACCCACGCATTCGGAACAAAATGATATTGTAGGTTGTGGCCCATATTGCAGGTTGTGGCCCATGTTGGTGTCAACGACGCCATGGACCGTGGATCCGAGGAGATCCTGTGTTCCTTCCGGGAATTGGACTCCGAGGTGAAGCGGGTAAGTGGTGACGTGGGGGTCGACATGACGCTCGCAAGTTGTAGTCTGGTCCCGAGGATCGATCGTGGACCCCTGCTTTGGAGCCGAGTGGAAGGCATAAATCAGAGGCTGCTTCGTTTCTGTACGAACATCGGAGCCTCCTTCGTTGACCTTCGGCCGGCAATCCGATCGTGTCGGAACCCTCTGAACCGGTCTGGTGTCCATTACACGGCCGAGGCAGCTAGGTGTGTAGTTGGTAGTATCTTAGAGCACTGTAGGCCTTTTTTAGGGTAGAGATTAGGGCAGGGGGTAGGTCATGTAGTGGGTTGCTAAAAAAAGCGGTCACCGTAAATATTGGTAGGAATGAGAGCTTTTTTCAAATTCAGAACGACTTACTATCTGAAAGAAATAGAAACTGCGGCTCAGGGACATCAAAAACAAGTGCCATTAATGATATAAAATACTCGATAGACAAAATTTGTAAGTCGTATCCCAGGGATTTCATTTCCATTGTGGTTGTTAATTGCCGTTGTATAAAAAACAAAGTCGCTGATCTCATTAGGAGCACGGATGCTGATGTAGTAATAGGAACAGAAAGTAGGTTATCGAATGAAATTGCGGATACCGAGATCTTCCCAAAATCATATGCAATATACAGAAAAGACCGAACAGCGAGAACACGAGGAGTATTTATCGCAGTCAAAGACGAGGTCGTCAGCAGAGCCGAAATATTTGCAGATAATGATTTAGAAAGAGTGTGGTGTTCCATAAAATGCTCAACAAAAAGAATTTTTATTTGCTCATATTATAGACCACCTGATGCAGACTTAAATTCAGTTCTAGAGTTGGATAGACAGGAAAAACGTCTCACACGTCAAAATAACGAAAATAACATAGCTATCGGTGGTGATTTCAACGTTCCCTCGATTGACTGGAAGACATATTGTTTCAAAAATGGCGGAAAAGATAAGGAGTTGTGCGACACTCTACACATTCACTCTAATTCCTTACATCAATTAGTCACAACACCGACCAGAGGAAACAACATTCTAGATCTTTTGGCGACTAACATCCCTGAAAGCGTCCTTAACGTAGTAACAGTGAACGGAATTAGTGATCATAGAGCAATAAATGCTAGATTCCATATTAGTACTGACAAAAAGCCACCCATAAAGAGGAGGGTATAATTATTTAATAAGGCGGATTTCGAAGGTTAAAAGCGAGAACTACTGACCTCGTATAAAAAATTTAGTTATATTAGTGAAAAACGTTGTACTGACTATACATGGAATACTTTTCCTAGCATCACACGACCAGCCATAACAAGCGCAATGCCAAGTAAACTTAAAAAGGTCAATACTGAACCTAGGTGGTATAATGCGGACGTCCGGAAATCTCTCAAGCGACAACGAATCTGGCACGCAAAAATGAAGAACTCCCGTCAGGGTCTCCCCGAAGAGGAGTATAAGAAGTTATGCGAAAAATACAAGATAGCGCAAACTGCAGCTAAGGCAGCCTTTCAAAAAGCATTAACGGAATTCAAAAATAAAATATTGGGCGAATATTTAGAGGATAACCCAAAGGCATTTTGGTCGTACGTGAGAGAGGTTCAAAGCTGCAAATCAACAGTAACGTCATTAAAGAACAATCTAGAAGAAAGAGCCAACAACAAATTAGATAAAGCAAATATCCTTTTATTTCAAATGCCTTTAAGTAAATAGCAAATACTTTTTTTCAAAGCGTCTATACAACATGCTCTCCAAATAACACCGCTACAATGCCTAGGCTATATAATCACCCAATGCAGTCCATTAAATCGCTAGTCGTGGAATAGAAAGTCATCTGAAATCCATAAATTCCAAAAAATCACCCGGTCCCGATCAAATTCCCGCCCGAGTTTATAAAGAATTTGCATCAGGAATAGCACCGTACCTGAAAACAATATTTGAAAAATCTCTAACACAACATCGTGTTCCTTACGATTGGAAAATTGCGAACGTTACACCAATATTTAAAAGCGGTGATAACGAAGAGCCCAGTGACTATAGACCGATTTCCCTTACGTCTATCCCGTGAAATATATTGGAATACATAATTGTCAGTTCGATTATGGGGTATTTGGATAGTCAAAACTTGTTAACACAAAATCAGCACGGATTCCGGAAAGGCAGGTCTTGCGAAACCCAGTTTGCCCTCTTCTTTCACGGCATTATTTCCTCGGGAGAAAAGCTTGATCAGGTAGACGCAATTTTTCTAGATTTTAAAAAAGCTTTCGATAAAGTCCCTCATTCGAAGTTACTCGTTAAGTTGGAAGCTTACGGAATACAATATGACGTAATATGTTGGATAAGAGAGTTCCTAGCCGACCGCGAATAGAGGGTAGTTCTGGATGGCGTTAGTTCAGATGTAGTGAAAGTTACATCAGGTGTACCCCAGGGAAGTGTCATCGGTCCCTTATTATTCCTTTTGTATATCAATGACATCACTAATGTTGTTACGAGCAAAATTCGCCTCTTCTCAGACGACGCAGTGTTATACAGGAACCTACTCAGGCAATGAGTCTGGCAAGATCGCGTTACAAAAAGACCTAGATGCTATAAATGGTGCAGTACTTGGCAGTAAGAATTGAATTTTAAAAAGTGCGTTGTTATGAATTTTTGGAAAAAATAACTTGGTCAATGAAACGTACACAATTAATCAAACCAACTTATCAAATGTAGAGTCAGTTAAATACTATGGTGTGACCCTTACTCAGGACCTGTCTTGGGGGAAACACCTCCGGGAAATCTGCGGACAGGCTAGTCGCAAATTGGGATTTATTAAAAGAATATTAGGAAAATACGACGAGAAGATTAAAGAGCGATGTTATTTTTCACTCGTGAGACCTCACTTGGAGTTTTCCGCTAGCATATGGGACCCTTACGAAGTAGGACTAATCTCTGAAATAGATCGAATACAACGGAGGACAGCAAGATTTGTGAAAAGTTGTTACGATAAACTTAGCAGTGTTACCAAATTGTTGAAGGAATTAGGGTGGGAATCTCTAACTGATCGAAGGGAGAAATTTAGGTTAAATTTTTTGCGCAAGTTTGGAGCAGACAGTTTTTTGCCGGACGTTCAACATATATTGCTAGAGCCAACGTACTATGGTAGAAGCGATCACAGGAATAAGATAAAGGAAATTGACTGCAGAACCGATAGATTTAGAATGTATTTTTTCCCACATACAATAAGGATCAAGGGATCATAATAGTTGCGATAGATCAATCACATGAAACTCCCACTTTAATAGGTAGAGAAGAATTTTCACTTGTGTTTAATAACATAACATCATTACTAACACTTAACACCGCTTGATATGTCCGGCATTATTTTATTTTGTTCTCTGTATGAAGTAGCATCTCGTAACATTCATAAATTAACATTATTAGTAATATTAACCACTAGATGTGTCTATAGCATTGTTCTCCATGTTTGCATGTTCATTTACGTATCATCTCCCAGTTTCTGGTTGCACTGCGCACTGTTCTCCTGACTGCTTTTTGGCCTGCGCCTAGCGGTCGGGGGAGCGTGCGAGGTTCTGATTTGTGCTGGGACGAGTGCTGTATACCTGGTGTGGAATCACCCCGTGCCACACACCTTAGTGGTGGCTTGCACGGTACTTCGTAGATGTAGATATAAGCTGGAACTGTCTTTATCCTTGAGAACACGATCATAGTAATCTGATGTTATTTGTAAAAAATTTAGAACACTTATATATATAAGTGAAATATACTGTAACTTCTCACCCACCGTTATGAGCCCAACCAAATTATCAGTATATCTTAGGTATCAGTATATCTCTTTTATTTTCTTTCTTCCAATTTTAATGCTATGATTACAATCAAGCGAGCAAAGACCCTCTGTGTCCTGTAGGTTAAATTGAATTTTGACATCAGCAAACAATCCTCTCATTCTTTAAGGGATTGAGTTAACCATTATTAGTTCCGAAAACAGCGGCCTATCTCCATGATTGAAGCTGAGGAATTCGCACTTGAAGTGCAATCGAACGGAAATCTTCCAGACGATAATCAGTAATGATCAATAAAATATGTTTTCAAAGCGAGCTGTCAGAAAAAGATAGTAAACAACAGATGAGATTTCGTTAGGTTCATTTGGCATATCTTAATCATATGATTCTATTAATATGTACATAGTTCTTACAACGAAGTAATACTTTGTGATATTCCACACGAATTTTTATTGATCCGATCAGTTGAAAAAACTGTCTGTCCTAACCAAGGGATGACAGGTTTAGGAGGAAAGACAACCCAAAGGATTATAAAATGCTGGGAATGATTCATGCCATGAAATGTGAGAATTAAGGAAATACCATTTGTGATAAAATTTTCATTACATATTTGAGAGCGTAAATTTAAAATCTAGTTTCCGAATGTAATTTCTTTCGAGAAATAAATCTTTAAGGCTTTGTGGTCACACCAGATAAGATAATTAAGACCAATGGAGAGAATTAATTAATTTCAAAAGCTAGTTTTATGTTAAATTCATATTATAAAATGTGCAGGACCATAATTTAGTCAACAAAAAACGCCATTTTATGAAAAAATTTCTTGGTAAAATTACGCGCATTCTTCAGCGTCAAAACATTACGTAATTAGAAATATGGAAATCGGAAACAATTATTTGAACCGTTTTTTATACACCAAAATTCTTGTCTTGGTTTACGTTAATTTACTAACTATATTCTAATGTGTGATCATAACACAGAACAGGTTCTTATTAATATGATTGGTGGGCTACAGAGAAAAAATGGAATTTAACCACTAATAATGATGATGATGTGACTGAGAATCGATGAAATTACCTAGCTTCTTGTGATTTATCGTGCATAGCGACATATGCCATTCACTGAAAAACCCGAAAGTTTAGAACCAATTTACATTCTCCCGAGGAGCTCTGATTTCTTCGATTTCCGAGGAGAACCGATCAACCATTCTTCGTCTCTGAAGTGCACTCCGGATGACACAAGGCCTTCATCGGAATGTGAAAATCTCCTTTCACCGGCCGAGGCATTCATTTTCCCGACGATCAAATTAAAAGTAGATCTCCGTTGGATTCGCGTTCTTCTTTTATCCCTCACAAAGGTCGTTTCCCATCCACGGACGTGAGAGTATAAAGGGAGACTTTCTTCGGCCGCGGGGCAGGCGGAACGTTTACTTCAGCCGGCGCTCTTGAAAGAAAAGCTACGCGGTATGATGGCAATGGCCTTGCTCCCTTTGCCCGACAGAGCAACCAGAGCGAGTTAGATTGACGCTATGATTCGCGAATCAGATAATCTGCTAAGGCAACCTAGTATTTCAGGAGGGCGTAAAAATTAATCGGCACAAGCGCAAATATTACTAAGATTAGCACAGAGATAGTTAACTTGAAATACGATGCTTAGTCACAAAAGAAACCGATCATTGAAGGTCACTAGACAAAAACCTTGTTATCTACGGAAACCCAAGAGATCTACCTTTCTTCCTTTTTCGATCTTTTTTTCTTTCGACAAGTCGAAGTTTCTTTCGACAAGTCGAAGTTTCTTTCGACTAATGAACTCCCGTTTTTCTGGCAGGCCATCCTATTCGGTAAGCCACATAATACAATTATTCGACTGAATCGACCAAATATTCCTGTTTTTGGATAGAAACATATATTGGGATATAGTGTCAACGTAACCAAGGGGGGAGGTCCTAGGCGTTGAAACCCCACACCCCCGAAATGTTGAATTTATTTTTGTAAAGGGTATTCCAGGAAAATGTTTTTTTAACAAAATATGTTGATTTCATTTTTTTTATTCTGTACCGTTTTTCCAATTTTTGTGTATATTATTTTCAAACATAAAAACTGTGGATATGATAAACTTCCATAAATTTACTCAGCAAAAATATTTAAAAACTCGACTGTTACACTGCAGTCGTAATCACACCTTCATGGACAAAGCGCACAATTTTGCTCCTAATTTTCAAAATTTTCACCTTCCCCCCGGCTAATACTCAACAAGGTTCCCCGAGACGATATCCTCGCTATGTCCCAAGGATATTGTTACAAAATCCTCATTACGTAAATTTAAAAAATTCTGCGGGTAGGGAAATTTAGAACAAGAAATGTTTGCTGTGATCATATGACCACGTTAGGCGTTAAAGGGTAAAAGGGGCGAGACTGTGTGAGTCAAAACAAATACTTAATTCCATCTTTTCGCTGGTATTATTTATAAATTAAAGTTTTCACTCACGACATTTCTTATCTATTAGTAAACATGGTTAAGAAACAAAACATGCAGATTATTTGACGATTATATCTTTATTGAACACTTTTTCCGACCTTATGAGCCGACTAAAACGCCAGTTCTATCGAAGCAACGTACTTTGACTTCAAGCTCTCCACTTATTTGCCAATAATTCTACAACTATGATGGATATTTTCCTATATTTCATTACCATTCAATTTTCTGCGCGTAGTTGCTTACTATTAATATCTTTTCGCAAAACTGGCATTACTTAATATGAGATTGAGAAATATTTTTTATCAATGTTACCCCGTTCTCGCCACTGGCATAATGTAATTTCAAGTTTAATTTGCGAAATAAACTAGCGTGGAATGGTAGGATTTTGTCATTCAAACCAAAGAGAGGATTCTTTCTTCCTAAAGTCTTTCCCGAAGTGACCAGAATATGAATTAAATGACATCAAAGTCATTTTACGGAGAAACCAGCGAGAAAGCACATGATGTTTTTTACATTTTAGCAGTCGGAATCTACCTTGATCATTTACACCACTCTGTGAACCACCAATGCTATTCAAATACGTTCTGTATAAATCGGCGCCTCAAATTTGGAGGAAAAGTATCTGGACAAGAACGGAAAGTTGGAATCAAGGAAGGAGGGAAACCCGGCTCTAGCGTAAGCCTGCTCTTAAGGCAAGACACTATTGGGACCAAGGCTTAACTTCCCATCCGATGGACGTAATGCTACGCTTGAAGCTACCCTCTTACTGACAACCAACTAGGGATCGGAATTTCAGTGAATATTATTCGCCACACACAGCTCTCGAACCCGGAACCTCCACTCAGGAGGTGATGCTTAAGCCGCCACGCCAATTAGACCCATGTTGCCAAGTGATTTTTCAATATATCACAGATGAATGTTTTGAAATGCTATTTATAACTCAGAAACTCATTATTTTATTACGCATTCAATATTCAACACTTTCACATATTGTTCAAAACATTACCCTGCGGATGAATTGAGGAGAAACTCATTTTTCATCACATAACTTTTAAACATTATAGCCAGCATTTCAACGTGAGACACCGTGATCAGTAATCTTCAGGGATCGTCGCAGTTTTTCTGCATTCTTTTTAAACGAATCTTCATTGTGGCAGCCGTAGCAGGTGGTCGCATAGCGTGAAAGATGTACTTGATTAGGGGAATCACTCCTCTCAGAGAACGTGTGAATACACTTGCAAGCAAAACGATCATATCAACAGGCAGCGAAGCGTAAAACGTTTGGCAGGCTGGTTCCGTAGAGAAACGACCGACAACCAGTGTAATTTTTGCCATAAAGGATTGGAGGGTAGATTGGTAGGAGTAGGGACTATTTGGGGAGTAAAGTAATGGTGGAGAGCAACCTGACACCTTCTTCAGCATTCTCTTAACAGAAGGCACCCTCCATAGTTAGACGTCCCATCCGACGAATGAGGATTTAATTTTGCACTGCTCTCTACCACGTTCTTAGAATATTCTAATATTCTTATTCAAAGACCGTACTCTCTACATATTACCTCAATTATGGATAGTAATGCCTCTGAATATCACCACCAGTGCTGGGATTTGAACCTGAGCTCTCTAAACTGAAAGCCTATTTCCTAGACAACACGCGAACTCGATCCTCGCGAGCACTACTTTGGATAAGCAAAATTTCGGACAGTACAAAAAAATTTAAAGCTTGATACAGAAAATAAAGTAAAACTTTATCACCCTTTATAGTTTTTATAATTTTAAAAAACTATTTCGGGTGTTAGGACTTTACCACGCCGCGGCGGTGCGCCGGTGGCGGGGTAAAGTCCTCGCCTGTTAATCTGAGGGTCGCGGGTTCGAGTCCCGCCTGGGTCAGTTTTTCGCATGCCCAGGGCATGGGTGTTTCTATCAAGTTCTGGTGGTTCGGCCCCTGAGAAACCTGACGACAAGCCAATGGCTTATCGGGATCGCAAAGCATACGGACCAACAGAATCGTCCGAGATAAAAAAAAAGCATATTGCATTCTCAATTAGATATTGTTATTCTCTTCTTTGGAACTAATACCGCAACAGCTCCTGGGTAACGTAATATTATGCGATTTTCTGGCATACGGACACCATTAACAGAAAACCATCTAATGTTTAGCAACTATCGGTGTTTCCGCTAATCCGGGTTCCAGTTGAGTAAAATTCGGATAAGCAGGGTCCACTCTACTTCGTTTCAATGCCTACTGTATTCAGGATAATCTTCTGGGAGACAAGTTTATCTAGATTTTCAAGAGAAGTACGTTAAATATCCATATTAAAGCATAAATATTGTTATACGTTAGCACTTGCTCCAGGAGTGTTCTACTCACTCAAGATGACCAAAGTAGGGATTGAAAATCCTCTGAAAATCTCAGAAAATGCCGGGTTTAGAACACATATCCTACAAATAAGGATGCCAGTCATTCACCAAACAAACACCAAAAACTTTTCCCTTTAAACTGAAAGGTAAGAGAGGATACTTCAGAAAATGTTCATCTCTAGCTACGGGAAGGTATTTCCAGACGTATACCTCAAGCCGTTCCGGGTGGTCCGGCTATGGAGTTACCGTTTGTGACATAAATTATGAAACAGTCCGAGGAGAAGTTCGTCTTTTACGAGGTGAATGGAGTAGAAAAACTGACGGTCACAGACTTTACACGGCGAGTAATTTCCCGAGGGAGCGCTGAGTATTAATATTTCATCGAAAATATTCCAACCAAGATTTAAGGGGGTTCTCTTTTGATGTGAGGATTTGTTGAAACGCAGGATGTGTCTTAGCTTTGTAAATAATGAACCCGAGGATGTAGCGGCACATACAGCGTGAAAGGGAGGGATAAATTTGTCAGCGCATATTTATCACATTTTTAATAGGAAATTATGAAAAAGGAAATATTTACATTACGAGAAAATTTAGGTATTCAAGTACTACGCGAGACTAAAAGAAGATTGAAGGGGAAAGCAAATTCTGGGAGGGACAAAAAACTGCACCATATACCTACATTGGTGATCTATGAGTTGTTTTATCAGTTATATTCTATACTATTCATTATAAGTCTTCAAAATTCCCTCTCTCATGAGTGCTCAACGGAAAATATGGCCATAATGGGGTGCATGCATAGGAATTATTTTTTCATATTTAATTAGCGTACTTATCAAATATTTCCTTATGAACTCAAATACAAAACCCATATGTGTGTCAGTCAACCGAAGATATCAATAATTGTCTTTGAAAAGTGCATAAAATTTGAAAAATTCACGTGCTCCTAAACGGCATTTAGGTGGAATCACACAGTATCGCTTCTCTAATTCACATGTATTTCAACGTTTAGGATCAAATCATACTAGTTAATGGTCAAACGCAAAGGAAATTAAAACGATATTTGTTATATAAACGATATAAAACGATAAACGTATCAATAATACAACATTGCATTCCGAAAAAAATCATGATCTGTACATTTAAGAATACGTGGTGCATGTAGAAATAGTTTTTACAAATAATACGTGCTCGCCATTGCCTTTATTATGGCCAATTAAATATGCCAAAGTATGAATTAAAAACGCTCAACTCAAACTGTATTTACGCACACGTGTACTAATATTTTTCCAAAACGTCTGTTAATTAAGTAGCAATTTTCGTTCATAAAGGAATTTTGAATACAAGAAGATTTTCTCTGGTGTACCTCAAGGTTCAGTATTAGGACCAATTCTTTTCCTAATATATATTAATGACTTATGTGGCCACACATTCAAAGGCAAATTAACTGCTTTGCGGATAACATAGCTTTAAGCTACGCTTCCTTGACATGTGAGCAGCTAGAAAGCGATGTAAATCTGGATTTGTGTATATTACGTAATTGGTTCGACTATAATGAACTAGAATTAAGTGAAAATACCAAATAAATCTTTAAATATCAAAAATAGAAGTATTTATAATTTCCGTTAAAATTTGTTGCCTGTTAACAGTTATTTTCGACCTAACAATGATGTACCTGCATGATCATCGTCTCGAATGGCAGTAGCATGACCATGAATACATAAATGCACTCCACACAATTATAGGTGCACGTACCTATGAAGGTTTTTTCAACTAAAACTGGTTATCTGTTCTTGCTGTTACAAAGAAACTTACAAAACGAACAATGGGCCAAGGGCCATCGATCAAGAAGCGGAAAAGTGCTGCACACAATCGACGAATGTGTTAAACAGAGAGTAACCTTGGCTCTAAGAGTATATTTCTTGATTCACGCAGCTCAGAAATTTTCCGCATGCTTTATAAAGATGTGGTAAGAACTTTTAAATTGTGATCACCAGCACAGATACCCAGGCAATGGAGGTACTCCCTCTGCTTTGAAAATCTTTATGCCAACCTTCATGCCTTCCAAGATCCCTATTCTTTTACTCCATAGTCCTCATCTTTCCCAATATTCTTCATCTCTTAATTACCTCTCACCTTCCTCGATCCCCTTTCTCTGCCTCCTTCGATATCCTCCCTTTCTTCCCACCATACAACACAGAGTTGTTTTCCTTCCTCTCTTAAACAACTTCTCCCATCTTCGTCAAAACTTCATCTCATAAGCCTTCTAACTACAATCATCCTACTCTTCTGAAAGACCGTCTCACAACCACAACAAACTCCACAGCTAATCTCTTATTGAGAGCTTTGAGAAGCGTCACCGCTTCTCACCTCCTGCGAAACACGCTTTTAGCTAAATGCTGTGAATAGAAAAGGAGAAGAAGAATCACGTGAATTAATTGATAAATGTAATTCTTTTTACTTAAATGATTAGTTTAATTTTAGTTCAAAGTTTAGTTAAGTTCAATTCTTCCTAATTCCTAAAGAGTCAACAAATGTATCCTTCCTGTTATCTATCATTACTCCATTTTTTTCTTACTGATACTACAATGCGCTCAACAGGGGCTGTAATCCCATGGCCAGATGACTAGCTAACGCTTGGTTCTCTGCGATGTCCACTGACTTCATCGGCTCTCGGCATACGATCAGTCTTAGTTCAAGTTCCTCCTACACCTGAATTTCTTGGGCATCTAACAAAAATAACGTTATGGGCAACAGGAAATTATGCTCTGCCACCAGATATTTTTATTGCGATGAGACTCCGTGATCCACCATTTGGAACTTTCTCTTTAAGCCTATTCATTAGTACCCAGCGTCAACTTCTTCAGAGTATGAACTCAATTTTTCTTTTTAAAAATAGCCCAAAGAGCAATATCGTTGAATATTAATAGTTGAAATCGTTTAACATTATAATAAATATTAAGACTCGTTGAATAAGAATCGTTGGAACTATATAAAGACTATATGCTGGATAAAGAAATAAATATATTAAGGGAAGAAATAATGAGACGGACTTCTGCGAAGAAAAAATTTCACAAAGTTGAATATTGCACGGAAAGAACTCTTTTAGGAAACAAATCCCAATTAATCAAAGGCTTTAATAAGTGAAGTGTTCGGCAAACTGCTTCAAAGGGAGCTAGGGCTATCCGTGGAATAAAGGGTGTAAACGATGAAATAAATCCTGATCTCAAGGATCTTTGAGTCTCAGAAACGCGGCATCAAGGTGTAGAAGGGGACGTTTTGATTTTAGCGTAATGGGATATGGAAAGATTTTACCCAAAGACCAGATATACTTGCATACAAACTGTTTCCTATTATCATTTCAGAATATTTCAACTACATTGGCACCGAGTACATATTTGCCTGAAATTATTAATTGAAAGTTCACTGGAAGCATTCAGGCATAGTACAAAGACGTCAGCAGCAAGTAAACGATCCAAGTTGCTCACCGTTAATAAAAAATGAAAGGTTTTATTTCAGTTTTTTCAGCTGCGATAGAGTCGGAAGAACCCTTCAAATTCCTCTCGCTCGCTCATAAAAAAATCACATCGTCAAGGCAGTTAATTCCGATGGTGATTTATGTAATGTATACCGGAGCGAAATTCCTGGCGAAAAAGTGGCATGGAAAGTGAATTTATGGCAGAGTGATCATTTTCCTTTTTCCCCCAAATCCTTTCCCCACATTTTTTCCTTTGAAATTGCTGTAATAACTTGAGCACAATACAATCACTCCCTTACTTTTTTCTCTCCATTATCCCGTCATTCCCATTTTTTGAAATGAGAAAGTATCCGTATCCGAAGAAGCAATCAGAATTCCAGAACCCGAAAGAACAACTCGCTAGCATTCATGAGCAAATAATCTTTCCTTGTATTGTTTTTTCCTACAATGTACGCGATTTTCAGTTTACAATATTGCTCGAAGATGTTAATAAGTTTCGGTAGACGGTAAAAACGCATGCCAACATCCGGCGATAAATTTTGGATGTCGGTAACGTATATGGACAAATATATCGACAACATTTCCTACCTTTTTGAGCAATATGATTCTAACATTACATAATGACGGAAATATTATCAATAAGACTATATCGGTGATTATCATGAACCCGCGTATTCTTCAATGGATTAGTATCGAGCGGCATACTTTTACAATATTAAATTACATTAATATGGTGTAACACCATTTTGATATCACTCAAAGCAACATTGTCAAATAGATTAAAAAACCTTCAATAAGTTGAATGAAGCACGCTGGACAAATCAGTCAGAAGTCAGAGAGGCCGCAGGCAATCCTGATCTTATTTTGATCGTTCGTACTTGGAATGTCTCCTTATGATCATTACTAAACAGGGCATAAACAGTCAACCCTCCTCGCTGACGGATAATATGAGGTATATAAGTAATATATTCTCACAAGGGGAGGTATGCGAACATTTAATAATTGGTAGGACCTCCCACAGACATTTGATTACTCAAGTCTCCAAAAAGATGAAAGACATACGATTCAGAAATAAGTACGACAGATGCAGGGAGCTAATTGATTTGAAAGTTCTCTCACTGATGGAAAGAAAGGCTCACGATTGTTGAAGATGGAAAAGACGAGGAAATGGATTAGCCCGTCTGCGGCTCTAATGCTATACCTGCGTGAAAGGTAGACTTGGAAGGACTCGTCCGCCATAGCTGGGATTAGTCCGTATATGAGATAATAATTACAAAAACAAATGCCAGTAGGCTCAAAAAGATTTATTAAGGTCAACACCTCCAATAAATCCGACGGATTTGGCTGTGACTTTGAGAAAATTTGAAATATGCGTAGATGTGAACTTAGAACAACTCATTTCCACATACATATTACCCTGTTTCCCGGACACTAAGGTGCATATTTACTCTAAAAGGCGTTCGAAAATCTGGATGGAAAATGGCTGGTATTTCTTGGCAAATATCTCTTAAAGTATTGCGGAAAGTTGCTGATATACTTTTATCTATGGAAATATGAGATTTTTCTTGATTACCCATAGAATTTATTTAAAGCGATATCTCGCTCAAACTAGCATGAATGGAGATATCTGGATTATGGAGCATTTATTAAGTTTGTTTAGGTTGTGACATCAAAATTCCGTCATTGTCGAGACTCGAAAATCCCGAGACCTTCCTCAGTAGTGCACTAGAACATCACACATTAATGTAAGAAAAAAAAAATAAGTTTAATAAGTTGTAATTTGTGAGGGTACTAAATGTGCAAAAATACAACACAGCCCTATTTTTCAGTGCTACGCTCATTCGGCTCATAATAACAGTATCTCTAGAGCTTGTGCAGTATCTGATTCCTATTTGTCACTTGAGGTAAACTATAACCATTATGTATCATTTTCAATCACGAGTAACCAAACAATCAATCCCCAGCGTATTGCTGTAAGTTTTCAAGGATCACCCGGTTGGTTTATCGCACAGGGTCCCTGAACCGCCACGAACGCACATGTAATCCGAGCGCGCACCATCAGGAGTGCGCGAAGCGGTCATAAATAGCGTTCTGTCCGCTAAACGTGAACATGCGTGCCCCGGGAAGCAGGGAAGGTGGATAACTTTCCCGGTCCCGCAACAACGGAGTAGGCAACAGATGATCATGTCGTGACCAAGCAGCTAAGACTCCTCGCCGGGGCAAGGGGAGGAAAGTGATTAGCCATGAGGGTAAGAGGGAGGAAACCCAAAGAAAGCGACGGTGAACGACAGGATGAAGACGGAAAGAATGGGACGTAGAAGAACACGCAGCAGAGCAAAATGAACAAAGAGGGAAAATTTCACAAAATAAAAAATGGCAAGAATTCCTATGAAAGAAATATGAGCAGAAAGAGATATGGCACGCGAAAAGATATATGTGCGATGGACTAATTCTTGAATATAGGGTTGTAACGACGCCAGCCCTTCCTCTGATGTTATATACTGTCTCTGCATTTGTGGGTAATTGTTTGTTTTGAAATGCTTGAATTTCTATTTATTCTTGGAGATATTTCAAACATGTACCGCAGCAACACGATCGTTGTACGTCCGTTTCGCAATAGGGATTCTGTCAATTTGATAGGCTCAACTTTGTGAAATCTCATCGTTATTCAAAGGGTAAAAACCTTTGAGATTTCACAGATTTTCCTATAAACAAGCAGATTCCTCCAAAAGTAGATATCATCAGGGACTATTAGGGATTCTGTACTTATTTTATATGCATTAAGACGCGTTTTAGAATTGGATTTCTCTGAAGTTACTCATTAAATCCATTGAGGACTTCAGCGGGCGCAAAGGTTAACAAAGAAAATATCTGCTATCTTTAAATAAAAGAGAGAAAGATGATTTTACATGGCAGATAGGGAAAACATGTTGCCGAAATATTTAAAAGTAGCAGGGCCGACTGAACTGTTCCCGAGAGTAAATATATAAGACGCGCGGCCATAGAAATTAGTATAACAGGCATCGGCGGATAAATACTTTGAGAGCATTAAAATGATGTCCACATTCGAAATGAAATAAATTCAACGGAAAATTTATTTTCACCGTTTCTATTCCAGATGCAATACCTGACCGGGAGTTCTGACGACCAGTAATGCTTTCACCATACTTTTTCATTCATGAATGGTCTTGAACCGACGTTGATCACTATGATGCATGACTACATTCATCACTTTCTCTAATTTGGTATTCCGACCCTAGGCAGCACAAGCCATTACTCGGTTAATTAACTGAGTACAATGCTCTACCGGACAACCTTTCCTGCTGTAAACTTCTTGCTCAATTAAGGATGATTCACTGGCAGAGGCGACGCAGCGATTCTATACCCGGCTGGGAGAAAATAATGCCACATGCAAGAAAAACACTTTCTCAGGGAAATAAATATGAATTCGAGTATTACTACATGAACATACGTGGCTATTTAAATTTATTTAAAAAAAATTATGTTAAAGGAACGAGCTAGGCATCCATTTAATCCTTATTTATCGAGTACTGCCTCACAGATGACCCAAGGCCTTTTTTCGCGACCAGGAGAAGGGAAATACTGACCTTTATACACTCAAAGTTTTCTATACACATCTGACTTAATGTTAGAATCAGTGTAGTCATTTCCCTCAACTTCTCAAATAGCAAATTGATCCCGGCATAACTGGGCGGAACTTCTTCTTTTTGGGAAAGATGTATTTTTATTCCTTTTAAATAACACACCAAATAAATAGAAGGAAATTTTGAAATTTAAGGGAAACCTAAGTGTTTCCCATATTATATTAAAGTTCCTTACGTGGTCGTGATATTTATATAATTAAAGAACGAGAGGCGCAAAAATATATTGATGTATGGAAAAAATTCCCAGTAGTTAAATATAGTATGTCTACATAAGTCCCTAAGTTGACTCATTTTTTCACGCCGCACGGTGATAACGCCTTCACAACGGAAGGTTTTTTATGATTCTGTAAACTTACTGCGGTGAGTATTTGGTTATATTTTATAAATAGTTGAGAAAGCATACAAACTACACACCGTTTTTTTGACGAAATCTAGTTTTTAGAAATTCCTACGTTTTTCAATATTCCCCCTATTTCAACAGCCGTAATCTATCCCATGTAAAACAGCTTATATTTTTAGGTAAATTGTTCGCAAAGCAGTTCGGCAAGGGGTTAATATTTTGATATCATTGGGAAGATGGGAGATTTTTCTTTAAAGTGAGGACAAATTCATGAAATACTAGGTGATGTGATGTTTCGCTCAAACTACTTTAAGAGGAGAAATACAGGTGCAGGGAAGTATGAGGGAGAACAAAAAAAAAGACGCGGCTCCTCTTTCATTCCATTTTCCCCTTCCTACCCCACACCCTAAATCCAATCCCTTTCACTGTCTTCACTCACCTCCCCCCCTCCCTCGAAGAGAGGACACACAACACAACCCCATACACCAACAGCGCTCTTGCTGGTAGTACACCTTCCTCTCCTCCGTCCGGCAACTTTCCCTGCACGCCATCCATCTTTCTCCCTTCTGAAGAGAAAGTGACGGACCATCATGCATATAAGGAACCCCACCATGCGTGTGTGTTTGTGTGAGTGGAAGGGAAGATTTCATTTTCTTTTTATTTCGTCCGCCTCTCAATATGCGCGGAGGAACAATTGCGGTGCAGGTAAGGTGGACAGTGGGAGGGTTCAGTCCTTTCCTCTCCTTATTTTTTTGTTTAACGTCCTTCGACGGCTAAGGTCATTTCGCACATACTGTCTGCCACGTGCAGACAGAGGCAACAGAACTCAGACGAATCGGGAGGATCACCCCTCCAAACTCGAGCCGAGCCCAACGATGCTCAACTTCAGTGACCGATCGGGACCGATTTTTGTTTTTAATGAGAAGAGCAGAAGGATAAACCATCGTTTGAATATTTTTCAGTTCCGCTCTTCATCCCTTTCCCCCACGGTAACCTCTTGCCTGTTTGCAAAAAGCTTTTGCGAGCGCTGTGAACGTGAGGAATGCACAATTTAGGGTGGGCCAAAAATATAGAAAGTCTTCAAATTTTTCACACCGCCCCCCAGTTCGATGCAAAATGAATAGAAAATACCGTTCGTAACATATTAGCTCATTATTTCCACAGGCGATCATGGCCCCACGAATTATTAAATTCGTCCTGGGCGGCTGGGCGATCCTTTGTGGTGTGCAAAATGAGCGAGAACCATAGGTTTTTGTTGCACACCCCATGTATCTCTCAGCAGGTTGGGATAAAACGGGACGATTGATAAGATACTTTCAGTAGGTTACTCACCTCAGCGACAAACATAATCGCTCAGGTAATCGAGGAAATGTATGAAGATCAGTATACGCGTAAGTCATTACAGAATTATAAGAGAGTTCAGTGCTGAGAGATAGACTCTCACAGCCAACTTAAGTGATTTGTTTTATTAACTTTGATGCCGTTGAGATGAGAAATCAATAGCAAAGGGTAGAGAGTAGATCGTAGGAAAATGAGTGGAGCCGTAGGATCTCCGTCAAAGTGGACGGCGTGAAAAAATTGAAGACTCGATCTTTATTGGAACACTCTGATGCACATCTGTCCACGCATGAGAATACGCAAGGGGATATCCCATGCGAAAGAGGGAGGCAACCCCCATCTAGAGGTAGTGAGCATGACCTCCGGTGCTTTCTTACGAGCACCAGCTAAATGACTCAAATACACTCTCCCTTTCCTCCAGACGAACCGAATTGTTTTCGTGGAATGGGCTCTCCTCCCCAGGTTAGAAAGGTGGATGGAGTACAAGTGCTTCACTCGCGGGCAAATTAACGGAGCATACCGTGAACAGCTGGACAAATCCTTCCGTAGCTCATTATGGAGATGAGTTGAATGGGAATGACTGCACGAACCGAGATGCAAATGAGAAATCCCAAATTTTTAAAATAATCATTCCGTCTAAAAAAATAAATGATTCCCCAGATGACTTGTCCGACCCTCTGAAAAGTAAAAGTAAAGTATCCTCTACGCAATTTATTCGATTAACATGTGTAAAGTGTCAAATTTTCTCGGCTCGAGAAGCCAACTGAAGTTCAAATATTCTCACATACGAAAGTATTTTTCGTGCATTTCCTCCATTCCTGTAATTAGAGCGAGATTTTTTCACAAGTCATAATAGAAACTATATCCCAATTGTATTTTAAAGTTAATCAACTTAAACATGAAGAAAATGTTGTAGCATTATTGACGCACAAAATCTCTTTTATATAGGTAACCAAAAATTCTTCGTAATAAATTAAATACACGGATATAAGGTTTTAACTTGACTCATTTTTTTCACGCCGTACGCTGAAAACGTCTTCACAACTGAAGATTTTATTGCGATTCTGTAAAAATTATTACCGCGAGAAATTGATTTATTTTTAGTAATAGCTGATAAAGGATTTTTGGTAGGAACTACTTACACACTTAATTTTTTGACGCGATATGTATGTACTTCAGGATATCATATTTTTTTTAAATAAAGCCTCTCTGGAGTGCATACCCGTGCCAAATCCCATGGAAAGCGGCTTGTATTTTATGGCAAATATCACTGAGAGTAGTGCAGTAAAATGCTGATAAGTTTTTTATCATTGGAAAGATGAGATATTTATCTTTATAACGAGGCCAAACTATTCGAATTTTATGTAAAATGATATCCCGCTCAAACTACTTGAATGCGATGATAATCCGAAAATTAAGAAGCCTTCGCTTAGTGATTACCTATTACATTGTTATAAAATACTATTATCACATCAGTTACCTGTTTGTATCAACATGAACTTATGCTATTAAATAAATGGAACTTTCCTATTTTACGCTTATCTTACCCTTGTGTCAATCTAATTCTCTTCTTTCGGAAAAAGTAATGCAGGAAGGTGAGTGTTCAGGTGAGTGCTAGCGTTAAAGTGGTATATTAAAGAACGCGTATTTTAAAGAACAGCAAATTTGGGACAACAATCACAAGAATAACTATCAAACTCCTTCACATTCTCCACTAAAGCAGAAACTATTACTGGGTGTACTGTGCGATCCAAGAACAACAAATAAGCAAATACCTAATTTTTTCTACTGAAATCTTAAGGTTCAAAAAATGGGTCACACATGCCGTGTGCACCGTTCCGTTCTAGGGCAGACACTGGCCAGAAAGTTTTTTTTCTCCCACTAACTTGCCCCGTTTTACTCATTTATACCACGCTACCCTATTCTCGGATACATCTTCTGCCCAGGTCAAACCTATTCATTCTCTCTAGTTTCTGATACTCTCGTTACTCGTCCTTTTCAGAGTTACCATCACCACATTCACCGATGAATTTTTCGAAGTACTCCTTATTCTCGAACCATTCTCTCCACTGTCTCATATCCGCTTGATGATTCCACTTTCATCTGTTATCTAATATTTATCAAACCAGCGAATCGTTCCTCACACCCCAACCTCATTCCTACTCAAAATATTCCAATATCCCAAAGACTCATCAAAATCACTCTTTAAACATATCTACTTCAACTAAAAATACTCCTTAAATACTACATACGCACCGCATAAATCTAACATTGAAGATAATTCCAACATAATCAAGTTTCACCTTACTTAAATGTTCAAAAGATTACGTTCACTTGCGTCTGACAGATTACGAACCCGAAAATAAGTTGATTTTTGGGTCCATATTCCTGTAAAATAAATGAGAGATGAAATGCTTATTCTATTAATAGATAAAATTAATTTATTCAAGCAAATTGAAACGTTACTGTAACGGTATGATAACGCCGTCTTGCTAATCTGTCAGCTGAATATTGGGCACTCGAGATCATTTCTGGGAATGCTGAGCCATGAACCGGTTGCCAGCTTAGAAGCAAAATCTTATTAAGACTTACATTGGAAGCTGACAGGTATCCAGCAGGGATATATAGATACTCCCATTCAAAGGTGTATAAACGAATAACGTATGCGTTAAATTATAGAGAGTTGGTCATGTCTTTTTTTTTAATCTCACCTTCCATTTTTTGCTGACGTTTCGCCTTTTAATTAAAGCATCTTCAGGGCTCAAAGGTGAGATCAACTTTTCTGCTGTGACAATTTAACACATACATTATTTAAGTAGTCAATAACCAATTCAACGAAGTTATACGAATAACGCCAAGGCATCGCTAAGTTCAAAATCATTTTCCAAAGGATTAAACAGAGTAGAATTATATAGTAAGAACCTTCCTCCCGGCGTTTTCTATAGCGCGCATACTAAATCATTTGATTGAAAGCGTTGATTGAAAAATTTTATATACGAATACTGATTACTCTGGATTTGATCCGGCGATATCATCAACCGTATTTGCCCGATAAATAATCAGAAACTACCGTAATACTGATCAGCGCCTACCGGACCTCAAGAATAATCCGTATCTTATATATGTATACCTATCCCGAGCCACTCAGAAAACTCCACTAAAGAAGGGGACTCGGGTTGGAGTGATGGTTAAAGTATTGGCTCCCTATTCCAGAGGCCCTGGTTCAAATCAGAGCGATTGCGGAAAATTTTCAGCGGACACTCGATTCATATTTGGGTGCCATGTGGAGAACAATACTAAGTTTAGCACTACTTCCGTCGCATGGCTCGTTACACTGTGGACCCCTTGGCACTTATCTTTTAATCCTGTATACAAGGGAACATTAATTGCGCCAAAACATGCCTCAAATCCTGCAGTCGACCACGTCAGATGGAATGGCGATAATCGATGGCGAGCTATATTTTACCACACGATGCCACAGGAATGACCAATTCTTGGTAACTATTAAGCGCGGGTGACGGCTTTGTATATGAAATGGATGAAGTTTAGATTGTATCGGTGGAAATTAGTGATTATAGTAAAACTATAATTTTGGCTTTGGTTTGACTATACTTGACTAGAGTCAATTGATCATCGTCATAGTTGTCATCATGCTTCGTAACGGGAAACATACTCGTTGATCATGTATCTGTGCATAATTACTCAGAATGACAACACATAAAAATATAAAAAATTATTTTAATACTCACTGATTAGATTCAATATTTCAGCAACAAATTCCTCCTCTTTATTAATTTTTCTTTCCTTTTCAACAACAAAAAAATGCGGAAATGCTCACAACAGCGCTGTCAGGTTGCTAGAAAAATTGAACGTGTACTAATCCTTACCAGGACAAGGCCATCCCAAGCGATTTTATCGCATGCCCGCAGACAGGATGAGATTTGGTGTATCACGCGGAGAAATTCACTACTGTCCACCTTGTCAGCTCTGTTGCCAGAAATGTCGCCGTGTGTACAGGACTTTTGAGATAGGTAATCTTGACGCCGGGTTTCTCTCCGCCCTTCTTCCATTCCCAAAAGTCCTTCCGGTGTCCTTCCCTTATAAGGGTATTATGAAACAAATTGAAGATGTCGCTACATGCTCCTTGCCCCACTCACAGTATTCTCATTGACGGGTGAGGCATAATAAGCCTCGCCGAATATTGAGATATTTTCGTAAGTAGTTTCTTGTGACACTGTATTGAGGTTGACTGGTACGCCTGGGTGTTTTGCTGACTCGTGTAGTTTCATAGGCTTTTTCCTACTGTGGTAATCCTATGGTTCTCACCATTTTTTTATAGTTTGCTGCCTTAATTCTTGGTCACATGAGAGATTCGTGATTGCGCCGTATAAATCTAATATCTCCTGAAAAAGTTAGATGAATCTGCAAAGTGATACTTTTGCGGTCTACGAAAGGAGAACTCTTTGCAGTTTTCCAATGATTAGTAGAAATGACCTCCAATTATTAGGAGAACATGGTATATGGTATTAATTTCGTCATTCATAAGGTCCACCACATCAGCCCGGAGACAACGTTCTTGGTTTTTGATGTCATTTGAAGGAATGGCTGATAGGAAGTAGTTTGTAGCTGTAGGTATTAGTAGTAGGAGATAGGCTACCTTGACGAGGAGAACTTTTTAAATAGGAACACTTGTTCAATTTCTACATCTACGAATTGTCTGACGAGCTGCCGCAGGGGCGTGTGGCAGGGGAAGTCAGGAAATCAGCCATGAAAGGAGAGGGGATAGGGAAATTGAGGGGGGAGATGACGGAGGTGAATTGTATGATTGCGACGTGTCTTACGTTAGTATCTGACTGTCCGAACTGACAGGTACAAAAATTCTTGCATTCCGCGCACCATTAGTGATTATAACAAAAACAGAATGGCAATAACATAAGACCCATCGTTATTATACAATTACCTTCGGTCCTTTTCCCTCTTCCCCCTCCATTCCCTATATTAAATCTTTAAATACATATTAAATACCCAATGAATTTCCATGGCTGGTGTCCTAACATCTCCTGCCACACGCCTCTGCGGCGGCTCTCATGGTGGTATGCAAATGTAGTATCACGATGTTTTGTTATAACCACTAATGGTGCGTGGAAAGAAGGAATTTTTCTACCTATCAGTTTGGCAGAGAATCTCTCTTATTTTATCGTTTCTATCAGTTTCAGAGATATAGGCTGGGGATAGATAGGCGATAAATAAAATAATATCCTCCGTGTCATGCTGAAATTCACCTGATCTGAATTTTCAACTAAACTAAGCCTAGCGTGTACACTTCGAGTATCTAAAGGCTACCAACCTAGTCCTTCCATCGACTGCGTAATACTAAAAATTTGATAAAATTAATCGTCGACGAGAAAACTAAGTGGAAATCCTTATAACGGGTGAGGCATATTAAGCCTCGCCGAATATTGAGGTATTGCGGTAAGTTATATTCAATTAGTAATTTTCCACACCATTTATTATTCCTCCACCAGTTTTCACGTCTTCACGTCATTTTCAATGGCATCTTAAAAATGACGTAAAGACGTTGACACCGGTAGAGGGAAAATAAATTATGTTGAAAATTACAAAGTGAATATTTCTTATTATGTAAATTTGATAATATAACACATAATTTGATACATCATGAAGGATTCGTACACCGACCTATACCCAATGCAATGCTTCATGGTCGAAATTACATTCAGCAGTCGTTCAAGAAACCAACCAAACCTGGATTGGTAAAGAAAGTGGTCATGCGAGGACGACGCAAAGTGAAGGAGAGAGCGATGGTGAGTTGCATTAAGGCGAGGCGAAGAGATAAATCCTTCGCGAAAAGTGGTAGGCAAACCTGAGGTGAGCTAAGAGTGAGCAGCTATTCCGGTCCATATGTCAAAGAGCGAGGATATCTCGAATGCGCGACACGACTCGCCCCGCCAAACTCCACTCCCCAAGGAGTGTGTGTGTGTGTCTCCGCGTTTTTTTTTTATCAATTTAAGTTCTGGACGAGACCCAAAAATTTCTCGCCATCGGTGTCCTCTCTCGAAGTCCACGTAGGTGACTGTTCGATCGTGATGAATTGCCCGCAATAAATAACCGAAGGAAAAACTTAAGTGGCGGCGGTTGGCAGACAGCGTACTCGATAGCTTCTCAGTCGCGAAAACGGATTATCCCAATTTAAGATTGTTTGAGCGAAATATAAGAAGCCATATTCGAATTTTATTTTAAAATGTAGGCAATTGTAATTAGCATGAAGTCTAAATAGTAATATTGATGACGCTAATACTTCGTTTTACTCGACTGGACTTCACAGTGATTAGATAAGTATACACGTTTAAGGTCTTACTAGTTTTTACACGCTTTTAAAGATTTTTTGCTGTTTTAGAAAAAAGTAAGACGGTTAGTAATCAATTTATTCATAAAAGTTATTGAGAAAACATGCGAACTTCCCACCGTTAAACATCTGACGCAATCTGTGCGCCAAACTATCATAAGACAATGAAAATTTGTACATCGCGTTCAATATTCACCAATTATTTACTCATTCATCATCATTAATTGGTCGTTCAATCCTAAGTTTTGTTGATTGCATCCCTCCATTCTTACCTATCTAATGCTAGTTCCCCGGTAGTTATCCTTTATGTGATTCCTTCTTTATTTGTTCCATGCATTTAACTTTATTTGGTCCCTTGGCTTTCCTCTAGGGACTTTTCCCTCAATTGTTTCTTCATTCCTAAATTCCTTTGAAGCCCATTGTATCTCAGTGTGTGCCCAATCCATCTGGGCCTTCTTTTCTGTATAGTATCCCATAAGGTCCTTTCCTCTTCTTCTCTTATTTATACCACTTCATTTCTTTTTTTACTCCTTTGATATTAGCTCACACTTTGTCTGCTTGTCTGTGTACGTATAAACCCATTGGAACGGAAGGTGTGGTGTTCGATTCCCTGCTGGGGAAATAATTTTTCTTCTTCTTTTTCATAGCAGTTTTCACTTGCATCTTTAGAAATTTTGATTTCACCATCGCATTACCCTCTAAACTTATTTTTGCAATATTTTACTGGCTAATTATTCATTAATGACGGCGATCAAAGCCCTTAGCCCTTGGACGTTGTGGGAGATGGACCGTGGTGAGCCAACAACTGTGATTATCGCTATTGAATGTTCAACAATGAGTATAAATGTCATATCGAGCTACTAATGTTCCTAATGGTTGTCGAATGTCTGAATAATTTGACATATCAGTGAAGATAGAATGATTTTCTTTCACAAATTAAATTTATTAACAATGTGATGATACAATATTAAATGGCAAAGATACCATAAAACAACGAAAAAATATATAATAAAATGCACTGAGAATATGAGACATTAAAACGTGACGTAATGCATATGAAAATAATGGGAGTATAATAAAAGCTTTGTTTTTATGAGGTTATATTATTATCTGTCCTTTTCACCCAGCATCAATGATTCGTATGCAACATTTTTACATTATCCTAAATATTTATCGCCAATGTCCTTGTTGTAAAGGAATGCAGGTGGATGGGGCATTCTGATGAAATTTCGATGAAAAATGATTTCAATTTCGCAAATGCAATAATGTCACGAATAATATAATCATTTACCGGCACTGGGATCTCATTCGAGGCGGGTGGTTATTTTTATTCAATACTTGAGGATTTCTTGACCTCACATTTTTTTCCCAAGTCATTGGATAACTTCACTTAAATCCCGTTTCAAAAGATACTTGATCTATTATTAGACCTAGTAATCTACATGGAATTCAGAATGATTTCAGCCGTCCTAGAAGGTTTCACACGAGTATAGAACTTTACCTGGCGAGGAAGTTGGATTTTTATTCACATCGTAGCGCACGTCTAGTGTAGTTTTTAATTAACCAATCTATTAGTGGTAGGTGACCGGGACATGTTCATCTATTGTTAGTTTCACGGCCAGAAATTTGATAATTGCCACAAGGAGGTATAGATGGTACTGATTTTAGAATGTAAAGATCATTCTGCTATTTTAAAAGCCAACGTGATTGGTCGATAGCTCACTAGGTTCTATTAGGAGAGAGTAGCAAACAATTACCGCATGAAATCAAGTAGTTCAGCGAGTATGGTAGAAATCATGTTAGTTGGCCAGCATCCTGTTCTGTATCACACGATACTGGGAAGCTACCATACTAGCGAGTACTCTCAAACTTGTACTTGATCGAGTATCACGTGAAAATGGCTCAAAATCTTTTGTAATATTGTCTCTTCGACCACTTTACAACATCTTAATTAACTTTTCCTCCCATCCTTCAACAATAAGTAGTATTTCTCCATTGGTGACTTTCTCCATTCATAATATTGAATTATTATTACAGAAAGGTCTTTTTCTGTCATTCCGTATATGCTCCGTTAATACTGCACCTACAGCGATGAATGAGGTACCATTTTAAACGTTGAATCACCGGCTTCTGACGAAAAATACAATCCCAATCTCAAATTTCACTATTTACCCATTAATTTGACTTAAAAGTTTCGATAAACTCTCTTGCCTGTATTCTATTGATATGTTTTGTATATATTTGCAAGAAAACAAGTATAAAGAAAGTACTTTATGATACACCTTCTTCTCTATTTAAAACCCAATTACACCGTTTCCTTAACATGCTTATTCCCTGATAGCGTGAAAGTGCGAAATTTTCGCACGGGTTACCTAGTATTTAATTATTGTTCAAGGGCGCCATATTCCCAATTGCTTTCTAACTTCTCTATCCTAATGCTGTGATCATTTCGCTTCACTGATTTAGATGATCGTGCTCCATACGTTGGGTTTTAAGTTTTAATGATCCCATTTTTTTCTATACCAATTTATTTTTATATATGTGCTTTGAAAACTAGCCCATCAACGCTACGTGCAGGAACTATTAAAATGCACGTTTTAACAACCGAAGTTTAAGTAGAAATTCTACTACCGTGGGTCGAAATGACTCGAAATGTATGTACGTTCAATGATGCTGTTCGGCTCGGGCGTCAATAACTTAAGAAAGGTATTTCAGGAAAAGGTGAACGGAAAGCCAAGAAGATGAAAATGAAACGGGCTAAGTTAGAGCCCCGCTTAATTCAACACCATTTGACTTTCATTTTTGAGCATGATTCCAGTGGCACTTAACGGGAGTTAGCACGTATATAATTACAAGCACAAAATACAATATACAAGCACAAAAAAACATTAAGCATCATAATTTTATGCTTTGGATGTTACACAACTTAAACGATTTCAAGAATAAGATAGTAGAAGTCTGGCCAATAAAACCATTAAGTCTTCAATTATTAGAAACACAATCACACACACTAGTCAATGACTTTAAAATTTTTAACATTACTTTTTATTAACCTGATAATGTAATGAGGATGGTCACGCATCACTCCTAAAAAGTACTTCGAGATTAAAAATTAGGCGAAAGAGTTGCATAGATAGTTTACGAAAATTAGTATTATTTTTTATTAACAGTCACCGATATACTAAAAGTGGAATCCCCGTAGATATTTTCAGTTGCGAGCAAGTGTTTGTAAACTTGAACTACACTTAAATAATAAAACAATGGTGAAAAATCAATTAAATGTGGCTCTTTTCTGTGAAAGTTCAAAAAGGCCACAACGCTTCATGATGCCACTCTGTGACGAAACCGGTCGTACATAAAATTAATCAGTTACAATAAGCTTACAGTTTAATTGTCTAGTGAGAAGTCAACTCTAAAAGCAAGCATCTTTTTTTCTACCAAAACTCCCACGGTTGAATAACTTGAGTCCAAGCCAGAGAAAGAAGATGAGCCAATCTTGATAGAAAGCTTCTCAGGGTTGTGACGTAATGCCTTCCAGCCAACGACCACCTGTATGATAAGCGATCCACGGGAGGTGTTTTTGTTTTGCTTGCTTAAAATAATCCCGACTGTGAATTTTTTTCTTCGAATAAACAGCCAGTGAAACAGATTTATGGTCCATTTTAAAGCAATATGTTTGGGCAATGATGGTTAAAAAAATTAATTCGCTTTTGTTGTGGTTATCCAAGTGACTGGTGTATTTTCAATGTGAGCCAAGGAAACACAAAAACACCCGCATAACCTTACACCATACACAAATGATCACTTTCAGAAAGTTATTTTTTTTCAAACGGTCGTATTCAAAGTGGTTATCTGCCCTTGATTGTGTATGATAGGGTTCTTATGCTCGATGCGTCCGACTATGAACCCATCCTGCAATGCGTGACTACTTATTGTTCATCTTTGGCCGTACATCAAAACAGATAATTCGTGAGAGCGACTCTCGAATGAGTATTTTGATACACACTAATGCTCTGAGAGAATGGATGCTCAATTCGTAATTGCTTTAAAAGGGAAAGAGTGGTAAAATATCTCGACGGCTATTTTCACCCGAGTCAAAGTCGGAAACGTCCTCCTATGCTTGCGTTGTAATGGAGTCATTTTTATTTTCCCGAACTCCCGAAAACGCACACTAGTTCAATAGCCATCAAACATTAACAACATCAAGGCTCGGTTTTTTTCTGGTTAATTGTATTTTCTCTTGAGTACGAAAGTGTACACCGCAATTTATGAAATGGCAGTGAAAACAGGGTATGCCAGGACAAACATAAGTGTGGGCTAAATGCAATAGTTATGAGTTATCTGGGAATTGTCTTCGGCAAAAGTAGGATGAATAGGGTCAGGAATGAGTGAATGATGAAAGACTGTGAAATGGATGCTCCGGTATTGGACGAATATGAAAAGAGCGCGCTTCGTTGGTTTGGCCATATCGAGAGAATGGACGAAAGTTGAATAAGGGTACGTCTATTGTTAGTCTTGTGACATTGTGAAGCAATTATTAGGCCTATTTATAAAACAAATAAACATTTTTAGTAAAAATGTGTCCCCACATCTATTGAACAGTGTAATTTTTACAATCTCATGCCAATTTTATGATAAATTAAGCCACCATAAATTGTATATAAATTAACTACTGTTCGTTAGTAGTGTGACACTAAATAGACTTCAGGAAACGAGGAATAAAAGTAGTCACAATTTTCTCCTCGAGTGAACATAATGTATTACATAACTAAACAGATATGTGACAGTGGAATGAATGGTGTGAAAGGAAGGGATAGACCGCGAAAGTCAGGGTTGAATATGGTGGAAGAGACTCTTAAGAGGACAATAAGGAGTCCTAAGAACAAGAGAGTTGTGTATGGAATAATGAATGAATGAATGAATGCAACAGAAGCAAAAGAAGCACGCAAGGATAGAGCAGTATGGAGGAAATTATTGCAATCGAAGTGTGCTCTTCGGCTAACACCGAGAATTAAGTTCTTTTGAATATTTCTTTCTCGAATGGGAACGATGTGATATGTATGTAAGAATATTCTCTGTTTTTTATCTAATAAAGATACAATCACCCATTGATAACGTTTAAATCCACTATCCGATGGTCCAACGTACTCTAATTAGCCCAAACTCTAAGCTAACATTGCTCAAACGTAAAGGCTTATGGTGAACGTTAACAGGACGTTATGAAACCAAGCCTTAGTGATTGAAATAAGAAACAGTAAGTAATGGTACCCCTTCTTTCTCGTGTTATAGCGACTTTGTGCAGATATCCACCCGTACATAAAATCAATTGACTTAACCGGGAAGGTGAATTTTTCATGGTGTCTTTCCACACTAGTGTTACATCTTGCGCCTGTTAGCAGGACTGCGGAGATATAATATTAATTTTTTAAATTCCGCCATGAGCAGCTGTTTTTTATCAGAACTGGCTTCAATGACATTTTTTCTGGCATAGAAAAACCTATGAAGAAAGATATATGCTAACTCGCGTAGTCTCCTCCTCTTTTTCACGTAATTACGTACCGTTGAACTTACTTTAATTTGACGACTTTAGAACTTTCTATCTTACCATTAAACGTTAATTTTAGTTTGCTAATTTTTGTTAAAGAAATTAGGTAAATATTGCACTTTCCTCTTTCAAATTACTACAATTTAACCAACATTATGCTGGGATATTAATTGACACACGTTCGGCGCTGAAGTTAGATTGTCGCCTACTTTGATAGATATTTGGCTTCTTCTTTCCTCATTTATCAGTAAAACACCCAGTACGATGGCGAATTCAGATCTCCCTAACTTACAACTCAACACTGATTTGAGCTCGTCATCTTTAATCAACAACATTTGGCAAATTGTGAATTCTCTTCCTTTCCATATAATTGCAATTTCACCTTCATTAATCGAACCAATTTTTATTTCTCCGCTAACTACGAAACGCTGTTTTGATCTTGTCGCCATTTAGGTGGAGGGAAGCAAGCTTTTGATTTGAAACGGACACGGTTCACAGCGACGAGTGTCACAAATACGAAGCTATTCACTAGAAAAATGAGGTCAAAGAAATCACTGACGCGCTGCAACATTACATAATTTCATAAAACCAGGAAAACAGTACAAGGTCGCTGCGACGATATTTTCTTGAGACACAATTCTCCTCGGTGATAATGAAGAAATACACGTAGGTACAGTCCCCCTGTATCCACGAACCGGAAGTATCAATGTGTTTCTCGACAAACCAAGTGGTGTTCATAAGCTGAAGATAGGTCATGTCTTTCAAAATGTTTACACTTCGACTTTGGTTGATGAGAGCTCAAAATCAATTGAACTCTTGACGTCTTAAAAATACCGACATTGTTTTTTTCTTCGAAAACTATTTTTCTCTTGGAGCTTGCAACCAAGCACTTCGGAGGACTTATTTACGATTTGCTGCTTCATCGAAACATAGTCATCATCTTCCTTGAGATATGATTTAGCACTGCCGATGCTAACATTTAAGGGCAGTGTCATGCATTCTGAATGCACAGAATATCCGTGAGGAATACAAAATCGTATTAATTATTAACCTATAAAACATATGACGATAGATACCGTCTCCAGCCTCGCACATAGCATGCAAAAGTATCGCCTGTACCGCTAACCTAATATTTGGAGTTACCATGCTGCGGTAGACTCCAAGGGCCTTCCATGTCAACAGTCACTTGATGTGTACTCCAAATTTTGACATTGAAGGCTCTTAAATTATTATCACAGGCTTAGAAGATAAAAGCATATTCGAGTTAGGATTTATTGTTAAATACCTAGGTTTTATTCCTATTATAAGCTCACGCTATAAGACCTGACAACAGGGAGAAATGATAGGTAATCACTTGCATTTACTCTTCTTCTACTTCTTCTTCGAAGGCATTTTTTATCTGTTCTTTATGATATTGCCTTTTCTAACTGAGGTTGTCGGACCATCTCTAGCGCGGTCGACCTATGCCCCTCTTACCTAATGGTACTCGGTCCCTTGCTACCTTGACGATTCTTAAGTCGTCCATTCTTGATATGTGTTCATTCCATTCCTCTTTCCTTTTACATGTCCATTCTGTTATTGGAGGTATATTACATTTTCGTTATAGATCCTATCTAGTCTTGTCTTGTTCACTATTTTTCTCAGTATCGTAATTTCTGCAGTCTGCATTCTCTGTTTTGTTTTACTTGTTTGTGCTGTAGTTTCCATGGAATGCGTCATTGAAGGTCTTATAACTGCTTTGTATATTCTTGTTTTTGCTTCTTTTCGTAGGTATTTATTTCTCCATACTGTTTTGTTCAGGCAGCCCCCAATCCTTTCAGCTTTTGTTATTTGTTCATTAACTTCATTATATAAATCCCCATAGCTAGTTATAACTGCTCCTAAGTATTCGACTTTCATTACCTGCTCTATGATGTCCTTGTTTAGTTGTAGTTTACATCGGATTGATTCCTTTGAAGTTACCATTGTTTTTGTTTTTTCGGGTGCAATTTCCATATTATATTTTTTCCTATCTCCATGAATCTCATCAAAGTCTTTTGTAAATCATCTTCTTTTTCTGCAATTAGTACTGCATCGTCTGCGTAGCATATAATATTTATATTATTCCCTTCGAGTCTATATCCTTTTAGGTTTTTTATATTTTTTATTATTTCGTCCATAACTAGGTTAAAAAGTAGCGGGCTTAAGGAGTCCCCTTGTCTAATTCCCTTTTCCACTTTGACTGATTCGGAGCGTTCTCCGTTACTTTTAATGATTATTTTGTTTCCCATGTATATATCTTTGATTACTGCTACTAAGGTCGGAGCAACTTTCCTTTCTTGCAGAATTCTAATAAGATCTTTTAGACGAACTCTGTCAAAGGCCTTTTTTAAGTCCACAAAACACAAGGAAGCAGGTTTGCTGTACTCTACTGATTTCTCTACTATTTTCCGGTCTACAAATATAGCGTCATTGCAACATCTACCGCTTCGAAAACCTTGTTGTTCATCTACCAATGTTATTTCTGATTTTAATTTTTCCATTATTACGTTCGTAGTTAATTTTCATGATGTGCTAAGTAAATTCACTCCTCTGTGATTTTCTGGGACCTTTTTATCTCCTTTTTTGAAAATAGGTATTAGGATGCATTCTTTCCATTCTGTTGGTATTGATTTTGATTTAATAATTTTTGCAATAATTTCGTGAATTCTTCTACTAGCTGCTGCCCTCCGTATTTTATCATTTCGTTTGTTATTTCATCTTTTCCTGGTGATTTTCTGTTTTCCAATTTCTTTATTGCTTTTCTTACATCATCGTGATTATTATTGTATCATTTTTTTCTTCTTCTTTTTCTACCATGTCAATATGGACTTCGGACTACCATGTCAATATGAATCTATCTGTCGTGTTTCTATATATAGTATTTCACCTCTGCATACATACAATGCATTTACTCTATGAGATTAAAATGAGTCAATAAGATAACATTTTCAGGGCTTGTCTACTTGCACCGTTTCATATTCAAACAGATTAATCGTTTTTTTATTAGTTTTCCTCGTATTACACTCAACTCTGCTTCAATAAGAATAGTTTCCCGCTAAAGCCATGAGTAAGTAGATAATTTTAAATGTAATGGTAACACTGGCCTTTATAGCTTAATTCACCAAACTATGGTTTAAAACTCAAAGAATTGCGGAACTAGCCGCGCAGTAATTTGAACGGAGTCACCCGCTAGTGGTCACACAATTGTGTGAAATTCACAGTGAAAAAACCATTCGCCTAGACTGGAATCCCCAGTCAATGCGAATGATTTTTTCACTGTGAATTCCACACAATTGTTTAAATCGTTTATAAATTAAGCCTAGCATAGAATTAACGATTTAACTTCTTTTAGACTTCATTTCAATTGGTATTCCAATCTTATTAGTACCTAAGAGCAACTATGAGCGAGCCAAAACTGGGACACTATTTTAAGAAAAGCCTAATTAGCTATACTAACCTTGTTAATAACCAGAATCATTGTAATTATATGGGTTTCATGTGCACCATTTCGACGGGCATAAAATCCATTATCAATTCTAATGGGCACACAATGAATCCAGTGCTAAATGCAGGGTAATAACGTGAGATAAAGTGAGTAGCAAGAACTGCTAGTACTTGTAATTGGCTTTAGTCCATACAAACACTTTGTGCACAGCAAGCTATATTCCCTGGGAGGAGAACAATGTTGGATCGCAAGTTATTCAAATCACGCACTGAAGCTCTTCCTGCGATCTGATGCGGTATACTTCAAAAAGGATTGAATCAAACGAGCTTTTAAATCGCCTTATCTCTTTTAAGTTTAAAATCGCAACAGGAAAGGTGGAGCGTACCATGAATAATTAATAATGACTTCATTACCGCATAGAGACTTAATTAAAACGGTGGATCGACCCCATAAACACCGTTTCAAGCATGTCTCACCCCGAGGTTAAGCGTGATGCCCACTTTCACTTTTACCTTTCGATTAGCGTAGAAATCTCTCCTGAAATGCATCATTTGCAGGACTCCTTTATTCAAACGAAACCATAGAGTGAGAAAATACTCGTAGGCACGCATTATTACACGCTTGCATCCTCGTTTCTCACGACGCTCTTATGATGGCTGAATTACTTTCATTACTCCGGAAATCTGCAATATATGGAAGGATTTCACGAAAACTACCACAAAGCGGATTGCATGCTAATTTCCATTGCATGTATCGACACTGAGAATATTCATGGCCTTTTACTGCACATATCGGACCAATAAAAATCTCATATATGTAAGACTGTAAGTATTATGACTTGGTATCGATTTTTAGCCGGCATGATAATTCTAAAACGAGGTGAAATCGTGCAGTGAAAGTAGAGGTCCATCATAAATGTTTTATTCCACTTTAATGGTCATGATTAAGCGTGCACACGAAATGTTCCGCATTAAGAGGTGTATCGCATTAATATCGTATCACATGTATTTCGTCTGAAATGCAAACTTGCATACTGATACGGTCCGTCAGACGTTGAGGTTGAATACAATACTGGAACGATGTATCTACCCTAATACACGTCGGCATATTGGTTATGATAAAAGTTTCAGTTTAAAGTTAAAAGTTGAAGACTGATTAAGGCACAAAAAATGGGCCCACACATTGACACTACAATGTCTTTTAACACATATTTTATTTAATATTTATTTTCTTTTTAAGACAACGGTACACATGCAGCAATGTTGCCAATTTAAAGTGTACTTTAACCATAATCCCTTAAACCATTTCATAAAAGTATCCAGATCGATCATCTCCTTGAGACAGAAATGCGTTCCAAATTGTGAGCCAGTCAATGTCATTTGCCCTGTAGCAGCCTGAAGAAAACACGAAAAACTAAAAAGGAAGAATCTAATGCTCTGAGTCTTGAATGTGGAAAGTTCGTTCACCAGGAAGTTACAAAAAAATGAACATAAAGTATACGAAGTTATAAGGTAAAATTTGTGGAGGGTCATTTTCTCTCCCTTTCCCGGACTTAAAGAATTTCCAAGGAAAAAGAATGCCGGAGTACCAATATAAAAAACATTTCATTACTGGAAAGATAAAGATAATTTATTCCAATTTTACACATGCTAAAAAACTGATTGACACCCCGAACTCGTAAAAAAATTGTCAACTTTGTATTTCACGCTTGACTCAATAACATGCATGGTTTATTAGCTGCGTGACTCAATGCACCCAGAGGGAAAATTACGAATTACGGCCATAGTTTATATGGACAAGAAAATGGAAAATGTTTGAATCGTGACCGGATTGCGACCTAAACGGCAGAGGGTGGTTGGCCACCCACACAAGCCGCTTTCATAACCCTTCCGTTCCCGTGGCAGCGCCGGGGGCTCACGGGTCTTCCATCCACGGCAAGGTTCCAGGCAGGAGGGAGACAATGGGAACTCCTTTGACTCCTCTACTGTACAACCTTTCTCGCGGGCCGGATTGTCACCGTCGCAAAGGGTTTTCCTAGGGCGAGGCGTTCTTGCAGACGCCCCCACACAGTCCTCTTCCATCGTACGAACGTCAATCTTCCTCGCCTTAGCGATTTCTCCCTCTCCGATAGACGCGACCCCAAAACCCAATAACGTAGCGCTCCTCAGTGTCTTCTCTCCCCGATTTAACCACCTCCCACCACCTACCCCCCACTCACCCTCTCGACCTGAGTGTCACCCTCTTCTGATCCACAATGTCGACGTCCTCTTCCCTCTGACTTATGCCATCCTCTCCCCACCTTGAACCCCACGTGAAGATTTTGAAAAGGTCGACTCAGTTCTTCTACCGAATCACCTCACGGTGTGTGCCAACTTGGGGCAGTTTGAGCGAGATATCACTTGTAACGTTCGATGCTTATGCGTTATGTTTTTGGGCTTTTTCTTATTAAATTTTATTGAGTTTTTGTTTCGTTGATTATTGCAATGTTTTGTAAGGTTGGTTGGTTGTGACGGGTTTGTTGAAGGAGAAGAAAAATGTGCATTGTTGGGAGTGTGAGAAGAAATATAACGAATGTGCTGTGGACTCCAGTACGGGTGGGTTTACACTGGCAAGTTACTTACGCAAGCATCCTATGAAAGAGCTTGCGGATGATTTTCCCCTGACAAAACGTTTTCCAAGAGATAGTGCAGAGCCAGATTGGTTGCTGCTAGCAGTAGCAACAATACGCTTCTGCAAGCGACTTGCCGAAATTTTTAAAAGTTCTGCAATCCATCTTGCAGAGGCGTTGCACCTGGAATTTACGTCAAAAGTCTCTTGCTGTAAGTAAATTGATCAATAAACTTGCCAGTGGAAACCCATCTTAAGAAGGTTGCTTCTGATCATAAATTAATAAGGAAATAATGGATATCAGATTCATTGAAAGTAGTCCGACATTACTAACATCAAATAAAATTCTTCAAATTCGGCCTCATTATGATGAAAATGTTCTTATCTTTTCCATGATACCAAAATATAATCCAATTTCCGCACACATTTTCGGTATGTTTGGAAAAAAAAAGTAGAAGCTGTTTTCCATGATACGGCTGTACGCTCCAAAGAGATATTATGGTTTAAAAATGAAGTATTCCTGGCGCATGGCTCGCGCCTTAAATGTACCGGTGCATGATTTATTTGTTTTTCTCTATTATTGAAAATAAATTTAGGACACCGTAATAATTTTTAATAAATCTAAAAAAACAACCGACGGTTGAAAAGTCGTTTTTAGTGCACGGCGTGAGACAAATAAGTCAAGTTAAAGCCTCTAATGTGTATATTTAGGTAATTACCGAAATGCTCAGCCGTATAAAATAAGTTTGGCGTCGTTCCTATTACTGTATTTACTTAGTGCTTCTTAAAACTGCCTAGATTTTAATACCAAATTCCACTATTGTCTCTGTTATGACCGGGGAAAAACCTCGCTGAAAAATACCTAAAGGTGATTTTAGATATAGAAGTTGACTCATATGTTTCGTTGAGAATTACTACTTGCCGGGTGTAGTTGCTTATTACTTCCATATTTACATGTTACTTACGATTTTTTCCGTAAAGAATGACGACGGAAGTAAACAATGACTATAAATATTTTGAAAGTATTCTAATTTCGTTCAAGTAATGCGTTTGTACAACGGAAACTTTGAGTCCCACAGTAAATTGTGGATTTCATCAATTTGTATGACCTACCTACAATAAATGTTACGTGTGCATATGCAAAGCGTACTAAGTATGAGAATTGTTTCATTTTTTATAATTGAATTCAAGGACAGTCACAAGTTTAGCTTTTAATTAATCTGTAGCATTAAAAAAGTTTTCCAGGTGGAATTAAATATTTACATATGTTACAATAAGTCCTTCTCCGGCAAATTAATTATTTTTTTAGATGTTCAATCCCCACTTACTTTCAATTGATCATACATTCACCAGGTGAGATGTGATATTATCGCAGAATCGAAATTCTACTTGCAGGCAAAATAGAACCCAGTCTCTTTTCCGTGTTAGTGCGAACCGTGATGGGAGAGGTGTTAGTAATAATGATAATATATTCAACATATGCACAAATTCTATAGTCTACCCAGCGATATCGTCTCGTCTTCATATATCGACAGCCACTCTGGTAATCAAAGATTATTACAAAATTACAGATACAGAAGCACACATTAATTGGCACCCTATGCAGGTATTGAAAACTGAAAAAATAAGGAAAGTATGAAAACAAACCTACCTATCACCAAAAATAACCCTAATCGGAGGCATCAATCATTACTACTGTAGTCCCTATTCGTGCTAGTAAAAAAATATATTTTTAACTTGTCGTTCCTGCAATCTACTTTCCTAATTTTATGCAATTCGCTTAAGGGCCAAGTTGAATTTCACCGCTAATAATCAAACTGAGTACCATACAGGTATAAATGCTGGTTAACCTATAGGATATGATATTTATTCCACCGAGTTTTCATACTAAACATTTACACAAGTTTATACAATTAGTTAAGTAGTGGAACATAAGTCACCCCTGAGGAAAAACCTGTTTTGGGGTTGACATCATTCAGGTTTGCCAAATAGCTGGCTGGTGACGCCAAAACAATACAAAATACAACAATTAATTTTACAGGAGAGTTAGAAAGAAATGTACAACAAAAGTCTGTTAACGCAATTAGAGACCGTGTAACAAGCATCAGATTAATGTTTGGTAGAACACTAATAATATTAAATAACCATATACAAAATATATATTATTAAATTTTGACAAATTAAAAAAATAATAAATTAGAAATAATCTTCAATCTAGTTAACAGAAAATAGACATATTTTTAATTATCTTAGAAATATTCCTCAAGATCTCGGCTTCCTTCGGGAGAATAGGCGTGTCACAGAAATGTAACCTTTAGAAGCTTCCCTTCCCGTCTCAAGTCTACGAGATGAGACGGAGGCGGGACGACAAAAGGTTTGCCGACGCCACAAAAGCGTCGGTTGGGACAATGAAGGCCGCAAGACAGCTTAGTAAGCTCTTTTTTCCTTCAGTCGAGCTCACCCGGGTACAAAGAAGATCGATCAATTATCCTCGATGAATCCGTCGCTGACCAAACAAGGGGCTGCCTAAAATGAATGCGGAGTATTAGCGCCTCAAGACGCCCGAATAAGCAAGGTCGTTTCCTAGACGGCTCCCTTCTGCAAGGAATGAAAAAAAAGAGAAGCGCATTTCAGGTGAGGTCTAAATTTCCGCAGTCTCTCGCCCGAGATCAGTCATGAAATATTAACAGTCCATCTCCGCATAAATCGATGAAAATTAAAAATAAAAACGTAGATGATCTAAGTGGATGTGAAGTTGTCACCATGGTGGGAGCTAAAAGAGACATATTAAAACTTGATCCCGGGTTAAAGGAATATTTTTTCCGCTGCCTACATTGCAATACTTTCCGATGGCATAGCTTGCTCGTTTGGCGGAGATCAGTATTTCATTCCTACATATTTCTATTGGATAATATATAAATCACTTCTCAGCGTACACACATATTTAGAATAATATTCTCACATCCTGCAATGCGTAAAAAGGGTTTTGTTGTCTTTATTAACTTTTCATTTATTAATATAATTACATAATATTATTTGCATTTTCAAGGTATGTTTGTTACGCAAGGAAAATATTATTATTGGCAAACTTAATGTTAAAATAATAACAATTCTTGAATAGAAAAGGGTCTCAAGTTAAATCATCATGATGTATTATGAGCACAATTTCCTCCTTGATCATAATTTCCTCCTTGCGCCTTGTTAAGCGACTGGAAAAATTCGAATAAGAAAAAAATAGTAGAAATAAGCTATTTCTAGAATCATTCCTCCCCCTATCCAGCTCAGAGAGTGACACCAGTTGTAATGATAGATATATATTTCCGAAATAAACCGTCAAAGTAATTGAAGAGTAAAGAAATATTTCCTCGGTATCGGTATTTATTGCATTCGGCCTTTGGATTTCGTAATTCTTCTCCATCATTTGAAATTCCAGGTTCATTGATTTTCTAGCCAATAGATTTCTCTTTCGTATAAGTCACGCCATTTAAAGTGTCATGAATATATACTCCCACGTTCTTCCACAATAGTTCAATTGTTTTAGTAGTTACGCCACTCAATGCTTCTCCCTCTCCCGCGCTAGTATTAGACTGCAATCGCCTATTACCTTCTACAACAGATTTTCCTTTGCACTTAGTCAAGTAACTGAATTCGTTTCAGCTATGGCCTTCACGGGCTAAACTATCTTTTATACTAAGAAACACTTCAAATAAGCAATCTCGTTAAATTCATAAATCTAGTTTAACTCCAAGTATGAGTAAAATGAGATTAAAATGCGGCGAGTGAACCAATGACGACCCTTCCTTCGTCCAACACCACATTCCACAGATGGTGATTAAGTATTTTGAATTATTTATTTAATATAAGATACAACCTGAGGAATCCTAAACACGATTGTTTAAAATTACTGAGGAGTCCACGTACAAACGCCGTTATTTGCAGCGGAGGGTTCACAGGGATCTCAGGAAAAATAATTATGCTTATATGCCGTGGAGCCTACTACAAGGCGTGCTCTGCTAATCAAAGTGGACTTGAATTGGTCATGGAAATATATGATAACCTGCATCCTTGACTCATTGTTACAGTTAACTACCTAATTATAACCATTAAAGAATTTATTGTGCCAATGAGTTATACATTTTCACAGATTATTTTCTCTTTGCGCCATTATATTGCTTCAATGATGATGTTATTTTATCATTAGACATGGAGAAACGAAAAATTAATTTAAAAAGCAACGGGGGAATGTCACGTATGAAACACTGGATAAGAAATGGATATGGAATGAGAAGGTATGAATTTGTTATGAATATATTAGAAAGACAAAATAGAACCCTTATGCAGACACAATGTGGATAGCCAAACCTCAATAACCTCCAAAGAAGAGGACTATGGGGAAGAAGAATCATCAGGATGTAGTAGAATAAGTTTCTGAATAGGGATACATGGAGTGTAACAGTTAACCTATCTAAGAATTGAAACCCGGACTATAATGATAGATAATACCCATTTAGTGAATAGGTGAACTTGAATGAACATAAAATGTAGCTGGCAGAAAACAACTATGAACAATTGTAGGAAGAATAGAGTATAACTAATCTTTCTAATGACTAAGATGAACGCAGCACCAATTAATCCAACGTAAGAGCTCCGTGCTTACTGAGGAAGTACGTCAGGGCTCTGAGATTACTTAATTACACGCTTCCTGATCTGCTACGCCGCACTCCAGCCTTTTCCTTTATTGTTCGTGCCTTTTTAATCCTAAAAATTTCGCAGTCCTCTCCGTCTTCTAGGAAACATAAAATTCAATCAATCCACGTTAAATCAACCCAGTGGATAATCTCAGCGCCAAGCTCATTACTCTTCCTCAAATAATACAGTAAACAATATTCAAAGATTTTCCTGTTCATGGGTATGTCCTCAAGAACTACTAGTATTCGTAGTACCTACTAGACCAGCAGAACCGATGGATAAGCAGTTGATACTGAAGAATTATGCTGTATTTTCTTTTATGCAACGATATTGTGAGTAGCGCAAAGGCTTAAGTATAAGAAAAAAATTACTTCCTTTGAATTATCTCAAGCAAAATTTAAAATTAACTTTAAAGAGGAAAATAGGCAATAGCTATGTTGAAGGATCAGTCATGACCTTGGGTAATCGCGTAAAATTCACGGTGACGAAAATTCAGAGCATGCCTCACGGTTCTATATTTGCTGACTGAGGTTTCAGGAGCTGAACGTAGGGCAAGATGAAGAATATCAAATGGCTGCTATAAACTATGCAGGTTAAAAAAATGAGCTTAATGTGTACTCAAGAGTTCACGATGCTTACACTGCAGAGAATTAGCCATTAGCAATTATCACACATACCTACCCATCAGTCATTCCCTTCCGGATCAGACAAAGTCAAAGGACTTCGTTATTGCTGTTAGGCCGAGAAAACTGGCTCTTTTTTCATAATTTCCTCCTTAATACCCTATCCTATCATTCACCCTTCAAACACTCATACTTCATACAAACTTACTTATTCTTAAGACTACTAATATTCCTCCGTTATTATAAACATATTAGAAAATAAAATAGAACCATTGGGTGGGTCCAAAGTGGATGGCCAAAGTGCAAGCTTCCCAAAATAAGAGGAACTTGAAGAAGAAGAATTATCAGGATGTATTAAAATAAGTTTTAAGTATAGATGCACGGTGATCTAAACAATATAAAAATTGACACACGGGCTATGATGATAGATGATACAATTTCAATTAAGAGCTGAACTTGGATGCTGATAAAATTTAGTAGGCAGTAAAAAATAATAATACGCAATGGTAAGAAGAATTCTAAAGTAACTATTCTTTATAAAGACATGACGAACGCAGCACCATGTAATGCGACGTAGGAGCTCCGTGCTTAATGAGGAGTACGTCAGGGCTCTGAGATCACTTAATTACACGCTACCTGATCTACTACGCCACAGTCCCACCTACTCCAAATTTTTCACGCCTTCTTCGCCCGAAAAAAATCACCGGAATCAGCGTTTTTAGGGCAAAGTCCAACCAAGTCTCGTTAGACCAAACACGTAATTAGAAACCTCTGCGGGCAGTAAACTACTCCTGCTAAAATAATACTAAAAGCTATTATTAAAAAAATTTTCTCACTCATGGGCCTGGCCTCAAGAACAACTTGTATTCGTCTATCATAAATTTAGCCTCCTGCTTAATAAATTTACATGCAAAATTGTTTCTTTCTTTTTCCCGATGGACAAATAATTCATACTGAAATTTTTATACCTTTTTTGCCTGCGATGATATGATTATTAGCTCCTAGACTAACATTTAGTAAATATTACTCTTCTATGGTTACCACTAGCAAAAGGAAAACTCAACTTGAGGACACCAACTACTCAGTAATGACCTTGAAGAATCGAGTAACATTCACGGTAACGAAAATTCAGTGAAGGTTACACTAACTTCGCATCTCATCTAATTCCCTTGAATCCTCCAGAACTTGCCATGAGAATTAGGAAACGTGGTTGCGGATTGACCCGGTGAGCCAAAGGTCCGCGGTTCCATTCCCTGTCCAGGCCGATTATGTATCGAAGCAATTTTCTCGCATTTCATCGCCGAACTGTTGGCAGTATGAAAATCATGGCGAACGTCTCACTCTTCTTTATTAACTGACCGAGGTTTCGGGCCGGGCAAGATCGGCAAGATGGAGAATATTAAATGGCTACTGAAATCTGTGAGGGTTTAAAAAATAAGCGTGAGATGTACTCTGAATGTTTATTGCGATGAAAATCGGTTTATGGTAATTTATATAAAATTTAATACGGCCACGCAAGTATTCTCGTCATCTCGGAAAATACATTCATTCAATGTAACCATTCCACCCGGCTGGTGAAAATTTCTTCCGAGAACCCTGCACAGCATCCACCTATCTGATTAAACCGGCGATTCTCAGCCGCTGCATGGGTAACGAGAAGTGTGCGCGTGGGCTCGGAGAACTTTTAATTGCTTCCTGATCTGCTATGACGCGCTCTCGTCCCTTTCCTTGCATTATTTTTCTCCGACTCACTCTCGGCGACCCCCATGAGGATGAGAATTCATGCCCAACCGAAACTCGAGACTCCGCAGCGCTCCGAAGAGTGTTTGGCGAAGTGCGACCATTCATTCCACAGTCCTCTCCCCACTTCACCGTCCTTATGCACGAGTACCCACCCCACCTGTTCTACCGGAGAGTCTCTCGTGACTGGCACATCTTCCCCGACCTAGGCTCATCTTGAAATCGCTCCCAGCCCCAAACTAACTATACCCACTCTCGCTGGGATAGTGTTGGTGTAGTGATTAAAGTACTGGTCTCTCATCTCCATGGGCCAGGGTTCGAGTCCCAGGAGTAAGAGTAAGAGCATGGTGATCAATACATATGAGGTAAGATGTGGCACTTACTAATTAGGTGCATGGACTGTTCTCGGGTTTTACTCTGGGTTAAAGGTTCCATACTGGCCAACTCGTCATCAGGGCCGTTGAGTTCTGCCCTGAAGACCATTTTCGGAGTCGGGCGTGGAAACTTTGGCCAGTTTGGAACCCTTAACCCAAAATAAAACCCGAGAACAATTCCTGCACCTCAGTACTTAAGTTTTGCTGCATTGAATCCCAACAATATAAAGCTTCTAACTGTATAAAAAACACATAGGAGACTTTCAATACTTAAACAATTCTGCTTATTATATATATTGGGAAGTAGGGTTCCCAAGTGGCAAAATCCTTTGAATTGTTCCATTGCTTACTCTCCTAGTCTCATTTTGACTTCGTCTGCTCCACGAAGCTACATGCATTAGTATACTGCATCACTAAGACCTTCAGTCTTACTGCATTACACATTATGCACATGGAATGCATAATTTGTTTACACGCATACAGCCGATATAGCGTAAACACCTATTGTAACGTATTGCATAAGGCAGTATATCACTACAATAGTCGCTAATACTATAAGTATGATAATGGGTCACAATATTTAAAATCATATGCATCACATATGATACACGTGGGCTGAAGAGGATATAACATGTATTAGCGAAGAGTTTAATATGGAGTGAAGCGTTGTATGGCGCAGAAAAGTGGACTCTGAGAAAAGAGAACGAGATTAGGATGCGAGCATTTGAGATGTGGTTGTGGACGAGAATAAAGGGTGGGCAGAATGGAAGGCAAAAGAGGTAGTACTTGATGTTTTATGTGAGGAGAGGAAACTTCTGGAGGAGGATAGGAAGAGTAAGAAGAAGGTAATGAGGTGCTGAAGGCCGTGATAGAGGGGGGGGATGTTAGGTAAGCGGGGAAAGGGAAGAAAGAGAATAGGCTTTGTGGAGGGGATGAAGAGAAGTAGGACGTGTACTGAGATGAAGAAAGAAATCGTGTGAAGAGGTAAGGGTTTGTGTAAGTAAAAATCTATAGCATTTTTACTCTCTTTCATTTGAACCTACCTTAACAAATTAATGTTTCAGGCTTAACATTGTGGAGCTGACTCACATGGAATGATATCTCACTTCGTAAATTCTACACTTTTTATTTACGCCGACCTATGTAAGTCCAGTTTTCTTTTTTAAACCTTAATATGCACCTTTATAATGACAATATAGATGTTGAAACCATGGTTGGCGAAAATAAAAAAGTGTGGAGTCTACAAAGTAAGTGAGAAATTATTCCATAAACCTACCTTAACCAGTAGATTACCGTAATTATAATAAGCATGTGGTTCATGGTCTTACATGGTGGTGAAACTACATCGCGAGGAAGAGCCCACCCTTAGCAACGGCATGGCTCGTGATATATCGAAAGGTCTGTTCTCGAAAGACTAGGAGTAGGAGGAAGGGGTGCTTCGGTGAGTGCGTGCCTAGTGAAGACTCCGGATGAGGGCGCGCTTATGTCCATGTGTACCCATCACTTGAAACTCGTATCTTTCTCTCCCTGTCTAGCTCACTTGAAGGGGAGTAACAGTTGTAGATCGACCGACCATGGGCGGGGGGGAGAGGGCTAAGAAAAGAGAGGAGCCTTACCGGGACTGGAGAAGGCATCGGGAGAAAGTGCGATTTCCTAGAAGATTACAAATACCTAATGGTTTCCCTCTGCTTCCAGGTCGACGTCAGTACATCTCCACGGGCAATACGTCTTACCTTGAGGATAATAAATTTCTCCTTGCCGACGCTTAGGAATGTAATAATTCCACCACCAGATTTAAATTATGGTCACAAATATTTTTTTCGCAAATCAAAACACGAAGTTGCAATGCATACGATCTAAGAGAGTACCTGTTGCATTAATAGCGTATTACGAGAAAGCCAAAAAATTATAGACACTAGTGAAATATTTTGGAGCAATGCAAATAACAGTATTTGTCGAGTACATGGAGTCACGGAATGAAAGTTGTGTGTTAAATCACCGCGCGCCATTAGAATTTATACTTTCTTCGTCACAGCTAGAAACATGGCATAAACCAGTTCTTATGGAGTAGTAGCGCCGCCAATACATGTTTGTTGGAACTCTTCAGATAGGCTTGCTGGTGATGGGAGTATGGTTGCGCGAAATACGAGTTTTATATCGCATCGCGTTATAGATATTGCATCACAAATGAAGCGATGCATTGCTTTTAGCATAATATCGCAGCATTTGGCATGACGTTGCTTGTTACTTGATAATATGATTCGTTCAATAAGGTCATTGAGTGTTCTCTCAATTTGAAGGGAAAAAATATTCACAAAACTCTTTTTCGGTTACAACCTTTGAATACCAGCAATGAAAGCCTTAAATAACTGCATCAGATGTCTTTCACTAACTGCAAGTAATTCCTCCAAATTAATCCATCATACATTATCTGATTGCCGATTTAATACAAAAAGCCTGAAATTCCAGCTCTAGTATTGCATGCATCGTGCAGGTATGTCACGAAGCATTATATCATCAAAAGCTCTATACATAAATCTCATGCACCCATCATGTAATTTAATATCACATCATATCGCATATGGAATTGATATTTTTTATTTCCTACTCATCTTTTATTGCCTAATAGGTACTCTCCACTGCTCCCTAAGACATGCCATCCAATATCGCATATTGAAAATTCGGTACCAATATGATATTTCATATAGCCTGGCGTTGAAAAGTGGTGCGTCGCATGGCGATATTTTACGGATATCCTGTATCGCTTTCCATGCATCCCAATGTCTCACTGCCATAGATGGGAGAAAGGGGCGACTGAATAGGCGTCGGGAGAAAGTGAGATATCCTGTAAGATTGCAAATGCCTAATGGTTTCCCTTGGCGTTCAGGTCAAAGTCGATGCACTTCCACGGGCAGTACTTCTTGCCTTCGGGTCGAGAAAATTGAATTGTCGACGGTACCGACGGCGAGGCTTCTGTGGTCGAGGACAATCGACACGGGCGGCGCGCGCTCTCGGAGGAAAGGGAGAGTTATGATTGCTCTGGTCGATGCATTATTTTCCGGAAATGAATATAAGGGGGACTCCTCAATCCGCTAAGAGAGATGCACCTCGATGACCCTAAAAGGAGTGGGGACTCGCGGGTGAATTTCCTACAAGGCGGAAGTCAATTACGGGTCCAAAAAGTGCAAAATCATGCTGCCGGCCGACGTGAAATCTCCAAAAAGAGGGCAGTGATATCTCCACGAAGGAAACAAAATCAAAGATTAAGGGAATTTCGAGCGTGATTAAAATTTTCGAAAGATAATGTGCTTTTATGGTCTCGGGACTGTTCTAAAATTATTATAATTCGAGTAATCTACCGGTGAGGACAGATTTAACTGGAAGAGAGTAAAATATCCATTAGATTTTTGCACGCGCTCGGCCCTAGTTATCGTTTTATTAGGATGATTTACAGATTATGGTAGGCTTAAATGAAAGATTGTGCACATCCTCTTGACTTTCACAGACGCAAGCGCCTATCTGATGGAACGATTTCTTTCTTCCTGTTAGCATTTGTCATACCTCTCTTCATCCTGTACAAATACCTTATTCTATTTCTTCCCCTTCCCCACTTACCCAACATCCTTCTCTCTATCACGACCTACACCATCCCTTCGCCCCTCATTACCAGCTCCAAACACCTATTCTGCCTCCTCCTAAAGTCCATCGAAAGTATCCTCTCCTCACCCACCATACCAAGCACTTCCTCGTTCGTCTTCCTTTCCGTCCAAAACACTTTCTCCATTCTCCTTCACACCCACAACTCAAACTATTGCGGCCTACTATCGTCTTCTTTTCTCAATGTACACGTTTCTGTTCCACGTTCCCACGTTTCTGTTCCAAAATATGCTCGTAAAATATTCTCATATTCTCCAATTCTTAAACTTTGAAAAAAAATGGAAAACGCGAAACTTTCATTTTCTGAAAGTATTTCCAGTATTTGCACTTTGGAGTGAAACAACTTTCCTAAGAAATATTTTTGGTCCATCGCTGAAAAAGAACATCTTCAGGGGAGAGAAATGATTCGAAGAGTTACACGAGGTGTTTTAGTTACGTTTCAAAGCTGTTGGCGGCGGGCTTTACAAAAACATAGTACATAAGACTTTAACCGTTAGAATGTAAGTAAGTTGAATGTAACCGTTGTGAAGTACGTCCTCTAGGCCCCGAACTGTGATAACCGGATCTGAATTAAGTACAGCTTACGGTCCATGCACCCACCCCTGCACCGGCCCATTTTTCAGCATTCGGCCCTGGCTTGCCTGCTTTCTCTCTTCTACATCGAAGAGTTTTAATCGCATATATTTTCCATATGACTCTGTGCATGGGTTCAGCAATGAAGGTTTTATAAATTCGTGCAATTTTCATCACTTTTCTGCAACACCACATTTCTATTAGCAATTTGAAAACTGGTGGCAATTAAAATCCTCTCCGGTCATTCGAGTACAGCAATTTTTACTGTCCTCCTGTAGGAATTTATGAATGCTAACTTATCAAAGCTAAATCTATGCTTGAACTCCTATTCATTTAATAACAAAAAGTGATCACTGACATCTCTAATAAATATATTTATCCTGTTACTATTCTTTCAAAGGCCTCGACTTCGTGGAGAATTTACTTTTATGAACATGTCAACGACTGATTCCTCCCTGCTGGCAACGTTTGTTTGCTTTCAAATGTAGAGGCCGCGATTAAAACCACCCAGTCGCAGTTTTGGGTGTTGACAGCCTTTGAACCGCGGTTTAAACCGTCTCGTGGGAACATTGATCTCGCAAGTCAAAACCGCTGTTTTGGGCGTTTTCGGAAGATGCGCGGTCTAAAACACGGTTTAAACTTCGTCCATGCAATCCCATAAGTATCTGGTTGGAGCAATAATAATTCTTATCGTCATTTCACGAATGTGCTGTCCCGTTTTTATTGTACCTTCATTGTATTTATTGCTTTTTCAATGAAAATAATGAATACCATTTGTGAAAAGTAAACACAAACGAAGTGAGATTTGGATTATTCGACGAGAGATAAAGGAAAGAGGAATTCACGGGGCCACTGCCACGGAGTTGGAATAGAAATGGCGGGCATTATTATCCCATCACGGAGCCGACGTTCCAAGACATGCCACGGTCCGTCCACAGGGCATGGGGGGCGGGAGGGGGCAGTGGGTTAGGAAGGGTGGAGTACAGTCCGAGAAAACGCGGGGAGTTGGAGGTTAGTGTGGTGTAACCGACCATCCCTCAACCACATCCATCCAATCTATTCTGACGAAATCACCTTCCTCCTGCTCGGCAGAGAGAACTGTCGCGTCCGAGAAGTGAAGTGAAAACGATTCGTTCGTTTGCTTCCCCGTACAATTCATTCTCTTACGCAACGCACTGTTTTTGAGGAGAGAGATGGGAGTCGTCTCTTCGTTGGCGGAAACGAGAAGCAGCGTGTCCGACGGGCACCTGCGCAGGGAGTTGGGCTCACCACCGCGTAGAGATGCTAAATAATATCGATATATCGATTATTCGATAAAAAGCATTTCATGAGCACTATCGAATCTCGAATATTCGATCTATCGATCTTCTTCGAACTGAATTTTGGATTCGTCAACATTTTAAGGCGGCTTTCCATCGACCTCTACTGTTATGGAAGTCCGTGCTTACACATCGAAGTACTATTAGGAAGCGACTTCCAAGGCTACTGTCATGGAAGTACCTTACATGTGCAAAGCCGCCTTTAGCTAATATATCGCAGTGAATATAGACAAAAAAATCATATTAAAAATTTTCGGGAACATGCAAATTATTATCTCAAAGTATATGGCAGCATATTTAGCATCTCCTCCCCTGGACTACAACCTTCGCGCGGTGGAAGGGCTTGCGCGTTTCAATAACCATTAGAACTGTACTGGTTGGAGCAATAATAATTCGTTCTGATACATCTATTCATGATAGATAGGTGGAAGGGTAGGAGCCAGATGTAAAGAAGTTCTCGAGATGATGCCACGTATAAAATAGCGTTGGGTCTTTCGTGATATTTAAAGCAGAAAATTCTTTGATGTTCATTTTTATAGAGACCGTCCATTACCACTACTATTTATTCATTTAAGTATTCTACCAGCTGATTGGTTGGTTCTTGGACAGTCCCCATCCTGCATCCCAATTTCATGGACATTATCTCGCGTTCACTCCTAAGGATATCCCGCCATTAGATCCCTCTTCAATTCCTCATATCTTCTACCTCCTCTTATTTCATCCAGAATTCCTATCCTCTTCCTTCCTATTCCACGCTTCCCCAGTGCTCTCCCCTCTATCACCCTCTTCATCATGCACTCTCCTCTCAAAACCTCCTCCATCCATCTGTACTGCCTTCTCCGATCCTCTGAATTATATATTTTATACTCAATATTTTCACTTCGATATATTGAAAGTTTCTAGAAATGCTTTTTCGATATCGATACATACACAATTCGGTATTTATTTTCGACATGTGCAACAATACCGCGGTGTGCTCAATACTCACCCACCCCATTGGCCCACCGGAGTACCGTTCAGTCAAGAGATGGGCCCGCCGCAGGGAATATTTTCCATTCGCCAGAGGTAAACGTCTCTTTTCATTCTACTCGGGCGAAGAGGAAACATTTTTTTTATTTCTCATTCGATATTTCGCGGTTCACGATGAGAATAAGATTCTCGCGGATTTATATCGCGACTGATGACTGACGTTTCGATATCCATTGCGGTCAACTTTTCCTTTCAGAGATGACCAGTAGCGGCGGCTTTAACGAAATATCGCGCATCATCCGACTGAGCTCGTCTTACAGAGAACAAACACCAAGAAAAAACCTTTTAACTTCCGCATAATTTTTATTTTATAATGACAAAGTTTTTTTCAAATAGTCAATGGAACTAGTGATAAAATGAAAAAGTTTTTTTTTTTGGTGCTCGTTCTCCATACGGCATCAAGGAACTCCGCAAAGTTGAGCCGTAGATCGTTTTAATTCCGAATATTCTCGGTGTAAAACTTCTTTATTACGCTCTTCTTTACTTATTATAGCATTTCAATGACTTCATTTTGACATTCCCTTGGAATATCGACCTATGTAATGGCAAACATATATTTGTTAAACTATTTCCGTAAATTACCACGGTAGGTCACTGCTCGTAAAAACAACTTGAAAATTCATGCATTATTCATTAAGTCAACTCATTTAATTTACATATGATCTAAATCATGGTTTCTTAAGCTTTTTCTACCAATTTACTTTAATTTTAAAACATATTTTATGTATAGGTATGTATACTGTTAGCCCAGTAATATTTTTAATGAATAAAGACTATGAATGGACAAATCTTATAAATTTTAACCCAAATTAATAGAATCCATGCAGTTTTCTCAGTGAAATAAGGGGATCAAATTAGTGTGCTTGATAGAGTATTGGCTTGCAATCCAGAGCACTTAGTTATGAATTATAGTGGTGAATTTAGGAGGAGTTTTAGTGACTCCTACTTGTGTGCTATGTGGAGAGCACTTGTTTCAGTTGGTACTCTGTCCATCAGATGGGACGTAAAATGCGAGGACTCCTCTGCGTTTGCGTCAGGATTGAGGCTAATGCTGACGCCTGGTTCCTCTGAGCACTTCCTTAATTCCCCAAATATCCCTACTTAGCAACCTACCCACCTATTCCCAATGGCACAGATTAACTCTAGCTGTCGATCGCATGCCCATATCAATTCCAGTGATATTTCTGTCTACTCTTCCTCCCTTCCTCATATAATCCCTCCTTTGCCAACATACACACACACACCTCTATATGCAATTGCGCAAATGACCTCAGTGGTCATTCGCATCTCCATCAATGGGTGATGTAATAGACACAAATGAGCAAATACGTGCTAAAAAAAGTTTGACATAAAAAATAAAAATGGTTCTACCCATGATATGAACTATCCAGTCAAGAATAAAAATCGTCTCTTTCTCATCAACCACTCAAATCACGCTCGTTCGCGTGTCCACTGTCCGCTGTCGATCGTGAACTTTCGCCCGAAAAAGAGTGATATACACCTCCCAGCCGTCTCGTCACGCAGCGAGGAGAAACGAGTCCATGATGCGACGGATGAGGCCTCCCGCACACCACGCAGCCACACCGTGCCAATGGGTTGCTGAGGGATACCGGCGCCAAGTCCCGGAGTCTCTTGGCAGCCCTCCACCACGCCCGCCTGCCGTTAACCCCTTCGCCTTAACAGAAGAATCAACGAGCGAACGCCGTCGTTGCGTCACTGGTTTCGGTGTCGGACGGGCAAGCGCGGTTGGGAGGGCAGAGCAGTAACAGGCTGACCATCGCCCGAGGCATCGTTTCACTATCGAGGCGGAGGAGCGGTCGTGATTCGGATCCGAGATGGGAAACGTTCGGGAGAAGACGATATACCACACGCGCGATACCGAAACACGCGGAAGTGAGTAGCGTCGGGCGCATTCGGATAAATAAAAAATAAATTCGCGAGAATTTCGCGGCGAAGAATGAAACTTCACGGTGCATGGTTGACGCATAATACCTTAACGGATCGGTGGCTGTGGCATGCATGAAGGGGCCGTAAAGATGGGGTTATTATTTCTCGCGACTGTATCCATTTTATGACTTAAAACGCTCATTTCTCAATAGAGTACCGGTCCGTACTACGGATCAAAATCAAAGAGAATTGCCGAGGTAGTGATGAAGATAAGTAGGGAGAAAACTATCCATTTATTAAGATAGAAGACCAATTCATTAATATATTTACTTAATTTAAGAAGCTATAGCTACATAAATGTCCTCTTTACACCTCCTTCTTGGTTTCGTCGCTGTTAGAAAACATATTCTTGTATTGTGGCGTCACAGTTCTCAATCAAGGTGCTTCCACCATAAAGTGATGTTTATATTAAAGATTAATTAAAATTTCCAATAAATGCAGAGAAAATTAGGCTCCCATTCATGCATTTAGGTCATCCAGGTGGCCATCGACAGGGAATATTTAAATTTCGCTAAACCACACGTACAATTGCCAATAGAGTATTTGCACGTTTTTGGGAAGCGATCTTAAGAAAAATTTAAACCTTAGTTAGGCAAAATCCCGAGTCTGAGAATAGTGAGGTACTTTTTAAGTGAGATATTAATTATTAAAATTTACAAAATTAATGTTGCGCTGAAACACCAGGCAGCCATATTCTCAGAGCTGTGACGTCATTTCGTAGTGTGTTTTCAGGCATAGCGTTCATTGGGGTGAGCCCTTCTACAGCGTATCTGAGTTTGGAAAGAAGGCATGGAATGACTCATGGACTAGATTCAACGTGTTCACATGCCATCATATACATCTACAAAATATCCTGCAAGCCACCTCAGGGGTGTGTGGCAGGGGATCCCATCAATGTCATGCCATATTTTCGATCATTTATTTCTCGGTTACGCTGACGACAAGAACTCTCTATCGACTGCTCTCTCTTCGGTTCTCGCTTTTGTGTTCGTTTGCGGTTTTTTTATTCGGCGATTTTTTACTCGGGTGTTTCATTTAAGAAGAGGAAGTTAAATATCAACAGCAAGTTTATTATCTGTCGGACCTGTCTCCGGTTGCAGTCTCCTTCCGCTGCATTGCGAGGGTCGCAGGAGGTAAGTATTGTGCTACATTGTTTTCCGTTACTTAAATGTGTACGGTAATGATTTATTGATGTGTAGCATGAAGTTACAGTGTGTCTGTAGTAAAGTTGATTGACGTTACAAACCTCTTGGACCATGCTTCATGAAATAGTTGCACGTTGCGTGAAAGTTTTCTCGCCTTAATTCCAAGTAACGTGACTTAAATTTGTTTTTAACTATCGTTTACATCGAGGATACAATATTGTGGAGAAAGTTAACGTTGCTCTTTATCTACTACCTTACGTTTCATTCTATTTTGATTATAACGTGGTCATACTTTAATCGGTTATTCATTTACTAATAAGTGCCTGTTTTCTCTCTGTGTTTCAGTATAGTCACGGATTTAACCTCTTCGGCATGGAGAAACAAACGCGGGACGAGGGAATACCTACCAAGAGGCCTTACAAATACTGCTTCGTTCCCAAGTGCACGAATACTAGCATATCAACGCCAGACAAGACGTTCGTGAGCGTGCCAAACGACCCAGTATTCAGGAGGAAATGGCTACTTGCAGCAAGGCGAGACCTGATGAAGATGCCATTATCCTTATCCTCCCATTTGCGATGCTGTGAGGATCATTTCAACGTAAGTCTCAATCTGGATATAGGGTAATGACATGTTTTCCTAAATTATGTAAAAATCATGAATCACTGTCTTGGTTGTATTCATGAACTGAGATTTCATTTATGTTGTTATCGCCTGGAGTACTATGGGGTTATCACAATGTTTAGTCGTCATTAGGATCGGTTTCAAGCTTGAACTAATGGCCACAGTATACATTTCATTTTTGGGGTTGCAGTGCGAGAGACAATGAATCGAATAATGCCTAGTTAACCGTTCATGATACTATTTTAACGATTCTTATGTTATTGGTTGCACTGACTAAGTATTGGATATGATAGTTTATTGGAATGAGAGGGATATAGCTTTCATCTTGCTTTTGTCTGCAATGTATCATCTGGTAGTAGTGTCAATGTAAATGATGAAATTGTTTGTGGAAGCCCCAAAGTTTATTTGTTGAAAGTTCATCGTGTTATCCTTCTACAGAATTATGCCCGAAACCATCAATGTCAGGAAATGGGTTGTTTGTCATTGAAGTCTTCATTAAGATTTTCTGATGAAGGATTTCATGGCCTTGTAGTAAATCATTGGGTGGGTATTCAGGTTTTGTCCAAAGTGTTTTTTTTCCGAAAAACACTTTGGATATAAGTTTTGGAAAAAAAATTTCATCAAATTTTGACCCTCGCTCTTAACTCCGTGGACTGAACAGAAATGGTCGGCAGAGAGAAAGACTAGCGAGGGTAGTGGAAGGGTTGCACTCCCATTCCCTTACCCTCCACAGAGTGTAGGATGAGGGTAGGCAGATAAGCGAAGGCATTCCCAGCAAAGGGTAGAGGGTGGGAGGGTACAGGATGGAATGACTGCCAAGGAAGGAAGTGGCCCCCATACCCTGAATGTCTGAAATTCACATGCCTATGGCTAAGTTTAGGGTGAGCAATACCTTCACCTATCACAACCACCCTTCAGGTTGAAGTACTGACTGAGTGAGTGCTTTAAAAAAATTTTTGCTGACCTTCTTTATAGTGAATTCTTAACTGTGTCATGCATGCCATTAGCAGTGTTATATAATGTGGACGTTACAGTTAATATTATAAGAATTCTGTGCTCAGCTATATATTTTCTAGTCTTGTATTTCATTTTTTCCTTGTTAACAAATACTAATTGCAAGGGAGTAAGTCCTATTTATCAGCTTCAATATCTAATCTCTATCAGTGGTACAAATTTTTATTTCATTACTCCTCATAGGAAATGTTCCTACGGGAGTACTTTAGTTTTTGAACAAAAACATTTTGTCACTGCCCACTGATGCAATCTTACCTTTTATTTCACTGACATTTTTATTTTAATGGGCTAATCCTGGTCCCATATCCTCTTGGGTTACTTTTAAATATATTTTCACTCTTTTATTATTAATATACCAGATATCTCCTTGCTCTAGCTATTGTTTGTTGTCTCCAGTTGAAGTTATTATAAAAATAGTGGTCGTGGTTTATGATATACAATAAATAAGAGCATAATTTCCTGGTTACGAAAAGATGTTAACACCGCTAACTGAGCCACCTGTTTGCGATAGCCTTATTTTTAAATATCAGTGGGGAATAATCAATAGTAGTGTAGATGTTGTAGAGACTGAAATATCATGAGAGTTAAAATGTGTATTGTTTCCTAATGACTTATCTGTTACTTTGCAGTTGTAAGATGATACTGAAAATTTTATGCGGTGGAAATTGATGGTTGCAACCTTCGCATGAGGAAAGGTGTTCTGCCTCACATTTTCGCTTGTCAAGATAGGCCTTCTATCCAGCCATTAAGTGAGAGAGATGCTGTGTAGAAGTGGAGACAGAAGGAAATAGTGGCGGCTATCGAGGAAATGGATGACACCCAGGAATCTGAGGATCTACCGGATTTCCCTCCTGTTGATCCTTCAGATCAGTGGGAAGAAAGAGAAGAGCCTCCTTGCCACCCGCCCATGGCTGCACTTAAAGTTCACCGGGACATTCATGCTCGCCTTACGAAACAGGTTGCAAGCCTAAGGATACACGCTGAGCGAGTGATTGGGCGCATTAGGGACTTCAGTATGTTGAAACCCTCAACAGTCATGGATCATAATCTGATTAAGATGGCTGATTATATTATCATCATTGTATGCACTCTAATAAATTTAGAGAGGCAAATTGTTCGCACTTGATCTAATTCCTGAAAAATGCATTTGTAAATAGCCTGCTATTTAGATTGAGCCATGAAATATCGTTATTGCATTTGTGTAACTAAATATGCTAATAGTACAAACCTGTTCTATAATGGTACATTTATTTATATTATTCTACTATGCTTTCTGGGTAATTTTTTATTATTTTTCTAATCCCATGAAAAATTGTAATTTAAAGTGATTCATTACTCTTATATTTTAATAGCAATAAATGAGTACATTTTACTTTAATTGTCTTGAATTGTGCCTTTCTTAATAGCCTTAGTGTTACCTTGTGCTTTGCCCAGCTTTCTATCTTTAGGTATGTCTACATGTGGCAGCATCTGGAGCTGCAGCAGTAACCTTAAACTAATAATCGAAAAAGATGTAATCCATTCATGATCATTTTTCCAGTAGCTTTGAACTTTGTATCAGTGACTTTCTTCCTCTGGGTCTTCTGCAACCACACCTGTGTAATACTGAAGGTTTTTAGGGGTAAGAGGGAAGGAAAGGGAGAGTTGGGGAGGGATTAGGGGGACTGGCTAAGGCAAATGGCAGATCCAGCAAACAGTTAATCGAGCAAATCGGTGCTGTACTGTACGAAGTAATCTTTTCATGAGAGGAAGCATTAATTCAAGGAAATACTAGAGAAACTATATAAACTGCGTGGAAAAGTTATTGCAGTTCTCACCAACCTTGTCTTAGTGGTATTACGGCTTACACACCAATGACCACTAGAGATGGACTGGTGAGAGTCACTTACTGGTAAGTACTCCCGGTAAGGTCACCTATACCAGATAATTTGAGAGGTAGTCCACATGACTGTTTGAAAACATAGTGAAACGCAAAATAGATGTGGTATATGAGCAGCAAGGTAGAAAAAAGTTGGTATGGGGGACTAGAACTTGGCAGTAAGGGAAGAGAGGGATGGAAATGAAATGGGAGAGTATGGACTAGGAATGAGAAAGGACCAGGGGAAAAGGTAGAGTTTTGCAGGAGGAACAATGTAATGTGGGGACTATGTCTATCAGCCTAATATCAAATGCAGTAGAAGTGGTACTGATGATTATAAATAGACGAAAGGAGGCGAGGGGAAACAAATCCTTGTGTCATGATCAGTTTGGGTTCAGAAATGGAAAGTCAACCCATGATGTGATCACGGTAATTAGAGAATTAGTGTCTGTTAAAGAATTGAGTGCCTAATTTTAATGGTAGGTACGGTACAGTAATGAGGGCCTTAGTAGAGAGAAACCTAGAATACAACCAGGACATTCTCACCTGCTTTGTATAATTTAGAAAAAAAAAGCTTTTTTACAGGGTGAACTGGGTGAAGCTAAGGTGAGGGTTGATGACGGGAAATCAGGGTTGAATTTAAAAGGCATTGCAATACTTTCCAGTGCATTTCATTCATTTACAGGATGCGTTTCATGGTGTTACATTTTCAGGTTGTAACACAACGAAATGTGTCGTGTAAAGAAATAATCGGCAAGGCAACTAAGGAAATGGCCAATCATTAAAGCATCCACCGTCGGGAGATTATTTTAAGAAGCCTTCACGAAACCTGATTCCATGATATGCACTTAAGGAGGTTCGGTGGTTTCACTCAACTTGAGAATTCGACGAAACTTGCTGGAAGCATTGCTTATGTTGTCTTAAATACCAGATTTTTTTCAGAATTATTAACCGCAGATTACTTGAGATATTTGATCGAGAAGTGGACAAAAAATTACATGGGTTCTTATGGGAACACAAGGTACGAGTAGCTTAATGCATCAAAAAGAACCTTTTTCTAGTTAAGAATAAGAAAAACAAAAATAAAGTATATCAAATGATTTTCATATATTATTCTATTGATGATTTAAATTATTTTTGTTTTTCTTATTCTTTACTAGAAAACGTTCTTTTCGATGAATAAAGCTAGTCGTGCCTCGCGTTCCCATATGAACCATGTAATTTCATGCCCACTTCCATATCAAATATCATAAGAAATCTGCGGTAAATAATTTTGAAAAAATTCTGGTAGCTTTAGGAAAACATAATTAATGCTACCAGCAAATTTCGTCGAATTCCCTTAAGTTGAGTGAAACCACCGAACGTTCTTAAACGTATTTTTTGTAGATTTTCGCAGCTCATATTTATGGTATTCAGGCTTTTGGTTCTGCGATTAAATTATTAAATAGCGATCATAATATTAAATAATTTAATTGCAGAACCAAAAGCCTGAATACCGTCCTTAAACGTATTTTCCTTTACTCCGATCCACCGTTTTCAAAATGCATTCGCAGTCATCTTGCAAGCTGATGAGATAGTACGAAATGACGTCACAAACCGATGGACCAATAGCTGAGCGTTTTCGTCTGCACAATATTGATGCGAAAACAATGCATATTAAATATTAATTATTACGCAAACTAAGCAACAATTAATGCTACTAATCGAAAGTAATGTTATTTATGATACACTTCATCAAATCAACTGCATTTCAATCGTAATCCTCCCGGGTGCAAATACTCTATTGCTATCTTCTTGAAGTAAAGTGATGCTGATGGCATTCCATTTATGTTTCCGCTACATAAAGAAATATTGATCTATTTAACGTGAAGAATAAAATCCTAACTCTCCATGCTACCTTCATTGCATACCGAACTGGGAATTACATAGTGTTAAACTTGAGAATAGATGAAACAAGGGGAGAATAGTAATTTCCTAACTTATATCTTATCACGAAAAACATTATAGAAAAGGTATTTTCTCACATAATTGCATAGTAGTAAAATCTATGGACCTGCCCATCATGTTTTATGAGTAATTGGTAAATTACTCCAAAGATTGAGGTCAAAATGGGTTGGTTCAATGGAAATGGCACTACAGTCAGCTCCTATGGCTGGAAGAAGGTGTTCGTTAAAAATATCTTCGTCAAATAATTTGCATATTTTGAAACTTAGTAATGTTTTTATTGAACAACTACGGCATATCGTCAAAGAAAGCATTATATTTGAAGCAATACAGACGAAAATGGGTAATTAATAAATTTCTTTAGACTCTGTCGCGCGGGAACCTCCTGCAGGGATGTTCTATAACCTCGACCAGTAAACTGGTATAATATAACTAGTAAAAATAAACAGCTATATTTTATATATCAACTTTTTGCTTTCATTAACCACATGTAGGATTATACAAAAGCGTGTATTTAAAAAAAAAAACTTCTATCAGTGGTTACCGAAAGCAAGAATTCTATAAAATACAACGCACTGGAAAATTGAGATTAAAATACATTTTCTTTAATTTTTAAAGTAATTTCTGTTACAGGTTTAAAGTGAGTATGCACATTATACGCGCACCTTCCGTTAAATGATAATGGCATTTCTGACTTTTTATAATTTTACCAGTGGTTCTTGAATGATGTTTACATACAGTAAGCTATGTAAAATGAGAGATGGTCTTTAACTCATCTACACTTTAAGTAAGGACGGTTAAGTATGTACCTGGCATTTGTTCTCTCCCATGGGATACACCTTTGATAAGGATAGTGAAGAAAAGAACGACAGCATTTTATATAATTAAAGCATATTTTTTTGTTTCTTTGGCGCTTTTACTAATATTTATCCCGTTTAAAGTTCATGTCATTTATGAATAATGCGACAATTTTCACGAAACTTAAGATATATCACTTTTTACATACAATCAAATTTTGATAGTACTAAAAGTTCATTATCTTATTTATTCAGAGTTATATATTTAGAAACAATGGTAATATATTTAGCATTAGGGCAACACGCACGAAGCGAATGTGAAGTCGGCAAAGTCGTAGATCCCAAGGGCTGAGGAAATTAGTTTTTTGCGGGATGAAACTAAATTTTCCAACACTGATGTCAGACAATAGAATATCATCATTATCTTGTCTCTGAGCACATTTAGCCATTATTATTCCTTACGTCTCGCATTATCTTAATATCACTTAAAAAGTAAGCTTACAATTCCAGAGGCAAGCAACTATCGTTATTTCATCGACTCACCCAGAAGTTAACGAGGTTTTAGCCTTGAGACTCCTGATAAAGAAAATCGTACGTAGAGAGGATAGCAAAAACCTCTTCGTATTACAGCAATTAAGTCTTCTAATTCAGTATGGAAGGCTTAATTGCATTATCAAATGTGCCTTCTCCCCAGGTCAAATAAAGGATAAACGAAAACCACGAGTTTAATTTCAGTCGAAGTTGACAAAGAGATTTCTATAATTTAATCTAGCCGACCACGTAACTCATAGACGAACTCAATCATAGTTTTCCAAACTGAAAAACTCATGCGTTTGTCGTCAGTGTACATTCAAAAGACATTAAATGTCACGGTTAATTGACCAAATCTCTCCTCTTTATCCGTAAGTAGGAGAGACTTTATAAGTGCCCATTGTTAGATCGTACATTACTATAATCCCTTTATCCATAGTGCATAACACCACCAATCATGAACGTAAAAAAGGGGCAACTTTCGCTGAGCTTTATTTGTAACTCGCGCAATGAATTACGCTCATCCATCCACGGAGGCACGTGAAAAGCTTAACCAAGTGTTCTGTCACTGTTCAATCGTCATGTTACAGAATCCGACTAGTATTTTAGCCGCTTTTCAGGAGCTCAAGTTTCCTATACTAGCTAGGGCGTGGTTGGATTCCCTCACTAAAAGACCCATCCCCAACGAATCTTCCCTCTAACAGCGCTCGCTACAACCCCACGGAACCTCGATGCCAAGGCGTCACCCTTGAGAAAATTGTCGTCTCGAAAGGGCATTATGCAAAGAAGGGGAATTGTCAAGAACTTCGTGGGCGCAGAGGTTGAGAGACGAAGACGAGAATTTCGCAAATGGAGACCAATTTTCTGGCAGTACATGTAAACGCAATTGCCATAAATAATACTCTTATCCGAATTAATTTTACCCGCGCGAGGCGACGATTGGTAAAGGAACTACCCTGAAGTTATCCACCAGCTAATGATGCTTTTGAGAGTGGAAATTCAATTATATAATCACCGAGAATTCTAGCAATGCTCTTCTTTTATCAGGAGAGGATAAGCTAGGTGGCACTTTAAAAAAATGAAGTTTTATATCAACTAAACCCGACGGTCGATATCAGTAGCACAATTTAAGTACATTACATTTTAGTTTACACTAAATGTAAATATTACAGAGTCATTACAAAACACCCTGATAGAAATAGGCTCAGAGGAAGATCTAAGATAATATGAAGAGACGATGTCACAAGATTTACAAACCATAAATATTTCCAACTGGAAAGCGCTACCAAAATATAGAAGATGAGTATTAACAGTTGAAAAGGCCAAAATCTATTTAGAGTTGTAGATTCATCTCCTCTTTCTTAGCATTCTATTTTACAAAGAAAGGTTAAGACGAAGAATCTTTTGAGAGTGTCGATATTGGAGTGTCATGTTACGTTACTGTTCGTCATGGGTTAAGTGTACCCAATTGAGTTTGATGGAAACAGTGGCAGATTAAGGTCATTGTTTAAGGTTGGCGGATTGCTACTTTCCGGGAGTCTGGGAGGTATTGAATACCTTATGACTGCTATTTTTCGTTAATCCGCCACTGGATGGAAATGCACGGGATAAAATAGGACCGTCAATATTTAATGAAGCACATCACAATTTTTACTCGTCAGTTCTCTTTATGCCCTTCATGCAGCTGAATATAATTTTAAGGTAAAAGATGGATTTTTTTTTTATAATGACAAGGGGAGAACCTTGAAAAGACGCGATTAAAAGCTCGGAAAGCTTCACAGATTTCCTTTTTTCTATCCACATTATAACATTTCATCAAGGGAAAAATTTAATTTGGATTACATCAATTATGGTTTATTGCTGTATGTGTGCATTTAACTCTCTTTGTCGTTTGGTTTGAAAATCGGTTGACCATTGTTGTAGAGGGTATGGAAATTTTATTGAAACCGTGGTATTGTTGTATGTGTGCATTAAACTCTTTGACACTGGTTTGAAAATCTATTGACCACTTCATTGTTTTATAAGGCATGAAAATTTTATTGATACCATTTTATTTGTAAATAAAAGGGAATAAACTTTTTTATACTTGCACTTTTTTATTTCGATTTCTGTGTGCAAAGATATTAAGGATTGAAAAGTTTGATTGTCCATCATTTTGAAACGGTGTATTAGAAAATAATTAAACGTCGTATGCTAGTTTGAAACATTGCAATAAACAGCTATACCAAATATAAAGTCTTTATCTTAAATAGTTTTTTATTTAGCGCGGTTTCCGTGAAAAATGTATGCCGACAGACAGCTGAATAACGGTGCGTTTTCGGACACATGTTCGATTGAATTTTTTTCTTATTTTGATCTGCTAAATCATATCCTAAAATATTACAGAGTCATTACAACACACCCTGTATAGTATCCAATTTTTTAATTTTCTTTGTCAATCAAGTCTCTATCATGCGTGTTATACCACCTAACTTTCGGATTCTTTGAGATTTTATGAAGCGGGCTAATGGTTTCTTCTTTTACCAGTTTATTTTATTCTGCATTACTCTAAATTATCCATGCAAATTTTTCATCCTTTGTTTTCCAAAAAAATAATCTATTGAAACTGAGCAAGCAATGGACGATAACTATTACCATAATGTGCCATCGCTCAATTCGATTTTTTACTCCCATCCGACAACCTGTACGCGACATCTACTTACTTCTCTACTTACTTCACTAGTCGAAATTAAAGCTTACACCCGTCCCATGCTTTAAATAGAACGTTAATAATACTAGATTCAGTCATTTTTTCAACAGGAGCACCTCAAATAGGACCAAAACAGAGGCATATTAGTGCCACCGTGGTAACAATGCAAAGAGGAAACCGCAACCTCTTGATAACGTGAAACATTTTTCTCAGTAAACGTCAGAATCGAAGTTGGAGAAAATTTTCCCACAACCCATAACCGATTTCGCATAGCAATGGAACCACCGCATCTGATGTAGTCCGACGATGATGACCTAATAGGGCACACCTCGATGCTTTCTCTGCCGCTTGATAATAATAGACTCCATTGTGTTCCGATCACGTAGAGCTGTCATATTCCTTCCACGGATGAACGTTAAGCAACTACGCCTTTGAAAATAAAAGTAAAAAAAACAAACTATGTTGGTTTTTGAGAGGAAAAAGGACCCGCGAGAGGCCATCCCATTAGGTCCACGGCGCTGAGAGAACATGAGCTTTCGCTTTCTTCGGCCCGAATCCATTCCGGGGGACTTGTCGAGCGTCTAATCCCTTTGACCACCTCTTGGATCACACTTTCATTCAAAAAGAATTTCTCCCTACGCCCACTCCGAATGGTGGCGTACTGCTTCATCATTGTTTAGTTTGTTTGGCTCACCGCCAAGGAGAGTATTCCTAAGATCTTTCCCCAGTTGACTCTTGAGAGATTTCTCGAGTGCGTCCAGCAGGAGCGATGGGTCCTTCCAAAGAGATGGTCATCTCGAAAGACATTTCATAATCAGACCGCAGGTTAGGGTAGCTTAAGTGATATTTTCCCTAGTAATGCTCTCTAGTTCTAATGGAGAGTATATTCGAATTCTATTTTAACACTTGAGCGGTTATAAGGCGCATGATGCAAATTGATTAATATTAATGAAGCAAAAACTTTGTAGTTATGACTGAAGTTCTCAGTAATTAACTTGATACGCCGTTTTGTTGGGTAGGCTGCTAAGAAAGAGGAGACGAGTAAGAAAAGAAAAGAAATTTGGATTTAGAGAAGAGAGGTAGGAGGCATGCTGAACTGAGTGATGGAGTAATTATTTTAGGGTTTCGAGGAGATCATCAGACTGTCAGGCATTGGTCATGAATTTAAGTAACGGAAAAGCATATCTACCACCTGTTCTGCTGTTGAGAGTGTTGAACATGATTAAACCTAGAAAAAAGGAAGCGGAGAGTAAGAATGGTGCATCAAAACCTACACTGACCCGACTTCTTCTGAAACCTTACTTAGTCCCTACCGCACACCTGAGGCCTGTAGGGAACCCTGTAGATGGATGTACGAAGAAAAATGGCTGTAAGGCATTTCCATACTCTACACAATCTCCAAAGTAAGTTATACAAACCAAAGCGGAAGCAAAGTTGAGACAAAACAAAACGTATGAAATAAATCGCCTTGAGGGATGTTAGCATACACTTCAGCTCGAGAAAACATATTGCGACACGCTTTTCGAGTCTCACCGGTTAAGCGCAACCGCAATCGTGCGCCTATGATGTGACGTACTGCATACATCTTATGATTTATCACTCCATTTTCTCCAGAGTCCTCTTGCGCAAGGTTTTATTTTCGACGACGATCCATCATGAGCGTTTTTGTGAAATGTGTGCGCAAAACGGATAGGTTTTGCAATATTAAAAAGGAAATTGAATTCTCACGAATCATGATTACCCCTAGAATTGAACGAAAAAGTTGCCAACGACCCATCGTGAAGGCATGAGTAATACGCATATGGTGCTGTGATGTCCCTAGGAAATAGATGACAGGGTCGTATTAGTATTTTTGTACGTTCAGAATTAAAACCTGAAACCCCTAAAGAACTGAAAAGTAATGCCGTTTAGTCCATACCCTGTGACAGTTGTGATATTGTCTACATAGGTCAAACTTCTCATCTCAATATCTTAAAAAACAACCTCCCAGCATGACATTTAAATAAAATCTATAATTTAAAATCTGTGTACTAAAAAATTAAACAAAAAATTTCACTTCAAACACTCAAAAATAATTGATTCGGAACCTTACCAATTCAAAAGATGATACACATTACAAAACACGCAACGGCCTGCGATAAAAAAAACAGACATCACAACATTGAGCAAAATCGATTTTTATTTAATGTGTTCATAGCATCTCTTATGATTAAATCATTTTTATATTTTAGAAACAAGGGAAAAATTCTAACAATTGACATATAATAACCTAATAAAAACCAGATAACCAATTTATCCATAAACGTGCCAAATATAAGAAGGAGCACCTGCAAAAGAACCTTTTAACATATTATAATTCAAGGCAAATGACAATAATAAATGCTTTTTTGAACTGTTGTATCTATCCTTTTTAGCTGTTGTATGCCGTGGTAAATTTTGAATTGCTAACTCCTTGTAAAAATTTAAGAATCAATTATAGAGCCCTGAGGAAGCAAAATAAATTTTCCATAACTTCGGATTTTGGAGTAAATAACATACATTATTTTAAAAATTAAGACCAATCATCTTATGACAGGATATATATTACCTGAAATAAATTGGACGAATAATCCCCAACAAAATGGTCAACTTAGGTAAAGAGAGAAGTATTCTCAGTGGTTGGTGTGAAGGTGCGGGCGATTAAGTTAGCCTGAGTTAAACTACATTGTATTCTTCAGTTATGTCACAGAGAATTTATGATTGATTGATTAGGGTAATCCACCGGTTAAGGTAGGTAAAAATGAAAGAGAGTACAATTCCTCTCGATATTTTTAAAGCGCTAACCCCTATCTCCTAACAGAATTTCTGTCTTCATCTCAGCACACGTTCTACCCCTCTTCATCTCATCCATAAAACCTATTCTCTTTCTTCCTCTTTCCCGCTTATCCAACATCCTTCCTTCAATCAGCATCCTTTCGCCCTTCATCATCTCTTCCAACCACCTACTCTGCCTTCTCCTTATCACCTCTAGAAGTTTCATCTAATCACCCACTGTGGTAGGTGCCTGACGTAAAGTAGTACACGTGATGGTGTCACGTTAATTAAGGTAGTTTGAGCCAGATATCACTTCAAATACAATTCAATGAAATTGGCCTCACTATAAAAGATAAAGATCTCATATTTCTAAAATAACAAAACATCAGCCTCTTACCACTATACTTGTCGAAATATTTGAAAAAAAATACCAGCAATTTTCCCTGGAAAATGGTGCATGAATACACACCAGGGAGACTTTATTTTAAAATGAGGAACTTCTAACGCATCGATCCCATCATAAATTTAATAGTGTAGGTTATATGTATTATCGACTATTTTAAAAAATAAATCAATTACTCACCGCAGTAATTTTTAAAGAATCGCCAGAAACATCTACGGTTGTGAAGATGTTTTCGGCGTATGGCCTAAACAAAATTAGTCAAAATTTATTGTATACCGTATTTTAAACGTTACAAGTATATTTTGTTAATTACTGAGAATTTCAGTACTTAAAAACAAAGTTTTGGTATCATTAATGTTACAGCATTTAATTCATGGTTCTTAGATCTACTTAAATTTAAATGTAAAATTTGAATATGGTCTCCATTATGACTAGGGAAAAGTCTTGCTCAAACTACCTTAAAATACGATTGGGAAGAGGCAATGAGAACCCTACAAACTAAAATTCCCCTGATGGAAGTACAGGTTGTATATTCTGCGCTTTGTTAATGTGATCAATGTGAACGGACCTTTATTCCCGCAAAAATGAACATGTGTGCACAGGTTTTTATAAGAGGAAGACATGGATGAGTGGGGATTGGTAAGAATGAGGTGGTGAGTAGGAGGGGAAAGTTGAGAGGGCGGGAGGGGAGGGGAGGAGTGAATAAATGGCGGGAACTCCACTCGAGAAAGTGGAATCGGTTCGAACTCGATGAGGACAGCCGGAGCAAAAGTGAGCAAAAGGAACCGGATGAAAACAAAATAAAAGTGACGAGCGCGAGCTACCGACTTTCTCGTCGCATTTTGCGGCATCGCATCTCCGGCGAGCGACGAAATGTTTTCCACACCCTGAAGCAAAGGTGATATTATTTCACAGGTGTGAGACTGGAAAGCGTAGTCCAGGGTGGTGGGTGGTTTCTTCCATTCACCCCAGCGGAGGCATAGGAATAAAACCGTCCGAAAATCCCAGATACCAGAATAGCTTAGAGTAGGGGTTCTCAGAGGGTGTGTCTCGGCACATTAGCGTGCCGCGAAATTGCTGCCCTGTGCCGCGAAAAAAAATATTAGGAAAGTACGAACTCATATATAAACAGGCTTGTGTATTAAATATTTTGGTAGTGTTATTTATTCTTAGAGAACTGAAAAAAAATGCAAAACAATCTTAGGCTCGAAAGTGATCGACGTGTTTCTGGAAACTTCCAGTGGATCGTGTACCCTCCGCTAGGGTTCTTGATCTTTTTGGACCGCTGCTTAGCGTTCGAAGTTCCTCTAAAGCAAGCGTGGTTGCTTCTACATCAGGGATGTGGCGCTATATTCCGCACGTCGGAATAGTGTGCCCCGAACAAAATAAGTTTGCGAACCCCTGGGTTAGAGGTATCGTGTTATAGATTTCCAAAGTATTGGATATTACTACTGGATATTAGTAAGCATAATTGCTAGTGTACTTGTATCTTTGAATCCATAATTAGTGCTGTTAAAGTTTGGTACTTGCTCCAGCAGCCATTAATTCGATAATAAGGTTAATCCGTGATAAGGGCACCTGTGTCAATTTTTCCTCCTAGAAACCTCGGGACTCGAAAATCCTCGGAGTGCCAGAGAGCGATGAGACAAGTGCCGCGACCTGGCTCTGGTCAGCGCGAACGCTCAGGTCATCGCGATTCCTGGAAGCACCCTGCTTTTATTCGGTCTGCGCTGGTGCTGACATATTTTCCACTTTCAAGTCGACCTGTGAACATTCCCACCAATCCAAAGTGTGATAGCACCTCCCCTACTCTCCCCACTCCTCCACTAGTCAGCTGATTCCCCTCCTGCGCTGACCAAGTATACCGTGAACAGACTAGCCTTCTTTAAACCTGACCGCGGCCGGAGAAGGACGTATCTGCTTGGTTCCAGTTGTGACTTGTGTTCGTCTTGTATAGACTAAGTTAACGGTATTTAGCCTACGGGCTTGTTTTCTATTGTAATAATTGTGGTTATATAAATGCTGTTATTCATTATAATAAAATTTGGTACTTTTCTACACTTTTTATTTTTTAAAACACACTAGGCGATTCACCAATTTTATGGCATCGTCAGGTGTAGTAGTTTGTCTACACATATTATATTGTTGTCGTTGTTAGATACAGAACATTAAATTTGATTTTAAAGAAAAGTTTACATTCAAAAATTACAAAAAGGAAATGAAACAAAAATGAAAAGGAGGGTAAAAAAATATTAACATTAAAATAATAACAACAAAAATTTACGTACAATGCTTGGCAAAAACAATGATATCAAGGGGTGGTGGTATGAGAAAGGTCAACGTTTTTTAACGAAAAATTTCCAGAAAGTAGTAGGGAGGTATGTGTCAAAAGCTGCTCATTGCATATATTTGGAGAATGCCTGATAATTTCAATTTGTTCTAATGCATCCATTTTTAAACCTTTGGGAAGGAAATGTAAAATTTCAGGGGTTAAAAAACGTTGACCTTTCTCATACCACCACCCCTTGATTTCATTGTTTTTGCCAAGCATTGTATGAAAATTTTTGTTGTTAATGTTTTTGTTTTGTTGTTTTAATGTTAATATTTTTTAACCTCCTTTTCATTTTTGTTTCATTTCTTTTTTGTAATTTTTTAATGGAAACTTTTCTTTAAAATCAAATTTAATGTTCTGTATCTAACAACGGCAACAATATAATATCTGTAAACAAACTACTACATCTGACGATGCCATAAAATTGGTGAAACGCGTAGTGTGTTTAAAAAAATAAAAAGTGTAGAGTAGTACCAAACTTTATTATAATGAATATTAAAAGTTTCTACAAAGTAGAGCCTGAAGCTGTGAATTTTATTTTTACATGATGTTACTTGAAGTTAATCAAACTGAATAAGGTAGTTGTCATTTTTCTCTCGTTTCCGCCCACCAATCGCAGTCAATTCACTCGCGACGTCAAGTTTCAGTGGCTTGCGTTGGCACACCTAATAGGACTAAATGGAAAACTTAAAAGTTATAACTTTTTTCTACATTATGTGGGTTAGATATGTTAAACGATCCAATTTATTTAAACACCACACCCATCAGAACCATTTTATTACCCGATATTCCCACTCCTGCTCTCATTTCTTTAACCGTGACCTTGCTTCTGTTTACCCTCTTAAGCAATTACTCATCCCCAATATTGAGTTTTTAACCCCTTTCCTTCCTTCAAAAACAAACCTCAAACCATTTCCTAACCGAAACGGAAGCCAAAGAGAATGACATTGCCAGAAATCTTATTTTTAAGTCCTCTTGATAATGACACAGGCATAGTTTAAATCTGTCGAGGTACTCAAATAACTTGTGGAATACATAAAATATAATTCTTTTAGTTTAATTGTCTTCAAACCGCCAGCTATCATTTTGATATGATATTCTAAGGCACAACTTGATGAAAATTCATGATGACCGAATCGGCAAAATAACTTTGTAATTTTTACAATAGGTTTATTTTTCAACGACTATTTTCATCGCAAAGGTGACATCATCAGGTAAAGTTTTAAGCCAAGTACAGAAAAAAAAATATATATATGTATCCATATCCTTCGTCTCTCCCCCTCCTCCTAGTTATTGTTATATATTTATATTCTCTACTTGACATAAAACTTTACCTGATGATGTCCCCTTTGCGATGGAACCGGTCGTTAAAAAATATTCCTAGTTTAAAAATAACTAACTTATTTTACTGATTCAGTTTCCTTTCTTAATTAATCCTTAAGGATCCAGATCCTTAATTAATCCGAGGATTGGTGAACTGCAGCCCTCCACTCGACTCACCTTTCAATTAAACAATTTATCCTTTTAAAACTCTTTGGTATACTCGTCTCTCAAAATAAGCCAGACGAATCCCATCCTTCCTTCTGGTCATTCCAGTTAATTCTTTCCATTAATATATTCTTTCAATACCAATTTCAATGGGCTGTTATGCCTAAGAATGGGTTCTATGAGTATTTCTCTTCTGTTTCTCAGAGTTATCATGAAAATTCTTTTATACTCTCCGTAGGAAGTCCTCTTAAATGACTCTATCCGTCCGTTTTATCCTAGTCATTCTTGTATAACGCTATATTGCTTCGAATCTTCTTTATTCCTTCGCTGTTTCCGTCCAATACTTCCTTCTGGCAGGACTAAGTTACTTGAACTGCGCTTACTGAACTTTAATGAACATGTTTAAGAATGCAAAGCCCCGTCCTCAGTATCAAAGCGAAAAGAGGTTTTGAACAAGCTTAAGTGTTGTGTGAAACGGGTTTTACCGACATTTCGACTTCCGTCTTCAGAAATAGGACCTTCCCCCCTTTTGAGACCGTCGGGATGGTCATGACGGCCTGACTTCGGCTCAGAAAATAATGACCTCCGCAGAAGTGCACTATTAATGCTTCTCACAACAAAGATTAATTATCCTCAGTAATGTCACTTCTGCAAGAAAAATGATCCAACAAAACGATATGGTGGCTGATGAATGTACTAGAATTGAGTTAAGCCAGCTAATTAGACGGCATTAGCTTTTTTTTAACAGCTATCGTTATTAAAAATAGTATTATTTAAAAAAATCACTATTTTAAAACTCAAATAAACCGCATGTCACTTGCAAGTAATCAAACTATAAATCAGCTTATTTAATATTCACAGTAATATTTCGGTTTACGAAAAGCCATACTTCAACATTTAGAAATGTCTCTGGTGACCTCATTCCTGCCTTAAAACCCTTTTCTAGTGCTTTTTAACTCAAAAAAATATCATTAATATGATAATAATAAATTTAGTATTAAACTAAGAAATGTAAAGAAAAACATAAAAAGTATTTAAAAAATTAAAAATTGACCAATTATACCACTTTATGCAATATCGAACATTTAAAAGCTGTATTATACTCAAAATTAAATAATAAACTAAATGATTTTGTAAGCCAACAAAATTATCAACAGTCATCAAACCGAAGATTGTTTGCCTGCGGATCTCCACTCCATTATTCTCTCTGTAAACCGCTTCATTCCTACATAAGTTATTCTTCATTTTAACGTTCCTCTTATATGCTTTATGTGTTCCATCCTTGGTCCTCCTCGATTATTCTCCCTATTTATTTCTCCTTCATGTACTGTCTTCAAGAGGTATCGCAGAGTGGGTTCTATAAATTTCCTTATACTGAATAGAGTTTTAATTAGACTGCTTTTCTCTCCAATCCCTCGAAATACTTCCTCATTTTATATTCTCTTCCTCCATTTGATTTCCGTTATTCTTCGGTAGCATCACATTTAAATTTCCAATATTCTTAGCTCTGCAGCTTGTATAGCCCACGTTTCACTTCCATGTAAAAACAGGCACCAAATATATGTTTCAACTAAGTGCTTCAAATAAATTTGTTTGCAAGAATATGTTGCTGACTGCCAGGACCATTTTCTGGTTGAATGCTTTCTTGGCTTACTCTGCATTGCTTACTGTATCTTTCTTGTTTATCCAATAAGTAAAAAATAAAAAAAATAGCAATATAATACTGGTGATACAGCGTAATTGAAATCCTACGGTAAGTAATGAATTCGAGTCCATTTCTTGGAGGAGAGGATTTTATGTATCAAATAAATCTGTAGGTAAATTTAAAATCCATCATAAGTTGTGGAACGGAAGGCCTCTTTCATACGAGAGGACTTTGCTACGCATTGAACAAAGCCGGAAATATGATTCTGAACTTTCAATAACCCCAGTTGAAAATACACTGGTATTTGGGTAAAAGTTTGGAAGGATATAAACAACAGCAACTGGTCTGAGAAGATTTAGAAGATGAAACCACTTTCTAACTCGGACACGCTTCTTTTTATTCAAATAAAAATAGGTAAATCAATTTATCGCATCTGTCCATAATGATATCTCGAGGAAAACTGAGTAGGATAGCATGTCTCCAAACCGGGCCGGTAATTTCATAGGTCACGCCGTGTGCTCAACGACACACCCTCCGGAATACACAGCACAATGCCGTGTACGTAGCATGGCGAAAAGTTGTCTCCTCTGAAGGAGGCCAAAGCATTCCTCGCACGTATTACTAAAACATTAACTTTACTGCAATAATTATTCAACATCCCAATGCCCTAAAACTTGATAAAGATTTGACTGAATTAATAAAGGAAAACTTTCCCCTACGATCCGTCTTAAACATCAATGAGCGTCAAAGATCCCAATTTACCCAGACTGCCGATGCCTTTCCAGTGCCACAAACCTAAATTGCTATCACATTTGGAGGGCACAGGAGTCAGTGGGTTACAGGGTCTGCCTCGTTACTTTCATCAGATCACGGGAGACGGTTAGAAAACAGACGTGAAGTCGGTCGGAGGCTTCCACGGAGATAAAGCTTTTCCACCACTCGGGGGTCGGAATGTGCCGCGGATCGGCGTGAAACGAAATGTCATAACGATCAGTTGTCTGGATTTCTAAAAAATACGCTCCGACGTGTGCTCGGCAGTCGAGAGGTCAATGTCAAGGGGCGTGACCGAGTCCGAAACCTTGAGCTTGGAAATGGTGACCGGTAAAACTGAAATGTTTGGATGATTAAAGGTTTGAGCTCACGCGAGCTAGGGAGAAATTTCTGCTTTCGACACGATCTGGCGGAAAATGGTGGAGCTCAATTTCCGAAAACTTGGAAATTGAACAATCATCACGTTATTTATGACGGCCGAAAAAACTGATTGACTGCTTTTTTTCAAATTATCGTTCCCCGTTGTTTAATGGTCAGAGCTCGGTTTGCATTCATCGTGTTAATGGTCTCGGTTGTGCGAGGCATTTTGTTTTAAATTTTAAACCCCAATGTTGTACCGTCATCAATTAGACATTGAAGAACCCGAAATGTTTAAGGGATTTTTTTTGAATGAAAAAGCGAGCTTTCGATGCCAGAATTTCTAAATTCTGTTACCACAAATTAAAATTGACTAGAGCGGGTAAAGGAAAGGGTATGGAAAAGAAAAATGACAGTCGAATTCGCTGGAGTACCAAAATTGAGAGTAGATTTCAGGCAATGGTAGTGGGTTCATTTTATTATAAATGTGGTCATCAATAACACTGTTAAAAGAGAGCATTCATCTTCAAGTGCTACTCGGGGCTTTTCGGCGCCCTAACTTTTCTAGCCTTCGTTTTCCTCGGCAAAATCTGATGTTTCTGCTAATATCCTCATAAATTACATTCCTTTACTTTTAAGGTTTACACGGGTTTCTGACGAAGCGCCCAGCAGAGGATGCAAAAGGTTGAATTGAAATGAATCACAGAAATGGCAATTTTCCACTAGATAAAGTTTATTACGACCATGGCTTCGATGCACAGCATTATCATCAGCTGCCTGCACTGCATCGCCATCAGAACTGATAACGATGCAGTGCATCGAAACCATAGTCGTAATAAACCTTATCTAGTTGAAAATTGCCATTTCTGTGATTCATTATACTGAATTTCCAACATATCACGCCTGATACTTCTCTTTTTGTTAAATTTAAATTGTTTTAATCACACAGAAGCCGAAAAATATTCTTCAAAATTGCATTATCGTTATCAATTCATTTATTTTTTATTTTAAATATATTTATTATACAGATCTTAATTTGGTGCCCCCTTGGAGGAAGTGCCCCTGCTTACGTCTGACCCGGGCCTTATGCCGGACCTATTCGCCTTACTATTATTCACTTGAATATTAAATAAATTTCATCGATAGCAGAGCACGTGTATAATATCATAGGTTAAGTATCCTTACTACTCTATGATAATATCTAAGCCTTAATACATGTATTATACTAGATAAGACGTCTAACCACCCTAAATATTTGGGAAAAAACGCAGTTATCAATGCTGACGAAAAATTAATCAATAGTAACACATTATAATTCCAATCTATTGGAACTACAGTCTTCCAACGCAGCAGAAAATTTTATTTTGCAGCAGCTTCCATATGAGATAGGTTCGCATGAGTTATGCACTTTATTAACCTCCAATCTAACTGGAAGCCTCCTTTCTCTATTTTCACTTCTTGAGGGAGAGAGAGAGAGAAGTGATAGCGTGTTCAATCTAAGGGTTAGCAAGTCCGCTTAATGGGAGCGGCAGATAATGAACAGCTTTCGCACATGGAGGACATCCAAGAAGAGCTCTCCAGTTCAACCCGTCCATTAACCGAATTCCTCAGAGGCGTCGCTTCTTCACCGCTGTGGCGCCGAGTCATATTGCTCCAGACGGCTGCATCACATTGGGTTCGGATTGGGATCAATGACGTCCTATAAGGCCTTTTACGTCGCAAACTTTCCGAAAGATCCTCTCGCAGTTAATCGACGAGATGAGAGATTTGATAGGGAGTACCTCAGAACGACCATATTCTGTAATTGTATGAATCCTTGCATCCTAATACCCAATAAAGCAAAATTGTAACTGACTAAACCTGACAAACAGAAGTGATGATAATTTTGAATATTTCCCGGTGAGAACAAAGATTTTCTTCAATCACTAGCCAAAATGTGTTTAACTTATTAATAATGCGACCTGCTTAACGACTCTAACAACCTATTCTTAATAAACACACATTCACCTATTAACAAATTTAAGCATGAGAGTGTCTTATTATCGGAGATGGAATGGAACATTAAAATTAAAGTGGACTCCATAAGAGTGAAAAGAAAATTTTAAGCAATATAGGTAGACGCTTTTGAAGTATACTTACTTTTAAAACTTTCGTTTGTACCTGTGATGGACGATTTTATAGGATACGACATCGCCGAAAGAGTGTTTTAAATCACTATGACGTCATGAAGATGTCCAATCACTCATGAAATTAACATATTTATCAGCAGCAACATGGCCAAAAGCTTTTTGGTCAAAGCAAGCAAATCCTACACAGGGTGGGCATATGGCCAATTTGACCATTTTAGAACTAAAGCACACTCAAACTGCAACCTTTTATACAATAGGATCATATCGAGTGGAAAATATTTGCATATTAAATGATTTGACGGTAATAATAATATTTCTCAATACAAGGTAAACATTTGGTTAGTTACACGACGAATAACCCTCATATTGTGACGGCGCCTCGTTCCCAAGACTATCTCTCGGCGGGGTCGGATTTATTCGTGCAAGAACATTTGTTTTTAGATCTGTTCGTTATTCATTTTTTTAAACCTATGTAAATTAGAAAAACCGGAAAAAACATTAAGTCGTGCATTAAAGATTAAAAAGGGTTTTTATGCAAACTAATAATCCTTCTGGGTACGGAAATGTTTTCTTAAGGATTTAAAGAGTATTCATAAATTCCTCACCAAAAAATTAAAGAGGATGTTAAACAAAAAATAAAGTCATGGACAATGTGCATAAGGGATCCTCTGTAATTATTTTCGGTGTCCTTAAACTTCCTTACAAACAACAAATTCACTTTTGGGATAGCAAGTCGTCAACAATATATTCCCCTCATTTATGTCACTAATTGTAAGTACCTTACTCAAGCTTACTGCGCTCCATTGGTCCAAATTTATCATGCAAAATGTAAAATTTGTAGCTTCCGGACCATTAATTAAACCCAAGTGATCGAAGGACGTGAAAAAAAATTCCCCCGGTAGATTAATGGTGCCAGGAGAGGAAAAAATGAATCAAGTGGAATGGCAGGGGGTGATATGGCGAAGAAATTACGTCCGGGCGTCCTCAAGAATTCTCCCGCCCAATGAGTGCGGCATTTTTTTTCAAATGACTTGGTAAGTTCATATAACGCCGGGAAAAATGCTGAAGGGGACCACGAAAAAAGATGAAAGGAAACAGAAAGAATTAATGACAAAAGAAAGACCGCCTCGACACACAATTATGGAACTGAGGAAAGAGCCAAGTATTGTTAACTATAGTTGGAGCGAAGGCTTCCTTAGTGGCTGATCATGCTAGAGCTATGTTTTCCGGAGCAGCTGCGTGTGTCAGTTAACATGACGACAGTTTTTCCTCCGTTACAGGAGGCGTCTTTGACCTGAGGACGCCTCCTGTAACGGAGGAGAAACTGTCATCATGTTAATTGAAACACGCAGCTGCTCCGGAAAACCTAGCTCCAGCATATTGTTAACCATGTTTTCATTTATTGTCTTTGATCGGATAAATAAACTATAATTCTCAAGCGAAATATTTTACATTCGTCCTTACATGAATTTAGGCCCACGTGAAGCCGTGCATCACTTCAACAATGGACCTAAGATGCATGACCCATTGGCGATCAAAATTAAAGTTAACTGCTAATTCCCAAAGTCAATTAATTTTGAGAGGGACAAAAGTTAAATTTAAGGATCACTTCCTGCAAGAAATGAACAAGAAATGTAAGAAATCATAGAGGGAAAAAAGTTTGCCAGATGATCGGACTGCTGCGATGACCTGAGTTCATGCTTATCAGGCTTATTCGATCCCCGGCGGGATCAGATATTTGAAGTGAGATTGCGACTCCTAGAACTTCGCATAGCCTTTTTTTTCCTTTCGTCAGATTGGACTATGAATTAAGGAAACTCATATCGTCAAGAGCAGACCAATAGCATATCATCCCTCCACATTAAAACCCTACCTCATTCCAGAGTTACTCAAATATCTCTAACAGTCAATTATGTAGGCTGAAGCCTACCAATCTTCGTATTGATGAGTGTGATCATGTCTCAACACCTCAGTATACCAACATTGTCTTGGCGCAGGGAAAGGTTTTATGGTACTAGCCATAAATTAATTTTTTATGTTAATATTGATTATTATATTTATCTATGTCTTAATTATAGTAAATTATTTTAGCTACCAACTAGCGTCTGCAAGATTACACGCATTGCCCGCCTATCGAATGTCCCATTATTGCGTTGCACATAAGTAAAATCGATAAAAACCGAATACCTATGTCCAATATGCCAAACTGGTGCATCAAAATTTAAATTACGACGGGATATAAAAGTAACCAAAAAACTATTTCCTTGTCGAAATAATGTGACGACTGAATTGTTTCATCTACTCAATTAAATTCTTGGCGAGACAAAATGACATAAGAAGATTTACCATCGAACAGATCAGACTCGGGAGTTCTTTATTCCCCAGCACCATTCACGACTAGAACAAGAGCAAATCGATCCACGAATTTGGCCGGAACACATCCCACTAGTCATCCCTTTCTTCCAAAGTTATTTGTCCTATGTCCACCTCTTTTATGGCTGGAGCCGTAACATTCACTGCTATACGCATGCATAAATGCCACATGTATTTAGATGTAGAAGGGGGTTGTGCGAATAGTTTCCCGAAAATCTCCATAAAATCTCCGGTTTTAAAGTGAGTGAATGCCGTAAAAACTTACACTATTGCACATGTTGTTCTGCACTCGTCGCTGTGGCATTTTCTTGAAACCTTGTTGAACCAAGGGAGTTTTCATAGCAATTATGTATGCCGGAAGATACTTTGACTCAAAACAAACTTCTTCTGTTCCCCTTAACATTTTTTAAATATTGAGGATAAAGAAATTCAAGCAAGCGGATGCCGCTCCGCTCCATTAATTTGAAAACGGTATCAGTAGGACTAAAGCAGGGAAATTTAGTCTTTTTCCGGCGTTTTTCATTCGTTAAACTCGCAGAAAAACTCCTACCGTCTCTTGGAATTTTTTTCCTTTTGACTGTCAAGGTTTCCCTTCTGACTATTAAATTCATGTTTGCTTAACGGTTCCGCTTTTTGGGTGCGTTCAAAATTTCACCGAAGACCATTGGCACACTTCTGATCCTAAAAACTGCGAAAAATAATATTCATCTACGTCGTCAAAGCCGCATTCACCACATAATTATTCTAGTCTTGCTTACTTTCCTTTTTTTTCAGATTATAAGCTAAAGTTTAGCATATTCTCTGGAGTAACCATCCTGTCACCTCTGTCGATAAAGCAAACTTCCAACGATCAACCTTTTTTTGCCTTTCTGCGCAGGAAAATTTTATTAATTTTTTGGAAAAAGTCCAGATTTTAAAAAAATATCACATTGCTCAAATGTCTAAATTAAACGAAAAATGCCAATACGGAGTGATTCACGGATAACATGCAAAACTTGAGGAGGTGATAGGGATGGTGGTTGTTTGTCCCGTGAGCATTCGGTCAAAACTCCTAGGTCACCGAGCTATGGTAACGCAAACACTTTTAGAGAAGAATATAGCAGTTGCCAAGAAATCGCTAAAAAGCAGTGGCGTGCACTAATAGCTATGACGTAAAATCTAATTGTAAGTTGTACTCAAGATTTTCATATTTTTCCTGCCAAAATGTATGCCTATTGCTTCCAATTTTTAAGATAGTAACCGAAGTTGTCAAACATTTTCTTCTTTAAAAACTTTAGAAACCTAAGGAGCAGCCAAGACAAGTTTTTCTTCATAACTGATAGTGTATGCCACTGCTTTTTGGTATCTTCATGGTAACTGCAATATTCTTCTGAAAAAATGTTTGCGTTGCCACAACTCGAAAACTAAGGAGTAATGACTTCATGTTCATGGGACAAAAGATGCTTTAAATCACATCCCATATCAACTACTGAATAATTATAGGTTCTTCCTGAACAACCCTCTGCTTAATTAGTAGGTACCTGTCCAGCAAAATAGAAATGTCACATACATTACTCAATCAGTAATCCAGCAGTTGACTGTAGTGAGTTAGCACCTAATTTTCAAACAATCAAAGAATGAGGTCTAAGTCCTTTGACAATTAAAAATAGTCCTTTATATGAGTATAAGTCCTTTCTCTGCGCCTCCTTCCTTAAGATTGGTACAAAGAATTTATGAGACATCATCAGCAGACATCAACCCGAAGATTGGTTTGCCGCACTCTCCTTACCTCCTCCTATTAGCTAATCGTTTTATTCCTTCGTTGGTCTTCATTTTAACGTTACTCATAATTTCTTGACGTACTCCATCCTTGGTATTCCTCAATAATTAACCCCATTCATTTCTCCTCCCATTGCTGTTTTCAAGAAGCTTTTTGTGTGGCACAATGTGTCCAGTAAGTATGTATTTATTTTCTGCTAATGTAAGAGTATTCATGGAACATCTCTCCTCCATAATTCTTCGTTGGCCTACTTCATCGGAGATTCTCTCCGCTCATTTTATCTCCATAACAAAAAAATGGGAAACAAATAGTTACAGAAGAAAGGAAGAATAAAGGGAGAGTAGAGTATAATGTTTCGTGTTAAATGCTAATTTAGAGAAGAATGTGGAGGAGACTTGTTAGGACATTTTAAGAAGGGAAATTAGCAGGAGAGAATCTATCCAGAAGACAACTACTTATGACTGATAACGATATACGTTGGGAAGCAGACCAATCGGGGCGAAAGAAAATTGACTCTGTATAAGGTAAAACTGATCAATCTGGGATACTATTGTGAATTGATGTTAAATTTAGAAAAGTCCATTACCTCAACACTCATTCAAGAGGTAACAAGTTTCGAAAATTTTTGTACGACTTGCTTTCGTGGAGTATTGACAGCATGTCATAAAATCTCGGATAACTTATTATTAAACTTGAAAGGAACTCCTTACTCATAATTTTCATCAACATACTTTTCCTGGGCTACAGAGATAGAATGTGGGCAATTCATTCCCATGAAAAATTTATCAGTGAAATAATCTGCTCATGAAGGGGGCATCGCCTCAATCAGCGCTCCCCATCTCTCATTTCCTACTTACAAACATCTCATTCGAATTATCCCCCTGTCACACCTTGGATATTGTTTAGTCATTTTGTAGTCTCGCTTGCTTCAGGTGAAGCCTACATTGTATTTCGAGACCCCATCAACATTGTTTCAAAGATTGAATCCGTACGTCAATCATTGAGTCCTATTTGAATTTTCTATTTATTCCACCTGCCACTCTCGCTCCGCGACCTACATCTTATTTTTTTAAGAGGATGAGTTTTGAAAATTGAACGTATAAGCTGAGTTTTCCATCCCGATTTAAGGTTAGAGCCCTTCTTATTTTATTTGTATACAATAAGATCATTACTCACTGTTTCAACTCCGCAAAAATGTTGAAGGGAGGGCAAGCATGTCTTTCGATACTGATCAATCGGAATCCTTAAACCAGGAAATCTAATAGCTTATCTTTGGTCCCATTTTCCACTATCCTGGGCAAAATATTTCATACGAAGTGTCATTTTTTGGCGGTTTACTAAAAGATGACCACATCAAGAACACTGCAAAGGGTTAAGCGTCATTAAAGCATTCTACAGTCCCTAATATTTGGACTGGTCATCATTATTTTCATTAAAATTTGCAGGATTAATGGTAATAGTTATCTATGCAACTTTATTTTAGATTTTAAATTTTACCAGGTAATTTTCCCAGGAAAAGTCGACCAGCAAGGATAAAGAAACGTCGGGATAACACCGAACAAAACGCGGCATGCACCCGAATGTTCTCATACACAACTTCATGGAGTATGAAATCGAATTTATTTTTATAATTCAGAGAATAATAAATATATATAATTTTAATCCGCAATCGACAGAAAACTGTTGATAGTTAACACCGAAGTGATACTATTAATGTAGAGAAACCATAGACCTTACTTAAAATGAACTTTGTTTTTGCAAGGTGGATCTGCGACAAATTTGGAAAGTTATAAAATTATTTACAATGAATAAAGACAAGAAATGAGTACTTCAACTAATCAGGAGTGGATCCTCAAGAGCGGACGTACGAATGAAGAGTGGCTACAGTTCATCATTTTTCTGCGAAATGAATAAGGTTAGCTTTGAGGCTGCCACCTAACTGAATAGTAACTACCTATTTTGGAAGAGTGATAATGGAGCAATGGTTGCCTTTTTACAGTTTTCACCGCATAGGAAAGAGATTTGGACAAATATTTTTGTTGTAGGGGTTAGCAGCTCCATATTTAAGTAACAAAAGCATATATTATGCATTGCGTCCTTCGCATAGTATCAAGGCATCCCTATCATCGTCTCACACTGCAAAAACGTACCGGTGATCTTAACAGACCTGCTTATTCGCTGTCATCCCGGATATGTGGGTCTCCATTTTTTTTGGCAAAGCGGCAAATGATAAGTTAGTTTGGAACATGTGGTTTGTTAATGGTTTTGATATCTCATCGTTATTCACTGAGTTTAGGCATCGGTTAAACACCCCTTTTGTTGCGTTTATTTTCATTCCAATCGCAGGATGACATCTTCTCTGACATCGAACGGATACTTTTGATTTGAATTACCACAGAAAATATTTGAGGTAATTATTTGATAATGATGCCAGTCATCAGTTTAAATTCATCAAAACCATATGGAAAGATAAATGTGGTTAACTTCTCCCGTTGCACCCGAACTTGGTATTAATTGTGCAGTGATCAAGTGTTTTTGTCACCGAAATCACTCACACGAGATTCTTCGTAAATTCAACACTGAATCAGTATAAACCTGCTGACATCACAAGGTCTGTGGAAGTTGATTTCTTATCAGTCATGTGCACCCATTTGACTGAGCACATATTATGCTACGAAGAGGTTATGTTTTGATAATTCATAATAAAGAATTGACAATGAGGAACATAGCTAATAAGATTGCAAAAAAATTCCAAAATGCTTATCCCTGCCTTTAAATTTATCGAGCATGTTCTCTATTATTCGCATTATACATCTTAGAATTTCGTCTTCACTCACGTCACTAAGGACGCTATTCGTGTAATCCATGCTTGACTACTGTAAATTCTTCATCGTGCCGCAAGATGGTATTTCTTGTGCTTCTCATTCTATTTCCCCAACTCTAATGCTCCAATTCACGATTCAGAACCGTATAGCTTCATTCATAGGTTTTAGAGACTGTTTTGAAGGACCTGGTGTTTAATTCATTAATAGTCACAATAGCCACTATAAGTAATCTTTCCTGTACATGGGAATATTTTTGCTCTTATACTACTGATGACCAGTCTTCCATCACGACCAGACGGATCCAGGACCATATCTCGGGGGGGGGGGCGGGGCCAATACCTGCTGATATGCCATATAACCGGGGGAGGGGGGGGAGGTATGGAATATCCCCCAATGGGTAGACTATGTGTTTTTGTATGTTCAAGAACGAAGTGTTTTTTTGTCTCGGGGGGGGGGGGGGGGGGCAATTGCCCCCTTTGCCCCCCCCCCTGGATCCGCCACTGCTGATGACTTCCTATTCTATTTTCTGTTTCACTCTCGAAATGAGGAACCCATTCCATAGGCCAGTCCTGCTTACCACTATGTTCTGCAGCTCAGCCATGCTTAATGTCCCCATCGATGGAATATGAGATGACCATCGTTAATTTAATATAGAAGTATTTAGGTACAATATATTAGTAGTGGTATTTCAGCTTAAAGTATAATTAGACGACCAATGTCATTTCGCACTTCACTGGTTGGGTGGTATAGCGAAACTTGGTGGCACTCACCAGCGGAGAAGAAGATTTCACTGAGGGTAAATCAAGCGTTGATGAGTGGGAAAAAGTGCCGAAGGACTCACGGAGTGACATCTAGAGGAGCACTCGGCCAATTTATCCCACATCACTTGTATGCTTTCCTCTCCCTTGCGTCATACTCTTAACAAGCTAGTGCCACCAAGTTTCGCTACACCTATAATTTGGGGAGGCGGCCGACATCACTTGCGCCATCAAGGGAAAGATTATTGGGGAATGTAGGAAGGGTGAAGAGAAACCCGACGTCAATGTTAGTGGTCCACGGGTTAGCGTCCATCCAACGGACGGACATATAATTATTAAGAAAATTACATTAAATCGACCACTGAGAAAATCGCTCCCTCATATGTAAAATAAATATGTACCCGAAATGGAAATATGCTGCCACAACAAGTCTTCCAGCGCAAGAAAAGGCTCTTACAGTGGAATACTATAAGCTCAAGAAGTTTTTATTGGGAAATTAGAGAAAGCTCTGTCTTGATTTCGCAAATGTGTTCACCTTAATAATGTAAGCCTAAGGTAGTTTGAGCGAGATATCACTTCACTAAGAATTTGATGAATTTCACCTCGTTATAACTCTCAACTACCCAATGATATCAAAATATTAACCCCTTGCCGAACTACTTTTCCAACAATTTGCCAAAATATAAGCTGTTTTACATGGGATAGATTACGGCTGTACGCTCCAGAGGGAGAACATTGAATAAAAATGAGGAATTTCTAAAACCTAGATTTCGTCAAAAACATAACGGTGTGTAGTTTGTGTTTTCTCATTTAGTTTTAAAATTAATCAATTACTCGCCATTGTAATCTTTTACAGATTCGCAAAAAAAATCTGTTGTGAAGGCGCTTTCACCGTACAGCGTGAAAAATGAGTCAAGTTAGAGACACATTTAGATATATTTATTTTAATTACTGATAATTTCTGCAGCATTTAATTCCTGAAATACAATATGTTTGCCCTATTAATATTACAATACTAACATCATACTTCTTACAGATGCTGAAATGAAAAAATAAAATTCGAATGTGGTCTCCATTACGACCTGGGAAAATCTCGCTGAAACTGTCTTCATTAAGTAATCATTCAAAATGGGATATAAAGTCATGCTCTATGATATTATTCAAATGACAAAAAAGAGAAATTATATTTTTTTAGTCTTTGAAGTTACCTAAATCCAATGTTTAAAAAAACAATCAATAGCTCATTAGTCGGTAATAATGTAAAAGTGAACTTGAAGTTACCAGCATCAATTTTAAGAAAAAGTATGAAAGTGTAGGCACGAAATTTGTGGAAACGATAGATATTTATCTTCAAGAGAGAGAAACACTGGCAAAATTTCCACACTTTTATTGAATGGCGACCAAAGTTTTGGCTCATCATGGCATCTTGATGATGGCATAAAGAGTTGAAATCTAGGTCGGGTTACAGTAAATTTTTGAGAATTTTATCGGTTCTTCTCTCTTGAAGATGGAATAAAAAACAAAAAAAAGAGTTTTTATAGACTATAATGCAAAATGAGGCATGTTCACCACGCTTGGATCGAACAGTTTTGATTAGCCGCTATACACGGTTGATCTCGGAAAACAACAGCTGAAGATACAGGGGCAACAATGACAAAATATGAAAGGAGAAGTAAGGAGAGTGAATGTGCTTAGGTTGGCGGAGTCAGCGGCCGCGACGTCCGTTCAGGTCATTATGACCAAGTGGAGGTCGCAATCGTGAACTTGGGCGCTCTTAATCACGAGGAAGTTCGGAAGAAGTGAGTTCGTTCACGCCTCACACGCTCAGGTATTTATAAAAATATATACTTATACACATTCGGAAAAGAATCGGGGAAGGCACTAGTTAAAACGAGGAAGAAAAAACAAACATGAGCGTATCTGACTGGCGAAAAATTTTCCCCCGTCAAAATTGGTGTGAAACAAAAGAATTGACATCGTGCATTCAACGTCTCCAATTAAACATTTACTAGAAGACAGGCGCGCGCAAACAGTTTCTTCAGAGGAGAGTTTCTCAATCTTTTGTTCCCATCTCCCTCTCACTCAGTCCCAACTCTTTTTGGGCTTTGACCTTTTCAAGCGTCTTAAGTGTGTGATAATTCGAGTATTAGAGGAAAGGTATGTCTTTTGCTTTCAAAGGAGTTTGTCCTTGTCCCCTCCCTGAAGTTACGAGCTATCCATTCTTTCACTTGCGGAAGTCCAGTAGAACGGTATGTTGGGTCAATTATTCGCCTTCTGCTGGCGTATACTCAGGTAATTGTTTCTGGCCCCAAACTCGTCCTCTGACACTCAGCTTTCCAAACCGAATCGGAAGAACACGCAAAATTTATTCGTTCCTGGCATATATCCTACCTTAATTCAAGTTTCAGAAGTTGTCGAAAGATGGCTTATTTTGTGAAAAAGGTAAAAAATTGTAGCCAGCGTTCAGTCTGCATGGTTAAAAGTCAGGAAGAGTAACCTCGTACCATGTAGATTACAGGGGTGGTAGGTGGAATCTAGGGGAGTTGAAGGCAGTCATTACATCCTTTTTCAAGGAGTCCGTAAGTAGGAAAAAACAATTATCACCTAATCTGTTTCCTCTTACAGAGAGAGCGGAGTCTTTTGAAAAAAATTGTTATATTTTGCGTAAGATGCTAACGTTATAATAAAGCACATGTTTAACTAATTCTTAGTGCACGTACTCATTACTATTGCACACTCAATATGTTGATTCGTAGAGTGGTGTTGATTATTTCAGCTGATCATATCAATTATTTTCTTTCATAGAAACAATTAATCAATTTATTTGCTACATTTTTCGATGGTTCATTTTTCTAATGATTTTTAACTTTACGAAATATTTAGTTAACAATCTTGTATTACTCATTTTCTCCCTTGATTTATCTGAATTCGCCCTCAAAGAAGATGGTTTTGTAGCAACGGAGAGTTTTTGGTTCTGCCTTAGAGTTGGCAACTTGGGTTATTACTGACAACTCATATTCAGATAGCACACATCAGCATGGTTTTCTTGGATGGACCAAGCTTTCACGAGGGTGGACGATGACAATGCATCACAAAGGAATACCCCGGGCACCCCATAAGATTATTGCTGGTGTTTTGATTCTGCAATTCAAGAGATTCCTAATCACTCTCAGATATTCGTTCAAGCCATTCACTCTCGCGCTGTGACCTTTCGCATAGGTCTCAAAAATGAACCCGTTTCAGGGCGGGGGTACTTCCTCCGTTTTCGATATTTTTTTTTCACCTTTGACTAGCCACTTGTCGACTTTCAATCTCGTCTTTCCGGAATACCTCAACTCCTAAATCCTCATTTTTTAGTTATTTGGAGGAGGTGACCGACATCTTAGATCATTTGCGACGTTAAGGCTAGTGGGGTTAGCGTGTAAGGTAAGGATTAGGTGGAGAAGCATGGAGAGAAATCCGGCGTTGTCATCCGCCTACCGCAGACGTGAAGCATCGAGGGTAATGCAGCTTTAAGTTCCATCCAACGGACCGAGAACTCAACCTGTGTTTTTCACACAGAACCCAAATAAGGATTTACATGCCTCAGAAAAATTTCCCGCGAGATCGGAGTTCAAGCCCGGACCTCGTGACGGGAAGCCCATAATGAATCCACCACATCAGCTCCATCTCCTTAAATCCTAGTTCCATTAGGTGCATCATGTATCATGGATAGGCTGACTCGCGAATAGCACCCTATTTTAGTGTCTTTGCGTGGTTCCGTGATATGACTTCGCTAATGTTTTTTAATATGGACTATATTTATTCGAATTCGAAACAGCCGACCGTTTTAGCAAGTTTGGAAACACCCCGACGAGACAACCAAAGGTCGCGGGATCTTATCCTGCATAAAGGGAACCGATGTTGTGTTCGTATCAAAATTGAGGTACTTACGTACGACATTACAATGCTGCTGACCTTTTAACTAAGGTTGTACCAGCGGGTAGAATCAAATGTTTATAATACCTAATTGGTGTGGACATTGACTTAGAATGTATTGGAATTATATTTGTTTGTTGAACTTGTTTTTTTTTCTTTGGAATTTCTTGTGAACTTTTATATTTGTTTCTCATACCATCATACAAAAAGGGGGGTGTTGGTAATATTAGATATTCATGATATTAGTTTTTTAATATTGGTGTTCTTATGTTTCTAAGTTGTTTCACACCAGATGGCGTGTGTGTTGTGTCTTTAAAGCGTATTTTTCGTCCTATTTAGGCGCGTCCGGTAGAACTGGTAGAACTCTGTCAGACTGTTGTCATCGTCATCCAAATTGTGAATAAAAGTCACTAGTTTTCTTTTCACTCAACGCCCGCGTTTTAATCGACATGTCGTTTAGTTGATTTCTCAATGAAGTTGTAAAGACTTTGAAGTACAATAAACGTGTTTCTCATTGAAGTAACCCTTCAGCAACAGCTTACAATGCACAAGTTAAATATATGTGCATTGCAGTGAATGTACATTGCCGTTGGGGCTTCTTGAATAATTATAACTGCCACTCCTATCCTGTCATATTCGAGGCTCCATCATAGCACTGATCACGCAGATTTTTAATGTTCTAGTCCAGCGAAATCAAAACGTTACTAAGTTAACCGTTTTTATATTGTCAATATTGTATCCGTACCGCCTCTCTCAAAATTACAATTCAGCTGAGTGCTGACAGAAAAGACTCGAGACTTGACAGTAGTGTTTTGAAAGAGAGTAGAAAGTTTAACCATGTTTTTAAGTAAATCACGCGACCAGAAGAGGGTTGTGTAAGAAATAGGATTTTTTCCCATTGCTCGATCACACATAAATGTGGAACGAAAGCTAAGTTAAATAAAACAATAATAATGGTTTTAGTGAAAACTTTTCACTTGTTATATTTACGATAAAATTTTTATCGTAAATGAACTCCTCAGAAAAAAGAAGTGCGATTTCGTATACCGTACAGTAATGTTAACGGAATTTTCAGAGGAAAACAACAAACCAAATTTTAATTAATAATAATAGGCTCGCCTTCACCTATACGGCCACTAATTCCTATCTTTCTCATAATCCATGACTACTTACTTTGAAATTGGTTCAAATAAATAATAACAAAGCGAACTCTGATTTTGAGAGTAGAGTACCGTACTGTATGTTGTTGCTTTAATCTTTCCCGGTTCAGTTATACAGACACCAGCACTGGTACATATAACTTAGAACTCCGATTATTTTGTGGTTAAACCTTAGGATAAACCGAACTTTCAATTACATGTTCGTTTAAGAATAAAAATTATCAATTTTTAAGCATTAGGCCTAGTTTGATACAAACGAAGTTGGGGAAACTCCGGAAACTGACCAATAAGTTAACCTATGAAATAATTGAAATGAACTTACCATGTCTCACATAGTCGATGCAATCGTGCGGTAGTTCACTTGAAGTGTAGTAAAAATCACTTGACTTATCATCCATTGCCATTGATGTGATGATAATAAACTAAACACATAAAGAAAACAACACACACGAACACCATATACTGCACTAATAGATCTCTTTTTGTTTTTGTTGAAAAGAGCACACCAACAACAGACAGACGACACGACAAACAAAGACAAATGACTACAGTGTGGCCGGCGGGCTCGCCCCTGTTGCCAGATCTCGCTCCGCAGTCTGCATATTTCAAAGTTGTCACTTCCAAACGTCGACATCGCTCATTCTCGTTCTTCACGCATCTAATGTTTGTTATTTTATTACGTCACGCCTACTACTCCACTATTTCAATAAAGCTTTACAATGTACAAGTTTTAAACACACATTTTATGTTTCTGCGCTAAATTAGGCATGATTAATGAAGAATCAAGAAAGTTCAAGAACTTTAAAGTGCTGTGCATGTAGAAAATACAATATTATATTTTCCAATTGTGTGAAAATATTGAGATTTTTACTTCAAAATTCTGGGGTGGCAAAATATTGGGTTGGACAATTCTGGGGGGGGGGGTAAATGCCACCCCTTGCCACCCCCGAATAACGCCAATGTTAATCAATGACAAGGACAAAATTTTGAAAGACTGGCTCCATGTCAGTTGAGGCGATGGAATTTTACCGCTATCTCGTTTACGAAGAACCTAGCGCCGCTTAGCGTTTTCTTTGCAAACTAAGTGAACACCGCTTCGCAATGCATAGCAGAGTGGGAAAATTTCGAATACGTGATCTGAGTTTGAAATTGCTTATTATACGATTTTATTATCGTCGCGACAGGAACAGAATTAATATAATGCTTATATTTTACTTTATTAGGGGCTACAAAAAACTTAAGCCCTGACAGGCAGGGGGAAGAGTGAAATGAAAAAATACTTCTTTTGCATGCCCTCTAACGAATAGCCTTCTTCCTCCTCGTGAATTCACATTCTTTCGTGCCACTGAATTGAATGGGTTTATCTTGTGTACATAAACTGCCTTTTACATGGCATGATAATCATGGCTTATTATAGGCATTGACAAATGAAGCTACTGCCGCGAAGCATTACCATTATTACAAAAAGATTTGGCCAGAAAACGACTTACGGATAGGTTTCATTGGAGTCCTTTGTTTAAAAATTATCAGACATGCTTTCGCAGAGTTAATACTCCTATCTTTCTAGTAGATAGCTTACTGTCTGAATATATTTTCTTAGCCTTTGCATTATTAACCTGAATATATATTTTCTTTCTCATGCTCAGTTTACCTAATGTTCTTTATAATGTACACTTGTAACATTCTTTATTAGGGATTTTATCACTTAGTCAAACTTTGTATATTAATCATATCAATCTTTGGCCATTGGGGAATTTTAGCTAACCACAAACCCCATGATTATTATACGCGATCTTATAAAAAAATCTTTTTGCAAAACAATCATGACTTCGAACTCCAATTCAAATGTACATATAGTAACCTTTCTTCCAGGAGGAAAGCGCCTAAAAATTTGTGCCAAATGACCTCATTACTGTTTAGCCTCTTATACAGCTTGAAAGCCATTTTTGTAGTCACCTACAGGGCTGTGTAGTTAATTGGCACCCCTTGTGCAGGCATATTTTTAGCCGCACGCGAATTGACTCTAATTTAATGCGTAGAGGAACTTAAATACTTATAAAAGTAATCAACAAGAACTGAAATGTTATTGGTCTCGAGCGCTTTGTACATCACGATTGAATGTTTTTTTCTCTTAGAATATCGGCAAATTTTACTCAGCTTGGTCAATGATTTAAGACCGTCAACTATGTTTACCTCAACGTCTTCAAGAAATAACAGACAATGCGCGCTGTTGCTTCGTCCTGACCACTGTAGCCGGGACTGATAACTTTGACCTTTACATTTTTCTCGTAGATGGCCCAATCTGCAAATAAATCTGCACCTATTCTCAAGCGTAAACGTCATGCTACCAAAGAACCAGTGACGTAGCCAGAGGGGGCCCATGGAGTCCGAAATCTCCCGAAATGTTTTGTTTATTTTTTTAAAAAGGTGAAATTTTAGGAGAAATTTATGCTGTATTTAACTGAGAATACTGATATCACTTATTCTTCAGTTTGATTAGCTTTTTAAAACAGTATAATTGTAGTTATTAAAAATAAACAAATGTTTTTTTTTATTCATTCAGAAGTTTTTAAGGTTAAAAATCTTTCAATATATGCTGTTACACCGCAGTCGTTATTTCACTCTTAATTGCCTAAACACACGATTTTGCTCCTGATTTTCCAAAACTTATCATCCCCATAATCCAGAATCCACCCCCAGGTTATACTCAACATGGAACAAAACGAAACGATATACTGGCTACGTCACTGCATAGAAATAGCTACCCCTTAGCAGAGTTTACGCTGATCAATTGAAGTATCTTGTAACAAAAAACTGGACTTTTAGTCTATAAATTCTGACGTACCGGCTCACATGACCTCATATGGAGCAGCATAGTCTAATTATTCATTTTATTCACAAGTAAACACAGCTGCCCCATCGTATACTCTTCTATTTTGAGTAGAATTAGAATGGTGAAACCAAATGGATGAACCTGAGCCAATGTTCTAAAACGTTATGTTTGGGTTCTTGCGTCACTGCATTCATTTTTCTTTTCACACGCGTAAACGATCCAATTATGGGCATAAATATTTCTCGGGTTTCCAGCCAGTCTTTCCCGGCGAATGCTTATAGTATCAAGAGTTCTCGGGTTTCCTACCGAGTAATGGTATTAAACTGCACTGACGTCTGCCATCGTCTTCACCCTGATTCTGATAGGGTAATTTAATCAGGAATTAAGGTAATACAAATTAACGAATTCAACGTGGCCTGAGGTACCACTGGTGTGACCATGTATCAAGAAGGACGATTATTTCGAATGCAATCCAAAGAAATAGGTAATAACTCATTCAACCTCTCATTTTGTGACAATTTCAAATTGCCATGCCTTCAATACCAGAATAAGACACAATTCTAACAAATAACTCAAATGCGTCTTTTATAATATTGATGATGCTTTTCATCAGACAGCTTTTCAAATAACTGATGAAAATAGAAGAGGTAAGAATAAGGGAAAAACTTCTTTCAGGAGGCCAATAATCTGACCTGTAGTAACCTGAACGAAGTAAAAACACTGAAAAGCCCATAAAAACAACTTGATACCAACCCTTGGTTCGACCATGTTAGTCATCTCCGTTTAAGTACCAGGAGGTTACCTTTAATAATTCAATACTGTTATAGAAGCCTAGGTTAGTATTAAATTATTTTTCAAGCTCTCAATAATGTTTTAACTTCACTCCTTACAAAGTCTCTTCGTTTCTTGCCTGGAAACCTTAAGCATACTTAAGTAACGTGATGACTGTTTAAAGTGTTCCCTAAGGCTTGAAATCCCCGCTGTTACCAGAAGCTGGAAGCAATTCCACCATATAATGAAACCTGTTTCAAACAGCAAAGTGTATCCACTCATGGTTTTCCCGGCATAAAAAGGGCCTATAATTCGTCTTTTGATGCCACTAAATATTTTAGGAGGCTATCATTTCCACAGAAACAACTCGCCAAAAGTCTGGATTTAAGAGATGGTGTTTCTCGTTGATCGAAAGGTCGCCGGAGTTAAAGAGGAAATACTGAGCCTCGAGGCACCAGGAAATCATTGTAATGCACACAAGCTTTCGAATTCCGCATTAATGACCCGAAATATTCATCGCAATACCGCGCTCATAAAGCGCCAAAGTCGGTTATCATTTTTATACCAGATAACGTATCTCTTCATCCCTTACTCTTCCACCAAGATAAGGAAGGAATTTTCAAGAAAACATAATTTACTTTTCATATGATGATAGCTCGGTTATTGAAAGTTGAAAATATTTTCGGTTCATTGATTTTCTATCACTCAACACAAACCCTCTCTTCTTTTATTTAAACTCAAGCCTCAATTTTCTCGATTCTTTTTTCAAATATCCATCCAGTCATTGAATTGCTTTCGCCAATAGAAATTTCGTCTTTTACTACTCTCGATGGTGAATGTTTCGTTTGAATACTTTGCTCTTCTTTAAATTAGTAAATGAAAAGCCGCTTCTCCTCAATTTCGAGAAACAAGAAAAATGTTTAGCTCAACGATTTGTTTGATACTATTATCAAGCGCATATCACGCATATGTACAATTAAGACCGGAAATAATAATGACCCAATAGTTTGTATGTTGGAATATCAATAAAAATGTCACAATAGTTTTTCTTTTATAGCATCAAAAATGAAATTTACGCCATTCCCAGCTTTCGTATAAATAACTCTGATGGTAACGGATATTGATGAAGTGAAAAATACTAACGATAAATTTTAGCACTAAAAATTAATCATTTCTTACTTTGAAAGCTTTGAATAAACACCTATGATGATGGTGGTGTTTCTACAAAAAATAAAAACCTATAGAGCTGCTGTTAAAATTTAAGGAGACTTCTGGGAAGGCTTTCTCCTTAGACTTTCTGTAGCATGCCTTCGTTTTACTACTTTTGCACCTAATCTCAGCTTGTATCGAAGCTTTAAATGACGCATAAGAGTTGGCAAAAAAACAGTTCAGTTGTGAAATCGATTTGATGATTAATGTTTTCGTGACAGAGATGGATTGGTCTTGGTAGACGTTAAGAATCGGCCACAATTTTCGAAGAAAGTCTATCTCTCAGAAATTTAAGAGGTAGGAAATTGTATTCCCATCGTCTAATTTTTTTAGTCCCCGTGCTTTTCACTGGCACGCGCTCATTCTAAGTGGAGGCTATTCTCGAAATAATACACTTTCACTAGCGTGACGCTTGCTCAGGACACGACCACTGCCAAGAATGCCATTGTGATCTTCAATACTATGGTTTAACATGCTACAAATCAGACCTATTCATACCTCTATCATCCATTCACGTGTGTTCAAAGATAATCGTTTATGAATTGACTTTTTCCTTTAGTATTCACAACAGGAAATTCTCTTTATCCGTCCTTTCCTGTAAAGTCTCTCATTCTTTCAATTTTTTTGTCACCTGTTTGTCACCTTTTGTGGCCCTTCTAAACACCAAACGGTTTCAGAAGGGTCACAGAGGGGAGAATGTTGATGAGCAAGGGAGGAGGAGGAGATGAATGAATATCTTGGACAGCATAGAAGCAGAAGGGAGGAAAAGACACGTCGAATTTTTAGGGATTTAGTATTGGATAAATAGATAGTTTTTTTTGGGTAAACGCTTGAGAAAACTCCTCACGGCCCATCAAACAAAAGGTAGGACTGTCCAAGGAACCAAGCTCATAGTTCGCAGATTACTTATGATCACATAGAGTGAAACATAAATGATTGATTAGGGTAGCCTACCGGTTAAGGTTGGTTTACATCACTATACACGAGGGTCACATTATCACTATTATTCTACCTGTCATGGTTTGCTTAAATGGAAGAGAACAAAAATTCTCTAGTTTTTCACAGCTGAAATCCTCAATCCCCTGGCACAATGCCTTTCTTCACCTCAGCATACGTCCTAATTCTCTCTATTCCGTCCAAAAACCCTATTATTTTTCCCCTTCACCGCTTATCCAGCATCCACCCGTCCTTCACGGCCTTCATCATACCTTCGCCCCCATGACCTGTTCCAACCACCTACTCTGCCCTCTCCGTATCTCCTCCAGAATTTTCCTCTTTTGTCTCACCATACCAAGCACTTGATCCTTTTTTTCATTTCCGACCACACCACTTTCTCAACTCTTCCTAGAGTGAAATGTATCTTCTTATCAACAATTAATGGTGTGGATGAAAATAAGTTGATTTTAAGAATATTTCAATCATTTCAAAGGCTTTCCTTGATGTGTCAGCTCGTTAAAGTCAAACAAACCAAAATTCGTACATCCTTCCCACGCATAGTCTTTACTGAAGGCTGTCGGACGTATCATAGAGCAAAATGTTTTATTGACGTGCTCGTCAACTTTGATTGTTGGGCTTAGTCAGTTAGCTGTAATAATGAACCCGTGTGACAAGGAAATAAAAATACACCTACTCTGGATTCTCATTTGGAATTAGCTAGTACATATTAAAATAAAAAAGATGAACACCTTTACGCACGGAGCATGTCGTTAAAATATGTCATAGCTTTACCTCATTAGCAATGCCTCCTAATCATGCAGACCAGTTGTAAGGGTACTCAGATAAGAATAATACTAACTACTTTAAATCAACTTATTTTTACGGTAACTTGTCCTTTACAATAATTTGTCGTTTAAAGAATAACAGTAGTTTTACGGTTCATTTAATCCATGCAAAAATAGATTCAGGAAAAAAATTATCATCAGAGTAGACGAGTAAGCATGATTAACCCCGAAACAAATCCATTGATTTTCAATATTTAAAGTGCATTACAAATAATTACGTTAAATGGATTTAATGTTTTTATGTTAGGGTTTATTTCGGCTCCTATTGCCTTTCATCCTTTCATGGGGACGTATTTTTTTCTTCAATTTCCGAATGAAACATAAATGTCTCATTTGAAATTCGGTAGTCACTGTGTTTCATCGTTTGACGCAATAAAACAAGCTAATACGCAGTCTTAATGGAAGGTTGGACTTTTTCTGACTGCTCCAAACGTACCAAGTACACATTTGATAACAGATATGGCTTACTATGGTCAATATATTGATATCATTTAAATGGAATCAAAAAAGCCGTTTGGAAATTGTTTTTCTCGATAAAATATTTCTGAATACAAAGCATTATTATCCACTATTAGACACACTCTCTAGCTTCACATAAAAGATTCTTATTTGTAAAAATGTATATGGTAATAGATTTTTTTATCGTGCGTGATTTGTTTGTGTGAGTGTACGGTTAAAAATTTTACCTAGTTTTTGAATGAGTAATAGTACATACATACATAGTCTCTGTCAAGTTTCCAGAAGATGATTTATTTCTTTAGGATGTGAATGCACAAAAATTATAAATCACTTTTTCAGTTGACAAAGAATATAGGTAGTTGAAATGTACGCATTTGCACCAGCCTTTGTTAATTTAATCCTGATGTTAATACCAAAGTAAAATTTCCTCAGGACCACCAATTAACTCATATTATCTCCGCTAAAATTGTAAGTGCCTATGAATGGAATAAAACTATTTTTATTAAAGGTTTCATTACATTATGAAATTTCTATATGATATAAAAACGAATAATAAACTTTTAAATTCCACAGCAATTTAATTCAACTCGACTGATTTTGTTACCACGTAGCATAGTCAGGACTAGATATAACTACAAGATAAAATAAATCCACACATTTAATATATTTTTTTTTTCGTCTGGAGATAAAAATATATATTGAATTTCCAGAAGAAAATATATATATATTGAATTATTAAAAGAGGTCATGAAGAAGAATCATCTAGATATAAAATAAATAATTTCAGGTGACAATTTTAGGTTTTTACCCATTGCTTGTGTATTTTAGCAAACGGTCATCAAACTGTAGCATAGAATCCGACGGCCTTCAAGTAGCAAAACTTCACGCCATAGATATAGTGACTCACAGCAATAACAGACGAGTAATATGATCATGGGGAGGCAAAACAATATAACCAATAAGTACTGAGGTCTCAAAAATGCTGGGTTTTCTTTCAGAACTCTCTTTATGTTCCGTACGTTGACCCCCATTTGACAACTGCACTAAAATTGCTTTCTATATGACAATAAGTGACACGAGGAATAGCTGCAGGAGAGATGACGGAATAAGAAATGAGGAGACTTAAGCCGTTGGTGACCAAGCACTCCAGGAGTCAAGTGAAGTATTTGAAAAAGGCTCGCGCGTATGAAAGCGTTCGTTGATTGGGAACGAGGTGACGTACAAGGAGCAAGTGACTATAAGGGAGAGGCACAATGCTCATGATGCAAAATATCAGTTAAAATCCGTTTAGGTGTTTGCTCTTTTGCATGACCGTTAGTGGTGAAACAAATGACAGCAATCTTTCGTTGAAAAAAGTCCATTCGATCGAACAATCGGTTTTGTAATTATTTCCATCCTGCACACTATGAACAAAATGTATATGATAATTTCACGCTATCTTTTTCGTAAATATCTAGACGATTTAAAATCAATACAATACATCGTTCAATTAATTTAGAGCAATAAATGAGTCAACAATTTGGAAATTTATCTACCGAAATGAATCCACGGACTGCGAATAAGAAGGGGCAGTGGAGTAAGGGATAGTTACTTTAAATAGAGCTTAAGGAGAAGGATGAAAAACAGAGAAAGGCCTAGGCCCCTCAAGTTAACAGGAAATACCTGTTTTGAGGACGCCGAGACTAGCCACGGTATTACCTTTTACCGAGTTACCCAAAAGTGCACATAAGTGCGATATTCCACAGAGGAAAAAAATCATTCGCCTTTACCGGGACTCGAACCCGGATCCCTCAATGAGGAAATACCTGAGTAATTACAGTAATTTTGTTAAATTAATTAATTGAAAACCCTGATTGGTGCGTATACGAGATGCTTGGTCAAATTTTCAAGTTGACATGAAAGTTATGTAGAATTACGAAGTTATTTTTCTCATTTCAACATGAATTGTAAACTCCATAAAGTTACGCCTGCTTCCAAACTCCTTTGTTCTGCTGCTATTATCGTCCAGCTTTCACTGCCATAAAAGAGAATGCTCCAAATATATTATTTAAAACTCTGTGCCTATATAATAATGGACTACGGTGATGCTCGCGTTGCTTCTAGGATTTTCCCGAAATCATGTCTGCATTTAAGCTTTCTTTGCCTCAATTTTCGCCAAAGGGCCAGAAAAGACGACTCTCGCTTTATACTTTAAATTGGTCGGAACCAGTGTTAAAAAACCGTGGGAAATTTACCTAATTTAGGGAAAAGTCGCCCTTTGTGGAAAAATAAAAGTTACGGATAAATAAGTAAAGGGACGTAAATTGGATGCTTTTCAGATCATTTTAAACTAATCAGCTATTTCCTCCCACGATATTACAAATAATTCATTTATAATGTCAACCCTCACGGATATATATTCCTGTTAGCGTAGTCGGTAAATGTATATATATCTAAGTTCTCGGGCTAATATGAGAGTGCAAAAACGACTTGCAAATCATTGGAACATATCCGCTGTTTACGGTTTGGTTTCGTTATACATTAGTTTTAGAATCAATCTGTAGAAATACGAATACTCTGACGTGGGCCAGAATGCGTAAGTATGGTTAGGATAGAAAAATTATTGTTACTTCAATTAGCGCTATTCAAATTGTGATTCTCCTTTATTTGAGCGGCTCCAGTACTTACGCTAGTGAAAGAAAAATTTTGTCCCAGATACGTCACTTAACGTGTGCCAGTTACTTCTTCCAGTATGCGTGATCAAGTAGCAGTTTTATATTAGGCATCAAGAAGAATTTTGTATTCAGGCCAACCGAGATTTTTGTGATGTCATGTCTTTGAATGGCTACTTCAGGATGACAAATTACTCGTTTCATCTCTTATGATTTCCTTTCATATATGGAAGATAAAGAAAGTATTTTCTCCGTTCCTTCTTCATGCTTATTGTTAGAATGAATAATTACCAATCCTCAAGACAATTAAGGGGTAACCTATTTAACAGACCAGCCTGTCTCACGTCACAGAGAAGCAAGAAATCCACGCATTTCACCTCACATTTTATATCTGATGGGGAATATCTTCGCCCTATTCCAGAAGATTGCAATGTAAATTTTCTATCTTGTCGCTGAATTCTATATTAGAAGATATTTTTGGAAAATTTTAAAGTTACTTCATCATTACATATGCCAAACTATTTGCTTTGCCATGCATGTGCGTTGATAACTTTTCTAAACGACTTGGAGGGCCAAAAGTAAAATAAAAAGTTATAATGCTACCACATTTATACCTACTTTATTTACAAAGACTTCAGAATAAAAAAATATTCATCATCGTGCCAATGAATGTCTAAGAATGAAAGCACATTACTTCAGTCCGCCGTTGCCTGAAGCTATTTTGTTTTTTTATCATATAATTATGCCTAAAAACAACATCGTATTCAAATGAAATAGGAGTTTGGCAGGGAATTTCGGTGTTCAATTTATTAACTTTTTTAACGGATTAATTTTATCGCTAGTCTACCACTCCTGGTCTCCACCGCTCTACCGAAAGCATTTTTTTTGTTGGCTCGCTTCCATTTCGTGGACTGGAGTCCGCGACTTGCTTACCGCCGTATTTGAGCTCCCCAGCACGCGTCCTTTCATGTGCAATAACTGGCGTTCCGCAGCGGCACCCTTCCTCCATGCTTCGCCTCCGAGTCGGGGGAAAATATATCTCCTATGCATACATGCAGCGGACGCCGCTTTCCCAGCGTCACCTCTCGGGGCATGCCCTGAACGATAAATAATTAAAGGGTTTTCCTGGGAATGGTTCTCTCTTCCGCGCAAACCGTTCAACAAGGAAAATATTTGCCCCGTGAGGTCACGGGCTGAACACATAAGAAATAAAAAAACGCGTCACTTTCCGAGGTGGACATATTCTCCTAGCCTTTTGACCGCGTTGTCCACGACCACGTTTCGACCACCATATCTTCGACCTTTGAGCCCTTGCTGAATATTCTGAACGCAGGAATCGGGTTGGTGTGGTGGATAGAGTACTGAATTCCTATCCCTAGGGCCCGGATACAAATCCAAGCACAGTCTTAAATACGGTGTTTCGATACAGACTTCACAACTTTAAAATCACATGCAAATTCATTACGATGACTAACGAAATCATTTTAATAGTGTCATTTGAGTCATCGAGTTTTTTTCATCATAGCAATTGTATTGGTCGATGATATTGCTGTTTGTGATATGGCATGCATCCCACCTAAAGTCAATGTCTCGCCAAACTAGGAACTAGCCAGTAGATCAGGCGTCACGTCTGCTACTGCGGATTCAATTAAATTTCTCTGCTCTGCGAAATCGGAAGGTAAAGGTGGAACAAATACTCGATCTATGATGAATCCCCACAAAAGAATATCGAGAGGGGTCAAATCTGTGGAGCGAAACATATGATTTTAAAGTTATAAAGCCCTTTTTGAAACACACTGTATTTTTTCTGTTGGAATACCGTCTATAATCTCTCCTGTGAAGCGCTGCGTAGCGAGAAACTGCGGCGCAGTACTTTTTCCGTGGTATGGGGCATAAAATAGTCCCTTTGGCGCCTTTCGTCATCATCAGGCTGAAGCCGACGCCGAGTTTCTCTCCAACCTTCCTCTTTTGCCCAAATAGTCCACCCCTTGACAGCCTACGCAACCTTCCTCAGTGGTGCTAATAACCTAAATTAACTAACCTACCACATCTAATGGCCCATCGTATCTCGGAAGTTTTTTTTTGCTGTGAATGTAAACTCTTCTCGGGTTACACATCGAGTCGGGTCCTCCATCTCCGCCAGAATTTCGATGTGCGACTCGCCCATCATCTTCAGGACTTCTGATAGTGATTTGATAACCTGACCCGTTGCGTGACCCAAAGGAATTTACATTCAACATTCACCGGGAAAGAATCAGTTATTCTGCTGTGACTTATGCATTTTATGCGCTTAGGGTCACTATATACCTCTTTCATTTTCATGGAGTTCATATGGAGTTCACATTAGCTCTTCAAACCCTTCCCGGGATATGCGGGATTCAATTGTGGGTGACGCAAAATCGTGAAAATTGCTCGTGGTGAGGATGAGAAAAGTCCTTGGTAATTTTCCTCGAAATTTTATTGCTGGTAACTTGATCGGTTTCGATGATTTACATCACTATAAAAAGGCAAAACCTTACCCTTAATAATATACCACGGGTAATTGTAAAAGTCATCGAAACTGGTCAGATTACCAGCTTATAAATGTGAGGAAATTGCCAAGTATTTTTTTATCCTCGTCGTCACTCGCTTGGTCTGTAACTCCAGCCCCGATACCCGAATTCGCACTGAGCACTTACAATTAGACCAAATGAGCTACTACCACAATGGATTCCATACAGGCTTTAAAGGAACTAAATATTCTTCCGAGGCATCGTGCTTTCAAAGCCACGAAGTGTTCGCACCCACAAAAACCCACCACCTCGCCACAGTACCCACTGACAATGAAGTTTCAGATAGCTTATAGCACAGATTTGTATTTAAACTATACGGAATAGATACTAAATAAATGTTTGATTTGAGTACAGTTTATGCTGTAATTTTTTTAACTTAGAATAAAATTCAATTAATAACTGATCAACTCATTCATTAGGTAAATGCTGAAGAAAGGTAATTGCTTGAGATCTTTTCGTTAACTTTAATGCCAGCTTCCAATCCCAGCATTCTTTTGGGGTTCAAAATCGCTTGCTTTTATTAAAATTAAATTAGTCTGATTGATTCCATACAGTGTCCTTGTCAAAAGTTATTACTGTACACGTCACATCTGAGGTAAAAAAACACCCTGGTGGAGTGGAGTATTAAAACGTATGGATTGATGTTGATATTATGTGAATTTACCTAATACCGTTTACCGTTCTTGACCGTTTACCTAGAACCAAAGTTCAAACTTGAGCGCAAGTCACCTGCTTTGGCGATACGATTGTGCGAATTAGGGGACTCGGAATCCGATTCCCAGTCCAGACGATATATATTTTTTTCCCAGAGAACATCAGACATTCGTTCGTCTCCGGGTGGGTGACACCTGCTCAAGCTAAGCTGCTTGGTATTTCTTTTGCCTCTCTGTCTTTCCCTCCCATAAGAATGAATAGGTATTTTAAAAGCAGTCCACCCTGCCAACGGTGAAACTCCGCTCTTCAAACACTCCCCGGAAGACAAATCTCCATTTTTTTCCTGAATTCCTTTGCGACTCCATCGCCAGCACTTTGCACCCACAAACTTGAGTTTTACACCTCCTTTTCACCGCTGAGGAAGCGGTGAGCCAAAAGAGAAGCCTTTGCCTGCGTCGGGTGCCTCCAACATTGTCCCTTTGTTCGACCGTCCAATTTCATCAGCCATTTTATGCGCAGAAATTTCAGTTGGGGCACTTCCTTTGTTATGCGTCGTGTTGACGTCACGACTCTCCAAGCAATGGAATTGCTTACTGCATCTAAAAGCGAGGCTTTTCAGATTCTCTAAACGGAATTAATTAGTCCGTGAACCGTGGCGTTGACGCAACGGTGGACAATGGAGGCACGCTCAAGCGAGTTATTGTCGTCTGGGAGTTTTTTTCCTAATCTGTACATAAAAAAGACTGCTAATTTGAATTCATTTCTGGCAGACTCGATTTCCGCGAATTGGCAATGAGTTTTACAATGTGAGCAGACCTATACATTTAAATGCATTTTTAAAATGAATTTAGATCTAATTATAACTTACTGATCCCCAGGCCAAAAAAGGAACTATATAGACAATCCTTTAATTATTTGGGACCAAAAATATTTTTCTCACTACCGCCAGATTTGACCGAAGTAAGTAGTGAAATGAAGTTCATCAAATCTGTCAGAAATTGGTTGCTTAAAACTATAGAGGTTGAGTTTTTGCTCACTTATATAACATAAGAGCTGCCGCTAATACACGAAGAGTGATGCAGGGATAATATGAAGTGTTGTACTTTCTTTTCTTTCTTTGTAATATTTCCATTTTTGGACACTGTATTATCTGAATGTATTTTATGTGTCTATTTTGTATCTTTTGTTTTTGCACCCCAGCAGTTAAGTGCAAGTTTAAAAAAATGAATGCAGCACAGGCCAATTTAAAATTTAAATGTAAATGAGTGAGTCGGCAACCCTAAAGCGAGATGAAAGTCTCAAATGGGTGCCTAATTCCTAATTTTTGTTTATGCGTACTTCAAGTATTATTTGTATCATAAGGAATAAAATTATTATTATTATATTATATCTGGCAGGTGCATACATATACATAAAATTGGTAGGTACTTTTTTTACATCATTTCTGAAGGTATGTACTCTCGTTTACCCCTCTTTAATGAGACTTTATGCAATTGCGATTTCGATTTAAATTGTGCACACATCTGATTTTACGCGGATAAATGCCACATGAGGCCATCGCGTTCTCTTCTTTCGTTCGTCGTCTTCTTCTTCTTTCTTTCTCCGACCCTGCTCTTCTCCTTTTTCCGAGGTCTTCATTCTTCTTTTGGGACTGCTTCTTCTTTCTTCGGTCCTTGTCTCCTCCTTTCGCCGAGGTCTTATTTTATCTCTTAGTTCATTTCTTCTCCCTCTTCTTCCTCTGTCCTTTTTGTTACCACTGTGATCAGTGGTCTTCTTGGGGCGTGATGCAGAGTCTCTCCAGTTCTTTGAACCTCCCATTTTTCAGGCAGGAGGTTATTAGATCCTTACAGGTTTCGGATCTGACTTCCATTTCGAAACTCAGTTTAGTTCGCCGTGTTTCAAAGCGGATGCACCTCTCAATGCGATGCCTAAAGGAATCTTCTTCACCACATTCATTGCATTTACCATCCTGGCTTTTTACAATCTTCTTAATATATTCTTTGCATTCTCCGTGGCCAGATATTACTTGAGCCACAGCTTTTGTATGCTTAACCTTTAATTTCTTCCTTTCCAGAACGCTTGGGAAGATTTCAAAGGTGTGCCGTCCTTTGGTAGAGGCTTTTCACTCTTCATCCCATTTCAATTTCTTAATTTCCCGTATTTTATTTTTGAAGATGCTGATCCTCGGGCATTCTTCGGTGGTTATTTTTATTCCTAAATAAGTTGTTTCATTGGTTGTTTGATATTCTACGCGTGCCTTCTTTTCCATCACTATGTATTTTAGTGGAGGTTCAAGTGCTATTACTGCCAATGCGTCTGAACTTACTGTTGAGTAGCAATGGGTTACCGGAATCAGGCAGGATCTCTGGGCTTCCAGTACTTTTCTATTCATTCTGCTGAGAGGTGCCCTATCCCCCCAAACTGTACTTCCATATATCGCTATGGGTTTTACCACGCCATTGTACACTTGGTGCATTGATTTATTACCGTACATGGAACGGCAGTATCTGCGTACGGCATGGAAGATTTTCTTTATCTTCGCTGTCAAGTAGTTGATGTGTGCTTGGAAACTAAGTTTTTCATCATTATCTAAATATTTAAAACTGCTTGCCCGTTTTAGTTGTTTTCCATTCATTCCTATACTCGGATTTCGGCTGAGTTTCGCGCCGAAGACGACGAATTCACTCTTGCATTGTTGTAAGTTTTAGTTCGCACCTATGTGCCCATTTCTCCACCTTTTCCATGCAATCTCTGGCCTTCCATCCATCTCTTGACGGGAGTTAGCTCTGATGAGGATAGCCGTGTCATCAGCATACGCAATCAGTTCGCAGTTTTCCGGGAAGTCCTCTCTTAATAATTGATTCATTACCAGATTCCAGACAAGAGGTCCCAACACAGACCCTTGCGGGTATCCTTTAGTTGCTGTTTTCCTTGCTTGCTCAAGTTTTGATTTTAAGTAGATTTCTCTATTCGAAAAGTAACTTTAAAAGAGGTCTATTATATTCCTAGGCGCTTCAAGCCGCTTCAGATCCGTAATGGCCGATGGCCACCAAACGGCGTAGAATGCTCCTTGGATGTTGATAAAAATTCCTAGAGTGTATTTTTCTTGGCTTCTGTTGATGAAATTCTTTAGTCTCATTATTGCCTCCTCTGCATTTCGGCCTCTTCGGAAACCGTACTGTCTAGGATGATATAGATGTTCTACGCCAACTGCATCCTCCAGTCTTGATTTAATCATCCGTTCCAGAGTTTTCCCGAGTTCCGGGAGCAAAGTTATTGGCCGGTATGATTTCAATTCTGCAACATCTCTGTCTTTGAATTTCAAAATTGTCACCAGATTTCCGATCTTCCAGCACTTTGGGAAGTATCCGAGTATTAGGCCGTCGTTGGCGATTGTGAGGACCACATCCTCGAGTGTAGGGCTCATCCTCATAATCACTAACCATGGTATCTCATCCGGGCCTGGTGCCTTATTCTTCTTCATTTCCTAGATGGAGGTTTGAACTTCCCCAATCCTGAAAGGGCTTGTGTAATTTTTATTATAAGGTTCATCGTATTTGCTTCGGTCTTCCTGATAGATCCCTCATCTTATTTTTCATCTGGGAGGAGTGTGTTCAACATTTTGCTCAGATGTTCTTGTAGAAGCGGGATTTGTCCCGATTCATCCTTGGTAGTTCCTTGAAGGATAGTTGTTTCAAGCTTCTCCAAGAATAGTTGGCAAACAAAACCCCAAGCGTTTCCGCCAAAATTCTCATTTTTATTATATTTTTATAATATATATATATTATATATATATATATATATATATATATATATATATATATATATATATATATATATATATATATATATATATATATATATATATATATATATATATATATATATATATATATATATATATATATATATATATATATATATATATATATATAATACATATATATAATTTTTATTATAAGGTTCATCGTATTTGCTTCGGTCTCCCTGATGGATTTCCTCATCTTCTTCTTCATCTGGGAGGAGTGTGTTCAACATTTTGCTCAGATGTTTTTGTAGAAGCGGGATATGTCCCGATTCATCCTTGGCAGTTCCTTGAAGGATAGATATTTTAAGTTTCTCCGAGAATAGTTGGTAAACAAAACCCCAAGCGTTTCCGCCAAAATTCTCCTAAACAAATTTCTCCCAGCTTTGGTCTTTTGCTTTTCTTATTTCATTTTTGTATTCCCTAAGCTTGTTAAGGTAATTGTTCCGATTTGCGGTTCTGTCCCCCGGGATACTTCTTTTTGTCTTCCTAAGTAGTTTCATGCGTTCGCGCTTTTTACGCTCAAGATCTGTGTTCCACCAAGGGGTTTTTCGGGTTTTTTTCTCAACCCTTAGAATACTTTTCCTTATTGCTTCTTGGATTGATTTTGTTAGCCGTTCAACTCTGCAATCTATGTTCTGCTGAGTTGGTGATTTCCTTATCGGAATTCCTCAGTTGCCAGAGGAGTTCAGATTCACACACTGCCCAGTTCGCCCATTTTAAAAGTAATCTGGTGGTAGGCTCAGTTTTCACCAGTGCTCCTGATATTTCGAAGGTAATTAGTTGATGATCACTATTTATGGAGCCTGGGTTCACCTTCCATTGCCTAATTTCCCGCACTATTTGCGCGGTGACCAGTGTCAAATCAATATTAAACTCCCCTCTGGGCCCTGAGAAGGTGAGTGAGTTGCCTGGTGCATGCATTATGTACAGATCCTTTTAAAGTATTACACTCTCTAGGAGTTTGCCTCTTTCATCTGTTTGGTCACTAAACAAGATGCCGTGTTTAGATTTTGATCCCATGCCTATAATTCTCTTTTTCCGAGGGATGGCTTCTGTAATTATTTTGAGGTGTTCCAAGTGGGGTTTAATGTCCTCACTTGGAGGAAAATAGGCACAGATGAAAACAATTGAGCATTTCCCCGTATACACCTCCACCACTGCGAAATTTTCTGTGGTAAATGTATTCACTAATAGGACGTCTAGTTTTTCATTAAAGATGAAAATAGCTGCATTCGGTTTCTGCCTAATTAAAGTGATTATCCGGTTGTGGATTCCTAGACCTGGAATTTTCCATATGCCTCCTGGCCGGATTGAATAAGGTTCCTGAGTTAGATTTACGTCCAGTTGTAGATTTTCTGCTGTTATTCTTGTTTCTGCTAAGGGAATTTCAGCCCTTGAATATTTACTTGTCCAATTCTTTTTTTCAAAGTTTTTATTATCCATTATTGGTTTTTCTTTAAAGTAATTCTGATCTGTAAACATTAACCGGACATTCTGAATTTGATGCTGCGTGTTTGCAATTTTCATCCCCCCTCTTCTTACAATTAATGCAGCACGGGTCGTTTTCCTTATTCGGACAGTCCGAGTATTTATGGTTCTCCGAACAGTGGGAGGAGCTTTCATCATTCTTGCACTCCTTGGCTAAATGCCCGAAGCCCTGGCATTTAAAACATCGTGTTACTTTTATGTACTCACTCACCCTGTGTCTGTCTGGCTGCAGGTGGCTGGCCTCATGAAGACAGTGGTGTCTTCATGAGGAACTACTCTGGAGAAATCGCAGTTTTAGTTTTTCCAAATCCACAGGCGATCGATCCAGGGGAGGTTTTGGAGAGGAGGACTGTGAGGCACGTCTGTACTCGTCGGTGCCAGGGATATGAAGTGCATACCTGAACAATAGGGTAGATCAATTTTCACTTTTTCTCGAATTTCCAAATGCCTTAAGTTATAAAAGTCGCCTTTTGGGCTGTTTTTTCACAACGCCAAATATCAGAAATATTAAAATATGGCTTACCCTGTCTACATGCGACTGAATGCTGAAATTTTTCCAGAAAAACACGGCGTCATCCCAAGATATTCCTCGATAAGCCTGGTAATAGGCCGAGGTAAAACATCTCATCGGGTAGGAAATGTACCACTAACCCTACTTATTGCAGTTGGAAAGTATTATTTTTCTACAGTTGGAAAGTATACAAAAACGTCTGCCACGAAGCGTAAGAATGTTTGATAATATTTGAAAATAAATAAAGTTTGTAGTTTTTCTTCCTATTTCTTTCCAAATATGGAAAGGTTTCACAAAGTAAGCCCGTCAACGATTAATTTTATGTTTTACAATTTCTGTAGGTAGGTATTTGGGCTCATGAAGCCTAGATTAAAGCAGAGAATATATTAAACCATATCATACGATAGCACAGGAGACTATGTAAGCCTTTAAAATGTGTCATCAGCCGATTGAATGGATTAGTTATGCATTTAACAATCCGAAGCATGAAGCATTAGTTGAGGTACTAGGCAAAAATGCTGCACGACTACATTTTACGCCGGTATCCCAAGTATCCTTTTCTTTAGTCTTCGATACGAAGTAATCCAAATTCGTATTATGCTTTATGTATTCCTTTACTCTAAATTTTTAGAAATGAGAGTGCAGCTGAAACCAGCGGTGCTCAGTTACTGCAATTCAAATATTATTGTTTTTCAAACACAATTAAAAGAATTATGGATGGGACATTAACGAGTGTACTATTAGATTTTAACTAGTACAAAGTGAAACCGAAAGGAATCAAGAGCATGAATAAGAAGTTTTCTTTTCCTAAAGCAAGCAGAAGTAAACAAAAAATGCCATTTATCAACCCACAAATTTCTCTCATTTCTCATACAAGAAGTCTTTTTAACCAAAGTAGGCTGGGGGAATTTTAATATTTCCAAGCCACGTACTCCAGATTAGATACTCTAAATTCAACTCTTTCATCCTCCGAAGTTTAGCTCGACCTTATCTTTTCATTCACCACAATCGAACTTTTATCGGTGATTATCTCTGCCCGATTAATTGTCACCAACCTTCATTATCAAAGTCCACATCTTAACACATTGAGTGCGTGTAACATATTGCTGTCATTTACCAGTTCCTAAAATTTTGAATGCAGCTATTTAAATTTCTAATTACCGCCACTTATGTGAGACACCCGCCAGCCACTAGTGCTGCGTGCGTCACTCATGAGTGACACCCGCACTCAACGTGCTGCCTCATCCCCATATTTCTAATACGTTACGGTTACAAAAGAATGAATCAAGAGGACATTATTCTTTTTTGATAAGATATTAGCCCAAATAATGGATCACGTGATAGGATAATTGAAAAGAAAATAAATGCTTAAACCATCCAATTATTATTAATCTGATAATAAACCTCCCAGGATATCAAGACCTATTAAATAATTATTTGAACGTTATTAAGAAGATCTAACATAAAAAGAAGAACTAATGTAGCAAAAGCAGATATAACATAGCCACCAAGGCAGGAAATATTAAGGACTAACAAAAAAGACCAAGCGTTTGGTACGTATTAGGCAAATAAAAATTAAGATATGAAAGATGAATGTTAAGTAAGGAACTACCGATGGTTTGAGAATAATAGTGGATTGCATTTAACCATTTAATGAATTAAAACACTGACGAAGATGAATTATCTACCATTAAAATGCATCGAGTTCTTGAAATCTTGCGAAAATATTAAACTGTCTGCCCGCTAAACCATATGAAAACCTTGAATATCGTCCTTGCCACGTTGACCGCACGCGGCTTCAAGGGAACATAGTCTTGAATTCATTAGCCTCCTCCTCCTCTTCCTTGATCTTTCCCGTGAACAGTCCTCATTGACAGGACACCCAGAGGGAACGTGCTTCAACCCTCAACAAAAGAATAACAGGGGGTGAAGGAGAGAAAAGATATTTGGGTAGTTTGAGTGTGATATCACTTCACATAAAAGTCAATGAACTTGGCCTCGTGGTGAAGAAAAACATTTACATTATTAAAAATACTAAAATAATAGACTAGAATTATATTCTAGAAATTCTAGAAAGAAAAAAAAACGTCTAGAATTTGAAGTCTTTTTTCATGTGATAGAGGTGCGGCAAATATGCTCCAGAGGGGGAAATTGTCAAAAAAAATGAGTAAGTTCTCTGATGCATCGATCGCGTAAAAAAATGTAGTTGTGAGTAGTTTGTATATTTTATCATTTATTTTTAAAAATAAATTTACCATTTACCGCAATACTTTTTATGAAATCGCAAGAAAAACCTTCGGTTGTGAAAATATTTTCAGCGCACGGTATGAAACGCTTAGTCAAGTTAAATCCTTAAATATATATATTTATTATACAAAAACAGTTTTTGCGTCATTAATATTTTTATGTTAACTCTATGCTCATTTCATCTTCTTCTTATTATAAGTAATAGTTTAATTTTAATAAATTTATGTACTTAAAAATGTTTATATACATACTTATAAAAATAAATTAAAATTTTACTATTCTTAACACATTAGTAAAATTTTATTTATAATACAGTAGAAACCCGGTTAACCGAAATAAAGGGGGGAGAGCCGTTTCGGATAACCAATTTTTCGGTTAAACCGTCATATGCTAAAAATAGCCTATTAACATGGTGTGTAGGAAAAACGAATTTACAAACAATGTCTATATAATACAGTGTTTTATTTCAGCTACAAAAAAAATGCTATAATGGGTTAGAAATTACTATAAACTGAACAACTGAAGTTACTACAGCATTGTACATTACGTATTACAGAAATCAGTGATTTTTGTTTGCTTATAATTATTTACGAAACCGTTTCGGTTGACCCGGGTTCCGGTTAACCCAATTTCGGTTAACCGGGGTTCTACTGTATGAAGCTCAAATTAGCTTTTGAGAAGAAAACTTGAAGGGAGTGGAAACAACGTAAGACATTATGCCATTTGTGGAATCGGCTATGAAACAAAGATTTTTTTCCATTTTCCTCCAAAGGCATTTCGGCTCTGTCGTGTTTCTTCGGTAGATTCTCGGTTTCTGATGCAGTTTCAAACGAAAAATCTAAGAATAGTTGTCCTGAGATCTGAATTTACTGGTTCTCAAAAAAGCCGTTAGAATGAAATTGTACCGTACAGCCTGTACGTAATTCCCTGTTCGCCTTCTTTAAGAAGAGATGTAGACATAGATGAAATATCTTCTTTTAAATGTTCCAATATTACTTTCATTCTTCCAAATTCAAGGTTTTCCCAGTGAAAAAAGTAGTTCATATGGCAGTATTCTGCACTTTCTGAAGACATTTTCATCTGATATTTGCGTATACTTTACCACGTGGTTCTGAGTTAGTTTTTTCGGCTTGTCCCTGACAATAAGTCTCCTATAATTTGTTTTATTTCGCCTCTCTTTATATTAAACAATGAATAAACTTCAAAACCGTATCTTGGTCTTCATCGTATTATTCCCGTTGGATATGGATACGCAATTTTGCCACGCTGATTACATTTAGCTTCCTTTAGGCCCCGTCAGAATCCAAGGATAGTGATTAATAGGATCAACGCGTCTCCTATCTCTCCTCATCCTATCTTATCACCTTGAACTAATAAAATTAAATCGATATGCTTCTTTAAGTTGACGTGTAATAGTTATTGATAGAGTGCGAAATCGATACTAATACTAATGATGTATACCAAAAAAGTGGCCACTTTTTGCAGTGATCTTCATGGACGTTTTTTACTCATTGCTAGACCTATAGCTGTCAACTGAGAATGGGCAATATCGTGTATTTTCGATATGGAAGTCTAAAAAGCTTACAAGGCTGATGTAAAACAAGCTGCAGAATTTAGAATAATTTTATGGCCCTTTAATGAAAGGATTGGTGATAAGATTATGAATTGCCTAAGAGGATCCAAACTCTATACGTAGATGACAAAATGAGCCAAATCTTCTTATAAAAAATGCAGATTAGAAAGTTAGATGGATGAATACATCGACTTAAGAGAGTAAGGAAGAGACTCAAATAATCAAGGTTGATGCAACAGTGCCGTGAGGGGTCAAATAGACGAGAAACATATTGGAACATCATTTTCAGGGTCTGATATATAAAGCGCAGCAAATAAAAAAATTTATCGAGATGAGCGCAAGCAAAATGTTAAAGATCGGTAGATTACCACGCATGCTTCGTAAAAACTGGAGAGTGGCAATGCCCTTATACTGAGCATGCAAAAGTATTTTTTAGCTCAGTCAGTCTTTTATTAAGATATAAAATCTCAGATACTGCTAACTTAAACATTAATTGGTCCAATTATCTGTTTACCCTAGTGTTAGATCTCGGGAGGGATCGGGAAAGCTGTCGCGAAGATTCAAATAAGACTCGTGTCTTCCCAAAATGGCAATTTAATTGGTGTTAAAAACGAGTACGAGAGACCGTGCGACCTTCCAGGTCGCTGGTAACACTAGATTCAAGCTTTAAAGCACTTCAGATCTCGATAAGCTCCCGAAACAACCAATACTTAAAAATAAAGTTTAAATAGTACTTAATAAATAGAAAAATACGGGAATAAAATCTTCAAACTAAACTATGACCTATTTTAATTGATCGTAGACGATTTAATTTCGGATTCTTTCTTCCAATGACAGGGGTTCAAGATTTATTGAACTCAACGGCCATTTGGCAGACAGATCTTACTTTGAAAAACAAGTTCACGCTATGGTTTAATAATTGCCTCCTTTTTTCCATTGATTCTACTCCACAACTGTAATAAAATGGAAGCAAAGCGACCCGTCTCTGGATTTTATTATCTGGAATTACGGAAAATATATATGTGAATTATGCCGATTCAACTTTCACCTTCTTATCAAAAACGATCTCGTCATCACCCTATCATTATTTTATGTTTCACATAACTCGTATCGGTAACGCAGTTACTACCAGGGCGAGGAGACTATCCGATCGTGGTAGCAGTGCAGGCATTGAGAATACGATTTTACAAGTGGAATACCTTTTGTATTAAATTTTGAGGATACCGGGACATAAACGGGTAACTATTTTTTCGCAACGCCAATAAATTATATTTATCGGACAATTATTTATTGCGTCACGGTGTTACCTTTACGGATTCACCCGCACTCAGCGCGATATATAGGGTGCCGAATGATTTATCCTCAGTGAAAATACCGCTCTATTTTCGTTTTTCCTGACAAACAAAAGCGAACTCCAATTTTAATGTCCACGACCATAAAGTAGTATTAGTCAGATCAACTGTTCATACCGTTAGAGATGGGTCGATAGTTCGGTAAGGGAAGGGTCATTTGGAGAAAGTAAGAAGGAAGAATAGAAGTCCACCATAGACCTTACTGTAAGTACTCTTGAAAAAGGCACCAAAGAGGACCACATTTTCACGTCCTGACTAAACGTCCGTCAGCCTAGCCACCGTCCTTAAGGTAGTTTGAGCGAGATATTTCCCTGGTCATTTTGGAGACCATATTCGAATTTTATTTTTTAATTTCAGCGTCTGTAAGAAGTATGAATTAAATATTTTAATATTAATGGCGCAAAAATATAATTATAATCGACAAAAATTCTCAGTAATTATATGAATATACCCCAGAAAGTCTCTAACTTGATTCATTTTTTCACGCCGTACGATGAAATCGCCTTCACAATAGATGGTTTGTTTTTGCAATTCTGCTACAACTACTGCGGTAATTGTGTATATTTTACAAAATTTAATTTAATTTTAATAGTGGACAAACCATAGAGACTACACACCTTTAGTTTTTTTTATGAAATCTAGTTGTTAGAAATTCCTAATTTTTTCAATATTCTCTCTCTGGAACGTACATCCGTAATCTATCCAACCAAAACAGTTTATATTTTTTGCTAAATTGCTCGAAAAGTAGTTCGGCAAGGGGTTAGTATTTTGATATCGCTGGAAATATTAGTTTTTTTCCTTAAAATGAGGTCAAATTCATCAAATTCTCAGTGAAATTATATCTCGCTAGGACTACCTTACAGACGACCACAACGCCTATGCCCAATACGTGATTCGAACGAGCGAGAATTCGGTTAGTGAACTGTAGCATTGCCATCCTGGCCTGAATGCCTGCCATTTAAGCCATGCCATGCCATGTTTCACCAAGTAACTCACTCCTACGTTACGGCCTAACCTTCCACTGTTGTCTTGAAATGTTTATGCTTGGCAACCAAGAGAGCCTGTAGGGTTGACTTTGAACTGGGATCATTATTGCATGCCTATTGTGGAATCACCCCGTGCCACACTCTTGAAGGTGGATTGCACGATACTTTTTAGATGTAGATTCAGGTAGTGTTACCCTAAACAGAAAATTTTAAACTTTTAATTTTCAACTTCTCAGAGAAAAATATACATGTATTTTCTAATAGCTCTATCCTACAAAAACCAAGCGCCATTGGGGATTAAATACTGTGACAAAATACGTGAATTGTTTACTAATTCAGCTAAGTACTAGATTAGCTTAGCTCTCGGCAAGTACACTAATAGCTTGAGGAAATCATTTTTTCATCAAAGCAGACCTTTTAACCTTTTATCTACGCATCAGAATCACAATAAACTGAATATGGAGTGTTATGTTCAGTGAGGAAGACTGAATTACAGAGTTGTTAGAAACCTCTTCTCGCTGATTTTTATCAGGGTTGACTCATTTTATCTCATTCTTTGAAATACATTATTCATGAAGCTTCCTCAGTAAGAAAGAAATGCGGAAAAGAGCTCAACTTGCCATGCTAATGGTCCCTGCAGAGAGCTATTATACCAATGAGAATGAAATATATAGCTTCACACAGGAGTGCTTCAAAATACTTCTACCCTTGATCCAGCACTCTTTCAATAGTCATTCAGGAAGCAGTAATTAAATTGGCAAAATAGTGACCACTTTAATTTCGATTCCCTGTGGTAATCTACGAACTTTTTGGAGCTAGAAAAAAATTGAAAAACCTCTAAAATCAATTAAAGGGTAATAAGTAAAAGAAAGGTTTTAGCGAAATTATAAATATACATGTATATTTATAATCACATCCTGTCACCCCAATATGCCTAAACTAACAAAGCACTTCTCCTATACCCATCCGTTTATCGTTACTTTCAAAAAGACATTACCCTCCCCCTCTTGGTAATTTTCACTTTGTATCTGCGGGATGTATAGAAAAAATTAGTGGCACTTGCCAGCATAGATTCATTGAGGTCGAATTAAGCATTTATGAGCGGGCTGAGTTACCGAAAGACAACCTCGAGAGACCCTAAGTCCTTTTTTCCCATCTCCTTTGCATGATTTCCTCGCCTTGAAGCCTTGCTCTTCACAAGTGAGAGCCACCAAGTTTTCCTACTCATATGCTATTAATTAAGCTCCGTCAAGTTCCTTCTTTAAACAGAAAAAATTGGTATGCTCTTTATAATGCCTGTATCATTGGTGATTAGTAATAATTATTATTTTCCATTAGTAACAGCTGTCACCAATTAATAATTAATTAAGAAATTCCTCAAACTTAAATTAGAGTGAGGAATCTCCGCCATGAATGCTTAGTGAGGCCCAGCCACTCGCCTCGGAATGATAACGGAGTTCATCCAACCGTGAAGTACACGATTATGAACAATGGATGCCACTAAGACTTGACTACGGGGTTTTCTTTTGACATCTCCTTTGACATCGGTTCGGAAAATCTTGATCAAGAACCTAATTATTAGTTTACGTGAACGCATGATCACGTGGAGAAATATTTCGAAAGAACTGCAGAGTTAAATTTTGAAAACAAAATAAATTTGCTGAACATCAACACATAATACAGAGTTGTAAATAAAGTGCGATAGGTAAAATAGTAAAAGTTGAATTTCGTGAACAAATAGTGACTAAAATACTAGTATAACCATAAAAAGTATAATAAAGCACGGAGTGGTGAATGGTAGTTAATTAATGTGGTGAGTCGTGGTAAATGTTTTTTAAGTTGGCCGAAATTTAAATTTTCAAGCTTTTTTTCATTGAGACATATAGTGAAAACAACTTTTAGACGTAGTTATTGCCAAGTAAATTGAGCTAATTTTAGAGCAGCAGATGGAAATACTCACCTACTTCCAAAATCATGCGTGGAAAATGTTTTTAGTAAGCGTGAAATAATACTTCTCTCTCGATAAAAACATTGTTCTTGATTGGTTAATCCAGTTTGTCGATGTGCAACATTAAGTTGTTCAAAAACTTTAGCATGGGAGTATTTCATGGTCTCATTTGAATTTCTGAAGCTGAGATGAGTATTCATTCCAAACACTATACATGATAAGTCTTCCATACAGATTCATTAAGCTCAATTGTGACCCTTCTAGTTTAAAAAAATATATTTACTCCTTGCATCGCTCCGGAGGTTATGCAAGCATACCCGATAAATTAATTACTGCGGAGAACAAGTTTTATCCGTCACCATGAGATGACGCACATACCTTGTGAGCAGCACACGTGTCTGGGGTTTTCTCCTAAGCTGCACTCCCGTCAGAAGGCACCGGAAGGTCGGCTGGAACATTGTGACGCACAAACTATAATATTTTCACAAACAAAACTTCTCCTCACTCAAGCTACGACTTTCAATACACCGTAGCGTATGAACTCGTTTACTTTTAAAGATCATGTTTCACTGTTGCGGCTGCCAAGAGATCCTTTTGTAATGAAGATTCGATCAAGCTCAATGGACACAATGAACGCGATGAAATTTAAAAATATTCACTGTCTTGAACCATGGAAGTCTTCGTGAACGGTGGAGGTAGAGCTCAGCAAACTTATCTTATTGGAGTGTGAACTATTTACATATCAGGGTAGACGGGTCAAACCAGTACGTAGAACTTCCTTGCCCTGTGCCAACTATGGTTGTTCATGTAAGATTTGGTATCTGGTAATATAGTTCGTGGGTTACTTTGGGAGGAGACCGAGGCCACTTGCGCCATTAAGGATAGTTGGACTTAATAAGAATATTTTTAGGGAGGAAGAAAGCTGAGAGAGAAACCCGGCGTTGGCAATAGTCTAGTCTAAAACGGGAAGCGCCGTGAGGCCCACAGTTTAACGTCCCATCCGACGGAAGGCGTGCTTAACTTATAAGTCCTCTCCACGTAACCCACAGGTTGGGATCAGGATTTTGCTCAAAAATCTCCATCGATGCCGAGAATCGAGCTCTGGACCATGGGATGGGGAGCCAATTACTACTCTGTCAAGGGGAATTGCGTAACACCACAATAAAAAATGGATAACTGAAAAACCAACGCACTATATCAAATCACAACACAATATCGACCCGACCTCAGGAAGCGTGATCCCCGTCTGCTGTGCCACCACTCAATCGCTGGCAATGCACCGTCAGTGAGACAAAACGTTAGTGGGTATCGCATTCCGGAACGTAGGTCGCTTGGATTCTGGTGAAAAAATCCCGCAAACCATTCGTAAAATACGAATGGCTTGCGGGATTATACGACCTTCACTCTCGCGTGGATAAACATCGGCTGCGAGTGTGGGGATATCGTAGGCGTGCGTCAACTTACCCTTAAATCCAATAGTTTTGGGATTCAATGGCGGCGTGCTCATGTTTTTGAAGGGCCCGAATCGGATTTGAAGCAAGACGGAATAGGGGAAATTAGAAAAGCTGTTCTCGCTACGAAAAACTCTCAATGGTGTCGACACGTAGTGCATCCCTCCGAGACAAGGCTGCACAGGGTCTTCGTTTGGGAATCGTAGAATAACATATGCCGCTTCTGTGCCCTTCAGTACGGGCTCATAGGGCCTCGGTGTAGAATTGCGCGGTCGAAAATTCAAATATCCACGGCCGCTGTGACATGTTGACCAAGGCCGAAAGAGAAATTTCATTGTGCGCTTTGGACTAAGCGTCCTGAATTCAATTAATCTCAAAGGTCCGTTTTGGAGGTGTAAAATTCGGCGCCATTCTCATCAAATTTGAAACTTTAATTTTTTTCGCACAAATATTGTCATTTCCCTTAGATAAATTCAATTCTAGTGAGAAAAAAATATTGAAGTTAAATCAGGGCCTCCATTTTTTAAAATGCAGAGGATATTACTGACTTTCATTTAAACCTTCCCTTCACGGTGGATTACCTCAATAATAATTATAATAAATTTCACCAAATTTTGCTCGAGAGACAGAATTTGTCAGCTGGAAATACCCAGTCCCAATGATTTACATCGGTGCACTACCCTAGATCTACACCTACAAAATACCCTGTAAGCCACCTCAAGGGTGTGTGGTACTAGCCGCTGCAAGGGTGTGTAGCAAGGGGTGTTAGCCCTCTGGCCATGAAGAAGAGGAGGAAATAGGTAAAGGAAATGACAGAGGGAAAGGACAGGGAGTAAGAGGTGTGGATCGCTCTATTTCATCTACGCCTATCTTCCATGCAAGCCGCCGCAGAGGCGTGTGGCAGGGGGTGTTAGGACATCAGGCATGAAAGGTGAGGGAGTATGGAAAAGGAGGTGGGAGAGAAGACGGAGGTGAATTGTATGTTATGCCCCGTTTCCTCATCGCTCTTTCTGGCGGAGGTTAGAGAATGCTGGGTAAATGGTCTGCGTTCCAGGAGAAAAGTACTGACCCACATAACGAATGACCTGCTGGGGGCCGCTCGTGTTATTTCCACTCGAAACTTCCGTAGCGAAATCTCAGCACAGTCCACGAGTGAAATACGTTCGTCACTTGTTAATATATGCAGAACTAGCGTTCCCATTACGATTTCTGACACGCGTTACCGGCTAGCACTCGTCAGCCAACCGTGGTTAGAAATTCAACCACGGTTGGCGCTAACTAGCGTTTCTATTACAAAATTTAGCCGGCCGCGGCGTCAGGCCTAACAGGTGTAAGATGAGCGTAGTGGAAACAAGGCATTAGCGATTTGCCTTATGTCAGTGTCACGCTTTTTTTGCAATAATTACGAATGCTTTGTGGAAAGGAGGAATTTGGACCTATTAGATAGGTAGTGTATCTCTCTTATTTTGTCACTTCTATAAGTTCTAGAGATATAGCGCGGGGTCGCAAAAAATATCCTTTGTGTCATAAATGAAAAGCATGACATAGTTTTTCCACATAGATTTATTAAAACAAGATACCTAGGTTTCAACGAAGCTTGCCATCATCACCTGATGATAGGTCATCTTTTTTTAATAAATTTATGTGGAAAAATTAAGTTATGCTTTTCATGTACAATGTTAAGCAAATCCCATGAAGTCACGCCCGAGACAACGGAGTATATCCTTTGTGTCATATTGAAGCTCGCCTGATCTAAATTTTTCAAGTAAACTAAGCCTAGCGTGTAGCATCCGAGTCTCAAACGGCTCCCTACCTAGTCCTCACATCAGCAGTGTGGCACCTTCCGTTCGCTCGTAGCAGTATTTAACGAAGGGAGCGGCTTTCTGTTATATTTTATTTACTTCACGAATCAAAGCTTTCAATAAAGGGTACCAAATTTTCGCGGCGTATTCCAGTGTTTGTTAATTATGCCCTACGTGTCAATCGGGAAGAAAAAATTTGTTTTATGGGGATCGTATTAAAAATTACGTGAATAAACAGAGGCAATTAGCGAAGACCAAAGCATTAGTAAGATGCTCTAATGCTTCGTTCGCGGTAGTGGATGAACGAAGATTGTTTACGAGAGCGAAACATATTGAAATTGACGTAGCAGAACAGGTAAACGTGGATTTTTCTCTCTGTTTTCCGCGCCTTTAATTAGAGAGAAGATAATCAGTTGAGATAATTCCAGTGGCAAATTGCCCACGAGAAGAGATGATTACGCAATCTGCCATTGATTTCATCAAAGCATAATACCATGAGCGGAGAATCTGGAAAATGACAGAACTTATTAACTATGCTTGATTTTTACAATGTAATGCTCTGTTGATCACAGAAGTAATTTATCGTCATTTTCCAATGATGAAATGCCATTTTTGTCATTTGTTATTTAATGCCATTTGTTATTTAATATCATTTGCCAATGAATAAAATACAAACACGACAAGTAGTGGTTAGGTGTAGTCTTGGAATATTTAGAGGTAATTTTCAGTAATGATTGTGATACTTCTACCAAGGTGTTTCCAGAGGTCGTATAATTTGGCAATATAATGCAGTATTCTCCCATGGTGTACAGTACGTGATTGCTACCAGAAAGGTCTGGTTTCAAAAGTAAAGTGGCCTCTTTGGTCACTCCAAGCAACATTTAAACTTTTGATTGTCTGAGCAGTTTTCAGATGATACGGAGAAATGACAGACAGCACTGGGACAGGAACTGCCATGATGTAGGAATTTTGCTCGCCAATAGACGTATTTTGGAGCTTCAGGCTCATGTTGGGATTTCAGATGGTAAACTACAGTTTCTGAATCATGGAAATAATATAATAGGTCAATATGAGGAGCTGATATAAAGTAATAGGAATAAACTTTAGATCAACACTTTTTATTATTTTTGGAAATACATTTTCATTGACAGAATTCATTATTCACAAAGATAAATTTCAAGGTTTTTTTTAACAGCCGAAAAACAAACTTAGACTATGAAAACGAGGTTGATCTTAACCTCGAAGACAAAATACCCGAATATCCGCTCAAGAGATTTCACCGTCTCACCAACTCCGTCACATGGAGTCATCACAGGATCTCGCCATGTTCTTGCCTCCTAAATGCGCCGTTCTCTCACCATCGAGCCTGACTCCTTTATGATTTCCGAAAATACATAATGATGGCACAGAACTTGGAAAAAGATTAAATCATACGCCCAGAGTTGTATACAAGCGTTATGAGTCGAAAGTCCCAGAGTTTGCCTGAAAATTTCTCCACATTGCACACGCATAAAGTGTCTTATTTCACAAGCTATTTTAGACTCCAGCAATCGATGCGACAGCTGTCGAAAAACACTATGGCACTCATGTTCTTTCTCTGGTGCACAAGGTCTTGCAGCGTCTTTCTCTTTGCATGCACGCCTAATTTTTTTCTGCACCAGCGTTCGGACGACTTTGAGTTGCAAACAACATTTCCATCAAGTCCAGGGCTACACGAAGTAAATATAGCTACGTAGGTATGGTCACATATGCTCGAAGAGAATCAATAGTATGAACATTTTTTTCAAGAAATGATGCGCGGCAATGCAAACAGGAGAAAGGAGATTTCCATTCCCAAGAAAAAGCTTTTTCGGCAAGTGAAACTGAAGTCTTTCGGTCTCATGCTGTTGCCTACTTTGAGTACAATTTCTTCGACTCATCTTCCGTTTTCCAGTTCTCTTCAAGTCAAAGGCTTTTCTCCAGAGTGACTCGTCTCCACGACATCACAAATTTCTCGAAATCCTAATTTATAACAACTTATTAAGGATCAAAGATAAACATTTTCATCTCAATACATGGCTCATGACCGGGATAACGTCGTTTTAAGGTCAAAAATTTCTTTCGCTCATCCGAGAACGATCTAGTTTGGCTTATTTCCTAGGTTCAAAATGTTTATGCACGGAGATGAGTCACTTTTGAAATTCACCCTTTGAATTCGCTCCGCATCGATCACCCTGAGATATGGAGGGCTCCCTGGGATCCTTAATTGCAGTCTCCGTTTTGAGTTCCGAGAGTTGCGCGGAGTTAGCTGGCAAGGTTTTCTCTGGACGGATCCTGAAGCTCTGGCGGTGACTGCGACTGGTGTCCCCGCCTACCACCAGGGATGGTGCCAGTCGGGGTGTGGGGCGTGGTAGATCTCCTCCTCCTCCCACGGCACCTTCTTCACCCACGGCTTGTAGTAGATAGGGTGAGGGTGAGGGTCAGCGTGGATGTGATGTACAATCACCCTGTAAGCACAATGGAGGAGAGCATGTAGCTAGCTCGAAAAACCTGTGAGACGAGGCTTAAGGTAGTATTATTGCTTTGGCACACATTTTCAAATTCAACATCAAATCAGCTCAGCTATTCAATAAGTCATAATAAAATGGACGCAGAGCTAATTTACCCAAGACACACCGTCGAAGTAATTTTTTCAGGCCCTCTTAACAGAAATATGGCCATTCGAAGTGGGAGTACTTTTATATTGTTCACACAACAATTGAGAAAGATAGGCATGAATTATTTTACTTTAAATGAATATTATCTGCGCAATTCGAATTAAAAATTAACTGCAGATGTACTGAGACCTGTGAAAAAAGTTTAGAAGGTTTTATGAGCAGCTATCCACAATTTGACTTATTATAAGCGATAAATGTACACATGCAACTATGGATGCTGGAATCGATAGGATAAGATGGAGAAACACTGCACCTTTGCATTCACCTCCTGTCTTTCGTTTATTTTTCTACTGTCTCCCTCGAGGGAAATAGCTAACTCTAACTAAGCTACTATACGATATCTTTCTCAGTTATACGTATAAGTCGCAGAGAAACTTAAAATGGCCAGGGCTCTTTCGGAATCCATAATAGCCATTAAATCACTATGACTACGCATTGAATATTTAGACTACAAAACCTTATAAAAATCCTTAAATGCACTGATATTCCTGTTTACCTTCCTTTTTATTCGGAGTTCTCAATGAGGGATCAGTAAATAAGTCTTGGTTGTTAATGTAATTGGCATATATTAACAATTTAATTACTGCGCATTTCCAGTGGTATTTCCATGCTATGACTTCACACCAAGAGGGGATACCCCCATTCTTGGGCATTAAGGTGGCAATGAATCTAAGATCCTGGCTTCGAATGCAATGATTGTTCTTTGTTTTCTGGGAATATCAGTGTATCTTCTTCATGGAGACTAATTCACGTACGCATAAAATATACGAGAGTCTGACAAGCAAGCCTTTCCTTTGGAAGCCAGCCATTCATGATTCAAAATATATAGACGATGATATCGTTCACCACGATCAGACATTGGTCGTGCGATGATATCGCTCATTGCCATTAGATTTCGTATGTAGGTATTACGAGAACGTTAATCAACTCCGAGTCCTACGAGAAATCGTAGCACTGGAGCTATTAGTGTTACATAAAGTCACTCCATATATCCGATCATCCCACACAACCGTTCATCCCGTAGCACAACCGAAATGAAATGCTGATAAATAAGATGAGTTTTTAAATAAAAAGGAATCGATGAAATTTCCTCATAAAGTCATAATATATAAGTGATATGCTTAGGAGTGAATTAGTCGAGCTGAAATACATTCAAGACTCTAAATATTAATTTCCGAGGGGTTTTATTGTACATTGGATCGTTGGGAATAAATTGAGCAATAATTAGCTTTCGAACCGTTAACTGCAATGTGAATATGAGTTATAATTTTATCGTTAGATTAAATCCCTATTTTTTTAATAAAAAATCTTTTATTTCATGATATAAAACCCATTTTAAAAAAATATCAGCCATGTTTAAGTGAAATGGCAAAAAAATTTATTTTCGTAGATATTATTTCATATTATGCTGAAGTTTCTACCCCAGTGATGAATTGATTTTAAGCTCTTTGTAAAATGACGTAACTGATGAAAGATGAGGAAATACACAGTACCCGTTGTTCAATATCTCTACAACAAAACACATCAGGTGTACTTACTTCTTCTTGAAGAAGAGTGATTCACCGGTAGGAAATAAGGCCACCAGCATACCCAGAATCATCTGAAAAAGAGTAGAAAGGTTGTTAATAGTCATGGATATCCCAATTCATGGTAAACATTATGTTTTAAAATTCCGTCCAAAGAGACTCGCACTTCACTGTACCAGATGAGCATGCATCGGAAAAAATATTATCATAGGGTAGGATATCGAACATAGGGGTTGTCTTTTGCTTGAATGAAAAATATTGAGGGTCGCTGTGGCATGATGATACAAAATATTAAAATACCATTTTCATTTCAGAGCTTTTAATACCCGGTTAAGTATGAGGATCTGGATAATAATTGATGCATTCCAGATTTGAGAGTGTTTTTTTGGAGTCGGGAGTTTTCTTCGTCCTCGAATGATAATCGTTGGGTAGAATGGTGTTGTGCACATAGAATCAATAACATTCGTTCACCACGAATGATACATTTATAACTTTCCGAACTTACTTTCATTCATAATATGGGGAGAATCGTTAAAACCTGAGACATCGGTTAGCTGGATTCATTGACGTATCGAAGGTCATTGACAGATATATAGCTTCGACATGAAACAGTGGCCGAAATCAATTCGTTCCAAGTAAATATAAAGTAGGCTATAGGTTTAAAAAGGTGATAAAGGCAGAGATAATTTTAAAGGATGCCATCACTTATGCTGACAAATTTATAACCGAACTCCGAGGGATAAGACAAACACGCCTCCGACTCGTGACAAAGGAGAGTAGTATCTACCTAAGTGAAGGACGAGGTAAGGTCTTGGGACGAATCCCCCCGATTCGTGAGATAAACACACTCCAGAGAAAATAAGGTTCTGAGAAGAAAAAAAACGCTAGTAACTATACTAAAACACAGGCTTGGTTTTATAATGTCTGGTTTTAAATATTCACTAAATATTTTAACCGGCCATCTGATTATATTTACTGAGTCCAAACTCTCGGTTAACGTAACGTAGCGGCTTCGGGAATCGGTGAAGTTTTTGAAACGGGTAGACTGAAGCATTTTACACTGTTTTTAAACCAAATATTACGAAAAATGTTCGCGAAAAAATACATGAAAATCATGTTTAAAACGGTGGTGAAAATATGGACGTTTCATCACTTTTAAAATAACCGTATTTCTTTATAATTTTTAAAGTGTTCATATTAAGACTTTCGCTAATCTAATATTCCAGCAAATGAGTAGCAAACTAATGAGACGGGGGCAGAGATAACGATAAAAGATATTATTTGCTCTTTTTGGAGGAAATCTTCTTTCTTCCATCACTTGAAAGTAATTAATTATATCTTAAGATGGTTCGAGCTATTTTTGTTTACGCGCAGATTTGTCAGAAACTTTGCATGCGTGTTCTCATTAGTGACATCTATACATAATAGTGAAAAAAAATTGTATCACACCGAATTGTTTCCTTGGCAATTCAATGCTATTTGAACAAGTAGCCTTATGGCACATGACATATATTTCGTAATAGTCCGATTATATAGGTACGGATTTTCTTCTAAACGCGGATTAATACATTTATTATTTTTATAATTGTTTCTAACAAATATCAAGGTGTCACGCCGAGACCGATGTTTGGAAAAAAAGTATTTCAATATAATTTCGTCTATATTTTTAATACCGCTCCGAAAACTCTTAGTCATAACATGCTGTAATTAAGGAAACTTTTTAAAATATAATTCTTGTCTCATTTCCATTACTGCATGAGTTTTTAGTTCCAACGCATAAAAAGACGCACTCAAATGAAATGTGGCCCAAGAGTTTTTATCCAATTTACTTTTTTTAAACTATTAAAATGTGCACTCAGCTGCCCACGATTACCGCTCCAGCCACCTCAATATATCTTTATGCCCTTACTGATTTGATTATACTTTAAAGTTGAAAGAAGCCAAGTTTGAGGGGGACGCGAGGCCTAGAGTAGATTCTCGTTTTAAAAGAGTGCAGCGGAAATATCATGCGAAATGAAAACGTTCTTTTGACTAAAGGCTAATTAGTACCTGGCAATTTATGTACATGCGCGATTTTATGTGCATAGAAATGCAACTAAAAAACTGCAACGTGTATACACGACAACTAGTGCGACTGCGCGAACACATGCCCATTAAATAGCCCCCGTTCCAATTCGGAGCATTCCTTCACTCAACTGTCCACGCATTTACTCGCGCAAGTTCTACATTCATCGTGTAAAGAAGACATTCAAAGGAAAAATATCACATAAAATATGACATCAATAGAATTAATAAAAAAATTTTTTGGATTTGATATTTTTAAATAAAATTTCGAATGGAAAAATTAATTTTAGCCCATAACTTCGGCCTTGCTTTATTATCGGAGTTTGGACCTAGTAAGTATAATAAGATGGTCGGTTACAATATTTAGTGAATATTTAAAACCAGACATTATAAAACCAAGCCTGTGTTTTAGTTACCCCCGGGTTCGAGTTCGTTTCGGAGAGGACGAGGATTTAGGAAGGGCGGCAGAGAACGTTAGTTCTAGGTGGGGATCGCCAGGGAAAATTTATGCGCGGGAAGAGTGCCTTTCTTGCTAAGGTCGAGTGAGGGTGTGGTACAAGTATTCTTGTCTCCTTCGGCTAAGGAAGAGCGAACGGGAGTAAGAGAGAAGAGTTGAGGGCGGTCAGCGATTACGGGAGTTGTTGCGACGTGCTCGAACGGTTAATGGAACGTGTCGAAGGTGTAATCATTACGAGGGCGGATGGGACTTTGGGTAGCGCGAGAGAAAATGTAAAACGAATCCATTAAACTTTAACGGGCTCCGTGATAATTTGTTTTGGCGCGGCTCTACTCGACGATAAATTCGGCTGGGAGAGCGCCTTGAACGTTTTTGTTCAAAGGCCGACCCCCCAAGGTGCCCAAGTTACGTAACTCAGCAGCGGAACATGGGAGGGAGTTGTGTGGGAGCGGCTTTTTCCGGGAAATGTTAATGATTTTTTGTTGTCTGACAGCTCGGGGTGCCTTTTAATTAAAGCTCAAGATTAGATTAGTACAGACGTTTTTCCTCAACCGATGCCGACAATCGAGGCAATTCGGGAAGATATGTGGCATAATTCACTGTAGTCTTACACATAAAGCATCACAATTGATTGCATCTCACGGCTCAAATTCGCTTAAATGCTTGGAAATAAATTTTTCCCGATTTATCTTCACGATGCACTGGATGTCTTTTTCGGTTGCGTTGTCCGTACTTTCCCTATCTAGAGCATTACTTTTAATAACTCAATTGTTGTTGCAAACAGAGAGCAGGAAACGTTATGTTCGGATTTCTTACGCTTCCTAATCCCAATAGAGGAACCTAACAAATGCTTTCTTTTAACTCGTCCGGGAGAGGAAAATGTTTCCAATTCGATAATTCAAGGAGACATATTTTACCATTACCTATTAAAACCCAAAATTGAAGTTTGACTGGATGATATTTTTTAGCAAAAGCTAAAAATGTATACTTACGTAATGAATTTTTGAAATAATTTTAGGTGTGCACAAGCAGCAGAGTAAATCAAAATGACCAAACCAAAAGAAAACAGACCAAATTAGAAATAAATATTAGGGATATTATCATAACCTCACTTTTCGCAGAAATTTCTTCGAATATTTCATCACTATACATTTTCTTATTTTACGAAGGCAACATTTTTGAACATCTATGAATAGCAAAAAAAACAATTGATGCATAAATTGAACTATTCACTCATAATATGATCGTCCTGATGATTTTATAATTTACCTTTGGCGTTTCAACGCAATTATTGCTATGAATTAATTATATTTCATAGATTTTACCAAATTTTGAAGGATTCACTTCAGGATATGCTTTCTCTCCCCTTCGTGCTATCAGTGAAAGTTGTGTTACCTCTATGTTAGTTTATTTCGGAAAAGGCTATTTTTTATTTTCTGATCAAAATTTGACGGGTGAAGGAGGTATACAAAATAAATTTGTGGATATTGGTTAAAACGGAACTGAATCTATTCTAAGATGAGCCGGATCAAATCATAACCAGCATAATGATGTTTAGTAGTGACGATATCTTGGCAGTCACTCCACCCCTCCTTACCCATGATGATTACTGGGTGATGATTACTTAAGAAGACACCTTGATGGTTTATGCCTTCTTCTTTGGTCTGGCACCACTAATAAATACGAAATGTGCGACAACGCTTATACTATTAATAACAGCTTCATTGAAAGCTTCCCACTTTTGGCGCCGGACCATAATTGCTTTTGAAGAAAGTAATCGCTCTTAAATTGGCTTAGCTGCCATTTACCGCGAATCACACAAGGGCTCTCAATTATCCGATCAAATATAAATGAATAGGCCTCTGCCGTTCACCATAAATTCCTACCGGCAAAAACGTTCCAAGAATGTCATAATTCACTCAGTTACAATAACAGAAAAATACTTAAATTTTTTTAGTAAAACAGATACAAAATTTCATTACGATAAAACTATAAAAATGCTTACCCCAAATATAAGAGTCAAAATTGTTTTATAAGCGGCATAACAGTGCATCCACTAATAAGAGACTCCTAGTTTTTTATTAAAAGAAACCTTGCAAAATATCACATACAGATTTAATGCCTTCAAGTAACTAAATAAAGGTTATCCAACTTATTCAGTTAGATTCGGCAGTAAAAGAGTAATATTCCGACTGGAAGTTTTTAACGATTTTATTCCTTCAAACACGTCGAATAAATCGCATACAGTTGACTAGATCTGGTAGTAAAATAGTAGGATTCTTCGAGTTGCATTGGTTATCAAAGAAAATATAATCACAACTTGTTAGACGGATATTATTAATTTTTAAAAATAATTCTCAAAATAAACTATTCATTTCATTTAGATAGGATAGCAACAAAGAAAGTTTCCAATTTCAATTGGGAGTAATTTCATTCCTTCAAATAGCTTATTTAAACTTTCAAAAATTAGGTATCTGACCTATTTAGATCGATTGGCGGAAAAAAGACTAAGATTCATCAAGTTCAATTCATCATGAAAGTTCGATGCTAATTGTCAGAAGGGAATAACTCACTTGCTGAGAATAATTATCCAATTGATCAATTGAACTCGGTCAGATCAATGGAGGAAGATTCTAAAATGAGTTGATCAATGATTTTATTCTTCCAATTAGCTCACATAAAAATTTCGGATTTATTTATTTATGCAGGGTGTATGAGGAAGATATGGTTGAGTTTAATTGATTATAAAAATAAATACTAATTGTTTAACGAGACTTATTCACTGTAGGATTTAATTATTAAATGATCAATTAACTTAAGCGCTGCTCAGAGCAATGATTGAATGGGGTGCATTCGTTAGACTTCGACTGGTAAGTTACTCACCAGGGCCACCTTGTAGAGATCCATGGCTGTCGGACACGATCCTTGGAAGATAGAACAGTGTTGGTAGTTTGTTGACTGATACCTGTCGCCCGGCTAGACGTTCCTTTTATACACGTTTTGAGGTTTACCTTTCCCTACCCCACTCCTTCCCCCCACCCCACCTTCCTTCCCATTCAACCCATTCCCTTGGGCCCGTTTGGAAACCCACCCCTAGACTGGAGACACTTTCTCGGGGCGCGTCTTCCCCTTCATCACGCGCGTGCCTTGGACACGGGCCCTGATCGCTCTCCGGGGAGGGGGAGACGAACAGAGACCCCTTTGGCCTCCCGGCCCGACGCCCTAGCCACGCAGAATGGGAATCGTCTGGACGTGAGGGGGAAGGAAACGCGGGATGGAAGAAAACATTTCGGTGTGGACGCCGCCTCCTTCCTCAGTTCGAGTGTACACCTACGTGTCCGGTGCGAGATGAAGCTGGAAGCAATGTGGGATTTCCAATTTTATCTTCCTTTCGTCAAAACAAAACTTTACGCAAAATAATAAAAATTGACGTAAAGGATATTAAAAACTCCGTGTAAGTATGGTAGGTTAGATCACATCCATGAAATTAGAGAGCCATCATGCCATGGAAAATGCCATTGTTTCCACGAGAGATTAGGGACCACAATAGCTGCAGTTCTATACTACAAATTATGTTACTGGTAACGATAGGTAGGTAGCGTTGTTTTTTCGCTCTCTTTTGTCCAAATTTCAATTTCTGCATGGTATGCTAATTCATCTAATGTCTTTGTGTCAATAATTTTGTGATATTTTCTTCATGTTAGCATGAATGTAATTAACACCATCGTATTTTTTTAATAGTTTTGAATTTTACCATGACTGAACTCCAACTAATGTTCACGGTTCCGACGTAGGTTTCCGGGGGGCTTGGCTTCCTCAGGACCTGAGCCGGCGAAATATTGGCCCTGGAAATGGAACCAAGCGGCGGAAATCCTGGAAATCGGAATAACAAACGTCTTATGTTCCCCGTGAGGCATGAGTATAGTGTAAAACTTGCATGAGTAAAATGATAGTGAAATCTCCTTACACGCGCGTTAGTTAACGGTATATTTAGTAAAATAGCGAGTAAAATTATGATAGTGCATTTAACGGTTAGGGCATGTCTAGTGAGGAATCGCACCATTGCCACACACACACCCGAGGTAGTTTGCAGGGAAATATTTTGATATAGATGTAAATTGAATGGAAAGCTATCGCTGAAATTAAGGCGACTACTTACGAGCATTCAGAAAAAATTGGTGTGTACTGGTAAGTAAGACCTCCTGTCAATAACTTGTCCGTGAGCGTTATCAGAGGAGTTATTTCGCCTTCGAATAGGAAAGCCATTAGCCAAATCGACGTCTGTCTGATGAAAATAACTCTGACTAATTATCACCTTTAATCTATCAAGATTTATAAGAAAAGAATTGACGTTATCTTCGAAAATATAATAATAGACTTTCATTTTAGCTTTCAACCATTGTCACTGATAAACATCAGGCTTATCTGATTCATGATCGAAGAAAAAGCTTTATTTTTAATAATTTAAGGTATGCTCCGGATTTCCCGCAAAGAAAAGTTGCCTGTTGATGTATGTCAACATGTATCAATTGCGAAAGACGGCGCAGTAGATTATAAATTAGTCCCAAATGTTATCTTTTTGGTGAATTTGGAATGATTTTCGTCAGAGTAAGTTGAGCGCTTGGATAAAGAATGTGTACAAATCTATCTATGTATTATCTAAATCATTACCTTCAGGCTCCAACCAAGATATTCTATCTTCTGTCATTCTCTTTAGTCTATGGTGTGTATCATTCCCAATTTTTTTCTGGAAGTCATGAAAGTCTTTTTTTCGTTAGCTGTCTCCTCCCTTTCTTTATAAATTTCCCTCTTGTATGACTCTAACCAACCTGTTATTTATCAGTACACACACCAATAATTTAACTTCCATCACATCAAATGTCTTTCTTTATTCGTCCGTTGGTTATTTGGGGAGGCGACCGAAACCTTTCGACCATTTGTGCCACTGATGATGATTAGGGTAGTATTACCTGGGGAATGGAGGAATAAGGAGGTAAACCCGGAGTCGGCAATTGCCTACTCTTTGCGAAATTGCCAACGGGATCACAGTTAGATATCCAATCCGTTAGGACGGATTACTGCATTTGAAGTGCCATCCACATAGCCCTCAAGTTGGGAACGGGATTTCGCTGAAAAATCCACAGCCGGAATCCGAACCCTGGTCCCTGTATGGGAAGCTAATACTCTGGCCACAACATTCCCTTCCTTCAGTAATCTTTTCCAAAAACTTCTAAATTCGTTTTCCTTTATATCCTACACATTTCCAGCATTCGTCTCCATATCGATTTACGCATGAATCAGTTCATTTATTAGCACGTGGGCAGGTTTTAATCTTTGAATGATCGCGCGTGCACCAAACATTTCCATGAGCCCCACCCACCATACCCACGCCCCATTGAGACAATCCTTCCTTTCCCTCCCCACCACGCCGCAGCTTTCACGCGACACCGTCGCTGGACATCTGTCGCATTACTCCACATCTAGTCTGACGGAGAGGGCGCTGACGGAATTTCAAAAAACCTATCTCTCAACCGGCTAACGTGCACTCGGACACACTCAGAGCCGAGTGTGGTGGTAGCGGACACGTGCGCGGCGTCGCCATCTTGCTTTCTTCCCTCCTCCCCCCTCCTCCTCCCTCTCTCTCTTTCTCTGTCTCTTGACATTCCACCCACCCGCTCAATTCACCAAAAAAGGGGCGGTTCGGGTGGAGAGCGGAAGTAAAAGCTCTACCCCACACCCCAGTACTCGGTTTGAAGTGGCAAGTGGTCAGTCTGGCGGAAGACGCGGGATTCCAAATCGAATACAGTGTGGCTCAAGTATGTGTGTTGAAAAAATAATTTCCGCTACCTAAAGCGTCAGCAGAAATGGAAACGCAGAAGTGAAATGCAACGCAAGGTACACTATAATAGCAATTTATAACCATTATGAGGAATTTAGAATATGCAGCTAGGAGATTGGGTTGGTATGGTGGTTACAGTACTAGCTTCCAATACCTTAAGAGTCCAGGTTCCGATCCTGTCAATGGTTGAAAGTTTTCATAGGTAATCAGATCCCTGCTTATGTACTTTAAAAAAAAAACTCAAGTAGAGTAGTGCAAAAATTCCACAGAGGAAAGAACATTCGCTTTGACTGGGATTTGGACCCGGATCCCTTGATATAACGCAGCCTTGGCATCCCTTGGCATTTGGTTTTTCAGCCAGTTTAGTGGGCTTTTAAAAGAACCAGATATTCAAGACTGCTGGACATATAAGGTTACAGAAGCAGTCAAACCGTGCGCTTTGCGCCACTGCCCACGAGGTTTAAGCCAAACTTTTAATATAATAAGGTGGTCGCTCTTTTGAAAAATTTTGAGGATACTTGGACTAGCCACGGCATTACCATTACGGAGTCACCCGTATGTGCACATTAGTACTCTGGAATTTCCGTACTTACGTACACTTGCGGTTGACTCCGTAAAGGTAATACCGTGGCTAGTTCTGGTATCCTCCAAGTTTGTCTAGTGCAGTACTCCTTCCGTCGTAAGGGACGCTAGAAATATAAATCCATCCCGTAGAAGTCATGGCATCTAAAGGCACGCTTAAGTCGTCACCGTATTTCTCTCCTTCCTTCTAAACTACAGCCTGCTATCTTCCACTCCTATTCTTTTACTTTTTCTCCCAGTCAGAAACACCAATTCGCGTGAAACAAACTTGAAATAGGGGATTATAATTTGATGATGATGAAATCGAATCTAAGACCGCGCTGCTCAAGTCTATGCGATACGAGCGCTTCTTTGTTTTCTTATGTTTGATAACTTTGATGTTGTCGGAAACACAACAAAAAAAATTATAGGAGCACGGTTAGTACCATCAAAATCCATTTAATGTCCTCTATGAATTATCCCTTGCACATTGTGAACTATAAGAGTCGTATCACGTGAGATTACAATCACAGGATAATTCTTCATGGAATTAAGGTGGCTGGAGCGGTAATCGTGAGTCGTTGAAGGCACATTCTAATAACTTTTCAAGTAAGTCGAAAAAAATATTCTTGGACCACATTTCACTCAAGTACACCTGTTTATACGTTGGAAATCACCACAATGCAGTAATGTATATGATGCAAGAGTTATATTTCAAATTTTCGCCTTAATTAAAGCATTGTTTTGACTTGGATTTTCGGCGCGAAATTCGAAATTTACGCGAAAATCATATCTAAATACGCTTTTCTTACTCGGTATGATACCTTGATCTTTGTTGGCAGCTATTATAATAATATGAAACTTACTATTTCGCATTTAGGAGAAAATCTGTACTTTAGTAATAGAATTTTTTCAAAATATATGCCGTGTTCCATAAGATTACTTGTTAAAATACCATTGAATTGCCAGGAAACCAAATCGGTAACATGCAGTTTTTCTTTTAATTTTATCGATAGGTATTACTAACAAGGACACGTATGCAAAGTTTCACGCAAATCTGTATACAAACAAAAATCGCTCCAGCCACCTTAAGTTTATATTGAGAGAATTAGATGACACGATACATTACAGAGAACAACAATTTCTTGGGAGGTATACAAAATGGACCTTTTTGTAACCGCTCAATCGCATATTGCACTGCTCATAGTATTAAAGGCCAATGGAAAAGGTTTCACTTTATCCGGAACCATTCATCGCCGACCGGTGATGAAATTTTATTCCAGTACGGTGGTTAGTGTGACTATCTTACATTTTTTCAATGGGAAGTATCGATGATAATGTAAAATGTAATACAAAAAATTCCCTATAGTAGCCGCATAAATAGAAGTGAAGCAGGGTGTGGGTGTGTCTGCGACACGGCTGTGATCTTCACGAAAATACGAATGTGTTCGGACGGGATTACGATCGACGTTTCCTGCCGTGGCGGAGAACGACGGTGGCGTTCGCGGAGCTTGATAATTGCGACGTCGTAGTATCCATTACGGTGGTCGGACGTTAACGCCACCGTCAATGGACAATGAATGAACCTTATCAAGGTCTAACTTTTCGTCACGCCACGTTACCGGCAGCCAATCAGAAGAGAGCTTTTTTCAATATTTACTATATTTCATTTATAAATTATTCATATTAATTTTTTAACTTTACAATAAAACATAATTAACCTTCTTCAAGCGTTATCTGTCAGTATTGTTAGCAGATTCTATATAAATTTAGTTTTTTTAAATATAAAAATAATCTGTCACTTCGCAGCCATTTAAAACTCCGTTTGTAAAAAAGGTCAACAATTGGCGTTGATCCTCCCGTCAACCGTAATACACGCCTTCTTGACGGTGAGACAATTGAAAAATGAACCCAACCACCCGCTAACGTCACGTCAGAAAATCCCACCCTTAGTAGGTAATATCTATCGGCCGTCGATGTGCTTGCGCTGTCGTTACGGTAGGCGCTGCGTCGGCTTTCCTACGTTCGCGAAGCCGGCTCACCCGTTCCGCCAAGATCACAGCGATACTCATCGATGCCTATTTAGGCTCCCTTTCCGTTGAAATGACTTGTCTTAATTCCCTTCGGGATTTTCGGTGAGTATGGGCCGACATCTGAAATTTTATTTGAAATTTAGTCGCTTATTTTATTTTATTCGTCACCCACATGAGTGATAGTTAAAAGTCAGTTTTGGGCTTGACGAAACAGATATAGACGAGACGGGATCTCTCATATAGCGCAAAGATCAGCGCACTAGCACATCGGAGTCGCGAAATGTGATGCGTGAAAATTTTCGTCTTCACCCAAAAGCCGCGTCGCCACGGGCCCGCCACACCCGGGCCCGCCACACCCGGGCCTCGCACAGTAGCAACGCCAAATCAATATCATACTTAAATTGCGGTCGTGTGCCCGATCGAACGAGACCACATTTATTTCAGCCGTGCTTTTAGTCGCGAAGTTAGAAGGCTGCAAATGATTAACTTGCAAATACTACATCGCCGTTTAAGTCCAGTTGCCCCATTTGTCAGTCGTATTTTTCATAGACGTCAAAAATTTGCACCAGTGAAAGAGGAAAAATCATCAGGGATGAAATCGTTTTGTGCTGGTTTTCACGAAGCAAAAATCAATAAAACCAATAATCAGTTAGCAATATGATGAAGTCATTCCAGGTTTTATCTGTCCCAGTTGTATATTATCCTCAATCTATGTCACTTTCCTTAGTTATTAAGAAGATTGGATAATAAAACGAAAAGAACTATTTTTATCCTAGGGCCATTTTAACAAAATCGTACAATTCTGGATTACTGTTAGCTCAAACTAAATTCGTAATTGCATCAGCTGACTGCGAATTACTGAGTTTATAATAAGAAAAAGAGTCCGTTTGACAGAAATGGTGCAGCTGACATCTGCTTGGACTGAATAAATTAATCCCTCAAAATCGATTTCTTTCCTTAAGCCTTGCCTTTGTTCTTCAGCAACTTAGGTGAGTTATTAATGCAAGGAAAGCCCTTTAAACGTCATAAATGTAATAGTGTAATTTTTCATTTGTTTGACTTTCGCATCCATCTCATCGCTGCCATCCAGCCTCTTTTGCTGCTACCAAAACCACGACCTTGTAAATGGACCATTTCAGGAAAAAAATCGATTGTTGATGCAACGAAATATGTAAGCAGGCAAATATTATAGCATCCTGAATCTAGTTTGTACCCTCACAAATTTTGAGGATACCGGGACTTGCCACGGTATTACCTTCACGGAGTCACCCGCAAGTCGCCGTAAGTATGAAATTCCACAGAGGAAAAATCACTCACCTTCTTTGCGTTGCTTTGGCTCGCATGGTACTGAGCAGCCTGCGAGTCAACGTAAGGTATTTTGGCAGGATGAATTTGTAAACATTATTTTCATGCGATTGTGAAAGAAAAATGCTTGCTAATTTTTTATTTTCTAGAATTTATATTTAGGTGAGCTTGTTCGTGGTTCTCTTCTGGACACGAATTAAACGAGGGAAAAAAGATCATTCAAAAACTTCAGTGATAATATCTTCCTCCCTTATCCTATCCGAGAGGTCTAGTCTACCAATAACGTGGAAATCGATTTCTCCTTTATCAGGAGTTAAATTGGGTCCCCGGTATCTATCCAGGCTTATTATATCCGCTTGCACAAACATTAGGCTATGGAATCGATAGTTATTAGATCCATAAAGTCAAGTACCTCATTTAAAAATTTCAGTTGAAAGGACCTATCGCTTTCTTAACAAACCTCCATATAAATATTACGTCCATCGTTTCGTTCATTCTCCAGCCAGCTAAAATTCATGCATTACGTTACTAATGCACAAAATAGGTAACCAACATCAATTAATATCCTCGTTCACCGTGGCACAATAAGTCTTCAATCAAGTAATTACTCCTTCAAACAGTTTATTGCAAATCCGCCATCTAAGTTACCTGTGTCTAACGAGTTTCTTGACTTATAGATATCATAACTCTGTCGGATGCTTATGTATAGTTTCTGCAATCGGCCATTTATCAAGTTTATCTTCTTTGTGATTGGAGTGATTCCCATCCTAGTAAGTCCACTAATCTTGTAACATAACGCTGTTTATCACAGTAACAGGCAGTACGAATCAGGCGGAATTATTTTTAACTTAATATAATACCATAATAAAATCTCTTAGTGGAGAGCTCAAATGAACTAGTGTTAAGGGGACGCTTCCATTAGGATCGGAGGGGTGGAAGAGGGGGAATCAGTACATTTAGGGAATCCGATCACATATCAGCGGACGTCGTAGCTATTCATTTATTTCCCACGCGTCGAAATAGAGAACGCGCATGTGCGTAACTCAAAAACTTTTCACTCTCCGCCACTCCCCCCATGTTACGACATTAATTTCTGACGAGAGACGCGTTAGTCAATGATAATTTTGTATCCGATTGTTTTTTTTCTCCAGCCCGGGTGCCAAGTCTAGCGGAGAAACGCGTCATTAACAAATTGAGCACGCTTTTCATTAAAGAGTCCTGGTGAGTGAAAATGTTTGGAGTGAAAAAAAGAAAAGATAGCTGGCTGGGGATTTCAGTATCCGAAAGCTTTGGAAAAAAATGTTACTTTTCTAAGGTTTGGCTGCCTGTGAGGTCAAAGATTCCACAGTTTTTGCAGAGAGTGTTCATATAAACATGTACACGCACAATACGTACCCATCACGTACTACCGTTCTGCTACAGGGCAGGCACGGTCAAAAGAGTTTAAGGGTTGTTAGGTACAGAAAGAGGATCTGTTTCAATCATATATTCCATTTTTCCCTATCCCTGTACATCTCTTTTTGCTCCTGTTAAACTCAGGTATTTATTTTATATATTTATTGATATTAATGGGCAGAGCCCTGTAAGTAGGAGTAATTATACTCGTGTATGGTATATGTACAATAAGATTACAAACACAAATTATTAAATTTTTGTCAACATTCATTACCACACATTAAGGTTGATATGACGGATAGTTATAAACAAACCTTTTATTAGGTAGATAATTTATCCCTTTAAGACTTGACATTTTTTTGACATGACGTTCCAAATACACGAGAACAGTTAGCTCCCAGCAAAATAAATTATCAGAGAGTGATCTAGCGGCTATGTGCGGTACTACGTGCTCTTGGGATACCCTCACGATTGTTTGCGCCAGGATTTTTCTACGTCTGAGACCGCGGGAGGCAAAAACGCGAGACATGCCGAACCCTAACGATCATGAGGGTCAGGGCTTGTAACTCGAGGTTTTAACTATTGTCACAAAACTCGAGGTATCCAGCAATTTGGGTTCAGCTTATAAATGAATTTTTAGAATAGTTGTTTCCATGAAACATGAACAAAAAGATCTCAACTTCGGGGATGATAGGAGGGGCCTTTAAATTTATTTATGTAAGGATTGATATGCACTGAAGTATATTATTTAGAATTTTGTAAACAAATGAAGACTCAAGATAATAAAGATGAGTTTGAAAATTGAAAAACAAAAAATGTGGATTTATAGTACTTGAACATTGAGCAGAGAGGCTGAATAAGATTGTAGTCAATACTAGGGGAGGGGATGTTAAGTTTAAAATTAACTATTCTGAGGAATCTATGCTGTACACGCTCCAACTATATGACGAGAACATCATAGTATGGACTCCTAACTGTTGATGCATATTCTAGATGGTATTTCACTATTTTAAAATATGTTTTTAAGGTAGTAAAGATTTGCATTATCACTACTCCATACACTCTCTCTTGTTCATAGAATTCCAAAGATTTCTCTTCACAAAAGGAAAGATACATGTTTACCAATTTAGAATAAAAATCTCTTCGATGATAACTGACTTACTTTTCCACTAAATATTAAAAAAAAAGTAGCATCAAAGTTCTCCTTTTTAAGAGGTCACCGGAAGAAATATTTAGCAATTCAAATTGTTATGTGGACACCTTGCCTGTCCTCAAGAGCAAGCTCTCCATTAAGGCATGGGTGTAACTCATTCTCATCTACGTGTTCTTAAAAGAATTTAAAGGGAACTATATACCGTGCGATTATCACGAAGTTACCTGGGAACTAAAGCTTTCATTAATTTAAGTATTTCTCCGCGAGTTTCGTGTATATCCGAATGAATGATTCCATCCGCAGACTGCGGAGTTAGACTTTACTCCACCAAGTTCAAAAAATATCATCCCTCTACGGTGGAGATCGAATATTTCCCCAGAGGTATTGTATCAACTGGCGGAAAATTTACAGGCTTGGAACAACGACTTAAAAAATGCAACTTTTGCGTAAAACAATGCAAGTTGTTATTATTTAACACAAAAAAATGACAAGTCAGAGACTGCACGCTGGACAAGATTACTTGAAAAACTACGATCAGGCGAGTTTCAGTACGACACGGAGGGTATTATTTTATCCCCGCGCTATCTGTAGAAGTGATAGGAGTGGTAAAATAAGAGAGATACACTGCCGAACTGACATGTACCAAAATTCCTTCTTTCCTCGCACCATTAGTTAATATACTAAAAACAGCGCGACAATATCTAATGAGTAATCGTTAACACAAAAGTCACCTCAGCCCTCTCCGCCTTCCTTTTCCCTATTTCTCCACCCCTTTCCATGGCTGGTGTCCTGACACCCCCTGCCACACGCCTCAGCGGCGGCTCGCAGGGCAGTACGTAGATGAAAATGGCTAACATCATTTTATGGATACTTGACTTACATTATGAGGAAAACCAGTAACCAATTAATGCAGTGATAAGGCTAAATGTAGAGTAGAATATTCCTCGTGATCGTTAAGGTTTTAACATGAATTTCCTCTCCATCAAGTTACAGCGATGCATTGCATTCGTGGAAATTGAATTAGAACTGTAGCCCACACTCTCCCGTCATTTTTTTCTGAAGACCTACATTATGCTTGCGAGTCACATATCCTTTATGTCCATGCACTGCTATCCCCGCGTACGCGAGGAATCTCTGGAGGTGCAAAACGATTCCGCCACCGACGTGAAGGAACGTACAAGCCTCATGGAAAGTAATAAGAAAGGAAAAAAAAGATTTCTCTTCGGAGTGAAAACGTTCACTTACGTTTCCCTTTTCGCAGATCGAGCAGCATCTGCTTGCAGCTTTGAAAATCGTATTTCAGATTAGTAAATTCGATGAAATATATTAGCTCGTATTTAAAACCCATCAAAAATAAGGTACTCCCAAAAAAGTTGACCTCACATTCCCTTTGTCCTTGCTACCCTAATAAAATCTCAAGTATATGTTTTTCCTAAATCGTTGACTTCATAGCTACTGCTGACTGCTTCCTTTGTTCTTAAATTTGAACTGCCTCGGTGTATACGATTCTACCCCGTAATTGTGCATCATTTTACGAAATACTACTCATCTTCCTAAATTAAAACAAACATTTTGATGGGAAATTTTGAGTTACAATGTAAATGTAGGAGTCTTAATTTTTTTAACCAGGCGCTGTCATCTTCATTTACCAGTATTTCCATTGCACTATTTACTGACGCATTCGTTATATTGTTAGCCTTTTCAACAAAGAAACCTTAAATACATAATTGTGTCTTTACTATATCCAAAAGCGTAGCTAAAACTCATGTTTCGATGACAGTTACTGTTGACTAATGGAATATGTTTCGTTATCCATAGTAAGTAAAGCGTAAAATGATATTGGCCAATGAAATTTTCTTGAAAAAAAAATTTATTAATTCTCTGTTAACAGTATAAAATCAATTAAATAGGATGCAGATAAAGGAAAAAATTCAAGACAATAATTACTTGAAAACGCCAGAAAGCTTGAAGAGAGTTACATCCCTCTTCTTCATAATAATGAAACAGATTTAAGGGATTAGCTATATTATGGACCGTAGACCGTGAATGGGAGTAGAAAAATAAAATGTATGCTTATAATATGTATGTACAAGCCTTGTTTCAAGGATAAATGTGGATGCATAAATAAATTTACAGGATTAATTATGAAAATGATGAATGTGACTTTCCCCGCCTTGCGTGGAGCAAGTTCTGCCTTAGTGTTTTTCGGTGAATATGCTGGCATTCGGGATCTGGGTCTTCCGCTGCGCTAATACCCTGAAAGAGAGGATACAGTGTTATGTAGCTATAAAAATGATAGATCTAGGTTAATGTTTGTTATCCAGTGCATTAGTACACACCAATAAATTAAGGCAAATTCAAAGTAAAACTCTTTCCTTTATTTTATCACTGATGGAAAATTTCCACGTAATATTAAGCTTGATAGCCTTGGTTAACTGAAGGCAGCCACACGACTCCCCTTTTGAAGGAATTACAGCAAGTGCAGAAAAAAAGATATATCGTTATATAAAGATGGATCTCAGTGGATGGAGACTTTGGACAAAGACCAGGGGAAGCCGGGTTCAAATTCAGAAGTCTTCTTCGGAAACTTCCAGCTATACACTAGCCATATGACTTTTTAAATGCTAGATCTTTATGTGAAATCACGGGGAACTAAGTCCCCTTGCCTTTATGTGTGAAATTAATTTGTATATGAGGTTAATACTTGGTGAGCTTAATCTAAAAAAATTAGGCCGACCTCGTTGTTGAAGACCGCTTTAACCATTTTCGATTGTATGAACTTATAGCAACGGATTGGCTGAAGAATAAATACCAGGTACACGACGCGTCAATGATAACCTGATGCAAGAATAAATGCTATCATGTTAATCCAATATTATTCTTAATGGCCAATTGAAACCATTAAGAGGTGCTGTTTTAGAGTAACTGACCATGTTTAGCGTTCAATTTGCCTCTTTATCATGCTGAAACGCATTATAATATGTAATTACAATTACGACAATTTTGACAATGACACATAACGCTTAAATAACGACACCTTCTCATTCAAATCCCTGTTCAAGTAAAAGGAAAATATTTTCTTATTTGCTGAATTTTATTTAGGGAAAATTTACGGTTAATGAATTTATCAAATCCGATCCAAACGAAATTAAAACCAAACCACAAAATGATTAATCGGCAGCCGAAAGGTTTAGAGCCGTCTCTAACTTAGGTATCAGTATGCAAATATCAAATGCAATATCAAACTCTGCCTTACATTAAATGCTTGGAAAATTCGCGGGATTATTAACACAATAAATTGATAAACAATATCTTGTGTGAATGGCGTATTTTAAAAACATCTGATTCCGCATGATTCTCATCCCGTCTTGCTGAAAACGCGTAAAATAACGCGATTCGCGCCCCGAAAATTATACCCATTTCCCGTTATGTAAAACCCAGTTTTTCCTTTCGTTCAAACCCTCACGTGATTACACTCAAGTTGAAAGAATATTTGTCACAATATTTAATTAATTTGGACATAAATCACGGTTAGCCATGATATTAAGTTTTTAAGCTGTCAATAACTTTCTATGGAATAATAAATAAGCTTTGATGCGGAGGTGATGCACGAGCACTACCATCAATGGATGAATGACGACGTAACGTCTTTTATAATGGCAATGCCGACACGCATGAAGTTTTCGATCGGCCACTGAATATTTATAAGAGATCCTCGGGCACAGGGACGACGCCGCGCCAAGAACCAAGCGTTTTCTCTGATCATCTGCCCTCGACTGCTCTCCGCTCGCCGACCTCGGAGTGCCACTCCCAGTAAAATCTTCATTCAACTCGATCACTGCGGGTAAGGTTTACGTTCGCTTCCGACCTCCCTCACGAAATCCGCCGGGCGGAATAAAAGAGGAAAAAAATCCTCCCCCAAGGAATGTTAAGATGAATAGAAAAGGGTCGGGGGGCTGACCGCGGTGAGTTGTATAGGTGTAGCAAAACTTGGTGGCACTCGCTCGTACAGAAAATGACGTCAGGGAGAGGAGAGCATGCAAGAGCTCTAAAGATCCTAAGGTTCTCTCTAGAAGTCCCAAACTGAGTCCTTCGATAACATTTCCCACTCATCAACGCTAAATTCGTCCTCAGTGACCTAAAACGCTAAACCTCCGCTGGTGAATGCCACCAAGTTTCGCTATACCTATACTCATCGTTTTGCAAAAGAAACGATGCCCGATTCAACAAAGAAACTCATCTATAGCGCTGTGCGTAGTTGTGTTCGACGCCATGTCCTCGGGCATGGCCCCCGTTATAGGCTTGCACCTCGTCGGAAACATCATCAGAACCGCACGCGATCAATGCCCGTCCGAGGTCAGGAGGGCAATTCATTATGTTCTGGGAATATCCGAGCCTCGAAAGTGACGAAACTTTGACGTCACAGCTCTAAAATTTCAAATAGGGTAATTCAATAGTTGAGATTTGTCGGGGGCAGTGACGTCAAATCCACGGACATTCCGAGGTTCTTACTGAATAAATTCGCTGTGTTTCCTTTCATTGTCCTAAACCTTTCTCTTTACCTCGCCTATTTCTTCATCGACTTATATATTAAGGTTGCTGGAGCGGTAATCGTGGATCGTGGAGTGCACATTTGATTAAATTTTCTAGTTAGCTGAAAAAATACAGGGACCACTGTTCATTTAAGTACATTTGCTTATGCAGAGGAACTCACCATGCATGCAGGAATTGAAATGATACAAGACTAATGTTCAAGTATAATTAAAACATTTCATGACTTGATTTTTCGGCGTCGCATCCAAATTTTAGGTAAAAATTATATTTTAATATGTTTTTTCGAGTCTTTGATTCGGCGTGACGCCTTGATATTTTTAGCAATCATTATAATAATACGAAATGTATTATTTCGCGTTTAGAAGAAAATCTTTGAATATACAATCGAATTATGTATTGCGAACATATATGTTATCTCATGTACAATAAGCCTATGTGTTAAAATAGCACTGAATTGCCAAAAAAAAACGAATCGTTAAGATACAATTTTGCTCACTTTTATCTATATACATCACTAATAGGAACAAGTATGCAAAGTTTCACGTACATCTGTACAGAGACTAAAATCTCTCTAACCACCTTAAAGAGTCAAGTCAACTATGATAATCCCTAACAAACCAGCCAGGTATACTTTCTTAGCTTCTGTTCGTTTATCACATATGATCTCTACGCGTGCGTACTCGGAAAAACGTGTACAAGCCTTCGACTGAAATGAATAATATCCGACAAAGTTGGAATATAGTTTAAACCTCGTCCAACCGATAATTACAGAAGTGATTGCAGTAGTTCATCACGCTTTGGCGAAGTTATGATTATAGGCATGTAACGAAAGAGACTGTTACTACTTGGCCTAGTGTTTGCGAAAGATGAAGGGATAGATTAGGTGATTAGGAGGCGTGCGAGTGCTGGAAGGAAAGTGGTAGGCCTATGTAAGCATCTGGAGCGTATCAAGGAATAAATTATATAAAACCTAGGGAAACAAAAATCACTGTATACAAAGGATTACTCCTAAATTAATTGTATGGTGGTGAAAGTTAGATATACCAATGTAAGGCAGCACTCGTATTCAAGCCAGGTTGAGAGAATGGATGAAATTCGAAAAGGGAAAAATATTTGTTACTGAGGCATGAATGGTTTGAGGGGAATGGGTTGACTGAGAAAGTATTGGGTGAATGTGTTGGAAGAGATTCTTTAAGAAGAGGAATACTAGGAACCATAGGAACAAGACAGCGTATTTGAAGAAATGTATGTAAGATGTAGTTAAAGAGCGATGTTATTTTTCTCTCGTGAGACCTCCCTAGGAGTATGCTGTGAGCATATGGGACCCTTACGAAGTAGGACTAGTCCCAGAAATAGATCGAATACAGCGGAGAGCAGCAAGATTTGTAAAAAGTTATTAAAAGTAAAATTTGTGTTACCAAATTGTTGAAGGAATAAGGGTGAGGAATAAGGGTGGAATCTCTAACTGATAGAAGGGAGAAATATAGATTAAATTTTTTGCGCAAGTTTGAAGCAGACATGTTTTTACCGGACGTTCAAATAATTTTTCTAGAGTCAACGTATTACGGTAGAAACGATCACAGGAATAAGATAAAGGAAATAGACTGGAGAACGAATAGGTTTAAAATGTCTTTTTTCCGCGTACAATAAGAGATCATAATATAGCTGCGATAGATCAATCATATAAAACCCTCACCCTCACCAGGTAGAGTATAGTTTTCGACTGTGTTTAATAACATAACATCATTAGCGTCACCTCGCTTGAAATGTGCGGTACTATTTTGTTTTCAGCATGAAGTAGTATCTCGTAACATTCATAAACTAATAGTATTAGTAATATTCACCCGTAGTTGTCTCTTTACCAGTGTACTGCATGTTTGTAAGTTCGTTTACGTAGCACTCTCCTAGTTTCTGGTTTGACTGCGCACTGTTCTCCTGACTGCTTTTTGGTCTGCGCCTAGTGGAACGTGCGATGTCATTTGAACTGGGACGGGTGCTGTATACCTGGTGTGGAATTCCCTCATGCCACACACCTTAGTGGTGGCTCGCACGGTATTTCGTAGATTGATGTATGTAGTCGATAAAAATAAATGTGCAAGGATAGGACAGTATGGAAGAAATTATTTTTATTTTTAAATTGAGCTCTGACTGCGCTTCCCAAGAAATGGAGCGGTGTGATGGGTGTGTATGCGAGTATGAAATGGAGATCGCTCTTCGATTTATAAAGCCCCATGTGTTCCTTGCTCGCCATATTGACAGCAAGGTGGTGTACAGTCGATAATGAAGTCTTGCGATGACCACTTCGTACCGTGCGAAAGAGAAGCCCCATGTTGAATTTGCAAAAGACTGGATTTGCTCTTATAAACAGACAAATAAAGCTGCTCATTGCGGACTGACTCGTATTATTCATTCTCACTGCATGCGTTATCATTGATAAAGCTGGGAGAACTTAGGAGAGGATTCGCACGGCATCTCACAAAATCCATTTGTACTATTTTCACGAGAGGAGAGAGATGGCGAGCTGCTACTGCTCTTTGATCTTTCCTGTGTAGTTTGCAGGAGTTTATCACCGGACGAATTCTCAGGCATAACACTCCTGGAAACAATGATCGAAGGAGCATTGACTGGAAGGAATAGAGTGGAAGATAGAGGATAGAATACATGAACTAAGTTGTGACAAGACAAAATATGGAAATTTTTAGAGTCAAAGAACTGAGAGTCAAAGCTGAGGAACATATCATTTTCGCAAGGATCATTGTAATTCGACGATATCCAGCATCCCCGTGATCTTTTCCACCAATAATACTCACGAGTTTTCAGGGCCGGCTTCAGGGGCTTCTGGTCCGCCGGGGGTGGTGGGTGCTTCTTGGGCCTAGTGGGCTTCTTTTTGGCCCCGGCGGTCGAGGGCTGGGGCGGCGGCGGAGGCGGAGGCGGGATCGGAGACGGTACGGGCGGCACGGAAGACGATTGGCTGAAGCGGTCTTCATCGTCTTCGAAGGGCTCGCTGGACGGTGACTGCTGAGGGCCACGGAACTCCGTGGTGGACAGCGCGGTGGGCGAGAAGTGGCCCTCCGGCACGGAATAGAGGCTGGGGGCGCTTGCCACGGACCGGGCTTTGGGTATCTTCACAGCAGGGATGCTCTGCCATGGTTCCTTCCAGCCGTCGATCACTGACACATCCCTGCGGCTGAAAGAGACGTTTCTCGTCAAAAAGAGCTCATAAATACGCGGATCAGAATTTGACTGGATTAGAATTAGAAGTTCCTTAAAGTAAGCACTGTTTACTACCATTAAATATTATCTTTTTCATCCTTAGCATGAGTGGCGGAGGAGCGAGCGAAACGAGTGTATTCAGAGGGCATAGTTCCTGAGCATTGCAAAGCTAGCTGATAAAGCTTACTTCCCATTTTTTTATTTTTTCTGTGAATTCTTTAAAAAAAGTGTAATGAATTCCATTGAGTTTCTTCATTGATCCAGTAATTTACTTTATGTTTCGAATCATGTCCCCACGTAATCTCCTGTTATCCTTTCTCTTGTTATTGTTTCATTTGATTATTTATTTGTTTATTTATTATGTCTCATATTGAACCTGGAGGTTATAGCAATTTTTATTACACCTTTTGTAATGTTTGCATTTGTAATTTGCCATTCTATAATTTTTCTTTTATAATTGGTGATGTTCTTAAAGGCCACTTTTGCCTATAAGAATAAACATAATTATTATTCAGATGATTTATGTTCTCGACCTCTATTTACTAATACGTACTATCTTCTCTGGAGACATTTGTCTAATTAATGATTAATGGTTTCCTACTCCTTTCTGCTAACGTTTCGCATATTTATCATGCTTCTTCAGGGCTATATCAGGATTATTTATGCCTGTCATACAATATTCAAGGTTAACATTTTATAATCTACAAATTTTGATACATCAGTGTCAATTTGGTTGCTATTTTTTGTTAATTGTTGGAAATTTTAAGTTCATTCAAAAATTAAAATAAAATTTAAGTTATGTTATATCATAGCAAATTATAGCATAATATTTTATTTAATATGACGAATTTGTTTTTATTGCAGTTGTTTCGTGTTTTGTAATGTGTACTATTTCTTTCAGATAATCTTTTTGATAAGTAAGGTTCTGAATCTATTATTTTTGTGTGGTTGGAATAAAAGGTGTGGTTTTTTATAGCCTTGTCTGCCAGTGCGTATAATTGAATTCTGGATTTTATTGATGCTTTATGTTGGGATATTCTATTTTTAAGATATTGAGATGTTTGGCCTATGTAGATACTATCACAATAAATTAGACCTATGTCCCCAGAAAAGATAGAATTATTATTATGTCCGGGTGAAGGCATTACTAATGACGGAGAAAAATAAAGAACCGATTTAGTCAGCGTTTGTGTCATTTTTTTCGTAGAGCATCGCACACATCTGGAAAACTTCCCGTATTCCCATTTTCGAACCAGGTAAATTGTAAACTGAAAAAAAACATTCCTCAACTCAAACTCATAAGCCTCACGTTAAATTTGCATAGAAACCATGTAGCTACCGTCAACAACTTTGCACTTCAGCACAGATGTTTATATTTTGTAAGCATTGGGCGCATTCAGCCGACGGAGCTGCTCCGGAGCTGCTCAAGTTAAGTTTTCGGAGCGCTCCGAGAGAGCGCTCTCATTCTACTGAATGTTACGATCCGGAGCGGGAAGTTTCATTTGGCTATTGTTTTTCGCCGACGCAACTTATTGTAAGTACTGCGACCAACGATTGACTAAATGCATAAATACGTGCATTATAATGTATGAACTTTAGAATTGTGTATAATAAATATGGATAACCATGTACTACTGGCTGCGATTGGAATATTTAGGCGAAGACATGTGTTACTCTGAAGTTGCAAATGCCATTCCTAATCATTAGATCAACTGGCTTCTTACACATTTCTTACTCTTCAGACTCCGTGATGAAGTTTTATAATTTATGATTAAATACAACTTCAATTTTTGTCATGACCTTTTACTTTATTCATCATCTTTCAAAGCGATTAGATACATTCGATATGCTTGTGTACATGGAGTACATCGAGTGCAAAGAAATGTTACTAATAATTACGAGACAAAACATCGTGGAAAAAGGAAGCGTAATTTTGAAATAAAATAAATACGGTTTGAAATTACTATTTCCTACTTCCCTTAATTTTCACTTTTCTCTCGTTTTCTTACGTTTATGCTTTTATATTGCCGCCATATTTACCGCTCAGTGAGCAGTGAGCGACGATTTATTCCGCTCACCAAGATGGCCGACCGCTCACACTGAGCGCTCACTGAGCCTACGCATTCAGCCGAAACGCTTCGGATCGGCTCCGTAGCTACTCCGTCGGCTGAATGCACCCATTAGTAACGGCCTCCAGATTTTTTACTATTAACAGTGAAATAACCAGCATAAGCATGTATAAATAAAGTCTTTACTGATAAGAATTGAATGACTGGATATTTTGCCCGTCATTTCTGATGGGTTATCAGCTAGTATAATATACATACATGTTTTTCTTAAAAATAATTCAATAGCACACCCGTGATAATTGAAAAACATATGATTGGAGTTATGAATTACCTTTCATTATTTCTGGAGTTTAACGATCCTCCACTGCCGAAGAAGAACTGTGACGAAACGTTGTCATCGAAGAAATCCTGTGGATTAGAATACAGAGTGTGAATTCATGGGTATGAGATTAGCGGTTCATTGTTACGTCACATTCATTAAAGCTAGCAAAGCCTTAATATGTCAAAATAGGGGTGAGAGAAACTGGCCACAACACCATCGGCATTAGGAGAATCTAATTAGTAGATGGGCATTTTATCAGTATGAGAGAGCTGATGTCGGCGACCTTCAGTAAAGATGTACACAAATGGTTCTGGAGTTTGATAAGAATTGTGGCTTAATAAGGCGATGGAATCAGGGCAGAGAGGATAGGGGGAGGGAATACACTTGAAGCGTTTTAGAAGTTAGTTTGGAGAAGGATGGAAATAGTAAAATGAAACTAAAAACTAACTAATTGACCATATGTATAAGTCAGCGATCCTCGGGCTCCACATCGAAAGAGGTTGATTCTCTCATCGTCTTCAGAGCAGATGATGTCACGCAGTGCCGTATTATCAATAAGGCAAAGTAGGCAGTTGCCTATGGGCCCTGAGGCTTTGAGACCCTGAGAATTTTTTCCCCTTTCTTCTCTTGCGACTTGTTTATTAACGTGGTGTTGCTTGTACTGCCTACAGCCCCCCAAGTGTGTCAATTCGTCACTGATGCCACGTGAAATTTTGCATGTAGGTAATTAAGTGCACTGCGGCAAACAAAGGTTATATTTAAATTTACTCAGAGCCCAAAAGGACGATAAACGGACCCCTATTATTCCCATTCCTACTAGTAGATACTATTCCCATAGGAAAAGCATTGAAATCAGTTCAGACGTTTCTTTTTTTTCAAATACTTGCACTCATGATAAAGGGTTGAAATTTCACTATCGGATGCGTGAACGAACAAAGTATTTTATTCTTGCATTTGACTATGTTTTACGTCTTTGCTTAAAAATTAGGTTTTCAATTCCAAAATTATAATTTTTATCTTTTTCAACTATAGCGTATTTCCTGAACAACCTGTGCATTGCTCAGTGAGCAATGTCTATGAACGGGAAATTTTGCCCGGGGCGTTTTATGGATTACACTAGCGAAAATACCCGTTGATTATCAACGGGAGAGATAAAAGTCGAAAATAATGTAGAAGTGCTGTTTATTCAAAAGAAAAATTATTTTCGAGTAGAAAAAAACATAGGGAAATCCCTTTTGAATTTATATGAAAAAGTTAAAGACTTGAAAACCGAAATACGGTATGCTAATAATGCATAGATGATGGTTTATAATTAAATCGAGACTTAATTACTTAATTATTATAATTACTACGTAAGTGTTCTCTCATATACATGCAGTTCCCCTATGAGAGCTTCTTTGAGAATAGACGTTGAAGAGGATACTTGTTGTAAAGATACATTGAATTTATCGATTACCCCCCGAATCAATCTATCATGGGGCCCTTGGGACTCTGAGCCCTTCTAATACAGATATATTTTCTACGTGCTACCATGGGCCTGCAGGAAAACGTGATATTTAAATGCTAGAGGCGAGAATATCCTTTGAAAATCAAATCTCTGGTTGTCAAGGAAATATATGCTATATTATTTATTTCAGAGAAAAATGTAAGAGTTTTCAGCTAAAAATATTAATTTCATAAAAATACGAAGTTGAGAAGAAAATTGATTGAAAACATTAAAAATTTCATTTATTTAGTTATCCGATAAAAATATTCCTGCCCTCTATCTTGAGTGTAAGTACTTTTTAAAATCAAAATGAAACCACTGCATCGGACCCAATGCTTACCATGGACCACCAGGGGGACCTCTGGGGGCCTTTGGGAGCCCTGAGGGCTTTTTAATATAGCATATGTTACAACCAGATATCTTTATATCTACAAGCCATATTTCAGCTCAATCGGTCCAGTAGTGTTTGCGTGATGGAGCTACAGACAGACAGACACCGTTACATTTTTATATATTAGTAAGGATTAAATCCCTAACCCTGCAAAAAAAGTGTTTTGGATAATTAAACCCTACAGTGTTTGTTGCCTACCAGTAACGAACATGTGTTCTAAATTTCATCAAAATCGGTCGAGTGGTTTAGGAGGAGATGTGGCATGCGTAGTATATCGCTCCCTACGCAGAATTTTGTACACTGCTTATTACACCTATTAAACCTTAATACAGTCCTAGAGCTCTACTAAGATGGTTGGGATTCCAATCGGCTCTCAGTCCCCAAATCACTGCTTTCTATTAATCCTTGAAATTAATGACGTAATGAGTTATTTATCTTGAAACTTTGAGCGTAGGTACATCATACTTATTTCAAATAAAAATTCAAGTATGGGATCTTTTGGTACTGGAAAAATATCGATCAAACTCACTTAGGGGAAATAAGCTCGAAATGTATGGCGCTCTTTCCTACGCCCTCCATTGTGAAACTGGAATATTTTTTTAAATTTTACTGTCTTAAGAATAAACAATTTCAGTAAAATATATTAATATGTACTATATGTATCATTAAGCGACAAAAAGGGCAATTTACACTCAGTAAAAAAACTAAAATGATAATTGTTTAGTTATGATTATATAAGAAGTCAGTTTCTCTTCTGTTTGAATAGAACCACTATATTATTTCTTAATTCCATCTCTGCCATTGAGAATCAACGGGTATTTCTGATAGTATTCTATAAAATTTAAGAAACTTCAAAATCCAACTGCATTAAATTTACCGCTTGTGATCCGTTTTATAGATGCGAGGAACCACAAACCAACTGAAATTCATCGACGAATTTGGGTAGTGTATGGAGGTTATACGGTTGGTCATTTAATAGTAATGAGTCGGGTGCGGATTTTTTATGAATGACGTGAAAATGTGGACAATGAAGAATGAAGTCGGCGATCATGCCTAGCCGCAGTATGGTTTTTACTTATATCAATGCCTGCCCTCACACACTGCGAACGTAACGGAACAACTCCTAAAATATTGGAGGAAGTGATCTCGGGTTTCCCACTGGGTAACAGTAATGTTTAGCACCGATGTTTCGAAGGATAGCAATAAGTCTGCCATCCTTTTCAGGGTGAAATTGAAGATAACGGCAGACATATCCCTCGAAACTTTCTATATACGGACTTAAACAACGTTAACTCGTGGTGCCAGGAGTTATGGCTTGAACTAAATCTTAGTAAATGCACTGCAGTACACTTCTTGCGGAAGACATTACACCAACTCCATATCTATACTGTGGGTGGAGTAAACATAAATTCATCAGATGAAGTAAAATATCTGGGAATTACCTTAGTTTCAGACCTACCGTGGAGAACACACATACTAAAAATATGCGTCACAGCCTTAAAGAAACTAGGATTTATCAAGCGTATAGTAGGATGGTCATCGTGATAAAGTGAATGAAAGATGTTACTTCGCTCTGGTTATGTCACACCTCGTACACGCCGCGAGCATTTGGGACTCTGGATAGAAATATTTAAACCGAAAAATAAATAAAATACAAAGGAAAGCTGTGTGCTCCGTTAAAAACTTCTACGAGATAACAAATAGTGTTTCACAGCTTTTAGAGGGATTAGACTGGTAGCCGCTAGAGACTCGGAGGTTACACGCTGAGCTTAGATTGCTTGAGAAATTCAGCACAGGTGTGTTTCAGTGTGACACAGAGAATATCATTATGACGCCACACTACATCACTAGGTCCAACAGGAAAGATCAAATAAGAGAGATACATGCATTGCCGAACAGATAGGTACAAAAATTCGTTCTTTCCAAGCACAATAAGTAACCATTATGAAAACTAAGATCAACTCAAAACACTCCCGAAATACACTTCACCTTTTCACCTCACTATAACATCTTCCTTTACACCTTTACACGGCTAGTGTCCTAACACATCCATCCACACGCACATGCGGCAGCTCGCAGGGTAGTATGTAGATGTAGAAAGGTCGGTGCTTAACTACACTGCTACCTGGTGGAAACCCAGAGATCTCTTTCTTTAATCTGTTATAACTCCTGAATAAATTCCACTGGGAATAGTTTGACCATCTATTTTAGAGCATAGTCCTCGTACCTCACGATTTCCACATTTTTTCAGCTGAAATATTTTCCCTTATGGCCAAAACTTTAACGAGGATGACGGAGTGACAGAAGCTATAACCATATTGTTGAAACCGCAAGTTTCATCTTTCTATGAAGATGGCATACAGAAGCGGGTGTCCTGCTATGACAACTGCTTAAATTATGGATAGGACAGCATGGAAAAATCGCGTGGAAATTCATGATTCAATGAAAATGCTTTCAAGATACACATTTGCTTTCTCCTGATTTCCTGGTGGAACTTACTTTCAGGAACTACCTCGTACATTCAACAGACAATTGTGGGCAATGGGATACTGAAGGCTGCGATAGAGAAAAGAATGTTGAATACAAGGGAAAAGACAAGAATTACCATTTTAAGAGGGATGACAAAAGATAGAAACCATGAGGAACTAAATAAAGAAGCATAGGAAGGAATAAGTAAATTCCTGTGAAAAGTAGAACGCAGGAAAATGTATTTAATTGTAAAATCCCATATAAACCTACGCAAACGGTAGCATATTCCAAATGAATATTTCTACCCTGTATTAAATCAATCAACCCTTGTACGAAAAGGCCAAAATTCGCGTAACACTGACTTAACGAACGACCATCAGAGATTAAACATTTCTAAGACGCCATAACACAATTGTGGATACTTACTTGGTCGCGAGAGTTCCTGCTGCTTATCCCTAGGGCAGAAACCCCGATGACGGTGACTAGGGCGGCGTTCAATAACCAGAAGATGAAATAACGTCCCGTCATCGCCATTATAATGATGGGAATGGATAGAAGATTTTCCTTTGACCCACATTGCTGAGATAACATCCAAAAAGCACCGGTTGCATTATTCCCTGAATATTCTTCAATTTGGGCGAACTGAAAAAAGAGAAAATTGTTAGGAATAGCAGTGGAGTAGCCGGCCGCGGTAGCCAAGTTGATAACGCGCCAGCCTAGTGACCCAAAGGTTGAGGGTATGAATCTTCCTTCGAATTCCTATACGCCTTTCTCTTAAGACTTTTCTCTCTATTTTTCCTTCAATGATATTCTTCAAAAACCTATTTTTCCTCGTGGAGGTGAGCCCAATTCATCTGGTTCTTCTTTTCAATATAGTGTCCAATATATGGTCCTTTCCTCTTCTACTCTTATGTATACCCAGGGTTACACTGTGCGATATAAACGTAGCAGTTGGAGATCCTTTAACCTAAGCCTATAACTACTACAAGTATAAACATGTTATTCAGGCCATCCCAGGTCTGCCGTTACATCCGAAGAAGAGGCTCAAGAAGAAGAAGAAAAACGTGTATGTGCCAGTGAATATACCAGTGAACGACGCACAATGAAAACATTCCAGTGAACTATCAACCAAAAAAGTATCTATGAATATCTACACAGAGTCTATGAACTGTTTAATTCTGCATATTTTAAATGCACTTCTCTGGGAAAATTTGAAATTTAACGTACTCTAGGTTTATGCCATTCAGCCGAAAGCTCTGACGGGAAGCCATGAGGAAGATAGTGATAGGGGACATGGGGCCTGATTCTGATGCTTTCCCGATGTTCAACTTTTCCACCAAAACGTCATTAGTTTCCACCAAAACGTCATGACTTTCCGACACTACGTCACATGTTCCACCTTCCACCAGAGAATCGTTCACTACATCGTTCATCGTTCAATGACTGGTGGAAAGTCAAGCTTCCCTTCCACCCGTCATCCACTTGGTGGAACAGCGCTAGTGTCGTGGTGGAAACTTTCCGACGGAAGTAAGCGTGCGGAAGGTAGACATTTTTTGTTCGCGGTTTCGAGGTAAGTTGGAATTCGGCATAAGTTTGTGATGTTCGGCTCTCCAGAGGGGGTCATTGAGCCGTTCATTTAACGAATCAAGAGTCGTTCAATGAACGAATGGTGGAACTTTTCACCAGTCTTCCACTGGTGGAAGATCAGAATCGGGCCCATGATCACCAATATTTTGCAGAAAAAGGTAACTCATATAGCATGTGTAGCTAAGCGATGTATCGCCCGAATAAAAAATAGACCTTTGGATGACAAAACTATTTTTTACAGTAGTGCCCCAAATATTGAAGATTTGTCTTATTTACACTCTCGTGAGTCATCCGCTCGTTCAATGAGCCATTCTCATGAGTCGGGTACGTGACCGGATCTCTGATGACGTTAGTAGTAACTCGATTGAATGGGCGGTCACTTTTGGGTACTTTAAGTTTTGATCTTGGAGTAAAATGGATGAATTTAGAAGAAAATGAATGATAATACCAAGTTTATGTTTAGGCTCCAGCTTACAAATTCATGAATAGAATAGCGATTTTGGTCTCAGTAAGCTGACCCATCAATTTACCGTCCCTGGACGCGAATGACGCAGAGAGTGAGTAACTGACGTCCTGTTTTCGTTGGAGGTGTACTGTACAACGCGGGTCTTAACGTTAAAAACGAAGCATAAATGGAAGAAACCGAAATTATCCGGTCCAAAAAGCGCAGTTATCCAATGGTGAAAGATTTAATCGGTATTCATGTCATGGTTCTTTAAAGTATTGATAAATAAGTCGGTTTAAAAACAGATGGCATTGGCCCACTCTAGTATGTTTTTATCGAATGATTTTCCACCTCGAGGTAAGAAGCGATAACTCAGTGGATTCGAATGAGATAAAAAAAAGTTCCATAAGTTACCTACAGATATGAGCGCCTTTGAGTTTGATAAGGCTTTTTCCGACTGAAGAACATGAGCTTCGGTTAAGAAATTGAGCGTACGCGTGAATGCATTGGACTGAACGTATTTTATAATACTTAAATGCTTCAAGTTTACTCTAAATAAATGGTTATACGTCTATGCACAATCTGTTGTATGTTAAATTGCAGCATTCAATTTAGTTCAAAGGACGGACGGCTGAAGAGGTCGACTAGTTTAATGCATCACTCAAATGCGAAAATGAGAGTAACGATTAGTTTTCCGCGATGTTTCACGCTTGAATCGTAAAAATTATCATTCATAACATTTCTTGAGCTAGTTGAATTTAGTTACTTCTGGAAGGGCCGTTAAAAATTAATATCATCTATCTCAACCTGCGATGGTGAGTAGCCGAAGGAGAAGTTGGATTTCGTGATGCTCAAAACATTTTATCTCACTGTACTCATAGCGTGGCCGTGCACTAAATAATTATATCGCTCTATTAGCTGTTCACTCCATTTTTCAAATATTCTTCTCAAAATGACCAGTTTCGTGGTGTACTCATCCCATATACCCAGTAACACGCAGTGGGTGTGACATCAATTTTAGGTGAAGATAAAAAAATGCAACATTTTCGAGATTAACCCCAATGATGAGATAAAATCCGCAATAATTACCACTTTTGAAAATGACAGTTGTCATTAAATTAATATTAAACAGCATAATTTTTATATGAAAAAAGTATAAAAGAATTATTCCATTTATCAATTTTACTTCTGGCAAACTATGAACTTATCATTACTGGCTTTCATGCCGCTCGTTGTCCAAAATTTAGTAAAAAAATATATCAGTCATTTCACACTGCATACTAATAAATAATTATATCGCTCTATTAGCTGTCTACTCCATTTTCAAATATTCTTCTAAAGTTGACCAGTTTCGTGCATTAAATCACCAACATGAAGATGAATTCATACACTTTTGAGAAAACTACGCACTTCAAGTTTTCTCTTTGGGCGGCACATGGACAAAATATGTATATTAAATTGTAAAAACGTAAAAATTCATCCGGATTATGATACATAAAAATGAATAAAGGGACTACTTACCGTTAGTACTTGTGACTGCAGAGCGAAATAAATAGTGGCAGCGAGATCCATGCAGCAAACTCCCAGGGTGAACAGTGTCCAAATGTACAGGCAAGGGACGACCATTTTTCTTTCGAAATGTACGCTCACTTGAAATTGAAATTGGAAGTGGCACATTAACTGCAAGTATATACTAGCTTGCACCCTCAATTAACTCCAATTAACTCAGAAAAAATTGATCAACTTAGAAAAATGCGAGGGCAGGGAATTAAAAGAATAGAAGTGATTGCAGAAGAAATTAGTATGATTCTTTGCGCGGATGGCATCGCATTCTTAGCAGAGAATCGGTAAGGTCTACATGACTAATTAACCTCGATGGAACAAATACTTCAAGAGCATATCATGAGAGTCTATAGGAAGAAGATGAAAATTCTAGGTGGTGGAAATGATAAAAGTTCAAGCAGATATAGCGGTTTCAGGAGAAAAGTTGAACCAACCTGAATAATTTACCTACGAAGATAAGATGGACAGGTCTTGTGAAAAATGAAGATGATCAAAGACCAATAAAGAATATTGCATGCCAAAGAAGAAGCAGATGAATTCGACTCGTCCAAAGACATGACGCATTTGTTGGAAATAAAACTGGAAGAATAATATAAGGGAGGATTCCATAAGGGAGGCCAAAGGATGAATACAGGCAAATAGGTCAGTGTTTAAGAAAGAATTAACAGGATGTGATAGAATTTGGTAATGTGCTATTTTATTTTTGCAAACAAACTTTTCTGACGAAAAAGAAATACCCATGAAAATCAGTGGTAACATTTCAGTGGTAAGATGGCTAAATATAATATGTCCGTTTTTTGTTAGTTATGCACACCGTTGGATTCGTCTCCGTGAGATCTATAAGATGGCAAAATGTGATACGTTTAGGATATGTAGGGTTTGAGAAAAACCCTGTGTCAATATGCGATATATCCATTTTGCTAATATATTTAGTTGGCCAAAAGCTATATGTCATGTTAATTGCTCTCCTGCTAAATTTTCCCAAATGTCATATCATATTTAGCAATATTACCACAGATTTAAAATGTCAAGTTAGCTACGCAAGGGGTATAAATAACAAGAGCATATTTTGACGCTGCGCTGAAAAAGGTACGCCGCCATATGCCGTTGGTTAATAATACTAACTAACTACTACTTGACCCATACACACAACACTGCCTGGTGAAGTCATCAAACATTAAAACTAGTTTTTGAACGTGTAATCAGAGTAAAGTTCTGCTATTTATTTCAGGCTTGCGAGACGTTACCTGCATTGACAATTACGCTTAAATGATGAATTAGACGCTAAATTTCTATTTACAGCCTTAATTACCAGTCAGTTAACAACTAGTTCACAACAACCCTATTAACTGTGAGCAGAAAAGAATGGAAGTCAAGCAAAATACGATATCCTAAGATTGAAACACATATGGCACATGATTCACTAACTAGTGGCTTAATGAGCGTCCACCATACTGTAAGACTCATGCAATGGATGAGATTAAACTCTGGAACGGCGGTTCAGAGGAAAAAATGGCGAAAACCTGACGAAATCTCTTACTCACATGGAAATTTTAGTGCCATTGTAAAGAGATAGGGGGAGCATAATAAATATCCTTGATGAGGACCGGTAAATGCAACATCCTCGGTAGATTGGTGATTTCCGTAGGTGACCGACAACTAAAGTCATCTGCGCCATTTGAATTGGTGGGTAAGACGTTAAGGTACGAGGTAATATTGAAGGTGGAGGAAGGGTGCAAAGAAACCCGGAGTCGGCATTGGCCTACCCTTAATGAAAGGTTCCAATGGGTCCGCAGTTTAACGTCCCATCCGTCGGACGGAGTGCTGCCCTTGAAGAGCACTCCGCTGTGTCCACAAGTAGGGATCGTAATTCTAATTTAAAGCATAATTTCGGGATTTGAACCCGGTTCCTCTGTATAAGAAGCCAGTGCTCCAGCCATCAAACCAATGCGATCGCTTTATACGGCACACTTTTTGGTATTTGTTGGGTAGGGTTTTTTGCGCCATCATCAGTTTTTTAAATCACAAATCGTGGAGAATAAATTATTTCTTCCACACCGGAAGGAACTATTTATTTCCCGCGTATTTACTACACAAGGAGGAACGACCTGCCATGGTGGAAATAACGATCCCCGAAGTTTAGTGTAGTCGGTCTCGGCCTGGATTCATTGGGGTAATCCTATTTGTCCTGAGCGATTTTGCTCCTGTCTGCAAGTGGCAGTAATCTTACGGTCTAGTTTAGCTCCTAAATTTTACAAAAACACACATAAAGGTAACAAGGAAAGGAAAGCAAAGTTTACAATCTTAAGTAACTAAATGCAATTAGGCACTGTGTTAGACACGATTGTCTACGTGTATGGAAAGTGAGCACGTGGAGCTGAAATTTGGCAACAGTGTTCTCATCAAGACCTATACTGTCAACTAAATTCAAAACTCTCAATAGCGTGATGTTTAATTTCTTCTTATGAAGAGTTATACTCACGGTAAATAACTACCGAAGAAATGATGAACCACAATGCGTCGACGACTAGATACGCGCAAACCCATGCGAATACCGTGTCAGGTGAGAGCATCCCATCTACGGATATGTGGGTGGATGAGGAACAGCTGGGTCCTGAAAAACGGAAAACCCAATATTATCATTATAACCCAAATAAGTAGTACGTGAGCCATATAAAAGAAACCTTGGCATTATTAACCATGATGTAAATCTCAGCTTTTCCTCAGATGGAGAAATACCTTTTCAGGTTGTCCGCGTTCTTACAGACACCAAATTTATATTGTTTTACAAGGGTTCTGGGGGATTTTTTAGCTTTCTAGGCAGACTCTAACAATAATAGTTACAATAAATAGTCTCCGATCTCTACTTCGTGGAATTTTTGCATATTATTTAAAGGTAACAATTTTATAATGCTCATGCAATGTAGGTGCACATTTAAGAAGAAAACGCTCCAATCACGGTTGAGAAATGGCTTCATATTCATAAAAGGACAATCTCAGCGAAAACTTTCCGCTGCAAATAATATACTCGTATAACGTAATATTGATAACTGATGCGCTCAATAAACTCAAAACCTCCAACTTCAAACCTCCAATCTCCAAAAATTTTACAAAACGCAACTTAGGCACCATTTTATCTATCGCATCACTGTCATCAGTATTCATCAACCCGAAGATACGTTTGCTCCTCTAAGCCAACAGATATATTCCTTCCGAATTCTTTATTTTTAAATCCCTGACATGAATTTTCTTCTTCGTGAATTTCACCATTGCTCTTCTTTGGTAATTTTTCCCATTAGTTTTTCCTGCCATAAAGGTTTTCAGCATGCTGTTAGGCCTCATCGTGTGGTACTTAAGTTCGTCTCTTCTTCATAGTATTTGGTGTTTACCCTTCGAATGCATAGGATGAAGTCTTTCCGGGTTCATCACTGGGTGAGTGTTTCAGTTCCCGAGGTTTCGAAGACTGAATCATTTATCTTCAGGGTGTTAATGTTTGTCTCATCTCCTTCGTAAAGTATTCATGCATCGCATTTTCTCCCCAGCCCTTCGTAGCACTTTCTTGGTTATTTCCTTCGTCCATTTTATCTTCATCATTCTTGCATGACAGCACATTTTCGTTATCTTCAATCTTTTCTGTTCTGCTGCTGTTATCCTCCAAGATGAAGTGGCATATTAGAGCATGCTCCTTAAATGTCTGAAAATTACGTGAGTACTTATTTCCAAGTTTGCGTTGCTAGCTGTTGATAAATAGCTAGTGGACAGAAATTTTGTAGATAATTTGTAAGCCAAGCGTTGCAATTTCCTAGAAAATGTATAGCCTCTTTCATATCTTTCCTCGTAAACAGATTCTGTAAATCTTTCACAAACAAACAATCTTTGTACTTTCATATGATTTTGCTTTCCAGCGATTGGTCATCCGTAAATTTATCTGAATTAACTGTCACTCCTAAATCAAGCTCTTCTCTTCCCATTTCCCTGGTGTATAAGTTAAATACCACTGACAATAACGGAAAACCTTGCCAAACTTCTCTACTTATCCTTTCCCTCCCGGATTTCCTGTATAGATACAATGACATCCAACTGATCCCTCCCTAATCCTCAGGCACCTTTCCTATATCTATGATGGTTGTGAACTAGGAGCTAGTGATTACCAAACCTTATTTTCTCGCCGCAGTTATTTCTTGTTCCTAATCATTTTTTCCTGGGTCACTCCCATCTCTTCCTACACGGTCTCATTCCAGTCTCCCATAAAATTCACTTTATGGCATGATAATATCATTTATTTACAGAAACCCTATTCACTGTCTAGTTTTCCATTCAATATCTGTTCATAGTAATGCAAACTGGAATAAAATTGACTATGTCAGGTATCTCCATGTATTAATATGAAAATCTCCAGTATTAATATTCTCTCTTTAACTCTTCATCCGCTCTCCTCGTCCCCAATTTTCATTTGTTCAATATCATTGCTATCAGTATATATCCCCTCGCAGCTGTCATAATTCACTCAATTGTGGGCGCTGTCCTTTCATCTCACTTCGTACAATTCTATGCACCTCTTACCAGTTCTTGTATAGTGACCTCCCCCAAACTTTAACAGCCCTAACTTTTGATATCCTTATTTTATACTTAGCCCTCATCTTATACTTTCCGATGTTCTTGACTCAGCAGTTATCGAGTATTTCTTATGATTAAAACTGGTGAAAACTTATGTTTTCAGCAGCCGGGCACGACATCCATTCTGTTGAGCTGGGTTCAATGTTAGCTAGGAGCCAACAGCATAAATTCCAAGCCCATCATGAGTGATTGGTACGACGAAATGAGATGATTTCCCCTTCAACATCCTTAAAATTTATTTTAACGCGGCATCACAACATGGAACCGTATGGCCGCTATACCGGGGCCAGTCTCTGTAGCCACTTCACTGCATACTTTGTTCACCGCCTTTTTCTTTTGCTCCTATCTTTCGATTTCTCAGGGGTGTCCCAGCCATAATTGCCCCAAGAATAACTCAATGGATCATCTGAACACCCTAACTCACTCCACTATGTAAAGCTTTAAGTACTTCAGAGATGACTCAAATTCCATGAAATTATCGTCTGCCGATGGTCAAATACCTTTATCCGATCATCTTTACCTTTTGAGCCGATCCTAAAATTAGGGGTGACCCATAACATAGAGTCGGGAACTCCTACAGATCAAAATTGTTTTTTGTTAAAACATTTACTACACAAACTATTCCATTACCATTGTGCAAAAATTCCAACGTTAGTCAGAAAGTATGTTCAATAACCTTGGTGGAATTTATCGCCGAAAATATCGAATCATTAAAAACAAAATATAATCGAGATAAAGGTTACTTACCCTGAAAATATGTCGCAGCGAAGCATCTTTCAAGAAAAGAGTTTTTTTCGGAGACAGTTATTTGGCACTTGTAGACTAGAATTCCTAAGATTGAGAGCACGATGTTTGCAGTAGCTTGTACCTGAATGGAATTACCAATGAAAAACATGAATTAATCTTTCACTCAAAGTATAAGACAGTATTTCAAATGTATAGCAAATTACAGTGTCAACATCATATATTCGACAATGCAATGGCATCAAATTAACTGTGTATATAGATCAATGTGTGTCTTATCCATGATTTCTTCGCAACTATTCACGTTATTCAACCTAAATATGTCATTTGATGTACTGATGCCTCCGCGTCAGACACCTGTTTCTTGTCTTCATTAGCTTCTAAATATTTCGTGCTTTTTATACACCGTCTTCCCCTCTCATGAAGTAAAAAATCAAGAAATTATTTAACTCCGGCAACAGTGAACCGTATCAAATAATAAATAGTCGAAATTTTTGTCAATATTATATGTGTGTAGGTCTAGTAACAATTTAGGAACCCTAATCACTAAACTGTTGCGCAAGTGTAGACTAAAGGAGCAAAGATTAGCGTCCCATACTCGACCTCAAAGAGAATTAGGTACTCAAGTAACCTAATGAGTATGTATCTGCCTGAATTTAGGATCGAATAATTGAATGAAAGAAAATTTAAGAATAATGTATCTACCTAAACCTTGATCGTGATTTAAGTTTTATTCATTTACGAAAGATTGCACACGGTTTATCTCTTCATTCAGAATAAATCCTGGTCACAATAAACAACAACAAATATGAATTTATAGTGTTCCAATTTTTGCGATGATCTGTAAGAGACTCTGGGTTGGAACATGCAAGGTATCCACCTATCGAATCTATGTTAAGTACCCTATGGAACCAACACCAAGTAAATTTACTCTTTCTAAAAAGATAACTAAGTAATCTTATATTATTTAATGGGTTGAGAAAGACGTGAATGAGGCTTTCATCAGAGCAATGAAGTAATCGAATTCTAGCAACACTGATAAGATGTAGGCGTTCTCGGGAAAACAATCACCCGGTCATGAGTAATCTATTCTGGAGAATGAATTACCAACAATTTAAAAGTTGACAGCCATCGTTCGTGTGAGATATACGTCCTTTTATACCGTTATCATTTCTATTTTCGCGATTCCAAATCTTCAACTAATTATTAGGAACAGTGACATATGACATTCTGCCATATCTTAAATGTCGGGCGGTCACATCACTCGAGCTAACGGCTGAAGGAGGAAGTGGTAGCGAAACATGATGGGAGTTGCGCAGAAGACCATATTCAATGGAAGATCCCATTACCTACGAACCGAATCGGCACGGGGATTAAGCTAAAGTCTTGCCGCGCTTTACTACCAGGGTTCCAAAGGTTGCAAACCTTCATTTTCAAACAAAAAATGCTCAATCTGTCATTCACTTCAACTTCCTAAATATCGATTACTCTCAAGGTGAATGGAGCGGTAATCGTGGGTCATTGAGTGCACATTTTGATAATTTTTTAAGTAAGAAAAAAATTCTTGGGCTACATTTAACGTAAGTGCATCTGTATATGGGTTGGAACTCACCATACAGGCAGTAATGGAAATGGTACAACAAATATATTTCAATTGTTTTCCTTAATTACAACATGGTATGACTTGGATTTTCGGTGCTGTATTCGAAATTTAGACGAAGTAATATTGAAATATTGGACTCGACGTGACAACTTGATATCCATGAGTAACAATATATACAATAATAAGAAATGTATTATTCCGCGATTATAATAAAATATGTACATATTTAATCGAGTTGTCACGAAATATATGCCATGCTCCATGAGACTACATGTTAACATAGCATTCAAATAGATACCAAAAAAAATAGGTATGATGCATTTTTTCTACTTTAACCTGATAGATAACTTTAATGAGAACAAGCATGCAAAGTTTCACGCATATCTGTTCATAAAACCAATCGCTCCAACCACCTTAATCCTATTGTTTAGATGATCTTCGCCGATGGGTTGCGAAGAATATCAGCATATTTTGAACCAGCTGTTTGAATCGAAAACATTGGCACGAAACGTCCTGATGACACTCCCCCGCCCTCTCAAGTTGAGTGCAGTTACGTTGGCAGCGTTGCCTACCAAGGACTGTCATCTCCCCGCCTACCCCTTACACATGAGCCCTCCCCTCCCTGACAACACGCATCGCACAGGCGACTGCCACCACGTTTCGTCACCACTATACTCCACAGTTACGGTCTCATTAATATTAATATGTTACTGAACCAATTTTCGCTAATTTAATCTTAAAAAATGCACATGCCACTCCCCTTATGTACACCCGCAAATATTATGGCATATTTTGTAAATGCTGTATTCGACGCACTATAGGTGATTATGCTAGCGCTATTTTGGCGTAGGGCGCTTTCTTGGCTTAATAATACGCCCCCTCTCCCCTTACTCTCTAACTCAGATAGTAAGAACCAAAGGTTCGGTAAATAGCACTAATAATACCGCCAACCTTTTGCTCGTGTTATCCTAAATAGCGACCCCTCCGATTACATTTCTTGCTGACGGATCGGATCGTTTTTCTTTCGACATGATTCCAAAATGGCACGACGGGGTATGAAGCTTAACAGATTAATCTAGAACATGAGCTTTGTTTTACTGAAAGGAGAGAATTCCACCCGGATAATATAATAATGCCATGAACCCTAAATTATTTCACTCGTAAGAAGAGGTTTTTAAATTAAATTACGACGAGTATCCAAGTAAATAACTTAGTTCCTTCGCTATTGATCGTGTCGCAACGTGTGGTAAATATAGTATGATTCTCAGCATCTAACCGAAAGCTGAACTACAATCGGTGTTTCTGTATTTTAAGCAGAAAAGTATTGCTTTGCATATCGCAAGGAAGTAAAGCGCATAGCCATTAAAAAGATTTCTAATAGTTTTGTAGTCATATGAGAATAAACGAGTTAGAGAAACCTAACTCGAAGAAGATGAACTCCCAAGACAGGATAAAAGCCTCCATAAAAAGGATAACGTAGTCACTAAACCATCACATGCAACTAACAACCAACTAGCAATCAAATTTTTTATCTCGTTTAAAAAAGATTCCATACACCGAGGTCTCAGAAAACTCCTGGGTTTCACGTGACGTTCCTGAATCAGTCCAATACTCAAAACAAGCGAACGCTACATTTCGAAGGCTTTTGCTTTCACGAGGTAACATTTCAGTTTGATGCGATACCACAGCTAGTGCATTTCGCACCATTCCTTTAATATAGCCATAACTTCAAACGCCAGTTTAAAGGTGGAGAAGTGGACCTATGGCGTTTAGTGGGTTTTACGTGACGTGCCTGACTCAGTCCAATACTCAAAACAAACGAACGCTACGCGCTACGTATCGAAAACTTTGGCTTTCACTCGGTTATATTTCAGTTCATGACAGCTAAGGTGATTCCGCACTTACTGTTTGGCACTTGCGCAAAGGGTCAACAACACTTGAGGCGTATTATGTGACCACCCATCCAAATTTGGGCCAAGCCCAACGATGCTAAACTTCGTGTACGGTCGAGCGAAAACTCGCATCTCAACCGTGACAGACCATTGGCCACAGGGATGAACCTCTCATTTCTGGAACCAACTGTATCATACAGATGTAAACCACTCCTGAATCGCTCACCAAGCTCGTGACCCCTGCGAAGATGGCGACCGGGCGAAGGAAGGAAGGTGCCGCCAGCGTCGGGTACCGCATGTCGTTGGTCCCACGCCGTGGATTACTAAGGGGGGATCTCGTCGGCTGCGGGGACCACTAAACTCGCCGTCCGGAGGCGTCGTCAGGTGCGTTTGCCCTTATCTGATTCAATCGAAACCTTTGTATTTGATCCCCCCGTTCCTCTCCGCCGTCAACATCCATCCCGTCTAATCTTTTGCCTCCATCCGCCCTCTATCTCGCAAGCGGCGGCTCGCTTTAGTTTCTCAACGGGAATCGTCGTCATTTTCAATGCGTCACCAGCAACAGTGGTCTCCAAAGTAGGTGAGGTAATCACAAAGATCAGGCTACGTTTAAGGTGAGGGGAGAAATTGTTGTTATTTTCTTAACAAGTCCAAATGGTTTGTGAGTCAACTTTGTGGAATTTAGGAATATTTCAATGCATTAATTTTGTAGATTTTTCACTTTTTTGTTGTAGGTACAACACCTCTACAGATTTCAACGCTTTCCTGCAAATGATTTGAAGGTGCTGAAACAGGTCGATTTGTTATGCAATAAATTAGTGAGAAATTAACTAAGTTTATCCATTCAATTACCATTATTTTGCCATAAAATTAGTTCTCATTTCGGAAATACCAGCCGTATTCATACATTCCTAGTGAAATAGATTGCACAATATCGATTTGTTTTTTATCAGTTCAATGCTATGTTAACACGTAGCCTTATGGTACAAGGCATATATTTCGTGATAATTCGATTATATATAAATAGATTTTCTTCTAAACGCGAAGCAATACATTTCTTATTGTTATAATTGCTGCTCACAAATATCAAGGTGTCACGCCGAGTACAATATTTAAAAAAAAACAAATTTATATATAATTTCGTCTAAATTTCGAATACCGCGCCGAGAACTATCATAGCATGCTTTAATTAAAGATCAATTTTAAAATGTGATTCTTGTACCATTTCCATTACTGCGAGCATTGTGAGTTCCAACGAAATTATACAGACGCACTCAAATGAAATGTAGTCCAAGAATTTTCTTTCGACTTATTAAAAAATTGTTAAAATGTGCACTCAATGACCCACGATTACCGCTCCAGCCACCTTAAGAAATATTCGCAGAAGAGATGAGGACCATATGACACCCTACTGATATAAGGATGCGATGGCTAGAGCACTCGACCTGAGGCACTTAAAAACTGAAGACAAATACAATAGAAGGGAAATGGATGGGAAAGGCCTAAAAGGGTGACTTAGCAGAAGATCGAGTATCAAATCAAAAGGCATGAAGAAAATCTGAGTATTGGAGAAAGATCATTGAATAGGGGGAAAGTAGGGCTACGGTCAACAGATCTTCAAATGGCACAGCTTCGATAATGACGGCGAAGATGATGATCTACTCGAGTGGATGACGTAGCTACACGGTGGGCAGGGCGATGGGCCGTTAGTCCTGGCTTCAGATCCGGGGAAGACCACTCGGCACGTCCAGTTAAACCCAAAATGAGTGAGTTCATGGGTACCAGATCTTACATTGTAACCACAAGCAGCACAGAGGAAGGAACTGACCACACCTACTCAGACGAATGAATTTGACACGCAGTTAGGTTCGGTGCCTGGTGAGTTCCTCCATCTCCGATTGAACCAACCTTAAAGCTATTTGAAGAATGTGGGTTTATTAGACCAAGTTTTAAAAACCAAAGGACTCGAGTTTTTCCGCTCCTAATACTGAAGAAAGTTAAAGAGTTCTCGGCAGATAAGCATCAGGATTTACAGCCCGTGTCTGCGAAAAGGGGTGAAATACCAGTGTACGTCATCTTAGACGTATTTTTGTTTTCGTCCAAAATTAAACTTAAAGAGTTGATTGTGGTAGAAGAAAGGAATTACGGTAAAAATTTTTCATGGCCCATATACTTAATTCATGGGTAAAATTAAGATTTCCCTCCGCAGAGAAATGTGGATTGAGGCAGTGCAAGGCAATAAGTTTTGGGCTGCTATACGTTACGACCAAAGGACGTTCTGAGCGGGATGCGATAGCCGATTTTTTTTCAATAACATAGGAATATGTGAAGAAAGAAAACTGAAAATAACACTAAGTGTCAAATATGTGAGGCATAATTGAAAACCATATCCCTGAACAGGAAAAATATCTCCATGGTTCTCCCATGGTAAATGGATTATCGACCGATAAGAAATGAGAAAAATAGATAAAAGGTCAAACATAAATCAGCGCAAGCAATATTCCTCCTTGTCCAACGAATCAGCGGGAAAGAAACGCTGATGCAACTGCATCTAATTGAAACAACGAATATCACTCGCGAGAACTTATCGAAGGGTTGCTTTTATCTCTCGGGTGGAGATAAAATGAGGAATCATTGAAGTTCGAGCGGTGCTAGCTGATATAGATACCGTATACCTACGTATTTATCAAATACCACCGTTCATTTTCCAAAGAAGTCTTTATACCTCGGGCTTAACTGGATAGTACCACTTCTACTGAACTGGCTAGTAGTTGTAGTCACCTATTCACCTTCAAAAAATATATGAATGTAATTAAGACATCGATGCACCTTAATGACCTTAATGAAGTATCTCATGAACGAAAATAGGTACAACGCAGAATATTAATGCCTATCGATACTTGTTTGGTAGTCCGTGTGATTTATGATGCCTTCCTTTGTACCAAGGAAAAGTAGGTGTGCGATTTTCACTTGTCTTATGTTCACCCAAATGGAAAAGTACCTAATCACATCGGTCTACTCGACCAAGTTAAGGATTAATTGACATTTATGCATCAATGCAGTTGCAATGCGGGAGAACCCAAAATAAGGAAAGGAGCACGACAAGCATGTGGTTTCTTGCCCATGCTCTCAATATTTACACAGTACAAGCAATATCTCAAATAAAAGATTTAAAAAAAAAACAAAACAGAAATTGAGGTTCGTGGAGAATCAATAAGCGCTTTGCCATTGACGCGGAATTTTTGGCTGACAGAAAAAAATCAGACAAGAATGCTGAACTGCATGGCAATAACTGTGAGCAAGTACTACAGGAATAATAACAATGAAAACCAATATATTAGTTTGCGGCCGAAATAAAGAGGAGAAAATGAACATGAGGCTAAGACAACAACGAATTGAATCGATTTGAAGAATGATGGAAGAAGCAAGAAAGTCATTGTGATCAGAGAACCCAAAGCAAAGACGGCATTTTACCGGAAGAGGAATAAACTAATTGCTAGCTCCACAAGCTTGGAAGTAAAAGAGCGCTTCATTAAACCATGTGCGAAGCAAAGTAGTAGAGAGCAGGGAATCTCGGACGATAACAGTAGAGAGACGATCGGAAACAATGGATATGTGGCGTTATCGAAGAATGATGAACATCAAATCGAAGGAGAGAGTCACCTATAACTAGTCCTTCTAAGAGATGGGAAGAAACACTGCTCTTGAAAAACCGTCTGAATTGTAAGTGAAAAATTTTTCCCATGCGTCCCAACTTGTCCCGATTCAATATGCATATATTCTCACCATACACTCTACATTGGGTGCAGAGCAATTCACTCCAACAACAGCTTAATCTTGAGTAGTCACCCTCATTTTGCGTGGAAGTACATACATAGTTCTTAAGACCAGAGGCACTTCCATGCATGATTTCATTGCACTAAGAGTTGTAGAGTAGAAAAGTTAGAATAAAATGTTTTACCAAATGTGAACAAATGAAACGGAATTCTCGCTACAGGGAATGCAGGATAAACTAACTCGGCACAAAGAATACTCCGCTCATTGATAGATAAAAAGGTAAATATATCTTTACAAGGGAAAGATTGAGACTACTACTAGAAGGAAGGACTGCCTACTAGTAGGCAGTCCTTCCTTCCACTTAACCTCCACAGAAGTTCTCTGAAGGGGGAACTAGGTGATAGACAACAAATGAGTGTGCAACTTCTCAAGCATTACGTATCACGGAAGAATTAAAATACCTTAGTTAATTCCACTTGTAAGTTTTATTGTCAGGTTCCGGGTTTCGATACTTTGTGTCATCTTCAGGTTGGACCTGAAGATTAAACAAAGTCCAGGTCCTTAAGTCCCAAAAACCCGGGTCGTGACAATAAATCTTACAAGTGGAATTAACTAATTTATTATAATTCTTCCGCAATGGATAACTTCCATAAAGCTAAGCCTACAACCGCTTCCTTTGTCATTAGGTAAAATTTGTCTGCCCTCATGCAACTTTTATCTCCCTTTTCCGTAAAAAAAAGCCACGTACCTTCTAATGTAATAATGAAAGATACTTTTCAATTCCATTTGTATTATATAAAAATAATTTCACTATATATCATAATATTTTCTCTTTGTATTTTTAAATAAAAATATTTATGATATAATTAGACTTAGTAATTGCAAAGAATTATTCATTATTATATTATAAAATAATTCCAATAAGTAGAGCCTTAGAGTAGAGTCTTGTATATCTTTCAATTAATTCCTTTAGATTGTATATCCACTGTTCATATTCTTCAACAGCTAAAAAAATTGTGTGATCAGAAAAATAGACATTAGCGTAGCCGATAAGGATGCAGTACCGGACAACATTCGTGTGGAGTGTTGCACTGTATGCCACAGAGACATGGACCATAGAAAAAGCTTGTCCATAAGAGAATACAGATTCTCTAAACCTGGAGGCGGATGTCGAAGATCAAATGGACACATAGGAACAGAAACAAGGTGGTGTACAGAAGAATGGGAGAGGAGAAAACCATATAGAGTACTATCAGGAAGACAAGCCCCAGTTGGATATGCCACAATTTGTGACAAAACAAATTTGTAAGGAACATAGGTAATAAATGGTGAAATAGAAGGGAAGGCCAATCGAGGAAGACCGAGGGGCAAACACATAGGTCAGCTCAAACGGGACGTCAAACAAAGAAGGACAAGGGCATTAAAGAGTTATGGCCGGCTGCAGTAATAATACATATGTATTCAGCAAAGCTATGAGATCTATAAGTGAAGGCATTCGCTCAATATGCGTTGCAGAATTATTCGATACATTTATTGGTTCCTCAAATAGTCTCGTACGCTTTATGAGTTCCATATGTATTGGCTGCAATCAACCAATTTAAAGGGAGTTTTACAAGAGGCACTTAATTGCGCAATTTGATGTACAGAAATTGCGAGAACGCAAGCACGGAATTAGCGCAGGGGCCATTTTCCCATCTTTCGTTTATGCATTTTCGCATGCATTCTAGCAATTCACCGCTTTACACGACGCAATTTTGAATGCACATCCACACATACATCAGACTGCGTAATGCAGTGCCTCGTGTAAAATGGCCTTTGGGATTTCATAACTAATGATGATGACATACTCCAAATATACTACATAACTATTCCATTAGGTATAGCTAAAAGAAAAACGTAGGTCCAGCTCCTTGATCTTCCACATTTCCTTTGAAATTACCTCGAATTGACCTTTTTACCCTCCCTGTGCCATTAAATAAGTAATTCCCCCAAACAACTATTCTCCTGAATATGACCCTTTTTTGTCGAATCCCGGGGCTATTTTGTTTTTTATACTGCTATGTGGAAAAACTAAGTTCATTCCTATTATCAAAATGAAAAGTAGATTCCACCAATTCACACCTCAAACAACAAATTTCTATTAAATGACTAGCTTCACTATTTAGGTCACTTAATTCACAAGCAAAGAAACTGCAGGAATGGCTGCGACAATAATTTTTGAGAAGTCATTCTCTAAGAAGAAGACAAGCATTTGAATTTCCCATTGACAACAGAAACCATCTTGTCTGGAATCTCAGCCTGATTTTTCCCCCTAGAATTTCTTCCTTTTGCTTTACTACCGTATGATCAAGGTATCGGGCAGGATAAAACGCCTATATCATGAGTGTCAATGTCCCTTGAAGTGCCATTTGGTCTCTGGCGAAAGTCATCCGTTATTTCGAGTCCTTAATATTTCCAGATGAATGACGCAAAAATACGCAGATATGAAAATCTCATCAATAAGGAATAAAATAAATATAAAAATCTCATCATAACAATCGTATCAAATTATAAATATTCATTCGTGTTTTCGCCTCTCTCAATATTTATCAAAACAACAATCGACTAGCTACTCTGTTTAAAAGTAACAATTAATGCAAGAAAAATTCCACTAATTTATTTAAATGCATAATAAATTATGACTAACGTCAAGAATAATTGACTAAACTTGTAAACAAATTTGCGAATATGGTTTATTTTAACTTTTTATTAAAAACTTAATATTAATACATAAATAACTTCAAATGATATTGAAAAACATTTATTTTAGTTACAGTCCATCTTCAATATTACAATTTCCTTTTTTGGGGCTCAGTCCCCTATCATGATATTAAATGGAGTCGGATAGTCTTCGGAATTGTCTTTTAATAGTAGCCATTTTCATTCGTGCGACCTGAAAAGAGAAAAAATGGAATTTTCCGTACGTTAATTAATATTTATTATTCCTCAATTGTACGTGAATGATTTGAAAGAAAATCCTTGTTGATTATGTCACGTTCACCGCCAATATTCATTCATCTACTCGTTGACAACAACCTTGCCGCAAACTTCGCGAGGCTATGAGACGAATGAACACTTGTCAAACCGGATGATAAATTACTTTGTCTCAAACAATGAATTACTATTCAATAAGTTAAATAAGAGAAAGAAAAATAAATATGTATTTTAGCAGATAAAAAATTAAGAAGACAGCGAAGTATCTCTGGCAATCAAAACTATATGAATGATTTATAAGTATGATATATAGAATTTAAACGTGCGCCGATATAAAAGAGTTTACACAACCATGCCGTATTGGTTCGCTATTCCCGAAAGCGGCATCTTCTCGTTTTACGAATTGCATTAGTAAAGAGCGAAAAACCTTTTTTCGTCTTACTTCAAGGTCTTAACTGCCATGAGACGGATATTCTTTGAATATTATTATTAATTGTTTAATATGTTTTACTTACATAAGACCGCATCACAGTTGAATGGCGTTCACTATTTTCCCAATCACACGTTAAAAAAATAATCTCATCAACACTCACTAGCCTCATAAAAAACGAAGGAAACGTGGGAAATAAAAAATGAAGGCTGCTTGATTAAAAAGGCAGAAGCGAGGGTTATATTCAATAATATAGCAGAGCACTAGAGGTATGTGAAAACCGTCGATATAGAAGTACTTAAATTTGGCCAAATTCCGCGATTAAATGATTCGCGCGTTAAATAGACGATATTGTGGCAATAATCGAAATATCTGTAAAATGACTCTGTAGAAACGAAATATTTCGGGAATAATAAAGGAGCTTACATGAAAATCTAATATTTTTTATGAGAAATATGCACATGCCTACTATCCCTTTCAAAATGCTGTCACCCGAGTTTGCAGCGTAATATCTCGAAAACGGGAACAGATATTTCAGTCATTTGCACATTAAATTAAAGATTATTAATTTATGCGTTAATTGATAGTAGTATTTTTGTTTAATACTGCTTTTGTTTAGCATTATTACGTTAAGAACGGAAAAAATGCCCATTTTTTCGAGCTCCTAAATGAATACAGCGTGTTTGGTGCTTCATTAAGACGAAACCAGGAAAATGGGAAAAATTTCCTGAGTACACTTAGTAGCTAAAGCATGCGCAAGTACTCATATGAATGTACACACCAATAACTTGATCCAGTTACCTTTTATTAAACAATTTATGAAATTGCATTATCTACTGAACTGCGCCCCTGCGAAAATCACCGATTGAACCATTTTCTAGGTTGTGTTAGGTAGAGAGCCATTTTTTGGGTAAAACCATGCATACCTATATTTGACTGAGTCTTCGTGATAACGTGTGGTGCCGTGTGCAGCGGCTTCTGCCTCCAGATGGCCCCCTTCTCGCCAGAACTCCCCACGGGGTTACTGTAGTCGGGAGCTGGTATGTACGGCACCGCGGCCGGCCTGCTGTAGTCCGGCTCTGGAATCACGGGCTGGGGAGCTCCGTGACGACTCAGCGAGGACACCGGGGGCCCTTGGGGAACATCCGGCGCTCTCCTAATCCAATTTCCTCCACTGAACATCCTCAGGTTCGTGGGTTTCGAGGGAACTTCAGGGGGAACCCGATGGTAGGGATTCTCTTGTCCAACCGCGGATGGGAACACGGGGGTGGCTCCAGCCAGGTCCCTGCCGTGGGGTTGGTTATTGAGAGGGGAGCTCCTGCCCGTCGAGCTCATGTTGTAGCTGTTATTCCGGCTGACCGGCTGCTGAAGGTTCTGAACTCCAGTGAGACTCGGTCTGTTGGCCTGCGGGAACTTCAAGGTGTAGTCGGGCGGAGGAACGGGAGGCATGGGATCCCTGGTGAGTTTCGTCGGTTTGGGCGGGCGTGCTGGTTCATCCTGGTGCTGGTGCTAAGGAAAAATTCGAATTTGCAAAGATTATTGTGAGTGGAGTGATAAACAGAAGGGATGTTCAATGGGGAAAAATTAGGTACTTAAATGAGTGTCTGGATTGGGTCTGCCAAAAGAAAGGACTCTACTTCGTTGACCCGAACTGTTGGATAAAAGACACGGACATAGGGCAGGATGGTCTCCATCTAAATAGGAGAGGTAGCAAAAAGTTCAGTGAGCTGATAAGTGATGTAATAATGGTGTTCTCCAACGAGAAGGGAAACTAGTTAGGGTATCGAGTGGTGGTACCTTGTCGGTTGAAGAAACCTTAGACGAGGACATGAGTACAGAAACCTTTCGGGCGGAAGGAGATGAAACTCACCAGCTCGATGGACATGAAGGAGGTGGATTTCTGGAAGTGGCCAAGCTTGGAAAAGATAAAGGTAAGGGTTTAAGAGTTTTGCTGGTAAATTGTCGTAGCATTAAAAATAAAGTTAGGGAATTTGTGACGCTGATTGACGCATGTAATCCTGATATTGTGATCGGTACAGAATCTTGGCTTGGTGATCAAATTATGTCTAGCGAAATTTTTCCGCAAAATTTCACGGTTTACAGAAGGGATAGGCATGGAAGAGGAGGAGGTATATTTATCTGCGTACTTAACACAGTCATAAGTTCTCTGGATTGGGTAAGAAACGATTGTGAGATGATGTGTGTTCAAGTAAGAAGTCGGAAAGATGGCAGATGTTTAAAAGTAATATCGGCGTACAGAAGTCCCAACGAGGGATTGGGCACCGTTGAAATCTTAGCAGATGTGTGTGCGGAAAATCCCGCGGGACACACACTGATTGCAGGGGATTTAAACCTTCCGGGTATTCAGTGGTCTAGCGAGGAGGCCGCAGTAGGGGGTGGGAGGGCTCAGGAAATAGTTGACCGTCTCATAAAGGAAGAGGGCTTTGTGCAGATAGTGGGAAAACCCACGCGGGGGATGAACACCCTCGACGTTATATTATTAAGACCAGACAATTGGGTTCGGAGCGTTGATGTCTTTCCGGGAATTAGCGACCATTCAGCTGTGTGCGCTTATCTCAACTGGGAAGGCGCTAAGGGTGAACATGCTGAAAGAAAAATGAAAATATGGCAATATAACCGAGGGGACCGTAACGGGTTTCAAACGTTCTTGAGAGACAAGTACCCCAAGTGGGTTAGTGGAGGGAAAAATGTAGAAGAAATCTGGGAGGGATTTAAAAATATATTGGAAGAAGGTTTAAACCTCTTTGTCCCAAATAGATCTATCAAGTCGAATACGGATCCCGAATTTTACACTAAAAATATCAGATCTCTGAAAAGAAAAGTAAGAATTAGCCACAGAAAACGAAATGATAGCTTGGATTCATTAAAACATTATAAAACATTAATCCGTACATTAAATAGGGAAAAGAAAATAGCCAAGGATAATTTCTTACAGAACGCAATCATGAATGATAACGGCAACCGGTTTTTTAAATACATGAGGAGGATGAAAGGTAACAAGGTAGCAATAGAAGTCGTAAAAAATCTGGATGGTACCCTAATTACAGATGATAAAGAGAAGGCCAATGCTTTCAACAGTTGGTACGCAAGCGTTTTTTCGGGGAAGGGAAATAAAACAGTCTCAATAGAAAATGTAATACAGTGTACAAGATATGAGAAAGGAAACGGGTTAGTTATTTCCAGACCAATCCAAACCTCACTCTCCGAAATTTGCAACAGCATAAGAAAAATGCGTAGAAATAAGTCAGTTGGTCCCGATGGTATTTCCATTGATTTGCTAAAACTGGGTGGTCTAGCTGTTTCGAAATATATTTACCATTTATTCAATGTCACCATGAATAATAGCGCCTTACCTGGTGACTGGAAGAAAGCCCGAGTAATTCCAATATTTAAAGGGGGTGATAAAGTCCTTGTTGAAAATTACAGACCGGTTAGTTTGACCTCCGTAGTCTGTAAGTTGTTAGAAAAGATAGTGGCTAATTACCTTCGGGATTTATGGGAGAGCGAAAACTGGTTGTCAAATCGACAGCATGGATTTAGAAAGGGTCACTCAACTGAAACTCAGTTGCTAGGGTTTTGCCAAGAAATTGCTGACTCCATGGATGTGGGAGTAGAATTAGATGCAATTATTGTCGACCTTTCTAAAGCATTCGACAAAGTGGATCATAAACGGCTTATGGAAAAAATGAAGAAATTACCGTTGCATGTAGATGGAAGAGTTATATTGTGGATTAAAGATTTTCTCAAAGATAGAACCCAGAGGGTTAAAGTGGGTGAAGAATGCTCTGAACTAGCCAAGGTAGCATCGGGTGTCCCTCAAGGCAGCGTCCTTGGACCTTTATTGTTCTTAATTTACCTAAACGACCTTCCAGGAATGATAAACTCTAGCATAAGACTTTTTGCAGACGACTGCATCATTTATCGAAGAATAGGTAATCTGAGCGACCATGAAGCCCTTCAGGACGATGTTAACAATTTGATGAGTTGGGTATCGTTAAATGGGATGGATATAAATGTACCAAAATGCAAGTATGTTAACTTTAGCAATAAAATTATTTCCACAAATAGAATATACGAATTCTCTGGCAATGCAATTCCGAAATCCGATAGCTGTAAGTATTTAGGTGTTCATTTGACCAATAATTTAGACTGGGAATTAAATGTGAATTGCATGACCAAAAAGGCGTTCAAAACGCTGCATTGGGTAATGAGAAACCTCAAAGGCAGCCGTAAGATTACAAAGAATATGGCCTATAAAACACTGGTTCGCCCTATCTTAGAGTACGCTTCTCTTGTATGGGATCCACACAAAAAAGGTCAGGATATTAAATTGGAGAAAGTGCAAAGAAAAGCAGCCAGGTATGTGTTAGGAAGATATAAGAAAACGGAAAGTGTTGAGAAAATGATCCACGAACTAGGATGGGATAGCTTAAAGCAAAGGAGGAAAAGGAGCAGGCTATGTGGGATGTACAGAATAGTTACCGGGGAAAGAGCATGGGACGACCTAGGGAAGGAAATATTAAAGCCAAACTTTGTTGGAAAGAATGATCACCAATTTAAGATAAAGTGCCGATCACAAAGGACTAATGTTAAGAAGTTTTCATACCTAAATAGAACAATACTTGACTGGAACGATCTACCAGCAAGGGTTCTCGAACCCTTCCCAAAAAATGTAAATATATTTAAGAATAGGTCGAAAAAGGATGTTTTTATCATTTAATTGTAAGGTATTGTTAACCAGGGCGATGATGTATATTGTTCGTACCTTGTTTATCTATGTTACCACCGGGCCAATTGTCCACTTGTAACATTGTCAATATAATAATAATAATACATAATCATCCCTTGAATTGAAGTAAGACCAGGGAAGCTGACTCCGTAGTTCCGTAGGCGGCATGCCGTTCTCCCTCAGTGAAGAACGGACTTCGTTGTGGTTACTGCCGGGAAAATTTTAACACAATAAGATCTAAGTCGCGGGTCACGGGTAGAATTTTCAGGACTGATAAGTGGCGAATAAGGTCGAAACGGGATACTTTTTCGACTACAGTGACAGTAGTCGGGTGGCAGAACCCGTCTTGGCCCCCGACAAGTAATTCCTCTGGGTTCACCGGGAACGCTTTCGAGGATGCGTGATAGAATTTGAAATAATGCTTTCGATTTACAATTCCTCACCATATATTTGTCGCTGCTCATTTATTCGTGCAGTGGACAGCGGGTCTAAAAAAGGACATTTCGGAATATTTCCGAGTCACCGGGGCAAATTTGCCAACCGGAAGGAAGACCGAGACATACATTTGAAACCGGGTAAGCCTATAACTATGACGTATGGTAAGCCTATAGTAGCCATCATGAACACATTAACCCGTTGGGTCGTTCGAGAAGAATGTAACAGATTAATTCGCCGGGAAAGCCTGAAATATGTCATCAAAGAGTCTGGTTTTTCTAAAAAGAGACTTGAAGGAGACTAAAATTTATTTGTACATTACATGAATTCACCTGTCAAAATCCATCTATCTTAACGCGAAAATCCACACTACAATAAATTCAGTCAAGATTTTTATTTGTTTTATTGAAAGCAAGGAGTAAGAATCAAAGATGTCGAGGTGTGGGTAAAAACCTACCAGTTACTTATGCAATGAAGTTTCTCCACAGTTAAGGAAATGAATCAGCTTAAATTCACTAGTTTTAACAATTAAGCATTAACAAAGTATGCTAGACCATACCATAGTTTTAATTTGATCACCTGGATAAAAGGTGATGGTTATGCATGGCACAGATCCTCTGAGGAAGGTATTTATTTATGCATAAGTTATAACATTTATTGCCCCTCAAATATCTACCAGCTCACAAAAACTCGGGGAGTCAATATAAAAATGAACAAATTTTTATAATTTTCCCCAACGGCATAACATGGCATGAGATAATAATATGATGATAATATGATAACATGATGGCATGATAATATGATATGGCATGACTTCCATATCATATTATCAGCGGAAGAAAACGCTAAAACTTACATAGGTTTTCTCTACTGCATACTGCGCAGTTGGAGTATCAGAATTAAAAAAATAAAACCCGATTCCTGGTTGGGTACTTGATAAGAGTAGGCTAATGCCGCCATCGCCGAGTTTCTCTCCTCCTTTTGTCCATTCCCTATGGAATTCTTCCATTATCAATATCCCCAACTACACATAATGGTGCAATGGCCTCAGCACTCGGTCTCCTTTCAGGTTAACCACCACCGGATTTCGGTAGGTTTCAACTCTAGTCTCCACAGCTGAACAATACGTCACCGAAACAGACAAAACCATTACTCACTTGAGAGAATATTCGCCATTTTGCGGCGCATTTCATTCCCTGATACCCCGATTAAGCCAATGATAGCGGGAATATCCGGGGCTCTTATTGATAAGGAGGGAATCAATAGTTTCTCTGAGCGACACGACTTGCAATAAAAGTTGATAAGGTGATTCTACTCATTAATCTTCGAAGTTACGTCTAACTCCTCTCAGGCAGAACAACATATATAAAGCCAGATTTCCATGCTTCCCTTCCTCGAATACTTTCTCTTGAATGTAATACGAATTTGCATTGGGGATGGGCGATATATATTCGATAGACGCGCATACCGACATTTATTTTCCGATAACTATTTGAAAGCTATCGTATCGAACATCTTCCGATTATCGAGTACATCGATAACTTTTTTCTGCGCAGATCTTGCAAGCTATGTTTTTAATGAACGCACGATGGATTTCCGTAGTTATCTTATGCCTTATTCTGCCAGCAGTTAATCTCATTGCGCTGTGCAATATAGCAGTTATCCCTTTTCATAATCAAAAGCCCACATTCTGTCAACTCTTCAACTTTACTCATGTGCAGACATCTCAAGCACGATCTAGTACGCACGATTAATTATTAAAAAAATACCGCTCAAACTTATCCTTGCTGTAGTTAATTTTAAAGCGCTGTGGAGGAGAGCTCAATGCACATTCCACTTTGAAAACAATATGTCATAGTCGGTGTACGGAAGACATATATGACGAGAGTAACTTAAAATTTAAAAATATGTAAAAATTCAGGGGTTCGTCTCCGCGCACCAAATGAAAATTCAGGGCATTTAATCATACTGAAATCCTGAATATGAAAGGTTATCGTCACATTCTCTTCATTCCTCCAATAAGGAACACTATTATATGCTATTAGATACATTTTCCCCATTCCCTTTCCACGGAAATCCAGCCCGGAGTTTGTGACCACTCGCCGACTACCACAGTCTAGGACTTTAATCTCGCCTACGGCTACTACTATAGCCATGGTTTTGGTGTCATTTTTATCTGTCATCATTCTATCTATAAGAATCAATATGACCCACATTTTTCCCCGTTCCCCTACCACGGAAATTCATCCCCGATTTGGTGCCCTCTCCACAGCTCACGCTGTATAAACTACTGGTTATTCAACAGTGCAATGACTTAAGTTTCATGTACGGTCTCTCAAATATACCTTAGTAGTCATTAATATTATAGTTATATCATTTATAAAATTAATTTATTATGTATAACAGAAGAGTGCAAATGCCTTTTGTAATTCTTATGGCAATGTTTCATAAATATTCCACAGTATCCCACACATGCAATGCCAGAAGAAGACTTTCTGACTCACCAATTGAAGAAGAAAGCTATGTAAAGTGGTTGTCCATTTATTTTAATTTTTGTACCTCTTATTCACTTATTTTCTAATAATTTACCCCTTATGTTTTAAAAATGATTATTATTGATAATATTGCTGCATTAAAAATTTAATTTCCGCCATAGTTAATTTTTTCTTACATCCCGGAGCCAACAATTTTACTATTTATGTAAAATTGAAATAAATCTAGCTTATTTAGTATTGTAACCAAATTATGACGGTAATTCTGTTATGTTGGTCATTAATGGAGGTTCCTCTACGACTGTGTGAATCACAAAAAAACACTAAATTCTACCTTTTCAATTGAATCGTTTAAAAAATATTGTTTCCACTGATCACATGCCTCAGCTAGTAGAAAACAATATTAAAATACAAAATATAAAGATTTCATGATAACTAACTTTCCTCATTAAATTTAATGAAACTTCACGACGGAAATATTTTAGGGCATAACATTTTCATTAAGTTGATGCTTCACATCGTACAGTAACGGAGATTCATTTTTCGACAGCGAGTTTTTGAGAAACGTCTTGTGGTGATCATCGAAACGTCTCCCCAATGCAAAATCACTTCCGAAAGTCGCGACATTTCAGATTGAAGATAAGAACAGAGAACGTCACGATGGAAGAGTTTCACCTGAGAACTCGCAGGAAGTCGCTGTTGTTATCGGCGTCTTCGTCCTTCGCCTCCAGCTCCCGCGCATTCCTCACGGCCGTCTCCCGGGCGTTCTTGCGATGGCCGCCCCCGAAGCCTTTGAGGGAGCGCTTGGCCGAACGGCCGAAGGACCAGTCGTCGTCGCTCTCCGTCGAATCCTTGCGCTGCGTCATCTGGGTGTGGGAAGAATAATCTAATGAACGTCAATAATTTCTCAAGTTAGAGAATTTTTTCCCAAACCTTTATGAGCCACCGCTCCCTCGGTTCCGCAAACTTAATGCCCAACGCCCCACAACCACAAGGTTTAAAATCATTAGGGTAATGCAAGATTTAGCGCTTCCCGGCCAGTGCTTAGAATGTACAGGCCTCGGGTTTCCAATCGTGTGATATAGTTGAGTGGCACCGACGACGTTTCGAAGGCGTAGTCTGACATCGACCTCAGGGTGAATGGTTTGGACAGAAGGATGTCATTTATTTATACTATTTCATTGGGTTCCATAAAATGGTATAAATAAATGACAACCTTATTTATTGACATATTTGTAATCTATTTATGCTATTTCATTGGGTTCCATTACTTACTTTACTTTACTTTACGCGATCAGGCCCAGAGGACCGCGCGATGATACAACTAAGGCCTTCCATTCTCTTCTGTCCTCTGCTATGTTCTGCCAGTTCGGCCAGGTTTCTAGCTGTTGCAAGTCTTCCCTTACTCCATCTATCCATCTCTTGCGAGGTCTCCCCACTGGTCTCCTTCCTTCTATTGTCATATCCATAGCCATCTTAGGAAATCTTTCGCCACTCATTCTAACCACATGTCCAGCCCATTCCAATCTCCTACTCCTTAACACTCCTATAATATTTGGTTCTTGATACAGATTGTACAATTCTTCATTATGTCGTCTTCTCCATTCGCCTGTTTCTAAATCAAGGACTGGACCAAAAACCTTCCTTAGTACTCTTCTTTCAAATATCGCTAATCGGTTCAGGTCTATTTTCCGTGTGCTCCATGATTGGCATCCATACAAGAGAACGGGACGGATCAGTGTTTTGTATAATCTTATTTTAAGTTCCCGGGAAACGCTTCTTGAGCTTAGTATTTTATTAAGTGCATAGAGGCTTCTATTTGCTGTTTGCAGTCTGGATTTTATTTCCGTTTCACTTGAGGAGTTTTCTGTCAAAATGGTACCTAGATATTTAACTTCTTGTACTCTCTTGTAGTCATTATTGCCAACTGTAATGTTTCTATCATGATTTATTTCCCTTCCAACAATTAAATATTCAGTTTTTGAAGGATTGACCAACAATCCCACTTTTCTTGCTACTGCTTCTACTAATTGCATTACTCCTCTTAACTCTGCCTTTGACTCGCCAATGATAACACAGTCATCTGCATATGCTAAAACATTGGGTTCCATTAAATGATATAAATAAATGACATCCCTATTCATTGACATCCTTGTAATTTATTTATGAAATTTCATTGGGTTCAATAAAATAGTATATATAAATTACATCCTTCTGACCAAACCATTCACCCTGGGGACGATTGCAGACTACGCCTTCGAAACGTCGTCGGCGCCACTCTCCAGCATCACCCGCTTGGAAACCCGAGACCTCTACACTTTACCATTAGAGTGCATGACCAAATCAGGACACTTACAAAAATACAATTTAAAAAGTTACGATCAATATAATGTTTATGTCAAATCCAATAGGTGGGTAGTTTATTCGTCCCAGGGTATACGCGTATAGGACATGTCAGAGCTCACAGAATATCAATATAATGATCATCCCTTATTCATCTAGTTAGACGTCAGTGTTTCCCAAACTTTTTCAAGCCACCTTTCGAGCACAAACTCATGACTTACGCCACACAACAACAAGGTTTAAAACCATATGAGTACATGGTCAAATCAAGAAGATTATAAAAATTATATTTAAAAACAATTGCGATTCATCTAACGCTTATTTCAAAACCAACACATTGATAGTTTATTCATCCCCGAACATATGTGTATAGGGCATTTCAGGGCTTGCTTAAAAATAAAAGGGATTTCGCATACGATCATAAAAGTTACACAAAAATTAACCATCAAACAAATGATTTTAATAAATAAATTACTTACCCTTTTTTTCCTTTATTTACAATGTTATGTAATAATTGTGGAGGGCAAAGTACAGTTTAAATTGTTTTTCACATCTGTACACCAACTAACCCAGTGTGTCTATTTTCTTGTTTTAAGGTGGTTGGAGCGATAATCGTGGATCACATGCACATTTAATTAAACTTTTAATGAAGCTGAAAAATAATTCTAGGGCCACATTTCATTTTAAAACATTTGTTTATTCGTTGGAACTCACCATTCTAGGCAATAATGGAAATGATACCAGAAATTATATATAGACGAAATTATATTAAAGTATGTTTTTTCGAACTTCGGACTCGGCGTGACACCTTGATATTTGTTATCAGTGACTATAATAATACGACATGTATTATTTCGCGTTTAGAAGAAAATCTGTACATACGTAATCGAATAATAACGAAATACCTATATGGCACATACGATGATGCTACGTGTTAAAATAGCATTGAATTGCCAAAAAATCCAATCGGGTTTATGCCATTTTTTTTCCTTTTATCTACAGGTATCACTAATGATAACTCATATGCAAAGTTTCATGTAAATCTGTACACTTAAAAAAATCGCTCCCACCACCTTAACGTAGGTAAAGGAAGGCTACCGAACACCATCGCCTACGGTCATCGTTCAGTCAGGGTCCTGCCTCCAGCGCCCCCCTGCCGCCCCCTTGTCTCTTTTCGTCCCCCCTAGATTAAAGATCCGTCCCCAGCGGTAGTGCCCTCATTGGGAACCACTGAGTTAGGGCACATTCCATCCTAGATAACAATGGTAGTGAATCGTGTCATTTGCGCCACTAGTTCGGCCACGCTGTGAGCGTACGATAGCCAAGAGCGAAACAGACTCTCAGCGCTCTGTTTTAGAGGAATATTTGACTACGCAGAGGTTAGTCAAATTCTTGTTTCACACGTTTCAGGTCGACAAGGTGGATATCATTTTCCCCCACCTCCGCAAATGCAGAAAAGACAAAATCGGCAAAATAATGAAAATTCATCCTATGAAGAATAGGTTTGAGAAATATTTTTTTTCCTGCGCACCAAAAATTATTACGAAAACAACATTATACTAATCCGTCACAGCACATCTCTCTCTTTGCCTTTTACCGCTTTTTACCTCCAATTCCCTTCCCTTTAGGTACCCTGCATTTTTATGGCTGGGGTCCTAACATCCCCTGCTTGCAACACGCCTATGTGGTGGCTTGCTTGGTAGTAAGTAGAAGTAAATAAGGAGAGAAATTGCCATAGGTCCTATTGACATCATAGTCATTATAACTCTTTTGAGTGTAATAACTGCATAACTTGTCAACAATGTTTGACCGAATGTGTCTTCAGTTTCTTTGACACAGACTACTCGTGTTTACTGCTCGTGGACGGTATCATGCGCTCAGGCCGGATATCTTCTCCTGATTAACCTAAGTTATATACACACATTGGATATAGTATATGATATATCCACAGTGGATATATATGATACAGTATAAGATGTCAAAGTTACCGAGTAATACGCACTGCATAAGAAATTATGATTAGATACTTCAATTTCACACAGCTATTTCAGTTATTTCTGCTTCATATAGAGCTAAGTCTTGATATACTCCTGTTTCGGGTTTATTAAATTCGAAAAATATGACTCGTGATTCATCTAGTCGCAGAGTTGATAGAAAATCAAAGCCAAGCCATGTGAAGTTTCGGCGCAGAATGCAAGTGTGGATCGCATTATTAAGCATCAATAAGTGGTTAAAGGATAAATGAAATGTCGGTGAAACTAGGTATAGGACTGGAAAAAAAGACTCTCTGAGTGAGATCTGCTTACGGCCAGTTCTAAAATGTCTGGCTACGGCCTTAGTTCTTACGTCTAGGGTCACGGTTTTACGGAAGAATTTTACGCTAAACCATGACTCGGCCCGCGACTAAGGCCGTGACCAGATTATGGGCAAACGGCTATTAAAGAAAGCCCTAGCTATTTCACTAATTCGGATGGGTAGGAACTTTGAGTCTCACCAGTGATATTATTTCCAATATGTTCGTAATGACATTGCGGCATAGCAGTCCTGAGACACTGTCTCAGTCTCCACTTAGAGGAATTCTTCCATTATGTAACAATGAAAAAATACTTTACAATTCTGCAGTTAATCTATAATTTATATAAAAATGTGCTGTTTTCTGTGTGTGTTTGTTACTCACTCACTCAAAAACTGCTGAAATCTTTCATGTGGGTAATTAGGTGCATTTTGATCACGGACATAGGCTATACTAAATTTTTTCAGGGTCCCTATATTTTACTCTCATAAGAAAAGCATTGGAATCAGTGCAGAGGTTTCTTTTTTTGCTATTTAAAACTACTTGCACTCATGATACAGGGTTGAAATTTTCACTATCGGATGGCTGAAGGAACGTAGTATTAAATTCTTTCGTTCGATTATGTTTTATGTTTCCTCTTTGCTATTTTAACAATTACCTTTTACCAATAACAATTACATTTTCAATTACAAAATCATCAATTTTTCTCTTATTTCAACAATGGCCTATTTCCTTGGCAACCTGAGCAATGGCTATGAACGGGAAATTTCGCCCGGGCCTTTGAAGGCTTACATTATATTGAATAAATAATTAAAGCAAATTTCAGGGAGATTTCAGTTTGGTTAATTTTTACCCCTACCTCTCTATGTGCGTTTAACGGCTTTTACTGAGTATCTGCATTTAGCACGGCACTTTATTCTTATGATTAGGGTCACTCTGCATGCGCAGTATATCGCTTACTACGTAGAATTTGACACACTACTATAGAGATACGTATTACACCTTTTAAACCTTAATACAGTCCTAGATCTCAAGAGGGATGGTTGGGATTCCAATCGGCTCTTATTGTTAGTCCCCAAATAACTGCTTTCTATTTAGCCTCGGAACGATTGAAGTAATGAGCCGTTTATCTTGAAATTTTGAGCGTAGATACATGATACTTATTTCAAGTAAAAATTCAAATATGGATCCTATTGTTTATGGAAAAGAATCTCACTCAAACTCGCTTAAGGGAAAATATGCTCGACGTTTATGGCGATCTTTCCCACGCCCCCCATTGCGAAACTGGAATACTTTTTAGTTTTATTGTTTTAAGAATAGACAATTTCAGTAAAATAGCTTAATACTACACATTATTAAGCGACAAAACGGGCAATTTCCACTTAGTAAAAAAAGTAAGATGATAATTGAGGAGTCAGTTTCTCTTTGAATAGAACTACTACCTATATTATTTCTTACTTTTATTTCTCCCGTTGAGAATCAACGTACATTTCAGCTAGTATTGAATTAATAATTAAAGTAAATTTCAGTAAGATTTCAATTGGGGTATTTTTTACCCCAACCTCTCTATGTGCGTTTAACGGCTTTTACAAATTATTGCTTCTGCTTCTTAAATGTATATAAATATACCATTAAAAATATTCTGGGAATCATAGCTTAAAATCATGTTACGTAGGAATATTAACTTTGCCGAGAAAATCGAACGAAAAGGGGTCCAACCGGAGATCATTAACTTCATGAAAAGCAGCCAGTTATCTGTGCATGGAAAACATTTAATAATCCTGAAAGTTGGAAAGTTGTACTACATTTCGACTTTGAGTTTTACGCCAGCATAAATCCATATACATGCATAAATTGTACATTAGTTATTTGACAATCAATGAATATAAGCAAATTTCAGTGAGAATACATTAGATAAACCCCAAAAAGGGTAAATTCGACATGAAAAATATCATTAGACTTAACCAGGATTCTAATCCGTATCTCCCAATTGCCGGTCAGGAGTGTTAGCTCGTTACACCACCAAATCCATCTTAATTCAAATCGAATTTCAGCTGCGTCCCACATCATATGAGCAATAGCAAATATTGGAAAATTTGTCAGAATTCATTGGGAGTATTTTTCACTCCGAAGTCCCCACGTGCGATAAATGGCTGATAGACAGTACCTGCATTTAGTACGTTACATTGATTCTTATAAGCATATAGGTAAATGACTTCCACCATTTAAATTCAACGGGCACCATCATCTTGCTCTTATTAATATTATTAAGCATTATTTAATACTTGAACCAACCAAAAAAGGCAAGGGTCCCAAATCTCTTTCCCTAAAAAAATTAATGAATAACGATGAGGTCAACATCACCAAGGTAGATAAGGGATCTACAGTTGTCGTTATCGACAAGCACAGTTATATAGCAGAAGGTCTATGGCAATTAAAAGATTCCTCCTCCTACACCACTCTTGGTCATGATCAAAATCCTGATTTTCACAAAGAATTCTGCTCATTCCTCCAGGATTTCGGCCCAAACGAAGGCCTGTCCCCCTCTGACATCGCCATACTCTCACCCCTTCATTTCAAACCTCCGCATTTTTACATGCTCCCGAAAGTGCACAAAATCAACAATTCCGGTCGCCCAATAGTCTCCAGCATCAATACACCCTACAGAGCGCACCTCAGCACTAGTTGACCATTACCTCAAACCCTTAATCATATCTCTTCCCTTGTTCATCAAATATGCATACCACTTTCTCGTCCTTCTCCACACCGTCTCTATCCCCCCTAATACCACTTTGCTCATGGCCACTATACACGTTACCTCTCTTTATACGTCCATTCCTCTCGATGTAGGCATAAATTCATTAAAATTTTATTAATCAATCCCAACGCCCAAAACCACACCTTCCCTCCATATACTTCATCATCCGCCTGGCCGAAATTGTATTGACAAAAAATGTCTTCTTCTTTAACAATCAAATTTTCCTTCAAACAAAAGGTACCTCCATGGGAACTCGCATGGCATCATCTTATGCCAACCTGTTCATGGGCCATCTCGAAACCACTTTCTTAAAAAACCATACTCTTAAACCTCTCTTCTGGACCCGCTATACTGACGACATATTCGTCCCCTGACCTCACGGCCGTGATTCTTTATCTTCTGTCATTTCCACATTGAACTCTTCATTCTTAGTTTCCTTCAAATCTTCCATTTCTGACTCCTTAATTACGTTCCTTGATATTAATATTCAAACACCCCTTGGACCGAGACCCACCAACCTGACCAACTTAACCTTGTCACCACATTCTTCCCTGGAGCACACGGAATCAAAAACATATTGAAATACCTGTATCCTGTCATGAAAAACAAAACCTCTACTTCCATCCTCTTACCCTCATGTCCCATAGTTTCCTATAAGCGTCCCTCAAACCTGCGAGACATTCCTAAATCAACTAGACCCTCCCTTCAACCCACCGCCCCCCTCCACCACTTTCCTCAACCTGCGAACGCCCTAGGAGCATACGCTGCTACCTTCTCAGCCCTTCTGCCTCCCCCTCCCCCCAAATGATCTTCCTCTACGGCCGACTGTACCACCAGCAACATTATCTACCGTCTTTCCTGCAATTTCTGCCCTGCCTTCTCCGTAGGAAAATGCACCACCCCTCATAACATTCACATGAATAATCTCCGCCATGCCACCAAAACTCCACATTTCCTTGATCCCATCCCCAAGCATACCGCCTCCCACTGCCAAACTTTTGACGATTGCTTTTCATTCGTCATCATTGAAGACCTTCCCGAATTCGCCAGTAATCTTGACGTGAAAATTCGTGAGTACGCTCATATTTGGGTAACTAAGGAATTTGAAAAGCTCGGGCTAAACCTAGCCTACTGATCAAATAGCCCAATAGCCACCACTCTCTCCCCACTTCTACGACTACTACCCATTCGCACTCCCCTCTCCGCCCTTTCCTCCTCAGGGGAACAGGGCAAGAGCTTCCATTATTCTACCTCCGACGATGATGGCTTGCCCGTCGATACGTCCAAGTTTTTTAACAGAGTTACATCTTCAGGTGACCTGATGACGTGACTCTGTTATGAAAATGACCATCTTTTATAGTAAAAATGTGGAATTACAAATTATTTTTTCACCATTACATAGTAGTCCTACAAAAACTTACTTAGACACACCAACGATCTAAACATTCTATACTGACCCTTTTAGGCTTTTGGTCCTTCATTGTCTTCCTCATCGCCAGTAATATTTGGATGAAGACGACCAGGTTGATGATCCAGAAAATAAGTCCTCGGCAGAATATCACCATCATCACTATTGACGGAACAACAGATAATGATTGATCTCCTGAATTATCTTGGAGGTTGTTAACCAACGTCCCATTAGGGTCATAAATGCCAATGAAATTCATGAGATCCCGGATATTCTGTAAAAAATATGGCAAAAAAATTATGTTAGAAACCCCCAATAAAATGGTAAGTCTAATCTCATTCTTTCGTGTATCGTTTCAGAATCATAATTAATGTTACGGTAAAGGTGAGCTTTCGTCTCACCAGTGTAAATGTTTTGCAAAAACCCCCCGTAAATGGCGCAATTGACAATGATACCAAGGGTTAGAGTAAATAATGTGCATTTGTAAAATGTAAGAAACATACCCGTGTGAGCAGTAATTTTAGAGAAAATTGAGGTTGAAAATGATCAATTTTACGATTTTTCCGTAAGACATCGAAGCCACATTTGGAGTTTTTACGAACAGCCGGTAGAGGATATTGACTAGTTTCACGTCTAAAATATGCCCCTATCCACGGTCGTAGAGAAGAGATCTCTTACGCCACCCGCCAACAAGGTTGTGGGCCTGTGGAGTGAAACAGGGATGCTGGGGTGGGACGGTACGCAACCCCGAAATAGCCATTTCCAGTATTGAAAATGGCATTTCTGTAGGATGAAAAAGCGGAAAATGCATATTTCACGGAAACGATAAAGTGGAAACGGGCATTTCTGAGTGTCGAGGAAGGTTCAAATGCAGTTTTTAATGGAAAATGTGAAATAAAAATCCGAATTTAAGGGAAAAATTCAGGGTATTTTAGCCGTAGGCGATTTTAGGGATAAGTGGGATGTGTAATTTCACAGTGGAAATGACGTGATTTTATAGCGTGGGCGATGATGCTGCGTATTTTTTTAAGGAATGAAATCCTTTTAGAGGGTAGGTAATTGGAGGGGGGCATTTTTTTAAGCCTAAGCCATGATGTTGCGCACTTTTTAAAGGAAAGAAATCCCTATAGTAGGTTGGTGACTGGAGGAGGACATTTTTCTTAGTATATCTCTTCGCCGTAGGTGGGCGGTAATGAAGATCTCAGAGTTGCAACAATATAGGTTGGGTTGAAATCGGTTAGTTTGGCGGGGAGATAATGATGTTTATTCGCGGCATTGGAATGTTTTCAAAGTACTGTTGATGTTGGGGTTTTATAGCATCGCTTGGAGGGGAGATAATGATTGTGAATGGTTGTAAATAAATTCTTTAAAATCACCCGATATTGATTTTGCAATGAGAGTTGAGGGGTCTGATGGCGTAAATCATTTCCTGTCTTGGCTGTGCCGTGTATGGTCGTCATGATTTGCGAATCTTGTGTTCACACGCAAGTATCTGCGATCCAGGCTTTCGTTTCATCGGAGTCAGGCTTACAGTAATTACGTCTGTTGGAAGTGGATGAAAATCGCGCTGTCACTGGTGAGACCCAAGCTTACCATTACTAACATTACTTATGTTTACAGTGAAAATCTGTGAGTTCATAATTCATTTAAGCAGCTAACTTTTGTGAGGCTAAGAACAACTACATTCAAAAGATAAATTAGGTAGATTATAAACAGTTAATTTCATGACAGTCGTTGCAACAAATCGAGCAAATATTATCCGCAACTGCAACATTTTTGCACTTGGGTCGTGAATGTAATAATCTCATAATAAATTTAACTCACTAATTACGTAGAGGTCCGTTTACCGAGCATTTCATAAAAGCATTACACGGCAATAAATATTAAGCTGTACAATTCATGTTCTTTTTTCCAGGTTTAATTGTTATCATCGATAATAAAGATGTGCTTTATATTTACTATACGCTATATAATTATTTCTGAAACAGCAAATTACTATTTTTACACCCAGTCATTACATTTTGAGCTTCTTCGCTGAAACAACGGCCATTTTTAAAAATTTAGATACGAAATAATTCGATCAAATTCCACTACTGAGAACAGAAATATTTCTCCCGGAAATTTAAGGCACTCTTTTCTAATGTGTTTATAATAAATTCAATACTGACCTATATTTCTGTGCCTGATGTATTTACTTAGCCATTAAATAATTAACAAAATTCATGAAGGAGATGAATTCGTTATCAAACATGGATATAGAAACTGTCTAAAGACAATTATTGACAATTTATTTAAATCTTCTTCTCGAAACTGTTCATTATTCAAAAATATAATTTTCTCAATGATTTGACAGTTTTTAGATCCTGCGGGCAAAGTCGAGACGGTAACATTAGCGAGTTCACCCGTTGAACTGAACAGCAATGGATTCCAAACGGAAAAAAATCGCCCTCCTGGACTGGAATTTGTTCAACCAGTAAACTTCATTCTACTGAGAAAATATTCCACCCGTTTGGGAAGATACTGTTAATCTGATTCACTAATAGTTGACTATCTCTATTTTTAGAATATATATATATATATATATATATATATATATACTACATTCCCAATCATCAGGACACCTGAAAAGTGAAACGAATTCCAAATGAAAGTTTTTAACTTTGCTCAAATATCGACCCTACGAATGACATTGAAGAGTGATGATTAACCCAATCGCGTTCTTCCTCAGGAAGCTGATATCAACAAAAACACCAACACTCCAAGCCATTTTCAGGTGAATGGTATCTACTGGCAAAAAAAGGGTACGATTTATACTGATGCTTGGGTATTTTTTTCTAGACAATCAAAAGAAAGCAACAGCAATCAGACTCACGTATGCAGGACAGATTATGAGACGTAATTTTTTGGAAATGACAAGTGCTTCATCTCGGATAACCATGTTCGGTTCGTAGCAGGGATGTGACCCGAAAAGGCATTTTACGTTTCGTGCCGTACCGTGCTCGTAGTCAAATAGAGTGAAATTTTCGCAGCAATTTCAATCGAGATGAATATCAGACACACTTAAATGACTCAATAATTTAACCTAAAATTGAACAGATAGCGGTGGGATGAACAGGCTAATGACTACTACACTATCTGCGCACCATTACGTTCATGGGGATAGAACATAGATAAAGCTTAAGTACCATCGGATGAGTAAGATTCAACGCACTTTGGGATATGAACGGTAAAAAAACATTGGATCACATCACTCCATCCTGTGAAAATTCCTTTGATATCTATCACAATCAGAGAGGTATTAAGTATTGTCGACTCTCACCTCAGTTTTAGGTATATCAAGGCCGTAAATTATCGCTGCCACAGTATCGGCGACAATGACAGACGCCGTCGACAGCACGCATGGCATATAGTACCAAATGGCGTGGAACCCTTTGAAGCCCACGCAGGATCCAACTGTGAATAAACAGAACGACATGGCAATAAGTTTTGATGAGATGAAAACAGTGCACACACGAATCGGCGGTCCCACTTCCGTGTTTCGAAGCCTACGATAATTTTGATCTCATGAAAACGGCCGAAACAATCATGAGGACAACTTGCAACCCATGTATATATTTCTGGCCCATTGTACTTCTCATGGTTATCGGATAAACCCTTAAAGCGGATTATCGGATATATGAAGAGAGTTAGTTAGGATATAGAATTTACTCCCATACATGTTAAGTTCATTCACCTCCACAAAATATTCCTAATTTTTCTAAAATTCAATGATTTTATTAAACGCGTACCCTCAGAAACCCGTGTTATTCTTATAAAATGCACGGGGGGAAACATCCGAAAGAAATCAATGGAGAAATCAATTTTTTCGCCAGCATAATTAATTTCTTTTGCAAAAATAAATTAGAAAGTGGTCCCACGAAATAGCAAACAGTGGCAAAAGAAAGAAAATTTAATGCTGGTTCCAATTTATGAGTAGAAATTTCTTATTTCATCTTAATTAGTACTAAAAAGTATTATTTTTCTTAATTAGCATGAGTGGGAGCAGAGCTAGTGAAGCGATGGCATACAGGGGCCATGGCTCCCATAGTTTGAAAATAAATAGTTTTGACATAAGAAACAAAAACTCACTGGGATGGGAAAATTATGTACAGGACAAAGACTTATTCGTATTTTAATCGTAAAAAATGTATGAAGATTATGATCGGATAAGCCAAATGTCACGTTTTTCATGAGTTGGTTCTAACCGCAAGAGGTAATAAATACTGCTCGTTATCTGAAAATCTGAAGGAGCCACCTTGGTCACTGGGATTACGATGAGCTGGCTAAGATAAAATGCCTTCCATATCACGCGGACATAAAAATTCATTTATTATATATACCTACTTCAAATTCCATCTAATTTCCAATTCTTTATGTTAGATACTGCACGACTATGCTATAAGGCGACGGAATTATGAATTATTATAAAATATCACACAGGATGGGCTCAATGTAACCTCGTGAATGAGAGAAATTTTAGTGCCCGTCATCTTTTCACTTTCGTCGAAATTTACTTCACTCAAATTCGCAGTGAAACAGATAGGTTCCATAATTCTTTCTCCCCGCGCACCATTCAGAATACAACAAGATCAGATCGAGATAGGTACTAATTCTACCAGGGACACACCTCGCATGAAGGGGTGATCAAAGTCGACTGAAGTTTTAATTCACAATGGATGTGTTAGATAACCGGGGCTCAGGTTTCGATTAAAATGACAGGTAGGTAGTCCCTAAAAAGCTATTCAATGATCAGCCCTGTTTTGGGGTTGAAAACCCAATAGTTTAAACAAAAATCGAGTATAGGCAGTCCAGTGGTTAGTGCATCAGCTTCATATCTCTGTTCACGAGTTTCAAAGTATGTTGTAACAAAACGCTTAGTAAATAAATAAATAATGCAAGAATGCGTAGTTATGGCGTAATTAAAGAAAAACAAGGCAACAGAGGGATGGTAACTAGGGACGCGAGGGTGAGGAGTGAGAGCTAGATGGTGGAAGCAGAAAAAGAGTGCGGTTAGTCAAAAAGTGACGGGAAGTGTTCTAGGGGCAGTTCTAAGGAAGGAAAGCTGAAAGAAGCCGAGAGGAAGGACGAAACGGAAGGAATTGCGGCGATAGCGGAAGGCTCACGACGGACCGGAGAAAGGGATCTCCGAGAGACAGCGATACTTGGAGGAGAATAAAGGATCACGATAAGTGCCATTCCAAACATTTTGTCGTCTTGATGGTTTAATTTACAAGATTGAAACAAAAGGACAGATTAAAAGTCAAGCCCTCGAAATTGAAAAGTTGTATCATTCATTTAAGTCTTTAATTAATTATATAAATTGGAAATTTTGAACACTTGTAAATTGGGCCCAATTAATTATTACATAATTAAAAGTATAAATATTAAGCAGCCATAAATGTTTTTTTTGCATGTTGTTTATGTAATAACTATAATAATAATATCCAAGGTAACATTAAAGGAGACGAAGGTGTGGGTTACAATGTTTAAGAAATTATGGTATTTTTCACTACAGTAAATTAATTATATCATACTAGCTGAACTACCTGATGGTGCACGGGATCACAATTCCTTCATAAATCATCATATAAGAGGAGAATCGATTGAAAAATGAGAAAGCTCATTCTTTCGGGTATCTGATAAAATAAACTTTTATCTTCAGTGAAATTAGTTTTAAAAATTAAACAAATAAACCACTGCACAAAACCCAATGCTTTACCTTCCTAATCAGCTTAACTAAACAAAATGAAATTCGTTAAATACCAAAATCTGGCTGTCAAGGAAATATGCTATTGTTGATTTCAGATAAAAAATGTGTGTTTTTACAGATAAAAACGCTATTTTCAGACAAATACGTATTGGAAAAGGTAATTGATTGAAAGAATTATAAACCTCATTCTTTCAGCCATTTGATTTTAAAAATCCCAACTATCTATCTTGAGCGGAAGTAATTTTAAAAAGCAAAACATGAAACCACTGCACAAAACCACATACGTAGCGTGCCAAAGAGCCGTTTGGGACCTTTTCTTCCCCTGAGATCTTTTTAAAGCAGCCTATAATTTTCCTCCTGTTTTGAACTATTAGTCTACAAAATTTCAGCACGATCAGAGTAAAACTGTAGATTTATATAAAAACCAAACAGACAAACATTCTTTTTTATAAATATACTAGCTGTGCCCGGCATGCGTTGCAATGCCTCTTCTTCTTTCTAAATAGGCACACATATACAAAGCAGACACACTTACATGTACAAAATAAATGAATTACAATGATTTTTTGTGTATTAAATTAAAGTACTGCGAACGTAATCACCATGTTGAAGTCTGCCTCCAAAGAAAGTGTTACTAGCTATCGTCCCATCTCTATTCTCCCGACTCTTTCTCTCTTACTTGAGCGTAATCTCCATGATCGTCTCATATCTTTCACCCTTCCCTACAGCTCACCGTATCAGCACGGCTTTCTTCCTGGGGGCTCTTGTTCAACCAATCTATCGATATTGCACCACCGCATCACCTCTGCACTCGAAGCCTCTTAGCAACTTGATGTGTGTTACATTGACTTCTCCAAGGCTTTCGACATTGTGAATCATACACTTTTATAACATAAACTGGAAAATGCTTTCAATGTTCACGGTTCTTTCTTAAGGCTGTTTCGTTTTAATTTAAGTCAAAACCCTTACACAGCCAATGTCAACCATCCGGCCAAACGACCCTCGTCACCACCTTGCATAAGGACCTCGGCGTTACCTTCGACAGTAAACTTACCTTCAACCCTCATCTCAGAGAGACAAAGTCGAAAGCCATGTCCGTTGTGGGAATCCTCTACAGATTCACTGAAATATCAGACCCCCTAGCACTAAAAACGATTTAAACTGGATGAATACTCCCTATTTTTTAGTACTGCTCATTAATTTGGTCAACTGCCTGTCCCACCAGATTAAAACGTTTGGATCGTACCCTTAAATTTTTATTTAAGAATTGTGGGAAAAAAATTGTGGAAACCTGTTTAAAACACTGTCCGTCACCGTGTTCCCCACCAGCGTAACTCATCTCATAGCGAAATGTCATCTCTTGGAATTCCCCCTTGGTCAACCCGCCGAAAAGTTCATGAACTAAATTTCCTCCATTCTGCAATCATAGGCAATTTCCGATCCACCGACATCCTTCCTTTTTTCTCCCTTCATATTCCAAGCCGCAAAACCGGCAGCAGTGATCTCCTTCACCTACCTAAATTCCGTCTTTCACTCTCCAAGCGTTCTCTTTTCTATAGACTTACGAAACTATTCAACATACTTTCTTTCAATCACCCCTTACTTGACCCCTCCACCTCCGGTCACTCCTTTATCACTGGAATACATTTTTCGGCAGTCCCACTCGTAAGCATGCAACATATATAATTGACCATGGGAAAAGCATGGATTTTCCAGATTTTATCCACACACTTGAAGCGATTGTGCCTTGTTGATGGTCATGGAGAAGGCAAGGCGAATGGGAAACTGTAGTCGTTTGACTACAACTATCAAATTAGTCACTGAACCTGTCCTTAAAATGGCGTAGGCGTGAATAGCCATTCGTGAAATGGCTATAAAAAAGGATACTTATGCGTGGTTGCCAAGGAAATTTTCTATTGTTGAAATGGAAGAAAAGTTTATGAATTTAGAGATAAAAACGCAATACCTGGACATAAACTAAGCGTATAAGAAAATTGAATGAAATAATTAATTACTGCATTCTTTTTTGCGTTCTATGATAAATATTTCCACTCAATATCTTGAGTGCAAGTAATTTAAAAATGCAAATTAAGATACACCAACACCGAATTCAATCATTTTCTAATTGGAGTAAATGTTTACAATATTTTTTTGGTTAACAATATAAGAATAAATTGGGGTAAAAACAATCCCAAAATTTGCCATTTTTATAATTCATAAACCTTCATGGGTACGCGCACAACTATTCACCAAAGTTTCATCGCAATCGGATGAATGGTATTGGAGTGCATAAAAGACGAACAGACAGGCAAACAGACAAACATTATTTTTTATATATTAGACTAGCTGTGTCCGGCATGCGTTGCAATGCCTCTTTTTCTTTCTAAGTAGGCACACATATACAAAGAAAACACATTAAAATGTTCAAAATTAATAAAATAAAATGATATTTTGTGTATTAAAATAGAGTTGAAAATTTTATTCGAGTGCATTCGGGTATACAATATTCTTGGTCCTACCACCCTCTGCAAAAACGAATACATTTTTCGGCTGTCCCACTCATGAGCATGCAACATATTATTGGTGCGCCGAGTTTGAGTGACAATTTATGCGGTGGTACACCAGAAAGATCCAACTAATTTAAAAACTCCATTGGATAGTTAAAAATCTCATCCGCTTTCATGACGCTGTCAATCGATTTGTAGGTGACAGACTCGCCCGAAATTCGTTCGTGGATGGCGTAGTTGATTGCATTGACGTCGGTGTTTTTTGCTACCAAAATAACACGTTCGCAAATCCATTGGTGATTTTTGTAATTGTTGACAAGTTGTGGAAAAACTTTCTGAATTAATTGTTCGATCGATGGAAGAAAGGTACAAAATTTCAATGGAATTGAAATATGTTTTGTGTCGGCATAAACTGGTAATTTTCCATAACCAATGTCCAATAGCTGTTTTGAAAATATGGTTAACACATTGCGCTGATTTACGCGCATATTGGTCGTTAACGTGACTGCACAACTCCAAAGATGGGACGCTTTGAGGCAAGCGTTGAGTTCAACAGCTGATGTTGAATTTGGTTGGTATTACTGATCTGATTGACCACGTGAAAAGCACGAATTTTCCAGGTTTAATCCACACACTTGAAGCGATTGACCTTGTGCCTTGTTGATGGTCATTGAGAAGGCAAGGCGAACGGGGAACTCGAGTCGTTTGACTACAACTATCAAATTAGTCACCGAACCTGGCCTTTAAATGCTGCAGGAGTGAAAAGCTATTCGTGAAATCACTATAGTAATAGGATATTCATACCTGGTTGCCAAGGAAATTTCTATTGTTGAAAAGTAAGAAAAACTGATGAATTTCGAAATGAAAACGCAATAGTTAGACAAAAACCAACCTTGTAGAAAATTGAATGAAATTATTAAATAGTGCTTTCTATTATGCGTTGTACGATAAAAATTTCCATCCAATATTTTGAGTACAACTAATTTAAAAATGCAAATAAAAAAATACCTGTATTGAATTTAATGCTTTTCTTATGTGAGTAAATGTTAACAATATTGGGGTAAAAACAACCGCCATTTTTATAATTCAGAAACCTTCATGGGCACGCGCACAACTATTCACCAAAGTTTCATCGCAATCAGATGAATGGTATTGGAGTGCATAAAAGATGAACAGACAGGCAAACATTCTTTTTTATTCACTCGTACTAGATAGATGCATAGATTAAATTCAATTTCATTTATTCGCGCGTATCATAGACGTTATTTTCACATAAAAAACAATAGGCTCGTTTAAACAGGTGCTTTTTAAATGAGTTAGCATATGCTAATTAACTAATGGCAGATGTATTTACAATTGGACAGGCACACTTAAAAGTCTGGATACACTATATTGCAATCAGTATAGTAATTTAAATGGCCGTAACAATTTCTAACTAACAACAGGTTATTAAAAGTGCTTCATGAAATGATACTTTACTCCTCCCTTAAATTGTACGTAAGTTTATCTATAATTTAACAGCAATGCAGTGTTGTCTCCATTCAAACAATGGAAGGCGATATGGTAGATTTATAAAATTATTTTGCATCCAGTATTGTGTTTGTGGATGCTTGAATATGTTTTAAATGATATCATTAATTTTATTAAGTCCACTCATGATTATTTCATTTAGGAAGAGAATCATCATTGTTAGCATGTTTCATTCCTGAAATATGGGCCTTTCATGAAGTTCTATGTTCGATACCTGACAATATATGATGGATAAACCTCGACTTTTCACACCGCGAGAACCTAGTACAGCTTCCGGACATAAATCAGACTCATTTAAAAATAAACTGACTGATTCTAATACTTTTAACAGAAATATAAACTTTTAAAGGCAACTTTGTTTGTACTATTGGGAAACTATATAACCCAAGAGTTGAGTGATTGTCAAATGTCAAATAGCTTTCCGATGACAACCCACCCTCCTAATTTTCGTCAAAATTTGTGATTCGGTTATATGGCACTCCCCTTGACAGTGAATATTCCTGTGTTTAGATGACGGCAGTGGATTGTAAAAACTTGCACGCTCACTCACCAATCAAAAGAATCGAAGTTAAAGCCCAGACTCCGCTCAAGACTATGTAGGCGAAGACCCAGTGCTGAGTCCGCTCCGATGGTTCCACGACGTCCGGCCATATCGTGGGAATAGTTATGTCCGGTGTGAAGGTTAAATCATCTGGTATTGTGTATCCCGGGAGTATGGAATTATCGCCATCGATACACGCCTTATCTGGAAGGGAAAAAACGAAGAGCCACAGATAATTAGTATGCATTTTAAAAGCGGATACTAACTTAGTAACTAGTATCTTTCAAGTAGGATCGAACTTTCCTAAGAACGGTCTTATAGATACCCTTGAATTTGTCAACAATCTTAATGATTTCAATGTCTGAACGTACATTGGACAAGATATTTCGCCAAATGGATTTCCTCATCAAAAACAAACCGACCAGCTACAGAAGAGTAGCTTCTAGGGATGACATAGGTAAGGACTAGCATAGCCTTAAAAATTATTTTTTTGTTCAAACACAACAAAAATTGACTCCCCAGAAGATGAAATCTTCCTAGAAGAATTATTCATCTATCTCCATGAAGATTTTTGTTAAATTCGATTTTACCCTTTCCTTTTGGTGGAGATCCTTTTCACCCAATTTCAATGACTTGGACATTGAAATGACCGTTCTGAACTGAAAAAAGTTGCCAACCTGAAAACCCTGGACTAGGATATAATGGCAAAGAGGAAATGCAATGATCTAAAATCAAACATTCTTGACTGCAAATGAGCGCAACAAATTGTCTTTGCAGTAAACCGACTTCGCTTTATTTGACTGAATGTTATTTCCTTAACTTAACATTAAGATTCGGACACAATGTTCTCATTCTCTTTTACATGAAGAAGTTGGTAAAAAAACCTGAATGCAGTAGTATAAGCAGCTTAAAGAAATAATTCCTCACTTTTAGTGATGACTATGGCCATCTGCGGAGCTTGCTTGATCACTGTTACTTTCTGTCTCTCATGAAATAATTACAGGTATGTCTAGCGACAAACTTCGCAACGATTAATACATTACGACCACCCTTTTCTTGAAGTCCTTGAAGTCTTGTTAGTTTTATTGATCATGCAGATATTTTCAATGTTAGGTAATAATGCGTGATGTCTTTTTAAACCAATGGAGCCATGGACATGGGAATAATCAATGAAATGAGTACAGCTTCCGATTTGGACCGGGACCTGAAAGTTACACACAAAGCGTCGTGAAGTGAAATTCTCGTTCATCGGCGGCTTGTTTATTTTTCTGCCACGCACTTGTGAATCATTACAACACCCTGGTGCCTTTCTCCTGCTTTGGCCTATGTGAACCCTGTGGTCTAGGTCCCGAGGTTTCTAGGAATATTTCGTATTTTTAATGTACCTATGATAATTCTCCAGAAAATGTAACGGAAAGGTTTCTCATGGAATACCTAATAAGTGCCCCAAATGAGGTCCTCGATGAAATGGACGCATTACCTGGGTCAAATGTCGTTGCAGCCGCTCAATCGTTGTGGCGTTCCAATATTCTGGATATCCTATACTATTAAACGAGCAAATCTTTATATATATATAATTGTGTATAAATGTAAATTTGATTTCGAAAACGGCTCTAACGATTTTGATTAAAGTTACAAAATTGCTAATATAGGGTACGAAAAAATCGATTTACCTAGGTCTTGACTCTGGGAAATCTCTTTTTTACAAGATATTGGGAAAAAAAATTTGCATTTTAACATGTAAAAAGGCTAGGCTACTCCATGTTTGTTATACAGAGGTTTCTCTGTTTGCTTTGTTTAATCGCTTACATTCCTGATACAAATTTAAAATGTTACTTTTAGATAAATGAAAGAACAAATATTTTAATTCTTGCATTTAATTTCCGTATACCCATCGAATTTTCCGGAAATTTTAGTTTTTAGCTCGAAAATCTCAAATTTATGCACTACTTCAACAATTGAATATTTTGTTTACTTGGAAACCGCAGCATAGGCATGGAATGGAAATTCATGCCTGAGATATTTACGCGTCTTTAAATAAATCTCTTTTAAAGATGTACTTTGAAATGTTAGCTGGAATATATTTCAACCCAACCTCTCCACATGTGGTTAATGGCTGTTATAGAGTAAATGGTATTGATCTCGTAACTTTGAAAGTGTTTACGTGAGTCCTCCAAGGGCTGTAGAATATTGATCCGATCTACATAACAACCTTGAAAGAGAACTTTAGGAGCAAATGGTACAAGGTGATGACCCAATGCCCAATACTTCAAAGGATTTTATTACGGAGCAAATAGATCAAGTTGATGACTCAATACCAGGTACCTCAAGTAGTTTAAATCCTAAAAATGAAAAACATTTTCTGACATCAGCAAGACCAAGCCGGGTAGCAAAAACCACATGTAAATATAGGTTATTTTAAATTATGACAGAACTAAATGATTCTTACTCTCAAGAGAGGAACGATCAGAAAAGAATGAGGCAAGAATATTGGTCTTCCGATGATCGTCTAGAGCATTTAGAAATGATACGTGATCATGCACGAATCCAGAGAAGTGGAGAATCAAACGAGCAAAGGGAGAAACAAACAAAAGTTTGTAAAGGCAACGACAAAATAACCAAAGAACAGAAGAATCAGACTCACAAAAAAATTAGCGGCTTCAAGACATGCGTGAACGAGCGGTTCAAAGGCGTACAGAAGAGTTTGATGATGATCATCATCAACGATTGGAAGAAGAACGCAGGAGAAATTCAAGACGACAACAAGCACAACGGCTAAACCGAATAAGTTCCTATAAGGCAGAGACAACGGCTGATATTTCTCACCATAGTTTGTAACCTTTTAGTGTTGCTTGTATTCATTATGGAGCATTGCATTTTCCCGAAGAACGTATATCAAATCGAATTCATTGAGATTCGTTTGGGGACTGCTGCTTGCATGGTAGGATAGATCTACCACATCCAGAATTTCCGAACGAGTAAGCGCGATCGTTTCTTCGACATCATCCATTTTCTGATGACTTTTATGAAAGGATTCGAAATTTGAATTTATGTTTTGCAATGGCTTCATTCACCGTAGATGATGATCGAACAGTCAACGGTTGAGTAGTTTATAGTTAGATTGTTAGCGGTCAAGTTTATCACAAATTTAATGTAGCAACTCACCCTTCTCAAAATGATGATGGAAAATTTGAACGGCCTCAATATGGACAGATACATTTGCATAATCAGGATGCTCTTAGTGCACACATAAACAATGCCGTTAATCATGGTATCAGCGAGAATCTTATTAGTCTCTTGGAACATATTTTGAGATCTGAAAATCCGTTTGCACTTGGGAGTCATGATAATGCGGGTAGTAGAAGAGGAAGCTAATAGACGCGCTGCAGCAGAAGGTGTAGAGCCGCCTTATGTTAAGCTGCTTTTCGCATTATCTAATGGCTTTGATCACAGAAGGTTTAACATACCTCTTCAGAATGAAGTTTGTGCCATTGTTACCCTCAACGCTGACCAAAGCTTTCCAGATAAAGAGTTAATTATTCGTAAACGTGGGAAAACCTTAGTTACCATGAACAATATTGACAGTCGTGTTGGGCCCTTTACTTATCCACTATTTTACCAAAATTTGGCAATTTTGGATTCTCTGTATTAATATTCCTTTAAGAATACCTAATACCATCAAAATTTGACTAGATTTGAACTAGCTCAGTACCGACTAGCATTTCGACCTCAACTTGCCAAATATTTTCCTTCGGACATCAACCTAAGAAATCCTGATCTCCGCCTTTTGAAGTTCAATGCTTTGCATTTCGGTGGTCGGCATTTTCAGCAATATCTGGTTGATACTTATATAAGAGTGGAACATGACCGTATCCAATGGATTAAAGCATTTAAAAAAATACTCGCAGAAAACTGTACAAGAGCGATTCAATTTTTGAGTAAATTGGCTGAAAAAAAGAACGCTGTTTTTGGAGAAAGGATTATTTTTCCTTCTTCGTTTCCTGGATCTACACGTTTTTACACTGAACATTTTGAAGAAGCTATGGCCTTTGTTCGTCGACTTGGATCATCAGACTTCTTTATCACAGTGATGTGCTATCCTGAATGGCCCAAATTTGCGGAAGCAGCTCGTACAACTTTTGAAGATGGATCAACCTTGCAACAATTTGCCCAAGAGCATCCTGACTCAATAACTTTGACACACGAGAATCGTTGTATGGAAAGAAATATTGAATAATTTTTAATCTAACACAATAATCTGTCAATGAACATTGTAAATAATGAAAACAATGTAAATATTGAATTTATTGGTGATTTCAGAATTTCGTTAGAACATTTTAGTGTTAGTGGTGTTTTTGAGTTTGCTTTATACTACCTAATTGTAACACCACTACTCTATTTAAAAAAATATATATCCGTTATACTTTATAAAATTTGTGTTATTAAAACCTTTAATCGCACTATGTGAATGCCCAATATAATTAAATTAGACAACGAGTAGCAGAATAGGGGCATACAAGTTCTTAGTACACCAAATAAACATCGAGCAACGATCGGTAACCAGGTACTATTGATTAACCTGGATATAAGCCTGGATAACATTGAAATGATACATAAACCACCAACTAAACTTAGTGATATTCTGGTGAGAGCCAAGGCCCCAATAGGCCTCAATACGCCAGGCATCTACCGGGTGCCATGCAAATGCGGAACAGTCTACATCGGAGAGACGGGGCGTACAGTTTAGACATGACGAACACGAATGAAAGAGCGCAAGCGGTATTTGCGACTGGGACAGCTATAAACCATCGCTGAACATAGCCACGTACACGACCATTCTATTCGATTCGATGAACTAGGACACTCGCTCGCTCCTCCGATTACTCGGATAGACTGGTCAATGAACATATTGAGATTATCATGGAGAAAAATACTCTCAACCAGATTCAGGTTTCTCTCAGAGCAATACCTGGAAAACCACCTTAGTAACAATACGCCAAAATGGCGGGAAACAAACAAAAATCACCTATCCGCACCAATTAATCACGTGAAACTTAACCAGGATGGGAAGAGCATTTAATACGACAAAACTTCCACCGCGAAATTCAACTGATCTAATGACGATTTCGGAGTCAGAAGTCGAAACGTTCGCCTACATGGGCCCCTTAATCAGGTGGGTAACTCGAGAAAAGTTCCCACATCTTATACGCCGGGAAAGCACCAGATCTCACTGCTGAAACCTTAGTCGGTCAGTAAGAGTTAAGAACTGATTATTACTAGTAATGAGTGTTTCACTTAGAATACATTTGTTAAATAAGATTAAACGACCATATATGTGTACTATACACCTTTTCAAGCTACCCTCAGCTCGGTACAAAAACTCCAGGAGTCTCTCGTATAAAGAACATAATTTTTCCCCTCAGCAAACTGAAAACCCGGTTTTGGCCATTGGCTTATCTCTCTGAATAGTCAGTATATAGATCTAACGATCTTATAACATGAATAGAGTGAGACGATCGCCATGTTAGCTACATATTGCACAGTCGAGGTAATCGTAATGGCCCATTGTTACTTACGAGGATTTTGAATGTGATTTATCCAAATACCGTCAGATCTGAGTATGGTCTTGGTTGGGAGACGAACAGTCGCCCACGATGCTACAGTTCGTAGTAAACGGGCATTAGTAATTCGATTGTCAACCCTTGACGCCTAGAGCAAGGATATTAAAATGAAATGGAGGAGGCTTGGCCGTTAACGCTTATGGGTTAAGGTGGAAAACCTAGTGGAATGTCGCTCTATTTTTTTTAATCTCCTTGGCTAAGAGTCAATTACAAATATTTTTTCGCTCCAGCTTCAGGCGTTTTCGGGACGGTGCCATCTCCGCCAGCTGGGATTAGTCGGGTCGGATGGAGAGGCGGGAGCTCAAGTTGGACGTTGCCAAATGTGCTGCGACACGGAGAGGGGATCGGAGGGAGTCGGGGAGTTAAAGTCGCCTGTCTCCGGTAGGGTCAGGTTAAAGTATGGTCTGGACCAGGGCTTTGGAGCTGGAGCCGTAGCTACCCGTAGCTCCAAATATTTTCTGGAGATGGAGCTGTAAATTGTATAATTTTGTAGCTCCGGCTCCGAACACCGATTTTTTATTAACCTAGTTTACTTTGAGGGTATCTGTGCCACACAAAAATGTAGTAAATTTCATTCCTGTTAACATTTCGTTTGCCAACGATTTTTCAATTACTCAAGAATACTTTCCATAGCGTCATAATGTTTTCCTCACCTTTGTATATAAAGCGAAAACACCAGAGTGACTGCCCTCACTTCTTTCTTTGCTTGATAGTTTCTCAAGTGACTTCACCTCATCATTTTTTACATCGAGTCCGAAGAATAAATTTGGTCCAAAATCCTTACATCCATTTACTTTATCCAGTTTGGAGTATTGCGAGTACGTGAACCTTGAGGGAAAGCAAATGAACTACACACTCATAGCGCCAAAATTTAGGAGCACTCAAAGCTCTGTTTACAGGTCCGGGCTTTTCGATCAACAAATTACTTCAATTCCCTTGAGAGCATCATAATGCCATCCTTACCTTTAAACGAATTTACGAATCGAGTCTCCGAATCCCAGTCTCTTCCATGATTCCGGCTTCTGACTCCGTTACGGTGAAATTTCAAATTCCAACCGTCAGTTTTGTCAGTTGTTAGAAATGCATTAGGGTAGTATACGTTCAATGTACATATAGGTTAATCACTCATTACTCACTGTAAAAATAGATGTAGTAAATGATAGATGTGAAGTCTTGTCCAACGGTGATCTTGCAATTGTACGCCACCAGACCCACTACGGAGAGAGCGAGCCAGACGAGCGACTCGATCTGAAACGAATGAATTTTGGAAAATGAGTCCAACTTGGATTGCGTAGTTAGTCCTTCAAACATTGAATTGGGTCCACAGGGTAAAATCCCCTAGATCACTGAGGGACTCCTTCAACCCCGCGTTAGTATTAATGGGAAATTTGACTACTCAAAGTATTAGCCGGGTTGCTGTATACCAGAGATTATGGAATTCCAGGACATTTACAGGTTTTCCAGACCTAAGTCATTATTTTTCATGGAGAAAATATCGGATTTTTTAATGTGTATTTTAAAGGCCAAAAAATAGGGGCACCATACATTAACAGTGTTTCCCAAACTTTTTCGAGTCACCACAAAACACCCCCCAACCATGGGCTCTAAAATCATACTAGACTACCTGACCAAATCAGAAAGATAATAAAAATAAAATTTAAACAATTATGATTAAACTATTGCTTATTTCAAATACAATAGATTGATATATTATTGATCACAGGACATGTATGGTACCTTTCGGTCAGGATCCTGCCTCCATGCCGCCTCTTGTTACTTATCGCCCCCCTAGATTATGGCTTTGGGAACTTTGGGAACCACTGCATTAAAGCATGTTCTACGGGGGAATAAAGCTTCCCAGCAAACAAAGCGTAGCCACTATCGCGCTAGGGGAAAATCGGCTTCCTTTCTGATAGCATCTTATTCTTAAGTTTCGGCCACGATGAGGGCCAAGAATTACTTGTATAAAATCTATGGATAAATAATATTCCATCTTCCTTAGCATGACTGAGAAGAAAAGAACCTGAAAGTTATAATATAGGGGCACAATATATAGCTTAACACCCAATAATATCTCCAATGCATCATTCAGGCAATGTGCCAGCATTCCAAAAAGTCCACTCAAAAAAGAACAGGGCCTAAAATAGTACTCCTGACTTGTTGAAAACAATCAGATTTCGACTTGGAAAAGCAAATTTCCAGGCTGATTTCTCAATTCCACTTTTCTGTTGGCCCAATTCCGATTTCCATGACTTTAGGTATTCGGGATTTTCCAGGTCTGTAGGAAACCTGTATTAACTTTTTGAAATGGAATCACATTTCAGCTAGAAATGAAATTCAGTGGACGAATAACAATAAATAATAAATATATGTTTTGCATATATGGATAATATAAATTCGACTGTATCTGGCGTTACGTGGTGGAACAGCATTTTAGTACTTAAATAAAAATGCATCAATTGTACTGTCCACTTATATTTAATGTAAAATATTACACTACACGTGTTTACGACGTTTAGGGCGTCACCATCAGGTATACAAATAATCAAAGGTACACAATAATCAATATGCATACCTGATGATGACGCCCTAAGCGTCCAAACACGTGTAGTACAATATTTTACATTAAATATAAGTGGACAGTACAACTACTACAGTTTTATTTAAGTATGGATAATATAGGGGATAATGGAAGGGAAAGACCGGAGAGTAGGACCAACGGATATTAGCATAGGAAAAACGAAGACAGATATTGTTACCTGTCAGTAAAAAAGTTAGCTTGGAATGGGAAATAATTTAGTATTATTACTATCAGGCAGTCTACCGGTTAAGGTAAGTTTAAATGGAAGTGAGTAAAAACCCTTCAGATTTTTACGAGTGCAGGGACCTATCGACCAATAATACAGGTTGTTTCAAAATGAATATCGGGTTTTTAATGCTTTGTAGCATTTATACAATTTGACTTATAATTATAAATGATACATCAAATGAAAGAGCAACTCAAACAGTTTTTGTTTTACCTACAAGTGTTCAATGTGAGCACCATTCGTCACACAGCACACATCTAGTCGATAGGCGAGTTCTTCCCATACCTTGATCAGTGTGTCTGGAGTATTTGATACAACAACTGATTCAATCCTGTTTCTTAAGTCGGGTAGGACAGTTGGTAGCGAAGGCACATACAAATGATCCTTTATCAACCCCCAAAGATAAAAATCGCATGGCGTTAAATCGGGTGAGCGTGGTGGCCATGCGAAACAAGCCCTGTCATCTAGCCCCTGACGGTCAATCCAGCGGTTGGGTATAACGTCGTTTATCCAATTCAGGGTCGATATATTTGCATCTTCGATATCGAAGAGGCAACGAATCGAGATATCTATCGATCTTGAACCAATCTTTACTACTAGCGCTTTCTAACGTCAATCAAGTACTGCAACGAAAAAGGTTGCTAACGAGTTAATCGCCAAGCAGCAATCGTTCCACATATCTGCACAGTCGTTCGCAAAAACATAAACGCTTTAAATATAGTTGTTATAATCATTATCGGCGCAAATTCTAAGTTTGAAACTGATATTAATAGTCCTAATTTTTTCTAAAATTGTGATTTAATGAGTGACAACATAAGTTGAAAAGCCATTCATGGGTAAAAAATTGTATAATTACACCGTTATATTAAAGGTTTGCATAAAAACCTTGAAAGGTTCACTGGATGAATAATAATAGCAATGAAATTTACAAACATCGCTTCGCCTCTGGAGTTCTTGAATATGATTTGAGGAAAATGTTAGCGGAATTTATGATTCTATGGGCGTAAATAGGTAGAGGGCAATTTTTGGCTAGAACTGCGAATAGTGATTACAATAACACGTGTTTCTCTAACCTTCTTAAATCCTTAAAAATCTTTTGCCAATGCTTAGAAAGACGTTGGCGTTTATGACAACGTCAGTAATGATGCGTTTACACTCGCATGGGTCATATTTTAGAAGAAGAGATGAATAGGGGCACCTTGATTATCACAACAGCTGTAATTACGGAATCAACGCGCATATCGGCATTGGAAACGCGATGTGGGATAACCGAAGCTACCATGACGACTGTGGGACATCCGCAGACGGAAAATGATGCTAATAACTTAAAAACGGCAGGAAATAGGGCGCAAAAACCGTTTTAACGGGCGCATGAAAAGTGTGCTTATTAATGGTGACTGAACTGATGACGTTACTATCGCCATCCTCACGTTCTCTCCGTCAAACTAATGACAAATGGCCGAAAATGAAAAAGGATCCCCATCTTCATATGTTTTTCCCTGCATATTTAGCCCTCGTCGATCCTGGGGCAATACTTGGTTACTCTGCAAACTAGTATCGCGAAAAAAGCACATATGGCATCTAATAACTTGATTTGAGATATTTCTCCTCCATGATCTATATTTCCTTAAAAGCACACAAATACAGGAATACCTGCAATTATTGGGCTGCAGAATCTCGACGTCAATATTTACTCCATAGAATAAGTCACTTAGTCGACTACGATTCTTACCACGCTGAAATAAGGGAATCAAACGAATCCTATGAGACTTTTTGATATGTCCAGCAATGACTACCGAAGTAATAAGCAAGTTTTCCACACCTGGCATGTCTCTATCGAACGCTTAGTGATGCCAAATGGCATCAGCACGCAATAATGCACTGTCCTAGTTGTGACTTATGGTATTCATTCCTCGAATCTTTACGAGTGTTTCCTTCCCATGCTTCACATGGTAATAAAAAAATACAACCCGTCTCTTAGTCCTCCCTGATCCTGGTTATTACATGCATTCATACGTACATATCACACCGTTCCCTTTCAGGGTAGGTATACTCAAAGAACCTTATCTTTCGGTGATGGGCCAGTAAAGATGACTCTTTTTAATGATTTCCTCCATACTGTCCTATCCTTGCATACCTCTTTTGCTTCAGTTACGTTCTCATGGATTGCTTACGACATCCTGGTATTTCATTGGTCCTTCAATCCTAAGATTGATTGTCTGCAGCCCTCACCCTTCCCTATCTAATCCTTATTTTTCCATACTCCCAGGTAGTTTTTATTTATTTTCCCCTTTACTCTTATCCAGTTCTTATGTCTTATTATTTATTTTCTTAAGAGTATCTTCCACTGAATTAACCCATGACTTTATCGGTCTACTCCTTCCTGCCACATTATTCACTCCTCCATCACAAATCGGTTTTGTAATCCAACTCTCATCCATTCTGTCGACGTGATACAACCAAAAAACACGCTTATTTTCATACATGTCCATAATCTCAGCGGTGAGCATATTAAAACTGAAAATATGACAAAATTAATTCCGGCTTTCGTTGGTTAAAAATTTGTGTTATTACCACATAACAAGGAAGTGGTGACCACTCTAATACTCTGGTCGAATTGATTTAATGGAATTAGTCGATACTTCGAGGAATTTCACAGCATTAAACATGATGAAAATTAAACACTTTGTACAACTTCACACTAGTTTTTACTAACCAATGTATTTCGACTTCTATAGCGACATTTTCAGCGTAAATTTGACAAATAGTGACTCTATATATTGGTCGAAATCTCTCGGTCAATAAAACTAGATCATAATTGTACAAAGTATATTCTTTTCAACATGTTTTATGTTCAAAGTTCCAGTGGTATGTTCAAAGATGTATAAAATTCGAATTTGAAATAAAATTTTTAAGACTAATTGTTGTAACCTTACAATACGTTCTTAGTGTTTCCTCAGTTGTGGTAAATTTATCGAACTAGTGATAGCGTAAAAATTATGTTTAAAATTTCCCAGCTAAAGCACAAAACGAAAATCCATTACCAAACTGAGATGCCAGCAATCTTCGTTTGACTAGGCCTCCTTTATAGAGAGTATCAATTAGCTAATTAATTAATTATAGTAAATATTCCTCATTATTGTGGCAAGATAACCAAATGACCTGGCCTAGGACATAGCGCACTCTTGAGTCATAAACAAGGATTTGAAGCATGTATGCAACAGATGTAGAAGTACTTAAGAACTTCCGAGTGAATAAATAAGGGCACACAAGCTCTTAATTATTAGCGTGGATTGCGATGAACTCGAAACTAATTATTAAAATAGCTTATAATATTTAAATGGTGTTTTATATTAATTTTTAGAATCTAACAACCTTTACTCATTACATTGTTTTTTTAGTAAACTTCCGTAACTTACGCCCAACGCCATACGCAAAACCCGTTATGTACGGCTAAAACCAAGCTAGACAATATTAATAGCCCCTTTGTAAGAAGGACTTTAATAGTACCACCGAATATATGCATAAATCCAACACCCTTGAATAATAGACTACACTGAAAATGTACATTCCTAGTTGTTTACTGGTGGATCACTTGATGTGTATATCTATCATAATGTTGTTCGCTCGCCGTAATGTACAGTCCATTGTCTCTTCGATAGTACTTTGCTCTCAGGTTCCATTCATGACTACCTAAAGTTAGTTTTGCTTTGTCTTATCTGCATGTAATTTCTTGAAGTTTTAGGTAAGAGCAGTAAACATTATTTTTATTATGTTAGTGTAATGATAGTCACGTAAACGTTTTTCAAAGTATTAGTAAGTATTTCTGACTTCACTGTAATATCCCCTCACAAATAATTTTCAAAATCCCAATGTTTTGCCATGACGGATTTTTCTCACCTAAAAGGCTTAGTAGGCGTGTTTGCCAACGAATTTCTCTCATTAGCTGTTGAGAATCTCAACGGAGGAAATTATTGAAAATCACGCAAGCCAATTAACAATTCAAATTCGTCACGAATTTCGAAGTATGAACATATAGGCTAACACCGAAGTAAGATGGAACAACCATTCGTGGAAATAAAACACTTATTTCTGCAACCTGCAATTACCCTGCTCGGAAAAAAGCGGACCAGATCACCACATCTCTTTCATTTTCCTTTCTCCGAAAAATATTTCGTCTCCAAAATAACAAAAATATCAATAAAAAACACTTCATCGCTGGTTTTTAAGAACCTTCACCAACCTCTGAGTAGTGGTATGAAAGAGAACTGCTAAGTAGGGCACCAACGCGAAATCTAACAGCAACACTCAATTTAGAAGCACACATGCCGTTGGCTTTCCGCGCACTTGAAATGTGAAGTGCTCCTCAACTATTACGAGTAGGTGTTTCAGAATAATTCTTACGAGCTGACATGTTCACGGTATTTTTTCATTCACAGATTTCTAATCAATCTGAAAATTAATACCTTAGTCGAAAAAACGAATGCATGAAATTCACAGTGAAAACATTATTCGTCTGGACTGGCATTCAAACTCGGGTCTCTAGAATTCGCGCCGAGTGTGATAAGGTGACTGGAGGGGTATTCGTGTGTCTTTGGGTGCGCATTTGCATTAAAATTTTAAGTAAGTCGAAAACATTCTTGGGCCACATTTCATTTAAGTACATCTTTTTATGTGTGGGAACTCACCATAAAGGAGACAATGGAAATGATACAAGAATTATATTTTAAAATTTTCCATAATTAAAGAGTTAACATTCATAAGAGAAGGGTTTTCAGGGCGGTATTCGTAATGTAAACGAAATTATGTTTAAATATGTTGTTTTTGAATATTTGACTCTGCGTTACACCTTGATATTTGTTAGCAACAACTATAATCATACGAAATGTATTATTTCACGTTTAGAAACAAATCTGTTCATACGAAATCAAATTATAACGGTATATATGGTATGTGCCATGAGACTAAGTGTTAAAATAGCATTGAATTGCCAAAAACCAAGTAGGTGTGATGATTTTTTTCTTCACTTTTATCTATAAATATCACAAGTGAGAATAAGTATGCAAATTTTCACGCAAATCTGTACATAAACAAAAATCGCTCCAACCGCATTAGCCAGTTAAAGAAGTTCAACCGCGACTGTGTGAGTCCAAACCAATAAGACATTCCACTTTTTCGTTTCTACTGTTTCAAATTTACTGCTTTCACTTAAGCAAATTCCTTAGCAATTTAAAAATAAAATGAATGCACTAAATATCTACATCAGTCTACGAATAATAACACTTTTTCCCGTCATAAGAGCCGATTTCAGAGCCATTTCCATCGAATTAGCAAATTTTCACTTCAATTATAGCAGTAATTTACTGATAACTCAAAATAATATAAGTGGGAGCCTAAATGTCATTACCTACCATACGATTTACAGAGAGAAGTTTTCTTGGAAGTCTTATTCAGTTTTTCGCGGAAATGGAATTCATATAAGATAAAAAATATAATTTTCCTCCATGTTCCACCTATTCTTGCATTTAACACCATTTCATTTTAAATTCGATTTTTGAAAAAACAATAGCGTGGAAAAGGATGATTTCGTTATTCACATAAAACTGAGGACACGTTTTTTCATTAACAGCCAGAATATGATAAAAAAGACATTTAAGTCAGTTTACGGTGGATCCACATTAGGCGACTGTGAATTTTGTTGAGGAACTCAGCGAGTATACAGTGGATCTTGGTTTAGAAGTTCATACCAGGATATTTTTTTTCACAGTGAATTTCACAATTTTGTGTTCCTCCTTCAGCGGGTGACTTAAGTTATACTGCTCGGAATTTTCTCCAAGGTACCTATACACCCATGTGTTTACAAAGGCCCTTAGCCACATGGACTGCGGTACCATTAACACGAATTCGAGTACATCATATGCATGGTACCTCCCGAGGGCATCTACATGCAACTGTTCCACTCAAGTTTCAATCGAGCAATTCGCTTCGAAGTTAGCAGAGTTGTAAACTTTTAACAACGAATTCTGCAATTTTTGTAATAAAAACAAATACTTCAGAGCTACCTGTTGATAATAAATCTGGCTTCATCAATTCAAAGTCGCAAATTAAAAGAGTGAACAGTAACAGAATACCAAGCTCAAACGTGTGCGACCGACTTTTACGCGCCAAAAACCGTGACTTGAAGCTAATAAAATTAAGTAAAACACCTCTCCATCTCCAATACGGTTATCACGACCTCTTTCATGCACAGTAGCTCATATAAAACCTGAGAACGTTCTTCAAGGTTCTATTTCTTCCAGTAATCCCTTTATCAATAAAAATGAAACTTTCGTAATCTGAGTCACCTTGAAGAGACCGTGCCTGCTCTAAACGACCAAACATACATTAAAGAAACATTATTCTGGCGCTTTATGTACACGTGAACTACCAGTTTCGACGTTACGTCACTATTATGAACAAAATAACGAAATAGAACCGTAGAAACCAGTCGTAGTCGAGTAATGTTATAGGAGTGGAATAACACAAGCTTTCCCTCCTCTTCAATGCTGCGTCAAATTTCCTCAAAGTTAATTCACCCACCTCTAACATCATGCCTATTCTCTATTCCACGCTCGTCGCACATCCTCCCTTCTCAATACTCTCCATTCACTCTACTTCTGACCAAAAGCTTCCACAGCTCATCTTCAATACCGTCTCGTTTTTAATGCAATTAACATATCTTCCCGAACTGAATTCAACACATTATTTGCCTCATTCCCCATCCTAGTCAGTTTCTCCATTATCCTCAGAGCCCGCGTCATAATGCTCCCATTGATCTTATTAACAAACACCATTGATTACCTACATCCCACGCCTAAGGAAGACCATTTTGTTACAACTGTTACGCCTTTTTTATGCATGCATTGCACTTTCATTACAAAACAGGAGTTGCCAGCTCATTGTGCAAGCAGATACCGAGGAAGGCTATGGCTTGATAATACTGACATGAACTTTTTGGTACATTGAGAAATATTAATTGAATTTCAAGAAAAACTTAAATTGCCGTTAAGGAATCGTAAGCTTTGCTGATACGTGACAGAAATATGGGATACGTTTTACAGATGGGTAGTTCGGTAGTCTTGCAAATTTATATGCCTACTTCGAAACGAAATTGAATGCTTTTGGTAATGATGAAAGAAATCAATAAAATTTACAACATCTTTAAAAAATAATTTTTGTATTTAGAAATTTAAAAAACTGTAAAATAAAATTATATAGTCATTTGCATACTATTGCAATGGAATAACGGAAATAATAAGCGAGGAGCTTGAGTAAATAACGTAATAGGTACGAAATGCATATTACTCGAGCTTACCAACAAGCTAAAATCTGTTGCGATTGCACCATCTGTAAACACTTGCTAATAGGCAGCCAACACGACAGAGAACAGTTCATCTGAATAGTTCAATTAGGTGAACTATAGTTCAGTGAACTATTCCATATAGTGAACTACAATGCCCATGTTGATATCATTAATTTAATACCAAGAAGTCCGGAGATATTAAGCATGTCATTATATTCAAGTCGCCAATCTACTCTCCAAAGCCCCTACTACCATTTAAACCAGCCTCTTTTCCTTTATTGCTTATGGGAGTCCCTAAATTACTTATTTCTGACGAGGAATTGCTTTTAACGCTATCAAAACTATCCTTCTAGAATAAATATTCGTCACTCCGAATAAAAAAGTGCTACAAAAACAGTCAACATTTCCTCATTGCTTATCTTTGTCCATTCTCCTATTGGCTCGTCTTATTCCTCACTGATTTGTATTTCAATGCCTTTGTTCCCTTGCGAGTTATCTCGATTGCATACGGAAGATGCTCAATTTAATTCCACGATAAAAGTGCTTCTTTATAGCCCTTAGTATTTACTCTCCCACTATGCGAACTCAAGAGCATTGCCCTCACAGTCACGTACAGGCCACATCTTGAGTACACCATAAGCATTTGGAACCTCGCACGGATAGATTTAACACGCGCAATGAAACACAAAGAAAAGTCGCTACGAGCGCACACAGAGAGTGGAACACACCGGATGGAAGTCGCTATAGACTCGTTACTTGAAAATTTCAGATCACACTACTTCCAGTGCGACACGGAGGATATAATTTTATATCATTAATCAACATATCGACCTTAGTTTTTATTGAAATTTATTTGTCGAGGGTATGTCAAAATCAAAAAACAGTATTCTTTGCCGAGAGCCCCATGCGTAAGAACCACGTATAAAATGCCATTCGAGAGGTTTTAAGGGCGCTCGATGTATGAGAACGACGAGAGATGAAAAACGCACGAGGAATGACTGAGGAACAGCCAACTTCCCATCTTACAACGGAGAAATACGGAACGGGGACAAACTCGAGTCGTGACCACAACATTAGCACACTGTTACGGAAAATCCCCAACGCTGTGGGAGTAAGTCGGCATAACGAGAGGGATCCGAGGGAGCTTTGTTCGTCACGGTTGCGATATGACAATAAAAAGAAGCCCTTCCATTCCTTCTTCCAGCAATCAATAGAGGTCTGCGGACGCTCTATACTGCCCATTACATAGTTCACCGGAAACTCATTGTCAGCAAGTGGCGAAAGTTGCGCTTGAAGTTTGGCAAAGAGCAACAAATGAAAACATTAGACGCGAAAGCATTTGTTCCCCTGAGTACTTTATCTAAGCAACGAAGAATAATGTTTAATGGGTTCGGATTTTGTTCACACGAAGTTCTTCTAATTATAATGATTTCCATTCCCACGAAAATCACCAAAGGCCAATTTCATTGAGATAGAAATTAGTGCTCCTAACCTTCTAGCTTTTCGCCGCATTTTTCTGAAATAAAAATTGCTAAAATAAAAACACTATTGACTATACGTACGTAAAAAACCATCAAGCTCGTTAAGTATAATGATTAATCTAACGGCAGTAATGAATAAATCATTACACCGCGAACAACCTGCGTATATTTATCGCCATTCGTGATTTTAATTGAATTCTCTGGTGGAATTTCTCAATTTCTTTGTGGTGCTGCAACCATTTCAATAACGACATGCTTTTCATATCAGACCAAGTGTGAAGATTTTATAAGACGAGACCTCTTCAAGAAGGACTTATTAAGAAGATACTTTCATATAGAATGTCGCCGCACAGTGATTCCCAAAGAGCGGCAAATTCTATTGATTTTTTCAGGGAATATTCAAACAATAATCAAATATATAAGAACGCGCTAGTTTTCGGCCTGAAGACTAGCGCGTCCTCGTCTAACATTCGTCCTCACAAAACGGCGAATCGATCGGAAAGTGTCGCGAAACCTGCAACGCAGACATTAAATCCCGATAGAGGACGTAAACCACTGAGTGTTTCGGGGAAAAGACTGGTACGGATGACCTCAAGCACACATAAATTGAGCAACATAATCCATGGTGAGCACAGCATTGGTACACTGGCGTCATGATGGAGTTGACTAAACACTGTGGAACTCGAGAAGAAGCATCTACACCCACGAACTTCGGCTGCGACACGCCCGCCAGTGTCCAAACCACTCGCGCATCAGCAAACAATAGGCTAATTCGTCCGTAATGATACGAAGTGCATTCATTCGCGCGCATGGCGCCACAGTCCACGAGACTAAAGCTACTTTTTAACGAATGGGTGTTTACCTCAGACCAGCGCAGAGGTTCCCAACGAAGGTGAACTCGCACACTTTGTAGTTTAAGTGTACGGGAGAAAATATAAATGATGGCGGAAGTGTAAAAAGTAAATTCCCACACCTTGAGGGGTCCAGCTGCAGGGGGTGCTTTCGAAGGAATGGGTCATTATGAGGTAGGGAAGTCAGAAAAGTTGGGAAGCGCTGCATTGGACGAATTCCAAGTAGCGGTATAACTTGAGCGGATGCTATCCACTTAAGGAGATACAAGAAAGTGTGAAATTCATAGTGAAAAAATAAACAATCTCCTGGACTGTGATCCAAAAATAGATCCATCTCCACCTGGATCTCTGCCACGGAGATGCGTCACACGTCACCTCAAATAACAGTAGCAGTTATTCAGTTTAAAGTGCTTTGACAGCTTCGGTCATGTCACACGTACTGCTCGCCACTCGCAGACTAATACGAGAGCACCCGGGACGGATTGGAAGATCAACCATCCAAATTTCATCGATACTTAGCTTCGGCGATCAAACAGGAACCGACATTACCGTTGAAGCATGCCGTCGACCACGAAGCTACAAGCCCAATGATTTGGCTGTCAACGCACACACACTACACGGGCACATAGGTAAACACGCTCGTCTTCCTAATCTCTATCCAGAATTATCCGCGGATTGATAACCTCGTTACCTTCCTCCGAAGATGCGTTTTCTACACAAGATCACCAATCCAAATTTCAGCCGTGCCCATCGATGCTTCACTTCGGTGACCGAACAGGAAGCAACGTTTCCATCGAAGTAGGCTGTCGACCACGATGCTACAAAACCAATGAGTTGATTATCAACGCACGCACACACACACACTACACGGGCACAAAAACACACAAGCCTTCATAACCTCTGCCCAGAGCTATCCGAGGACTGATAACCCCAGTCACCTTCCCACGGAGATGCGTTTTCTAAGCCTTTTCCCCTTTGAAGGCTCTACGTGTTGAACGACACTCACCAGAAAGAACACTCCGGCAACGACGCTCCCCACACGAGAACCGAAGCAGCAACACATGTCTATCCTTCACGTCTCATCCATGTGTTGAACGAGTGAAGAGAGAGAAAGAGGATATCAGCTCGCTGGGTCGGAGGATCCCCCTTCGCCGACCGGGGCAACGCTATCACGGTCCTGTATCATCATCACTCCTGTCGCTGGGAACGCCGCAGAAGTGATAAGATACGCGATTCATATCTCTTTTGGATTTCAATTACGGAAGGAACGAAATGAAGGTTTTGGGGGGAAGGGGGAGAAAGGGGGAACAAAATCTCGGCAAACATTCACGAAAAACCGAGCGAGCGGGCGAGGCGCGTTGGCGAACTTGAGTCTCTTTCAAAATCCCACTACGAAACAAGTGCGCCATGCTATCATCATCACCAGAATGGGGTGGTGTTTGTTGAAGATATCTCTTTTCCCTCGGCAATGACATCAACTGCCCTGAATCCAGGCTATTATTGTCATCGAAAATATCTCTCGCAGTCAAAACAAACAGCGAGGGGATCGGGTTGGTGCGGTAGCGGAAAGTGTATTGCCTTCCCATCCCGAGGGACCCGGATAAAATCCCGGCAATCTCCGAAAAGTTTCAAGAGTGATTCCGAACTCTTCTTAGGTTCTATGTAAATAGCATTTCAGTGCAGTACTCCATCCTTTGGACGGGGCGTAAAATAATGAAATCCTTAGCGCATTGTTTAAAAGTAGGCTGATACCTCCGCCGGGTTTCTCTCCACCCATTCCGCCATTTCCCAATGAATCCTTCCTCAAATATCTTATCATACTGCCCACAACGGCGCCCATGACCTCCGCTGTCGGTTGCCTCCCCAAATAATCAACCAAATCACGAAACAAATACGCCGCGCAATCACCAGCAGAATAGGTTGGTGTTTGTTCAAGATATCGGTTTCTTCGGAAGAGACAGCAACTGATCTGAATCCAGGCAGGCTATTCTCATCGAAAATATCTCCCTCAGTCATAACGAGCAATTTATGGATGAAATGGGTATTGTGGTAGGCAGTCTACTGGCTTCCCACCCCGATGGCCGGGGTTTGATTCCCGGTAGGAGTGGAGAATTTTCAGTGCAATCACAATCCCTGCTACTGTTATGTGTAGAGAGAACTTAAAATGCAGTGCTCTGTCCCTTACCTCGAGCGGGACGTAAAATTACGGTGCCCCTGACTCCTTTCGCTTTGAGTAGGTGAAATTCAAGGCTGGATTTCTCTCCACCATCCTCCCATTCTCCTAATAATCCTTCCCAAACCATCCTATCCAAACTAAATCACTTCACCCGTCCCTTCTTCCCCAACTAACACCCACCCCTCACGGGGAAAATCACCACAGTTGTCGACCACCTGCCTGAAAACCCAACCAACACTGAGACCAAACATTTTGTGCTTACTATTTGAGACTAATAGTGGATCGCCATGGTTCATTCTGCAGTATTGCCATTTTGAAATACTGACGTTCTCATCCGTAAACAATGCCAAAGGACGAGGAGATCGACAGTGGAAAGGAAGTTGAATAAACTTCAACGGACTGAGGAACGAAAAGAATGAAGCAACAATTTGTGATTAATGATCACGCAAAAAAATCTTAGGCACGAGACAAAAAAAATGCGAGTACTGAATATCCTAAATCGTGAATTTTACTTTCTGGTCGTCTACGTTTTTCTTTAAGTTCCGTGTTTAAAATATGGAGCATGGATTATAGCATTAGTAAAACAACCAAGCAAGGTTCATTTTACTATATTTATACGAGGCTCCTTCAAACGATTCAGTGAATAAGACTTATGGATACGCTAGCAATGCCGAAAGACAGAGATGCCGACAGTGAGGGACAATTAACGATATCTGAACAGATTTACAAAACAAATAAATACCAGTTTTCGGATGGAAAATCGTTCATGGCCAAGTTAACTATTCTAAATTCGTGAGATCCTTCCGCTCCGTCGTACGTAGGAAAAACCCACTATAGTATGCGAGGATAAAGGCATTCCTGCATACACGCCTTCATCCAAGCATGCCTGCAAAATCATACAATATTACCTAACCTGAGGTCAGTTTTAACCATGGAAGACAAAAGCATTGTCAAAGGCCATCAATCTGTAGATTGGTTAGCTGGAGATCTCCACTCCATTCAATTTTCATCCAATCGCTGTTTTCTTTCATACCTCCTCATTCTAGCATCCCTCATTATTTTCATGATGTATTTCATCCACGATAATTCTTCTCATTGATTTTTCTTCCATTTTTGTTTACCAGAAGCTGTCATTCCACTGAATGTCTAGAATACGTTTGTCTCTTCTACTTCCCGGAGTTTTCATAAAGCATCATTTCTCCCCAACTCTTTCTGTACTTCTTCATTGGATGATTTTCTATGCATCGCTCTTCCATTGGATCCAATCTTCTCCGTTTTACCCGTATTTTCTCCCTAGCTTCACTTTCGTACAACAGAATTCTTAATCCAAGTGCTTTAATGTGTTTCCTAACTTCCCATCTTGCGCTGCTAGCTTGCACTTCTAATATAAAACACAACAAAACATTTAAATGGCGAATTTCCTATTTCATTTTATCACCATCTGTCCACTTAAAACGACGAGTTTGGAGTTTTTAATATGAACCTGTATGTTGCCACACTCCACTAAGGAAACTTTGCGAGTGCATTTACAAAAAAAGAAGGTGCAGCAGCGGATTTTCTCGCAGCAAGTTTATAGCGGTATCACGTCGACAGTCTTTGTTTGTCCACGACAGTCGCTCATACGAGGTCTGTTAAAAAAATACGCGGACTGTTTTAATTGCGCGGCTCCAGTGGGTTCCAGTGGAATCCGCTTGGTGTCACTAAATTTGTACAGATCATCTGATGATAACGCCGTTTTCCGATTGCAGATGTCTTAATTTGTTGTTTAGCAACGCAGTTTTTAGTAAAGTGCGATTTTTTCGTTTGTCGGATTTCAGAATGAATTACCTGAAGGAGCAACGACTTGCTGTGAAATTTTGTGTTTTACTTGGAAAATTAGCGACTGAAACATTTGCTATGCTCAACACGACTTATGGTGATATTGCTAGGAAGCGTACGGTGTGTTTCAAGTGGCATGAACATTTTAAGGGTGGTCGACAGTCGATTGATGACGATGAGCGTCCTGGACGTCCTTCCACGTCAACTAACGACCCAAACGTCGACAAAAACAACACCCTGGTGCGGGCAAATAGACGTATGACCATCAGGGAGCTTGATGAAGAGTGTGGGATATCAGTTGAATCTTTTTACGAGATTTTGACCGAAAAGTTGAAGATGCACCGCGTTGCTGTGAACTTTGTGCCACGCCTGATGACGGACGACCAAACTGGTTTTTCCAACACGACAACGCTCCAGCCCATTCAACCCTCAGAACTCATGAGTTTTTAACCAAACACTCGATCACAGTTCTTCTACACCCCCCCTACTCATCTGACCTTGCTCCTTGTGACTTTTTCTTGTTCCCCAAACTCAAAAGACCCTAGAAAGGAAGAAGATTTGAGAAAATTTCAGAGGTTAAGTAAAATGCGACGAAGGAGCAAAAGGACATCACAAAAGAAGCGTATCAGAACTGTTTCAACTAGTGGAAACACCGTTGGGATAAGTGTGTGCGTTGGGGAGGAGAGTACTTCGAAGGGAATCTAGACATGTAACATCTAAATAGAGTACATTTTGTTTTATGATGTAGGTCCGCGTATTTGTTTAACATACCTCGTAATTACGCCTCCCTAGATCAAGATAGCCATGGGACGTTTAGTGACAACAGAGCATAAGATTGTTTACAAAGCTTACTAACAATAACTCTCATTATGAGTTCCTAACCTAAACATAAAGAACGGAAATACTACAGAATGCATAAAAATATGTTTTTTTTTTGTTTAGACGTAGAGTTTTCTGCAAGGAGGTAATGGGAGGAGTAGCTAGGTAATAAGCTAGCAATTCATGAGAAAATTAAAATTCTGAGGCTTCACTCAGAGGAACCATTGTAATGTTAAGGAATGACAGTATAAATAATTGGCATGTCCACAATAGAACTAGTTTTCCATTGTGGAACTACCAAGTATTTCTACTTTTATTCCTTAATAAATCCTGAGAAATTGACAGACCTACTTCGGATTTCACTAGATCCGATATCAGCGGATACGAAGCTCGAGAGGGTTTCAACAGAATGACAATAAAACGTAAAAGTAGTGAATAAATCAGCTCATAAATCATTAATTTGGTAATTAGGAGAGTACATATATCTACATCTACATACTATCCTGCTAGCCGCCACATAAGCGTGTGGCAGGATGATGTAATAATAATAGCCATAGTATGTTAGCGTTATAAACCACAATCGCCAGTATAGCTTTTTATGCACTCTATTTTCAAACTTAATATTTAAAAAAGACCACCATAATCACTGTCAAATTTTCAGTCCGAAAGTTAGTTTACTGCACCCTCCATTTCATCGTATAAAACGTTATCAAACACCCTGATGGTATTCCTGTCCGACATTCCTCGTGATTTGGTCCATCTATGTCTCTTAGTCTTTTACCTCGGCCCTCCCACATTTCCTCCAGCTATCTTGTTCAGAGTCACTATTAAAGATACAAAAATACGAACGATTTCGAAAGTTAGCCCTCAGGTGTTTATCTTGTTCTATCCACTTATGTCGCGTCGTCCTTATACTGGGAAATACAGATACAGAGATAATCACCAGAGGTTGAGCGATTTAATTTCGTACTAACTAGAGCACGAAGTGAGGATAAGCTAAAGGTTCGAAAAAGTAGCTTTTTGTTCATCTTCCGATACAACTTGGAAAAAAAATAGCAAAAGAAGTGTTTATTAAGGATATATAGACAGTAGAATGAGCTAACAGGAGATGGAAAAAATTGAGCATACATTATTTCTCCGCCGTCAATAGTGCTGCACATCAACTTTCATTTCTGACCCCAATCCTCTGCATACATTATTTTCAATTCCCTTAATTACATCCCGAAAAAGGCAGGCAGCAAGTTATGAATGGGACATAATCCTCCCTCCTGTACTACTCATCTCTTTCTCTTTTCATACACTTTACATTACCACCGTAGCCCAAGCAATTTATACGTCACCGACAAGGTGTGATCTTCGTTCGTTTTATTGCATTTAAACGTTTTCAAGTTTCCCAATTTTGCTCGGTTGTCCGACTTTTCTTATTCCAAAACAATCGTGATTTTAATCTACATTTCATGATACCCTCTTACTCCCCCCGCTACCCCCACTATTTTTAAGGCCACGGGGCACTTTAATGTACAATTTGATGTACAGAAATTGCGAGAACGCGAGAACGGAATTAGAGCATGGGCTGTTTTCCCATCTGTCGTTAATACATTTGCACATGAATTCTTGCAATTCTCCACTTTACACGACGCAGTTTTTAATGCGCATCCATACATACATCAGATTGTGCAGGGCCGCGCGTAAAACGGTCTTTATGAAAAACATAGCAACCGTCTTTCGTCTCCACTATTTGTAGCCAAAAGATTTTCATCGTTTTACCTGTTCTCTAATCATCCTTTGACGGCCTTAGGTACCAATTATTTTATCCGCGTGCGAAATTAAACTTAGGGTCTTTCAGTCCAAAGACTTCTACAACAGCGAAGATCAAAATCAGAGTTTTAGCAAATGTTTTCTACTTCTGCGTGCTATTCTGCGATCTGCCGCAAGAGCGTGTGGCACGGGGTATTAGGATACAAGCAAGAAGAGTATAGGAAAAATGAATTGTGGGAGGGAAGCGTGGATTAGTGACGTGAGTTTCGATAGAGTTGGTGTCTCACTCCATTACTGCTCCTATTAATAGCGGTGCGCGGGAAGAAAGACTTCGTAACTACCCATTTGAAAGCAAATTTCTCTTATTATGTCACTTTTTCCTGTCCTACAGTAGTACTTCTGGGATGAACAAATATCAGCTGTGTCGATCCGCAACGTGAGACTTGAACGTTTCTATATGCCACAGGCTAGCGTGTAACCTCCGAGTCTCAAAGCTTTTCATCAATGATTTTGACTGGCACATCAACCAAGCCCTAGGTATTCGAACCCGGAGTCGCCCGGACGCCGCGTCCCCAACCTGGGAACTGCTGATGGTCATTCCTATTCAGTTTGATAGGTTTTGTGGGGATGTAACAATTTACAACTCCTTTAACCTTCTATTCCTTTCGGAACTAAGTCTTCCTCATCCACGTCGTGTTCCTTTTCCCACAGGATATCCCCACAAATAAGTTAAGCCCACAAATGGAAAATTGTAATCTTTTAAATGAAGAAAGACTGATGCAAGCTCAACAAAATCGAGAAAAGCTACTTCCAATTGGGAAAGCAATTATATTGCTTGTAAGGCAAAACATTCCTTTGCGGGGACACAGAGATGATGGTCCCATTTCCTTAGATATTGCTGCATCCTTCAATGAAGGGAATTTCATAGCAATGCTGCGATTTAGAGTAGATGCGGATGATAAAATATAGGAAGAGCATTTGAGTACCGCTTCATAAAAGTCTACTTATGTCAGCAAGACCATACAAAATGAAATTATTAATTGTTGTAAGGCATAAATTATTGATATAATCCTCAGCAGAGTGTCACAGGCAGGATTACATTCTATCATGTTTGACGAAACTACTGACTCTTCAAACAAAGCACAAGTGAGTCTTGTACTTCGATATGTTCATTTTGGAGAGGTGATCCAGATTAGAGAGGACTTCATTACATTCAGAGATGCGTTTTTAGACATGATGGAAGCTGATCTTCAAAAATATAATCTGAATGTAGATGAAGAAAGCACCAATACTGAGCAAGAAGGTTCCAAAGAAAGACTGGATGGTGATACTGAGCTATCTATAAGTGGCGAAAATCTGGGTCAGATCGTTCTAAGAAAACTTGTAGAGCTACATTTACCTCTCAATCAATGGTACTAATGGCTGTGGTGTCATGCTTGGCAACCGTGGAGCTGTCAAAGAAATTCAGGCAGTGGCGAACAATGCAATTATTACTCCTTGCTATAGCCATAAGCTGAACAATACCATTTCAAAATGCTCGAATGTAAGAGTAATTGAAAATTTGGTATGTGTAATGAAAGAGGTTATTTCCTTTTTCTCTTACCCTGAAAGAAATACGACTCTTCAAGAATTCCTTGGCAAAAAACTGTCCCACCTGTGTGAAACCAAATGGGCTGAGATGAATGATGGGGTGTTGCAGTTCACCACTAGTTTGCCCGACGTATTCTCTTATTTAGAAAACATCTCTAATTGGAGGGACAAGACAACCGCTGGCAAAGCATCCTTGTTGATGACAGCCATATGTAAGCCACAATTTATCATAGGCTTGTACTGTCTTAGCAACGTCTTATCTTTGACACTTCCTCTGAGCAAAATACCGCTTAAAGAAACCCTTGATCTTGCCAGATCAGCTGAACATATTTCCCGTCTTCTTAGATTATTAGAAAAACGAAGGGAAGAAAATGAAAATCATTTTAATGATCAGTACATTCAAGCTGAATCAATGGAAAAAAAGCTTGAAGTTGAGCTTAAAGCTCCTAGAATATGTGGTCGCCAAACAAAACGTGACGACTATTCAACATCATCGGCAAAAGAATACTACAGGTTATCTGTGTACATCCCCATGCTGGACAATGTAACTCAAGACCTCCGTGCAAGATTTACATCATATGTTTTTGATGAGCTAAGACTACCAGTGCTTCTCCCTGAAACCATAGTCGATATAAGTTCACAAGACCTTACAGACGCTCTTGTCCATATAGTGGACCGATTTAAAGAAATAATCGGTCAACATCCAAAATTGATTTTAATAAAACTGAAAGCAGAAACGGCACATTGGCAAAGTACGTGGCAAGATAGGAAGAAACATGGGATTAAACCCCCAACAAAGGCTTTTACTGTTCTAGAAGCAGGTGACAAAGATATTTATCCAACTATTCACACTTTGCTGCGAGTAATGTGCACTCTACCAGTGAGCAATGCAAGCTCTTGACTTGGCTGAGGACCACAATGTCAGAAAATAGGCTCATTGGCTTAGCCATGCTCAACAATCACCCAGACATCGAGTTAGACCCAGCAAAAATTGGTGAAAGGTTCTCGAAATCTAGCAAACACAGAATGGTTTTTTAAATATAATCATTTATTGATGTTAACTACATGTTATTGATGTAAATATTTTTTTGTATTTAATTTTATATTTATGTAACACTGACCGAATTGTAACTGTTTCTATGTAGTTTACGGGAAGTGCAGCTTTTTAAGAGTAGGTAACTCTGTTGTTTCTTACTATGCAAAAATATATTGTTTGTGGGGTGAGAAAGTAAAAGAATATTTTCTGATAAAATATATTTATATATTACATGCAAAAAAATTGTTAAAAAATTAATTTATGAAAAAAGCGAAATACTTTATACTACGCTACTTAAATAAATACGAAATACTACGCTTTGTAATTTTGTAATTTAAAGAAAGTTTTTATTTAAACAGAAATATATACAAAGATTTGCACCTAAAGGACCTAAAATTCACTACTTAGCACCTTATTCTAGATATTCTCTATCATCTATGCTCCCCGGCAGCAAGGTCATGACCAGAAAATATTTTAGGGTGTTCGTTTGTGGGAGGGGTGTGTTTAGGTTGGGGGTGTTCACTTGGAGGGGTCCGGACTCTACCCCTGATGTCAGAGAAAAAAAACATCCCTTAATATTTGTGATAGGTTTGCGGGATTTCTACCGCGTGTGTCCATTGTGTACACAACAGTTTCGCCCAACATGCAGTGGGCTTCTTCAGGTCCGAAGTGTAGACACACGCGGTAGAAATCCCGCAAACCTATCACAAGTTGATCACCACGAAAGCCTGACCAAGGATCCCTTAATATTATTATTTTCGGGAGGTTCACTATAGACTGTACCCCCAAAATGGAGGGGGGGGGTTGAACCCCTTGACCCCCCCTCCCCCACTCACTACGGCCGTTCCCTGAAGTTCCCCCCCCCCCAAAGTTTATGCCTGGATCCGCCCCTGGTATTCGAGGTACCTATCGTATGAATTACACTCAAATTATCCAGCGTGTGTGCCACCCACCGATCCACTCGCTGATGCTCATCGTATGATAATTGGTTTGTTGCCCCGGATCGTGAACCAGCTTCGTCCGCCGAGATATTGGGTTCGAGTCCTTGTATCATTCTGAGGTGGCACGATAACTAATGCTGATCATCATCCGCAGTCATAAACCCGAAATTTGGTTTTGTGCTGCCCTCCATTCCGCTCTCATCTCAGATAACCGCGTTAATCCTTCATAAGTCTTAATTTCAATATCTCTCATAAATTGCTTTATGTTTCCCATCCTTTGTCTTCCTCGATAATTTTTTCCCTTTCCTTTTTCCTGCCATTATTGTTTTCGAGAGGTTATTATTTCACATAATACGTCCAATAAGTTTATCTTTTCTACTCCTCATATTTTTCATCAAACAACTTTTCCCCTCAACTCTCCGTAAAATTTCTTCAATGATTTTACCCAAAGAACCGTTTTGAAATCACTTCCTGAAATACTTTTTCCGTCGGGGGAGACATATGAGCTCAGTCGCCTTTCGTCTGCAAATTCCGTCGCAAAGTGACCACCCTTCCTTCGTTCACTGAAAACTAAATTTAAAAAAATTAAGGTCAAACTAAATGAAGATCTCATTAAGGAAATCATGACCGAGCATTCTAAAGACTAATGGTAGAGTGGAAGGAACATTGACATTTCTAAACGCTCCACTTTAATCGATGACACGTCATTCCTTAAATCACCATGGAATTAACGGAGCGCCTAATGAAAGGAACGACCATATCGCCAATTCAAATGACACTACGAGTACACAAGCTCAAATGGCTTCACTTCATTGCTGAACACCCTACACCCTCGGTGCGGTCCAGCAGCCAGTAACAAGCTAAAATACTGTTGGAGGAGAAAAAATGCTGATAAAATATAATCACGTATAATACATTATTTTTTACTTTGTTTGAGATTTGAAATGTACGCATACCAATAAAAGCTTCCAGGGAGAAGTTCATGGTGATATATGAAGGCTGGGCTCACCACTTATACTGTTAAGTCCTGCTACACGTGGAAGCCACAATAAGCCGCCCGCGATTAATCATAAAGTATAAGTAATCAGAAGAATCAAAGGGCCTATATTTAGTTGAGGGTATGCAAAGAGGTCACTTTGAGTATAACTGGTCAATATGCAACAATTAGTTGAAGAGAAGAACGTAAAAAAATAAAAAAAAGTAGCGCAAAGAGTTGAGCCAAGGTCATCACTCATCTTCGCCAAATACAGAAGAAAGGTTTCCGATAACAGAGAGGGATTATATAGGTGAGTATGAGTTTCATCCTTCGGAAGGAAACCAAGTGCTCATTAACTGAAAATGATATGAAGGAAAGAAGTACATATCATTACGGAAAATAATCACCAATGGTATGTATGATGTTGGGATGGCTTAAACTAACAGACAGACATTGGACTCTGCAGTAAGGATTCAAGAATGAAAAAAGGAGCGCGAAATGAATGTGAATTTTTGCATCAGAAGCTCCGAGAAGGCTCCGTTTTCGGCAATAGCGTGTATGTCATTATCTTTTCCATGGAGTAAACCACCACATTCATTCCCACCAGTTCTCCGATAGGTTTTACACCCGGAATTCACATACGCCATTGTTTTGTTAGATAACAAAAACCTTCGACGTGGTCAAACACGCCCCTCCTAGCCACGGTTCAGAAGATGGGTTTCGGCATCATGTTTCTCAACGTCTCGGTTAACACAAAATTCCGATTACAAATTTTACACAAAGCCCATTATTACAGCGGGAATCGACCTTTGGTGCCGAAAATCTCAACTCAAGACACAAGAGAGACCTAAGTCAATCATTTCATTCGACTGACTTTTACCTGCGCCTTCAAGCACCCTTCCCACAGCATCTTCTGAGGGTATGCATTCCGTCAAGAATCACTTTCATATGAGCAACACCAACCGAGGATCTATTGTACTATTCATTCAACTTTTGATTACGGCAAAAAATAAATGCGTATTTTGTTTCCTGAAAAACACATTTTCAAAGTAAATTCCCTCGACATTCAAAAATTAGCTCGGCTATTAACAAGTGTTCTTACATCATAATTTCCTTCTATCAATAGCTCTACGTATTATTCGAGGACGACTTCCTACCTCAGAAGGCAAAGGAATAACAGTAATTCGATTTGAAATGTTATTTTCATAATATCATTTCTCTCCGGATGCATCTTAATTGTATTAGTAGGCAGCTACACCAGCTATCAGGCCTCTAAATTTATGGAGCAAGATAGGCACGCAGAACCGCTACAGTAAAGTAAAACGACCCTCGATCTAAATGGAAATACTCGTACAAAACGCCGATATGCAAATGAATCGGAAGATTGGGTTGCTGTGGTTTGAGGGTCCAGGCTGGAATCCCTAAGGTGGCGGGGGCTTTCAGCAAAATCTATACTCGACAGGTATGTACATACTCGGGCGTTCCATGAAGAGCACTTCTAAGAGCAGTATCTACTCCGTCCGTAGGAAGGGACGTTAAATTGTGCCCCCCTAGCGTCTTTCGGAAAGAGTAGACAGATTCCACCAATGAATTTCTCTTCATCCTTCCTCCGTTCCTCAAAAAGTCTTTCCCTAACAAGGAACTCAACATTCTCAGGCGTAACTTGGAGAAAATTCACGATGACTGAATCAGTGTAATAACTTCGTAATTTTTCACGATAGATTTATAAGTTGTCGTCAGGTTTCATCGCAAATGGGACATAATCAGGATCAGGACTGATGATGTCGCGTTTTCCGATGAAACCAGACGAAAACTTATCAATATATTGTAAAAAAATTACGAAATCATTATACTGATTCAGTTTCCCTTGCTAAACCACCCACTTATCCTGAACGGCGCAAATTACCTCAGTTGTCATACCGCCTTCCCCTACGAACGATTAAACGAAGGGAGTATCACCAAGAAAAAAACACTATTTGAACAGACTGTCATTCGAAACCCTATCTCCCCAATGCTGAGTCGGATACGTTTGTCAGTTACACATCAGGACGTCAATCCCGCACAGGATATTCGCTTTCAATCAACGCGGTGTATTGAAATAAAAACTTCTTCGCACGAAGCGTCACGAAAAATACAAGGTAATCTATCAAGGACGCTGTTCGTCTTTCTTTCTTTTTATCCCCTCGTCCATGAATCTACGCGGTGAAATCGGGTGGCCCCGAGACACAAGCGTGAGTTATACTTTTCCTGCTCTTCGCGTCTCATTAGCACTTTGCGGGGCGCCTGGAGCGTCGTCATCACCTGGCCTTCTTCCGGTACGGAGATCAACGGATTCCTGGAAGACCTCATACGTCTTTCTCCTGTCGAATCACGAGACACTTTTGTTCATGGTTTCTTTGACTATCTTATCAATTCCATCTCCAACTCAATGCTCTCCGCGACTCCTTATTACACATACTACTCCGCGAGTCGCTGCAGGGGCGTGTGGCAGGGGATTTTAGGACACCAGACACGTAAAGGGAAGGGCTAAGGAAGGGGGAAAGGACAAAAGTGTATTGCATGTTAACGGTGTGTCTTACGCTAATATCACGCTCTATTTATGCTATAGTCGCTAATAATGGTGTTGGGAGGAAGGAATTTTTGTATCTATCAGTTCGGCAGTGTATCTCTCTTATTTTGTCGCTTCTATCAGCCCTAGAGATATTGTGCGGGGTCAAAATAATACCTCCGTGTCATAATGAAACTCGCCAGATCTTAATTTTTCAAGTATCTAATCTAAGCCTGGCGTGCGGCCTCCCGAGTCTCTTGCGACTCTAGCGACTATCGGCGACACCACGTATGGGATTTGTGGGTGCGATAAAAAGTAGATAGGTACGGCAGAAAAACGGCAATAGATTTGTATTTTGTATTCAGCAAGAAAAAATGCAAAAGAAACATATATTCCCCATAAAACCTATACACCGAATAGTCCTTCAAAAGCACCGACATTTCAATAGCAATGCACCACCTCCCGGCAATTACTATCGACATATTCATAATTTTAAATAGCTTCTCGCTGGTAATTTGGGGCGTCGACCGAAAACTGAGGTTAATTCAACCATTTAATATAAGTATGTGATTAGACTGGTGACTGAAGGATTAAATGGGGATCGAAGCAAGGGTGGAGGAAACCTGGTGTCGGCATTAGCCTGCTCCCAACAAAAGGCGGCAAGGAGTCTACAGCTACCATCCCATGAACGTAGTTCTAGAAGTGCTCTCCACATAGCCCCCAAGTAAGGACTGCGAGTGCGCTGAAAAATCTCGCGAACTGACGGCATCCGAACCCGAGCTCTCTCATGCCAGAACTCGGACCTCTACACCAACCCGATGCCCTACTACTTCACAATACATGCCTGCGAATCATAAAATGACTTTACAGCGTAAACGTAAGCAAGAATGTAAAAACTATACACATGCATACATACCCATCACGCCTTTCCCTTTCGGGGTATGCAAAGTCGAAGTATTTATTATTTATTTTTTGTTTTTTAGTTATTGCCGTTAGCCCCAGAGAACTGGCTCCCTTTTAATAATTTCCTCCATAATGCCCAATCCTTGCAAACCACTTTCGCATCTCTTACACTCACGGATTGCTTCATGCACGCTCTCCTATTCTTAAAAAGTCCTAATATTCCTCCTCTAGAGAGTCTCTTCTACCACATCCACACATGACTTTCGCGGTCTACCTCTTCCTCTCACACCATTCACTCTACTATCATATATCTGTTTCGTTATTCGACTGAATTCCGTTCTCTCGCCATGGCAAAATCAACGAAGCACACTCCTTTCATATGCCCACTTCCGAAGCACCCAACCCACAATGAGACTTAAATGAATGTACCCCTTTTCCGCATTATGTTTATTGACTAAATGCACCCAAGTATGTTGAATACGCCGGGTACAAATTCTTGAGAGGCAAATGCAAAATTACGTTTTTTACGGAAAATACTCTTTCGGACGACTTGAAAATCTCCGCATCAAAAGTTTTACACATCAATAAGCAGTAACATTCAACACCTCCGGCTTAGAAATTTTTCTTACATCTGCTCCATCAAAAAAAGAAGCAAGAGATTCTATCTTTAAATAAAAATGCGCAGGCCTTCTAAATTAGATAAGAAAAGAGAAGAAATACTATCACTATCTCCGACATCATTTTCTCATCTTTTACAGATAATGCCTTCATACTTTCCTTGAACAAGTGGCGTTCATATCAGAGGAAGCATAACTCGTTCCTCGTTTTCGAATCCATATGATTTCAAAGATATATCTGCTACATAGTTAGCTCCTGTTTTAATTTAACATATTTTACATGAAAACACTTTCAATGAGAAAAACAAAAGCAGATTACACTACAAAAAGTAGAAACTTCCTGGAGGTATAATAATTAACTTCAGAGACTTTCCTGCATGATTAAATCTCAGGAATTCATTTCAAAATTACGAGTATCAAGTGACATTTGGATGGTACATACATCAATGAACTATTTTTGAAAATAATGTAAATAAAATCTGATTCCTTATAAAACGGTGTATATGACAGTCTTTATAACGAAGAAAGAACTTTCATATTAATAATGTACCTCTCCTCATGATAATGTGGTAATTCAAAGTAGAGATGGATAGATTGTCAGTGAATCGTTTAACATGGACATTAACCCTGTAGTTTTTGGTACCCAACCAGAAGTACAATAATTTTTGAAGCACCTCGCACGTAGGCTACGATTCTCAACCAACCAGATGATGCGGAAAAAAGTGATTCAATATTCCCAGCTTCCGATCGACGGTCTATCGAAGGATATCGCCTCCTACCGACGTTTTTTCCGAGTAATATCGTTGACTACTCAGCTGTCACACTGTAACCCGTGGATGTAAACGAGGGATCATTGATCGAGCAACAATTTTACATACGTCTGTTGAGCCGAAATTTGTGTCAATGTGAAATAAATGTGTTGCCCTTTCTTAGCCCAACAACGATTACCAGTTATTTGCGGACATGAGGACTCTTTTTCAGCCCTAGCTTGGTAGACTGACTCAGTTTTGTACTCAGTAAATTGTGCAGCATAAGTATAAGAGCGAATTCGCAGTGTTAGATCATTAATATACTACTCATTATCTGCGTATTCGACTACCATCCCATACAGCACGGGGCGAAATATACTGCTCGTGTATCTACCCTTGAAAGAAATACGGGATAATGAATAAGTCCAAAATTCGCTCATTCAATTAACACACGTTTTTCTGGTGTAAATTTTGGCCTAAAACGAGTCCAGATGTTACAAATTATGCGTCTTTAAATGCCAGGGTATTCCACTTCGCCATTTTTTTCACATTTCCACGGGAAAAACTGCACTTACTAAAGATGAGCTTTATTATTCTTCCGTAACGAGGAGATGTTATGTACTTCAAGATGCATCTACCAAAGTACTTTGTCTATTCTGTACCCCTGATCATCGTGAAAGCCTCATTTAGTATACTATGGATGAATATATTCTTTACCAAAAACGATGATTTTTCTATGCCATCGACGACGATACGACGACGTACGATAGGTTTCGCGGCTCCCACGTGGCATAATTTTTTCGGTCGAATATTCGGTCGTTTCTAAGATTGGGTCTATAGGGATTCTATAGGTCGCATCCTATTTTCGTCGACCCAGCAACACATTGCTTTTTACATTACGACGTTTACGCTATTTTTGCCGAGTTATTGATATGATTTTTACGTCAGTAGCTCAGCACTTAGCTTCTAAAATTATGTCATTTTGACGGAAGTTTTAAGTCAATAGACGGATTTGTGCTAGCTGGGTATGGATTACAGAATATCGTTTTTCGCTACGTGTCGTTAACACCCCTTATTCTTTTTCCATATCTATTCCAGAATTCACCCCAAACTACACTCATAATTTCTAGACAGCATAATGGTATAGAGAATGAATTAAAATATTTTTATAAAAATGCACTGTAATGAGTAAAGGTCGCTCATAACAGAGACAAGCTGAAACAAATCGTTCTGAGTCATTTCACTTAATAAGACTCCCCAAGATAAGATTTACGGCCACTATCGGGATTTCTTCAGAGGCATTGAGAAGTTGCGTGTTCGGTAGGGATTAACAAATTTCCGTCAAGAGAAGATAATGGAAGGTTTTGGAAAAAAGATTGATAAAAGAAAGAATTTGAACATGCTTCGCACGCATATAAAGTAGAAAAAGTGGTGCCTTGGTCGAGTGCTTCCCTGGGATGAGGATTGAACAATTAGGCCTGCGTATTGATCGCTTAAGTGAAGAGAGAAATGAAAAGGTGGTATTTTTACATATCGGAACCAATGACTTAAAATCTAAATCAGTTGACTATATTATGGGTTTATTTTGGGACCTGTGCACCACTGCTAAGGAAAAATTCGAATTTGCAAAGATTATTGTGAGTGGAGTGATAAACAGAAGGGATGTTCAATGGGGAAAAATTAGGTACTTAAATGAGTGTCTGGATTGGGTCTGCCAAAAGAAAGGACTCTACTTCGTTGACCCGAACTGTTGGATAAAAGACACGGACATAGGACAGGATGGTCTCCATCTAAATAGGAGAGGTAGCAAAAAGTTCAGTGAGCTGATAAGTGATGTAATAAAGGTGTTCTCCAACGAGAAGGGAAACTAGTTAGGGTATCGAGTGGTGGTACCTTGTCGGTTGAAGAAACCTTAGACGAGGACATGAGTACAGAAACCTTTCGGGCGGAAGGAGATGAAACTCACCAGCTCGATGGACATGAAGGAGGTGGATTTCTGGAAGTGGCCAAGCTTGGAAAAGATAAAGGTAAGGGTTTAAGAGTTTTGCTGGTAAATTGTCGTAGCATTAAAAATAAAGTTAGGGAATTTGTGACGCTGATTGACGCATGTAATCCTGATATTGTGATCGGTACAGAATCTTGGCTTGGTGATCAAATTATGTCTAGCGAAATTTTTCCGCAAAATTTCACGGTTTACAGAAGGGATAGGCATGGAAGAGGAGGAGGTATATTTATCTGCGTACTTAACACAGTCATAAGTTCTCTGGATTGGGTAAGAAACGATTGTGAGATGATGTGTGTTCAAGTAAGAAGTCGGAAAGATGGCAGATGTTTAAAAGTAATATCGGCGTACAGAAGTCCCAACGAGGGATTGGGCACCGTTGAAATCTTAGCAGATGTGTGTGCGGAAAATCCCGCGGGACACACACTGATTGCAGGGGATTTAAACCTTCCGGGTATTCAGTGGTCTAGCGAGGAGGCCGCAGTAGGGGGTGGGAGGGCTCAGGAAATAGTTGACCGTCTCATAAAGGAAGAGGGCTTTGTGCAGATAGTGGGAAAACCCACGCGGGGGATGAACACCCTCGACGTTATATTATTAAGACCAGACAATTGGGTTCGGAGCGTTGATGTCTTTCCGGGAATTAGCGACCATTCAGCTGTGTGCGCTTATCTCAACTGGGAAGGCGCTAAGGGTGAACATGCTGAAAGAAAAATGAAAATATGGCAATATAACCGAGGGGACCGTAACGGGTTTCAAACGTTCTTGAGAGACAAGTACCCCAAGTGGGTTAGTGGAGGGAAAAATGTAGAAGAAATCTGGGAGGGATTTAAAAATATATTGGAAGAAGGTTTAAACCTCTTTGTCCCAAATAGATCTATCAAGTCGAATACGGATCCCGAATTTTACACTAAAAATATCAGATCTCTGAAAAGAAAAGTAAGAATTAGCCACAGAAAACGAAATGATAGCTTGGATTCATTAAAATATTATAAAACATTAATCCGTACATTAAATAGGGAAAAGAAAATAGCCAAGGATAATTTCTTACAGAACGCAATCATGAATGATAACGGCAACCGGTTTTTTAAATACATGAGGAGGATGAAAGGTAACAAGGTAGCAATAGAAGTCGTAAAAAATCTGGATGGTACCCTAATTACAGATGATAAAGAGAAGGCCAATGCTTTCAACAGTTGGTACGCAAGCGTTTTTTCGGGGAAGGGAAATAAAACAGTCTCAATAGAAAATGTAATACAGTGTACAAGATATGAGAAAGGAAACGGGTTAGTTATTTCCAGACCAATCCAAACCTCACTCTCCGAAATTTGCAACAGCATAAGAAAAATGCGTAGAAATAAGTCAGTTGGTCCCGATGGTATTTCCATTGATTTGCTAAAACTGGGTGGTCTAGCTGTTTCGAAATATATTTACCATTTATTCAATGTCACCATGAATAATAGCGCCTTACCTGGTGACTGGAAGAAAGCCCGAGTAATTCCAATATTTAAAGGGGGTGATAAAGTCCTTGTTGAAAATTACAGACCGGTTAGTTTGACCTCCGTAGTCTGTAAGTTGTTAGAAAAGATAGTGGCTAATTACCTTCGGGATTTATGGGAGAGCGAAAACTGGTTGTCAAATCGACAGCATGGATTTAGAAAGGGTCACTCAACTGAAACTCAGTTGCTAGGGTTTTGCCAAGAAATTGCTGACTCCATGGATGTGGGAGTAGAATTAGATGCGATTATTGTCGACCTTTCTAAAGCATTCGACAAAGTGGATCATAAACGGCTTATGGAAAAAATGAAGAAATTACCGTTGCATGTAGATGGAAGAGTTATATTGTGGATTAAATATTTTCTCAAAGATAGAACCCAGAGGGTTAAAGTGGGTGAAGAATGCTCTGAACTAGCCAAGGTAGCATCGGGTGTCCCTCAAGGCAGCGTCCTTGGACCTTTATTGTTCTTAATTTACCTAAACGACCTTCCAGGAATGATAAACTCTAGCATAAGACTTTTTGCAGACGACTGCATCATTTATCGAAGAATAGGTAATCTGAGCGACCATGAAGCCCTTCAGGACGATGTTAACAATTTGATGAGTTGGGTATCGTTAAATGGGATGGATATAAATGTACCAAAATGCAAGTATGTTAACTTTAGCAATAAAATTATTTCCACAAATAGAATATACGAATTCTCTGGCAATGCAATTCCGAAATCCGATAGCTGTAAGTATTTAGGTGTTCATTTGACCAATAATTTAGACTGGGAATTAAATGTGAATTGCATGACCAAAAAGGCGTTCAAAACGCTGCATTGGGTAATGAGAAACCTCAAAGGCAGCCGTAAGATTACAAAGAATATGGCCTATAAAACACTGGTTCGCCCTATCTTAGAGTACGCTTCTCTTGTATGGGATCCACACAAAAAAGGTCAGGATATTAAATTGGAGAAAGTGCAAAGAAAAGCAGCCAGGTATGTGTTAGGAAGATATAAGAAAACGGAAAGTGTTGAGAAAATGATCCACGAACTAGGATGGGATAGCTTAAAGCAAAGGAGGAAAAGGAGCAGGCTATGTGGGATGTACAGAATAGTTACCGGGGAAAGAGCATGGGACGACCTAGGGAAGGAAATATTAAAGCCAAACTTTGTTGGAAAGAATGATCACCAATTTAAGATAAAGTGCCGATCACAAAGGACTAATGTTAAGAAGTTTTCATACCTAAATAGAACAATACTTGACTGGAACGATCTACCAGCAAGGGTTCTCGAACCCTTCCCAAAAAATGTAAATATATTTAAGAATAGGTCGAAAAAGGATGTTTTTATCATTTAATTGTAAGGTATTGTTAACCAGGGCGATGATGTATATTGTTCGTACCTTGTTTATCTATGTTACCACCGGGCCAATTGTCCACTTGTAACATTGTCAATATAATAATAATAATAATAATAAAATTCCAATAGCTAAATTTATCGTTCATCATTCCATCCGAATACCACCACCAATTATTAAGGAATTCTAGCACTGCATTCAGCTTTCCTTATATCGATTTGGACAGTCTCCATAGACAACAAAAGGGAAACCAAGGAACCGGAAATTAATTCTTAAAGCAACTAATCTATTTACCAGTTCTTGTTACTTGTGGCATGCTTAGCCAGCACATAAAAATTATAAGACATTACATTCATCAAAAGTCTTCTTTTTGTGGCATGATATTCTGATGTTTTACATCAATTTACAGATCGATTTCAGAGAAATTGAACATTTGCGAATATCTTGGATTAGTGAATGTTTTAAGGGTTTTCTCAAAATCAATGAAATATTTTTATCGTCGATAAACTTTGAAATTAAATAAAAGCAGCTTGGTACTCGATAAGAACTATGATTCATTAATTTTGTGTTCCGCCATTTAACTGTAGCTGATATTCGAACCAAACGTAGCTTAATTTACTCCAGGTTCGTCTGAAGACTTTCCTGAAGGCAAAGAAGCCATTCCACCAGAAGAGGAATCTGCTGACAGCAAGTAACACAAGCCTGGAAGTAAGGAAGCACTTTACTAAAACATATATTTGGAGCATGCTCTTAAATGGCAGTAAAGCATGGACACTAAAAGCAGCAGAGCAAAGGAGGTTGGAAGCGATGAATATGTCGTGTTATCGAGGAATGATGAAGATCAAATGGATGGAGGGAATCACTAACAAAGAAGTCCAACGAAGAGTTGGAGATAAAATAAGTTTGATGAAAACCCTGCGAAGAAGGAGATAAAAACTTATTGGGCGCGTTTTGCGACATAACAGCCTAATGAAAATAATATTGGAAGGAGAATTAAATGAAATAATTATAGAGGAAGACCAAGAATGGAATACATTACGCAAATCAAGAAGGACGCCTAAGTAAATAATTCTGAAGGAATGAAGCGGATGGCAGAGAGAAGAGGAGTGGAAAGCTTCAGAAAACTAATCTCCGCGTTGATGACTACTGATTATGATAGTCTCTTTTAGCACCTCATACGTTCTGCCCGCTTACGTTTGGTCCAAAATCCCCTTCCTCTACCAAGATTAGCCCACATTCCTCTCCCTATAACTCTTCAAATAACCTCACTCATCTCATCATGTCATTCATTTTTGCTGCGTCCTTCGAATTTACACCACCAAATTCCATTCCTCTCAGACCACCTCCAACGATTACTCGTTAGCATTCCCTGTTACCCAGACCATCGTCTCCGTTTTCTCCACGTGCTGATCTCAAAAGCCTCTAGTCTCTGCAAATCTCACAACCGCGAAGAATAGGTTTCCGTACAAGGGCTTAAAGAAATGTTTAGTTCTCACGGTTCTAACTCCAATGCGGAGCGTAGCTGTGAGTGAACAACTCATAGCTACGCTCCGCATTGGAGTTAGAACCGTTAGAACTAAACATTTCTTTAAGCCCTTGCTCTGAGTCCCCCTTATCTTCGTGTATGCCGCCTAAGTTACTTCAACTATGCAACTTATGCCCTTGTGGTTGCATAAATGATGCGGTACGCGATGATTTTGGACTGAAGACGATAATATCTTATTCGCCAAAACCCCCGCTGAAATTCACCTTGGATTAAAATGGCTCGGTGGGATAACTGGCTTACACACCTGACTGGCAATTGGGAGACCCGGTTTCGAACCCCGGTCAAGCCAAAATATTTTTAAAGCAAAAAACACCCACTTTTTTGTGGTTCTTATGTGTGGTCCTTGTTATTAAACCCATCCTCATCCGGGATACTCCTCGGATATGTTCCACCTGCTCCAGTTTATTCCCTGAAGTCTCTATATACTTTTATCTTTCTACTTCGGAAGAATCTCATTACCTTTGCTTTTAGAGGTTAATCTCCACGCGCAAATTAATTCCACTAATCTGTGGAAAAAGCAAATTGCAGATCAAGCTCGTTATTATAATATAAGGAAATAAGGAGAATTAAATCTTGAGGTCGAAGAATAGGAGTAGTTTAATTACAGAAGTAAATAGCAGATGTTGAGAACTCAGTGACGAAGAAATCCGATGGAGGAGTATGTAAATTATTTAAAAATATATATTTTTGTATCACTTAAGAGATGTATTCCTCGATATTAAGAAAGGAGACTACAAATCATAATAAACTCTACACCTTGGCCTAGTGGCAAGATTGTAATTTTAGCACATTCGTAGCATATTTAATCAGGCAAGAAAGTAGCGCAGAAAGTAGCGGAGTTACCCCAAAACCAGGATGTATTATAGAATGCCGAATCCTATGAATTCAAAGAGGCGCCAGCTCAATCCGATTTGATATCACTTAGCGCAATATTTAATGCGAGTTGGCCTATCACCCTCATGAATCAGATCTATGACTTGAATAATTGTACCACTTGAAACTGTGAGGTGATGTGTATCGATAAAAAATGCGTTCATGTTCATTTGCGAAACTCCTGACATGCAATGAAACCCAGATGTGACAGTTTTATCGCAATTCTGATAACGTTAAGCCACGCCCAAAGCATCATTTGCTTTATTTATGACATACTGCCAATGAGGGTCGAAGATATCCGGAGGTTGGCATCGATAGCAATGTTGATATAGGCATATTCCTCATAAAAAATCGAAAGAGAGGACAATCGAACTTGAAACATGAGGAAAGTCTTCTCATAGGTCCATTGATTCATTTTCTTCTTTGGGGGCCAGCCCTTGACCTCGAAGATGAGCATTTATTTTGAGGAATGTCTTGTCTGTCTAGTAATCGCCTATCTATGCCCAAGGCCTTCAAGGCCGATGCGTAATTCTAATGTCTAAACCCATTCATATCAATGCAATGATAACATAGTTTTTGTGATGCTTCGAACTTCGACGAAGTGTTGTTCAAAAGATTCAAATTACAACGCTCAAATTCATTCAGAAACTATGAATTATGAAGCCTCGCAAAAGCTGGTGGATTATGGGCAGTGAGTGAATTTGGGACTGGAAGTATAATTTCTCTCAAATCCGGTCACTGCCGCTGCAGCGGCAGTATCTGTGTGCCTTTGTTTATTTTAGACTGCTCAGCGTACAATGCGACTATCTTTCAATTACCCTCTTCACCTCCCCCTCCGTGACGTTGCTTTCTGCTAATAAGTCCGCCATCAGCTTCTGCGAGAGCGTCACTTGTCCGGTAGTGGCCACATGTAGTCTCAATTTAGTTTAAATCAGGGGTTGCCGAACGAACGAGTGTATATTTAAGGATTTCCGATAAGTGGCACGGTTGCCCAACCGTAAATGCGAAGATCCGAACAAGGGTTTTCACAAATATTCCCTACATCTGCGTACTACCCCGCGAGCCCTCGCAAGAGCGAGTGGCAGGGGGTGTTGGGACGCAAGCCAAAAAGGAAGGGCACAGGAAAAATGAAATGTTGGAGAGAAGCGATGATTAGTGCAGTGAGTTCTGATAGAACGGGAGTCTTGTTCCGTTTCTGTTGCCATCACTAATTATGAGTTCCTTAGACCATCACTAATGATGAAGTAGAGAGACTCAAACTTATCCGTTTGACAGTGAATTTCTCTTTTTTTATCACCTTTGACAGTCCTAAAGAAGTAGTTTGGGGGTGAACAAATATCACCCGTATCGAACCGAAACTCGTGAGACGTGTATGTTTTCATAATACCATATTCAATCGTGCAACCCTCGAGTCTCAAAGCCAATTCATTCAAAGTCAAAATGCCTGATTTTTCTTAAGTACCCTCTCATCGATTCTCTCCTATTCTTAAATGCTTTCTTTGCTGTTGCAATACATAGATCGCCTTATGTCCTATTAATAAATTCCGCTGTGATGATGGGGAACTCTATGAGAGTTCGAGTGAACATGATGTTGCGAAACGCATTCAGACACCACCATTGAATAGAGAAGTGTTTCCACGTTCGCCTATTAAGCGCATACCCGAATATCCCATTAGAAGCATAGGAGATAGGAGAGAATAGACCGTGTTTCGGAGAATCACAAGTGTACATTAAATTACATGAGTAATGAAACCTGCTGTTTTGCTAAAAATGATCCATGTAATAAGACTATCAAACAAAGTTTCTCCTTTACAGTTAGGTAAAATGCTGTTCAATTAATTCCAGTATGCTTGTGTTGGGATAAATAATGACGGTAGCGCGACAGTAATTCAACTAATCCCTCTGTTATAGGCGTATTTAATCGCGCAAACTATTCACTATACATGGCCGATTGTACTTTTCAATGGCTTTAAATCCCTGTGCTGTCGTTCAGTGTGGTTCCATCTATTCACGTTTTTAATATTTAAATATGCGGAAGAAAGGAGTGTCCGAATCCGTTAAGCCTCAATTACGCCGCCGACTTAAATGAACTAGTGATACTGGCAGAGGAGTTACGAGAATATACTCTTGCCAATAATTTATCATCTAGGAACTGATATTATGATTATGATTATGAATACTTCAATAAAACTCCGGGGAATAATTTAACGGTAAACTTACAAATTAACTTCTACTCGCCTGCCCTAATAGATACCGCTAAATCTAAATTTTCCAATTCTCTCTTGGGAACAGGCTTACTGTGTGAATATTTTAAGAGATGCTCTGTAATGCAGGAAAATCAACGACGTCAAGCATGAGTTCAAGGAATGCTGACGATGGAGATAAAAGGCTCAGCGCGAAATGAGGATATTGTTATCGGGAATGCAACGCTGTCGTTTCATTGGGATTATCTTAAACTAATAAAGATACTTTCTACTGGTTTGAGAATTTTCGAAGAAAGCCGATTCAGTGGTAAGGCATTTCGTTAGCGTAAGTGAGCAATTTACACAAGTCTTCAGACAACACTGCTTTTTCTTATGCTAGCAAAGTAACGGTCTTGTACTCGGGTAAACAGTAAAACTATTTGATCCTACTATATTTTGCAATAAAAAATAAAGGAATAATGTTGAGAACCTGGAGGGGTAAAAGTGAATTAGCTCGAATCCTGATGGTTTATCTCCAGGGGCGAACTCCTCATTGGTTGGTTATTTGGGAACGCGGCCGAAAAATGCGATCATTTTTTTTCAATTACGACAGGAGGGTAGGATGGTGAGATTAGGATGACGTGGAGAATGGAAGAAGAGTGGGAAGTGACCAGGCATTGACATCAGCCAACTAGGAGCCAAGCACAGTTAAATGTCCGTTCCGACGAACGGAGTACTGCACTGGGAGAGCTCATGATCCAGAAAACAGAAAAACCACCATTACTTGCGGAATTCGATCCTGGGCCCTCTGAATGAGACTACAGTACAATAGCCATCATACCAAACAGATAACTGCAAACCCTTCAACGATGTGACGAAATACAGAATATTCATTCCTATTAAGTGACGATTAAAATGTGCCTTTTAAAGGAAAAATGGTGCAAGTCAATAAACGCAGCTTTGTGGAAAATGAGGCTGAAAGTGAAGTAAATAAAAAATGAAACCCTAAGCGATGCCTTCTAGCGTAAAAATACTTCATGAAGACTCAAACCACTCATGCACAAAATAGGATACAGGTAGATAATAGCTCTGAATTCCAGCAATCTTGGAGGAACTTACTTGCAAGGGTGTGTCTCCTGCGAAATAAGCGTTACGAAAAGACCGACTTCCACGCATCGCAGTCGATAAAGTGTGTGCACAGTAAACATATTACCTAATATCTACCACCGCTTCAAGCATTTCTAATTTTCTGGATAACTTCCACAGTCGCGACAACTAACGACGTCGATCACTGAATTCTAAGGTGGATATTCATAATTAAAACCCGTTGATTATGAAACGCAACACGACACTTCTAATAACAAACTTGAAAGGTTACACGAACCACAACAAAATGAAGAAAGCGTGGATTGTGAGTTCCAGGAAAAAAACAGAGGTGTTCCTTGTAAAATTGTTTTTTTCTCTGAATAAAAGTCCATTACATGGATGGTGTACGATCTAATTCAGTTACGAAAAAAACATTGTCAACGGGGAATAGCGTCTGACGCCAAGCACATGCATTTAAGGAGCTATTTTGCGTCACATTTTTCTATACAAAATAACACTTGACCGGGACTCGAACCCTGCTCCCATTGGAAATGAATAGGTAACGGCTGTCAAGAAACGAAATACATACGTAAGCACTCTCGGGCTTAGCCTTCAAATACATGAGCCTCGGAAATTGCAAAGTTTTGGCGTCACAGCTTCTTTCCTAGGGTTCGCTTGGATGGCTGAGGATACAGTCCGTGTGCCCTATGACGCGTAATATCGCACATTCGAATAATATTCTTTAGTAAAGAAGGTAATCGATCTAGTACGTCTACTTTATTTAAAATTCGCTACAAGTGTTTCGGCTATTCACTAAGCCATCTTCAGGTACAATAATAACAGGTCTTTGTTCCTGAAGATGGCTTATTGTTAGTGAAAAGCCGAAACACGTGTAGTGAATTTTTAAATAAAGTGGACGTACTAGATCGATTACTTTCTTTATTGATATGAAGTTCCACCACATCTCGCCTGACACCGTTGAATATTCTTTAGCCTTGTCACTTTGGGTTTCCCGCGGAGTTTATTAAACCGCACCCTTTCAATTTTAGACGGGAGTGTCCGGAGGCTCCGCCTTACATATGGTTCAGTGTATGGCTGAACGCTCCACCATAGAGACTAACTCGACTCACGTGCCATGTTGCTATCAAACTATTTTTTCAGTGAAAACAGCAACGATTAGTTGGAAATTTGTCGAACATTTTCCTATAAAAATACAGGTCCGCAGTACGTTTCCAAAGGCTGTCGATTGTCCTTTTATCCTGATGTGCTTCGAACGCCTCATTGACTGTTTTAAAGGCAAAGAAAGGGCTTTATCCACTGAAAGAAAAACTTAAAAATGTCCTTAGTGCGGGAGAAAGTTTTCCATGGAGTTATTACAACAAAAACTATTTCCGATGGAAGAACACTACATAAGGTTACATATCGTTTGGTCTCATATACTTATCATCATTCTTTAGATCAGTCATCAATCCAAAGGTTGATTTGTTGCAGCTCTCCACTACACTCTCCTATCAGCTAACTGTTTTATTTCTTCATGAGTCTTCATAATTTTAACGACCTACATAATTTTCCTAATGTATTCCATCCTGTCTTCCTCGACAGTTATTACCATTCATTTTTCTTTCCAGTACTGTTCTGAAGAGACTTGTTTTTTTCAGTTTTCAGTATTCAGTTGACTGTTGACTAATTTTTTCGTTGAATTTAGTTGGCCTCTTCTACTTTGCAGAGTTTTCATTATACTTTATTCTCTTTCACTCCTCACACTTCTTCTTATTTATTGATTGTTTTCTCCGTCCATTTCATCTCCATTATTCTTCGATAACACCACATTTCTACTTCCTCCAATTTCATTTGCCCTGCTGCTGTTATGATCCAAGCTTCATTGCCATATTAGAGCATGTTCCAAATGAGATCAACAAAAGATTTAAAAATACCTTAACAAGGATAATGTAAAAATAGTTCGGAGAACCTCTAATTACAGTCAACGCATAAGTAATTCTGACACACTTGAGTAGATTCGTGAGATAGAGCCTATAAAAGACAAACGTTTTAACTCTGTTGTTTTTCTCAGCCCACATTCTCAATAATTTTCTTCACCAAATAGCGGAAAATTTTCCTAGTCAGCCAAACTAAATGTTTTCAGTCATCGGAAATTCTAATCATCTCCTTCAAAACATTTCGTGATCGTATCGCACGGCACCACATTACGACTTAGAAAAAGATTTAATTACAGGTGCTTAAGTCTTCATCATCATCAGTAGCCATCAAGCCGAAGATTGGTTTGCAGCAGCTCTCGATTCCACTATCCTCTTTGCCATCCGCTTCATTCCTACATTATTATTTACTTTGACGTCCCTCATGATTTGCTTAATGTATTCCATTCTTGGCCTTCTATAATTCTTCCATTTACTTCTCCATTCAATAATGTTTTCATAGGCTACTTTGTCACCAAATGTGTCCAATAAGTATGTCTCCCCTTCTTTGCAGAGTGTTCATTACGCTTCTTTTCTTTTCAGCTCTTCGTAGGACTTCTTCTTTCGTGATTCTCTCCGTATATTAAATCGTCATCATTCGTCGGTAACACCACATATTCATTGCTTCCAATCTCCTTTGCTCTCCTGCTGTTGTTGTCCAGGCTTCACTGCCATATGAGAATGAGTGCTTCAAATATATGTTTTAATAAAGTGCTTCCTAACTTCTAGGCTTGTGTTACCAGCTGCCAGCAGACTCCTCTTCTGGTAGAATGCCCCATTTTCCTTGGGCTATTCTGATCACAATGTCTTTCTAGCTTCTTACATCGCTGGTGCTCCTGCTTTCCAGATTACAATATTCTTCCACTTGCGCGAGTTTTTGCTGCCCAAGTTTAACAGTGATTCTGTTTTCTTGATTTCTCCCGCTTTCTCTAAATATTCCCGCAATCGAATTTTTGGTAGTACTTAAGCGAAGGAAAATGATGTAGAATATTCCAAAAAGACTTCAGTATCCAACCAGTTGTCGGCGTAAACACACTAGGATTTAATTTTTAATTTCGTTCCGAACGTTCCTGAAGTAAAAATAGAAATCTACGTAACAGTCAAGCCGTGCCGAGTCGTAAATTTTCTTTCGTTTTCGTCCGAATTTTTGGAAGCCAACCTGTTAGCAACCGAATCTATTTCTCGATTCCGATCCGAAAAGTTAGAAAATAATTTCCCTATAAATACCCGTGACAGCCAATTTACTCTTTTATGTATTCAGATTTACTGACACAATGGTAATCAACCCACATTTTGGGTATCAGTGACGGATAGAGCGGTTGCCCAGCTGGCAGAGAATACATCTAGTGACCGGAAGAATCCGGATTTACACGCGTTTGGATACCCCCATGTTAAGCATGCCAGCGCGATTTACCGAGTATCATACAAGTTAGATTAAATCGAGTGCAAGTATTTAATTTGCTCCCCGCCCCCCCCCCCCCCCTCCTCCCCAGGGTTGGCAAAATGGCGCCAATAATCCCAAAAATAACCCTTTTTGTACACGCTAAGCCATGAGGAACGCCTGGAACGCATGGACCCTCCTCAATACAAGAATTGGGTTATGACAAGTAAAAAGGCCGCAGCAAGTCTTGGATTCAAATCCGGGTGAATCCTATTTGGGCAAACCCTTAAATCCTAGCAGTGCAATCTTCTGAGAGGAGGAAATTAATTAGGATTCCGCAGGTGGCCCTGGGATAAGGACTGGCTCCTTATTCTTGAAGTGTGACTGCTGCACGACCATAAACTCAATACAAATTGTGCTCCGCCCAACCAACTTTCGCGTTGATCATTGAGAGAGTGACAATTTTTTCCTGAATCGAATTCAATTAAAGATAAACGCGTAAAAAGGACTCTCTATAAACGCCTTCAGAACAACTGAATGAAAATTCCATGCACGTAATTGGAGCCACAACACTGAACGATCATTACCTAGACTTGCCGGTCGTTATGGCGCATTGGCAGGTGCTTTGCTAATTCAATCGGCTTGTTTACTGGTTAGAACCTGTAACTGCTGCTCTCAATCAGAGAGGGAGTCGGGGGGGAGGGAGGGAATATCCTGCGGCCAATCCGGCGTCAACGTGGCAAATATCGTGCCCTTGAATGAGAAGCGATTGCTCACCGTTTAGAGGGATGAGAATCCATCTCCTCTTCTATGTACACATCCCTGCCAGCGGTCAAATTAGCTCCTTAACCAGCATTTCACATGCTCCGTGACTCATGATGAGCTTCCATGAGTATAAAAGGATAGACTCGTGTTTCAAGGGGTCTGAGTATTATCTTTCCTCTCAGTGGCTAAAGAACAGCAACGAAAATGAAGACCTGCGCAGTTCTGGTAAGTGGGGTGAGCCACTGGATGTGGCATCAGCAGCGCACTTGGAACATACTTTTTCAGGACGTGACTCGGTCGCGGACGAAGGGTTAGATTCCATCAAAGTTATCGCCAAAATGTTTTCCTGTAGGTATTTTGCGGAGTCGTCCTGGCCGCAGCTATCTCGGCGAATTCCCACCCGACGGGAGACGCGACCACCGCCAAGACCACGTCGGTGACATCTAAGGACGACACAAGGTGTGTTACCATTGCAATAGCGAACGACGATACCAGTTAAGAACGTGGTGAAACCATTCCGAAAGTTCTTATAGGAAACATTTTCCACTTACACTTTCACTAGTAGCAGCTTCACATTGCTTGGAATGGAAGTTCCGACGACGGTGGCCATTCAGCCTCATCTTTCACTAACTTATTGATTCTAGAGTCTCAAGTAAAACCCAATCGGTAATATAAAATACTAATTTTAACTCCCCAAGGGAAAGCTACGTTATATTTAATTACATAGACCATAGTTACGTAAAAATTTTAAAACTTTGCTTTTGTATCGCATTTAAAGTCTCATCCACGTACATTACTTATGTTACGTAAATAAAAGCATATTTTGTAAAAATAGGTAAAGACAGTGTTTTTGACGGTTAGTGAATGCCTAGTGTGGAATCACTCCCAGCCACTCACCCTTGAGGTGGCTTGATGGGCACCAAGTGTGGTTCCGTAAAATAAATTTCAACGTAGTCACCACCAATATTAGGGCATTTGTCTTATCATGGAACGAACATCTGAAAATCCTCTCCATAAAACGACGTCGCTTCTCAAGGCAGCCAATGTTCCACGGCACTGTTGACATCATCGCCGCAGAGCTTATCTTGCAATTTTCCGATTCATATACTGTGCAAAACCTGAATGCGCTTCGTATCATTGTTAAATCTGGTAAAAACCCAACTTAACAATTCAGTGAAATTTCGCAGTTCCTGTACTAGCAACGTCGTAGTAGATAGAAAGATATATAAACGTCTTTATTGGGGCGAGATTGAGACTTTAAAAGTCCCTTCTTCCACCTAACCCCTAATACGCTTTTGGGTAGATCCTACGGCTACTCTCCGAGATGCCACTGATAAAATACGGGTGAAGTCTCCGAGGATACCAGATAAACCAATGTTTAGCGATTTTCTAGAAACCAAATCTTTCCATATAAAAAAAGGATAAGGAAACACAACCTTTATGTTTCCAATATACATGAGAGTAGCCGCATCGCTTTAGGGCTCAGTACTTGGGGAGCTCCACCCAAACCTATCAAACTGACCGTAAAGTAGAAAATTGTGCCTACTGTGAATACTAAAGGTCACCGTGCTGTAAAAGTAGCCCCAACCACAAACTAATTTAATTTATGAATTCCTAGTTAAATCCACGCTGAAGATATTTTTGACGGCTTTAACGGTGTTGCCCTTGAGTGCGGGATAAGATTTGCTAATCCTCAGTTACTTTAAGCGAAAGGATTCCAGATTACGAACAGAATTTATACCGCAAAACTTAATTGAAAAATGGGTTATTACACTTGGATTCGTCCCCACAACCATATTATAAAAGCTTTCATTTGAAAATAAACTCATACAACAATATAACCGCTGGCCCAATTTCATCCAAGTAGGTACCTATTTGTGAGTTCCTTTCAATATTTTGACGCATTAAACGGCAAACTTTTCCGTAAAACTTTTCAAAAATACATACACACAACTGTAAATGTTATGTGCTTAAATGCGTGTGCTTGCTTAGGATTTACGATTACAAATCTCGGTGAAATATGGTTGCATAAAACAACTAATGAAAGAGAGCTGTACATTAACCCATAAAAACGTTTTACAAAATTATAACAACAGTGTTTTAAATTTTTCTGAATATTTTAACGAATGAAACAGGCATTACTATCAACATTTTTAGCATGAAGAGTGTGTATCTTTCATTGGGTCTACCTTATATTCCTTGGTCCTAATTTCCACATCTAAACGTCACCGTTCGTGATACCAGTAAGGTGAGCGAGTGTATGATACAGATGTTCGACACAATTGTTATACCGCTTCCTTTTTTTCAGCTCTCCTCCTGTGCCGCATACTGTCTCACCGTTGTCGGCCAGCGCATCGTCTCTCTCCACCACCAAGGTTAACCCGTGAGTGCATTTACATTATTTCCTGGCTATTTTTAAACGACCGCCCTCAGCTATTGCGGGAGACAGAGAACAGCAAAAACTTATTGTTAGCACATAATACCATAGAGTAAAGAAGATATTCTTCGTGTATTCTTTACACTATGGTAGTAAAGTTAACAAAGGATCAAATTCTACACAACCTTTCCAACGGACGGAACGGATGTTATATAATTGGACACGATGCACTATCATCCTAGTGGTCCTCATAAGGTTTGAAATAGAGATGGCAATTCCTTAAAAAATGGGCTAACTTTTAAAACTAGGAGGCATAACAGCACGAAGTTTTTGCAGTTCCAAAGAACAATTTACGTCTCGAGCGTTTGATCGTACCTGCGGATTTCAGCTCAATATTGTTGCAAAGCTGAGCGTTCCTCGCATATAACTCGATCTATATATCCGAGATGTCACCTTCATTTGATGCTTAAAAAGCGGATTTATGCCTCCCCGATCTTACTACTGTTTTCTATCCCTGGAAACAGTTCAATAAGATCTTCATCGTGACATGGTTAAATATGCTTAGGAATATCTTTACAATCGGCAACAGCTTTCTCTAAAGTAAATGAGATGATTAGGATATACGAAGATTTAACTTCCGTGAGAAACGCCACTTAGGGATAAGTTTATAATTATTCCAGAAAAGACAAACATATAACTTCCCTCACAAACGCACTTAGCATGTTTAAAAATATTCTAAAAATAAATCTATCAATAGGTAAACATTTCAAGAGGTAAAGCTATCACCACTAAGTGCTAGGAGGGGCGCGCATAAAACATTCGCCCAACATTAATCACGAGTTCTTTTCTCATCGACAGCGCCTCCAAAAGTTCTGCGGTGGATGCCGAAAGGCGTTCCCTCTTATGTAAGGCACTCAGCACGAAATCAACTCAGGAAATGGAGGCAAACAATGGAGGATGTTAAGTGGTATAAGCTAAAGTAAACAACTCTGAATGATTTTTGCCGACAGTGCCAACCTAAACTTTGATATTTCCATGAAAAGGAGTAAATACCTAACTAATAACTATAGAAATTTTCCGACTCCTTGTACAGGTGTCATCCTATATCCTATAGTGCTTTCCAGCAATTGAAAAAAATAATAAAATAGTGAGTTAAGCTACACAAGCGTCCCAATCCCAATAATGTGAAGAACGACAGCCACTCTAAATAGGACTGTGAATGTGGCTACGAAAAAATTTTACATCGTAGATTTTTTTATTTTGAAAATTTTAATGAAGAAGAAGCTCCTTAGTTATAACGTTTATAGTTCGCACAAATCAATGAGAATCGCCCTCTCTTTTGAACAAAATGCCCTTTTCGAGTCATATATTTCCATTACCTTCGGTCCGTGACATCAAGCTCGGAACATGTGATAGCCCTTCAGGCCTGGGTTAGCACTATGCGTGAACTTGGGCAAGCAACGAGAGAACGTGTGCTCCTGCAAAGTGTGAGAACGAGTAGACTTGCGTGAATGCACGCCAATAAAATATCCCCTGTTATTTTTCTACGCACCTGTTCTCGCATTTACTCAAGTGAGTACAAGCACCTAGTAAAGATTCCTCGAGGTTGGGTGGTGAATGGGGAGCAAGGGAGTGGGATGTATGGACAATATTCAAGACCGCCTAAATTCACCCTTTTCCCAAGGTGACTGAAATACACTGGAGTCACCCCTTACTGGTTCAATGCATGCAGTTACGGCGGCGTGGCAGGAACACGGGAGCTCAGGATAGGAAGTTCACGCCTGCTTAGATCACAACATTGAAATCGCAATGGGTTTAAAACATCAGCTACTCAAATCCAGGCGAAACATTAGCCCGAATTTGCATTTAACTATTTGAATAAAAAATTAATGACAGGCTTAAATTTATTCAAATAATGGCTGTTTGTTCACAATTCTCCACAAGAAGTTGTGTTCTGCTGCAAAGTAAAGAGGAAAATATTTGCCGTTCACGGGATAAAATGAGATTTTCGACGCGACAAAGAACGATACCATTTCTAGGAAATCTTTTGGAATCCTCACAGAATTTTTTTTAACGATTACTAGGATTATTAGCCGATAAGTAGCAGTAGCTGCTAGTGGTACTACTTAGCTGCTAATTGCGGGATGCGGGTGCATCGATTACTGCGGTCATTTTGTACTGCACGCAAACCTAATCCATGCTGACATATTGAGTAAAACCAATTGGTGATATAAAGTAAAAATATGGAATCTGTGCAGTAAAACAAGATCATATTTTTATTAAAAAGGCTAGTATCCGTCAAAATTTTAAAAACCTTGCTGATAACATCCGCGTCAAATCCTAGGACTTGTCCATTATAGTCTTTCAGGATGCTCAGCCTTTCGCATCGATACAGAAATTTCTCTCCCAAGAAGAGATGAGTACATCGGGGCGCAATGCTTTTTTCTCCACCGCACAATGGCCATCTCTTCTCTGCAAACACTCAGGCCACGCTAATACTTCTGGTTTTACTACACGTATTTCATTGCTCCCTAAATCTACCCATAATTCATTGCCCTTTCTCAGAGCTACGTAAAGGAACACCAAGTAAAAGGGCAGTTATCTTTAGTAATTAAATACTTAAAATAATCGTTTTAGCTCAAGAAGCCCATTTAAAAAAGGCAGAATTTGTCAAATCAAGAAGATAACGGACTCATGACCGGACAGATCCTCCCAGATAGCATCTCCAGTAGCCCTATGCAGGAAGGTCTCGGAATTTTCGATCCTGAGGGGCCTTATTCAAGAATAAGTCGACCTCGGCAATGCCGTGGAAAAGACGTCAACGAATTTTGATTCTACACCATATTTCGATAGATCTCAACTTTTTAATGACATAATTTAAAATGTTTTCGGTCAAACGTCAAAGTTGCATCAGTGCCGAGGATAAAAAATCCGATGGACAATGGTGGAATTTTGACGTCACAAACTCGAAAATTTCAAAATATGCCGTTTAAAATTCGAGATTATTCTGGGCAGTGACATTACGTCCACGACACTGCCAAGGTCCAGTCCTTCCAAAATAAGGCCTCACTATATTTCAGCCTTACCTAATGTTGGGAGAGAGTAAGATGAGTAATCGGGGAATGGAAGAAAGAGAATAGGCTCTAAGGACGGGAAGAAGAGAGGTAGGACGTATTCTGATATTAAGAAAGGGAATGGAAATGTCTGCATGCGCCTAATGGAAGAAGAAAAATCTAGAGGATTTTTATTCTTCCATTTAAACCGTGATTTTGAATTTATTTTGAAAAACCGGCACTCAAGGAAATAGCTATGTTTGTTTTTTTTTTAAGAAAGAATGTTGATTTCATTTATTTTTTATTTTGAACAACTTTTTCAATTAATATGTTCGTGATTTTCAAACAAAAACCGTGGATATTCTATTCTTCAAGAAATTTGCGCATTAAATTTTTTTTAAATCGCCTGTCTCACTGCAGCAGCAGCTGCAATCCTTTATTTCATAAACACGCAATTTTGCTGCTGATTTTCAAAAGTTTTCACCCCCCGCTCCACCCCCCACCTCTCCCACTGCTTATACTCAGCATGGACCTCCCCCCGAAACGAAATCCTGGCTGCGTCAGAGCTAATAGTAATAATAATTCAGTCTCCCTGATTCTGCACATCATTTGTATTGATCCATCGAAGACCGCTCACGCCTCTCAACCTGCTTCCCTCCGCAGGCCCGGCGTCTTAGATTCGTCCGAGTCGGACTCCAAGGAGAGCGACGAGCAGACTTCCTCGACTACGGCCAAGGCTCTGTTCAGGTAAGCAACTTAGATGACCTGTCTCCGCCTTCTGAGGGGAGTCGTGTCCCTTTTGAACTAAAGTTAATCCACCTGTTCCATTATGTAGCTGCGACCCTTTTATGTGCATCTCCCTCAACAGGAGGCAGGCCGGCACAGACGACACAACGGAGGACGATACCGACGACTCGGAGGACGATGGCGACGGCGATGACGATGACGACACCGACAGCAGCGACACCCGCAACCGGTGAGTTCCCCTCGCGTGAGATGGATGCGTCTCCACTTTAGAGTATAGAGTACAACAAAGGTGACGCGACAAACTCCAGGTCCCGCCATATTGAGAGCCCCTATAGAATATTATATAATTGCCGTAAGAGATTGTGAGAGGGGACGGAAATTTGTAGTAATCTTTACCTGAGGAAGACACAAGTTGAAACTTAAGCAGTAATTTTTTAAAAATTGTGAAATCAACATAGTGGATGCTCTTTTCCCTTCTCTTTTGCTTCAGTTACTTTCTCGGTCTACCCCTTCCTCTCACACCATTCACTCCTCTATCAAAAATCTGCTTCGTTACGTTATTCGACTCTCATTCATTCTCCCCGACGTGGCCAAACCAACGAAGCACGCTCCTTTCACAAATGTCCACCATCATCGAAGAATCCATTCCACATTTCTTCGTCAACCACTCATACTTAATCCTATTCCTTCTGAAATGAAAGAAAACACTTCTGATTTGACCGCAAACATTTCTCAGATACCTACCCCATACCCACTGCATTAAGCCAACTGCAATGTTTACCAATGTTTTAAATTCAAGTTTTGCTACTTTAAAAAAGTGGAAAAGGATACAAATCTTATACAGCAATTTTTGCTTCATTAGAAAAAACAAAAAATATACTGCTTATATTTTCAGAAAACCTCAAACATTGTCATCAAATCCCGGTCGATCTCTATTTATGAACTTCCGGCTATGCATACTTCATTCTGTCAACATACTATAGGAGCATCCTTCTGACCCTTGCAAGACTAAGCGCACCCTGGCCACGTGCCCCGGTTGATCCACCATTATTACTTTTCTGTGAATTAACAGGTACTTATAAAGTCACTATTTTTGATGTTGCAGAAAAATTTCAGGAAAATGAGGATTTAGAAATTTCTCGGCAAATACAATTTCTCGGCCTCGATTCCCGAAGGTTCCACATAATTTCGGGAATTTGGGAACCATAGTATCCACACAGCGGCTTCAGGAAATTTTTCTTTCGGTCGACAAAATGCATTCCCATCAGTAGTCATCAATCCGAAGATTGGTTTGCAGCAGGTCTCCACTCAATCCTCCTTTCAGCCAACCTTTATCCCTCCGTTAGTCTTCACTTCAACGTCCCTAATGATTAGCCTCATCCATTGCATCCTTGGTCTTACTCAATAATTCTTCCCATCCATTTCACCCTACAGTTCAGGGGGTTGATGAGTCTTACTGTGTCCACTAAGTTCACTTCTTCGAATTCTCATTTCGAGTTTCCACTGTCCATTTTTATCCCCAGCTCTTCTTCAATGATGATACTTTCGGTCTATTTGATCTTTAACATTCTTCGTTAACACCACCCTTCGATTGCTTCCACCTTCCTTTTTTCTACTGCTGTCATTGTCCAAACTTCGCTGCCACACAACAGCAAGGTTCAAATATGTGCTTTAATGAAGTGGACAAAATGTGTTAAGAATTGAAATTTTCCCGAGGAAAAGGGGTTTCCTAGACCGGTAGTCGAATCACGGATCTTCGATCTTCGAAGGCCGATGAGGTGACTACTACGCCACCCAGGATTCATAAATCCACAGGCAATTTCTGGATGCTGCATCAGAACCAGCAGTAGTGTGCCATTGCGCAACATATTATTTGCCGTTCATCGCGGTAGTTGAGAAAATTCTGCAACGGAGGCTTATTACGCGTTTTATAGTATGTATCATCTCGGATAGTGGTTTCCTTGAAGGACGACTATTCCATGCGAGTTCCAACTTGGATGGACCGTAGCGTAGTAGGTCACAACAATACTTAGCTGTATAAAAGAATGGATGGTTAAACCGAAATAAATTTCAAATGTGTTTGCAGAGCGAAAATCGAGTGAAATTGTTGCGCGGCAATTTCTTGACAGCAAAAAAATTAAAACAAAAAATTTTATCGGGTTTCCATCCGGGTGATGTTGGTGTGTTGCACCGACATTTCGACTCCGTCGTTTCGACGACGTTTCGCCGATCGTAGTCTGCCATCTTCCTCAGGGTTATTCACTCTGAGAATGATGGCAGACGGCGCGCCGTCGAAACGTCGGTGCAACACACCAACATCACCCGGATGGAAACCCGAGAAATCTACATCACAAGTATTCACCGGGAAAGCCTTAAATCTTACAAAAAAATGTTATTTAAACACGTGCAATTATGAAAACCACATTTTGAACTATCATCAGTCATATCCGTCGAGAAATACATGATAGTGTCGCCAAGAAGAGCTTTTTTTCAACTCGACATCATTCATCGTCATCATTCTACCAGCTGATAAATGGGTTTTTAGAAAAACCCATATCTTAACTTCCACGATTTTAAACATCGCGAGTTTATGGTCATATTCAAACTCCTCCACACACAACTCAACTTTCCCGCTTAATAGTCTCGCTCAGGTCCCTCATTCCTTTTGTATCTCTTTATGTCGTCCGTAATTACTATCATATCCCATCCTCTTCCACGCTTATAACCGTTCTCCCCTCAATCACCCTCTTCAACATTCTCTGAATACAAATAACATTCACGAACCACTTTAGTTGCCTCCTCCGCATCTCTGCCACCGTTTTTCTCTCCTCCCCTGCCACCTCACACGTCCCTGTTCGTCTTTCTCGCTCTCCATCTCACCCCCTCCATCCTTCGACCCGCCCACATCTCCAAAGTCTGTGAACATCCAACCTACGCAAAGACCACGTATCTCACCCATATAGCGCCATGCATCACATTTAGAGTTATCAACAACCACTTTTTTACGTTTCTGGTCGAACCACCGATCATAAACTCAAACATTCTCCCTTGACTGGTTCAATTCTGCCTCTCATGTCCCTTCTAATGACCCCAATATTCTCTAAAATACACCCTGATTGGGTAAACTACACTTCGGATTAAATACATCAGCCTAATTAAATGTGCGAAATTCGACAACGTTAAGCCTCTGGCCATCCAATTTCTGCATCCTGGGAGATCCAATATCACTGGGAGAGACGTGAAATTTAGATCAAATTCCTTCAGAGCTGGCCAGCCGCACCCAACTTTAGACTCTGTTAACGGGTTTCCTAGAGTGAATCCCTATTTTATCGCAACAATGGACAGGTAAATAATATTTCGGAGTGAATTTATATGCGCCCGTTTAGTCTATTCCATAGTGGGGCACCCTAAACAAACTTTGTTGAAATGGAGCTAACGGTTGAAGATATCCAGGAGAACGAAATCCAAAAATTATGCGAAACTTTATTAGTAGCTTACAATTAGCATTAATTCTCTTGTTGACATTTCAGCACTCAAGATTTGTGCATCATTAATTGAAATACTGTTGAGATTGGATGCTTTCCGTGCAATTCGACGAAATGCGTTCCCTTCACGTTTTTCTAGCATCCACGAATCGTTGTCTATCGTTGCTTCTCCACCAACCGTGCTATCACGTGACCACCGGCAATCGTTCGATACGTCCATTGAATAGATGAGTTTGAAGAAGACATGATCACGGATATGGATGATCTGATGTTTTCCCGGAGCAGATATCACCAGAAGTAAGGTTTCTAGGGTGTTCCAGTGGGTCAGGGGCCCCATTTCTGCCGAAGTTTCAAAGCAAGAAGCAGATCAAAAGTTTTAAAATTTAGTTTAAACATTTTCGTCTCCATTGTTCAACAAATCGAGATACTTCGTGTTTGATACATTCTTGGCGCCGATGTCTCATATTTTCCGGATAACTTTTATTTTGGTCTATTCTGCAGAATCAAACGAAACCAATAGCGTAAAACTTAGTCCCGGTTCAGAAGGGCCTCGATTCACATGGCTTCCCGCCGATTTAACGCTCACCAGCTTTATTATTATCTTAAAGATATATTTTTTCCATTTAAGGTATTTAATAATATTCAGTTCTCCAAAAAAAAAAATAAGGAATCGATCAGTTAAAGTTGTTTATTTACTACTGAAAAATAACACGATCGAATCCACAATGCGGGATTATAATAATAATTTATCCTACCTTTTTACTTTTAATAGCTGTATTAAACGAAAGAATGCCGTGTTTGACGCTAGTTTTGGTAATTTAAGGATAAATAGGAAGAATCTGAGTGGCTGCGAAGAAGTATATATAATTAAATTTTGACAGTGACTTTTTAAATATTGCCAAAATATATAAGCTAAATATTTTCAATATTTAATCAAATTTATATTCCATCCATAATATGAACAAAAACCTACTTTGGACTTGCAAAATGGAAACTATGAAAAGGCGCGATTTATTTAATCCGCGCAAGCGTTTTAAGAACCAATTTCCATCTACACACTAATCCACGAGGCACCGCAAGGGCGGGTCCTAGGGGGTCAGTCCACCAGGTATCAAAAGGAATGAAAAATGAATAGGGGGAGTCAAGGTATGATTATTGAGAGAGGTTTTCGTTGCATACAACGAGGGTGTGTTTTAATTTAAGGAGAGGAAATTGAACAAGTAGTGAGGCCAAAACGAGCGAAATTCCCGCGACCAACGTTGTCCACTCGAATAAGGAGTAGTGTACCAAAAGAGATTTATTTAACCCGGGCCTCCGGAAAGATAAGCCGTTTAGTAGCAGCTCTAAATAGAAGCGACAGCAATGGCATAAAAAAAACATCTTGCGAAATAGAAGACCCAACACCTCCGATCATCGTGGGTACCAACCGGTCGTTGGTCGCATTAGCGATCGGAGTCCAGGTGAGCGGATCTCGAATTCGCACCCTCTTATTAAGTCACGACCGCTTCGAGGAAATGTTCACGCAGGCGGCCATCGAGCGAGAGGTTAGCAGAGCAGTTAGTTAGAGTTCTCCGTTGCTAATCGAGGATTCAGGAAACAAAACTGCGAACAGTTCGCCGATAAGGAAATATTTGAGTGCTAAACGAGAGGCGTCGATCGTCGGAGAGGGCGGTGAATTTCCGTGCATGAATGCTCACGACGCAAAATCGCGAGTAACCCGTCTAATTGAGTCCCAACCAATCATTGATGCCTACTGCTCGTCTTTTATATAACATTTGAAGGCAAATTTCCACTTTAACACGGAGCAATTAGGTTAGGTTGCATTTCATCACACAAAATATTATCCGAATACCCGTAATCCTAAGCATTAGTCTCTTTCAAAAATATGGAATAAATTGGGGGCAAATTCATTGGAAAAAATCCCTTTAGGCCCAGCTTAGAGGCACAGAAAGATTTCAAGGTTCTTTTCCTTAATATCGACTTGCAATAAGGGTTAGTCGCATCAAAAATTGTTTCAGACAAATGTTTTAGATAATATTTAGAAAATCTACAAGAACTTCGAACGAATCTGATATTGTGCCTCCTAAGGAAATTATGATTTATTTGTCCGAAAACCCCTATTTTATCCACCCCTTGAGCTAATTAGCTTAATTGAAAGATTTTTTGATAACACCAACTACATTAATGTAGTTAGTGTTATCAAAAAATCTTTCAAACAAAAGTTTTTGGCACTAGTCTTAGGAAGTATAATGAATTCAAGCGAATGCAATATATTTTACATTGAGGGAGTTACAGATATTTTTCAGTTTTTCAAAAAACCTCACTCTTGGTCTGAACTTCTACCCAGGTCCGTCTCCCAAATCCTTCATCTTGCTCCTTGTAATTCGCCACCTCTCAGCCCTCATTTTCTCCCATAATGTCAGTTTTTATCACCCAAGGAGAGTATTTAGTCCGATTTTTTCAGTTTTTCAAAACATCTTCCCCATTTCCGTGGTCCGATTTTGCCCACTAACAAACTTGACCGAGATTTTCCACCTCCATATTTTATGCATCAGTCTGGAAGTAATTTGCGCAAAATTACGGCAGTTATCGTGACTATAACTATGTACAGAGTTAAACGATGCAAATGACAAAAAACTAACGTAAATACAATATCACCTTCGAAATCAAGCATTTACAACACGAAATGGAATATGATTCGCATCTCGTGCCAGCTATGCTAAAAAATAATTATGGTAATTTCGTGCCGACACCCAACACTGTCTACTGGGAAATAGCGTCAGCGTATCCCGAAGTTGCAGATTACAACAGCGGCCAAGGGTTACTCCATGGGTCTTTAGCTTACCGGTGTAAGCGGATGAACGGTGGTTGGGAGTTCCCCACTTCACCATTGTTAGAGGCTAATGCTTACACCGCAGGAGGCAGAGGAAGAAGGCCTATGCACCGGTCATTTTCGACCATTTAAGTGGATCAATTGAGGTTATTCACCGAATACGCTTACGTGCATAGTGCTTCCAAATCTATATTTTTATTTAAACTGCCAATATGACGCCAAGACGCAACGACGCAAATAATCTTTTATCGTGAAACTAGGATTTCTATCATGCGTTACTAAAATCAGAAAATTCAATACGTAGGTGTGCCAAATCTCAGCTCGATTGAACCTTGCGAAGTGGGTTAGATTTCGACAGCGCCAGCAACAGCGCTGACTGCGAGTAGACGATGTGATGAGGGTTGCGTCATGTCAGGATAAATAAATATAAATCATTTAATTTTAGCAGATTAACTCAGTATTTAGTAAATTTAACGACTGATTCGTGTATTGTCATCGAGATTAAGTGTGCCAAATTTCAGCTCGATTGAATATTGGAAAGGGGGTTATATTTCGATTACCAGATTCCATCCAGACAAACAACAAACAAAGAGGGCAAGTTAAAATAATCGTGGTAAAAACTAACTAATAAGAAGATGGTCATAACTTAAATTTAATAATGGATCTCTTCACCATTAAGGGAGGAAAGGACAAACCTTACAGGCATCACAAAACTTGGTGGCACTTGATCATGGAGAGTTTAAGGTCACTGGTGAGGGTGAAACAAACACAGATGAGTAGGCAGAGGTACCGAATAACTCCCAGAGGGACCTTCAGCCACTTGGTCCCACCTCTCTGGTATGCTTTCCCCCTCCTGAAGTCATGCTCTTTACAAGAAAGTGGCATCACATTTTCTGGAAGTATGAGTACACAAAATTGTTGGCCGAATTGGCAGAATAAATTTCTTGAAAATTTAAACTCACAGTTTAATCTCTTGGTGGACATTTCTGGTCATAAATTTGGCAAAGGGTCTGGGATAGACTGGCAAGGGATGGTCAAGCATAGGAGAAAGGTCACACACAACCCTCCATAAATATCCACATCCTCCATATCTTAAAGGATAAAATCAATATCTTAATGATGGGTTGATACCAGATTTATTCCTTCCACCAAAATATCTGTAAAGATGCAAGAATGCTTCTTGTATTAATTGACTATATGCCCATGTGTTTGAATGAACTAAAAACTTGGAAGGACCACAGCACCCCACCCTACCAAACACTACTTCCCCACCCTGCCAAACACTACAATGGGCTTCCTTGCTAATAATATTTTATCATCACTAAACTTTAATCAATGCTACTTATTACCTGTTGAGCATTACCGGACTCCACCAAGTTATAGATTATAAAAATTACCATATTGATGACAATACATATTTTGAATTCACACATACTATTACAAACTTTACCCTGGACGCTGTGTGAATGGTGACTGGCTTAGTGGTTCAGAATTTAATTAAGGTCCATTGGAGGGTGTTTAAAAGAACTCAAAATATGCATTACCTAGTTGGCTACTTAACTTAAGAATGAATTTGTAGTCTGTTCTTATGGGGAACATTCTAGGAATTGTGATTTTGAAAATGCATTTTACTTCATGTTTTTGTTATTTTTTTCAGGAGACAACTGTCAAGCAGCCAAAATGAGCATGAAGAAGGGTCATTAGGCCAAGGAGAGAGTGTTGAAGATCAGAGGAAGGGTGACCAACAATCCCCAGAAAATGTTCCACCATTTGGTAAGAAATCAAACGGCACTTTTTGGACATTGGATTAATAAGATAGTTCTAGCCATTGCTTAACATAATTAATATTTTTGAATACATATCTTTAAAAGGTTATATATTATATTCAGTACCTTCATTAGGCGCCCTGCCCTGACATTTGAACACCTGAGGCAAGATGCAATATGCCATTACATAATAATAATTATGCTTATTCTTTTTCAGCAACACAGCCCAAATATTAGAGTCAATGACAAAGGACACCTTACTATACAAGAAGTTCAAGAAAAATGAAGAAACTAAAGCATATATTTATGTAAGGTCACTTTTTGTACCTATAATCCCATAAATGAGTTTAAGATGCACATTCATAATACTGATATCTGCAGCTATTTTGTCCATCCACTATGAAACTCTTTCATTGCATAAACTATGGAACAAAAATATTACCTATAATCTCATTTCTAGATATACAAATAATGGCTAAAAGTTGAATGAAATCAATCCCCGCATACACTATTATCCTCATTTTTAAAGGATAGTTACCTATGCCAAGAGTTGGAATCAATTTCTATGGAACATATGTTGCCATTAAATCTACGAGATTTTGCTAGTGGTAAGGTTAGAAATTAATAAGATATTTATTTTATTTATTTTCAGATGGATCCCATGAATCATAGCTGATCACCTTGGCTTATGAAGCTTTATTGTAATTTGCAAAAAATATGTATTTTCTTAAACAGATTGTAATTTAATTTTTTATGACATGTTCTTGACAATAAATTGTTGATATGTATAGCTATTTTTCTAAATTAAAATATGGCACGTAAAAAAATCTGGAGACAATGGTTTTTAGACCAGGAATATTTTTGAATGGTTTTGTAAGTAAATAGGCCTTCAAGGACATCCTAAAATCTGGGGTAGGAAAGGGTACTGGTCAGTAAACTTAGTTTCTTAATCTTCAGCTTCAGCCTTGTTTATTTGCTACCACTCATTGCAAAAGACAAGTGCAGGGAGTATTCTTCCCTCCCAGCTCAGGCATGGGAGTTGCAAAGAGTGGACCCTTAAGAGCTGGATCAATCTATTTCTCTGACAGGAGAAGCACTCATTATTGAGCACTAGTGGAGATGCAATAGCTAGGAATTGATTTATTTTAAATTGAATTTTTAAAATATGAACTCCACGTTTATTTTTCCTGCTGTTTTCTGATTAATTTGATACTAAACAGTATATGAATTCCTTGATTTGTAGCCATACTATCTACGATGGTATTGTATGGTTAAAATAAGTAAGGAATGCAGTTATAGACCTCATCTGAGAAACATGTGTTTGCTAACTACACCCCAATGGAGGCCTTCTCTGAAAAAAATTATGTGAGTACATACTTGAACCTTTCCTGGGAAGGTCGGGCCATAACATTTGGTGAGGACACATAGGAGGTAAGAGGATCTGGGTCTAATGCACACAAAATTTTCCCATCATATCCCCCTATCAAACATAGAAATACATTTTCTCAGAGTTTAAGCATTTATCTATCCTATGTATGTACTAACTGGGGATGTTCTTCAACTTAGGAAGCACCCTGATAAAAGAACTCAACTCCAAGTACACTTTACCTCACACCTTACCAACCCACATTTATTTTTTTATCTTTGTTGTCTATTCCTAAGTAATTTTATAATGGCAAAGAGGATTCTTTACCTGTAAAGGAGCTAATCACCCAAAAGAGGTCAGCAGTTTGCAGCAAATGATGGGAAACCCTGGAGTGGGATATGAATAAATAATGTCATGGGACACTCAACATTTGAAATGGTGAAAGGAAGTCCACTGTCAGGTAGAGCTCGATTGTGCAAATACAGTAAAACAAAGTCGTATACCTGGACTAGGTTTCAAACCAAGATCCCCTGAGTACATGCCAGGAGCTATAACCAATTAAACCACCGAGTCACCCTCTTCCCTAAAGGAGTACATGTATGGGCAAATTCTTCAATAGCTTCTAACTGGGTCAGGAGTTCAAGTACCAACGTTTTTTATGACTAACTCTCCCATTGTTGTCAAGGTGATTGATGCCAGGAGTTTAATTTTTCCATGTTACATACCTTAAGTTTGGGTCAGGATGTCACTAATTGGTTTTTGAGAGGAGTCTTTTTCACACCAGACATAATATTTTCCTAGGTAGCCTTCATCTTGCTGATAACAAGTTTCAAAGTTTGGCTTAGTCCATATCCATCTATCCATGTAGTCCATATCCATCTCTATTAAAATTCCATTTCTACAGCCAAATCTCAATGGCCTTCTTATTCAATCGGCCCCAGTATCCGTAGGCTCAGCCAATCAGTTAGGCATTGTCAAAGGGGATAAAGTGGTCATGGGAAGGCTATACTCTGCAACAGCTGATTTTTCAGGGTAGCCAAACTTGATGGATCGTCTCTTCTTTTATTCTTGTCTTAATGGTACATCCTGTCACCCAGATGTACACCTTTCTGCATTGGCATGGTATTCGAAAAACTTCCAGAGACTTAAGTCCTAAGTTGTCTTTCACTCGAACAAATTGGCTTCATATTTTTTCAGGTGGTCTGCGAATCGTTTCTATGCTGTGCTTCCTCAGGATCCTTGAGATTTTTCCCGCAATCATATAGACATACGGGAGACAGGCCTTGGAGATTTGTTTTGTCTTCTCCTTGGGATTCCTTTCCAGGGCCAGCAAAATTCTCAGTGAGATTGCTTCCAGGTGCAGGTATTGCACCCGGTAATTCCTACGGTCACCCGGGTGACCATAGGAATTACAGAGAGCCTCTTTGACAACTTCTGTGAAGCAAGAGAGAGAATGGAATTGAAGGAAAATACATCAAAGACCAAAATAGAGGCTTTTGATTAGGAGAATGGGAAAAATGTTTACATGATATGGGTGAATGATGAAATAATTGAGCAAGTTGATGGATTTGTATATCTACATCTATCTATATCTTGGCCAGAGCTGAATTAACTCACTTGGGGGTTCTGTAGGCAGTACAAGCAATGGGGCCCAAGTTAATAAACAATTGTCGCAAGAGAAAAAAGGGGATAAAAGTTCTCAGAGCCCCTGCGGGACCCCCCACCCCCCAAGCCTCGGGGCTCATAGGCACCTGCCTATTTTGCCATATTGGTAATCCAGCACTGACCTTGGCCTACGTTTGTGAAAGACAGGAGGATAGATTAAATGGTGTGGGAATGCTAGAAGGAAAGTCACATGTAGAATGTGAAGCATATCAACAAATGAATGTTTGTCAAAGGAAGCAAAAATTGCCATGCATTAAAGAGTACTTTTTCCCACTTCATTGCTTGGCAGCAAAACTTGCAAGCATGGATATGCCAAGATAAGCTAAATACAGTGGGTACAGGATGTCTGAGAAGTGTTTGCCGTAGAATTAGGTGGGATAGGGTCAGGGATGTGTGGCTCATGAGATAATGTGGAATGGATATACTCTGGTAATGGACATAATAATAATATATGGATGGAGCATGCTTTGTTGCCTTGGCATGCTCAACATGAGCACACAATGTTCTGAACCTCTCACTGGGATGTGCCAGGAATGTTCACACTACGAAGTGTTCATAACATATATATATTACTACACAGTATAAAATAACATTGTTCAATATTTCATAAAGCATACGTACCTATAGTTTACCTGATGAAACATGCAGAACACCATATAAATTCAACAGATTCAGGCGAGATATCGTGGAAGTTCTTCATAATGTAATAGAAACAATTGCACTTCCACAAATTGCTTTAATGGGTACAATGCATTTCGGCTCACAGAGCCATCATCAGGTACAAGACTTGTACCTGATGATGGCCCTGTGAGCCGAAACGCGTTGTACGCATAAAAGCAATTTGTGGAAAAGTGCAGTTGTTTCTCTTACATTATGCAGAAAACCACAAAATGTGTAGAATACTTCATTACCGCTTCGGATGTTATAGGGAATATTTCCTTACACGCTTTGCCTACACTTCTGCATGCTTTGTGAGATCTTTCTGAAGACTATACATAAACACTGATGAACTCTCCACAGTTTATTTTAACTGGCTTAGGAGAGAATGAAATTTTACCATCATGATGGGATGCATAGAATGTCTCATTCATTCAAACAAAGAGTGAACGAGATGTTTTACATATGTCACTTATTGTTAGTACACATGAAATTTCAAGCCACCAAGTGCAAAAACAATGTGCATAGCATCTGCAAGCGTGCAAAACACTTAGCGAAGTGTACGGTAATATTGATGAAGCGAGAAAAATTTAATCGTACATACAATGCTCAGCACACTTCATGAAATCTTCTGTATGCCTCACAGATTGCATAACGCTTCACTGAATGTGTGAACAAAGTGGACATTTACTGAACACATCCTTCGCACACCATGAAGACATTTTTTTCACCAGTACTATTCCAAATCCAAGGGGGACAATCTCTTTATTACGCTAAAATAAATGAATACGTATTAAAAATAACATAAAGGGCCCATATCATCAAAGCCTCCAAGACTTACATTAGGCATTCCACGCTATAATTCATGTTTCCCAGCAAAACACTTATTTGAACGCAGCCACGGCAGCCACCCTTCTTAAACAAAAGAATGGCGTTAAGCGTAGAATGCGTCGAAACTCACGTTAGAAACTTTTTCTCGCAATCTGTCATTCTTGTGAACTTATTCTTTAAACTTCGTGGCTTATTACGTTCGACCGATTGCACAACCCAGGGGTATTTTGTAAACGCATTGGTATGCCTCTCATTCAGTTCGGAATTGTTCCCTTCGCCATTGGTCAGAGTAACTTGGCAAGGTCAATGGCCTTGTAAAGATTAAACGGAAGGCTAGAATAATTGATTTTAAGTTATTCAATAGTTTATCTAATGTTTCTCAAATTCAAATTTTTTCAAGCTTTATGTTCGGAAGATTAGTTAAGCCTTAATATTTGGACATGTGTTCAACGCTGCGATGCTACTTGGCAGAACTTCCTAAGGAGGAACAATTACATTCATACCGTGGATGTGAATCACTTTGATGCTATCTATTACTCTAGACGAACTTCTGCAATTGAAGAAAACTAGGTTGGAGCCGTCGGGGATCATGCAGATCATCAAGTCTTTTGGATAGAGCTTCTTCCGCCAATTAATCCCATACGTACATATGTTTATTGATACTATTCTGTCGTTTTCAATCAAGCCTTCGATGTTGGTGACTTTTGGAAATTATTTAAAACGTTAGCAAGGTTAGCAATTTTTCAGCGACAGGAAAGCGATTTATAGTTATTTCAATACTCAATAGATGGCACTGTACATGATAGTCCATAAATTTTCATATTATGTACTATTTTAGATCACATAGGCATTCATACACCGGAAATGTATCTGTAAATTCTACTCCTATGTTTGAATATTTATCAGCAGTGACAATGAGTGGAGTATAGCAATGATAACATTGATACACTGACCTTGAACATAGTGCTCGCGAGCACTCTTCCAGGTGAATTCAACTGGGGTACAAAATTTGCTCCATGTAATTTAATCCTTGTCTAGGGGAGCTCTTTCGTCTAATGAACGTGAAGTGAAGACGAGAGTGCTAACACCCACTAAACTATTACGCACCTCACTTCGGTCAGGTGCAATTTTTGGAATCCCCTTTACTCTATAAGGGGAGATGAGTGACTTATGAAAGAGGTCAACATTGATGAGTTCTCCCTGATACTGGGGCTACTTCAAGGGACACATCTTCTCTACTATATACTGTACAAATGAATGACTGAGCAACTTTACGTGAGGCATGTTTGCTAGTTCCTGGTTTAATTCATCATGTTGCAACGGTATAACTGGATATAACCACAGGCCTTTGCAGTGAGTTAACCCTTTCACTAAATATTCAGCTCTTCCTTGTTTTTCTCTGCATTTGTACATTGTTCTGGGAAAACAGTTTCGTCGGCATTGCAGTCTGCTTCTTCAGGTCAGTGAGGTTAGTCAGAAAAACCCGGAAGACCTGAATCTTCACTTTCACCATGCCACGTAAGCCTACACAAGGAACCCTTTCCAAATCAAATGACTACTGCATTCACTCTTAATATGCGTCACGTATCCACAAAAAGATGATCACCATTTTTTGTATTAATTAATAACAATTTCCACTATTTTACTCAGAAATATTAAAATTATATTTAAACCATGGTAGTAAATTTGCCAATATACATACAATACCTCAGGAGATATACTCAATCTCCGCAGCAGATGAAATATATTTTGAGCTTGAGTTAAATCGAGCTCCACAGTCAGCATATATTCATTTAGATGTATACTAAATTTGCAGCAAAAGGATTAATGAGGGAGGGGGTAATGCGATTGCTCTATATGGCATATTTCAGTACCTAGCCACCTCATGAAAATGCCAGATTGGCAAGATAGAGACCTGTTATGTCCGATAATTTTAAGGGTTTCAAATGCCATGCCCAATTTAAGTTAATCACTTTAGTGTACCTATGATGAGCATAAGGTGTATTATATATTTAATGAGGAAATAAGGTTGCACGTATGTAGTTCATCAAGATAATTAAGCATATCTGTATGTAGATAATATAATCTAGGCAGGGGCGGCTCCAGACCAGAGGTTCAGGGGGGCACCAGCCAGGGGCTTGGGGTATGGAATACCCCCCAGGAAATGGGGGGTTCGTGGGTCTCGTCCCGGAAATTCGTAACAAACTATGTGCTAAATGGTTTTTGAGGGGGGGGGGGGGGGGCAATTGCCCCCCCCCCCCCCCCCCAAGGGTCTGCCAATCAATCTAGGGATATCATAGCAAGCATAGAGTATACCAAGAATATATTTCATGCACCTATATACAGAAAATATAATCTACAGATATTATTGCATGCAATGACAGGGTTGCTACAGACCAGAAATTATGAAATTCCAGTACTTTTCCAGGTCAAAATATTCAATTTTCAATATCCATTCTATTTTAAGTGGGTATTTCAAAGAAAGAGCAAGTATAAGAGAAAATACATTAATGCATGCACACCATATAGTGATAAAACAATGAGCATTAGAGTGAAAGACATGAAAAATAGGTTGGCTATGAATTTTATTAAACAAAAATCCAAATCTAATCAATGCATCTAATGCAAATCTAATGACCCATGGGTTATGGCCACTAGCGCTACACCTCGGCCCCCTGCATATCTACCAATAGCAGAAGTGGTGACAGTTCAAGGAGAGCATATTTTTGCATGTTCTCTCTAGCCGAGACCGAAACTTGAAAGCGAGATAAAAAAGATATCCTTCAATAAAAGCATCTCCTCTCCCTTTACACCCATGTTATAATATAAAAATCATGGCAGTTGGTGGTTTTCAAATGACTACATAAACTCACGAAAAATGTTGTTTACGTGTAAATCGTTAACATTGATGTTTCTTTACGGAATTTCATGTACTTTTTAGGTACAAAATGAACAGCTGATGACAAGATTATGCAGAAATGCTTCATTTATGATGTCCTTCGACATTAGATAGATAGATTGTTCTTGGGGGGGCCTTCGTCAGGAGCCCAGGCACTTAGACCTTCCTTGGTCCATTGTGCCAACCCCATGCCTGTCTGCCATTTGCAGACATGGGGCAAGAGCACCTCGGTAGAGGTATGGAGGATTGGCCTCCCCCTGCCTCACCCCAGTACCAGGTATAGAGGATGTCCTCCCTCCAACCGGCCCGGGTCCCCCTCCGACCTCCCGGTATAGGTCTGGAGGGAGTATCATCTCTCCATCCATGCCTGGCCGAGGTATGGAGGAGGGTCACCCATCCAACCACCGTCCGGGCCCAACGTTGCTTAAAATCGGTGTTCTGACGAGAACCGGTGTTTCAACATGGCTAGGCCCTTGCCCTCCTTCGACATTAAGCACTCGATTGTATTTCAAAGTCTGAGCGGCCTGGGGACAAATACCAATCGTATTGGCTGCTGTACCACTAGCGCATGCTTGGACTTAGGTGGAGCAGGAAGATTTTTCCTCATGTTGATTAATGTATTTTACTTCACATAAATCCTTTTTCAAAGGCTGTTAATTGTACAAATGTATACTTCCCCACGATGCTTGAAATAATGATAGAGGCTGCAAATTTAGTATTGTAAAAAAGGTTTTCAGTCGCATTCACATTTCAGGAATATCTACAAATTGTATTTCCGCTAAGGTACAGAATAATCAAGTTTCTGAACCAACTGGTAGAAAGAAGTGGTTACTTCATTAACAAGGAGACATTGCGAGAGTGATGTTCGGGATCCAAACGACGCAATTGTTTTCTGAAACTATAGTATAAATAGAGAGAATGTGGGAAAAGTGTCACGGCTTTCTTCCACATCGGCCCGGGTTCGCGAGAAAAATGCTGTCATAGCCCAGTGGGTAGTGGGCCCTCTACCCACTGGGCCATGACCTCTGTTGAGAGAGGCATGCACTGCAAAGGATTTATACAGAGGAAGATTTTTAATAGCATTTTTCTCGCGAACCCGGGCCTACGTGGAAGAAAGCCGTGACACTTTTCCCACATTCTCTCCATAGTTTCAGAAAATAATTGCATCGTTTGGATCCTGAACATCAGTCTCTCGATGTCTCCTTGTTAGCAGTTTTTTTATACTCATATTAACTACTACAAGGATGATAGCTTTTTAGAAGGCAGTTAGTTGAAAAAAAAATAATTAAAACAATGTTATTGGAATAGTTTCAAAGAGCCAGTGGGTATTAAAAATATTCCAGAAAACATACAATGCATGAAATTTTCGACATTATGGAAAAATGTACAATGAATAGATAAAATGCTTGCAATTAAAGTCATGCTCGAGGGTTTAATTCAATATCACCCAAGTGTCAATGTATCACCAATACAATGAGACTGTATAATACCAAATTCTATTTTGTACACGACATTATCAGCAGGATGGAGTCACACTCGGGGCTATGCTTAACCCTTTCCCTGCGGCCCCCTCGCAAGCAGAGTCGCTCCCCTTTTGCTGAATTACTCCCGGGAGTTATTTCCCTCCCGTACTGTATACTTTTCACCGAGCGCATTTGAGATATTCGCATCCTTTCCATTCTAATAGAAAACGTCCATTGAACAACAGGTGACTCTCGTCAATGCAAAGGTTTCGGAAAGGGATATAGGCATCTCTGAATGGCTTCCAAGGGCTCCATAGAGTGTCGACAATGATCCTAATTTTTGTCAAGTGATCATTTTCATTTTATCATATTCATCACCATCATTGCAGAAATGCAACTGGCGAAGCAGATTACGATATGTATCCCGTGAAATTTCTCCAAAATTTGGTGTTCTGATGAGTGAGTCCTTCGACCAATACTTATTGTAGGATAAATTCTTCATCCTTGGCATCAGTAACGTAACTGCAATGACTAGTAAAGTAACTGCAATAACTGCAAAAAATCTCTTCATCGTCAGTATCTTACAACTTTTGATCCATGAATGCTCACTCTCCAGAACGCTCTTTCAGGTATATATGTAATAATTATTAGTTTCGTTCACGATGAACTTCATGAGATCCACTGAAAAAAACCAAATGGAAAAATATCTGGTATTGCAGAATCTTTGCTAATACTCGTCTTGCATCCAGAATCTTGGGGATCGCATGAATTTCCGGATTCAGATCTGTAGAGTGAAATTCCACGAATATATTCTCCAAAGGTGGTGGAAAATCATTTTCATCTGAGCTATCTTCAGATTCCAAGGGTGAGCACAGATTTTCTTTTTTTTCTCTCCGACGATTCTGGTGTTCCGTATGCCCCTGCAATCCTGATTAGCCATTGGCTTGTCTTCAGGTTTCTTGGGGGCTGAACAACCAGAACTTGACAGAAACACCCTGGGCATACAAAAAACCGACCCAGGGACTCGAACCTACAACCCTTGGATTAGCAGGCGAAGACTTGACCCCGCCGCCACTGGGGCCGGCAATTATTTTTCTTTAGCCGAGGTTTTGATGCCTGACGTAGATGTTTGGGAAGATTCAGCTCTAGAAGCACCTTCTTCTTCTTCCTCAGAGTAATCTTAAGAAAAATTGTCTACAAATTCATCCCCGCTCTCATTTTTCTCCTGAGTTTCTAAAACACCTTCCATTGGAATGCTCTTCTTGAAGAAAATATGCCCTTAAAATATATTTTTGGCAGAATCAATGAATTTCTCAAAAGGGATGGTGGAGAATAAGCCAAGGATAATCCAAGTGCAAAATGCAAGTGTCTTGGGTTGTCATATCTATCAAACCGTAAGCAAATGGTTCAAATTAACATTAAACATAAGTCGGGCACTAACACATTTAAGTCCAATTTGGTTGAAACCAATTACGGAGTCCCACAGGATTCTATATTGGGCCCACTTCTGTTTGTCATATTCATTAATGACCTTCCCACCCACTTACCCAATAGTGAAGTGATTTTGTGTGCCAATGACACATCTACACTAAGTGTAGGGGACAATTTTGCAGATGCTTGTAATTCTGCTCATCAAACTTTAATCTAAATGTTTAATTGGTGTAGGTTGAATAATTTTGAAAATGAATTAGAACAAAACCAATTTTCTACAGTTTCACAATAAAATGTATCCACCAATACTGACCCCTCTTCTTAGAGTGGATACAAGTAAACCCATAAAGAAGTCTAGCTCCGTAAAATTCTTGGGAATATCTTTGACTGAAAACCTTGATTGGTATCCTCACATTAATGATATAATTAAAAAATGGCCACTAGGACATTTATGATCAGGAAACTTGTCCCTACTACTTGCATGGAAATTTTGAAACTAATATACTATGCAAAAGTTCACGCTCACTTGACCTATGGTGTTGTCTTATGGGGTACCTCGAGTGCAGCACGGAAGGCATTTTCTATGCAAAAGAGGTCTATAAAGGCCATGATGAGTGTACCCATCAGGACCCCTAGGCCTTTGTTTAGGCAACTGAATATCATGACTTTACCCAGCATACATATTTTTCACTCATGTTTATTTGTAAAAAAGAATCCATCTATGTTCATTCCTAACTCGACGATTTATAGCCACTTGACTCGTGGAAGGGAGAATGTTCACCTGCGAGTACAATCACGAGCTGTATGTAAGAATGGCCCTATTCACTCAGCATCACTTTTGTACTATTCAGAATAGATATTTCACACAAAATGAAACATATTCTGAGGCATGTACAGAAACTACTTTAGTCCAACTACCTTTCTTAAAAAAAAAGCAGTGAGAATCATCTCGAATTCACCCTTCCGTGAGCATTGCCAGCCAAATTTAAAACAATTTGGAATTATGACCGTGTATAGTTTGTATATATACAAATGTTTACGTAATGTTAAAGAAAATATGGAACTGTGTTTTGAGATTATAAGGCAGCAAATTGTGTCCATTATCATGACACCAGGAACAAGGAGAAACTTGTTATACCACAGTTTCGGCAATCAACAACTAAAAATCAATTCAATGTGATTAAGCTGAAATTTTTTAACATTCTACCTCAAGAGACTAGAACTGTATCCTACTTAAGATTCAAGCATATTCTCGAAAGGTGGCTTGTATCAAAAGCCTTTTATTCTATTGATGAGTTTATGCAGTGTAAACCAGACATTGTTTTTTGAAAATTTTTGTGACTGATTATTTTTTTTTTCTTGTTGTTTATCCTTTGTACGAAGACTATTGCAATTTACCTTGCATAATGTCTAATAAATGATATGTATTCATTTTAACTTTTTCAGGAAGTAAAACATTCCATTCCATCTTAATCAAAAACAATTCCTGCATTTCCTGTGTACCTTGGCCTCTCAATGAAAAATTTTTTTCACTGCGTGAAGTGATGTTTTCAAAAGTATATTAAAAATTTTCTCCGACATTTGAGACCTAATTAAAGAAAATTGGCAATTTTCCACAGTATACAGGGTGGGCCATTTGAAACGACGCATCTAAATATGTCTGAAAATATGCAAGATGGAGAAAAATGTTAAATACAAAAGTTGTACGGTTGAAAGGGGGACAGTCAACAATGACCTCGACCTTGAGACTGCCCTTAGAGGTCATTTCAAGGCCAAGTTGATTTCTTTAAATGGGAACCCCTATTTTTTATTGAAGAATTGGACATCAGGGTCAATTTTGAGTTTAAAACTTTCTTTCAACATATGTCCTATTTTTAGTTGCTGTGGATTCACACCTCCAAGAACATACAAAAGGCGTATTTATCCAATTATCACTGCAAAATCAACAAACTACTCTAGATTACACTAATAGGCCAATGCAGCCTTTGAAGAATGCAAAAACAAACGAATTATGTACACCAGTTCTCCACGGCAATTACGTCGCAAGAACTTGCGACGTGATTTTCGGCAGCAAATGCCATGCCACTGCAGTCACAAGAGCTCGCGATTGTCAGCATTGTCGTGGAGAACTGGTGTATGTAAATTCATTTGTTTTTCCAAACAAATACAAATCAAATTAACCTGATCACTTATCTAAAACAAACAGATTTTGACCTGGGAAACCAAATTTCCAGTTAAGTTTTCATTTTCCTTGACTTTTCCAGAGCCATTTTCAATTTCCCTGACTTTTCCAGGTCTGTAGCAACCCTGAATGAGTATTTTAAGAATTAGCAATTGCTATATGCAGTGAGAATATCACCCTTCGTGGCATAAGTAACGCATCTTCCTTACCAAGCCTGGCCCTGAAACTCAACACCCCCTCCAGGATACCCATTATCCCCTCCTTCAGTTATCTTCAGTCCGGTTCCTATTAGTGCTCAAGCCGTTTCCATGGTCACAGGGAGTCAGACACACAAAATCTAAGTCATCTTGACTAGGCTTTATAAGTGACTGTGTACCTTGACTGTACCGTATTGGCCTGAATATTAATATAATAAAAAGACTGTTATTTCCTCCTCTTGGAAGAGGTCAAAAATCGCTATCCGTCTTATTTTCACACCCTATGAAAATAAATTTTCGGGATGCAACCCGCACAACATTCGTGTGTGGCGCAACTGCTGGTTCCTCGCGATTATGAATTCAAACTTGATTACAGCACTACAATGAACAAAAACATCACACTTAAGCATGCCAGGCATAGCACGACAACCGATGTTTGACAAAAGTCAATTTTTTACGAGAGTCGCACGGTGTAGGAAGATTTGAACTACTTTTACGTAGATAATTCAAAGCATGTGTCGGAGGTCATTTGCCAAAAATGGATCTACAGTGTATTGCCATGGCTATAGCATGGTTTACTTTTTATAACTATATTTTGTAACATCCTGGTGCTGTTATGACATGTCGGACTCAGGACCTGGGGATGAATAAGTGAGGTATTCAGTTTCCTATTATCTACCACCTTTAGACTTAGCTTACTATTTTACTTTGTAACAATCATTCATGCTTATGCCACACAGCGGTAGCAGTAAAGTTAACTTAACTAATAAGTAAAAACTAATTTTTGTTAGTGGAACATTCAGAATCCGAACGATGTGTTACTTTAGTTTGAAGTGTATTTATTTCGGCTATCACCAACATTGAGTAGGGTTGAAAAAACAAGGTACACAAATTGGTCATGCTCCCAGAGGAGAGAGAAAGAGTTACGATACTAGTTTTCACGATTGACGTATGTGTCAATAGGGCATTCAAAAGTAACCTAAAAAAATATTATGCTGAGTGGCTGGTGAGTGGGTACTTTGAATAAACACCCTCTTGATGCATTCAAAAGTAATATTTGGCACTTATTTGCCAGTGGATTAGCTTCTTGGGATGCCATCCCAGAATAATCAATAGTGAGAGGCTTTAAGAAATGCTGTATTTCAAATGCATTGGATGGCACTGAGGATGACGTCATGTGGGAGGACTTCGATCCGGAGGATGTGGAATGGAGGCCAAGGGAAGATCGAAGTGAGACAACTCATTTGGAAAGTGACGATGAAATAAGTGAGAAATCTGAAGAGGAAAGTGAATATGATATTTAAAATAGTTTTACAAGGGTTAAATAATTTACCACTGAGAATCTAGAGCTCCATATCATCCTATTATAACCCCAGTAATCATAGAACATTTTCAATAATAAAGCACTTTAATGTCAGCACCTGATTGCAATAAATAAGGTAATATTGTATGTGTACTCTATATACTCATATTTTAATCCCTGTAACCATTGGAGGGAATTTCTATAAAAGCCACCTCAGAACTTGATTGCTTAAGTATAGTTATACTGTAAGTAAGCATATCTATCTCACTGATTGAAGCATTGCATCTTAAGTTTAGTAATAAAATGCATGAAAATCTCTGTAGCAAACACAGTGCATGCTTCTTTCATCCTATATATGCATTAAAATTTTGTCCCTAAAACGGCACCTATAAAACCCCACCAGTCTTACATTTGGTGCCGTCTTATTATCGGGCCAGTATGGTAAGTCCACTAAATTCTGTATGCTTAATGTTCAGGGTTTACTGAATAAAGCAGGTATATACATACATAGTTTGGAAGTGTTTCTTCAGTCCAATACTATGATATCTCGTGTTTTAGAAAATTGGCACCATGAACAAGAATCTGATCTTTATCAAGTACAGGGTTTTAGTCTTGCATCCATATATTGTAGAACGCCCTGTAAAAATGGTGGTATGTGCATATTTGTATCAAACAACTTATTGTTAATACGCAATCCTTAGAATCAAAACTCCTTTTGTACTGATTTATGATTACAAAGATTTCAACCCATGGCAGCCCTCTAGTCCAGGAGAGAATGAAACACTACTGGCGCCAAAAAAAATCCCCCTATTAAGCCATGCCAATGAATTGAAAGAAATATTGATATACCTCCAAAATTGTACATACATACACTCATTCCAGGATCTTCATGTGAAGTCATCATACCTGATATCATAGTGCATCACTGTAGTATCCCACTTAGTTATGTAATAGGTAGTTGACCCAATGTCCTAGGTTAAAATCTGGGAGGCTTCTCAGGACATCATCAGTGGACAAAACCTTATTTTTTTAGTGTCCTTTCTCACTGGCAAGTCACATGCCGGGAGGAGTCAAGAAACAGGCTCTCTTCCCCTGCTGTGTTAAAACCACTCATGCAGGTAAATACTTGATAAGTTCTACCCTTTCTAATCAAACTATGTCTGAAACTATCTTGTATCACCACATTCCCTAGGCACAAGAGCAACATGAAGAAAGAAAATCAGTGTTATCTGCAGTTGAAGTAATAGAATTATGCTATTGCTTAACTCTTTTACAGCCAAAGTCTTTATTCACAAACTATTAAAAGAGTTGTCAACGAAGCATTAACAGGATTTGAAATAATAAAGACTGCACATCTCTTCATATGAGTAACCATCTTGTATCCATACAGTAATTACCATGAATATGGTAATATAAAACCAACTGTAATAACAATTGAATAACTTAAAGACTTCACCACATAAAAATAGTTAGATATCATGATTTCAAAAAATTTTCCAAGATCTTTCTAAATAACTTAATTTTAATTGAGCTTACACAGTTGGAAAGTGAAACACTGAGGGTTTCCACAATTATGCTGAGGTAAAAAAGTTATGTACATTAACAACACAATAATAGAGTTGAAGGCATTTTAATTACTAATTAAAATAAGATCCCCAAAAATGAGGAGAGTTTTCGGTGTTCACAAGCAGTTTTTAATTACCAAATCCTTAAACTTAATTAAAGGGCCTCCCACAAATTTCACGAGTATTGTGCAGCTTGTTGTCAACTATTGCATCTTCTTCCCTCATTTCTGTCTAAAAAACTGCAGACTGTTTCATTGGACACTAATGGAGATATTCACTAAGACTTGTACATTCTTCAGGAATAAAAATATGAAGATGTGCCAAGCAAAGCTTGCATGGCTAACACTTTCAGTTCACAACAGGACTGTTCAGAAGAATAAACACATTTGTACACTGCCACATGTCATGGCATTAAAGTGTTCCACTTGGACACAGTACCTTCCCTTGGGTAAAGCAAATAATATGCTCCCTTCCATTATATTCACACCAATGCACGTCCTTATGAATTACACAAAAGAAATTACTGCTACAACACATTTCACTTGTAATAAGGAAAAGGCAGTCATGGTTCCACACAAGTCTGGATGGGATTATATGGAAGGGCATTAAATGCATTCTCTAGAACAGGGACTCTGTGCAGGTAATTTTAACACTGGAGTTATTAAATCCAACAATGTTCACATGCTTTACTGATTGATTGATTCGAGAAGCTGGATGGCCGTTTTGGCAGCCTCATCATCATCATCATCTTCGTCCTCAATATCTCCATGATTATCGTCATCTTCATCGTCCTGAAAAAAAAACAAAGTTAACCCATTATTAAACTACAAAACATCTTACATAAACTAAGAAAAGAATGGATTCTAGAATCATAGAATGAATTAGCTTTGGTCTGTTTGAAGAAAACTACTCATAAAGAAGGCTGTAAAATTATAATAAAGATAAGCAAATTCATAAAATTTTTTATTATGTTAATCAAGAAAATAATGAAGGAATGTCACTTACACAAAAAATAATACTAACTTCCATGTGTAAATTTAATTAAAAAACAAGACTAATTTTCATTATGGTGATGAGGGTAATGTTACATATGTTACCCCTCACATACCATATATTGTCGAGTAAAAGTCGATTTGAACGAAAGTCTCAAAATATCAACTAAAATCCATGACTAAAGTAAATAGAGGCGAAAAAATTGCTTCATCTGCTTGTTTCACAATTAAAAAACTGAAAAATTAGTGGTGCATACATGAATATTGAAGCTACGGTTAAAAAACATTGAAAAAAAAGTAAGACATTTTCAATTAATTTATCAATAGTATCTTTAACTGCTACAAAATCAGCCATGCAGATGTCTACAGCATCCTTCGACACAATTGTCAGTGTTTGCAATGAAGAAGTTATGTAATCGTCATAGTCTTGATTGAGTGAACCATCATCTTCCGCACCATCCATCATGGCCACCCTTAGTGTTGACATAGCAACATTTGGTAGCACTGGAGGAAAAACGATAGCTCAGTGATAAGAGATGTGATGTAAACTTGTACAAAATGTTGCCATGAAATGAAGTATTAACTCCAAAGAATGATTTTGTGAATGATTATATATCCTAACATCTGCCGTAGACGATAAAGAAAGCGAAGTTGAAGATGTTAGTGATTTTTCAGATTTGTTGGCATCAGGGACTCCGGTAAGCTGCCTTTTTGACTTCAATGAAAATCTGCCATCAGTGAATATTTGCCGAAAGAGAAGGATATTAAAAAATACTCAGGACTTAAGACAGAGAGGCATAAATTAGGATCATTGAAGCTATTGGCGAGTCTTAACTGACTCAGCTGGCCATCTGAGTATGTGGTGTATCAGGAAGCATAGAAGCCAGGAGATTCCCAATTTTGTGATAAGAAATCTACATGTTTTCATTCCACCTCATTATTGAGTTCAATATTCAGAACCACCATGAAATTTGTCATGGTTATTTTCACCAATGAATGTTAAAAATTCAAATCATATCAATCCGTATATTTATGGAAATTTACAGCCCCAGCATCGTCCATATCTAATCAGGAAATCCTAGTGTTTCGGGTTGGTTGTACAATGCAAATGGCATTATGGATTGCATTAATATCTCATAGCTGAAGTACCAAATGTATTTGTCAGTGGTAGATCATAATACAAAAATTAAAATGTAAATCTATTGCATTAATTTGTGAATATTCTCCGTGGATAATCAGTGATAAAGATACCTATGGTTTTATTCAACTGATAAGCAGAAATAATGACACTGAAAAAGTCACCGTATTTTGTGACTTGAGTGCATTTAAGTCAAAGGTAAGTTTTCATTGACCAAATTAAGGAAGAAATTTCTCGACTTATACTTTGGCTCTCAAGTGGTGATCTGCAGGTCTTTTCCTTGACTCACCAGCTCTTTCCTGTGACTCACCGGTTCTTTCAACTCTTGCTCTTGTGCCAAAATTTCCTCCCCTCCCACTCTGCCAGACGAACCACCCTACCAGAAAAACCACCCTGCCAGAAAAACCACTCATCGCCAAAAAACTTGCAAATGCCAAAAACTCGCAAACGCCATCGTGAATATCCCCATGCGCATCGATATCTTGCGTTTCGCTGTCTCGCGTTTTGCTGGCCGCAATGAGGCAATCAACTCACTTTTATACTGAAAGATGCAGTGTTGCACTCTATTTCGAGCGACTCAACGCTAGGGCCATTACCTCCACCAATCAACAAGGACAAGGATTTCCCCTACGACCCCCAACTCCTGCATCGGTCAGCTGACTCCTCTCAATCGCCAGCCGCATCGACACAGCGCGGCGCTGGCCCTCTTTGAACCTGACTGCGGCCGGAGAAGGACGTATCTGCTTGGTTCCAGTTGTGACTTGTGTTCGTCTTGTATAGACCAATTTAACGGTATTTAGCCTACTGGCTTGTTTTCTATTGTAATAATTGTGTAAATATCACGAGTTTAGGTCAAATAATATATATATTATTAAATTATCAATATATCAAATAATATATATATATATACACACATATTATTTGACCTCAACTCTTTATATTTGCACCGAATATTAAAAGAGGTCGAGAATAAATACTATTTGAAGTAATAATTGTGGTTATATAAATGCTGTTACTGGAAGTTAATCAAACTGGCTAAGGTTGTTGACCTTTTTCTCTCGTTTCCACCCAACAATCACAGTCAATTCACTTGCACCGTCAAGTTTCAGTGGCTTGCGTTGCACTCTGTTTCATTTGCCTCCAGCTTTCATTAGTTCCATCCCATGTTTCGTAAGGAATGTGAAATGGAGCCACCATTGTTTCCACAGACCTTGGCCGATCGTAAGCCCATAATTAAGAGAGCGAAACGGGTCTCTCGCCTTCCCACAAAGAGTCATTAAAATGGTCAGATTACAAAATAACCCCCGATGGAATTCCCTTCCCTATTTCAAAGCCGGATCCCCATTGGACACACTGCTAGGGGGGCTCCTCTTAGCACTTCTAGGCACAAAAACTTCTGACGTAAGGGGATGTGGTGTGGTAGGGTATCATGGAGCAATCACATGACCCTTTCAATAACCCCATCTCTGACCTCAATTACCTTGGGTCATGAGACCAGAGGACGTTTGGATTAGCCAGAAAAAAAGGGGTGTTGCAGGTTCATCATATGCAGTGCAAATATCACGAGTTTAGGTCAAATAATATACATATTTTTTTAAACTTTTGCCTGAGTACTGAGAAGGCATGGTAATCTGACTTCATTTACATTATGGAAAATAACTACTACAATGGATTTCAACATAATAAATCAACACAAAAAAATGAAGTAAAATTTCATCCACTCACATCGAATCCAAAACAGTTTTGCATATCTTTTTGCGTTTCCAGTTTTCTTTTTATCGCTAGGGCATCCTTTCGAGACATCCTCTTTGTCCTTATGGAGTGAACTACATCATCATCATCACCAAGGTCTGTAAAGAAAAATTTCAAATCATAAATATCATTAAACTATATCACAGAAAATTAAACTATAGCACAGAAAATTAATCAATTTATTGTGTAACAAAACATAGATTGGAAATATCAAACTATACATATAACTAAATAAAAATTTATCTCAAGTCCTAAGCATGGAGGGCCACAGCTGACTGAAGTCTTAAGGTCAGTAGGAGAGAATTCTATCACATTCATAAATAATCCTGATGCAGTATGAACCTTGAGAAGTTCAAATGTCACAATACCACCACATTACATGTAAAGAAATTATTTCCCAACACAATAACTTTGAATTACAGTTAAACCTCTACCTTACCAACTCCCGCTAAACGAAGAACTCCGATGACAGAACAAATGCTATTGGTCCTGCCAAATTCCTATTTAAATGCATTGGTAAACCTCCTCTAATTAACGAACTCCTGCTTTACAAAAACTCTCGATAAACGAAATGAAAGATTAGCCCTGACTTGTAATATTTACCTCTTCATAACATATTTAAAAAAAAGGAAATTGTGAATATTTTGTGAGGTTTTTGTAATTTTTGCGGTTTTGAAAGTGAAAGTAAATGAAATCCTGCTTTACAAAAACTCCCGATAAACAAAATGAAAGATTAGCCCTGTCTTGTAATATTTACCTCTTCATAACGTATTTAAAAAAAAAGGAAATTGTGAATATTTTGCCAGGTTTTTGCAATTTTTGCGGCTTTGAAAGTGAATAGGACCAATCAGACTCCGTATGAACAAGCCAATCAGAAAGCTCCTTCTTGTTTGCTTATCCAGTTAATCACATTTCCAGTGATTTGCATCAGTGCTTTGCATGATTTGCCAGCAGCGTGGTTAGTGATTATGTCAGCATTCTCGAGTTTTACTGTGGTTCATCATCGTGAGTCTATAATTTCAATCTTTGCGAGTGAAACCTGGTTGTTCTTGAGTGTCACTGCGGCTCTTTTTCGTGAGATTGGGATGCAGAATAAGGACTGTCCAAGAACCTACCAATCACCTGGTAGAATACTTGAATGAATAATTTCAATCTTTGTGAGTAAAACCTGGTTGTGCCTAAAGTGGCAATTATTACCTCTGGAAATTTATCGACTTATTTGCAAAGTAAGTTCATAATTTATTCCCCCGCTTTTGCAAAAATTGATCTCCATGCTTGATTTATAAAATGTCAAATGTTGACTTTCATATCTAGGGCTCGAACATTTCTTTAGCATACTTGAAACACACCTAATGCAATGAAATTCTGTTCATTAGTCATTTACGTTGTGAACATTCCTATATCTTTATTATTACTGCAATAATATTATTTTTGGAATTCAATCACCTCAAATCTGAGAATTGCTTTTTTTCGCTCTCTGCCATCTTGAAAAAATTTCTTGAAAAAATGTGTAAGCTGGTGGGACGAAAGCCAACATATATCGTGTTGTATTTACAAAGCAGTTCTCCAAAACCTTAAATGCATCGCAGATGTGACCATATTGAGTTAGAGTTAACAAACTAACTAGAAATAGCCATTGCAGCCGACTTGAATACTTTCCACAAAGAACGACTAAATGCAAAAAATACACTTACGTGTATCTGGAGTTATATGATGCTCCCCTAGAAGCTCGTCGTCATCATGAAGGGCAGCAACAGCATCCTCCACACTCCCATGGGTACCATCTCCAGCCACCACAGCCACAGCTTGCTCCTGCCCATCCCCATCCTAACATGATAACAAGGCTCAAGGTTAAGCAAAAATCTTTTAAGAAAATCAAAATGACTGTCAAATAGTACATGCACTAGGGTATGTCCTTGGTAATTCATGTAACGCATTCATGTTCACTGGTGACTAAATTGTTGTATTGCACCCAATTAAAATATGTCAATTTTCAACAAACAGTAAAGTGAATCTGTAAGATGCATTTAGGATGCAATGTATCACATTCCATGATCCTGTGATTTTTGTTTTATTCATTCTTATAATATAGAGATTCAATCAAAGGTAACTCATTGCATACGAAGGACATGAGAGTGATATATCATTTCATGTGATTCAAATCACAACAAAAAGCATGAAACATTAACTTGTAAAGGACATGATACTTCCGAGATTATTACAAAACTATAACAATGGCATTGTAAGGCAGAGGCAGAAATTATTTCTACTGGAAGTGCTCATAACGACAAGAGCAATTACAGAACTCTTCAGGCCTGCAATAAGAAGAGCAAAGTAGAAATAATTCCCTTCCACAATAATACCAGCTCAAGAGGTGGTCATTACGATAACAATAAACACTGCACAATTGTACAAGGGTTTAATTCAGCAAACTTGCGAGGTATACAATAACCAGGTGCAAACACGCCAAACTTGCAAAGTGTATAAAAAATATAATCTGAGGCTCTGTGAAGAAGAATAGAACAAGAAATAAGTACTGACTCTTAGTCAAGTAGCAAAATGTTTTTAAAATATTTCCAAGTTTCAAATCAAGCGAATTAGGAAGACTCAGGAGCACTTCTGAATTGAATATTTTCATTACATACCCCATACATAAAAATAGTACACTAACATCCCAGACAAAAATCATTTTTTTATCCAGCAAATGCAGTGCTTTACCCCATATAAGTTGTAGTATTATTTTAAGTGATTTTTTACAGCATTGCAAAGCCTTGCCATATTCCTTTGGTAGTTCGATTTAGGGAAAATTTCTACAGTAAATATTGTTTGTAATATTATGCAGAAATAAAAAAATGGTATTATATTCAATTTATAATTAGATAGCTTTTTCTCATTTCACTTAACCCCTTCCCTGACAAGGACGAGTTAACTCGTCCTAACCAGGTGTGTCAAATCGCGTCAGGGACAAGTTAACTCGTCCAAGGCCGCTCTTTCGACTTCCTAGCTTCCGAAGACGAATAATCTCGTCCCCTTCGTAGAAATTCTATCTCTAGGCAGCAGATGGCGTTTGCGGACACACTGGTTCATTTTTAGCCAGTTTTTGAGATGTATTTCGTTGCATTAGCGTATGGAATTGCGTCATAATTTTCGTAATTTTTACCTTGGTATTTGGACAATTACACGTGAGATTTAGCGCATAATCTGCTCTTGTTTTAGATAAATTTATCTGGTATCGAATTCATACATTTAGACGTAATATCAATGCATGTATACCGCATTCAAATGTTATTACATTTACAAAAATATTGCATTTGTTTTTTATTTTTGGGTTCATAACGCTAAATATAATTGATTCCGACATTCATGGCCATCTCCATCTGACTGGCCGGATGCAAAAATAACAGTCGTGCGATATACACTCGTAACGGTGATACTATGTATTAGGAAAAATAAAAATAATCCCTTACCATCGCTTCTAAACAATACATTACGTACCTACCTACCCGTAAACTGCACCACGGACGTGTGGCAGGGGGTATTATGCAACCAGCCATATAAAAAGCGAATACAGGATAAAGGAATATTCGGATAAAGCTATGACTAGTGAAGCGTGTTTTTGCATGATTAGTCTAGATATGTTCATGCTCTAGTAATACATTGTGTGGGAGTAGAAAGAATTGTTGAACTTATGCATACCTATTACAGCAAATTTCTCAAATACTTAGCCTTCCTTTCCTGTCCTTCGAATACAGTGTTGTAGTAAAATAAAATCTGCCGTGCTGACGTGAAACTCGTGATTTCTCAGACTCGTAAGTAACCTTTCAGTGTCTAGTGGCTTCCACTTATGCAACAAACGGCTTTTAGAGGTTGAGATTTAGACGATGATAGTCATCTTATATCCAACCCCCGTAAATGTCATTTTTCGGGAAAAATCGGAAGAAATCTCTCGATTACAGCATTACTGGTAGTTCAAAAAATGTTCAGGAAAGTGGCAGTGGCTTGCTTTCCCGTTCATTACATTACATTCAGGTTTCCTCTCACACTCATGTATTACGCTGCAGCCCTCTTTCTTCCAAGGTCACCCGAGAAAAAAGGGGCAATAGATAAGGGGTGCCCCGCCAAGAGTGCATTGTGCGTCTGGGAAGCCCCAGGAAAATGGTTGGGCGTGCGGTCGCTTTCCGACCCTGCTTGATGCCTGTCATAATAGGGCCATAATTTCTTCACTCAAGTGGGACAGAGGACCCTTATGAATGGGAAAGATCTTCTATAGAAAAGAATGCCTTCATCCTCATTGCTTTACGACCTCATGTGCTTGTTTTGCGGTAATCTTTGAAAGCAAAGAATACGCACATAAGGAAAAGGCATATTTTTCCTCAGACGTACATTTAGCAAGACTTTGAGCAGGAAGACTCCGCCTTTGTTATTATTTCCCCTGATTTCCATCTTTCTCGGTACCCCTCCCTTCTCTCTAAATCTCACCGATTTGTCTTATCCTCTTCGGGAAGGTACTGTATACAAGCTTATGTCAATATCTCCGTGGATATTCCTAGTGTACCCCTGAAATTCTTTTACCTTTATCAAAGGGTGTCGACATAAAATCATTTCAATTTATCCTAAATTTTCAACGGAGACATAAGTTAGTTCTTCACTCTCCTCCTGAGCATTCACGTCTAGTGTCCCTTCTCCATCAGCGTTTCACAGAAATACGTTTTTATGTGATTAGATGTCGATAGCAATTTTTTGTTACCTCAGTGTTTTTTTACTGTTTTGCTTTATTCATTCTGCAACAGAAAGTGAGAGTGAAAGGGTGTTGAGGTGGAAAAAGGAAATTTAGAAACTTCGGGATCTGAATCGAGCTTCTCCGAGCATGATGCCGAGTGCGAAGGTGAGCCTATTGAAGACGACCAATGGAGAGAAATGAAAAGTAGCGAATCTCCTCCTCCTTGCACCAGCAAGGTTCAATTTTGAAAGTGCTTCATCACTCAATTTTGAAGTTCAAGAAGATGGTGGTGTACTCCAGTTTTTTCAGCTGTTCTTCGGCAATGAATTCATGTAACTAATTACTGATGAGACAAATTGGTATGCTAATCAGTGTCTTCGTGAAAAACGCTCTGGTTCCAGAGAACAATGGCGTGAAGTGAGTGCTCCTGAAATACGAGTTTTCTTGGCGCTAATAATGCTGCAGAGCATTGTGAAAAAGCCTGACAACGAGCATTTTTGGACCACACGGTGGATTCTGTGTACGTCATTTTTTTGGGAAACGATGTCATATCGCCGATTTGCAAAAAAATCTGGAAAAATTTACACTTCACAAAAATGAGGAATATGTCGCAGAAATACGTACTAATCCAAAACTGAATAAAATTTGAAAAATCTACCAAATTTTGAACAGGTTATGGAAGGAAGACATATTTGAATAATAGACTTGACCTCATCGAAAAAAAATTATTGAGGAGTACATCCCCAATTTTTGGCTCCTGACGTGGGTAGGCCACCCGCAACACCTCACCCTCTCCGCCCCTTAGAAATGCACTTTTCTGAGTTGATCCTAGCCACTGATAAGAAGGCAAGCCCAACACACAAGTGCTTTTTATGTATTAGAAATCGAGATGTGCACGGGAAAATTATTCGAAGGGAAATCAGATATTTTTGCCCAGATTGCGATGTAACTCTGTGGTTGTAACGCTCTCTCTCACCATGTTTTAGGACTTACCACACAAAAAAATCTGAAAATAATTAAAATTTGTACTACTCGATTTGGATATATGTTAGGGTTGTAGAATTTTCAATAAAAATATAGATATTTTGGCTTAAATACTTGTTCTAGCTGAGGTAGAAGTGAATCTCTCTCACTTTAGACAATTTATAACAATAAGGGTTTAAATTGAAATTATTAATAAATAAAAGCTCAATGCTCAAAATAAACTTTTTTTCCCATCATTATAACATATAAATAATTAAAAAATGCAATAAAAAATATGATCCTTTTTGGAACCATTTCCTCAAAAAAATGTGTCAGGGAAGGGGTTAATCATTTTGTTCAGAAAGACCCCTCATAGGTACATAAATCACAGAGGCTTGAACATTAAGGTTAAAAAATTGTAATTCTCTGGGTTTATCCTCCATTTATCTCCAGGAACCTATTGACACTACTCTCCTGCATTTATAATTATTATAAAAATTCGAGGTTGGAAATATCTGTATAACGAAGTGTATCAGTTGATGCTAAAATTTGCAATTACTTATTAGGGCAAAAGTTTGTAACCAATATGAAAATATACTATTTACAGTTGGAAGGACCAAATTGTTAAAAATTACAAGCAAAAATCATAAGCAAAATTTATGAGCCCAAAATTCATGATTAAAACCATGTAATTGAATTTATGAGTTTGTCGCTAGCCATAACTACAGACAGCTCACATGTCAATTTTCAACGCTAAGAATGATATCAACTGATGAAAACTAACCTGAAGCTGAATAACCTCCAACACAACATACTGTTGGCCATCTTGACCTTCAACAGCCATCATCTCGGCATCAGTGTCTTCGTCCTCATCTTCGTCGTCTTCACCAGGCATTACTTCAACTTGCTGTCCATCAATGATCTAAAAAACATATTAACAGATACTTCTACTGCTTAAAAGTGCCACTGACAATATGCTTGAAAATTCACCATTACAAATAATATGATTAGAAATAACATTTATTAATTTAGTCATAAAAGACTGCACTATTCAAGTAGTCATACTCCTTATGAACTCCACGCTTAACACAAAGTACATAACTTGAATGCCCAGGGAAACGTGTAATACACATAATGAACTGAAGCTTTAAAAATGAGCATCATTGCATTGTTCAGGCTACTGGAAAGTCTCTAATATTACTGCAGCAACAATTCATGAGCTTTACTTATATTTTAGTAACAATTCTATACTTGTTTCAAAATCAATCAGGCCAAAAAATAGACTTTATAGCATATAATAGTGTTAAAGTGTTTTTAGAGGAGTAAAAATATTTAATGATCTAATACTATGAATTCTGGGTGAAATGTCAGTTTTCAAAGTTAAAGTATTGCTCTATACAGTCTAATTGGTTAAGTTTTTTGTAATAAGACTAGAGAACTAACTGAGATTCAATTAACATAGCTTAATCTTGGTAGGTGCACAAACTCAATTGGCATTGTATTTAGGATGATACACATCAAAACCATATGCTTATCTTTTTAACTAATGAATTTTACCTGAATCTTCTTCTGCCGACCAAGCTTCAGAGCCAGAGCCTTCTCTTGTGCTGAGGATTCAGGGTCATGGATGGCCAAATGGCGAATTAAGTTACCTTTGTGCCTAAAAGCACGACCACACTCTGGACACTCATGCGTTTTCTCACGTGGTAATGGAGGAACATAATTTGGATTGTGATAGAGATTCTGATGCCTTTTAAGTAGCTGCTTCTGGCGGAAGGACTGAAAATGCAATTTTCAAATGACCATCATAAACATTACAACAATGGTTTTAAAATGCAACTAAATAAATATGTATAGTGTAGATGAATGATCGACCAGTCCCATGAAATAGAAAATTACTACATTCATTTGTAACATATTTAACTTCGATTTTTTAAACCATTTCCAATCCAATATCCAATTTTTCACAACTTAATTTCATAAAAACACAGGTTCCAGGTGTATATGACTACTAATCCTCAATTACTCTTTTTTTTCATGCAATAATAGCTCTAAGTTTCAGTAGATACAATGAAGTTCTCATTTAGTACTATTCTTAGAATTAGTCTAAAATTTGATAAATTTTCCTTCACGCCCCACTGAAAATACATAAAAATACCCAGAAAATGATTTATATCACTCTCAATGGAGAAAAAAATTATATGCAAGGGTGTTGGTACAAGTGGAAAGAAAATACATTCTTAACACTAACAATAAGTCACACTCAGACACAAATCAACAGCTGGAGTGTGATACCAAAATAAACTATCACCCACGCAAAGGAAAGGATTATTAAACTTTTTTTTACCTGATCACACTGGTCACATTGGAATGGCTTTTGGTCAGTGTGAATAAGCATATGAGACTCCAAATGCCTCTGGGAGATAGATGCATATGGGCACAGGTCACACTTAAAGCATTTTTCACCCTCATGTGTCTTGTTGTGAACCTATAATAAATAAGACAAAAAGCAATCAGTATTCTCATTTATAAAATGTACATTCAGGAATTACATTGAAGTCTTCGGAACACAGACTAACAACAAAACAGAAAAATAATTACAAGAAAGGAATATTGATAGTTTACTAATATCACAGCATGCCCATCAGTTGGCATTTGCCAGCCATTTGTCATGCAACTTTGACTGCACTTAAACTATATCAATTTCCAAAACCATGAAAATTGTTCAATTTAGGAAGAATAACAACTGAATGGCACCATTGACCATCCAGCGCACCATTTATTTTTCCCACCTATAATCACACAAGATGAATATTTATGGGCATAGTAATTTCATATCCATGCTGCACCATGACAGCCTATTAATAATAAGTGGCAACCATTAATGAAATTATTTGGCATGTTCATAGTAACTTCAATAGCAATTTCAATGACATTAATAAAAATGATAAGTTCACAACCAAAAATTAAAAAATTCTCTCTCAGAAATCACTTTTCATTTGGCCTGTAACTAGATTCTGCCAAATATATTTAGTGACAGTTGTCAGCACCATTTACTCATGGGCTTTTGCCCTCTGTTGAATGTTTCATAAAAATGAAGTGCGGAAACATATGCGATGAAATACTTAAGAGGAACAAATAAAGACACATCTATCGCTATGAATAAGACAGTTTGATGTTCAAAATAATAAATCTCAATGCACTGCGCTCAGGGTATGAGAACATTTCACTGGCTGGAAATTCGTCGTAAGTAGTTACGAAAATAAAGATGGCCAAAATGAGCAGTCAAAACCAATGTAAATGAAGGAAATGCAAGCTTAGGATGTTTAAATTAACCAGCTAAATTGCTTCAATTGAATTTTTAGGCATAAAAATTACTGCAATAAATTGTTTACGATTGAGCCAGAAAAAGGGTTGAGGGTAGTTAGACAGGGCAACCCAATTTGCACTATAGAAAATTTCACATAACAAACATGCAGTAAACAAAGCATAATGGTAAAAGAATAGCTCAATCAGATGTATGTTCAGCTTCCTGTGAAATAAGTTCATACAAGCCAATGAAGTGGCCACAAGAAAGCCAAATGTACATATTAACCACACATTAATCAGGATCATTGACCTCACGAAATACTTAGTAGTAGTAATAAGGAGCAAGATTTTGAAATCCTGTGCGATATATCATGTATTAACTTGCTCCAGGGACAATGCATTACGTTGCCAGGAAGCAGGAACACACAATGATGATAGGCACATTACCAATACAAGAGTTCTTGATAGTAACCACTTGTTCAATAGTAATTAAGTTTGCATTTTTTCATGGCTTCTGTTAGTGAACTTATATCACTATGCACTGCAAATTGTACATTTAATACTTATAACAATCACTATGGATCAGCATGTAAGGTGGAAGAAATGAACTATTAATGGGGATTTAAAAAACTGACAGAAATTAAAGACAAGGAAAATAAATACACAATAAAACTTACTCCTAGTAATATAAATTGAAAATTTCGAAATTTAAAAACAGCAAATTAAGACAATGATCACAATAGCCTATGAATATTCCTCTAAAAACCTATTATAGAGGTTTACGTATCTTGGCCTTAACCTGACACATTGTATAGGTCCAAAGCAAACACAGAGTAAGTAAAACAAATGATTCTGAAGCAAAACACAGGGAACAAAAGATGTTCTTTCAAATTAGAAGTATGAAGTAGTTATTGCATTTCTATTACACTGAGAGTAGTGAATAACATAGATATTCTTTAAAACCCAGATATCCATTAAAGCCACGTTTGACAGCACTGTCTATCAGCAATTAACCACACAAAATGTGTTAACCTATGCTAACGTATCGGAAATGCTTAAGCACAATTACGACAATAATGGCCAAAATTTACTTACTTTCTAAGGCAGATGTCACAGACCATTAGCAAAAGCATCATATACCATCAACGGTAGGAATGTTGAAAGTTGAATGTCCATCATAAATTATGGTAAGAAGGAGAAAAAGGAACTTGTAAAGGATATTAACAAACTGAGACAGGATAGAGCTAAATAAACCAGGCTCAAGAGAAATTCACTAAATGAAATCCAGAGAACAAAACATGAAAAATCTTATACTTGTTTGAAGCAATAATCCTATATGAGGACCAAAATTCATATTAAATTTTGAAATATGTATTGAAAATGCCATTTTTTCCCCAATTTCATGTGTTCCCACTATGAGCCTCAGCTCTCACAGGACCCAAAATACAGCAGATATCCCAATTTCAGCATCAAAACTTGCATGTTCCTGGTTTTCATCTGAATGATAATGGCCACACAATATAATAATTCAAGTACTGAATAGATGCCTACTAGCAGGAAGATCATCAGGCATGTTATTGCCACTTTACATATTACTTGGTTGTTTACAAAAAAATCACTTTTGAAAACAGAAACACAATTCTCCTTTCTCTGTTTTAAGAGCAAACCAATGTCCCATGAGTCAAACACAAGACTGCTCTTCATCTTAAAGTCCATGAGTAAATAAAATGAGCATATGAATATTTGTATGAGGTGGAGCACAAGAAATTGCAAGAATTATTTTTCAAAGTATTTACGCTAAGTCTAAAATTTATAAAGACCTAATAGGAAATTCACACGACTGGTTACATAATGGGTAAGCTGGCTCTACAACTTAGGCACAGTTCTACAACTTAGGCACAGCTCTCCTGAATGCTTTCATAATGAATCATGGTGGAGTAAGTATAGATAACTAATACCATAAATACCTACACATTAAATCTACCATGAAAAATATTACGTCCGTTTTTCTCTCTCTTTCAATGTCTGACTACCTAGGATACGAAATGCACTTAAATGATATTCATTGAGCCTTCAAAGTAAGTACAAAGCAATTATGGAAATGAATCAACTGAAGAGCCATCATTGCATAAAAACTGGTAAACAAGATACAAATATACCCTATCACAAATATCCTCCATATATCAGTATTAATGCAACAGTAGGGGCACTAAGATAAAATTACTTGGAACATAAGTGATATACATAAAAATTATAACACTTAAACAGGGAAATTGCTTATATTAGCTCAAGCAACTAATATCATATTACACCTCACAAATTACTCTACAGAACAGCTGCAATAACAGAAACAAGAAGTCTGAACTGGTTATCATAGTAAATGTTAATGGCAAATACTACACCTCATCTTCTGCTATTATACTCAAAATGGTGTACTAGGCAATACCAATATAATGGTGCTAAAAATCAGACAAGGACAAAAAACTTTGGCCAGTGAAGGAAGAGTTAGATGTGATTGAATATTTGCCGAAGTTTTGGCCATAACTTAGCTGGAAACTCCCCTGCCAAGGGAGAACCCACTGCAAGGCCACAAAAACAATCTCATGCCACACCCATCTAGTGCAACATCCATTTGCATGGAAAGAGCTACAACTTTTATAGCCAAATCTTAGGGCCTGCCATCTTTAGGAACTAGGTAGTCCTAATCGTACACCAGGATACATTTACTATTTTATATTAATTTATCAGTTGATTCCCCTGGTGGAGCTGACATATTCCTTCATTCACCAACTCCACTGGCTCACCCTACGTTCAGTAGCAAAAAAGGCATTCAAGGATCTCACTCTTTTCTGGCCTAGCTATTGAAGACGTTGTATGCACCGCTTCTATGATTTCTTGGATCGGCCCATGCAGTGCCATCCCTAGGGTAGTGTGTCTGGTGCCGCTGCATTGGGCCACACTCCTGTAGGGGCCCTGCCCGGGTTTGCCTCTTTCAGACGGTGTGGGCATACCTGCCTATTACCCGAAATTACCTACTACTTTGTACACATGTAAATTTCTTGAAATCAATTACCAGTTTGTCAGTTAATTTCCTTCTTTCCATGAAATATGCTAAAAAGATGCTACTTATATCAATAAGGGAATGCAAAGTTAAGGGGTCCCCAACTTTCGTTTGCACTGGGCCTCTCAATCCCCAGGGACGGCCCTGAGCTCATGTACAGTAAAAACCTTGATATTACATAGTTTGAGGGACCAAAAAAGAGGCAGCATGAAAAATCCAAGGTTGATAAAAATGCATAATGTAACAACATTCTTCAGGCCACTTTCTTGTATTTAAAATCAAGCCATTAATCATATAAATTTGTTTTAATGAGTGAATTTGATTTAAATTACTGTAATTGATGGCATATAAGATGAACCTTTTTCCCCACAATAATCGCTTGAAAATCATCCCAAGTCTTGTTTGTGAAGGCAACTCCACACTCAGGCTCAAGTCATCCCTGACGCTCTCTACTGAGGACAAATGTTACCCAGATGGTTTGTACTACCCAGCTCTTCCCTCGGTATTATTATTCATAACCGGTATTATTATTACTAACAGGACTAGGGACAAGACATAACATATTTTTCCGAATATAGCCCACTTCCGAATATAAACCTCCCCCCCAACTTTTCATCTCTATTTCAGGAAATAGATATCTAATCTCTACCTATTTTTTTAACTGTGTCACGAATTTTCTTGGTTTTGATCTTCTTAAAACACAAAATAACGTTGGTAGGTTTTTATTCAGTTATCTGCAGATGCAATGCAAGGAATAATATTCAAGATGCAAATGTATCCTGAGTTGCATAAATGGACTTTTGTGCTGCGTTGTAATTTATAGAAACGTCGTAATGATGGAATATATAAGATGATAAAAATGGTAAATTCTTAGAGCAAAGCTGCTGGTCTATTTTCAACAGGTACCTTAGTTTGAGCGAAAAATATTTACCACAGCGATGAATTGCAGATTTCATAAGGTCTTTACAAAGTTGCCATATGGCTGTAAAAACGTAACTACATCAACATGAAGAAAGATCAATTCAAAAAATTTACAATTATTATTCTAATTATAGTTTGTTTTTACTGATACAAGTAATACAAGTGTTTTACACTCGCAAAACTACGTAAAAATGAGGAAAATTTTAACATAGCACCGAGGTATGACTGTGTAAAAACAAAAAAACAGTATGAAATAGAAAAACTACATAAAATCAAGAGTTTACCAATGATATACCCTATGCTTTCTTACGACCTTAATGTTGCTACACAAAATCAAAAATTACGTAAAAATCAAGGTGCGTAAAATCAATTCTTTACCGTAAAATGAAAAGCAGCCAACAGGCTTGATCTAATTCCAATTGATTTCTGGAAATATATACCTATTTGTCAAGTACCTCTCAACAAAGGCTGTCACTTATTTTGCTTTTCAGACCCTTGTTCCACAACAGGCCTGTCAATCCCACCATCAACATTGAATGTTTTGTTTTGGAATATAAATCCTTGATTTCATTATGTTAATGGGTTCATTTACATCAATTTTAACACTATCACCACAATATCACTCCTAAAAATTTTGGGGTCAACAGCATATAACATATTCACACTATGTATTATGAACAAAGAACTTCTCGTATTGCTTACTTATTTACACCTTCAAGACAGGTGATGGTATTAGATGCATTCACTAATGGCATACGATATTAAGACAACCAAGCTAACTATTTTAAATTTTATACACTTTCATTCATACACTGCTCACATACTTCCATTTATTATTTTTTAATAAGACATTTTACCCATAACCAACCTACATAAGTTTCTATGAGAATGAGAATATATATCTGCAGGAGCTGAATTCTCTGGATATTTCTCTTTCAGAACATTTTAGCAGATTTCAATGAGCAAGGTAAAAAATAAAAGCGGCACATCTTTTCTCCACCTTTCTCTTTAAACTTATCAAATAAAATAAACAGAAAATATTTCCCAAGCTTCCTTTTTCCCCATTAGAAATGCAGGTTAAGGATTTTATCAAAGGGATAATTCACCTAAATTCATCAAATGAATATGAAAGAAGTTTGCAATTGTATATCTTTTAATTTACTTTTAACAATGAAATTAGATAACTTGATGCCATTTAACAAGATGTAAGTGAAAACTAGGGCATTCTTCATTTTTGAAAACTGTATTTTTATATTCTCATTATTGCATGTGGGTAGCAGCTCAGAACATTTGATAAAACAAAAAAAAAACATAATTCAACCCATTTATTTTACCCTGGGTGTGAACTAAATGCAAAGATATGGGATCAACCCAGTCAAAGTGTGCGAGACATTGCCTGTTCCAAAACTTTATCTGGTCTTCCATGATAATTTGTTACTCAGAATCAACAAGTATGTACTTACAAAAAAGGTCAGCTATACATACTCATATTAAATGTAAAATACCATGTTGAACACTGAAGTAAGTCAAAATGCCCAAAGATGGTTCTAAGCACCATTTATACATTTACCACTGAATGTACCTGTAATGTATTTTTTTATCTGTATGTATTCATTTAAAAAAGATACTATTGCATATATTTACTACAGAAGAGAGAACCTACAAATTTAAATAAACTCTGTCTGAGATTTTACAAACTAAGTAAATCCCACACTCCTGGTGCTGAAATCAATGATCTCCAACAAACTTAAGATAGGCCCTCACAAACATCTGGCAATTGTAAGCAAATATTTCTAGACCAACCATTTACCCTCTCAGTGCAATGGACCGCTATACATATTAGCTTTTGCATCTCGGGCAAAAAGTGCGGCGGGCCGATATATCTGCTCACAAATGAAATAATGTTCAAATTTATAACACTAAAATAATTACATTTATTTTTCAGACAATTTGAAAGAATTGTATAAATATTAATTCAATTTATATAAAATAAAATCACCTATGGATATCTAAAACAATAACTTCATCATGCTTTATTCCTAACGTGATACATTTTATTTAATTACCCTTTGCATTTCTCGCAAGTACCGCTGGCAGAAGGCAGCACTAAAAGGTAGGGTGTATCACGAAAAATCTTTTTTTGAAATTCAAAATTGCAAGGAGATAAAAAGTTGTCACTGTACTCACATATGCACCAAAAAAAATTTGAGTCAAATTGTAAAATGTTTAGGTCTCCCGGAACAGGCCTAAAGTTTGATTTTTTTTGTCAAAAAACGTAGATTTTCAATTTTTTTAAAAACGTAAATACAAAACAAATTTTTGTTTTCAAGTACAAAAATATAAAGTTTAAAACGTTAGTTAACAGTAGACAAAAAATTACACCGGTTGCGTAACATTTATGTCTCCCGGATAAGCTGTAAAAAAGTCATATTTGTGCAAAATTAAGGTCTGTTTTGACAGTTTCATTTACTTATATTCAACTTATTTGATTTATAAATTTCTTTTTACCATACAAATAAAAAGTATTACAATCTAATATGTGTTTACTAGGCCGAAATTATCCTTTATTTTTTCAATTAAGCCTATTTTTCGAGTAAGAGAAATGAAAAAAGGATTTTATTTGCAAAAGGAAAAAAAGATTACAAATATTAAAACGTTAAGCTTGATTAAGTAATTCCAAATGAATCTTGATTACATAATCTATAGATCTTGATAATTGATGAAAATTTCAGAATTTTATAGTTTTCCGTGGGGAATAGGTTTTTTTTATATGTATGTGAAATCTCAGTTATCAGCACCTCTCGTAACCTGTAACCTAAGTTTTTAGTTAGGCTGATTTTAAAGACCAATTTCTAGCAACTCATCTATATACTTACAAAAAACCAAAAATATTAGATAGAGTTCATTGTTACCAAAAAAGTAGATATTTTATTGCTATAGAAAATAAAGTCTTACTTGATGTTTATTCCTGGGCTGTTGCAGATGTAGTGATGTTTCGTTTCAAACTTTGGAAGATATTTTCTGTCCAGCAATAGATCTAATCTTGATCTAATGAAACCATCTCTCGCTTTGTAGCCACAAACGTGCTTAGAAGCTTCTGTAACCTCATTCACAATTCTTTCCACTGCTTGTGCTTGCGAAGGAGTTTTAAACTCCTTTCTATCACTAGTTCCTGTTTCAACGATCAACTCTAGATCTTGTTCGCTTAAGTTAGTTAGGAGAGGTGTTTCCGTTACTGTTGTAGACTGCCAATCAATAAGATCTACATAGTCCTCTGCATCAAAATTAACTTGTGGTGGTTTGAAAACCCTCTTTGCTTTTAAATCTGTTTGTCGAGCTATTTGTATTCTTTTGCTTGCCAGACACCTAATATTTTTTCGTGAATCAAACAACATTCCCTAAAGATGTTCTGGGTGTACCATAAAAGCATTTCTCTATAGCGTTGATTGAACAACAGCCTTCAGATCACCTCTAAGTACTTGATGTGTTGTACAATCTTAAAAAAGTTTTGTGAAGCATAAATAATCCTTTGATGACATTTAATTGTAAACCATGAGGGAGCATAAACTTTTATAACAAACTCAGCCAGTTTTTTCAACTGAGGGGTTGGATCAAGTGATGTAATATATAAGCGTAAAATTCGGTTTGCCATTGTCAGCCATCTTGCATGGGAGATGTTTCCTGGGTTTCTGTTTGCCAACTCTTTGGAGCATTTGCCTGCTTACACAGCTTGACATATATGCCAGAGATATTTCTAGTCAGTGCTTAAATCCTTAAAATCAACCTCTGGAAAAACGCTATCTTTTTAATGTACTCAACACCTGGTAAATCTTGACAACATGCTAAACATTTTCCTATTGCGCCTCTAAAAGAATTGGGCCCAGAAGTTGGACCATCAAGGGCAACCATAACTTTCCTTAGCGGCAATTCGTTCAAGTGAAGCAAACAAAGCACTGCTTGTACTGGGCGTTTTAAAGTCTTTTAGAACAATTAAATTAATCCACTATAGACTCCAGTATTAGATTCAGTACCATCACAGCCAAGAGCTATAATAGTTTTCTCATCAATGCAGTTTTCTTTCATGAATTTCAGTATGGATGATACTATGTCTTTCCCAGAGCCAATGGCTGGTGTTACGTGTCCAAAATATGTTGAATTTGGTTCTTCAAACAAAGATACGTGTTCTTCTTGTATAGTTATCCGGACACATTTACCACTAACAATTTTTTTACTTATTGTTTCATCTTTTCGACCATCGAAATAGCACTCCACCACAGCGACTTGCTGCAGCATTCGGACGCAGCCGCGAGACGCACCAGTGAAACCACATCTGAGTGTAGCATTCACCATTTCATAAAATAATATTCTCGCTCTTCAAAATGCTGTAAAACAATGCCTACAATATTAACAAATAATTGAAATTAATCTGAAGGATGGGTTTAAAATTGAAAAATAGGTGTATTTGGTAAAAAATATAAATTTTCATGTAGATTCCTGGAGACGTAGATGTTACGTGACAGATATATATTTTTTTCTACTGTTAACATCATAAACTTTAGATTTAGAAAACAAAAATTTGCTTTTTATTTACGGTTTTAAAAAAATTGAAAATCTAGGTTTTTGACAAAAAAAATCAAACTTAAGGCCTGTTCCGGGAGACCTAAACATTTTTCAATTTGACTCAAATTATTTTGGTGCATATGTGAGCACAGTGACAACTTTTTATCAACTTGCAATTTTGAATTAAAAAAAAAGTTTTTCGTGATACACCCTAATAAAAGGGTTCAACTAGATGACAATAAAACTGATGACAATACACTTTTCTTACCTTGTATGTGTACCTGTCTGGAAATGATTTACCACATCTCTTGCATTTAAGTGGTTTATCTGATGTGTGCAGTTTTTGCACATGTATCCTTAGATCTGTTTTCCTACCACATGTCGTAGGGCAGAGTTCACACTGAAAAACTGGTTTGTTTCCCGCTGCAAAATATGAAAATGAAAAAAATAATGCATTACATTTCACCGATAAAAACAATTCTCACACAAATTCCAAAGTCACAATTATCAAACAAGTGTAAAAGTGAAACTACAACTTTCTGTGATGATTAAACAGATATTTGGAATGTGCCACAACATTTAATAGATTTTTTTACAGGCGAATAAAAACCTATGATTTTCCTATGAAACCTATGAAAATAAAGATAAATAAGGCAAAAAATATTTTGAAGTCTAGAATTACATCAATTAAACATATAATTAATTAAAATCAAATTTCATGTTGAAATAACAAAAAGAGTAAATCAAAAGACAGTAGAACCACATACGTTCATCAAATGATGTTTCCCTTCCTTTATACATTTTTGTTTTTTTACATGTATTTGGAATTATAAAAGCTATAATCAGTTAATACAGAGTAGCCACATAATTTTCAATTTTCAAAATTGAAGAGAATTCCAGGTATTCAAGAAGGAAAATCAATTGATGACTATTGATGAATAGTAGAACTGTAAAAATCACTACTTCAGAATATCAAAATTAGGTTTAATAATAAAAAATTGGCAAGGCATTAGTTCATGTTGTTAACACACACAGGCCTGCCTCTGTGTGGATAAGTATGCGAAGAAATTTTATCTAACAAGCAGCTGAGAATCTTCAATCCAAGAAAAGGCAAAAATAAATTGTATTTCCCGGCCTATAAGTTGCACCGGCACATAAGACGCACTGTGATTTATCAGGTTGGAATTTACCAAAAATGCTGAACTGAAAAAGCATGAACCATGTCCAACTTATTCATTGGCGCTTTGCTGCCATGGTAGTGCCAATGCCAACCTGGGCCTCCGATTCAGCCAACTTCTTCGTCTTCACTGAGTTACTCACTCTCTCCCCACCCCTTCCGACACCGGATACTTTTTTATGGGTTCGCATTGCATGACTAATGGTGCTAAATCATTCTGTGATGCTCAGAGGCTGAGTTTCTCCCCCTCTCTGCTCGTATTTCGGCTCGGGTGATTCCTTGACACCACCCAGGATCATAAGGGGGTCCCACTCTGTTTCTACATGGCTCACTGAATCAAAATGCATTGACAGCTAATTCCCATGCACCTCTCATACCTCCCTAGGCCGTAACGCCCTCTCGCTCAAGATGAGAAAACATGACTGCTTATTTTTGGACAAGACAAATTCATGGGTGCTGGACACATTCTGAGAGAAGATATGGGACTCAACCAAGATTGCTCCTTCGCCTTAAGTAAACAATGAATGTTGCCACTATCAATTTGCAATGTTTATTGTTTACTTGCATCATAAATTGATTCGGAAGTAAGACGACAACCGAAAGATGCCCTGCAAGTGGTGATATATTTGGAGATATTGTTTCTCTTGAGATTTCAATGAAAATCAACTTCCATGCATCAAGCTTACTTTGCATCAAATAGAGACATTATTTTATTCGTTTATTGGTTTTATGATGACAAATGATTATTACTGGCAACACAAAGCTTGATTCAGCTTATGAAGAATTCAGAATGGTAAAATATCCTTTCCCAGGTATCTGAAAATTGCCAACAGACAGTCCTGCCATCCAGCTATCCCTCTCAATCAAACAGCCAGAAACAATAAAGCTGTCAGATTTGGGGTTAATACCCTCAGTCAGATCTGAACAATTGACAAGTCAAAATCGGTTTTTCCCAGAAGATCCCTCGAGAAAAAAATTCTTAGTTCCTTATTCCTGGGCGCGACGAAATTTAGCAAGTGGACTCATTCGGCGAGAAAGAGAAGGATCCGAGAGGATAACTCCTTCACCTTATCTGTAATTATCTACTCTTGCCCAATTTCACTTTTACTCAGGTGGTTTCCACTAGTGAGGGAGTGGGTGGGTCTCCTTTTCGGAGGCCTCCACAGCCAACACTGGGTTAATATGGCCGATGCTCGAACGAAACAAGGGGATCCATTATTTTGGTCGATTCAAACTGTAACCTTACCTAGGTGGTAGCTGTGAGGTAGATTTCGCACAATTTACGTGATTTTTCCATAACCTGAAATTATGTTGTGTAGTGCCCGAGAGAGCTTTGAAATGCATCATCACATCAATGGGACAAATAACATAGTGCATTGGCGCATGCGAAGAGAGAATCGGAACTCTGATCTGTTTTTACTTCCTTTTATAGGGAGCATCATTCACTACAGTGTGAATTTTAATATCTCGGATACAGATACGATTTTATTTGGAATGAATTAGGATCCGATTTCAGTATCTGATGAAACATAATACCCACGGATCTTTAGATCCAATCATCTCTAAATAGTATCTTCCCTGGCAAATCAGCTTGCGTCTTAGAGGACAAAGTTATACCCTTGACCCATAAGACGCAGGCTGATTTTAGAGCACATTTTGGAGTGAAAAATGTGCGTATTATGGGCCAGGAAATACGGTAAACCAAGAATGTAATGAGATATAAATATGTAGGTCCTAATGACAAGTGATCAGATATTGGTGCAGTACAGGCTTCATAATTTTACACTAAACAGTTTTATACTCCCATAGACTTTAATGATAGCTAAATTTGTGATTTTGCAAAACTATTCTGGACATATTCGGTAAAAAGATAAAACTTGATAAAATCTTGAGAAAATCTAGAGAAATTCCCAAATTAAGATAAAGTCAAGGTGAAATATTTGCAAAAGTCTCAGGCATCACCTTGTGGAAAACTTAGCTTCAAACATTTTTTTAGAGAATAATTTTATTCCACACTTTCTGCTCTGCTACTTGTAACCCGGCCTATACGCAAAAATGACACACCTAAAATGCTGAATGTATGGGATTCTACTGAGAAAGAACTAATGCTACACCTGATGCCAGACAAAATGAACATGAAAATAGATATGCAATATATGAAGCACAAGAACCATTCTTATTAAAACATGACATATATGAGTTTAAGTATTAGTTTGAAGAATGATGAGGCATGTAAGTCAGCTTCTAAAGGCAAAAAGAGCACAAAAAATTAGAATTACCAGTATAATATATAATTCTGGACCTTGAATTGCAAATAAAAAAGTCCCACAAATATTAGATAAAGGCAGCATGAAAGCATCAGAGAGCTACGAAAGTGTTTGTTGTCCCAAAAGGGAAACGGAAAGAATAGTTGATTTCACATGAGAAATGGGTTCCAAACGTTAACTAATGGATTTGAAACTGAAGACAAATTGGTTGCCAATAGTGATTTGGATTCTTATGAAGAGTCAAGTGTTTGTGTGGGTAAGGATGAATCTCAAGAGGAAACTTCCACAGAAGTATCCATCGATAATCCATCTTGGGAATCTATAAAATTGGGAACATGCTACCATTTCTAAAGTGCTTACTGCCCGTTGAAAAGGAGTGAATTATGATTAAGCTAAGAACATCAGAAGTGAGTCAACCGCTTATTATGTTTTTTTGCTGTATTTTGCAGAAGTTTTACAACTATTGGTGGATCAAACAAATCTTTATTACTTACAACAGCCTAGCATAGACCAAGCCTACCTAGCCAAGTTGAACAGCCTAGCGAGGACAACCAAAGAGTAGCATGATGCATCTGGTTTGTTTGGAAGAAAAAGACAACACACACTGGCCAGTGAAAGGACAACAGTCGTCGCGTGTGCTCGTCAAAGGGGATTGACTCTCGAACAACATTCAAGTGTGGCACATGTGACACTGGATTCTGCATTGTTTTGCGTTTTGTGACCTACCACACTATGGCAAGATTTTAGGCTTGCAAACGTTAGAGGATGCATTTCGTTACATGGGGAGGAATTTTACTACAAAAATTTGAGTAAATAATGCAATAATATTATTTTTCTAGTGTTGCCATTCTTTCACACAGTTGTAAATTTATTTGCAATAGTTAAAATTCATTTAAAGTTAAAATTATTAGTTTTTCAATGTTTGCACTGCAAAAGAATGTTTTATGAAAATTCAATCATTACTTCATGATAAATCAAAGTTATAAAGAAGTGAACCACTTTTTAAAAGTCTCAAATTCAAACCCGGCAGCCTGGATCTACATACAGAATTAAATCCAGCAGATAAAGATTAATAAGGATTGAAGAACAGTTTGAATTCAGGAATTCAAAAGCAGTTTTTACACAGGCAATTCCTAAGTTATGCAAGCCTTGAATTGCGTAAATATGTACATATGTAAGCAACAACCTTAGATAGAATTTGAGAAATCCAGAATACAAAAAATGCTATCTTGTATTCAAGAAGTATACGTGAAGGAAGTGTCAGAAAGTAGGTAAAGGCTGGCCGATTTGAGGTGGTGAAAACAAGAAAACTGGCCATTAGAAATGTACACGTATGTTGGTAGGAGCTTGGCCCTTAACATTCTAAGGTCATTGCGAAAAACACATGAAAGACACTTCTTTCCACTTAGGGTTGTTTTTACTGCATCTATACATTAACCACAATGCTACAGATTGAATCTTTGAGGAAAGCACATTCAAGAGACAAAACTGTTACAACTATTAGGCAAAACACATGATTATTGAGCTATTTTGTTTTTAAACTTTCTTAAAGATTTCTCATTTCTGGTAATTTTAATGTTTTTTCGGTAAACAAATATGGTAGGTCCATTAAGTGTTCTTCAGTTTCACAGTAACTGCATGAAATTTGGCCAAAAATAATTTCCCACATTTCTACGTATCGACGGTAATTTCCAGAGCATGGACTTACTTCCAGAGTAATATTTAACCATGACTTGGCAACCATTGTGTTCCTATGATATCCTCGGTGAAGAAATTTTGGGCAAGAAATTAAGAAGCAGCTGATATGCTTTGGTGGAGTCATAAGCAAAAAAAAATAAATCAGCATTTAATGGTAAATAAAACGTAGAATCTAAGAAGTGATTCAATTTCAGCCAAAGTTACGATTTTAAATTGATATGAAACAATGATTTTCCCGAGAGTTAATACTGGACCAATTTCTTGATTCCACTAAATCATCCAAGCAGTATGTACTCTGTGGCAATAAAATCCGGGAAAATTATAGAGATATTCCCAAAACTGTGCTCAAATCAAGGAGAAATCACAGACTTTTCCGAAGAGGTAGCAATTTTGAGTAGTTTCTCAGTTAAAAGAATTTCAAGGAGAGGTGGGAACTCTGGAAACTCATCCTCGGAGTATATAATTTCAAAGCCATACCTGTTCTAAGGACTTTTCAGATGAATGAAACAGGCAAAATGAACATTTAACTATCCTGCCAGACAACAGATTCACTTTCCATAATGTCACCAAGCCAATAAATACCAGTCTTCTTTCACCTGAATCATGATTGATATATTCGTCTAATATCACTTTCATTAAAAAAACCAATGTGATGCAGATACAAGAACATCTAGTACAATTAGAAGTCATTATGCAAAAATTCCGACTTTCAAACAATCACTCCCCCCACAACTTGATGAACCCTCCTGGAAGTTTAACACTCACCAACATCCTGTGGCTCCGGAGTTACTTCCTTCAACATTTGGCCCGATACATATTTCACAAACCAATAATGGTCGCAATGCTAAATGTATTGTCAACGTTTTGTTTGCTTTGACTACACTTATTTCCCTTAGGAAAAAGCAATTTTTGGTAACATAGAAGGATAGGAGTCCTTTGTTCAAAAGCTTAACTAGAAGTTCAGTACTCATCTCATCAAATGCAATGCGACTTACTTGCCTCATCATCTTCCAAGTACATTTACCCAATAGAAAGTTTTTCCAAAGATATCTGTGCCTCAATTCTGTAACTTCTCATGCTCAACAAATAATATCTAAAAACAATTTGGCCTCCATACAATATTCAGCTCCATAGGAAAGTGTGTCACTATGCCTATGAAAATCCTGATTCATGGCAAAAAATCTGTTAAAGAGCATTGAGATAAAGAAAACTCTCAAAAGTTAAGTAGCTTCTCTGATAAAATATTTCTCTTTAAAAATTCAATTTTTTTATCAACCTTGGTAAAAATTTCATACCCACCCAAAGGCTTATATTGATTTGTTTCTGTTTTTGGCTTTACAGCCCATATGCCAATCCAAAAATATATTCATGGTACACAAGTAATAAAAACATACATCACTATCCCTTCCTTTTTTGCACTGTTTTTATCCTATAAGATCCATGTGATTTTTCACATCTTGATACAGTGAAGTCTCTTTATAGTGAAACACAGTATAGTGAAATGAGCAATACAGTCCTGTTTGTGAATATAGGCCTTCACGTGTAACAAAAAATTGTTTTGTGAAAGATTTAATAAAGGAAAATCACTTTTTGGTCCCCAACTGCAGACTGTATTTAATATAGTGAAATATGAGCTTTGATTTTTCTCTCTTTTCCAAAATGGTGGAGTTCACTTATAATTTGCTCACACCCTATATGTGTAAAGATGAGCCCCCCATTTCTGGAAAAATATCCTATGTGAAAAGTGTGTCTGGGATATTTTCGAGCATGAAGAGAGAAAATCACACGGAAATTACATGGCTAATGGAGCAAAGTAATGGAGAAAAATAGTCACTAGTGAACTAATATTATCATATCAATAAATGAGGTATTAAATTTAAACAATTTATGAAAAGTTTTTATTTTATTCATAGTGTTGGGTCGAATCCAAAATTTATCGTATCTGAATCTCTTTCTTTTTATCAAATCCTAAATACCGAATCTGAATCCTCTTCTCACCAAATTATGAAACCCAGTTCCTTTCATTACCTATGCATACATATACATATGTATAAAACAAACCCTAATGCATTTTTAAATTTCTTGTACATTTTTGGACCCACTATGTTTGGGGAGAAGCGTTGTTCAATATAACAACAGCCTTGTGAAATGCATTGTTCAATATAACAGCTTCAGCGAATGTGTTTGTCGTTCCATTGAAGTTGGTTTTAGATATGAAAGTATTCCATGGCTTGAGATGAATAAGTAAAAGGACTGTATAGTAGGTCATTTATTCAACAATCGTGATCAGCTAAGGACAAAATGCTGCACGGGTTCCGACTCCATGCGACAATGTTAAACATTTTACATTGTCGTGTTATCATTCTTGTTTCACTGTTGATATTTAAAATTTAACTATGGTGTTTTGTTTCAATGAGATAAATTTCAAATGTCACAAACAGAATGTTCAACGTATCAACTTCATACATCATTCAAAATTAAATTCCATCGATCCTCTTCGTTTCTTCAACTACTAATTCCAAAATTCCTAACAGTATGTTAGTTAGCAAAATGCAGAGAATCAACGGACACTTTTTGTTAAAGTACCAATTATTTGTATTTCACTGAAGTATTAAACATGAATGTTCTTGAACATGAATGTTCTTGAACATGAATGCTTCCACCAAAATAAAGAGTCCTAGTTCCTTTTCATTTCCAATACATATATTTATAAAATCCTATTCCATTTTAAATTTTCTTGTTAATTTATCCACCAATAAGTACAGTTCTGTTCAAAAATATTGTACCACTTGGGTGCCGAAAAATTTCAGTCCCAACGCAGCCGAACCACACCCCCCTGAGCGGGGGAGCAATTAACTCTCCAAGCGGAACAAGGACCCTTATTCCGAACTCACTTGCCGAAGACAATTTAAAGCTGCTAAGAAATTTCTTAGAGGATGGGTTGGACCAGCGACACATTTGAAAGCGCTGCATGTCGTGTTGAGGGCACGACTATCGCTGTCGCATATCACTGCTTATCGCGCCATGGTAGTAGAATAGGTGTTCCGAATGCCCGTAGTTTGGCATCAACTCTTCCGTGCTTGACAATGAGTCATGGGTCGTCACCCAGTGTATCTGTCGAGGCAACAGAAACGTGGAGAAAATGCATGCATGTCACCGGCCTAACTGAACATCCGCATAACTCCGGATCCGTGCATTTCAGATCCACGTAAGTCGAGGACTTACTGTATATGGACCTTGAACATCTAAGAATTAAACTTGACTCCTTCCATACTTTCTAGAGGCTGATACCTTAATTAACTTACATTTGCTTCACAGTTACACATTTGCAAAGTTACATTCCATGAAAAACCTAACAAGCATTTCAAATAAATACGTATGTAATAGGAAAAAATAACTTGAGGGGACTCTCAAAGGCTAGTCAACACAAGTTAAGTTCAGTTGATCAACCAAAGAAAATCTTGGGAAGCAACAAAATTGAGTCATGATCTGAAATTAATTTCTGAAATCAAAATATTACAATACAAGTGAACAACCCAAAGGTAAATGAAACATGCAATAATATAAGGCTAATAAAATGCTAATATTTATCTGCAAAGATAATTTAAGTGCTCCAAATAAATGCTCAGAAAGGTTATTTCCACAAATACTGTATAACAAATGTTTTGCCATGAATCCCCTAATAATGCACAGCATATTCAACTATGAGAATGATAGCTTTAAGCAAATGTAAGATTCATTTCAAAATTCCATAAAATGCAAATGGCCACTCGTGAAATCTCATGGAAGCATTTGGAAGTATGTACATTACAATAATCTCGTTCAGCCGAGCAAAATCTATGCTTGCAAAAAGCACTGTTTGGCACTTACACAAGCATAAAATCATCAGCGCTTCCTGCTCTGCTTGCTTGGCTGAACACGCCCATCAATTGCCCTCCAGATAAGGTTCATGTCAATAATAGCTTGCTCAACACACATTAACTAAATGACAAAATTAATTTATACCTATCACAAGAGAGTGACTACAGATACTACTATGAGGCATGATATGTCCTTTTCATACACCCATTTCCTATCACCTTCCCCAGTGAACACTTGTCCTATTTAACCCAGCTTTCATGTACATAAAGAGTAATTGGAGTAGATTTGTGAAATTAACCGAAAATAATTTCCTAAAAATTATTTAGCAAAATTTCATACTAATCTATTACATAAAACTGAGCATGGTTTTGACACTGCACAGCTTGAGAATTCCACATAAGGGCCAAAACCATGGTTGGTTGTTGACAAATGAATGTGATATTTTACTCATCCAACATCATGATTTCTCAGTAAGTGGCAGTATGTATCGGTTATTAAGAGCAACTAAAAACTTACGTTGAAAAAAAATTTTGAGAATTGTTCTTCGACGGCTGGGCTAAAAAAAGGACCTGAACATTGCATGAGGGCTGGAGAAAGCTCTCCAGATCTCTTACCTGGATGTTTACTAATCATATGGATCATCAATCGGCTCTTATTTTGGAAACGGGAAAGGCAGCAATCACACCAGAACGGCCTCAAGTCACGTTTCTTACCTGTATGGATTAACTTATGAGCCTTCAAACTGTTGGACTGAGTGAAACGGGCATGGCAGATGTCACATTCATATGGTCGCTCCCCAGTATGAATACGGAGATGTCTCTTTAACTTGAATGTGTCTGGGCTGGCATATGTACAATGAGGGCACTGAAACAAAGTTTCAAATAGTTCAAGACCAATGTCACTTGGTCCAAGAAAATCTGATAGCCCAGTGTATTTAGATATTTCCCTGGAAATTCATTATAATCAACTCAATAAAATAGCCAAATGGTTACTCTCCAACTAAACAACAAACTTTAATGAGTCACATCAAAATAATACTTATCAGTAACTTTACAAAGAAATTAGACCTAGGCAATATGTGAAAATGCAATGACAGTCTCATCCCAGAAGATGAGAACTGCATCATAATTTTGTGCATCAGGATACTCTTTTGACATTATGAGATTCAAGAACAGCAGAGAGTTATAGGAAATGGCGAAACCTTATTTTTGCCAACAAAAAATTCCTCATAACCACAATTAAATGACATTAAGATGGATGAAATAATACAAGTATATGAGCCTACAGAACATGCTTGACGCAATACAAGAGTACAACACAAATAAAAGATAGCATTCTAAACAATGCAGTTGAGAGGAAATTGAAGAAACAGATCTACTTATCCAAGCCCTCTAATGCAAAAGAGATCAGAAAGTAGGGTATCGTTTAACGTAAGATGTGTTAAATATATTTAAGTTTTTTCTGAAACATTCAATGCATTTTCATCACCTGATCAAACATATTTTTAATCCCCATAAAATTTTCTCAGTAAGGGAAAAATCCAAAAGCAAATTTTACAGGAAACTGACAATCCAGATACCTCCTAAATAATCCAACTGCAGGGGAATGAGAGAAAGGAGTGACTCTTTGGCTAATTTTGAATTGAATCATTTAAGTGCAGCTACTATTCACTATTTTTATATGAACTATGTACTCATGAATTTAATGATCACATTAAGCTAATCAATCTTAAGTAATCATTTACCAGTTGGAAAATGAAAAACAGAACAAACAAAAATGTTGACTAGCATCATGCATGCAACAATGGTAGCTCACATAATTGACAACTTATAATGAATTCCCAGGTTGAACCTAAATTCTTGAGGGTTTTCACTGGGCTAAAAGAAATATGACACATTAGAAGTTAAGTAAAAGGATACCTGATATGGTCTTTCACCAGTATGGCATCTCATGTGGCGCTTTAATTTGCTAAGTTCGACACTGGCATACTCGCATTCTGTGCATTTGTGTGGTTTTTCATGTGTATGCTTATACCGAACATGTCGCACTAATTCACCTGTAGAATAAAAGTATATAAAGATTAGGACAAGAAGCCATCAGGTAACTCATACTCATCCCAGTAACTCACCGAAATATCCAGACAATTGCTTACCTGATGTTGTAAATGCACTGTCACAAAACTTACACCTATGGGGCTTCGTCCCAGTATGTGTATTGACGTGGTTCTGTAGTGAAGCAAGAGTTTTGAAACCTCTTTCACAAACACTACATTTGTGAGGCCGCTCCTCCGAATGTGATTTCATATGACGTGAGAGCAAATACCTGAAAGCAAAAGAATACGCATTTACAATTTCAAACATCTACGATAAATTAAAAGCAAAAAGAACAAAAAGAAGGCTTTTTACCTCTTTGGACTTGTATAATTGCAATAATTGCACATATGGGCTTGGGTTACTGTCTGAGATTTCTTTGGCATGATTTTAATAATTTTTGACTTGTCATCTTCATCTCCAGATTCCTGGAACAAAAAAATCCCATGAATTTGAAATTTAAATCCTATCAAACTTAAGGCAATTGCAAGAAGCAAATAATTCAAAACTTACCATCGTCATCCCCTCTTCCCCCTCATCAAAATCATAGACTGTAAGATCTTGGTCATCTTTATCATCCTTGTCATCAGGCTGCTGAACAATAAGCACATAGCTTACTTCCCCAGGATTGGTGTCAGAGGGAACAATTGTGACAGTTTGATATGCATCACCGGTGTTCAAAATGACTTGGCCATTGCCATCCGAACCTCCAGCCTGAAAATTGATTGAATTTTTATACAAATCAGAAAAAATAAACATTCTCTAATCTATAGCTGTTTACCCATGGTATAAGACCAATATTTATAATACAGTTGAGCACCCCTAATCCGGAAATCCCTAATCCAGCAATATTTCCAAGGCATAGGTATGTACTCTGTGGAAAACAGAAACTTTTTTGCCTAATCATTGCTTCGTATTTACTGAAACTGTAGCCCGCTGTTAACAAAAATTCTCCCATTAAAGAGCGAGTATTGGAAGATTTTTTGCATTCAATGTTGTCTATATTAATTATTGTGTGCAACGAAGGTCTTTATTTAGCAAATTGAAGACATATTACGTCGTTGCTGAGATGTAGGTGTGTGGCGTCTCGGAGATTGACAGCACCAGTTTTAGATGGCTCGCTCATGTTTGCTTTATACTTACATAGTTGCAACTCAAAGTAAAAACTATCTGTCATCTGCATAGTTTCATCCGTAATTAAGTTAACGTAAGCAGCTATAGCAGCAGCATGGGGGCGAAGCAAAAGCACAGAACATTAACTATCGCAGAAAAAGCAGAAGTGTTGAAAAAACTTGTTTTCGGTACATCAGCCTGTACGTGTGATATGTACTCTGTTGGATCTTCGACAATCTATGACAGTAAGAAGCAGAAAGAGAAGATCCTCAAATTTTACTGTGAAAGTGACACTAAGAAAGGGATGGCAATAAGAAAAACCATGAAAGAAGGGTATATAGTGCCGTTTTAGATCGGGTACTTATGCAGTGGTTTTGACTGTGTCGAAGTGAAGGGCTCAGTATTTCAGGCCAAATGTTAAAGTAGAAGGCTAAAATATCTTATAGAATTTGATAGATTGTTGATATGTTCAAAAAGGCAACCAAAGATGGACAAAAGTCTTCCTCCAAGGCATCAACCCATTTCCATAACTCCAGTTTTTTCGAAAATAATAGAAAAAGTTATTAAGAAACAGCTCTATGATCACTTTAAAAATAAAAATCTGTTTTCATCATGTCAATTTGGCTTTCGTAAAGGTCAATGAACCTCTTCAGCAGTCAAGTATGTGATTGACCAAATATTGGGTACTTTTGAAAATAGATCTTCCATTGGAGTAACTGCCTGTGATCTCTCCAAAGCCTTCGATTGTGTCACTCACATGTAAGTGTGCCAAGGATGAATAATTAAATAAAAATTTACTATACTGCTATTGGCAGTGGGTGGGTTCCTATGCCCAGAACTCAAGGGCTTAATGCCCTTTTTGGAGTTGAGAAGGAATTCAATTTGGGGACAGGCACTCTGAACACTACTCGATCATTTTGTGGGCGAAATGCTTCCACATTAATTTCTTATTGTCTCTTTTTTGTTTCTTTTCAGTCTCTTTTTGTGCACATCATTGCTAGAGAAAAAATAACAAATTGGTTTCCACGGTTTCAGGGACAACTTCGTGCATCAGCGTTTATGTGGGATCTGTTTCTCCTCCATTACAGGATGCATCTTCAGGTCAAAGTGAAGATGCTTGATCGTTGCCGGATAACATTGGCAGGCTATTGGTGCCAAAAAACATACTCAATTCGCTTCTGCATTTCCATTGTTAAAGGGGTTGAACAGCCTTTTCCATATCGTGGCTAGTGAATACCAATCTTCCCTGTTGAAATTCTTAGGGTTCTTCATTACTTCGATGGCCTCACGAGGCTGGATTCTGGATTGGAACTGGATTCGCGAAGTCCTTGTAAAATGGAGCACATTAGTATACAAAGTACGGGGAAAAGACCACAGCGCAACTAACCCCGGGATTGGAGTTAAAAGTATTCCCGGTGACTCGAGGAAATTCCCAGCTTTTTCCCGATAGCTTCTAATTCCCGGCTTTTTCCCAGATTTCCCAACTAAGAGGCCACCCTGTGAAAGGCACTAAGAGGTCTACTTTTTAATGCCCCACCTGATGGACAGGGCATAATACTTAAAAGTGCTCTCCACATGGCATCTAACTAGGCTTGGGGATTCCACTGAAAAAATCTCTGCCAAAGCTAGGATTAGAGCCCAGGCCAGAGCCCAAAGCTGGGATGGGGAAGCCAACACCCTAGCCATAACAGCAATCTGATCCCCACAAAAATGAATTTCCCCTTTCATTTCACAAAGCAAATATCAGTACACCCAGTCCTCGATTAATGCTCTTAATTCATTCCAGGAAACTCAAGCCGCTATTCGAAGCATAAAACTGCATAAGGAATAATGCTTTAACAAATAATGCGTTCCCAAGTTTCTGTTGAATGATTTGAAACTGTAAGAGTACTATTATTAAGGGCGATTCTGCAGAAACTAAGTCGTGGCCGTGGCGAAATCACATCAGATTCTTATGATTTTTTATACAAAAAGACTTTTCGCAAAATATTAGCCCTTAATATTGATAAATATTTAAATTAGAACACTTCTAGATTCTAAGTAAGTGCAAAATGGCACCCCGCAGCTCCGAACTATGATCCCAATGTATCCAATGGCCAGGTATCGAATATAATGACATTTTTACAATACGGAGACAATCATCTTTGTTTTATATCAACTTTTGGTGGCATCAACATCAATTCTGGGCTTTAACTCAAGTTGAATTTTATAGTTTCGCTTAGGGCCTAATAAGGCTTCTGATAATTCTTATAAAAGACCAGCCATTATTTCGCTGAACGGTCATAATGCAGAACTGTTCCTTAAGAATGCATAAACTTTTTATGGTACACAATCACAGCACGATGGATGAACAACATCTGAAAGGTTTTGCAACTTTTGCAGTGTGAAAATTAAAGGCGATGCTCGAAGAGCTGTTTTAGGTTGATATATTTTTCAACAATAAAGCCCTTCGTCTTACAAAAACAAAATTTGTGTTTTTTTCAGCAAAACACACGAAAAAGAGGAAACGTAATGTACTGTTATACACATGAAACTTGAAACTTAGAAAATGGCACTTTGGAAGGTTAAGAGTGCGGTCTGCACATGAGCCACTTGCCGACACTACGCGTCAAAATGATGACGAATCATGAACTATGGACAGAGATACGACAAAAACGTATTTCTTGAACAACATCATCTGTCGCTATTACAGTGAAACCTCATATTTGCGTAATCGGAAATTACGTTTTCCCGCAATTTACACCACTTTTGCTAAGTCCCATTCAATTTCCTTTGTTTCCAATGCATGCAGAACCCCGAATTTAGACTACATTTTTCAGTTTTCCCATAATTTACACCACAACGTGCTCTTTCAAAAAATAAAATTCACTTCTTAAGTCCATTACTCATGAATATCAACCTTTGTAAAACACATTTGGACTTAGGCTTGTACATATACGTGGAAAAATACGAAAGAGAGCAGCAATAGGACCTGTTTTAAGGAAGAATTTGAATGTGGCGGGAATATATACAGCAGCACTAGTAGCAGAAATTTGAACTACATCAACTCGTAATCTGCCAGATATGATTCAAGCTATGAAATGAAACGTAGCTTTTTTTATGCAAGATATTTTCAATCCAGTTAGCGATAATTCTATAATATCTTTTACTGTTTCTATGCATAAGAATGACAATAAATATCTGGTTTAAACTTTGTAAGTCGCTGTAATATAGTACTTTTCCAGTGAATCTGTTGATGCTCCTGACAACGAGGGCAGTGTCGGACATCGAAACGCCGGAAAACATGGAACCTTTCGCCCGTTTGGACACCCCAAAAGCTTGAATTCGCAAATAATCATTTTTAGAAAAAATATATTTGTTGATATAATGAGGAAAATTTGAGCATGCTGAAATAAAAATGACAACTACGAAACATTTTCATGGTGCAACATTCCTTGCTGTGGCCGATTGATTAATTGGAATGACGATCAGTTGTTTCATCGTTTTTGATGCTATCATCGTGTCGGGAGCTAAAAAATTAAGGTTAATTTCAATGGAGCAGTTTAGTCTGCTTCATCCACAATGCGGTTACAGGAGACTTGTGAGGATGAATTTCTCCTTTTTCTGCAACCGATAGTTTTGTGCCATCACTTCACACCGCTGGCATTGCTCCTCCGCTGGCATCGCTCAGATCGGACATGATCATAATATCTGTGCATATGCAACAAAGAATTTTAATGAAGTTTCTGGCACCTTACTGCCAGAGAATAAGCAATAAAACATTATAATTAAGCAAAGCCATGGATAGAATATATCCATGGCCTTGAGCATGGCTAAATGTGCGTGCCATGAAGTAGCGTAGCTGCGGCAAGTCACTAAACTAAAAGTAGCAGTTTCTCAGCCATCAGTGAGGACTTCAAACTACAATGTGCGTAACTTAATAGTATAATTCGTTTAGATTGCATGTACAATCATTTTTTAATGAAATTACCACGAAATACTTAAAACGTTACATTATATTCCAGCAATTAAAGGAAATATTTTAATAAAGTGCAGAGTCAAAATCTCTTAAAACAACGTTTATGATAAAGATTTTTTGATTTATCGGAATACATATGTATGAGGTTGTTTCCGCAACACTCCAGGATTAGGTGCTCCCGGATTACGGATTTCTGGATTATGGGTGCTAGACTTTACTAAGGAACAGTCACCAAGACTAGGAAACGCTAAAACAGAGATGGAGCTTCCTTATGTTTATAGGAAGTAAATTTCTATTTAATTTCAATTGGTACAGAATTTTTCTTATCTTATTTGTAATGTTGGAAATATGCTCGTTCCAAGAAAGGTGTTTGCTCATCGTAATACCTAGATCAGTCACTGAATTTGAACACAGAATAAAGGTATTTCCAAGTGTAACTTTGGGGATACAGTCTAGATTGATTGAATAAAAAATATAGGTACGTATAACATAACAATTAAAAGAAATATTTTAATAAAGTCAAAATCTAATAAAACAACATCTATGATTATGAATTAAAATGGATTCTTATCCAGATATGATAAAAAATGAAAGAACTCGTGGTGGACAACTGACTTCTTTTGCACTGCCTCGATTCCAGAGTTATAACTATGATAGACAAGACACAGTGTGCGCTGTTCAAACTCTTAAGAAATTACTTAGTAGGTATACCTATAGTGATTGCTGTGAGCATATGCTTGAGGAACTGCAGAAAATTGAAAATAAAGTGCATGATATTATTCATAGGCAGAGGAAGTTCAAGCAGTTGAAAATATCAATTTTTTAAAACAATCATGCTATATTCATTAGAAAGCTTCAATGGTAGCTAATATCAAATATAATGTAAATCGCCCAGTCATCTTCATCCTTTCTTCATTTTCAATTTGTCTAAGATGTTTAATGTATTTTTTTGCATCAAATATAAATAAATGAGAAGTTCTAGTTCAAGGAATAAATTATGACACTGCTCTTTTTCAGTTGATCAACGTTTATTATTTTTACCCTTACTCCATTAAAAAACATGGATGTAGACGTGTAAATTCTACTTTTCCCACAATTTGCATTTCCCCGCAATTTACACTTTTTTTCTAGGGTCCCTGGAAAAGTGTAGTTTACGGGTTTTACTGTTGGTGATTGTTGCGGAATAAATACTTCGCTTTTTCCGACCATAATAATGCTTCGTCACAAAATTAGGACTTCCGTGGAATTTGCGGCACCTTATGTTCAGCAGAATGCCCTCAAGTCCGTCAGATACAGTAAAAAAAACTATGGATTCCATAAGAAATCAAGGAAAATGTTTGGAATTTCCACTGTTGAGATGTCTTTTAGGAATAATTTCAGCAGATATGGCTACTGCAGCTACTAATGTCTTACTTTTTGGGTGCAGCGATCGCTTTAAATTTTTACGAAATACCATGTAAGTTTTGGAGAGCACTAATGTGAAATGCCAGCGTTATTGAGAACAAAACGGTACCAACTTTTATACAGCGTTAATGCAAAACAGCGCTAATCGAGTCAGCGCTATTTGAGGACTGGGTGTATATGCCTGCACCCAGTACCGGCCTAATCTATTATTAAAGTGTGGGGAAAATTTTACTTTGCTGCTACAACCAAAGAATTTTTTTGCTTATGGTGATTTCTTAAAGTGCACTTTCATTTGAGGGATACTCTGGAGTTTCAGAATGATCCTCTCAACATTTTGGTTTCCTTCCCTGCCAGGAACTCAACTTTTAATCTCCCAGCTTAGTTTGATGTGGAAAAGTGTTTATAGGGATTATTTATATTATACCTACTTCTTGTGGGTGGGTTAAATTTCACCCGTACATTGTAGTTCAATTTTAGCCACAGTTCCTTTCAATGGGCTGGTAACAAGAATAATGGAGGAAATTGTTACACCACAGGCTTGATAGTGCTTTTTTTTATTTTTTATGAGTATAAGTCACTTTTATGATGAACTATAGGTCATTTTGGATTGAAAGAGAAGCAGGAAATTAGAAAATAACATTTTCCAATTTTCATACTTCTTGTCCCCTATTCATATTCATTAATAAGTCACAGACTGACCACCCCTACAACCTGCCGCCTGCTGCTTTTGCCAACGCCAAGGCTAACCACTGTCTGGACCATCAATTTCCTTCATTTCTTCTATGAGGCTATTACGGTTTAATTTCTACTAGTTTGATATTTTGAAGTCTACCTTCACCAAGTGTTTAATACCTGCAATATTGATAGAAGACTAATGGAGACCAACTTATATATAAAACAACTTACCTCATCATCTAATGTGGTAATTGTTCCATCAACACTGTGAGCATCTTGGGGCTGCATTGCTACATACGTTGTTTCCTGTGTTCCATCACCTGAATCTCCAATTCCTCCTGAAATCAAAACAAAACAAATATTTCAGCTGAAGTGGCCCTCTAAATCCAATGGGATATGGAAATGACTCTGCTACCATACAAAATGCATTCACTTGGAAAGCACAACCATACTTGGATTCCCATTCTCTTTGCAAATTTTGGCTTAAATACACAATGAACCAGGGCAAAGATTCGAATGAATTCTCTTTAACCATTGGTAAGCATGAAGGAAACTCAGCCAAACAATGCTTCAATTATAAATAAGTTTTTCCATTATATCTTAAGTACATGCACTTGACACTCAATAATTTACGAAAAATTCTCGAATTATTTCCTTCTATCTAAATCATGTTTAAGTCAAACTTAAGATCATTCATTGGCCACATTCCTTATTTCTACTTATGAAGCTTGACAAGAAAACTCTGGCAATTAAGAAAGACTTAATATTAAGTCATCTTTTGCTTTATCCATGCAGTAAAATTAACATAATATCTTTTCATGTAAATTGAATCCAAACTTTCCACTTTACTACCTGAAAAACCAACACACATCATAAACAAAGATGAGGACAAAATAATTTCTACAGCTCAGCAAAAGTCACCAAAAACTACTTATTTTCCCAATAAATTTAATAAAAATGAAACAAGGGACCGACCTATACTAGTTTTCCTGGTAATTTAATAAAAATAGAACAACTGCAATAGAAAATAACTTCTATTTGGTACAATGAATATTAAGTAGTGGCAAAAAAATGATAGAAACATACAATACTTTACTAATCTGAAATAATGATTTTAAGATCTGAAACACAGACAACATTTAAATCAACAATGAATTTCAAATGCAACAGCAAAAACAAACACAATTTTTGTATTAACTCACCTGAAACAACAGTCATAACTTGCTGCTGATCACCACTTGCTTGATAATAATACTGGCCAGATTGATCAACAAAATATGTTCCTTCAGGTGGACTTGCTGAACTACCCACATGCTGACCATCTGTGAGAATACAATGATAAGAAACATCACTTTTTATGTAATCACAATCTATGACCAGAATTCAAGAAATTATAATAGTTAAGAACCTTTATTTGCTCTACCACTTCCAATCAGTACAATGGTGAAATAAATAAACTGTGCTCTTCTAGCTGCCCATACTACCACATTAAAGTATAATATCTAATTAGACTAATAGCAAGCTCTAACTTTCATTCTATTAATGACCTTTACATGTTTAAGTGTTAATTTAATAATGCCAGGTAGGCTAAAGAGTTGGGCTATATGATGAGCACCACTGACCATTGGGATTTAATTGTTTACCACATATTCAACATTAATACAACGCTGAAAAAGCTTACACCCGAACTAAATTAAAAATTTATTTAATTTATAAATTTATTTGATTTCATCTCACTAGTGCTTGTTCGCTTATTTTTATTTATCTTTGACTATATACCTTATATGCACTCTTAAATGCTACAATTATAACCCTTTACAGTTAGAAGCTTTAGAATCAACATTTTTATGGACATAGGCAAGAGGGATAGGCCAATTCAGCTTACCCTGAAAGGAATATAATGATAAAAGAATTTATAGACTCTGTCAAAAAAATTCCTATCATTTAAAAATTTTGAAAGTTGTTACTTCTGGTTTAACAAATTATTTGAAGGTTTATAAATCATAAATAATTAAATTCCGGAGTGTATTTAAATATGTACTCGCAAACAGTAAGAGAATCGATTTGTTGAAAAAATACAGCAGAATCCAAGTGAGAGGGAGATCTTTAGATGTAGTAATGGCTAAATTAAGTATTTTTTTCCTATTTCTTACAACGGTTTACGGTAAAAACTAAGGGATTATGCTTTTCAGTCGTAGAAAATATTGGATTTCGTAAATCGGAAGATAAATCGGTATCGGATTTGAAGTTTCAAAAAATACGCATTTAAGATGATAGGCAACCCCGCAGTGCTCACGCAGCGACCAGCTTGGACATTCGAGACTGCGATGAGATTCAACTTCGAAAATCACACAATAATTTCCAAGACATTCAGCAAATGTTCCATACAAAATAATATTATGAGTTATTTTTACACTATAATCGATTCGAAACTATCAATCATGCGTCCTTAAATACCGTAAACCATTCGCGTAGATTACTTGTGGAATAACCAAGTATGATTATAATCACCAGGAATAGATTCCACGAGGTGAAACTTGAAACAACGGATAGCATTTACCACTTCAGATGCCATTTAATATTTTTGAAGCATGTAGCGTTGCATTTTTCCGAAAACTCAATATTTTCATTCATTTTAGAAATCCAAAAACTCAAGTCTCCGCCATGAGTAACTACAGCGGTTGGAAATTTCACAGGCAACAGAAACGTAGACGCTCGAATGTTTCTAACAAAGCAAATTTGTAAAGATCAACATAAAATTATACTAAACGTAACGAAAATTATGATATTACAACAGAACAAATAAAAATGGTCGTCAGTAAACACAATTGTGCGAACAACTTACCCTACTCATCGAGTATCAATTAATTCCGCGGAGACAATACAGAAGTTGTAAGTAACAACCACGACCCTTGATTTCAGTCGAAACCTTGTAAAATCCTGATGCGATAAGTTACAGCGAGGCGAAACGCGGAACAGATACTCGGGGGCAACAATGTTGCAGAAGGCGAAATGGCGAAACAATGAAGACCGGAGAGAGGGGGAGGGAGAGATTACAAAGTCAGTCCGCGCCAATGGATAAAAGAGCTTCGTCCAGCCATTTTAAATTTATCCAATTTAAAAAATAACCATCAAACACTCCTAGGCATACAATGTAAGAGATTCCTGATTCTTCACTCTCGAACTTGTGATCAGGAACCGTAATTAACGGTCGATTGTGCACGCAAGGCAGAAGTAATATTAGGAAATGAAATAAAACTTTATACGGAGAAACCAGGGAATCTGCAGAATTCGCAAGGTAAGTTCAAGTTTTTTTGGGCCTAATAATACCTTAATGACCTCTTAGATGGTCGAATTTGAATGATAAGCAATGAGGAAATCAATTTTAACTCAAGCAAATCGGAAACGAACTCGATAGAGAAAGTAAATCAATTTAATTTCCAATTCAACTGTATATACTCTGCGATATTCAGTAGGAAGTTAATTAATTGCTATTCGGTGAAGAACGTGAATGAATAATGAGAAGTTTTTTGTATTTCAGGAATATTTGCTTAATATAACAGATTTACATATTTTGAAGATAAAAATTTAAGATAGGCTAACTGGGTATTCCAGCATGTCAACTCTTCCAATAATACTAACGTTTCAGCAAAGCGTCGTTCATCATGAAGATGATGAATGACACGCTGGCAGTAACCGAAGAATTTACCCAATGGAAAGCGTCAGATGTCATTTTATCGAAAATTTAACACTTCCCAGCAGACATAAACAAAAGCATCAAAAGTAATGCAATGTGTCTTTCAATTTCTTTATGGTCGATATTTGAATGCTGTTCCTGAATAGCACATATCCTCATAATTTGTCATTTATAGCTTCAACAATAAAATGTTTTTATTTTAACAATAACACCAGACCATACTCCATAATATAAACAAATCTTCAATGATTCATTTATATTATTCATGCACACATTAAGAAGAATGATTTTAGAAAGCATTACAGGAATGCTGTTTTACCTGATGTTCAGATCTAGCAAAAGGCTTTTGTGATGATTAAATGATAACGTGGGTTTTCGGGTTCTTCCCATGTTGGTTCATCCTTAGGGTCAGTCAATGGCTAGTCAGCCCAATCCATATTGTGGGCCAAGAGTCTAATGCATAAGCAATAAAAAACAGCAGACTTGAGGAAGAATTTAATAACTTTGTTAACTCCACTAATTATTAATACAGTGGTAATAAATAATTAGTTAGTTATAAAATTATTCCGCAATAGTTAAATTCCACAAGATAAAGCCTACAACCGTTTCCTTTGTGACTGCAGACTTACTTCGGACCTGAAGATTCAGACTGGAATGTTGGTGAAACTGTCGTCCACAAGGATGAACCAACACAGGAAGAACCAGAAAACCGTTAAGGGCCTATAGCCTAGAGAGTAGTAAGTTTCTTCCCATAAAGGCGAAACTAGGGTTGACCGGGTTCGGACACTCTCCCACTCCAATTTTTGTGGTACATCTTGCTGCACTTTTCCTAGAAGGGACTGCATTGGTGCGGTGGATGGGAGAAAATGACCATTTCCTTTCCCACTTGGACGACACCCACCTCCTTGTATTTTATTGCTTTCAGTGGTCAAAGGAGGAGGAAAAACCTCGCCAAGGCATTATAAGGCTTGGAAAGGAGGAACGAGGGAAGGGTCCTTCCACATGTCCTTTATTTATGGTTTTCCAAATGCAATGTTGCAATGGGTATTTCTCTTGCTATTGTTTGGATAGGCATTAGCTAAAGGATAATAGTTGCCATATCGTGCATCAAGTTAGGCTACAAGATAAATTTTCTTATTGAATTTTGGATATTTCTTTAATTTCATTATGTGCTTATGGGGTCATTCCATATGAAATCAACCAAAATAAATTTTTTTGTGACCTTTGATTTTCGTGAAATTTGCTACAGCGGTTCATACTATAGTAAGTAACAAACGTGATTTTCTTTGTATTTTTGGGATGTTCGGATAGGGATTTAAGAGGGGATTAAAATTTGACCTTACGGTGGCCTTTTCGCGCATTACTTTAGTTTACAGGCAATAAGTCAGCTCCTATCAGAGCCACAGAGTTGGGGTTCGGCTCATTGAAATGTTAAGAAGGTTGTTGAAGAGAATGGCATTCTTACTCCACCCAAACCTAAGCCAGGCCCATTGTTGTCTGTAGAGCCTAAATAGTCTTTGCTTTCTACAAAAATGATGTCAGTCGGAGTATGCCTGGAAATAAAGACTGTGTCAGTCAGAAAAATGGTAAGAAAATACACGGACAAAAGCGATTCGTGTTGCCAAACTTAAAAGAAATCTATGCACTCTTCAGGGAGAAGAACCCAGATATTAAAATTGGATTCTCTAAGTTTGCTGAAATGCGACTCAAACATTGCTTTCTTCCCGTGCATCAGGTATCCATGCAGTTTGTGTATGTACGATTAACCAGAATTTAAAATTAATGATGGAAGGAGCTAAATTGCTTTCGTTGACGATGAACGGAATTCTATTGGCTACATACCATGATGCTCTGAACATGACCTCCACCAATCCATCTCGTCCTGAATGCTCCTAGGGGATGTGTTCCAATTGCACTAATATTTATACATATTATCAAAGTAGAATTGGAGACCGTTTTTGATGATCTGTTTATTGATGAAGTAGTCTATGAGCAATGGCAAAACTACAGACCGATGCAATTTAGAAACAGTTCACCAGCCTTCCAAAGACTTCGTCAACACGTTTGCCAGTAAACTGCTTGTGTTACGTGATCATCATTTCATCACCACACAACAAGCCGCCTTCCTCCAGGAAGCGAAAGGATCACTTCAGCCTGGTGAAGTTATAGCCAGTGGAGACTTCGCAGAAAATTAGTTTAGTTCTTCAGGATGCCGCCCAGGGCTATCATTGGAATAATAGTCCGGCTACACTCCATCCGTTTGTGTGTAATTACATAGACGGTGGCAAGCTGGAACATTCAAGCTTTGTACTCATCTCCGACTGCCTCACACACGACACTGCTGCCGTCTACTCATTTCAGAAGCAGATAATACCCCTTCTATGCGAAAAAGTGCCAGAACTAAAGAAAATTATTTATTTTTCTGATGGTTGTGCTACACAGTACAAGAACAAAATAAACTTTATTAACCTGTGCTTGCATGAATTCAACTTTGGGGTGCCTACTACATGGCACTTTTTCGCCACCTTGCATGGGAAAGGGCCATGTGATGGTGTAGGTGGTTGTGTTAAGAGGTTGGCTGCCAGGGCTAGCTTGCAGAGGCCATACAAAAGACAAATCAGAATCCCTAAGGACCTGTTTGATTGGGCTGAAGCTAATTTGATCTCCTCAACATTTCGGTTTATGTGTGTAGAAGAGATGGAAAGATGCATCAATCTCTTAGTGAAAGGTTTAAAGTTCTACAGACAATTGCCTGAACGCAAAGTTTCCACTACTTTGAACCGATATCCTCAACAATGCTACAAATGAAACGATACTCTTCGTCCACTGAAAGCAAAGATGTCCTGCTGATCCCACACAATCGACACAAGACTGGAAGAAGACACAATTGACACAGAAGATGAGTCTGATTTTGAGCCAGATGTGAATGAAGATGGAACAGAACCTGCTCAAACTATTGAGGGCATTGGTGAACATGTCGCCATGCAATACGATGGACATTGGTCGCATTTGTTTTAGAGAAGATAATGCCTGAAGAACTTTTTGAAGAGTTTGATTTCTCTATCCCCATGGGCCGTCTCCATCCTTCGCATACCCCCCAAAAGACAATGACCTTGTGCTCCCTCTAAGCCATGTACTGACAAGAGTGAGTGTCCAGCTTGGAGGGATGTCTGGACACATACAAGATCACAGAAGAGGACAGCAAAGCGGCTACTAGATTGCTCACAATGAAATGAGATCAAGGTAAGATTATAGAGGAACCAGTTCCTACTTGTATGCGCAACTTCAAAGTGATGAACTAAGCAAAACTAATTGGTGGTCTATTTCTTTGAATTGCAGGCAAAAAGAGGTAGAATGCTGTTTGCCTAGATGAAAATTCTTGTCTACTTATCACAACATACCTCGAAAACGAAATTTTTAGCCATCTCCAAATTTTGTGTGTTTGTACCCATATAAGTGTAGTTTAATAATACCAAGTTTAAAAAAAATCGAAGATGGTGTATTTGACCTTTGACCAAACTTAGATGTAGGTCCACTCTGTGATGCCATTTAAAATCATGAGTATTTGAAAGTCAATCCTTTTAATAGGAAATATAATTACCTTTTCAATGAGCCCAACCCCAACTCTATGGTTCTGATAAGAGCTGACTTATTGCCAGTAAACTAAAGTAATGCGTGAAAAATTCCCTATCTGATCATCCCAAAAATACAAAAAAATCACATTTGTTACTTACTATGGTATGAACCACTGTACCAAATTTCACGAAAATCAAAGGTCAAAAAAAATTGTTGGTTGATTTCATATGGAATGACCCTATGATAACGTGGAAGAATTTTGAATTCCTGCTTCTGCATCAATGGTCAACTACAAGTCGTCTCCGTCGGTGTTTGTAGGCATCTCCGCCAAATCACTACCTTTTTGCCTATTCTTTCTATCAGCGCAAGGTTCAACAATCGCTTTCGCCCACTTATTCTTCCTTCCACAAGGCGGTACTGGCATGCGACTACATAGCACCACTCGAAGGAAGAGTTAGACTGAGGTGATATAGCTACATAACTCATAAAACACGGTGCAGAACCAAATGTAGGACATTTTCGGGGGAATTCCCTTCCGCAAAGGGTTGATGGACTTATTGCTCTGGATAAAACACTGAGGCTGGAGAAGTGGGGGAGACCAACCCTTCCATTGTATCATTTCTTCTCGGCAGCACCAAGGAGAGAGGGTCAAGCTTGTGCCTCAAAGGGCTTATTGCTACGGTTAAAACACCAAGGCGGGGGGAGTGAGTGAACTAACTACCCACCTCTTTCCATTGCGTTTCTTTTCTGGATGTTCCCAAACAGAGAGTCTTGAGAGTCCGCTGGGGTCTGAGAGTAAAGGACCCATCCTTTCTCTTAGGACCCAGCCTTTCTTTCCGTTTGACAGCTCCTTGGAAGGAGACGGGTAATGCAAGGGATAGCTATAGCAGATGGACAACTCTCATATGCAACTACAGCGCTGGGCTTGGCTCAAGAATTGGCGATAACTTTTAATATTTTAATTAGAACAGAAACAGAAAGTCTTACCAACCTAAACCAGCATCAGATTCAAACCCTAAAAATCTTTCCATTTACACCACATTCTTCCCAAGCATTCAGTCCCTAAAGCATCTCCTTAAAGAATTATGTCCTATCCTTTCGAATAACCCAACAACTACTAATTTATTCCCTAAATGTCCCTCTGTTACTTATAAGTGTCCCCCCAACCTATCAAACTTATTCAAGGCCACCAAACCTCTCAACAAATCAGCTATTCACTCCAAAACTCCACCCCTTGCAACCAGCCTTGATGCAAAACATGCTTAATATTTACCATGACTCCCGAATAAATTCCTAAATTCTCACCTTCCTTCAATTTCCTCACCCTCCTGTACCACCTCTAACATTGTTTATATACTTCTTTGTAAGCTATGCCTGGCCTTCTACATTGGACTTTGTAGTACACCTCTCAATATCAGAATAAATAATCATCATGCCTCATGCAATCCATCCTCCCAAAACTTCTCTCACTCTGTCCCTACTCATGCCGCCTCCCATACTACTAAATTTGACAATTGCTACAATGTAGCTGTTCTGGCCTCTCTACCCCACACAGCCACTCCAAATACTTTGAGAACTTTAGAACAAGCCTGTATATTTTATTTCAACACTCTCCACCCACCTGGCCTAACAGGCCCCATTAATTCGTAAACATCCTCCCCTCCCCCAACCTTCAACATTGTACCTATAATTTTGTAACATCTTCTCCCCTCCCAACCTTCAACTTTGTATCTTTCTGTCTCTTAACTTGGTCATGGCAGCTTCCCCTTTTTGTCTTTTCCATTTCTCTTACCTCCATTCCACCCCTCCTTTACTTTTCACCTGCCTTCTCCTCACTGCCTTCCCCTCACCATCCCAAACATTTCCTCATCATTCTTCCTTTACCTCTCGCTGAAGAAGGCCCACCGAAAATTTCAAAACCCGTGTGAGTGTCAATGCGAACAATTTCTGAGTAGATCAATTTTCTTTTTCTCATTAAAATATAAAATAACTGGGTATTACCATAACATCTGGAAATCACATTCAGAACATTTGCAACCATAGGCAAGCGTCTGAAGGTGGGGGGTCAACACCGGGGTATGGAATACCCCCCATGTAAAATGGGGGATCCAGGAATTTAAAAAAATATACACCTTAAAATGATGTTTTGAAGGTGTTCTATTATGTTATGGAAGATGATCTATAGGTGTATTTTTAACATGTTAAACACTTCACTTTTACGTTTTTTTTAATCAATTGGGGGGGGGGGGGGGTACAACCCCCAACCCTCCCCCCTGGATACGCCTATGTTTGCAACACTGAATAAAAGAGAATGGTATTCATCTAGAGAATCCTTAAGAGGAACATCAGATAAAAAAATAAATGCTGCCTCATTCTCAGTTGTTCATTTTTTTTAGAATACCACAGGACAAAGATTTACTGCAAAAGTTCAATGACTACAAAGAGAAGTTGCATGTTTTGTTAAAAACTCTTTAGGAAACAATCAAGCAAAAAACTCTTTGGACTGGGTTGGAAGCTGCTTGTGAGTAGATATGTAACATATCGCACTAATGGTAACAGAAAAATTCACATCTAATTAGTTTCAGATACACAGGTCACACATTATTTTACCCCCATAGTACGTACATAGGACAGATATGAGCAACAAAATACAAGAAGTTCACTGTCAAAAGATTAAGAATTCTTTCTCCTCATGCAACATGAACAGGAGCATATCTATACACTTAATCTACTAAAATAAACATCACCTTCTCCCTTTTTACAGCTGTTGACCTAACACCACCCACCACACTCTTGGAGGCTTGAAGGATGATACATAGACATGAATGTTCAAGTAATTTGAAACACGATACAGGAGGAGTGGGGTACCATAGTCATTAGTGGACTCATTGAGACTGATTCTTCAGGCCAATAGGAGTTTTAAGGCCTAGGTATAGGATGAATACCAGAGTACCAAAAAAAGATTAAATGAACGGAGATCTAACACTAATTAGTCACCATTATAATCCTAAAAATATCCGGAAGTATTACTTCAGTTCTCAAATTGCATAGTAAAATATTAGTACGGATTTATCTCAGCACCCAAATTTCATTTATTAGAGAACTTCCTTACTGAATGAGCTAACTAAAATCTTCATCACACTCCTAATATGAAATCAGTATTACATCACATCATAAATACTATAATTTCGGAGTACCTTCTATTTAAATCTTCATCCCAGGGGCGATGTTAACAGTCATGCATCCAGGGGCTATTACGAATACTTATGTAAACAATGAGAGTAATTAAACAAGATCTACGAACCTGCTGTCTGCCCAGTTTGATCTCCACCTTGAATTTCCTTGTTAAATGTTTCCAGGTAATTTTGTATCTCTGTGATGGTCTCTCCATCTTGTCCCTCCATTTTTATGTGTGCAGTCGTGAAGGTCTGCGATGGGCTGGTGCAAGTTGCTAGAACTGAATAGTATTTTGCTAAAGCAAACTGTCACTCAGGTAACTGTACATTCAAAGATGCCTAGTGAATAGCACATGCAAATTAATTCTGGTAGTAAGTTAGACAAATATTGGCAGATTGAAAATATTTTTACAAAAAACTGATAAACTTTATGGAAAACTTATACTTTCCAAACTTGATTACAAGGAAACACTCCAAGATGTGGGACTTTGCTTTCAATGCAACCTCCCAATAAATGGTGTAGGACAGGAAAATATATTAAGGAAGCCAATTACCTCCCATTTAGGCACACTTACATGATTCCAGAGCCAGAATAGAATAGATAGCATTGAAAACCTCGCAATGTTCCCATAAGCAGTGCAATACAAATATGAATAGCGCTAACAAACGTAAACCTTACCTTGCGCCTTGGTCTTCCCCTGACTCATCGTGGAATATTTTGTGGATCTGCAAGAGAAAAAACATTTTGAGTACCCAATGAAAGCATAGCAAAGGTGCAACATGTAACCATAGGAAACATTAAGATTGCGCTCACGAGTGTAGAGAAAGCGATACCGTTAACGTAAGGAGTAGTGAAAAATCAACACAGCATACCCAGAAAGAGGTGCAATAACAACTTGGGAATCCTTGATGCTTATCCTGTATGTCCCTACCACTTATCCACTTGAGATAAAACAAGTATTCCGACCAAAGTTATCGTATGCGTCGCAGATGTCTTTCACAAAGAGCATTAGCACTAATTCCTCACACTCTTCCAAAAGCAAAGGGATCTTCGAGTACATTTTCACTTGTAAACAATGAGATCTGGCAGCCATTTTGCAAAGTTTAACCCTTTCCAACGGCCATTGCTGCGCCATAAACGTTCCGCTATTCATGCTAGGAACATACACATGAACACAGATAAACTTCACAAGAGAATCATGATTTCATTCTCGTCACAGGTTTCTAAACTAGGAAAACCATGTTTAAATTTGGGGCCACCAAAAGCGCCCCCTCACACACAAACCGAATAGGGGACAAAACGCTACGGCTGGTGCCTTGACTTGGATGTAAAGGGATGCTTGATTATGTCATGTCGGGGTACTCAAAATGGATGGGGGGCACAACTTCAATATTGTTATTGTAGTGTTAAACATTTATTTACAAGTGTAACGACAATACGCAATCTGCCGGCACACTTCTAACACTATTTCTTACTTTCAATTTTCGAAAGCAGGGGGCATTAACGACAAAAATTTCACAAAATTGGCACAGTTGGCGCTGTCATCAAGATGGAGGACGTTCACTAGTCATTCGTCTCCTTGGGGTGGTTTGACACTTATTTCCCCTCCAGGGCCACAATTACACTCTTAAGCACCATTCAACTTGCTAAGTTATCACTTGAAGTTGTTACACATAATAATTATTGCGTTTATTTCAATTTGGTTTGGCTGCAGAAATATTAATAACACTTACCGCACTAACTCCAAATTCCACGTCTGAGGGCGTTGGTATTGAAAATGGCGATTGAGGTCCTGCGTTATCGAGCATGCGCAGAATCGATTTCAGAACGCAGAAAGCTTATGTGTGCCGCAGTTGGAATGGGAATTACGGAAGTATTACCGTCGTCTTGGTGATGTGTTAGTTGACATAAAGACTATAGAATCCTTCTTTAGTACTTATTAGTTTTTCGATGTAATGCTTCAGTAGTTGTTTCAAGGGCAGGTCTCCCGCCATTATACTCGATGGAGTGAACAAAACACTGACGCGCCTATTTTGTCATTGGCAGTTTTTGTATAACATGTTATTGATATAATGCTTTGAATTTTCATTTTCCGTCAATATATATTGACGTGTGCCAGCTCAAAGAGTTTTGGCGCCTTTGCAACTCTTAATTTTTTTTCCTTGAGAGGATGAAGAATTATATTGTCCATTTCCTGCTTCATAATTTCCTTAGCTTTTACTACAGAAAGCGGTGACACATTCGTGAAAGGTAGCTCTTGATGATAGCTAAGTTTTGTTATCTGGGTGTTGTAATGTAATAGTTACTTACCTTTATACTAATGGACGACGATAATTAGAGGACGTGTACTGTCATGGTTAAGTTAGCAAGACGCACCCACTCACTGGATCGTGTGTTCTTTACCGTAAAAATATGCAATTACGGAGTCAACGACGTAAAATGTCTGAGAAACACATCGCTATGCAATATCATTCACCATATTTTGGCTCTCCGCTTTAACTGCATGCTCCAAATGGGGAGGTAGGTTTAGAAAAACAGTACGTTGTTTGCTGAGTTTAGCCGAGTTTTCATAAATCATTCTTAATGTTGTGATTAGCCACGATTACTCATTTATGCGAGTTCCTTAACTGTTCGTGGAAATACGAATTATATCGCCTGTAGTTAGTGGTTTTGTATTTTTTTGGACTTTTCTTAACGTGTCCTAAGTTACAGGGTGGTGTATGAAATGGTGCTGTTGATCAATAGTAATACATACTAATGTTAAGGAAGTAGGCTTGTGGTTGTTAATCCGTCGGCAACATCCTCTGTATATTTTAATACATATGGCCCCCCACAATGCATGCAAACCCGTGTTATATTTGTTGAAGTTCAGGTTATCCTTTGTAGGATTATTTTCCTTTTATCTGTAGGATTTAAGTCAGATATTGTACTTCATTGAAATGTAGAGAAAATTAATTGGTACCACAAATTGCGGCCATGTCGAGTTATTTCAGCATGGAAAAAACACCTATGGGGTTTGTCTCTGTGCTGAAAGGAAAATAAAGAGCTTCAACTGATCGCCAACTACAAGGCTAAGTGAGCTTAACCAAGAGTAATAGACTGATGACTACGACCTCTGAAGTCTTTATGCTGCTAACAATCCTGCAGTCTTTCCTGCTTTAAAATTAGTGTTTCCAATTTCTTGTCTCATCCTTCTCTAGCCATCTATACTGTGAGTCTGAACTACCTTGTCCTCCTTCATTGCGATTCCTACTGTACATTAAACACACTTTATTATTTTTCAAGTAAGTTTTCATGCTTGTATTTTTTTCCATTACCTTTTCCTCATCCATGATTACGGTTAACTGATAAGTCTTCCTTTTTGTCCCTGCTTACACTTTGATGCTCTTCATTCATCTAGTCTTTCCCATTGGAACTGATTTTTGAAAAACTTAAGATTGATGTGATGCCCCCTTCAAGTTTGTTGGATGCTCCTTTTAGTTAATGGTAGTCATGGACTTCAATGATCCATGTGGTGCAAACTTGGAAAGTACTTTATTTCAGTTTGTGGCAAACGTAGTTATCTTTCATCCCTCTTTAGGGATGATATCAAGGTTTACGTTTTGTTTTGCTTGAAACTGTTCTTCTGAAAATATTATAGTTTCATGATGCATATTTGATTGTGGCACAATATGTTTAGTGTCAGTTTTAACTTCCAGGGTTTTAGTAGGAAATGGATGCTATGTGGTGAAAGTTTCTGATGCAATCTTCAATTTTAACTCCACTATTAGTGCACAGTAGTTAAAGGATTATGTTAAGGATGCAGCTCATTGTTAACCAGCAGGTATGCACTCATGTGTGCTCTTGTGGCATAGTCAAAGTGCTTGGGGTTTGGCAGTGAGGCAGGTGAATAGGCTCCAGGACATAACCTGTGCTGTGCCTAGTGCTGCATGGTACCCAGCCAAATGCCCTTGAGTATCTCTAGGAAGTCATCGAAATATACCAAAATAATTGGAATTTCCATTGCAAAGGGGCATTGAATGATTTAATTACCATAAGGATGTTGGTAGTACCCAGAATAAAGTGAATCTTGAACCAGCTAACCTTTGACCCATGGCCTTGGTGGGTGGAAACCAATTCCAATGTTTCTCACATTTAAAAAAATAACTGCCATCCCTGTGAGCATGCTTGTATGCTAGGGCCATTACACGCTATCTTGGATCAGCAATAACATCCATCAGCCTTGCTGAATACATACATAGGCCTTTTGTAGAGCAATGACCTCTGAATGATACTACTCATTGCATGATGCATGCAAAATCGAATGGGTAAAAATTATAATGCCTAATGATTTCTTTATTGGCTGCAACTTTTGCCAATTCAGGTCGATTTAAATTATATACCAAGTCGAACTCACTCAGACCTGGGTGAAGACACCATCCCAACCTAACCTGGTAGGGGATCCATAACCTAACGTTTGCTGGCAAAGACAACCCCAACACCACAAAGGTCAGTTGAAGGCTGCATTCTTTCATGTGTTTCACCGCGATGTTTTTTTGACAACAGTTTTGCCTGCGTTCCAGCAGGCGTCTTCAGGTCGAAGTGATGATGCCGGTAATTGACCACCTTATATAGGCCCGTTTTTCAGTCTTGATTGGTTGCGTAATTCTTCCCGTTGGCGCCAATATTTCCCCGTTGTCTGTGATTGGCCATGTCGACAGTTTCCACACGGAAAAGTCTCTTCCAAGTGTTGTGGAGGTGATACCCATCTTTCCGGTGAAATTCTTTGGGTGTTTTGTTATCTCGATGGCCTCAGTCCGTGACTGTGCCTCCTCTATCGCGATTCCACTGAGTCTCCTGCTGAATCGCTGTTTCACACTCGGCGTCTTTCCGCTCCAATGGAAAAGGGCAAACGTTATTCCTATTCATAAAACTGGACCTAAATGTGAAGTTGCTAACTATCGCCCAATTTCATTGCTACCAATCCTATCCTCTGTCTCCGAGAGGATTATTCTCAACAGATTATACTACTTCACTTCTCCTCTCCTGTCGAATAATCAACACGGCTTCCTTCCAAGACGTTCATGTCTGACTAACCTAGCTGTCTTTCAGCACCACGCTGTCAACTCATTAGCAAAAAATACGTAACTTGATGCCATCTTTCTAGATTTCTCTAAAGCTTTTGATTCTCTCGACCATACTCTCCTCTTTCACAAGCTTAGTCAACGGTTCAACGTGCACAGAAGTTTTCTTAATCTCATAAAATCCTTTCTTACCGATAGAACTCAGCGGGTTATACTTTCAGGCATTTCTTCTCAATGGTCCCCGGTAACATCTGGTGTTCCTCAGGGTAGTGTCTTGGGGCCATATCTATTTAATCTCTTCATTGACGACCTTTCCTCCCTTGTTTCTCCCTCTCAAGCTAATACTCTACTTTATGTTGATGACTGCAAACTTTTTAAGCAAATTCACGCTACCTCGGACTGCCAAGACCTTCAAAATGCCCTAGATTTGACTGCTAAATGGTGCAATACCTGGAAGCTCAACTTGAATTCCAGGAAATGCAATTCTATTTCCATCTCCCTCAAAAAATCCCCCATCAAATTTGACTATTCCATTAATTCTGAGCCTCTTCGACATGTTTCGGCTGTGAAGGATTTAGGTGTCTTAACAGACAGTAAACTTAACTTCTCGGACCACATTAATTCAGTCAAGAGCAAAGCCATGTCTCTATTAGGCCTCCTCTACCGCTACACGGAAATAACTGATCCCCAAGCTCTGAAATCATATTTCACAGCATTTGTCCTTCCAATCACTGGATATTGCTCTCCCATATGGTCCGTCGCAGCTCCAACTAATCTCGCCTGTCTTAACAGTATCACTAGCTTCTTCGCCAGAATTGTAAAACACAGGGTTGCAGAATGCCGCAACATGCCTACTTGTTCAATCCTTTCTTCTCTCTCAATCCCTGATCTCTCCCATCAAAGAATTAAAACCGATATAAAATTTATTTACAATATTGTAAACTCATTCATTGATTGTCCTGAATTGCTTTCCTCCATAAACTTCAGAGTCCCTTGTCGATCCACACGTACGCATTCCTTACTCCATATGCCCATCCCCAGACTATCCCTTGTCAAGCGCTCACTTCACTACCGTCCTTTCACTCCTCCCTACTGAATTCTCTGCCTAATAATATAGATCCATTTTTTCTCTCTTCGGACTCATTCATCAATCTCGCTATGCCCCATTTTCCCATGAATAAATAATACCTCTCCCATTTACCTCCCTTCCTACCTACGCTTTATCTGTATTTTTTATTATTTTCACCGCATACCAATTGTTTTAATTGATTGTTGTTGTTTTTATTTAAAGTCTGTTACTGTGTCACTTTAAATTGGCAGAAATTCTGTATGTGAGCAATTTAAATAAATAAAATTTAAAAAATAAAATATGTGCGAGAAGGGCCAGGTGCTGATCTCCGGCATTTAGTTGTGGAAACTTCATGGCCATGTTCTTCAAAAAGGTATTCTACCATTTGCATTAGGGAGTCTAAATGTGATAATCTTCCCTCACATTTCTGATAAAGAATACCTATATGAATTCCACAGGGAATAATCAATTACATGAAAAAACATTTTGTTGTAGTATCTTTTACCACGTTTTCTAATGATAGGATAATCAGAAAAATGTTGATCCACCACACCCATCGTGAAATTATAAGCTTTTACTAGTTGGCATACTCATCGTTTCTTCATCTTCTAATGCCCATGGCTTTACTCGTGGATTCGTATTTGTGGAATGTACATACAGTAGAGAGAAGATAAACATCTTTTTTATCCTTCCATCTTAGTGCAAGTACCTTCCTCCACTGAGAGACGAGTATATTCCCTTTCTTTAGTTTTTTCTTTGCTAATTATTGTGGTATTTTTTATCTTCTAGCTACATATTACTGTCCCATATGTGTCCGTTTTATTTTTCACAAGAATATTGGCAAGCTGTTGGCTATATAAAATTTATATGTAGTGACACAATTACCTTTTCCCAAGTAAGGATGCATCTTTGTCATCTTTATTTGCGTAGATATGGAAGAGTCTTTGAACCCTGGATCGAAATTAGTTCCTTTTTCTGTGTAACCCTAGTAACACAAAAATATATTAAAATATATCTTTTAAAAATATTTTTCAACATTACAAAAAACTTTTTAAACTTAATATTTTGGCAATATTTTAAACATATTTTAAAGAATGCAATTATTAAATTAAATATTGCAAAAAAATGTTTTACAATGTTTTAAAAATGTTTCGAATTGTAATAGTAATATGTTTAGCCTGTGGTTCATTCTTCGATCGAAAATTAGGCATAAATGGGAAGCTTTGAAACGAATCGGAGAGACTTGGGTTCTGCCAGTAAACACTTATCATTGATAGCTTTTTGTAATTAATTTCCGCTGTACACTAAATTACTGTTATGCTTTTATTGATACATTCATCAGTTTTCTTATTTACACTATCGTAACATTGATTATACATGCATATTCACATTCGTAACATTTCCACAAGTAAGTTACGTCTTCATTGAATTGTAAAAAACGTGTGGCAATTGGAAAAAATATTGTTTATTCTAATTAATATTGACTTTATATTCATTTAATGTGGCAACATAGGTTTCAATTAATTAATACCTGAAAAATGTTATCGTGATTGAATGGTACGTTTCCTCAAACTATCACTGCATTGATATTTAAAAGTTAGTTCTCGCGAACACATTTACGCACGGGAATGGCCGTATATATACAACTTTCTCGGATTGCTTATACCAGTTGTGAGTAGGATATGACGTAGGTATTAACGAGATAGACAACCCGTATATATTTTGAGCAGGAACGATCTAGAATGTGAGGTTGAAATTAAGGCTATTGTTGTTAAACATAGAAACATTATTAGAATATTTATGAAATATTTTTTGTATATTTATTATTTGGGTTAAAACATTTTATAAATATTTTAACAATGTTTTTAACCCAATGTTTTTTATTTATAAAATATTTTAACAATGTTTAATATAATATTTTAAAAACATTTTACAAAGTTGTTAAAAGATTGTGTGAAAAATGTTAGATGGTGCAGCAAAACGTTTTTAAAAGGTTTTGACAATGTTGTCATAACATTCCTCAATTTTTTCATAATGTTTTAAAAATCTTTTTTTCAATGTTTTAAAAATATTTTTGCGCTACTAGGGAAATAATAAAATAACATATGTAACCTGATTTAGATTCACAAAGGAGGAAGGATTTTATTCCAAACCTTCCCCGTTTTAGGGGAATATATTCGTTTCATCCTAATCGACCTTTGAAAATCATTAGGCTTTCATCAATTGTTACATTGCGATCTGGAACATACAACTCTTGGAACGTTTTGTTCAGCAAATCAAGTATTGCCCATATTTTACGCAGTTTCGGATTAGGGTGTGAATGATGATCAAAGTCGAGTAATCAAGGAAACGAATACATTTTTTCAATAGCAAAAATCTACTTCTTTTCATGGTTTTGCCAAAAAATGATGTTTCTGTTATTTTTCTGTTGGACCAATACTGAGAAATTACTGGTTTCTTTGCAATTCCCATCAAAGTATTTACCCCAATAAACAATAAAATTTTATCTATGCATGATGGTTCCCAGTAAGGATACTTACATTTTTCTGCCTGCTTGTTAGTTTCATCTACAATAACTTGGAAAAGGTTATCGTCCAGGAACAACTTGATGTAACACAAAATAGTAAACCTATCATTAAAAAGTATTCACTGGTGGAGAACCAATGAAAGAAAACCTAGGAGCGACTGGAGGACAAACGTCACTTACAGGACACTATTGCCTCACATCAGTAAGTTCATCGTCCAAGTTCTCACTTTTAGAATCATCTTCTAAGCTGGTGTCACTGGTTGATGAATCAGAATCACTAGTCTCGTACTTGTAGTCACTGTCTGAATCTGAAGTGGCTTTGGGAATCTAAGCACACACTATTTGGGTTTCACAGGAAGTAAAAGGGATAATATCGATATCCTTGTACATAATGATTTTAAAAGGCAAACAAATTATGTTACTGTTCTTTTGTTTATTAAAAAATATCAAGGCATAAAAATTATGGTCAAACAATTAAATTCATTATATGTTCACACAATGAAAATTTAAAAAATCTCGTGGATTTGTTGGTGAAAAACTGCTTACTTATACATTCTATCCATGATTTCTCAGTTCAAGGATGATGCATGACACCGTAAGGGATTATAGAGATCATAAGTATTGAAATCATTAATGATCCACCAGTCTTTATTTGTATTGTGTAGGTTACTTAATGTATTGGTCACTCTTCACTTAGTTTTTCAATTTGTGGGGCAAAAACCCATTGCCACATTGCCAACAAGAGAGATGTTATCCATGTTTATTAATGTTGAATTAATTGTTATGTTGCGCATACACCCAACAAACTGTCTTTTAGGCTTCAGTCCGAGTTTTCTGATTCTCATGTGGGCATGACCCCCAAGGAACAATGGATCAGATGTGTTTGCATATCCGGAACCTGCTCTAAACACAGTTTCCAGTTGAGTTGAGTCGACTTCAAGGTAGACCATATTCTTGTTTTTAATTGCTGGTAAGAGAAACATGGACATGGATTAGAAAATACATGAATAAGAACACTGAAACACAAGCATTAATAATTATACGAGGGAGTACCCAAAAATAATGGAATTTTTAAAAATTTGTTTTTTTACAAAAAACCTTCAATCCCCTTCAAAGTACTCTTCATTGCAGATAATGAGTTCCAATCTCTTATTCCATTGATAAAAACATTTTTAAATTAATCTTTTTTGATGCCTGACAGCACGTAATTTTTTTCTTCGCCTCACCCAAGTCGGCAAAACACTTTCCTTTCAGGTCCCACTTTATTCACGGGAACAAAAAAAAATGGCACGTGGAGCTAAATCAGATGAATTAGGGGGGAGGGACAAGGTAGTCATGCCATTTTTGTTAAAAATTGGTTCCCTGAGAGATCTTTGTGAGCAGGTGCATATTGTCATGGTGGAAAAACCAGTCGCCCATCTTCCACAAATCAGGTTCTTTTTTGCCAGAAACTGTTGCGCTATCTTTTCAGAACCTATAAGTATAAACCTTGCCCTGGTGAAAATAAGCTGTGAGCATAATTTTTCTGAGTCCTAAGGACATTAGTTCCAAATGAAAAAAAAAATTTCCACCATATTTCACCAAGCAAATAGACATGGTATTACTTACACAAATACCACTTTAAATTTTTTCAAAATTATGCAAAAGTTACCGTGAGGGAAGCGTGAGCATATTATGGGGCCTATTCTGTAACTTAGGGGCGCTATCCACCGCCTGCGGTATTCTCCGCCTACAAATAATGCCTGTTGCGATTTTGTAAATACTGCCATGCCATGTTCCACTGATTTCGAGGTCATTAAATAATGCTATCGCGATGTTGGAGAACAATATGAGAAATTCTAAGAGCAAAGACTAAAACATTTTTTTTTAATTTTAAAAGCTCTATTATTTGGCAGGAATATTGATTTTGCCCATATTTATTTTATTTATTCTCAATTTATATTTATCTGTGTCAAAAAACAAAGAAAAATTAAATTTTAACTTTGTAGAAGTTAATATCAAAAAACAAAAGTGTGGCAAAACACTAAGTGATGGCTCGCCGTACCTGTAAATAGATCACGAAGTATAATATTCTTCGTGATACAAATGAATGGACATGTGAGTAATGTACTGTATAATAAAAGTCAAGTGTTATATATTATTTTGTACGCTTTTGAGAGTTATATATAATGGGCACCTACTAGTACACATTATATTCATGTATAAATCTATGGATATATTTCGTGAACGGAACTTGTCGGAAGTCCGTGTTGAAAATATGTTTCCAGTGGTTAGGGAAATTAGAAGAGAACTTCGATTAAGGATTGTATTGGAGAAGGCTAGGGAATTTTGAATTGTTCAGAGCTGTTTTGGCATTTGGTTGGCAACGGTTTATTTGAAATTTTTTGCATGCAATCTCATGGAGTCAAAGCTATTTCAGTCCTTGTGAATATTTATGTCCATCCCATTATACAGTAGAAACTCGAAATTACGAAGTTGACGGGACCGAAAAAATCAGCACTTCGTAATAACAAATTTCGTATGAACGAGTATCTTTCAAAAACATCGCGATGAAGCTTTTTTTTTGTCTCCTTAGATTAAGATTTACTCTCGCGATGTACTTGCATGATTTACGAAGTTATAATTTATGAAAGTATATTTAAATGTGTATTCATGCCCACAGGGTGCACTCATTGTCAGTTGTACACAACTTATTTGTCGGAGTTTAATTATTCCTATTTTCGGGAATTTCAAATTTGGCGCCACCGGATAAGTTATTTTGCCGTTGCAGCTGGCAGTGCGGCGTGCAGCAACTCGCGGATTGGTACTACCCCTCTTTGCCGTGACGAATTTTAACAATATTATCTCGATATATCAATTTGCAATGTTTATTGTTTACTTGCGTCATAAATTTTTACGGATGATTCGGAAGTAAGACGAAAGCCGAAAGATGCCTTGCAAGTAGTGATATATTTGGAGATATTGCTACTTTTGACATTTCAATGGAAATCGACTTCCGTGTGTCAAGCTACCTTCGCATCAAATAGAGGCATTATTCCGTTCTCTCATTCGTTTTGTGATGACAGATGATTATTACCGGCAATACGAGGCACGATTCGGGTTATCGTGATGAATGGTAAAATATCCTTTCCAGGGTATTTGGAAATTGCCTGACGAGCTGTCCTTCCATCCAGCTGGCCCTCTCAATCACTCAGCCAGAAACATTAAAGCTGTCAGATTTTAGGGTGATACCTTAGTCGGATCTGAAAAATTGGCGCGTCTAAACCGGTTTTTCCCAGAAGGCCCTTCAAGAAAAAAGTTCTTCGTTCCTTATTCCTAGGCGCGACGACATTCATCTGGGACTCATTCAGTGAGAAAGAGAAGGGGGTAACCCGAGAGGATCACTCCTTCACCTTATCTGTTATTATCTACCCTCACCCAGTTTCGCTTTTACCCAGGTGGCTTTCACTAGTGGGGGAGGGGTTGGGCCTCCTTTCAGCGGCCTCGGCAGCCAACACTAGGTTGATATGGCCGATGATTGAACGAGGGAGCCGTTATTTTGGTTGATTCAAATTGTAACCTTACCCCGGTAGTAGCTGTGAGGTTGACTTCGCACTCCTTAATTTTTCCACAACCTGAAATTATGTTGCGTAGTGCCCAAAAGAGAGCTTTGAAACGCATCGTCACATCAATGGGATAAATAACGTAGTGCATCGGCGCATGCGAAGAGATAATCGGAACTTTAATCTGTTTTTACATCCTTTTATAAGAAGCATCATTCACTTATGGAAGTGGATACCACGCCAGGAAATCCATTTTCAGACCGTTGACTTTTACATCGCCATGCTAATAGATAAAGAAATTGTTTTCACCGTTTGGTGCAGGAAGGATGTTGCTAGAACTTATTTCATAGGGCTTGATACATACTTGTGCGTACTTGATATCATCCACATCGGTGAAAAAATTAGTTAACTTGTCTAAAAGTCGATCATTTCGCGGAAATGCTACTTGGCTATGAGAAGTGATACGAATATGAGCTTTGAAAAGTTCTAGCTGCATCGTTTATCTTTCAATGCGGATAATCCTCAAGTTGGTACGCAAGTTTAATATAATTACCGTAGTCGTGTAAAGCAAAGGTGTCCAGCACTTTTTTCCAGAGGCATTCGTGCCGAGCATTGGCGCTTCCGGCAGTCCAGCAAACGGCTACGCGTCCTTGGCCTGCCTCTTGCTCCCCCCTCCACCTCTCTCTCTCTCTCCCCCACCCTCGGCTCGGCGCTCATAGTTAGGGGGTCGGAGTAAAGTGATATTTTTTCTCGAGTCCGCATCACATTTCATCATAAGTATCATATTTCACTCATCACTTTCCCACGCTCTAACTTCAGAGGTGGCTTCCAGAAGTTGGGTGGGGGGAGGGGCGTTGCCCGTTGGGAGTCCCTTATCAGCTATGACCGCGAACCAAACGTATCACATTTCACTCATCGCTTACCCGCCCTAACTTCTCAGGTGGTTTCCACTAGTTGGGACATCCTTTCGAGGACATCCTATAGACATCCTTTCGAGATCATCAGCAGCCAACTTCCATGGTTCCAACTAGTTTCTACATCGGCCGCAACACAGGATTACCGTTATTTAGGGCGACTCCCCAGTGTGAATTTTTTTATCTGATCCAGATCCGATTTTTTAAAAATGAATTAGGATCTGATTTCAGTATCCGGATAAACGTAATACCCTCGGATCTTTAGATCCGATCTGACAATCCCTAAATAGTATTTTCCCGGCGAATCAGCTTGTGTCTTAGAGGACGAACGAACAATTTAAGAGCACATTTTGGAGCAAAAACAGTGCGTCTTAAGGGCCAGGAAATACGGTAACTACAATTTTCCATGCCTGGCTAACGTTTTTCAACTTACGAACAAGTTCTCGGAACGCATCTCGTTCCTATGTCGAGAACTTACTGTGCATTGGATGAGTACGGCAGTGACTTCCGACTGATGGATGCCCCAGCGAAACCACACCTTTACTATTGAACCATTGAAAAATGAGGTATCGTTCACGTAATACATTCAGTGCATAATGTATTCGGCGACGATCATTAATTAGATGTTTAACTCTGAAAAGGAGCGCCGAAACGTTACTGTGATCCATCACTATTCGTATAAACGAGTAACTTTGTCACGTCGGGACCAAGATCCGAGGTTCGTAATTTTAAAACTTCGTTATTTCGTAATATCGCGTACTGTTACATACACTTAGATACCCTTTTGGTCGGGACCGAAGATTTTGCTTCGTAAAATCAAAATTTCGTAATTTCGAAGTTCGTATTTTCGAGTTTCTACTGTAGTATGTTATTGATAAGGAGGTCATGTTCATGATTGCTGTGAAAGAAAAAGTGACTGGGTGAGGTTTAAATACTCTCATATTAAGCACAATCAGAGCGTAGACGTATAAACAAAGCTTAGCGCCGTTGAGGGTGATTACAAAGTAAGTAAATAAACAATATAAATAGTTTTTAACCAAACAGTAATTCAAAAGAGTGTATTTATCACTTCACGTTTTCGCAAATGTCTCATAGATGGTAGAATGGTCAACATTACGGTTTTATGAATAGTTTTACCGTGAGCAAGCAAGTACATTTTACGAAAGATTCATAAAAGTTTCGATAAAAATTTTTACAAAACTTTTATAGAAAATTTTACCGTGAGCAACAGGCATTAGTCCAAAGAATATGAATGCGATTAGAAAAAACAACTTTCCACTATATTTCCCCAAGCAAATACTCATGGTATGACTTACACAAGGACCACTTTAAATTTTGTCTAAACTATGCAAAAGTGAATGTGAGGGAAGTGTGAGCATGTTATTCTCATAAGTCCAAAGAGTATGAATGCAAATAGAAAAAAATTTACCCAACAATTTCCCCCAGCAAATACTCCAGGTATGACTTACACAAAGACCACTTTCAATTTTGTCAAAATTATGCAAAAGTTAACGTGAGCGAAATTTGTGGGAAGAGTGCGCATATTATTCTTCTGTGTCTAAAGAATGTTAGTGCGGATAGAAAAATAATTTTCCCACTACATTTTCTAATGCTTTGCGTAATTAATTTCCATTATACATTATGCTATTTAACTTACACTACTCTCACATTAGCTCACACTTCCCTCACATTTCCCTCACACTCCCCTCACAGCTTAATTTCACCAGGGTGGTTAACAGTCCGACTTTGTGCAACGAATTCTGAATGCACCACCCCATCACATTGAAAAAACAGATGAGCATTTTCTTGATTTTTAACTTCACCTGACGAGGCCAGTCATCAATCGGCATTTCACCTTTTTTAAAGCAAAAACCATTCATACACTGCAGTTTTTCCCATAGCAGTATTTTTGTAAGCTGTTTTCAACATCACAAGAGTTTCTGTGGCATTTTTCCAGAGCAGGAAACTAAATTTCACGGCTGCGTGTCTCTCATTCAAGTCTGCCATGACTAAAATTGAGGAGTCGGCGAAGCAGCCTTCATGCAAAAATTCACAGAAGCCATAAACAACGTTCCCTAGTCACGTCATTTGGCAGACTAACACGGAAAGTCACTTGATGTTCTCCTAGTGGGAAAACCTCACTACGGAAACTCTGACTGACACAATGTGATTCCGGTTACGTTTGGGTACCCCCTCGTAATATTATTCATTGCTCATGGAGGTTTGTCAAATAAACATAATACATACTCCTCATTATATAAATAAAGAATTCAAATAATCAAGCATTAAAATGTATAACATAGGGTAAATTGGAATAGTCAACGACCAAAATACATAATCATTAACTGAGTAGGTAATAACCAGCATTTCTTAATTAACTCTTCACCATATTTATAAATGTATAAACCTGGTGATGCTTTTTTCATTTTTTATTTGTGAGGGGAGAGCATTATACATTTACACACCTTAGCGGAAAAATGCTTCAGGCTTTGTTTATACATGAATGCCTATGAAGATATTCATACCTGTGGATAATATGGCAATTGGCCTTGACCAGGTCAAACCACTGACTTTTGGATTACTGGGCCAATACGCAGACCGCGCCCTACCCAGGCTTCTTAACTCCGATTCTTTCTCGTCGCAATTTCTACCTACATGGATGCCATTTTTTCTACTCGTTTTATCACTGTAGAGTATTATTAAATTAGGATTGACTTACATTTTATTTAACATGTTCGCAATGGAGGCAAAAATTGAGCACAGTTGAGCACCCCTAATCCAGAAATCCCTAATTCAGGAACACCCGTAATCCGGCAATATTTCCAAGGCGTGCATCATGAAAAACAGAAACTTTTTGTCGAATCATTGCTTCATATTTACTGAAACTGTAACCCACTCTTAACAAAAATTCTCCCATTAAAAAGCGAGTTTTGGAAGATTTTTTGCATACAATGTTGTCTATATTAATTGTTGTGTGCAACGAAGGTCTTTATTCAGCAAATTTAAGACATACTGCGTCATTGCCGAGACACGGCTGTGTGGCGTCTCTGAGATTGAAAGTATCGGTCTTGCATGGCGCGCGCATGTTTGCTTTATACTTAGTGGTAACTCAAAGTAAAAACTATCTATCATATGCATAGTTTTATCTGTAATTATGTCTAACGTAAGCAGCTATAGCAGCAGCAAGGGGGCGAAGCGGAAGCACAGAACATTAATATCGCAGAAAAAGCGGAGTGTTGAAAAAACTTGTTTTCGGTACATCGTGGTGAAGCACCTGTACATGTGATATGTACTCCATATGATCTTTGACAATAAGAAGCAGAAAGAGAAGATCTTCAAATTTATGTTTTAAAATAAGTTCAATGTTTTTCACACTCGTTGAATTTCAACGGGTACCTTCAGCTAGTATTTTATAAAATTTGATAGATAGTAGATATGTTCAAAAAGGCAAGCAAGGATGGACAAGAATCTTCCTTAGGCTTCCTCCTCAATCGCTCCTGATATATCGACGGATAGCGCACAGATGGAAGCACCGGTAGCAGCGAGTGTTGACGGCTCGGCATAGACAGCTCATTGAATAACCTGATATCGTATTAAACACAGTGGCATAAGGATTGCAAGGAACATTGGAAGCAATGAAAAATTGTTATTTATTTTATTATTTATCAACTAAAAACATTATACTGTTTGATGTGCAACAATATGTTTATGTGTTCTACACATTCTTTTCACTCTGCCATTTTGCGATACTAACGGTTGACTGATTTTGTGTTTGTGAATGTAGAAACAGTTAATTTCTTTTTTTTTTCAAATTATTTGTAAAATAATACAGAATTTATTCAAATTTCATTGAATTTGTTATAATTTATTGAATTCCCTCATAAAAAACAATGCGGACCCCATACTGGTTGCTACCACAGCACCCGTAGTCCGGCAAAATCCCTAATCCAGCATCGCTTGAGTCCAGACGGTGCCGGTTTAAGGGTGCTCAACTATGTAGAAGCATAATTTTTGAAGAAAAAAAAACTAAATTTTTTTTACAAATTTTTGCTAGACTTGTTTGATCAGTGTTTTAACAGATATTTTTTCGCCATAAATGTATTGCAAATGCCCATAATTCGTTAATTTTTTAAATTTCCAGTTGAAGATATGCAACCATGCAATACTCATTTGAAACGGAAAAAAATTTACTCTTTTCACCCTTGTTTTATCTAACCTATTATTAGATATTGATACCATGCAATAATAAATCAAAATGAAGATACTTGCTTATATATTTTCTGTCCGTTTATATAAATATTGTGCATAATGTTACAATATTGTTTGCAGTAATGCAAACACAATCATATCAACTCTCGTTGCACGAAGAAGGGAAATAAACTGGACACCCTCGAGCAACTCGAAATCATACAACAAAGACTCGAAAACATCCCACACCTAATAACCACACCTTCCTGCTCCATTCCGCACTACCCTCCTTACTGTTCTGATAAAATAACGGTAACTTTCCCTTGGACCCTCCACTCCACAGCATTACCGATCCAGAACTGGAAAACCCCTGGCAAATGACCATCGCCCTTCCTCACCCCCACCATAGCGCAGCCGAACAGCCATAAAACACTTCCCGAAAACCAAAAAGATATGCTCATGCATCTTCCTTTCCCACGCACTCTCCTTCCATCCTGTCTCCCTCCTTTCTCAATAGACCTTGAGCAGAAGCCCATTGACGACCAGGCACAGGCCACCACAGGAGGGATCCCTTCCCCAGAACACAATATTAGAAGACAATAGGGGCCGTTTTCCTTCGAAAATACACACACATGACAGACTATGCTCGAAGTTGGGGCCATATACAGGGAAGGGATTTCCTGTGACTCATGTGATCCCAAGCCATGCGGAAGGGTCATTTCTTTGCTTGAGCTTCCACTCCATTGCATACAGTTACTACACCCTGCGATGTGGGATAGATATGCCGAACAGTTCATCGCATCTCAAACTCTGAGCAAGCGATGAATGATGCCAAAGTGGAGACAGGTGTGTAATGAGGAGATGGAGAGGTTTTTGGGCATTCTCATTGTTATGGGTATTATCCATCTTCCTAAGATGAGGCTGTATTGGTCTAACAACCCTATGTACCGTAATGAACTAGTCTGCAAAGCAATGAAGCGTGAATGCTTCGAGCAGCTGTTGACATGCTTCCACTTCAGCAATAATGAAATACAATCTAAAAATAGACTATCCAAAATGCAACCACTTTTGGACTTGCTCACAACCAAATTCAAAGAAACCTTGATTCCCGGCAAAAATATGATTGATGAGTCTATGATTCCTTGGAGAGGGAGGCTTATTTTCCGGCAGTATCTCTCAGGGGAATCTCAAATTTATGGGATAAATGCTTCAAATAATGTACGCCTGAGGCCTACACTTATAGCCTAAAGATTTACACCAACAAGAGAAACACTCCAGGAGTGAGTAGGATTGGGCTGGGCCATCAGGTACTGCTTGAACTAATTGAAGGACTTCTTCATGAAGGCAGAACTCTATATGTGGACAATTTTCAATCACGAGTGCCTCTTGCAGAAGATCTTTTGGGAAAGAAGACCTACGTCTGTGGTACAATGGTGGTGGTCTGAATAGTAACCGGTGAGGAAATCCTTAAGAAGTGTCAAAAAAATGATAAAAGGTGATTTTTTTGCTCTCTGACAATTCTGGTGGGCATCACCAGAACTTAACAGAAACACCCATGCCGTGGGCAGGCAAAAAACCAACCCAGGTGGGGCTCAAACCCGCGATCCTCCGATTAGCAGGCGGGGACTTAACCCCACTACCACTGGGGCCGACGAAGCATCGACACCCCTATCGTTTTCCTTTGCCAAAATTGTGACAACAGAAAACAATAGGGGCATCAAAGTGGTTAAATGGCAGGACAAACGACCAGTTGTAATGCAAAACACAAACCCTGATATAAAAATATTTTAGTGAATTAAACTTCAAAAAACAATGGATGAAAACGGTGAAAAAGCCACACTGCATGCTATTGCACAATGCTGCTAAAAGAAGGTGGACATGTCTGACCAGATGTCTGCATACTATACTAGCACTCGTAGATCATTGAAGTCGTATAAAAAGGTGGCACTGGAGTTACTACTTGGGACATCCATAGTAAATTCATGGGTGTTGTTCCATACCAATAAAGATAAGAAAAAAATGGGCATGTTAAGCATTTAGAGAAAAGATTGTTGACGGGCTGCTGAGAAAAGAAATTGCTGAAGGTGGTAGAATGGACGAGCAAAGCCCTTCCCAGCGAAGGCATAAAATTCAGGAGCTGGGAAAAGTAGGTGGACCAGCCAGGGAATCCCGCAAAAGGTGCCGTGGGTACTACGAGAAAATTTGTGCGGAAGAGGGAATGGTGAAAGCTTGGACAAGTGCAAAAAAAGTAAACACATTCTGCAAAGGATGTGAGGAAGCCAGCATTATGTTTGGAATGCTTCAACAAAAAGCATTTGTCAGAAATATTCCAAAGAGCCTATTTTTCTTCTTATTTATAATTCTATGTATGAGTTACTTACTATTATGCCTATTATCACTTAATTTGCATTTTTGTGACGGTATATTTCTATTTGTCATACCAAACTTACGGCTGACAACTGTTCTTCTGGTAGATACAGGCGGCCCTCGACTTTCGTACACTCGACTTTCGTACAATTCGCACTTTGGTACGCTCCAAATTGATACCTTTTACTTGACTTTCAGACACCAAATTCGGACATTTGTCGAACAATATTTTGAATTTCCCACGATGGTGCATGGCGCATCCCAGCATTCAACTGTTTCATCTGGAGTTCTCGCTCACTAGTACACGCAACTGTGGGCAGTGTTAACTTAGAGCAAGGTATAACTTGTTTATTTACTGAATTTAATTAATGCCGTATGATAAGAATGAGTAGAAAACGAAAATATGATGTTACTGAGACCAACGAAAATATGCGTAGGACGCATAAACTTAATACTGTCGAGCAAAAGTTGGGAATTATTAGACGTGCTGAACTGGGAGGATCTTTTGCTGCAAGACAATCATTGTACTTAAGCCGTTCAACTGTGTGTTGAATAGTAAAGGGGAAAGGTAAAATTATAGACCATGTACGAAATGCTGGGAAGTGCATGCGAAATTTACGAATTTTTTATGGCCTGTACCTACAAAACGTCATTCAATTTTCGTTTGTCTTTTGTCCAGTATAGGAAATTGAGAAATATTGTTGTTGTTTCTTTAATTGTAATAAACTAAATTACATCAAGTTTAAGGGTCCAAAAATTAAATGTCGTGATGCTTCTTGTTTTGTGTCTTTATAGTGATAGTGGACATAATCATTGAAATGTTAATTTCTGCTTGGGAAAAATTAGAAATACGTATGTTTACTCAGTACACAACGGTATTCTTTTAGAACCGTTTATCAAGACTGCGTAGTTTTTAAAGTAATTACATATTGTTTTAAATATAATTAATGTATTTTAAACTTTTGTACTAAAAATAAAATTTCCTTACAATTGATATAAGGTTATACTATGTGTATTTAATTCTCTGGGAACTTAACCCCTAATTAGTATGGGACTCTTTTGTTCGACTTTCGTACATTCGACTTTCGTACACGTCTTCAGGAACGCATAGTGTACGAAAGTCGAGGACTGCCTGTACATTAATTCTCACAAGGTAAAAAATATATTTGCTATAGCATATCATTACTTGTTCTCTTTTTTATTCCATTTTTTACACGTGAATCAATTTAAAAGTTAGCTATATACGTTCATAACGCTACTATTATTGGGTACATTATTATTTTTATCATTTTACGCATCGATTTCCTCTTAGAATTTTTCTGCCCCTGAAAGTTAGGCAACACATTTTTTATTTTAAGTAAATTTATTTACCCATGGTAAAATGGTGAGAAAGATTAAATTGTTTAGTTCTGTACTTTTTAGAGTAATGCAGATTATTAACTCTGTTTGACATAGCCTTGTGATATGCCATTTACTGTCAATATGGGGAATGGGAAAATTATAACTTCGCGTATGTTTCCTTAAAACATTAAAAAAAAATAAAACCTCCAATTTTTTCCTCCTCTGTGCACGTATATGTTAAGAATAGATCCTTACTGAGGGGCATGTGTGCCTCTGCTCAGCATTTACAGCTGTGGTGGCGTGTACCACCGGTGGGACTTAACAGCCTTGAGGCCGATATCCCACGCCCCACCGGTGGGTCACACCGCCTGTGAGGAGAGTCGGCTATGACTCACCGGTGGGGCACGCCATCGCGAACGTGTTAACTGATGTTACAGAAGCATAAATAAAAATATTTATGAGGTGTAAACTTTTGTGATGTATGGTAAATTTATAATTGTACACACTTGCTTTATTATATCTACCTAGGTCTTGAGAGTGGAGGTTGCTAAAAATGATATAGGTGCTATGTACACTCCTAAACGTGTATGAGAGTTCTGCCCAACTTACCTACAATCCTGTGCCATTCCCCATTACACAGGTAAGACTGATTCGATGGCTTAAACACAGTAGAAATATTTCCTTTTCCATTGTCAACATTGAATATCACTGATCCTTCATACATCTGTAGAGCTAAATAGTCCCTAAATCTTGAACTATGAACAGACATAAGAATTCCACTTGATGCTCGTGGCTTAATCTCCATTTCAATTTTCATCACATCTCCAACTGTAAAATTTTGGTCTGAAAACAAATTTACACAGTGGTCAATAAAAGCAGAGAATCTCATGCAAAGATAACAATGCATATTATTTTCAATATATTCAGTTACTTTGAAGAAAAATAGAAAACATGAATTACCAATTACAACATGACCACCTTCAGCAGAAAAGAAAATACCTTTCTCCACTAGCAGAGAACATGGAATCAAATCATGAGCAGTATTATTTTTATAAACTCTATCTGCGGTGTCATGAAAGTTTCGTAAGCAGCCAGAAAAACTTTGATGCAATCCCTGGAATAAAGAAACAGCATGAAAACAAATATGAATTTCAAACCACTCTCATGGAAAATTTTACAAATGACTGTCAATTCGGTCAGCTGCGATCAAGAAGCTGAATTACATATATGCCAACACCACCTAAGAGTATGTACTTTAGGCACATCTGACATATCCTGTACATCCATTGCAACCTGCATTACAGGATGTCTGATGAGCTCAGTATGTCAAATGTGAAATGGTTTTTAAACATTTAATACGCACTATAATTACTAGGTACTACCCACACAGCACAGGGTTGAGATATACTTGTGTTACTTTGGTCAAAATGCTGTGTTTGGCTAAAACTGGTATATTTCCAGCATAAATGTCGGACTCACAGTCACGGAAGAACCTTGTACATTATAATTATAATGATATCCATTTATTTGTAATTAAATCTACTTCCAAAGAAAAATATGTACATAATAAAAAAGGTTAAAATTTTTCAAAAATGGATAAATAAATGCTTGTGATATTGACATGCTAGTGATTGGATATATAATGGCAATGAAAAGCTGGTTTACAAATGAATGTGATTTGATATTGTAGATTTCTGTTGACAACAAAAATAGAGCTTGCAGCACGTCTGGAATTTGCTATCTTAACCAGAAATATTCCTGTTGAAAATAACAGAAAAAGGATCTTTAATGATGCACGTAATTTACGCATCTTGTATCAATCTTTTTGCATAGAAAATTAGGGTGCGTAATTTATGAGTGTACTTCTGAAATTAGACAGGAAAATGGTTATTGTTCTTGTTATAAAAAAATAAACTGTGATCAGCAAGTGTGTATGGCGCGTAGGTATTAACGACATACTAGCATACTACACATTAGTTAAGGAAACGAACATCGTTATGAATCAGTGTGTACACTACTTCCTGGAATCTAGATCGCAGTTGGTGACTACTGTCACCGCCTACAGTCACATCCTACTCCCTGTGACACAGTTTGACCTTAGCAGGCTGACGAAGACCATCGATGGGACTCTAGGAGTACATATCTGTAGGCCAACCACAGAATGGCATGTGGGGCCAGAGACTAACTATTGTATGCATCAGGACAGGTATGATGGGTACACGTCTGAATAACAAGCATATACGCGTTTACTGCAATACACGCATTTACCCATTCCTATTGCACAACGAGAAATAATTCATTTTCTCAAAGATGTCAAGGGTTGAAACAAATCAGTAGATATCATGAAAAAGACATTCACGGACATCAGACCATAGTTCAAAACATTACAAATGTTATTAGAAGAGGAGAACCAGGCACTTGATATGAAGATGGGAAGGCTCTTCAAGGCTTTGAGAAAGAGAAACCAATAAGCAATAACCTGCCAACTTGGCTATTATTTTTTTATATCACTTATTTTTTCTTTAAATATCTTAATTTTATTTAATATACCTTTTCTCTCGACATATTATGGAAAACATCACCACACTTAAAGTATCATATTTGATGGCACATAAGACGCACCCCCATATCAGTAGGGCACACTCAACAAAAGTGACCATTAGCCTATGGAAGGCCATACCTTCACATATAAGACCCAGGGGTGATTTTTGAGCCCTAATTTTGTAAAAAAAAAGGTGTCTTATATACCGCCAAATATGGTACATTCCATAAAAAGCAGGGAAGAAATGGAGCAATTAAGAGCCTTCATGTGGAGATGGCAGCCAGATATCCTGCTCATGCAAGAAATAAATATGGACGAAATACCGGCCACCACCAATTACAATCATTGTTTCATTTTTTGTGAGGTTTTTCCGGCTTGTACTTCCGGAAAAGAGCAGAGAGCATTCGTGAATACCAATAGTTAATAATATTGATGCATTATTGATTGTATTACTGTAACATGAACAAAGTACCTTATTAGCAATATGCCGGCTATTTGGCAAGCTACAGAAGCTCAATTACGATTACACAGACATACCCTGCCGAGTTTAACGTGTTTGCAGTTGGGAAGCTGGGAATGAGTCCACTTAATGCATGCAATTATATGATTTTACTGGTGGGTTCTCATCGAGAAGAAGAACAAAGCAATAATTCAACACCTTGATAATGAACATTATTACCTGCATCAATTGATTTTTTACTTTAGAGAACAAAATATTATAGTAAACTAGTAAATTTTGACATCCTCAACAGCTGTTTCTGTGAATGGCGAATTGAAAGTAGATTAATATGAAGATTTCCTTACGTGGCCGATAGCGAGTACTTGCTCCTAAACCCTCAGACAAGGGTGACTTCCAGAACAACTTAAGCAATAAAAATGGAAAAAATGGATAGGTGGGAGAATCACAGCAAGCTTCAATGCTTACCCTGGATACACCCAAGAGGTCCAGCTGGAAATTGGCTACCCAACCAAGACCTATCACATCATGAACACATACATACCCAACGACAAGGCACTAGTGTGTGCAGTACTCAACGTGATAGCAAGATCCATCAGCAACACAAAAGACCTGGAGCAACCCGACCTAATAGCCATGGTTGGCAACTTCATTTGCACCCTACACCCAAGGGACCATATAAAATGTCACACCAGGAAAGAAGCCCGAGAGTTGCACGCTCCCTGAGCAGAGTTGTAAGGTCAGGGGCCATGTACAATGTGTGGTAGGAGAAAAAAAGAAGGAAGGAAGGACTTTTTCTTCACAACATTGGACCCTATGATCACCTCGGGACTCGACAGGATATATACAGAGCAACACTTTGGCAACACTATAAAATCGATGACCATACAGCCTTCATCATGCACCTTTTTCCGACCTCTTTGTGGTATCCACCTCTTTTACAGCACCAAATAGAAAGACACCACACCCCTGTACTGGATATTCCAAAACCTTTTACAAGAAAACCGGACATATACATCCCTCATGACATCTATTATCAAGAGTGCTACAAGATACAGCTCAGACCTGGTGCTTGAGTGGGAATCTCTGAAACCAGAAGTAAAGGAGGCCACCATTCTGTTTTTGCAGATGAAGCACAGCCAAGACCACACAATGCTGAATCAAACGGAGAGGTATGCAGAAAGCATGTCTGGCAAAGAGGTGAAACAAGCTAGGAAGGTCAGAGAGTGGTATGTGACATGCATCAAAACTCAACTGGCTGTAAGAGGATGGGAGGAGGTGGCCACAATGGACAGTCCAACACGCACAAGAATATCCAGGGCAATAATGAGGATGAAACCAGCTCCACTGATGGTGCTCAGCACTAAGAAGGTCTCCTCACAACCACCCAGGATTTATCAAAATATATCGGAGTACACTTGACAAGACTACAAGGTGTGGCAATTAAATAACCGGACGGGTGCTGCTACCGGCAAACAGCGAGCATGCCGTGGCAGGTTTGAACATGTCTGTGCCTGCTGATGCTTCCCCCACACTGAGGTCGATGGGCACAGTTGTACATCGCTCAGTCTCGCTGTAGCAATTGCTGATTCAAGTCCTTGCGCTATAGCCTTGTCGAAAAAATCAAAGGGGAAAACTGCTACAGAAGCAAAATTGGGGAAAAAATGAAAAACTGGGGAAAATTGCTACAAAGCCTCATTCCATGATAAAGAAAGTTTACGGAAGTGAATGCTTATCACCTACACAAGTTTTTGAGTGGTTTTAAAGTTTTAAGGAAGGACATGAAACAACCGAAGATGATCCGCACCCTGGACGACCCTCAGCATCAAAAATGGACAACAACATCCAGTAAATTGTTAAATTGATCCGCAAAAATCGTCGTCTGGGTGTCCGAGCTCTTGCTGAAATCTCAGGAATTAACAAAGAAAGTGCCTGTCAGATTATGCATGAATTAATCAACAAGCACAAAGTTTGCACAAAAATGGTACCAAAACTTCTCACTCTAGAGCCAGCGCCAGGAATGCACCAGCCCATTCCGCCTTGTCTGTGAAGGCGTTCTTTGCGAAATATGGCATCACCGTGTTGGATTACCCACCGTACTCGCCCGTCCTTGCCCTGTGACTTTTTTATTTCCTAAGGTCAAATCGGAGGGTCAAAGGGGACAAGATTTGACAGTGTGGAAGCGATGAAAGCAAAAGCGACGGAGGCTCTTAACAAGCTGACAGAAGCGGACTCCCAGTACTGCTTTGAGAAATGGAAAATTCATATGGAGCATTATAGATATCGGCAAGGAGAGTACATTGAAGGCGATAAACTTTCTAATGTAATTGGTGATCAATAAAAGTTTTTGAAGTACCATTCTGGTTATTTAATTGCCAAACCTCATACAGAGAGGGAATAACTATCACTGCTCACACAACCTGAAACAACTACCAAGCAAAAACCTTGCAGCAATAAGAAAAGAACAAGGAGTGAGCAGAGAGGAATTTCACAACTATGATATTGCACTAATTTGTGTAACAGGAGTCACAAATAATGGCTCAAGAAGATGATTTACCCATCTTGGGTGTTCGGCTTTGTGAAGAGGAACAATTTAAGTGTGAGCTTCTCCACTTATGTTGGACATAAATTGCATTATCACTGGGAAGCTAAAGTGGAAAAATTTGATTTGTATCTCAGGGAAAACTTTTGTGGAATTGATTCTCATCACTTTGGGAATATGGATGTGGTTCTTGTAAGTTCTAATATGCCTAGTTCTGGGACTGTGAATCTGAAGGGAGAAGTTTCTGTTGCTATACTTGGCCACAAAAAGTCAAATTTCACTGTGGTTCTCTGCATAACTGCAGATGGTTCAAAACTACCACCGATGGTGATTTTCAAAAGAAAGACTGTTCTTGAAGGTAGTGATTCCAAAAATATCATTATGAGTGCAAATGAGAAAGGTAATAAATTCAACAGATTCAGGCGAGATATCGTGGAAGTTCTTCATAATGTAAGAGAAACAATTGCACTTTTCCACAAAATGGTGGGAACATTTTTTGGAAAACAAAAACATTTTGTGGAAAAGTGCAATTGTTTCTCTTACAATGAGAAAGGTAAGATGTATTCTGAGGGTTTGAAGTTTTGGTTGGACAACGTGTGGAAATTGAAAAAAATATCATTTTTCAACATGAAATCCCTGTTAATGTTGGATTCGTGTAGGGCTCACATAGCACCTGAAATTAAAACCATTGTAAATAAATATTCCAAAATAGCTGTCATTCCAGGCGGTTTAAGGAAAAATCTCCGACCTCTGGACACCGTGGTAAATAAACCATTCAAAGTCCAGTTGGGTGCTAAGTGGAAAAATTGGATTATGGGTGAAATCCATGAGTATAACAAAACAGGGCAGATGAAGAGACCATCGTACAAAGATATAGAGGCATGGATGCCCTGGTGCAAATAAAGTGTGCAGAAAACCGTGCAGAAAGTGTTCAAAAAGTGTTCTGAGAAGCGTGCAAGAAATGTGAACAATGCGTGCATAAAGTGTGCATAGTGCCCCAAAAGTGTGAGGAAAATTGTGAATTGGGACTACTGGAATGTGAAAAGTGTGCAAAAAGTGTGAAAAGAATGTGAGAAAAGCATGCAAAAAATGTGACAACTGAATCTGAATTTTGAATATGAATAAAAGATTAACGGTTTGAGATGACCTGCGTGTGGTACACTGCCATCCCTATATATACCTTGTTTACTTTCCTACGACATGTCAGGAGTGCAGTGCTACAGACCAGCAAGCGGGTGGAATGGTGCCTGGCATGAGACTTCACGCTCACTGAGAAGCAACAAGATGGACCCCGTATATCTATAGTACTGTCGCTCATGCTCAAAAATGTTCGCGAGAAGTAACTTTTAATCCATGTTTTCACCAAACGTAGGTCACTGACATAACATTTCTCACTGCTACGTGGTTATATGTATTTTTTTTCCAAAAAATGGTTATAAAACACCTTGACATTTTAATATTCGTATAGCATTTTTCTTTTCTCGGCACTTTTCTACTTTGGGTAGTGGAAACGTGGAATACATGTTCAATTTAGAATTTGATATCTAACTCTTGGTACATCCTTCAAAGCCTTTTGCATGAGAACTATCCCATTTAATCTTTTTTTTCAGGCGGTATAAATGTGTGAGTTCTGACACTCTTGACACTTCTTCGTGCACTGATATCACTTCTGTAAACTTTATGTCTTGAGACATAAAGTTTACATTAATACGATTGTAAATGGCCCATTTGTTTTAGAATGCTGAGTATTGTTGTCTAAAGCAAAAGAAATTTACTGAACACAAATCATTAAAAAAGATACATGGCCAATTATAAATGTCACTGGCCAAGAAAATATTTTGTAAGTTATTTGTTGAAGGAAAGATGTTAAAATACATAAAAGATATGGGTAAAAATAAAAAAGCATGCATACATTTTTTAAAAATCATGTCAAAAGTGTGCAGAAAGCATTCATTGAAGAAGTGTGCTAAAAGTGTGAAAAGAGCATGCAAAAAGTGTGAATCATCAGTGAGCAAGTGTGCAGAAAGCGTTCGGTGAAGAAGTGTGCCAAAAGTGTGAAAAGAGCATGCAAAAAAAAAGTGTGTGCACTTTGCACACACTTTTTGCATGGTTTTCTGCACACTTTATTTTCACCAGGGTGTAGGCTGCTGCAAATCAAAATTTTGTTATGAATGGTTTCATTAAAGCACAAAGAGATGACATACTGTACAGTGACAGTACATGATGATACATTTTCAGAAATGGAAACTGAAGAAATAATAAAAGTTATTTTAAATGCAATTGATTCTTTCAATGTAGAGTCTGATGAAGAATTTATGGGATTTGAATAGTTTTTGTTCAATTGATAATGAGTTACACATCTTCCTTAGTTTTGTTATTACATTTGATTTACCTCTTGTACCTTTCTTAAGGCCGCCACACACCGAATGCTATGCTAAGCGAGAGAACTGTTCTCGCAACGGACGTCCGCTATGTGCGCGCACACACCAGGAACTAACCATGCCGTGCTATGTAGCAAGATGGCGGACAGCGTCTAATGCACTTCTCAGGTTTGACACTTGACTGTTCCGTTAATATTGACGTCATTTCAATGATGAAAGATTTTATACAATGCGCATAGTGTGCAGAACTAATGTACGTAATTTAGTTGAAATTGCTCTGTTGTAAGTAGGTTAAAAATGTATTTGAGCTGGCGGGACAAAAGCGCTCATTAACTGCAATAGATACTGCGCATGCACCATGAAAACTAAGCGAAGAGGACATCACCGGCCGAGCGATCCCCTGCAATATAGCGCTATGGAAGTTCGCATCGGTTCGCGTGGCTCGCATTTGGTGTGTGCGGGCAGTGGGAAATCGCTTTACGGGATCATAAGACACGTGGCGAAATCTGGTAGCGTGCTTAGCATAGCATTCGGTGTGTGGCGGCCTTTATATGTCTACCGCACTTGTTCATTTTTAAGAATTTAGACCTATTTTATATAAATAACATGTACGTTGCCTACTGAAAAATATGGTAGTTAGTATCGCATAATGTTTCTTATTTTTATTTTCAGCTCAATTCTTCATTTATTATTGAATATATTTCCTTATTTTTCAAAAACTTTATCTGGAAGGGAATCTTCAAGAAGCATGGGGGAAAATTCATAGTTGAGGATTTTCACTGTTTTAATGGCAATTTTTCAACTTGCTTTGAAAAATAAGGCTGACTTCTCCCCACCTATTCCAAACAAGTCTGTGCTTCTCTGTTTGGAGTGCCCTCACGATCCTTATTCTCTCCTCCTACTGGGCCCTTCAAACTAAGTCCTTGAGTCCCACATGAACCATCTCATCACCTTATGAGAAAAACACTTATCGTGCAATAAGTCAATCTGGGTTGGGCTTGGTGGGCCTTAGTGACTCCTGGGAGGTCCTCCCTTATTTTCACCAAACCGTGGCCCCCCTCAAAGCCCATCCCATCCATGAATCACTCGATAAAGCACAAGGGAAGCAAGATCAAGTGGCTCGTGTTATTTTGAACGGGGAGCCAAATCTGGGACTTTTGTTATTTTATATTTTATTAAAAATCCACAATCACACTTACCAAGTTTTCTTTGGCATACATTTTGATATTGTTTGGAACTCCACCCACATAATAAAATGAAGCATCTTTTATCCACAAAATACTGCAGTAGGATGGGGATAAATATGGGTGCATTCCACTGATGTGAAGTTTTGCCTTTTGAATTGCCCTTGTTAAATTAATAGTATGCCATTTTCCATCATTCCATGTCAAATCGGGTTCCAAAGTAACCACACCACTTCCACAATCATATCGAAAACACAGCTGAAAAATAAAATTATTTAAAAATTCATGGAAAATGATAGCTCTCACAGAATGGAAACATTATATTTTCAGTTATTGTGATACCTTTCCTTGGAGTAAATATAAAGCCATGAATTTCTTGTGGCTATGGTCTGCTATGTACAATATTATACCATCCTTTTCTTCAGTATTAAATTCCACCTCAAATTTATATTTATTTCGGTGAAGATGTGGAGGTTTTTGGAAAACCAAGTGGCTGTGAGGTTTTGTTCCTGGAAAGTAAATGCTTAATTACTTTGCAACCAAAAACTAATTTAAACTTCAAGGATGCACATCAGTCATTATAATAATAATAATAACTTATTTGCCCAAGGATCAGATACATAAGTATTGCATACTATATAAGGCACGTCAAAAAATAAATATACACTAACATAATTACTCATATTAAGATACAAAAATACAATTAATTTATTAATGCACATAATTCTTCTACCACAACTTTTCCTAGTCTCAATCTCAAATAATTAGAATTAAGAGGAACTGCATTTATTATAATTTAATGTCCAAGCCAAAATCATAAGGAACATAAGTTTACCCACTAGCATCCTTGCTTGCTGGATGGGTTAAGAAAAGTTTAGGGCTCAGAAACTCAAATGTTTCTTGGTTTGCATGCAGTCCTGCAGCATTCAAACTTGCTCTTATGTTAAAAAAACTATTGTGTTAGAACTTGCCCCACATAATGGTACCATGGGAATACAGAGTATCAGAGAATCATTCTTACCAGATGGTTCTTTTCTCCAAATGGCCTATATTGAATTGTTCACTTCTTTTCAAACCAACTCTTATAGGAACACAGGCCTACCAGCAATGAAACTGATAGAAAAACCCTCTTCATGAGAAGCAACCCTTAGCTGAGGTATTTTTCACAACTCCAGGGGCCTTATTCTGTAACTTAAAGCTCTGGAGCTTCCTGGTGAAAAGAGCTTAAGTAAATTAGCTCCTAGCTCCCATTCATATTCCATAATGGAAAGCTCCTGAGAAAAGGAGCTTCATTATAGGCTCCAACCCTGCAAGTCAGCATCTCAAGGTGCCAGAAGAAGCTATATAGCTTCTTCTGGCACCTTGTGACGGAGACCCCCTGTGACGGAGAACAACAAACTTTCCAAGCGGAACGAGAGCCCTCCCTCCCAGTAGCTGGGGGAGTTGAACCACCCACGGAAGGAAATTTTTGACCTGCGAAAAGGATTATTTCCGAGGGGAGGGGTAAGGTTTCTTTTCTTGTGATGTGTGAGTAAGAAGAAAAGGGAGATGTGCGGGTGAGCAATAAAATCTCCGAGCGAACGGCGGCCCTCCTTCCGAACTCGCTTGCCAAGAGGGAACCTCCACCCGAAGGACGATTTTGACCTGCTAAGGGATTTTTGAGGAGATGGGTTGGATTTCGGACTCTCGTTTGGTTATGTGTGAGCGAAAATGAGTAGATGAACGGTCGGTCTGTCGGCCAAAGTCACCAGATATATCTCTTGTAATAGAAAGCTACCATGCAGAAGCCAGGACTCAAATATTCACTGAAAGTCTCCATCAGAGTACGGGGAATAATTCCGCTGCAAATGACATATCTTCCATTATTTTTTCTCTAGAAAAGGCTATTACCTCGAATCATCGCTCAAAGAGATCGAAACGTGTCGAAGAGAATTTATGAATTATTGTGGATTCGTTAACTCTTTGGTTATTCTTCCGCTCCCTTACGTGAACAAATAAAACGTCTCCCTCCCCGGAGCTCCTTTAGTTTCTTATAAGTATTTATTCATTTATACGCGTATTCATTGACATAGAAACTTGTCAAAAGTTTGACGCATTTTCGCAATCGCTGTCTGGAATTATATGACTGCGCTTCTTTGGTTTGAATTTTTTCCATCGATAATTAATAAGAATCAGTATGCATGTCAATTTTCTTAGGATGCAAATAGACCAATGCCATTTAATTATAATTCTGGAATGCCGCGGAAACCAGCTAGGAAATAAGCTAAAAGCCTGCCTTCATTCAACTATTACTAACCGAATAAAAATGGCTTCGTTGATACGCACCGACGAATCGTCATACGGATTCAGCATTTACTTGATTGGACTGCGGCAGTTTTACCCACCTTTTCGTATCAACTAACCACTTTCTGCAGTAAAAAGGCCACGACTTAAAAAAATAAATAAAGGAAACGTCCTAAACCTTTAAGTTGCCCGAACTCCTCCATATCCAACCGCCGTCAACCAGCATCAGCTGAAAAGACATAGGAAGATGCACACGCGCGCAGTGAAATATGCCAGACTGCCTTCACATTCCCCCATTTCCTTGTAGCATACGTAATTTTTATAGAACAATACATTGAATAATCACAACTAACAGCATGAAATAAGTTAAAAAAGGACGGCAAAAAATGCGCCAAAGAATGAATACTAACACTGCCTGAGTAAATTTCCCCAAACTTAATTCCAGAAACAGTAAATGATTGCAAGGAAAAAACTGAACCAATATAGGGTAAAATGACAAGAATTAATTATGGCATCTTGGAAATGCTATGGATTCGTTTTTATTGTTTAAATTTATTTAAATTTGCAAGCGTTTTCATTAATGTTAACAATTATCGCAATTTAGACATAATTTTGCTATCTCATATTTTTGTGGCAGTGCAATCCCTTTTGTATTTGAACTTTCGTGAATTGTTTTCTTCGAAAAAATTGACAAAAAAACTTTCAATCCACTCAATCATGAACTTCAGCAAGTACTCAATTATTGTTTCGCATTGGATATGGATTAAATTTCCTTGTAACCATTAAAGTAACATGATGCAAATAATTTCTCCTTTCATCCCTCTCAAATGCCTCTTTCAATCTACTCAGTCCTGTGTATATAATCTTTGCTACTCAGTTAGTGAGTTAACTGTATTAGCGAAGATCTTTGCATAGAGGCACCACCCCTTTGGTCCTTCTAATCTTTCCTGAGAGAGAAATAAACATTCTGAACCAAAGGAAGCCCCTTCCATCACCCTTGCTCGAGGAAATGCCCTAAACTGCCAAAAAGTGGCAATGGAAGGGGGCAGTGGCTTCTTATTCGACTGGGTGTGAAGAAGCAGAGGTTTGGTCCGTCGAACTGTTTCTGCACATTATGTTGATGCGTGGAAGCGGCCCATACATGTGAAAACTTACATGATCTCTCGTTCACAGCAGATAGGAAGCGCGGAAACGAAATGCCCACTTCATTGGCTTATATCCCCCTTACTCGTTTCGTTTTTTATTAGTTTCCTACTTGTATTACTTAGCGTTATAAGCTAACAATAAGTTGATCCAAAATATATAGCATTTATATTTTCTTTGTCTGGGAGTCCTTGCCGTATCAAAATTCCTATTACTTTCAAAACGTCATAATTAATTCTGCACATTTTACAGGACATTGGTTCAATTTTCTATACTTCGCCATAAAATATTTGCTGCTTAGGTAATAAGGTTAGGAAAAAAAGCCACAAAACGCATTGTATAAAGTGCTATTTCGAATGTTTCTCTATGAATCTCGCATGAGAAAAATCTGACCTATGGCGAATAGAAAACGCAATAATGGTGGTGAAGCAAGAGTGTGACGAATTGAACCTGATACAACCACTAATCTAAGATCAGCCAGCTCAAGTCATTCATATACGGTATACTGTCATTAGTAAACACATTATATACGCGTATTTGAAGTTCTGCATTGGATAATAAAACGACTGAATTCACAAGAAGGATGAGATGAGTGCGAAAGGTGCATTTTTCAATCTGCACGTCCTTCTTTCTGAGCCGCGAATTATCACGAAATTATTTGCTAAAAGAATTTGAAATTAAAAGCTCATTGTTTTAATATTAAACAATTGTTTGCGCAGAAATACATCGTCCATAGAAAATGTTTTCCCTTAATGCTTTGCAAGGACAGTTGTGCGCTCAAATTCGAGCCTGACATTATCGGTTACTTCAGAGCAAAATTGAGTGATCAAGTTTCGATCCAGAATATATTACACCATTTCAAATATAATATAGATTGCGATATCACAAGGACTTCCAGATAACAAAAATGCGTCAAACATTTGAATTTTTTTTACATTAATGAATACGCGTATACATTAAAATGCTCATAAGAAACGAAAGGAACCCCGGGGATTGAGACCTAAGATTGGCTTTTGTTTTCCGTGGCTGCTTGCATCTGTCGTGTGCGAGGGATCTTGGCGCGCCTTCGCAGATTGCGAACTTCGCAGATCTCAGTCTTCCTTCTCACTCACACATCACAACAAAAGAAACCCTAGCCCTCCCCTCGAAAATAATCCTTTTCGCAGGTCAAAATTTTTCTTCCGGGGGTGGTTAAACCCGCCCAGCTACGGGCAGGAAGGGCCGCTTGGAGAGGTTAATGCTCTCTGAGGGAGGCGTGGTTCTGCCATGTTGCCACTTACAATTAGTCATAAAAATCGGACTTAGAAATTTTCAGCGGTACGATTTTTTTGAACAGAACTGTACCCAACATTCGTATTTTGGGTAATGTGAGCCAGAAATAGGTTTATTTTTGCTCTGATTGCATAAGTTTTCATGCACAATTTATGTGCAGTTATGTTTTTGTTGATGGAGTCGTTACTTGTCATCCATGAAGCAATCGCAAAGTTTTTCCAGAGTATTTCTACATAGTGAGATAGCCAGATTAATTATGAACTAAGTGGTTTCACTGAGAGATACGGATTTCATCACTCTTATCAAACTCGTATAATTTGGCTAGAAGACTGTGATAGAGTTTTGTGAAAGGATAGAGCTATGCCCACTTGTCGGTGGTTTTTACTATTCTTTATCCATTGTGTGCTCATACCTATATTTCATTGTACATAATAATTTACCTATTAAATGTGTTAAAATGAGCCGTAATTATTTCATTACGAGGGAAGGCATTCGAAGATCTTCATGAGGTTGTATGTACATATAGGTTTACCCTGTCATTGATCCCTGTCCTCCAAGCTTGGCTGGCTCAGCGAACGTAAATTTGGGGACGTTATATGGCCAAGAATGGTTCATCGAATCAGGCAAGTCCACAGGTATTCAGGTTTATTCGTTTGAGTATCCACAATGTCATCTCGATGCATTGTTGATAAGAGCAATACAACTTTGTTAGCTTTAGGTTTGTATGACACTAGCATCATTCTTTTTTTAAAACCAAAATAACTATTTCCAACTACTCTATCTTTCAACTTAGCGATAAACATGGGTGGAATCTCACACTTATTTTTTCTTATTTCCTACTGTTGTTAGGCCATTTTTTAGAAGATGAAGTGCTAACAGGTAGGACATGAACCAGTTATCAAGGGTGACATTTCTTCCAGTGTTATAAATGTACTGAACCAGTCTTTTTACTACTGAGTCTGGCTGGTAATCAATTTTATCTGGGCCCTGATTTTGTTTTCCAATGTACACTTCCATATTACCGGTGTAACATGTTTTTGCATCACAACAGGCAAATATTTTGTTCCCATACTTAGATGGCTTGTTTGGCTTGTAAACACGGAAACTGCATCTACCCCAGAATTGTGGAAGCATCTCATCTACTGTAACTGCTTCACTCACACTGTAATTCTTCCGGTAATTACTGACAAAAGTTTCGAAAATGTCCCTTATTTGGGAAAATTTGTCTTTTTTCTTCAATTCGTTTCTTCCGTGAATGTTATCAAATCTCATCATTCTAAGAAAAACTTTGAACCTATTTACACCCATTACAAGTCTAAAATATTCAGTTCCTGTTCCATCTGCTCTCCACAGATCAAAAATATTTTTATGGTTCGACTTTTGCACCCCAGCTAAATACAGTAATCCCAAAAGGGCCTTCAGTTCAATTAGGCCCGTTTCCCTTGCATCCCTTTAATGCAGAAAACTACCCTGCACACTTCGATTTTTTGTGTTTGTGAAGGATACAATATCTGTTGATATATCATCTGGAAAAAAATTTGCCAAGAACCCAAAATATCTGATACATTTCGTGGGTTACCCAGAGGTCCAGGTAGACGTTTCAGCAAATTGCATCTCTCAATTCTGGATCTTTTTGTTGGCTTCACAGCAGACCACTCTGTCACACCGTTTTTTCTCACGAAGGAAGAAGCTCTTGTTGCGGGCGATTGCTCATCCTCACTTTCCTCAGAAAATGAGTCGTGATCCGAATGGTAAATGGTGTTGTCGCATTCCTCATCGTCGCTCTCACTCAAATCTGCATATTCCCCTTCACTCTCACTGTCAAGCATTTTCAGTATGTTATGTCTTTCAGACTCACTCATGGTCGGGAAGTTAATGCTCGGATTTTTGATTCCTTATTGAAAAAAAGAGAGCTACTTATGGCATATTTATGAACACATTTCAATAGAAATGGTACTAAAGTTGTGACATTCACCAGCTCTACGAATGTAAATTTACAGTTACTTACAGTTATAATTACTTTCGCAAGGTGCACTGGTACAGGGCGTTGAACACAAGGTAGCCATCACCAAATGGAACTAGCGTATGCTTCCCTCACGAGTTCTTTTCAGACTGAATCGGAGAGAAATATGTACCCTAGGGTCGAAACCAAGGTAGGTATACTCAAACATACCTAAGTCATCCTCTCCTACGACAATGTAACGGGCAAACAAATGTAGCAAAATAGCAATGTAAACTGCGAGATTGATCGAGTCAAGTCTCAAAAACTCCACAAGCAGACATTGTAACGCGAAGGCACGTGCCGGCAGGGGTTCGACCATTATGAAATAAAATGTAATACAAAGATTCTTATTCGTATTTACGGACTGTAACTTGAAAAGAGCTCAGAAATAGTAGATTAGATGAAGTGTCGAACAGAGGCGGCCGCAGTGTGCTGAGTAGGAATTTTTTTTCTCATCAGGCAGGGAATACCCGCCCACGCGTGCCATCGCGGGTTAACCCAAGTTCACATTTCCTACGTGTATAATAATAAATTGAGGCATACACAACTCATTTTTGGAATATTTTACTTAAATTATAATATTATATGAGTAAAGCATTAGATTATTCTTCTTGAAAATTTCTCATACTTGGACAAAAGAAAGCCAGATTGCGTGTTGCTGCCGTAGTTCTTTCTAAAATTTTCAAAATTTCTTAATGTTGTATTAGGTATGGTTTAAACATCGTTATTCCCTTCCTATTGGCTTTCTTATTTATCCATACATTTGCTGTTTAATACTTAAAACTAAAAAGTACTGGAAAATTACGGTAATTTTCAAAAATTACGGTAATTTTCAAAAATTACTGTAATTTACCATGGTAATTTACCTCAGATGAAAATTACAGTAATTTCCCCATCTCTATATGAGTCACCACCAAATTTTTCACATACCAAATCTGTATCCATTTACAGCCACTAAGTTTGGATCAGAAATGGACTGCCGTGGAAGGGAGCACCCTTCATCAGGGGAAGCATAGGCTAGAGCAGGTTGCAATTGAGCCACTGAAAGAAATAGAAAAGATTAATGGTGTTTCAAGGAATGCAGAAATTTTCCATTTCCCTAACCTGTCAAGCTACTTTGCTCAGCAAGCACCATTTACTAGAAGTACATGCTAGCCACTCAAATTCAATTTTATATATCTGAGTATAGTCCCCCCTTTTTGCCCAAAATCTTTAGTCGGAAAAGTAATGGAGGGGACTATATTCGAGCTCAAGTCACTTAGGGATCCTTAACATCATCACCAGGGTATAAATAAGGGCATTACAGATGATAAGTTTTCCTATTCTTTTGGTTTTTAATTTATTTTAGGATAATTAATTAAATAATTTATTGGAAAGCCCCAAGTCACTGCCTACACATGGTAATATTTTGTTTAACACTTTCAATGCGGATGACGTCATGGTGGGTTGTCGCCGCTGGCGGGTGGCATCTTAAGACAGCATGAACCACGTAGAGATTTTTTCTTTTATTGCCTCTCTACAGTCTCTCCGATTTTTGTCTTTACTGTGACGCTTTCAGTTGATGTTCTGCCTCACCCAAGAGCACAGCTATTTCTGGTTCTGTGACTTATTTTTTATGTGAATGCGAATGAGCATCTTATGGTTAGTTCTCGGTCTCATGTAAGGTTTTACTGCGACCAATATTTGTGTACTTTCGAGGGCCTCTTGTGCAAAAACTATAAGGATTACAGAATATCTAAAACTATGACTGGGTAGCCTGTTTGGTTGACTACTGGAAATGATTTGTCGCAGGCAAAGGGTATCGAGGTGATGTCACAGTGCTGCGCGTGGGGGTCTAAATTTGGGCTTTAGTGGGCACGGCACGTGCTCAGTTCAGTTGTATCTCCGGAAAGAGTTGGTTAGTTTTAGTGATTGAGGTGTCTACAGAGAGCTTAGAACGTAAATTAGTCCTTTATAAGATAAATATGAATTTGCATCTCGTCTGAAAAAATCACTATCTCCATCACTTTACCTTCAAGGATCCTCACCAAATTCACCTCATTTATTATGCACATGCTGCGCAATTATGCTTTGTTATTTCCACTTCATTTCCTTCATTTCTCACGTAATGCCTGTCACTTTAATGAAAGATTTGGCCTCTTGCTGCTTCGCCATATTCAAAAAAATTTCTCTTTCCTCTTAAATTCCAGATATGGCGCAGCCATCAACCACTTACTCTTCTTCGCTACACACACATACCCCCTCACTTTTTCCCCGCCTCCTACTTCAAATATCCATGTACTTCCACCAATTTCTTAAAATTACCTTACCTTTTCCTCCGCCTCTTCACTCATCCAACAATTTATAAGTCCCTCCTCCTCTACCATTTACACAACTTACTTTCTCTCAATGCACTTCTGCCCTGGAATATCCTCTTCCGATGCATTATTCTCACACAATTTCCCTTTCATCCGTTCCCTTTCTTTTGCCATTTCTACCTTTCCAACACTTCCACTCCATGATATAACCTTCACCCCCTCCTCCAATCTTATCACCTACGTCTGTGCTTTCCCTCCAAATACACTAAATGGTGACCACACCAATGGCAAAACTGCCCATTTTTGGGCAATAAACACCCATGTCCTTCTAGGAAGAGGACCACGACTCCGACGAAATAAAACATTGCATTACAGTGATTTCAATGTAAGTACACCTTGCGCAAGCCATTGAGACCACCCACTACACACGCTAGAGGAGATCTGAAGTGCACCTATTTCCCCACCACTAATACCATCACACCACTTCCCCCTCATTGGATGTGACTTTGCATCCCTTTTAATACGGTGATTCACAATCTTTATCTTCCCGCCATACTATCCGATTTCTCCCACCTAAGCTGTACCCACTCCCGCACCTACATCACCGGCCCTCCTGCAGAGGGAGTTCACTGCTGTCATTGGGTTGCAACCGACGGATAACTGTAAACATTTAAATCTACACCAATTACGACTCTTTCACCCCGACACAACCGCCTCCTTTACCACACCTCCCATATCGCCCCTCCTCTGAGATCCTTCCCCTTCATAACTCTCGAACCAATTATTTCCCTGCTCCCACCCCCACAACCCCTCTCCCACTCATTCAAATGCCCTTTCCTTACTGGGGATTTCATTTCCTAAAAAATATGCTACAGCTATGCGCCCTCTCCCCCCCCCCCCCCCCCCCCCCCCCCCCCCCCCCCATCATCACCACTTAACTCTAGGGAATTAATCTAGAGATGGGTTGAATAGCAGATTTCTCGAACTCGAATATCGAATTCGAATATTAAATCATAGCTCAAATATTAGAATATCTCAAATTTCGAATACCTTGAATACTAGAATTGCACATTGCATATAAAATGTTATTCTACTACTTCATTAGATGAATGTATAAATAAAAAGGTATATACCAAATACATTTTACAAATCAAATTTTTTAATTTCAAATTTAATGAAATCATTTGCATCAATAACATCATTAAAATCTTATTATCTTTGACAGATTTTTATTTATAAAAACAAGCATTCTAACTCGTTCAGGATCCAATCTGCTTCTTTTCTTGTCACATATCAAACCTGAGGTTCTGAAGAGTCGCTCGGAAAAAACTGTTGATGGAGGTGTGATTAAATACTTCGACGATAATTGCTTCAAGTGAGGATACAGACTGTTCATTTTCCAGTAATCAAAAATGTTGTCACAAGGTTTAAGCAAATCTTCTTCCAGGTATCTTCGAATTTCTTCTTCTGGAGTATCCTGACTCTTTCTGTGAGAACCTGGTGCTGTTACCATTAATTTTGAATAAAGTCCCCACATTGTATGTTGTTGCTTTACATCAGCTATTTTCAGTTGCACTTTTCCTAAGGTATCTGTTTTTGTTGGTTGACATTGTTTAGACAGACCTGTCATCTCCAAAGCCAATTGACTTTTTATCATCTCAACATTATTTGAATCTTGGAATACACTGATTTTGAATCGTGGATCAAGAATTGTGGCAAAAGTGAATAATTGTTCTTTTCCCAGAAATTCATACCGACTTTTAATGGAAAACAGCAAATCATTGACGAAACCTTGTAGATGACTATGCGAAAACTTCTTAGTTTCTAGGAAATTAATAATGCTATTTACAAGGGGGATAACTTCAGAAACTGACTGCACTTCCACTAGCAACAAATGTTGCTCTTTCAAAAACATCTAGAACATCAATCAATTGCTTGATAGCATCCCACTGTGGTGGAGTTATGTCTACATTAAAACTCAGGTTAGAGGCAGCTAATGTTATTGCTTGCTTCTGTTCCAGAAGACGCCTCATCATTTGCAAAAGGGAGTTCCATCTTGTTGGTTCATCCTGGATGAGCTTATGCTCTTTAATATTCAGTTGTACTTGGGCCACTTTTAGTTGTTTTGTTGCTTTAGTAGAATGCTTGAAGTGACCCACAATGCTGTGACATTTTGCTGCAAGATCATTCACCATCGGTTTGTTAAGGATTCCATCTTTAATCACTAGTTGAAGAGTGTGAGCTAAGCAAGAAATGTGATTAAATGGCCTCCCTTCAAGTGCAGATACAATATTCCTCCCATTATCTCGGACAATGCATACAACTTTGTCAGTCAAACCCCAATCTTCTACAGTTAGTGCAATCAAGTTGCGAATATTCACACCGGAGTGTGAAAGCTCTAGAAATGGGACACATTCCAAGCATACATGATGATAAGCATGACTTGAATAAAAAAAATGAGCCGTCAAACTCATGTAGTCATTGGTGGCTGTTGATGCCCACATGTCTGTTGTAAGAGCAACATATTTAGCTTCAGAAAACAACTTTTCTATTTTTTTCTTTGTTTCCTTTTACAGATCTGGGATAACTTTATTTGCAAAATATTTTCTGGATGGAATGATGTACCTTGTTTCTAAGTGATTGATCAGTTTGCGGAAACCTTTATTTTCTACAACTGATATACGTTGATTGTCAAGACATATCATTTCTCCTATCAATCTTGTAATAATTGAACTTCTTTTGTCACCAGACTGGAAACTCTGAGTTTTGTCAATAAAACTCTTCAGAGTAGGTTGAGCATTGGGAAGATTTTCTTTTTCTAGGAGGAAGTTTGAATTGCATGTGGAAACTTGAGGGGGATGGTGAAACTGAAATGTATGAACTGTCTGAGGAAACACTTGCAGCATCATTAGAATCATTTGAAGCAGGTGAAAATCTGGGATTGGCAATTGGACTAGGAAGAGAAGTTGCAGATTCAGTATCATCAACATCTTGAATTTCCACTACTAATTCTTCTTGCACAGTCAGTGAGCGTGGAAGAGAAATACTTTCATCAATTTTAAAAACATTTGCGTGTTTTTTCTTTTGCGTCCAAAGAGGGGTAGTCGTGTGGGATTTTCCTCCCCTCGATATTTTAGAAGCACAATGGATGCACACAGCAAATTTGATGTCCGCTTCTAGTAGCTGAAAATGGCGCCATATACTTGGACATCCTGATTCGCGAACTGAAAAAACGTAATTTAGTAGTATTGTGGTTTAACGTGCTTCGATGGCTAAGGTCATTTCGCACTTACTGTCTGCCACGTGCAGACACAGGCAACAGCACTCAGATGAATCGGAGGATCACCCCTCCAAACTCGAGCCGAGCCCAACGATGCTTAACTTCGGTGACTGATCGGGAACCAGTGTTTCCATTGTGTCAGGCCGTTGCCCAAAACGTAAATTATATACTAATAAATGGTCAATTGAATGCGTTCAAATTTTACTTTCCACAAATATTGCAGCAAGTATCGTAAGCTTCTGAGTTGAGTTCAGAAACTCTTAGGTAAAATTCATTAACTACTTTTGAAAGCACTCCACATTTGGAAGAGAAGATTCTCGAAGTGCGAAAGTTTTTATTCTACATGTATCGACTGATAGAGCAATCATCAACGATATTTACAAAAGTTCTTCAACTTTGCATCATGACAGGATTATATATACGATGCATATGGTGAAAATATAATTATTCTTACAGCTACAATTTCGACAGCAGCGGATCAGCATACCTTAACACAAACTTTCTTCAACTATGAACGAAATCAGCACAGTAAAAACGTATGCATCAACGATAATTATTCACCACTCTTCTCCGAGAATTTTATGTAGTTCGTCAACTTGCCTAAAACGGTACTGCATGCACTTAACGGCAGAGTCCTCTACGTGGTTTTCGAGTCAACTACCAACGACGTGCGTGCGACAGTATATGGCACGAAATTCAAAGTATTTGAGGTATTCGAGATCGTACTTTTAGCATAAATATTCGAGATCTCGAATATCGAATACTTTCTAGTATTCGAGTATTAGCGGATACTGTTCGCACATCTCTAAATTAATCCCTTAAAAAAATACGCTAACACTATGTGCCCCCCTCCCCTTGATAACCAATCAACTCGAGGAGTTTCATTCCTTAAATAATACGCTACAGCTATGTGTCCCCCCCTCCCTAATCACCAATCAACTCTAGGGATTTCATTCCCAAAAATAATACGCTACAGCTATGTAATACAGACGAGACGTATCAGTGAAACCGAACCCATTTGATATAGATTGGATGAGTACGCCAGTGACTTCCGGCTGCTGGACGCGGACGCCGCACGCGGCCGTGGGATGCCCCAGCAAAACCACACCTTTACTATTGTAGCATTGAAAAATGAGATATCGTTCAGGTAATATATTTAGTGCATAATGTATTCGGTGACGATGATTAATTAGATGTTTAACTCTGACAAGGAGTACTGGAAAACGTTACTGTGATCCATCACTATTCGTATAAACGAGTAACTTTTTCACGTCGGGACCAAGATCCGAGGTTCGTAACTTTAAAACTTTGTTATTTCGTAATATCCCGTACTGTTACATACACTAAGATACCCTTTTGGTCGGGGCTGAAGATTTTGCTTCGTAAAATCAAAATTTCGTAATTTCGAAGTTCGTATTTTCGAGTTTTTACTGTAGTGTAAATTTGAAGAGACCATCTACGAAAATGGGGAAGTCTACTAAAAATGGATGATTATGCGAAGAAAATATACCCTCTACACTGAAAATTCCAATGAAAGAAGTTTTTCTATAACTTGCGAATTATTCGTAAAATTAAATTTTGAAAATTGTATTGTAACCATGTCCTCAAAACGACCCATTGCAATGTTTGATGAGTGGGACGTCAGAGTCTAGTAAATATGGTTACGTGGTGCTATGTATTTCCAATCCCCAGTTCCGTCAATTAGTAGTTGTGAGTCGTGGTATATCATGTTTACGGAAGAGAAAATTATTCAGTCATGCCATACAAGTAGTGCATATTAGGGCGGATCGGAAAAATCGATTTTTCGCGGAGAAACTTGGCCTTCTGGAAAAAGTTGTCAAAGTGACTCAAAATAAGGCCAAAAAAATTTGGGACCTCTAGGTCAACCCTAGACCCTCGCGCCGTGGCCATTTATGGGGAGGGGGGCTTAAAATGGAAAAAGTCACGTTTTATAGCGGTTCCCTATAGATTTTGCCGAGTTGCGATGCCTTTGAACAAAAATTTCGTCCATTTGGACGTATCTGCAGCCGTTAAGCCACAAAATGTCTATTTTGAGTGCGTGGCCGCGCGTAATTATGCAACGCCCACGCAGCGTCGCGACGTGTCGCAGCGCAACGGTCAGCAGACCGCTCGCCCCTCCTTCCGGCTCACGTCTGCTGCCCGCTCGCCGCGAATGCAGCAAAACTCATCATGCATGCGTCTTCCGTCGTTGGTCTAACTAATATTAGATAATTAAGCACAATGTCCATGGAATAACCATCACGGAAGAATTATTAGAAATCAATATAACCTTTCTAAATTGCCTTGGGTGGCTTTTGGCGGGTATTCGGCGCTGAGAATGTATACATATTTGGTTGCCTGAGTTGGTCAACCCTGGTAAAACTCCCAATACCCTCGCTTTCCACCCCTTCTCCTCCCTCTCATTGCCTCTCCTTTCTCCCTTCCTTCCCCTACCGCCTCCAAAATATGTATCTATTGTCAGCACTTTGCACCATTTCATTAAGTGGAAAATTGCACCTTGCTATTTCAGTGAGCATATACTGTGCAATTCTCTACTAGGCATTCAGTGAAGTCTGCTTTTATCTACTCCTCCCCTTTGGTCAGTGCTGTGGTAGTCATTTTTGGTGAGAATTTGGAAATAAGTGCACCGCTCTTAAAGTCAAATCCCTTAGTGATTTGAATATTTTAACTGTGCGATAATTTGGACTTGGAAAATGGCAAAAAAAAGGATACGTAGTGAGGAAAATTATCCCTTTTTTGGTGTCTCGTCGACATTAAACGAATTGACGCTACAAACTTTTAAAGAAATTATAAATATTTTTTTATGCTTGCGACATATTGAGATCCGAAAATGCAGGCAGGGAGCCTGCAGTTAATCAAGTAACTAGTCTAGTGGCGAAAAAAGTGTCCGAACTTAGGAAATTAGCCTCTATTCCAATCATTCCGGAACGTGGTGTGATTAAAATGATTTTACGGTACCATAAGACGTACTACGGCTTAAGAATAAGTGCAAGCAAGTCTATGAAAGGTGTCAAATTGACAAAGAAAAATTAATTAATTTTTAAATGTATCTGAAAAACTATGTGATATTTGTGCGTGGAAGTGCAAAAGAATCAACGAGTGTAAATATAAGAAGGAGAATAAAGTTCCCCTAAATGAAGTGGCATTTTTTAGGGATCAAAGGACAAAACGAAAGATGATATCCGGTGATTTGGATGCTTCAGAAACTCGGCGATTGAAGAAAAAACTTAGATCGTCGGAGAGCGTCGAGTCAAAATCATTCATTCTTGAAAAGGAAAAAAGTGAGCATCAAGAATTTTCTTCCTCAACATCCCAAGAAAATTCAACCGACGAGGAATCAGCCGACTTGGACCTCAACGTTCCTTATACGATTAGGGATGAAAATCAACCTGGACCTTCTTCGGGGCTAACGTGTCTTCAATTGTCAACTGTGGCGGAGGTATGTGCAAGAATCGGCATGTCCCTCAGAGCAGCAGCAATGAACGTCAGCGCAACTTTAGCCGACGCTAAGCTCATAACTACGGAAGACACATCAAAGGTAGTGGACCGAAATTACTTAGAAAGACAGAAAAAGATATTAGTTTCAGTATAAGCAAAGAGAGAATAATCAAAAAGTGCAATTGAAGGATTGAATTTTGACGGAAGAAAGGATAAAAAAATTGAACTGGAGAATATAGGCAAGAGGACTAATCAATCTAAGATTTGGGAGGAACAGGTCGTGTTAGTCGAATAGCCAGGCTCCCACTATTTGGGGTTTGTCTCCCCCACAGGAGGATCTGCAAGAAACATCAAATCTGCAAAACTTGATTTTTGTGCGAAATAAAATATTGAACTTTCAAATTTAAAAGTGATTGGATGTGACGGCACCAAAGTGGATACAGGTTGGAAAGGAGGCATCATCCGTTTACTAGAAGCATAGCTCTGACATCCCTTACAGTGGTCTATTTGCCAATTACAATTGATTGGCTTAACGCTGCGGCATTTGGTAGAAAAATTAGACGGGCAAACTAAGGGTCCAAATTTATTTGCAGAACCTATTGGCTCCGCCCTTCAAGACTGCCAGACTCTTGATATCATAAGATTCGAGCCAATTACAGCAAAATTTATCCTACGAAGTACACTTGGCATTACTGAGCACTGACCAGCAGTAACTTTTGGAAATTTCCAATGCAGTGTCGAAAGGATTTTACTCGGAAAATTTGGCCAGGAAAACTCCAAGGAAAGTGGCTCATTCTCGCTGGCTCACTACGGCCAACCGACTACAGTGGCTATACGTGTCCACTGAAAATCCAAGTGCTTATTTACAAAATCTGGTGTCATTCATTCAAAAAGTATACGCACCTGTCTTGTTGTCAGTGAAGCAAAACCATTGTATACACGATGGTGCTGTAAATTTATGGAAACTAATAAATTGGTCGAGATATCTACCGGAAGGTCTTAAAAAAGTCATTGATCCTGTTATTCAGAGAAATGGGTTTTTCGGGCACCCAGAAAATTTACTCCTCTCAATGATTGCTGACCATCGAGAGGAAGTGTGAAGAGATGAGTAGAAAAAATCTTAGAGGCGCGAAGAAATACGTGTGCGACCGAAAATTCAAGAACTTTTGAATTACTACCAGTTTTTAATTTTTATGCAGAAGACTACACGCTGCTGATCAAACGAGATGAGAACACCGACCTCCCTGCTCTATTGCATATGGCTGAAGAAATTCGAGAGTTACTTGAGTAATGCTCAACTTTGGAACTCAATTTTCCCTACCACACGCAAGAAGTGGAAAGATTAGTGAAAGAGGTAACCCAAGCTTCATTGACATCCGCAAAAGACGAGGAGAGACAATTAGAAATGCTGAAAAGACTAGAAAGCAGAACCAAAATTCCGACCTTCGAAACCAAGTCTCAGTTCATGTTGTGATAGGGTGAGTAAGTTTTACATTTATCTGCCTAACTTCAAAAATAAATATATCGATAATGACCTAAAGTGTTCAATGAAAATAGTTTTGAAAAACGAATACTTACACACAGATAAACCGATTGGTCCATAAAATGACCATTTGCTTATTTTTCAGATAGCATCTAATCTGATAAAGTAAATGCGTTACTCAATTTTATTTGAGTGGGTGGGTGGGTGGGGGAGGTCATGGATTCAGGTACCTTGACGTGGTGAGCTCTGGCAACTATTTTTGGATTCTTTCTCCATGTTGAAAAGGAATTGTAAAAGTAGGCTTTATCCTGCACAATCAGGGAGTTGTTCTCTAATTCCTGAATGATGACGGTGTATTATATTAATTTCAAATAACTCTTCCATAATGGTTATTCCATGGACATTGTGCTTAATTATCTAATATTAGTTAGACCAACGACGGAAGACGCATGCATGATGAGTTTTGCTGCATTCGCGGCGAGCGGGCAACAGACGCGAGCCGGAAGGAGGCGCGAGCGGTCTGCTGACCGCTGCATAATTACGCGCAGCCCCGCACTCAAAATAGACATTTTGTGGCTTAACGGCTGCAGATACGTCCAAATGGACGAAATTTTTGCCCAAAGGCATCGCACCTCGGCAATATCTATAGGGAACCGCTATAAAAACGTGACTTTTTCCATTTTAAGCCCCCCTCCCCATAAATGGCCACGGCGCGAGGGTCTAGGGTTGACCTAGAGGTCCCAAATTTTTTTGGCCTTATTTTGAGTCACTTTGACAACTTTTTCCAGAAGGTCAAGTTTCTCCGCGAAAAATCGATTTTTCCGATCCGCCCTAGTGCGTATGCCTTTGTGGAAAAGTTCAACCATATCTACACCAAATAAGATACAGTCAACTCTCGATTATCTGTGCTAATGGATGCGCGACGAGGCATGGATAATCGAAAAACATGGATAACCGAAAAACATGGAAAATGAGGTCGTTATATTGACATTTCACTTCGTAGGATGGAAACTATTTCACATAACAGATTGCAGTGGTTACCGCAAGACAACTAATGAAATACTAAATATTTCTATTATTTCTAAATAAAATAATATCGTAAATATTTATAAATTTATAGCTTCTAATGCTTGAAACACAACATAATGGGTACTTACTTAGCTTGACCACGTAGAAAATAAAAGCTGACATCTTGCTTATTTTCGGTAAATGTATGACATCGAAGTAATTATATAATACAAAACATTGTTATAATTGTGAGCCTCTGATATATCGTGATATAATACATAGATTTGGCATTACATAGTAGGATTAAAAAAATTTCGCATTACAATTGACAGCAGGTGTTACGCCAAGAAAACAAGTGAATAATGAAATGTTAATTTTCCAATTCGATTATTTCGAATATCATGAAATCTTTAATATTCATCAATAAATATTTTCTAATCTAATAAATAGTTTCTAATGCTTGAAATAAAAGATAATGGGCGCTTAACTTGACCATACCGATAGTAAAAACAATAGCATGTCTTGCGTATTTGAAGTCAATGCAAAAATTATCATCGAAGTGAGTATCAGAATAGAGCACATTCTTTTATTGTGAATCTCGGAAATAACAAGTTATATTTTGCTGTTTACTTGATTTCGTCATGTTTTCTTAAAAAAGCAGTTCTTTTTTTACGTTGCAATAAACGAAATCAAATTGTCGCATGTAATCCTGCTCAGTTTCAAAACCCGCCAGAGCTTCTGTGCGGGTGCCAACTCTTCTTCCTTTACGTATTTTGTGAACTCCAAGCGAAAAGCATCAGCGGCCTAAACATTGCCACTCTATCACTCTCCCTGAATAGCAATTTCACGAATTTTATGTCGCGGCTTGAATCTCGTCAACCACCCAGAAGAAGCTTTAAAATCTCTTTCTATCCCTAGAGAGTCATGAAAAGGTTTTGCCTGCTGTACGCACATGGGGCCTGAGACGGGTATACCATTAATTGTCCGTTTTTGATTGAACCAAAGAAGCATGGCGGAGTCTAAATCTTTAAAGGTTGATCGTTTCATAGTCTAACGCTTTGAGGGTCCCAAACCACTGTCTGAGGTTGCAGCGAACTTCATCAGCTTACTTTTATTCTTAATTATACCGTAAATTGTTTGTTACTCCACATCATATTCTTTTGCCAGTTTAAGCGGAGTCTCTCCTTTTTCATTTCTTTTAATCAATTCTAGTTTTTCGCGATGAAAAGGACAATTTTCTTCCGTTTTTTTGCCATTTCCATCAGCTTTGTCGCGGCATAATAGTAATGAATGCAACTTTGAAGTTATTGAGATTTCCACATGAATGAACTGGCACAATCGTACCTGGGTAAAAACAAATGACTGTTCAACGGCAAATAATGACCTGGGAGCACTGATACTGTTTCTTATTTATTAATTCAGGCCGAAAAGTAAGAACATACGGAACAATAAGTAGTTATTTTTAAGTATAATATAAGTTAGTTTATTTACCAGTAGTTTATTTGAAATTATTTCCATTGTATATTTACTATTCTCTTCGTTTTAGGAAGATAGAATATCCAGTGGCAAAGGGTAATGGGAAAGAACGGATAAAATAATTTCAGAAGCAGATGCGGCTGAGTTTTCATCATTCTTAAACGAAGCAGACAATTTTCATAATATTGTGATTAAATTAAAAAGTTAAACTAAAAAGAGACATTTACAAACTTGCAATTCTATTTAGATACATCGAACTTTCAAAGAATTTACTTAATTTTACCATTGGAATATTTTTCAAACTTTGAGGTGTAGGGATGAGAAAACAGCACGGATAATCCGCAAACCGGATAATTGGAAGCCGGATAATCGAGAGTTGACTGTATTTGTGAAATTGCCAAAAGAAGATAATCACAGATTATTTTATGGTATATCCACAAAAAATACATAAAATAATAATTGGAATAATAAGCTTATAAGAACCTTGCCCAAACAAAAAAATTATAAAGTTATATCAGTTAACTTGAACAACAAAAAATGAAAAAAATGGCAGTTTGATGAATTTTTAAGATTGTGTCCAACATATTGCATAATCTGCAAGAAGCAAAGCATTACCTTTAATTTGAAACTAAGTTCAACAAAATTAGGTCATAAATAAGAAAAATGCTATTAATTCTAGCAATCACTGTCAAAATTGGAGGTATGCATTTTGTAAGCAAAGATAGTTTTTCAAAAAAATTATACAGAGGTCATTTTTAGTCAAAAAATATGAAAAAATTAATTTACACATAGCTCATGCATACCTATCTAAGAAAATAATTTGAAGAAAATCCGTGATGTGAGGGCAGTAGTGTAGCCAGGGGGGGGGGGGGGGGGGAAATGCCCTCTACGCCCCATGTTCTGGCGCCCCTTAGTCTCTGTATTTTTCCACTATTATGTCCCAAATGCATAAAAATAAATGTGTATAACATGTTGTCAATTGTCATATTTTGCACAAACCCATCCGCCTATTGCATCACCAAAATTTGCAAATGTTAGTGAACTGGTTAATTTATGAGTCGGCACCCCCTAAAAATGCCCCCCCCCCACCCAAAAAAATGTTTGCCTCCCTCCCCCTAGACCCAAAACCTGGCTATGCCACATTGTGAGGGCACTTAGTGTAAGGTGATCTCACTAGGAATGACCCTGCTATTAAATACATACATATTTTCTTGTTGTAATAGCTATTGAGCATGAAAATTTGTGAACCATACTTTGAGAAAGGTGTTCTCACTACATGCAACAATGAACTTAAAGTACCACAAAACTATTTGGACAAGTATTAACTAAATTTCATCAGCAACAGAGAACAACAGCTTGCACTGAGACAAATCAGGAAACATCAAAATCAAAGTGCATTTTTACCTGGTCGTTTGTAGAAGATATTTCCAGTTGTTGAACACCTCCCCAAAATAACATTGTGGATTTCTGAAGCATTAGCAAAGTTGATGAGAGTTGAATCAAATGTGGCATCACCTATGCATCCAATGAAAGGATTTTGATTTTGGGCATGAGTGGTTTTAATGTTGAAACCTCCAGGCACTCCTCCAAAGTATATATCCCCATTGATAATTTTCAGACTTGAGCCAGTCCTCTCAGATCTACAGGAGAGAAAACTCGGCATTAAATTTAAAACTCTCATTTCAAAGAAGGAATCATCATCATAGTGTTCATGTTTTATACATATGTACATCCATCTACATATTCTCAACCTCAACTGCCAAGTCTTATATTGAACATGACAATGGTACTCACTGAAAATGCTTGTAGTCATCAATATCCAAAGTCAACCTGTTTGATTCATATGTTGCAGTTACAGCATGCCATGTGCCATCATTATAATATGTGATTAGATTTGAAGAAGCTTTATTTGAGGATGAGATTTGCATCTTCCCATTAGGCCCATTTAGAATCAAGATTCCATTCACAAGAGACAAGGACATGGTGTTCATCTGACTAGAATCAGTGGCGTAGAACAAGAGGGCATTGTCTTGAGTGGTGTTAAATATCAAGTTCAACTGGAAGTATTCAACTGCATTTATCCCACTCCAACGAATATACCCATCATGGTCCTTTACAAAGGAAACAACATTGTTTTCCTGGAGAATAAAATGAAATGCATGCATGAGAATATGTCTTAACCTTCTGAAATGTTTACTATTTTATAGCAACATTCCTCAAAATGCTTTCAAGTATTAAAAGTACGAACTTCTGTTGGACATCCAGGAGCAATTCCATGGGCTTTTACATTTCTAGTCAAATCAACAAATAAACTTTCAATTTCAACCTCATCAATACAACCATAAAACTTCTTTTGAGTGACTCTGCGCAAATTATGTTCTCCAGGATACCCCCCAAAGTAGATATAATCAGAAACTATCAAATTCTCTGCCCTTCCTGTTGAATTACGATGTACTTCATCGTCTTCATCCACCTGAAAATAATATATTCAGTTCAATAAAGCAGCACTTATGAAACAGAAAGGTAAATAAACAAGCTACCAAAATAGCACAATACATTTACAGTAGGAACTCTATATCTGTGGAAAATATGTTGCAAAACCATCCCCAGATAACAAAAACAGCAAATGACTGATGAAGCAATGTATTAGTCATTTCTCCATTACCTAAATCCAATCAGGTTACCAGGCAAGTAAAAGAACTTTCTCAATATCTTTTCTCCATGTTTTTATAAGACTTTTTAAAGCACATTAAGAGAACTTTCATGAGAATTGCCATCTCACAATTCTACACTACACGCTGACTTTTTGGTAATGCTAAGCAATGTGACAGGAGAAAAAGATTTCATTATTGTTTATCATCCTCTTGTTCTCTCCCTTCCAAAATATTTGGCTAAAGAACAAACATAGGCCACTCTAAACAATGGACCCATAATGCCCCTTCTCCACGTTTGCCATATTTTCCCTCTGGCTAATATGACCAAACTCCCAGGCTTGCAACCCAAGGTCACCACGATAGGGGACCGGAGAGGTAACAGAAACGGTGTTTTTTTCTGCTCCATGACACCCCCAAAACTTATATCCCACTCCCTACCATTGGAAATTTTTTGTGGCAAGAAAGGTTGTTAATCCCCCTAAGCATTGCATCAGGTACTGCCATTCAAACTATCCCTTTCACAATGAGATTCTTTCATTTCGAGCATTAAATACCCTCGAAAACAGATAGGTGAATGAAAAATATTTCTGGCATACTGTAAAAGTAAACATTTATTTCATTTAAGTACTAAATATCGACTTTAGAATGGATAACTGTTTCCTTCTTCACCCCCTCACATGTGCCCCGTCATACGGTGCAGAATTCAAACCGGCCAATCTTCGCGCCAAGGGACCACGCAACGGTTTTCCCGATGACTCACGCCCTCCCTCACTCACCTCCCCTCTTCCCCTTCCACCCCCGTGCGGAGGAGGGAAGCAACGCTCACCCCTCCCCCCATGTGACCCTAGCGGAGCTCGCCCGTTGGCCGCCGCTCTGCCCAGGGTCCGAATATAAGGCGGACCTCCGGACCTTAGACTTCACTTCGGAGGAGGGAGCCCTAAGGAACGCCGTCACAGCGAAATTACTCCTCGGTGGTCTCCCTCCTCCCGCACCCGGCCGAAGCAAGCCAACTCCTCGGCACTCTTCCTCCACCCGCACCCTTGCGGCCCGGAGTACGCTTGTGCCGTTCCGGCCATCGCCCGCACCCGGAAGCCGCGTCCCGCCAGGAGGAGCCGCCCCCGCACGCGCCACCACCAGCAGGAGCCACCCCCACACGCCGCCGCCGCAAGCATCGACGACCCCGGCCGCAGCCCAGCGGAGTCCAGCACCACAGAGCCGTAGCCATGCTGCAGCCAGCCCACCGCTCGCCCTTCAGGCTCCCAATCTCTTTTCCGGTCCCTCTTCTGGGGGACCACCATATTAAACCCACTGTACCTTCCTTCAATAAACACCTCTCTATGTTGCAAACCCACTCCTGAGATCCGCCTCGTTTTCTTTACTGCAAATCACCCAGGTATCCTCCCTGCGTCCGTCACCGTATGATCACCCGATCATGCGTGCCAGGGTGGGTAGCTCTACCACACCGACGTTTTGACAACTTCAACTATTTGGTTTTTTTTCTTTCCTAATTAAATTGAGAATTCATGATTTTCCTTGACAGTGAGCACTTCACGTTTTCTCTTTACTATAATTGCTAAACTGCCATCACTTCTTTTCCATAGTAAAATGGTCATATACTTGAAAAAAGAAACAGATGCTGTCACAAGGACAGTTACACCACATGGTGACCATATAAGGACACAATGGACAATGAGAATACACAATGCCTACTTGACAGGGACGTATTTATGACCTCTGAGGCCCCCGGTGGAATCTAGAATGAGGCCCCCAATGTTATAGTCTTGCAACTAGAGATGGGCCACTCTGAAAATTACCTCAGTAATTTTCGTAAATTACTGCAGTATTTTTTGTAATTTACTGTCCCCCTTGAAAATTACCATAATTTTCTAGCTAATTCACCTATGTTAGATAATGTAATTTTCCATACAGATAAATTCCCAACATGTTCTTTTAAGCCAAGTTCACATTTTCTACATGTTTAATAATAAATTGAGGCATGTACAACTCATTTTTGGAATATTTTACTTATAAAATTATAAGAGTAAAGCATTAGAATATTCTTCTTGAAAATTTCTCATACTTTGACAAAAGCCACAATGCATGTTGCTGACATAGTTCTTTTTTTATTTTAAACATTTATAATAGATTAATGTTGTATTAGGTATGGTTTAAACATGGATATTCCCTTCCTATTGCTATTGGCTTTCTTATTTAATGATACATTTGCTGTTTACTACTGAAAACTATACAATACTGGAATTTTTATGGTAATTTTTGAAAATTACCATAATTTACCTCAGATGAAAATTATGGTAATTTTCCCATCTCTACTTGCAACCTGGCAGCTTGACATAGACTTTTCCTTGCTTATAAAGGCAATACCTAATGAGTACAAATATCTATCGCTATTAATACTCTTGCTAGTAGGCACCAGGTTACTTACAACTATATTTACATTTTTTCATTTTGTACACTGCAAATCCAAGTGTGCCATAACTCTCACGAGGCCCCCGGCAGCCACCAGGTATGCCATATGGTAAATACGGCCCTCCTATTGGAAAATATTTTTTGGGCTCCGATGGTAGCTGAGGATTTACCATTCTGCCATGAGTTACCTTAGTTACGAGTTATGAACCAGAAGGTTTTGCCTCAAACTGCATTCATTAATACAGAGAATACTGATTTAAAAAATAAATACATAGAATGTCCAAAAAATAGCTAACAACAGTGAGTCAAATGCAGCAAATAAAGAAGTTCCGTTTAACTAATGGATGCGGCTTTATAGCAAAATTTCCTGAATAGTCCAAAGACAACATGACGTAACGCTTAGAAAATATCTTGTTGAGAAATTTTGAAGATTTAGGAAATACGCACTTTCAGATATCTACTATACATACTGAGGATATGGCAAAGTTATTACAAGATACAAATTGAAGACATTTGAGAGATTTTGAAGATATCTTGACCTGTTGGGGAATAAACATATCCACTTCAATAAAGCAACAAATGGAGAATTCACTCCACAAAATAGCAAATTACCATGAGTTTTGCTGATTTCTTATCCCGAGCTGCTTCAACAGAATGCCAAACGTCATCATCATATAATCTTGCTGACTCTAGGGTTGTAACTGAATCCCCTAAATTAAACTAAGAAAAACACCATGTATAACATACAACTCTTATCTAAAATCTACCTCACAATCAATAGCTCAATAGTTTTATTTCATAATTAAGTACATACTTGATAAATTACTTTCCCATTGATAAGTTCAATAGACAAGAATGAACTCTCTCTTTCCACTAAAAATAACAGTCCATCTTTTACACGAGTCTTAAACCTTAAGTGAATAGTGCTTTGTTTTTTCCAGCTACGTGTTGTCCAATTTAGAATTACATAGCCTTCACCCTCAAATTTCAACCCTGTCTTTGGTTCCAGTGTGACTAGTTTATCCCTGAAAAATGGAAGAAATCACTGATTGCACATGAATTTTTCCAACAAATAAGGTAATAAAAAATCATCTTCACTGTCTCAATGAACAATCATGAAAAAACTTAATTTTACATAAAAAAAGGGCTAGATTCTAATAGAAGTATACTCTAGGAGGTCTCTCTGGAAGCATGACTGATTTGATGAGTCCTCTCCATGGGCCACCTGAGATAACATGCAAAATTCTTATACTCAGGAAATTGAGGATTTTCAGAGAGGCATTCCGTCATGGTTCATCCTTGGTTTGTACTAAGTACCCTCTGATTTGTAGCTAAATACTCTACTCACCAGGCTACTGTGCCCCAGAACTATAAGTACTGGTTCAGAGTTGTGGCAACTAGCTCTGAATTTGGCTGCGTTCACTGTATACTTCCATTGAAATCTTGCCCTTGAGAAAAATTAAAGTTTTTCTTTGTCAGTGCTAAGCCAGTCCCTTACACCATTAAATTGTCATAAACAGTTCCCCAATGGACTCCACAATCTTTTAATAGTCTGAAGCTTCAAATACTTTTAAGTAGGGATGAGTGAGAAAGGCATTTCAGGATGGGAAAAAAATTTTCTTGATGAATTCGGAACGGGAATCGGGAAAGAGGTGAACCTTCTTGATTTTCTCCCCCTCCCCAGCATTAGCATCACACAAAAATAAATAAAACTGTGTATCAATAGATTCAAAAATTTGTAAGCTGTAATTTTATAGGAAGGGTTTTTATATAGGTAATATGACACATAAAAACCTATAGTGCAAAAGTAAAAAACCTACTTTTTCCAAATATTTTCTTAAATGTATCAAGAACTATTAGGTTTAACGTAAATATGTTAGGTATTAATACTGTAGAACATTTAATAACAAACAAAACAGAAAAAAGTTGAACTTGATCTGATCATTACCCAGCCAGCACAATGTACTAAATAGGACCAAAATATAGACAAACTTTCTATATATAACGGAGAAATCATATATGGAAAGAGAAATTATTTCTGTATATGTCAGTAACAAGTCAGAGATAAATAAGCTGGAGAAATAAATGGGAAAGATTTCTGAAATACAACAGCAATAATTTCTCTAACAGCGAAATGGGCGCTATGTAGCGGACATAGGAGGAACACGGATATAACGTAACCAAACGTGTATAACACGGAAGCTATCTCATGTAAAAACAGTTCTTACATGTGAGAAAGTGGAAGAAATCCATTTGTTTGTTTGTCCCAACCAGATAAAATAAAACAATGTAATATCCAAGGCTGGTTTGGATTCATATTCGATCGAAAAAAAAATTCCGTAGGAGAGACGCGAACCCTAGAACCTAACTCGCACTCTCCTAACCAGCACCTAAACCCATTCGCTTCATTTACCGCAAATAATGTTTCTGAGAGTCTTTGCCGATATAAAAATTTGTGATAGATCGGACTATGTAACCATGGTTAACATATAATGTATCCAAAGTTATAGGGAAATCGCACATCGTATTCCCAGTAAAACCGTTTAGTACTTAAACATCTTTTTTAAATATTTTTATTGTCAAATCAATATTGTTCATATACGAGGAATGCTTATTTTTAACCAAATTGCACGCTGCTGCTGCAGGGGTTACTTTGACGATTTTTTCACATGAATCTAAGGAGGGCACAATCATTCCACATACCTCATGATGGAGAGAAATGAGTTAAAAAATATAGGTAAAAATTTTTTTAAAATTCATCACGTCGTTATTGAGAACATTAATAATTTTAACCCTGGAGCGCCCAGCGTTGCATAAATGCAACAGTGTGGGTACATCACAGAGTTGGCTCAGCACTTGTTACTCAGTAATGCCATAGTGACAACTCAGGCATTTATAGGTTCCGAAAAAATGGGCAAGTTTCCCCCACCACCATTCGTCACATTGTCATTTTCGTTATTGTGGCCCTGGCAGCTGAAGCAGACGGACCAGTCACAGTGTCAACAATATACGTGCGTCTCATGTAAGTTTCTTTTATTTCTCAAATAGTTATGGTCAATTGCTATTCAAATATTACAGTTTTACTCTTAAAGGATGAATTTAGCCAGTTTATTATGTTGTTGAGCCTTTTTATATTTCAGTGGTATATTTGGAGGGTACAAGATCGGTGTTGCGTATATGCAACACTAGGTGGACGTGGGGTCAGTTGACGTAAATGCCTACATTTAGACCTAGGGCTTGTTAGACTCACAACCATGCCCTTTCAAGTCATTTGGGATTGCACAAGGTCAAAATAGTTAATTTATGCATATAAATATAATAGATGTGTCTTGTTTAAATATTTCTTTGTTTTTACCATGGTTTGGAAGAGTACGGTAGAGTGGGGCGAGTTCGAACGCGTGGGGCAAGTTCGAACAAATACGACTGCTGGGGTTTACATTGTAATAACTTCTCAATTTCGTATTGTGCTACAATTTAATCTCGTGCCGGGCCTGAAAATTGATACAATGTATTGTATTCCGTATAAATATGATGTGTTCGTGCCTTTTTGCCGAAGTTCTGGTGGTCTGTTTGCAGGCAGTTATACGAAGGATTTTATCGCCGGAAAGAAACTACTGTGCTATTGGGTAAGTGAATGTGAATAGATTAGGAGTTCATTCCATCAACAGATCTATTTATTATTATTAATTTTGGAAAATACCATTGATGTGTGGTGATTATGTCAGTCAATATAACGCATCATGTAATTTTGTGTAGTTCCGCCGGGCGAGATCGACATGGCGCGAAATTACGTGAGAGTGACCGGAGGCCAGCGCTCGTGCAAGTACGACGCAGATCATCTGGAAAAAGCTGTTGAGGCAGTGAAGAGTGGAAGGATGACTCTTTGGGCTACATGTAAGGAGTTTGCCGTGCCATTGACCACTATCTTCGACAAATTGAAAAACAAACACCCAAGAAAATCTGGGAGGCAATCTGTGCTATCCGTGAAAGAAGAAGACCAACTGGCGAAAAGGGATTCTTAGATGTGCCGAATGGGGGATTCGATTCCCTTGCAAGCAGTTGACCTCCAGTTGGTTGTTCAGGAGTTTTTAAATAGAACTGGCCGACGGGAAAAGAGGTTCAAAGACAATTGTCCAGGCATTGAATGGGTGCGTGGTTTTATGTCGAGATGAACGGAGCTTACTGTGAGTTTTGGGGAGAACATTAAAAGAGCTCGGGTTGCAGTGACGAGGAAGGTGCTCAAGGACTATTTTAATAACTTGGAGATTGTTTTGAATGGCATTCCTCCTGATAATATTATTAGCTATGACGACACTAACTTTTGCGATGATCCAAGCAAGTCTAGGGTTATTATAAAGAGGGGGGTCAAACACCCATTAGTCGTAAAGGACACTAGTAAAACAAGTGTCTCTGTGATGATTGCTGCATCAGGAAGTGGCGAGTTGCTTCCACCATATACAGTGTATAAATCAGTGCATTTGTACCCTACTTGGGTGGAAGGCGGCATTGAAGGTTCAAGATACAATAGGAATATAAGTGAATGGTTTGATATGACAGCATTTGAAGACTGGTTCATGATGATTTGTGTGCCTTTTTTAAAAAAAAAGCAAGGGCCAAAACTTATGATTGGAGATAACCTTTCAAGTCACCTCTCTATTGAAGTGATTGAAATTTGTGACAAAATGGGCATTTTTTAGACCATTCAAGATCACTTGGCGGAAAAAACTAAATGAATGGAAGCAAAAACATTTAGGAGTTCTTCCCAAAAGTGAGTTCCCTAGGTTGTTAAAATCTGCGTTTGAGTCATTAGGAACATCTTTGTTGCACAATATCTGCGGTGGATTTAAAGCTGCTGGAATTTTTCCTTTTGACGAAAGCAAAGAGATCAGTAAAGTCCCTAATTTAAACTCGGAGGAAAATACTGATGAAGTTGCAAATGACTACGCATGGTCGGATGCATTTTTGAAGTTTCTGCAGACATCCCACATCGAAGCACCTGCGGAGAAAAAATCTCGGGGGAAAAAATTGTTGTCGAGCCAGGGAAGAGTGTGAGTCCTTATTGTATAAATAATTCATTTATCAAAGAATTTGACGGGGTTGCGACGGAAGAAATTTCAAAAAAATGATGAGGCCAACGTCCTTCCATCATCTGATAGAAGTGGCGACGGAAGTAATTTTGAACTTCCGGGGCATTCCCTGTCTGTAAATTCTTATTTGTTGATAAAGTTTCACACCAATAAGCGTGATAGACTTTTCATTGGTAAATTAATGGAAGTTTGTTCCAAAAATAAATTACGTGTGCAGTGCCTTTGAAAGAAAGTTTCCATCAAACAGACTTTTTTTACTTTTCCTGATGTTGTGGTCGATTGCTTAGTGCTCCGCACACAAATTGACCGTCAGCTCGACCAACCCAAGGACTTACGACGGGGCCACTTAGTTTTCAGGGATTTAGAAAACATCAACAAACTTGATTAGTTTTATAATTTATTCTGTTTTACAGTCAACTCTCGATTATCTGGCTTCCGATTATCCGGTTTGCGGATTATCCGTGCTGTTTTCTCATCCCTACACCTCAAAGTTTGAAAAATATTCCAATGGTAAAATTAAGTAAATTCTTTGAAAGTTCGATGTATCAAAAAAGAATTGCAAGTTTGTTTATGTCTCTTTTTAGTTTAACATTTTAATTTAATCACAATATTATGGAAATTGTTTGCTTCGTTTAAGAATGATGAAAACTCAGCCGCATCTGCATCTGAAATTATTTTATCCGTTCTTTCCCATTACCCTTTGCCACTGGATATTCTATCTTCCTAAAACGAACAGAATAGTAAATATACAATGGAAATAATTTCAAATAAACTACTTGTAAATAAACTAACTTATATTATACTTAAAAATAACTACTAATTGTTCCGTATGTTCTTACTTTTCGGCCTGAATTAATAAATACGAAACAGTATCAGTGCTCCCAGGTCATTATTTGCCGTTGAACAGTCATTTGTTTTTACCCAGGTACGATTGTGCCAGTTCATTCATGTGGAAATCTCAATAACTTCAAAGTTGCATTCATTACTATTATGCCGCGACAAAGCTGATGCAAATGGCAAAAAAACAGAAGAAAATTGTCCTTTACATCGCGAAAAACTAGAATTGATTAAAAGAAATGAAAAAGGAGAGACTCCGCTTAAACTGGCAAAAGAATATGATGTGGAGTTACAAACAATTTGCGGTATAATTAAGAATAAAAGTAAGCTGATGAAGTTCGCTGCAACCTCAGACAGTGGTTTGGGACCCTCAAAGCGTTAGACTATGAAATGATCAACCTTTAAAGATTTAGACTCCGCCATGCTTCTTTAGTTCAATCAAAAACGGACAATTCATGGTATACCCGTCTCAGGCCCCATGTACGCACAGCAGGCGAAACTTTTTCATGAGTCTTTAGGGATAAAAGGAGATTTTAAAGCTTCTTCTGGGTGGTTGACGAGATTCAAGCCGCGACATAAAATTCGTGAAATTGCTATTAAGGGAGAGCGATTGAGTGGCAATGTTTCAGCTGCTGATGCTTTTCGCTTGGAGTTCACAAAATACGTAAAGGAAGAAGAGTTGGCACCCGCACAGAAGCTCTGGCGAGTGTTGAAACTTAGCTGGATTACATGGGACAATTTGATTTAGATTATTGCGACGTAAAAAATGAACTGCATTAAAAGGAAACATGAAGAAATCAAGTAAACAGCAAAATATAACTTGTTATTTCTGAGATTCACAATAAAAGAATGTGCTCTTTTCTGATATGATTTTTACATTGACTTCAAATAGGTACGCAAGACATGCTATTGTTTTTATTATCGATATGGTCAAGTTAAGCGCCCATTATCTTTTATTTCAAGCATTAGAAACTATTTATTAGATTAGAAAATATTTAAAAATGAACATTGAAGATTTCATGATATTCGAAATAATCAAACTGGAAAATTAAAATTTCGTTATTTACTTGTTTTCTTGGCGTAACACCTGCTGTCAATTGTAATGCGAAATATTTTTAATCCTACTAATGCCGAATCTATGTATTATATCACGATATATCAGAGGCTCACAAAAATAGCATAGTTTTGTATTATATAATCACTTCGATGTCATACATTTACTGAAAATAAGCAAGATGTCAGCTTTTATTATCTACGTAGTCAAGCTATGTAAGTACCCATTATGTTGTGTTTCAAGCATTAGAAGCTATAAATTTATAAATGTTTACGATATTATTATATTTCGAAGTAACAGAAATATTTAGTATTTCTTTAGTTGTCTTGCGGTAACCACTGCAGTCTGTTATTTGAAATAGTTTCCATCCTATGAAGTGAAATGTCAATATCACGACCGCATTTTCCATGTTTTTCGATTATCCGTGCCTCGTCGTGCATCCATTAGCACGGATAATCGAGAGTTGACTGTACTTATGTTTGTGTTTGAAAAATGTGAGCTCTTAATTTTGATTATATTTCGTCACTTGGAATCAAGAAGTTTTGAGTTTATTGAGTGCGATTACTGGGCCATTATGTTTTGTACAAGCTGCTATCAATAGAAATATTTTCTCCATCACTGTGTAGTTCTTTATTATATTCAAAGTAACACCTTCCCAAACATTTTATTCCATCATGATAAAGAAAATTTACTGAATGGTTGTATAGATTTCTCCGTTGGGCATTTTTCAAAATACTTTTTGCGTCAAGGTGATAGTTTCCTGTTTATAAATACAGAGCAACCTTGTATTTGCGTTATCGGAAATTACGTTTTCCCTAAATTTACACCATTTTTGCAAAGTCCCATTCAATTTCCTATGTTCCCAACGTATACAGAACCCCCAATTTAGACTATGCATTTTTCTGTTTTCCCGCAATTTGCACCACAACGCACTCTTTCAAAAAATGAAATTCACTTTTTAAGTCGATTACTCATGCATATCATCCTTTGTAAAACACTTTTTGACTTTATCTTGTACATATATGTGGAAAAAATACGAAAGAGAGCAGCAATAGGACCTGTTTTAAGGAAGAATTTGAATGTGGCGGGAATATTACACAGCACCACTAGTAACAGAAATTTGAACTACTTCAACTCGTAATCTGCCAGATATGATTCAAGCCATGATTCAAGCTATGAAATGAAGCGTATTCTTTTTTATGTAAGGTATTTTCATTCCAGTAAGTGATAATTCTATAATATCGTTCTTTTACTGTTTCTATGCATAAAAATGATAATAAATATCTGGTTTTAACTTCATAAAAATCTGAAAGATAGTACTTTTCCGGCGAATCTGTTGACGCCCCTGATGACGAGGGCCGTGTTGGACATCGAAACGCCAGAATACATGGTACCTTTCACCTGTTTGGACACCCCAAAAGCTTTAATTCGTAAATAATCATTTTTAGAAAAAATATATTTGTTATTATAATAAGGAAAATTTGAGAATACCGAAATAAAAATGAAAACTACGAAACATTTTCATGATGCAACACTCCTTGCCATGGCTGATTGATTATTAATGCTATTGACGATCAGTTGTTTCATCGTTTTTGATGCTATCGTCATGTAGGGAGTTAAGAAATTAAGGTTAATTTTAATGAAGCAGTTTAGTCTGCTTCATCCACATTGCTGTTTCAGGAGGCTGGTGAGGATAAACTTCTACTTTTTAAGCAACCGATAGTTTTGTGCCGTTGCTTCACGCTGCTGTCATCGCTCCGCCCGCTTAGATCGGACAAGGTCATAATATCTGTGCGTACGTAGCAAAGAATTTTAATGAAGTTTCTTGCACATTACAGCCAGAGAATAAGCAATAAAGCATTATATTTAAGCATGGCTAAATGTGCACACCATGAAGTAGCGTAGCAATGCCAAGTCACTAAACCATTATAGCGGTTTCTCAGCCAACAGTGAGGATTTTTTTAACTGCAATGTGCGTAACTTAATCGTATAATTCGTTTAGATTGCGTGTACAATTATTTTTTAATGAAATTACCTCGAAATACTTATAAGTTACATTATATTCCAGCAATTAAAGGAAATATTTTTATTACATACAGAGTCAATATCTCTTAAAACAACGTTTATGATTAAGATTTTTAGATTTCCCGGAATATGTATGAGGTTGTTTTCGCAACACTGCCGGACTATAGTGTGCTCCTGGATTACCAGGTAATGGGTGCTCGACTGTAATTGAACCTGCGAGGGATTATTAATTTTTTATCTATGCAAGTAAAAACTATGTAGAATAAAAATGGATTCTTAACCAGATATGATGAAAAATGAAAGAACTCGTCGTGAACAACTGAGATCATTTGCACTGCCTCGATTCCCAAACTATAACTATGATAGGCAAGACACAGTGTGTGCTGATCAAACTCTAAGAAATTACATAGTAGGTAGTGACTGCTGTGAGCAAATGCTTGAGGAACCGCAGAAAATTGAAAATAAAGTGCATAATATTATTAATAGGCAGAGGTAGTCCAAGCAGTTGAAAATATCCAATTTCTAAATACCGTATAAACTTGTGTAAGAGGGGCACCTTTTTTCCCAGAAATCGCAGCCGAAAATGAGGGTGCGCCTCTTACATGAATCTGTCCGTTGCAAAATTCCATCACCCGAGTTTGAAGGCTAATATCTCAGAGATGGCTCAATCAATTTTAAAATGAAGTACATCAAATTAAAGCTTGTTTATTTCTGCGTTTATTGATGGTGTACAAAACATTTTACCGTTTATATCGATTTCAGTGTGTGCTTAGAAACAGAATTTTAGTGCATTTTCCCGGGTACCGGACGGTTGCATCGCATTTACGGCTTCGTAATAACAACACGGATCAAGATATCGAAATTTCCTTTGCACATAGTGTAGCAAAGATCTTTCCTAACAGCTATACGAAGTTTCATATTATTTAATGCATTAGTATTTTAGTTATAGATGCAAATGCACGGATCCGTTATTTTCCGTTCCGCGCATACCTGAAAACCGCCGTTTAGACCTTCTTCAAGCTCTTGAGTTCATCATCATGAATCCACTTATAAAATCTTAAAGGAATTCGTTGGTTAACCAATATCGATTAACATTTATTTTGGAAAAAGAGCGCGTTCAACTGCCAGGAGCATGCACGGAAGAGAAAGGGAGAGGCGCGCGCTGTTACCCAGTCAGAGGGCTCTCCGTAAGGCGCGCGAGGGAGTCTACTACAAGCATTACCTGCGGGGGAAAACCAGTTGTCTTTTCTCTGTGCATGAGTCATTGGACTCGGTAAATCGTGGCATTGAGGGTGACGTGGCGTTCGGGCACGCGGGCGTTCCTCCGCGTTGTCTTGTAGAGGAACGCCCGAAAGCCGTTACCAATATGGTGAAACGCCGCGGAAACCTAAGATCCAAGTGAATACTTACCTCCGGGGTCTATATATGCCAATGAAAAATGCCGCGTAAATTATAAGAGAATATCGCAAGCGGAAGGCTTTGAAAATGGCCGAAAGTTCGCAGTTAGGCCCGCAAAACCTCGCAATAGAAGAAAAAAAACTCAAAATTTTTTCTTCAACTTCGACGCATAAAAAGAGGGGTGCACCTCTTACACGGGTGCGCCTCTTACACGCGTTTATACGGTATAATCATACTATATTCATAAGATAGTTTCAATGGTTGATAATATCAAGTATAATGTAAATCAACCTGCCATCTTCATCCTTTCTTCATTTTCAATTTGTCTAAGATGTTTAATGTATTTTTTTCATCAAATATAAATAAATGAGAAGTGCCAGTCAAGGAATAAATTATGACACTGCTCTTTTTCAGTTTATCAGTGTTTCTTATTTTTACCCTTACTCCAGCAAAAGAACATGAATGTTTTAGAGAAAATTCTACTTTTCCCGCAATTTCCATTTTCCTACAATTTACACTTTTTTCCTAGGGTCCCTGGAAAAGTGTAATTTAGGGGTTTTACTGTACGTAATTGAAATCTCAAACCTTACTACCAGCGAAATAATTAACAAATATGATGGTTATTGTTGACGGTATAACCTAATAAATCAAATTGATGATTCAGAACTCTCTCAAGAGCGACTTCAGTTGCGGAGTATCAAAAATGAAATGCGTGTTTGAACTCGCCTCGCTCGGCGGGGCGAGTTTGATCATTAAAAGTTAGTGATTTTCAGATAAGCAATTTATACTACATGTTTTTCTTTCTACTTACAATATGAAATAGAGTTTGGAGATTGCTAATTTCGAATAACAGATATATTTATTGAACTACTGATGAGTATTTGATGATTATACACCAAAATGCATTCGAACTCACCCCACTATACGGTAATTACTTAGGCAGGGAACGTTTTTCAGAATATATCAACCTTCATCTAACATATAATTTTTTTAAAATCTTTGTTTGGGGCAGTTTTTTTCTACATAAATACTATACTATAAGCAGTTAATAGTTTAAATTGGCATGTTTTACAGGGGTATTACCCTTCCAGAAGTGCTTGGTTTATTGGAGGCAGAAGATATTGATGGTGATCTCACTAGCATTTACCTTGAAGGACCAGAATCGAATGTTTTATCTGACGAGGACTCAGGAGATGAAGATGGGGGAGGACATGTGAACAACCTGACTGGAAGGGATCCAGCTCATCCCTACTTTTAAGTCATAACCAGACATTTAGATACAACTAGAGACTACATTTGAGAGAAAAACAAGCTCATGAATAGAATACAAATCCCAATTCTAGTCATGCATATATGGTCTCCATACACTAAAATGGAATGAAATCAAATGGGAGGATACTGGTGCACCCAAACTAATCCCTGGGAGGTTATTACGGAACTCTGGGCGTTCAATAAGGACTGCGTTAAATACAGACTGTCCTGGCCTGATTATATCTACCCTAGTGATTACGGAACTCAAGGTAGAAGTGTTGAACAGGGTCGTTATCACCATAAAGACAGTGTTATGACAAATTCTTCGTTCAAGTCCGTGCAACTCTCTCGGAATATGTATCGATCAATGAAATGCTTGACATTCCTGTGTGGAACAGTGGACCAAATGCATGGGACGTCATATCAAACGAAAAACAAACATGAAAAAAATTAGTATCGTTTAGCGACGGTCCTTGCCAGGAATGTAAATAAACAGTCTTGATTTTAATGATGCAGCTTGATTATGTTTTTCAGTCATTATTTCCTGAAAGAAGTTTTGAATTATCTTTATTATTACCTAATTGCTACTTTAGTGAGTTACACTGGTGGAAATAAAGAGTGATAAAACCGTTCCCGGTGTATGCTTCGTGCAGTCGAAAAATAAAGAGAATTCTATCGATTAATGTGCAGAGAAAATGAGTTTACACAATGTGCATAGGGTTTGTTTTTAAAACGGTGCAAAATGTGTATGAGACTGATAAATTAATGTGCATTTATGTGAGAATCGTGCGCAAAAACGATCAAAGAGTGTTTAAAAGTTATTAGACGTACTGCCTGCAAAAGTGTCTTTTGATTGTCACTGTACAGAAACTAGTGGAAGGAGCATATCAAGCGTTTAAGAAGTAAGCACCAACAGTTCTTATATTTCTTGAACGTGCAATTATCTGTCCGGAGAGTTTACATTCATTTGAGGAATGTGGGTTTGAAAGTGACAGTGACACGTATTTTTGAAATGAGAAACTATAAACACACATCTTTCAGGGGTGACATGAGGGGCAGGGATAATTACTATATAGAAGACGATGGAATATCTGTTTTTGCCTCTTCGTATAACCTTCTAATGCATGAAATACGAGTAGTATCAATCAAATCTACACTAACTTGTATGCCAAAGCTCAGCCGTATTCTGCCCCGTTGGAAATGCTCTCGGTCTCAGCAATTCAATAGCTTTGAAACTCGGAAATATTTTGTTTGTTTTTAAAACGGTACAAAGTGTGTATGAGACTGATAAATTAATGTGCATTTCTGCGGGAATCGTGAGCGAAAACGGTCGAAGAGTTTCTAAAAGTTTATTAGGTGCTGCCTGCAGAAGTGTCCTTTGATTGTCACCGTACAGAAAATAGTGAAAAGAGCATATCAAACATTTAGGAAGTAAGCACCAACAGTTTGTCTATTTCTTGATCTTGTAATTATCTCCCCAGAGAGTTTACATTTGAGGAATGTGGGTTTGAAAGTGACAGTGATGCATATTTTTGAAATGAGAAACTATATAAACGCACATCTTTCAGGGGTTAAATGAGCGGCAGGGATAATTACACTATAGAATATGATGACATATCTGTATTTGCCTTTTTGTATAAACTTCTTTTGCATGAAATACGAGTAGTATCAATCAAATCTACACTATGCCAAAGCTCAGCCGTATGCTGACCCGTCAGAAATGCTCCCGGTCTCAGCAATTCAATAGCTTTGAAACTCGTAAATACTATAGAATATGATGACATATCTGTATTTTCCTTTTTGTATATACTTCTTTTGCATGAAATACGAGTAGTATCAATCAAATCTACACTATGCCAAAGCTCAGCCGTATGCTGACCCGTCAGAAATGCTCCCGGTCTCAGCAATTCAATAGCTTTGAAACTCGGAAATATTTTAAAAACATTTCGCAACTCACTTCATTGTAAAATCGTACTTCTTGTCATATTATTCTTCTCATAGCCTTTGATTATTAACATTAATATACCTCGCGAATCCTCAAAATTGAATCGTCATCAGATGTACTCACGAGTTTTGCCAATGCATTTGATTTGAAACTCGGGAATAGTATTAAAACATTTTGCAACTTTCCTAAGTGTGAACACTTGTTTCTTTAAATGTTACTCTTTACGTAGGCTTTGATAATTATTATATACCTCGCGAGTTCGCAGAATTAACTCCTGGGCAAACACTCCATCTTGGTCTTTATCTTCATATGGACCCCTCTTGAGCTGGCTTTATTTTGGGTCCTTATGATAAAGACTTTTCACTCCATAAAGACGGCCTTATGAGTTCCGTAATCGCTTAAGTCGCTATGCTCACTGGGGGTCTTTATGATAAAGACTTTCACCCCATAACGCCATCCTTATGAGTTACGTAATAACCCCCCAGCTGAACAAAAGTCTACAGCAAATAAATATCAGTTTGCTGAAAGTGGCATCCCTCGTGTTCACCAATTCAGATTAGTAGATGATGTGTAGTACTTATCCCTCAGAATGCCAAGATCAGGTCAAAAGACCCATACTGTCATAATTTCAATTCTTTTGTGTATCAACCATAATGTACACTGGTGAAATTCCACCTATTCTTCAGGTAGATGTCTTTTGAAAAAAATTATGTTTGTAGATATATTATCAACTTTATAAATTGGATAAAACTGAGCTGTAGTACAAAACAGGCATGCATAGCTTTTGATACAAGTTATAAACTCTTATATTAGACTTATCTTTTCTTTATTTGGCATTTTATTAGAAAATAAAGACATATTTTTAAATTGTATGCATAGCTTCTGTTCTGAACAAAAAACTTATTCCTTATAAGAAATACAAGTATACTTTTTGGATGAAGTACTAAGAGAAATTTATGAAGTACAATATACGATATTTAAATGGTGAAGGTGCAAACAACATTTTTTCTTGAAACACCGGTGATTTTATGTAGGAGGAGATGCTCATCTGTATTGTTTGAAATGATTGAATTTTCTTCCATGGACTACATTTTTGCATAAGAATACTAGTCTCATCCAGTTGCTACTGGGATTCTATCCTCCTTGCTGAGCACCACTGAATTTAGCTAACCCAGCAACACCCTGCACAAATTTTGCTCCTGCATATAACTTCCACATACAGTGCTGGTATTTGGTGACCATTAGGAAAAAATTTGGGATGATATAGGAGTGATGTCATCTATTGACTCTAAGTTAATCAACCACATTACTTGCTGGAGGGATGTACAGGTAGCATAGGGTCAGGATTAACTAGAAACTAATGTATGTAAACATTCACATGACTTTACAGTGACATGATTTCCTGAATCAAATTTATTGGGGCCAGTTTCACCCATGGCTTGCTTCAGGCCATTATTCCACCTCATACCAATATTTCGTTACCTTGATTTGGCTCCATTGATATTTTTGGCTTTAATGAAGTTCCAAAAGGACACAGGATTATCATCAATATTAAGTTCTTCCATTTCTCCCACAAAATATTTATTACGTATCACACTTTGAATGGCATATTCTTCAGGGTAGCCACCTATAATAAGCCGCGATAGATTCTGTTCCAAATTAAGAATAGAAGATGATCCCATAAGCACAACAGAATCTGAATATGTAGATACTTTTTCAAATCCACCAGTTTTCAACTCTTCCATTATGGTGAGCTCTGCATTTCTCCCAGATCTGCAAATAAAGGCATTTTAAAAACAGCTGCCTGCCAATGCTACCTGATTAATTCAATTATTTTGAATCTCTGCTCATTTCCACAAATGCTTTATATTCTATAGAGATTTGGATGTAAGACTTTGTAAGCATATTCTATTAGATTTAGTTCAACTGTTTTATTGTGATCATTTTGAAATTTACCATATATTCTTTTGACAAATTTTAAGGATACCGGGACTAGCCACGATACAACCATTTACGGAGTCACCCACAAGTGCACATTAGTCGATATTCCACAGAGGAAAAATCATTCACCTTGACCGGGATTCAAGCCCAGATCCCCTCGATTTTGTGCCGAGTGCTTTAGTCAGTTAAGCTACTGAGGCATCCTCTTCCCCTGTGGATTTTTGAGGGTTCTATAGGAATAAGTTGTTCTGGACTGCTGGACCAATGATGTCACTGAAGCAGTCCAAGGGATACGCTTAGCCCTACAGTCCACGTGAATAAAGCCAAACATGGAACACAGTGAGATGTTCAATCTTTTTGATAAATTTTGAGAATACTGGGACTAGCCACGATATAACCTTTTACAGAGCCACCCGCAAGTGCACATTAGTGCGATATTCCACAGAGGAAAAATTATTCGCCTTGACCAGTATTCAAACCTGGATCCCTTGATTTTATACTGAGTAACTTATGGCTGGATGCACGAAACTTTCGCTATGTACTCGACAGTTATGAGTTCCATAAACTTATGGAACTCATAGCGTATTTCAGGTTGCAAGAAACAATCGGCCTCATACCCAACCCCTCGATAGCTATTGCTTTGAGCACGTAGTTCAACAAACTGCCACTAGATAACACTACAGTCGCGCCATTGGAAACAGTAAACAAAGTTGACGAGCGAAAGTTCAAAATATGCTAAAGAGTTGCGTTGGTATACTTTTAATAGCATATATAATAGATAGAGGTCCGTGAAAGTGGTTTTATTTTTTGCTAAAATTCGTTTTAAAACTATGTGACTTCGGTGTTATAGAAAATCTTGGCGGTGTTATTATAATTTTACAATTTTTGCAAATTTTTGCAAAACCAAATGAAGGAAATGGTTCAAGTTGTGTTAATATTATAGAATGAGCAAGAAAAGGTTCACCGTGAACATTTCACTTTAATAATTGTCTTTGTGAGGAAGACTAGAGCAAAAATTAACCAAATGGTACTGAAATTTGTTTACAATTTCATTGTATTAATTTAGACCAATGTGAAGAGAAAAACGCTTTTCAGTGAAGTCTGTCATTTCAAACAAAAGCTTGCCAGGGGCAGATCTGCAAAACAAATAAAAAACCGAAGGTAGACTTCAAGTGCTAAAACACAGAAGCAAATTCTATGGATCCAGACTACTGCAAAATAGAAATAAAATACCAGGAAAATGCAACCATGGTGAGGATTTCAGAATTCTCTGGCTTCAGGCTTCTCCTGCGATCAGATACCACCACACAATACTGTGATATCGATCGTTCTGCATCTACATTGGCCGTAGGGTACCAAACAGCTTGCAGAGCAGTTGCTGTGAATTCCATGTAGTCTTCTTTCATGGACAACAAAAGGCTGCAAACATCCAGGGGAGCTATCAATCGTTTGGACTGGGGAACAGACTTCTAGGATCAAACAAATTATTAAGTGCTTCAAAAATCAACTTTGAAGGGTCTTCAGCCATCAGTTGGTTGAGTTTCAGTAGACTCTTCTGAGCAGTCATCTTCAAGGCATTTACAACTTCAGCTCTGTTAATGGCTTTCAATGATTTTAATTTGGAATTGAGCTCTGGAGAAAAGACCTCCATGATCAGACCCAGCATATTCTGCAGAACCTTCAGTTTGGAATGCAGGACATTAGCTGTGGGGTAGCTATTGCCTTCCAGGAAAGTGATTAAGTTTACAAAGCGGTCACAGTTGTCAGCAACGAACTGCGCTTGGATTCTTATGCCATATAAAGCACTTGAATTTAAGTTTTTAAGGAAATGAACACCACTGTTTTCATCTTTCATTTTTTCCATAAATTGCATTATGTCATCTAGGTGCTCATGAATATAAAGCACAGCCAGAAACCACGTATTCCATCTAGTTTGCACTGGCATGGGAAAAAATTTTACTTTACTTTCTTCATACTTCCCACGTAAAAATTCCAAATGAAGATGTTTCCTTCTTCTTGCATCAGAAATGCTGCTTTTGTTTTTGCAACTATTGAGTTCACTTCATCCAAATTGCACTGCCAAATTTGTCCCACTAAGTTAACTTTATGTGCCCAACATTGCACATGCGCAAGATTGTCCCCAATAAGCCCCCTCAAAGTATTAACGCATGCACTATGTAACGTGCAGAATCTGTAACAACACCAACAACATTGTGGTAATGGACCTCATATCGATTTAAAGTATCTACAATAGCTTGTGAGCAGGAAGCACCATTTGCAGCATCTAAAACTACACTTGCAACTTAATAAATGCTCTGGCGGCAACTATTTTCTAGTAAACGAAATAACACTTTAAACACAATTTCCTGATTTGTCCGTTGTTTCGTCACAGAAAACGAACAGCTTTTTGTCCTTAACACAACGTTTAAGTTCTTCCTGCTTCTTTTCCCTATAATCGGGATGTAGTGTTGGCGAATACGATCGGCAGACGGCAAATCCCCACTACCTTTCATGTACTTCGAGAGCCATTCCCGAATTTTTGGATTATCGAGTTTCTCGGCACTAATTCCAGCATTTAAAAATGCTTCAGTAGTAGCGACAACAAACACCTCTTTCTCCTCCTTCGCTTTCTTTGACTGAGTAACTGTCTGTTCAAATGACAGCTGTCGTTTTGCGGGGCCCCTTTCTTTCGCACGTTTATGTATATCGCTACCGATGTGCTTTAATAACTTGTCACGTCTTTAAAATTCAAGTCTTTTATCGCAAAATTTGCACAGTAATACTTTGTCGTTCACATAAAATCCTTCTCAGCTGAATTGAAGCACAGTGGAGCGCCGAATATCCGACGATCCGTCCGCTAATAAGTAGCACCCCCTATCCTTTCTGTTCCTTCTCCCCCTTCCCCCAACTGCTAGCGCTTTCGTTCCTAGCCAGTGGCCGTGTTTTAGCCTACAAAATTGCTACATTAGGCCCACACTTACGGATTTCCTGCAACAAGTTATCCAATTACGCTCTCTACTGCGTCGCGGTGAGTCACCGGAATTACTATGCTCGGCATTGACACGTGCCGGGCGCGTGAGCATATATTTCCGCTCTTCCGCGGCCGTGTTAAAATTCTTTCAGCACATTATTGATTCAGAATGTCTAATTCTTCAGGAGAGAAAGCGTGTTATTCTAGATATTTCCGAGAATTTCAGGATTGATAAATGTGAATTGAAGAGAGAGGCGGTGATTAATTTAACGGCAAATTCCGGCGGAGACATATGTGAGTCACTACAGTGCGCGATATTACGGAAATGCGATATGCGCGCGACAAAACAAGCCAATTGACCTTTGAGTCGTAATGAGATAGAGCGAATGAACTTCAGCAGCTTTAAACAATGAAGGCTTAGGTTTTAATCGATTATGACTCATTACATGTGATTTTTTCGCTTATTCACGTAAAATTCGCGAAAAAGGCGAAATTTCGTTTTATTTTTCCGATTTCGCGATATTTCGCATTATTTCGCGTTATTTCGCGATATCGCGTCTCGCGAATTTCACGGACCTCTAATAATAGACCAATCATAGATAAATAGATTTGTTTATAATAAAGTAAGTCTGTTTGGATTTCTGGTTTCAGTCCTTTATATTTTAGTTCACATTGTAATTGAGATGTCTTTTTTATTTTTAAGCATGTCTTTGTATTAAATTTGGTCAATTATATTATGCCACCTGGGATTGTATCTACCAGCACTTAAATTTTTAAATACATAAATAGATTAATAAGTGGTATTAATCAGTAGCTCATCATCAGTATCAGGCTAACATTACATTTAACAAGCTGATTGTACATTTGTGCCTTATTCAACCATTACCAGACACCACTGAACAGTGACCATGTAACCAAAAATCCTCGTGATAGCCTCGTAGTTAGGAAAATAGACATTTTGTTTTCATTTGATAGTAGAGACTGCTAAATACTTCATATTATTAATTTAAAAACGATACATTTATCTTTCAAGAACCACTTCTTAGTTTAAACCACAGTATTGTGAATCTCTTTAGTTAAGGTGAATTGTTTGGAATAAAAAAATTATGCAATAAGATGCAATGTAGACACTTTGAAATATTATCAGGAAAGAGAAATAATATGCCTCTGATAGAAAACATATAAGTTTAGTTACTGATTAGACAAGTCTATCTTCGATAACAGGAATATCAAGATACCTACATTAATCTGGTGCTTATTCAGCATTAAAAAAAAAACTTTTTCCCAAGATTAGCTTCAATAATGTGTACGTACTTCAATATAGTTCAGATTGTGGTAAAAGATGAAAAAAATACTTCCTCAGAGAACATGTATTACATATGATATTCACTGACATCCCTATATAGTGGAAGTTCTTTCCACATGGGCCACAAGCGTTACACTTCTAGCAAAACCATTAAGTGGTAAAGATTTAACAAATTTTTTTGATTCTGCATTATTGTTTCGCTTGAATATCAGTGCAAATCATTCATGGAATTAATTTTTAATTGACACATACCTTTTAGCAATTATTTGATACCAGTTATTGTCAGCAACATATTTTTCAAGTTGCACTTCTGTAGGTCCTGATCCCAATTCAATAGTTAATGTAGGATAACCACTTTCAATCTGTAATGCCATGTAATCATCCTAAATGAAAGAAAATATTAAACTTCTTGAGAAAAAATAATTTCTTGATCTTGAAATTGATAAATACTGGTTTTTGCTTTACTCCAGTATCATAATTATGCACATGACACAGCATTGTTACCGTTTTAAATATCCTTGACTTAGAACTTGTCCCCTCTTCGTTTCCCAAGTATAAAAGAAGGCCATTTGATTCATTAGTTCGGAAGTATAGGGAAACTTTTCCTGAATTCTCCATATGAGATAGTGTTGGTGGATTCCTGAGCACGAGGATCGAATCTTCCAATAACTGTACTCCAACATTAATTCTATAAGATAGTGACATGGTGAGAAAATAAAAAATCCAACTGTTACATTTACTTTGAAAAATGATTTCAAGATTTCACTGTAAATTAGTCTGAATGTAGTTTGAATCAAGACACATTTTTTCCTGCTGAATGCCACTCGTGGCTTACACACTTAAATGAGCACTAAATACCATTATGAAAGAGAAAAATATGAATATTCTTGCATTAACATTAAAAAGTATACTAAGACAGTTCCACTTTACACTAATTATTTATGCAAAATGTTAACTTTGAAGCTTAGACTGAAGAGGAGTAAAGATTTGAATCATGATGGAGGCTTATGCAGAGTGGTCTGAACGAAACAAATGGACTTCCGGGTTGTTTTCCACATGGCATCATATTACTGACTCCAGTTTCATTGGCGTTGCAGCAGGTGCCTTCAGACCTGTACGGTGGTTACCTAACTCATAACGCCCCAATTTCGACGTCACAGAGCACCTGTGAGGAGCACAGCACCCCTTGTGATCACATATCGGTTGTTTGCACTTCCCTGGTGCTTCACAATGTCCACCCGTGGAGTTTAACACTAGGAGGGATCACATAACTGGAAAGATTGCTACGGAACGCCAAAAACGAGGCACTTCATAAGGCTGGCTAGGCAGTTGGTCTTTCATAATGCCTAGTAACTGTAACTGGCTCTTAAATGCATGTAAGAGCCACTTGCCTAATAATTCATCTTTTAACAACAGCAGTGGGATGAAATAAGAACTCAGGGAGCCTGCCATCCAAGGAATTTCAATTGAAAATTTAAATTTTGATTAATATAACAAGTCATTTTTGATGTCACGTCAAACATTCAAGCTCCTGTGGAAATGTTATTTTTGCACCTCATCACATTGTTCCTTCACATTAATAATGGCTGAATTTGGCAATGCATGAGTGTGAAATTTCGTTGAAAGTAGGCAATTTTTAATGTTCGTCAAACATTTGAGGATGTTACCAAGGCAGTCAGGCTAAGATTTACCAGTTTGGCTCTTCGGATGGCAAAGTGTAGCCTCGGATGGCAAAAATTGCATGCCGGAGATAGTTTTATTTACGAGTGTGATATCTTGTGTTGTTGTTTTTGTTCCAAAGGGAATCTGTGGGTACATGTGTTATGATCACTAGCAGTTTGAGGCAGGCTTATTGCACGTTGGAATTCCTAATTGTGGTGTAAAGTCACATTCACCTCTCAATATAAGGTGGTGATGATCACTTGAGTGAAGAGCCTAGTGGTTTATTTACATATTCGTGATTTTGTTATACATATGTGCCATGCCAAGTTGAAGTTCATTTTAAAAGCACATACATATATTTTAGGGTAGAGGCTTGAAATGTGATTGCCATTCCTTTCATGGTGTTGCAGTACAGTTGAGCATCTTTAATCCGGCACTGCCGAGACCTGAGTGATGCCAGATTACAGATTTTTCCGGATAAGAGGTGTTTCCCATTTTATCTATTTTTCAGGGGATTCCGGCTGTTTTCATTCAAGTTATAGATATATTTCATAATATTGTTCATTAATTTTTCAATAATTACAAATTTTCATAAAAATTATAATGAACTCCTGGTTTCTAACTTCGTAAATAATTATTTTTAGAATATCGAAAGAAATTATTTCATAGGCAAGTGATATATGTATTTGCATAGTTGCATAGTTATGATTTTTAATATAATGGGCAAAATTAAAGCATACTGTAGTTAAAATAAAAACAACGAAAAAATTAGCATCTTGCAACACTCTATTCCGCGGCTGATTAACAATCAGCTGATTCATTGTCTTTGATGCTATTGTCCAGTTTGACGTTTCATGTGACTGACGAGTTTCATCTTGAAATATTTCTATCTCCTTCACTCGTTAGTGGCTTCATACTAAAAATATCACTTAACCGTGTTTGCTTCAAACATTTTGCTTTTTCTTTAGCAAGTTGACTCTACAGCATGTAAATGTTCATTATTTTTTGCTCACTAATAAAACTATGTTGCTCTAAACCAGCTATAAGCCTGCTGGCATGATAGTAATATTAATAATAATTTGTTTGCCCAAGGATCTGATACATTAATAATGCATATGATATAGCATACAATCATACAATCAAATAATACATATAATCATCGATCGATATTTTTTCTTGAATAACTTCAGTGTCATCGCCTTCGTCATCACTCTCACCAACACGTTGCTTTGCACCATTTCAACTAACTATCCCCTGGTCTGTGAAGTGATGTACAACTGGCATATCACGATCCGTCGCTAAGCACTCCTCTAAATCTACCATTTCTATTTCATTTAACTCTCGGTTGTTGAAGCTGCTGGCATATTCTAGCAACTCTGTCATCACACGTTTTTCTTTGGAAATCAGATATCCTTTGAAATCAACAATTGGTGTTTCATCATCACACCTTAGGGCAGACCATAATTGTACCCTCACATTTTTTTAACAGATTTTGGGATACTCTCCCATGCATGTGAAAGGGCCCACACCATGTCTTTTAGCTTGTTTGCTATTATTATTTTTGTTGACATTTTCCCTGAATTTAAACCTACAAGAAACTCCTTCATGTAATTCGATCGACATCAGCATTTTGACGATCTGAATATTCCTTGATCTTGAGGCTGTATGAGGGAGGTGCAATTAGGTGGTAAAAAAATTACAGAAGCAATATTTTTTTAGATAATTTCAGCCTTAGGATGTGCGGAACAATTGTCCAGTATAAGCAATATTTTGCATTTCGGATCTAAATCAACGCTATTGCATTGATGTCACAATTCTGGAATGAAATAATTTATTAAACCAATCCACTGCAATGTCACTAGTCATCCATCCACGTTTGTTGGCATGATATATTACAGGAAACACTTTCACACCTTGGTCATTCCATGCCAAAGCACCGACAAAAATGCAAAAATTGCCCTCACTGCCTCAGATTTGCACAAAATCACAAACAACACCAAAACAATGCCATTTCGTTGGCATTGTATACCTGCTCTGGACTCAATTGCTCATCATTCAATAGCTTAGAGAACTCATGCACAAATTAGTCTGCAGCTTCCTGATCTGCCAATAGTATTTCACCAGCCACAGTGTACAGAGCTATTCAGTGAATTTTCTTAAACTTCTGAAGCCATCCTGTTGAATAATGACATGCAGCATTAAGGTTCATTTCAGCATGAAACAATTTAGTCTGTTCCATCAACATTTGTCCAGAAATACTGACCTTCACTTCAGCATAAACGAAACCACTACATTAGCACACGATCCAAATCATTATTCGACCCTTCTTTCATAGTTTTCCTGGTTGTCATCCCTTTCTTTATGCCACTGTTGGCAAAAAACTTTTTAAAAATTTCTTTCTGTTTCTTAACACATTGAATGCGGGCCCAATTTTCATGAAAGTCGTCAAAATCAGCTCGCAAAAAGAGAAAGCGCTTCGGAAGGAACGACCACGTCAATTGACGTGCTCCGTCAGTCAGAGTAGCCAGGAGCACATCTATTGACGTGCTCTGCACTGAATGTGTTAACCCTTTCGCGCCGGACGTCGACCATAGCCGACGAGCATTTTCATACGCAAACGACCGAACGCCGGCTATAGCTGGCGTGGATTTTTCAACACAAACGAACTGACGTCGGCTATAGCTGTCGTGGGGGAAGGGAAGTGACCGCTGAGGTAGCAATGGTCAGAGGTATTCAGGCCCTGCCTGACACCCAGCCTAGCGAGACCTTAGAGCTAATCCTCGGCCATTATGCCCGACCTTCCTTCTCATCTACAATCCTCATCATAGCAGGAATCCGTGGTGAAGTGGTTGAATTGACAATGATTTTTGCAAAGAAAAATTTATTGCATACTCAATTTTTTTATACTTTGAAGTGAATTATTTGTTTTTTTCTGTGCATAAGCAATTTTTACATGAAATTTTAGTGTTATTATTAACGGACTTCTTGTGTGAAAGCCTTAGTACCTTGTGTGTTCATATGCGATGAAAAATACGCAAAAAGAGAAATGTTGTCGTTTCATTGTCTATATCGTACGTGTTTGTTAAAATCTGAATGCCTATTTTTACTTTATGTCCTCTATTTTCCGATTTCTTCATTGATCCCCTTAGTAATTACTCATATGCCGGTATTTTTAGGTTTTGTATATTGAATAGCCAATATCACTCTGACGCTGGTGTGCTAATGTTAGCTACTCATTCTTGGTTGAACATTTGCTTGGCTGCCTGGCGATGTCTCTTATAACCTACTTGGAAAAACCATCCCTTCCACTCCCACAGTGATGTCTCACGTGAAAGAAAAGAAAATTTCGAGACGTCCTAACTTGCTGTAAAAATGGAAAAGTCCTAACTTTGTTATTATCAACGCTAGAAATCCATTTAAAATTCTATCATGCTTAAAAAAATGTAAGTTATTCTTATATAAGTGTAAATTGCTGAAAATCATAGACAATATTTAATTTTAAAAAACACTGCTAATGCAATGAGTTGACCGTGGACTCCCACTAAGAAAGGGTTGGAGGGTCGAGTCCAGTGGCCGGGGTAATAGCCAGGTTGAGTAGGGTCCCAAATCGGAGGGACGAGAATACCTGGCCAACTCCACCCCAAAAAAGTGCTTCGCAGAGAGAGGTTTATAATTTTCTCAAGCTACTCGTAGCACGGAAAACATTTTCCTTTCGTAGTCGCCGGCAGGAAAGGGTTAATATCATTTATCGTTGAAAATCCAACACAAAACATTTGACACAAGTGTTTCACTAATGTCCCAGCATCCTGCTTTATCAATTCCACTTTTTCTGCAATCGATAAAGTTTTATGCCATCGCTTCACACCTCTGCCTCCCCTTTGCCTACTTAGATGGGACATGCTCAACCGGCAATTAAGAGAAATGTCCTCTTTGAGTGGAGAGTCAAGATCTCATAAAATAAAGATTATGTTTAAGATTTTTTTATTTCAGGAAATATGTACGACGTTGCTTTCGTAGCACTGCCGGACTCATGCCGGATTACGGATCTCCGGATTATGGGTGCTCGACTGTAATTCTATTATATACTTTTGGTAAAATACTTCTTAGGTTTTAGTGTTTCTGAAGAGATGTATTGGCCTTCATGAAAGCTTATATATAATGAAAACTTACAGGAGGTGAGAGAAAGAGGTATATAAAAAAAGATTTGTTCTTACCGAACATTTCAGACCCCCAGCTTTATACACAGTCACGTGACCATTATCCCTACTTCTGATTGGATGGAAAGATTCGAATAATGGACGGGCCGAGTGGAATGAATCTGTAATTTAACTTTCTCATACTTTTGGTAGCACCCCGATTACATCGACGTTGAGAATTTTACCTAAAGATACTTAATCATGAGGGGCAAAGTTTTCGGGTGTTCCAGAGCATGGAGTTATGAAGCATGGGATTTTACGTAATCGCCCTACTACAGTACAGGCAATCCCTGAGTTATGTAATAGATGCGTTCCGACACTAGCGGCGTAAGTCGAATTTTACGTAAGTTGAAATTTATGGAAGTCGAAGAAAAAGGAGTCAAAAATTACTCTGTAACTGAGTCCGTGCTCTCAAGATTACGGTCGATTTGGAGAAATCATGGAATTTTAACCGGAAGTGATCCAAAAAAAAATAAAAATGGTGGATTTTTGGACTTTTCTGAAAGTAGACTTTCAGTTTTTGCTTCATATTTTTATAACCGTGGGTCGTATCTGAAATCTGACGAAATTTTTACAACGGGGAATTGAATTCTTTTAAACAAGCAAAAAACATTGGTGTTCTACGCTTCGTTGTTTTCTCACAAGGCACAACATTTAGTGAAGAGTTTCCATTTTTTGCTGTTTTTTTGACTATAGCTCCTAAACTAGGATTCTGATTTGAAATATATTTTCCCAGGGAATTAGATCTCATCGTGACCTACAACTTCATGCTTCGTAACTGGTCGAATTTTGGTAAAACTGTCAAATGTTTCTGAAACTTGACATGGGCATGTACCTTGACATACCCTTTGCAAATAATTAGTAAAAACCTAGAGTTAACCAATAGTTGGCAGGTAACATGGTGCCAAATTTGGATGTTTGCGAAACTTGCTGTTTTTCGACTGTAGCTTCAAAACTAGAAGTCGGATCTCAAATCTGTTAGGTGGTTTTTTTAGATCTCATTCAGGCCTACAACTTCATTCTATTCGTTCTTTTCCATTCTTTTTAGTTATCTGGTAACATGGAGTAAAAGTCGGCTTTTCGTGAAACTCATGGTTTTTTTACTGTAGCTTCTAAACAAGAAGTCGGATCTCAAATCTGTTGGGCCATTTTTTTGTATCTCATGAAGGCCTATGATTCTCTGCTATCCATTTTTTTCATCCCTCATTGCTGTCTGGGAACATGGTGCCAAAGTCTGCTAATTCACGAAACTCTCTAATGTTTCTTTCCCTCACGCCGTCACCAGTGTTTGGTATGACCTTGAAAGTTGGCAGGGGTATGTGCATTGACATGATCTTTACAGATAATTAGCAAAAACACGGATTCCCTCGTAGTTCTATGGAAACATGGTGCCAAAGTGATATTTTCGAATGTTACTTTCTCTCATGTCTCGTAGCTGCTAAACTAAGAGTCTGGTCTCGAATCTGTTGGATGCCTTTTTTAAATCTCACCAAGTCCTAACATTTATGCCAATTATTTCTCTCTAACACTTATAGTTTGCTGGAAACATGGCGCCAAATTTGGATTTATCAATTTTTCCACTGTAGCTTCTAAACTAGCAGTCAGGGGGGCTATTCTCTATCTCGAAGCTACCGATACCATATCTTCGAATAAGCTACCAGAATTGGCTTCCAACCGTATTCTCTAACTCGCAGGAGCTTTCTCAAGAACATAATAGGAAGTGGAGAGAGGTTTGGCGAAAGGCGAGTATGAGAACATTTTTAAACCAAATCCGCGGAAACTTCATTTCTGGTACCGTCATTCTTAGAACCAATGGAAAAGGTCGTCTCAATGTTTTTCCGTGGATAAAACTGGTGAAACCTGTTTTAAGGTCGTTTTAGACGGTGAAGATGTACGTGCATCAAACATCTTCACCGTCCACGCATTAAAAATAATGCGTGAAAAATTCCACGCATTAAAAATAATGCGAGCGAAATTCTAAAATGTTTTATTTTTGCTCACATAAACTCGTGAACAATCTTGTGAATACGAACGCACGACGTCCATCTTGGCTGTTTTGATCAATTGAAATAAGATTGTTCATAAATATATTCGGGAATTAGGGTTCATGTCAATGATATGGTTCAATATGATGCGTGCTATTTGCTTTCGTCAATTACTCGTTGCTTCAAATCATTTAAATAATATACGAAGATGAAGCTTTCAAAAGAAATGCAAAGGTGATACACGTTACCACGGCCCACTAAGTATCCCACTATGGGCTGGAATCACGTTACTTACCGAAGGTAAATATGGCTTTCCGTCACTTCAGTTAATATCTTTTTTGTGAAAAATCCCGCTAATGGCGAAAATGACAAAGTAACCCAGTGAAAGTGCAAGGAATCCGTATTTAGTAAATGTAAGAAACATGCCCGTGCGTTGGATAATTATAGATAGATAAGCGTAATAAAATGACCAATATTTAAGCAGGGTATTCGGAGGCCGTGCTTCGTGAGGCTACCGTGGGAGCTTATTGGGGCTACGGGAGTAGCTTCGTGACATTTTCAGAATATGGGTTTCCTAATATGCTACCGGTAGCTTCTGCTTGCTCTTTCTCCGGTAGCTTCCATGATAGAGAATACCGATGGGAGCAAGTAGCTTATTGAAGCATCTTTTCGCCAGAAAGCTCCGATTCTTCGAGTTAGAGAATAGGCCCCCAGGTCTCCAATCTTTTGTTGGGTTTTTTTTTAGATCTCATCGAGGCCTGCAACTTTATGCTTATCCTTACTCTCTATCACTTATAGTTCGCTGGCAACATGGTGCCAAAGTCAACTTTTTTTTAACACACAGACGTTGGGGGTGAAGCCCCCAAACGGCGACAGCGAGCAAAGCGAGCCATCGCAGGGGTTCTAGGGGGTGAGCAAAGCGAGTATATACAGTAATCATGACCGATGTGTACAGCTACCTTGTTTAGTGCTGGTTTCCGTGGAGTTGTTGGTAATTCTTCGAGAACAATTGAAGGCACAATTGTGCAATGCGTTCGAAGGTTTGTTTTGTTCTTAAACAGTGTTCTTTGTTGGTGATTTTAAGCATAATTAAGAAGAATTATAGAAATATCCCTTATGATTACAAAAATACTGAAGAGTGACATATTTTAATGACCACAAATTATTCAAAACTCATTATAAAAACCAATGATAAATAGTAGCATAGAAAGCTGTGAAAGTGTATTTTGGAATGCAGTTTGAACCGATCAACGTTTTCATTTGGCTGTAAGAATTAAAAGCTAATGGTCCAACTGAAGCACTTAAATTCAATTTTCAATTACAGTCGGTATCACTAAGTTTCACTTGTGCAAGAGGCGTAATATTTGTCAAAAATATTGAAACGAAGGTTTATCGTGTGTTTAAGTGACAATGCAATTATGGAAATTCAGTGATTACAAATGTTATATGTACTATATGTACTGTGATGTACTACGTGTGTTCTTGTGGTGATATTTTTACATTTAAAGGTAATTTGTATTAGGTAGACTTACGCTCCTAACGAATGTGTTATGACAGGAGATGAGTTTAAAGTGTTGCATAATCTTCGCAAGAGTCAGATAAGACTGATGACTGCAAGTAGTTCATTGTTTCAACTATTATATAAAATTTGGAATCAATGCAAATTGAAATTAAATTATTGAATACATGGATGCTCTTGAATTTTCAGTTTGGCAGTTTACATCCTCAGTGAAAGGTTTATGATTGATTTGTGTACTTAAGCAATGTAGGTATTATAGATAGATATTAGTGTTAAGTTTTTTATTACACTTCTTTTGATAAATTTTGCCACCTCAGAGTCATCTATTTATTTTATCTCATTATTGTTTGGCCGGTCTCACATCTCATCATCGATAATTGATGTCATACAATCATTCCTATCGTGATTGGTAAAGTTGAACTCCTCGGTCATTGGAGAGATCCAGTTCATCGATCAATCTTTTAACCCTTTCCCTTCTGAAGTTTAAATGCCCAAAGACCAAACTCTCTTAAGTCAGCCGAAACCGACAGTAGATTCTTCTCTCTGGATACTGGGAATTTAAATTCGCCGAGCGGCCAGAGAACGCCATATGGCCGGTTTTGGCCGAGTTAGGAGGGAGAGGGTTAAGAGAACTTGATCTCTGGATTCGATCAATCATGAGCGACTCATCACTAATTTGCAATGGTTGAATTACATAATTTTTTTAACATCCAGTACATTCAGTACTAATGAACCTTTGCTGCTAATATGAATAAAGGGAAAAAGGCTAATTATAGATCCCAACTAAGATCAGACAATTCACTTGATTAACAATAATCTTATAACTATTAAATAAACAATTACCTTTTTATTTGGTCCTTAGCAAGAGTAATATTCTTCAACAGTCCACTGATTTCTTTCTCTACAATTGACTGATTATTCTTGAAATATTCTTGCTTTGTCACAAAACGTTCTGACTTTTCTATAATTTTATGGAGATTCTTTGAGGCTTTTTTACCTATTGAAGAAAGATCAAGAACATAGTTAATTTGCACCCCGAACAGTTGATCAAATCATCATTCAGCCAAGAAATAAACTCATGCATCAAAATAGAACATTACTTGGGATCAGATTAAAAGTTCAGAAGGGAATTTGGAAATAAATTAGGGAGCATATTTTGAGTGAGAGTGAAAAGAAAACAAATATAACCACAAAAACATTTCCGTGAAAGGCTATTTCTAAGAAGCTTTTGGTAAGTGTCAAATAATGATGAGTTGAATAACTGGATTTTATTGATCCCTCCATTGGCATATTGATATCTTAGCACTTACTCAAAATGTATAGTTTTCATATTTTTCTAGTATCATATACACATAATACATAGAGTTACCATCTCTGATTATGCATGCGCCCAGTGCCGGTCATACTTTAGAATTAATGTGCGTAAAAGTAATTGGTCGTACAAACCAAGCAAACTCGTATTTTCTCTGGTTTTCTTGGCTGTTGGCGACGGAAGAAGGGAAGGGCAATACCTTGCTCGAAGTCTACATCAAAACGCTCAATTAGAGTGGGAAATTAAACCTGATTCTTTCGATGATAGCTATTGCCAGCCGGAATAATTATGCCGTGGAGCAAGGTTGAGTGTAATCAATCTGAAATAGTGCAAAAAAAAGCTTCCTTGGATTATATTCACAACTGAATCTACCGCTCAACCAATATAGCACCATCTCCAATACATCATAGTTTTTGAGCACACACGAGCAGCAAACAAATGCTGTACCAGGAATATTCATCATGGATTAATGCTTGGGAAAACTGGTAGCAAAAAATGCCAGGGATCATGAGAGGAAAATTAAGAGACTAATTGCTACTACCAGCATTTAGCTGGTAGTAGCAATTAGTCTCTTGTGGGCGAGTATAACCTACACGACTAATGTACATTTTTTTTACTCTTTGGCAACTCAGTGGACTCGTGGTAACAAAGCCAAACGCATTTTTAGTCCGATTGGTTCCATATTTTATGTGCTACGATGCCTACGATTCAAAGTCGTCCTTAAGGTCTGGTTTCACTGGGGTGTCCAGCGGCCACGTCCAGCCGCTGCATCTGGACATCGCAGCTGGACGACGCGGCCGGGTGGTTTCATTCAGGCAACTACATCCCGTTTCCGCGGCTGGGCGATGTGGGAGAATGTGGATTTAGTTTAATTACGAATTTGTTATCGCTAGGGATAGGAATTTTTCGGTGGTTTGAGAGGGAGAAAAGCGGTACTTTGAAATTAGGAATTCAGTACTTTCAACAAGATATTTTGGTGTTTTCACAGTGACCACAAATTTATATATATATACACATAAAATACCGATTATTTCAAAGTCTAGAAAAGGGTCACTAATACTATAGTTTAACCCAATTTGATCTGGGTTATTATGCGACACTTCCCCTTCTAACCATGTTATGACTGAAGACAATCACCTCGGTGGTGGAACCTGGAAAAGTGGCACTAAATTTAAAAATAAAATTTAATACATTTCCTGTATTGACATGTAACTTTAGAGAATTTCCATCCTTGTGAAAGTTTGCTGCAGTTACGTGCTTCGAAGATTTTAAATTTTTCCAATTGAGTCTTTCCCAAGCAACCTGACAGTTGTAGAGTATGTACATGACCGTACTTTTATCGATACATTAAAATCCATCTTTTGGATCCTGGAAAGCCCGGTCTCTTGCACTTAATTTTGCATTCGGCATCTTAATAACTCGTCAAAATCACTTGAAAGCACAGAAACCAGGAATAAAACTAGAAAACTGTAATGTGGACTGTAATGCTTTTGCAAGTGGGACTGTAATGCTTTTGAATTAATGAACATTCAAGGCCTCCTGCTTCTATCAAAAGCAGAGTAAGGTTCAGGTTAATGACAGGTATCCTCCCATGTAGCAGATGTTGTTGTCACAACGACACATGCAAGTGCACAAGGTTACTTTGTAATGCGCACGTTGCAGCAACTTTGCATTAACCTCAAACTGTGATATCATAGTGTAACGTAGTACAACGTGCATTCAATGTTGTCGCTGAAACTTATCACTCCCGATATTCCCCCAATAACTCTCTTATATTCTGATTATATACATTTTTCTTCCTGTGAGGGAATTCTATGCCTAAAAGGGAGGAATCCGGCGAGATGTTGTGGAATATAAACATAATAAGAACTAGGATATTACAATTTTCCACAGATAAAGTTTTAATCGACCCGGGTTTCGATGCACTGCATCATCATCAGGTACAGAAATTTGGAAATCAAGGAATATATACAAGAGAAGGTGGGTTAGGGAGGTTATGAAAGTGGAGGGAGGGAGTGGGGAAGGGGAAAAATTTCAAGGGGGGGAGGGAGTTTTATTTACACAAGAAAAACGTTAACATTTGAATTTTGAAAAAACATAAGTTCGTTGAGGTGATGTCCCGCGGTGCGTCGAAGGGGAGGGGGAAAGGGAAAAGCACTGGAAAATTACACTTTGTCACTGGTTACTAATATATTCCTTGATTTCCAAATATATGTACCTGATGATGATGCAGTGCATCGAAACCCGGGTCGATTAAAACTTTATCTGTGGAAAATTGTAATATCCTAGTTCTTATTATATTCTATGCCTAGATCTGTTCAGACATAAATAATGCTCTCTTCTTGCCGAGTTTTCGTTTAGTGAATGTTTGTACATCAGGTGATGCCAACTCAGAGAAATCCTATAATCCATTCGTCCAAATATAGCCATTAGTTTTATAAGTCAAATTATTAAAACTTACATGGTCCATATTTGTATGGACTGTTTCTTCTTTAGGGATTACCCACGTCTGGATTTAAAAATGCCAATGTTTCTCCTCCTCTGTTTCACTGCATCGGGACTAATCAATGCTGCCTAATTGTGCATCATAATATACCCTACAAACCAGAAAAGGATTAAATCTAGATTTTTTAAGGATTTGGAAATACATTGAATCTGTATTTCTAAATCCTTCTTTAATACATGGTAAATCTATATTTTTAAATATAGATTTCCAAATCCTTCTTTAATACATTGTAAATCTAGATTTCCAAATCCCAATGAAAATATTTTTTCATCTAGTTTTTCTGATCCCCTCTTTCTTTATTTATCGCATATAAATATATGATGGTGGTATTCATTAAAAATCTCCATTGAAAATCCCAATACCTAGAGACAACAACTCCATTAAAAATTCCTGTAGGGAATGTCAAGACTTAAAATTCCGTATAGGGACGTGAAATTCCGCATAGGAATTTTGTACCCAATGGGGGAACTACATATTTCTATGGGTCTTCAATGGAGACTCCTATAGAGAATGTGAACCTATTGAAATGTTCGTATGGGGATATGACTTCCCAGCCACTGCATGACGTCCAATGGACGTCCATTTTACATCCAGAAATCTCTTATGGACATCCTTTGGATGTCTATTGGATGTCATTCAAATGACATACTATGAAGGTCCCTATAGGGACATCCATACGGAGGCCACAGCATGATATCCAATGGACATGATGTAAAATAAATCGTAAATAATATAAATTCCTATGAGAAATAAAAGAAACGACAGTTACTGGTTGATACCAAATAAATCGAGGTAATATTAGCTGTGGGTCTGCAACGTGCGCACCCTGAGGATTGCGCCCCTGGGGGGTTGTGTTTGAATCGCTCGTAATTATTCCGAGAACGTAACTAAGGAGTCACGTGGCACAATAACAAATGGTTCGACATTTTGGCGTGTTTAAACCACTCGGATGGATATCTTAAGCGAGTGATATGTTGTTTATCGTGTCTATAATCAGGTTATTATATTCCATCAACAGAATTTCGGTGAAAAAATACGATTGGGAAGACTGCATGAGATTTACGAAATACAAACCATAAAAGGATTAAATCTAGATTTTTTAAGGATTTGGAAATACATGGCCAGCCCCTAGCTACGGCGCTGAAGCTAACGTGCGGGAATTGGAAAATCTTGTTTATTCGCAGTAATATTGCATTTATATTCATACTATGTGGCAATATAGGATAACAGTTATCTGGCATTAATTAATGGCAAATAACTTGTGTTAAGATTTTATGGCATTTCCTTCAAACTATCACGGAATTATCATTTAATGATTATAGTTCTCGAAGTCACATTTATCCACGTAAGTGACTACATATATACGCCTTTCTCTACGCTGAATTTTTAAGAACTGGTGCAAAAATAGGTGCGACGAGTTTTAGGTTAGGTATATGTGCGATACATATTCCACATCGATCGGTAGCTATGAGTTACTATGTATATCATACGGACTACAACATGCCATGGCACAATAGCACATTCAAATTGTTAAAACGAAAAAAATCATTTTTTTTTATTTTGAAAAGATTTCAAAATCTAGATTAAATCCGTGAACAATCCCAGATTAAATCTCAAAAAAATCTATATAAAATCTAGATTTAATACGTCATGTAGCGGACATAGCAACAAGTTCAATCTGGATTGAATCTAGATTTTTAACAGATACAATGAATGCAAAAATCCATATTTAATCTATATTAAATCTTTTTCTGGTTTGTAGGGATACTTACCTTCATTTTTTCCCTTATATGTATTCGAATTTGCTTCTGAAATGATTTCTGATAAACCCTTGGCAATTTTTAATTGTTCAGGTGTCCTTTCAGCAATATTTGTTATTTTGGGCAGTGCATCTTTGCTCCAGTTGATTGCTTTTTTAGCAGCATTAGAAGCATTTTCTAAAAGTGAGTAAGTTTGTTGAGAGAGTATAGTCTGCAGTGATCTAGAAAGAAAAAAATGGATGTCTGAGAGGAAAATAAAGTTAACAGCAAGCCTCCATGCAGCTAAGTTCCCATTCCTCCCATTTTTTCTTGAACACATTTCATGAAATTATCTCAAGATAATTTCAAAAGTCAGTGCCTAATGCTCCTTTGGTCAGACAACCAAGATCATGCCCAGGGCCATGTGCTAGTGGGGGGCTTGCACCAGATTTAGTTCATTTGCTCTTGAGTATAATTTTAACTTCCAGGAAGCAGGCCACCCTTATGGAGATAGACCACAATATCTTGTGGTCTATCTCCATAAGGGTAGCCAAAATTGCATGCAAAACAGTGGTCATCGAATAATCAGTTAATCTCTGTGCATGGTTCCAAAACATTATTTCAAATTACGTAAGATTGGTAGGGGAAGGGGGAGTCCATGCAATCTTATGCTGTCTTACATGAGGGAGGAGGTGGGGTTAAAAAGTACCGTAAGTTGGGGCGAGTTTGGACATGCGGTGCGAGTTCGGACAATAGCACCGGCTGGTGATTACATTGTTTACGTGTTACGCGTAGTTACATTGTTACATTTGTTACGCGTAGAAACACCTGTGGGTGAAAAATGTATGGGAAAAAACTTAAATGCTCAACCAGAGAAAAGCGATATGCGTAAATAAATTTTTTTTTAGGAAGTGGGAGACGTTTCCTCTGAGAAAAATTCATCCGTTGATGAGATTGATAATTTGGCATCGCAGTCTAACAATGCTACTGATGAAAGTAATTTTGAACCCCCCGGCTCTATCCCTGAAAATTCATTCCTTTTATCAAAGTTCGAGACCAACAAGCGTGACAGGCTCTTTGTGGGAAAGGTTATTAGAAGTCTGTACTAGAAACAAATTCCGTGTGCATGTGCCTTCGAAAAAAAACTAGTCAAGGAGATTTATTTCACGTTTCCCGATGTTGCTGATGAGTGCATAGTGCGCAGAACGCAAATAGCTTGTCAGCTGGCTCCGCCAAGGGACTTGCGAAGGGGCCGCTTTGTTTTTAGAGGGTCAACTAACATTAATAATGTTGATTAATTTATTTAGTAGTACAAATGTCACTGTTTGCTTTTGTAATATTTTATTTTTTATGTGTTGTTCCCGCTTCATCGGAGGTGTCAAGGTTTTAGTTGTATCGATCGTTAAAGATTGCACTATTTTCTTTGAATGATAATTGAGAAGACCATTCCATCGTACCCTTTTATAAACCTAATTAATAAAAATGTTATGTCAAGTTGACATCTATGGTTATATTTCATTTCAATGTGTTTCCGATTTAATCAACAATTTTTTTCTAACTGTGGAATTTTACGCTTTTCGGTCTAATTTAGGGGTTAAAATAAAAGAAATATTAACCTCTCTCTAAACTTTATTAGTGTTTAAGAAGAAAGCACATTCAACTTCACCATTTTATCACTGCAATAATGATGTAAAATCACTGAATGGCTAAGTCACATCTATCAATGCAACGCTCGCAATATTTTCCGATCTTTTTTCTATTTCAATAGTTTGCCGATAAAAACAGAGAACTAAAAGCATCTTGCTGTCTTTTAACATAATTACGATATTAATAAATGATTATTTTTTTAATATAAGAACATTTTTAAATAAATAGATGTTCCCGTATAGTCACGAAAGTGATAACTCTGAACGAAAACGTAAATATATTGCGCGTGTCTGAACTCACCCCACTTCATGAGACGTGTTCGCATGGCTTCGGATGAATATTTTCCGGAGTTGAAAATAAAGTAACATCACTTTCTTTCATTCACGATGTTCCCAAAGGTTTATAGATTATAAATTGTGATTTTCACGCATATCGGTAAATATGCCGATGCGTAAAGCATGATTATATATAAAAAAGTGTCTGAACTCGCCCCAACCTACGGTAACAAAAATCGCCTCATGTAATACATAGCTGTGAAAATGTGGGCATCAAATTGTTTAGCCTACTTCCTACTTATTTTCAAAAATGAAAGTATTCCCTTAAATGTATTTAAGAAAAAAATTTATAACTGGTTGGTTCTACACCATTTTTATAATCTTGTTGAGTTTTTAGGCTGCAATAATGTTGCATCAATGTAACTTGTACAAATTTATATTTATGCATTTACCCAGCTAGCACAAATCTGTTTTTTTATTTAAAACTTCCACCAAAACGACATCATTTTAGAAGCAAAGTGTTGAGCTACTGACGTAAACATGATGTAAACATCATATCAATAACTCGGAAAAAATAGTGTAAAGGTCGTATAGTAAAAAGCAGCATGTTGCCGTGTCAACGAAAATAGGATGCCACCTATAGGCAATCTTAGAAATGACCAAATATTCGACCGAAAAAAAATATGCTGAGGGGGAGCCACGAACCAAAGATCTTTACTCTTACTTTCCGACCCTACAACCAGCACCTTAACCCACTCTGACACGGTGTTGTTTGGGGTGTAGGGAAGCAAAGAACTAATATCCCCTTCCCTCGTGGCTGCAAACGTTGGGTGCACTTTCGAACTACCTTCAACCAATATTATTGCAAATCAAAACGTAGATGATTCAAATGAATTAATGATGAAAGAAGAATGGAATGGATGAAAGAGAAGGGTGACGTTACATATGTGATGAGCTGAAGGGAAAGAATACCATTCAAAACACTATATAATCAAAATAATGAAGCAAGTACCTATCGATGGCATGGAAAAATCATCATTTTTGGTAAAAATATATTCACATATAGTACACTACATAAGGTTTTCATGATGATCTGGGGTACAGAATATACAAAGTTCTTTGGTAGATGCATCTTGAAGTATCATCTCCTCGTAACAGAATAATAAAGCTCATATTTACTAAGAGTTTTTCCCATGGAAATATAAAAAAAACACCCTAGTGGAATACCCTGACATTTAAATATGCATAATTTGTAACATCTGGACTCGTTTTAGGCTGAAATTTACACCAGAAGAACACATGTTAATTAAATGAGCGAATTTTGGACTTATTCCTTACCCCATATTTCGATCAAGGGTACACGATCAGCATATTTCGCTCCGTGCTATATGGGATGGTAGTCGACTATGCAGATAATTACTAGAAATCTATTAATGATCTACCACTGTGAATCCCCTCTTAAACTTATGCTGAACAATTTACTGAGTACAAAACTGGGTCAGTCTACCAAGCTACAGCTGAAAAAGAGTCTTCATGTCCGCAAATAACTGGCAATCGTTGTTGGGCTAAGACAGGGCAACACATTTATGTCACGTTGACACAAATTTAAGCTCAACAGACGTACATCGTTTACATCAACGGGTTTGAGTATGCCAGCTGGGTAATCATTGACTTTGTCTATTGCTGATGTATTGGCCTAATGACAATAAAATGTATTATTATTATATTTGAATGGCCCAATACCGCCCATCATAAAGTACATTAGTGTGAGGGATATTCAGAGGATACTCTCAACCTGCTGAAAACTATAAGGCAGGATATACCAGAGACACTCAACACAGGAATATGGATTAACTTCTCCAATGTACTTCTGAATGATCTAGTCACTTTTATTTTTTTTACATCTGATCTACCCCAGAATGAAATAAATTTAAAGAATATATATTTTCAACATTTATTACCCATATATCTTTAAATTTACGATTACACCTACCCGTTAATACTTTCCAAAGATTCATTTGTATGGTTATTCAAGAATTCTACATCATTGACTCGCACTTGACACTGTTTCAAATTAGGCATCAAGACAGTCTGAGTGATGTTGATTACATCCTTAGCATTCAGAAGCAGCTTAGAAGACATCTCACTAGATGCTACAACCTTCTTGGAAAGGCCTTCAGTCTGTTGAATAGTAATGAAAAGAAAAAGTTGATAATTCCTTTAAAACAATGCAGGGGTACAAATAATATTATAAATTTCCACATTTCATGCATAAGTGGTATGCCATGTGGAAGAAAAACCACAAGAAGGAAACTTAGAAGTTAAACTTTCAGCTTGCCTGTGACAGGTGCTGATAACATTGAGAGAGTGATGGCATAGCATGTAATATTATTAAAAGATACAAATGAATAAATTATGGAAAAGCTGCTTCAGGGGGTAAGTCTTTAACTTTTGTCATCCATCAACAAACATCAATAGTCTCCTTTGTGGCTGGATGTATATTGGTGAGTCCAGCGATATCTGGTGGTAAGCCTCATTTTCGACGACATGGCAGCTATATTTTTTTAAACTAGAACTGGTTGAACCAAAAGTCTGTTTGATCCCAATGTGCACTTTTACCCTAATTTTTATCGGAGGTCGATAATTTTGGCAACGTCAACAAATATATAAGTAAATTTGGATGCTTATTTTACATAAAACCACAAATTGACGACCGTCGATAAAAATTAGGGTAAAAGTGCACACAGACTTTTTTTCTCTCGTAGCATTTTGGCCGCATAGGAGATAATTGGCTTTTGTCAATGGCCGACAAAAGTTATAGACTTACCCCCAGGAAAGCTGCCGCAAGGTTAAAGTGACAATGCACATCTAATAATAATCTCTCATCATTTTAGAGCCTTCAAAGTAGCAAAGAAAACATTTCACAACTGTGTTAACAGAATACATGTTGTTTGGCATCACACCCTGCTCTCTTACCACTCAATTATAATTCACCAAGAATTAATGCCCTCTTCAGGTGTGTTTCCGGAACCCATTTGAAGCAGTGCATACCATGAATTTGGTTTGTCGTGGATGACAATATCTCTGGGAGAGCCATTGAGCCATGCCCATCAATCACCCATCATAAAATTATGTTACTGGGATTGTGCCTCATTGAAACATCATTGTAACAAAATCAAATGTAGGACACAAAAGCATCCACTGGTTCCTGCAGATGGCAAGGCAACACTCAACAGTTCATTCATGACAGAAATGGTAGTCAACGCCATGTCTTAACCATCTCTATGCTAATTAGATTCAACCTGGATGTACAATGCATCACAACACTTCCATCATGACCATAAATGTCATTCTATAAATTAAATACATATTACACACTCTTGAGGCCAACATGTGATACTATTTCATACAGACATTTAACAAATGCATTGCATTTATTTATTTATTCCAAAAATGTATTTCTAAATAGTGGATCCCTATAGGGGAATCACATAACTGCCCGTGCTTCATAACGTCGCACTCTGGAACGCCCGAAAACTTTGCGCCATGCAATTACATATCTTCAGGCAAGGTTCTCAACGTCAACGTTATCGAGGCGCTACCGAAAGTATGAGAAAGTTATATTGCAAATTCATTCCACTCGGCCCGTCCCTTGTCCGAATCTCTCCATCCAATCCGAAGTAGGGATAATTTTCACGTGACTGTGCTGCGAAGCAGAATACAATAAAGGAACTCAGCTGAGGAAGAATGCACCAATACATTATTTTTAATAAATAGTGGTTCTTAACATTCTGGGTTAAAACATACATGACATTGTTTGAACAATAGAAAAACAGCAATGCATGTTAATAGTATCATAGAGTAACATAGAGGTCTCGCCCCAGCATATGCGTTTTTGAAGAAGTTCAGGAACTGATCCCGGAGCAGCTCTGTTGTCAACTAGTTCCATGGTCGAGCGGCCAATTTGAATTCGTTCCAAGCCACAGCCTGCTCCGACTCGACTCGTGAAAAGTCGCGCGTTCTCGTGAGTGTGCGCAGGCTTTCGAGTGAAAGGGGAAATTAGAGAAATGGGTGTGGTAGGGTGGGTAGGGGAGGGGTGGGGTAGGGGAGTGGCGAGGTTGGGGAGGGGTGAGGTAGGGGAGGGAGAGCCACATGCTCTTCGCTTCTTGTGGGGCCAAATGATTCCAGCAGATTAGGCGGGGGCTGCCATATAATAACTTGCTCTACAAAAAAGCAAAGCAAACTTATAGGAGGTGAAATTTCATTGTGTAAGCATCAGCAAGAGACGGCACACATCTATTTCTTTTATACCAGGGTGTCCGGTGAATCTCAATTTCTATTTTCCCTGAGTTTTCCAGGTTTTCCAGGCAAATGTTTTGCATTCTCCAGGGTCTTGCTGCACTTTGTTTCACACATATTTTTAATGAATTTCTAATAAAATCGTCATAATGTTGCCAACACGAAAAACGAAAAATTTCGGTCCCTACTTTGAGTTAAAAATGTAAGAGTATACAAGGAATGTGGAGTATTACGGGTTTTATTTCAACCAACAAATAAACAAAAACGGTTAACTGACAACAAAATTCTGAGTCAGGTGCAATTTGGACACAATAAAGTAGATTCAGACTAGTTTGATAAAGAACATGTAAATAAAAGAAACTGGTGTGACATTTTTCAATTAGTGCATTTCCGATTCAATTTCAGCAACAAATTTCTCGGCTTTTCAAGAAATTACGTTATTTTGGTTTGCAGCACTTGAAATTTTTGCAGTATGTACCTCTTTCTTATTCTTTTTCTCTTGAGGCCTTGGTACCTTTTCTCTTCTCCCCAAAGGCTTCACTGTACATGAACATTTCGGAAACTGTGAATTAATTGCTTTGTGATAGGTACAGATCTAACGCCCAAAATCATTCAATTATGTAAAACAAAATTGTATTTTTTGGACAATTCACGAATTTTAATTAGGTTGGATTGCCCCTGTACAGTGGCCCTGTCGACTACGAACCAGAGGGCCGTGATTTCCATACGCAGTGACCGCAAAATGTATTTCCGCTCCTTCAAAAACATTTCTGCCAACATTAAAACAAGGAGGGTTTATATTATTTGGAAAGGATTATCAATTACATATATAACAATACCCAATTATCCATTTAGGTTGCCGGCCGAATGGTTTTCGTATAATGCGGGAAATGCCACTGCGCATGTTCAGACGTTTAGATTTTTCGTAAATTTGGCTACACCAAGAATTCCATTCGTACGGCTCTTCGAACAGAATCTTGATTTCCGCGTGAAATTCTGTTCCGGGGACAGATTTCGGCATCAATCCGATTCCATTCGTAGCGGCCATTTTACATGGGAATTATTCCGTGTGGAATTTGCCTTGTTATGCAATCGGCCTAGACTGCAATCCCTAGACTGCGCATAGGGAGAGTGGGGTGGGATGACGAAGCACAAGCTGCAAGCGGGCTAACAGCTATGAAAAAAGTATGAAATGAACAGGGAGTGCAAGGCTACGCTGAGCCGAGTATAATGCAAGCAAAGGCGCAGGTTAAACCTCTCTCTCTGCCTTAATGGAAATCGACTGCCATGCATTTTCCAGGGTTTTTCGGAAAAATACAAAAATTCCCTGAGTATTCCCTGAGTTTTCCAGAACAAAATATTTCCCTGAGTTTTCCCGGTTTTCAAGGTTTTCCAGGTCGCTGGACACCCTGTATACTCAACATCATCTTTCAATTACTACTACTGTAAGCAACTATGATAACGTGGTTGACAATGGGAGCCACATTGTCGACTCAACACATCAGCTGACCCAACACACCAGCTGTGAGAGAGAGCATGGTAGCAATTACGTAGTATCTTTTCTTCTGCCTTTCATTGCTAAAAATCAATGACTTGATCGCAGTGGAACAGTCAGCAACAAATTATCTCTTTACAAGCAACAGAGTAGAGAAGATATTTATCAGCCTTGTGTCTTTTGTTATTATCATTTATCGATCGCGGAACAAACGAGAATGCGACGTGCTTTGCAGTGAATAAATGTTTCAAAGCAGTTTAAAAAACTAAGAACATGCCAAAAATAATATCTCCGAAATAAATACAAAGAACAGAATATTAGAAGAAAATCAATTGGTTTTAGGCTACCAAACAATATAGTTTCTAAAGTGTCACACCAGAAGCAGTTTCGTAAGAACCAAATGTGGCGCACGGAAAATTCAATCTGACATATGGTTATTTTAACTATCAAAGCTGTTGACAACTTCAATTAACTATTAACATTATAGTGCCACTATTAACATTATAGTGCCGGAAAATTCAATCTGACATATGGTTATTTTAACTATCAAAGCTGTTGACAACTTCAATTAACTATTAACATTATAGTGCCACATAGTAAATAAGAGAGCATTCTTGTGTTATGTACAATTTACAATGTTTACAGAACGAGAAAACCATTGTTTAAAAAGATCTCCTCATAGATGCCGATATATCGTCGTTGGCACTTCTGACTCATTCTGAAAACGAAGATATATCGTCGCGTGGCACGCAAAGGGTTAACAAGCCGGGTGACATCCCTGAAATTACAGCCAGTTGAGGTGCTCGAAGAAGGGCTACGCGTAATGAATAATATACGTAAGAAAGATGGTAGCCGTCCCCCATGTTTTGATGGCTTCCTTCTTTCACTCAATTCAATCAGAACGTTGTGTCATGAGATGAGTGACGATGGAATATTTACTGCTCGATTGAATCAGGACCCTATAGAAAACTTTTTTTCAGTAGTAAGGCAAAAGGGAGGATTTAATAGAAATCCCTCTGTGAAGGGATTTAGGACAAGTTTTCGGCAGGTGGCTCTTCAAAGTTTATTGAAGCCTCCTAAATCATCTAGTTATGATTTAGATGATGACCAGGTCCAACAGCTACCGACTGGAGATGATAAAGGCTTCAGTAGCAATACAAATTCTCCTGATGTAATAGAGGAGTATGAGGGAGAAACGACAGACACGACAGAGTCCTCTAAGGAACTAGAGCAAGCCCCTCGTGCTGTGAGAGCGAAGACAGTCACTCTCCAGCGATGCTCAGAGGTGTACTTTTCAGGATACTTGGTGAAGAGACTTGATGAAAAGTTTGCCTGCAATATGTGTCTAGAGAGATTCAGTGGTGTTAGGGACCTAAAGAATAGATCTCAACTCCTCATATTACACAAGACCTTTCCAGAGTTAAAGGAAATGTCTTCTGGCCTCCTTTATCCCACAGATGACTTTTTGAAAATAGTGTCGATAGCACTTAGTATTTTTAAATAGTATTTCCGTAAGATATCGCATCAAAGAAATGTGAAACATATACTAATAACTAAAGTGCAGATAAAATTTAAAGGAGAAGAGACCCACAGTGAAGGGAGCACTCCTGGGGACTGTGAGTCGCATATTTTGTGCGTTTTAGATTTACTTATTCTTTGTTTGATTAAAAAGAACTGCAAATGGATCCTTCAGAGGAAAAGGGCGAGTCAAGATAAGATAAGAATTTTGTCACACATGTGATAAATAATAAGTAGACTTACGTCTGATGTAAATTAGTATTTAAAAATAACAAAATAAAAATCTTTGCCTTTGGAAACTTGTTAACAGTTGTTTTCATTCAATACGAGGATAATTACTTTCCAGTCTGTGATAGAGAACAGACAGAAGGGTTAATTTAATCGAAGGTAAGAAAAGTTCGTCCTTAATTATTATAGCGATGTATATCCCCATGCCATTGGCTAAAACAATCCTTAATTCTCGGTGGGTTATCTCCGCAGTTATCCTTCTCGTGGCATCGAATCTGGTGCAGTGTGAGGGATACGGGATGAAGATAAAATATTAGAAGACAAAACTGATGAGTTTCTCCAGAAGTAAGACGGCACATTCATTATGCCGGTTGGAGGGCGCAAAATACCGGACCGGATTTACCTGAAAGAAATAAGGTTGATGACAACTAGAGTAAATATATTTTAAATGGTGAAATAATATAACAGCCTTTCATCTCACCACAAGATGTTGCGCGAGACAACGAGATGCACACCTTTTACCAGTCCTGAATTTTTTTGCAGTAAACCACAGCTCTACTTGCCATTTTTCGCTGTTTGCTCATCTTCAGGATTAAAGGAGCGGGTATCAAGGGAACTATTCGATAATTTCTTGGAAAAGCTATTCCTTTGCTTCCGATGTGCTCAGATATAAACAACAGAATAAAACAAAGAATCAGTTTCAACTGAAAAAATTATTTTGCAGCGAAAAATACCGTGCATGAATCCATAACTTATGCTTCAGTTGGTGACCATGCTTTCAGCCTCTGCACTTAATTTTTCTTGACTTCACCTCAAGATTCGGAAGAGATGGATTTTGAAAATTCAAAGGTAGCTTATTCTCAGAGATAGGGCAAACCAGGGCATTTGGTAAAAGGAAATATTTCATTTGATAATGATTTAATTCGAGGTTAAATTGGCGAGAGACAAAACAAAATAGTTCCAGGATATATCGGCGGAATGTGACCCAAAGCACTGCATTGTAAAGGCCGTTTTCCACGATGAAAGATATTGTACAAACGAATGTACTTGAGATTGTACGTTTGTCTCAACGAAATTAGAACAGGTTCTATTTCCCGAGCAGGCATTGAGACATTCGCACAAGCGTTCATATAATTTGCCACTTTACACGATACATTTTGCCTCATGCAAGAGTTCACGGAAGAGTTTGTACAAACAAATGTACCGTGTAAAACGGCCTTAACTCATAACACTATATATACATAACCCCAATGAAAAAATTGTACACAATTTCTATACAGGATGTGTACAATGTACACATTTTGTACACATTTGTATACAGTTGTATAGCCCGTATAAAATGTGTACATTGTATACAATGTACACAATGTCTATACAGGATGTGTACAATGTACACATTTTGTACACATTTGTATACAGTTGTATAGCCCGTATAAAATGTGTACATTGTATACAATGTACACAATTTCTATACAGGATGTGTACAATGTACACATTTTATACAAATTTGTATAGCCCGTATAAAATGTGTACATTGTATACAACGTACACAATTTCCATACAGGATGTGTACAATGTACACATTTTGTGTACATTTGCATAGCCCGTATAAAATTTGTACATTGTGAACAATGTACACATTTTTATAGCCTGTATATAAATGTATACATTGTGTACACTGCATACAATATACACACGTGTATACAATGTACACAAATTTATGCAAAAGGGGCAGTTTAAAACTGTACTAAAAACAATTACTTCCCTGATAACAATAAAACGGAAGCTTGGTTATAAGATGTTAATAATATGTACTTAATCTGCATTTTAGTAATATCTATATAATATTAGATATATATATTAAGTTTCCTCTCCTCGCCCACCATGTCAAGCACTTCCTCATTTGTCTTCCTTTCTGTCCAATGCACCTTCTCCATCCTCATCCACACCCACATCTCGAAAGCCTGCAGCCTATTTTCGTCTTCCTATCTCAAACGACTTTAAACTAATGATATGAAACTAATCACTTCAAATGACTTCTTCAAATGAACAAACTTCAAATGACGAAAACGTTGAACTTGCGTTTTATATTATGTAAATCATAATTCAAACTGGCGTTTGATAAATAGTTCTATATTAGTATAAAACCTCTCTTGTTATTATTTTCTATGACTTTTAGTAACGCCAGGTACGAGTTTTACTTTCATAATTCGCGGTCTTGCCTTCGACCAGAGAGATCGATACGATCGATATTTCCATATATCTGGCAAGCGATCAATTGGTTTTTAAAATGGCGTCTTAAGAAGTTCATGGAGTACAAGTGAAGTGTATTTACGTGTTTTGATTAAGGTCAGCGAGTTTATAAAACGTGATATTAGGAGGAAAGATTAGCTAATCGCTTCGGTTGTCATAATTCCGGACTATTCCTCTTCTGCCATTGAAAGAAAAACGTAAGTATTTAACATACTCGTTGGAACTTAAGAAACCAAGTTGTTTACTAACTTAAGATCTATGTCAACATGTATTTTCAGGCACTTCGCAAGGAAATGGTAATCAGCATCCATAGTGATGATTTATAAAACCTGATTTTCATTGCACCCACGCAACGATGGGTGATCTTTGGCCTTCTGTTTCATCAGGGAGTACTGTATGCATCAGTGATTGTGCCTTGGAAGCGTCAAGAAAAATTAGAACATAAATGGGAACGTTATAAAATTGTGTAGTTTCCAGGAGTTCGCTCGTAATTCTTCACCAAAGAGTTAATAGCGAAGTGTGGCTTGATTCAGTGATTCAGACAAGTGTGTGGTTTTATGATATGTTATTTCTGTCGCCATATGGCATTCCGCGGATGTGTGGTGGTGTTGGCGGGAAGCTACGCTCTGAGTGTAATGGCTTAACTAGTCTTTTCATGCTAATAAATTCAATTCAGTTTCATTCATATTAGTTGTATATTGTCAATTACCACATGGCAGTTTGTGTACAATTTATGCAATGTTACACAATGTGTACATTGTATAAAATTGTGTACATTGTATACAAATTGTGTAAAGGCAAATTTGTGTACAATGTATACATTTTACACAATATACACATTGTACACAAATTGTGTAAAGCCAAATTTGTGTACAATGTATACCTTTTACACAATGTACACAAATTGTGTAAATTGTACACAAATTGTGTACATTGTACACAATGTGTACATTGTACAAAAATTGTGTAAAGCCAAATTTGTGTACAATGTACACATTTTTTATACAATTTGTACACAATTGGGTATTTTCCACGTATTTCAAACTATCGATATTCTGATTCAGTTACTTGAACTTATAGCATCGGCTAAAAATTTTCTTATCAAATTGTATGAATTTCGGTTTTAAAAGCTAAAGAAAGTTGAAGGTTACGAATGCTCCCGAGCACACTCCGAAAACAACCGAATGGCCTGTGACGTCATTTTCGCTGTTTACATTTAGACCCAGGCGTTTCCTTATGCTTACGGTGGAAACAAATGCGGCGAAATTGGTTTCTGACGTTTTCGTGTTTCTAGATATGCCTTTAAATGGCATCTAAGTAAGGGATATAGATGGTGTTTTGTGCCACAATGTACAAATACATTGGTTGAAACACCGAACAAGAAATTTAATCACGCAATCACGACATTGAATGATTGAGATTTCTTCCTTGGATTCCTCAATGTCCACCCGTAAAAATGTATGCTTTACTCCGCACTTTGTGTTCTGGACATATTCCTGCAATGACTGTGCAGAGTGGTCCATCTCTCTTTACTTGGACGTATCCTATAGCATTATCACCATAACTCTCACAAGAAGCTTTATAATATAACAACACTTAAATTAAACTTTGAATAGACATTTAGGAGATGAGAATCTATTTTTAGGCATTTCTACAGCAAATAAGCCACTTCTAGAAAACTCCTCTACAAACAATCACTAATTAGCAAATAAAAAATTAACGTTTTAGGTGTGTCGAGTATTGGCAGCACAAACATTTGGCAAGTACTGTGTTATGTTGACATGTTACTAAGATACTGTTTGTTTACTGCTGCATGGACTGATATGGACTTCGATAAAGAAAGAAGTATCATAATGATTATGAGTGTATTGGAAAAACAGTTTATAAAGTTCATACACCAAATACATAATTATATTTTTTCAAAAATGATATAAAACAGTAATGACGATTTTAAAAGCAAACTTTAGGCTTACATTTTTTGGACTTAAGCTCAACGAATTTCCGCAGCATTAAATCGCTCGTCCTTCTTCATTAAAACGCCCACCATAAACATATCCACTTTGGGTAAATTATCTTACGTGGTTTTAATAAAACCATTGCACGCCATAGTCTTTGTTTTCAATGAAAACTCTTTAAATATACGGTAGATCTTCTACAGTTACTCACTTTCTCCCTCACATCTGTCTATCGCTCAGCGAAAATGACGTCAAGCCAATCAGATTTCGTTTCGCAGCGGCGTAAATAAATTTGAAATTTCGACTATTTCAATCTTAAATATCTCAATTAATATTGAATCAATTTTAAAACTACTTTCACTCCGCAAGCTTGTTCGAGTTTAAGTAACGCATAAAGATCCGTAAACTTAAATTTAAAATTTTGGAAAATACCCAATTGTACACAGGTAATCCTGTGTACATTGTGTACAAATTGTATACAAAATTTTCATTGGGGAACACATAACGGTCCACTAATTGTGAGATAAAAATAAGGTCAGTCGAACTGTTCACCCTGTAAATTTTTCGCTGACTCTAAGGAAACGGGTATGCAACCAATAGATGATTCATAAAAACCTCGGACTGTGTAGTCATGCATAGTTGATAATCATTCCTTTTGAAAAGAGCAGGCCACCTTTATTTCTGTTTTTACGGCAGATGTTAATGTTGGACTTACACTTTTATTGACATGGTCCTCTGGTGAATTATATCAAAATTACATTCCCACACTCTCAGGCAACCGTATTCGATACTGTATGTCGCTATGTGCAGTAGATCATGAATAGATTTAACCGACAGTTTGTCGAATCCCAAGGAAAGTTCTTATGATAAACTGTTCACATCGGAATCGGTCGGTGCAGAATGTTATTCAAACTCCAAGGTGGCTTGGAATACGAAGTGCTTTGCTAGGCAAAGAGTCAGGTAGGTTCAGAGACAGGCGATTTACAGGATTCGGAAGTCGGAACACTCATCCAAAAGGCCTCCCCTAATTCGCCCATTCCACCAATTTCCCCTCTCGCGCACATGTTGCCGCGCACAGAAGGGGAGGGAAGGGGTAGGGGAGGGAAGTGCGCTTGTCCTTGAGAAAACCACTGGAAATCTTTTGGGAGCATCATTGACATCTAGCGGAGAATAGAAGAAAGAAATAAGGCGTATCATTTCTCCCATTACGGCGAGACCTCTGTATACTCTGTGATAGTAAAGAAACGAGAAAAGCGGTGGGCAATGATTATTTAGAGGTCTTTCTTAGCTAAATCAATCAATTTACCTATGATTATGCAGAATCAGCTATTATCATTCTTATTTCCGACCTACCTTACCACGTGATTTTAAACGTAAAACACGACAGCAAGATAATAATGATGTATATTGATGTCTCAATGCTCTATTACAGATCTCGGGAACATAGATTTAGGAGAAAGTGCAAACATGAGCATTGTGTTGTCGAGAGGCTGACAGGAACGGAAGGATATACATATCTTGTATGAAGTACCTATGCATTAATTTTCATGGCTTCACCATCCCAAGTAACTGAAAAACTTTCATTGATAGAATAGCAGCACCTACATTCGCAAATATTTTTTCTAAAGACGAATATTATCGTGGCCATGACATTTCCCAAATTTGCACGTCTGCTCGCCGACAAATTATGATGGACTTGAGCGAAATGAAAATACTTTATCGTTGTACAGATGGTATAATATTCTAGCACAGAGCCACTAACATCCATTGACAAATACTGGAAATTTATTTTATTGATTAGCTCGGTAAGTGGAAGTAAAGAGGATCTGGTACCACCTTGGCACAGCTTTGATTTATCCTCTTGGCATCATATCAAGAATCTTACATAATATTAATGAAAGTTAGGATTATGATCAAACAGAATTGTAAGGAAAAGATCGAAATACCATGCTACACAGTAATTTTATTGTAGCTTATTGCGTATACAATAGTTGTACTTTTGCACTACGAAGCTTCCACCATGTGGGGTTATGAGGCCCCAAAATCGGGAGAAAAAGTGCGGCTTATATTCGGAGAAATATGGTATATAATTTAGCTAGTTTCTTTGATGTGATTTATTATCTCGACCCAGCTGTATCCATTGAGGAATTGTATCACTTCGTTGGTAGATAATGCACTCTTGCAATAAGTTACTCTTTGGAGGAAATTCTAATATTTTTACAAGTTGGTAAACAAAATGATGTCTCGAAAATGGCTAATGAAACCCTTAATTTAATTATTTTATTATTTGTCCCAATTATACACTAAACAAACTGTACACTAGGTGAGTTTATAATCATTCCCGAGACTGAAGTAAAGCTTACTTCGACACTTCAGCACTAAGGCATACCAATCCAGCAAGAGGTTGTCAAGACCCCATGCCGATTAACACGTGCGGTAAAACACCCAAATAAATTAAGAAGGATCATTTACACCAGAATGCAATAATTTGTGATTTAAGATATTTGAAAGTACGTGTGCCTTCGCAACACGAGTTTCTGAGCTGGAGTTGCGTATTTACTAAATGAGAATGCTGCATGGAAATATGTACCTTACCAATGGGATTGGCAAAAAAATCCTATGTACATAGTTTCATGTAAATATAATCGATATCATTTAAGGCGTGACAATTGTTGTAAGAAGGGAAAGGAGTTAAGTGTGCGGCTGAAATATGCAAGAAATCTCAAAATAATTCAGAAATCTCAAAATAATTCAAACTACTGAATTCGATAGTTCAATATCGATATTTTCAGACCGTGTTGGTAAACCAGGCGATCTGAGTCGGCTCGCTGCTGAACTTTCAGATCGGTCTGAACTCAGACCGAACTGAGATCGATTGGTAAACATAGTGATTGGTTGTTTAAAATCAAGAATACCTTCAACCATTTATGATTGCTAAGAAAATTTAATGTTCTTTACATGTCGTCAGACCACATCTTATAACTAGACACTTGAACCAAAGGCCATAATTATGAAATACGTGGGGCTGAAAACCCATCTGTAGTCTGTAATTACCTAATGTGATTATTTTGGTGAAACCTTCCACGGAGTGGTTTCTTCACATGGTGGCTTTTGGGATAACTTCCGCATTGTGTATTTTTCTGACGATAGTTTTGCAAGCATTCCAGCTTGCTTCCTCACGTCTGATGTGATCATGATGCATTCTGTCCACAATATGTAGCTGGCGATTGGTGAGGTGCGATTTTTCTTCCTGCCTTTTTATGGAAAACTCACTTCCAAATCGTCGAAAGCGTGTAACCATTTTCTCTGTTGACATTATTTTGGTTTTTGGCTATTTCAATGGCCTCCCTTATCAATCTGGGAAGTACCGATTCTCCTTTGCGATAATTTTTGCCTCCTCCAGATTCATCTTATGGGATGCTCCATGTGTGTTCTGCGATGGCTGACCGGTTAGATTCTTTATTTTTGATGGCTCTCAGGTGTTTGGAGATGTGACACTTCAGCGCTCGGAAAGTTTGACCTATGTACAACTTCCTGCATTCACATTTGACTTCGTAAACTTCTCCTTGTGAGCCCTTGGGTCGTTGGTCCCTGTGTCGGCACAGTAGACTGGATATTTTGGAGACTTAACTGTTCCTTGTCACCACATCAAATTTCCGGGGTATTCTGGCTATCTTCTCTGTCGTTCCTGCAACATATGGTAGGACAGCGTAGGAAGGACTTTTGCTTGGACTTTTGCATATCTTGCGAGGTCCTATGTGATTTCTTATATTTTTATTATTTTAAGCGTTTTTTCAATTTTGGCATTTTTGTCTGAAATCCATAGTGTCAACTTATCTCTTGACCTATTTTATCCATTAATTAGCCAGAAAAACCCATGTATCTGAGGGATCAATGCAAATCAAAATGACAAAAGTAGAGTTATACCTGTGCTTACTACAGGGTGGCCACTCAGTTACAGAAATAAAATTTCCGACTTTATCCCGTTTTTCCCGAGTACAATTCTGATTATTCCCGTTTTTTTCGCACACAGTTTCTATATGTTTTCTAATCTATACATTACATGGGGATAAGAGACAAAATTGGTAATGACCTCGATTCCAGTGCATTTCTAGCACGTAGATATAAATTTGTAACATCACCCTGAAACACAATAATGTCACTAACCTTTTCTTTCACTGTATCTGCTCCGCTACGGGAAATTTTTGGTAGCCCTACTAAATATAATTATAAAAATCGAATGAATCAATCACTTGCCCAACACAAAAACACTTTATACGGGCATAACACAACATAAATCAAATCCTTTACAATATCGGGATAATTGCTCCCTTCAAAATGCCTCGCTTCAGGTGTCATAAGTTGTATGGTCTCGTCTTTATCCCCGACACCACATCCAGCGCTTGGTTCCTTCCTTTACCGCGTCTCTCTAGCAGTAATAACCTCGGCTTCTCCTGGCTGCTCCTGGTTGACGTCAAGGCTTGAACTTCCGGATCTCACTTCTCACGTTTCACAATATTATTAACTCCCTCAGTCTTTATTTCGTACCAATTATGTAAGGTAAACTTCTTCTTTAACCGTATGGACTTAGTTGGGACCACGTTCGGTCATGAAAATCGTACAGTATTAATGTGAGTCCGCTCTCCAGCATTAGGACCGGCAGCACCTGGATTTTTGAGACAGTCTCGACTGTTAACGCGCGTCGGCTTTTATACCTGATCGCTGATGCATTGTCGTCCTTCTAGAAGCTTCGCTGATGCACTTCCGTTTATCTGGAATGTTCTAAAAACTAGCGTGGTTCCGGTTCTTACCTATTGTTGTAATTTTCACGTGGTCTTTAAATCCTGCCACGTGGTATTCAATATGGAGGAATGCGCAATATTGTAACTCTTTGAATATGAATAAATAGGTCTGAAATTGAAATATTGACAATATAATGATGAAAAATTAATATAATAGAATAATCTGCGTCACCTTCTGTACAATTTGGTGCCGGGGTTTCAAAAATATACATGAATGTTCTTCTATGTGTGAGTTTGCTTATACGTGAGTACGAGTACGTTACAAATTGTAAGATGTAGCGGCTTTCTCATGAAATATATCTCTACGTCGATACGTTTCACCATATGCCAACGTGCACACATTAATTGGAGAAATCTGCCATTAGTTTCTTTCGTTTATTAATTTGTTTTTATGTTCGTTTGTGCAATATACACTTAACACATTCAATGCGGACCCGATTTTCATGGAAGTCGTCAAAATCGGCTTTAAAAAATTTAAAGGGCTTCGGAATGGAACGACCACGTCAATTGACGTGCTCCGTCAGTCGGTGTAGCCAGGAGCACGTCTATTGACGTGCTCCGCATTGAATTTGTTACGCTTATTACAACTGAGTCAAAAATTAAGTAAATAAAATTATCTCGACGCTTGGGTGCAGCAAAATTCTATAAATCGATCATAATGTTAGAATTTTTCTCTAAAATTTCAGTTGCATTTCACTATTGTAGCTGGTGAGTCAAATTGTCACAGTTGGAAATGGGAACATAGAAGTTTGCCGTAAAAGACTAATTTCATTTATTAGCACATTAACCCCTACTCTGATGGTTTTTTTTTTTCAAGAAACAGTTTCAAAAGATGTCATGTTATTTTATTGCATTTTTTGTTCGGTTATGGGTTGCTGTAAATTAAAACAGGTCAATACTGGTGCTCAAAACTTTTTTACTGTTTTTATTGTTACAAATTTAAAGTTTTAAGAAATTTTCAATTTTCAAAGAGAAATCAATTTTCAATTAGCCATTTGTCAATCAATTAATAATTTTACATCATGCAAATAGGGTTAACTGAAGTAATTTATACTGTCCTTCTGTTGTGATATTACATTCAAGGAAGACCAAAAATAATTTTACATTAAAAAATTCACTTTAGTGAGGTACAATAGGAAACAGGGAGTTACACAGAGACCCATGTTGCACTCTGAGCAAAAGTACCTGCTTTCCCTCCTAATTACTTTTCCTCGTGAATCTCTTTTCCTAGAGCATACCACGCACTTCCTTGATGGATGAGTTTTATTTTCTGTAGGAGGGATTATATCGGGGAAATGTCTCTCGGTGATTCGTCGGGGGTGGGCTACTGCGGGTGGCCTACCTGCCTTTGGGGAGGGAACACTGGTAAAATATATTTCCAAGATTTTTTCAATGAGGTCCAGCCCAAAATTTAGGTGGGATTTTCTGCCCCCTGATTTTGTGTACAACACAAAATAATTCCACATACTTATTTCCAATAAGTGGAAAAATATTTTCTTATAACATTTTTTTCCCCTCTTTCTCGGAATGGGATAGTCAGCCAAATGTTGATTTACGCGGTCAACCCCCATTGTCTCATTATATATAATCTAGCACTACTTTTTAATTTTTAATTCCTTCAATTGAAATAAAGATGAGGTGAGAAAAGATAGTGTTATCATTACGTGATATTTTTTGTGCTGGAATATCTTCCTCTCCCCCACTATACAGGCTTTGCTTACATATAATATGTTGCTCTGCAAAAAGGTCATAGCAAAATTTTTTTACATAACCTCGGAAACAGTTATCATCTCTTTTTTCCCTTTATCATGTTCACTATTGAACAAGAAATAGAGTTACAGAAGTCATTACTCGAGCGTGGCTCCTGGGAGATTTTAAGTGAGTACATTGTTGCTAATTAAAAAGTAATAATCCGTTCATTGTTTACGGCCTTGAGAAAGACCCAAGACCAATCAAAGCCCATCCTATTCATGGAAGTATCCTTGTATTTTCAAATCTATTCATATTTGGTCTGTCAGCATGTGTAGCCTCTTTTCGGCCAAACAATAATCCCGAAATTAGCTTCGAAAGTCTCCCAAGGGGATTGATTGAAAATCCAGCAAATAGGCTGAAAATTTAAAAAAATTGTTGCTACTGCCATAAATGAATGAGAGTGGGCAATGTAGAGTAATTCCGTAAAATATTCAAAAGAAAAAAAAATGCCACAACCTGGGATCAAACCCCAGCCACCATATGAGGATTACTGGCTCAGCACCTCAACCTACTGGGCTACGACCTCTGTTGAGAGAGGCGTGAACCTGGGCCTATGTGGAAGAAACCTTTTTCTCTCGAACCTGGGCCTATGTGGAAGAAAGCCGTGACATTTTTCTTGCATTTTCTCTATAGTTTCAGAAAATAATTGCCTTGTTTGGATCCTGAACATAAGTCATGCGATGTCTCCTTGTTAGAGCGAATGGAGCGTGGATATTGCGATGCAAAGTTAAATTATATGCAAAGATTACGTGGAAAAGTAACTGGATTCGCAAAGTCCTCGTAAGATGGAGCACATTATTATTCAAACTACGGGGTAATGATCACAGGTGACCAACGCCGGGATTGGAGTTAAAAGTTTTCCCAGTGACTCGAGGAAATTCCTGGCTTTTTTCCCGGATTTTACCCGATAGCTTCTAATTCCCGCCTTTTTCACGGATTGCCTGAATGAGTGGCCACCCTCTTACTAGCATTGTAACTCAGACATGAAGAAATGTACTTGCAAATTCGGAAAATGTGCTATGAAGCAACATCCTCACCACAGGCCACTGAAAAAAATTGTGATGAGACTAGCCAAAAGTGTTGCATTATATTATACTGGACCATGCTTATGATAAAAACTGAAAAGTAAATGATCCAATACAGCATGACATAGAATTGGAGATGGAAATAAGATTCCTACTGTTAAAGGCTCCTCAGTTGTAAAATATTATCCAATATAGCCACAATGATAAACTGTTATGATAAATTTGGGGAAGATGAACAAAAAATAAAAAAATTGTTATATATCAAACCATTGAATATGCTTCATCTCCAGCACTCCTTGCATGATCAGCACTTTTCATTGCACTTTTAATGGCACTAACTATGTTTTTGTATGCATTGGCAGCTTGTACTGCTTGCTCGGATGTATCTTGAATGTTGGAAAATAGACCACTCAGCTTTTCTGCCTGAAAAATGAGCAAAATGTTCATGAAGTTTTCATATGTCATTTAAAAATGAATATGTAGTTATGAAGAAATTGATTCATTTCTTTTCCACAGATAAAGCATTTGGAAGGGCAATCACATCACATAATTGGCAACAAAAGGCTGATGCAGCTGCTAAAGAAGCCCCTAGCACTCCAGATTTGACATTACCACTGGTACCCAGAGACCATCTCAAGACTATGCTCAGGCATGTAGCCATCGGAAAGTAGAAGGAGTTAGTAACTAACCAATCTAACAATAAGCTCCATTATATTAAACCCAAAACCCATTGGAAGAAATCACAAGGAGGAGTTGAGAATAGGGCATTGTGCCTTGACCCCCTTGTAGCTTTGTACAGAAGAGGAAATTCTACCCAAATGTGATGACTGCAACTTTCCCTTGACTGTGCAACATTTTCTGATGGTTTGTGATGTGCTGGTCCCGGTTTGTGATGTGTATCGAGATGCATGCAAGAGGCTATATGTCGAGGGAGAAGTAGGACAAGTCCTAGGAAATTACCCAGGTAACAAGGTTTGAATATTTTAAAATAATAATATAAAATAACTTTTAAAATAAAATAGAAAGTTATTTTACCTATTTGATATTTATTCCTATTGCATATCCCTTTTCCATAATTTTACGTTGTCAGCAAAAATAATAATGAATGTTTTGGCTTATTACTATATGCTATTAATTTTTTATTTTAAAAATGTCAAATTAAGACACCATACCTTTTCAGTAAGGGCATTCACATGAGTTTTAGCCAAATCCAAAAGTTCATTCAATCCCTTCAGTCCCTCTTCAGTGGAGATGGTTCTGTTTTGAACAAGGCTAATCAATTGTGCCAGCTTTTCCTTCATTATGCCTAAAATTAAAAATTTCCAAGGAAAATATATCAGAAGTAGTTTAAGAACAAAACCCATAAGATTCTAGACCTTAAAACAAAAAAGAGAAGAATAATCAAGCTTTATGAGCCATTTGGCCAGCTAATTCTGAAATCTTTTAAGTGATATTGCAACGTTAGCAAGTTTCACAGGTCCAATCTTAATTAATCGAAGGGCGCATTCTGAAATTCACTACCAGTACTGCCTGTGCTGCCGTAAAACGGAACATGAAAAAGTACTGCCGCTCCTGCAGTAGCATGAAATTTTGGAATGGTCGGCAATGGCTTACTGCCCGCATGAAATTCAATATGGCCTAATTGTGTGGTGATTTATTTTGTTAAGTGATTTTCAATATGTTAAATCTTAATACTAATCCAAGTGACACCTTTACTATAAGGGCTTTACTGCCGCTACTGCAGTCCGAGAGCAGCAGTAGTGGCAGTAGAATTCACAGAAGGAAACATCATCAATTGACTGACGTCATTGGTCACTACGCAGTACTGCCAGTTGATTACAGAGCGCTTTGGCAGTACTGGTAGTAAATTTTGGAACGTGCCCTAAGTAGTTTTCTTGGCAGTAAGCATCAATCACTTTCCATTACTCTGTGATACAATTACAATTTTACTCTGTGATAAAACTGCACTGGATTATGGACTACCTCGATCTTTATGAGGAAAAGTTTTCTGTAGACTGGAAATATTCCATTAAAGTATACTTTAAAGTAGACATACACATCTCATATATTTCGTGTGTTCTCAGGGTTTCCAGTTATCCAAAATGTATTTTTCACAAGCTGGAAGGAAAACATTGCTATTTCCGTGATTTGTAAGGGACAAAGTTTTTAATACACTTCCTGGGCATTTGGCCGACTAATTGTTTGACACATCGTCGAGAGAACCTATGCCTGTGTTGAAGGATATTTCTACGTTTGTACCAGGGACCATAAAGAAGGGTTTATTAACCAATAATGAGCAATTTTCTAACATAATGGGGAAATTTTTTGATAGTCAATAAACGTTCAAGTCTTAAATAAACTATTCCCACAACAGAGTGGTCCAGAACGGAACTAAATTATGGGGAGAATTTCTGCGGCACTGGTGGGTACTGGCACCGGGAGGGTTCAAAGTTAGTGAAATTACAGATCGTCTCTTGCAGTGTGGGGTCGGGGGAAACTATGGAAAGGGGGATACCCATAGTGGGTCGTGAACCATATTGGTCCACGAGAGTGCCATGGCCATTGGGACTGATCCACAAGAGTGCTGTAGCAATTGGGACAGGTCCAGGGAAGTCTGCGGCCATGGGACCAGTCCCATAGAAGTCCCACCTAACCCTTATCAACTGTTAGCAGAGAAAAGGACTAGAAAGGGACTAAAATTTTTGTAAGGGACCTCAAGGTAGAATTAGGAACAAAATTAAAAGTCAAAGTTTTAATGATGCCCTCCTTAAGGTGCCATTTTAGTGTTAAGTGAAACTTTATGTGAATTTTATTGATACTTTAAGTGTCTCACTTCTCAAAATGGAACTTTTACAACTAGGTTATCACTAAGCTGACATTGCCTAAAATGCCTATTTTTTCTTTTACTCAGGAAACAATTTTATGAAGTTATAAGTTTATTTAGGATTATTTATGGCGAAATTAAGGCAATTTGTTACTGCCTAAAAATGCCTGTTTTACCTGTTTATGCCTTTTTCTGCTGATATCGCCTATTTAAGGTCCTAAAAAAGCAAAATTTTTCCGACGTCACCAAACTTCTCTTTAGTGCAGAGCTAGTCTGTTATTTCAGTTTCTTTTTTAATCTAACAAGGTTGAAATAATGTCATTAAACACGCATAAAGAAAAATCATCCAGAGTGTAAATATACAAAGAGTAGAAAAACATCTATGGTAATTTTACGTGATGCGTACATGCGATGGTTTCAATTGCCAAAAACTGACTTTTGAAGGTACCAATCAGTATTGCTGAGTTTAAAGAGATAACGCCCGAAGTTGCTCTGCCTTCAATGCCAGTGTTGATATTATGGGGAACATGGCTAAATACTGCATTATAACTGGAGATAAAGTTATTGAAATACGTGAGGTCTGTGACAGGAATGATGTGCGCCTCCGATACATCAGTTGGAACGTCTTTTTCACCAACTTTAAGGTACACTATTGTAGCTGATTTCGCTCATCTTTTATACTATGTGTCAATTCTGTCTATAAGAAAATTAAGCCATAATGGTGTTTGAGTAGGTTTTCTGTAGGCAACAGAATATCTGGATTAAGAAGAAGCAAACTGCACTCTCGAATCCAAAGCAGCAGAGTTGAATCTTGATGTCAGCGCAGGTCCTAAGTTTATCAGATATAATTTTGGTTAACTACCATCAATCATGTCATCGCTTGAGGCAAGAGAACTACTCCTTGCAACGGCTACAGAGAAAATCTGAACTGTGGAGGGTGACCTTTTTGATATACCAAGTGATGTGGGAAAATCCATTGCTCAAGAATTTCAGACGTTATACGGAGAAACCCTGGATGGGAATACATTAACCCATTTATGCCCAGAACTTTTTTTTCCTAATTTTCTGTTCAAACTCACGGATCTTGGAAAGTAGGTCTTCTGAACACGTCTGATATGATTTTTTTTACGATACGACAATTGGTTGCGTAGTAATAGGGTGGGCATCAAAATGCCCTTTGGGCATGAACCCGTGGTAAGTACCAAATGGTAAGCTTTTTTTACTTTTTCATTATTTTTTTTATATTGCATAATTATCTTAGTTGAGTGAGTTTACCTATGCATTAATAATTTTTCTCCTTTTACAACATTTTTTCAGATTCACAATGTTCTTGCCGGAATTAATCAAAAATTTATTACAATCATTATTTTTTGACTTATGGAATGCAAATAAGAATTGGTGAGTGAAATATAAAAACATTCTCTCTTATGTATAAAGCTTTGTTCATAAAAGTATCTATGTTATTCATGTTTTAGTTCACAGAGCATGAAATTTAGCAAAACAATGGGTATGAAGAGGAATTTCACATTTTTGGCAGGCGATTGGGGTTTTGTTCTTTTTATAGTAAGCACATCTTCGCCGGGGCTTACCAGTCACAAGAATATGTCCACCGTGCGTCATTCGTGCGGGCTTGGCTATCTTATCACAGTAGCGAATGGGTCCAGGAACAATACCTGCAGTACCATACTTTTGCAGAAGTGCCTGGACGCATGCACGCCGGAAGGCTAACTGGTCCATTGCACTCAGCCCGATTTTCCTGGCAAGCACCGAGGCATTACTCATGCATACATCAAACAACCACATAATTATTGGTACATACCATTTCTTACCACGCACATCTATTCTGTAATTAGCGATGTTGTTGTCCAACAAGTCAACTCCCCCCATGTTCTTGTTGTATTTGTATATTAGGCTGAGTAATGAGTATCTTTTTCCTCTCTCTGATGGAGTAACGCTGAGCCTGGCGCTAAGGTCGTACCCCATATTCATTAGACAATGCATACACAACATTGTTGTCTACCCAAGCAACAGCAACAATTCCCTTGTTACTTTCTACATACGACTCAACTGATCCTCTCTCTCTTTTCCGCATTACGTTTTTTCCAGAAATTGGGCATTTTGCCAATCTATTTATTCTTTCCGTGCCAGCCCCACTCATTCCTTTAGCAGACAAGGAGCAAAGGAGTTTGGTATTAGTGAAAAAATTATGGAAGTAGAATGAAAATTTGACTCTCTGGAATGAAACCATTATAGAGCCACAGAAATTCATCACCACTGATTCCTCAACACCCTGATCAGAAGGACGCTCTCTATTTTCTTCACGGCCTTGGTACAGTTCTACCTCAACTCAGTAGCGAGGGGTTTGTGCCATTACCCACGCTTTGAATCCAAAACGCACTGGTTTTAGCCTAAGAAACTGCTTACATCCATGTCTGCCAAAGTAGGGAATCATTGATTCATCTACTGATAGGTTTTTGTCATCAGGTGCATTGACTATGAAACGCTTGCTCAGTATGTCTAGCAAGGGCCTAACCTTTCCCATTTTATCACCTGATGGCAGATTCTCATTGTCGCAAACATGTATAAACCTCAGAATTTCCTCGAAACTGTTTCGACGCATTGCCTTAGACACGAGTACATTATGAACATCATCGGCACTTTCCCAAAACATACGCCTTCGGGGCAAAGGAACGTAACCGCTAAGGAACATGATTCCTATAAAAGTGTACATTTCCTCCAATGATAGGTGAAAGTTTGGATGATTTGATTGAGTGGCATACATTACAGAAAATTTAACAATTTCAGAAATAATTTATTCATTCAATAATATTTGAAGAAATTCCAAGGGATGGTTTTCACTGGTAAGATTAGAGGCATCCGGATGATTTACACTGGTGCTGTTTGCCTGATTGATGGGAACGCACAGGTCACCGTTTCTCCAGCTCAGGTCCAAGGGCACATTATGTGGTCCTCTTTTCCTTTTCTCAGGATGCTCATCTGGGTGAGATGATTCAAGACTTTCAGCATTTTCTTCGAAGTTCCCTGAACAAAATTCGGCTGTGGCGCGAAGCTGACAGGAAGGCAGGGAATCTGAATTGTTGCACATTTCATCTCCTGAGTCCTCATACGATGCATTATTTTCAGGTGGCACTAAATATATATCAGCAGAGTCACCGACAACATCCTTATTCAAAGCATTCTCCAGATACACCTCTGCCAGTGATAGTTATTTTGTACTGTAACAAATGAAGTGTTGTGAAAACAGAATATCAATAAAAGATAATAAAGTATAGCATATCACGTATTATTCAGTCAAATAAATGTCCATATGCACCCCTGTAGTAATGTTTCAATGCATGAGCTGATATGTGATTGATGACTAAACTTACTATTTTTCATTACATTGGGTAAAATATAAATAAATGACTGATGGAAAATATTCCATGAAGGACACTTTATCAATATCCAACAGCATATAAAACTGTGCCTAATTACCTTAGATTAACAAATAAAATATGACGTTGAGGAGACAAAGAAGGCACAATTGTACGGATAAACTCAGTCGTTGGATAGGTAATCAAAATCTTTAGTACAGGCATGTGCCCAAAGGGCATTTTGATGCCCACTTTCAGTTTCTCTCGTAATAAAAAAATAATAAGCGAATGTCATCAAAAACTAATGGCACATGAATTTACTTAGATGCATACCGAAAATTATCCATAAAAGATTTATAACTATATTGTCAAGGATTAAGAAATACATACCCTCTATGCAGAGCGTGCGATGATCGCGAAGCCATGATGATTTCAGTGCTCGACTGTGTCACCGGTGGGTGCAATGCTTGACTGATTCTTCTCTGAACATGTCAAGCAGACCTTTTATGTTGCACACGACACAAAAACATATGCATGGCGCCAAATGGGTGAGCGAGGCTACATTATAATCAGGTGGGCATCAAAATGCCCTTTGGGCATAAATGGGTTAATAAGGTGGAAGACATCTTATGAAGAAATTATATGGCTCTAATACTAAAGAAGAGTCCATAAGAACTGTCATTGTTGCTGAGATATATTACCAAAAGTTTAATTTTTCATAATAGGGATACATTTTAATGAAGCTAGAAATCCATTCAGGGGTATTTATAACAAAAAAAATCAAGTTGTTACTGCATTTAAATGCCAATTTAATCGCTTTGTGCCTTTTTATGCTTATATTGCTGATATGAATGTCTTAAATTGTAAAAATTGCTTATAGTCCCGAATTTTTATTTCCCCGTCTACATAAGTTATTTTAATTTGTTAATTCGTTGCATTGTTGCCCATTTTTCTTTTGCCTGACCGGTGCAAAAGAGCTCTCAAATGTAATTTTTTTACTTCTAAATGAACAGTTGAATGAAGCTGAGGTGTAAGCGCCAGGCTCTTCAATTTCACCATGGGCCTCATCCCATTCTTGTACCTACCCCGCATTCGCACTACCCGGTACATCACGAATTTCAGTCGCTAGTGCCTCGCTTCCAAATAATGGTAAGCTACAACAATATCCACCTCTGCGATTATGCCTGAGAGATGGAAAAACATCACCGTCTTATATTTTACCACTTGACGTATCGCCCGTCGTATCACTACAATGTGCACTCGAATGTTGTAGGGGCAAATATTGTGCCGCGCAACCTCCATCAAGTAGTTACAGTGTCGGGTGTTGTATCCCTCTGGTGTGCACACCGCCTAGTTGCCACTGAGAGTTCTGCCAGAACGACAAAGACATGCTAATTGCCACATTTATAACAGGCTAATTTGGTACATTACTATCCACAATTCAATCGCTAGAGGAAAGAGAACTACTCCTAGCGGCAGCTGTGGAAAAAATTCGAAAGGTGGAATGTGAACTTATTAATATACCAACATGTGGGAGAAGTCTTGATTTGAAAATTCAAGAAAGTTATTTAAAGGAACTCTGGATGGGAAGGTATCCATAAAAATGCAGGCATTTTATCAGGGACTTCGGTTGCTCCAGGACCAAAGATGACAGCAGAAGAGCTTGCATCATTTAAGTATTGCCCTATCACCTCGCGTGAGGTTGAGAGGTCATTTTCATGCTATAGAAATATCGTGACAAACTCTCGGCATTAGTTTACAGGAGAACATTTAGAGAAATATGTTTTTGAAAATAGTAATGTAACTTGAAATAAGCAAACCTTTTGAATTTTATGTTTCTTCAATTTATAAGCTAATTTTATTTGGAGTTTTATCCTCTTTCCTCTCCATCAGTGTTACCGAAAAGTAATCGTGTATTTCAACCCAAGCTTTAAATTCCAGATGCTTATTTGTGGCAATAAGCTGCATTATGTTTATAGCCGGCCACGGTGGTGGCGGGGTAAAGTCTTTGCCTGCTAATCTTGGGATTACGGGTTTAAGTCCCGACTGGGTGGACATTTCACCACCCAAGGCATAGATGTATGTCAAGTTTTGTTTGTATGGTCCCTGTAAAACCTGATTACAGGCTTAGCCTTTTGGGATTCCAGGACGGACAGAATCATCCGAAATGCCAAAAATATTTTAAGCACCTATTTCAAGTGCCTATTTTGAAATTTTTAGTGCCTATTTAAGCTGCCTATTTCTTCATTTTTAGTGCCTAAATGTCCTCAGCTTAGTTATCACTATCTAATAAATAATCTTCACAGACCCATCTCAGCCAGTGCTTCAACATGTTTCAGCACACTAAAGGTTTGGTTGCCACAGCAAAAAAATTGAATAATAGCTTACATAACAGTAGAATATAATAGCTTTAATTGAATAAAATCATTAAGATGTCTAAACATATTAGGTATTCAGTAGGAATAATATGTAAAAGAAGAATTGTACAGTCTTTTAACACCCATACAGCAAGACTAAAGCCGTTAGTAGGACAGTATGAAAGTTAGCTCCATGGGTATTGGCTGATATGATGAAGAGTAATTGCTTAGTTCATTAAATTATGAGATAGGAAACAGTATCCCACATGCTATAGTGGACTTTGATATTGTGCACCATCTCCTTTCAACAGAGAACCATAATTGATGCCCTGATAGTTCAAAAACCAGGTACAGTAGAGCAACTTAGGGTGTTCCCACATGCAGTAGAATCTTGATTTTACATAACACCTTGGGACACAAAAATGGGGTGTTGTGTAAAATCGAATTATGTAAAATCAAGATATTAGCGGATTTTGAAAAATGTGCTGAGATTTCACAACATATGAGAACACAATGATGTTGAAGCTATGGTATCCCACTCGCCATTAGATGCGATGTGCAAAGTGGATACAATGAAGTCTGTGCCAACTGGGATATGTGGCTAAATCAAGTGTGTTCATAATTAGACAATCATGCCTGTGGGAGAGTGTGAATTGTACTGAGAGATAAAATTTGAAAATAAGACATTTTAAAAAAGTTATCCAAGATATTAATTAGAAAAGTATACCACTCAATGAACGTTAAATAACATTGCATAGCAAACTAATAAACTGACTGGGCAAAATGAAAATTAAGAAAAACACCTCTGAAAGTGCAATTTCATTTACAGAATTACGTCTTTGTAAAATATTATGTGATGTTTTTTGCACTTTTAATTTTTCCATATTTTAGTGGATTACTTTTTCAATTTTTCTCAAATTCTCCTTAAAATCATCAACTTCATGAAGTAATGAGAAATTATGCAGGGTATTTAATGCCTGGAGGATATCTTCTCTTTTGGGCTCAGGGATAACCTCATCACTTTTATCTAATTCATTGTCACTCAACATTTCATGGCTACAGCCTGCTTCATTTTTTTGGCCATGAGAACTTTTCAGGGTGTCATCATCCAGCCCTATGTACTCTAGACTTGAAGTCTGTGGTGCTCCCAAACGATTAAAATAGTCAGCAAAATCACTGGCAAAGCCCAGTCTTTGAGATTCAGTGGTTTCCGTTTCGATGAGGAAGATTCACTATTCTCATATTAAATTTAGTCTAAGAGAAGAAATAACAAATAATTCCAAGCGACATTATGAATGGTAAAACTTCGTATTCCACCCTTTCACTATGAAGTTAACGTTGTTCACACATAGATTTTTCAATGGAGGCATAAGAATGCCATTTATGAACGGTGTAAATCTTTCCATGCAAGAGAGCGAACGGTATGTCAACCAACACAGCTCTGTGGCTAAGCGAGATGCAAGCAAGCAAAAGAAGTCCCACAGGTAATTAAGGGGTAAGGTTCTGATATGAATTGTCCGAATTAAAAAGGCTACCCTCATTTCATTTGAGCATCAACCCAGTGTTGGCTGCAGAAGTCCCCAAAAAGAGGCCCAACTCCTCCCCCACTAGTGGAAGCCACCTGTGTCGAAGCGAAGCTGGGGGGTTAGACAATAACAGATAAGGCGAAGGAGCGATCAGGTTACTCCCTTCTCTTTCTTGCTGAATGAGTCATGCCCGAATGAATTTCGTCGTGCCGTGAGCGAGAGGATTCGTTTCCCCAACACACTGGTCGCCGGACCCTTCCGTGGCCTACGGGCAGGGGTAATATCCAACCTTTCTTCTCAGTGATAGATGCCTTCACCGTGTGTGTCCGTGGTTAAGCATTTGTTTACACACTCAGTTGATTTACTATAACATTATTTGTAGCATGCTGGGAAAATATAAGCTCAGAATTACATTTATTATGTATTTTTTCCAAATTTTAAACGGAACTCTATTATAAACATAATTGTCGGGAGTGTTCATTACCCAAAACCTTTGTTAATAATAACGGTAAAGTTGTTTAAAATTAGTAAATGTAGAACGAAACAAAAGCAATGAACTTCTAGGCCTATAATAAAAAAATAGGCCCAGAAGCAAATATTTGCGGCAACAAATATATTTGGTAAATGCACTGAGTAAACGAATAGTTGGCCGTAAGTGGGGATGGTACTGTGAAGAGGGTCGTTATCACCTCTGCTCAGTGATCGAGGAAAGGGTCCGCTTCCTTCATTTGTGATCCAAGACAGGCGAGGAGTTTACCTGTGCGATTTCTTGCCACGAGTGAGTTCCGTACGGAGGAATGCAAGGATATGCTCATGGCACTCATGAAAAGGGAAGCATTTTTCATTGCAGGGCTCTGGCACAAAAGGGTAAAAACAGCACAGGTAGCATATACGATAACATAAATTGTAATTATCATTCATTAAAAATTTCTGTCTTGAATTACGCTGTGTTTGCTATCATTTTCATATTGCTTGGTTCTTCATCTCAATTTATTTAATTTTTGGCTAACCCAAACCAAGTATCTAATTCCGCTTAAAGCTCTAGATTGGGAGTATACAGACAACGCTACCTAAATAGACCTATCCAGTACATGGAGAAGATAGTGAGTAAATATTTTTCTACAGGAAAAAATTTATTGCCAAGCATTTATGCTGATTTAAGTGAGTTTGAGCCGTGTGATACCATCAATTGTGAAGTTTAATATTATACTACAATGTCACCTATCTTCCAAATCGCCTATGTTGTTGGCATCGGTCAAGGACAAATGTTGCCCATACTTTATTCCGCTCAACATCACGTGCCAGTGTCACGACACGCATGCTGGCAGGTGACCCCAAAGCGAGCTTCATCTTGTCACTCGGAACAGCTGACAGGATTCCTATCTCAAGGTCATAAAGCAGCTTCGCGTGAGCATTCTGGCACAACTGTCAGAGCGCAAACAAGTAAACACCTTGCACCCATAACTGTTTGTGCTGTAAGATGGGAAAATATAGTAATAATATATACCATTAAAAGCCAAGTATTGATTCATTGCAGTTGAATTTCACAGTAGTACGGCATTAAATTGAAGATTTCCTTTAAATATGGGCAAGAATCTGCCGGATTTTCTTTAAGTTCTGTTGTTTAATTTCGTAAAATCGAATTGATACCTCCATCAGGGACCAAAATAGCCTTACGTAAAATCGTTACATCGAATTTATGTAAAATCAAATAATGATTCCATAAGAATACTATAGGAGTCAGCCGGGACCGCACATTCACTTGTGTACGGTCAAATTTTACGTAAAATCAGGTAATGTAAAATCGAGATTCTACTGTATTATGTTTTTCTTCAAAAATCTAACCCGAAAAATCACCGGATGTGTTGTGGGCCAGGGCATCCTATGGGCCAGGAAATGCGGTATTCAACTGAAACTTTTCCGGTAGAGCTTGTATTCCAATCCATGCCCTTGGAATGGGAAGCCAGTACTATATACAACACACCGACCTGAACCCCTATTTTCACTGAGTTATAAAATGAGTGAACAATAACATTGTGCAAAAATGCCTAACTACATTGAACCAAATGAAATATACAACCATTTCATGGGAACACCTTAACTCAATGGGTCGTATTTTAAAAAACAAAGCACAGATATTACAAAAATTAGGAGAGAAAATGTGAGCAACCAACAATCTACAACATATAAAGAGTGGATATTTAAAGCACTTACTCAGGTTCTCACTGGAACTTGCAATTCCATTCCATTTATTAGTGGCATTATTCAAATACAGTTGAGCCTCTTTTAGAGCAGCGTTAGCTTCATTTGTCATATTCATCAATATATCAATTTTATTTATAAGTTTTGGAATTCTGGAAATAAATTTTAAAAGTATTAGTGCATGATTGCATGAAAGAGATCATACAAATTTAAAAACAATACATACCTCATTTTACCAATCAAGTCAGAAGCTTGCTCAGCTCTGCTCTTAGATTTTTTGCTCTCATTTTTTAAATGATCAAGCTTATGATTCAGTTTCAGCACCTCAGTCTTTAGCATTCCCAAGAAATTAGTCTGATTATCAACTGGACTCACAAGATCCTTCACCATATTTAATTTTTTCCTGCATTTTTCCAATTCCCTCAAAGCTGCATTTTTATACTTGCTAAAATCAATGTCTTCAATATTCTTTAAAAGTCTTTCAGCCTCTTTGATATACTGAGAATCTGCAGGGGAGACAAAAATTAAATACCTATATAAATATACTCAATGTCAATACTATACAGAACAACACATACAATACTAACAACAACTATGTGCACAACTTTACTGTGGATGTATTTCTTTATTTCAGGATTAGTCTTGGACACTTGAAGAGAAATGTTTTACATTTATATCAACCAATCTGAAATTCTGTAAAAAACACAAAATGCCCACAGTAACTTATTAAGCTTGTACACCCATTAGTATCACAAACATGTCCACACCAATTTAAACTGCAGGGATCTAGGGTACCATAGGGTTATCATGTTAAAATACTGAGAGTGGTATCAGAAATGACTGCACTACATCAATTCTTAATGCCTGAGCAAGGTAAATAAATTTTATAGAACCCAATTTGATAAGTTTTACTGATTTCCAGCATCTTGCCCACTGGCATCTTTCAAAATATATTGGTATGAAATGGAAACCCAATACAAAGTACATTTAAGTCTCACTGTAGGAAAACACTATAGGTATAATGAAATTTTCGATATAGTGAAATGAACAAGGTGGTCCCACCCATCAACATAAGCTTTAACATGTAAAAAATTTGATATTGAGAAATATTGAAAGATTCAATATGTGATGCAGAAAATGAAAGGGGACCTCTTGTCTCAAATTTTCGATTTTGAATTGTTATTTTCTTAAACAGTGATGAATTCTGAACAACTTAACTACAACAACTAACAACTTGAACAATGACTAATCGTGCAAAATAACAAAAAATAGACGATAATTCTCATCATATTAATACTCATACCAATTAATTAAATCTAAATTTTAACAATTTATGGAAAGTTTATAGAACTTAATTAAACTTTCTTAATGGTGATGTTACAATCTCTGTGTAGCCATTATGCAACCCACAATACAATGGTGTCATGTATTTTTTACCTTGTGTGAACTCTTAAGAAAAAAGACAAATACCTTTGCATACATATTTAATAAGAGTTCCAAGAATTTGTGAACTTTTCCATTATCTCATTAATTTCCTTCTAGACCATGTTGCTACAGCCCAATAACGGCACGGAAGAGTCATTATGTACCCCAAAATACAACAATGTTATGAATATTTTTCCATGGATTACATCTAAATATACATTGAAAAAAGACAACCAACTTTATTTGATTTTTGACGCTGATTAATGCGAAGGAAATTGATGATATGACAGAGAAATATGAGTCACTAAAGATATTTTCACACCATTCATTTAAAGTTATGGCTTCATTTTGGCATGATTAGTGTATGCGCTTAATTGGGATAAAATGAAAAATAAATTACATAAAAACGATATCAGGAAACAAATCAACCTTGTCCTATTTAGAAGGACAGTTTAGGATATTCAGCATTCATAAATTTATGTTAGCAAGTGCCATCATTGTTATAGCCTAATTCATTTAAGGGCCCTGCTACAGATGGTATGAAAAAGGATACCAGTGCATAGTATCCTTAATAGTGAAATTCAATACATGTAGTGAAATGGAAAAATTTTAGGTACCATCAATATCACAAGAAAGAGGCTCTCTTTAACTGATCAAGTTCATGGAGAAGTTGTCTAGATGATTCACTTAAATGTGTAGATCTGCTAAAATACGTGATCGATTATTATTGAGAGGACCCACTAAATTTATGTAGATCCACAACACTTCATGTGGACTCAATAAAATAAAACAATTTCTTCAATGTGGATTCAATAAAAATGTAAATCCACAAAACTATGTGGACCAACAAAAATTCAAGTGGACCACTAACATTTAAGTAAAGCTGAAAATGGTACTACATATGTTTTCGTTGTATGTGGGAGACCTTTCAGCATGTACTACCAGGTGTAAATATATGATGTACACTGATGATCTCCAAATTTATATGCACTGTCACCCCCGCAATTTCCCTGAGACCATTAGACAAACAATGATGTATCTGCCATCGTCTCATGGGCACAAGACAAATTTTTTTAAATAAATAGTAATAAAACCAAATCCATGATTATTGGTCACTCTAGGGTCATGTCTAGACTTAATGTGGCTCAACTGCCTATGATTGAGATCCAGGGAAGTTGTATACCTTATTCCAAGATGGCCAAAAACTTAGGGGTCATATTTGGCAATACTCTGTCTTGGAAAGATCATATTTTTTATGTTTCAAATAAAGTCAATGCTACTTTACATCATCTAAAAATTTATACAAATCTGCTGTCTATCCATGTAAGAAAGCAACTTGTCTCCACCTTAATTTTTCCAAATTTTTATTACTGCTGTCTTGAATTTTATGATCTCACAGCAGAACTTAATACTAAGCTTCAGCGCCTAATGTATTACTCTGTTAGATTCATTTATGACTTGCGGAAATATGAGCACATTTCCCCATTTTTAAACAAGTTCTCCTGGATGGACATAAAAACAAAAGATAATTCAAATTGGCCTGCTGCATGTATTCCCTACTCAAACATGATGACCCACAGTACATAATTGACTTTTATCCCAAGAGATCCATATTGCCAAATATAGTTACTAGAGCCGACCCTAACTACCTACATGACTCACATTATCGGTCCTCCACATTTCAGAAATCATTTACCGTTGCCACCTCTCAAACTTGAAACTACCTACCTAAATCAATCAATGATTCCTCATCACTGCCCTAATTCAAAAAGAAATTATATTCTTACCAAACTTTCCCCCCATACACTGTATTTACTCATTTCAATGCTTTATAATCATGTATGGGCTGTACTATTGTGGTATAGTTTCCATTGTTATTTATTTCAAAATTATCCCCAGTGAAAAAACTGTATACAATTTTTATACAGGCTCTATAGAGTGTATACATTTTGTATACATTGTATAGGGTGTACACAGTTGTATAGATTGTATACTCTGTATACAATGTGTACATTCTGTATAAAAATTGTACACAAAATGTATATATTGTATATAGTTTATACAAATTGTGTGAAATTTACACAGTGTATAGGATATATGCATGCAATTTATACAAGGTATACACTGTATACAAAAGGTATGCTTATATACATTTTATACAATAGGTGCAAATGGTATTTTTTTCAAAATGCATAGTTTGTAGGAAGTGCACATATATAATTTTGTATGCAATATACACATTTTGAAGGTTTTGAATGATGAATCATTGAAAACATTCACAACTAGGGCCAAAGTTGTTTCTTGCTAATGTGCGGGAATTGAAAAAATCTTGTTTATTCACAGTAATATTGCATTTATATTCATACTATGTGGCAACATAGGATAACAGTTATCTAGCATTAATTAATGGCAAATAACTTTCATCAAGATTTTATGGTATTTCCTCAATCTATTATGGAATTATCATTTAATGATTATAGTTCTCGAAGTCACATTTATCAACGGAAGTGATAACATGTAAATGTCTTTCTTAACGCCTATACTTCAGTAATGTGTGCGAGAATAGGTGCGTTGAGTCTTAGGATTGGTAATCATACGATAAGGGTGCCATAACGTTAGGTATATACACGATGGCTACGACGTATTATATCATGCCATTGCGCAATAGCACATTCAAAATGATTAATGGCAAATTATCTTTTTTTTATTTTAAGAGAGCAGCAAATTCAGTGGTGAGGTAATACGATACTTAGGCTCGTGAATGTTTTTGCCTTACGTTTCATTTCGCTTCGGAGACGGTTTAGTTATAGTTCGCTCACATTCCGATTCGCTTCGTGTACGGTTAAATATCCGCTTCGATGACGATTCGTATTTGCTTCCCTCTACAATATTTTCGCCAGGGCTGTGTACAAATTGTATACACTGTGTACATTGTATACAACTGTATACATTTTGTGTACAATGTATACACATTGTGCACAATTTGTACACAACAAAATTTGAACACATTGTATACAAATTGTGCACAATTTGTATACAATGTGTATTGTAATAATTGTGCAATGTGTAATTTGTAATAATTGTGCACAATTTGTATACAAGCTGGCCCTATACATTGTATACAATTTTTATACATTTTTTTAATGGGGATATCAAAATATTTAATCCTGTTGATATTTAATTCAATGTGTGAACTTGCTTTGTATTCCATATTTTATATTGTGTTTTGTTTCTGAAGTTAATGTTTATTCCATTCATATGGCATGTTGGTTTTTTTGTTGTTCACTTAATTGTAATACTCTCTTCTTAAATTGGTGCTTTGCGCACCAAATTTTACTCTATTTTGAGCTCAAATGTGATTCATGCAAAATATTCATATCAGATGTAAATCTGTGAACAATAAAAATTATATCATTATTATTACATATTTGTAGAGTGACTAACTTTGGATATTTATTCATAGTTATCTGTGATATCTCAAGAAATATCCTTTATTTTCCAATGTTGTACTCTAAAGTAAATATAATGGCACTAGACTATATTCATGGGGATCTGAAGTAATTTCAATTACCTGTTTCAATTATGTTAAATGTCAGACTTTTAGTTCTCATCACACTTTCATTTATTTGTGCTATTGTTTTACCAATTTCAATTTCTGCTTCCATCACCTCCAAGTACATTTCTAATCCATCTTTTTCCAATTTTTCCAATTTTCCACTTAAAATTTCAGTCTGAAAAAAAAAATCATCACAAATTACAAATTACATATGTTCACAGTAAAATATGTTTGAATTTACTCCTAAGTAAGATTTACCATCTTATTAAGCTTTTCTGATCCTTCCTTCAGACTACTGACATCATCAACAAGAGCTTGTGCATCAAAACTTGGAGGAATTAATGATGCTACCAATGGATATAGTTCAGACACAGTTTCATTTATGAAAGTTATCTTCTGGTTAGCATGATATTCTTCTTTTAAACTCTGAAAAAGAGAATTTGATAATTACTAATGTTAAAAAAAAAGGAAGTATCCTTGATACTCCCGTCGGATCTTTATTTCATGAAAGCGAAATTACATACGTTACTCTCGTTATTGGGAGATTCTTTTGTTTTGTTTGTTAGAAAGAAAGTTGAAATGAAGGAAAGAAAATTACTCTATACAAAACTTTTATTCATCAAAATCATTAGTACAAATGGCTAACCTATGAACAATTGGTCGATGGTAACTAATATTTTCTGCTTTCCAATGTTAATTTTATACTTCTTGTGTTATTAACGTCTAACTTATGTTAGCTCTCCGTAGACATCTCAATCACTAAAATCGAGCAACTCCTTCCAGAGATACAACTGAACTGAATGTAAGCACAAATTAAAACCCCCACGTGCAGCTCTATTACATCACTTTGCAACCCCCCCCCCCCCTCTGCTCATGACAAACCAATCCGATAGTCGACAAAATGGGCTATCCAGTCATAGTTTTAGATATTCTGTAATCCTTATAGTTTTTGCACACTAGACCCTCGAAAGTACACAAATATTGGTTGCAGCAAAACCTTACATGACACCGAGAACAAACCATAAGAAGTTCATTCGCATTCACATCAAAAGAGAATTTGATAATTATTAATGTTAAACAGCAAAAAGAATTTAATGATTTCCCAGACAAATGGAAAATAATATAAAATATCAGAGCTGTGAAGAAGTGCTAATTCCAATGTGTGTACTAAAGAGATGTGCCTCAGCAGGGCTATTCCCATAATCGTATGGCCGGGCCATACGTGAAAATCGACCATAACTTTGCTCTCGGGACGTACGTATGGCCTCTAGCGATTCCCGATTGAGCTGTGAGCCAAAGTTGTGTGGTACAAAGGCGTCGAGGCTGTAACTTTATGACCTGCCTGGGAGGCTGTCATAAAACGGGCCATACGAAAAGAGAGTTGCCTACCTCGGAGTTATAAATTGATTTTTCGCATCAATTATTGATCTTGTTCTGTTATAAATATACCAGATCATTGACCTAAGTTAGCAAATTGACGAAAAATAAGGTTTCTCTAATTTATAGCCATGCATAGCAAAGTTATCAATTGCAATCTAAGTAACCTTCTTCTTCACATTTACCATGATGCATCATTTGTGCAACTACTCCTGAATTTTGCCCCTTTCCCTGATAAATCTCTTTCGAAACTTTGTTCCGTCTTCCAATACTTTCAACAAGGGCAGTTTTTCGGGGAGGTAATGTGCTGCCAGGGACAAGACGTTTCTTTCACAACGCTAAATTGACTCACATACACCCATGACAAGGGAGAATACGACCGTCGGGTGGCCAATCGAGCTCATAATATCTGGTTCGGTAGTTAAAGATTATTAATTCGATATGCTGAAGTGAGACGACACTGTATTTGTTTATGAAAAAAGCATCTAAAAATCTTAGAAAAACCATGCTGCGATATGTAACTCGTGTGAAGCGAATTTGATGTAGGGATTGAGATAGCCCAGAGAATAAGGTGCTCGCCTACGGTAGGTGTGATAATGCGATCGATTCCCACTCGATGATAATATTTTTACAGGTTTTTATTGCTTTAATTTTTATATAAGTACTTAGTTCTTATCATGGTAACTTTACTGAAAAATATTCTTAAGCGATTTAAAAAATAATTAATGAGTTGTTAACAGGGTAGGGATTGGAGCAAGGGCGGTTATATATTTCTTTTTTATATTAAAAGATATATTGTAAATTATTGCAATTGTAAGTTATCATGCATAGGGATGGGGACAAAATAATGGCATTGGAATAAATGATTGGGGGTGAAATCCATCCTAAACACTGCTTATGCTTCCATTGGAAATGGATCAGCTAGGGATTGGGAACATATAGGATTAAGGGTGGATAGAAACCCAGATCAGAATGAATTTCAGAATGCTCTGCAATTCGTACACGAGAATAAGACGTGGAAGGCCAGTACACTACATAACCACTTGGGTTACATCTTTATTTATCATTTGCATGTTTCAGGATGATAGTCATCGTAGAACAAACATCATATACATAGAAGCTCTCAAAGCACGTAAAGCACAATGATTGTTGGCACCTCGAGCAAATGGAGAACGCGTTCTTCGAACACCTTATTAATGGATTTAAATAGCACTAAATGTCATTAAGAAAAAAATGACAGCGGGTAACTTACTCCGCTACTCGCATTTTCAGATATTTTCCGGTCAACAAAAATTCCACAACGTTTGTCTAGGTTTGTTTACCACGATTTTCGCCATTGTGCTTTGCGATCGTCCATTTTTTTTCGATATACTTCGAGTAACTGCTGCAAAAATGACATTTCCAGTGGTGCCGGTAGTGATTTCAAAGCATTTCAACATACTTTACCGCAAAAGATTCTCATACTCACCAGTGAAATTGGCGTTAAGACTTATGGTCAGGCCATACGATATGACTCGCTGTTATCGGAATCGCTATAGGCGGTAACTCTCGTGCGGGCCATACGAAACTTACGGCCGGCCATACGTATGGCCTCATTTTTTGGAATAGCCCTGCAGGTAGGGTTACCATACGTCCTTATTTATGCGGACATGTCCGTATTTTCGACTTTCAATGTAGCACCCACGTACATTTTTATGATTACTGCTAATGTCCGCATTTTTTATTTTTGGGAAGTAAAATCTTTAGATCTTTGTTTTCATCTTGTACCACGAACTAGTTCCATATATTTTTATATTGATTAATGAATTACACTGTCAGTGATCTGTTAGGATGCTTTCCATTTAGGGCTATAGACGGCCTACGCCACGCTGCGGTGCTTTCGATTTAGCTGAATCCAGGGGGTTGCATCATTTATGGCGCTTCGTGGCATGCTATTTTCTCTGTACAAAAACTTAAATAAACTTTTGATAGATGACAATACTGGTCTAGAATGGGTTGGTACCGTGTTGATCAATCCCGTTGATGGTGTCTGCATTTTGGGGTTTTAAAATATAGTAACCCTAGCCTCAGGGGAGAAATTTCTTTCGCAGCAATTACAAGTGTGACATCCAATATGGTTTCACAGCCGAGGCAGCCTAGAGAGCTTGTGCTAAAGAACCATGTTACTGGATAAAATGACCTGCTTTCCTGTTTTTTTTTTTGCAAGTAAGAATGTGTTGTCATGTTAGCAAAATCCCTTATACGTAAATCTGACTAGTGCTACCCTCTGTAGCCACATGTAACAAAAACAAAGCCGCCATTCTGGTGAGATCGTAAGAAGGAGAGAGTAGTCTTTTACCTCAAGTAGTAAGAAATCTGTTATTATCCACTCTTGAATGAAAGGTATTTAGAATAGAAGAGATACCTAGCTATAGAATGGGGGCCAGAAAGAAGCAAATACTTCTCAACCATCTGTTGCATGCTCCATTTGATATATGCTAGTGAAACGACCTTGCTCCCTCCATATCTGTTAGCAATGAAATGCTCTTCAATAAATTAGAATTTTAAAATGCCTTCATTAGCACAGTTCCTAAATTTCAAGTGATTTTTCAGGTATTCCACAGGGCAACTGAGCTCAACCATGTAAACACAGTAAATCTTACCATGCCTGATGTCACAACAACCATCTTGCTCTGGCTCTATAGGTAATATGTTAATTACACAAGTACATGATGAGCTTCCTCTAGGGTACACAAGCTTAAAGAATGAAAGGAAAAAGATGCACAGATGGGTGCAGTCTAAAAAAATTGGAAGTCTTCAAATTTTTCACGCCATCCCCTGATTTGATGCCAAATGACTACAAAAAGCTTCATGTTATATATTTGCTCAATATGACCAAAGGTGACTGTTCCCCATGCATTTTAATATTCCCCATGGGCATTTTGTGATAGACAACATAAGCAAGGAGCATTGGTTTTTGGTATCCTCCAAGGATCACTATGTACATTGGGGCATGGTAAGGAAACTGCAAAGACACATTCCATTGGTTACTTGCCTCAGTGACAAGTATCGTTGATCAGGTAGTTAAGGAAATGTGTGAAGCTACGGTAAATACAGTAAATGCATTATCTGCATTTTCTGGTTATTTGTGCGTCCCCTACCCATCATTAGCCCGGATAATTGAGAGTTCACTGTATTATGTAAAAGGAAAATTATTCTCTCAAAAATTGAAGAGGCAAAATGTTAAGAGATAACTTTCCAAGAATTTCATGAAAGCCATGAAGATCATTGTAATGCAAAAATAACAAGACAGATTTCACTCATCTATGAAAAATATTACAATTAATCATAATGTTTTATGATATTGATTTAACATATTGAAATGTGCAATGAATTGAAATTATAAACTCCAAAAAAGTTACTGATACTTACTCTCAAGTCCAATAATACCCGTGAAATTGATGAGGTGTTTGAATCATCAAGCAGAGTATGGATGCAGAGATCGCACTCCATACAGCCTTCACTTGGCACCAATATCCATCGCTCTTGACAATAATCACACTTTTCACCTATCAAATTGTGCGAGCACTGACAATGACCAGTATCTGTATCACATGCTCTTCCAAGTGAATATTTCTCATGGCATCCACAGGCTTAGAGGTGAGGAGAAACATGCCAAGGAACAGGAATTAATTTACAAAACACAGGTTGTTAAAAAAATACATGCATCTCTGAATACCATTAACTCTTTCATGCAAGAGCATCGTGAAGGTATATGCTTCCTCTGTAATGAGTACCATGAGAATTTCCTCTACTCCACTGTATGGAGCTCTCAGCGGTGACGAATTGTGCGAGTGTGCTCTTTGTCTATCTTGGGACCCAAGTCAGCAGGATGCCAGTTCCTTTCCTCTGCCACTGGGCTCAACCCTCCGACCAAATAGCAGCTTCTCTCGCAGCATGAGTTCATAGTCAACAGATTGCATTTGCAGTGGCTTTCTTAAACATACATTTATTACACACTACAAAAATTTAAACTGAAAGGAATTCCATGTTTTTTGCTGAGCATTTTTACTTTTACACAAAATTCTAGTATTATTATTTACTGGTTGTATATATTTTTTGCATTGATGTAGCATAAGAGTTCAGTAAGAGAATTTATTAGTGCTAGTGCTAGAATTTTGTTTCAAAATTGCAAACGCTCAGCAAAATGCTAGCATTCCATTTCCATGTTTAAATTTTTGGAGTATACAAAATAATATACATCCACTAAAACCAAAGGCATGGATTCATGTTGTAAGAGGGGGTGCTAATGGGTGAGAGGGTACATTCAAGATGCTGAGGAAAGGGCCTAGGCTCTGACTGAGCAAGGTCTCAAGGTGTAATAGCATACCTGGGATTATTGCTTTGGTGGCAGTCACCTCCCTTCAACCCACATTGGCTGTGGCAGACATTCTTTCTTCAGTGTAGGGAAATCCTCATTGGCTATGGCAGGCATTCTTTCCTTTCCATAGGGAAATCCTCGTCAGCCGCAGCCAACAATCAGTGTAATGGGGTTAAATGGAGCATGAGAACCTGAGATGAAAAACTGCTAGAAAACTTTGCATAGGGGTGATAATTTCTCTGCAAATGAGCTTTGAAAATTGGGAAAAGGACCAATCGGTATAGGGCTAAAGTACTCAAATAGAAGCCATAATGGCAAAGCTAATGCTGCAGTGAGGAAGCACGCACTCATTTGTTACCCTCCTCCCTGCCCCCTCCTCTCTCCAAATGCCCATTTCTACTGCAACATGGTCTTTAGCTATGCATTCTAAAATGCATAGATGAAGGTAAACCTTTTTCAGACTAATTTTGGGGGCAAGGGACTAACCATGGTATTACCTTTATGGAGTCACCCAGTTAATCAATATTCTCCCATCACCATTGAAATCTCTTGCTTAAAAACAAATGAAAAGAGAGCAAAAACATTATCATGCTTCTTCTCCCATAGTTCCCCATGGGTTATGACTGTGGGCCAGCATCCACATTCCACAGCCATTATGGTTGTGCACAAATAGATAGCAGCCCAATGATAGGTTCTTTTTCCCAATTTTTAAAACTTATAAGCAGAAAACGTATTGATCTGATCCAAAAATATCTAGGGAGCTTTCATCTCACATTCTCATTGTCCATGCAATGGTATATATATATATATATATATATATATATATATATATATATATATATATATATATATATATATATATATATATATATATATATATAAATTCAAACTTACAGGAGGTAGGAGAAAGAGGAAAAGATAAAGAATTCGTTCTTACGGGAACGTTTCGAACCAGTTGGTCCTTCGTCAGCTCTAGAAGTCTTCTAGAGCTGACGAAGGACCAACTGGTGTCTAGACTTCTAGAGCTGACGAAGGACCAACTGGTTCGAAACGTTCCCGTAAGAACGAATTCTTTATCTTTTCCTCTTTCTCCTACCTCCTGTAAGTTTGAATTTATATATTTGTGGCCAATTGGCGAAAACTTCCAAAGATTATATATATATATATTGTAACTGGTCCTGTTTGGACACGGTCACAAAGTGAGATTACACAATGAGGAAGGCGATTTTTTCTTGTTTTTTGTGTTAGCCATATGACCATTTCGTAAAAAGATGTGTGTGAGCAAGCAGTATGAGAGTGTGTATTCCCACCACCCCATTTTTCCCTCCCCGGCCCTGCTGTGGAGCCAAAGGTGAGTGATACCCCAGTGATGTTTTCCCCCATCCCCAACTATCCACGGCCAACAAATATTACCCTAGTCAAGTGGTGGAATTACCCCATCCCAAAGGGCAATTTCTTTCCCTCCTCCCACCCCACTCAACCCTGAGCATATAAAAAGTGCAGCAACCATGCCCAGGGATGGCGGTTTATGGCAGATGACAGTTTATAGAGGGCAGTCAAGAGCAGTTTATGACCATTGATGCAGTTTTAGATTGGAATGACATATGAAGAGAGACTGATCGCCAAGAATGAGTGGAGAGGAGATAGCAGACATCAAGGAATAGAAGGGAGAATCAGTCCATCGATGCAGGAGTAATGAAGGAAACAGTCGCGACCCAGACAGATGTTCCAAAACTCCGTGCCCATTTTTGCCGCCTCTCTCCGATACGCTGATCAGCTTGCATAGGAGAAGAAGATGTCGCAGCTCGAGCCTGGTGTCATCATCCTCATCATCAATCCTAATTTTCGATAAGTACAGTTAATATTCTGCCCGCTTCATGCCCATCCCCAATCCCAAGAAGTAATTGCCCAACCTATGATGAATAAGTGCCCGGTGAAGCCTCATAAGTATCACTTTGTCCCCCCTTTTTCCCCATGTTGTCCCATCCCCCGTATGAATGTGCTTTGCTATTTGTGGAGGGAGAATCACTTAATCTCATTTCATGTTAAATTTGCAAATAAAGTTCCAACACCAAGCGCTTTAGAAGTGATTGAAGTGAAAAGAAAGTGGATCCAGTAGAGACTCACAAAGCTACACTCAATCATACCCAATTGTTTGCTTGTTAATGCCTGGGTGTGCTAACCAGAGACAATTTGTCATAATCTCAATTCAATTACTTTGTTTTACGCCTCTATTATTCAGAGATCTCATTTTTCCCCTTGTAAGTCTAGTTTTAAGTTAAGATTAGGATTTCTTCTGTCATTCTACGCCATTATTGCATAACTTGTCTTCGTGCAATAAAATATCATTTAATTGCAACATGGTTGTATTGTCATTGCTCAATTGCCTTATCTCACATTCACCTTCACGCTGAAGCCACCAACCTTCACGATTCCACGTGATCACGATTTCTTGTTGAATGCACATGCCAGTCAATAACCCGCCCGGTCAAAACCTCAAGTCAAAATCTCATGCTAACCCACCAACAAGCTGACCGGTGCATTCCCCCCACACCTTCTCTTTCTCCCCTTTCCATGAACTCAGGATTCCCATTCCCTTTGTAGACCATCGTCTTCATCATTGCGGACGACGTGCTCGGCACCCAACCTCTCTGTGTTTCCCTACTTCCCTCCAATTCAATCGCCCCCTCAAAGTGTGATCTCTCCCTCCACTTCTTCCCACCTTCTCTTGACTTCGTAATGGAGAGAGGAAAAAGGGGAGGTTACAATATATTGGTATGGTATATTTGTAGGAAAACAAAATGGTAATGGTATATTTATTAGTAAACAAAATTGGTTCAGAAATAAGAAAAATGTTATACATTTTAGCATTCCTTGTCAAAGTAGGAGTCATTTAGCAAGCAATGCTGATTTTCCAAAAATCAATATTGCTTGCGTTGGCCATTTTCAGTCAAAATATCTTAAAAAATTAATTTGAGCGTAACTCATGCATGCCTATGTAAGGAAAAAAATTGAAGAAAATCCATGTTATGGGGGCACATGGTGTAAGGTGATCTCACTAGGAATGACCCATATATAGGCATGTTTTTTTAACACCCTGCCTGCAAGGTATAATTCATGCATAAACATCAAAAATTTGTATTCCCACTTTCTCTGATTTAAAATAAATTCATAAGAAGGCATGCGGATAAAGGTTATTTCCTCTCTACCTCAATATTTATTGGCCTTTTTTTAACACTTGTCGCTACTTACGAGTGCAACCATCTGCAGTGTAATTCCAATAGTCAGGAGCACATTGATCACATGTTCGTCCTGTAACTCCAGTTCTGCAGGGACATTGCCCACTCAATAAATCACACTGCAGTGACTCTGAAGCTGGTTGGCAATCACAAGGTGTGCAACCCTGGAACCATTTATTCTCATTGTAAATAACTTCTTCCAAATTTTGTTAACAATAACCAACAAAGTTTTTTATGAGTGACCAAATTAATTAGTTGTCACAGCACTGTTTCCATTTATCTGCACTTAATTCACTCCCCATGATGGTACATGATTAAAAATAGATCCCAAGTGATTTGAAAAATTATTTGACGGCACGTAAATTGCACCCTATTTTTCGTAAGTATTCAGGAAACTTTTTTACTATCAGTGCGAAAGTGCTGCAAAGTAATAACAGCAGAAGGCTATTTCGGGACAAGAGGGGTGTTAAAATAAAACTGTTTCAGGCTTAACTTTGTGGAAGTTTTTGGTTTTTTTGAGAAAAGAAAAATTGAATTAGCATTTATCTACACCTTTTTATTACACCGATCTAGGTTACAATGGGAAACCATCATTTTCAAGATATAAAACCTTAAAATCTAGAAACCAGTCATTGTAATAAAAAAGAGTGGATAAGTACTGATTAAATTTTTCTTTTTTAACAATAAGGACCTATTCAAAAAACCAGTGCCATTGGGGATACATTTTCGTAACATTACCGAAATACATTACATACTTTTAGCAAAGTTGTTATAATTGTATGTCATGATCTGTGTTGGAATAATAAGCCTTACATTTGGAGATTGTTTATTTCGTTTCAAAGTCTAGCATGGCAATGATATGACGTTCAATATATTTCTCTTCGATATCACAGAAGCAACAAAAAAGATAAACCATCTATTTATATAAGTCCCCCCATTTTTGACCAAATATTGGTTGTCAATATGGTGAGGAGGGCTGTTTTCAATTATAAGAAGGAAAAACCAATTGGAAATTCCATGGCTAGTGGTCCAAAATAACAGAAAAAATAGGTTGTGATGTGGTAATATAACTCATATTATTTAATAAAGAACAATTTTTTTAAAGAATCAACTAAAAATTTTCATATTTGGTTAATTTTTCTTCATGGAGATGCTGTTTGACATGCAACTCACTATGCAACTGTGCCGTAAATATTTTTCCGTTAGAACTGAGGTAGTCATCGAAAAAAGACGTTCAACTATGCACAGGTATCCTACATAATTCTACGACATTGCTAACCATTCTTATTATACCATTAATATTCCATCATGACAATGCCTCTGTTCCCCTACAATGCTGCAGAAAAGTCATTTTATTCAACCCCCGAAACGAAGACATCTAGAACATTTTTATTTTCATTCCCTCTAGGCACCAATGTTATTCATTATTTAAACAGGATTAATGCATGGGAAATTCATGATAAAAGAGTAAATATGGGTATAGATAAGGTATTTCCAAAAATACATGTAGATGAATATTTTTGGAGGCGAGCTGTTGATTGAATAATAATATTTCTTGAAGAGCTGGGTTGTACAGGATATCTGGGGTAACATTTTTCCATACTAGAGAGGGTCAGGGTAGACTTAAGCCAGCGTAAGGAGTCGCCTTGGCATATAAGACCTGGGTGTGATTTTCGAGTACTTACCGTATAAACTCGTGTAAGAGGCGCACCTTTTTTCCCAGAAATCGCAGCCGAAAATGAGGGTGCACCTCTTACACGAATTTTTTATCTGCCTGCCTTAAGCCTCGTCATGATATGAGCGGTAGGCGGCGGGCGGCAGAGCAGTATCGTGGCAGGGCGGTAGTGGCCACTAAACGAGCGGTGATTCGACCTAAGATTAGTTCAGAATCAGAAATGGCAGTACATACTGTCATTAAGCAAAACGTTCTCTGCCGACATTTTTCCACAGAATGAGTTGAACGGCAGAGCGGCACAAGAAAGATTTAATGTCTAGGATTGGCGGCGAGCGGCACTTATGCCGCTCACGTCTATCCCCCTATCACGTTTTCACCCTGCCACACACCCCTGAGGTGGCTTGCAGGGTATTTTGTAGATGTAGATATCATGGCTGGGTTCAAGCGTTTTCCATGTCAAACATAAGGAATATGAAACTCAGCGTTGCCGTCCTGTCGCTCGCCTACCGCCACCCGCAGCTCGTACCGTGGCCAAGGCCTTACTCTCAAGTCCCTGGAGAGCTTAGTGACTTGCTTGGAGCTTGGTGCTCAGCGTGAGTCATCAAGGGGGAGGGGATCGTTCGCTCGCTTGTTTATGGGGGACGCAGTCGCCTAAAACATGTAAAAACTTACAAGGTATAAAAGTCTCCAATGACTTTTATACCTTGTAACTTTAAGAGGCCGTAGAGCTCACGTTCACTAGTTTCATGAAAAAATTGTTGTATGACAAGGCGAGGGTGTGGGGTGCAATTGTGGTACAGCGATTCGCCACGCAACAAGTGCAAGCACCAGAATTTTCCACCCCCCTAACTTTCTCATTTTCTGTTCTCGGACAACTTTGAGTGACTCAACTGTATGCACCTGCCCTAAGCTTAACTGAGAGAATTCTTTGAATATTAAAATTTGTGCATACGCCACCATATGTCAGTGTTGTTCCAAAATGAACAAGGGCAAAAAGTTGCGGTCTTGCACGGCAGCTGAAAAACTTAGTCATCAAAAACGCTGAGGAAGTAGGAAACCGTGCTGCCGTACGAAAGCATGTGCCGGAATCATGCATTAGAAGATGGAGGAAGGATAAGGTTGCACTATTCCTTACCAATAGGGACAGAAGTTCATTTCGGGGACAATCTGCGAATTGTGACAGGACATACGCGTGCATGCCACCACACTGCGGCCTGTCTCACTAATAAGTCAGCCGTTTTTATGTAAATCATGCAATTTTTTGATTTTGTCATTCATTGAAGATTTTTTTGGGCCATATTGAAAAAATAAATGCTTTAAATTCCATAGACAGTTTTGATTTCTTTCAAAGTTTGATTTTTTCAGGTTTTGATGTCGTATCTACGCCTTATTGTTCGTATTTTATGCGGCTGACGTTTGGGTATTTTGCATCAAACTTCTTCGCATTAACGCTCGTCATCATTTATAGCAAAATATAATTTGTAAAAGTTAACCACATTTAAAAGGCAACTCACAGCGACTACGACTTGTGCATTAGGAAAACGGTGGGGGAATTCGGATTTAAAAATCAGAGCTCTGTGCAACTGTCTGCACTTACCAACTAAACACGAATTGTAGCGAGTTCGAATTTGTTTTGTTTTAATGAATATCAATTATTCCACTCATTCCAAAGGACAATAAACAATGTAAGCATTGTAGGGCTAAGGCTACAAGTGAATACTTACCTCCGAGGTCCATATATGCCAATGAAAAATTCCACGTAAATAATAAGAGAATAGCGCAAGCTTTGCGCTTATAATATTCTCTACTATATTGCTCTTGCGAGTCCAAGAATAGTGCAAGGCTTTGATAATGGCCTAATGTTCGTAGTTAAGTCCGCAAAACCTTTGCAATAGGAGGGAAAAAAGCCCCAAATTTTTTTCTTCAACTTCAACGCATAAAAAGAGGGGTGCGCCTCTTACACGGGTGCACCTCTTACATGCGTTTACACGGTATTTTGGGAAATAGTGCACCTTATATGCTGTCTAAAATGGTAGCCATAATTATAAGAGAATACAATGTATTAAATTTAAGGTAACATAAAAAGCGAATACTTAAATCTTCACTGTGAGATCAAAGTCTGGGGTGGAGTCAAATTAATTGCAACAACACGATTTTTGTAAATTACCTTACCTGACATGAAGAAAAATTCCAATGATTTGGTGCACACTGATCACATTTTTCGCCGACTACATGCTCCTTGCATTCACAAATTCCAGTTTCCCCGTGACATGAATCAGTTCCACACATATCACAGCGACACTCTGTTGAATGCAAAGCGGTAATGATAAGATTTATAAAAATTTTGACACAATGCAGAAATATTATTAAAGTTGGTCATTTAACTGTTAACATGCTCATGAAACACCTTGGGAAAGCGATGAGTGAAATGTGATGCTGACTTGAGAAAAAAATATCTCTTCACTCGGACCCTCTAACTATGAGCGCAGAAGCGATGGTGGGGGGAGAGAGAGACTCGGGGTGGTGGAGGGGAGAGCAAGAGGCAGGCCAAGGACACGTAGCCATTTGCAGGACTGCCGAAAGCGCTCGGCACGAAAGCCTGTGGGAAAAAGTGCTGGACATCCTCTTTGCTCTACACAACTGCAGTACTTGTATTAAATTTACGTACTTGAGAAGTATCCGTATTGAAAAATAAAGGATGCAGCTAAAACTTAATCAAAGGTCATTTTCGTATCAATTTTCATAGCCGAGTAACATTTCCACGAAATGATGGATTTCTAATTTTTTTCTCTGATGTGGTTGATATCAACGCAAACGTAAATCAAGTAAATATCAATGGAATAAGTTCCAGCGACATCCTTCCTGTGCTAAATGGTGAAAACAGAATGTCTTTGTTTATTAACATGCCACCATGGCGTTGTAAAAGCCAATGGTCTGAAAATGGATTTTCTGGCATGGTATTTTTATTCAAATTATAATCTTACCCTGGTAACCTTACACGATATGAAAGGGGTGAAGTAGATTTTGCACTTCGTCGTGATTTTTCCACCTGTAATTATGTTGCGTAGGGCTTTGTTATGAAAGCGCTATGCCTTGCGTAGAGCAGAGAGCTTTGAAACGTATCATCACATCAATGGGACAAGTAACATAGTGAATCGGTGCAAGCAAAGAGAGAATCGGAACTTTGACCTCTTTTAACTTCCTTTTTTAGGACCTATTCACTAAAGTATAAATTTTAATATTTCAGATCCAGATGCAATTTTTTTGAATGAATTAGGATCCGATTTCAGTATCTGGTCAAATGCTATATCCGGGGATCTTTGGATCCAACGTATCCGACCATCCCTACAGTATAGATAATAATACCTTGACAAAACACCGAGAGCACCATTTTTTTATTCGTTCAGAGGAGGTCCCCTTCAATGATAGAGGTCTCGCGCGGTCCCGATGCAATGGTCCCGATGCGATATGCAATGGTCCCGAGACCGGGACATGACTTTGTAATACAGAGGTTTTTGAAATATGGAGGTTCGTTGTAGAGTGGTTTTACAGTATAAGATTTAAGGATGAGGTTTTCAATCTTATATACTCCGCATGGATTGGGGAGGCTTCAGAAGAGATGTTGATGGTTGGAGAGTGGATGGAGAGGCAAGGAGGGCTAGGTTGGGAGGGTGAAGAATAGGGGTTCGTGGAGATGACATCAGGGAGTTGTTGAAAAGCCGAGGATTAGCCAAGTTAATGGTACAGGGCCCCTGTTGTGCTGTTTGGCCATTTGAAGGGGGTAGGATTTGGTTGGACCCCCAAGGCACCGAAAACCATAACTTTTTCCAAATAAAAATACGTAAAAATACATTTGAGGCAGCATAAAATGTTATCGGACATGAAAAAACACAGAAATGAGCTTTGAGGCGCATTTAACTGAACTGAATTCAGTTTCCTAATTTTTAAGATAAAGCACCTCAAACTCCAGTATTTCGAATGAATTTTACAGACATTTAAAAAACTGACTGTATTTTCTAGAAAGTAAGATTCACCTCGAATTTATGCAAGTATTATTGTCAGTTTAAAGTACTTGCCACAAATAGTGCAAAAAACAGGTGCGTACTGTAGATTTAACCTTTTCGCCACAGGGATGGGGAAAATTTCATTGCTTTGCCAGTACGGAGCTTTCACTACGCTAGGATCTCCTCAGGTACCTATTTCCCTAACTTGGGTTGGGGGCCAGAGGGGTGTTGAACCTTTTTCTTGGCCACCGGGCGGAGATAATCTCCTCCCTTTTCCGCCTGGGGTGCCCATAACGACATGCGGTCATGGTCAACTATTATTTTATGCGATGGTTTTGCTAAAAACATTGTTGCTACAGCCTCGATATTTATTTATACTGAAATAAATTATTTTGGCTTTACATTGCCTTTACAGCTTTAAAGCAAAATTCCACCGTTAATATTAAGCTCTCTAGCAACAAAAATTGTATCAATGGTTAAATAAATAGTTTCATAATTGTATTTTGCACTCTGAAATGATTTTGACGAGTATTAACGTAAAAAATTATTATAAATTTAAAATGTCCTTATTCAGGGTATTGGCATCATCAGTGCATGAATCAAAGAATTTGTACTTAGAAATTTTCACAGTGTTAATTCATGAGATGTCACCTTATTTTAGGAGTATGAAATTCTTCAAAGCGAATGTTATAATTTCAACATTTGTGTGCCTCAGGATTCAAAACACTGTCAGGAATCACCGTAACCTTTAGGCGGAAACCATTGACCAACAAAAACTGAACTGAAATAGTCAGCTGTCAAGATCAAATAAACATGAGTAATTACAGGGAAAAATAAACATTTAAACTCACTAAAAATATGGTTGTCAACTCATATAAAAGAATAACATCGTTGTTTACCTGAAAACATAATAACTCCCTAACTAACTTTAAACCATAGAAAAAATCACTCCCTGACCAACTAAATAACTAACAAAAAATTAGTTCTGAGATTCCTTTACACTCAAACTACGTTAAAAATAACGGTAGAACTCCATTTAAAATTTGTAGTTGTAGAAGTAGACATAAGGAATGTACTTATAACCCTCAATTTGCAAATCACACAAAAAACTTCTTTATTTGTTGTTCCACTGCACCAACAAGCAACTGACACCTGCTGTGAGTGGGGCTCGCACTGCAACGAAGGGTCAAGATTATCCTCTCCCACGGACTGAGGAAGGGTACCTACAGCGTCCCAGCAGGGCTATTCTGATAAACGGGGCCATATGTATGGCCGGCCGTAAGTTTCGTATGGCCTGACCCGAAATTACGGTCTACATCAATTCATATCTTGAGGGGCCATATCGTATGGCTCAGCCATAAGTCTGCACACCGATTTCACTGGTGAGTATGAGAATCTTTTGCAGTATAGTACGTTGAAATCACTACCAGTGCCACGGAAAATGTCATTTTTGCAGCAGTTACTGGAGTATATTGAAAAAAAATGGACGATCGCAAAGCACAATGGCGAAAATTGTGGTAAACAAACTCAGACAAACGTTGTGGAATTTTTGCTGACCAGAAAATATCTGAAAATGGAAGGAGCGGAGTAAGTTACCCGTTGTTAATTTTTTTTAATGACATTTAGTGCTATTTAAATCCATTAATAAGGTGTTCGAAGAACGCGTTCTCCATTTGCTGGAGGTGCCAACAATCATTGTGCTTTGCGTGCTTCTACGACGTGCTTTGCGAGATTCTATGTGTATGATGTTTGTTTTACAATGACTATCATCCTGAAACATGCAAATGATAAATAAAGATGTAACCTAAGTGGTTAGTTAGTGTACTGGCCTTCCACGTCTTATTCTCGTGTACGAATTGCAGACCATTCCGAAATTCATTCTGATCCTTAGGTGTAATGTGGATTACACCATGATGCAGTACACCGTCCTTCAGATGGGACATTAAACCAGTTAAATCGTGGTCCCCTTGGCACCATTCGTAAAGACTAGGCTAATGCTGATGCCGGGTTTCTATCCACCTTAATCCTATATGTTCCCAATCCTTAGCTGATCCATTCCCAATGGAAGCATAAGCAGTGTTTAGGGTGGATTTCACCCCCAATCATTTATTCCAATGCCATTATTTTGTCCCCATCCCTATGCATGATAATTTACAATCACAATAATTTACACTATATCTTTTAATATAAAAAAGAAATATATAACCGCCCTTGCTCCAATCCCTACCCTGTTAACAACTCATTAATTATTTTTTAAATTGCATAAGAATATTTTTCAGTAAAGTTACCATGATAAGAACTAAGTATATAAAAATTAAAGCAATAAAAACCTGTAAAAATATTATCATCGAGCGGGAATCGATAGCATTATCACACCTACCGTAGGCGAGAACCTTATCCACTGGGCTATCTCAATCCCTACAACGAATTTGCTTCACATGAGTTACATATCGCAACATGCTTTTTCTAAAATTTTTAGATGCTTTTTTCTTAAACAAATACAGTGTCGTCTCACTTCGGCATATCGAATTAATAATCTTTAACTACCGAACCAGATATTATGAGCTCGATTGGCCACCCGATGGTCGTATTCTCCCTTGTCATGGGGGTATGTGAATGTCAATTTAGCGTTGTGAAAGAAACGTCTTGTCCCTGGCAGCACTATACCTCCCCGAAAAACTGCCCTTGTTGAAAGTATTGGAAGACGGAACAAAGTTCCGAAAGGGATTTATCAGGGAAAAGGGCAAAATTCAGGAATAGTTGCACAAATGATGCATCATGGTAAATGTGAAGAAGAAGGTTACTTAGAATGCAATTGATAACTTTGCTATGCATGGCTAAAAATTAGAGAAACCTTATTTTTCGTCATTTTGCTAACTTAGGTCAATGATCTGGTATATTTATAACAGAACAAGATCAATAATTGATGCGCAAAATCAATTTATAACTCCGATCTTATCGTATGGCTGTCTTATGACGGCCTCTCAGGAAGGTCATAATATTACGGCCTTGAGGTCTTCGCTACCGCCCGACTTATGGCCTTTTGCTCGGATGGGAATCGTTCGAAGCCATACGTATGTCCCGAGGCCATAGTTATGGTCGATTTCGACTTATGGCCTGGCCATACGATTATTGGAATAGCCCTGCAGGAAGAAGTCCTTAATGACACACACCTTTTAGGCCTGCTTAAGGCTAGCTTAATGGCAATGCCATTTTTAAACGTCATTCATTCGTTTGCGTAGAAAAATTTACGCCGTGGTAAAACGTCGTTCGTAGCGAAAGGGTTAACTGGGTTGCATTTGGGTTGAAATGTTCACTAACCAATTAAAGGTAGGACATAATTAACTCTTGTTAATGAATTTGAGCGCAAAGGTGAATACACTACTTCAAATTCTTTTTACGACTTAGTGCATGAATGCAATGAAATTCATCATAATTCTATTGATCATTTCCTCAGCATAACATGCTCGTCGTTTATTTTCTCCCTTCGTCGCAAAGTAAGGCCCCGATCACAACATAACCTAGATGTAACCTATGGTGACGCAACCCGCAAAACAAAACGGCATACTTCGAACCTCCATACAACGAACTAATTTTTCAGATCCTGACGACTTCGTAATATAAAGGTTTTACTGTACATGGATTTTCTAAGCGTTTCATTTAATCAATAATCAATTCCATACAGTAGTTGAAACTGTATCGAACTGAGGAGGATGGTTATGGCTAACAAAAAAATGGGTAGGTTAAGTTAAACTGTAATATATGACATTACACTATTTGAGGGTTATTACATTTGTAATGAGCCCTCAATAAGTCTAGACATATACGCAATGTTTTATTAAAATAAACCACTCACCTTGACAACTCTTTAAATGGATGGCATCTCCAAAATACCCAGGAGCACACTGACTACAATCATCTCCATATGTGTTGTTCAAACATTTCATACATTTACCAGTCACAGGGTCACAAGATCCATGCTCCTCAGGGTTGATATTTCCAAAACAATCACATGCCTTGCAGACCTCCCCTGAAATAATAATACATCTACGTCAACAAACTAACCAGCAAGCAGCCACGAAGGCATGTGACTGGGGAGTTTGGGCACCAGCCATGAAGAGGGAAGGGAATTGGAAAAAGGAATTGGAAGGGGTTACTGATGAAAAGTGAAATCCTTTTTGACAGATAGTCTTGCTCCTTCTTTGCAGTAGTCGTTAATGAGTGTGGCAAGACAAAATATATTCATGGATGTATTTAAAATCAAACCATCAGACCAACCACAGGGTACCAGAAATGCAATTTTTGTTGGGTGTTACATTCCGACACTATAAATTTGTAACTAACTTAAATCTAATGAATTACTCAGTGAGCATTCTCCATGGCTTATGAGGAATTGAGATAATTATGGTTTTATGCAGCCGATACACAAGAATATTGATCCCAAAAAAGGTATCTTATTCACTGGCTCATCTAAAAGTCGAAGGTAAGTTTTAAATGGCCACAAATGGAGGAAACTTCTCAAATTAAAATCAAGTACAGTGGAAGCCCAGTATAGTGAGTACGGTTTATTGCGAGAGTCCTGTTTTAGCAAGTGATTGTCTTTGTACTGCCAAAAGGCCTATGTTTTACATGTAAAATAAAGTGGATATAGCGAGGCCAAAAAGTTCCTTCCACGGTATACGCTCGGTATTATGACAGATATCTCTCGAGGGCGATGCACCACCTAGCAAAAATTAACTATTTTTTTTTGTATTATCTGTTAATTAAACTAAATATTCAATATGTGTGCCATATCTGCAACACCTAAAGCCCAAAAATTAGTGATTTACGCCCTTGAGTACACTGTGCGGGCTCCCATTTTACGTTCTTCTTTTGTTAGGCCCAGTCATCACTGAGAGGGGAATGGGTGGACGACAAGCAAGTTGAGAGTAGAAGAGGGAACATTCAGCAGAATGAGAGCGATTTGTCGGAGCGATTGAAAAACTCAAACCATTCCGTCAACTCGATGCGCCCAATCACACGGCAGCAGAGAGTTGTGATGTAGGTAAGGGGTGGAGTTTACTCGGTCGGAGGGCTGGAGTTTACTCGGTCGGAGGGGCGGAGTTGTCTCATGTGGTTTGTGCGGCAGCATCATGTCCGCGAAACGTAAATCTTTGGACCTTAAAACCAAAATTAAAATTATAGACGAGTACGAAAGTAACAGGTCTTCAAAGACTGATATCGTGAGGCGGTTTGGTGTGTCGTCATCTACGTTGTTCACAATATTAAAGAACAAAGATAAAATTCGTGCAGCAGTGACCGAACTAGGACGACCTAGCAGCCAAAAACATTTGCGGCATGGGGAACATCCTCAAATGGAATCTGCACTATTCAAGTGGTTTTGTCAGCAAAGGTCTGCAGGACTGCCCATAAACGGTCCGATGTTAAAGGCGAAAGCTGACTACACTTGCACGAAACATGATGTGCTAGCCAATCAACTGAGGTATTTTCTTTTCTAGTGTAAATAAATACTCGATGACACTAATTTGCAGTAGATAATAGAATTTGAATCATAGAAACTGCTAGGAATAGGTGACTATGCGAGAAATATCTTCGACCACCGGTTACAGCCGTATTTCAGTGAACCTTCAGGCCAATTTTCCCAACTGATGGACATACTGGTTAACATTCGAAAACTCGACAAAGTTGATATTATCGTCATGACATATTTGTAAAATTATCCAAAAACTACATTATACCTAATATTTTAATTCCGATTAGTTACGGTGTCTTTACAGCTTTCTTCGGCGATTGAAAAATAGAAGAACTGGAAGAAAAACACCGAAACTGGAGGAATTAATATTTTATGTAATGGAAAATGTCCTGTTTCTTTCTTAAAACTAGTTGATATTCCACCAGATTGTGCCTGAAACGACTTTCTTTGCTGATCACCTTCGTCATATACTATGGAAACAAAAGAAAAACGATAAATACGAACGACTATGAGAATTAGGTGGCTTTATTCAACACTTTCGGATACAACGAGCGCTCGATTTAGCGAGTGATTTCCGAGGGATTATGACCACTCGTTAAACTGGGCTTCCACTGTATATACGGGTGATGTAAAAAGGTATATGCATTCCAATTAGCCTCCTAAATAAAGGAAAACTTTATTTTTCATCAACAATTGAAATTCAGAGATTAATATTGCCATAATACTCAAAGTAGTGGCCATAGAGCTTTTGATTTGCATCAATAGTACGAAGACAAATATTCTTTCAAGTGTTTCAATATTTCTGTTACCTATTCAAGAAAACTATTAGCATTGAAATTCAACATCTACATTTTAGAAAAATCTCATTTATCTAATGCCATTATCACTGAATTGACATAGCTAAGCATGGCTGAAGTGCTAGTATAGAATTTAACCTAAGGGGCTGTGACTAATTTGAACTACTATTTCCCCTAGCATTGCTATCCTAGATGAACCGCAAAGGCACACCATCTAGTTCCCTTGAATCCTCCAACATTGTCACAAGACAGAGGAAGCCTGGACAGCATCTTAGTCTGCGCATTGGCAAGGCTCAAAGGCTCATAATTCGATTCCTGGTCCAGTCCAATTTTTTCTCGTGGAAATGTTCACATTTTTCATTACCATATTTTAAGCAGTACGAAAATCACTACATTTATCACTACACTAATTTTATTCTCGGTATAATGAAAATCACTGCATTTGACTCATGCCAACCAAGAAGAAAAAATTAACAACAATAGGATATACCTACCTTCTTCATCTGGTTTCCCAAAAAACCCCACTGCACATATTTCACAACGTTTGCCATGGTATCCAGGGAAACAGTCACATTTAATGCTAACTCCATCATCCAACATCTCACACTCATCTGCAAAACTGTAAAAATGACAAATTGTGATAATGCTCCATCCATACTGCAGAATAGATATTAATTCTATTTTTACATACAGTCATCAGCTAGGAGACACAAGTAAAAGTGATACAATTGACATTCAAAGTGAGAAAAATCATTTGTCTGGCCAGGAATTTATACCCAGATCCCATGAATTTCACACATTTGAATGTCACATGGTGGATTACGTCTTCCTATCTCCTTTTTATTATCTCTACCACAGAATTGATGGAGAAACAGTTGTAGTATATTTACCTATTAAATTAAAAGCCTTTTTCACCATGCATGTGACCCTAAAAATTGGTAACTTAAGTAATTTAACTAATAAATGCAAATATTTAAAAGATCTGGGGTTATATTCTGTAACTGGTATCACTGGTGATGAGTGACCACCAGTGGCATCACACCACCACCTTTCCAATTTTGTATACACTACCACCTATCAAAAGCAGAGGTCGGTTAACCCTTTCTCTACGAACGCCGGAAATATGCGGCAGTTGGTTTCCTGACCAGGAAGATGAACATTGAAAATTTACAACGGAGATTTTCCTACACAAGCGAACGAATGCCACATATTTCGTCGCCATGCTTTCCCCCCCTTTCTGGCACACACAGGGTACACCGCTTCTATGTTTCAGGACCCAACATAGCAGGGGTCAGGCCTTCCCTTAGGAATCTGGAAGCAGGGGGACTGTTCTGAAAATTGTTTCTCCAGAGCTAACTGCTAAAAAGAGACTAATTTAGCTCTTTTCTCCCGATGGTATTCTGAATTTCAGGGAAAGAGGTAGCCGCAAGTGCCAGGAGACTATTTGGCTCCTTTTCTCCAATCCATATTCTGTAATCATCACGGAGCGCCTTCCGGTGCTAAAATAGTCTCCGACAGGAGCCTCGCGAAGGATGGGAGGCCAAGGCTGCATTAAAAGTTTTCTCCACTGGAATCCATGCGCATTCCCAGTGTTTTGTCGATTTTTCGTGAAGTGCGAATGTTGTTGTGAATCCGATGATATTATTTTCTCTTTATTGGTAGTTTTTCGTGAGGTGATGCCATTGTCTACCATGGCAGAATAATCAAGATATCCAAAAAATTTATTTTTAACCAATAAATACCATCCCTGTTAACATAATGGAAAAATAATTTCAAAACCAATCTTGCTGCCTTACTTATCTTTCGGAGCTCAATTTGTGGACAATCGTCAATAAAAATGCATTTTGCATGTTTACTAGGTTATTCCATTGAATTTCCGTGTCATGCTGACTGTTCAGCATCGTTTTTAAATTAATGAAACTGTAGGCATGGATCACAGGAGCAGATTGTAGATTGCTTGTAGGGGGGACCTCCGACAGGAGCCCTGGCACTTAGACCTTCTTGGTCCATTGTGCCAACCCCATGCCTGTCTGCCTTATGCAGACAGGGGACAAGAGCACCACGGTGAAGGTATGTATGGTCACCCACCAAACCTCCGTCCGGGCCCAACATTGCTTAACTTCGGTGATCTTACGGGAACCAGTGTGTCAATGTGGCTGGGCTCTTGCCCGATCACAGGAGCACTTCCTGAGTCATAAAACATATGTTGTGATGTTTTCACATATGTTCTTACTTTGATGTAGTTAACCCACAAGTGTATAATCATAAATTCCATTATTTTATCAACTAATGACCAACTATTTGATTATTGTTAAGCAAGTTCTTAATGTGTGGTCGAGTACGATTATTGCACTTATCTATTAATAACATTCTTTCAACTGCAGCCTGAGGTATTAATCTTAAAATTGTCATTGCTGGGTAGAGAGAAGGAAAATACAGGATAGAATGTATATAGGTACGTTAACACTAGAACCGCCGGAATTCTCCCTACCCCTCCGACCGCCAAGGGGTCATTATGACCCCTTTCAAGTTTCATGAATAATTAAAGGCTAAAATTAAGTTAATAATATTCTGGTGTCAAGAGTTTATGTAAAAAAAATCTTATTTAATTGTTTTATTTTATTATTTTCATTTATAAAAAAATTATTGTTAATGTTTATGGTATTCTAATGTGAATTAGATACACAATTGCATGCAGTCCTGGCATGGTTTTATAAATTTGACAGCATAAGCAAAACCTTTGCCCTTAAAATCCTGGTAATTACTTATAAAGTATTATTATTATTTAAACAATTTAAATTAATTGCAATCACAATTTCAGAGCACTTCTATATGCAGTCCCGGCAGGTTTTTCTGATTTTACCACAGCACGTTCAACAAACGAATTTTTTGCACGATCTTCATATATCTGCAGTTTTATTACTTTTGCACCTTCCAATCTGGCATTGTTTACGTGTGAGCCCCTGGATCTCTTCCCCCTCTTCTTCCTCACTTGAATCGAATGCATCCTCATTGGGAATGTGTTTTTCGCGTAGCTCTTCCGCTAATTTTCTGATAAATTCTCTTTGTCGCGGACTTTCGCCTGTTACTTTCCTGCACAGATCATTTATCGTGGCCAAATCCAAAATATTTTAAAAAGTGTGTACGTAATCTTCGCGCGGGTGCTTTGACGGTGTACTGCCGCGCCATTTGATCTATTACATCAACTCCAAATTTCATCTTGTTATAAAATTCGATAGTCTCGGGCATTTTCTTTCCCGAGCTTTCTGCGTGTACAATTGGATGCAGGGTACTCAAAATCATGACATTTTTTCGTTTTTTCCCCTGGTAAATGGTGAGCGTTGTACCTTTGGCTCGGTACGCTTTTGTTGTATACAGGGGATCTTTTGACATTTTCATCGCCACCGGTATCTCGCGTCTCCCTCGGTTGACTGTCCCAATCAGACTCGTGGATTTCTTCTTTAGCTTTTTAGCCAGCTCCAAGGACGTCAAAAAGTTATCCGAGGTTACGTTTCGTCGCAATCCAAAATGCGGCGCCATCAATTTCAAGACTACATGTTCACCAAGGGCCACTCCTGTCGGACGTTCTGCATATTTTCCTAGGTATGGAAATGCGTTCAGAACGTACCGCGTTTCCACGTCAGCTGCGAACCAGAATTTCTGTCCATACTTGTCTGGCTTTTTCGGCATAAACTGCGTAAATGGACATCTGGCCTTGGAGGGGAAAAGTTGCTCGTCTATGGTTATATTTACTCCCGGGACGAAGCAATTTCTGCAATTCTCATTGAATCTATTCCACACAAATGACACGAGGGCAAACTTGTCAACTTGAAGCCTTTGTGACCTTGTCGTTTTATCATCAACGCGAATGAATTTCATAATCTCGCGGAATCGATTTCGTCTCATCGTTGACTTCACGAATTGCAATCCCCACTTTTTCGACCACAATTAATCCAGATCGATTTTCTTCGCACCGGATGCACCCCGTATGTATAAAATGGCGATGGAAGCTTCAAGCTCCGTAGAGGACAAACACCAGTCATCGTTTCCCGTGACCCGACGGGCCTCCGCAAGCGTGCACTTTCCTATGTGATCCAGTATCTGGTTATCCACAAAAAGATTCCACGCTGACGCGAAGCTTCCCTCGGAGATGTTCCGCATCGCATGCGGCGTTGGACCAGGCGCCTCCCGCATCACATTCTGAGCTGATCGTCTTCCAGGCGTTGATCCATCATTGATACGTGTCTGGTGCAATCAGCGTTTCTTCATCACCCTCATCGTTTCCGGATTCTAAATCAGTATCACCTATAATAAACATATGATCTGAGAAAAGGAATTTTGCTCTCATCATTTTTTATTTTATCAGTATTTTGGTAATTTTCGGAAATTTTCCCTTACCTTCACCACGATGAACGGTTGGTCCTCCTTTTTCTTTCCGACGAGGGGCAGTTCCTCTCTTTCTTTTACTCGTGGACAGTCTCATTGCTGGGTCTGCCGAGTGGTCTTCTTAGTTTCTAGGAGGGCGACCTAAACAAACGTTGGAGGAAACAAAATATAAATAAAATGAAATCATAAATAAATAAAGAAAGAGGGAAATAAACAAAAAAGATGTGACTCGAACTCCTTCTCTACTGTGCACAAAAAGGCCTAGGAAAGATGTTCAACTACTAACCTATGCATCGCTGTCACTTGTTTTTTTAAGTTTCTTCGTCAAACGCAGTCGTAGATTCTGTGTTGTCATCCGATTCGTCGCTCTCTTGATGTACAAAATCTTCATCTGAATGTGATTCTAGTGCATTTCCCTCTGATTCATCACTCGGTATGTCGTGAAGAATTGCAAATATATAATTTTCCTTCAATACTCTGTCCCGAGACATCTTACGCTTTTTATATGGAATTTATACAGACAATAATCACGACCTATTCGGCGCAAATCGGGAAAGCACTACACAGGCCCAACGTTGCTGGTGAATAGCGTCGGAGTGAAGGTGGTTGTGAGTTCAAAGGTCTGCATCTAGAGGGCGTCCAAAATTGGCGCTCGGAAAGAGCAGAGATACGACATTTCTATACTTAGCTAACCACTAGCGTTGACGGGCAGAGACTAAAACGGAGACAAGGTTCGACAGCATGTAACCGAAGGTCTATACAAGCTGTCACCCGCTGACTCTTATCTTCACTGCTCTAGAGCTCTAGACTGCTGACTCATATCTTCACTGCTCTAGAGGTATAGACTGCTGACTTTTATCTTCACCGAACCTAGTCTGCAGAGGTAGAAAGAAAAGGAGAAACGATACTTTGTATTCTACAACAATTACACCTACAGCAAAGTCGGTAATTTGGATAAAAATGATAAAATGACATAGGGGTCATTTTGACCACTTGGCGATCCGAGGGGTATTGGTATTGTACTTCAGAAAATTGCAAATATATTTCGTTCTCTCGAAAAGTATTCGATTGGACTTAAAAAAAGATTAAAAGTCATGTACTATGATGGTACCATATAAAAAACTCTAAGAGCAGCAATCAAATATACAAAGCCGCAGGGGTCAAAATGACCCCACGGCGGTTCTAGTGTTAATGGAAGTTCAAACGATGACAAAATCTATATGTATAAATGCATGTAGATATGTTGAAGTGATTATATGCATGCACTTGCAGAATGATTGCTCATATGCGCATAACCTGTAATTAAATGAAGTAAATAAATTACTAAGCAGCTAGTACATTTCCTAAGAAAAAGTGAGCGTATGTAATACACATTCATCGAGTATAAGTGGCCTAACGTAGAACCTCTAGTTTATAGAAAACCTAGAAAAAGAAGTTACTTAAAAGTTTTCGTCTTTGGGTGTAGTTCCTTAGAACTTTGCTTTGGAAATTAACTCGAGAATTTAATACAAATATAACAATAACAAAGATATCATCATAAATGAAAAGTATAACTAATGCCTGTTGCTCACGGTAAAATTTTCCATAAAACAGTTTTATAAAAATTTTTATTGAAAGTTTTATGAATCGTACGTAAAACGTACTAGCTTGCTCACGGTAAAACTCAAGAACCTTATAAGAGGAAAATCGAAGCAGTACTAATATGAACCGCTATGCCGTATATAGCGCTAGCATCGGGTATACCTTGAGGTTAAACCTTTCTCCATTCTCTAACACTCGTTGCGGGGCGAGTTTCAGTGGAAGGAGGGAAGAAACTGTGTAGGAGAGGTGTGTATATGCTAGAGAAGCAACTGCTCGATCGCTGCTCCACGTACAGTGGATAAGAGGAAACGGCATTATTTCACAAGATGGCGGAGAGGAAAAACCGCACTTCTCAGGTTTGAAAGTTTCCCATTTCTAAAGTAGTTGATGCATTGTTGTGTTGAAAGTGTTAAACAAATTTGCAAAGTTTGCATAATAAGTGAGGTGAATTTGGTTTTGATATCTCTGTTTAAAGTGGGTGAAAATCGCGAAAAAATGCGCGAGACGAAAGCTCACCTTCGCGATGAGCGGAACATCTCATTGGTTGTTGCATAAAACGGTTTTATGGAAATAGAACCTGTCCTAATCCGTAAAACGTTTTATAAAACTCGGTTTTATAAAACGGTTTTATCGTTAGCAAGCTCATTTTTATAAAATTAGTCGGTTTTATAAAACGTTTTATCGAAAATTTTACCGTGAGCAACAGGCATTAGTTATTCCACCTAGATTTATTAACACAATACAAGGCTTTAAGGAGCGAGTTGTCTACACAGGTACTATGCATACAATGCCATGGAGTGCGCAAGTGCTAAGTGCTACTGTCCATGAGGTAGCCTCCATGAAATTCACAGTGACAGAGGATGCCTGGGTAGCTTAACTGGTTAGAGCACTCTGCGCAAAATTGAGGGGTTTGGGTTCGAATCCCAGTCCAGATGAATGATTTTTTCACAATGAATTTCACATAATTGTGTGTCCATGAGCGGGTGACTCCGTTAAAGTTACTGCATGGCCAGTTCCGCAGTTCATTGAAAGATCGTATACATGATCAATTGCTGACCTACTGATAACAACTGCTACAGGTTTAAAAAAAGCATTTTACTAGGGATGTGCGAGTACTCGAAAATTCAAGTCAAGTCGAGTAATTGGTACTCTACTCAAGTACTTCGAGTAATTTTACGAAAGTCAAGTCGAGTCGACAGAGCCACCGAGGCCAATAGGTTCAGAAATCTGCCGACAGGAAGTGCTATCATAGTAAACTTGCCTAAAATAGATCATTTTGCAGTAATGTTCCTCGGCTATGAGAAGTGACACGAAAATGAGCTTTGACATAATTTCTAGCTGCATTCTTTAATTTCAATACAGATACTTCTCAAGTACATAAGTTTAATAGAAGTACTGTAGTAGTGTAGAGCAAAGAGGATGCTTGACACTTTTTTCCTAAGGCCTTTGCGCTGAGTGCTTTCAGATGTCCAGCGAAACGCTACGCATCCTTGGCCTGCCTATCGCTCTTCCCTCCACCACCCCGGGTCTCTCTCTCCCCCCACCCTCGCCTCAATGTTCATCGGAGGGTCGGAGTGAAGCGATATTTTTTTCTCGAGTCAGCATCACATTCCACACATCGCTTTCCCACGCCCTAACTTCTCAGGTGACTTCCACTAGTTGATGGGGAGAGGGGTGTCCTTTCGGGAGCCTCAGCAACAAACTTCCATGGTTCCAACTAGTTCCAACATCGGCTGCAACACAGGATGACCGTTATTTAGGATGATTTGAATGGTATCCACACCCCTCAAGGCGTGAAGCATGTTGCACTTCTTCATTGGCGGTTTGCTGCGATGGTAGCACCAAGGCCAACCTGGGCCTCCGATTCAACTGACTTCTTCGTCCTTGCTCTCTCTCCCCACCCCTTCCAACACCAGATACTTTTTTGAGTTCGCTTCGGGAGGATGGTGGTAAATCATTCTGTGATGAGCACAGGCTGACAGTGTCTTCCCCATCTCGGCTCGTATTTTGGCTTGGGTGATTCTTTGACACCACCTGGGATCATCTGGGGGTCGTATCCTGCTGCCCCGAGGCACGCTGACTCAAAAAGCATTGACATCTAATTCCCCCGCGTGCCCCTCTCACACCTCCCTAGGCCGCCCCTCGCTTAGGATGAGAAAACATCACTGCTAATTTTTGTATAAGAAGAAATTTATGAGCCCAGGACACATTCAGCGAAAACGATATGGGATTCATGCCAGAAGATCGCTCCTTCGCCTCATGTAAACAATGAATGTTGCCAATCATTTGAATCAATTTGCAATTTTCATTGTTTACTTGCATCATAATTTTTGTGGATGATTAGGAAGTACGGCGAAAGCCAACAACGGTTTGATACGGCCGGGGCTCGAAAGAATCGAGGGGAGCCGTTATTTCAGTTGATTCAAATTGTAACTTTACCCCAGTGGTAGCGGTGAGGTAGTCGCACTTCCTCTTGATTTTCCCACCATCTGAAATTATGTTGCGTAGTGCCCGAGAGAGCTTTGAAACGCATCGTCACATCAATAGTACAAGTAACGTACCTAGGGCATCGGAGCATGCAAAGAGAGAATTGGAACTCTGATCTCAAATTATGTACATTTTCTTTTTAAGGTGATACATTGCCGCAAAGTAATTTCTATTTGAATTACTTTGTGGCTCGTAGCAGAAGGTGCCTGTAAATTATGCAACATTGATGACATAAACAAAAAATCATACTCGTTATGGCGATACGAGAGAAATAACCACTCGATACAACTGTCCAACTTTGTATGTTATTACCATGAGACCAACTATTGGTAAAAAATCAATTGCTACAGCCAGATTCTCGCTACATACCACACTAGTAATGACGGACTACAGTATTAGGTATTGATAGTTGGCTTGTTGTCTAACTTTAATTGCTATGACTACTCTGGGCTCTTCCTAGGAATTTTGGATACACAAGTTATCAACCTAATGCAGTCATTAAATAAAGCTGTTGACCAATAACAAGAGGTTAGTTCATTTCAATTGTCCTATCGGAACTGTTCAAGACATATTAATTTTAATTCATCTTCTAATTCTGTCATGATTACAATAAATATTCCTTATCACCTTTTGCCTTCTAAATCAGGCCATATGTTCAGAAGAGAAAATGCACTAGGGGATAGGGAAAACGAGAATATGATGGTGCATGCATTATTATATTGCTTGGTTGGAAAATTGTCATAGTTCATATGACTCAACTCCACTCGATACTCGCAAGTAACTGCAACTCAACTCGAGATCAAAAAGTACTATTTGCACATCCCTACATTTTACCTTACGAGTACATAAGTTAACCATAAAGAATTTGAAAATAAAGGAAAACATAAAAGGAAATTATTTTCAATTTGCCGTTCACATTCGGCAGAAGCAGCTTTTGAAGATGACTGTCGTTACTAGATGATTACTATAATATTTTGTCCTCTTTAAGTAAAAAATCAACTGATGCAGGTAATAATGTTTGTTATCAAGGTGTTTAATTATTGCTTTTTTTCTTGTTCTTGATGAGAACCTATTAGTATAATCATGTAATTGCATGGATTAAGCTGACATATTCCCAGCTTCCCAACTGTAAACACGTTAAACTCGGCATGGTATGTCTGGATAGATGCAATTGAGCTTCTATAGCTTGTCAAATAGTCGGAATATTGCTAAAAAGGTACTTTGTTTATATGTTAAAGATGTTCAATCAATAATGCATCAATATTATTAACTTTTGGTACTCACAAAGGCTGTCTGCTCTTTTCCGGAAGTAAAAGCCGGAAAAACGTCACAAAAATGAAACTGAGGTTGTAATTGGCGGATCATATACTAGCCATAGCCACTTCGTCCGCTGACTTTTCTCCACCCCTATTGCTTGAGCTTGAGTTACCTCCACCTATTTTCGGAACAGGATTGGAAGAAAACTCAGGGAGAAAACCGTAGCGCTTAGCTATGGAGAAACAATTTTCAGAATAGGCCCCCAGGTACCTGGACCCTTTGTCGTATTAACACACTCTTTACGGCAAGGGTCCGTGGTCATATGATTGTTTATTCAGTGATTTTCCTTAATACAGCGGACTCTCGTTAAGACGTTCCTTAATAGCACGTTTTCTTCATTTGGACGTTCATTTCCTCAGGTCCGCATCACAGTGCATGGAAATAACTATGGTTAGCACGTTTTGGTTACCTCTTTAGCACATTTGGAAGAGGACCAAGCCAAATTTGTCCTAGGGAAATAACCGCCTCATAGGTTAATCAGACGATAGATAAATCTCAAGAGGTTTACTTCTCGCAATAAAAAAAGATCCTCATCGCTTAAAATACTATTTTGATATACATATCATGGTTTTTAAAAATGTTTATGAAGTAAATAAAAAGCAATCTCAAACATTAGAATCACCTATTCAATGCTTGGCAAGGTCCACACAAGCAGTGCATTTTATTGCGATATTCGTTTCTTTTATCGCTGTTGAGGCTGTCATGGTTGTCGCCCATGGAATCAAAACTGCGTGGGCAACAGCGCATCCGATCATCATCTATGTCATCATCAAAAACTACAATCCGAATAACATTTTTAATGCCGATAAGACAGGTTTATTTTTTAATTTCCTTCCTGATAAAACACTGCCATTTAGAGGAGATAAGTGCCATGGAGGTAAAATGAGTAGGGAGAGGCTGACTGTCCAATGTTGCAATGAAATTGGAATGGAAAAACTGATTCCATGAGTGATCGGGAAATATAAATGTCCCAGATGCTTCAAACATGTTCAAACATTATCTTGGACGTATGACTGCAACTCTAATACCTGCTTGACCACCACAATTTTCGAGAAGTTCCTGCGAGCACTGGATGCAAAGATGGGTAGATAAAATCCTAAAATTTTGTTTCTTATTGATAACTGCCCAGCACATCCAATACACTGCATTTTTAAGGAATGATAAAGAGGTGTTTTTTCCTCCAAATTGCACGACTGTTCTTCAGCCCCTTGATCAAGGCATCATACAATGTATGAAGCATAAGTACAGGAAACTACTTGTTAATGAGAGGTTGGCCACTAGCCTTATCGAGTCAGGAAGAAAAGTAAATATTCTGAAAGCAATGCATTTTGCAAAGCATGCCTGCGACTCCGTCGAAGCCAAGAGCATAAGAAATAGCTTTCGGACCTCTGGATTTCATCGCAGCACAAATTAGGACGATTCTGCTTTGCTGAGTCTCGAGGCAACACATGGGCACAGCCTTGAGGGCTGAGATCAGCTGTTCGGGGAAGGGGAGGGTATGACCTTCGACGAGTGGGTTGCCTGTGATGCTGATATCGAAGTCTGCAGGTTGGTTGTTGGAACTTGTGAAAACTAAAAATGAAGCTTTATTTATGGAGATAATTACGTAACAAATTAATAATAACTGTTCCAAACATAATCTTTCATCTTCCTAAATGAAATTGAAAAAGTCGGTGAATCTCATTATTGCGTATTTTTATCAGTAGATTGATTACAATAGATGACGTCTATGAACAGAAAGGAAGAAGAAGACATCGGAAAGACGAAGCAGAGCCCGAATATCCTCCAACATTTGCAAAAACAGAGGAAGCGATGGCGACAGTTCATCAGCAGTCACGAAGTCGATGAAAGTGTGATGAATACTTAAAAAAAATGGATTGACCTATCAAACAATTAGGGCTAAAAATGATTAAAACAAAGCACCTTGGACAGTTTCTTCCAGCCACCATAAGTTTATATGTATTTCCATTAAATTATGCATTTTTGTTTGTGATATTTGTGGGGAACACGCCGGAAGTTCCATTTTTGTTTTGTTGCAAGCAATCAAGTTTACGGCATTATGCATGAGAAAGACTATGTTTTTGGGCCCGGAGCTCAAATTTGTTCATGTTTTCAAGGAGTTCTAACAATCCTTATAATGTTACAATATTTGTTCAAACGACCCGAGCTAGACCTTCTCGGAATGAAGGGAGGGCCACCCCGGGGCGCTTTGCGATAAGGCGTGGATTCCCTGTCCCTCACGCAGCGATGGAAGGATGAAGAAAGAGCAGTCTATTGTGTCTAATTGCCTCCTTGCACTCTCAACCTTTCTTCACGATACGGATTTTCTACGTTTACCTGGCCTAACGAACCCTGATCCTTGGCAGTCGACTCTCCACCCCTTCACCTCAAAACAACCTCCATGGAATTACCCACCTTTCTCCTCATCACTCACCCCTTCACGTTACTAAAAATTGGACAACTAAAACCTCTGTGCATTTGAGTACACAAAGAAACGAGAAATATATTAACAAATTTTACTATGTGGTAATTCGTCTATGTATTTGTTCATCATGAAAAGATTTTTACCATGTAAATACTGAGCGAATATCTCCTGCAAGATTAAAATATAAGCGGAAATTATGAAATATATTAGTACCATGCACAAGTATTTGGGAAGATTAAATCATGCAATTTATTTCCAAATAAATCTAGTATAACGATATCTTTCAATGCATTCATTTACATTCATTACAAAGAAATTTTGAATGGTCTTTGCATTTATTTTTTTCTCAGGAGATGAAAATTTGTAAAATCTGTCTTTTCACCACACATAAGTGACATTGTGAGCGTTTTAGTTTTTTAGAAGAGCTTACATTTTGAGGTTTTACTGAATCTTCTTGAAAATCTGTCATGCAGCGCTTCAAAATCTTTGTCTTGGCATTCTGTAGCCTTCTCAATGTATGCGGACGAACTAATTCCTCTGCTAGTTGTTCCAAATACATTCTTCTTCTTTCTAGCTTCTTTTTATTCCAGTTCGGGACAAGGTTGTAAATAAAATGAGGCCAGCAATGCCACTTACATTTAAAATATTCATAAAGAAGGCAAATGGCCATCGATTGGTTTTTCCTTGGCATGTACATGAATGCGCCATTTGGTCCACCAAATCTGTACCTCCTTTCGTTCATTATAATGCAACACGATTTCTGGTTTGCTGTGGGTTTAATCGCTAATGCTATTATCATGATGCATTGATGACAGCAGTATTACAGATTTTCCTCTTTTGGGGACATACGAAACCAATGTTAGGCTTTTTGTGAACCCAAACTCAAATATGGAAGAAAGTTCCGGTTGAGATCGATTTGGTAAAAAATTAGGTGGAATGTAGGGCTTCATCTACATCTACAAAATACACTGCAAGCCACCTCAGGGGTGTGTGGCAGGGGGTGAGTATTCATCAACATGCATTACAAGATACCCTATAATTAGTGTAACTACGACTAAATATGCATTAGCATAAATCGCTAATGCTTGTCACGAGGTGAAGCCTCACAATCATGCACTACACTACAGATATGCTCACAATGGAGAGGGCTTGTTTTTACTAAGTGTTCCCATGAGTGTTAGACCACTGTTTTTCAAATTCAGTGCTAGCTTCAAGGTCGTGAAGAAATTATCGCAGGTCACGATCCGATTGGAGCTAAAATATGGGGCACAGAGCATTACCACTACACGTTCACTTAGGTTAGGCGCTTCTATCACTACGTTCTCCTTTCCTTGGTAAGGTAAACCCCCATTGGGTAGCCTGTTGCCGAATCGTTAATCCAAAATATCTTCACACCATATTTATCGGGTTTTGATGGAATATATTGTCGGAAAGGACAACGCCCACGAAAGCCAATCAGTTGCTTATCAACAGTGAGTGAGAGTCCGGAAACAAAATAATGTTGAAAATCGCTATCGCAAACTTCTGAATTGTCACTCGCTTCTGCTACTCATTCACCGGGAAATTTCCACACGAAGGTAAACAGGATTTATTGTATGAATTCTGAGAATAAATTGTGGTTAAATTTTCTTGGGATTGCTGCTTGGTATAATTCTATACATAGTAACTCTGGGATGTTCCCAAAGGTGACTATCACCACAGCAGGTATGCGAAGCGGAGAAGGTACCCAAAAAAAGTAATGCCGAAGGCCATGGAAAAAACACCCTTAGGCTATCCATGAGTTTATAAGAATTATTCTTGCAACAAGATGAAGTTTTGTCAATGAACATAATAAACAGGCAAAATTTATGATTATTAGATAAAAGACGAAGCAAAATTGGCATAGTAAAATTTTTCCTTTGTTAAACAATTTCATTTTGTTTATTAACTTTAAACATTTAAATATTATGATTATAAATAGAAGATAACATGTCATACGAAACATAATAACTTGTAAATTAGTATTGAGAGTGCAGTCCCCGACATTGCGACGAGGAAACTCTCGGCGCCGCAGCGGCGCCGTAAATCCAACGACGTAACTTTTTTCACTAGAGGCCAATAAAATGAAAACTATGCACACTATACACACAAAAATATATTTGTAGTCTAAGAAAGCCGAAAAAATAGACTACTGAAAGTTTCAGAAAGATCCATGCGAATGGAAAATTTTAAAATCATTTTTAAAACCACGGGCGCCGCTAAGGCGCAGTGAATCCATATGAGGGTTAATCATATAAACTGAACATTATCAGAATTAAATAATACATTGATGCACAATAAACTTACTTATTTGATGATGTGGTAAGAGGGCAAGCACATCTTTGGCAATCATAAGGCGTACCACGAGATGGATGACCATAGAACCCTCTTCCACACTTTTCACAGTGATCACCAGTTGTGTTGTGCTTGCATTCCTAAATGAAATTAGCCAGTAGTAAATTAGAAAAAATGATTGAATATTAAACAAATCTCTTTGAAATAATACACACTTCCTACATTCACAACAATGAATATTGTATTATTGCTTAGATTAAGCCCTTCTGAATAAACTTCAGTAGTTCTTGAAGAGATTTACACAAAGTCAAGAACCTTAAATAAACACAACTTTGTTTCAATATGCGACTTAGATATGATCATCCATAAGTCATAACTCAGGGTAATTCATAGATGGAATGAATTAAAATCATGGGTTATAAATTATTCCTGCATAGAACCTTCAACAAAATCAGCATTAAAATAGAAATATCATCATATTTCCAATTAGGAAAAATGAGTAATCATTATGTTAAAGGGATGTTTCTTCATGTGGTTATGCCCTAATTTTTTATTTTTATTATGGAATATCAACCATATTTTTTCAGCTATGACGGCCCTGAGTGATGATTTATTCCATCTTCCTAACAGGGCTACTAAAGTACTTAGGATGTTTTTGGGGGCAGGAAGTTGAGTCTCTTCTCACATTTGACTTTTGCAGTAGGATATGAGGGTCTGAGATCATCTAACATAAGACTTTAGTAACAAGTAAGATTGTACTTGCATCACGTTTTGAATCATTGCAAGACAAAATGTCTTGGATTGTAGCACTGCAAACAGTACTTAATTTCCCTTTTCAACAGTTGTCCGCAAGACATTCTTTTATATTTTGTGGGGTGAGCACAAATAATATCTAGCTTCTGGTGTATTATTTATAACCATCATGGAGACCAAATTATAACAGTGGCATGAGTTGATCTGTACACTCCTTGCCATCGAATTCTTTCATGCTGGCAAAGGGTGAACATTTGTTCCATTGTCACACAGCTCTGATGCTTGTGTTCAGTATTCCCATGGATAGACAAAATTGTGCCAAACATCATTAATTGAAAATATATTCTTCGTGAAAGCTTCCAAAAATTTGAGTTAACTCATGTAAGATTAGGCAGCGATGCGTTTAATGAAATCTTTTATTGCTTCATATGGAGGAGGAGGGTATTAAAAAGAGGTCAAAAGTTCCTTATGTAACACTTGAATGGCCGTTTAGCACTAGCATTCAGCCAAAATGCTTCTAAGTGGCTCTTGAGCCACTGCCTCAGCTCAATCACCAAAATATACATATAATAAGATTTTCAAATATGAAAGCTGAAATTCTGGATACTAAACAATTAGACGAATTCCTTCTAGACAGTCCATGGTGCATAAAAATTGAAGAAGTCTCAGAAAATGAGGACAGTTAGCGGCCCTAACTAAGGGTAAATAAATATATTCCAGCATGCCTAAAACACAGTATGCTGTTAAATTTCTCCATACTTACCAAACAGACTCCTGTGTAAGGGTCACATACATCAGCATGCCCATTGCATTGACAAGGAATACAGTCACCTCCATATTTTCCAAGCATGGAATGATAGTAACCTGGGGCACACTTCTCACAAGACAGCCCCTTGTAATTTACAGGGCAATCACACTGCTCCACAGAGAGGGCAGTTTTCATTTCTGATGAGGAGGAAACATCAGCAGTTTCAAGTATCACGTCATTCAGACTGCACAATGGAAAACACATGAGAGAATTAAACATTCATTTTATCAAAATGATTTTCTAAATTTCATTGAGAGAAAAAATATTACAATCGTCAGCCTTTAAATGTACCTGACTAGAGTTGGGCCGTCGAAATTTGGAGCTCTTATAAACAACCCCTCCAGGTTTTTAAGGGCCAGCATGAAGAGGCCTCTGGATGAAGGTGTTTGATTCATCATTTGAAAGTTTGTTTCAGTGAATTCCACAGAAAATGTTTCATTTTGACCATCAAATGAATGATTAGCATGTCGATGAAATAGGTAGACATCAGCACCATATAAAATAATACCAGCTGCAAAAGCTGTAGCTGAAATGAAGCAAATCAAGAAACAGATGCATCACTAGTAACCTCCAAGTCAAATGAATCACTGCCAGAAATATTTAAAACTCTTCATATAAAAAACAATTCTCTATCACAAAGCATGATAAAAAAATGGATGAAAAAGGATCTTTTTTTCAATTGACACTTGCACCAACTCATGAAATAATCAGAAACACTAGTTTAAGCAGAAAGGAGAATTACAAGTTCTAGTACACCTGCAGAGTTGTCCATCCAATAAACTGATATGCATTGTTAGTCCACATTGGAACCTAATACAGTAGAGCATGGATTATCAATACTAATAGAGAGTGAATCAGATAACTGAAAGTTATGGATAATCCATTCATGTTCAATTTTGAGATAGTTGTGGTCTTAGCTTCAATACCATGCTTTCTGTCTTTCGTGCAAATAGCATTGAAATACTCTTTTTTACTACTATTTCCTTTATTGGGTGATCATTCATTCCATAAACTCTTCCAAAAAATTTCACCCACTGACATTAGAATCTGTTGATTGGTGAAATTTATTCTCCAATGCACAATTTGTCTTATTTTTGCATGCCTACTAATGGTATTTGGCTTGTAGTATTTTAATTTAGCTTTTAATTCATGATCCAAATGTAATACGATCATCGTGAGGAATCTGGGACTATGCTGATCGTTAAAATTTGCGTGTGTTAAAACCTACAACAAAATTGAACCATTTAGGTGTCAAAGTGGACACGTATCGTCAATCTCTGCGGCTTTCCACCACCTCTCTTCAGAAAATACAAACATCCATTCAAATTCTTCCTCGAGTGCACGCCATTGATGTGCCGAAAATTGCTGGCTATATTTCATGGGTGTTTTATCCTTCAACTTCCTTATTTCTTAATCAAACATTGTTTCCTGCGCAAGGTGCACAGGCTGCAATATGTGTGGGACTCCAAATTATTCTCCGCTGAAAGGTTCTTCTCTAGTTTATAGATAAAAGTGGAAGTTTACGTTGACACCTTACCCTGGCAGTGGGCGATGGTAGTGCCTAGTATTGACTTAACCCATGCTGAGGTGTTTACGCTTCAACAACCCATCTACATTGCAGAGGGACATGCAGCCTGAGGGCACGCTCTATGTACTCGATTTTCTATCCACTTTTGCACATTTTTCTGTATTTTCTGACAAATTATCTATTGTCTATTCCTTGACTAAGGGCACAGGGTTGCTCTTCCAAAATCCTGTATATGTAAAAATGTACCTTTTGTTAATAAAGTTACTGGCATGCAATGTGTCCTGGAGGCACGTTCCTACCAGGCTCAACCCAGCCAACCCTCCGTCCCAGACCGTACTGCCCTGAATATGCCGGGTCGCCATCTTGGATGTTGGCCTGGTATATAAGGGGTAGACTCTCTGGGGGACTCAGTCCCGCGGTTGGACTCAGTGGGAATGGGTCTCCAGCTGTCAACTTGTCAAGACTACAGTCAAGGTAGCTGATGCATGCTTGCACAATTACAGCTCATCAGAGTCAGATTCCCCCATTCCAAGCTATAGCTAACTTCACCTCTATTCTATGGGGATTAGTAATCGCTTCTTGGAGTTCTGAGTCCCATAAACTTTCACACTTTCTCAGCCCGCTCTCGAAGTAAACAAGTCAAGGTAACCAACCACTCCAATTCCCAAATGCATGATGCCACTGATACTATAACCTCCTGTTTGCTTGCAGTGGCACGTTTACACATTGTTTACTGATCCAGGTATTTTTACAGCTTCTGTTACCTCCTGTAATAAATCAGGTAATGAAAAATAATGTTCTCTTAGAAGCAATGAAGGTTTCTCTCAGTACATAGCCAGTAACTATAATACATTTTAAGGTACAAATAATCCTGACTTCAATAAATCATCTAAAAAACGTTTTAAAAAATCTTTCACATTCTTCTGCATTTTTGCTTCATATATTTTCTTTTATTTGACCATCGAAATTTTTCTAACACACAAAATGTCTGGTACAGAGATGTCATATTCCTGTTCCATGAAATGCATCAATGTTTTTGCTGATTGCAGTGCAATTTGGAGAGGAATTCAATTTGAATCAATTGTTTCTTCCTCATCACTATATAAGTCATCTTCGCACACTGCACTAGTGTTTACAGTTCTGGTGGTGATAATGATAGCATCGTCATCAAGAATTTGATGTCCTTACAATTTGCTGTCATGACCAAACCATTCAGAGTTATGTTAGCCACCGAGTCTCCCTTGAATGCCCATTCAATTGTTTTCAACTACTCGCCAATATCTAACACCACTCGCTTCCTCTTTCCCAAAGAATTACACATTTTGAGTAAATTAATTTCCTGAAAGAAACTTAGCAAACATTAAATGGTCACGGAAGCAACATAAGCTCGCTCGCCTAGGTCCCCTCACTATAATTCAGCACTAACATGTACGTAATGGAATAGCCTCCAGCAGTAAAACCTTTTCTGAGGGGAAAATGTATCAATTTTGTAGACTTAAACACAGCCGTTGGCTGCGAGTGTGAACAATAGCGGTAGTAGGTGGGGAAGGAGGAAGGGAACAGAAAGGAAGAGTAGGGGAGGGGGTTGTTGAGGGACTGATAGTCGGATGATCTGACCCAAGTGGAATGCAAAATCAGGATGAGCTCATGGTGACCTCTGAAAGGTCACGCTGAATTCTTGGACCTTGAAATGACCCATAGATGAGTTAAACCTCACTTTGACCTCAACTTGAGGTCGCAGTGACCGAAATTTTGAAATACTAATTTCCTGCTAAATAACTATTTTTTCATTACATTCGACCTCCCCGGATTAAAACGAATATGTTTATTCTCTATTTTAGTCATTTTTACACTCAAATGAGTGCTGTGTGCATCGTAAGCAGACACTTTAAGACAAAAGTTTCAAATTTTGACAGACCCCTGGCAGAAAAGAGTGGTAACGTTTGTGTAACCTAATGGTAACTTTGGAGTGTACCATTAATGTAGGAAAATGGTAAACTCTGTGTAGGCTCTGTGTGTAACTATAGTGTACATAGTTAAAACTCCAGTGTACAATCTGTGTAACTTTGTGGTAAAGTGGCCCAATCTGTGTAGGTTTTGTGTGTACCTTGTGTAACAATTGGTGCTGAATTGTGTACACTTCTGGTGTCTCAATGGACAGGTAACTTAGTGGTATAATATGTGTAACATCTGATACAACAAATTGAGTAAGGCTGTGGTATCAATAATGTACAGGGTGTAACAACTGTACGGTTTGTGTAACTTTGTGAGTAGAAAAGTGTAGTAAATGTGTAATTTTACATAATGTACCATATTTATACACATATTTGTTACACTAATTTTTTGCCAGGGACATTATCCGAACGACCAATCACCGGCTCCCGCCAGCGTATTTGAAATTTCCCTACATTCCCTACGATTCCGAACGATCCACCCCAAGATGTCTACCGCCTGTAGAGTGTCTGTGATCGTCTGTGTTGGTGATTTGCACTAAAAATGACGAATGCCCTGTGAAGTTGCGTTTATTCCGAGGTAGTAAATTTCTCTGAGTTCACTGGCATCCTGTTCCTTTCATGTGTGTTCTGATTACTCGAGTGCAGTGTATAACAGTGTATAATACCTAACGTGTTTTCTTGTATTCATTTCGCCACAATCAATCGGTGTGATTAATCAGTTATTCGTGAATCCAGTGAGAGGTCGTGATATTTACCTGCAGTGAATATAGTGAACATGTAGATTTGTTGTTTGAATTAAAAATATAAGTGGTGTTGCGTGATAGTTGATAGCAGTTGTTGATGATAATGTTTCCTCACAAAGTTGTAATTTTTACCGGAAGCTTTACTGTGCTTGACCTGTGATGAAAATGACTCGTATAATATAAGTTTAGTTTTCATTTTGCTACTGTAGGTATTCATTTCACCGCTATCCATCAGTCTATGTAATCAGTTATTCGTGAAACCAGCGAGATATCATGATATTTACCTGCAGTGAATATTGTGGCCATGTAGATTTGTTGTTTGATTTAAAATCATAGTGGTGTGGCGTGATAGTTAATAGCAGTTGTTAATGATAATGTTTTCTCGCAAAGTTGTAATTGTTACCGGAAGCTTTTATTTTGTTTCTCACATTTTTTTGTTGAGAGTTTTTTTTGAGCGGTTGAGTGAGTGTTGTACACATGTGTGTTATTATATAGTCATGTAATTTTTCTCCACTCAATTTAATGCATTCAATAAATAGGTGATGTATACAAGTAATGTCTTGAATTGTAAAACACTTTTTCTTTTCCCTCCAGACCCATATTTCGAGGTGGATTATATTCCACGATCCATTGTTGGTTGAATGAGTTGGAAATGACTCACAAATGAGGTCATCGCACGGGACCATTTTGAGGTCATCATGAGTTTCAGAAGGTGACTCCCAAGTGAGGTCATCTTGAGCTCATTATGAGTTTTGTGTTCTCCTTGGGGACAGTCAGTTAATCAAACGTCAGATAATAGGCACTGTACTGTATGTACCATAGAAAGTGAAGAGTGGACAATATTTTAATCTAATTTTGACAAGAGCATTGATTTCATCTCCTTTCAATCAAGTTAAAAATCCACACCAATATAAAGCCATGAGCAACTGTAACAGGAATTTCAGTCAAATGCATGCTCCACATTATCCTACATCTTTCCCTTATGACAATACATGGATGGCCAACTGTGTTGGCTGAATTGGCTGTTGTATCCTACATTTTGAAAGAGTGCTTTGAGAAAGTAATAATATCACTACTGAGGAGAAATCTACATTGGAGTCATGCTAAAAAAGTCTTTCATTAGTGAAATACATACATTTTCTATTATTGGAGTTCACCCTTCCACAGATGAGACATACTCCAAGTCTTAAATTGGTGAACTTTTTATTACTTAAATTTTAAATTATTGGAGATAAACACTTTCATAGATATCAGCTTACATGGAAGTTTAGGATCCATTATGCTTATTGTGTAATTAAGAACACCTCCATATGATGCAATTTTATTTCCTAAATATGGAGGGGAAGCTGCAAAGTAAAATAATCTGCTGGATGCTTCGTCTGGAGTAAAATTGACTTGAATACCACTCCCAAGCATTTTAAGCTCCTCCTTGTAATTTTTCATAGATACTTTATCTCCACTGGGTAATTCATTTTCAGTTGACAGCTCCACTAAATGCCAGTCTTGCATGTTAATGACCTAGAATAAAAATAAAAGTGAATGATAGAGTAATATAAAAATAATAATAACTAAGAATATGAATCTGCAACAACCCATAGTTGCCACTAAACATGCTTCCAAGTCACTATTTGCTATTCTAAGGCTGGCTTTTTTCAGATCTTCAGGCATCTATTGTGACCAATGAGTGCCTAGGAAAATGTTTAGTCCTGACTTAAGTCTATATTGTCTTGATGCCAAACCTTGAACTAGTTTACTCAACACCCACAGAAAAAGCAGATTAACAGAATAGCAGCCTTTGGATCACCAGGTTGGTGCTTGAAAATCTAGACTGATGTGTTCAGCATTGCTATCGAGAGTTACTTACTGTTGAAAGGTCACTCTTACATGTAACAATAGTTTAGGGAAAAATTAATAATTATTCACACATATACAACACCCCAGATGCCACCAGCGAAATCCTTCAAGTGTTTTAACAACATATCGGAAACTCTGAGCACTGAAGATAGTTGGCAAGTCAACCACTTAAACTTTAGTAATGTAATTTCTTAGCAGTTTTCTACTTTTTTATTAAATATAGGTTTGTGAGACCTATCCCAGTAAACACTCATGGCTGCAGCAGCGCTTCACAAGTATGTCAGCGCTGCAAGTGCAGCACATGTCAACTGAAGCGCATCAACAGCGTCTCAGCAGCGCTCCCATAGAGCGAATTATCGAGAAACGCATCTAATGCGCATTCGCTGCTCGTGTTTGAAGTGCAGCAGCCGCATGTTGCGGACGCACTGCCACAGCGCTGCAGGTAGTCTTTTGAATAAGGGGAGATGGTGAAAGTCTCAATCGAAAGAGGAAGATATGAATACTCATTCTTTAAACATTTACTATGTGTATCCTTTGTTTTTTTATTTAATGAAATATATTCTTGATATATAGTAACATGTTTAGCCTGTGGTTCATTCTTAGACCGAAAATTTGGCATAAATGGGAAAGTTTTGACACGAATCGGAGAGACTTGGGTTCTGTCAGTAATAACACTTCATTGATAGCTTTGTGTAATTAATTTCCGTTGTACACTAAATTACTGTTATGCTTTTATTGGTACATTCATCAGTTTTCTCATTTCCACAATCGTAACATTGAGTAGGTATGGTTCAATCCATATTAAGTGGTCCAGAAAAAGTTAAATTTGTTGCTTGGTGATTTTTAATATTTTTACCATAAAATTGTATGGTATTCATTATAAAGTAAACATTTGGTATATAGTTATGGAATGACCAATTTTAATATATGGGTAAGTTTCTTTGAATTCCCAAATATTCTTTGTATTCTAAGGCCTGCATTTACATTTTAGCTTAAGTTTACTATACCAAATGTTTACTTTATAATGAATAACTTGTAAATGAGGTGAAAAACTGATTAATGAGTTATCATAATGATTTTAAAGGCATCAAGCATTACTTAAGAGGGTACTAAATGGTGCCGTTGATGTCGACTTCGTCGATATTTTGGTACTTTTCAATGTTTAATATCTTTATAAATAGTTGAGTCCACAAAACAAAATATTTACTGGTTATTTCTCATTTAAAGGAATGTAAATCTGCCAAATTTCAAATTGCTATGCCCAACAAAGATAATGGGCATTAAAATTTGGAAAATTTGTAAAATCAAGAACTTTAAAAAAATTTAATAAAAAAACCACTGAAGTCCACAGCTTAAAATTCTGCAAACTTAAAGCATGGCTTTATACCTTTCAAATAAAAAAATTACAAACATTAAGTATCTTGCCTTCCTACGTAAAAAAATTGTAAAAATTGATTTTTTTTAGTTAAGTGATGAAAACTTTGAAGCAATATTTGGACCCTAGACTTAATTTTAGGTCGATACATCACCAAACCTGTATTTAAGTTCATTATTTACTGAATCGATTGGTTTTTGTTTGATTGTTCTAGGATACACAGAATCGGAGATATTTGCTTTAACTGCAGAACACTGAAATCGCCTAAAATCGGTGTTTCGTTAGCATAAAAATGGCCACTATCAGGAAAATAAAATTAAAAAAATAAAATAATGACATATGTATTTGTATTCACAATAAATGGTAGTTTGTATGGTAAAAATATAAAAAAATATTAAAAATTATCAAGCAACCACCTCTGGACCACTATTAATAGATTGACCCGTATACATGCATATTCACGTTCGTAACATTTGCGCGAGTAAGTTACGTCTTCATTGAAATGTAAAAAAACGTGTGCATTTGGAAAACATCTTGTTTATTCTTATTAACATTGGCCTTATTTTCATTTAATGTGGCAACATAGGTTCCAATTAATTAATGCCTGAAAACTGATATCGTGATTGGATGGTACGTTTCCATAAACTATCACGGCATTGATATTTAAAATTTAGTTCTCGCAAACACATTTACGCATGGGAATGGCCGTATATATACAACTTTCAAGAAACACACCTTACAGTTGAGATTTGGAAATGGCGTAGGTAGTTGCGTGATAGGCTTAACGTAGAGAGATGTGAGGTGGACCGTAGGTAGATGCGAAAATGAAATTGAGTCTATGCAGTCCGGAGACACCATCTACCTTCAGTCCTTGAGTAAACTATTTTTTGCAGGTTGAAGCGATCGTGACACGCTTGTGCAGCGCTCTTGACGCGCTTGTGCAGCGCTCCTGACACCTGTTAGCAGCGCATTCGACATTCAAAAAAGGGAAGTTTAGGAGTGCTAGGCGCGCTGCAGAAGCGCCTTCGTGATAGCTGCAGCGCTACCGCGCAGCGCATCAGATGCGCATCTACAGCATTTGGTGTTTACTCGGATATTGTGGAGTAAATAAACTATATAAGCACTAACGCAAAGTTCAATGTTATCAGTTAAATTATAACATACTTCACAATGATGTAATACATTGAAACAGGTTGCATAAACCTATATTTAATAAAAAAAAGTGGAAAACTGCTAAGAAATTTCATTACTATGAATGACTTCCACCACATCTGCCCTGATACAACTTTATTTACACTTAAACTTTGCTTGAAGAGTTGAGTAGCCAACTCAGTCAGAGAACTTGATGGCTTCACTAGCAGTATTAACTATGAACACAAAATCATCAATGGATATACAAGCCTTCACAAAGATTAAATGAGTAGAGTAGCTTGTATGAGGCCAAATGGGTTGTATTTGAAATGCTCGAGATAATTTTGATCATTTAACAAAGGAGTCACATGGTCCAATAACAAACGGTTCAAGATATTGGTGTGTTTGAACCATTTTTTTAAATCTCACACCTTCCCGATCGAAACTATCTATCACCATAATATTGCTGATTGTGTTAAAAATCCTGATTACAAATGCAATAAACAACATATCTGAAATTTAAGTTATCCATCCAAAAGGTTAAAACACTCCAAAATCTTGAACCGTTTGTTATTGTACTACGTGAATACTTAGTTACCTGATCGTAATTATCTTGAGCGTTTCTAACAACCCCCAGGGATCAGCCAACCTACAGTAGCACTTGTTTGGTCTCATCACTTTTGATTAACAGTCGCAAAAAATACTCTTTTCATAATGAAATTGTCAAAATGTTTCCTTTCCTTGTTCTCCCTTTTTGCTAAGTATTCTTTATAGTTAGCCAAAGCAAGTTAATTGTAGAGGCACGTTATCCATTATAGAGAGGTGGCTAATTGAAGGTCTGCCGAGGGTAGTCTATATTTTAGCTACATAACTAGATCAAATAGCTGAGTCCTCATGGTACTAATATACCTTGGATCTGAATAAGGTTGAACTTGAACAATTTTTTGTTCTGCCAAAACAGAAACATGGTGTACATCCATCTGGATTTTTCTCATCCAGGTTGAAAGTTCCCTCAGCACAAACATTACATGCCACACCAGCCACATTTTTTCTGCAGATACACTCCCCCGTATCCTACAATAAAAAAACAAAATACAGCAGTGGTGATAGTAATACTTAATAATAAAAATATTTCAATAAATTGTTTCATAATACATGTCGACACTAACGCATATCAGTTGACTTTCACCATTAATTATAAAACTGGGCCTTAGGAACAAACAGTCAACAATATAATGCTTCCTTGCTGTTCCTAATGTAACATGAATAAAGATGCCAAATGTTTTACTGACAATTGACCGAACTTCGCTTCTTGGCTATGCCAGCACCAAGCAGTAATTAATTGCACCAGACCACACTATGGTGCCAAATCCGACTTTTTACAGGAACTCAAAAGATAACATCTTCACCATCTGTACAAATACAAGGAACTATCCAAATAATGTATGTCATACAGTCATACAGGTTTATCTATGGTGTGATTATGAAAAAAATCGGCATTGGTTGAGCAACCACTTCACACACCTGGCATGGATTTAGGTATGTATTATGTATGGAACATGCCCTAACATGGCAGTGAATCCTGGAAGATAACAGCAGCAGAACAAATATGATTGGAAGAAATGGAAATATGGTGTGACAGAAGAATGATGAAGATCATATGGGTGGAGAGAATCACTAACCAAGGAGTCCTATGAAGAGTTAGGGAGAAAATAAAACTTAAAATCCCTGTTAAATAGAGGGCACACATTTATTTGGCAAATTCCAACATATAACAGCCTCCCAAAAACAACATCCGAAGATACAATGAATAGGAAGAATTATCAAGGAAGACCAAGGATGGAATACATGTGGCAATTATTATCAGGGGTGTTCAAAGGAAGAATTATGAAGGAATGAAGTGGTTAGCTAAAAGGCTAATGGATTGACGAGCTGGAGCCAACTAATCATCAGATTGATGACTGCTGATAATGATTAAAAATAATAAAGGTTTTATTTCAGGGTGTCCGGTGAATCTCAATTTCTTTTTTCCCTGAGTTTTCCAGGTTTTCCAGGCAAATGTTTGCATTTTCCAGGGTCTCATTGCTCTTCGTTTCTAACATATTTTTAATGAATTTCTAATAAAATCGGCATATTTTGCCAACATGAAAAATAAGAGAAGTTACGTACCTACTTTGAGTTGAATAATAGAGTATACAAGGATTGTGGAGTATGTATTACGGATTTTATTTCAACCAACAAATAAAAACTGTTAGCTAACAACAAAATTTGAGACAGGTCAATTTGAACACAATAAACTAGAATCAGACTAGTTTAATAAAGAACTTGCAACTTAAAGAAGACACAGGTGTGATTATTTTCAATTAGTGCACTTCAGATTCAACTTGAGCAACAAATTTCTCGGATTTTCAAGAAATTACATTTTTTAGGTTTGCAGCTCTTGAACCTTTTGCAGTATCTCTTTCTTATTCTTTTTCTCTTTAGGACTTGGGAACCTTTCCTCTTCTCCTCTAAGGCTTCACTGTACTTTGCATCAGCATTTCGAAAACTGTGAATTAATTGCTATGTGATAGGTACAGATCTAACACCCGAAAGAATTCAATTAGAACAAAATTGTATTTGTTGGACAATACACAAATTATAATTAGCTTGGGTTGCCCCTGTACAGTGGCCCTGTTGATTTCAAACTGAGGGCCGTGATTTCAACACGCAGTGACTGCAAAATGTATCAAAAACATTTCGGCAAACATTAAAAATTAGGAGGGTTGAGATTATTGGGAGATTATCAATTATATAACAATGCCCAATTACATATCCATTTAGGTTACCGGCCGAATGGTTTTCGTATAATTTCGGGAAATGCCACCACACATGAGCAGACATTTAGATTTCTCGTAAATTTGGCAACACCAAGAATTTCATTCGTACAGCTCTTCGAACGGAATCAAGATTTCCTTGCGGAATTCTGTTTACACTGACGGAGTTATACCATCGCATTTCGGCATCAATTCCAATTCCACTCATAGGGGCCATTTTACATGGGAATTATTCCGTGGGGAATTTGTCTTGTTATGCAATCGGCCCCCTGGACTGCGCGAAGGGAGATGGGGTTGGGGTGACGAAGCACAAGCTGCAAGTGGGCACACAGCTACGAAAAGCATATGAAATGAACAGGGAGCACAAGGCTACGCTGATTGTGAGCAGAGCATAATGCAATCAAAGGCGCAGGTTAAACCTCTCTCTCTGCCTAAATGGAAATCGGCTGCTGTGCATTTTCCAGGGTTTTTTGGAAAAATACAAAAATTCCCTGAGTTTTCCAGGACAAGATATTTCCCTGAGTTTTTCAGGTTTTCAAGGTTTTCCAGGTCACTGGACACCCTGTATTTACAAAAATTATATTTACCTTGTCACATATTTCTGGTGTTGTTCCTCCCACACTGCAACCACATGCAGTGCAATTAGGGAATGTTGAGAATCCTGGTGAACAATGGTCGCAAGTCCTTCCTTCAATATTTTCTCGGCACCTGGTCAGAGTCAACAAATTTCAAGAATGATGTTCAAGGAAGTAACCTTAAAAAAAAACTTAAGTAGCTGGACTCACATGCAATCACCACTAAAGACATCACATTGTAGCTCATTTTCCTTGACTCCCAACTCATTGCAGTGGCACTTTTTACAGCCAAAATATGGATTGTGTCCATATGATAATTTTGAGCATTTTTCACATTTTCTTCCAGTTGTGTGAGGAGGACATATGCAAGAACCTGTATATAAGACCACACAACAGAAATAATACAGATAGGAAATTTAGCCATTCATATTTTCATTAAAGCAAGTAAAAGAGGAAAAAGGCTAGATGTTATCATAGCCATAAATGAAAAATTACATATATATAAATAAGGCATTGGAGTTCTGCATTGGGCGTATTAAACTATGCTGGACTGTCAAACATACTGCAAAGCAAAATATGAGATTCGTCCTCTATTTTTGCTGTAAGTATACCCAAGTTCACCTGCTTAAGCATTTCCACAGTGGCAGACTTATACTCGCCAATTGGACCCATTGACATGTGAGGAGAATGAGCCCGGGCTTATCGAAAATGTAGTAGCCAAAAGGAGCCAGGCTGTAATACCATTACTCATGAACGTGGATTTAATTTTACCTACCTTCATGTTAAAGTTTTTTTAAATTTTTCTCTTGGTGAAGTGATAGCTTCTTCACATATGTGAGTTTGCATCACAGGTGCAAAAGTTATAAATTAGTTATAGAAGTGAAATTAAAACAAAGCTAAGCATTGTCAGGTTATTTATAGCTCATTTAACAAATTATGCATCATCATTACAAGGTGAACAAATTAATTTTGCTCAGTCAATGCAGGTCCAACTGATCCTCCCACAGAAGGCTAGAAAGTGATGAAGCATCCTCCGTATGGCTCTGACTAAGTCTGTCAACTCAACCGGCAGCATTTGCAAGTGACTTGATGGTCTTACTGACAAGGAGACATCGCGTGAGTGATGTTAGGGACGCAAATGACGCAATTATTTTCTGAAACTAGAGAGAGAATGCGGGAAAAGTGTCACGGCTTTTTTCCATTTGAAGCCGGGTTAGAAATAAAAACGCAACTAAAGAATTTCCCTCCGTATAAATCCTTTTCAATGCAAGTGTAAGATAACAGAAGCCGTGGCCGAGTGGTTAAAGGTGTTGGACTAACTTACTATCCTTGGACTATGGTGCGGGTTCGAATCCCAGTACTGTCAACTTTTTTTTTCTTTCGAGTATTTTCCGGAGTCTCTGTACATTACTCATTCCCATACAGTTATGGCAGTAATGACAATGTTTTTTAATTTTCTACCTATTTTCTGGATTTTCAATCAGCCCCTTTGGGAGACTTTTGGAGCTAATTTCGGGATTCTTGTTTGGCCGAAAAGAGTTCACATGACGAGAGGCCTAAAATGTGTAGATTTTGAAAATACTGGGATTCGAACCCACACCACAGTCCAAGGATAGTTAGTCCAACGCCTTTAACCACTCGGCCACGGCTTCTGTTATCTTACACTTGCATTGAAAAGGATTTATACGGAGGGAAATTCTTTAGTTGCGTTTTTATTTCGAACCCGGCTTCAAATGGAAAAAAGCCGTGACACTTTTCCCGCATTCTCTCTCTAGTTTCAGAAAATAATTGCGTCATTTGCGTCCCTAACATCACTCACGCGATGTCTCCTTGTGAGTAATACGCCTGATGCACAACTCCATAGGGCACCAACACTCCGTCACTGGTAAGAATTTTATTACCATTTTTGGGATGACATAATAATCCAGTTGGGCAATCACAACGTGCGCAATCTGGGAAGCCATAGTATCCAGTCCTGCACCGCTCACATTTCCTGCCAATTACATTGGATTTGCATTCACACTGTCCACCAAATTTTTCGCAATGTGAATTTTCAGAACCTTCTGCATTGCATTCACAAGGAAGAGGTCCATCATTGTACTTAGTTGTAACCATGAAAAGTGAATCTTGGCAGAATTCTGAAAAAAATAAAAGTGTACTCCTTTACCTTAAATGTGAAGTTATGAACATTTTAAACATAATGAGTAAAATATCCAGCATTATCAGCAATAAATATGCTTTGTTAGGCTCACACATGCCAGATTGGACGAAGAGCCGGAACGAAGGGAACATAGTCCACTCAGCATCTGAGGATATTTTTCCTAATGGTAAGTGGCTTGCCAGCTCACTCCAGAGTATAGATTGAGAATGGTCATTGAGTAGAAACCATTAGAGGCTTAAGACAAATAGCAAAAAACAAATAGTGGAATGAAGTTGTAACTGGGGCAGAATTTTAGTGGAACGAGGTGTCCTACTCAAGATATTAAATATCAGCAATATTCAAGAATTATGGGGGATATGTAATGCCTCAAGTCCTGATATAGGATGCAAACAAAAGGTTGGTTTGGACGGTTTTATAAAGGGTTGTGGACTTCGGTGGATCTAAACCATTGGCTAATGTTGAGAGGGTGAGATTAGACTAAAGTTATATGAGGAGTGGCTCTCGAGAAGGATAATGAAAGTAAGATAGAAGAGAAGTTAAGAGATACTTGACTAGGCATTGAAGTTACATATAACAGTGAAGGAAATTTAGGAGTCCACTTTATGTCAGATAGTAGGTAATTAAGAGGAAATGAGGTCCTGAAAGGCACTTTTGAAGGGAAAGGTTTGCTTCGTTGGGAGAGGTAGGAAAAATATAGGCAATTGAAATTAATGGATGTGATGCGCAGAACTAAATTGAAACATTTTAAGGAAAGAAATTTTTGAAGCAGGAAGGGTGGAGTGGTAACTGCAGTTACCACTCCACCCTTCCTGCTGGTCATGACCACTGAAATATATATGTCTGTTAAGCTATCTGTATACCATTATAATGGTGGTAAAATGTCATGGTCAGGCAAATATAAGAATTAAAGTGAATGTGGAATGATAACTGCATGTGGAATGAATAGACGTTGATAACAGTCCAATGCTATAATTGCATTACTCCACCAATGTTTAAGATAGGCATCAGTTTTTAAACTAAAATAAGATTTTCTTTGCCACTATAGGTTTCTGATTATCCTCATTAATGTTCTGCTAACTTCCTGCAGGTTCCTTCTAAATTTTCCTGCTAAATATTTACCAGGGATTTTGGATGTACAATGAGTAATTAGTACTATCAGAAATTTTAATTTGTCCTTTCCAAGGAATTAAATTTTAAATGAATATGGTCTAAGCTCCTGTGTACAAGCCATGTTCGAATACACATTTTGATGGATGATACGATGATTACAAATTTCCAGCACTATTTTACAGTATATGATGCTCTATTGCACGCAGAAATACAGTCTTTATTTATTTAATTGCTCACATACAGCATTTCTGCCAATTTGAAGTGACACAGTATCGGTGGTATGAAGTCATATATTGTCTTACTAAACATGTTAGTACATTTTGATTGAAATAACTCCTTGCCCATTTCAATGGGATGCCTAAGGCTGATGTAATGGCCCACTCATGTAATTCATTTTTGCTTACAACCAATTACAGTATTACGATATTTATATTGTACCGTTTATTGAAGCTACACTCAGTGCAAATGCAAATGAAATTCCGGAAACTCATACTGATATTTACTGATCAAGCCTATGTACATTTTTTTAACTTACTATTCACTACAAAAGTATAATGATGAAAGTATGAATCAAATTACCTGTGGGTAATCATAATTTGCAGTTATCATGTCTCGAACGGTGTTTGGACCTAACCTATATTAACTGGAATCACGCTATTATTCCCTGAATCAAGTTCTTCAAATACCATTCCTCTAAATGAAAAGGAGAGTTATTGGCACATACAAAATTTTATTCTCCGAAAAAAGGATTCGCTGATGAGATTGCAGTTAAAAATATTTGAAATAACACCAAAAGCAAACTGCATTCCAATAACAAACAATTCTGGATGAATTCACCGGTGATTTTAACACGCCGGTACTTCGGAAGACATATGGGAAGAAAATTCAGACGAAGGGAAAGCCAACGGACATCCAATGAAGCACTGGAAACATTCTTGATTGACAGCAACACCATCAAAGTCTAGAAAAAGTGATTGAAGAGAGAGGAGCGGAGTTGAATTTTTAAAATGCATTGGCAATATGAATCACAGTTGTTTATATAAACGGCCGGTATATATATAATACAGCGGCATGGGTATCAGGTTTGATTTCTAAGCGATCACGTCATAGACTCAGATATTTAATTATCACAATTTACGACTCATCGCAGCAAAGGAAAACAATTCATAGGGATATAGTATTGTACTATACTACTTACAAGTGACGATTAACCTATTGCACGTAGTAAATAACGGCACTACATAGCCAACGCAGTAACAAATAATGCATTGCTTGGCGAATTAACAAACGGATAAGTACCTGGATCATGTTTAATTTCCATTGCATTCCTTTTGAATCTTAACCCAGCTGTCTCTTTGCCGACAGTGTAACGGATTCGGTCTTCATTTTTAATGATGTTATTATTTTACTAAAAAGCGAGCCAGCAAAACTGGTAAAACTCTCTCGATGCAAGATATTTATGTCGTGATGTAAATTGTTGACTGTTATTACGCTGCGTCTTTGTTAGCGCAACCGAGCGGAGCATCGAATAACTGCCTACATCTCACGAAAAAGTGAGTAACTCTGGAATCTCTCGTTATAAAACTCACTCAAGATTTTTTTGGTCGGTCTCAAGTCTCGTGATCGATATTTGATGTCATGCAATCATTCCTGTCCCGATCGGTGAAGATGAACGCCTCGGTCATTGGAGAGAAGTCGTTCATCGATCTTTCTTTTAAGAGAACTTGCTCTCGGAATTCGATCTCTCACGACCGACCCATCACTACACCCAGCGCAAAAGGACACACCTCAAATCAGTGAAGTCCAGCACTCCTGCCAGGAACAAATATACCTACATCCACGCGGCGACTTGCGTGAGGTTTTGCCGGTTTCCATCAAGCCTCGGTTGATTGCGTCATTAAGTCATCCCGGATGAAAAGAATTCCCGCACCATTATATTACTCTCAATATTCAATGTGCTACACACCTATGCACAAATTTAAAATATGTATGTATGTTAAATGACAAACCCTGATGAAGATTTTCTCCCATAACGGGCTATTGCTGTAAATATGTTGATACATAGTGAGAATAATTATGTTAATACTTGCATATGTGTAAATATATGTGTGTCATGGCAGTAAACACGTTTTGATTTGACTTAGATGCAATTGTTCCTGCCTTTTCCTTCATCTATTGTTAATACTATTTGTTGAGTGGTGAATTATTTTGCAGGAATTTCAGCATCTGCAGGCTGCATCTGGAACTCTGGTAGCAAAATCTACTCGCGGTAAGATCGGTTCTCTACGCGCTGTTTGGTATGGAGGTTATATTATCAGTTACTTCTTTAAAAGGCGCCAGTGGTCCCGCCATGCGGCTACTAGTAGTAATCAGAATTGCCGTTAGGTGGCGCCACATGACACGTAGTTCCCTTTAAGCTCGAGTGTGGCGCTGCAAGCGGCTAAATATGGTGGTATACGTGGTTACTACATATATAGATTCCTTGGCGGTAGAGATAGGTTCCACGCAAAATAGAGGAAATCTATCTAGATGATCCACGGATAGCCCACGTCGGCCATATGTATTGCATCGCCATGCCGAGAGATAGCCTATCCTTAACACAGATAGCCTATCCTTGGATTCCAAGGATGCTATTCGTTTATTTGGGGATATGCCTTGACTTGTGCTGGCTGGGATGACATGCCAATAAATTTGTAAGAATGTTGGACAGTACAAATATTGTATAACAAACTCAAGAAACAGAAAAACCTTCGATGAACTCAATATTCTCAGCCGTGACCAGGTGGAAGATTCATTGACTGAAAAAGTAATTTATCTTCATAATTGTTACAATGATGTAGTCATAGATGACCGATTTCATCACAAATACGATGGAGCAAATGGTACCTGATGATTTCACCTTTGCCATGAAGTCAGTCGACTTCAAATAAACCATTGTGAAAATTACTAAGTTAAATTGATTATTCAATGAGAATAACCTTTCCTAATCCAGGTCTCTGCTTAACCACTTCCCTGACAAGCCTGCATATATTCGGGCACTGAGGTGGTGCAAAATCTGACAAGCCCGCATATATTCGGGCAAGTCCACAATGTCCGTATATTTTTCTTTACGCCCGCATATAGTCGGCCGATGCTAGTAGTTTGCGTTCCTGCCGCCTCCCGTGCTGTTGAAGGTCCAGAGCCAGCGATGCGGCAAGCGGCGCTCTTTTCAAATAGTGATTTCTAATGTTAAAACAATGGTCATTTTTGGTAATATTTCTAGCAATTCGAGGGTTATAATTTTTTACGCACTGAAAACTTATCCCCATACGAAATTTCAATCACCTACATTGTCATTCGTAACTATCCGTCTATTTACTTCATGAATGTAGTTTCTTTTGCAAACTTTTTACGAAATTTACAACTTCAATTTTTGTTATTTATAGATAATTATTGCACATTTATGATGTAAAACTTCCGTTTCACATGACAAAAAACTTTCTAAATTCGTAAATAATTTTTAAATTAGTTATTTTCATTTATTTCATCATACACTTCATGAGCATTCAATTACATTTTTCTTCAACATTTTAGCGGTCATTATAAAAATTGCAATTTCAATTTTGCGCTAATTTTCACTGCTACGATGAGTTCCACAGTAATTGGAATACAATATTTCTCTAGCAACAGAACATGAATCTCTCCTTGCCTTATTTTTTACTATAGATATATATTTGTTACCATATATATTTGTTACAATATATATTTGTTACAATATATATTTGTTACTATATATATTATGTAATTCTATATTATTCGTCCGCAAATTTTTCTTCCGGTAATTTTTATATATGTTGGAAATATCTCTTGAACCGTTCTCTTTAGATAAAATGGCGTGAGCGTAAATGTTTAGATATGTTGTGAATGTTATTTCATCAGCCCCTTTCATTTTTCTACTTTGAATACTGGTGGAAGTGGTGAAACATATTTACGGAAACAGCTTTACGATGAAGACGTCTGAAGGTCGTACGTTCTCAATAGAAACCAACACAAGTGCCCTGTGTATGTGCTACCCTAACCCACATGAGTACGAGAAAATAGGAAAGGTAGAAATAAATCCCAAACATGTGTAATGCCTTCTATTGTCATGCTTGACACTTTCCAGAGGTCAGAAAACACCCGCTCAAGAGCCGATGGCCCGCTAAGCAACCTGGCGCCTGGTATCATGTCATGCTAATATGCCACCCTTTGCTCCCCGGGCTACTTTCCCACCAGCCAACCCTTTACTAATGGGCTTTTCTCAATATCAATTTACCGTTCGTTGGAAAATTCATGCTGTTGCGGTACGCACACGTGTGTTTATTTTCCAAGAAATGGTAGGAATGAAAAGAAAAATTTTATGATGAGCATGGGATGGCCTTTTCACACTTAGGGGCGAGGTCCTTTGCATATCGTGATTGTTTCCACGAGTACTTTGTCGGAAGGACGATAGTGACAGTCTTTCGTTGAGTTTCAGAGAATACGCATCCTTGATTTTCAGAGCGCATGCACTTTTTCGCTGAAATTCCACCGATACTAACTTTCCATTTTTAGTTCTAACATTTTCGTTCTAATACGAGCGGTGTAGTAGGAGTGAACTCTACGGAAAATTATTTGTTTTCGCGCGGTAACATGTAGTAATCAGAAATGGATTCCGGAGAGGAATCAGTGTTGACCAGCAGTGATTTGGAGGTTATGGACATTGAAGTTCCTGGCTCCTAGTCGACTCTCTCCGGAAAAACAAGCTCCGAATCAGAAGGCGCAGCGGAACATTCGTGGGAAGCGGAGTGGGAGGAAATGCTTTCAACGAATCCTCCTCCGGCACCACCTAGGTTTCTTTTTGAAGGTAATTCTTTGATGAACTTCGATCTGGTTCCCGAATGAGATTCCCTAAAAAACTTTTTTCAACGATGAAAATGTTGACTTTATAACTTGGGAAACTAATCACTGCGCCAGTAACACTTTGCGTGAAAAAGCGGGGCCGAGCAGTGGTAGCGTAAATCAGTGGCGAGCTGTTACAAGCTCAGAAATTCGTGTTTTTTGCCCTTGTAATGCTACAGAGCAGAGTGCGAAAGCCAGATACTGAGTTTTATTGGTCAACGAGACCTATACTATCCTCTTTTTTTTGGACACACAATGTCTTACCGATGATTCGTAAAAATAAGGCAATATTTAAATTTGCCTATACTTAATAACGATTTTGATCCCCAAACACACCCCAACGCCAAACTAAAAAAATATGTCCGATTTGCCAGAGGCTGGAGGAAAAGTTCAAGGCACTCCATACACCAGAGACGGATGTTACCATCGAAAAGAGCCTACAGCAGTTCATGCCTAAGCCGCCACGGCAGTTCATGCCTATGAAAAGAGCTTCATTTGGCAAGTATTTTTTCTTTGTGAATCGAGAACTGGATACGTGTGGTCAACGACAATTTACACGGGAAAGGGGACTGTGTTGGATAAAGACTTAGCCCATTTACCCATGACCTCAAAAGTGATGATGACTCTAATGAAGCCATTATTTGGCCTATGATATTTCCTGACGATGGATAACTTTTATACGTCTCCAGATCTAGCCGACTTGCTCGCTTCACACTCCACTGACTCCTATGGAACACTGAGGAAAGGGATTCCAGCACACTTAAAAGATAATCAAGTAAAAGAAATGAATTTTCTTGTTTTTGTCAAAGAATGAATTCTGTTATAACATTTTCAGAGCGAAAGTCGTCGTCATGCGGGTTACCTAACTTCCATGAATGTTTGTGCGTTGTTTCTTGATGTACTATGGACTAAAATTAATAGTTAACATTAACGTTGTCGGCAAAGATATGCTTTTGCAATATAAACTAAATGTATTCATCATTAGATGACTAACTAAGGTTTACGGGAAGGAAAGTTATACTGATATTCAGGTTGCCTAATTCTCTTAAGTTAAGGGGCAACATTCAGAAATTATTGAATAAATCATTAGTTATTTGGAATAAAAAATAAAGGAAAACATTTTCAGATTTGCCTCCCTTTTTTGCTTCTGAATCTGAAATAAAAAAATATTACTTTTTTTGACCGGTTTTGTAAAAAAAATCCGTCAGGGAAGTGGTTAAGCTGGACAGGCCTTTGGCATGTAGTTCAGGAGATTTATCAAGGAGTTGTGAAATGGCATCACAGCTGCTAATCCAAAATTATTTACTGAACCTATATTTTTGATTGATATGATTGACTTATCACAAAAACTACATGTCAAGAAGTCGACTTTCCAATTTATCTTCCTTGATTATGATAAAAGTCAGTGGTACATATTTGCATTTAAGGACACTGCAGACATCTACATGTAGTACCTACCCAGGTAGCACAGGAATATTTATCTAGATAACAGGGTGTACAAATAGGACACAAAATTATCTATATGGAAAGTTAGCAAGACTTTTTAAGAATACTGCATTACTTATGGTAAGGATGAGCATGAATTTTAAGTCAACCCTTCCACATTACATGTACAGTTGAACCTCTCTAGTCTGGCATTCTATGATCTGGCAACTCTATTATCTGGCACAATTTGAATGCGCGGTTTTAGTTCTCGGTTATCTGTGTTGTGGTGCTGCTATCAGTGCGACGGGAAACTGCATCAAAGCCGGTGACGATGCCGATCACCACCAACAGAACATGTACCCCTTCACACCTCGGCTGCCCTTAGACTATGGTATTACTAATACGTGTTTAGTAATACCATGCCTATTTAAGTGATAGCTAATATATAATAGTATACAATGTCTAAGCGGCGGCCAGAAAACAAATGATAGGTGGTATGTGTCACAATAACATTGGCACTGAAGTACTTGCATGTTATCGGAATAAGCAATATTATTTGATTCTTGAGTTCAATTGCTGCGATCAAATGTTAAATTTGTTAAAAAATAAGTTGGTAATTATTTATTTAAGCTAATTTGATGGCAACAGTTTCGATTTAATCACGTATGTTAAGCAAACGTGCTACGTCTCCATCGCTTTCATAAGGCAATTGAAATAAGTTGAAATAAAAGTCTCATATTTTTTTCTTTATTTTAACGTTTGTGTTCCAGTTTTTTAATCAGTGGAATTTCCTTGATGAATTAATTTGTTTTGCTCTTTCTGTCTTTTACAAATTGGAGCAGTCGTATTTAATTTTCCTGTTACACAGACAATCAAATCACTGTTAACGCGATGTTCGCTGTTTCGTATTACTTGTTATAATTGCAGAATACACAATAGATAAGTTAATTTCTATGCTTTATATTTTTGATGTTGGTGAAATCTTATGTATAACTATTTTTGTTTTTGGGCTTTCTAGGGCTGCCAAGGTTATCCTAAAGTTTACTAAAAGTATTTTTTAAGTTTACTTAAAGCATTTTAAAAGTTTACTTTAGGGTGATGTTTCAATTCACTTTAAGTTAACTTAAAGTAAACTTTAAGTTTTATTTTTGAAGTTTTCTAAAGTAAATTTTCCTAAGGGTACCTTCAAATATTTGAACGACATTCCAACCAAAGAGGAATGACTAAGCTAATAATAAGTAGTTTATACTCGAGGACGATTGCCTAAACTCCAAAAATATCAACTGGTTTCCTTTGGGGAGGGAAATGAAGATGAAAACAAAAGAGGAATCTTAGGATTGTTATGTTGGCAGCCTGCGCGCTGTGTGTTATGTTGGCAGCCTGCGCGCTATGTAGGCAGCCTGCGCACTGTGGAGCGGTACGTCAGTCGAGAGGTTATGTTCGAGCCGGACGATTGGCAATGTTTTCGGTCTCAGTTATTTTAGGTATTTCAATCTGGCCTAATATTTATAAAGTCTAGTGTCATTCACATTTGAGTGTCCTTCTTGTAGACAGCATCCTTCAACATAATAAGGATCAAATTTTCTGGGAGAGTTGACTGATCATTCCAACGATATTTCAAAGATGCAATTACAACATTTTTCTCATTCAACCTATCAAATACAGTAGACTCTTGATTAACTGGGATCGGGTTAACCAAAATGTGAATATTCCAGGATACTCCAAAAATGGTAATCATGAGAAACAATGTCATTTGCTAACTCAATATAATCCCATATACCAAATAGATATTGGAATATCCGTTTCCTGAAGTATACCTTTTCCTCCATTTATTTTAAATGGAGACTTTTAATATAGTTCCTGCGGTAAAATGTTCTCAGCCGGGTAAGTAAGCTGGGTTGACGGTTAGTGCTTGCCCTTGAATTATAACGAAAAAATATTACATTCAACAGGCCCTAAAATGAAAAAATTGCCATAATGCAATGTGTAATGCCTCATACATTTTTCAAGTGTTAAGTGATGAAATAACCGAGATTTCCAATTATCCAGGAAAATTATTTCTCCTTCATCCCGGATAAGCAAGAGTCCACTCTGTCTTTACTTCAAGGGCTGTTTCCATTTGCACTAATGTTGCTAAGTTTTCCTGAAATGAATAATACTTCTATGAATATTACCACTGGTGTTTTTTGATATGTGAAGTCCTTCTTCAACACAATGAGAAGTAAATACAGTTGATAGGTCTGTTTCTTCAGCAGGCAGACGTGCATTCTCTGTATATCTCTCTTCAGCAACAATGATTAAGTTTTCAAGCCATATTGTTGTATGATTTATTTTCTGAAAATAAATAAAAAATTAATGAAAAACAGAGAGCACTTGGTTACATAAGGTATGAAAAGAGATAAGAGAATGAATAAACATAAATCATGAATAATAATTTTACAATACCCACAAACTCATGCAATGGTCAACCATTCCAAAACAATAGCAAAAACAGACATCTAAGTTCATGTAACTCGATTGTACTGTTTTGTTTCTCTCCTTGACTTCAATTGTCATTACAGTGATGCTACAAAAAATATAGTAAAAAAGCAAAAAACTTCTCCATTGATATTTGAATGTTGGCACACTACCAACAATGAATTTATCAGTAGCTCTATTTAAAAATATATACAGTTAACGTAAATTATCAACTATGTAATTAGACATGTAGTACATGTATGTAAAATCACCCAAGTAGTATTAGAGCTCATAACCTCAAGTTAGCAGGCAAGGAATCCTTCCCATCACCAACATGGATTGCAATGATACCATATATCTATGTATGTTCCACATTTATGTTTTTTCCTATGCCTGAATAACCCTGCTTGTTCAGCGTGGCACCAATCTCCCTACGTGGGTTGCTTGGCTCTCAAATGTGCATTCATTAGTCACTATTCACACGTTCCTTTTTCCTTTCCATTCCTGTCCTGTGATGCGTTCTACTCATGCGCAACTGTGTTAGCTGGCTGGCGGGCCTGCTTGAAGGCAACTTGAAAGGAGTAGCCGGGCGTTCTATTCTGCTGCGTACTGGAAAATGTTGATTGGCTGAAATTTGAGATCACTCAGCCATCTATCACACAAATTCAAAAACAGTCAGTTTGTTTATGGTGATGATCGTGATTACATCATGATGACGGTGAGGATCGCGTTGATGATGGGAATCAATTAGCTGGCTAAATTGGATGACGGTAAGATTTACAGTCCACCATTACAATATTGTCATTTGTAGTTTATTTTGCTTGAACAATTGATTCTTATATTATGCATTATTGTATATTTAATCCAGAGTTGATGAAGGATAGAAATATATATATATGAATTTTTTGTCGGCTGACCATCCACCTTACACTGATATGGTGGGCGCAGTATTTTCCTTGGCAATAGAGGATGACAGTTAAACTTTATAACATATAAATAAATCCCTTCTCAAACAAACATTATGCTCATATGCATACTTCATTTTTGCATGACAGTTAAGCTTTATAAAATAAAAAGAAATCCCTTCTCAAACAAATTTAACCCTATTTCATTTGTCTTACCGTTTATTGGAACGGAAAATATACCGTGTAAACTTGCCTTTCCCATTCCTTGATTGTGACATCATCGTCAGGCGTCAGGAAAGGAAAGGAAAAAGGAACGAGTAAATAGTGACTTAGCGAGTGTCAGTCATGACACATGAAGTTTTTGTCAAATGCTGATGTATGTGTTTCAGTTTATCGAGCTCAATTTTTTGCACTCAACTGCCTGAGTGTCACCCATATTTCGAACCCCCTTGCATGACTCAAGAATTTGGATCAAAGGATAGTTTTTTCTTTGTTTATTGATTCAGTTTTGTCAACGTCATTTTGCATGGAGAGTGGAAAGGGTACACATTCCATTGTAGCAGGAGACAAACTGAAATTGATTTTGGTTGCAGGTAAGAGAGGAAATTGGACTGCCAGTTGCAATGAAGTTTTGGTGATTTTATACAATGATTTCTAAAATAAAAAATCATGGAGAACATCTTACATGAGGGTTTGTAGTATAAATGTAAATATGGTATAATTCAAGAGAGTTTTTAGATGACATTTAAATAAAACGGAGAATATTAACATTAAAATGCAAAATTTACCTTCAGTGTGAACAGAAATTTTTCATTCAGTGTGAAGTACTTGCTTCCATCCAATCTTTCCACAGTGGAGTAGCATCCAGCATGGGAGGGACAATGGGCTGCATGAACTTTGGCCTCATAGGTTTTGCCATTATCAACCATAACCTTCAAGTCAAAACCTTCAACAGACAGTAAAGGCAACGGATTATTAGTTTTCCAAGAATATGATTAGCATAATATATAGCAAATGTATCATTATTTATCCCTAGCATGTGGAATTTTTAAAAGTTTTATTACCATTCCCATACAGCACGTGGCGAAATATACTCGTGTACCCTTGGTTGAAATATGGGGTAAGGAATAAGTTGAAAATTCGCCCATTTTCACACGTGTTCTTCTGGTGTGAATTTCGGCCCTAAATGAGTGAACTTCTCCAGAAGTTACAACTTATGCATATTGAATAGTCAGGATATGCCACTTTGCTGTTTTTTTTTCAATTTCCATGGGAAAAACTGCATATTAAAGATGAGCTATATTATTCCGTTACGAAGAGATATCTCCGTTATACATGTTATATGTACCTATGTGACATATGTTACTTCAAGATGCATCTACCAAAGACTTTTGTCTATTCTGTAATCCTGATCATCGTGAAAACCTTGTTTGTATACTATGGGTAGATATATTTGTTACAAAAAACGATGATTTTTGCCTGCCATCGATACTTCACTATTTTGATTTGATTTCATTTTGGTACAATTGTAACAAACCAGAATTAATATCATGTGCAACGATAATATTATCTGCTTTCATATAAATCAGACAGCCATTTTCAAGCACACGTGAATATCTGGATTAATTTTCTTGGTACCAAATATTTGTAAATAGTTTTCTCTACGCCAAGGCCAGAAGCACGAATGTAGAATAATTTATATTCCTGGCCATGCTGGCCATGAATGCAGAGGAAATAAGTACTTTGCATTACTGGATATCTTTCAAGTACCATCATGGCCGAGTGGATTAAGCCACTAGTAAGTATATACGTGTTAGTATCTAGGGTTCGTGGCTCTCCTGCGGCATGTTTTTTTTCGGTCGAATATGAATCCAAATCAGCCGTGAATTATGCTGGCAATGCTGTCTAGCAATCGTAATAGTATTAATAATATTTTATTATCCATTGGCAAACATACAGTTGCATGGAAATTTGCATATTAGTAACTGAGTTGTGGTCAATACACATGTTTACACCAGAAATAGCGGACAGCAAACCTAATATAGACCAGTTTTCAACTTTTTTTAGACGTTCATCGGAGCGGTTAACTCTTCAACCAATTGGAAGGCAGCGGTTGGCGTGAGCGGGTGCGGGTGTGAGAATAGCAGACTGTCTATTTTTCCGACTGAGAATCGCAACCGCAGCCAACCACGGACTCGGATTTAACCACGTGACCACGTCGTCTGCTGCCGTTGCACGCGTTTTTGTCTTGTCGAAAATCGCCTCCTGGCTCGCTTCTATAGGTCATGGGTGAATCAGAATATGGGGCTGAAAAAGGACAAAGGTTTGTTTTATCTTGAAAAAGTATGTTTGATGGTTGAATAAATTGTGATCACAGCCTTGTTCCTTTCGCCTAGCGACCCAGTGATGGACCCAGATCCTGCTGTCGGGTATGCTGTCATAATATTCTGCAATAATTACAAGCAAAGCGGCCAACTTCAGCCTTCTCCTTCATTGATTCCTTCGATTAAGCCATAACCTCTCCATTGTCTATTTCAAGTGAAAACTGCCTTTCACAAACAGACTCGAAACGTTCACGTCTTCTATCAGAACGTTCTCCGAGAGGAGTACTAGGCAGTACATGGGAGCGGCACCGACAACCGCATCGCGCAATGTGATTGGACAAACCGACACCCGCTCCCGCTAAATGCTCAGATGAACGCTAGGGTGATTCGGCCTTTACACGTCATCAACGTCTTTTTTCGGTGTAATTTGACCTTCCAGCGTAAGTCAACACGTAGTTAATTATCTACTCCATAGATGACGCCTGTTCTACATCATAGTAAAAAAAAGAACGCGTTCATGCAGCAAACAGACTAACTTGTATTTCCGTTGTGACTTGATCATTGGGATCGTTATTCATCAAGTTTGTGAAAGTTGTCTCATAAAATCATTAAAATCGTTTCAGCTAATTACGTAGGTATTTATTAAGAACTATTCCAATTATGAACAGGCATTCACATGAGTATGATAATTTAACAAATTTTCAATTTATTCATGTTTTGTGTAACTACACTTATTTTAGACTTAACTTTCCAGAGAATTAAAGATTGGATGTGTTACTCTCGGAATTGTTGTATTATGATAACTGAACGGCCTCTCGAAAGATGGCGTTTTCTGTAACTGTCGCCGATTGCCGCCAATCGCAGTAAAAGCGGCACTGCTAATGGTTCAAAAATGGATAGGGAAGTTGTGGTGTTTCGACTTCCGCGGATTTCAACTTACGCGGAATTTTTTGGGACAAATTAACCGCGTAAGTCGAGGACTTACTGTATAGAAATTCACTTACACTTATCTGATTGGTAGGTGAGGGACAAAGTAGCTAATATTTCTACCAGTTACCACAGCTCCTGTGACATACTTACATGAAACAAATGACAAGCAATATGATTTAGCCATAAACCTTTTGAACTTTTGGAAGAATTAGTAAAATGTTTAATCTGACACATTTCCAGAATTGCTCAGAAATGCAATGAAAAAATATTCACAGGTAAAATTATAAATTACAGTAGGACCCCGATTATCTGACCTTGGATTGTCCGACTTCTCGCTAAGTCCAACCAAGCCGTCGCTTATCAGATGTTTGTTTACGTATCCGGTGCATCTCTCCGTTCAAGTCTACTCCTGTCGATGACTCATCATTGACGATGTGGATCAGTATACCGGTGACAGATGATACAGTTGGTGCAGTTGTGAGTTTCGTATAAATACGGTTCGACCCGTATGTGTTACTGTGTACTGTATGTGATTTTATTATTGTGTGTTCAGTTACATTATGTCAACTAAAAAATGTAAACACGTCAATCTGTCTTTAGTGGAGAAACTAAATGTACTCAAAAGGTTAGACAAAGGCAAGTCTGTACAAAAAGTTGCAAGTGGACTAAGAGTTGGCATAACAACAATTAAGGACTGGAGAAAGAACAGGAAACGTCTTGAAAGTGATGATCAATGATGATGAGAAAGGATTGAAAATTCGAAAAACTTTGAAGAAGCCAAAATGCGATATTCTACACAGTGTTTTGTGGGTATGGTTTGAGCAGGAGAGAATAAAAGGAACCCCATTATCTGGACCAATCAGAAAAGAGAAAGCACTTATTTTGTCTAATAAATTGGGAGGAGACAATGACAATGAAAAATTCACAGCAAGTGAAGGCTGGCTGCATCCCTGGAAAAAACCACACGGGATTCAGAATGTAATAATTTCCGGCGAGAAACTGTCTGCTTATGAAGGAGCTTCTAGTGAATTTTTTTCGAGATTCAAAAACATTATTAAAGAACATAAGTTGACACCTGATCACATTGATGAATCTGGATTGAACTACAAGATGCTCCCTACAAGAACTTTAGCTGCACCAAATGAGTCTGTACAAGGTACTAAACTCACCAAAGAAAGAATAAAAATCACTCTCTGCAGGAGTGCTAATGGCAGTCACAAAATGCCATTGTTTGTTATTGGGAAGGCAAAAAAATCAATGACGTTAAAAAAATATTAATTTGGGAATAAATACAACTGTTTCAGGCTGGATATGGTGGAAGTTCTCGATATTCATAATGAATAAAGACACTTGGTAATCTTCCACAGATTTATTTATTTGACACGACGCGTTTCACCACACTGTGGCATAAATGATTATGCCACAGAGTGGTGAAACACGTTGTGTCAAATAAATAAATCTGTGGAAGATTACCAAGTGTCTTTATTCATTATGAATATTAATTTGGGATATTTACCTGTGTTTTTCCGAAACAAAAAATTAGCATGGATGGAATCTGCCCTTTTCAAAGAATGGTTTTATGATCAATTTGTCCATGCCATTACAAAACACATAATGGAAAAAAAACTCCCTAAACGTGCAATATTGTTACTCGACAATGCAACATCTCATCCATCTGAAGAACTAAAAAAAGGTGAAATAAAAGCTTTATTTCTTCCAGCAAAGGTAACTTCTCTACTCGAACCAATGGATCATGGGGTTGAATGGCTGAAGAGACAATATCGTCGAAAATATATTGGTTCAATTTTTGAAAGGACAGAAGAAGGCAGCAGCTTGTTTGAGGCAATGAAAACTATTAATATAAAAAATTTTATTAATACAGATACCGAAGCTGGGAAGAAATACCAGCATCCACACTAGAAAAATCGTGGTGCAAATTGTGGCCAAAAATGAACGAAAAAGAAGAAAATGAAATTGAAGCAGCACCAGAAACAAGTGGCAAAAACTAAGATGAAACAACAGCAGGAACAGGTGATGAAGATCGAGATGTAGACACGCCAGCAATGTTGAGGGATTTGCAAACTTAACAACCGGAAGTTGAGCCCAGTGACATAAGTGAATGGATCAGAACAGCTGACATCAATTGCACAACAGAAGAAGAATTAACTGACGACCAAATCATTGAAACTGTAACTCGAGCAGATGACAACGAGAAAGATGATGATGAGGATGAATACAACAAGCCCACAACACGAGTATCACATGCTGATGCTAAGAACGCATTTCATCTAGCCCTTCAACAACAACAAAGTTCCAAGTCTACACCAATGGACATTTTGTGGATACGAAAATGGAGGAACATCGCAGCAAAATCTAGATTGTCATCTGCTAAGCAAAAGAACATTACAGACTTTTTTCGACCAGCGCAAGAACATAAAATCTTAAGTATATAGTGTTTCATGAAGTTCATAGTGTATCATAGTAAAACGATCATAGTGTTTATTGTGTTTTATGGTGTTTCATGTCTCTACAGTTTATGTTTCTCTTCATTTACTGTAAGTATGTTTATCGCAGTATTCTTTTATTTATGGTTTTCAGGAATATTACATCTGTAAAACCGTATACATAGCAATATTTTCTGTTTAAACTACAGTTTTATCACGTTTTTATGTAAATAAATGCGTTCCTCTGTCTGTGTATAATCTGACGTTTTTTGTGTTCCGACCATGCTCTTGGTCCCGTTGGTGACGGTTAGCCGGGTTCTACTGTACTCATGAATTTGAACTGAAAAAACAAACTAAAATCTCAGGTACAAAAGATATTTTCTTGCTATGTTTCAATGATGAGGATTTCACACACAATTTTATGATTACTTTCAATCAACTGATAATTTAATTTGAAACTAATTAACTCTTTAAAATTTCTGCAGCATATTTTTCATTTTCAGATTAACATTGTGATTACATAAATTTCACACAGTTGAGAATACATAAATACATATAATATTCAAGTGATAGTTAGCCTTAACTCAAACACCATAAAAAGGGTCTGTTCAACCCTATTGAAAATGCCCTATAGGAATTTTTTTCCCACAGTAATTTGACAGTGGGAACTCAACACTTTCCTATAGGAAAAAATTTTCCTGTAGGAAATAATTTTCCCATAGGAAAATAGTCTTGTATACATGACATTAAAAAAAGACGCCACCACTAGAATTAGATCCGGGGACCTTCTCGTGAGTCGCCGACTCTGACCATTAAACCAACTGACTGAGTTGAAGATGAAGCGATCTCATAAGTATAAACTTGGCATGCTAAGCGTGACGCAGAAAAAAAGTGCGGTACAGTACTTGACGGGAATTACTGGACGCTACAGTACAAATACCGTGCATTTGCCCAAATAATCAATATATATATTACTTGAATCAATTTCAGGGGTAGTGTATTTTGTGATAAAACACCTAAAATGAACTCAAAGTTGAGAGAGAGAAAGAGGATTGCTGCACACCTACAGAGTCATAAGGCCGTTTTACTCGGGGCACGAAATTGCACAACTTCAAACTGCATTTTTTCTCAATCGGGCGTGCAATCATTTTCGAATTAGATCAGAAGCTATTTTGCCACCTCGCGTTCATGCATTCACGCATGCGTTCTTGCAATTCACGGCTTTACACCATGCAATTAGAAATGCACGTTCGTACGTACATCAGATTGTACTGTGCCCCGTGTAAAACGCCGGACTATGGCAAAGGGAGAAGAACTTCATGTGTTATGCCAGATATAGTTTGCGTTACAATGGAATTGGAATGGAACTTGGCAACGGAACCTACTATGTGACTTCCATACCGGTGAACCATTTTTTAATGAATTTCTAACTTTTTCTTAAAAAATTTTTATTGACAATGTTTTAATTATAAATGAAATATTGTAAAAAGTTGTCATGTATGGTGATGTATGCATTATATTTGTGAGAATGCAGAACCATTAATAAAATGAAATGTTTTCTTTTTTAATTTTGAATTAATTAGAATTTTTCGCACTGTGGGAAACATTCTTATTGTACCTATAGTAAATATTTGTGCTATAGAAATATTGCTAATTCCTATAGGAAACCTTTTTCCATTGTCAAATATTCATGCTATAGGAAAATTTCTCATAACTATAGGGTTATTTCTCATTCCTATAGGAAAAAATTCGTGCTATAGGAAAATTTCTCATCCCTATAGGAAAATTTCTCGTTCCTATAGGAAATTTCTCGTTTCTATAGGAAAATATTCGTCCAATAGGAATATTTTTTCGTTCCTATGGGAAAATATCCGTCCTATAGGAAAACTTCTCGTTCCTATAGGAAATTTCTCGTTCCTATAGGAAAATATTCGTCCTATAGGAAAATTTCTCGTTCCTATAGGAAAATATTCGTCCTATAGGAAAATTTATCATTCCTATAGGAAAATTTTTCGTTCCTATAGGAAACTTTCTTGTACCTATAGGAATTGTATTGTTCCTATAGGAAGCTTCATCGTTCCTGTAGGAAATTGTAATTCCTATAGGAATTTACATAATTCCTATAGGAAACCAATGGGGCATTTTAAATAGGGAAGTATAACATATGGTGATTTTGCTCACTTATCAACAACCTCCTTCTCCCTTGTAACCCCATCTTCCATTCCCTCCTACTCTTGTGCAAGAAAGAGGGAGAGACTTGAGGCTCTCATGAAATATCTGGGATTGACCCTGAATTTGAAACAAAACTGGGTAGAACACCTGGAAATGAGAACAAGTACCCAAGAAGGGATCTAAATTCCCGTTAAAAATATGCACCAATGCTAGGATTTGAACCTTGGATTGGTAGGGAAGCTGGTAATCTAGCCACCACACAGACCAGATCCCCCCATGAAAACCTTATTGCTTGAAGGCAAGAAAAAGAATATAAGGTTTAGGGATTCAATATTTATAAAAGAACTGATGATCAAATTAAAATTTATTTTGCACAAGTTTACTGGTTTAAAAGTTATTCCAATGGGATATATTCAACAAATTCTGGCTGAATAGATTTAAAAGTAAGACCTGGTGCTTTCCCGGCAAATGAGATGCAGAACTTTCCTAGGGTTTCTCACTGGCTTAAGGGTTCTCTGAAGGCCAAAGTTTCAACGTCCAACTCGGAAATACCGTATAAACTCGTGTAAGAGGCACACCTTTTTTACCAGAAATCGCAGCCGAAAATGAGGGTGCGCCTCTTACACGAATCTGTCCGTTGCAAAATTCCGTCACCCGAGTTTGAAGGCTTATATCTCAGAGATGGCTCAATCGATTTTAAAATGAAGTACATCAAATTAAAGCTTGTTTATTTCTGCGTTTATTGATGGTGTACAAAACATTTTATCGTTTATATCGATTTCAGTGTGTGCTTAAAAACAGAATTTTAGCGCATTTTCCTGGGTACCGGACGGATGCATCGCATTTACGGCTTCGTAATAACAACACGGATCAAGATATCGAAATTTCCTTTACAAATATTGTAGCAAAGATCTTTCCTAACAGCTATACGAAGTTTCATATTATTTAATGCATTATTATTTTAGTTATAGATGCAAATGCACGGATCCGTTATTTTCCGTTCCGCGCATCCCTGAAAACCGCCGTTTAGACCTTCTTCAAGCTCTCGAGTTCATCATCATGAATCCACTTATAAAATCTTAAAGGAATTCGTTGGTTAATCAATATCGAAAAACATTTATTTTGGAAAAAGAGCGCGTTCAACTGCCAGGAGCATGCACGGAAGAGAAAGGGAGAGGCGCGCGCTGTTGCCCAGTCAGAGGGCTATCCGTAAGGCGCGCGAGAGAGTCTACTACAAGCATTACCTGCGGGGGAAAACCAGTTGTCTTTTCTCTGTGCATGAGTCATTTGGACTCGGTAAATAGTGGCATAAAGGGTGATGCGGCGTTCGGGCACGCGGGCGTTCCTCCGCATTGTCTTGTAGAGGAACGCCCGAAAGCCGTTACCAATATGGAGAAACGCCACGGAAACCTCAGATCCAAGTGAATACTTACCTCCAGGGTCTATATATGCCTATGAAAAATGCCGCGTAAATTATAAGAGAATATCGCAAGCGGAAGGTTTTGAAAATGGCCAAAAGTTCGCAGTTAGGCCCGCAAAACCTCGCAATAGAAGAAAAAAATACTCAAAATTTTTTCTTCAACTTCGACGCATAAAAAGAGGGGTGCGCCTCTTACACGGGTGCGCCTCTTACTCGCGTTTATACGGTAGTCATCAGGGCAGTTGAATGAATGTAGGCCAAAATTTTGACATCAAACTCGGACATTGAAACATTGGCCTACAAGGCCGTTAAACCCGTGGGAAATCCGAGAGAAGTTCCTGCAGATTGAAAAGTGATTTTTACTGCATCAAAGTATGAATGTTTATGAAGATAAATGTTTTCCACATTATTTTCTCAGAATTAGTGCATTTAGTTTAGTTCCTTCTCACAGGAGTGAGGATCTAACAAGGTCAAGTTTCAATCATAGTTTACCTGGATAATCTGGCTGGTAGTAGTGAATGATAAATGCATATTTTCCTGGAGCCGTAGAGTTTCCTTTAAGACTGATCATTTCATCTTTGACATCTAAATGAATCAAGCTTGCATTGCTTTCATTCAGACCATATGGTAAAATTCTGGTCCTCTTATGCTTTAAAACTGATGGAAAGTGAATCTGTAAGAAAGTCACAATATTTTACTTTTTTGTCACAAGAGTCTATCTCTAAGTCAAAGGGTCTACTGGCAGCATCAATGTTACATTAAATAGCTAAATAACTACCCATACAGCACACGACGTCCCTGGGATATCCTATTTTGGTCTCAAATATCCCATTAATGTCTGGGATATCTCATAGACATCCTTGAGATATCCCATCAGAATTTTCATATTTTATATATTTTTTACGTTCTAACATATATTTATCCTTTTCGTGCATGGATTGCCTCAGAAATTAACTCATAGTTGTTGATATCTACTGAAAATTTGCAAAATACTCCTTTTTCCTGAATACGCCCTGTGGACGTCTCTGAGATGTTTTAACTGCATTATTAACTTTTGATACAACTTTCAATTCCACAAGTAGAAACAAATTATTTTACATAAAATTCTGCAGAAGCTTCTCATATCACTCAAAACTTACCAGAATGCTACGCACTTAAAACACAATTATACCAGATGTGGACCTAAACCTTGATTCACTTCATACTTCCAAGAAAAAATGTCTTCACTTGCTTTTGAAAGTACAATAGATATTTAAAGTAATCACCCAAGTCTTGTACATCATTTTTTTTTAAATCTGTACTCTCTTAAAACATTTCATGCTTAACAGCAGATTTGATGCATTCCACATTATGTATAATCTGTTTTTCCCCCTTTTTGTAATAATTTTATTATAACATGATATGTAACATCAAATATTATTTTAATTATCTCTGTATTATGGGTTATTCCCGTAAAGAAACATTATTATTATTGTTATAATTTCAGCCTCTTGTTTGATGGGTCAAAACTTTGGTGGGACGAGAGTAAAAATGATGCAATACTGAAGCCTAAGTGAATCCTGCTTAGCAAAATGTGGGACCATAGTGAGTCTTTCAGTTCACTCCTACCAGTGCTTCCCTCATCCTGCAACTCTAGTGAAGTGGGTAATAACACTGAATAGCATCGTTTAAGAATTATTAATAATGTGTATTGGGAACTTTTTAATGATGACGAACAGCATCCTTTTCCCATTTCAGGAAGATAGCAAATTAACTTAACTCCAGCACCTACGAGAAAGACCCAACATCCAAGATCGAGCAACTCACGAAGGAAATGGTGAAGTGTGCACCTATACCACCCAACAAACAGAAGAATATACTGCAGGGAGCCGCAAAACCATCTAGACTGTATGGCTTCCTATAAATACATAAAGAAGAGATACCTTTGCCGTGGATAAAAGCCTGATGAAATTTCGTGGCAGGCTCTGCTATGTCCAGTATAACCTAAGTAAACGCGCTCGATTTGGAATCAAGTTTTACAAGATATGTGAAAGCTCATCAGGGTACTGCCTACAATTTTCTATTTACACTGGAAAAAAACTGTCCAGAGCAAAGGAAATTCCTTCTAGTGCAGCAATAGTATTAGAACTTTTGCATCCCTACTTTCACAAGGGTTACACTGTGGCGTTAGATAATTGGTACACATCACCTGATCTATTTCTCAAGTTGATCTATGAGAAAACTAATGCTTTAGGTACAGTCAGAATAAATCGAAGGAATATGCCGGCAGAATTCAAAAATATACAGTTGAAGAAAGGGGAGGCAAAAATAGTTTATAGCAAAGGAATTGCTGCTGTAAAATGGAGAGATAAAAAAGACGTGCATGCACTAACAACATACCACAAGGCCTTGGAAATGACTGATACTGGAAAGAAAACAGTAAGAACTAAAGAATCCATCATAAAACCAAAAGTCCTTCTTGATTACAATGTGCAAATGAATGCTGTTGACAGGCAGGATCAGCAATTAGCATCGTTTCCAGTTATGCGTTGATATGCGAAAGGTTATAAAAAGATATTTTTTTATGTCATGGATATGGTTTTATTCAATACATATGTATTATACAAGAAGGCAACAGGCAAGAAGATTCAATTTGATGACTTCAGAGAAAATTTAGCCGAGAAAATTCTAGAAAATGTGAATATGCCGTATAAAAGATTCGGGCGACCAGTATCAGGCCCCTCACCCATGAGATTCCAGGCGGCAAATTGGGGACATTTCCCAATTCATATCCCGCCTAATCCAGTGAAGAAAAATCCATCACGTAAATGTGTGGTGTGCAAAATAAGAGGAAAGAAGAGCGAAACCAGGTGGGAGTGCGAAGAATGCCGTGTCACCCTTCACCTACCAGATTGCTTCAAACTCCATCATATGAAATCAACCTAAAGGTAAAACTTAAGATTTGTTCATAAATAATTTGGAATTATATTACATTGTCATATAGTTTCCAATAATAGGAATTCAGGTCAAGTGAAATTTCAGAAATATTAAAAAATGTTGAAAGAAGCTCTTCAAGTTTGGGATAAAATACCAATGACAGCAAAAACTTTTTTTTTCAGAATTTGTCCAGATGCATTAGAAAATATCTCCAGAATCCTTCATTGAATTTCAATGAAACTTTCAAGAATGAAATAAGATATAGATTACAATAATTTTTTTTTATTTTTAAAAAATATGCACACAAAAAAATTGTTTATAATTTTGCATACTTTTTATAAATGTTAATAATACTGTTCAATAAATAATAATAAAGGACTAATAACAACAAATTATAATTGGAAAAATATTAACCTATATGTATAAAAATTTTCAATAAATTAAATAATAAACTTTACAATTTATACCATATTTATCAATAGAACATTTTCTCAAAATAAATAGTATTTCTGAGGGAGTAGCTTGCAAGAAAAATGGTAAGCCAATGGGTTAAGAAGGTACATGTTAATCAAATGAAACGCAGCACCTTGTCGGAGGACAAGTATCCACCCTGCCGGGAATATGGATTGGTTCCTGGAGCCTTCCCAAAGGAACACCTCGGAGTCACCTAATTCAGATTCATCAGTCCAGGTCTGATGACATCCACACCCCCTGACCAGTGGGGAAGAGAAGACCCCCAGAACGATATTCCCCTTCACAATATTTGTAATGCTTAAGTCTGTGTAATGAGGGTATTTTTTGTGTAAAGTTGAATTCAAAGAGGGGGAAAATGTTATGTATGCATCACTGTTGCGTTGGCAACTATGTGTATGTTGTGTTGGCAGCTGTGCGGCCTGCATGCACGATGTCAGCTGGGTGCTGCCAGAGCAGTGATCAGGCACTCTAGTTCTGTCTCCCGCAAGTTATGGTTGTCCTTTTTGTAGTCTATCTTGTGCCATGCGACCAAGTTAATAAACGCTTGGAACTGGACGCCTATGTTTTATTCCCAGCCCGAGTGTACGCGATGACATATGACTCATGACGGGCCCCAACGACTTGGACCCTCGTACTCAAGATGTTGACCATGCAATAGATAAGAAAAGAGTAGACAGAAACTTGGATGTGACAGTGGTGGATAACTCAAGGAAGAAAACGAATTGAATAAAAGAGGTCGAAACTAAAAGCCAATAAACAACGGAACAGCTGACCGAGATAACTTTACGGTCTTGCAAACTTTTTTTTTCTGACACAAATCATCTATATATCATCATCTACATTCGGTAAATCATTACCTAACTAAAATAAACAGCTGACTTCCAAGTAATGAAGGGCAGGTAATGCAATTGAAAAAGTGCTTATAACATGGTAAAAAGATAAAGAAAAACATCGCACGTTGTTGCGTCAAACTGTGTGACATGCAGTGGCGGCATCGAATGGAGACAGCATTTATTAGTAGATTATAGATCAATATTATTCATTAAAAAATAGTCCATGTTGCTTAATTAACTTATTGTTTATCCATGCTTTCACGCTTATGATTACAAGACTTGGAAAAATGGGCAAAATTCACCTTCCCCTAGCAGTGAAACTCCATGTCGAGTGTAGCTCGACATACGAGCAGGTTCCAATACTAGCTGTGTCAAGTCACACTCGACACCCGAGTGCAAAAGGTTAAAAGCAAACGGGATGCTTTCGCCGGTTTAGGAAGGAGCGCTTAACAGGGAATTTAAACTTTGGTAAGGAGAGGGCTTAAGTGTTAAGAAGCACCAGCACTACAAAATAGAGGCATGTCAGGATTATGCAGAGGTCTAGATTATCTTGGTCTGGATTGGCAAAGGTCTGCAGAACTATTTTTGAAGCCACAACAGAATGACACAATACTGGCTCTGGGATAGTTCAAAAGACAATCATGAACACCATTTGGCATTGAAAGCCAGTGCCAAATGGAAGCCAGTCATCCATCATTAGTAAATGTTCTCTTGATGATAGTGCCAACTTTAAGGTAAGCTATCTAAATACCATGATAAGATAAATAAAAAGCACATCAAGCTCTAGACTCTTTGGATTAGCAATTGTACAGTGTTTCCATATTCTGAAATGAACACAAGTATTTTTACTAACCTTTTTTGAATGAGAATAACTATCCCGAGGTCCCGTCAAGCATTTTCCATTCACCTTTATACAGGCTGGTTTGGGCTCAATGTAGCCTAGAGACCATTTTTTGTGTGGTATGGCAACAATTGATATTATATCAAGGAACCCATCACCAGTCCACTAGAAATACCAAAATAGCAATCAGTATTGAATTGTGAAAATAAAAAGCTATGCATCAAAGGTATACTTACAGATAAAGATAAATGAATTTCTGTCTTTGAGAAATGAAAAACCTTGATCTTTCCGCTCTCACTTTGAATAACTTGTCGACAGAGAGAAGAATAATGACAAGAGTAGAGAGTTATCTTCCCATGATTTTTCCCTGAAAGAAGATATTTTAAAAATTCTTGAACATGGCATTTTACTATCCAGGCATTTAGCAACACAAACACGCACTAAGCTAACAGCAAGCACATAATTTTTATCTTTCAAGTATAATTTATGTTCTATATATTTTTTTGTTCTATTATTTTGGAGTGTGGTGGCCTAGTGGGTAGAGCGCTTGGCTACTGATCGAAGGGTCCCGGGTTCAAATCCGGGTGAAGTCTTTGAACGCCCCCGAACTGGAAAGGGAAAGGAACTGGCCCCCCTACCCTGAATGTGTGAAATTCACACGCCTGTGGCTTAGTCCAGGTTGAGCTCTACCTTCAACTATCCAAACCAACCTTCGGGTTGAATCACTGAGTGAGTGATATTTTTTTAAAAAGATTATCACATTATTGACAGATTAAGTTTTCCTTTTTTCATGACATTCTTGGTAGGGAATGCAACCTTTGCTTTTGAGACTCATTTGGTAGTATGTATGTATTAGTAAATTACTGCCTTTTCGGCATTTTTATTTTTGTTAACTCATCTTCTTTCCCTTTACAGACCACAATGTTCCCTTGATTCATGTTCAGTTCCACTTTATATCCTCTTTCCAGTTTACTTTCCAATTCTGTCCTCAGGCACATGTTCTGTTCATGCACGTTTAAGTTTACTTCAGGGAATGAAACTAGAGTGGAATGGACTGCTCGAAGAGGTGGGTTCATCTGTCACCTGACTTCAAAGCAGTATGATTGCAACCAGGTTTATGCATTCTGGTTGAATGAAGTGAGGAGGAGTATGGTAATAGGGAAGTGTTGGGGGAAGTGGGATGGGGCAAAGGAGGGGCATGAAGAAGAGAGGTGGTTAGGTGTTGCTTCCACACTCCAGCTTTGGTATTGCCATTATGGTATGACTTCTATAGCTGAATGCTGATCAGTCGATTTTCCCAATTTTCTGAGTTCATGAGCTAATGATAATTTTGTCTAATTTCCAAAGCTCACTTGCAGAGAAACAATCGAAGTGAAAATGTTTACATAGGATTTCCTTGCAGAGGTTTACCTAGCAGATTCTCAGTCTCTATTCAATAAAACACAGGGTTTCACACATGGTGAAAAGTTACATTTTGAAGCCCACTTGGGCCGAGAAACAGGATTTTTGTACTTTCAAAATGCCACATGACATTCATCAAAAAGTTCTAATGTGGCAGCACATTAAAAAAATAAAGGTAGATCAAAGTTGATGGCAAGGCAATACAATAAGCTCGCAACAATATATAGGGTCAAATTAAAGAGCCCAAGTTATGTTTGGGGCTGGGACACTGAGCGTAATCATGAAGCCCGAAGTACACTAAGGCATGTGCTTCAAAATGTAAAATACATGATGTAAAAATGAAATTCATGAATAGATTGGTTGGGTAAATAAATTTTGTTTTTACCTTTGCCAGAAGATGACTCTAGGTCCACTTCAAATGCTGTACTGTTATTGGCTGGAGTGTAGTAAATTATAACTAACACATATTCTCCAAGCTTAGATAGCTCCAACTTCAATTTTAAACTTTGATTATGTGACTCTATGAGGGGGAAGTTGAGTTTCACAGAATCTTCCAATGCCTGTGAAATAATTTAGCATTTAACAGTACAATCAAAACATAACCTGGAGAAAAATTAAGTATTTCACATAATTATAGTGATAATTTTCAGGGTTGCCCAATGCCACCATGTCAAATCTTTACAAATTAATAAGATTTTTTTTTAAAGGCAGCAGACATTAAATAATGAGGCAGGAACCTCAAATATGAAAATACCCTGCATAAATAAAATTTTACTAAAAAGAAAATGCATGCATTTGAATTGCTGTGCTTCCTCAACACAGGTATCCCTCACTTAACATGAATTCGTTTAATACAATTTTCGCTATAACACGAAAAGCCAATTATGTGAACATATTCGCATAGCACAACAAAATTTTACATTTTAACACGATTGCTGGAGTTCATTTTCGTGATTAAGTAATCTCAAGTTGTTCTTGCCTCTAGTTTCGAGTTCTGTAAAACCAGCATGTACCCACGCAGCACATTAACGTTCGCGGAACGTTCGCTGGTCATTTACGACATATGGTTCGTAAGGGAACGTTCGCCGAACGTTGCGATTTGAATGATTGGGAGTCCATGAACCGAGCGCTATCTGTCGGCAGATACGCAAACTATAAAAAAAGACAATTGAATTGACTCATGCCGCAACATGAAGAATTGTGTTTACAAGAGCTTAGGACAGGAGAAGCGAATATATGCTGGTTGATGATAATATGAGTGAGTATAGAGAAAATGTGGTTGACTAGCATTGAATATTATCTTCTATACATGATAATTATTGTAATTGATATGCCTTGAACTGCTTTGTCCATTTCAGATGATGGCAAGAGTAGCAGTGCTGCAGCTGTGTACCCCTCCGATGATTCGGAGAGTGTGGAGTGTCTGAGACAGGAAGGTGAGCTTATTTTACCATTAATATACCTTAGACTCATCATGAAAGCTTCCATTGAAATTGAGATTGTTCGGTTTTTCTGTTGCTTCCATTGAGACTTATGAGGCATTTCCACTTCTTGTGGAGATTTTGATTTCTTCAACTACGTATTTATATTCTTTCAGATGAGAAATCAGATTTGGGCTCAATGTCCGGTATTTCCTCCAATGGATCTGGAATGAGTAAGTATTGCTAAAATAATTGCTTTTTAATGTCCTAGGTATGACACTTGATGTATTCGGGATGCATGCAGTATTGTTCATGGTCTACCTTATATTTTCAGAAGATTCTATATAAAATCTTGAGAACTGTTGAGATGATGAAGATGGAACTCTCTCGACAATCAGAGCAAATAGAAAAAATCAGGCAAATAGTCCAGAACAAGGGAGAACTCTTGAAAAAGCATTTATAAAAAGGATTCATGGGTGAGTTGTCATGTGCTTTCATTGTCCGTGTTTGGGAAATGACCCCAGTAGCAGAGTTGGTCGCCGCAACATTGCAGTGACGTAGCAAACGTCGTGCTAAGGTTGCGGTCACAATGTGACGTCGCAGGAACGTTGCAGGCACGTCACATTGTGACCGTCAACTCGCGACCGACATGCAACCAATTATCAACTTTGGTCGGTCCAATAATTTATAACCACGAATTTATTATTATTTCGTTAATTCTTGGCCAAATCTAATTACTGATGCATTAAATACACACCAAAGGCATTATACTGTCAATAATTATAGATTTTTAAAATATGCGATGGCACAAAATTCTTCAATTTCGTAATTAATAATTACATCGTTTGACGCATAATATTAATGTATTTTTACATCTAGACCCTATTGATACAACTACAGGGTTTTAGCCTACACCGATACATATTTCTGCAATACCATAAAGCATGGGCTACCGAGAGATTTTAAATAAGAAATATGGCTTTACCCGTTGTTTTGTCTGTGTCTTTGATATGAAGCTAGTCGACCATGTGTCCTTCCTAAAGCCTACGTTATCTTTATATTAAGGTTGTGAAATACTATATAGAATATGACATTAATATACAGTAGTATGCCGCCGACAAGGAAACATATCGTCTAAATCCTTAGCTTTGCCATTAATACGTATGTATCGGCGACATTATCTCAGTATCACCGGAAAAGTTTTATAAACCTACTTATTATAACCGTGGCGCAACAAAATCGATCGTATTTTTCGATCGTGTGAAATCTAAATCGATCTCAATCAAATAAATGACCACCACTTTTTCTGCCACGCGTTCTGAAAATAATCATATACAACCTATACATTTAAGTGTTGCGTTAACACGCCATGTGGCACGTGTGTTTTGAGATATCGGTATAACTTTCGCGGTTGTTCGCGGTGTTCAGGCAGAATTGTCTACATTGTAAAAACAAATTATGTTAATTCTTTCCTTCCTCAGCGGACGGAACGCAGGCATTTATATTGAGGGCCATTAACCCTTTCGCGCCGGTGAACTTTTCTCGGAAATATCTTTAGTATCCTGGGCTTCATGGGAGACTCAGCTCATCTCTGTTAGGAGGCATTTTGAAGGGAATATCTTCTCCGGCGTACCGACCCCACTATTCCTTCTCTTCGGTCGGCAACTAGTCTTGACCCTCCGTCTCATGAGCACACCCTCTCACAGCATGGGGTTGCGGTCATTTTTTGTATGCCCAGTGGTTTTTTTTAAACAATCATTCATTGCAAGCGTGAGAGAATGGATGTCTGAAATGAATTCTCTGTGTTTATTTGATCATTTTAAAATTTAAATGAATTTAAAGATGTTATATTAACGATTTTAGGATATTAATCGGAAAATAATGGTTAAAAGAAAGCTGAAGACAACTCCGTTAATATAAGAGCTAGAATTTCGCTTAAAATTTGAGAGCACATTGCAAAACACAAGTAGTTCATTTCAATGGTTAATGTTTTCGTTTTGCCAATGAATATTTATTTAGAAAATCCACTGCACATACAATTAGTGACGGCTGACACATGCAGAGAGAATGACCGCTAAAGGGATCGAGGGTCGAGCGAACTCTGTTGTACGCTTGGAGGCAACGGACGCAACCACCCTTCCGGAGGGAGGGAGAGGGGGGAGAGAGAAGGGTGGGAAGAAAGGCGCTCCAATGTTTTCCAGATGTTGACAACAAAGCGAGAAGAATCCACGTGCTGGTTTTGAGGAAAAACCTTTCAAGGAATTTTCCAAAGCTTTCCTTGCTTAAGGGATGCGAGTTCATGTGATTAGTTGCGTTTGGAGAACCATAAACCGAACATCTCTTTGCCTTTCTGGAGCCTCTGCGACATTCCATTGGAAGTACATAATTATATTAAAGTGGATCCCAACAGATCGTATTCACAAGATAAGCTCTGTGCGGAACAGAACGAGCACGTCGAGGCCATCGAGAAATTGAAGAATAGCAGAAGTCAACAGTAAGTATTCTATAAAATTGTATACACTCTTAAGCCGTGTTCACACGATTAATGTTCTCACGCGAGTACATGCATGCACACATTCTTGAACATATTCAGCGAATTAGAACAGGCTATTTCAAGGCCACGCGTCGATGCGCGCATTTACGCAATTTTGCTTGTTTACACGATACATTTTTCATGGTGAATGTGTTCAGGCATCTACCCGCGCAGGTACATGCATTGTTTAAACACGGCTTTATATTTAGACGTAATTTGATAACTCACATCAGTGAATGTAAGGCTGTAATATTAATGAAATGTTTTATCATTTCACAGGTGCTGTCAGGTGTACAAAATGGGCAGATGTTAGTTTGAAGGAAGTGGAAATAATAATTATGGAGTGGCTTAAACATGCCAAGTCTAGGGTGGAGAGGAAGAGGAACAAAGATTGACCATGTATAAAATTAAAATAAAGTTTATTTTGGGAAACACTGTTTCTATGCCTTTATATTGAATATGGAGGGCTTTATAATATGAGCATCATCTGCAGAAAACGAAGGGCATCTTATGAAGATGGAAGTGTACCAATTACTTTTGCCATTTAAATCTGAGTGGTTGTAGTGGAACATATTATTGATGTTTCAAAATAAAAAAACGGATGCTAATATTTTTCAGTCTCTTAAATATTTTTCCCTCTCAAGTTTCATATCTTATATGTTGTAAATGCTTGAAATTAATTTGAGTTGCGTCTGTCGTAAGCGCATTCCCAGTGGTTAATATTATAATTTTGTGCGTGTCTCATCTATTCTCGAGGGGTCCGATCCGCTAATTTAACTTCTAATCAATTTGAAGCAAAGGGCATTAAAACTTTTAGGACATTGTAACATGACGCGCGGTCTTCTCTCACATTTATATACGTACGTAATGGAATTGTAATGTAATATATTACGCTGAATAGTGTTCCACGTCATGTTTGGCGGTCCTTTAATCAGAGTTATTTCTTGGGGCAAACCCCTTACGTGAATGCTTGCGCGATTCTCTGCACTCAGAACGGGGATAGAGAAATGAAATTTTTGTCTCGGCGATGTTAGAATATGATCAATAGAGGCCGATTTAGACGATTCCTTCTTCTCCCCAAACGTCTAAATCGGCCTGAATGTTTGATTAGCTTATCGCAATGGAATGTGGTGCTAAAGCAAAATATTTTCGGAAGGTCGCAATGCGACGTCACGGGCACGTCGTAATGCAACGTGCCCGTGACGTTGATTCTCGGAAACTTCGCACATCGCGGGCACGTCGCAGCGACATAACCGCCAATCCTGTGACGTTGCGCGACCGTCACATTGGTCGCAATGCGACGTGCCTGCAACGTTGCGGGGCCGTCCACTGCTACTGGGGGAACTACATTTTGTCATGTATAGTCAAGGATTTTTATTATTTCCACTATGCCTTGCAACTAACTTGGTTTTACGCAGATGAGAGAGTGAGGAAGAGGTGGATAAGTTCAATAATGTAATTGGTACTACTGTTCAGGTTGTTCCCGCATGAGGTTCATTTTGGAAGAGACTTTGCTGTATTTTGTGATGAATGTGTCAACATTAACTTCTAAGGAAAGTTGTCACATGTTGTTTAAAATATAAGTCGTAAAAACTTAAATGTGAGGGCTTATAACATACTTCTCCTTTGTTTCTGGAACATTATCCGAACAAGATTCTTGCATGGGCCTGTGTTCAGAGTTTCTGAATGATTTTTAGTCATAATTAAGAACTTAGGTTCGTGGATATTATGAGATTAGAAATACCTCATCAAGGAGAAATCTGTAGAACGAATTAAGCTGTAATTTGATAATGGTACCCTTTTGACTCTTTCATTGCAGATACCAATCGGCAGCTGCGCGAGAATCCACGTGCTATGGGGGAAGTGATTACATGAGGGACTGGAAGAAATTGTCGCCCTGTTGCAGCAAGCAATGAACTGTGCATTGTTGTGAAATAATCATTCATATCTGTAATTCATATGCGATATATCATGTTTTTACAATCATCTTAAGTCACAATATGTTACATAAATGTCAATAAAAAAACATTCCGTGAACGTGGCTATTTTTCCTCGCTTGTGAGCGTGAATGGTTCAAATGTGTTCGAAAAACTGCCCCGGCAGAAATCCCACGCATGAAGCATCCCACGCAGAGAAGACTCTGGTCCGCTGCACGCAGGGAACCACTGGTGAATGTTCGGACCAGGCGACATTTGAACCCTCAGGGAACGTTCCGGTGGTTAGTTTTAGCAACGTTCCTTTCGGTTCCGAGCTAACTTTCGCGGAATGCTCCGCGAAAGTTCGTGTGCTGCGTGGGTAATAATGATACGTCTCGAAGTCATCTTTTTTAAGATATTTAAACTAATTAGGCCTTTGAATTCCATCACTAGAAGAGGGATCGGCATAGCCGTAGAAATGGAAGGCATCATTGCAAATCCTTAGCACAAAACTCTGTGAGAGTGTTATATTATTACTTATAAACCAGCTTTGTAACATTTCTTACACAATAATATGCTGACCTGAGTGTCGTAAGCGTTTCTGAACAGAAGTATTAGAAAATTGTATTGCATAGGTTTGATGAAGAAGTGAGTGGAAAGCCTACTACAAAGTTTTATTTCAGAACAGAAGAAGAACTCCACGATAATCCCATCACAGGCATCAATTTGAAATATTAGCATTGTCATGTCTTTGAAACATTGTGCTTTTAAGAAAGAGGCAAGTATTGCCTAGAATTGTACACTCAGCAAGAATAACCTTAGTCACTCCTGAAGTCCTGACATTGCGGTGGTTTTTCCAAATCCCCAGCATATGTTGCTGACAATGGTCTGAAGGTGATAAGTTAAATTATTTACAGTGTTAAATTTTGACAAAATGGCTGCAAAATGAGTTTAATCGGCCAAAAGTGATGGCTAATAAACTAATTCGTTGGATATGATAATAAAAATGATTGAACGCTTTGAATGTGATGAGAGGTATAACATACAGAAAAAAGACAATAGCTGCAGAGCGAGACAACTCTCCACGGATGCATTTTCTAAAAAGCTGAATTTTCAGCTTTTCAGCACTTTCTTGAATCCAAGAAAGAGCTGCTAAGCTATATTGACTCTTCATTTGCTTATTCATCAGTGCTTACCACTTACAAGTGCATGCTTGGCTGAATGCAATTATAGTATGTCTTTTATTGCTTTTCTTGTTAGTTTCCATGCCAATCCTAATTTTTATATCACCAAATTTCCTAATTTTTATATTGTCTTTCTGGTTGATATCCCACCTTTGTAAATTCAGCACTTCTGGCTTGAATAATCAGTATATTGATTACCATGTTTAACAATGAAATTTCAAGTCATTAATAGTAATCAATGAAGTATGCAGCGTTTGCACAGCAATTGCAAAAAATTCCTTATTCTTTCTGTTTATGCATTGCTAATTAATCACAATAATCGCGAGGTATACCTGAACTAAATGCACACAAATATGGCCAAATATCACCATAAAATGTCTAAATGTACTCGGGGGATAGCATAATAACTGAAGACAAAGGTGAAATTGGAATTTTCCATCATAATCAACAGACAGTAATAAAAAATTATTTTGATGGCTGAATCAAAATGGATTTTTGTAATTTTGTCATTGCTAAAATATTTTTTATCCTTAGAAAGAAAAACTATAACGTTGTGATCCCATGGTATTTTATTCAGATACGACCCAAGTTTCGACGTTCAATGTCATCTTTAGGTAATGAATGACTCTTACAGACATCCATCTATTACTGGCAGGGAGGGTGGTTGGAGGAATTGTTTGAAGGGGCCTACGACTAAAAAATTGGGTTGCTAAGGGATTCATTTGGTTTAATCTATTCACTTCACACCTCCTGGATTGCACTGAACATGTTTTACATTCTAATTGTAACTTGGACGTCGGGCCTCATTCAAGTTCCTTAATCTTAATTTTTCACACATTCAGTTTTCAATGATTGAGGAACTTTAAAGGAAGGAAGACCAGACAGCCAAGTTTCAACTAGAGTGCAACAGAGTGTTAAAATCTTATTCAGTGTTTTTAAGTGGTGTGAAGTGAATAAATCAAACCAAATGAATCCCTAAGCATCCACATTTTTTGGGTTACCTGGGATTCACAAACCTGGATTCCCAATCAGACCAGTGGTTTTAAATGTGACTGCCCCCAACCACATATAAGAGAGAAATATTAACAGTATTTTCAGATTGCACTAAATTTTCTGCAAAAAACAGTGTCAGTAATTCCATTGATTTCATCAACTATCTATCCAAAGAGATCATCCCCAGTAAAGGGGCTTCTATGGTGTTGTTTGATGTGCACCACCTCTTCACTAATGTCTCACCTAAGGAGGTACTAGACATTGCAGAAACCATCCTTTTTCAGAAGTATGTGCCTGCCCCAATCATCTGTGAACTGAATGAACAACTGAAAACATATATTTCGCAAAATTATTTTATGTTCAATGGCAAATATTTCGATCTGCCCAATGGCTTAGCCATGGGCTCTCCTTTGTTCCCTACCTGGGTGGATATTTACATGGACCAATTTCAAAAGGATCTGTTCTCCTCTGTTAACACATTCAGTGCCGCCGTCGACTACGGGTCGACGGAGGCTACCGAGCGCCGGTGGCCGGCGTCGACGCGTAGTCGACACGTGTGCCGCTCGGATATGCGAGTCCCCTTGCGAGCCGGCTTTCTGCGTATCTTTAGGCCAAGCTGCCGGCTCCTTGGTTTAGCTTCGACGAGCATTCCGTTTCTTTGGTTTCTTTTTTTTATAACTTTTCGATTTTTCATAACAATTTTTCTGTTTTTGAAATTAAACTCCGGAAGTAATGGAAGAGGCATGGATTTATGCATGTATTTGACTGTTTATAGATGTTCAATATCGAAATAGAATATCAAAAATAAACTGTTGTAACTTTTGAAAGAACTCTAATATTTATTTTTTATTTCGAGGGGCAATTGATTTTATTTAGACCTACTCTGCAACCTCACACATCACAGGTTTTACAACTTTAAAAATGGAAAGAAGCCGAAGAATCATTCAAGCGTCTATTAGTAGATAATTTCTCTGAAACTATATATAAATATTTTCGTGTTTCTGTTACAGGATTTAGAAGTATTATCATGGCTAAGGCCATGGCCGAAAAAATATTTGGTATCAGGCAAAAAAACGTGACGGCCCTATTTTTCACACGCTAGCCATATTTAATTTTCAAGCATTTGCATCAAACATTAAATGCGAGTTTTAGGTGCCACTTTTTTTCTTACTCTAGAGATGACTCTAAAATGTTTAAGCCTTTTTCGATTATTTTTCCTTGTGTAGTTCCCTGGTTCCTTGTATCTCCGACACTCAGAGAATTTACCCATCCCACCAACATTTAGCAGCAACCCCCGTCGACGCTCATGCCGCCCGGCAATAAATGTGCCGTTATGCAGGGTCTCTCTAAACTTTCAAGGGACAGCAGCTCCTCAGTTTGCTTGCAACGAGTGCGCACAAAGGTTGGTTATATATTCAGTGAGTTTCTTAGTTCGTGAACGCAGCTACCTCCCTTGCAGGCTCCTCATTCTACAGGAGTACATCTATTTATTTTTCTTTTGGAAGAGTTTTACCAGAGTGCTGAAAGTGGCAGAAGGTAAGTTGTATATTCATTTTAACACCTACTTTACTGTAAATATTCTATCACTATACATTTAATTTTATATATGCATGGTTATAATATGACGTAACAATAAATAACCAAATATAATTAAAATAAATAATTTTATTTTATTTATAATACTATTAAGTGAGCTTACATAATTTTCCACAAATAATCGAAATTCTTGGAATAATTTAGGAAATGGCAGAAGCACAACCTGGGCCCTCAGGACTTCAATCACGCAAGAGGAAAGTGGAACGATCTTCCGGGGATAATCGCTCAGAAGAATTTTCGTCGACTGATGAGGGGATTCCAGCTTGAGCGAAACCGATGTAGGAGAAGGTGATACTGCAGATGAAGAGGAGGAACCAGAGGAAATCGTTCCCATTGTGGCCAAAAAGTCTGCGTCCTCTCGGAGAGTGAAGAAATCAGGCCCAGTACCAGGAGAGATCGAGGAAGAATGGACGGAGCATCCAAATGAAAATTTGCAATTTGGTTTCTCTGGTGAAGCAGGTTTAAAAGTGAGTGAATTCGGCCCTGAGCCAATAGACTATTTCAATTTGTTGGCGAATAGGGAATTTTATGAATTGGTTTTAAATTCTTCAAATCTATACGGTGAGAGAATTTTTACGGGCGGGCAGTGGAAACCTATTACAGAAGCTGAATTTAAGATTTTTCTTGGACTGCTGTTCCATACAGGAACAATAAGAATGAATAGACTGCATGATTATTTTAAAACAGACGAACTATTTCAGCTCCCTTGTTTTTCCCGCCTCATGAGCAGAAATAGGTTTCTTTCCATTCTTCGCTCACTCCATTTCTCCGAGAATGGAAACGTAGCCGAGCCACTGGATCGACTTGAAAAATTAAGGCCTCTCATAAATCATCTGAACAAGACAATGGATTCCATTTATTATCCAAATAGGGAACTATCCTTGGATGAATCGATGGTTTTGTGGAGGGGTAGATTACTGTTCCGGCAGTATATAAAGGGAAAAAGACATAAATATGGCGTAAAATTGTACTTGCTGACGGAACCTAGTGGCCTTGTTCTTCAATGCATTGTATATACTGGAAAGGGAACTCTAACTGAAGTTAGCAATGATCATTGCCAAAGTGTGGTGATGAAGCTGATGGAGGGTAAATTGGGAGTTGGCCACAGCATATTCATGGACAACTACTACAACAGTGTTAAACTTGCGCAAAACTTGTTAAAAGAACGTACCTACTGTACAGGCACCCTCCGACGAAACCGAAAAAAAAATCCTTCCGTCGTAGTGACTAAAAAACTGAAAAAAGGTGAGGTTGTTTCTAGATACAGTGGAAATGGTGTTTGTGTCGCAAAATGGAAAGACAAGAGAGAAGTACTTTTCATTTCGAGTGAGTTCAAATGTGAAATGGTGGAAGTAACAAATAGGAGAGGATTTAAAAAAAGATTACCCCTGCCCGTGGCAAAGTACAATGAATTCATGGCAGGGGTCGACAGGCAAGACCAATTGCTCTCTTATTACCCCTGCGAAAGAAAAACCCTCAGATGGTATAAGAAAGTGGGGATTCATTTTTTTCAGATTATTTTGACAAATTCATTTGTCTTATATGAAAAATACTGTAAAAAAATTAGTCTTTATGATTTTAGGTTAAACGTAATTAGGTCTCTTCTTAGTTCTAGAAATCTCCCTCTGCAAGCACCTAAAAAAACCGCAAAAATTGTGCATCTGCCTTGCAAGGTTCCAAAAAATGACAAGCAGAGATTTTTACGCCGTAGGTGTAGGATGTGTGCTGATGAAGGGAGAAGAACGGAATCATTGTACTTTTGTAAGGAGTGTGATGGAGAGCCGGGGCTTTGTTTGGAAGGATTTTTTCGAAAGTTTCACGAAAAATAATAAATTCTGCTGAAATTATTTGAAAACTTTACTGTTTGTGTCAATTTATTTGTATGAGTGTGTGTATGTGAATGATATATGCGTGAAGTTGGAGCTTCCTGGACATAACTCCGAAATTACTGGATTTTCCGGCATAGGCGGCTTCATAAAAAGGTGAGTGCACGTGCTTTTTCCTCACCATAGTAAAAATGCCATCACCACTTATCCTTATTGGAGATCAGTCAATACGTTGTTTGGGTTGCACACTCATCCGGAAACAGTTGTCCTCGGCGGTAGGTCTTTGTTATGGAATTAGGCGGTCGTACCGCCGGGTCGGGCGGGGTCCTTTGAAAAACAAGTGTTTTCCTGGAGTGAAAATGGTCAGTTTGCAGCCGCTTCCTACAACCTTGGGGATTCTTACCCTGAGAGGCGGGGTTTTTTGAGAAAATAGGTTTAAGGTCTCATGTCTCTGTACTGCTCGTTTGAAAACTCGTGGCCCCTAAATGCGAGGAATGGTGGCAAGTGGAGGGGAGGGTAAGTTTGGGGGTGGAACGTGGGAGGGGAAGGACTTCTCCCTTACCGATGGTCACTTCCTCCAAAATCCCCGGCGGGAGCCGTTCGCGGGAATAGACTCGTACAGGTCAAAAAAGGATATCTGCGCACGGGCCACAAAAAAGCAAGCTTCTGCATTCCGCATAGGATTGATGCCATACAGCGAGATATTTTGTTCAAAGAAGTGAAACTATAGCTGACTTCCGGATTTATTACTTAAATGATTTATAAGAAAAAAATATTTTGAGGGAACAAAGGAGAGAATTTTTCCATTATTTCCGCGAAAATGTCAATATAGGCAACACTGTAATATATTATACTAAGTCGTATACTTACATTTTCGAGTAATTGGTCTGTGAACTTTCAACTAAAGTATTTCTTGGATATAAAAAGCCAAACTCAACCCGAAATTTAACTTTAAAGCAAAAATAATTAATCCGAACAGGCAAAGGCGATACCACGGAGCCGGCGTCGACACTGCGTCGACGCAAATTAATTAACGCTAAAATGTTGTTATTTATATCATCAAAACTTTAAAACATAGAAAAAGGTACCATTAAATAAGTTTTTCAAAAGATTTCATTAAATTTACATTTGGCCATAGGGGTTGGAACTGATGACTTTAGTGGAGCTGAATGTGTTAATGGACTAGGTGTATTGCTTTGGTAATGATATTCAGATGATGTGTCTACCAAGTGGGGTTCGAGCGTTCCAGAGCACGAGATTTTATGTAATCTCCCTATTGAGTCGTATCTGAATAAAAATGCTGGTGAATCACAGATTTGTAGTTTTTCATTCTTACATGTATCCATTACATAAAGTTACACCTGAAACCACCAATTATATAATATTAGAATAACAATCAACAATTTACTTGAGCATGGCCTCAAAAAATTTACTTTTGCCTCAGCATAGCAAAACATTCTCCTCCCTAAGGAGGCTATTCGATACAGTAACCTAAAAGACTGACTTGAGTCAGTAAAATATTGTTTGAAAAGTCATTTAAAATATTTAGGCTTGTTTATGTGAACTATCAAGTCCCATAACTTTTTAAATCCCTAACTTTCAAATTTAGACCTGAAAAAAAATATAAATAACTACATTGGCTGAAAATTCAGGATAAGGGACTACAGTAAATTCCGGTCATAGCACGTCTCAGAATAACGTGGTTTCGGACACACCGTGGGTCAGGGCTTGTCCCCCTAAATTTTCAGTTCTTTTCCTTTTGCACTGGCTTTGGATCGAACTTATCACGAGACATTTCATACTTGCATGCAACTATGCTTCAATAATGTATGACAGTAACTTTGCTTCAGATTCATCGTTGTTCGGCAGAAACGTTACAAATTAGTTCGTTCTGTTTTTCCTTATCAACCACGGCTTTGTCTACCGTGGCCCTAAATTACCCATGGCATATGTTTTGAGGGCTTTGGGTAACTGAGTTCTCAACGCAGGGGTTTCCCTTGATTATCCAAGATCTACGATTCGACTACAAAGAAGAAACTCCCAACGGGGCTTCCTGTCAGTGAAGTTTACGTGGTTCCTAAGTATTTACCAAGCTTCGCCGACCACGGAAGATGATTATATTTACGCGGTTGCCTCCAATGACCCCTTCCACGATTATTAGCGTAACATACAAAAATCCGTAGAGAAATAAGTCACCACTGTTAAGTTTTGATTTTTTCTTCACTGTGATTATTCTACACGCTTTTTAATCAATTTTCACGGAAGCAGTGATACAAATCGTTATTTTCAACATCCCTTCATTTCGTATCACCATATTTTGTGCTGCATTACTTGAAACTATGTGAACAGGATATTTTTTGCCAATCTCAATGGTAAGGTACCTATTTCCACGCAGCATTCTCATTTTGTAAATATGCAACTCCAGCTCAGACGATGTTTTTGCCCTCATTACAGCCAGAAACTCATGTTGCGAAGGGGCGCATACTTTCAGGTATCTCAAATCACAAATTATTGTATTCTGGTGTAAATGATCCTTCTTAATTTATTTGGGCGTTTTACCGCAGGCATTAGTCGGCATGGGGTCTCAACAACCTCTTGCTGGATTGGTACGCCTTAGTGATGAAGTGGCTAAATAAGCTTTACTTCGGTCTTGTGAATGATTATAAACTCACCTAGTGTGCAGTTTGTTTTGTGTACATTTGGGACAAATAATTAATTAATTAAAATATGGCTTTCATTAGCCATTATATAGACATAATTTTATTTGCCAACTTGTAAAAATATGAGAACTTCCGCCGGAGGGTAACTTATTGCAAGAGTGCATTACCTACCAATGAAGTGATATGATTCCTTAATGGTTACAGCTGGCACAAGAGTGTAAATCACATCAATGAAACAAGCTAAATTATTTCGTAAAATTTCTCGGTGATTGATAGTGACTAAGTGTAAAGGCTTATATAAATTTGCATCAAAATTGACGCCCCTTATGACTTCACACCGTGATACCGAGAACATCTGCATCACACTGCCATCTAGGTCGCTGATGCTCTCAACTGTTATGTGAATATCAGTCTTCCATGCGAAGTGATATTGTCGACGAAGGGCATACTTCGCACTGTGATCTTTTCCAACGGCATTAACCATTCGATAACAAAACCTATCAGAAGTAGGTGGTCTATCGTGGGAAGTGTGGGAAATTTCTGTAGCCACCATGTCCCCTAAAGTGCAGCTCAAGCAGAAAATAATAAATAAAATCAAGTAGGAGATAGTGAAGAAACACAATGAGGGTGCTCAAGTTATTACTATGTCTTCAGTGTTTTTCCTGCGTGTTTTGCGTTCTCTTTCTCGATGTATGGATGTCTCTAAGAAGGTTGTGGATCCCTAAAGTAAACAACCAATCCCCAATAACTCTTCCAGCCCGGAAGAGTCAGGTCAGCTGTTCCGAGAAAAGGGCTTAAAGTGAAGGTTCTCTGCTGCTATCTCTTTTGTTATTCGGCTACTCAATCTCTAAGGGATGACCTTGACTGGGAGAACGATATCAATGCTGCTGGCTTGGGACAAGGAGAAGGAAGATCTTCGGAATCAGAGACAGGCGAGCGACGCACGAGAGCGATGCGCACGTAAATTATAACTCGTGGAAAGGTTACCGGCTGATCCATTTATCGTCTATGTATATGCTACTTCTCACTCATACTTGGCCTATTACTGTCATAACTCAATGCCTAATTTTGTGTACATAACTTAAGTAAACTCGCAACGTCACTTTCTACGGATGCGTTTCTACAGGTATCGTTAAGGAAATTGCGATGTAGAGATGATGGTGTGAGACCAAAAGAAAGATGCCTAATTGCCGGCACCGAGAAGTAAGCAGAGATATAATGAGAGTTGAATAATTTCTATTCCACATTTTCTTCCCATTGCTTGATAATGCGGTTAAATATTAAGTCGCTGAGATTGGCCTGCTGTTTGATGGCGAGGATGGAGGCGTGGTGCATCAGCAGTGATATTCGATGTGTTGACAACTTACAGCACTTAATTTAAGTTTAAACATTGGTTAAATAACATTTTAAATCATTTCATTCCAGCATATTTTGTAATTATACTTCATTTAATACATTGTAATAATTTCATGCAGGATTTTATTTATCTCACGAACCTTCTCAGTTCTGCTTTGTTTACAAAATTTCTGAGGATGAATATTCGCGATATTGCTTAATTTCCGCTATTGCTGAGTATGTACCAGTCAGATAATTAATACCATTATACTCTCGAGTTTCCGTTACACTTCATCCTATGTATTTTAAAACACACCGAAAGGGCATATTATTAAATCATCCCGACAGAAAGACATCACATATCAACAAACTGTTGTTGTATTTGGTTTTCTTGTGATCCCAACATTGCGGAATCAACCGTTCTCTTGTCTGCGACAGGCTCAAGTTGGCGCCTATTATGTTTTTGATGTTCTTTTGTTTTCAAGTTGCTGTAACGGTTGTATCAGTCTGAGTGTAAGAAATAAAGTATGCACCTGTCCTGTGTAATCGTGTGTTCGTTAGTTACGCTAAACCAAAAGTAAGTGGTTACCCTGCAAAGAAAGTGAAAAACAATAGGTTACGGGCCCAGGGACACTAGCGAACACTAAAGATTACTAGGAAAGTGAAATTAAGTTACGTGTGAAGCACATTACCGTAATAAGTAAGTAAATTACGGCCCAAGCAAGATGGCGGACCACGACGAAAGAATGGAATTCAGACGCGCTATATTAAAGGCAGACGGTTCAAACTACTATGCATGGAGCAAGAGGATAGAGGCACAAATGATAGACAAAAACTGTTGGACGGCGATAGACCCGGGTTTCGGAGACGCTGTGCACAATAATGTAAATCAGGAAGAAGCGTTGGGGATGCTAAACCAGGAACAATCCAGAATTAATCGCCGGGCCAGAGCCGTGCTTTATAATTCCGTGCATGATTCGATGTTACATGATGTCGGGGAATCAGTTTTTGCCAAGGAGATATGGTCCACACTCGAAGAAATGTGTGGTACGTATAGTATGTTGCACACAGTCGTGCATTTGCGTGAGTTAACCACTACGATGAAAGAACCCGGCATGCCGATGCAAGAGTATGTCAGTAAAATGCAAGAGACTATGCAAAAGGTACGTAAAGGCGGTGTCATATTTAGCGACCAATCTTTCGCGTACTTCCTGCTACTCGGACTCCCCATACCGCAATATGAAGGCCTCATACGATCCCTGGAGGACAGCGAAGATAAGATTACGTCATCCATGGTGAAAGCAAAATTAATGCTTGAAGAAAGGAGGATGGAGAGGAACAGCAGAATGAAGAACGACGATTCAGTTGCCCTGAATGCTTCAAAGGAATCTAAGGAACCGCCGCCGGCACACTGGCACAAGAAAGGAATTAAGTTTAAGGCCAGGGGAAGGGACATGACAAGGGGCACCCCACCCAACTTCAAGTGCTTCTCATGTGATAAACCAGGTCATGTTGCCCGCGACTGCCCTGTATGGACTGAGTTCAAGGAGACCAGGCTGAAGCAACGCCGTGAGTGTGAGTCAAAGACGAATGTTGCATGTAGCGAGGATTCAGACGAAGAGGATGCCATCCTACTGTTATCCGACTCGACACGACACCAGACGCAAGAAGACAAGTGGTACCTGGACTCGGGAGCGACTGACCATATGTGCCATGATGCCAATGCATTCAAACACTTATTGGGGGTGAGGGGAAGAGTGAAAATAGGAAATGGCGTGAAACTACCCATTAAAGGGAAGGGGGCTGTAAACCTGTATGCGAGGATGAAAGATGGAGAAGGCAAGAAATTGTGTTTTCAGAATGTCAAGTATGTACCCGGACTGTATTGCCATCTGATTTCTGTCCCCCAGTTAACTGAAAAAGGAGTTGTTGTCACGTTTGGAGATCAAGTTGCTGTAGGCTCACTGAATGGTGAAGTGATCTTCGAAGCCAAGAAAGCTGGAAAGATGTATGAACTCTGTAGCGGTGATCATCCTATGCAAAGGCCAACTAACTCATCTTTGGCTTTGAGTGTAGAGACAACCAAGGAAGTGTGGCATCGACGCCTTGGCCATGTCCATGCCCAAGCATTGGAGAAAATTCCACCACTTGCTGAACTCAAACGAAAAGAAATGGAAGCGTGCGACATATGCGTTCAAGGAAAATTACAAAGGAAGCCATTTATTGCAACGGGTGCCCGTGCATCCAAACCCCTTGAGCTTGTTCACACCGATGTCATGGGAAAATTCGACCCACCATCCAAGGGTGGATCACTATATGCAATCGTATTCACTGATGATTTCTCCCGGTATACTGTTGTGAAAACCATGAAAAGCAAGAGCGAGGCTCTCATAAAGTTTAAGGAATATAAGACCATGATGGAACAAATGACCGGTGAGAAGATAATGAAACTAAGGTCGGATAGAGGGGGCGAATACTGTTCTGATGAATTTGAAAGGTACCTGACAGAGAATGGAATAATTCACCAGAAGACTGTACCTCATTCACCACAGCAAAATGGCAGGAGTGAGCGGCAGAACCGGACCCTCATGGAAATGGCAAGATGTATGATCATCGAATCTGGAGCTACCAAAGATATGTGGGCAGAAGCGCTAAATACAGCTGCATACATAAGAAATAGATGCCCATGCCGTACTATTGGGAATGAAATACCCATTGTTCTGATGCGAGGATGCGAGATTGTCATGAAAGACCTGATCAAAATCAAACCATTTGGCTGCAGAGCACAGGCCATTGTGGAAAATCGGAGAAAGCTCGATAGCAAGACTGAGGAATGTATCATGCTCGGCTATGAAGAGGGCACAAAGGGAGGCTACAGACTCTGGAGCATATCAAGGAAGCGTGCCATCGTGAGGCGAGATGTTGTGTTCCATGAAAGCACATTCCCACTCAAGGAGATGCAGTCAACCGATCAGGGAAGGCACGAGAATCCATCGAATAACATATTTATGTTCGAAGAAAGTGACGAAGATTTTGCGGATGGACCGGTGGAGAGTGACAGATTGGAAGTTCAGGACCCAACATCTGAACTACCTGACCCTCAACGATTAGACTATGCCCAAAACATCCACCTGCCGGATGATGATGCTGTACCCATTGCAGTTGAAGAGATAGCTGTCATCCCAAGGCGTTCCGGTAGGTTGCACAAGCCTACCACATGTGGCTGCTCTGAGTGCCACTCAGCCATGGTGACGCTGTCAGAAGTAGATGACCCGTACGAGCCCACGTCCGTGGAGGAAGCGATGCTGAGTCACCACCGTGACAGCTGGGTAGCTGCCATGGAGGAGGAGCTCACCAAGTTGGAGGAGATGGGAACCTGGGACATCGTACCAAGACCCATCGACAAGAAGGTGATCGGCTCAACGTGGAAATTCCGTGTAAAAACCGGAAATGATGGTAATCCACACAGGTTTAAGGCTAGACTTGTTGCCCAAGGTTTCTCACAGGTACGTGGACTTGACTACTTTGAAACATACAGCCCAGTAGTAAAACGTAAAACCATCAGACTAATGCTTGCTGTATCTGTTGAACAAAATCTTTTGGGGGAACATGTTGATGTGGTATCAGCCTATGTAAACAGCAATTTACCAGAGACTATTTATTTGGAACGACCCAAGGGTCTAAAAGTGAGTGACAGAGGTGACTTTGTGTGTAAATTAAACAAGTGTCTTTATGGCTTGAAACAGTCAGGCAGGGAATGGTATTCCAAAATGAAGGGAATATTCTTGTCAATGGGATTCAACCCCACTTATGGTGATCCTTGCTTATTCCTCAGCTCTAAACGCAAGCTATATGCTGCTTTGTATGTTGATGACATAGCTATATGGAGTGCTGATCAAGCAAATATCAACTGGTTCAAGGAAAATCTGTCTAAGCATGTAGAGATCAGATGCCTTGGGAGCATAAGTAATTTATTGTCCTTAAGAGTCAGAAAAATGAGTTGTAATTCTGTATCCATTGATCAATCGAAATATATAGAGCAAATGTTATGTGAATTTGGAATGTCTGATGCAAAATGTGTATCGTGTCCTCTCAGTGCTAGTGTCACGAAAGGGCTTGATGAGCCTGATGCTGTTGTCAATGAGAGTGATTACAGGAAGGCCATAGGCATGCTCTTGTACATTGCCAATGGCACTCGCCCTGATATATCATTTGCTGTATCATATCTGAGTCAGTTTTGTTCTCATCCAATGAAAACCCACTGGTCAGCTGTAAAACACCTGTTTAGATATGTTAAAGGGACTATTGATTATGCCATTGTTTATCAGAAAAATGACATGCAGGCCCAAATTTTCAGTGATGCTGATTTTGCGGGAAATAAGATTGACCGCAAATCTTTCTCTGGGACTGTTGTAATGCTAGCTGGTGGCCCTATTCACTGGCAATGTAAGAAACAAACTGTAGTTGCAAATTCCACCCAAGAATCTGAATATATTGCCCTTGCTCTGACCACTAGGGAGGCTTTATGGCTGGGTAACATCCTTGAGGAGATGAATCTTAAATTTATGTGTGAGATCCCCTGTGTCAAGGCTGACAATATACCTGCTATTACCCTGGCCAAAGATGATTTAATTGATCATAGATCTAAGGCTATTGACATAAGATACCATTATATTAAGGACGTTGTGTTAAAGGGTTTAATTCAGCTTGAGTATGTTCCCTCTCACCTTAATATTGCAGACTTGTTAACTAAAGGACTTAGTGCAAGGAAGACTCAGGAACTGTGTACAATGGTAGGACTAATGTCTATATGATTGTGTCTTGAAAGTATTAAATTATTCTATTGGGCAATTGGACTATGGACTGTGGTTGATGAATGCCCTAAAATCTTTATTGTGACAAGTGAAGTGAAATGTATTATTAAGTGAACTAAGAAAGTTTTTTTTTTGGACTGTTGAGGTATTCCCCAATGTGTGGAATCAAGGGGAAGTGTTGTTGTATTTGGTTTTCTTGTGATCCCAACATTGCGGAATCAACCGTTCTCTTGTCTGCGACAGGCTCAAGTTGGCGCCTATTATGTTTTTGATGTTCTTTTGTTTTCAAGTTGCTGTAACGGTTGTATCAGTCTGAGTGTAAGAAATAAAGTATGCACCTGTCCTGTGTAATCGTGTGTTCGTTAGTTACGCTAAACCAAAAGTAAGTGGTTACCCTGCAAAGAAAGTGAAAAACAATACAAACTTCATTGGAATTAAATTTCTTATAACAGCGATACATGGATATTAAACTGAATAATTATCTAACATGTAATTCGATTAATGAGCACATTTATTGAATGGGCTACTTATATGATAAATGGATGACTAACAAGATTGAAAACAAGAGTAATAGCCGTCTGTTAACTGACGTTGCAATTGCACGACGTTTCACTGACTGAAATTCCTGAAGACCAATATTCATGATATTGATTATTTTCCGCTATCGCAAAGTATGTACCAGTCAGATAATTAATACCATTGTACTCTCGAGTATCCGTTATGCTTCATCCTAGTTTAAATCATTCCGAAAGTGTATATATTATTGGCATATCACACTGGCTGGGCAAACTTCATTGGAATTACATTTTTTGAAACAGTGATACATAAATATTAAACTGAATAATTTTCTAATATGTAATTTGGTAAATGAACACATTTATTTAATGGGCTACTTACATGATCAATGGATGATTGACGAGATTTAAAACAATAATAGCCTTCAGTTGTACAAACGTTAAACACTGATATTAATCAGCTTAACCACTCGACAACATATGTCAATATTACAAGGCATTTAAAAAGTAGCATCCAAAGTTCAAGTACACGCCAAACATGTCACAAACCTTGTATGAAATATCCAATGCTTGGCCACAGTAACACATAGTAAAACACACCGCTTTTTTAAGGAAGGTTGCCGATGATTTTCACTTATATTTTCAGAATAACATATTTATCACACTAGCATCACTCCAAAAGTAAAATATCAAACACCAAAGGAGAGTCCCTTCATTGTGGGGAAACGTATCAGCGTAATCCATGAATCGAGTGCATTTATGCCGTGGTATATGCTCAAGTCGTTCTAGTCGATACAGTGTAGTTTAGGATTATATCAGCATCCCAAACACTTATATAGCGGCGTTCAACATGGAATTTGAGTTCAATCAAAATACATCTCGGAATGTAAGTGTAACAAGAACAGCTACAAAAATGCTGATTCTTTGTCAGTGGAGCAAGTTAACGGAAGACTTCTTACCCTTGTGCCACTGGCGTAAAATAATACATGAGAAGTATACTAGAAGACTATAGTCACACACACGGATGAATTAGAATATACGAACAAATACAAGACAGAACATATTCACTAGCGTTCACAGCTGTAATGCCCGTTCTTCCATGAACACAGTATGACATCCAATTGACAACTGATATGCGTCCACATTAAATCATATGTGCTATCCATACGCCTACGTTGGATTGGAACGGCCTGAATGATACGATTAATCGTTATAATGTTAACGAAAATATGATGTTTCATTGAATTAGCACCCAAGTGAGATTCAGTATGATACGTATAAGGTAACTGAAAACTCAAATGCCCTTAAAACTGTCGATCAACATGAAGCTTACAAAAATAATGGAGTGAAATTTGTGTAAGCCATTATAGTAACCTAGATAATAATACGGGACTTAAGCTTTAATTCAACGTGCTTCGTGTATGGCACATTATTACTCGTCAAACTCTTCTTTAATGCAATTAGAGCAGCAGATTTTCATTTGTTGTGAACTATTAAAGGTGGAAGTTTAAACTTCAAACATCAAATTTGAAGACTCCGCTTCTCATTAAGTTTACATGTCGATTTTTACGTAGCCTAAAATTGAGATTTCACATCAGTAATTGATAAACGCTTCGTTTATAATAATTAATGCGGATGAGGCCTATGCTAATGTGCCGGCCCTCATTGCTCTTTCAATTGGAAACTGAAAGAATGTATATACTATACTCATGTACATTTAAATACGTGAAAAGTACAGACTTTATTCTTATGGACATTGGATTTTTTGTTTAAATCATCGTGAACTCTCTTATTCCATTGGTCGAAACTTAAAATCACTGTCGTAATGCGCACTTTTCTCTTTCGGAGAAAACTTACGTCAGCCTAGCAAGGGGGACGTAACTTGTCTCTCATCTGGGGCACCCGGTAGGTGCTTCACCGGGTTGCAGACTTAGGTCGGGTGACACATTCTCCCCGGGCGTTTCATGTTTCTCTTTTCTCCCGGAGAAATCCGTTACAGACTACCGATGGGAGAGAAGGCTCGTTCTAGCACCCCACGAATCTGTTTTCTCCCGTTTTCGGGAGAAAATCAAATTACAGACTTGGGCCCCAGTTCCAAGCTTGAGAACTGAAGAAAGTGAGAATCAAATAATCAAACTGACCCATCCCTACAGTGATTCCAATTTAAGAGATAAAATGAAGATAAATTACCTTCTCATCATCAAAACAGTCTCTTAAATGTAGCTTTCCTTTCGATGATGAGTCCACTTTTGCAACAGCCATGTGAAATTGTGAAACCTTTGGATAACAGAAGTGCTTGCAAAAGCTAAACTCTTCTTTTTTAAGCTCTTCCAAAGTACATGGCTTATTTATAGTTTTACTCAAGGCTGTGGCTTCATAGTAATCCAATGGAATTATGACAATATAGTCCTGTAAGAAATTATAAAATGTAATAGTCAGGAGCCTAGCCAAAAAATAACTTTGAGAGTTACTTCAGCAGGTAGCCTCTCTGTTAATCAATATCTTAATTAATTCAAAATCAATTTCATTTTACCAGAAGAAGAGATCATATACAGATGAGATAAACTGCATTATAATTTAATTTGAACTACAACCAACACCTCCAATATGTAAAACTGAAGGTTAATGAATGGTAAATTTGGAGCCAAGGTTTTACATACATGTATAATCATGGTCTTACTGACCTTTAGAATAACAACCTGCTAATGCACACAAGAAGCACAGTCTATCCAAAAAAATAATGATTCCTCAGGCAGGTACAAAAATTGATGGAAAACTGTTGAAGCATGAGCTATGAATAAAATACCAATAGCTTTTATCACAGACTTTTAAGACTGCCATAGAATTCAATCTCAGGCAATTAGAAGTTATTATCTTATTAATTTTAAAACAGGGTACATCCAGAAAGTAAATTCTGTTCTCCCCGATTGAGCTACGATTGCAAATTCACACATGTGCATTGACTGTGCTGAGTCACTGGTAAGGGATTGACTCCTATTCAAGATAGCTAAGCATTGTTTACATGTCAGGGAGAGCTTTAAATTTGTTCCATGGAGAGTTTCCAATAGTTAGTCGTTCATAAGTGACAATGTTGGGTTTATCCGCTGCAACAGTTGCATATCATGTTTGACCACATCCATAGGGGTATCTAGAAGCGTCTGAAGGGGGGGGGAGGGGGGAAGCACCACCTGAAGGGGTGTCTGAAGGGAGGGGCTATGGAATACCCCCATGTAAAAAGGGAATTTAGAAAAATATACATCTTAAAATGATGTTTTGAAGGTATTATGGAAGGTGTTATGGAAGGTGATCTATAGGTGTACTATTAGCATGTGTTAAACACATCATTTTTACGTTTTTTTAAATCAATTGGGGGGAGGGGGGGTTTCAACCCCAAAACCTATGACCACATCTCATGTGCTACAATGTGGAATGGAGATGAGAACACCTTGTTTATGTAGATCCTGATTGTAATTCACCATGAATTAAGATGGCTTGGTAGTGTAGGTAATTGGCTAACACACCTCACCAGCAATTTGAAGACTTGGGTTCAAATCCCAGTCAAGTCAAATGATTTTTTCATGGCAAATTTATCTCTCTTTGGTGTATGTCATGGAGAGTGTTCATAAGGTTTAAGAAAATTGAAATCCCACCACATATAAGTCCCGGCTTGATATCCAGTTCCTACATGTAGGGAACACAAAATTAATTGAAATTCAAGAAAAAGTTCTGAGGTTTCCCTCGAGGTAGCAGTTTTGTTCTGCACCAACGTTTCAAAGGCTTAAGTTGGCCATTGTTTTTAGGGTGACTGCCACAGCCCCTGACATTCACATTGGTCATGGGAATCTATCTTTCTATGAAAAAGACATCTTTCTTTGATAAGTGTATACAGAAACGTGTCTCCTAATGACATAGGGTTAAATCATGGAAGGAACACCATGCCTGGAAAAAGAGCAAGGTTTTTGCTTCATGGTACATTGCAGAGCCGTCCTTTGCAGAGGATAGAGGGGCCCTGTGCTAATAAAGTCGGGGGCCTCCCTAACTTTGCATTCCCTTATTGATATAGTACCATCTTTCAGGCATATTTCAAGGAAAGAAGTACATTTTCTGACAAACTGCAGCAAATGACTTCAATAAATTTGCATTATGCTCTTACCTTGTTTAATGAGGTAAGCCAAATGAAAAGACGTTGATTTTATTCTGATAAAATTTATGTAGGTACCTACATTTTCATGACTCAGGTCAAATTTGAACAATAAAAAGTAATGAAAAACATTTTACAGCAAGATTACCTTGATGATATTATGCAATATGCATACAATAACAAAGAGGTATGAATGGTGCACGCATTATGAAAAATTCTACTTTTCTGGCTTTCATTGAAGCTAATTGCTGTCTCATGTCATTCAAATCTATGTTATCAAGTGTCTTTTTATGTACAGAGATGATTGTAAGATCTGTTAGCCAGTCTTGGGACATAGCAGATCTAAAAGACGTCTTTATAAATTTTAAAGTTTACAAGCTTCTTTCAGCACTTGCAACACTAATGGCAATTGTTAATATGATCCCCAATGCTATGCAAGTATAACTTAAAGATTCTATTTTTTAAGACAGGTGATAAGCTTTTTTTTAAGCTTCTCTGGCTGATAGATTTTCTGACACAATGACTTTTTCTGACTCATCAAATAACTCCTTTCCATAATGTTTCTGGAATCCCTAAATGTTAAAATTTCTGCAGTTACAATTCATTGTCAGTTAAATATTTCAATATTTGCATGTAAAACAAAAATGCAAAAATTCAAGAGTAACTCTGAAACTGTTCTGACCTTTCTTTAAATGAGGTGACGGCTTGGTCTACTAGAGAATAAAAGAACTTAATTTTTCAGTTATCTTATGGAGACATTCCTTTTTAGTCATCATGACATTCATTGTCACAGACCTTCCATTTTCAAGAAAATTTTACTTCTATGAAATCTGTTGTACTATATAGTATTTTTCTATATTACTTTTCTCATTGAAAACTTTTAAAGTGTAGAGTGCCATTCCGTGAGGGGGGCCCGAAAGCACGGAGCCACTCCAGTTGGCCTCTTTCAGATGGTGAGGGAAAGATCAGAAAAGGATGTATGTATATGATTGGCAGGATCGGGCACACCCGTGCCTTAAAAGCAGATGCAGGTTTCCATGAGCCATCTGAAAAAAGCAAGCCCTGGTGGGGCCACTATTGGCCCCTAGTGCAGGGGAGCCTGTTATATTACCCTCGGGACGGCACTGGTACAGAGTCAATTTTTTCAAAATAAGTATTAACTATCTCATTATTGCCTAACAGAGCTTAATTTCTGAATGTTATTTATCCATGTAACATAGAATATGTAACTTACCAAGAGTAAGTGAGAATGAGTTTTGACAATTAGAGACCATGTTCCTGTTTCCCATAGTGTTGGTGAAGATGAATTATGGGAAGGATCAATCACTGTAATAAAAGATGGCTTTGCCAAGGGTTGAAGCATCACTTGGAATGTCTTCTTGGAGTCAGCCATAGTTTTCTCCGGTGTCAAAGTTATAGTCACCAATATGGGATTTTCTTCAAGATTTAAACAATGAAATACCACCTGGTATTTATTAGATTTTTTCATCTCAATAGTAAGAGCAATCTCACTCTGAAAATTTATCAAGGGAAAATGTCATTAGTTAGCAATAGACCTTAAAAAGTTAATACTTACAGACACTAATGGTGGTTCACCATGCACAAGTTAAATTAGACAGAAAAATCTCCCTATTTTAAAAAATGAGTCATCAAAACAAGAAGCAATCTTAAACACACCAGTGTAACGTAATCTCACTAATGTAAAAAGATGTGCCATTGAATGAACTCCCATAATCACTATAAGAAAAAATACTGTATTAGACAGTGTATAAGGTGCATTAGCACAGTGGAAATTTACAGGGGCTCCCAGGTGGTAGAACTTTAAAGTGCCATGCATAATTTATTTTATAAATTTACAAATACCATTAATAAGATTTATTACCATAAGCAATATCATGACAAAATTTTAAGTTTTAATTTTTGAACAAAATAAGGTAGGTAGTATTTCATAAAAAACAATAGTAATAACAAAAATAACAGTGGTTCAATATATTTCTTATAATTATGATATCATGCACTAAAACATTTACTGGTGCTACAACTAATCCTAAACTACAACATTGGGTCATTTTTATGCATGGGAAATGCTGTGATTCTGTATGGGAGACTCAATAACAATTAAGAATTGCTAAATTAAAACATCATAATGCAAATCAAATAGAAAATATATTAATATCAAGTCTATGCGTATGTATGATTCAGTAGCTAGGCATAGTGATTCAGATGTGTTTCAGCACGCTTTTCAATTAGTATTACCAACATAAATAAGGTCTCTTTGGATATTCATGAAAGGCACATCATTATGATGGCTAACCTATACATTTATAATAGGAAGAACATTAGCTAAATTTTAATACATGAGAATTATCACCTATTATGATCCAAAGTGAAAACATTTTGTTCAAAAACAGTGGGAATAATTATGACTGCATCCCAGCAAAAATGTTAAGTCTGCAGCTAAACTAAGACAACAAAGTAAGAGGGACAAAATATGACAGATATTGTGGGCACCTGCACCAATATATTTCTATTTGAAAAACAGCCACTCAAATGCCCAATTAAGCCTTAATGAAAAAAGCTGTTAGGATAACGAGTTTAATGTAAGAGGATAAAGATAATATTTTACTGAGTAGAAATTTCACCATTGAGTATGTTACTGAAGATGGAAAAAAAGGCATTCATTATATCAGGCAGGTGAAAATAGCAGGTGATGTGGTGATGCCATGCAATAAAAATCCTGAGATTCCATCATTTGGGTAACTATTGCTTCCAAAGGATATTTAATTTTTCATGAAATATTTTGATCACATCAGTTCAGTATTAGACTCAAAATGGAAATTTTTGAGAGGAAAGCAATGGTTTTGGGTCATTCCATTTTAAATCAACAAATGGTCATTGCACCACCACCTCAGACCATGTGGGTTGTGCCTACCCTTGTGACCCATAATATGTTAACTAAATTAACAGAAAAAAAATTGCTCCTGAGTTTTAGGCAAATGTACACCACTTGGACTGTTAAAAAACATCATTTTACGCCCTATTTGTACAAGCTCCAGCAAACTTATTTTACATAGCATAAATGTAAAAATGGTATCAATGGAAAGAACAAAGACTCTGCTTGATATTACTGATCTTGAACACCAACTTTGTGCAAATTTAAATGCCTCTTCAACTGCTCTAAGGCAAAGTTCAAAATATCATTTTTTTTACATTTTGGCAGTAAATAAACCCAGAAGAACTCAAGTAGCAGGCTATTTTTCTTATCTGAATAGTCATGCATGTATAGTGTATGATTAAAAAATAAAATATTGATTATGACCAACCTTCACCGAGGAAATATCCCAAGAACTGGAGAAAGATTGCAAAAATGGTTTTTTGGAGTAAAAAAATCCATGTGGCACAGATTTTAAAAATCAAGTGAGTGCTGATTTAGCATGTGTTTAAGATGTTCTTTCAAGAAAGAAAAAAAGGAATTGATTCGTGTTTTGCAGGGGTTGGGGAGATATAGGGATAGGAATTTGTGACAAATACAACGTTCGAGAGCCACAAGCAATGGGCCTGAATAATGCAGGTATTCCATAAACAATGATATACTTAAGTTAAGAATGATATGAAAACTAACAGAAAATGTTTATAGGGTCACTGATACCTGGCAGAAGAGGTGGAAATGAATATGTGATGCTACAGGGGTGCATGAACTTGCCAACAGCCTCTAAGTCCTCGCAGACTCTGTATCAATCAAGGTCCTACTATACATGACTGAGATGTACCAGCTTTCTTGTAATATATTGTATCGTGGTGCATGAATTGGCATCACCCTCGTTGTACCCAACTAAAATACAGGGCAGTATCACTTTTCACTCAATAAAATATTACATCATGATTGCCTCATCACTCACTATGAGACGGGCTCCTTCACGAAATTAAAGCTGAACATGCTATACTATTATACGTAAGGGGCGTGACTGAGTTGCTGAGAAAGTAAACAATGTAGATTATGAGCCTTTTCTTATCTGGCTTCATTGTTTCCATAGTATGTGATTATTCCATGCCTTATTCTGACGCTTATCTCAGACAGTAGTTAAACAGATTGCATTGCAGTTCATAAGCATTGCCCTTCCCTTCTTCCATCGCCAACAGCCAAGAAAACCAGAGAAAATATGAGTTCACTTGGTTCATACGACCAATTAGTTTGACGCACATTAATTCACAAGTATGACTAGTTCTGGGCACATCCATAATCAATGGTAAAAACACTCAAGCACCTGTATATATTGATATTGGAAAATGGTGTACCTTTCTCCCCTTTTGCTCCAACCCAGTGATCGAAAGAATATCCTAAAAGAGAGTTCAGCTGCGTTCCTTCAGAATGATAAAGATTTTGATAAGAGTTTTGTAGTTTAATCCTTATTATAGATATAAATAAGAAGAGGATAAGTGGAACCATCCTAAGAGACACCGAAAGTCACGCCGTCGGAGAGGGAGAAGAAAGCCTTGTCAGCATCCTAGGCCAATTGGAAGCACTTTCATCTCTTCCTTGGGTTATCGGACAATACCCCCAGAGGGCATTGGGGGTGGGAGTAAATTGTTACCTAGCCAGAGTGGAAGCAGGACACCAGATTGCCCAGGACCTTTGGGTAGGGGCGATGAGGCATTACTTGTCGCAAGTTGGCAGTTCATTGGCTGTAACTCCCAGCAATCATATATCGATAGATCACGATCTCCAAGCTTGTGAAGATGGAACGCTAGAGCCGGCGAGGGTAGAGCCAGTGGCTGGGCCCATTAAGGAAAGCAGCGACAAAGATGAAAATGACCAAGTCCTGATTTCTCCTAATAAGAATGAAGTTATGCTTACGTTCGATGCATTACATTGATTCCAAATTTTTGATGATGTAGACTCCCAGTTTTTTATAATATACATTCATTCATTTGCCGTATTTCTTCTTAAATTATTATTCAGATTCCCTTTCCTGAGATTGCTCAAATGGATTGGAAATTAAGGAAATGCAAAATGGAGATGTGCGCCCTATTCCCATATTCTTTTTCCCCCACCCGGCAATCCCCACCGGAAAATTCACCCAGCTTTCCATCACCTTTGCTCCAAAACCTTGGCTTACTCTCCCCCATCACCTTTCTTTCTCACTTGTGGTGAACCTATAAACGCTTCCCTTCCCTCCAACACTGGTCATATTTCCCCCTCAAGTGACCCTCCATGTCCCCCCTCCCTGCTCCGTGTCCCCTCACCCTCACACTGAAGCCCCCGTGCCGGCCCTCCAGGAGATCAGGCCCTTTCGAATACCCCCTCCATCCCACCCCCTCAGCACTAGGTCAGGATGCGATGTCCCATGCTAACTCTGCAGGCCCCCCATGCCAACTTCTGGGCCCTTTAAGAAGCCCCCCCATCTCAAGTAATCTGTGCATGCCTATGGGTCTAACACAGCCAAAATATTGTTTTTTGGGCATATCTTGATTCATGATAAATGCCCCCACTCTCCAGAGGCATGTCCTCCCTTTCCGCTGATGCGGCCGGTTGAGGTAAGGGAGGAAGGAGATAAGATGTGACTATTCGGCATAAAGTCGATGATTCATTCGATGTTAATTCCTCACGTGCATCCCTTGGCCTTGGCTGGCTAGATCGACCTCCCAAGTGACGTACTATACTCCGAGACCATGGGTCTCAAGCTGTTTTTGTGAGACGGAAAATGGGGTAACCCCCGGAATGATGGGGAAACGAGGCAAAGATGGTAGATTCCAGCCTGGTTCAAGGCCTTACCTTAAGCTACAATGCTCGGATGAAAATCTGCTTGCTTGATCTAAAGCAGAGGAAAAACCATAAGCAAAAATATCCCAAATTTAATCTAATATCAAATCTTTAAATGAAGCTTGAGATTCAATGAATGAAGATCAGGCGACCTAATCTGAATAGAACCACAAATGAAGCTTTTGCATAATAGAGTGAAAAACTAAAACTATTTGTTAGCATCTTTAGTAGTCAATGAAATGTAAAAGGAATTATATTGACTTCACTGTTGAAGTGCGCGGCATGTACAATTTACTTTTGAAAGGAGGTACACATTTAGCTGGACTTTTTTTATAAGCTCTTTCAGCTCCACCGTCTCAGAAATAACCACGCACAAATAAAATGAGTCCCTGGTAGAATAACGATCATTATTTCAGAAAATTAAAGGGCATATCATTATTTGTATAAATACATAACATGCATTCATCACATAGCATTTACGAGATAATCTTATTTTTATTCTCTTAGCTTAATTTAAGTACATATATTATGCTTGACGTGGAGCATGTGATCTTCTTCTAACGAAATTGTACTCCTCAAATTTCAATACTTGGTGCAAATGATTGTGCAAGTTGCATACTTCCTTCATGCATCAATCAGTATTACTGATAATTATACATCGCTCATGTTAAAGTTATGAGTTCTCCATTTAGGAAATATCATAGAAAAATGCACTATGAAGCTTCATTGGCTTAGTCCAAAATGCACGAAAATTTTGCAAAGACGATTCATTGCCTAATCATTCATTGGAGAAAAGAACAACAAGTTAGTTGTTGTGATGTAAATTTCCACGGGGCTAGGATGGAGGTTGATTCTTCTGTTTTTCAGGATTTCTGCCGCAAAAAGATTGAACGATGTGGTGGTAATCCCGAAAATCGGAAGAATTAACCTCCGAGAAATTAGTTGTGTTCAACAGTGTGCACTCTCTTGGCATGAATACAAATTTAAATATATTTTCATGAATTATAACTTCGGAAATCATGTAAGTACATCACGCGAGAGGATCATAATTTAAGGAAACAAAAAACAAATAGCTTCATCGCGATGTTGTTGAAAGATACTCGTTCATACGAAATTTGATATTACGAAGTGTCGATTTTTCCGATCCCATCAACTTTGTAATTTAGAGTTTCTACTGAAGTCAAGGAGAAAAAAATACATTTATGACATGAACAACACAAAATGGAACAATAAAGTGAAACATTAAAACTTAGGCTGAAATGCTTACAAGGTGTTAACTCACATTCTATTAACATTAATTTCATAATGAAATTTCCATTTTTAATCTTTAAATGCTGGATTTAAATGTCCTTCAAAGTCCCTCCCTGCCAGATTTAAATTGGCCCTTTTAAAGTTTTCTTGTTGTGTCTCAGCCAAAAATGACACTTTCGGCAGTGATAAGCTTGCCAATATTGGCACTTTCGGCATTTAAGGGTTAATGGAGACCAGGTACAGTGATGCTTAACCCTTTTGCTGTGAAGGTCGTACATATCCGAATGAGTATTTTCATATGCTGGCTGCAAAGTTCAAGTGCAGATCTTGGTGGTAGTAGCAAATTCTCCTCTCTCAAAAACTCAAGCTCAACAAACAGTTTATCCCCAGAGGCTTTAACAACGTTTTAAAAATTATTTTGCAATTTCTGAATAAAACAATGCAAATTGCTATTATTTAACAGAAAAAATTGTGAACATATTTTTTGACACACCTATATTAAGAGTGCAACCAGTAATCATTAAACGCTGTGAAAGGGTAAAATTGGTGCCATTTACTACTCACTCACCCATGCACCACACAAAATGTGGCTTTAAAAACTTTCACAAGGGCTGAAGGAGATATAAAATCATTAGCATTATGATGTGCCTTTCAAGGAAATTCAAAGAGATATCAGCACTTAAACTCAATAATACAAGAATTTGGCATTGATAGTCAAAGAGAAATCCTAAACAGATTCAACTTATTTATTATATCTCACTTAGGCATGGCTTTTGAAATTAGGTGAATGGTACCTAGGTACCTGAATTTTCTTTGCAAGTTTCCTACCTGAAAATGTGAGAAAGCTACATAACCTTTCCATGAGTAGCCAGGAAACTCAGTTTCATTAAAACTGTACTGAACGTCTTCATTACTGGATGTTCTCCCATCCTCAGCTTCATACTGGAATTGGTGAAGAGTGGGAAAATAATAGCCATCCATTGGACTTGAGCATCTTTGACCTTCGACATTTGGTTTACAATGGCACTGCCCTGTGCCATCATCACAACTTCTGTTGAATGAACCTCCAATGCTGCATTCACAATCTGTAGATTTAGAATTGAATGGTACTTTTGAAACATTATCTATTTGCACTTTACATACCATAATGAGTGAATGCTAAATGTATAGTTTATTCGATTATTGAACAAATCTTTACTTAAACTTCAGTTCCAATTATTGAATGGAAGAGGTTAGTCAAGCACACCTGACTCTTAATAATTTTTAGTGAGTTTACTTATGTTCTTAATGTCATCTTGGAAAATCATTTTAGGTGTTAGGCAGAAATTCAACATAGGTACTTATGTACTTCTAAATGAATATGGTTAATTTTCATTACATTCTCAAGGATTTCAGCTAGCTTGGAGTAGTAAAATTAGTCTTAAGGCTCCGAAGAATGGAGAAATATTTTTCTGAATTTTCATCAATTTTTTCAGCTTCTGCTTCATAATTTCAAGAAAATTCATTAAAGAGTTGAGACGAAAATAAAAGTGAGCCAAAACCTATTTTTTTGATCTAGTATACTCACATGTAATCACAAAGTGATAGACATTGTATTTAATTATGAGTTTCCATTTCCACATACTTTCCTTAACACCAAAATTGCCACTTCAATCAGTGTTACTTTTATTATAAATTTTTAATGGTAAGCTTCCTGTTTGCACTAAAACTAAAATAAATCCCCAGCAGAACTTGTCTTCAGCACCCATTTCACACCCACAGGTTTTATGACAAATACAATATTGGACTTAAGTGAATACAGAAAATTCGAGTCAATTTACATCACAATTACACTTATCTTAAACTACTCATCTTGAACTTTCAATGTGCAATGGTTTATTGATTTCACTAAAATTTTTAACTCCATCAAACATTTCATTTGAGTATCAGTTTAAAAATTATTTGTCAGAGTATGAAACAGAATTTCCAATTTACCAAGAAAAAAACCTTAATGTTTTCATGAATCCATACAGAAAAATTACCTGAACACCCGAGGAGATTATCAGCTTTCAAGTTATATGTTCCATCACGGCATTGATGACATTTCTGAGATTCAACCAAATACTTGCAAGGACACTTTCCAGTATGAGGGTCACATTTTCCTGTGTGTCCCAAGACTCCAGATATGTGGCAGCCACAATCTATAAGAGTGGGTTAAATGAAATTCCCACAAGACCAATGAAACTAGATTAAGTCAAAATTAATGTTTCCCTATTTGATTGGTCATTTAGGGAGGCAGTCACCAACTAAGGTCGTAAGATATTGGAAGGTGGTTCGGAATGGGAAGATTTCTTTGCGGAATAGTGGAAGGATGGAAAAACCCCAGGTTCATGATTTCACTACAAAAACTCTGCCACTGTTGGGATTCAAAACCCAGGCCCTTGTGATGGTTTGCCAAAGCTCCAATAAAAAACCATAAAGAAGGGGATAAATTCTATGACTACCTAGTAAACTCAACAAAAATTTTAATCAGCCAATCAAATATTGGGTGATGGTGTAATTGGGAAATGAGCTCAATTAGACATTTAATATCAGAGGGATGATTAAATTCAAATTTCATGGGAGGATAAATAAGGTTATTAGAACAGAATTGGTATCCTCAAAATATAGCAAATCAACAATCACATTATTCACTAACTACATTAAAAAAGACCATTTTAAAGTTGCAATACAATGATTTAAATGAATACAAAATTCCAGGTTAACTTGTATTACCATCACATCCTTCAGGATTCAGCGCTGTGAGATTCCAATAGTGTTCTTTGCATTCATCACATAATCTACCCTTGACGTTCTTTTTGCAAGGACAAAGATCTCCAGTTGCCAGTGGTTTGCATCCAATGCTGTCTTTTATCACTCCTTTTGGGTTACAGTTGCAGGCTGTATCAAATATAAAAACATTTAATAAGAAGAGTTGATTGTGAGTTTTAAAACTTTATGAAATCCTCAGCGTTTTATTTACTTGTGGAAAATTGCACGCTGCGCAATAGACCCTTAGGCAACAACCCTTATCAAGGAAAAAGAGTTAGCATGGTAATTTCATATCAATTTGACCAAAGCATTTTTCTCAACAATTTTTGCAATACCAGGGATATTAAACAAAACTGGAACCAACAAATAGTTTCGATCCCGAATGAAACTATATATTAGCTTCCTTTTTCCACATACATATGTAGCTTTGGTTCAGAATGAAACTACATTTATGTCTAACTTGACTTTAGTTTCATTAATGGAATAAAAGTAGAAGATGAGTGAAATATAACATTCCAGAACCATTCCTACTTGTGAATAGTTTTGGTTCAAGTGAAGTGGGGGATGGACTTTCGATCCACACTCATGCTTCCGGGCTTTGTCAGGAGGGGCTTTGAATTTAATGACTTCCAATCAGGAATGTGATCTAGTACAAAACTATATATTTCATTTTGGATCGAGAGAGATATGAAATGATACGCTATGTCTAACCTTCGTATCACATTGGTTAACTGTTTATTTCGCACCTTTATGGATTATTCTTATTGTATGCAACATAAACAAATTTACTACAAATAATAGTTAGCACTAATTATTTCCACCAATAAAAAGCATAAAGATTTCCCATCCCCGAGTTCTGCACCTGGCTATTGGTGCCACATCAGGTTTCTGCACCCGGATTTTGTCCATGGGAAACTCTACCAGGTGATGCTGCCAGGTTGCACATCTGAGTTACACACCAGTTTTTTGCATTCAGAATCTTTGCCAGGATGCGGGGTCCTGCACCTAGGGTCTGCACCTAATTCTGCACGAAGGTGCCACACCCACGTGCTGAAGTGGATTACAGGATTACTTTGTCGTTTCCCTTCGCTTGCTCCTCCTCTCCCCCCTGGCTGGAATTTCAGGATCGGTCAGTTATGATGGATAAACCAAGGACATGGGTACCTAAGGGATTTTCCCGAGTAGATAAATCCAGTGGTAAGGTTTAGGTCATGAACCTACGCCAAAAAGTTCGAAGTATGAATGGATGGAGGATAATAAACTAAACAACACTGCAAATATTCTGCATCCTCCATTTTTCCTTCAGTCTCAATTTCCACGAAACCAAGGCAAATTGTGTTCACTCTTACGACTTGGAGTGCATTATGCATGGAAAGTATTTTGCTTAAGTTTATCAAAAGGAAACCACAACTTTGTTAAGTTATCATTTATGTTTTTACACTGGTGTTAAGTAAAATGTTTTAAAAGATTATATAATTGTGTATGTATATCTTTTACATACTTCACCACTTTTTTAGAAAATGTAACCTAAGGTATGTTTATTATATTAAAAATTTCTTTCTTCATGTTTTGAAGACAATGGAAAGAAACAAGCACTTTTAATGTAATGATTGGGGAAAAATGATAGCTGAAGGAGAAATTATACAAAATGCTCTTTTTCAGTAGCCACCCTTAGATGAAGCAATTCTATTTTCCTAACTTCTAGCCTATCTTTCAGTAACCATTTTCCTTTTTCTCAAAATTCATCTCTATCTCTGCTGGTGCAACTATCTCCACCATACCCACCTAGTTCCATCGATTCCCTCCCTCAAAACATTTCATCCAACTTAATACTCAAAAGTGCTCTTTCCCTACTGCCTCCCCTCCGACAGCTGGGTTCCCTACTTGAGAGCTCAACCATAGTTCTCTCTACCCTTCCCGCAGAGATGCATACATATTTCCTTACTTCCTTATCCGTACCCACCTCCTAGCATTTTGTGCTGTGGTAATACAATTGCCTCCCCAGGCTGCCTGACTACCAAGTAGCCTGACTACCCCTATCCTTTCTCCCTATTTTAGCAGCAGACTTGCATATTTTCATAATCACTTGGTTTCTCCCTGTCTGAAAACAACCAGACTACTTCCATCCCCACACCTACCATCATCCGAGAGCATTGTCATCCTTCTAGTTCATTTACCCAATCCTTCCCAATGTGGAACCTCGACTGCTACTCATGGCTGTCTGTATGTGTTTTCTTGCCACTTTTAGTTTTATCTATTCTGACCCAACTGTAATGCAAGCCCTAATCTTAACCACCTCAACCTCAATCTGTGGCAATTGTTCACCTCCCAGTCGATTTCCTCAATCATTTTGAAGACCAAGCACAATGCCTTCACAAAACTTCTGACAAATTGGATGAACTACGGAAACATATTCTGTCTAAAAGGAAACTAAAAATTAATTGAGTGAATTCACACAGAATATTTTGCACCAATTCAGATTGGTTTCATTTTGCAAAGTACCCCTCTGTACCTTTCCAGCTATCACACCTTAGCTCTATGCTAAGTTCCACATCCAGTTCATGCACTAATGGTAAGCATCCATGCCCCAATAACCAGTCCAGCACCAGCATGTAATGCCCTCGTCCCATATATGTCTCGTGCCCGCATCATGCACGCATGTCCCACAACAATGCGACACATATGCCCCCTGCAACCACAACCTGTACCTCTGCCCGCACACTATACCCAAACCCTGCACTCGCAATACGCACTCCTCACCTGCAACCTCACTCCAAAGTCCGCACTGGCATCCCACACCTTCACTTTCATCCCTCACCTATACTGGCATCCCACACCTACACTGGCACCCCAACCCCCAAAACTAAACCTGAAGTGGCATGTGTGGTCGCAGGTCTTGTAAAAAAATCACTGCGAGCTTTTAAATTACCTCGGAACGAAATTCGGAACCCTTATGGGGATGGCGAGAGCGAAACTTTTCCAAGTCCGAACAAAAATCGGAACAGTTCCTAGGAGCTTTTGTTCAAAAATTTTTGTTTCACTTTCTTTCCGGAACCACTGTCATTCCGAAACTTTCGTTCATCTTTCAGTTCGGTTCCGTCTGTGGCGGATTATGGGGGGTGCAGGGGGCCGGGGGGGTGGGGGGGGGGGGGGAGAATGCTCCTCCACCGTAATTCCTAGTTCATGAGGAAAACGGTGATCATAAGGTATTCCATACCCCCCAGATTCCCGGAAAGTAGCAATCCACCCCCTCCCCAAACAACGACCTCAATCCACCACTGGGTTCCGTGAGCCGAATCCTTATCTGAACTCACAAGGAGGCATCGCGTGATTGATGTTAGGGATCCAAATGATGCAATTATTTTGTGAAACTATAGAGAAAATGCGGGCAAAGTGTCACGGCTTTCTTCCATTTGGGCCCGAGTTCGAGAGAAAAACGCAACTAAAGAATTTTCCCTCCGTATAAATCCTTTACTATTCAGAGGCTTACCAACAAATGCCGTGGCAGAGCGGTTAGAGGCGTTGGTCCTGTAATCCCCGTAATGTGGCGCGTGTTCGATTCAAAGTCCGGTCAATTGTTTTTCTTTCATAAATTTTACGGAGTCACTGTACATTGTCCAATCCCATACATTTATGTCATTAACATCAACATTTTTTTAATTTTCAGCCTATTTTCTGGATTTTCAGCCTATTTTCTGCACCCACTAGACCCAAAACCTGGCTTCACCACTGTCTGAACTGTTCCGGAACCAAGAGTTAAGTTTCGTTTAACTTCTCTGGGCAATGCCCTCCGCAAATGGCCCATTTGACTTCATCATTTACCAGGCCATACCGTTTCACAAAAATGCATGTAAGTGGCATAGTTATGGGACTGGGAGCATTTGATCTTTTCATAGCTTTAAATTTGGTTTACAAACCATGCACACGGATGTGTTCCCCATGGGTAAATCTTCAAGCGTTAGTTCATATGGAATTATTCATGCTCACAATGATTCGACGTAAAAACACGGAGTATTCTTGATACTCCCGTTGGATCTTTATTTCGTGAATGCGAAATTATATACGTTACTCTCTTTATTGGGAAATTCTTTTGTCTTATTTGTCAGAAAGAAAGTTGAAATGAAAGAAAGAAAATTACGCTATTATTAACATTTATTCATGGAAATCATTAGTACAAACGGCTAACCTATGAACTGTCGGTCGATGGTAAATAATATTTTCTGCTTTCCAATTTTAATTTTATATTTCTTGTGTTATAAACGTCTAACTCACGTTCTCAGCTCTCCGTACACACCTCGATCACTAAAATCGACCAACTCGTTCCGGAGATACAACTGAACTGAGCGCGCGCCGTGCCCACTCAAGCCCAAATTTAGACCTCCACGCGCAGCGCTGAAATGTCACCTCGAAACCCCCTCTGCTCGCAACAAACCATTTCCGGCAGTCGATGAAACTGGCTATCCAGTCGTAGTTTTAGATATTCTGCAATCCTTATAGTTTTTCACACGAGGCCCTCCAAAGTACAAAAATATTGGTCGCGGCAAAACCTTGAGAACATGACACCGAGAGCGAACCATAAGATGTTCATTCGCATTCACATCAAACCCAAAAAATTCCGTTTGGGGCATTCGTTTGGATTTCAAAACCTCTCAACTCTTTATGCTAATTTATTAGCTCCTGTACCTAAGAACATGCGCGTGGCAACCTGTTGGGCCATTGACCGGAGGGAAGGTCAAAATCCGGGCAAGGTATCCGTGCACATACAGCTAAACTCATCCTCTGTTATTTTTTGGGCATCAGATGATACTGCGAAACCACAACGCATTCGTGCGCTGTTGGGCTTACATTTCAGTTAATTCTATTCTCACCAATCATAATTACGTACGAGTTGAAAACAAGTTGGATGGTATCCCGTTTCGATGGAATTGCTTCGATACCAATGAGTCCACGAAAAACGCCTCTTTCCCCTGATTAACCATCTGATGACCTCGGAGGTGAATAACCACGAACATCCTATAGTCGCCGTGATTTGCTGCCGGAGTATAATGTACATTATTAAGTTCTGCTCGTCACATTAAAATCTTTTACATATTGGTTGGCTGGTTATTTGGAGACGCGAAGAGAAGCTGAGGTCATTTGTGCCATTCAGGCCAAGTTCGAAGGAAAAGGATCATTTAAGGAGCGGAGGATGGGAGAAGAGAAACCCAGCGTTGGCATTAGTCCACTAGGCCGTTTTTAAGCTAGATACTTTACTGAACATAGGTACGGATGCATGGCGAGATGCTCAGGGAAAATAGTTGTGTAAAGCGGATAATCTAGAATCTAGAGAAAAATCTGGAATGACTGTACAAATGCATGAACGACAGATAGGAAAAAACCCCTTGCTATAATTCCGTGCCTCCCTTCGCGCTATTTCTCCACATCAAACATCAAACTGAGCAATGAAATTCTTAGTGTATGTACAACGGCCTTTAAACAAAAGAGCCAACAGAACCACAAAGAGCCACAGTTAAACGTCCCATTCGACGGATGAAGTTTTCTCCATAACGCTCTCAATTAACCCATTCAGCATTACTGGAATTCATGGCGGCATGACTGGAATTCCAGTTCAGCGCTCCTTTCCATATATACGGTACCACTGTGCCTCAGTCACTCAGGGAAGCTTCCGCCGCCATGCAGTCATCAGTAAGGGTCTACTCTTCGGTCGGTGAAGGTCAGTTTTCTTCGCCCGGGTGTTTTTGTGGCTTTCGAATTTTTTTTTCGAGGTGAGTAAATCTTGCCGTTTTTAACTCTTTTCGGTATATGTTTATTTTTTTGGCAGTATTTTTACTAATGCAATGGATAATTAATATATATTTTAGTTATTCATAAATAATAATAGTTTTAACCAATATTTATTTTTTTTAATTCGGCAATATATATACAGAAATATAATTTTTTATTGATAGTTAAGATAATCACCATTTTGCACTTTGTTTTTGTCTCTTATCTGATAATTCCTGTTTTCTTTACTGCGTTGTTGTATCATCATGGCACATGGTAAAAACGGAATAATATTATCTCCTTTTTTTAATATCTACATAAGCTTTAGGAAAATAAATTGTTTATATTTTTTCATTTACGTTATATTTGGTAAAATTGATTATCTTGTCCTTTTTTCAGTTTTACTTTCAATACACCATCTCTTTCATATTAATATTCCTTCCTGTTTCTATCCTGTGCTGGTGAGTACTTTTAATGTTTTTAATGTGTTCAGTGACAATTTTGTTTATGATCTTGGAATAAAAACCATAAATTTTATTAATGCCGCAAATGCTTTTCTGTGCATACTTTTTAATATTTCACTTGGAAATTAGCATATTTTTCTTACTTACACATGAATATCGATAATTTATGCAAACTATATTTTTATTTTTATTATAATTTGTATTTTTTTGAAATTTGAAAACATTTCGTAGAGTAAATTATTTATAATGTTTCCAGTTTTTCAATATATCATCACTGTACCATCTTCAATTCCTTCCAAATACAATTCCGTCACTTTATTTGCTGGTTAATTTCATAGGCATTTCATCTGTTTAGTGAGAGTTTTTTCTGTTTTTTTTTTGTTGGCTATTGTTATTTTGTTTTTAAACCACAGTTTTGTATATCGTGATAAATGCGAAAAAATAGTGCAGATACCCATTTTTTAATTGTAAGGAAGAAAATTCTGTTAGCTTATCTTACTCTTACACCGTTTGCAATAAAAATCCAGTTATGAGAATGCAATAGTGATTGTGGAAGAGTTTCAGTGAATAAAAACTGCTTTTACGTTCTTTTTATTCATCTCAAGGTTCTCAACTGACATTTGTATTAGCAACGAATAACCAATTTTTAACGCGAATTCCATTAACAGGGTCTGTAAATGAGAATGCTAAGTAAATCATTTGTGAGTATAATATATGTATCATGTAAAGTTAGAAGCGATATTTTGACAAAGTTAATGTATTTTAATTGTTGTTATCGTTTATGACTTGTATATATATATATATATAGTTTTTGTGTCTGCACGAAATATACTACCAATGATTCTATAAAAAGGAATCTATTTAGCACAAAGAATTGAACATATGATAATACTGGAAGACAATCGTATCAGTCATTCTCATATATTTCACATATTTTAGAGGAAAAAATATTTGGTTTTTGTTTTATTCACAGTTGCTCGCCTGGGTTCTCCCACATGTAACAGTAAATGCTGGAGTTGGCGGGCACAGAGGCAGTAAATTGGCGGGCACAGAGGCCCGGGTTGGGGGGTCCCAGAGGTGGGCAGGTTTTATTGCTGTGTGAAAAGGACTAGGATTAGGGGAGGGAATAAGGATAAAGGGACGGTCAGAAACACCGACAAGCCGGTCAGAAACACCGACAAGCCGTAGGGTATTGGAGTGGGGTTTCCTCAATTGTGAAAAATAAAAGGAATGTAGGCGGTGGGCAAAACAACACTTGGCAGTTTTGGGTGGAAGTGAGAACTATCCATTGGAAAGGGGTTCATTGTAAGAAACAGAAAGATGGTGTGCACGGAAGTCCGCCCAGCTGTGGAATTTTTCCCTTCGTAGATCAACAGCCTATGGTCAATGCCATCCGATAATTAGGCCAATTGTGAAATCCCAACCGTTTCATGCCATCAAAATTTACATGGAAATTTCATCAGTAGTCTGAGCCTTGTGATATTTTTGTGCGGTCCTGAACAGAGGACTTTCAAAGCGGCAATCCACTCCGATATGTCACCCCCTCTCAAGAGAACACTTTCCCAGGTACTTGTCTCGACCCTTTCCGTCATTACCGGGCCCTCTCACAGCATGTGGTTACGGGAAACTGATTATATTCGCAGCAATTTTTCAGAAACAACATTTGCTGTGCAGTTGAAAACATGCTCTTGTTAACGTATTTCTTGTTTGAAACTGAGCCTACCCTCCTTCCTTCACTACCCTCCAGAGGCATAGGCTCTAAGCATTTTCTGCAGATGAATCCTGTTGACGGCAAAGGAAAAAGAAAGAGGACAGTGCAAAGGTGTCGGGGGTGCACGAAACAGGGTTTGCGGATGGAGACAAGTTTTTTTTGGCCTACCTGCGAGGACTATCCCCCCACTGCCTCCACCGCTGTTTTGTAAATTTTCATGAAAATATTAGAACGTAAGAGTGCCTTTTTATGGAATAAAATTGTATGTTTTTATTGTAAATCGTTGTATGTATTGTTTTTCATCTTCATTTTATGTATTGTATTTCAATTGATGTAATGTATTTTTTTCCATTTTTAGTATTGTATTACAATTAATTTAATGTATTTTACTGTTTTGTAATTTATTTAATTGTAAAATAAATACTTGTATTTCCATTATACGTGTCCAAATACATTTATTAATTAACTTTTACTATATATTCAGCTTTATGGAACTGAAGTCTTTCGTAATTTTTTTCTTCCATAATAATGCTAAACAAGGAGAATTGGCATTTTTACACATTTCATTACAAAAATTGTCAATACGGAAATATTTATACCTTTAATATACTCTAGCAATTCCTTGGCCGGATATATGTATGTATCTAAGAGAAAAATACGCCATTCATGCCATCGGCCCAAAAGAAAGTTGAAAATAATTACGAAAAATGAAAATAAACATTCAATAAAACAGTTATATCGATATGTAATTAAATGATAAGCTTAGCTACATTAAGGTCATTATGTAGGATGCTAACAATAAGCGTTCAAAAGTTTATTTGAATTATCTTTGACTGGTAAAAAAATAGATTTAAAGTATCTTAAAAAATTTAATTTGAAGGGGAAACGATGCAACCCTGCACATCACATAAAAGATCCTTGTGGCTGACTGAGGACTGGAATTCCAGTAAAAAATTAAAAATTTTATAAAAAATAAAAATTTTATTTTTTGATCGAAAAAACATAAGGGGTCATATTTGTAGCCAATAAACGTACCAACAACATAAAAAAAACACGTGCAGCCAGGGTGAAGGGTTCACAAATATAGGCTCAGCGTTGAAAGGGTTAAGATTCGCCTGTAACGCGCATCGGTCACCTACGTCCCATACTATTTTCAATCAAACTCCAGCAAGCTAACTATACTTTGCTCTGAAGCATCTGAAGGTTAAAAAAAAATACGAAACGATGTGCAGAAATCAACAGTGCACCAAGGCAGCACCAACGCCCATCCGGCCGCGGGTAAATGTTAATATGACAGTAACACGGCCAAAATATTTATGACACGCAAGTCAACGAATATTGAAATACAACTGTTTGAGGCTGGACCTGGTGGAAGTTGTTGATATTCATGATGAATAAAACACTTAAGGCCATTTTACACGGTACATTTTTTTGTACAATCTATCGTGCGAACGCATGTATCAGGAAATTGTACCGTGTGTAGCGGCAAATTGTGCGAAAGCGTGTGCGAATGTATGAATGACTGAACGGAAAATAGAACCTGTTCTAATTCCATTCAGAAAATCATACGATTTCTATCCGGTTTTATTCAACACATGGCGCAGATATGTCGAAAACTGTGGTGCCTGTGTTACGATTGAAAATAAAGTTGTTTATAAAGAGGATTAACACTTTCCCGTCGAATAATATGAGTAACTATTATCCTGTCTATAAAATCTTTAATGAGTAAACTCTTCTCGGGCTCTCCTCCGGTTTAAACTATTCATAATTGTCGACGTTTCAAGAGAAAACTCGTCACTCATTCTCAAGGTAAGAATTAATTACGTCGGCAATTATGAATAGTTTGAACCAGTGGAGAACCCGAGAAGAGTTAACTCAAAGTTACTCAAATGTTTACCTCCTCATTTCGTCGTGTTATTTGGCGTTCTGGTTTTTCAGTGTAAGCGCGATCTTTGGGTTTAAAATTATTTTATTCCCCAAAATGTATGACTGGTCGCGTCCTCAAGTAGAGTTCTTGATATCCCGCGTGATTAATAATAATAATTTTACTTCTGCTGTTTAGCAAGTTACGAAATCGAAAAAAAATACATTAAAACATTGGTATAAATACAAGGGAGGGAAATTTGGAGGGACGAAAAAAAGGGTCCCGTGTTCCGCTATACCACTTGATAATAACACTTTGTTACACACACATAATAAACTCACGAATTTTGTCTATCAAGACTGGAGATCCGGCGAGAAACGTCAATGCAATAAAATCCAGATGAGAAAAAACGAAACGATGCGAAGGTGGAATATAAAGCCAGAGAGAAGAGTCCAAGAGAGCTTTGTCTAAACCGGGAGAGTTATCAGTAGGCAGATGGTCGAGTCGAGGTTTCGAATTTCAGGTGATCAGCTTTTCAAGGTGTCAAATACGCGAGTGAAACATATGTTCACGAGTGAAACATAAATATGATAAACAAAGCACTCGCGAATTCCGATCGATTTCTACCGCTAAATTGCACGGAAAATTGTGCGTTTGCACTCATCGTGTAAAGCGACATTCAGTCTGATTCAGTCGTTCGAACAATATTTTCTTGCACACTTGACTGTACAATTGTACATGCGTTCGCAAGATTGATTGTACAATTAAATGTACCGTGTAAAACGGCCTTTATACACACTGCTTATGCCAATGAGTGGTGAAACGGGTCGCGCCATATAAATAAATCTGTGGAAGATTACGAAGTGTTTTATTCATCTTGAACAACGAATATGTCATCAACTTGTTATTTTGAGTATATCAAACTGAATTGCATAGCAAGAGTGCCCCTACGTAGTTACGTACTTTCCTGGAGAAATTAAGATCAAGACAATGCTTCTTATTATAAGGACCTGCGAGAAGTATTTTTGGGACAGCCCGCTACAAATAAGTAGTGAAAACGATAGGCCTGGGAAACTGGGAGCACACGCATTAGGTTTGGTAAAGACGGTAGATGAAATAACTTGCAAGCGATCAGCTCGAATGAAGTATGAACACAATGATGAGGTATTGGGGTCGTCAACAGGTAATATGCTGAGGAGTCCGTTGAGGAAGATACACATGACCCCGGGATGCATAAAGAGTCTATTTTTAAACATGGTATACCTAATATTTTTATACACTCGCGGCAAGATTTTGACGACTACTCATAAAGATAGAGAAATAAAAAACGAATCTTACTTGGTTATATGCATGGTCGCAGAGAGGCCCAATCCACAACCAGCTGCGACGCTCCTACCCCCAGAGAGACTGAATGACACATCGGCCTGTGGTAATACAAATGGAGGGATGTCGAGAAGGGGGAGCGCCATTGGTTGGACGTCACCAGAAAGGTCCAGCCTCCATGTGCTAAAAACGACCTCGGAAATCACCAAGGATCGGGGTTTCCACCCTGTAGAAGAACTCCCCCTCCTCTAAAGGCCGAGAAATAGGGATCCATATGCTTGCTCTGTAACCTGCGTGCCATTTACTTGAGAAGGTCTACCCAGTAAGTTTACATAGTGATAAAAGTACCTATACTAATCTTTAACAACTTCAGGGTTCTTTTCTTCCAAAAACTTCCACTAAGTAAAGCCTGAGAAAATTTGCTTCAATAATAGTTTATTTATTTATTAATGATGCGAAAATTAGGAGGGGCATTTCTGAAAGAGTTAGAAATTAAGGAGCATGTTTAAGGGCTTCAAGAACACGCATCCAGGGTGTTTCCATAGCACAGAATCGTTCACACTCGGTCTAATGAGCCACATATGAATTGGGCTTGTGAAATCTGCGACCTTCGGCCCAAGTTCGAAGAACAAAGGTTGCAGTGGCACTTATCCCCCCCTCCACTAACCGGATGAAATTTAACCGACACCCCTTTATTATTCTATCCAACTCAAGTTTGGTCTTGTAGGACTACGTTCCAATATATCCTCCAACAAAAGTATCTAAATGAATACTGGTGACCACAGCGGGTAACCTTCTGGGGTTAATTTTACGTGCGCCTCATCCAGACGCAAATTCTCATTGGCGCAAATTACGAAAATCGCGACTTCATATCATGAACCTTTTTTTCTGAAATGTAACACCTTAATTTCACTATTAGACAATTCGACAATAATAGCCTTTCACGAGTACTCGAGACTCCACCGGCTTCGACTATCGATGTTTTTACGCAAAGGAAGAGAGAAACACGAAAGAAGGACACTAACAAAAAAAACTTGGACGTTTCAACGGTCAAGGGCAGAGAGAGTGGGGGAAGTGCAAATGAGTGGTGGTGGGGATAGAGGTGGCTATTATTTGTTCAGTGGGCTAGGTTTAGTCCGGGATTTTCAAATGTCTTAGTTAACCAAATATGAGCGTACTCGTAAATACGGTACTGGGGATGGGATCAAGGAAAGGTGGAGTTTTGGTGGCATTGGAGGGCATGAATAATCACAAAAAACACACACTGGTGGAAAACTGAAAACACATCATATTTTCTATTTATGTGTTGGCTGACATAGATATAAACACCAAGAATGATTATCTCTATTGAAGAGCTACTTTGTAACATTTATCTGCAAAATAGCAACCCTTTAAATAATTTGGAATCTTCTGATGCAACATCAGGACATCAACGTGCTAGGAAATAATTACATACAGTAGAGATAGATAGATATATGGATTTATTTGTCTGTGATCATTTTACAATGAAATAAACATCGTCAAGTTATAAATAAGACAATAACACAATACATTAAAATATTACTACACTGCTGAACAAATCAAAAGATTATACCACCGGGGATACTGTCAAAATATTCTTGTACAGAGTATAAAGGGTTAGTTATCAACCAATGCTGAAGTACCCTTTTGAAATGAGCCATGTTAGCCTGTTTAGCCTCATGAGGAAGCACATTGAAAAATCTAATACTATCTATATTTAAATAATTATATGTTTTGGTTAGACGGCATCTAGGAACGTAGAGCGCCGATTATCCGTGATAATGGAGGGGAAAGCTTCAACGTATTTAATCGAATAGAGCAGGCGGTTGGCAAATCCGAACCGACTACCTTCGCCCGGCTGGCGGCTGTGTGGGAGAGATAGAGAGACTCTCTTCTCTCCCCCCCCCCCCCTTCCAAGCGGTGGAATGGCCAAAAGGTGAAGGAGCTCGTACCACTCTTCAGCTGATCCTTCAGCGGGCGGACGTCGGACGAGCGACCGTCTCGAAGGATACCCCTTCCCCTCTCTCGTAGTGTCAGCGTGCGAGACGGGGGAGGAGGCCGGGCGCCCGGCCAGAGGGCGGGTGACCGCGCGAACGGGCATCTACGTCACTCGGGCGGGCGCGAACACGGGCATGGGCAATAAACACACGGACTGGAGTCGCCCGGGTTTTCCGACCGCCTGGATGTCTGTAAGTCTGATCCCTCCACCCCAAGCTATTACCAACTCATCATACGTCTGCTCTGCAATGATTTATGGTCGTCCTTCGGGAGTCCACGAATCCCTTATCTCCCTGCTTACTCAGCCGTCTCTCGAAGAAAACAAGGCAAGATCGCAGACCACCCAAATGCAGTAACAGATGATGGCACTGCCAACATCGGATATAGTCGAACCCTTCATTGTTTTTCGCTGCAGAAGTCCACTCACGCTAATCGATTTTGAAGCATAATCCAATAACTTGGCTTGGGGTTTTTTATTATATCGCGCACTGTGGAGATGCCAACCAGAGTCCGCCGCTACATTAGCCACTGGGTCTCCCTTGGATGCCCTTTCAACTCTCTTCAGCTTTTTCGAAATGTCTAACACGACGCGCTTTCCCTTGTTTTGAAGAATTAGACATTTTCAACCAGTTGTATTACTGAAGAAAACTTGGAAATATAAAACGCCCGCGGAAGCCCAAGTCGCGCGAACGCAGATCAGTTATTCAGGGGGCACAGGGTAATGCAACACTCATCTGCGTCATTGAACAGCCCACTGAGGAGGAGGTCAGGAAGGAAGAGTAGGGGAGGAGACGGAAAGAGGGAGTAGGGAAGGGGGTTGTTGCGGGATGACGCACGGATAATTCGCCGGACGGATAATCGAAAGACGGATAATTGACGATCTACTGTATATGGCCATTCTATTTATCTGGGGTTATCTCTCTCTTAATTAATTGATAAATAATGGGTGATAAATTTAATGCAAAAGCTCTGCCGAATTACAAAGGGAAATTTAATGTTTATTTCAGTACCTGTACAATTGGGGAATCCATAATATCCCTCCATACACTGGTTGCACCGCATTCCACCAAAATCAGCCTTACATTCACATTTTCCATCATCATCACAGGATATTCCTGTTGATCCCATAGGATGGCATTTACATTCTAAAAAGAAAGGGAACCAAAAACATTTACAACAAATAACTTGGAAATTTTAATGTAAGTTCTCACAAATAGACCACTCTGAATTACAAGGTTCCCTATTTTTTTTAGGACAATCAACAACGTATTCATGATCTGTAACAAAGAGTTTTCAAAATAAAAGTTGGGAAAAGGAGAATTAACTTTCAACCAAAAAATTATCTTCAAATTGTTATGAACCAATTATTCTGTAACCATATCTTACCTAAACACTCTGGATAGTTATAGTAGCCAAAGCTGCACTGATCACATTTCCCACCATAAAAGTTGGGACGGCATGAACAATTTCCAAAGGAGTCACATGCAATAGAATGACTGCCCTCGAGGGAACAATTACATTGAATGCACTCTGGATGCTTGTATCTTCCCTCCTCGCATTGATCACAATTTTTTCCTTGATAGCCTTCCCGGCATATGCAAACTCCAGTTTTCTTATTGCAAATATCTGCTTCCGTTCCATCTAATTCACAAGAGCAGCCTAGGATAAAGATTGCATGATGCGATAATATTTCTTTAAAATCATAAAATAAAACTCATTCATTCCTACCGAGCATTTAATTCATGAATTCCTCTTTGTTCATACTTGAATCTTGCACAAGGAAAATTTATCCTGACAAAATTGAAAATATCAAAACCCACTTCTAAAGTAATACATACTACATACAAACAAAATCATATTTAGGGAGCAAAATGAAAGTGACAAATCAGAAAACCATTTTTGAAAAAGGCAAATGCAAATACCTACCACTAATTTCTTTTCAATCATATGGTCAAATATCATTGCATTAGCCAGTGATTTAGAGATTGCAGTAAATCTATAGAAATATGCAGTAACAATATAAATTTTAAAAAATATTCATAAGTACTTTCTTTCAGGATAATAACACTTTAATAATAAGTTAAGTAAGTACTTACAGAATAATTAAAAAAAGAAATAAAAATTAAATAAAAAATTAATTTTTAAAATTTAAATTTTTAAATAAGTTGAGTTCTTCCTGAAAGGTTTAAAAAGTTAGACTCTTCTAGAACAATGACATACTTTTTCTTTGCTATATTTAATAAGGGATTCACCAAACTGTTCAACCAATAGAATTTTAAAAGTAAGATACTTACGGATACACTTTGGGAAATTAAAATGACCATCTTTGCACTTGGAACATCTGGCTCCTTCATACTGGGAATTACACTGGCACTGTCCAGTAACTTTATCACAGATTTTTGATTCGGCTCCTTTCTCATTGCACTTGCATGCTAAATGGCAGAAAAAAGGCTATCACCAGACATGTTACATTGCTAAAGTCTTTTAAATGCCCATAGAAAATCGATTCTTGCAGAAAAAACAAGATTCACTATAATGGCTATTCTTTAAGATGCACTGTTGGGATGCAAATATAAGGTGGAACTTATATTTTGAAGATCTTTTGCAGTCTTCTCCATCTTTATTTATTATAGCCAACTCACTTTTACAGAAGGCAACTTATAAGAATAAGCATTAGAAAAATCGAACTGAAAATGTTATTGCTTCAAAGAATATGTAAAATAAAATTTTAACAAAAGTTTACCAACTATTCTGTTCCCTAATTGCTTAAAAATATTCACAAAATATCTATTAAAATCTTTAAAAAAATCATCTTCTTCTGTCTAACAAACCTTAATTTATCACTCGTAGACATTTTCCAGACAATTAGAGGATATCTGAATGCACACTTCTCCAACATATAAACCCTTCCCAACAAGATACTTCCTATCCATAAATTACTTGTCTTAATTTGACTTTTTACAAAATATTGCAAAAACAAAGCTTAACTACCGACCTTGAAAAAATCACAAGTGTAGTCTGTATGAAGTGACTTAACATACTACCCTTTACAGAGAAACTATACAGGTTAAAAAGTATTTATAATTAACAAAAGAATTCACATCAAAAGTAGTACTTACGATTGCAGTAAGGAAAGTTATAGTATCCTTCAGCACAAGTTTCACACATTTTCCCACTGAAATTTGGTTTACATTTGCATTCTCCAGTTTTGGCATCACATGCACCAGCCTGAGTTCGTTTGGGATCACATTTACACCGACGGCAAGCTGGATAGCCATAGTATCCTTTTACACAGCTGTCACATTTTGGAGAAGTATACTGAGGCTTACACTCACACTGCCCAGAACCATCTCTACAGAAATTTGGCTTGTGGAATTGTTCATCACATTTACAAACTGTCAAAATAAGACAAACATTGAGGTAAATGGAGGTGCTTAAAAAATGACCTGTTAGCTACATGGAATCATAATCTTTGGCCAATTACTTTGAGAACCCTGGACTAAATTGTACTTGACTCTGATTGGAACCAACTAGACAAAATCACCCGGATTCAATCCTTCAGCTGCAGCTGCATCATTTATTTACCACCGCTGTGTGTGGGGAGTATCCTCCTCTTACAGTGAATATATGGGAGTAGCAGGTAGTAAACCCTTATAACTAGGGTCAAAATATTTTGGCAGGTTAGGTGACATAGTAATTGTTGTGCACTAGTGGAGATGCAATAGCCAATAAATGATCAATTTTACATGGAGCTTCCATGAAATATCCACAACATATTTACTTTCCTTGCTGTTTCCTGATTAATTAGATACCAAACAGCATTAAAGTCTCTAGACTTTCAGCCATAATATCTTATGTTTAAGTTGCTAGGCAATGGAGACATAAACTCTGTCCTAGGAATATGTACATCCCCTTCCCAAATTACAATTGAATCGGGGGCCCTATTAAGTAATATTAACAAAGTGTGAGGATTAGAGCCTTTCTTGGGAAGTCTGTATAAAACTTTAAGAGGAACTAAAAGAGGGTCAAAGGTGATGGTCAAACATACATGTACATTTTTCCCACAATAGCACGAGAAAAGTTACAGGTACCATATTTCCCAGCCCATAAAATGCACTTTTTTTGCTTGAAAATGCATTCTAAAATTGGCCTGCTTCTTATGGGCTACAGGTAAAGCTAACTTTTCATATATCCAACTTAGCATTGCCGTAAGAGATGCCTATCTTTCTCTACTTCTACTGCAGACTGTGTTATTGCAGCAGCAAGCTAAAGGAGAGCTGTCCATCATTTATTTGTTTTTGGGATTGTATGACGAATAACTTTAATAAAAATTGCTGTTTAGGAATTTATCAGTACTGTTTTATTTGAATAACTTGTTAACATTAATGGATATTGATAATAATGTTTTCCTTTAAAAATCGATCTCGAGAAATCACTGAGCATCTTATGTGCCATTGTATCCTATGGGCCTGGGAAAAATGGTAATAATAATAATAATTCTTTATTAATTCCAGGACATGTGGTCAACATGTATAGAACAAGTCAAGTAGGTACACAAAACAAACATAGACAATAAAAGTAAAATTAGATATTCAGGTATTTTTCCTGTAGCTAAAGAGTTAACTAACTTGGACTAGTTTCCAACTAGATGAAACACCAGCTAATGGCCAACTATAGCTGGTTTCAACTGGCATATTATATACCTATATTAAAGACTTAAAGGGGAACCAAAATGCAAGGGATCATAAGATGATCACCAGTACATGCATTCAGTCTTCACTGTAATGATAACTATTATAGAAAACACACATTTGATAATGCTTATTGGAACAGTGGTCTTCTCAAAATGATGCTCATCAGAGGGCAATTAAAAAAAATAAATCTCTCTCATCAGGAAATACTATAGTGGTGGAAATCATCAGGAAATACTATATTAATACTATTGGTGAATACCTGAATGTATGTGAAAGTGTGAGCAATTTCTCATAGCTATGGTGGTACGGCTATATTCTAGTGTGCTTTGGTGGTGATATTTGGAACTACGAGAATTCCTTCTTCTTTTAAAGAAGTGACAGGCACACAAGTGTCCATGTGGTCAGTCGTGTGGTGTGTATTCAATTGGTTGTACGTGAGGAGAGAGGAAGTGCGTATTAAACTATTGAAAAGTTTCACTTAAGTGTTATTAATTATCGCTAACCCCATACCTAATTACTAGGTACAGTATGAAGACATTGAACAACATGTACGCTGAGTCTTTTTGATACAACAGAATAACTTCAGAGAACAAAAATTAGAGTAGACGAAGCAATATTATAAAATAATTAATATAACACAAACTTTTGTAACTTACGTTTACAGGCTTCAGTTGTATTCAGAGGAGTATTATATGGATGATAAAATCCCGGCTCACACAGATTGCAATTTATACCCATAGTATTGTGCTTGCAATTTTTGCATACTCCCCCTCCCTCAAACCTCCCATGTATATCCAAGGATTGCTTATTCTTTTCCACTATCGGATCATATTCACACTCATTACTGTGCCCAAAACAATTACATGCTGAAAGTAAAATAGTGCATAACAATAATACATGCATTAGCATACAAGATTAGGTGTGTGGACGTAAACAAAAGAAAACAATTGGGACTGGTAAACAAGAAGGGAACTGTACCAAGGAGCACTAAGGAGTTCATGTAAGTAAGCCTACATCAATGCTCCACCAATGGCATACAGGAATTTCAATCATTCTTACACTTTCGTTGACAAATGACAAGGAAAAAGTTGCCTAGATCACAAAGCAAGCCACAGGCCTTCCACATTCTGGGCCAATGTACAGACCACTATGCTACCCAGGATTCTCAATTCCAGAGGTAATTTTTGAAGGATCTATAGGAACTAGCTGTTGTGTACATCATTAATCTACCCATGTGGCTTCTTTGTAGCCTTACTTCAGCTTGAGAATGTTATATTGGATGGATGGTAATGCTCAAAAAAAGGAATTACCGGAGGCCAACTTGCAACTTTATCCCTTAGATAGTTTTACCTAATGTTGAAGTTGGCTGCAGGCAATACATTTTGACACCAGCTTTTTATTTTGTACCCTACATTTTGGTGGTAATTCCTGAATTTAGGCAACTGCCACTACGATATTGCAGATAGCTCTATATTTTGGGCATGCCTCTGAATTTCAGCAACCAACTCTGACAGTAACAAGCAATTTTATGGGGTTCTGCCACACAGAGACTCAAGCTCAAAACAGCCTAGCTCATGGTTGAGACTTAGAAAACTAATTCATGAAAAAGTAGATTATTAGAAATTGATTGCCAAAAAGAGTCTGAAAGAGGAAAAAGGCACTGGCAACAAAAGTTAATGTACATAATAATAAGTTTAATAGAATTATCGTCAACCTTCAGCATGCATTTTTTCACTATTCAATTCCAAAATGTCAACCAATTCTTTAAAAAAACTAAGATAACAGAAAAAGTGAACTTAATGACTTTTTAAAATTTAAAAACTACGCAAAAATTGCCTTAACATTCTTAACACACCATAGCTGAAATATGCTGGAGATGAAAGGGTTTAGAGGTGACGATACTGACAAAAATGTTACAGTGAATAATCCAAGATTTTAACCAGAGACATTAGAGCTTACGTTCGCAAGTGAATGAATCCCCAGGTACTGATGTCTTCCATTTCTTCTGCACAAATCCCTCACAACAGCTGTCACAATGAACCCCACAGGTGTTGTGCTGGCACTCACACATGAGGATGAAATTTTCATCTGAATTTTTGCTATAACATGCACTAGCATGCCCATTGCAGACACAGTGGCTGGCCATTGATATATGCCTCACTGAGTAGAAATGCTAGAGGAATAAACTTAATTAATATCTTAATTAATAATAAAATTAATATCTTTGATTCAATCTAATTAGCACTCGTTAGCACAAAAACGAACCCGGCGAGTCACAGATGGATCTTCCGTTGCTAGAGACATTAGATCAGCTTTGTGAGTATTGGGTCGCAGGAATCTAAAACGAATGTTGGTTGCTTTGGTCCAATCTTGAAGAATAGGTGATTTGTAGTAGTTTTCAGCAGATGGTCGGTTTTTCACCAAGGGAATAATTATCTGTAAAAGGATATTTTTTCAATGAACAACAAACAATGATATAAGATGAAAATAAAACCAATCCATGATAAGGTATATTATATATTACAAAATCAAGTGACATACCTCATCTTTGTCAAAGTTGACTCCAGTTTTAACTGGTTCGATCAATTTTGATTGAGTTGTATCACAAAGGACAGAGTCATCACGAGTAGGTTTCTGAAGGGGATCAATTTTGAATACATCCTCACATTGCCTGGAAAATTATTTATTGTGAATTGAAAAATTAATCTTTAAACATTAATCATTAACCTGGAATGTTAACTTGTTAAGTGGGGAGGTCTGATGATTGAAGTCACGAGCAAAATGGGGAGAACGAATATACCCACCATGTAGTCCTTAATTCCAAGTACTCTTAATTAATTCCCCACCATAGAAGAGTTAGCAAAAATTTAATTCCCCACTTATGGGGTTAAATGCCATATTTTCAGGCCCATAGGATGCCCCTGACTATAAGATGCACTGTGATTTTTTGGGTGATATTTAACCCTTTCACTGCTAAGCTTCATCCCAGAGAGCGCTCACCATAGCGCGCAAACTTTTGTGTTTGGTGTTTAAACTCCTTTGCCCGTAAACGCATATATGAGTGCATAGCGCTGATGGCACTGCTCCACCCAAACGCATCTATGCGTGCATAGGAGTGAAAGGGTTAAGAAGAAAAAATATATTAATCAACATCTGCCAATGTTTACAATTAATAGTAAGCAAATGGGATTGTTAACTTCCAAAAGTAGCAACTGCATTCAAGTTATTTGACATAAAATTAACCCTTTCGCTGCAGTCAACCTGCGGAGACTTTCCACCCCGTGTGGAAAAAAAGTGAGTGGATGGTAGGAATGACCTTGCCAACGGAATGTAGGAGCTACATTCACAGCGGTCCACCGGACAAACGTAGCACCTACGTTCACAGCAGCGAAAGGGTTAAACAAATGAATGATGGAAAGGGCACTTTTGACTCGTTGTCTCATTGAATTCTACCATGAAACTAGAGATGGGCACCTCAAAAGGCAGAGCTAAATTGGATTCATGAAAACTACCCTTGTCCCATAAGAAGCAGACAGATTTTAGAATGCATTTTTGAGAAAAAGTGCATCTCATGGGTTAGGAAATATTTAGGCATTTATTTATTTCCATATCCCCAATAACAGCCTTTTACATTGGGTGTTTTAACATGTAACAATGGATAAACCCGAATACCCTCGAGTCCTGCCAGAGTGGTGAAAAATCCACTCAGACAGGACTCCTGAGTGAACCAGTGATTTTCCTGGACAGTCTACTTTCCCAGAAAACCACACAGCTTGGTTGTTGCAGGGCCTAATCAAAACCCATTTGCAACCAAATCATTTGCTTAGCAGCTGAGTCTTCCAGCAACTAGACTACCACATTGTTTCATTGCACAGAGCCAAAAAATGAGTTGAAATGATAATTGAAATATATTAGCATAAAAATGAGTGAGACTATTTAAACAACATTTACTTTTTTATTTTCATGAGAGCAGATAATCCAAGTGGACTCCATTGAGAGGATGCCTCTTTCGTAGGTGTATTAATACAACCATACTTAATGTAATATGTATGCTAGTCCCAACAGCATCATCTTAGTTTGAGCAATAATATATAGGTAGGCACCTATGTAATTCAACTTACTGAAGTGATGAGGCAAAATACTGCCATGGCGTGTATGTGGCACCATAATCCTGGGATTTTTCCAGAACCCATAGGGCAGGTCTTGGAGAATTTGCCGGTTGGATGTAAAGATATGATATAAATAGTTCCTAGAGTTAAATAATAAAGCAGGTACCTGGGTATGAATTCAAAAGTATGAAGACCACTTTATCACTATATGGACCATTAATACAAAAATTGGGAGGGAATTTTGAGTTAGGAAAAGTTTATCTATGTATTAAAATATTTACTTAAACGATTAGTTAACTATTATTACAATTGAGAGTGAAATTAACCATTATCATACAATTTAAAATTCCCACCTCCGACTCTGCCGGCCAGATTTAATTTTGAACACTTAGTAGAAACTCTATGGGTTTAAATACCACATCCAGCATACAATATATTGTATGCACAGCCATAGCACCCCACATCCCAGCGTACATTTAAATGTACGCTAGTCCTTTAAAGGTTAATACCAAATTACTGACACAAAAAAATACTAAGCCTCTGATAATTAAGAGAAGAATTTACCAAGATAAATAGAATGCAACAAAAAATATGGAAATTAAAATAGTGAATAATTTATTTATCTATAGAATGTCATATTCTGAGTGCAGGCAAAATAATCTGAATAATTTATGGCCATTAAAAAACCAATCAGAATACTTCTGAGAGTACTTCGTGGCATCCATGTTCAATACATGTGAGAACATCAAGTTCCTTGAAAGCTTTCAATAAAATTCATAATGAAGAATGATGCCTCAACAGCTTCATTGATTAAAATACAGCAATAATTCATGGATTTTGGGTTCAAGTCTCAGGACAGTCAAATGAGTTTTATTTTGAATATCACACATACATGTTTTTCATTACAAGTTATTACAAGTAAGAAATGTATTAAATGTAAATTATAAGAAAATTTCTTACTCACTTGGCCCAGGTCAATAGTGAGATTCACTTCCCTGTACTGTTTGCCCCTTGATAGTGGGGGGCTTTGCCACCATTTCCTTGTTGCATCTAGTGCAAAAACAGCTGAATGATTTCTGAATGGATCCTTGGGATTACATGATGAGCAGAACTAGCAAAAGAATTAATAGTCATTTTTCAGCAGTGAAGTTCTCAATTCCATATGTTAAAGTGATCTAACTATGGACATCAATCATTAATTGAAAGGGTCGCGGCAATTACATTCTTGAAATGCAGCCAACAATCATTTGTTATGTCCTCAATCAGGATATATACAATTTCTTAATAACCAGATCACAATTTATTTCCAATTTAATTACAATTGAGCTCAAGTTCAAGACAATGTAAATGAAATAATCTTTGCAAAATTCATAGATTCACTAATACTAAATCATCTGAATATTTCAAAACCATGTTGCTTGACTTTTTTTACCGCAACCAGGGCCATCTTAGGACATGCCGGGGCCCCTGGGCACACAAAAATTTGGGGCACCGTTGGAAAGAAAAAAAATGAATGACAAGAAAATATATTTTGCGCAGTAAATCAGTTTCACCAAATAGCAAATAATACGTATTTATTATTATTAAAATGTTCACTGTTCACTCTCTGGAAAAAATTGAAAATCTGACGGTAATTATGGTAGGTATCTACTTGAAAACCGAAAAACAATTGACCTTTTATTGTCTAAGCAAATATATCGGCATTTCGGGGCCCCTGTGAGGTCGGGGGCCCTGGGCTCGGGTCCCGTGTGCCCTTATGGTGAAGACGGTATTGAGTCCGCAACAACATCAATAAAACTTTACCTGTCCATTTATTTCGGTCGGTACTTCGATGCCTGGGTTTGCATCAAAATAGCTATCGTCGAGAGCACCGTCAATCAGGCAATACACTTCGTTCAGCAGTTTCTCGTCGCCGGAGGAATCCACCTCGAAACCGCACGTAGACGACGCTGTTATCCTCCATCCTTGAAAGTCTGTGAAGTCCAGAACTTGCGGCTGCAGGAATTCCGAAGAGACCAAGGGACAGAATGAGATCGCCGCTACGAATGCAATCAAGAAGAGGCTGGTCTTCCACCGAGTCCCATGAAGTATCATCTTCAGACCTAAGGCCAAACGGCTGACGCCGAGGACCCACTGCCGGGAGATAAAACATTTCCGAATGATATGGAATCTCACGCCTACGTGTAATCTATACTTCACGGGAACATCAGAATCTATTCACGAAATCGAGTGTTAATCGGTACGGCGCGCTTTTTGTACATAGCCGCGGCTCATTCGCGAGAGCGGATTAGCACGTGCCCGGAAAAGCACCCGTTACCTCGAAAGGCATTACTTAAAAGTCATTACTTCCGTGATGGTTGGTCTTCACCTGAGGTATTACCACTTAGGATCACATGAATGGGTAAAATAGCGTCAATGAACACGTTATATATGAAGAGCGGAGAAAGTTATGGTTTGATAAAAACGGAAAAGACCCTTTGGCAGGGTGCATATTAAACAGTGGGGAGGGGCAGCTGAGGCGTAGTTTGAGCTCCTACTATTTCCTTAACTTTCTAACAGGACGAAAGAGCGAAAATACGAAGACATCCACCCCCCACGCAACTTTTCGGCGGCTCGCAAGGTAGTGCGTGGATTTTTCCGGGTCCCGCTCATTCTAGGTGCATCTTCTTCCATTGCCAAATGTAGCGACACAGGTAAGGAGCGGGGACACAAAGCACCAACGTAAATCAAACCTTGCGGAAGGAAAGAATACTTTCCATCTGAATCCAGTACTCTTATTTTAATTTCTAATAGACTGATCGAAATGATTGAGGAAAATCAATAAATAGAATCATTACTAGGGTGGTTATAAGGAATATGGGAAATGTTTTTCACCATATCTTCCGGGGGACCCCCATAAAAGTTGCCAATTGGCTAATAAATGAGATTGGCAAATTTTCAGCTCAACTAGACAACGTTAACCCATGCCTCATTGAGGTAGAAGTTTGGAAAAAATGCGAGTTTTAGCAAAAATCGCAGTTTTTCCTCTATAAAATGAAAACCATTCGTCATAAAAACCAGATTCTTGGGTCATTTCATGAGAAATTTTGCTGTCTTAAAGTTCTGTAAGACATTTTTTTTCTAAAACTGATAGATATAGCGGTATTTAGCATTTTTCAGGTCAGACCGTAGTCCATATACCCCCTATCGCACCTTTTGGAAAATGGCAAGATATCGAAAGTAAATACTTTTTGACGGTTTTTCCTGTGTATTATTTGCATCGAAAATGTAATTGATTAAAAGATAGAAATTATTAAAATTTTTTGGAAAATAATTAAAAGACTAATTTGCATTAAAATTAATAATTTTTGTGCCAAAAATACTTTCTAAAGACTAATTTGCATTAAAATGAATAATTTTTGTGCCAAAAATACTTTCACGAATGGTAGTTGATAGGAATCTAGTTTTAAGCCTCAAAATGACTAGTCCTCAACTTGTATGCAGTTGAAGTTTATTCAAAATGGACATCTGAAGGTCCGTTATTCTTACAAAGTCTGCTAATTCTCCCCTTGCTAAACCAAAGTTTAGCTTTGACAGACGACGAACAAGCAATGAGCAAACAATGTAGAAGTTAGCTTCAGGCTTTACATTTTTGAACTGTGGTGCAGTAAATAATATTTCAATTTGTACAGGATTCTTTTTTATTGATGTCGATCATGGTTTCGATATACAGTGTCACTGTCACTTCTATAATGACATTATATGTCGAAACAATGGTCGGCAACAGTGAAAAGTCTGGGATGTACAAATCGAGACATTTTTTTGAACAACCAATGTAGTACACGTGCAACAAACCATGTATCTGTACCGTTTTGTTCAATCCAGTCCTCCCAACTACGCTGGAGTTCTCCTTCTCTTGAAAGGGCCAGGAAGGAATATTTACTTGGCGTTTGGTTTTCAAGGAGTGAACGGTCATTTAGTGATTTTTTTCTTGTGAGGTTTGAGGAACAATGGCTCTAACTTCGAATTCTACAGCAACAATGAGCATGAGTTCACGACAACAAGACAACATTTTTTAAATTAGCCACATATCTTATCAAATGAATGGCAGTAAGTTGCTATCTCACCGTAAAGTTTTATGTAGTTTATTTTATAATACGCGGCAAGTGAAATTGAACACCAGAGAAGCTGCCAGACTTACAATATAGGAGGTGCTACTTTTTTTGGGAGAAAGCTAAGATACCAACTGACACATGAATTATTGTGTGGCTAAGTTTGAAAAGCTTTATGAAGAGTGGAGAAAACTGCAAAAAAAATGCTACCAGATCTTCAAAGGCCGCTCAAAATCGAAAAGTAGAAGTTTTCAAGTCAAATCTTGACGACCTATTTGACGTTGCTCATCAGGATGCACTTGAAAACAAGCAGTTTTTGTTACTCCGGAGAGGAGCCAGTACGGCTGTATGAGAGGCGTTGACATTAAATTCGTAAAAGCAGAAAAACGCAGAGAAAAGAGACAAGCAGCTGAGATAGCAAGATTGGAAAAATCAAGAGGAAATATTGTAGAGTTGATTTTTCTCACGTTTTTCATGTTAATTCATATTCCTTAGGCAGATGGTTTGGCGTTAGTTGCCTAAAATTTAATTTTTTTTATTTTTAAAAGATAAAGATGTAGAACTGGAATCCTTGCAAAACACAAGGAGCATATCAGAGAAAGAGGAGCCGATGCATGATGACGATGAGGATAATTTTCAACAAAAGAGGAAACAGGACCAGACGTAAAGAAGAGGAAGTACTTTCGTGGAACTGAAGAGATAAATACGGAAAATTTGTATTTATTTTTCGATAGGTGTAATATTTCTAATGGAGATGCAGTGCGAATAATTTCAGCTACTGCAGAGGTGTTAGGTCATGACCCACAGAGTTTAAGTGTAAGAAGAAGTGTAATAAGGCTCCGCATACAGCTATTCCGAAAACAAAGGACGGAACTTATTAAAAATTGATTCAAGAATTCCAATTTAGAGGGAGCTGTTTTACACTGGGATGGGAAACTACTTCCAGACATGTTTAGTAAAGAATATGTAGATAGGGTAGCGGTCTTGATTAGTTGTGGGGATGAAGAACAATTGATAGGAGTTCCGGAACTTGATAATAGTACGAGAATTACTCAGGCAAAATCTGTATTTTCGGCGGTTGTACAGTAGGGGGTAGTAGGGAAAATCCAAGCAAAGTGTTTTGATACCACTGCAGTAAATACAGGTCGCTTCAAGGGAGCCTGCGTTTTGCCATTCATCATGCCAGATGGATTGGAAAAACCATTTATTTCCTCAAAATATATCTTTTCAGGGATCAATTAACTGATTTTGAGAAAAAACCTGCATAAGATATTTGATATTTGTTTATTTTTAATCAATATTTATGTAAAAGCGTGATTCAATGACCACAAACCAAATTTGGCCCCAAATCACGACCTACAACTATTAAAATCGTCTGTTGAAAAAAGGAAAATTGACAAAGAGGTTGCAGACAAGGTATAGAGACAAGTATGCAGACAGTATACTCTATAAAATTATTACCATCTGTGGTATCTCAACTCTGAGCAAGTGGATTTTTCATTTTTCGATGATACTTTGGGAAAAAATATCAAAACAAGCATGGTTAGAAAGTTAATGTGTTCACATGAAAAAGAAGATTATGATTGTGCTGACAAGGATATAAATCCAACATTTAAGTCTTACACAATTTGATCATTTATTGGACAAAGAAGTAGATTTTTTTGTTTATCCTCGAACTCAAAAATGTTTAAGAGATTTGAAATCAATTCAGAATTTTAAAACACTTATTTCAAGGAATGGTGTAAAAATTCAACATTATATAAAAGCTTAGAAAGTTATGACTGATTTAAAAGTTGTTAATGACACCGCTGAAAGGGGGGTAAAATTAACACAACACTTCAATCCCTCTTTGACGAAAGATGAAGAACAACAGTAGTTTCTGTAAAAAATTGTATCTGAATGCAGGCAAATATTTACAGACTCTTCAAAGTCACCATATCTAAGCCTGTACTACTTCCATCAAATAATTGTAAATAATTATCATCGCATCGAATAAAATACATTTGAACATTATTTGTTCTCAAATTTAAACCTTACTTGCTCTTCTTTGACCATAACCCACACAGCACAAGAATATGCTGAGCATATTCTGGGAATATTCTCATGAGAATATTGGAATATTCCTGGTATATTCTCAATGTTCTCAGAATATACCGGGAATATTCTTGACATATCCCATTGTCCGGGCTGTAGGATATGCTGAGAATATTTCTGAGAAATATTCCTTCGGAATATACTCAAATATTCCAGGAATATTCTCACTGGAATATGCCTGGATTATTCTAATGGGAATATTGCCAGCATACTCTCAATATTCTTAGAATATATCGGGAATATTCCTAGCATATGCGATACGTCCGGGCTGTAGGATATGCTGAAAATATTTCTGAGGAAGTTACTTAGAATATTCCTAGGATATTCTCAGAATATCCCGCAGGAGTCCAAAACTAAAACGGAACTATTCCCGTACTGGCCGAGGATTCATTGTACAGGTCCAGGGCCAGTACCTATCACCTACCTAACGGACCCTATTGATTTTCTAATGGCTCATGCCTACGTATGTCGCGTCCGTCGTGTCTAAATCGCAACGATCGGAAATGAATGTGGCAGTTCAAGAAAGTCGTATATAAGTGGCCATTCCCGTGCGTAAAAGTGATTGCGAGAACTAATTTTGAAATTTCAATGCCGTGATATAGTTTGAGGAAATACCATCCAATCACGATAACAGTGTTTAGGCATTAATTAATTTTCACCTATGTTGCCACATAGGATGAATATAAAGTCAGTATTAATGAGAACGAGACGAGATTTTTTCGAATTAAGAATTAAACGAGATTTTTTCCAATTACCACATGCTTCTTTACATTTAAATGGAGATGCAACTTACTTGTGGAGGCTTTTTGTGCCGGGTGAAGCTATTTTTGTATATATTGTATGTCGGCGTGCCGATTGTTAAGTTTCGCGACGAAATATATGTCACAATAAAATGCTCTCAATCGGGAACTCTTTCATATACTGGTATCGCGTACATATTCTAAAAATAATTCCGGGTTATATATGCATATATGCGCATGCGATTCGCGTTCGGATATGCAATTGAAACATGCAAATGCGAACCATTATATGGAATATACCTACCTGTAATAGTTTGTTATAGTGTTAGTTATAGTGTATTCCCGTTGGTGATATTTTAACACGAACGATTACTGAATATTCCTAGATTATTCTCAAATATAAGTAATGAGGATATTCCGATGCGAATCATAATAGAACATTCATAAAATATTCTCAAATATTCACAGTGGGGATATTCTCATGCGAACATTTTTAGAATATTCTCAAACATTCGCAGCGGGGATATTCCTGTGCGAACCATTAAAGAATATTATAAGAATATTCTCAAATATTCGCAACGGGGATATTCTCATGCGAACCATAATAGAATATTCATAGAATGTTCTCAAATATTCGCAACGGGGATATTCCTATGCGAGCTTTTTTAGAATATTCCTAGAATATTTTCAATTATTCACAATGGGGGACATTCCCGTGCGAACCAAAATAGAATATTCCTAGAATATTCTCAAATATTCGCAACGGGGATATTCTCATGTGAACCATAATAGAATATTCCTATAATATTCTCAATGGGATATTCCTATGCTATTCTCAATGGGATATTCCTATGCGAACCATTTTCGAATATTCTTGGAATATTCTATTATGATTCGCAATGTCCCTGGGACCAAATAGGAATATTGGGGATGAAAATAGAATATTCCTGGAATATCCCGTGCTGTGTGGGTTAATTCGTTCATTTCCAATTTGGATTTTGCGACATATATTCTTGAAAACACCCTTAACAAAGTCCTTTATAAGGTAAAAATGATAAAAAAGAAAGCAAATCCTGGAAATCAGTTGTAATTGAATCTTGAAGTGTTTTTAGGCCTTCGCATGTTAAGTCACCTTTGAGGATATGGACCACGGCCTGACCTGAAAAATGATAAATACCGCTATATACATCAGTTTTAGAAAAAAATGTCTTACAGAACTTTAAGACCACAAAATTTCCTATGAAATGACTCAAGAATCAGGTTTCTGTGACGAATGGTTTACTTTTTTCGAGGAAAATCTGCGATTTTTGCTAAAATTCGCATTTTTTCCAAACTTCTACCTCAATGAGGCACGGGTTAACGTTATCAAGTTGAGCTTAAACTTGGCCAATCTCATTTTTTAGCCAATTGGCAACTTTTAGGGGGGTCCCCCGGAAAAAAATCAAGCAATGATTTCTTGTGACCACCCTAATCATTACTGAAGCATTTATTTTTGTCGAGATACTTTTTGTTTATTCAGATAATATTTATTTTGTTTTTATGTTCTCCTAAACTGAATAATCAGCACATTCACAAAATATTATAAGGAAATAGACTCGATTATCGTATTCAATATTGAAAACAAATATAAGACAACAACTAGATTAGGGGTGGGAGACAAGTCAGGGGTAAATACTACAAGTGTGAGCTGAGTGAGTATAATAAACTGTAAAATTCAACCTTCACGAAGATGAAAATGTTCCATAATTGGGAGATGATTTGATAGATTTATCATAAATGCGATGGTAAGATACGTAAATAAAAAGATCCTCTTCGGACGCAATACTTTTTGATATTTTTTTAATGAAGAACATCAATTCAAGCATTACCGCTCAAATGTAGTGAGCAGACTATGCCGAACCGGTAATCTTAAGGCGCATGCGTATTCGCCGAAAAAGGTTAATATATCAGGTTGGGAACCCGTATAAGATTGTCTCAACGAAATGCGATTTCCAACGCATGAGTTATAGGTAATGATGGAATTGGCTCATCGGTCACAGTAAAAAATGTCAAATTCCAAAAGGCCTCCGTGAAAATCTATCCAATCTATCCAAATCTATATTTTTAAAAAATCTTCCACAAAAAGCATAATGAGAGGTACAAACTCTATTTTTTCATTTCTCAAGTTCTAATTACATACAAAATGTTTAGTCCATTCGCTGTCTTATAAATTACCTACCGATTATATTTTTAGGTTCCAAGATGCAACCAGATGATATCAAAAGACATATGCACAAGACTGATTATAACATCATAGTTTTTTTACGGAATTATTCACAAAAAAATAAACACTTGCAACATAATCATTGCTAAAACGCAATAAAAAACTACTTAAACTACAATTCTACAAAGCTACTTAAAATGGTCCAGCTTTTCTTTCAAGATAAACTTAACATTTAATCCTCTGCTATGATTGAAATACAGTAAAATATTGGTAAATTAATTATTAGAATATATAATAGTACCAACCCTCTGATTTCTTCAGCTTATATGCGAAAATTCAGGACACGCCACCCATTCTTTTGAAATGCTACGAAAAATAAAGCATGAAAATAACGCATGGTTCTGGGACTGAAACGCCTTAAAGACAAGTAAATTTTTGCGGTATTGCAAAGGAACGCCATGCCAGATTGCTCCGCAATTTATGCAAATATCTAATAGGGGCAGCAGGCATTTCATAGCGACGATAGTGACGATGATACAGAATTAGAATCGGTAACTTCCGAGGGCTATGATATGCCACTTAAAAGAAGGAAATTATTATATACAAATCAAGAAAATCAAGCACATTTATTTCATACAAAACGAATTTTCAATTTAAAGATTCTTTATATTCTTTCCAAATGTGAATACATACAGGAAAAATTGCCATAACGGCATAATTAGTTAAAATTCACTCCTTTTTGAAAACTACTCTAATAGTGTTACATATTTTCTTGAAAACAAAACTGAACTCTACGGAAAAGTCCGCATATTTAAAAAATTAAGTTATTTTAGCTTCAAATCGACGGAGATATCAATTCATTAATCAACGCGTCAATTCGGTAGGTAAGCGAGTCACGTCTCGAGCGGTTACATTTTACTTTAATCAACAGTTTTTAAATGAAAACTATAGCACTCAAATTTTTTTACACATATAAAAGACTTACAATTCAAACATTTCCAGTCATTTACTAAAAATGTTAATGTTTATTTTAAAACGTACAGATGTAAATAATTAAATATCTCGGTGAAAAATTATAATTTTTTAGTGTTGCTTTCTTACTGGAAACTAAAAACTAAAATTAATTTCATCATTCACATAAAAAAGTCCAGATATTTTATTTTTCAATAACAAAAAAAGAACGAACATTCAAATTTTGCATCAAAACCTATATTTACAAATATTTTCCCACGATTCGTTGGCTTAATTACAGGATACAACGATCAATTATATGCCAAAATGTATTATTATACATAACGGTAGTATTTCACAACTGATATCCGCTATTTTTAGGCACTGCAAAGTTCAATGAAACATTTAAATCTCTCTATGAGCACACGAATTTAATGTCCGTCCTCAAAGGAAAGGTGATGTTAGGGCGAGAGGGAAAAAGAAAGAGCATTTACACGGACTGATGGGAGGTGGGGAGAGATGCGACAGGAAATTGTTAGAATATTCTCGAAGCGAACGGAAAATAAGGTTGAAAGAAGTATTTAGAATGCAAGATTCACTTAACATCGGAAGACCAACCAATACAATATAGCGAACGGAAGATAAGGTTGGAAGAAGTATTTAGAATGCGAGATTCACTTAACATCGGAAGACCTACCAATGCAATATATTCAGCATAGAAAGAATATGGGTTATGTTATCGATATGTTATCTATTTGGACCACGAGAACCCGAATCAACACACTTCACCTTTTGCGAACTAAAGCGAGTATTTTATTTGACGCTAAAGATGAGCGTAAAAAAGTGATATAGGTAAAAACACAGTGTTACGATGAAAAAGCTGACAATCAAACGCTATAAATCTCATTGTTACTTCGGCGGTCACTCGTTTGAAAGTTAGAAACCCCCAATGTAAGTACAATATAATTTTAACTTCAAGTTCTTTGAAACTACCTATCTCAGAATGATGACTCATTTTATCGAATGCCTCAGACATCAACGGCGGGAGGCAATGGCCGATAACGATAAGTTATCACCTCTGTCTTCATTGAAAACGAGATATTTCATTCATAAAGTTCTCAAACTTCCGGAAGTGTCTAATGGATCGCCCTTCACACTTGAGTAAGTATCGATTTGTCGAAACTTTAGCAGCAGCATCACTGAGAATACTCAGATCACCCGATATCATTCCGAACTAGGCTTTTAACTAAATTCAACATAGGTAGGATTCGCCCCAGAGATGAAAAGATCTCTTCCGCATTGCCGGAAGTACAACGATATACGATGCTAAAAGACTGAGAAAACAAGGAAAATATACATTCAATGCTCTAGTTTGATGGATGGTTTTAAATAGAGAGTCGTATTACTGGAAATTCTAAAATCAGGCAATAAAAACATAAGCTTCCTTTAAGCTCCATATTAGTAGTGAATTGGTAGCGCATATGTATCTTATGTATGGTTAGAGCACTCGGTGCCTATCCGGGGGATCTTGGTTCGAATTCCAGTCGAGGCGAATTCTTTTTTCTCCGTGAATTTCACACATTCCTTTCTCCAAGTGGGTGACCCGCAAAAGTTCAACAGCTATGAATTATCCTAAGTTAATTTCAATGATTAAGCCACCGAGAAAAATTACCACGCTTGAATTCAACCGCAAGCTCTTGGTTAGCGTTCAGCGTCTTACTCGTCAATCCTCTGGCGTTTCTGGAAGAACGCAAGAAATTATCGATTTAGTGAAATATTTAGAATGAATTGGGAAAGAGCAGCGTCGCTAATTCAGTTCATTAATCAACTTATTATGTGGGAACGATCGTAGGATAGTACACATGTACTTTCGATATTCAGCTCGATATGTGAAGGCAAAAGTTCGTAATGAATGAAAAACTTTGGCGTTAGATAATTATACCCAAGGAACTATTTCAGTAGAAAAACATAAATGTACTTTTGCCAAATAAATTACTTACCCCTTCAAAGCGTACATAAAAATGTGGCGTGGAAAGTGAGAAAACCCAAAGATAAGGCTCACCTGATGTGTAAAAAGAATCAAGGAACATGACAATAAACAGCGACGAACGTACACAACCAGTAAGAAATATTTTCCAACATAAGACTGAGTAAACATAAAGCACCTTAAGTACAGTACTGCGTCCGTCGGATGAGACGTTAAACTGCGAACCCCTTGGCACCTTTCGCTACGAGTGGGCTGATGCCAACGAATAGCTACTCTCCTCCATTCCCCATATGATCCTACCCTTACCCATCCACACATCCACCCTTCCTTATAGGTACAAAACGATCCCAGTTTTTGGCCGCGTCTTCAAGTAGCCAAGCAAATAAAATAAACGAGCAACAGGCATGAGTCTTATCTACCTCGTGACTTTTGAAAGTTAAATAATGACAGGGCATTCCTAGAATCTTGCAAATCTTGACACAAATTCTAAACTTGAATCGTCGTCCTTTTTTCGTCATTCGAGTCTTTCGAACTCGAATCTGAAAAACAACCTTTAAGCTCAAAACTCTCGTGTAACCATTTTTTATTACGTCAACTACAAGCTTCCATAAAAAAGGCATCTATTTATTAATTATGCGTTTAATTTTCTAATTATTTTATTTTGATTGATAGATATATTTAAATTTTAACAACCTCATTCCTGAGTTTGTTTCAGTACACGCAGTATATTATTATTCCTATATGGACAACTTGATAAATTTGAAGGACCCAAAAACCTTTCAGGAATCAGATTAGAATCTGGATTCGAGAAAACATTCTGTTGGTCCCCCTCTCTTGAAAACCGTATTCAATCGTTTTTGGGATCTTTCATTTCTTCTCTATGTTACGTAAGCGCGCATTTCTATCATTTCGCTTATTTTAACCATTGCCTGAGTGACTATCCGACGTTGTTACGATCCAACGGACGCATTCAGCAACTAAAGCAAACGAGAGGATCTGGGTCGAGAAAAAAGCATCTTGCATGAGGGATCAAAACGACAAACAATGAAAGAATTCTGAGAAAAATCATGAAGAAATTTTAAGACACTGCATTTGCAAGAAAATTGTGTACACCACCTACATGAGTAATGCATGCATTTTAAAATTTTCGTTTTCCGGCCATCATATATTACTTTCCTCAGAAAATTTAACGCGCATTTTCTCCACTTCAAAAATTTTCAAATCCATCAGAATAACTAATCGGCAACGTCATTATTAAAGCTTACACTCGGATGACCACCTAGGGAGTACTATGGATATTAACATTTCCCATGAGCCTTATGCTCTTCAGTATGAGAAAAATAGACAATGTACAGACAAAAATATAAAAAATCGGGCAACCGAATTATTTTCGAATCGGGCAACAGAATGATTATAAAGAAATCACAAATAATAATCCTGGAAAAATTAGGAAATGAAATAATAAAGACAGTTTTAAGTTTCACATGAAGAAGAGTAATTGAGAAAAAAATTGTAAGTACCTCTGACTTTCAGCTACTAAAATCAACCGATAAGGGCGAAGAAGTATCCGTCGTTGAATAGAGAAAAGAAATTCCACAGATAACTTATTGAGAATGGCCCTTTTTGGCCACAAGTGCACAAGTCTACTGGGGCACCCTTCCCTACCGACTGAAATGAGCCGACCAAGTGGGTGAGGCGCATCGCAAGGTGAATATTATCAGCGGAGGCTTGCTGATGCGGCTTCGCAGAGCATCGGGTAGGCGAGATCTACCCGAAGGACTCGCCGGCATCGTAAGCACAAGGGAGCTGAGACACTGGACTCGCGCATTCTTGACGCGAGATAGCTATAGTCGCCGGTGCAAGCGATTCTATCATCGCCATCCGGACTGAGAACTCCCACTCACGAGTAGGAGCACTTTCGTGGCGCCGGAGAGCTCTTTATCTTCTTGGTCAAACGTTTCGGAAAGCAAATAAACACCTAGATTGGGAGAGGAAAACAGGCGGAATGATTATTACAGAGAGAAATGAGCACGCCGGAAATTAATCCACATCCACACACTACCATACGAGTCGCTGCAAGGTCTTGTGGTAGGGGGTGTGAGGACATCAGTCATTAAAAAGTGGGGAAGAGTGAAAAAGGAAGACATCAGTTTTCGGTCGCCTCCCCCAAATAAAACGAATCTGTCACCTTTTGCTTTAATTTCGCACAAATGAAGAGATCGCGACACCTAGTGCTACAGAGGATCCGGTTTGCGAGCTGGCTAGAGTACTAGGATACTAGCTTCCCATCCCCAGAGCCCGGGTTCGAATCCTGGCATTAGCGGATATTTTTCAATAGAATTTCGATCCCCACTTACGAGCTACGTAGAGAGCACTTCACTCGCAGTTCTCCGTCCTTAGATCGCTGTACACGAAGCACTTAATTGCGCAGTTTGACGTATGGAAATTTAGAAAATGAGCAGGGGCTATTTTCCTATCTCTCGTTCATGAATTATTCGCGCTGTCATTCTCGCGAGTCCCTGCTTTAAACGACATAATTTTCACTGCAAGTCCATCCATACTGTGCAGCATCTAAAACTCCCTTTACATTGGGACATAAAACAGTAACATAACAAAAACATAACCTCATGGCGCCTTTCGTGACGAGTAGTCTAATACCATCGCCGGGTTTCTGCCCATCCTTCCCTCATTTCCCAAGTATTTCTTTCATTACCAACTTATCCAGCTGCACTCAATGGCGCAAATGATATCTACATCTACGAATTACCGTGCAAGCCACCACTAGGGTGTGTGGCACGGGGTGATTCTACACAAGGCACGCAGCACTTGTCCCAGCACAAATCCGAACCTCGCACACTCCTCCGGCCGCTAGGCGCAGGCAAAAAAGCAGTCAGGAGAACAGTGCACACAAATGACGGAACGGCGACAACCTATACCTACCCATTCCTAAAATGTAAATTGATAAGAGACCGATTAGCGACTTTGGTGAATATCTCACCCTCCGGCACAATTTTTCACCACAGCGAACGGCAAACGCAGCGAAAAGAACGGCAATATACAGTGCAAATATATAAGGGTGGTGCAGCACTCGCAAAACCTCATGGCAAATGCACAGCAGATGATTTTGGAACTGAAGGCTTACATTTTGACGGGCTGTTCACAAGAGCATATCTGAATGTTTAAATAGTTTAAGCATGTGGCCACATAAAAACCATAAGTACACTACCTAATTGATAAGTGCTCTACTCATATGGTTACCTATTCAAGGAGAAGGATCGTTTTGAAGGGTATTCAATATAAGAGCAGATTATTAAAATAAGCACTTTACATCAAGGGATATTCTTGAAATTAGACCCCATTAAATTTTACGACGTAGCTCAAACTTCGCATGCTTAAACTAGATCGAAACTCACCTACTGGTACAAAGTCCTGAGCATGGAAGATACCTCTAGGTCGAATAAATTATTTTTCATTACGTTAAATTTAAACGAAGGTGAAGCAGCGAAAATGATATTAATAATACAGAGATTCAGCATCTATCTGGGGGAATTTATTTTCTCATATTTGATCAATCTTCCGGTTGTTTTAAGTAAAAGACAAACAATACAACCCACCAACTACTGATGCAACGTCTTTGCTCTAAACTCACATGAAACCACCATAAAAAGGTTTATCTCGGTTTCTACTATTTACAAGAGAGATATTGGGTCACGACCTGAACTCTTGAAAAGAATTTGAATTCCTAGCTCGGCAGAAAGTCCTTTACATATAAAAATGATAAATCATTATAAAAAAGGATAACAGGAGTCTCTAGAGACTCAAAGGTTCGGTCATGTTAGGTGCTCTTGCATAGAGGATAGAATTTGTATGGTAACCGTAGCATATATATGCTACGGTTACCATACAAATTCCAGCCTCAAAAAAGTTTCTGGGCGACACATTAAATATCTTTACCTCCACCCTGCGTACGCAGGACAGACAAAAGCAGCAAAATAAGATAGATTTCGTGACGAAGAGATGGGTTCAACAATTCTTTCTTCCCGTTCAAAATTCATGATTACAAATAGGGGTGATCGAGACACTAATACTTAAACAAAAAACTGCCTCAATAATCATCCCTTTCCCACAATTTCCTTTTCCTACGACCTTTTTCCATGGCTGGCATGCTAACCACTACCCACCATACGCCCTCACGGGGGCTGGTGGGACATTATGTAGATGTTTGCTTATTCAGAACATTAAATGTATACAAACCGAAACTCCGTTCTGCCAATAAATGATAGATGTTCCCACTGTACATATCACCACTGTCAATTTTAAACATCGAACCAACTCGACTAAGATGAGAGCTTAAAAAACCTGAGCAACGATATAAAATGATAAGCAAGCAATATTTGACAAGGTGTGTATCAAATTTATTGTGTTAATAATCGAAGAAAAATGGAAAATAAGTGCCTGGATTTGGAAATCACTTCTATTCTTGCACTAGTCAGCAGTTAGGTAAATTTAAAACTAAAATACCAAATTAAAATGAAAATGTATAACACCAATGCTTAACAACACTTGATAGATTCCTTGTCCACCGAATTTTTTTCGATAACTTTTAAGTGTAATTTAGTTCAGGTTATGTGCGAAACCCCTCCTTGAACTACAAAATTGACGTGGTGGAAGGGCTTGCACGTTCCAATGACCCCTAGAGATGGACTGGCAGGAGCAATTATTATTGCTCCTGGTAGGGCTACCCATGCCAGATACGTCGAAGGGTAGGAGCCAGACGAAAACTAGTTCCGTGATGGTGTCACGCTAAAAATACCGTTGAGAAGTGGGGTGGGAGTCACTCTCAACTATCAATTACCCAGATAGTGAAATATGAAAGTCATTCACAGAGAATTGATTCCTGGCAACTACGGGACACCGCCCACTAGGGCGGGTGTCGTGCCCAGCAGCGGGGGAGGCAAGGCCTCCGTGGTCGTCATTACTCGAAATCCTTGCACAACATCATCATCAGATGATATAAGAAATAGGAGGGAGAAGAAGAAGAAGAAAAGGAGGAGGAGGAAAGAAGCGGTAAAAATAAGAACTTGGAAGGTAGGTAAGGACAATGATGAGGGCCGGGGAACTTGAGAATACTAAACAGGAAATGGAGAAAGGGAAAATAGATGCTTTGGGCCTGTGCGAGATGGGATGGAGAGATAGCGGGGACTATTGTAGCGATAGACACAGGGTAATATATAGTGGGGGAGATGATAGTCAACGTGGGGCAGGTATGGCACTGAATACAAAATTGGAGCTGATAGTAGTAAACATTGAACAGGTGAGCGACAGAATACTAGTGGTAGAAATAAAAGCACGCCCTACGAATTTCGTACTGGTCCAGGTATACATGCCTACAAGGAACCATAGGGAAGAAGAGGTGGACGACGTGTATATACGAGCAAGAAGAAGAAATAATTAGAGAAATGCCGGGAAAGAAAAAATTGATAGTGATGAGTGACTGGAATGCAGTGGTGGGGGAAGGGAGGGACGGATTAGAAGTGGGAAGGTATGGGCTAGGAACAAGAAATTATCGCGGTGAGATGGCAATTTAATTTTGTAGAAGAAATAAATTAGTAGTGACAAACACTTGGTTTAAACATCACTTCAGGCGTAGGTACACATGGAAAATGCCGGGTGATACTGGGAGTTACCAAATTTACTACATAATGGTAAGGCAGAGATTTAGGAACAGTGTAAAAAACTCGCGAAGCTATCCAGGGGCGGATGCGGAGTCAGATCATAACTTCGTGATGCTGAACTGTGAAGTAAGATTCAAAAAGCTTTGTAAAGGTAGGAAGATAAAGAGATGGAACCTTGAAGCAATGAAAGGGCTGAAAAGGAGGAAATACAAAGCGCTGGTGGAAAGGAACATAGGTGAAGCAAAGCGTATGGGAACAATAGAGAGAAGATGGGACGATATTAACACAGGCATAGTAGGAGCGGCAGAGAAAACAATAGGAACAGTGGAAAAGAGGAGGGCCAAGAAGCAGTGGGTTACGGAAGAAATGATTGAGAAAATAGAGTAGAGAAGGATGTGGAAAAATGTCAACACCGACTTAGGCAAGAGGAAGTACAAGGAGTTAAATAATAAACTCCAACGAGTGACCAAAAGGGCACAGGAAAACTGTGAAAGGGATAATGCGAGGAAATGGAAAAATTGCAGGAGGAGGGGGAAGTGGGTGCGCTATACTTCAAAGTGAAAATGTTATCGGGTAGGAAGAGAGGGCAAATGATACCAAAGGTTAAGGACAAAACAGGGAAGATATTAATCGAACAGGAAGTTATACAGAATAGGTGGAGAGAATACGTAGAGACATACGTAGAGACATGACAGCTATATGACAGCGAGAATATACCGGTAAACTTAGATATAGAGGATGAAGAAACAATAGATAAGGATAACCTCGGACCGGAGTTACTTGACAGCGAAATAGGGAAGGCATTAAGGGAGATGAAGGGGAGAAAAACCGTGGGAATTGATAACCTACCTTCGGAGCTACTGAAGAATCTAGGTAGTAAGGGGGGACGATCGTTTTTCGAACTTATTCGTAGGATCTACGAGGAAGGAGTATGGCCAGAGGATTTCGTGAAAACAGTATTAATACCTATCCCCAAGAAGAAGAAAGCGTCAGAATGCGAGGAGTACAAAACAATTAGTTTAATTCCGCATGCGGCAAAAGTTTTGCCTAGAATATTAAATAGAAGGTTAGAGAGTCGAGCAAATTACTATTTAGACGATGACCAGTTTGGGTTCAGTGGGAGGGCAACTGGAGACGCGATTTAGGTAATAAGGGCACTAATAGATAGAAACATATAGCATAATCAAGATGCTTTTGCTTGCTTTGTGGATTTCAAAAAGGCATTTGACTGAGTTAATTGGGAGAAACGAATGCAGATACTGGGGAAAATAGGAATAGATTGGCGTGACGGGAGACTCATCCGAAACTTATATATGAGTCACAGGGCCCAGGTGAAGGTAGCAGACGGTGAAACAGGGTCACGGGGGTTATAAGTCGCGAGTTCCGGCAAGGGTGCCCGTTGTCGCCTTTGATTTTTAACATCTATGCGGAGGAAATAGTAAGAGAGGCATGGGAAGAGCTAGATGTGGGAATCAAAGTAGGAGACCAGCTCATAAAGTCGGTTAGATTCACGGACGACCAGGCGTTGGTCAGTAGATCATCGAAAGGATTGCAAGCTTTAGTAGATGCATTGGAAAAGTAGTGCGAGAAATGCGGAATGAAGATTAATCATAAGAAAACATAAGTAATTAGATTCTCTAGGGCAAAGAGAGCGAGGCTGGTCATAAACGTAGGAGGACGCAAACTGGAGCAAGTAGAACAATTTAATTACTTGGGCAGTACGCTAGAAGAAACAGGGCATAGCATCAAATACATTAGGAGGAGAATAGCGCTAGCGAAGAAAGCGTTCAATAATAGAAGGGAGCTGATGACCGGGACCTTAAGTAAGGATGTAAAAAAGAGGCTGGTGATGAGCTTGATATGGAGTGTGGTATGGTGCAGAAACGTGGACCTTGAGAAAGGAAGACGAAAATAGGCTAAAGGCGTTCGAGATGTGAGTGTGGAGGAGGATGGAGAAGGTGCGGTAGGCGGAAAGGAAGACAAATGAGGAAGTGCTTGACATGGCGGGTGAGGAGAGGAAACTTGTGAATGAGATTATAGGAAGACAGGGTAGATGGAAGGGGTAATGAGGGGTGATGGTTTGCTGAAGGCCGTGATAGAGGGAAGGATATTGGGCAAGCAGGGAAGTGGGAGAAAGAGAATAGGTTTTATGGACAGGATGAAGAAGGGTAGGACTTACGCTAAGATGACGAAAGAAATACTAGGGGTAGATAGGGCACTGCACGTGTAAGAGTTAGTTGGATTTTCTCTGACTTTCTTGATAACCTACCTTTAACCGGTAGATTACTCAGATGATCATGCGCGAAATGGTTGTTCTGAAATATGTATAACTTTTAAAGAAAGGAAAGTTTGCGGAAAATGCGACAAGATGAGAAATATGAGTAAAATATGCATGTAAGCCGCTGTAAATGGGTACAATATATATGTACGCAGTAAGCATATAGTTCCATTTTTCTTATCTCACAACGTAGACGAAAAAATGGAGGTAGTCATGGGTGGTTGCATAAACTCAAAGGATAATGATAATACAAAGGGTTGCCTACATCCATACAGTACGAGTAGAATTCGTTTTCTAAAGGCCTAGAACCCTGCTAAATGCGCCATTAAATCAAATTTCCTAAAAGGTTCATAAATAAAGATTCATTCACAAATATCATTTAAATTTTGATGAATATTTTTCAGCTTCTTTGTGATATTCTTCAAAATATAAATACCTGTGAAAACCTTAAAACCTCATTTAATTTTTTTGCAATTTTATGGTTAAACAATTTTGCCATTTAATGTTTGAATTCTCAATTTATGGAGACCATGGTAATTTTATTTTTTTAGTCTGTTGATGCCTCCTCACTCTTCCAACTTCCTTTTGCAGGCAAATAGTTATATATCCTTGATTTCCAGAACCCAAAAATTATTCCTTCTCAGTCCACACTCAAGACCATAATTAATCCCATCCTTGCTCCTAATTTCCTTAGCAGTTCTAAGCACATAAATAGAAAGACATACACAATATTATTAGCATGCCTTAGTTTGATTTGGGATTGCGAGGCAATATTTGATGGTATCATTTGTCACTTTCACCAAACCATTTATGACCAATATGGCTATAAAAATCAAAGGCATGGGAACTTTTTTCCCAACCTTGAGAACATAATAACATATTTTTCTTTCTCCACAAGGTATAAGATGCACTAACAAACTTGTGGCCCAATAAGTTTCTATTATCATCTTGCTTGATGGTGTTAGCACAGTTTCAGGCAAGTTTATAAAGGAGTAGTTAAAAGCATCATATGAACACTGTATGTGGATGATATTGCCAGATGGTTAGATAAAGTCAGGTTTAAGGACTGTGATTTCTGCTTCTATTACACTGTAATCAGTTTAAACATTATCCAGTAAGGTTTTTGTGCCAACAGTTGTTGGGTTGTTAACCAGAGGAGTAGGGTTTAAAATGCTTAGAATATTCAAATTGCGACTTTTTTCTTTACTGTCAATCAAAAGATTACAGTTAAAATCTCCTGTCAATATAATGGTGTGTCTTGATGAATGATTGAATAATAACAGGTTCAATTTATCCAGAAAAGTATTGAAGCAACCAAGAGGAGACCTATACACAGCCAAAATAGTGAAAGCATCGATAGAAAACTTTTACAGCTGAACTTTCAGAGTTTTGCTCTGCATTAAGATCAGCACATGGAATAACAAATTTTTGACGGCTTATGTATTTTTTACAATGATTACTACATCACCATCACAGAAATTCTTGTGACAAAAAGAGTAACCAGCAGCATATCCTGGAATTGTAACAGATACATCTCTCATCCGATGCTCACATAAGCAAATAAAATCAGGTTTGTCATTGCATGCTACCATTTCAAGCTCAGAAATTTTATTAAGTAAACTCTGAATGTTCAATAACAGTACCTTAAACTGCGATTTTTCAACCGTCAGTCAGGGGCGAATTAAGGGGGGAGGGGGGCCCGTAATTCCCAGGAAAATAGAAAAGATGGTAATCATTAAGGGGATTCTCAAATGGAAGTTTTTATTTCCCCAGCTCAATAAACAATGTTTAAATATAATTGGAATGTGGTGTAAAACCTGGGAGACCTGCATCTTCACAAGAATGGCATTTTTTACATCGTTTGTAAACGTTTTTCAAATGTGATTACAGAGCTTTACTCAATAATTTATCACATCTACTATATAATATAGCCACACCAAAACTACGTTCCAAGCGCTTCATTTCTTTTAACTTTCCGAGGGAGGTCCGCCCGGACCTCCGTTTCGTTGAGAGGTATTGCATACCCCCCAGGCACCGCGGAAAGTAGTGATCCGCTCCCCCAAAACAACGACCTTAATCTGCCCCTGCCATCAGTTGTGAGTGAGCTATCCGGGAGGGAGGTTCAAATGAGCTTTGCGAAAAAAAAAGCTCTTAATTGACACATGTTTAGGCCAGATACTGGAATTTCTAAATGATTTACTGAAACTAGTACATACTCACAGCTACCCGGAAGGAGGCATATTCACCGTTCTTTACCACAAGTTTTTAAATTTCCATATCATTATTGGGTTTATTTGGTAGATTTTCCATGATAAAATTTTTAAACCCATTTATCATAGTTTCCAGACAAAATCTCCACACATGCCAAAGTGCTGAGTGAGGGATCCTGGAAATGGCACAATCTGATATGGTTGGTTGCATTCCAACGATCGTGGGAAATTTCTGCAGACGCTTCATGGATTTTTGAGTAATGAAGCCATCAGCATCGACTCGTGGCGTGTTTCTCTCTTTTTGATGTGCATGTGAATATTTTGATGCGTAACTCGCCCATCATCTTCACGAATCCTGGAATCCAAACTGCTTTTCTGTGACATTTGCCTTCCTTATATGTACACAATTATTATTATTATTAGGGTAATCTACCAGTTAACGTATATTCAATTGGAAGGGAGAAAAGAAAAATTCTCTTGATTTTTACAGGTGCAGAACCCTATTCAATTACACAATATCTTTCTTCATCTTAGCATACCTCCTACCTCTCTTCATCCCACCCATAAAAACTATTCTCTTACTTCCACTTACCCAACATCTTTCCCTCTTTCATAGTCTTCATCAACCTCGATACCTCTTCCAACCACCAACTCTGCCTCCTATTCTCCTCCACAACTTTCCTCTCCTCACTCATCATACCAAGCACTTCCTTGTTTGCCTTCCTTTCTGTCCACCGCACTTTCTCCATTCCCCTCCACATCCACTTCTCAAATGCCTGCAGTGTATTCTCTTCTTCCTTTCTTGGAGTCCACGTTTCAGCAAAATATAATGCTACATTCCATATTAAACTCTTGCCCAGCCCCTTCTTTACATCCCCTAAGTCCCCAGGAGGAGAGTTCTATACACATTAGTGGGTTGGTAAACTACGCGTTTCCTTCCAATCATTTCAGAAACAAACACAGCATTAGATATTTGAAAAATGTCCACATAAAAAAGTAAGGCCATACTAAAGCTTTTAGGGAAGTAAATCTTTCTTTTTCAATGCAAAGAAAGGATGATGAATCATAAATGTGAACAAGATTAAGGGACAAGTATTCCCAAATTTAAGGCACCCAATGGAGATCAAAATGTTAACAGCCATTTAATATTTCTTACAGGATCGTAAAAATAACAAAGAATATGCTTTATTTAAATACTGTCATACCGTCCCCCCAAGTGTGCTCAATGAATTGATGTAAATGTTATCTATAAGCAAAAGAAGGTCAACCCTCATCACCCTTCAAAGAGCACTCCGAGCACCTACAGTTACCTGTATTCCAGCTGGTGCATGGTTCCGTTCAACAGGCTGTAACTTCTCAAATACATTAAATATGTATCAAAAATCCTTTTAAACACATCATCTACACATTTCACAGAATTAAATTATGTAAACAAATACAAATCGAATTTTTTCAGTCTCGACCAGACTCTCACCTTAAGGAGTATGTAAAAGAATTTAAAAAGGGAAGTGTATCATTCTATTCCTTTCTCTGGGATGATGGATGACAGAGTGTATCCGACAAGAAATTATTATTGATCATTAGATATTTCAATCACATAGAAGGAGACATTAAGTTGTGTGAGCAAATCATAGGGTAGGGAAAGTGCATAGCACCAATGGAAGAATGTCCTCTAATATAACTACATAGTTCTCTTGATCTGGAGGAGTCTGAAATTACATGGAAAAATTTTCCATCCATAGGAGTAAATAATTTGTGAAGTGCTTGCCAAATAATGAGTGCCAGAATAATTATGTATAGGCCCTCATACCATCTGCCAAGAGATCTCCTATTACATGGCAGACCCAAATTTTCTCTTTCCTTAACTATGTATTTGAATCATGGATGCACAACTATAAAATCAGCTTAAATGATGGCAAGAATAGATTAAAGGAAATGTAAGCACCCCTCCCCATGAACCCTGATGTGGTGGAAAGAATAGTGTATTTCTAAGATATAAATCTCTACTAGTGGAAGAAATTAATATTTCTCCCAGTGGCTAATCAATGCCAGATAGATTAAAGGGTAGGATCCAGATGAAATGTAGACTGTAGCACTTTTCCTCAAGAAAGAAAGCAATTGATGCCAGAACTGGAGCCATTTTAGGTGATGGTGTAGCATTAATAAAGACAATTGAAGGTGGCAAAAGGAAAGCTTTGCAAGTGTTTTTTCCATAAGAAATGAGTTTACATGAAATTTTTTTTCCATAGAGTCAAATGCTTTCTCTTGTTCCCCTACTTTTATGAAACCAAATTGGTCTTCATCCATGACTGATTCCATCTTCTCTTTTATCCTCCTGTAGACAATTCTGGTCATAATATTGGATACATATGCAGTAAGGCAAATACTTCTTAAGTCTTCACACATCTTGTATCTTTTCTTCTTAGGGATTGGGGTGGTTGCATTCTTCTATAAGCCCACTAAAATGTCACAGATCAATTTTTACTGTAAAATTACTGCCCACGCTCCTTCATAATTAGCAACTGAAGGGAAATACAATCACTTCCTGGGGCCTATCCATCCTTGATATCCATCACTGAATCATTGACCTCTGAGAAGAATCACCAAATTTAAACTAGGATTGTACCATAGTTAATAGCTATAGTGGTTGTTGGAATTTTGAGGGATGATTGAAGCTGAGAAAGTAGTTACCATTGTGGTAGTTGGATAACCAGTGTGTGGCATCTTTGAGAGAGATGATCAGGTCCAGGAAGTTAATACCTATACCAATCTCAGCGATAAAATTAAAATGTTGTTGAGGGAAGCTGAGCTACAAAATAATATAATAGCCTTAAATTCACTATCCACAGGCAAAGAAATTCGCCAACATAGCAGCAATAAGAATACTCACATTAAAAAAGGGGGTTTTTCCAAGTGAACAGTTTTTTCTTCAGAGAGCCTATAAATATTCATGCTAGTAGAGGTGAGATTGGGGATCCCATAGAAAGTCCATGCTCTTGTTTGTAAAATTGTCCTTCAGAAATAAAATAATTTACCCTACGCAAAGACTTAAAGCTTTTTTAAAATCTTCTGTCCGACTAGAGATGTCATTATGATAGCCTGCTTTCACAAAGTAGGCACTCTATTGCTAAATTGGTGGCTATATAAGCTGGGATGGAGGTAAACAAGTTTATTTTTCATTGAAGGGCACTGGTTTCTCATTTGCAGGTGGTGTGATGGCATAAAGTTCGTCAGTGAAGTCAAATGGGTTTTTATCCTATATTCCAGTTGCAAAGAGGTGAAGCTCCTGAATAATTTGTTAAGCAATTGATAAATGGCATGGGCCAGAATAGTGAGCTATGATGGGATGGATGGGAATACTGTATTTGTGTTTTTGGATATCTATAGATCCTCGGAGGTCTTGGGTTCATGATTAATGCTCTCTCAGGAAATTAGCATTGAATAGGAAGATAAGGCTGCCCTTAAAGTCATTTGATAGCACTTGGTGGGATCCATACTAACTCAACTCAAGTACATACTCAAGTACTCAAACCCATTATTCCTGATATATTCAATACATTTAGCAGGGTAATCAGCCTTGCTTAGGACCACCATTGTCACTTTGGTGAGCATGAAATTGTTGCGATTCAGTGAATTCACTATCTACTATCAACTGTTTGCAGCACAATAAGTCCTTAAGCAGAGTTACATCTCAATCAGTGAAAAAGTTGACACTATTCATATGATTAGCAGGGAGGTATGATGAAACATTGTGGCTTTGTTTAAGTAGTTTGTCATTTAACCTAGAAAAAATGTGGTTTGATAAGTTGAGAAATTTAAGATAAGTTCAGTAGATACAGTGGTTAGGGTATTCGACTGCGTGCCACTGCCTTTGCACTGCATGCCACTGTGTTTCCACAGTGTATCACTGAGTTTGCTCAATTTCTTCTTCACGATGTTAAGCTTCATATAGGCAATGACACTTGAACTGGACTTCACGCAGTATAGAATGTAGACCAATTCATACCAGCTCATGTTATTCAAAGGGAAAGAACATCCCTCTTCTCAAACCAACCTTTCAGCTCCTGGCAGACCCAAGTTTTCTTGGATGCAACAACTGCTACCTGTGCTTCAGAGGATGAAATTTATGTGGTCATGTCCACACATGCTGTCACTCCAAGTTTAAAATATAGATGGGATAAAAAGATGTGAAGACTTGAGAGACAATATTTGATCGACAGTTTCCAAAATAAAAGAGCACTTGAACCTGAGCAGCAGAGGCTCTACTCCATGGAATTTGAGTATTATGAAAAAGAGTGCATTGTATTTTCACAAGAGTGAATATTACGTCCAATACCATTTCATAAATTTGCTTGCAGATCTTGATCTTGTCAAACTGAAGTACTGTTAACTGATCTCTTTTTCCCAAATGTTTTGCAGCAATTTCCATTATAATTAGCACATCATTCAGAATGCTATTTCTCATTTTAATAGTTGAGGCCCATCTCTTAAAACTTGAAAAACCCAACAAAGGAATGAAAACATTTTTCTTATGTTAGTTGATGATAAAATTATCATTTATCATCTACGAGGAAATTAAATTTACCATCCATTATTTAATATTGAAATGAAATTAGTGTAAAAAATAGTAGCATGTCCCAAATAACTTGGCTAAGGAAATTCTTGTGGAGGAAATTAGCATTTTATCAATTAAAAGTTACTACCCAGAAGTGTAAAATAAAGCTCCTGTCTCAGGAACAGATAAGCTGTATACTTAAATATCTCCAAATAAGGGCTAACCTCATCTTCTTATTTGTCCATTTCAACGTTGATCTTTTTTCTAATCAAATTTATCTATCTGGTCAGCCATGAAAACTTTCCCTAAAATCTCTGAGACCTTTAGGTCAAGGATTATTTGCCCATATTTTTCAAAGCATATATGTTTAATATTATTTTTCAAGAATTGAAATGCTTGTTTTGGGTGCTTTATTTCTGCAAGATGTGCCAAATATTGTAGGACACATTCTTCATACAGCTCTTTACAATCAATACACTTTGATGTTAATACCTCTGTACTGCTCCCACTAGATCCTTGATGGACATCACTTTCCTCACGTATTGATGCTTCCATAAATTATATATGCTCAGTTATTTTTTAGCTTATTCTGCATCATGGATATTCTGGCAGCACCAGATGGTGTTGAATTGATTATGAGGGAAAATTTTTGGAATTCACTATCAGAATTTTCTTTGATTGTATCCTAAGCAGATCTGCAGAACTTCCAAGTACTGATTCAAAGTTGACTGAGGATATGGCAGATTTTGTAAACCTTATTAATCGGAGGTTCGACCTCATGAACAGTGATATACTAAATAATGTATTCTATTTTAAGGCTGATTATGGAAAGCACATAACCATGTAAATTGACCTTTTAGTGAAGTATGTTAATACAAGGTGCTCTAAAAAGGGCACACTTCAAGTACTTCAAAAAAGTATCCTCAAAACCATTACCTCTCTCCATTTGGTTTTGCAGGATGTGTAAACATGGTGTTGAGTATATTCTGACTGCAAAATTTAACCACAATATTCCGGAAAATATTTTCCCAGGTGAGGATCATAGTTGGATTGAATGACTATCCCTCACCATTGCTCTCTGCACCACATATGACTAATTGTTTTAGGAAAGACTGCAGGAGCAGTGCAGTGTTATGCAAACAGCATTGCAGAGATAGATGAGGAGTAACTTTAGGCAAATGATCTCGAAAAAACAAAAGCAAGCAGGAGAATTGAAGGTGATGGGGACATTGAAGGTGATGATATTGAAGCATCATTAGTGGAATTACCAAATGAAACTGTACACAGTGGCGATTCTTTGCTCACTTCATCCTCACCTGAGAGCTCTGTGTGTGATTTGCTCAAGGTCTCTGCAAATGCCCTGGGTTACTTAGGAGGCAGGATAGCCAAAATGTCCATTGTGACTCATCCTAATCTTAGAATTTATAATCATGAAATTGCTAATAGCCTGCAACCAATGCCTTCTTTGCTACCATGGGTTATTCATCTCTCATATGGTGGCCTTGTGCATTTATCTGATCAGTTCATCTCAGAATTGAGGGTATTGGAGGGGGCATTTCATATGCTTTCAGAGGGTGGCTTGCCAATAGGTAGGAGGCCTGTCCAAAAAATGGTTGAGCATTTCTGCATACATTCCAAGATAGATGAGATAGTTGTAAAAGCTTTTGTTAAACAAAGAATATTTATACATATGAAGTATTTAAATGAGAGGTTCATAAGTGAAAAAATAAAGCACCAAGAGGTTTGGTAGCAAAATGAGAACAATAGTTAATACATGATAAATTACTGGTTGATTGCAAGTATTATTTTTTCTAGTTAACTTGAAAGAAGGACATCATCCTTAGCTGCTGAACCAGAACCCAATGATCCTCTCTATCAAGCATTTTAAATCATTTCTATATAAATACTTGATTTCTTTAAAATATATATGGCATACCATGCACTGTTAAAATGCCTTTTGCTTTGCAATTTGTTTGAACATATTACTTAGTGAGTGGACTAGGCTTTTCCAGGATAAGTATAAATTTTGGCAGAATATTGTGCGGCCTTTGAGGAAAATGAGAAATGAGTGGGTCATGATAGAATGTGAATCGAGTTAGGGACTGGTAGTCAGGTAGCTTTGCAACAAGTCAGCAGAGGTTTTCTGATGGCTTAAAGCCAGTAGCGTAACTCGGGGGTGGCAAGGGGTGGCAGTTGCCATCCCTTGCCACCCAGTGTTTTGCCACCCCAGAATTTTGAAGTAAAAATCTCAATAATTTACAAGCAATTGAAAAATACATTTCTACATGCAAGGCACTTTATTGATTATTCATGTAATTTAGGAGGCCTAATTTAGACTTTGCCTAATTTAGGACTCCCGGATCCCCCTTCCACCTGGGGGGTATTCCATACCCCCCAGTAGGCCTTGCCACTCCAGTTAAAAAGCTGAAATTACGCCCATGCTTAAAGCTCAATGAGTGGCAGATGCTTCATGGGAGGTGCCCAAAAATAAATGGACCAAGTGATGTAAGTTGGGAGGGGTAAATAGGGTTGAGTAAAAACTCTATTTTTAAGGAAAAAATCATGCCCAGAGACAACATTTGTGCCTGAATTATGCAAAAAATGCAATGGAATAAAATTTATTAATCTCATTAATATCTCTAATTTCCATTATGACCTTGAATTTTCGTAATTTTTGCTCAAATAATTGGGCGCAACGGGTTGCAGAGCGTCTCTAACAAGACCTGTTTGCCCAGGCGGTAAGGCAACTACTAAAAGTAACTAGTGTATTCCAACTTCTTATTCGTTCCAGAAAACTATTAAAATTAAATTTAAGATGGTTCAGAGGATAAAACAGAGGTAAAAATGGCGGAAATACGGGTTGGTCATCGGTGTCGCTGTATCTTTGGCCAAGCATGAGAAAAGCTTTGAGCTATTTATGTCCTTTTTCACGAAGTATGCACTTGCGCGAGCAAATGTGCGTACAGATGTCCCTTCCAATTCAAGAGTTATTAAGATTTTGAGCGATTTGAAGACTCAGCATACGTATAAATATGATTTTTTTCTTCAAGTCAGAATATGCTCGGAAACATTACGGTGATCATCATAATCATGAGTCATCAACAGTAAATGCTGGAAAATCATAATAATTACTTCTCACAAAATAGGAGTAATTCCCATGTTCTTCAACTAAAATGGCTTGTTCGTCGAAGAACGTAGATGAAAGCTTCAACTTAAAATGAAACGACGCCACCTCAGAGGAGGAACCAAATAAATTACTAACCAGACAAAGCAGTTGCTTGAAAATAGTTAGAATAAAATAAAATTAACACACGATAGCACGAGTTAAATAATTTACTATTACACAATATTAGTCCATGACATAATTACCAGAAATTAATGCTTACATTTTATTTCACCGAAAGACCCATCAGAATTTTGGCAAGGTGGGGAGCGAGAGGTGGCACGCCGAAAAGTGGCCCGGGTGTAATATTACATTGAGCCGCGCCAGCGAGGAAACTATTTAGGAACATCAAGAGGGAATGAAACAGAATGCACAGGAGAAGACAGAAATGTCAAATCCTAGCACAAGTTTTCAGCATGGAAATGAATTTTTTGACGTAATATAAATTAAGGAAAGAGTTCCCTTCCACCAGAGATAAATTATGAGCTTTCCATAAACTTTTAAGTCGCTTTCAGCAGACGAAAAGTGCCGTACAATTTAATATACGGAGAATGCATGCCAGTGAAGTTTTATCAATCCATCAAGTTCAATACTGAATAATAGTGCACTGATGCAAAAGTTCCAAGCAGTTCTTGATTATTTGCGACAAAAAAAAAAGTAAGAATTATTTTTGCAAAAAATCATCGAGCGACTATGATTCTCAAATATAAAAAAACAAAGAAGCTTCTTCGTATGAAGAATAACGTTAACATTTTCATTCTCGGAGACGTTAGGACGACGCTTTTCTCGAACGAACTTGTTCTTTGGATACGTGACTCGGCGTGCCCATTATTATGGCCGGGGCTGAAATCCGGATCCATCTCATCCCAACCGAAGGCTATGAAAATATTTCTATCCGGCCGAAACGAGCCACAACTGCTCACGAACTGAAGTGACAATTATCGCCTGCATGAGAACCTTAAACGTTTACACCTACCAACTTCATCCACCAAGTGCTAAACGGAATAGTATAGCTGACGATAGTAATCAGCCCTTTCTGCCAGGGTGATTCCAATTGGAGTCATTAGCTTCCTCGGGTGCGTAGCCCATATTACGTGACGAATTTTTACAATTGTCAGCGTACATCGTCGCGTAGGACGAAATATATATTTTTATAGAAAATATTTAATGCTATCGCTTTCTTACACCTATAGACAAAGAAATAGAATGAAAAGATTTGATTGTTTGCTCAAAAAATCAAGCTGGAAAGGGGGAAAGCTTATTTTTACCTCTGGAGTATTTCTTCTTCACATCATCTCTATAGCCCATGGACCATGGTATAAGTAGCGTTGTATCATGCACCGAATCCTCTTCCCGCTTCCACGGGTCTTACGATAGTCGGGCCCCTTTCTGGCTGTTCTCCAGGAAATCTGAATCTCCTGCAAAAAACATGCATTCATAATGGGATTATTGGGTGACAATGGTTCCACAAACGACATTAAAATGAATATGATTAAAAATCCAACGCAGCACACTGATACGTCCATTTTCTTTGGGGTCTACCATCGCAAAGGATGCTTTTTGTTGACAGCAGTGCAATAGACGCTACTTCCCTAAAATCACATGGGAAGCGTTGTCAACCGTAAAAGACCCGAAAAAACGTAAACAAGGAAGGTTTCACCTCCGCAAGGAAGAGTGATTTGCGTGAAGCAACAAAACAACACTTGGAGAGAGAAACACCGACTGGCAGCCAATCACAAAGCAGCAAAAATCAGCTCAACATTAGGAAGCCCCCAGGACCAGGGGAGAACCAAATGTCAACAAGAAGTTACCTATGCGACGAAAAACCCGAAGGAAGATGGACCATTTGCCCAGAATTCGTGGAAGCCTTCAGAATACAAATACACAGGTGGTCAGGGTAAAACTAGAAGCATTTAATAAAGAAGTGGGAGACGCTTGAGTGCCCAAAGATTTTGGTTCACTAGCCATGGGTATACGGGATTGATCAAACCAAACAAAAGTTCTAGGATAATAGTGGAGATAGTGTCTACCGTACTGCTAATACTATCATAGTCAATATGAAGCGCTGCAAGTAGGAATACATCGTACGACAACAACCACTAGTCCGAAATGTGGAAATGGAAATTAATGTAAGCGAAAGAAAAGAACTCATCCAGTCACCTTACTTTATTTATCAGCCCAAAGCAAAACTTTATCTTCCGAAGTTCTCGCTCAAACATTACGTGGTTAACTCTTTCAATCAACGTCAAATATGTATTTTAGAATCCATGGGGGGTTTAAGTTTTACCCTAATTTTATTTTCATACTTCCTTTCAAACAAATTTCAGCAAACCTATAAAAAGTTTCTTTAAAAATATTTCAAATCACCCCATGATTTATTTTATCCCGGAAAAGTCAAAGAGTATACTCATTTCTGATTTTCAAAACATTTAATACTCTAGATGGATCCGAAAATTGGCCCTTGCAGAAACAGGATATGTATATTTTGTCTGGTAAGATAGGCCCAACGATAAAGCTAACGCTGTTAGGAAACACTCCAAAAACCTGACAATCAGCTGGCAGAATACCCTATGATGATTGCACCTAGCAAAGTTTATGGACGGATCCTTAAAACAGTAATTGACAGTCGAGAAATCTGAATCACCGCCGCAAAAATTCATACACTTCATGGATTAAACAGCTGATCCATACACCCCCCTACCAGGTTTCTAAATTTGCATACTTACTTGCGAGATTCAGAGTATTTCGTCTCTTCCCTTTGGGCAACAATGAAAAATGGTATTTTTTTGCAATGAAAAAAGCACTAATTGTAAGTAAATCCTCGTGATAAACTTTTTCATAGTGGCTTTATTTATTATGGCTTAAACTCGTAACTACTAGGTAGTAAGTAAAACTAAGTAATGATTATCATATATGTAGCCATTAACTAACATTCGACTATTCGTTGATGAATGAACAGTGAGAAAGGCAGCTGCAAACCAATCGAAGAACTGCTGACCACCGCTGATGACTCAATTTTAGAGAAGAAGGGTCGGGGCTACGCTTATCTCTACTGGCGCGCTATCAAAGCTCATTGTGCCGAGTGATGACTGTGTATCAGCTCAAGTCGTTTCTTGCTCAAGTCTAGACGCTAGCGTTGCTGTGCCGTCTCAAGCACCTCAGTCGCATAACTTCATGGCGGCCAAAAAAGTACCATCGGAAACAAATGGATAACGTCACTTTTTGCATGAAGTGGACGATAACATGTCATTGTAAAGATTAGGGCAGAGGAGATATGTACATTTTTGGCCAAAGTAGAGATTTTGAGGAGTCCTGATCCTTTATTGCAATCATGGTTATGGCTCAGCTGGAATTTTCGTATCTATTCGGTAACAATGATAATGAAATTTCCTGACGATTGTTTAAATAACCACCAATAAAGTGGTGCTGAATGGCTTCCGGTGTACCACCACGTTCCACCGGAAGCCATTCAGCATCACTTCATCATGAAACACCACGGAATCCTACGCCAGAATTTAACCATCAATATATATCGCACTGTCGTAGAAAATACGAAAATTGATACTTAAAGAGGAGTCTGAAACAAGGCTAATTTTCCCATCTAATCTACGCCCATCTACAGGCCTAGATGCTTTCATTATGCCGAAGATATATTTTATTTCTGTTTATGGGAATATCACGTTTCTGTATGAAAATATTTCACGACTGAAAATTTTCAAAATTAAATGTGCACAATGAAATCCAATTAAGGTATAAAGCTGATATTGCTCAGAAGAATCCAATTACTATTTTCACCGAAGGTTTTTAATTTGCATAATCATAATAGGTCCGCATTCACTACTTTTTCCAAACGATTAATTGAAGGGCGACAACATTCTAAAGCACTGACCTCACTCTCCAAGAATTCACTTTACAAGAATATGAGAAAAAAGCATGTCTACAAAAATACATAAGGTTGTAAGAGAAGTTTTCTGAACATCTTATATCATGAAAATGCAATTCACAGAACTGAAAAGCCATTCAATCGCAGTTGAATGACACCGTTTTAAAGAACGTCTCCAGCAACTATATCGGCGAAGTGTGAATGATGTGTTATTGTCCTTGGTTTCCAAACGAGATGAGACTAATGAAAAATCAAATTTTACAGGAACGATGCTAATCTAACGACGTTTAAAAGATATTAGTAAATACTAATATGGACCGTGGCGCGCTATGGTTCGGAAGATTGGTCCTTGAGGAAAGAGGATTTGCGCAAGCTGGAGAGTATTAAGATGAGAGTATGGCAAGGAATAAAGAGGGTTAGTTGGATAGTGAGGAAGGCAAGCGAAAGGTTTTAGAGGTGGCGGGAGATGAACAGAAATCGGTTGCGGAGATCCCAAGAAGGAAGAAAAAGGGCATGTAGGGCCTATTTAGGGGGTGAGGGCATGCCGAAGAGAGTGGTAGAGGGGAGATCCTTGGTAAACGCGACAGTGGAAGGAAGAATACAGACATTTTGGACGCCATAAGGAGCGACAGAGGATAAACGGCACTTGAAGTAGAATTGATGGCGGATAATTAAAATTTTGGGTAGGTAAGTTAAAGATAATCACGAAAATGGAAAAGTTAGTCAGGAGCCGACCAAAAACTTCCCAATCAACTAGAAGAATACCTAATGCCGATGAATCCTCATTTAGAGTACGGGATAAGGAATGGAGAGCGTCCTCTTAGTTTTAGTCAGTATGTCGATAGTGTGCATGCGCCATAGAACTTGATGGTGGAGAGTGGAGAGCTTAAGGTAGGGAGAAGGAGGCAAGAGTGGATGAGTGGCCAAAGGAACCGATGTTATCCCTCAGGGACTTCTGAAGGGACCCTCGGTCTTTTTGTCTCACCACAGTTTTCCTCGGTACTTCACACCAGTTTCACTTCGGTCCCCTTGTCTTTCAGGCTTTCTTTTCCCAGCGTCTCTGTCTATGAAACCGAGTGTAACGAGTGTAACCAAGTTTTCCTCAACCTCAATCGTTCAAAATTAAGGGTCTTCTTTATAACACTCGGGGAAAACACAGGTGAGGCGGAAAATTCGGTAAGTGAAAATGCCCTTTTTCGTTTCCCGCATATTCACCGTCCTTAAGACTGCCTCATGCTGGATCCATTCTTCCCTCCGGTTATACCATCCCATCCCCACCTGCCTCCGACCCAAACGTTAATGGAGACGTCTTCGCCTCACACCCCCCCTTCATCCATCTCACTCCCTGCCCCCCAGCAGGACACCCGAAGGCCCACCTACGTCTTCACAGTCCCCAAATCTCTCTGGGAAATTCAAACGTTCGGAACCGCACATTTTTTCTGAGAACGGAAACGGAAGGCGAAAAACACATTGTTTCCCAGAATTTGGACCGTAGTTGTCAAACGAACATCCCTCCAATTTTGAACTACAGTGGAACTTCGATAAGCCTCGGGAAGTGCCTCAGGGACTGAAAATATACTTCAAGTTGTAGAAATGTTTATTTTAGAAAAACTTACTACACAGAAAGTTAAGTGGTAGTAGTAGTAATCAGTGAAGGCGATCGACAACCGTGGTCTTTTGCATCGCTGAGGGTAAGTTAGTTACAGTGTGGTGATTTGGGGAGTGAAGGAGGGGAGGATGGAACCTCATCGTCAGTATAACTCTATACTGATGTACAGCATAAGCCTTCTCATAACGATTACAGTTTACGTCCCATCCGACATACAGATTATTGCACCTGAAGTACTTTTTATATGGCACCCAATTAAGAATGGGGTTGCCAATGGAAAATGTCCACCACCGCCAGGAGCTGTACTCGGGAATTTAAAGCGGTAAGCCAATAATCACCAAGGGAAATGAGTTATATTTTGAATTACCGAAGATTCGAGATCCGACTTCTAGTTTAGACGGTACAGTCGAAAAACAGCAAGTTTCACAAAAATTCCGAATTTGGCGCCATGTTACCAGCCAACTATTAGTGTTAGAGAAAAAGTAAAGGCATACAGTTGTAAACCTCGATTACATCTTAAAAAAAAACCGTCAACAAATTTGAGATTCGACTTCCAGTTTGGAAGGTACAGTGGAAAACTAAGGTCTATGGGAAAACTGGGAAATGGTTTACTAAATTTCGTGTTTGAGGACCACTGGTGGGAAAATTAAGCAACACAGAATAACAGGGTTGGTCAAATCTTGTAGAATTTTTATCTTCCAAAATAATAAGTCAGATTCCAGATCCGACTTACCGTTCAAAAGATATGAAGCAAGAACAGAGTCTCGTTTTAGAAATGCCAAAAAACCGCCATTTTTAATTTTATAGTCGGTTTAACGATAAATAATCTTGGTTTTTACTTATTATTGGTGAAAAGCATTTCAAGGCGCATGCGCCTGTCATGCTTCCAGGTCGTATCCCCACCAGTAGAGGCGTGAAGGAAAGAAACATTTGACAGTTTTACCAAAATTCAACTTTGGCACCATGCTACCAGAGTACTATAAGAGATAGAAAAAAAACAAAAAGCACCAAGTTGTAGGCAACGATGAGATCTAAATGCCTGGGAAAATAGCTTTCAGATCAGAATCCTAGTTTAGGAGCTATAGTAAAAAAACAGCAAAAAATGGAAATCCTTCACCAAATGTTGTGTTTGAGGACCTCCGATATATTTATTCTGTAAACCGACGTTTATTTCATAATATATTGTCGTTCGATGTATAACATATTTACATACGTCATTCCATCCTCGTCTTCAAAGTACCTGGTCTGTCATCTCTGCGAATTGGTTGAGTCCTCTCTTTCCTTTGATTATTTTTGTTCACATTGCATTCCCTTCATTCAATTGATTCCCTACGTTCCTATAAATCCTTTCCTTTATTTGATTCCTTTCGGTCCTTCGAATCCTTTCGGCCCTTCGTTCCTATGAATCCTTTCCTTGATTTGATTCCTTTAAGTCCTTCGAATCCTTTCGGTCCTTCGTTCCTATGAATCCTTTCCTTTATTTGATTCCTTTCGGTCCTTCGAATCCTTTCGGTCCTTCGTTCCTATGAATCCTTTCCTTTATTTGATTCCTTTCGGTCCTTCGAATCCTTGCGGTCCATTCGTTCCTTTCGGTCCTTTGGAACGAGAATATTTCCACAACCGGATTCGTTCTTCCTCATTCCATCAGTGGATTCGTTCCAAAGGAACGAATCATTCCGAAATGGCCCATCACTACCATGACCACACCCAAAGCTGTTCTTTCTCATCCGTTCTTAAACGCCTCTTTCTTTTCATCCTTTCCTCTTCAATCTTCACTCTTTCACCGGAAAATGGGAAGGAAGGACTCCACCAATAGTCCTCTCTGGAACTTGTTTTTCCCGAGGAAGTCCCCTCACTGTCATTTGAACTGTACCCAAATTCATAGAGGCATTGAAACTAGGCATGCTCCAATAACCTTTAAAGGTACTTAAAATCCCTGATGCCTAGAAATGGACTTGCAAAGAGAACTACGGAGATGCACGATAAATATTATACAAACGGATAACAAAATCTGCACTGGACAGAGGCATCATTTCGTCCGAGTCTTTTCCATCCCTATTCCTGCTGTAGTATTGACCATAACATCATTCATATTAATGGTTTGGTTATGAAAACATGAGAATTTGCTGGTAATGGTCGCCGTCATCAATATACGATAATGTAATTTCACACACTCTGAAATTAGTCAATAAAATTCTCTGATTTCGATAAAACTTATATCTAGAGTTTCCTATTTTTTTAATACTGCCCGCTGAAAAGTGTTCAAGTTCCCATTGTGGCCCTCGTTTCGATTCGTTTGGAGACCCCAGGTTTAACGTCCCATCTTATAGACAGAGGACCGTCCTTGAAGTGCTTTCCTATTGGCACCCAAGAAAGGATCGGAATACCTTAGAAAATTTTCCACACTAGAAATTTCAGGAATTTGCATTTGGACCATCCGTGTGAGAAGCGATAATTAGCCACTGCGCAAATAAAATCCCAGGATACTCTTCATGATGGTATTTCATAGATAATCTTCATTATCAAGTAATAGCAACAAGTTTACCGTGTGTTTAGGTGGTAACTTACTGCAGTAAACACTAAACGATAGGTCACAATAAAAATAAGCACGAGGCAATTGATGTCTTAGATAACACAAGTCATATAAAACACAATGGCAAACAGCACAGCAATTACAATATATCAGCAGTTTCGTAAAACACTTTACATTAATAAGACAAGGTTTAAATTGACACATATAACTGGAAAAATTGGACACGTCTCTTTATGTTACGTTATTCGGGAAGAAGTTTTCACCCAAAGCCCTCCTTCCGACGGAATTTTTTCGGATTGCGGGTACGAGGACAACAAAGGTCCTCATCCTCTTTGAATGCGACTATGCATCACATCAACGAAAGAGAAAGTAATGTCCACGGGCGGATCTCGACTACTTAAAAGATGGTTACACGAAAAAAAAATATTTTTTTTCAATTGACATAGTAACGATTTTTAACCTTAAAGAAAGTTTTCCACAGTTTTCATTGAAAATCAACCCAAGGACTACCAAAAAATAATGAGTAAGTATAGCTACATAAGACAGCAGTATACTCCAATAAGATATATATAGGTTGGAGAAGGATAGGAAAGCAAATCAGTGGACACTCACTGGCACATGATCCATGACGACACCGGTGTCCACTGCTTAGGGTCCTTAGCCGTGATTACCGTAATACTAGTATTACGGTGGTCACGCCTTAGCCCGAAAGCTACCCTAAGCAGTGGACACCGGTGTCGTCATGGATCATCTGCCAGTGAGTGTCCACTGATTTACTTTCCTATCCTTCCCCAACCTCAACACCTTGTTGCTAGCTTATACTTTTATATTTATTTCCTTTTCTTTATGTATATGTATATATATATATATATATATAATGCGAATATGAAAAAAAAACTCAAAGCACTAAACAAAATTACACCACACATGAATCACTGCACGCCATCAGGAGGGTAACTAAAATGAAATAAAATAATCAGTACGTATTTCACGAATCACTATGCACTTAATAAAATTGATTACGATTAAGTGATCACATGAACTAGATCTCAAATAATATACGCGAATAATCTGGAATTGAAGAATTGTGAACCGGTATTTGTGGCAACTTGCTCCATCGTATTCGACAATTATGTTTTTTCTATTATGTTCCTGCTCCTTCTTTAGTCCTACGTGGCAAAAGTTGACAGAAATGCAGTTTGGGATACGGTGAAGAATCATAAAATAAATGCGAAGCTGAAGATAACTTATTAAATTAAAGCTTCAAATAACTTATTAAATTAATCTTAAATCAATTGCTACTTTTCTCATAAACACATGTACTCTACCAAGTATATGGTAGCTCTACAATTTCGCCGACCTCTGAGACTATTAGTTGACCTCTCCAGCTTCCATCATAAGACTATTTTCCAATACAAAATATCTTCTAAAATCTTAGAATGCTCCGCCTTCTTCATGTAGCCCTAAATTCTCAGTCTTCTCCCGCCTCTCCCACCCTTACCAAGCATCATCCACTCTTTATCACCCGTTTCGGCATGTCGATACCCTTCAATACGTCCTCCAGCAAAAATTACGGCATCGCTCATATTTTCGCTAACAGATTCCTCGGCGTTTACGACAAGAAAAACGGAAGAAAAGTAAAAAAGTTGTGGAGGATAGAATGCGGTGGTAGGGGAAGGGAGGGATAGGATGGAGTGGGAGAAGACAAAAAAGGACAGCAATGCGAGGGTACTTGAATTTCGAAGGAGAAATACATTAATAATTACAAATACTTGCTATAAACATCACCTCCGGCGTAGGTACACATAGTTAAGGCAGGGTGACACAGGGAGATATATATCAAATTGATTAAATCATGATCAAGCAGAGGTTTAGGAGCAGTGTAAAAACCTCGCGCAGCTTTCCGAGGGCGGATGTGGACACAGGACATAATTTAATTATTATGTAACGTGATGTTAGCCTCAAAATTTTTTAGCAAAAGTAAGAGGATGAAGAGGTGGAACGTGGGAGCTTTGAAACGGTTGAAAAGTAGGGAATACCAAGAGCTGGTGGAGATGAGTATAGTTGAAGTTGAGGAAATGGGAACAATTCAGTATTAAAACAGGAATATTTTGAGCGGCAGAGGATCTCTGGAAACGAGAAGGATTAAGAAGCTATTGATCACAGAAGTAATAATTAGTAAAATGGGAGAAAGAAGGAAATGAAGAAAAGTGAACTCTGCACAACGAAAGAGGTTCAAGGAATTAAATAATTAATTCTGGCGAGCAGCTATTAGGGTACAGGAAAAGTATTGGAGAGGACATCGCGAGGAACTGGAAAAGCTACAGGAAGATGAACGTGGGTGCGCTATAAGCTAAGGAGATAACGTTGGCGGTAGGAAAGGGAAAACGATATCTAAGGTGAAGGACAAAACAGGAAAGATACGAATTGAACAGAAAGATATATCTAAGAAAGGAGGAGGGAATACGTATAACAATAATATGACATCAGTCATAGACCAGTGAACTTAGATAACTTAACGAAGGGTAGCCTCGGACCAAGGATGCTGCATACGTTTTATGGTCGCGATGAAAAGGGTAGGACGTACGCTGAGGTGAAGAAATAGTGTAAAGAGATAGGGGCCTGTTAAACTCTAGAGGATATTTTCTCTCGCTTCCTACCTCATAGGTAGATTACCTAAATAATAAGAATGGCATATGTCATTGCGTACATAGTCGACGAAGCTTCCGACATTCCTGACCACGGATTCTGACCCAAGGATGACATCTGCCCAGACAGAAAATTTCCGCTTCTGCTGACCGGGATGGAAGCTCTTGAGATCCTTCTACCGCAAGGCACCGCCCACGGCCCCCCGAACTAATCCCAACCCGTGACCGTCCTTGTGCGAAATGCTGCCACGCCCTAAACCACGGCACATATACTACGCGACGCCGAGTTACCTTTCCCAACCCGTTATCCTTCCAGTTTTTTTATCACACCACGCCTTTACGCCGCTTTCTTTTGTTTTACTTTGATACCAAATTCGCCACCCCTTTTAAACCTCCCACATCCTTCATTCGATTCCGCGAACATAACTCCACTTCTCTCACTACTTAAGTCACAACGGAGCTAAGGGCTATAGCGTTATGTGACCGTAAGAATAATAGCACGAGTAACTTGTACAGAAAGGAGAAGTGCTTGGAGGTAACTTCTCCTAGGCTGAGCAGGTCGTAGTTGTCGTTTAGGACAATGATTCTCGCAAGAAAGGAGTTAGTTGCGCTGACCGGTGTCGTCCTTGCTCTGACTCTGAATCCAGGAATTTTCCATTTCCTTTCTACTCCGTTGAAGAAACAGTAGGGTTTTTGCAAAATCAAAATGGAGTCCAAAATCTATTGCTAACTTTTTTATTTCTGTTTAGCACGTTGTTAATTAATTTACCCTAATTTAATCACATTTCTACGGCTACGAGCCATATTCGATTGTTCCATTGATTTGCCATTGATTTTCTTTGATGCTGGAATTTGTTCGATTGCTCCATTCGTCTTGGCAGGACTTCACATTTGCCCTAAGTTGCTTTTTGGCCAGACTTTTCGATCTTCGCTATTTTGCAAAAAGCGGCCGGTTCTTGCAAAAGCATATCATGTTCTGGTGCCGTGATTGCTAGTACACTTCGCGCAGAAGTCGTATTCTGATTTATACTTTTTGCTTGTATGTACTAGGGCTTGACATCGGCTAATCCGTATATAATCCTTCACATTGAATGGGTCGAATCCCATGAATGCTCTATTATTATTTAGTAATTGCTTCCTTGTTGAAGGATCGAATTCTACAACCCAGTTAAGCACTGTGCTTTTGAGATTACACACGTCAAGATTTTTAAAAACCATTGTTTCTTTTCCTTTCCCGGAGACTTCGTAAGGGCTAATGAATATTGCCTTTTTGCGCATCAAAATATGCATTCTCAAGTAGGCGAAAAGTGGGGGAGCGGGAGCGGGGGGAGAAGGGGTGGGAGCGGGTTTTGAGCCTTCCGGTAATCATTCTTTTTCCTAGAAAGCACTCGGACAGCAGGTCGTGGCTACCGGTGCTTTCTCGAAAAAAGAATAATATCCAGAATGCTCTACACCCACTCCCTCCCCCCTTTCACCTCCTTGAGAAGACATATTTTGATGCGCAAAAAGGCAATATTCATTAGCCCCAACGAGGTCTCAGGCAAAGTAGAAGAAACGTTCGTTTTTAAAAATCCTGACGCGGGTAAACCCAAAAGAACAGTACTTTACGAGCATTCACCGTGAAAGTTTTAATAATTTAACCCTGTTATTTGAATTTCCACCCTTTCTCCCAGATTTGAAGAGGGGCTTGACGTGGTGGTTTGGAAGAAGGTCATTCTGATTTTTCAGTCCTTCGGTTATTTCGTTTTCAGTAGTGCTTTATATTATCCCGCAGATTCCTAGGCGAGGTTCAGATTCATGTAGTTTCTTAACATATCCATTGTTTTCTGAAGTTCCGTGGAGTTCTGAAGTTTTTCTTGAAAGTTTACCGAATCCGATTCCAGCTATATAGACTTACTTTTGACTCTTATTCTTCTTGTTGTCCTCATTCCTAGTTTCTTTGGATCAACTATCTTCATGACTGCATTCTTGGTATCATCACTGGTCTGTAATTGCTCATTGATATCAGTCGAGGAGATAACTACCGCTAATGTTTGATCCTGGATTGATTTCTCTTCCGCCTGTTATATTTACCTTTTTTACTCGTCTACATGGTTTTGCGGCGATTTCAGAGAAAATGGGGTGAGATTTCTCCATTTTGGGAAGAATCTCTTCCCTGAGCTTTTCCTGATTTCAGGTATGTCTGAATGCTCACTCATATGCAACTTGGTCCGAAGCTTAGTGTTTTAAATTACAATTTCGTAAAAGAAATTTCGCATAGTTTCGCACAACTTTCCTACAATCTCAGCTTTCCTTCCTAAGTTTAATTTTGCTACGATGATTTTTAACATGATCATAGACTCATCAAAGCCAATTATGGGGGCTTTAAGCTATTCTCCCAATGTCTGGGAATCCAAAATTGCCGTCGCCATTTCAATTTTCCACTGTCCCTAACCTGCTTAGCCGCTTTTAGCCGAGATACAAGATTCAATCTCGTTTCACATCCGCAGCGACAAGAACCAGGGGTGCACAGTGGGACCATATCCCATAAAGGTGGCCAAAATAAAAAAAACGTTTATATTTAGGTTATTTCTAATGATTGGTTGGTGATATTTGGTGCACATGTGCGCACACTTACCTTAAAAAAAGAAAAGACTGATCGACAAGTCGCAAGTGCCACTAACCTAAATGCAGGAGCAGAGATCACACTTTATCTCAACGTCACAACGTGGTAATTGTACTTATAACAATTTTATTTATTTGAAGTAAAATTAGTATTTTATATAACCTGAAAATAAGTTAATAGGTTGGCTTGTAGAAACCCTTTACTCATTCAAAGGGCATAACAAAATTTTATTTTATTTATTCATCCTTAAAACTCCCAACACTTGACGCCTAATGTTCGTTATTCTAGTTTAGTGATTTAAAATGAACAATTTATCGTTGACACTTACACTTATTTAATTATACTAGACATTTTTAACAACAGTGCTAAATGCTTATATCATGAACGGGAGATCTCAGCAAAATTTTGACCATGGATGGTGCATACCTATTACGTACCAATAGTGCTACACTGATTTACTTTCAAGATGTTTCAATTTTTATTTTCACATAAAAACCTCAGAAGTGTACGATTTAACAGGTTTTTTAACTGGACGCTTTGTTCTCTGACTTATCTCTCTTATTAGGTTCAGATTGCTCCATTTCATTTTCATAATTAGTGACTAAAACATCTCCAATGCAAACAATGTCTGTCCTATTGTACACATTACTCAAGATTTAGTCCACCATATTGAATTCAACATTTTTGGGATACAGTTAATTGTCAAAGGCTCATATCATGGCCAAGAAATGCACTGATTTTCATATAACCCACTTTTTCTTATCCATTATACCCAGACCCGGCTAAAGACAAAATTATAACCGGGGCGAGAGTGTATTCCGGAGCCCCCCCCCCCACGCTTATCAAACCTATTCACCAGTTAAGCGTGGTAAAAAATATTTTTTCTTTCACAATCACGGCGCCCCGGGCAGTCGCCCGGGCCTTAAGCCGGGCCTGCTTATACCGCTATACTGAATCCGCCATTTTTATTCTGTTTTTGATAACAGATTTGTAATCAGCGACCTGATAAACCCCCAAATACCGTAGTTCAAACTGATTTCATACGTTTTTAATATGTAAGCCAGCTTTTCGGGATTTGGCCCTGTGCGGCGGGCTGACAGTGAGTCCTGGAGAAACCTTGAGACAGTGAGTCCGGGAATAAAGAATTTTAATTTCAGTCACAGTCGCGATATACACTCTCTCACAATCTAGCACAGATCACAATTCACACCAACGACAGGGGGACCAGGATCCGAAGCCCGGTTACACTCATGGAAAATTCCTGGAAATACCGCGAGATATCAAATGAGTTACATTATGGTTATCCAGAGATTTAGGAAAAGTGTAATGCGGACTTAGTTGTGATAAACTGTGATGTTAGATTCAAAAGACTTTGAAAAAGGAGGACAAAGAGATGGAACGTGGAAGTATTGGAAAGGTTGAAAAGGAGGGAATACCAGGATCTAGAGGAAAAGAACATAGGTGAAGCAAGGCAAATGGGAAAAATCGAGGAAAGATGGGAGATTTTAAAAACAGGCACAGTAAGCGCAGGAGAGAAAACAATAGGATTGATGGAAACGGGGAGGGTAAAGAAGCAGTGGGTTACGGAAGAAATGATTAGGAAAATGGAAGAGAGAAGTACTTGGAAAAACGTCTAGACCAACCTAGGCAAGAGGAAGTACATACAAGGAGTTACACAGGAAGGCGTGCACATTTCAATAACTTTTCAAGCAAGTCGAAAATATTATTAAACTACATTTCACCTTAGTACATATGTTTATACTGTGATAATCACTATACATGCAGTAAAGTAAGTGATGTTAAAATTATATTTTAAAAATTTCGCCGTAATTGAAGTACTGTTACGACTTAGGCTATCGATGGATTTCGAAATTTAAGCGAAAATCATATCAAAATACGCTTTTATTACTCGGCACGATTGCTTGATATTTGTTAGTAACCATTATAACAATATGAAGCATATTTTTTCGCGTTTAGGAGAAAATCTGTAGACATGTAATTGGATACTTCAATATATATGCTATGTGTCATAAGACTAAGTGTTAAAATACCATTGAATTGCCAAGAAACCAAATCGGTATCATGCAGTTTTTTCACTTTTATCTATATATATTACTAATGAGGACACGTATGCAAAGTTTTACGTAAATTTGTACATTTAAAAAATCGCTACAAATACCTTAAACAATTAACTCCCTCGACTGACCAATAGGGCGAAGGAAAACTGGTGGAAAGGGCAATGCGAGGCAATGGAAAAGCTTTAGGAAGAGGGTGAAGTGGGTGCGCTATACGCTGATTTAAAAATTCAATCGGGTGGTAAGAGAAGGCAAACGATACCAAAGGTTAAGAACAAAACAGGGAAGATATAATCGAACAAGAAGATATCTAAAATGGGTGGATAGAATATGTGGAGGAGCTGTATGAAAGCCATAATAGACCTGTGAATATAGATATAGAGGATGAAAGAACAATAGATAAGGATAACCTTGGACCGGAGTTACTTGAAACAAAATAGAGAGAGCATTACGAGAGATTAAGGCAAAAATAATCCGTGGGAATAGATAGCACACCATCGGAGTTTCTGAAGAATTTAGGTAATACGGGGATACGATCTTTTTTCGAGCATACTCGTAGGATCTACGAGGAAAGAGTATGGCCAGAGGATTTTGTGAATACGATCATAATACCTATCCCAAAGAGGAAGAAATAGTCAGAATGCGAGTAGTATAAAACAATTAGTTTAATTTCCCACCCGGCAAAAGTTTTGCTTAGAATAATTAATAAAAGGCTGTAGAATAGAGTAAATTACCACATATGGAGTGTAAAATTGTGTGGAGCAGGTGCGATGGACGGAAAGGAGGTAAAATGAGGAAGTACTCGACAAGGATGGTGAGGAGAGGAAACTTCTGGATGAGATTAGAGGGAGGTAGGGTAGGTGGCTGGAAGAGGTAATGAGGGGCGATGGTTTGCTGAAGGCCAAGATAGAGGGAAGGATGATGGACAACCGGTGAACGGGAAGAAATAGAATACGTTTTATGGTCGGGATGAAGAAGGGTAGGACGTACGCGGAGATGAGGATAAAAATACTAGAGGTAGATTAGGCCCTGCACGTGTAAAAAATTGGGAGGGTTTTCTCTGACTTTCAAGAAAACCTACCTTTAACCAGTAGATTACTTGAATGTAAAAATGTGAGGAAAGATCATTGTCACAACCTATACGACAACATTTGAAAGTATACGTCGGAAAACGTTTGAAGCGTAACAAAGGCAAAACTGAGCAAAGCCTTCCCAGCAATGATACAATTGAAGGAAATGTTAAAAACAGGTTTAGTCTTTATCAAAATCCATTAGCATTTAAGAACGAATTTTATCACTAAAAATTACAATTGAAACGGTAGGTATTTTACAGACTCCCCACAAAGAAATAGGAATATAAATCATATGCCCATTCATTATCAAGTGAGCTTCCACAAACAACGCTGAGCTTGTTCATAGTTTTACTACGACTCATTTACCTATACGTCTTTTCCCCGTTAGATTTCCCCGGGGCAGACGGAATCATGTGGAAGCCTTCATAAGGGATCTCATTGAGGTAGCAGATAAAAATCTTTTCCATGACATTGGAATTATAGTTAGAAGGGAATATAAAACATTGGTGGCAACTGAGTAACCGATATTGGCATGCGGTGGTAGCATGCAAAGCTAAAACATTCGCCTCATAAAATAGTTCTTTAAAATGCAGCAATCTATTTTCGTCAAAAATACATTAAATTTACCTAGTACTATCAAGTGCAATGGAATAAGACATTAAGCTGATTTCCCCAGGTTCTTTCCTTTCAATAACATTTTACGGGGTCACAATAGCCGTGGAATCCCGAATATGCATGCATTCCTAAAATAATGTCTTACTTTAGCTCTATGAATTCGAAATTTCGATAATCAATGCAAAAAACGTTTGAATATCAGTAAAACTATCGCCAATTACATTCGCACCGATTTCATGTCCAGTTAAGAGGATCATATAAATCTTTAAATAAACTGTCACATCAACTTAACAGGTTGCAAAATTGGAAGTATTTATGACAATAACTCTTACAACTGAAATTTAAATGATTCTGAAGGGATAAACCTCATCTCTAGCCATCAAACTCTCCTCAGGAAGCAGCATTTTAATTACTGTAAGTACATAGATCACTTATCAATAGCGCTGACCCCGATTTTCGACCACATTTATATTCTAGAGAAGAAGTTTTAGTAACAAAAAGCCCCTCCTTCAACCACAATAAATCGAGATTGCGAAAAGGCATAGAAATAAAATAAGGAAAATCATGAGCTTACTACAGAGGAAGAGAATACAGAGCTTATATGTGCAAATATTTAATCATCAGGGTTTCTATTGCCCTGGATAAGATAAACTGTCATGGATACACACTGGAGTGCCTCCGACGAACCAGCCTCCACCTCAAAGACGTTTTCTGCCTATACCACAATTCACACTGGCACTTCGTCAGCAAATACATAGTAAGAACAACGTTAGTACAAAGCATAGCTTCTCCACGCCCATTACGCCACCGAAGTATTCATATAACCCTCTCCGCGGCGGGTTTGCAACGGAGCATCGCTGTTGCTGCAGGTTTACCAGATGGTGCGAATATTTTGGCGACTCCTTATCGCATGAAACACGGCTCATTAGTTCCGAAGATAGTCCCCTCCAGCAGACTGAGACGAGACGGTGTCAACGGTCCCTTACAAAGTGGATCGCGGTATCACCTTGCGTCCTCTTGTTTCCCTTCGAGTGTAAGCCGGCGTCATCTCCCACGGGTCATTTCCTCGACACGAATCGACGGACATTTATGTACCCCGTCAGACAAGGTAGTTTCCCGTCCCAGTTCTACGAGAGCGCTTTTCCGTTCTTTGCCCTCAGCGCTAATGTGATGTTGCTGGATTCAGAGGGCCCGGGATCAAACCTCCGCAAAGAAGGGGACTTTTCATCTTTAAATTGAAATTCCGATCCCTACTTGTTTGCCGTGGGGAGAGTACTCCGTTGCATTCCGTCCATCAAATAGGACGTTTAGCTGAGTACCCCTTGGTGCCTTTGGTTAAGAGTGGCTAACGCCGACGCCGGCTTTCTCTCCACACTCTTTCAATTCATTCCTCAAATAATACTCATCCAACCGTTCTACCTACCAACCTGAATGTCGCGAATGATCTCAGCTGTCGGTCGCCTTGCATAACGATCAACCGACCGGCTAAAGTCATATTGCAATGCACCGAATGCAATCTACGATATTCCCGCGACATTATTGCAAGGTATTTAAAAACAATGCATCCTTATTCTATTCAAAATTGAAATTGCTACGCTCATCGGGAATAAGTGATGACACGAAAAGAGTGATTAAAGTGTGAAAAGTTATCTTGCATCGGCATTAAATAGGTAACGACTAGTTAAATCTTCAGCTGGGAGCGTTGTGTGTCATGAAGTCAAATTTTGTTCTCTAAGAGGGAAAGGGTGAGCAATATTAAGAGGCTTTCCAGATGTGGGTTTGGAGAAAGGTGAAAAAGGTAAGCCAGGGAGGTAAGAAAGCAAACGACGAAGCGATGAGGTGGGAGGGAAAAGGGATATCGTTTTTGCCTATTCGACGGTACCGAAGGAGTGAACAGAAGAAGAGTAGAGATGTAATGGATATCAGAGGCTTCAACAGATGACAGAATCGCATTCAATGAGCGACGTCAAATGGGATTCCATCAATTTCCATAGTGACCTAGCTTTCAGACTTCTCTGGGGTATGTATTCAATTTACATCACCATTCCTCACTCATATCAAAATTTTTGCAAGCCCACTCCACACAGCGAATTTATTCGTACACGGAATGGTACGAAATATGAGACCGTAAGTTCCATCCACGCCAGGTTGGCGTTAACCAACATGTTAAATTACTCTCGGTAGAGCGGATGTTATACTTCCTTAAACATATACATTACACATACGAGAATAAGCTCATCCAGGACTTGGTGCTGGAAGGCGGATGCTGAAGGTCGAATGGACGGATCAAATCAAGAATGAGGAAGCGTACAGTAAAATGTAATGGAATAATTAATAATATATGAATTAAAGAGGAGGAAAGCAAATGTTGCACTCTAGAGAAGATAAGATCAAAATGGATATGTCAGTGGCCACGCCCTGAGTCACGATGAACCCGCATGGAAAATATGATGGAAGGAAAAAGAGACAGTATGGTCTTGAGAGGAAGACCGAGGGATAAATATGTTAGGTGGATAAAACAGGGCATGAAACAGAAGGTAATGGAAGATATAATGGTGCAAAGGAATTAAGCAGGGGACAGGTAACAGTTAAGGGTTGCCTTCAACCAATATTAGGACTGAATGATTAGAAAAAGGAAAAAATCAAACACTCAAAAAGATTTTATGACTAATGACACCCAGTTCGATTATAAATTGTATTAATAACTCTCAACAAGAAAACATCAACTTTTTTAGTCGAAAAGAAACTTATTAATAAATCATCACCACCTTCCTGTGGTGCCACTCTGGGGCACTTGCGAAGGGCGAACCATGAAAAGGCGGAGTGAAAAAAATCAACCATGCACCTCAACTGTTCCTCCGTGGTATTTTTCCTCTCAAATCATTTGGGCTAGCAATGGACGATTAATGATCTGAGAACATAAAAAATTAATGTATTCCTGTAAGATTTTACCAAATGAAGAAGTGACAAAACGCAGTTGCTAACCGCGGTGTTTACCATAGACACCTACCACCTTGGTCCACCAATTATCATAAACTCGAATATTTTTTGTAAATTGACGCAGTATGCTTGACGTTGTAATTCAAAAAGGAAATGAATACACAAACAGCTACATTCGGCTGAAATTTTAGCCTTGAATCAAAAGATGACGTCTACGCACCATTTACGCACATGCGATATTTAAGACAAAAGAGGCGTTTTTTGGACAAGAGATATTTCCATTCATTGGCTGCATGTTTCTCCGAAATTTAATCACACTTGAATGCATATGCATCCATTAAGCGTCAACGGTATTTTTAAAAACGCCCTTATAAGAAGTCCCGCGGGGAATAAATTTTGAAATTTAAAATACTTCCGGAAGACACGACCTGATTTAAATTCCTTTCTCTTTTATGCCAGGAAATCAAAATTCAATTTATTTTTATGGACCTGGTAATTAGTGAAATGTATTTGCATCATTATAAGAACTTGAAAGATAAATAGTTGAAGTAGTTATTAAATTTACTGCAATCACTGATTCTGAGCTTACACTCCCCAATGATGAATCGTTTCTAACAGTTTTCCACCCTGAAATGGCTAAATCGAAAGGAGCGCAAATATTTTGGCAGAGTCGTGCCCAAGTGACGACATCAACGTTCTCCGGAAATGCCGGAAAAGCCTACGGAGGTGCAAGCAGATGACTCCAGACATCTTTAGCAGAGGTGAATTACGAGCGGTAAGAAAAGAAACGGTATAACGATAAAATAATAGGAATTCCGATCGCTCATCATCAATGAAGTTCGATTTCATCTACATCTACATACACCATGCAAGCCGCCGCAGGAGCTCATGGAAGGGGGATTAGGAAATTAGCTATGAAAATGGGAGGGATAAGGAATTGCGAGAGGAAAATGACGAAAGTGAACAGCAGGTAAACAAATTATCTCAGTGTCTCGCTCTGTCTTTGTTAGAGTCACTAGTAATGTGGGAAATGGACCTTTTGTGTCAATCAGTTTCGCAGTGTATATCTCTTATTTTGTCGCTTCTACCAGTTCAGACATTTTATTATTAGAGATGATCTACCACTAAGGTAAGTTTAATGGAAGAAGGAATACGTTTCCCATGCACTATGGGGTATAAACGTCGTGCCTGTACTCATCCCATCCATAAAACCTATTCTCTTTCTTCCCTTTCCCTGCTTATCCAACATCTACTCCTTTATCTCGGCCTTCAGCAATTCTCCGTCCCTCATTACCAGTGCGTTGCTCTTTTGGTTTAGGTTCCTCATGGATGTCAACAAATCTGAATATTTTCCTGGATAATTGAATCCAAGGTTTTATCAGGAAGTTTTCATTCTCAAATTCACCTAAGTGAAAACTCGGTGGAAACCACCGCAACGCAAGACCCTTGTGGGTTCGCTATGCACTGCTACCATCAATTATCGTCGAGAGGAGGGAAAGTGCGCATGATTGTTGATAGCGGCAATCGACGGCAACTCTCGTTTCAATCGCGCAGCACTAATCCCATGCATGAATATTGCTTTTTAAAAGCGCAAAGTGAAAATAGTCTCCAATCTTAATCGGATGTAACCTTTCAATCTCCGTAATACGGGAAAAGTTTCATTTAAATGCCACAGGTGTGGAGGGTACTGTCATCACCATTTTACACGATCAAATTAATATTCCACAAAAAGTTTTATTTCCTCCGACCCAAGGTTTCGACTATTACACAGATTTGTCATTACAATATGACGATTTCAGCGTCAGTCGTCGAAACGCTGGCAGCAGTCACTTTCCTGACCCGGTTGAAAACCCGAGAAAGCTTCATCAGAAAGTAATCCATGAATTTGAAACACGTGGGAGATCTCATGCCTCAATACTAAAGAGCTACCTACCTATCGTCGAAGCGTGAACTACTTCCACTTGGCAATGGATATTTGCGTTGTGGGGGGGAATAATCTTTAGCGTTTAGGTCAGCAGATACCGGGTGGACCGGGCAGGCGGTTCGGTAGCCGCATCGAGAGTGGAGTGTGCTCGTGTTGACGAGATGCTCACGACGGCATAGGTGTGAGTGGCCGTGAAACCTCGATGCCTTCCTCGCTGTGTGCGAACAGCCGATAACCAGAGGATTTCACTGTAGTGGTCGTAGAGGTATACGCGCCCTGACCGGTAGCAGTGCGGTGAAATACATGATAAAGTATCACTCAATACACACAGCATTGAGACATGGGATATTTTATGAGCATGTGCTCACACACTCGCGCAAGTCGACGTGTTTGCACGATGCAATGTTGAAGGAACATATCTTCACGCGTTGTATCGCACAGGAACATGACTCTAGTAACCAGACATTGACAAAAAGCTTTATTCCTGATCAATTTGTTTTATAAACTTATCAGATTTTCGACAATTGGCAAAAATTTTAGCGAATAAATTTTATACGTGCAAAATGGTAAAATTCCTCGAAATATAAGCCAGACAAGGTGAAAATGACTCAATGTTTTCATTATAGTTTATAAAAGTAAAAAATGGAAGTAAAATGTGGGAAATACGAGTGAGTTGCAATATTACATATACTTATGGTCACATGGAACTATGATCTCGGATATAATGGACCCCACTCAAAATTCTTAACGACAGGGATGGCTTCGATTAATGGCTTCGATCAGTTACTTTTGTACATTTTCCTATTTTGCATTCTATTCCCATTGAAAATGTAACATTTTCTCAGACAGCGAGTTTTTAAGTCAACCAAGATGCTAGAGGTAACTAAATTCAGAACTAATTTTGCAAAAATAGTCTATAATTATTCTATAAAATTAACGCATGGCTGAGTAATGAACATTCGCGAACTAAGACATTAACCGCAAAGATAATTCCCGAAAAATATTCCAAGCCCTGGAATCCTCAGCGGGCAGCCACGACTTACAGCTTTGGAATGTAATAAATACTCCTTTTTTTAGCCTCTGATGAGTGTCGACGGTGGTTTCACTTGATCTTTCCGCACAATTTGCGAGCACAATGATTAGGTATGTCACACCTTTGCAATGCGAAACAAATTATTTTTACAATTATTCGTTAGGAATATACAATGAATCTTTTAGCACCCCTGCTACAACATCCAGAGAAAGGAAAGTAAAAGCAGCCGTCTGTACCAGCCTTTCTTCCCTTTCGAGATATAACGGTGTTTTTCACCTTGGTGGCTTCATTGTCTGAAAGACTATCGTCACAACTTCCAGCTCAGCAGGGGCATGCGATGGGGGTAGTGAATTTCCATTGCAGGCCATTTGGAACTACATAAAAATCGTGTTCGATTTTCAACTACTTCAACATTGTAGCATTATGTCTAGAAAACAAATGAAGGTATACCTGCCTTACGAAAGAGGTTATTTGGCAAGAAACCTGTTCGAATATTTCTCAAGTTAGGAAATATACATAAACTTACCCCCATCATAAAAGAAAATTCAACACTTCATGATAAAAATCCTGAAAGTGTCAAGGGCCTGAGTACCTAAGAAAATCTTTTAGCCTTCTCTTTTGAACATTAAGTAATTTTTTGGAGAAGGGAAGTATAGTCAACATTCCATGACAACTTTTTCAATTTCAATAATATGTCATCATATTCCGAGAAAACATACATCAGGAAGAATAACATCGATGAAACCATCAAGTTTAAATTATAGATACCCGAATATGACGACTTACACTTCTTATCTAGTTGTCGCATACGACTCAATTATGCCCCATCATCTAAGAGAATAGGAGAACGCATTGTGCCTGCGGCCTCTTGTTGAATGAATCACGTAATTCAGTAGAATTAGCGCCGGCTAGATTACTATCGTCAAGGGAGACGCCTTCCATTTTTTTTGTTGCGCTGCACGTAATGACCCACGCGTTGGAATCTCTCGTGAGAGGCATTCTTGAAAACGCGGTGGGCACGGAGTCACGTGGTCTCGGAGCGTCGATCTCTCATTGGCTGGCGAGCGGTGGCATGAGCGGGTAACCTCCCGCCTTCAAGGGGAAAGTTCTTCTGTTTTTTTAAAGGCCTACTTCCTTCCTTTTTTCCTCGCCTCCTTCCAGTCTGCCCTTGTTGCTGTCAAGACCACGGCGACGTCAATCCATCCCTTCTTGTAAACCACAAACCTTTGTATAAAAATCTTCAATGTGTTGCACATTATTTTTGTAAAATTAAAATGAATAGATCGCTACGCAGGACACTCCGAAAGTAGGGTCATCGGACTACGGACGTCGTCGGACGGAGGACGTCGTGAATGTAGTAAGTGTGCAAAGATCTTGCGCAATCGAGTTGTCGACATGACCATCGACTTTCCTTCGTTGTCGCGGGACCACTGGGAAAATATGGCCTTTACCACCTGTTACGAAATCAGTCCCTACCATTTACAGAAGGCGAGAATATTCGGTAAGGTAGAATATGACAAAGAGTGAAATGAAGATACAGTAAACAAGGGCGGTCTTAGTGGTCGGTATAGAAAAGAATCGTTCTAAGGGCTCTGAACAAAAATGTCGTGCGACGAGAGGAAAGGAGCAAATAGGAGATGATCATAAAATACATCATTCAATTCAATACAATAAATAATGAATATTTTGGTTCAGTTTGCTGACATCATGGGCGACGAAATTCAGTAACACAGAGGACGACCGATAAAATAATGTAACCGATGGAACGCATATAATTTTACTTTAAGCGATCAGAATCAGATAGAAATTCAAAATTATGTATGGGCTGATGAAATACAGAAAAGGATATATGAATCACCTATGGCATGGGTGGGCAAATAGCGGCCCGCGGGCCACATGCGGCCCGCTAAGAGTTTTTTGTGGCCCTTGCCCTTTCTGAAGTACAAAGTTAACTAATGAATTCAATAATTTACATGGTGCGGCCCTCCGCTAACCTCCGCTTCCACAAAGTGGCCCCCGAGCCAAAATAATTTCCCACCCCTGACCTATGGCATTTGCAATTTGTAAGAAACTTTTCAGGAACTATGAGAAGACATGAAAAATAGGAAAAATACGAGGTTTGGCGATAATAGCAAATGAAGATGACTAGAAAATTTTATTTATGGACAGTATGTTGACGTTAGCAGCAATGAATTTAATTCACGTTGGTTATTACGCGAGAGGTCAATCATTAAAATATTGGAGTCCAAAGTTTTACATATATGATTATAATCCAAGTGGAAATTAACGTACAAAAATGCAAAACAATACTTTAATGAAGATGCGGGAAAAAAATGTGTGAAATGCTAAAGACACGATCGATTACCCAAAGTAGTCACTTCATCGGAAAGTGCGAAGTGATTGTTTGCGAAATGGTTTTCATTTGTGCACAGAGAATGGGAATGCGAGCGACGCCATTCTTCACTCTCCCTCAGGCATTGAATTCCGACGCGGGTTAGGGGAAGACGAGTGAACGATCTGGGCGTGAGCCTTAAAATAGCAATCAAACGATTTAATTACGCCCCTGGGCCACGTCGTCACAAAATATTTGGGCACTCAAACCGGAGTGACCGGTCCACTGAAATGCTTCGTCCTCCAGGCCCGATTTCGGGAATGAATCCGCTGGACCAGGGCCACGCGCCCATAAAAGGTCGAGCAGACATGCGCAGAGTAGCGTCCTAGCAAGAGGAGATTCACCATAGAGGTGTCGAAGCCGGGGACAGATCCACCGACGCATCGATATTCGCATTGGTGAGCTCACGAAGTTGAGACTATGTGCACGTCCTTTGGTGGATTCTCATTTCTCTCATGAATATCTTATACTCGCTCTCGCATATCTTTTCGCTGACAATAAATCCTTGGCTATTATTACCGATGTGTTGTCATTGCCAAATTGTTTAAGAAAAGGAGTGGTGTAGTGGGACAACAATGACCGGCCTCATGGCAAAATAGTATTTCTATTATGGAAAACGAGGGTGTCTTTGCAAATTAACGTTTCTAGTAGTTTTGTTATTATGTTCACTTTTCAAAACAATAACCTCAAAATTCTCGAGCATTTGCTCACAGATATGAACCAAATCATGACTAAGTGACAGAATATTGAGGTCCTTCACATTTTAATCGGTTATTACTTCGGTCACCGATCGCTCGTTCTTCACCACTTTTAGAACAAGTTACTTTCATCTAACAAAGAGGAGCTCTTCTCATTCTTGAGCAATAAACTTCCAGGAAGTCTTGAGAGATCATTGGATAGTCGACTAATCTTGTTTATCACAGTTTGTCAGTGTTTACGGTCAAATATGACTGAAGTAGAGGGCACAGTATAAAATGCTCCCGCTTGAATAATTAAGACCTTATCAGTAGAATAGTTTCCTTATTGCACCATAGATGGCTCCGGATAACCAAGGTATTTCTATTGTTGAGCGCCATCCTAAATGTACCGCCAGAGCAGATTATTGTGATATTTAATAAAGAGACTGTGCATGGTGCGCAATGGATCCAATCCGTACCGGGAAGCAGTGAATGACGAATAACGGATCGCCCACTACGCTTAGGAGGAATACTCGACTGCGAGTTTCATGGTGGATCACAGCCTCTGGGAACTTTCTTTCGGGGAAATCACGTCATCCTCATAAGCATTCACCAATGAAGGGCGCTCAACTCCCTCGTAAGTCACTATTCATACAGGCTACAAGAATTCCAGACTGACAATTCAGGTGAGACCCCATATCCGGACAGGTTGAGGGCTTCGATGAAGTCTTATTAAAAACTGGTATTACAATCGTAGCCCAAGGACGCTGCTTCAGTTATACTCCCAAACCGCGGGCGCTTGAAAAAACTTCCTCAGCGAGACACATTCATAATAGTCTCCTCATTGCGCAGCAATCGATGGATTTACTTTCCCTTTCACGCGTCTAGCCAAGGGGGGAATGAAATTTCGGCTTTTTTATCAGGTCATCTAGATGGAGTTCCAATTTAATCTTTGAAGTCTTTCAAGAAGAAAAACTCAAATACAGGTATTTTTCAGAAGGACAGGCCAATAGATCACAGAGAAGAATAGATGTAACCATACGGTACGATAGCCCATGGGAAGCCATGAAAATGCGCAATCGGCCATATTGAATGGGTCAGTTGTGAAGTTGATACGCGGACAAATTGCGCGCATTAGCCATCATTTTTCACGAACTAACATACTTCACTTTTGAGCGATAAGACGCCATCTATTCTCTTCTCTATGGGCACTGGGCAGGTCAACGCTATAAGCTTCAGTAGTAGCAGATATTAAGGGAGACGACCGACAACTGAGACCATAAGTGCCACTTGATAGGAGGTTAGGTTAGTAAAGGCAGGATAAATTGAAATTACAGAAATAGATGAAGGATTGAGAGCAACTCGGAAACAGAAACACTTATCTCTGTTACCGAGATTCACCAAAGAAGTATATACACTTATAAATCACCGAAAACGATCGTTTTATGCTCATAGGCCCGTTTCAAATAGTTGTTAACAAATATATCAGAGAAAGAGATTCTTAAAAATTATTTCCCACCAACAAATATTTTTTTAAATATTTATATTATGGATATTTAAAAATCTTTTGTTGACACCCGAAATTCTCGAAATATTTTAAAGTTAGGCAGGCACCATAAATTTTCATATCACAGTAGAGTCTCGATTATCCGACCTAAACCGGCCGCGGCAAGGTCGGATAAGTGAGAAGGTCGGATAACACGGAAAATAATAAAAACAATGTAAAACATTTTAAATTTAATTTGCACATTGAAAACTTTTCAAATACATGTGTCTTACTTTATATGACGAACAAGTAATAATATGAAAGACTGCACTTACGGCAAAGTAATTAATATGTTGTATAGAAGGTACTTACAGTGCAGTGAACTACGAACGGGACGGTCGGATAACACGGAAGGTCGGATAACCGAAGGTCGGATAGCCGAGACTCTACTGTATAAAGTTATAGACCCGAAAATAAGTTCTTTCAAAAGGCTTGATAAGAATAAAGCTTTGATGTCTAAACGGTCTGTCATTATTTATGACACATTTAAATACACTCACAATCAGTCCAAATCCAGCCGTTGAAGCACCGGCTAATACTAGTTGACTACACAACTGCTTGTTTCTAATGATATACTAAATATCAGTTGCAATATGGAAACTGTGTTGCCTTTCAATGTTGAAATTCACCACATCATACCTAAAACCTCGCCATTCATTCCGGTAATGTTTACAGTAACACCCTTTATTTCGAAAAAATAAACGTGTTTATCAGTAGCGCATGTCTTTCATTAACACAAGGCCTTCGGGCATCGATGTTTGGGTGCGCACTTACCAGTTCTGAAACCAATTCTTAAATTTTAAGCAATTTCGCGTCACCAGCTAACAACAATTGTATTATTTGCAACAGAATTCTGAATGGAAAGCCAAATTTTTCCGGACACGACTAAAACCAACGAATTTCGCAACCAGAATTCCACAAGGCCGGCCGGAAATGAGCGGGATGTCATTTGATTACGTAAACTTTGCAATTCCGAAAAGGTCGTTTGGCATCGACTCCAAGAATGAATTCAATCTCTCTTCCAGGTGTCTGATGAGCAAGGAGAGCTGAACGGAACAAAGGATAGAGTAGCGGTCTCCCACCGACCGGATTCTCAAACGCGCGAACGAGATGCAGCTACAATGTTGACTTGTTGTGATGCTTATGTCCCTCTTTTGAATATATAGGGGAGGGATCTTGAATTAAGTCAAAAATCAATGATCACATCAAGAAATTATAACTCTGAATCTCTGCTGTGCAGCAGTCTTTAAATTCGGCTATCCAATTCCGCACGGCAAATTTTCGCTGCCTGCTTGAGCGCAACGTGAAAGAACCTTCTCCACTCTTTCGCCAAATCTAGCACCTTATATGTTTTCCTCTCTGTCTGGCATGAGTCACTTTCTCCAGTCACTTCCAAACCCAATTGGAAAGCCTCACGAGCGATGCAATGCTGCGCTGGAACTAAACGCCAAAACCGACGAGGCGTACTTAATTGACAACAACGTAAGATGATACCATTTATTGCCACATGCTTAGTTTAGTAAAAGGCATCCAGGGATAGAAAAAATATCCATAAATTCAATTAGTGTGCAACGAATTCAAAATGCATCCCATTATGAGATGATGGGAAAAAAACGACTGCGTCATATAATCGAATATTTAAGGTTTGTTATGCCCTCCGCCCCCTTGACTCTCTCCTACTTGAAAACTGTCACAAAGTAAGAGAGCTTCGGGTGTCATATTAGCTTTCTTTAAAAGTTCCATTCCAATTCCCTTACGGAAATTATCCATTTAGTAGACGTTCAAGGCCTTGGAAAAAGTTAATAACAAACAATAACGACAATGAGAACTCTAATAACTTGAAAGAAAGCACGGTATATATGTATATTAATTCAGGGAAACCATTAATAGAAATTAGATAGCGACTACGAGTCAAAACATGAGAAATCCAACCTCTTTTTCTGCCATAATTCTTGGTTAAAACTTTCGCCGTTTTTTTCGCCGTTTTCGACTTTTTCTGCCGTTAAAAATACACAGCTTTCACTGATGACAAACCTGAGCCCTTCGAAAAGCACAAGTAAGGCACAAAAGATGCAGATTATTCTGAGAATATTTACCGTTAGTTACTACCTTTGTCGGCATTAGGAGACACCGACAGCGCCATCCCAAACTAAAAAAGTCCTTTTCTGGCAATAATTTCAGCAATAAGCTTATTAGCCAAAATGTGGAATGACTGGGGCTCCTTAACTTACCTTTCATTTAAGTCATCAGTCATGAGCAATTTGTAAACACAGTAGTGCAAAGAAATTAGAATTCCGTTTAAGCAAACTGATAGCGAAAAAAATTCCACAAAGACCACTAAAATGAAAAAATAGGATTCATTTTACGATCCAACCTCGTTAACCGAGAACAGGTTACTGGTGATACCCCCAACCTTCTCAAGGTCATTTAACCGCTACGCCTTGGCTCCTCCTGGGCCCTTCGAAGGTTCGTAAAGTTCGTTTACTACTCTTTTCATCTTCGATTAAGAAGCCGCCCGTACAGGAGATGGATTTCACTGATCTAATAATAGCTAACCAAACAACAAACGTACTGCTTTTATTTTCTTACATATCACTATACCCAATATTTTAGTTGGGCTTAAATGCAATATGGTTACGGCTCAACGCTTAAAGAGAACGGTAATCATTTAACTATTCAACAAGGTAAACCATTATTGCAAGACATTTCATATTTTTATTGAGGTAAATAATACGCATAAAAACCCTAAATTGAAGCTATAATTAAGTAAATAGTCTTTATAACTATAAATGAGTTATATACGAGTTATTATAGCCGAAAAATTATGAACTTCTTGAATTAAACAGGCTTCCATTTTTTAAGACAATATTACATCTTTAATGAAAGAAATAATAACACCCAATATTTCTCCTTCTACCTTCACAATTTTCTTACATGCAAATCAAATAAATTAATCATTTATTTGAGATGTGAAAGACACCGTAACAACTACATTAACAGAGTTAGACTACCAATAATGGTAGGTTTGCATAGAGATAAGATTACCTCTTTTAATATTTCAATTAATTGCAAGACCTTACCTCCTTTCGATTACTTTCTTCAGCTTTGTATATATCCTTATTTTAAAGGAAAAGCAATACATAATCGTTTTCGTCCGTATACCTATTCCTAGGAGAATATAGGCATTTACTTCGAACAATAGACTTTCTTATGAAGAGGATTTACTTTACTGGAGGCCAATTTTGAATTTGTTAAAGTAGCGTTAAAAAAGCAGTTTTAGCATGACGAGAATTTTCCATAGCCATAACAGCATTCTCATTGTCTTTCTTACTAATGCCCTAAAGCTAAAAGTAGCTAAAAATCACTTGTTTTTCAGGTGATCACGTTTCCCCGGTATGTAGTTGAAGTTTTTAATTCGGCTAAAAAATGTGTCCATAATAAGGAGCAAATATGGCTTCCAGATTACCACACCCGACTATAATAATGTATATTTGGTCTATAATCTGTGATTAGTTTCTACTTGTACGTAATGCAATATCCACTAAGTTAAGAGTAACGGAAGGACGCAGAGTCTTCATTGACGCAACGACTATTGTCTTCTTCTTATCGTATTAGCACATACGATGGTTTGCGCCTAGAACAAATTCCATTAAATACATATATTTTTCATTAAGATTACCATTTTTTAAAGGGGGGGGGTGCCTTATTTTCCTCTCCTATTTTTCATAGGGATGGCTGGAGTTCATTGATCGAAGTCCACTATCACTACTCATCACAAGAGCCTTTCGCAATTTACAGATAGAATACGAATGTCATCGAATGATCGGATACAAATGAATCACACATTTCAGGGCACGTCGACAGATGAGTCATTAGCGCGACGCGTTCAGAATGGACACCATCGAGTATGTTCTCTATGGCATTCACGATAGGCGTCGAGGAATGACGAGGAATGCACGCTCGATTACCATCGGGTTTCCTTTTAGGAGAATCGCCCAATAAAAGGAAGATGAAAAGAAGCAGCTAGTAAACGGTGATGATAATTTAAAAAATCTCAATTGAGAGATGCGAAGTCGCTCACGACCATCGTCCAGTTAGCCTACATTTGAGTCAACGACCAGCGAACGCACACACAAGCCTATGCGTCCACTTGAATACAGGTCATGGATTACTTTACAATTCCGCCATTTTCATTTCCAGTCCAACGCAGTGTCGCCATCTGTCCTCAGCGCGACAATAGAGACTCTTGTCAGAATTATCTCTAGCGCCGTCCACTTTTGATGTACTTATCACCAAGCACCACCCAGTCTTCTATATATTTCTTAATAAAGATTGATTATTGAAATGATTGATTGAAATAAAGATTTGAAGTATTTAAAATTTCAGGAGTAATATCTCTTTAAGATTTCGGCATGGCGATTTTTTTTATGAGCCGGTTAATTGAACGAGTAGAAAAGGATCGACGTTTTAGATTACTTAAGATTTTTGGACTTATTTCCTATAATCTTGATTATGAAACAAATGCTGGTAATCCAGATACGACTGGAAGATTATGCGGGCTGATCAATTTCTTTCCTCTCTCTTAATTTATTACGGTGATTTCTGAAAAAAAAAGAATGGCTTGGTTTGGACTACGCAATTTTTTTTTGAAGAATTATCGATTTAAGTGTTTACCCCGAAGCAGTCTGCAAATGAATAGGTATGTCATTTTGAGAGAATGACACTGCGACATCAATGACTACTTCTAATGTCTCTGTAAAATAAAAATTTTATCGCGCGCGCACAGAGCAAAATACTACAGCTAAAAAAAGGAAAAAGGTACAATAGAATTGGTTTGAACGGCGATGAACGGCATATTTGACCATTCATCGACGTTCCAGAACATTATTTTGCTACAGCATTGAGCGCCCAAATTCACTCTAAAATTTACATTATTTTCGAGATCAGAGCCAAACGAAAGTAACATCTGGGTGAAGGCTCTTTCTCACCGATTCCGTCACGTCACTCAAGAATATAATCACTGCCCATCACTATATTTCGTTGCGTTACATACGGAAGCGATGAATTTTGAGTGATAGCACGCGCTAAAATAACAACTTTTCAAGCGTATAAAAGCTAGTCGAAACTGATTTTCATAATCATGATCATTAATTTTTAAGTTATTATTTTTCACGGACAAGAAGTGAATGAAATGAATCATCAGTGTAGTTCCACCTCAGCACAGTGGGAACAAGAATGTAACAGAAAAATACGACACAGATTCGAAGAGATAAATTTTACGCAGCAATGAAATAGTACTTAATGCGATTCCACCGAAAAATAACTTTAACGTGATTTATTCATATTCTGGCTACATTTTGAAACATGCATCTTTTGTTTGATATTAATGTCAAAGCTAAGTCTTTCTGCGCTACTGTTTTCGCCTACTGAACTATAAATTTGACTCTGCAGTCGGCTCCTATGGTTGAAAGAAGTATTCATTAAAAACATATTCGTAGAATAATCGTAATAATACAATTCGTAATAATATTTTGTGATCATCAGCAGTGATCAATCCGAAGATTGGTTTGCAGCAGCTCTCCGGTCCACTCTCCTCTCCGCCAACCGCTTCATTCCTACATAGTTTCTACACTTCGACGTTCTTCATAAAATTCTCGCTGAATTCCATTATCTTCCTCTGATTCTGCCCATTAATTTCTCCTTCAAAAAATTTTTTCATTACGCTTTTGTATCGCATATTTTGTATCTTCATATTAATTTCTAGTAGGTAAGGCTTTTCATCGTGAAAGCAGTTTTCTTTAAACAATACAAACGAAAAGATAGAATCCAGCAATTGCTTTCATTGACACCATGACGGTGTAGCCTCCTTAACCTTCTTAAAGTAGCGATGGAATCCCTTTCAGCATCAATAAGACGCAGATTGAACACCACGCGTATCAAACTGTTAAACTTAATATAATCACAGAGTGATAATAACACTCAAGAGCTCAAGCACATGGAATAGAGATGAGAATAGTTGGCGTTTGACCACACAGAAGTGAAAAAATACTATTTTGTTTTGGGAAAAATCATCCACCCAACATAATTTCGCTGGAAATGTATTCAGTAGCTTTAGGTATATCAAATATTAATTTTTGCCATAGCGTTTTCGGTTCACATGTGATTAGATAAATTATCATGGTATTGAAAAGACTCCACCGCTAACACCTGCATAAGCTAATCAGTTTCAGATGGCAGATTGCATATTTTTATGCCATCAATATATCCCTACGCCATCGTGACGTATGGTTATATCGTGACGTATGGTTACACTTTAGCTCTTAAGAAAATCGATACGAGCGGAATAATCCGTCTTTTTGAATCCTAAAAGTGTGAGAGGCAAACAGTGAAGTGAAAAATGTTATGTTTCCTTCAAATGTTTTTGTTACCGATGGATATGTAAAACTTCACTAACCTATGCCTTTTAATTTTACAGTAGTGATATATTGAAATTATTATTAAAGTGAAAACTTGCTAGTGGTCACCATCACTCTAGAATAATTGAATGCTCCTCATCACCAGCAATCACTACATTAATATTTTATGAAAATATGGAGCTGTAGTATCAGTTAACTGTATTCTAAATATATTCGTTTCAGTGGATCAATTCCAGTTAAATAACTGTTTTAGTGTTTAGCACGGAAACCCTGATATGATCACGTTTATATCAACTACATACGAGCCATCCAAAGATTAGGTGGCTGAAGGTGAATTTTTACCTGACGTGCACTACAAGCATGCTATGAGCGTTTCAAGAACTATCGCGAAAGAGTGTATGTTAATGGATCAAGCACTACCATATGTACACATACCCTGAAATACAAAAGTTATTCGAAAAAATAAAGCAGAAAAACGACTAGTATTGTGGGTAGTTTATCAAAATAGAAATCTTACATTATCTTCACGATTATTAAGTCAAATTAAGAAGGTACTTTTGCTCTGAAAAATGACGGGTAAACTGACGGTGCCAATCACGAATAACACATAATAAGATGTATTAACAAAGGAAGCCAAATAAATAAAAATACTTGATAATTAACAAATATGGCCATCAGAGTCCTCCGGGGTTATGGATATACATACACGTAAAACAATGGCCATAATTTACAATAGTATTCCACTACTTTTAAAATTTTCAAGTTTTTATAAATAGTGGATTAATTTTTGAACCACTCATATTCTTCACATTTGCTCTTAGGGTCCAAAATGCAGATGAGTCCACTTCTTTTCATGCAGGGTTGTAGTTACATCTGCTCTCTTCTGTCATCCATGGTCAGAGACAATGAGAGCGCCAATTCTATTTTCATAGGAAAATCTCCAATGTGGTACGCGGTTTGTTTCACTGAAGATCCAAGGCATCTTTTGAATATATTTGAGCAATGGCACCATGATATTTCCTCTCCCACATCTAGCCCTCTACTATCCTTCCCTTACATTCTTCAATTGATTGACTTGTTAGTTGGCTATTTTGGGAAACTACCAACAACTGAGGTATTTTTTGCCATTATGGGATAAGTGGATAGTAAGATAATGAAATGATTACTTGGAGAATGGAGGAATGGTGGAGAGAAACCCGGTGTCATAAATCAGAACTTAAGTAAGTGGGAGGGATTTCTCCGGAAAAATCTCAGGGTTCGAACACTGGCCCTCGGGATTGGAACCTTATCTTAACTTAGGACTTCCACACATACCAACCACGCCGGAATGTCCTTAGTGACCACTAATGACAAAGAGACAAATTGTACCGGTGTTGAGCGTCGCGTCACCATTTACTTGGGTCTTGCGATGGTGGCGCAAATAAAATTGACAATACACCTTCCATCCATTCGAAAGTGAATACTTCGAAGCATGCTTCAAGACACATAAAGGAAAAAATCTAACGGAGACGATGATGCACGCACGAATGCAGTGACGACACGGGAAAAGAATTCGTCCACTCGAGAATTTGGTTCACCGGAGGTCAAGCGGGGTCTAGGAGAGACAAGAAATTGCTGCGTAGCGGCTGGACGCATATTTCTCGTTTCGCTGAGTACTCGTCTGATTATTATTAGGGCCTGCCTGACGAAGGGCCTTCGACGTAGGGGGTTGTGAAGCCGCTGGACGAATGCAGTCAATCGCTCCCAGCACCCCTCTTGCCTCCGATCTTGGGAAAATAATGGAGAGGGAAGACACGTCCCGCGAAGACGAGTCCCGCATCCAAATAGTCCTCCCCATTTCATGACTGCGGGACGAACGCGAGTAAACCGCCCCGAACAGAAAAAAATTAATGAATGCGTACATAATGGCCCACAAATGTCTACTATAGTTATTAGCACTGGAATCCTGATATTATCGTATATAAAAACTACATATTACCATACGAGCCATACAAAGAGTGCGTGAGTATGAGATTTTCAGGAACTACCTCGTAAATAACATACGTTAATGGATTAAGCACTATTGTACATACCTTAATATATAAGTATTTCGACAAATGAAGAAGAAAAGTAACAGATGCCTTAGTAAAAGTTACCTTATCACGATAGAACTCTCATACCATCTTAAAGGCTATAAAATAAAATTAGGAAGTTAAAATATTGCTGTGAAAAATGACGGATTCTTTGGGTTGTAACCACGAATACTACAAAATAATCACGCGAATAGAAAGGAGGCAAAGCAAATAAAAATATTTGAAAATGAACAAATATGATCATCAAAAGTTTTCTGGGGATATGAATATATATAAACGAAAAGAAAATCGGTTATAATTTACAAAAATATTCAATTACTTTCAAAGTTCCCATGGCGTTGGAAGTAGTATTTGAGTCATCACACAAAGCAAGGTAGAACAGCTCGGGCTTTCATTGGATTTATGTTTGTGAAAGGGCCTGAGTATATTCCATGAGGCTGTTTCTCACGGATAGCGGTGATGAAAGAAAACACTAAACAATAGCTGTAAAAACAATCTTTTTTGACAATACACCATAGTAACTGTTATACTAAACTGTATAGTCACTATTTTCCCTTGCCTTTACATTCATAGAGGCAGACGAATGCCTCAGTAGGAAATAAATACGAAGGAAAAGCGATGGAAAAAATAAAAATTAAAGATATTAAAAAAACAAACAGGGATGGAAGGATAGAAATAAATCTAAAACGCCTATAAAAAGCAAGCTGGAGGTTTAGGGGTGAGAACGCTCCAGTCACAAATCAGTTGCAACGGCAAAAATTTGGATGATCAAGTGGAGCATCCTTCTCGCTGGATGCCAAAAATCGTAGCAACTGGTAAGAGAAGAAAAACAGGAGGAATTACAATCTGTCGTGCACTGGGAAGTGAAAGGATCACATAAACGGATAACGAAACCAACGGAAAATTTCCGAATAGTGGCTGATAATAGTGGCGACGGGAGCTTTAAGGTTTCAGGCGTAACTCTGTGGACGAAATCGAAAATAGCCATCATTGTGTATCAGCTGGTTATACTGAAAAATTGGCAGCTCACATTCTTAAGAAAATCTTTAATTATTAAAAATTAAATGGCCATAGTTCCCACAAATGCTATTCTTCCGACGTATTTAAAAAGATATGTATCAATGCTGAACAAAGATCGGCTAGCACAAGCAAATTGAATGGATTATAATGTGTGATCATAATTTATTGTGATGTAGTTTCACAGACCTACTTCTCAGAGAAGAAAAACGAGCTCATTAATTATGTATATATAATATTTACATGTACTGGGTTTCGTTGCTGCTTGACATAATCAGGTGGGCATTACAGTTCTGGAAGAAACATTAAATACATACAATAGAGTCAAAGGGGCTATATATTCCTAAATGCAAAAATATATGGCCACCTCATGATCGCGCTCTGATGAAACGTGGTGCAATAAAGCGTACACATGGAGTTACAAAAGTGCTCACCCACCACGACGAAGCGGGTTAGCCAATAAAAGTCGAGAGGAGATCTGCGTCAAATAAATTCTAGAATTGATATCAAAGTTACATCGAGGATCATCAGAAAGATAAAAGTTCCGTAGTTGGGAATCCATTTTCAAGTCTGGGATCGAACGCTATTGAATGGAAACCTAATCTCTTGCAAAACGGTGTGATGAGGAGGATAGAAATACTGTGTTCAATGGAGGTATTCATCAGTAATATAGACCTGATGCGAGATGTCGGAGACTTCATATCCCTGTGATTCTTCTACCGCATTTAAGAATTCATGTTCTGTTTTGAAATGAATGAGCACGGATATTAGAATATATATACTATATATTTTCTATACTCTGTGAATGAGATGTCGCCCAAAAATTCGACGAAGTGCCAGAATATAACCCCTAGCGGCACGGGACCAGCAGGCCAAACCATAGATTCCCAGCTGGTAGCAGAACTTGCACTACGTAAAGCTTGACAACGTAAGGGACGTAAAATGTGGCAACGATAACATATTAGGAGTTCTTATTTCCCAGAGCATTCTCATACAATGGAATCTTTGGTAATCCCGAGAACTTCTCGTGCACTCTTCAAACCCCTCTACGAGAAATGAAGAATTTTTGCGTTAGCAGCGTTCCTCAGTGCCACGCTGTTTAACTCTCATTGTGTCTCTAACTAAAGCAAGACAGTGCTTGGGTAACTATTGAAGACATCAGCATCAGTAGCAAGGATGGGAATTGATGGGAGGTAAGATAACTATTTGGAACTTAGGACACTATTCAATGAAACATGCTGGGTATATTCCAAACTTTACTTTAGTACAAATCTCGCCGGTTTTCACATAATCACAGATTCATCTGAGTACACGTTTATTTATGTCTCATCGGCATATCAGGGATTAAAATCTCCGTAAAACTGTGGTAAAGTTTGTTTCATTAGATAATAGATCTTTAGATCCTTATTCAATAAATGACACACGGAAGACGTCCATAGTTTGGCAAAGAAATATCCTCTTACATTTGATTCAGTAACTCCTCAAGTCGGCTAACCATGATGTTGCTTCTTCACAAGCTGAAATTTTCGAGCATACCTAGCGTTGCAATGCTACTGGTCGCTGAAGCAACATAATTATTAATTACATAAACCCTTCAACAATCATTTTTGCGAACAAAATAATGAGGAAGTCCTATTATCTACGCCAGAAGCTCTCACGCTTTAGCCTTCATAATTCTATTAACTTTCCGCCTCTTGTTCCGAGAAAGGCCTCCGTCGTATGCTCTCCAGTGCTCTCGAGAAGAAATATCAAGTTAGTGAAGATTATATATTTTTATTGATGCTGCCACATCATTTGTCCAGGTAGAAGGCCCAGTAATGGAGCTTAAACTTTTCCACCAAAAAGAATGAATTGTGAAATGACTATCGTTTCCATTACGGAAATAGTTAAAATAGCTGATATGTATGGCAAAGGACGCTTATTCACCCGCAGAAGTGCACATATGACATGTGATTCGAAGGTTCCAACCTTTTGTCTTGCTCCGCGTAATGTTAAAAGGAAAGCGGGTAATGCCGAGTTCTGAAGAATTCTCGACCAAAAGAAAAAAAGCACTGTTTTCATTTTGAACAAGCACCCTCTTTTAAAAGCCTTACCCGGTGGCAAACCCGAGAAGATTTTGCCAAGCACCCTCTGTTTAACTTAAGCTTGAAGTTGGTCCGATAACAAATTTTCACGATGGTAAAGATTTTATGTCTCTAATTACTCCAAATCTGTCTTCATAAACTCAGCAACATAGGCCCTGTGGAATCAATCGCAAATAACTTCTTGGGTTCCAGATTTAACCATCTTCCATTGCACCTTGTCTATTTCCAAGGTTACCAAATTAGTCAAGGTGATTTGTTTCTGCCAATTCATCGAATGAAATATTTTGAAACGTTACGCTGTATTACACGCTTATTAATCAATAACAATCATGGGAGTATTCCATAAACAACCACCGTAAATCTAATATACTACCAAACTCAAGGTCATACGTAATACACACGTCATGGTAAAGAAAATTCTCAATCTCTTGTTCTTTTTCCAGTTCAAGGAGGAAAAGGGAAACAGAACATCACATAACTTGCATTTAGCTAGTCGTATTCTACGAAGATTCACATTCCACTGTGCTACCACTCAACCATTCAATTCATCATCATCACCTACATGACTATTTTACCAACATCAGTACCTCTTTGGGCCGTCCCTGCCCTAAATTCTCCCAATATAAAACCGTCCCTCACATAACACTCAATTTACCCTACTTCCAACCCCTCGTAATCCCTTAATATCCTCTGGCTCCTCTCTATATGTCCATAATGCCAATTTTCTTCCTCCCTCTTCCCGACAATATACTCGTCCCTTCAAAATTAGGTTACTTCTTTTCACGTTTTCCTTCCCCTCTTTTCTTTGATTTTATTTCATTTAAATCATACACATTATGGACCATAAAAATTATTACTTTTCCAGTGATTCCCACAGTGGGCGCTACCACCCCCAGTAGTCGGTGCTTCAATCGAGGGGGGCGAAAAGAAACAAACGGGCGGCAGAGGGGGGCGCTGGAGGCAGGGTCCTGACCGATCGGCGACAATGGGCGATATTCTTCGGCTACCTTCATTTGAACGGAAAGTAAAAATGCGTTATATGGTTTCCAGATGTGAGGAACAATTTACACTTTACATCGTTCTCCACACTTCTTACATTACATTGTAAAGAAAGGTAACCAATTGATTAAAGTAATTTATTCCTGAAAAAAAATTTATTTTTGTTATTTTTACAATCGCGTGTGCTTCTTTAATTTTTATGTAATCCCTGACTTCTATACTTATGTGTAAATGTATGTCCTAGAATTAATAAATTATATATCTATTAGATTTTCTATAAAAGTGAGATAAAATGTAATTCATAAAATATAGTTTTAAAAATCTCACTCTTTTGGTCATGTAATCGATGATTTTGAAAGTTACGGCTGGGGGGTGTTGGGCATAAGTTTGTGGAACCAAGGAGCCGTGGCTCAAAAAATATTGTGAAACACTGCTATAAACCGTCGGCTTTAACATATATACTATGAAATGTAATTCGATACCTAAATTTCTCATTATCTGGAAAATATTTCCCTCAATATCCTTCCCGAATGGCAGTCCCTCAATGTCATTAATGAGATACGTCTTGCTGTTTGTTTTGTAATTTGAAAGTAGGTTAACTAAGGTCTTTACGCCCTCAGTTCATTCTTTTTATATTTTGGATTATTAAACCTTGTGCCGTACGGGAGAAGATTTACAGAAAGATTAAGCGAACATTGGCGAACCACATCCTCTCATGCCTCTGGTTTTATTCTCTTTCTTTTCGAGTTCCACTCCGCCTGCCATAAACTACGATCATAAGAACGTCTTAGGAAAATCAAATAACAGATTGTACTGAACACCCTGGGTTGAATATTTTTAAAACACCTTTTTGTCACTGCTGTCACTTATATTCGAAAGGGCTCAGTTAACGCATTGGAAACATTTATTTTTCTCTAAACCTAAATTAGTACTGCAACAATATATTTGAAAATTTCGCTTCAATGTATGCCGTGACTATAAAGCAATAAACATTACAAAGAGTATTGTACCGTAGCAATTATCATTATTATGGAGACCTACCGGTCATGATAGAATTGCAGGGAAGGGAGTTAATATCCTCGAGACTTTTACAGGTGCAGCCTCGTATCTCTTTATACAATTACATTACAAAAATTAAAAACGTCTGCTGCTTTTGGCTCGCGGATGGTAGAATTTGCGACTTTACTGAGTCTTGATCTCTCCAGAAGGATATGGATAATACGATTAGTCCTCTAGAATGCCTAATACCATTGAGTAAAGAATACGCCGAGGCTACTTTCTCACTGTTAGCAGTATTTGGAATGTTAGCGAAACTTAGATATGCCCCAGGACAAGCTTAAGATTAGAGTAATGCAATGGTAATCGGGGTATCTGAGAAATGTCTGCAGTACTAGTAGAAGGGAAAGGGTTAGGAATGAGTAGGTGATAACAGAACGTGGAATGGATGCCCCGGTAATGGACACTTGAGAAAGAAGCGAGCTTCATTCGTTTGACCATGTCGAGAGAGTGGATGGAAATCGAATAATGAAGCAGATATTTGGTAAGGTAGTGGACAGTGAATGGTGTGGGAAGAAGAGATAGACCAAGGAAGTCTTGGTTGGATTTTTAATAAGAGGGAGGCGTTCATGAAGTAATTTATGAGCGTAACTGAAGCAAAGGAGGTATGCAAATGGAAATTATTAAGGAAAAGTAGAGAAGGCTCTACAGACCTATCACCGAGAAGTAAACTTTTTTGAGTGTGCTATCCCCGAAAAGGAACGGCGTGATGGGTAAGTATGCATATAAGAATACACATTCTTTAATATATGCAAATATACTACGGAAAATTGATTTTTTTGCTTGAGATGAAAAAATGAAAGGGTATAGAGGAGTAATTTCGAAGAAATACCGACTAGTACACACTAGGGTCAGCGTAAAAATTTTTGCACTCCATCGCAAGTAAAGTAAGTAAAAGCATTTCGCGGAAATTAAACGCAGAAAAAAATGACAGTCTGAGGCATAAATTGGTGGAATTTCTTCATGATAAGGGTAAATTACACCTGCACTATGTGCGCATCCGCGCATCACCATCAGGTGGTAATGATGACACGCAGCATCACCTGATGATGATGACGCACGGCATCGATGCAATGACGGTGTATGAATACATATTCTTGTGGAGTCGCAGTGCTTCCTTTACCCTAACCCAAAATACTTGAATAAATCAAGCCGACTGCCTTATCCTGCGCCTGTCTCGAGGAGTGATGGGGTGTAGCTGTCGCTTAAGCCAGGAGAGGGCGAGCGATAATTGGAGGGCTCAGTGTTAAAGTGGACCAAGTACACCGAAGAGAATTTTGAGGACAACGTCTTTAAAGCTCCGTATATTCCTCCCGCAAATCAAATGTACCTACTCAGTGCTCTGGAGAACTGTTACCACGAATATTTAATTATTCGATCCTTGGAATGAGCTTACTCGCTCTAAAAAATCTACGTTTCTAGCCATCCGAAAACTTGTAAGTTAAGACATGAAAAAATTGACTTGGCCCACTACGCATCTGCTACATCGGCGAATAGTGGAGAAACTTGGTCTATGAGGAAAGAGAATGAGCGAAGATTGGAGACTTTCGAGATTTGGTTTAGGGGAGAGACGGCCAGACTGAAAAGTCTTCATTTTAGGGGGATACTATATGGTAGGAGAGGAGCGAGATGAAAAGAGATAGAAAGATGGGTAAAGAGAAAGAAAAACGGAGAGGACTCCAATGTGGCGGGCGGAGGAAAGGAGGTTGGTATAAGAATTTCGAAGGAGGCAGAAGAAATGGTGAGTGCCATGAGGGATTACGCTCGTTGAAGAGGGTGATAAGGGAAGAATTTTGCCCAAAAGGGGATGAAGTAGAAGATGAAGGGGACTCAGGAGGCCAAGGTGTGAATGTAGTCCCTCTCCATTGCGAGCATATCGGTTGTGTAGTGCATGCTTGTAAGGCTTCGCCTCTTGACAAACATTAGCGATTTATGCTTTTGCATAATTATTCGTATATACACTAACTTTAGGGTATAGTTTAATGCATGCTGGTGACTACTCACCCCCTGCCACACACCCCTTAGGTGGCTTGCAGGGTATTTCGTAGATGTAGATGTGGTGTAGGAGTTACGAAGAGTTCAGGAATGAGATAACGAAGAGCAGAGGTATAGTGGTAGCGAAACTTGACCTCAGTCGCCTATGCGAGGCGTTACGTCAAGTAGAGGAAAGCTCGGGCTCGGGTGGAAGGGGTCGGGTAAGAAGAGGAGGGGAGAGAACAGCACATGGTGTGAAACGTCGCCAATATAACTGAATTTTAACTTGCAGAGGACGGGACGGTGCCAGGGGCGCGTTTCACGACAGTTTTAACTATCCCAACAAAGTTGTATCAACATATGCTGAAATTGTTCGCAACCCATCGGAGAAGCCCATCAAAACAATTGGATTATGAGTCATAGAGAGCTAGAAAGTAGATATGAATAAAAGATTTAGTGTTTAGAAGTCGGTTATAAAGTTTTGAGGCCTTGGGAAACCTGGTAGTGAAACGCGGAGACTACCTTACTCCCCTTACGGAGCCAGTTCATAAAAAATGAACTCTTCCACTGAAAAGAACCTTTGGCGAAACTGTCACCATATATCTCTACTGCTATATCGTTTCATAACATCATAGGCTTAGAATGGGCAGTTGATTTTGGGTTGGTAAGTTGATTGTTTGGGGAGGCAACCGGCAGATATGGCCATCGGCGCCATGTAGGACGACAGGTGGCTGGATTAATAAGGGAGAGGGTTATTTGGGAGATGGAGGAAGGGTGGAGAGAAACCCGGAGTTAGAATTAGCCTACTGTTAAATAAATCCCTCAGGAGTTCACTGTTTAAGGCTCTATCCGACAGACTAAGTACTGCACTTGAGGTTATCCATGCAGCACTCCAGGAGGGAAAAGAATTCCACTGAAAACCGTCGTAGAGATCCGAAACTGGGTCTACGGGACGTAAAGCTAGAACTCTTACCACCACATCTACCCGATCTCCAGTATAAAGCTTCGCGACAGCATTGACCTGGAATGGGATCCTGGTTTTAGGATTGGGGAGCTTGGTAAGAGCTGCCCAAAACCAACCGGTATTGGAAGAACACCTCTGATGATAACATCAGATAATATGTAAGAAATGCTTATGATGCTTCCCCGATTCCTATATCCAAGCATTGGTTTAGTAACTACACACGTGCAGCAGAAAAAAAGAAACCAGACTTCGATTCTTGCCGAGATAAATACCTGAACATTTCTTATCAGAAATGCATTCTTGCGATTTCGAAAGAGGATATGGCGTGATGTGTAGAAACTGCACGAGGGGAGCCGTGGCAACCAGCGAACACTTCAGCAGAAATGTAACCCCTCCACGGCAACACGTGCTGATAACAAGCAGTTCCGCGTTGTTATCTCACACAAGGGAAGAAAGGTTCTCTCGCGAGTATTCCGAAGAGTAAGCCTGAGGTAACAGCCATTGGAGCTCAAAAATGAGACAACGGCCTTCGAGAATTTTTATCATTTTTGTGACTTATTAAGCATTAAAAAAACCTTAAGCTTTATAAAAATGGTGTCGACACTATTTTTAATAAGATCGCTTCCCGACTTGGCACATTTAAGGTCAGTCTTTTGCAGTTTAAATTCGCGTAACAACAGGGAAAAAGCTAGCATCGATAAATCAATAAATGACTTTTGGAAATAAAGAGTAACAGTAAATCAAATGACAAATGATTAAGAAAAAATATTAAACTCACCTTAGAAAATTTTACGGAAAGTACTTCGTTGCTACACATTAGTGTGCAGCCTTTTGACTGGAAATTTTGTTTAAGATCCCCGACTACACAAACAAGAGACTACTCAGACTATTGTAAGACTATTCAGAATTTTACTATAATGTGGAATCTTTCCCATCAAACCAACCGTCTTGTTTTTTTTTGCACCCAAAAGTTATAATGAGTGGTCCTCAAAAAAGTACCGGTATTTTTTTATGAGTATTAAAAAGCAATAATACTACTCGCCCGGTAGTGCCGACGAAAAAATACCGGTACACCGGTATTTAAGTGATTGATTAAATATTTTAATTAATTAAAAATTAACATACGTTTCATCCTAATTTTCCGGTAATTCGGAAAATTAGAATATCAGCCCAAAAAGATATACAGAAATTTCCATCCATGGGCATTTTTAATGAACATTCGTCGGAAATTTGCATCGGCTATTCAGTAAATACATTTTATTTAACGCTGTATTTTTGCGCTCGTCGCTTTTTGTTAGAATGATTTTAAATCACATGAATAACGATCGGTATTGTTTTAATCCATGGTTTTAATGTTGTGTTTAGGTAAAATCCCCTGTTATAGTGATCAATCCTTGCGGTCACAATAACGTTTAACTTACAGGAATAAATATTTGTATTTATACGGTTCAAAATCATCGATTGTCTGGTGTTCGGCATGCGTCAAAAATGTATAATTACCATATATCAATAATGATAACAAACATACCTCAACTTCACGATTATGTACACATGAAAAAAAGACAGAATTATTACAAGGACATTTGAAAACTAGGGTAGATTACAAGTTGTAGTGAAGCACTTATGGTTACAGGAGTTGAGAGACTTGTGTTTTAGGACGTTTAGGACTTTATTTGGGTGGTGACGGTGGTTACTCGCAATTTGTATCGTATTTATTTCTCAACTTTTACCTTTGAATACATATTTACAAACACGTGAATAGTTTGCGGCGCGTAACCAAGAACAACAAGCGCAGTAAATGAAGCTCAATTTCCTTGACAAGCGACAGTGGTGCCGCTCCGTTTTTTGCAATACTTTTGAATCCGACGTGCATTGTATATTTCTTTATGAACGTGTCTAGTGGTTAGAAGAAGTTCAACCACGGAGGAAAATAGACTCCGCTCGCTGGTACATATAACTAGCGAAGTTCGTTAAATGTATTCGATTGGCTGTAATCACGTAGGGGATGAACATTTTCAATTCTCATCAAAACCCAATAAACATTGTCAAGTAACTGTATCCATTTGTAGGTATTCCTAGATCCAATATAGTAATGTCATTTTCCTCGATTATTTCTCATATCAATAAGTAAACATTGTAGGCAATCGGTTTAAATGAAAATAAACAGTTCGTGTTAGTTTTCGTTTCCTGAAATTCATGAAATGGCTTTACATTTTCTTGCGTATTCTGGTGACTCATACCGCGATAAGAGTACTCACTTCTTGCTTGCATTAACCATTGTAATAACTGCGTGCGCTTTCAGTGTAGCTCAATTCTACTTGTTGAAATCCGTTGTGAATAGTATGTTTATTTCATTAAAGGAGGCTGTATGATGGAAAGCACAAATATTTAGGTACATGGTACACACGAAGCAAAAAGTTAAAGACAAACACTGCACAGATAAAATTAAGGAAACTATTAGAAAACCTCACTCGCTTCTCATTATGTGAATCTTGGAATACTTAAGTCCTCACCTACTGATTGTGTATTGCTGATAGTTTGCATGTAGAGAATGTCATGCCAAACAAACTCGGCCCATGGCATTGATGTTTGTAAGATGTGCCGGATTAACACACTTGGGGGCCTGTAGGCAGTATTACAAGTAACGGGGCCCATGTTAACAAACAAGTGGCAAGAGAAGGAAGGGGAAAAAATTCTCGTGGCCCCTCCGAGGCCCCCAAAGCCTCGGGGCCCATAGGCAACTGCCTACTTTGCCTTATTGGTAATCCGGCACTGGTTGCAAGACTTGTTTTAGGGGCCATAATATTTAGTAATTATAGCAATGGTGGGAAATAATGCTGTAAGTTAACAAGGGGAAGTTGCCTTATTGCTCTTACATTGCCATTAAAAATGATCACCATGCATACACATAGCAATTATGCATTAAAATATTATCACAAAATCTCAGTAAAAGGAACCTCACACGTGTAACTTTTCTTTCACACAGCTCTGTAAAAGGAAACTCACACGTGTAACTTTTCTTTCACACAGGTTACAGTTAATGTACAATATAAAAATTACAATTACCTTCATTTTAATATCAGTGAAAATGAGAATAACCATGAATGCATAGCATTCCACCCTTACTTGCAGATCTCTAGTCAATTTAATAGGTGCATAAAAATGCTAGTTAAAGAGAGAATGGAGTTCTCACGAGAATAGTGTTGAATGATCAACCAATTGAATAATTAAAGCACAGAAGTTAACGACCACGTAATTAAGTTTAAGTAGAAGAACACAAAAATGTACTGATGACATAAAACCTTCACTTCTAGAAAATGGGAGCGATGTAAATTATGTGTGTAGCAGATTCTCATATCAATTTGTCAGAGGCGTAGAAATATTAACCCAAGCAGTAACATTATACTCAATAATGAATAGTACAGTATTCAACATAAAGTCCAAAATGACACCTTCAGGTATCATCATGATTGCACACGCGAACAAATAAAAGTATCTAGACGTAGGAAGGAAGAAAAAATACCAACTATCTAAAAATAGCAATAATTAGACCAATTTATGAAGCTTTATTTTTAATTAGACCAATTTATGAAGACCAAAATTTACATTGATCAGCGCTGTCTAAATACCGGTATTTTTAGTACCGGTACCGTCGGTAGTGCCAATTTTAAATACTGGTAGGTTCTACCGGATTAAAAAAAATAGTATCGGTACAACGGAATACCGGTATTTTTTGCCCATCCCTAGTCCAGAATGTCAGGCGGAGAAGTGGAAAAGTGTTACAATGAGTACGAAAGGGAAGTGAGTAGGTAAGCATTACACCGAAGGAGGCCAAATTGTATACGATAAATAAAGAATATTACAATGAAGTAACTAATTTCATTCAGCAGAGGGTGAAAGGTATTCCATCGCACATACAGCAACAGTAACTTTTGAAAATAACCCGAGATACAGTAGTGACTGCAACAACACATATCATGAGGGTTCAAAAATTGACAATGAAAGCCATAAGAAGACGATAGAGTACACAAAAACAATGTTGCAATGGAAGAGCCCCGTAACACCATTTCCCAAGATTAAAGCGGAAAAAAAACATTGGAGGAAATTTCCCTACGGTGTCCAATGAAAGGTTTACCTCAAGAGGGATGAAATCCCCCAGCAATAATATATGTACGCACTTTCAAGCATTTAGTCGTAAAACAGCCCTCGTTCCATACACATCTACGTGATAACCTGTAAGCCCCCTCAAGTGTATGGGACGGGGGCTGATTCCTCACCAAGGATGCACTAACCGTCAAACTCACTCTCATCATGTCATTCATCACTTTACTAAATACAATGTTAAGTAACGTTGGTGTGCAGGAATATCATATGCAATACGTCAAATCCTGTTAATAATAGCTATGCGAACTTGCAAAAACATTTAAAAAGTAGAGACACAAAACAAAATTAATTAGCATTCGATTCCGAAATTAAAAGTTAAATAAAAATAAAAAAGAAGGTAAAAACAACGCTACTTATCGTTACAACCAACATAATTGGCGGTATCAATCATAGCCACACATACATATGGCTCAATACTTTTTCAGTGGTTATTATTAGGTATTAGAGGATTTATTTCCAAGCATTCACCGTAATAACTACAATTCAAAGACGTAATAATAGCAGCAGACTTGGGTTTCCGGTGCACCAACTTCTAAGGCTATATTGCGACGTCTAACCTTCGATACACACCATATTCATGCCTGAGGAGGGATTCAAAAGAGCGACCTCAGGTTTGCGAGTCCAGCTTGTACATAACCTCGTTACCGCAGCCGGCTCCAAGATATGTTATCCTCTAGTAGGCTCTGAGAGCAATTTTCACAGTTTTATTTTCCATTTTTTTGTCGTCAGTTTCATAGTTCTAGGTTTCATAGTAGTAGTACTTATGAATTCCGGCTCCATGACGGCATTATTAGGTGACGAAGGATCCAGCTTAAGCCTCCGTTCCAGAAAAACTCTTGACTCAGACATCTTGCCAAGACTTGGCGTCAGCGGCACCTACGCTTGGATTTTCAAGGCTCGCACAGTTTGGTCATGTCTACCGCCCATCTCCATGAGTCACTTACAACGTTACTATTCACCTCTTCACTCACTTAAATATCATTTCCTCTCTTTTGCTATCCACTCCTGTCCAAACACCTTCCTCTGCCAGGGAGAAGCTAAACCCCAAACATTTTTGCCTGCTATTATTAGGCAAAACGTCTTAGACCAATGTGTTTAAATAGGCTTTAATCTCGTGGACTGTATCGCTGTAAGCAAGACCACAGCTACTTCGTAGCAACATATGCAGGGTACTTGGTTAAAAATCTTGTTCATTTAAAACTGTCATACCAATGAAAAATCTCTTCCACTACTGGGATTCAACGCCGGGCCCTCGGGATGAGAACCCAGCATCTAGCCAACACACCAACCCGATACACCAAAATTTTAGATTTAAAGGTGTACAACCTCAGGGAGGATATACTACATAATATAATTTATAAAATCTCTGATCATTAATATCCAAAATCAAAATAAAATAATAAGAGTATCATACGAGAAAAATTACAATAAAGAAGGTACAAATCGATCAAGTCATATGTGTGCGTTATTCCAGCCTGCATGCTGATATCTTCGACATAGCATTATGACAACCATTCGGCATAGCATCATTACCCGATTACTAGCCTTGACATTACATCAAGGAAAGCAGAATTTTTCTTCTTATCACTGCCTTATTAAATCATAGATAAACAGATCTTTGATCTCTAGCACCATGAAGTTTGGATCTGATGCATGCTGGGACCAATTTCCTGTTTTTTATAATTCCCCATATTTTGCTTGCTCCGCTTTTATGTAATTGCCAGGCAGTCGATAGAAGTCAGGGTCAAGGAAACCATAATGGGCGAAGTCTGAAGTCTTGGCTTTTACAGTACACTGATTGTCTCTTTATCTATGGCGACATCGAGGTTTCTGGATTCATATCCCTATCTAAGATGACGATTATTTCGCTGTCAAATTTTTCCAGCGCATGGTTCCGGTTAAGAAGGTACCCTCGAAACTGCGTAGGCCAAAACGAATGAGAAATTCCACATTTTTTCGGTTTCGTTGAAAGTAGAACACTTCCACATGCTTTAGCAACAGGCACGTTCAAATGAAATGTTAAATATGCAGATAAGAATATGAATTTTTTAAACAAATTGAAATCTCCAGTCTTATGGCCGACAGAAGAGCCAATTTTCGGGTACAAAAGCATTTTGATTTCAATAGTTGGGAGTAACTCGCTAATAACTAAAAAAATCAGATAGATTCGAAAAACTATTTTTTGTACATGGCAGATAAAACACTATTTTTCCCTCGGTGGTAACCCACAAAGTTCTGGTATTCCTAGAATCACTCCGCTTAGATTTTTGGCGAAAGATTCCGAACGAACGTGTTTAGCACCATATCGGACATGGCCCCAGAGGCGCCAACCTACACCGGGGGCCATGTCCGACATGGCGCTAAAACCGAGGGAAAAATAGTGTTTTTCTACCATGCACAAAAAATAGTTTTTCGAATCCATCTGAATTTTTTTGTTATTAGCGAGTTACTCCCAACTATTGAATTCAAAATGCTTTTGTACCCGAAAAATGGCTCTTCTGTCGGTCGGTCGGACTGGAGATTAAATTTATTTTAAAAATTCATATTCTTATCTGCATATTTAACATTTCATTTGAACGTTCCTGTTGCTAAAGCGTACCATATGTGGAAGTGTCCAAAGAGGTTTCTCCTAAATACTAACCGGGATTTTCCTTACCCGTATCTAAACGCCTTACTCCCTGGGTATCAGCTTCAATACCTAGAAGAGATAGCAATTAGCGATCGACGAAGATGGGATATTTAGCAAGAACGGATTTTCGATCACCGGAGGTAAGGATAAAAAGCAAGAACGGCAGCAGAAAAGAAAACCAGGGGCTCTAAGAGAAGATATTCAACTTCATCCTAAATTATAAAACTCAAAATTTCGCTTTCAACTGAATGTAACTCCGGCGGCGATATTTCAGCAGTGAAAATATCAGCAAGAGAAAATGGTTGAAAAATGAGACGGGTCTGTATCTGAACACTTTATTCGCAACGTTTGCCATTCGCCTATTACTGGAGCCTTTTAATATGCGAGTATAGAGACAATTGAGAGGGTGGGCTGGGTAGCGAGGCAGTAGGGGAGGAAAAGAATAAGGTGGCAGAACGTCGGAGATAGCGGCAAAAATCAAGTAGGTGCTGAGAAGGAACGGTATGCTGAAGAGGGTAACAGAGGGGAGAATATTGGTGAAGCATAGAATAGAAAAGGAGACAATAGGATATTTGGTCGTTATTAAAGTGGGCAATAAGTACGAGAAACTTTCGAGAAAAATAACGCAAGAAAAATTGTTTTGTCAGGGAAGTTTAGAGAGGAATCTTCAATGGAGAAATTAAAACATTCCGTCAAAAAACCAACTCGTCAATTGGTATAACATCGCATAAGTTCGCCGTTACAGCATTACTTATTTTCCCTCTGCATAATGCCTTAGATTCCCCCAAAAGGACATATGCTATCCCAATAGCTAAGTTGCTAATTTACAATAGCTAATTGACAATAGCTAAGAGTATATTAAAGAGTGTATTACATCCAAGCTCAAAATTGTATAAATCTCCATTTCCGCTAGATTCATCGAAGGATTTAAATTAACTCAGTGAAAACTTGCATCTAAGAGTGTGTTCAGAGATTTCTCATATTAATCTTCTGGAGATCAAGTGATTCCCGGAGTATTACTCTCCCAAAGAGGCCTCTTCCTAGCTCTCACCCGTAAACAAAGCAACATCCCCCAGACTTCCATCTTTGCAAATGGAAAACGTCTACTGTATGACAAGGGACACCATGGCATGGCAACAGATGCCCCTTCTTCCAAGGGTCTCAACGGCAAAGGTCCCTCACGTTAACCTGAGCGTATAGAAGCAACCCGTCACGGTTGTTGCTGTGGGAAAGACTTCAGTGCCTCTGGAACCGCACCCAGATGTACCGGCATCACCATTCGCCATCATTTCAAAACCACTGGTACCACACTTGTGCCAATACCTACTACCTATTCACCGATAGCCGCTCATCTCACCTTTATAATATTCTTTGGGTGCCTTTTTCCCCTGCATGCTTGAGCGTCATAAAAGTATGGCTGGCATACGCCGAGGTCTACGTTAAATCTCAAACTCCCGATGCTCAAAAAAATGATCTTAAGATATGCCAAAAAAATGCCAGTCACAGTTTAATTAATTACCCTTGATGCACATCGACGTCATGAATTCTATTCGAGTTCGTCATTATACTTACCTCACCTACACAATTATAATAACAATTACTACTCAAGTTAACCACGACGAGCGAGATCCCAATGTAAAGAAAGTTTACCCGGACGGATACTGGAATCACGGTCAGGAGCAGAGTAATATACGGATTTGCAGGGAAATCAACGGAAAAACCGGCCAATTCCATCACTAAATTTTCGCATATATTAGCGTAATAACTCAGTCAACAGTTTAGTAGCTGGCGAGTGAAGCTACAATTTAGCCTCTTCGGCCAGGTTTATTCCTCCTGTTTCTGGTACTATTTGCTCTCATTCTGGTAATAGAGCTATCATCGAGGCCTACAAAGAATCTCTTCTTCAACTTCGCCATGCCCTCTTGTCAGCCAAAACAGCGTGTCGCAGAAGGCAGCATGATGCCAGCCGTTACTTTTGCATTTGTGAGCAAGTTTGAGCAGTTCCTTCATGAACAGTATAGAGACATAAGGAAGGAAACATTTGGTCCTAAACTTAGATCCGAAAAAGCGTGAAAGCCTGTTTTGGGAACGGAAATGAGGAAATGATACGCCCTCATAGAAAAGGTTAAACCTTGATTCCATTGGAGGAAAACAATATCCCCGATTCAAACCGCAGTAAGGGTAAAAAAAAGGATCGCATAATATTCACAGTGTTCTCAGATAGATGGATACATTACCATCAGCAATCCCTTATTCAATTAAAAGATACAAGTATTAATGTCACCAATCTTGGTGATTGTATTTTGTTAGTAATTCAGGTTTTTGCGTCGTAGGAGGGGATTATCAGGATAACTGTTGACGGTGAATGTTTTTTGGCGGAAAACTCCAAAATACGCTAACGCATTGATGAAGGGTATTCTGGCTTTGCCAGACAAGTCGACGAGCAAGAAAAAGATTGTAACTATACCAAACGCCAAGTCAAGCACATCTCCAGCCCCTTCAAACTAACTGTGCAACTCTTTCCGCCTATTGAAGTAACGCCGCGGAAAATTCTCAGACTGTTCTTATACGATAGACATCTGCGCAGTAAAAACGTTAACCGGTCCAACTGCACACACGACCTTACGATCCCTGTCACAATGAATAAAAATCCGTTGCGCGTAGTAATATCTAAGCGCATTTTACCCAATGTGTCGTCATTTTCGTACGAATTTTCGCAAGTGCACTCTATCACATAATACCAAAGAAAATTTAAGTGAAAATGTTTTAAAAAATTCGTTTTACGACCAGTAATGCTGAAGTAGTGAATAAACATGCCCATGCCATAACAAGCGTCACTATTGACCCTGCTGCTCTTGGTGGGACTAAAGATGGGACAAAAGCGTTTGCTTGTGGTTAACTATACGCGCACCGTTCGAAATACTTGATTTTAACTTATTGCCATTCACTTTGAGTTCAAAATTAGAATGCAGAAACTCCATTCCTTCCGGAGTCGGAAAATTTGGTTCGACTCGGAAAGCATTGGGGAGTTTAAAAAAAATTCGATCAAGAAAATATGTCAGAAATTCTATTCTATCATTCGGGAGAAACCCATGATTCGCACTTCTTTAGATGCGATCAAGGTATTCGTGCTCGATCAATGTTGAACGCTCCTTGTATCACTCAGAATTCGGAAGCAGCTTTCCATCATAGTCTACTCCTCAAGTGACAGAGAAGTAACTTTCTCCTCGTCGTTTTGCGAATGCACCTGCTCCGGTGTTCGCTCTGTTTCAGAAAATATGCACTCTACAGACCACCAATGCAGAAGCGACATCCACGTCGCAAAATAAAGCAATATAACCGCAAATTGCTACAGAGCCGCGGCTGGGTCAATCGACTCCTCGGAACTGGATACTGTGGCTACGCGACGATTGGTGGTCGGTGGTGGTATTATTTCATCCCAACGAGTCCGATAGGATTAATACTCTACATCGAAGATTAAGGAGCTTAAAACATTTCAATTCATGTCATAATACAAAACGTTGAAGGTTAGTACTTTGTAGAAGGTTAGTACAAGTTAGTACTTTGGGACATTAAAGCAGGGAAACACATCGATGAATTCACACCGAATTAAAATCAATGGGTATTGAACCCAGCTTGTATATACACAGTACTTCGATGAACCTTAAAATTACAGAATTCTATTGTAATCATTCCACAAATGTCACAACTTTTGCATCGTATTTAAACAAAGCATTTTTTCATTGTTTGAAATATCAAGAAAATGTACGACATTGGCGAATAAGGCGAAATTCCTAAACTTCCACCTCTACTATCACATGTATAATACCCGTAAAATTAGAGCTCTGGAAATACGTCGCGACACTGGATAATGCCGTACCCAATAGCCAGAAAAGGACGATATATTTCGTCAACTAAGGCCACACACCTGATTCATATTAAATTTGGTGTATAAACTGAGGATTGACAGAACAGGAATTCCAGTTGCATGCTGCATTAGGAAATACGCATTTGACAGAGAAGGGGTACAATACATATACTTGATTTTGAATTCAGTGAAAGGAAACACGACGGAAGAAGATTGACTTCGACGGAATCCAATTAATATTAATATTAGCGTCCATTTGTGAACTAAACTCCGCTGCTCATATTTAGGCCAGTAAAAAATTACAAGAGCAACAACCAAACAATAAAACCAACTTATCTTGATTCGTTTGACAATCAAGTCCACTACCAAGTAATTTTAAAACGAGTGCTATTTATTCTTTTTCCGGAAGGCGTATTCCTTTTAATAGAAATCTTCTACCGACATTCTTTTCCAATAAGAAAAACATCTTCTGCGACGCCCGTAAAATTCCTAAACCCTGATTCCTGCCTTCGTTTCAACGCGTTCTCAGACGCAATTAACGATATTCGGTCCACTCCAACACAAACTGCGTTGTGGTCATTGTTACCTCAACAATGATAGACACATTTCCGCATGCGCACTTGGTGTTCGTTGACTCCATGCGTCGGAGGACTGTCGCCGTTCGCCGGTTAAAGGAATACGGAGCAATTTTTATTTTTTCAAAGGCCATACTCTCTAACGAATGTCAATTGACCAGTTCCAAGCGGGCACGTGTATGAAATGGCCAATGAGACGGAGCAGGTGTGTGGGAATGTGTTTGATGCGCATAGACATGCATGACAGGAGACGAGAGCATTTAGCGCAGCATACGGTGCGGCGTTGCTCTAGGCTAAAGTTCCCCATGATGCTTAAGTTGATTTGCTTCGAGAGGGATTGAATAATGTGGTTCCGTCGCAAGGAGTTCAAATCGCCAATTTGATGGCATAACAATGAAAAGTGGGTTGGACGGTGAAGTTGACGCAGAGCAAACCTACAATGCTTAAATCAACCGTTATGCATACACGAAGGCATGAAACTTGCCTGTAGTCTTCGTGACAGGGATTTTGGGAAAGGGACGATACGTTTTAGATCGAGATCTACAAAAACTAAAAATGTATCATGTGCCACTCCTAAGTAACACTTAAAGAAGGTCTGGGCATAAATTAAAGGGAGCGAAGGAAAATGACATTCCCTAGTATCTGCAAATCACCTCACAAATCTTTAAATTTAGAAAAATAATATGGAATTAGTTAAACAAAAAAACAGTAGCGCATAGTGCCACGACGTTAGAGTTCGACTTCGACATAAATATGCAGGGTCTCCTACATGTCCTGATTTAATTTTTCGACGCTTTCCTTTGAAGTCAAAAACTACAGAGGGGAACTTTAGGTCTAAAATGTTATGCGGTGTGTCGTCCTAGACTAGCTAAAGCGCAACGGTACAGAGTATACAACAGTTCGTGAAAAAAACTGTTAAGTATAATACACTATGTGCGAACATACAAGACATTTCACACCTTCGTTGTCATATATTGTCACGGACTAGAATTTTTGAATCCATTGACAGATGGCTATAAACCTTCTATAAACCGAATGGTAGTTAGAATAAACAGAACAGGGGGTTAAAAGATCTTAGATTTTTTCCGGTGAATCTTATGCAGAATGGCTTCTCGGGTGTTCCAACGGGTGATAGGCCGACGTTTCGAAGAATGAATTGTTCTTTAAAACAAGTCGTTCTTCAAATGAAGCCCTGAAGATGAAGAAAAAGTCGCTCTTCGAAGCGTCGGCAGATACAACCCGGTGGAACACCCGAGAAACCTTTCTGCAGAACAGGGGATTGTTGAGCTGAAAAAGATCGAGGCTGGATCGGGTGAAAAGAAGTCCTGATATAAAATTTCAAGTTAACTATTATTGTTTAATTTTTAGTTAGCGATTAAACATTGAGTAGGTATATTGTAAGTTCCAGTTCATACTAAAATAAAAAATGGTAAAGACTTCGAAGAGTTTCAAGGAGACCGTACCCTCGAAATTATTTTACAATATGTTAAGCTAACAGAGCATTCGATCTACTCCAATCAGAGATAGATAAAGCCACTGACAATAATTACCCTATTAACAAGTGCCAAAAAGGAGTAGTTAAATATTAAAGGTAAAATAATTCCACTAAAAGTCGCCAGAGCGAGCGAAGCGAAAACACGCCACATTTTATTACGCTCTTTTTCATCTTGTATTACTTAGAATTTGACATAAATAAATTAAACTTGTGAAAGGGCAAATATTTTGGATGAGTTCTTTTATTTTCAGCGGTATTTTTGAATCTCTCTCCTTAATTGAGCACTTCCAAGATAGTAAATTTTCGTAAATAACGTCGCTAGTGATAGCTCGTCAAGACAGATAAATCAGTGACCCTGTCATAGCTTAAGGTAAGCTTTGCTATAAAAACCGCAAAGGTTAAATGCAAATCAAATTAGTTCATTCTAAGACGAAAACAAACAATGTCAACGTTTTGTCTTACTTTTATTCGCTCTTTCTACATTGAATCGTGAAACAAGGCTGACTTAAACCTTTACAGTAAATATAAAGCGGTCATTTTATGACAATCCAAACTACTGCATGAAATGTCCATGCTCGAGGAGATTCCATACCTTTTCCAGCTGATTGAAGGCCAACACGTCAACAAATGGTGTATTTAGTGACGCAAGGTTTTTGTTAGGATAAAAAACACTCTAATCAAATAATTTTAAGTGCACACACGTAGACAGATAAGCGGCGGCTGACCCCGTGTCGTTGCGTAGGTTCATTTTTATCAACGATATTTAAATTTTAACTAATGCTGATTGTGCTTTTAGATAAATAAAACCTTTATAAATAATAAAATTCTTTCCTTTGGCGTCCGGCTATTTTTTCTACATAGAACCAAAAATAGATGACGAGGTTAACATGCTCCTGCTCCCCATTCCAACCCGACCCGTTTGAAGTGAACTTCTTCGATGGTAATTCGCATCTGCTCACGTCTCCCAGTGATACCCCTTGTGTTTGTTTTCATTTCGCGAAACATCAAACACAAGACGCTCAGGAATGATTCGGTTCCGAAGATCATTCACTCACAAGGTCGCGGAATAGCAAAAGAACGCCGCGAGACCTTTGCGCGGTTTGTTTGATGGATTAGCGCAACTATTCGATTACAATTAATTTTTTTCCGAAGCGGGAGGCCACTCCGAAACCATAAGTGGGCGTGTCTCGGCCGATTGTAGTCACCCTTGGTCTGTGACCTGTTTTTGGATGATTGAACTGGACCCCCTCAGCGTGATAAAGGCATACTAGAGAGGAGCGGCAGCGGCAATGCTCTACTTTACATAGTAACACGCGACTGCCAGCCCAAGGGATACCGAGAGCTAATTTTAGGCTGAATCCTTCAGCGCATTTGAAGTTGGCTGCATCAGTGATAGAAAGAATCAGTGAATTGCCTTGCCGACAATATTCACGCTAGGACAGCGACTGGTGTGCTGGTACTCACAGAAGTCGCCATGTTATTCCTAGTAAGGGGAACATGTGCAGGGAAAAAACTATTCATTGAAGTTTTTTTCCGCTGAAATTTCAACGTGATATGCTACATGGTAACTATACTATATGGTAATAATGTGTAATGCGACTAAATACATTTAATAAAAAACAGTTTATATACTATACTTGCACATAATCAACGCGTATCCGAAAATTTCATATTCTTTGAAAAGAAGAATTTATTTTGAATTCATTAGCAGCACGCGCATTTATGCGAATATGTGTAAATATCACAACAAGAGTTAGGCTTCTTCGGACGCAAATACCTCCATAATAGTTATGCCCGGCATTATTATAAATCGTTTACATACTCCGGTAAAGGAGAGTTGAAGCAACAAAATAAATAAGTAGAATTTAGTAAAAAATAATTCAATAAAATATTGTTATTTTTTATCTTAATATATATATTTATTACGCATATTAAATAAATATTATTTTATTTAAAGTATTTTTAAATAGAAATCATTGGTAAAAAATAATTCAATAAAATATTATGTTATTTTTTATCTTAATATATATATTTATTACGCATATTAAATTTATAATATTTTATTTAAAGTATTTTTAAATAGAAATCATTGTCACAAAAACACGGTACAAAAATCCACTAATTATTTTATTGCTGTCGACCGGTTTCGACGACTAAAGCGTCATTTACAAGACAAAACAACAATGCTCTTAAAACTGATGATCCCAGGCCTGACCTCGTGGAAATTATGGATATCCATAATGAGAAAACCACCTTTGTTAATTCCACAAACTTTTTTACTCTGGCACGACGCGCGTTTCACCACACTGTGGCATACTCATGTGCCTATGCCACAGTGTGGTGAAACGCGCGTCGTGCCAGCGTAAGAAAGTTTGTGGAATTAACAAAGGTGGTTTTCTCAACAATGCTCTACTTTACTGTGCTGTTTTGTCCTGTAAATGACGCTTTAGTCGTCGAAACCGGTCGACAGCAATAAAATAATTAGTGGAATTTTGTACCGTGTTTTTGTGACAATGATTTCTATCTTCAATTTCCACAAAGTATCGCCACAATCGATTAATTTGATATTTTTAAATAGCTTATAATTTTTATAGCAACGAATTCGGCACATTGGCTATTTGCAAATGAGCTTACATGACAATATATGATTAGGTTACTTAACGTGGTCCATAGAAGATCCAAATCGACAGAAGAAGAAATCACTACATAAAATAAAATATGTTAAAAATAGAGTAAAAATATACACACAATCGAGTATGTTGTAATAGTATTCCCCCACGCAGTGAATATTCTCCGTATACCTATCGTTGAATAGAGTTATAACGGTGAGACGCAAAAGTACTAGCGGGCGATTTGGGACTGATTTACTAGAGTTTTTTTTTGCATTATATTACACAGTATCAACCGTAGCACATTTCTTAACAAACATAGCTGAGGAAATACCGACAAGTGAAGATGCACTAGCCATACTGACGTCAACACTAAGCCTTTACTTCGACATCAGCGTCAGCGTAGTTATGGCCAAGCCGTTAATTAAACTTCCCATTTTAAGACCTCGGCGAAACTTGTCTCCAGAGTGAAGCGTAACAATCAGCAACCACAGAATACACTAATGTTTCTCGAAATATTCAGCTTTAGTCATAGTTTTGATGATAATGCTTAGGTTTTTCCGTAAAGCACTTGACTTCCAATTAGTTTGAAGTAAAGCTGTAATCCTTCATGGAACATTTTTTTTTAATGATTGAAAAACTATTTTTCCTCTCATCATAAAATTATGGAGGTTACAGGAAAAACATTTAAACAGATTAAAGTATTGTTTAAATTTGCTTATATTTTTTATTGCAATGAATTCGGCGCATTGGCCATAGGTAACTGAGCTGAGAGTATGGTCCAAATTCGGCAGGTCTGACATTAGAGTGCTAAGGAAATCATTTCCTGACCAACTCAATAATCTGAAAGCTTTACCTCGCACCATCGGCAAATAACTAAGCACAATATTAGGCACAATTGTTTTTGAGCATTCTGTTTGAGTAGGAAAAAATGGCATGAAAGTATTATACCATAGTCTTATTTAAATATAAAAACATAGGTCTTCATAAGGCGCCTCGAAGTACTAGTAGGTACACACAAAATTTAAATTTTCACGTATCATAAATCAACGCCTTTCGGTTATTTTGATCGTAGCAGGGATGAATTTCCAAGAGGCTGCAAGGGTTACAGTTGATTGTGCGCTCTTTTGTAGTCGGGTTTTAGTCGTGCAACTTAATTAAAATCTTGGATTTAATGTCTGTTGACGAAAGAAATCGTATCAGCATGAGTTTGGAGCTGAGTATGAGATTTTAAGGCTGCCTGGTTACTTGGGGAGGCGGCAGGCAACAGGTTATATTTTTGAGCCAAGTACTATCCACAGAGCATCCAAGTAGAGACTGAGATCCCGGGCCTTCTGGATGTGAAGCCAGTGCTCTCGCCACTATACCAACACGATCCTCTTGAGATTTTACAAAGAAAACATTACCTTTGACTCCCAAATGAAGCATGTTTTCTATTACCTTATACTATTTATATTGTGCTTTTCCTGTAATAAATGTTCATTTCCTGAAGTTAAGAGTGCCCTCGTTTAGACGGAAAAAAATAAGAAGTCACAGAGATGGGTTCGAGAAACGCCTTTTTCAAACTTACCCCAATCTGCTGACTTTACTATGGAATACGAGTAATATTCATAATTGATATTCGCTGAAAAAATACCCTAAAATCCCTTCATATATTTCCAAACGAATCATGCATGCATGCTTGCTTCGTTTGGAAATCTAGAATCACGTTTTTCTACATATAGCTTCAAAATTGAGCAAATGTACTTTTGGGGCCGACGATAGCGTTTGCGTATAACGCCAAGAGCCAAGACTGTTCGCCTCCGATTTCCAGGCTTTCCTTCAGCGCTATGAGGAGAGAAAGTGAAATGCATCACACAGACCGAGGGACAATATCTCAACATTTGTATCATGTGGATGGCACCTTTCTGCAGAGCGTGTCAAAGCAGACACTGGATTTTACTAGATCTTTACGACCTTGCTTTCCCCCTCTTCGCAAGTCATTCCCAGGCCGACATATCTTCATTCCTGCAAATTACCTCAGTAGTCACGCGCCTACGTCAACGACTATTACTCGAACCGTCCTAGCACCAGTCCAACGTCACACTCAGGCCACTCCAATCTATGGGCAAGACTTCAAGTTGATGTACTCTTCCGAATGAAAGTCATGGTCTCGAACTTGGGGTTAGCCGATGACCACTTTTGGTTTCCTCGTGTTCCAAATTTTTTCATGTAAAATACTGCTACGGGTTAAATGGGCACAGAATAAATGTGAAAAAGGCATTAACGTTAAGAAATTGCGTAAAATGTTTACCTTCTTAGTGAAAGGATTCGAAAGATTTAGAGGAAAAACATTCCATTGACAAATATCTGCGTACACAAATGAATACTCATTTACATTTGTTCTTTGGCCTCCCAATGTCATATTCCCCCGTGGATTTTTTTCCTCTTAAAGAAAAACTGGAATGGCTGCTATTTGTTTGGAAATCAACTAATGTACGACAGGGTGATTTAGCATCTCAATGATTGGTGGAAAGCTGCTCTGTCTTTATGGTGATTGCTATAAAAATTATAGCCAACTCGTTCCCGTGAAGGTATTACAATTAAGGGATCATTCTACCCTAAGTCCATGTAGGTATAGAAAGATTTGAAAGCGGCCTGACAAATGTCACCTTTCTCCCCGTATATGGTGTCTGTAATTACACAATGGTATCCTCTTTAAAATTGTTGTAGAAATTTCATTTTGAATATTTAACAATACTTACGCTCCAGGAAGTGACATTCTCCAAGATGCAACATTTCTTAACTTCGGTTCCACTGTTGACATCAAGTTAACCCTTCGGAGATTACTTTGACGTGGCAGCGAGAACCATCCAATAAAACGGATTTCATCTCCACGTGGTGAGAATTATCCTCATCATAGGTAGCGTGGAATAGTAGAACCGGCTTTTAAAATAGTTCTACCGAGATATGACTCCAAATAAAAATACTATAAATAGAGAAAAGAATCTAATCTTCCAAACTACACCAAAATATTAGCCACTTATTGCGCTACTTATCGTGAAGTTTGCAAAACAACAGAAGCCATTTTCAATGGGATATGGTGATGCCCACCAAAGACTTTATTTTAGAAATGAGGAAGCTCTGATGCACAGATCGTATCAGAAATCAGAAGGTGTTCAGCTCGTATGTTTTATAAAATTGCAAAAACATCTTCGGTTGTAAATAAGTTTTCAGCGTTCGGCGCGCAAAAAATAAGTTAATACCTCAAATATGTATAATTATGTCGTAAAAAACTGAGAAGTTCAGTCATATAAACCACTTTTTAGCGCTAACAATATAACAATATTTCCTTCATACTTATTATAACTACTTAATTAAAATATATATATAATTGGAATGTGATCTCCATTATGAAAAGAGAAAAATCTCGCTCGAACTAACTCAGGAGGGGGGGTCCACGAATACATGCATAAAAAGAGCATCATACCAAAGTTGTGTGGTTCATTTTTACTCAAACATACTTGCAACAGTCTCAATTCATTCTCTTTTAATCAGCTTTGCTCCTGTTGGCGTAGGGTGATAAAAATGACACACGTCACAAGGAACGAAAAGAGAAGAAAAAAAAGCGTTACTACAGCCAGTGCCGTTCTTCCTCTACCTGTTTACAGTCTTAAGGAGGGCACCACGATAGCAGGCGGAGACGCGATTGGTTCACGTGGCCATTCATCGGAAACATACGAGCGCCTTTTCCACGATACGTAAGATTGAGAGAAGCATTTTTTTTCACGGTCGCTCGCCATTTCGCCGTAATCGCATGACGCTTGTGTGACAACCAGGACTCTCTTTGTTTACGGATGTTCAGGGCTGACGCCAGTGGGCCTCTTGGCATACGACGCGCTTCAAGGTGAGTTCTGTGCCCCTCCTACGCCTCATATCTCGATTTTTTCCCCCGAATACGCAAGCGAAGTAACACACAGACGGCATGAGTCAATGGTGTCGATCTTCCGAGAGGAAAAACATGACGTCTTTGGCTATGGCTAAGTGCCACGCGACATCACGCGATGTTTTTGATTACGAAGTGTCAAAAATAATGAATGCGCTTACGAAAACTGCCGATCATGCGATCAACCTTCGAAAGTTGTTACTAGCGTAAGCGATGAAAGGGCATGGCAATTGCTGATTGATTATCTCCAAGACTTAAAGGAAAGCACGGGAGCAATAATCTTTTCATTGTGTATGGTATACAAAGACAAAACAGAGCACAAAAAGAGGTTCATCACCGTAAGAAAAATTGGGATGTTGACCTCATGTCCCTTGATTACATCTACATCTACATACTACCCCGCAAGCCGCCTCAATAGGCGTGTGGCGGATGTGTTTGGACACCAGCCGTTTACATATAAAAAGGAAACGCTCTAATGAAATTACGCCTAGCATTTATTAAAGTCCCTTATTGTTCGGGGGAAAAACGAATTCCCATACCTATCCGTTCGGCAAAATATCTCTCTTAATTTATCATTTCTGTCGGACCTGGAGATACAGTGGGGTTCTAATATGATGTTCTCCGTGTCGCTCTTAAAGATATCTATTCTTAATTGCTCAAGTAATCTAACCCTAGCGCGCAGCCTCCGAGTCTCTAGCGGCTCCTAGCCTAAATCGTTTAAAATCTGTGTAACGCTGGTCACGAAGATTTAGGTCAAACGAGGGATGCCACGACGGACAACGAGGCATCCCGCGTATTTTAAATCACGTTAAAGTGAGAAATTGAACACAAATATTAATTTCAACCCTTAATTTCCAGAAAGTTAATAAAACTTGCTGGAAACTATGGCTTTAAATGAATACTAGCGTTCAGTTTTTCACTTTACCATGATTTAAAATAAATTAGCATTTCGTGTGATAAACGAAAATAGCTGAACTTTCCAAAATTTCACCCCCAGGAAAAGGGGCATTACTTCACTAGGAAATATATAACCAATATAATCGTTTACATTTTTACCGATGGAGACATACCGTTTACTGCAAAGTGACGTCACAATAAAAACCACCGTTATAGCGTCCTTTCTGCAGCGCAGCGTCATAATATATTGTTCTAAAGTGTTTTATAGCTGAATAAACGTTTTAAATATTACCACTGACCAGTATTTCTTTTTAAACGAAAACTTTCGACTTTTGGGGGAGGCAGAAGGGCGAAGTAGGGAGCAACATTTGCACCACAGGGCGTTCACAGGCTGAGGGAAGTGGCGGAGGCGGAGTAGCGAGTACCCTGAAAAACTAATTTTAAATAAAATCCTGCCCCCCCTTCCCCGCTGCCAAGTACACCCCTCGGACCAAGACCCACCATCCTGACCAACTTAACCTTGTCACCACATTCTTCCCCGGAGCACACAGAATGAAAAACATACCAAAAGGCCTATACCCTATCATTAAAAACAATATCTCTACTTCCCTCCTCTTATCCTCATGTCACAAAGTTTCTTATAAGCGTCCCTCAAGCCTAAGAGAAATTCTTATGTCGATTAGAACATCCCTTCAACCCACCAACGAACACCCTCACCCCATCCGTGTTTGGAAAGAGTTTTCTTTTTAGAAGACTGTTATCGGCGAGAACATCAAAGTCATCTCGTAACGCTTCAAATAAACGGCATTATTTTTACAGTACCTCGTGAGAACATTTAATTCCTTCAAATTCTCTCAAAAATTCACAGTTTAAGTGAATAGCTCTGCCCAATATTTGGCTACATACTTGGCGCGAATACGAGGTATATAGTTTCGAATAACAGTTCAGACGTATGACTTTTTTATATTTATTCTCGCAAATCTCCGTCGAAGGAAATAAGCACGTGCATGCATGACATCCCTCTAAAATACGGTTTCCTAAGTATACAACGTTGTCCCTCTAACGTATAGAGGCGAATGGAGGAAGTGAGGTTGCCGGTAAGGAAGACTAACGAGGAAGTGCTTGGTATGGTGGGTGAGGAGAGGAAACTTCAGGAGGAAATTCTGAAGAGACAGAGTAGGTGGTTGGAAGAGGTGATGCATGATGAAGGATAGCTGAAGGCCGTGATATAGGGGAGGATGTTGGGAAAGCGAGAATGGGGAAGTAAGAGAATGGGTTTTATGGGAGGGAAGAAGGGTAGGACGTACGCTGACAGTGAGATGAAGAAAGAAATCGTGTAAGAGAATAGGGGCCTGGGCCAGTAAAAATCTACAGGATTCTTACTCTCTTCCACTTAAGCCTTCCTTAACCGGTAAATTGCCTTAATAATAATAATATGCACTACTTTTTAGAATAACGATAACGTAAGGCTGGATGGCTTATATATAAGGAGAATGTGAGATATCGGGAGGGACGGATAATAATATGAATTCCAAGGTTATTATCACGAAACTTCTCCCAGACTGATATTTTAATTTGAATGGAAGTTACAGCTCTCGCGAAAGCTTATGGCGTTCGGATGCACAGAAGAAGACGTCGTGGAGGGGTAAAGTTTGGTGGAAGGGGTAGGGAAAAAGGACGCAGGGAAAAGCGAAGACATGGCATTAGTATCATACATGAGGGCATAAAAAAATGCAATTTGTATGACGCGGACAACACCTATGCCGCGCACCCGAACGCCATAAGCTTTCGCGAGAGCTTTACAATGTCATATCATAATAGGCTAGAACATTGTGATTTTTACCAGAAAGAAAGAGCATTTTTTTGTACAATATTAAGCATTAAAATCATGCAAATAAAAATTTGAATCTTTATTAGTTGTAATACATAAGCATTCTGCTAAGAAAATAATGCACAATTATGTTTGAATCAGTTAAATTTAACTTCAAAATAGATATTTATTAGGAGACAGCATTAGGACAAATATTCTGACGACAACTCAAATCCTTCAAGCGCCACAAGATCATTAAATTCAGTCTAGTTTTAATTCCGGTCTACATTTTAAAGAGCACTCTGGCAAGAATTGGCAAGCTATTATTAACTTATTTTGCAGAAGTTTTCTATTTCCAGCTTCAAAATTATCGCAAATTTTAGGAAACAAACATGCAACAATGTAGATACTAATGTGAGGAATAACTATCCCGAGGCCCGATCGTCATGAACATGAAGATCGACTGATACTTGAAGCCGTCTGTCTATGTTATAAGTGGATAATTCAATTTCACAGTAGGTAGAGATAAAATGATGTATAGTATTATTTCAAGTCATAATCATTCACATTCCCGATTGAAAACATCTCGAAGTCCTTTGCCATAAGAGTATACAATTTCACTACGCAATCTAAAGACTAACAGAGAATCCTTGAGTACTCTCTGAGTTAAAATTTTTGGCCGTATGGAATTACAAATCTTCCCATGACAGCTAACTCTAATTGTGAAATAAATTCAATAGCATTAAATTCAGGAGTTTTGAAGCTGCTGGGCTTTCGGATTTTTGTCCAGAGCAATTTATGTCCATTAGGTCGAATTTAAAACTTAGTTGTTCCAACAAAAATACCGCCATGGATCAGAAATTAAGTCACGCAGAGGGAAACCCGAAAGCCTGTCTTCGGTGTTGAGACTAGTTTTGATCTCGGGGGAAAAGTATCCTTGAAAGCATGCAAAGCATCTCATGCACACGGTCACTCTCACACGACTAGAGCAATATTTGGTTCCGTCCAAGATACAATCACCAGAGGGTATAGACAGTTTCCCAAAGACGTACGTTCTTGACGTGCACGCATGGAATATTTCCACCATTCTTTTTTCAAACTCCCCATCACGTATCAATGTCATGATTATTCAACCACCGAGGAAAAATGAGCGGACTTACCGAACGAAAATACACTCGCATAAAGTTTGACAAATATGTGGCTCAAAGTCTTCAGATAAGGAATTCCTCCGCACACTTACCGAAAGAGATGAACACTTGGCGAGAGAAGAGAGCAAAAACATTTGGTTTATGAGGGTTTTCCCCGAGTGGCACTAGCTCTCATACCTTTGAAGCGTTAAAGTTTAAGCGTATACAGCCGGTAAAATAAAGTCAGCCAAGTGAAGTTAATAAATGCGTTAGGATTAAAAGGTTCTAAGAAAACAATCCCTAAAGAAACTTCAGATACCTACAGGTAAATGTATACTTAGGTATAAAGTCACCTAAAAAGTAATGGCTAAGATTTATTTGGTCATGAATGAATTACCGAATGAAAACAACGATGAGAAAGAGCAGACGAACAAAATTACAGTAGGTGCTGCAGCTTCAGGACGATGTTGTCAGAAAGTCTGAATACTATGAGGGGAAAAACATATACGACGGAGGTGAGATTTTTTCATAGGAAACATCAAGATTGACATATGCTAGGAAAATAACTCCATTCAGGGATGCTATTTTCTTATTTATGAATTCCCCGACATTTCTGTTTTCCAATCCAAGCATCAGATTTCTTCCTCCAGACCTGTGCACAACTGTTAAACCTTCGCTCGATAAATTACTAGGAAATGGCACCTCAAATATTGATGCATTTTGTTTCATTCCTCTGTTAACTTGGCAAAATTCATTTTAAGTTATATCTCAGTTTCGTCAATCTGTAAAATAACTTGACAACTCTTCACTTTCTGAAATTAAAGAAGTCCTGAGGTTTGGTCTTTACAGTAGTGAATGAATCCGGAGCGCAGCGACGTGGAAAAATCCACACACTCAGGATCGACTAATCAGATTCTACTCTCAGATGACAACGGTGGCTTTCCTTACATTTCTGTTACACATAAAGTCACATTGGTTGGGCTCTGCCAGAGCCATTCCAAGATATTATAACAAAGTGTACTTAGACATAATCATGGCTGGTATCAAACAATATTTTAAAAAAAATTATCCTCTGGGTTTCCCAGGCATTCCACAGGAAATAAAATCCCCTACTTTTCAAGACTTGCCTACTAAATTTCTGGGTGTAAGGTGCCTACTAAATAGCACCCATGCCGCGTAAGTAAAGCGAGCATATTAAAGGTCATCATCATCAATTACTATTCTACTGATCGACTGGTAGGTTGGGAGGTATCTACCTCGACTATTCAATATCAGGATATGTTTCAACGCTCCCACACATGACGTATTATTCCGCCATTATATTTTACTCAGACTCCACATTCTATCCACAACCCACAGTCTTCAACATTCCGTTCTTTCTCAATACGTCCTCCATCCACTTTTGTTTCCTTCTCCACATCTCCATCACCAACCTTCTTTCCTCATCAAGCATATTTCACGCTTCCTCGTCTGTCTTCCCTGTGCTCACCAGCTCAATTTCACCAATTATTTATCGAATCATATATCGCCGCGCTCGTGCTCATATGGAGAGGAACGGGTCATATCCATGATAAATAAAGCGTAATCGGGTTTCATTAATCGCTCGATTGTTTACAAGGAAAGAAGAAAGAGGATTTTTACTTCGTTGATTTTTCTTTACCCGCTACTCTGTGTCGCACTCAATCCACGAATTCGGAATGTGGGTCATTGCCCAGGGAGTATGACGATAGAACGATGTTGAAAATGAACGTCACAAAGCAGCTAAGGATGCCTCTCGGAGCGGAATCTTCAAGAAGGTTCACTTAACGACAACAGGAAAATACATATCAGATACCTCATCCATGGACCAGCGGAGGGTAATCATAATAAACCAAAGGGCATCCAGTTTAATCTCAGATATTCCAAAAGAAAAATATATCTTCAGAGGAACACGCGGATTTAGATAATCTAGCAAAACACATAATGGTATACGAAAAGATTTACAAAATAAAAGCTCCGGCGCACTGCTTAGCATTAGGTATTGTGTCGTACTACTTTGATTTAATCTTTTTCGGCCAGAATTACTAGAGTAACGCGTGCGCCTAATGCCTGAGTCGCACTAATGTATCGCTCAGAATAGGACGAAAAGCGTTGACTTGAATAATTCAAGGTGAATATCATAGAACTGCAACTAACACGCTTAAATCACATTGTACCTAGTGTCAATATACTCCTTCCACCACGTGACATTGATCTTTCAAGGATTCTGAGGAAATGGGGACAAGTTGAAAAAGGTGACTTTTGCCGAAGTACTGACGTGTTTCTAGCGAGGCCGTTACTGAAACCTCTGATCTGAGGGCGCAGTGAAAGGTAGAATGGAGTGAATGGAGAAAATAGAAAGCGCAAACCGACATTAAAACGTAGCTGGATGAAACCCAGACGACTGAGTTATGCAACGTTTTAGCAGGTAAAATGTTATGAATCGCTGTTCACTGGCCTGCCTTTCGATTGCTACATATAGTCAGGCAGTCCATTAAAGTCACGAGTTTTTAAAAGCATTGCTTTCATGCGCAACCGTTATCTAATCGATACCACCGAGATCGTCTTCATAGAAGTGGATTAGCTTCATGACTTCATACTCAGACTGGATACACTCAAATCCCAGTGTCGTACTTTCAAAAAGATCTATTTTTGATCATTGCTCACGGCGATCATTAATAGTGGCATAAGTCGGGCTGTGAATAAATTCCCTCAGTGACCCTAAGAGAAATTACTTAAGTAATGCGCTCCAAAAATAGCTCATGATGGAATAAGATACATTTTGGCTGATTTCTGATAAAAGAAGAATTTTTCATTTTGCCATTAGCTCCATATGTCATGTAATTTTAATGAAATATCCCAAGAGACTATTGCGTGCAATGAATGATGAGGAATACGCAAAATGTTATTTTAAAAAACTCTTTCACCAGCTAACACTTATTTCCACACAGTGTTTCTTTCTTCAGCTAAACAATATTCTCATACCCATCACTTTCCTCCATCTACCCCACTTACCCCACCCCACATCTACGTCTTTCTATTGCGGCCAGCAACAACTCATTACTTGTATTTACCTCACACACTATCCAATTCTCCTCCAAATAATCACCTCCATGAACGGTCTTTCCCTCGTTGATATTCCAAGCGCTTCTTTGCTTGTCTCTTTTTCTGTACATCGTAAAACCTCCATCCTCCTCCAGATCAAATCGCAATCGCCTCCTATCTATTTTCACTCACTTTCCTCATTCCACGCTATGGAACCACGGTACGCTACGCTTCACATTACTTGTCACGAGCAGAGCCGAAAATTCTTAACTTATCTTTTACTTACAATTTATATTATGGTTCTTGTAACCATTTCTCTCCAGATAGTGATGATATCTTTATATTCCGAGATTTTTCTTCCATTATCGTCAGCGCTATGTTCATATTCGCCCTAATTACTATCCCAATGAGGAAGCTGCTTCTCCTGCTCTTATTTACGGACCTCCATCAGGATTCCCCAGCCTTGCATGCCATTTCTTGTTATATCTCTTCCTTTCCGCTTACTTTTCATTGATCTTCATCCTACTACTCCCACACCGAGTCTGCGACACGCCCACTATAAACTGAGATTCATTGGCTGACTGGCAAAGAGACGCTTGGTGGTCAGCAGGTCTAAATAATTAGAATACACCCTAGACAGATTTCTACTGATTCTCTCACTGCCGCATGGCCGTCATGAGTTACTATATCTTTCTTAAATCTTCAATAATCTTATAATAGTTTTTTGCTACTGCCTAGCCAAACTAAATAGTCTTTGTTCTCTCCTCCGACTTTTTAAAAATGGGGTGCCGTTCAGTCATGTAGCCCGGGAAATGTCTTGCTGGTGGCATGGGACTAAAACATATATGGCGTGAACAACTGTAACTACGATCCCCCTAGCATTTGTGTTGGGATGTTGCAACGGCTAAATGTTTTGGAGAAGAGGTGCAGCCCTCCTAATTTTTTCAAACCAGAGTTTCGGGCTATCCGATGCCTTCCTGCTCGGCGATAGCTCTGAAGGTCACGGAGGTCATTTGGATCCATCGATGCCAGTCAAGACGAGATTTTAGAGGGTTCCGTGCGTTGAGTCTCGTCAACATACCTTTCTTTAGCCCCATGTCGACGAAGTGGTTCGTGGATTCCCATGCCAAGGACCAGCGGTTCCCAATCTTCCTTGACTTTCTATCCAGCCTATGATTATATTGTACCCCAAATAGTCGGACTCAGTACAGTAATAACAAATGTTTCCAATACTTCCGCCAGAATTCAACTTTCCCCACCTACGCCTGAATCACCAAGGAGGTAATTCTGAGAGCCCGCTAAAGGACAATGACATTTTTGTCGACGGTGGCCCACCGATAATCACCCTGTACGGCGGCCTATACGGCTTAGTCTGCGTCGATCGCACCTAATGTTCCGTGAATGTGTTATGCGCTTCAAGAATAGAACAATCAGCACAATTTTTACGCTTGTTTTTGAGGTAAATATAAATAGAAGCGAATGCGAAGCGAATGAAGATGAGCGACAACGTCAGGATCGCAACTTATATACTTTTTCATAAGAATTATCGCCCAGTTGGGTCACATACAAAGCATAAGAAGTAGGAGTGGAATATAACACGTTAAATGAAACGCTGCCGCCGTTGACAAAGGCAATCGGACCCCTCTCTTCGCGGTGGTGGATGCGCTACCCATTAGGACACACAAGTGGACCTCTTGCGCCGACGAGAAAATCGGCGGCGCCGCCCTCAAGAATACGCATACCCCATGAAGGCAACCGATCCTTATATGATTCATTCCCAAGAAGTAGTGCCACCGCGTCACGGACGTAGGCACCGGGTACCTCCAGTGTATCCCGCAAGTATGTTCTCCCCTCCGCAAGTATGTTCTCCCCTCTGCAATTCTTTCATAAGCTTGAGGGTGCTATTTTGGATTTTTGGGACTTTCTCTCGATACATGCATCCATCTACATCAACACACTATCCCGCAAGTCGCTTCAAGGACCTGCGTGGCAGGAGATGTTATACTACCAGCCGTTAAACAGGGAGACGAAGGAATGACGAGGATGAAAGGGAGTTCTGATCTGATTTCGTAGCGCTTCGATCTGTTCGTGCCGTGGTCGAAAAGATATTTCATTGTCAGCGCCTTACCCTCCAAACCACCAGCAGGAGGCGTGGCAGGGGGAGGAGATAACACATTCTTAAACCTATCTATTCGAGTCTTTCTATTTTCCAATCATTTCCTGACCTAAACGCGTAGTATGGGATCGGCATTATGACTTCAATGATGTAAGTCAAACCATGCGATTTACTCGGTTACTCGGTTATAAGTTTAAGATGCCAGTTGAAATTCCAGCCATCTTGGTAGAATGAATCTTGTGGCATTCAAGCCCAACTCGCCTCCCAGATATTAAATTCAGCGTAAATGATTTCTCATGGAGGTAATCGAGACCTTTATACATTTTTTCAGCTGAAAATTAAGGCAAAAGATTAAACGTGTCACTAGTTAAACTGAACTAAAAACAATGCCGGGGATCCTTGAGGGACTTCTTGCTTAAATCTCTTCCGGTGGTAAAGAATGGTGGTGGAGAAGGAAGTCTACACGCGGGTTCATTATTTATCTAGTTTTACTCAATAAGCTAAGATCATATCGCAAATAATCATCAAGCTAAACCTTACACCAGAGAAATAATTGGTAGCTAGGAGAGTTATGTGCCTACCGGAAAGTCGGAAAGAAAAAAAAGAAGAAAAAAAGAAAAGAAAAGGCAAATTTCATATTCCATTTACCTATCCTAGTGGAATCCATTTTCCATAATCATTTTATAAATCTGCATGGTTCAAGGCTGCTGCAACTTTGCCAGCCTTTCTTCTGCAAGCTTCAATACAAATTTTTCATAACATTTCGCTAATTCAGTGACGACAATTTATTCTAGATAGGACTTTTTTACAAAGAAGAGCATTTCACAACCTACCTTGTTTTTATTAACTATGCGAAAGAATGAGTCGTCTTATAAGGTACTGGGGTTTAAAGCAGTTTGGGGTTTATTCTGCAGCCTCTGGTAGTTTACCGTGATATACTATTAGCTACGCGTTATCGTGATATTCTCCCTGGTGGGTGGGAAAACTAAAATGCTTTGGTGGAGGAAGCTATTCCATTTACGACGAAGACAACTTCTTTTGGCAACAGAAGTTGATTTAACTCTAGGAGAACTTCCTTTATATGCTTTCACTACATGACAGCTAGGTCTTGAGGGAAATAAAAATAAAAAAGATTCAAATAACGTCCATCCAAATAAAACAACTTCTTCAGCTCATTTTAAGTATTGCTGGTATTACTCAAATCGGTACTGAGGCAACCTTCGGTGGCGCATGAGGTGATCCGCCTAAAATGCGGGCGATTATCCCAAACCAGAAAAACTCAAACGGTGGGGATTATTCGCGTAACATTACTGATTGGGAAAGAGTTGACACAAGGAAAAATATAGGCCCACATACAACGGGTAACAAAACATTGAACGCCATGATAGGGGTTCGAGTTATCCGAGCTCAAACGTTTACTTAAGACAAACTTCGGGTTGATGTCGGTTGCTGGCTACCTCTCCTCAATAATGAAGGATAGCTACCAAGGAATTTTTTTTCAGGGAGTCAACCGTCAATAGCTCTTGTAGCATGAACATTATTTTTCCTAAAAAAGCAGACCGCGACAGCCCGGTTGATAACGCACTGGCCTTAAAACCCAAAAGTCGCAGGTTCGAGACCTGTATTTGGCGCGGATTATGTTTTTTTTTATTATTTATATTGTTATTTATGTTGATTTACGCATGGACAATGCGATTAACCTTAGCAGTTGTGCACACATGAAACCAAAGACTACAATTAATACTTGTTCGAAAACAATGACGGAGGGCCTGAAATTAAGACTTGCCTTCCATTAAATATTAATTTTAAGTCGAAAACCTCACCAATTTCATTCGCCGTGAAAAAGTCAACTACTATTCAGGTTAACTCATATTCGAAGAATTTTAACTTAAGTTTGACTGAGTCAATCGTTTAAAAACGACCCATTTTAGTGACGCTTTCGCGCTGTGTTAGCCACACTTTCAGGATATGGAAGTCGTTGTCTATCAGTATTTTCCTCTAAATGACGATGCTTCCTGCTTAAACAACACAAAAACCATGCTTCTTCTTCAAAAGGCGATGACAACCGATAACCAGGAGACGATAACAAGTCTCCCGGAAGGCGATGAAAAACTTATGAATATCGAATAACTCTGACGCTGACTCGACTTCCATGACGAAGATGCAATCCAGATCGAGATGGAAAGGATTTATGTCATACTTGATGCATGTCCATCTGACGCGGAACACAGTTAACTCAAGGGGTATATTAATAAAATCATGATAATGGAGAAATTAATAGCAGACACGCAAATTCAAAATTACTTACAAAACATGATATCCATCAAACCAATCGACCGTGAATATTATCCTTTATAGGGGGCATTATCCCGGAAGGCGTTTCAAAACTTTTTTATATTAATTAATCTTATTGTGATAGGCCGGTTAGTGGGGTCCAAACTTAGTGTGAGGTCCAAGCTTGTCGCAAGAAAACACATCGAGAAACATGCTACTGAAAATGTCTCCAAAGAATAATGAAAGCAACATAGCCATTTAATATCCATAATTGAAAATGTTCAATGATAAATTGCTAAGTACCTAAAATAAAGAAATACAAAATAATGTGATAACTAATAAAAATATAAGGTTATTTTATTCATCATTGCCTCTCGCGGTTGACAGTCTATCATTCAAGTACTGCGCAGAAAACAGGAGCCTCAGAGCTTTTACACTCCTTACAAGATGAAATTAAAAATAGTTTGACAACCCCATTACTCTTACAGGAATTGCATTGAAGTTAATAACTACACAATTAATATCTCTCAATATCAAGTGAATACTGAAGTCAGTGATTAATGAGGAAATCTACCGGGTAAGCTCACAATGTCCCATAGGTTGTCTGGAGTTGTAATTTTACATAGTGAACAAAGGTATATTGCCAAAATAATTGCATAGTCCTGGTGAAACACAGCGAAGAAATGAATGGGTACAATATTACGATTCTCATCCTCAGGAAAGGAGTGGAATAAATTTTCAGCCCTAATTTAGTGGAGCATAAGAAGCATTAAGTATCGTTCTTGTAATTGTGGCCCCAGCATAATATTTCTCATAATTTACAGAGATAAAATTAATTTTCACGACCCATGATAATGTTTGCCGGTCACTACCACCTCATACCACAGGTGTCAAATGAGAATTTGAATCGAAGCCTCCCCTGCATATAAATATAATATCAAGAACACTATACGTTTCTACAAGACCTATTCTTGGTTGCCTTTTTCATGTATTTAGACACGTTCATCATAGTTCATCCAACAACCTAACTACACGTAGCTATTTCTCATTACATTTATCTTCACAGATTTTCACACATTTCTCTACAAATTTAGCGGATTTTCATTGAACTTGAATAATTCTCAAACCAATGTTTTCTCTGACGGGTCTCAATTACTTGCAGCACATTCAAGTTTTTATATTTAAAAAGAAATTTAATCATCGCTTTCCTCGATCGCTCATATTCTCTAAACCACTCCACTTCAGTGGGCATTTCACGTAGACCCCTCTTGATTATAAGTAGCACTTCTATTTGCACGTCAAGAAAAGGTGTGTGGGGGAGGGGAATCCCATCCGCGACTTGAGTAGTGATGCATGCAAGACGCCGCTGCACGGTTATAGAGGGGCCGGCGCGAGTATTTTAGGGCGGAGGCGACAACGTCCACGGTGCCAACGTGACGATGGCAAGACACGACGAACATATGAATCGTAAAGGCAGTGATTGTCCTTCGGCGTAGGGTCTCTTGTCTCGGTTTTTTCCTGAAGGGCGTTTGAATGAACGGGTCAGCCCCACCCAGTCCAGAAACCACAACATATTAAATTCCCCCTCTCAGGGAGCCTTTTGTGCTACGAATGGCTTGAGAGAAGTCTCAAGTGGTAAGACGACGGAGAAGTGGAGAAAAAACCGGTATGTGGTGAGCAACATTATATTCTCACCCATATCCTACGCTCCCCCCTGTGCACAAATAACTCTAACTAAGCCGAAATTCCACCACGGTACAAACCACCTTCTCACACCGCCCGTCCATTCCGCACTGGTCCCTCCTCATTCCCAACCTACCCCACCTTTCAACCCTTGAGAGAGAGAGAGAGGAGTGAGTATACCCTGTCCCTCCACAGGGGAGAGGATAACCATCCCTTTATTCCACACCGACAGATAGAGAATCCACTGGCCGACATTCCTACGACCACCTCCCCTCATCCCCACCACGCCATAACAAGTGTAAAATACCGCTCTGGGGGAGGTCGGAAGGAACACAATTCCTCGAGAGTCACCCGACTCAAAGCCAGCCAATGAGAGATCGAGTAGTAGCCGATGAGTGGAGGGAGAGTGGGGAGGATCGAGGAGAAGGGGACGGAGCGGCGGAATGGGGGGGAAGAACGTTCACATGAAGAGGCAGAGAGGGGCGGGGGGAGGATTTTTTTTGGGAAAGCCGTTGGAGAGAAGGTGGTGGTGGAACGGGTTCTCGTTGAGGAGTTGCGATGGGGAAAATACCAACTCTTTGGATTGAGCTGACTCTCACGGCTCAGCAGCTCACTCCAAAAGTGCGACGCTCTCAAGTAAAGGTCTGTTGAAATAAACAAATCAACTTCAGCGTATACTTAGCATACTCCTCCAGTGCCATGTAGACAAGGGTAAAGTTCATAGAAAAACAGGTGTCGGGTGTAGAGTTTTGTAAAAAAAATTAGCGTAAGACTTGTCCGAGTTCGTATCGTCGAGTCGTGTGAAAACTACAACACATTTTTCAAAACAACACGGATGAGTCAAGCAAATGGCGGGTAGCCCGAGTTTTTATTTTGCATGAACTCCCAAAGCTCATAGGTTGATGTCACATTTAGTGATTAAGGCAGTTTTGCATTAACTTACTCCATAAATAGGGCTTATTTCGTTTTGCGGGACGGACAGGATGGTTCTTGGACTGCTAGGGTGGAGAGTCACATGAGGTAGAGAAAGCAGAATATAAGTGAAAAATACACTCAATTTTCGCATTCAATTACAACAAGAATTTTAGAAACATAATCTAGCCATTCAGTTACGGTCACTCGGAAATATGTCTGCCTGATTCCGAAATAATCAAAAAACTTTCGCTCAATGTACATACTTAAAAAATGCTAGCGCAGGGAGTCACCTGAATGAATGAAGATGTCTCGACATACCTATTGTTTCATCCTCTATAACTTAAATTTTGTGTCCACCCTTCTGTTGCGAATCTCATCCCTTATGTTATCCTGAAAAAAATCATCTTCCAATACCTCTCACGATGATCCGGCAATGAGCTCGACTATGACCATATTGTCTCAGCAGGGGGGCAAACTATCCTAAGGCCACATGCAAATCTTATCTTATCCCACGCACCATTAATGACTGCAGCAAAAATCGAGCAAGACACTATTTCCCAATCCGTTTCCTTATTCCCTTCCTTCAACTACATCTAAGTAGTGCGCTACGAGCGGCCAAAGGGAATGTCAGCTTGATGGTTGTTGATTATAATGCGAATAAGCATACTTTTCAAGGCTGATGTTGCAACAACCCTCGCCACACTCAACTGTGACGGGTCGTAGGGCAAGATGCAAATCACGGACTTTTAAGACGGTTTTACACGGGGCATGAAATTGCACAACTTCAAACTGCATATTTTTCGCAATCATTTTCGAATTGGAGCAGGGGTTATTTTGCCACCTCGCGTTAATGCATTTGCGCATGCGTTCTTGCAATTCACGGCTTTACACGATACAATTTGAAATGCACGTTCGCATGTCCATCAGGTTGTGCAATTACGTGTCTCGTGTAAAACGGGCTTTATTTTAGGTGCAGATGTAAATAAGCAACTCTTGTGACTCAAAGCTCAAAAGAGTCGTTCTTCTGAAGTGACTCTCACAAATTGGCCATCGCCAGAGAGGAGGCCGGATAGTGTATGTGTGACGGAATATGTGAGAAGCCGGGGTTGGGGTTTTTCAAAGGGGGAGGAGGAGGGTTACGCTACGACCTACCCCTCCCTGCGACGCCCCCTTCCCGCCGCCTCCCGAGAGCCGCGGCGGAAGGGAGGAGGCGGGGGAGGGGAAAGAGAGGGACTCGGCCGGTACGACGACTCGGGGGCGCGCAACACGAGTTCCTCTCATTCGCCTTTCGGCAGCCGTGAGTTCGACACGAGTTCGCCGCGCATCTCCCCGTAGCGACCGGAACCTCGTGGTCGCCGCGCGCGCGTTCGACTCGTGAAGATACTTACCCACCGGAAGAAGCGAACAAACATTTACTAAGTGAGGCACTACAGTACAACCACACGTGTGTCAACAATCACCCAACCCACTACTAACTTATTCCCCAAACTATAAAGGCGACGGACGATCTCACGCACAAGTATTCTTCCGGAGCTCATTCCCGAGGAGAGAAGTACAAGACTAAAGTTACCGGACACTCAGAGGACAACATCATCTTCGCAAAATGGTGCTCGGCTCCTTAACGTTGTCCGCCGTGGTGGTGCTCGTGGCGAGCTGTCTGTGCTGCGTGACGGTGCGGAGTGCTAGGGTGCGCGCGGCCCTCGGCGAGGTCGGTGTCGGCACCCTGGGCAAGGGCGTCAGGGATTTCGTGGTGACGGACGTCCTCCCGGACGGCGAGGTGGAGAAGAGAGTCCACTACCGAGGTGTCGCGGCCAAGGAGACCACTGCCATGACCCCGCCGTCACAGGGGTGAGTGTCTCCCCCCCCCCTTGTTGCTGTTTCTTCGCCGTCGGCGATTGCCCCAGATTTAAATGCATCGAATCTCGAGTGCGGCCTCCCACGCTTTCTTGAGGGTACGTTTGTTTTTTTCGCGGATATTTTCTCGTTGTGATTCTGGTGCATCTCTTCATTTTCCTTTAACTTTATCCAAAAATTCTTTCTTTCAAAATAGTTATTTCTTGAATTTGGTCAATTTCTTAGGTTAGTATAATCTGTAGATGATTCATTGTGTCACAATTTTGTGGTAAAATTATAAAAATATTTTTTCTCTTAATCAATATAATTGTAGTTAATCTTTGTGAATTTGGATATTGTAATAAAACTGAGGATGCCAATAACTTTGGCTAAACTTTGGCGATGAGAAATTGAATTTTACTTGACAAATGCCCTAAAATCATGTACATGTACTATTATAAAAGTGGTCAAAAAAAGTCTGTAAATGATTTAATTTTACCCATAAAATTTCAGGTAAATCACGGAAGTGCAAAAATAAAACGCTATAAACTTGATCCCTTGATGTGATTCAGGACGATATATGAGTGATATTCCTGAGTAATAATTCTCCAAGAATCTTTTAATACAATTCAATTACATACTTGTTCAAATATTGCTGCTATTAGGATCATTAAAATAAAAACTTGATAAACGCAAGCTCCCACGCGGCGATCAAGAAAAACTTCCGGGTTGTATTTATTCCACTAATAACTTTAGAAAATTTATCACCTTTTAACCAAAAAATGCATTTATCCAAGTTAACTGTCACTAATAACCAACTATCCATCGCTCCGATGGGCGGTGCTCCCGTCTTTTAACTCCTCAAAACAACGTGACCTCAATGGAAGGGCGCACTCTGGAGTTTGGAAAAAATATTGAGTTTTACTATCGAGGCAGATTATCTAAGATCAATTCCAAATTTTAAAGGTGGGGAGCCAGACTTGATAATTTTTCGCCAACGAAGTCACCCGTAAAAGCCCATTTAGTTATTCACTGGTGCGACACAATTTCTCCGTAAAAATCTTGTGTTGTTTTTCCAAAAGTACTTATTTGACATTTCTACGCCGTTTCATGGTAAAAAATAAATGTCAATATTTGTAGAAGAGACAATTATGTCCAGTATTTATTTCGTATCAACGCTATAAAATGGTGATGTTTCATTCATTTATGTAACGCCAACTAAATAACACTTTAACTTGTATTTAAATTAATGCAAGAATAGAAATGTCTTGATTAAAGTCTCTTACCAAAATATTCGGCAAAACAAGGCCCACATTCGGCGGTATCATGACCAATTTCGGATACGACAACGCTGCTTACTCAAACGAAGGAATAGAGTCTGATTTGGCCGGAGGAATCAAATCCTAGTCTCCCTCAGTTTGAATATCTAAAATAGTTAGGACGGCGATACGATCTTGAACTCTGGAGAGACATTTCACGAGGCCTAAAGGGAGGGAGATTAACCAGGACGGTAGAATAAATTTGAGTCTGTCAACAGGGCGACCAAAAATGCGACCCGTTGATCTAAATTAGCATCGTTTGTCAAGATCTCCATGCTTTCGAATGTTGATTAACTGACCAAAATCTCACAAATGTTTTTTTTGTGATGCTATGGTACGTAACCGTTTGACGCGCTTTTGTCTGCTAGTTAACGGAGCGGGGAAAAATACGGAGACAGGAAGGCGTTACGCAAGAGGCTGTGTGAGTGATATAAGGGGAAAGACGTACGTATGAAAATATCATGAATGAACGCAGGGAGTGGGAGAATGAGAGTGGGGAAGATGTCTGAGGTTTGAGTCATTCTCTCGGTTGCTTAAAAGTAACTATTTTAGCACCTCTGGCTCGAGAAGTAAGCAAGGCCAAGAAACTACGAGTATTGGGAAGCACTTTCCCTTTCTTTTAGGAGTAAATTTCCTTACTCAGTGATTAATGAACTCTACAAACTTTCTCGTCCTGTGATAAACTGTAACATTTAAATTTTCCCATCCTCAACGGTATAGTGTTTTTTTACTAGCTCTTTTTTTATCGAGCCTGCATAACCGGGACCATTTGCTACTTAACGAGTGATGAGCCTCCTGACGATGATTATAAGGCTGTTGTTTTTTTTTTAATTGAGAAGGTGATCGAAGTTAATAAATTAAGTTTGATCACCCGTAGTTGATTAAATATATCATAGCTTATTGTATAAGTATTAATTTAATCTCCATTTAGAGCCCAATAAGGCATTAAAATGGAATCTTTAAAACCGGGAAATGAGCTGTCCCTATGTAAAGTATAAAATTTGACGGTTCAATGTGAAATCCTTCCAAGATAGGGGGAAGGTGAAGAGAGAGCTAAGGAGAAGGGGTTACAATTCTTACAACACTGAAGCTTAGGCTAAAAACATTGGCATTATTGTTTTTAAAGCTTTTGGATGCAATTTCTTGGATTTTGTCGTACACTTTAAGTTTACCAAAATATTTCATCACCTTATTCGCAAGAAATCATCTATTCGATGCTTTTCTCAAGGAAAAGGATGAAGGGAAAGTTTCCGTATATTTCTTGAAATTTTACCCCTGCTACTCTCTGTACTAGGAACACGTCGTGGAAACAGGAGAAATGGCATGTGGGAAACTTTTCAAAACTAATATCAAACTGCTTCCGCTGAGAATCGCGACCTTGATTCTTAGGGGGTTCAGTTACATCCATGCCTCTGAAGCCCCAAGAGGACTCTGCCGCATACTGGATGGAAACTCACTATGTAACAGCGAATCTTTAAAAAACTTCTCTGCGGAAACTCAATTACAAGCAATAACAAGCTAACAGAATCACGGATATTCTATGGTAACTGATAGCATGAAAATATCTCTTAGTTGCGGAGATGAATCATCCTGTAGTTGATCAAGATTGATAAGATTTCACTACGAAGAATTAACTTTGAGACTATAATATGCTGAATAATGTCAACTATTTATCGTATTTGAAGCCAAGTTTTCCGAGAATTATTAGTAACTGTTTTAGATTTAACTGTAAGGAACTGTTCTTGCCGCGAGACTTTTAGGTCCTAACCCTATATCCTTCCAATCAGCTTACAAACAAGATCCAATCAAAATTAATTACTTGCGTAAGAGAGCAGTGTAATACAGGGAAAACAAACGAGAAATCTAGACTTGAGGCCAAATGTAAATGGACCCATATATTCTAACTTCTAAATTTGGAAATAAGGCCCAATGGAGAACCGCAGGAATAATTTTCGAGCAAAACATTGTCGGTCAGATAATTAGCGGTCCTTTTTTGTACCTGGCCGAGAATAAATTAAACTTGATGAAAGCAGGGCCATGAACATCCCGATCGCAATCCACCCTTCGAAAGTTTTGATGACCTCCCGCGGGGAAATTACCTAATCTCAAGTTACGACACGCGAGTGGCAGTCGTCGTTTCTTCCGGTCAAGGGGCTAAAAATTTTCCTTCTCCAAAGCGGCGAAATAGGGAGAAGAAAAAAACGTACATTCTCACCTACAGCCTTCGATTCCATTTAGTGTAGGTATTACTTTTTTCTCTCCCTCTCTACATTTTATCGTGATTGTCGACGCAACCTGTTGACGACGACTCAACCGGACGGCGTGATACGTCGGAATTGGGTTTTGTAGCAGCATGTGCCTTTAAACTTTATGGTTTCGAGTGTCCGGTGCCAGAGTGTGCGAGCGAGCAGTCACAGCAAAGAGAGGGGGTGCAGGGAGGGGAGAAGGTTATGCGAAAGGTGGGAAGGAGAGAAGAGGGAGAATGAAGGAGAGGGAGCGGATTCGGAGTGGAAGGGTCTCCGCAGCCGAGCCGGGAATAGATCCGAAAGGAGAGAGAGAGAAACGGGTGCAGGGGAAGTTGGGGAAGGGTAAGTTTTTGAGGGATGTGTTACCGTGGCGGCTATCGGTGAAGACGTAGATCTGTGTGGCTAGTTGCGCTCGCAGGAAGTGGATAATGAGTCTGGTGGCGTTTTACGGCTTCCCAAGCGCCTAAAGGGTGAATTATAAGAACTGAATTGTTTTCCTCCTCCTGTTTGTACGAAAAATTGATTTCAGGGAAGAGATATGGAAAGTAAACGGGCAGAGAGGGAGGATACTGATATGACCACGAGGCGTAAGGTTATTTTAATTTTGTATAAATCTTTTCAAAGACGACCAATAAATCTCATAATCTTCTGTAAAGTAATTTCTCGCAGAACGGGAAGTTTTCATAAAATGTGAAAGAAGAGCAAGCCGAGTCATTTCTCAAGGACGTGTTTTTCGACATTGACAGCGTAAGAATTCCATCAAAAAACTAATGAAGTAACAGGAATTCACCCCTAATGTTGTAATTAGATTATTTGAAATATATGACCGTCAGAAAGGAGTTTTTTGTGGTTTTATATAATTAATATTCGTCGCATTATGCGTAACTTAACGCTTCACTCATCCAGCGATATGACTTTGCTTCTGTACTCCTTGATTTTAAATTCTTGCGAGAAGAAAATGCTTGTCGTTGAAATATTCCTTCTATGTTATTCCAATCTTTTCCATTTGAAGGGTAAAATCAAAGCACTTGCCAAAATCCGGAGAGAAAATAAAAAACGGCGTCGTAAATCATTCGGGTGACTGTTTTTCAATCTCAAGATTTCTGCGAGCCTTCCTCCCTCAATGTCTTATGGGAAAAGAAAATACACGCGAATTCAGATAACTCCTTCTGAGAGGTCTTATTTACCGTTTATGCCGAGGTCAACCATAATGTTGAAGTCATCACTTTCCTGCCAGGCAATGAATTGATAAAAGGCATATTCGTATACAGAGGCGTCTGCAGATGTATGCAGCTGAGATAAACTTCGTAATCTGAAAAAATCGCATACATCATCAGAGCTAAAAGAGTTTCTACGTAAGCGAAAGATAACCACTGCCAAATTAAACGGTTATTTTACTCATTGAATTTCGAGCGATTCGCCCTGAGGATCGAATAGTCATCTCTCCTCGGCGGGAGAAACGGCCGACCTATTTAAATGCGAGGATGACCCTGTGGACGACACATGATGAAAGGACATACGTTTTACTCGTCATGGCGGGAAGTTCCGTTGTGCATGACGTAAGCTGGCATTGGAACAACTAAAGCGCTGTGATTAATAATGAGTCAATTGATGTCGTTGAGATGTGATAAGGTGAGCAATAGAAGCTCCGCTTCACGCATCGTTATCTGTTTCACTGTGAACCGCCGCCTTTATCGCTTCCTTTGTCGTCTAATGGCGCCTTACCCATATTTCATTGATGCACAAATATTTTCGTTTTAAAAGGTTTATAGGACTACCTAAGCAGTGAAGAATCAGGGATATCTCATTTGTCACAAGTATTTCGTAAGGGATTCCCCGGAATATCTCCACCGCCAGGAATCACATTTAAGAGATAGTGAACCAGTCCATGCATTCACTATTCATCGCCCTTGTCATTTAGATGCACGGGGGAGTCCCCTGGGGAGTTGTTTCCTGGCGTGAACATCAACGCACATCGTGACTACTCCTATCACTTGTAAGGAGCTCCAACAAAATGGTCAATCATAGGCACCAGGCAACTGCAAATGGCATAAGAAGAGTCGACGGAAGGAAGGGAGCCGATCATGATGCGAATGTCAAGTAAAGAAACAGCGTCACAGCGCTTAAGACGCATCGATAGCACCTCAGCTGAGCTCAAATTCGAAAACAATGCCAACACGGACGTTGAGGTTATATTGCGTGCAGAGAGTATCTTCAAGAAAGTTGTGGCCAAGTAATTAACTATCAAACTCAGTGATTTAGATTGGAGAGTGATTTTTTAGGATTTTATATCAATGAACATCATAGGCGTATCTAGAAGCGTCTGAAGGGGGGGATATCCACCAATGAAGGGGGAGGGGGGTTACCACCACTGAAGGGGGGGTTTTACATGGGGGTATGGGGGGTATTCCATACCCCCATGTTAACTTTTTTATCAATGGGGGGGGGCTTTACAACCCCCAAAAACCCCCCTCTGGATACGCCTTTGATGAAAATTGCCGATTGCATTTCTTTCAGACCCACTTAATTCATGACAAAATGTATGAAGCCAATTTTTCCAGGGTGATTATTATTTTTAGGAATAGTAAAGCGGCGATAGTAGTTTTAGATGGATATCAAGTCCTACAACCTCTTCTGTTAAAACTGCATCTCATGCGTAAGTACGAACAGTTTTCATAACATAATCTTGCTGCGAATGATTCGACAGCATTGCATCACATGAACTTAAATTTTTCTTTTCGTGCATGACTCTTCATTTACTGACTGTCCGAATTATGAAACCCTCCCTCAGCCATTCCTTCTTAAAATGGCGATGTTTACGATGGTGCAAAATTTTAATCGGGGGCTCATGGGCAGTGCAAAAGAACCACCTCCTCCTCTGCATTTATCACGAGGCACCGCTATATAGTCTTCCGTCTTGCCACGTCGCATGATCTTTCGGATGACGATGGAAAATTGCAAATCATTGGCACAAGACCGCAGAGGCTGGGGACGAGGGAGTGGGAGGCTATCCATGGGTGCAATGGGAAAACAATTGCCACGGGGAAGGGGGGTGGGGGTGTGGCGAGGTTGAGATAGGGGCGGCGTCGCGTTGCGCGGCTATAGGGGTGGCAAAAGCATCTGGTCAGGACTCAAGGACATGGAGGGAGGGCGGTCAGGTTAGCGGCTGAGGCGGCGCTGGGGAACAGGATGTGGGTCCACGGAATGTGCCCGTCATGCCATGCGTACCTGAGGGCCAAAGAACCGCCCGCTCATGAGGGCTGATTTTGGACAGGCACTGGGAAAAATCCCGATGAAAGCAGGACCATTTACTTTGAGAGGGTGAGGGCATATTTTCAGACGTATTTCTTGAGAGTTTGAAGATATTCCCGCAATATCCCAATTTCTAGGTAGAGCTGCGAAAGAAAAGCAAAAGAAGACGAAAAGAGCATGCGGGCTAATGGTTTCTTTGTAAGAGTGGCATAAGTGGGTTGCATCATGAAGTTCAGCTCACCCAGCTCATTCATTAGCTTGACCTGACGAGTATCCGGCGGGGGAGGAAGACTGTAAGTAGGGAGGGAGACTATCACCTCATATTTTCCCTTCCCCATTGGTTCCGCCACGTCCGGGGAGCAAGCAGCGTTGCAAGCGTTGGGGAAAAACGAGGAAATAATATTCGATCGGCTCTGGGCTTTATTTTTTGGATTTTCGTTGTTCATTCAGCTGTTGATGTGAAAACTTGGAAAAGTAACCCATATTTTATCAGCCATAGTCACTTATTACTTTATTCGACTAAACTATGCCTTTTTCATGGTAGATATTACATAACTTCTAATTCTTTATTTTTTCGTAAGTATTAATGAATGTTAGTTTTGCTTTGCAGCGTAGTAGTCGCGTTTTCTCTCGGGTCTTCAACCGGGTCAAGAGATCGGTAATGGGCTACGTTTCGATTCTCCAATCCGACGGCTGAGTCGGACTCACGGCATTTGAGTGAATTTGCACCGAATACGAGGTCCGGGTCGAGCATCGACACGTCGCGACATGTCGATGCTCCACTCGTCGACGACACTCCGGCCACAACGGGACCCTTGACCAGGGGGAAGACCACAGATGAGATCACACAACCACGAATCTAATTACTAACGTGCTCCTTGAACATAACAAGATGACCGAGTGAGATTGTCGATAAATATTGGTTTCTTGTGGTAATTAGTGAGTTAGTGCGCAAAACCCAAAGCTTTGCAAATACAGGGCAGTCACTCGCTAAGGATGTACACATGAATGCGCTGAAGTCTACGATAAAAATAGTCATTCACCTTAACAGGATTCGAACTCAACAAAAGAGGACCCGTGGCTAGCTTTGTTGGTTTAAGAATCTGGCGTAAATTCGGTGTATCTGACAAGAAAACTCGGTCCAATTTTCATCTTGAATTTTTCACGATGGGACGGAAGTTTTCATGGCCAATTTCGGCGGAATCTTTCTATTGAGAATAACTGCATCAGCCTCGTGAACGGATTCAATCGTTGAGAATATACACAGACGTGCAAAATTCGTTATGGAAAAGAAACAATTGCCTGGGTTGTGATTCGAACCCAAATACCATGAATTCGCGCACGATACATTAAGCAATTAAGCTACCTAGATGCCTCCTTCCACTTCAAAATTCAAAGAGGCTTAAAAGAACTAAAGGAAGTTTTTGCAGAGGAAACTACGTGGAGGAGAACAACTGTGCACATACAATGGTTATGGAAATCAGCCCAAATTCGGGGGATTTAGGTTCGGATACCAGTACAGGAGATTTATTTTTTCATTCTGAAAATCGTACTAATGTGTCCAGTGAAGAATTTGGCAAAGGAGGCCTGAGAAAAATAATTGGTTAATCCACAAGGAACGAATTCAGGGGATCCGGGTTCCAATCCCAGTTCCAGCAAACGATTTTTTCGTTGCTCATTTCGCGCATCTGTGCCCGTTGGTGAAAACGTTGGCAAAGGAGTTAGTGAGCAGTGGGGGTAAGAATGGCGTGAGTGGAGGACACATAATCGGATGTTGTCTGGGGGCGGAGGAGGGTTAGGAGGGGGGGGAGAGGAGAAGGCCGCCGGGGGAGAGAGAGATAGGATATCGGGCCAGAAGAGAAGGAGGATGAGGCAGGTTGGCAAGAGGAGGTGGCGGTGCGCGATTCCGTCTGGTGGCGCGATCCGCGGCGTCACATGCGACGTCATACATCAGGCCACGAGTTCTCACCCTATCGCCGCTCTTCCTCCCGCCCCCTCCAACCCAGACCGGTCTGCCTCGCCTCCCTGGGCTCGTCTTACCTGCAGACCAATCGCCTTCGCGCCTGCCCGACTCGCGAGCAGTGACGGAACAGGTGGGAGCGGTGGGAGGGAGGAGGCAGGCAGGAGGTGCCGGCGGGAGTCTGCGTGGGGTGTGGGAAGGAGTTGAGAACGCATACGCAAGGATCCTCGTTTCGCCGCCTCCCCACCGCCAAGCATCCTTTTCCCCCCACCCAACCCAACCCCCTTTCGCCTTGCAACCGGAGCGTATCCTCTCCACCTCTCACAGACCCCCACCTCCGGAATGCTGAGTCTGGATAAAAATAGATACTAGTAGAGGGCTGAGAGAGCGCGAGAGAGTGGCGAGGAGGAGGCAGGGAAAGGGATTTGGATTTTGTGAAAGGGGGTGCTGGGGAGTGGGCGGGTCAGGGCGGTGCGCGCGTGTTGTGTGCATGTGTTTTGTCGTCGGTGGGAGGGGGGGAAGCAAGGAGAATATTATCCACGTGGAACACGTGAGGTGGCCGGAAGGAAAAGATAATATTATGCTCCGTCAGTATTTTTCCTTGACGAGTGCATCCAACGGTATTTGCCGCAAAACGTCTTCGCCTCACATCCCAGATGATTTCATTGCAGTGGCATCTCTTGACTAATACATCACACGGAGACTCACATTTGGATTCCGAAAATATTCAGGAATATTTCACTCGTCAAAACTATTTGTAGATTAAATTATTTGCGGGTCTTCCGAGTCCTCAGAGGTCATCTTCCTGATTTCAACCGCAGACCGATGGAATGACTGCTAACATTAATAAGATTCTGACCTATTCGGCCACACTTATTGATTGAACAGCAGAATGTCGTTGCAATGGAATAGTATATATTTGAAAGCTTTGATTAGTTTTTTACCTGATCAGAGGCCATCCACTGAATCGTTTTTTATTTTATTTAACAAATCCACTGAATATTTTCCCTTTTATTTAGCATATTCTTCGGAACCACTGACGAACTTGGAATCAGCATTATGGAATGATTAAAAAATCTGTGTTTCTAAATCCTTCGGTGAATGATAAATTATTTAAATATTAAATAGGTTTTATCACAGCGATGATTGATTCTGATGCGGAAGTTATCACAGGTTGTGTACCAATGTGTATTATTTGAAAAAAATGCTCGATAGTCTACTAATTAATCTCCGTTGAGCTTCGTGGCCTCTGGCATTATCTTCTTCAAAAAAAAACTTTGAAAGCACGACTCAATTACAGATAATATGACGGTGAATAGCAAAAAGTAAATAACCAAGATAATGGCAACTAAAGAGGGAGAAACATGACCTAAGACAATGTAAACACTTGGCAAGTTTTTGCTCTTGCTAATAATTGACGTAGGAAACACTCATTTGCATGACGTTTTACTGTGTACTTAAGAAAGCATATTTTCTGTTTTTAAGGACAATCTGAATTCTGAGTTCGCCTCAGCCAATAATTTCGTCGAATGCTAATGAAACTTGTTGATTAAGAGGTTCCCGATGGTGACTTCAACGGCCGAGATCTGGGAAGTAGCCTTGATTATTAGTAAGATGGAATGGAAAAATCGTGCACAGCCCACGTGGAAGAAAAGAAATGAATAATCAGCCAGAAAATTACTCCAGGGAAAAGATCCAGTCGTCTAGTATACATGAATTTTCTAGAGTAATGCGTCTAATCTTCCAAAAAAGAGATAACAGAGTAATATCAACGAATTCTACGAGGATTCAGTCTTCATTTAATAAAAGCAATTTCTTTATTCCAGAATAAAATTCAAACCAAGAGCAAATTTGCAGACAAGATGTCGTGTGTGTTTCATCGGCGTTGAGTTAAAAACACACTCCATTATTTTTATTTGAATTAATAAATTACGTAGAAGACTATTTGAAAGGTCCGTGATGTTTTGTTCGGCAGAGTGAAATTCTATTGAATAACCCATTAGTTTTATTTTTACGCCCAAAATAAAATACATAAAAACAGCAGATATTTATCTACCAGTTAACGTGGGCGGTAAGAATTAATGAATCTTGCATTCGATACCCCGAATTTATTTTTATTGCATCATTTAGGCACCCACGGTCAACAGGTACGTATTCCATTTTGGACGGATTTTTTTGGCAAAGGTAGAGGCGGGTGTGGTCCTTCCTCGCCAATTTGTTTCGCATCGGAAAAAAATACTTTCTTTTACGATTGAATTTTATTCTGGAATAAAGAAATTGCTTTTATTAAATGAAGACTGAATCCTCGTAGAATTCGTTGATATTACTTTGTTATCTCTTTTTTGGAAGATTAGACGCATTACTCTAGAAAATTCATGTATACTAGACGACTAAATATCCTTGAATATCCTTGAATCGCAAATATCCTAATACGCTAAATATCCTTGAATCGCAAAATCGCTCGAAAATATGGTCTTTTACAATTGGAGAAGAATTCGAGAGCAGCCTAATAATTACTTGAAGAACCACTGAAAAAGGCAGTAATTCAGGGGGATATGAGTTCAAATCTCAGGCTAGGTATAAAACATATTTTTTAAATAATGAATTTCGCTCACTTGTTTCATTGTATACCAATTTATTTTATCATTATTATTCGTTAGTATAATTTAAAGGGAAACATTGGAGTAATACATGCTCGAGTTACAATGAACTAGCAAGGTATTCGAGAAATTTTGCTTCGTAAGCACTTCGAGTCCACCGCCGTTCCCCTTAAAAAGCTTAATTTGTGAAACTGATGCCGTTGAAACGAGTTCAGTGCACTCCGTTAGTGTTCCCTCACGTGCAGCTTGGAAAGTCTTCAAGCCACCACGCCTTATCTCTCTCTCTCTCTCTGCCGGCAAGCAAGCAGGTGCACATCCGTCACGTGAATGACAGGAATGCCACTGCCATGGTTAAGGTTTTGACACTCGCGGTTCTTCTCTTAGAAGGGTTTTTTCAAATTTGGAACCGTGCGATGGAACTTCTTGAAGTTCACTCGTCAATGCAGAATAATAGATTAAAATGAACGTATTAAAACAAAACATTTTTCGATAAACATAATCGATTTTCCTGTATTTTTAGGCACGTTGGTAGAGGATTTGGAGGCAATGTTTTCAAACTTACAAGTATGAGGGCTTTTAATTTCATGATTTACTAAGCACCATCTCATAAAATCAGATACTCCACGAACGTAGCACATTAATATGTAGCTTGAATAGGCAATTAAGATTACTGTGTCCACATTTCATTGTCTTCTTGAAGCAAATTCACTATGAGTTTGGTTTAAATGAAGTTAGAATATATTCAAAGGAAAAGAAGTAAGGTATATTTAAAAAAACAGAACTTGCAAAAGATATTATTATCATGTGGAAATTCAGTTCGTGGGGTTGTATCCCATTTAATGGGAAAATCGAGTCAAATATTCGTAAATCATGATTAAAGTAAAGAAAAAACTCCAATGGCCGTTAAACGCCACCACGTCACCAACGCCATTTTTACGGCATTGGAATAATTTTCTTTGTTTCAATACATTAGAGGTCTTAGAGCTCAACCTTCCCATATGGAAATATGAAATACGAGCAGAATGCTCGTGAGCTCTCTCGAACTTTCCTCGTCCATGCAAAACGGCTGCATAATTCTCTACGGTAATATTTGGTAGCTAGATCATCAAGTGTAACGCTGATATATTTAAGCTGACTGAACAATTTGACCGCTTCCGGCTAAACGAAACGCCTACGACCAGTAGAAAATAACACGTGATTCCTTTTTCTTGACGTCCGACCACTTACTCTGCACGTTTTTGGGAAGAGGATCATGAGGACTCGACAAGGCACGTTAATCAGCTCCGCAGAGATGTGTACCCCCCGTTATGATTCGACGCTTGATCGTGACCGCCGAATTTGTTCCCAAAAGAGAGCTGCACAGTTTCACATCGCCAGAGGGGAAAGGGGGCGGAGGGAAAACATAAAAAAAATATATGAAAATAACACGTTCCACGGATACGTCTCCGCCCTTGGAACCGCAATTTGGATGTAAACAAAGTGCTAGGAAGGAAGGGAGATTGGCCCGTCTTGGCCATTGATTGATGGCAATTATAGAGGTCATTTTTTTTTACAATTGAGGGCGCGGGAAAGGAAGATAGGCGGAACTTTAAACCTTCTCGGCCGAGGAAAGTACAGTTTTTAGTTTTTATTCATTCCGGGTGCTAACTCTTCCGTACATTAATTCTATATGAGCATCTCATCTCGGAAATAAAAAGAATTAAACCGAAATTAATACAAAAATAATATAATACTGAGGAAGTGCTTGACATGGTTGGTGAGTAAGGGAAACTTCTTCATGAGATTAGAAGGTGTGAGGGTAGGTGGCTAGGTATTAGGGGCGATGGGTTGCTCAAGGCCATGATCAAGGTTGATGATGGGCAAGAGATGAAGGGGAAGAAAGAGAATAGGTTTTATGGACGGGATGAAAAAGGTTAGGACCTACGCTGAGATTAAGAAAGAAACATTAGGGGTAGATAGAGCCCTGCAAGTAAAAAAAAATCTGGAGGAACGATTTTACCGTATTATATACTGTAAAGTTTGGGTCAGGATGACACTGATTGGCTGCGGAGAGGAGACTCTTTGGAGCCAAAAACTGTATTTTCCTTCGTAGTCTTAATTTTGTTGATAGCAGGATTTCCAAGCTTGGCTTGGTGCGTATTCCGCGTCTCTGTAGCATTAACAGTAACCACGAAGACATGACGGATCCAAGACTCGCTTCAAGAAATATATTCGTCCCCGCGTGAGCTCTCTTTGGCGATTTCCGCTAATGCGCACATAAGGAACTACGTCTCGTGGAAGCGGGATTTCTCCGAGATTTCACCAGAACTCCTCAAACTATAAGAAGTATCAGGAAGCAAGTGGAGACTTTTTACAGACTAGCGTCAGCTAAAATGATGAGTTTCAATGCCGCAATGCACGAACACGTCTCTCCACTTCCAGAGGGCAACTGCGCCTGGCAAACCTCCAGTGGTCACTACAATAGGGCTGTGGGACAGGATTATACTTTGAAGAAGGGACCCTATGTAACTCGAATAATTGTCTCCTCCCCATTTTGCATTTCTCGGGATTCATCCACTAACCGTGAACCTGAACTTGAATAGCGTACATTCTGTCCTGTGGGGCTGGAAGCCATGTGGTAGATGTTGATCAATAGACGTGCGAGCATTTTTTAATCGTATAAAGACTAGTAACGATGTTGGACAGTGGCCAAGTAAAGAAGGTCAGTGTACAAACAATTGACAAAAATGGGAATAAGGAGTGAGCTTGCGTATGAAATTTATTTCACCTTGGACCAGCAACTCTCTTCTAAAATAAAGAATGACGGTGGGCAGAGTTTTCCAAAATCGAGAATCAAACCGAGAGAACGCCAATCTCCACGGCACTGAACTATTGTAAATGCCCGTCGCTCGTTTCAATGGAATAAAGCTGCTCGTGGAGCGATATCATAAAAACGAGAAAGGAAATATTTTTTAAAAAGAAAATGCCCAGTTTAAACGGCTACTTTGTATTCGACATTTTTTTCGTTATTGGGAAAGGCGAAACAACGGAACTAGATAGTTCACATCTCGGTTTGACCAGTTTTTCGACTCGACAGATCACCCTGCTCCTCGTTTACCAAGTGCCCATACTTTGAACTTTCATTATAAAAACACAAATGAGCAAATTCCGGGAGAAAACATACAACAAGTAGAGTCACTTTAAACCATAGTCACTGACAGAGTAAAAATGCGCGATAAAATCAACGGGAGTCCAACATTTAGTCTTTGTATGTAACCAGCTGAACACATACGCGTATTCTGAAAAGTGCAGTTCCAGAAAGAGAGCATAAGAAATGAATGCTTAAACCCCTCATGTGCCGCCGTTCCCACGTAAAAGGGAAACTTTCTAAAGCTTCGACGCTTTCAACTTAGACAGCAGGCATGTTATTTCTTTCCGCACTTTGTTGCCATACACGGAATCCGCAGAAGGGGGTGTCTGAAAGGAGAAGGAAAGGCGGTGAATTAAGCGGATAAACGTGAATAAACGGATGAAGATCACAAAAGGAAGGACGAAAGCGCAGATTTTATAAATGTTGGCGTGATAAAAGTGCTCAAGAGGATGTCTCTCGCAATACTTTTCACTTCTACTCTGTTGAGTATCGCAGTTGAAATTGATGCGTACGAACAGGAGACGTCAGAGGTAAATGATCATGAATCTATGAATCAAAAATGTTCATATTAATGTCAGCAAGTCAAAGGTAATTCTATTCTATAAAAGGGGGGTGCATATTTTTTACATTTTTTTAATTCTTCCCATTATTTTATTTCCCTATCATTATTCTCCTTATATTTTCCCCGGTCGTGAATAGCTTTCTCTATCGTTTCCCTCAGAAAAATGCCTAATTTTTCCTATTTTAATGCCTTTCAAATTCATAATACCGTCCACAATTCCTATCCTCCTCCTTCCACTTCCACGCCTACCCAACATTCCTCCCACTCGCATCCTCTCAAACATTGAATTACTTTCAATAGTATATACATGTACTCAGACTTTAAATAAATTCAAAATAAAAGCGTTATAGGATTAAAGGATTAGCCCAGAAGATCTAACATAGAAGCACTCGAGCAAACTACATCTGAGCGAAATAATTTAGAAATCAATAGATACGGGCGCGACTAACTAAAGTAAACGGAGCAGTGAATTTCACCTCTCCCCAATAATCTGATAAGTTAAAGAAAGGGGATAATAAATGGACGCATGAGTTATTCCTGATGTTATCACAACTGACGGAAATGATTACGGAGAGTATAAATAATGACTTGATGCTCTATAAACAGTGGTGTTGAGGCTATTTCACGAGATGGTATATTTATTCCAAGCTTTCTTGCTTGGAATTCTCTGATGCCTTGAACACGTGGTATTGAAATTAATTAATAAAATAATCTCAGTGAACTTCTGCTCCTCTTGCCGTGGAATTCACGGGTCACTACTTGCTGGTAGGCAGGGCCATTGAGTAAAGAATAAATGATTGTTGAATTATTATTGCATTTTTTTGTTTTGTTAGGGTCAGCTTCGGACCACATGTCAATTTCAATTCCCTATTACGTATTATTCTTTTTCCTTCAATATTCTTCCGGGTCGGTCTAGAGCTTCAAACATCAACCTCTTTACTCTCACGCTCGGATATATATTTTAGACAATAAAATATTACAATGCATTGTCATAGAACGTTTTATTTACTATAAGACAGTACTGTAAAAAATAATCCAGTTCAATGTGCCAATCCATTGCCCTGCAGTTTTGTCCTGTGTAACCTTCAGAAGTCATCTTAGGGATGACTAAGCAGAACTTGGTCTGCTACTAGGGCTCCCGACTATCGTGACAGAGTGGCGAGTGCTGATAATTCAAGCGCAATATCTAAAGCAATAATGTCTCTGAAGACGTAAAAGACTCATCGTCAGCAGTCATCAATCCTAAGATAAGTTTTCTGCAGCTCTACACTCAATTCTCTGATTGCCTAACCGTTTCACCCCTTCATGATTGCTTTTTTTTGACACCGCTCACAATTTTGGCTCATCGAAATTAATGTCCACGCGTGATTATCTTCATGGCATTCAGAGTCGACGTGAGAGAGCAATTAAAGCATTAGCGGGATGAGTTAAAAGGGTTTGCGGTTGATAGGCGGGGAACGGTTTAAGGAGCCGCCTCCTCGTGCATCCCCCAGTGGGGAGAGGCACGGCGTTAAAATTTGACGCTCCCAGAGTGAGCGAAAACGGGAGGAAGGAAGGAATGAGGATGAAAGAAAGATGACTGGGAAACGCGACGCTCAGCGTGTCACTATCGGGACGGGGAGACAGGGCGGAGGGTGGCAGTGTGCAAGCCTGAGGGGACTGGTTGCGATGGAGGGGGGTTGCGGTGGGAAAATCAAGGACCTGTTTATCAATTCATTCGGAAAGGAGTGTTGCGAGCCGAAAGGGGAGATGGTTTGGTGGTGGAAGAGAGAGAGGAGAGTAAGGATACGGCGGATAAGACTATGGGAAGCTTATGCGCCAGTGAGTGGGATAGCCGAGAGGGGAAAGGAGGGATGTCTGGGTGGGATCGGAGGGTTGGGGTGGGTTGGTATGTCCTTTGCACGTGTGTGCATGGCGATGGTGCGACTCTTCCCATCTCCTCGTTTTCTCTCCTTCCTCCCTCCCCTCGAGTCTCGGCTGGTGAGCGCCGCTGAAGCATTAGTGGTTCGCAGCGAGCCCAAGTGTAGAGTGGGGAAAGGTTGCACAGAGACAGAGGGTGCTTCTCGCGGCGGAGGAGGGTGCGCAAGGGTGCAAGGGGTTGAGCGGAATTGGGGGGAAAAGCGAAAGCGGCGGACGAGAAGATACGGGACGGCCCAAGGAGGAAGGCGCTGTAACGCCCTCCTTTGGTGAAGCTAGCCGGTGTGAGGCATGGAACTGGCTCGTTGCGCTAAACAGACTGGTTCGAGTAAGGGTGAATGTCCCAGAGAAAGGACACGCTAGCCCATAGCGAATTCCACAGATATATACATTAGTAAACGACCCAGATTTCGACGGTGTCATGCCACCTTCAGGTTCTCTAATTCCGTTGCTCAAACATATCTATATTCTTGGATAAATTAGCGGTATTGCTCTTCTTCTTGTGGAACTTCTCCACATAGTAGAGGAGAATCACGAATTCTTTTGTGATTTTTTCTTGAATTCTTGATTACGCGAGCAGGGTTTCAACATTTCCTCAAGGTGAAGCTCGAAACGGAGAATTTTCGCAGAATGAAATGTCGCATACCTACACGCAACTACCTACTATCATTATTCTTTTATGTTCTCAGGTTAGGGTAGATTTTTTGATTAATCACTACTGCCCGTCTGTTACCCTTTTTAAGGTAGCACTTTATGCTCGCACGATCTCTCTTTTTAATTCAGTATACCCCCTACCAGTCTTTCTCTCATAAAAAATACTATACTTGTCCATTTTCCCCTGCATTCTACGTTACAAAGTTCCCTCAGTATCTCATCCCTCTCTTTTACTTGCCCCATACACTTTGCTTTCTTGATTTCCTCGAGCAACTCTCGCGAGGATAATTGATAATTTTAGTGAGGCTCTCAATACATTGAAAACTCTCATGAAATGAATAAAACCAACAAATAAATTAATTTATCGCCAAAAGTAAATAACCTGCACTGATATTTTTATTTTATTTATCAATTTCATGATTTGATCACGCATGGCGTTTAATGTCAGCGCAACATTCGAATTAGTACAAATTTATTTCCTACGGTGCTTCCCTTATCCTTTAATTTATTTCGGTAAGTCGAAGAGAAAGTATCGTGTTATCTTTGAGGAAACACCTGAATCAACAAAAGGCGAGAAAATGTTTTCGACCGTTTCATGACTTTTTTGAGGTTTTAAACAATGTTTAGTCTTTTTCCATGAGCCCTCCAGGGCAAGGGCTCAAGAACTAGTAGCAACTTATACTTCCTCATAGAATTATTTCCTCTAGAGTTTCCTTTTACAGAAAACCTCAACCGCCGAAATGCTGTCAGCAAATAGATAACATAAATCTACTAAGATAAACGTTTCTTTATGAATTCATGAATATTAAGGTGACTCACAGAAAGATTCGGCAAAAGTCAAGAAAAATGTAAGACGAAGAATTTCTTACACCGAAGGATTTGGCATTTGTTATCCTTAAGAAGTATGCTGCGGTAATTCAAAAATGACGTTTTTAAGGCATATGACGGAAAATTATTAACTATTCTCTACATGGCTATAGCATTTGATAACTCTTTCTGTTTTAGTATTTGTTTTCCTTAATCTAACTTCCGGGACAACTTTTAGCTTTCACTCTTCATTATTTTTTCTTTGCAATCGAGATCAAGGCTATAATTGAACTAACGCGAGCGGAATTCAGGGCATTTTTTTATTTTGCCGATAAATCGATTAAGTATGAAAATCAGTTGATGAATTAGGTCGCACCAAAAATAGCCCGTCGGTGGCTAGTTTTAGGAAGTAGTTCTTATTATTGCACTGAATGTAACTTAGATCAGTAAAGTTTGTGCCCTTCGTGTACTCAAGATAACTTATGGCTCGTTACCGGATACTGCAGGGTAAAACAGCACTGATGAATCCATTATTTGATGATAAACCTATGAATTATGACAAAGCACATAAAACTTATTACTTTGTAGTACACAGTACATGTTTCTACAGCCATGATATTTTCCCAAAGTTGTTTATGAACTGAGTTAATTAGACAGACCTATTGGTGGCTTGAAATAATTACGTGCGGAAAAATAAATCCTGGAGTAAGAAAATTCCGATTAGCTGCTGTATAGCAACCAACATGCGATTATTTACAAGTTAGACTGTTATGCTATAAATCAACGACAGGGTAAGAAAATGTCGGTCAAGAGTAGGAAATTAAAATAGTACGATTGCAGTAATATTTTTTCAGGCTAGACCGCTATTCCACCTTTGTTAACCAAATACAGCTCTAATAACTCCATGTCACTTTTAGATAATTGTGCGGAATTATGCAGAAAACTAGCTCTTGAGACACATACTTGGAGTTATGGATAAAACTGATGCAGTTGTAGTACAGAACATAAGTAAGCGTCCGAAGCTGTGGCCTTTGCTTGAAATCCACGGTAAACGGACAATACAAAGCGAAAGGACAGGACCTTGAGTCTTTTAATACGATTCTAAGTCCGCGCCAGCTAAGAGGGGGAGAGTCTATTAATACAATAGTGGCACAAAGATGAATCAGTTTCAAAAAATCTTCGAGGATATTTAAGCCCATTGCCCGAATAGATACATATATAAAAGCATATATTTTCGCCAATCATACAATTCCTCCACGATTTAATACGAGTAACCTGCAATTGCCGCTAATAATAGAATTATACCTTGTTCTTAGTCAATTTATTCTATCTCAATCTAAAAGTGGCCAAACATTATGAGGGGCAATAACGTATACTTGATAGTTTTAGAAGTAGTAGACTATTTGGGTCAGGGCTCGAAGGAGCAAGTAGTTAAGCAGTTAAGCAAGGTACTACGGATTCAGGGCCACCTAAATTTCCCCAGTGTTTTAAGTCCGCGGCACTCAGATACGACTCGATGGCAACGAATTAGACCTTAATCCACAATAGCTATCAATGTTGATTTTTCCGAGCGTTTTATGCACCATCAAATGACGGAATTTGCGTAAGATAAAAGAGGATAATATTCGCATTTGACACAACTAAGCATCGATCAGACACTTCCAACACGGCTCGTGGCTATTAACTGACGTGCACCAGACTAAATTAAGGCGCGATACGATTCCGATAACGCTGATTTTCATTGAAACGGGGGAGGAAGCGGTTTTGAGATTGGCATCTGTGTGGGAAGGAGGGCGCTCAAGATATCCGTGGCGAGCTGGAGTAGGTATCGGAGAGAAGGGCCATTATACGGCCCGGCAGGATAAGGAGGGGTGCGTGCGTGGCAGGGTAAGAGGGGGCCTGAATTGTTTTTCTTTTACCCCCCAACGTTACGATACAGCAAGCTGGTGGGGAAGAAAGATTTAAGGGGTTAGGAACGTGTGCGGATAAGCGCCCTGGCCTTCTTGTTCCCTGGCCTAAGGGGTGGGGGGGTCACGCGTCCCCCTCCGCGACTTCATCAAAAGAACACTTTTCCCAGTCCCACTCTTCTTCAGCTAAGCCGATTCTGAACGAGCACCATGACCCTTCTCCTGGCTCCACGCTGGGCGCGACAAATGCCTCACCCGCATAAAATGGGGATCAACTTCACCCCGTCCCGTCCGCCGCCCCCCCCCCCCCCCCAACGTACTCTCGGCCCAAGTGGCAGCCGCTTCCCAGACGGGGGTGAAGTCGCCTTCGGTTATGTGCCACGCGGACTAATCACCTATATTTCCCCTGCCACGCAACCTAGACGGGGTTTGCAAAGAACAACTTACATCTGGATATTATTTTCTTAGATTAAAGAAGGGAATAGATGAGGTGGACGAAAGTGAAGCCTTCCAAGCAAATTCCAAAAGTATCACGCAAATAAAATCAACGGTTTCTGGCGAGGTTTGGTGGAAGAGATCCACATCGATGGTAAAATTAACTAAAAGAAATAAAAAACAACTAAGTTCATCTTTTAACATCATGAAAATTTTGTCACATAAAATTTGATTTACCTAAGTGCCTACTAATGAATTAAAATGCATGAAACAAAATTGTGAGTTACTCCGGTTCACGTATGTGTACATTAAACGTATTTTTGCCCGTGATAATTCTTCCTCTTATACCGTCCTGCATTCGTGCAAAAAATCGCTAACGCTTGAATACTGGGCCCTAGAGATTTATTATGCCTTATGCACTTTTATAATTATTGAAATATAATTTGAATGCTTGATAGTAAGGCAATCAACTTGGACTCATGTAATTCATCGCAAAGAGAGTAGGTTTTTAGTGAATGGAGTCGTGGCAATTTCCTCGCCGAACTAGGAAATTCATTCATTCATTACAGTAATCTACCGGTTAGAGGTAGGTTGTGATGAAAGTCAGAGAATATCCAACTAACTCAAAAACGTGCCGTGCCCTTTCTACCTCTAGTATTTCTTTCTTCATCTCAGCATAAGTCCTACCTTTCTTCATCCCGTCCATAAAACCTATTCTCTTCCTTCCCCTTCCCCGCTTACCCAACATCCTACCCTCTATCACGGCCTTCAGCAAACCATCGCCCCTCATTACCACTTCCAGCCACCTACCCTGCCTTCCCCTAATTTCATCTATAAGTTTCCTCTCCTCGCCCGCCATGTAAAGCACTTCCTCATTTGTCTTCTTTTCCATCCAACGCACCTTCTCCATCCTCCTCCAAACCCACATCTCGAAAGCCTTCAGCCTATTTTCGTCTTCCTTTCTCGAGGTCCACGTTTCTGCCCCATACAACTCCACACTCCATATCAAGCTCTTCACCAGCCTCTTTTTTACATCCTTACTAAGGGTCCCCGTCATCAGCTCCCTTCTATTATTGAACGCTTCCTTCGCTAGCGCTATTCTCCTCCAAATGTATATGCTACAATGTCCTGTTTCTTCTAGCGTAATACCCAAGTAATTAAATTGTTCTACTTGCTCTTTTGTTTGTGACTTCCTACTCTTATCACCAGCCTCGCTTTCTTTGTCGTAGAGAATCTCATTTCTTTTGTTTTCTTATTATTAATCTTCATTCCGTATTTCTCGCACTGCATTTCCACTGCATATACTTAAGTTTGCAATCCTTTCGATGATCGACTGACCAACGCCTGGTCGTCTGCGAATCTAACCGACTTTATCCACTGGCCTCCTACTTTGATTCCCACATCTAGCTCATCCCATGCCTCTATTACCATTTCCTCAGCATAGACGTTAAAAAGTAAATGCGACAACGGGCACCCTTGCCGCACCCCGCGACCTATAACTGCCCACCCTGATTCACCGTCAGTTAAGGTCCTAGACACGAAAGCAATCCCAGAAAATGATTCCCTTTAGGCCGTTTTACACGGTACATTTTTTTGTACAATTTATCGTGTGAACGCAAGTATCAGGAAATTTTACCGTGTAAAGCGGCAAATTGTGCGAACGCTTGTGCGAATGTATGAATGACTGAACGGAAAATAGAACCTGTTCTAATTCAATTCAGACAATCATACAATTTCGATCCGGTTTTATTTAACAGATGGCGCAGATATGGCAAAAATTGTGGTGCTTGTGTTACGATTGAAATAAAGTTGTTTATAAAAAAGGATTAACACTTTCCCGTCGAATAATATGAGTAACTATTATTCTGTCTATATAATCTTTAATGAATAAACTCTTCTCGGGCTCTCCACCGGTTTAAACTATTCATAATTGTCGACGTTTCGAGAGACGACTCGTCACTCATTCTCAAGGTAAGAATTAATTATTATGACTGGTCATGCCCTCAAGTAGAGTTCTTGATATCCCGCGTGATATAATAATAATAATTTTATTTCAGTTGGTTAGCAAGTAACGAAATCGTAAAAAAAGCATTAAAACATTGGTACAAATACAAGGGAGGGAAATTTGGAGGGACTAAAAAAAAAGGGTCCTGTGTTCCGCTATACCATTTGATAATAAACTTTATCAAATACACATAATAAATCCACGAAATTAGTCTATCAAGAGTGGGGATCCGGCGAGAAACGTCAATGACTTGTCGCACTAAAATCCAGATGAGAAAAAACGAAACGATGCAAAGGTCGAATTTAAACGCAGAGAGAAGAGTCCAAGAGAGCTTTGTCCAAACCGGGAGAATAATCAGGAGGGAGATGGTCCAGTTGAGGTTCCGAATTTAAGGTGATCAGCTTTTCAAGGTGTCAAATTCGTGAGTGAAACATGTTCATGAGTGAAACATAAACATGATAAAGAAAACACATGCGAATTCCGATCGATTTCTACCGCTAAATTGCACGGCAAATTGTGCGTTTGCACTCATCGTGTAAAGCGACATTCAGTCTGAATCAGTCGTTCGAACAATATTTTCTTGCACACTTGACTGTACATGCGTTTGAACACTAGATTGTGCAAATAAATGTACCGTGTAAAACGGCCTTTAGTCCTATTTTACGGGGCATTTCAGAGCTACATTCTTTCAAGTCCGGAAAATCATATCGCTGCAGGTGCAGGATTTACTGCATCATTAATTAATGTGCTGAGGATATTTAGGAGAGTTTCTGGGGAGGGAGATCACAAGAGGTGAGAACCTCACCCGCTCATTATTCCTCGCATCTCCCCCATGCGATCTAAAGCGGCCCCTTCGACAGATGTTTGCGGCGCCAGCAAGGGAGCGGCGAGAGGATAATGGATTCCGGAAGATTGCGGCCCCGAGAAAGACGTAGATACGTTTCGGTCGGCGCTCGACTGAAGGGGGGAGGAATTCACGATGATAGGGAAAGGAGATAAAGCGTTCCCTACGAACACCGAAGGGAAACGGGCAGAGAAGTGATAAAACGCCATTGACGAAAAGTGCAGATCGTAATTGCAACATCTACCAGCGAGCTTGAACATACTGTTTCGTGTTGACTAAAAAGCGACGTGAAAACGTGTAAGGCCGGAACTATGACCGGAAAGTTATCGGAGGCGTCACAAGGCTTTCAATCTTAAGATAGGTAAACTGTAGCCCTCCTTTCTTTCACACCCTATGCTTACTGTAGTTTTTCCCAGATCCTTCCTTGCTTGCAATAGATAATTATCCCTTGGTCTTCATGGCGGGACTTCTTTTCAGTTTTCCACTGACATTTTTCAAGCATATTCACTGCCTCTGAGGGAGTACCGTATCTACCGTGTCCTTCTTGTGCATGTGTTGTTCTATAGCGTACTTTTTTCTTCGGCATTTCCGTTTACTTCCTCGGTTATCGGAAACAAGTCATGCCCTGATATAACGAATTTTAGAACATTTTTTTCCTGTTCAGGCTGTCTTCACGTGTCGCTGATAGCAGAGTATGCCGAAAACACTAAAGAACTTAAAAGCTGGCGTTAAAGTAATCTCTTTAGCTATGATCTGTGTTTGCCATTGAACACGTTCGATAGCATAACAAATCACGTTACACGAAAGCCACTTAAAAAGACAGTTAACGAGCGATACTGTATGAAGATAGAGCAGCGGCGTAACAACCCCCCGAATCGTGGGGGGGGGGGGGCAAGAGATTTTGCAAATCGGGCATTATCCATTATAAAGTGAGCTACAACCTTTGATTTCTGGGGGGGGGCTGCCCCCCCCCCCCCACAATCGTGCTTGGGGTGGGGGGGGGAGAGCAATGCGCCCCCTGCCCCCCCGTTTTTGCGCCCCTGAGATAGAGAGTAAGAAAATTTTAAGGTGAATGCTCCCTGAAACTGAAATAATTTTCATGAAAGACCTGGGTACTTCAGAGTATCAACGTTTTTAACTGGAGTAACTAAAACCACCAAAACTACTCGCTCACTGTAATATTCTTGCGAGGCACGCATAGTATGGTATACCTTCGTGAGTGGTAGGTAATTGAGTTACTTCGTGCTAATTCACGCGGACGGCACGGGCAAGTTTCATTGGCTTCTTTTGGGTCACGAAGTTTAGCGTCTCCCAGAACGCGCGCGAAGTGGATCTTACTGGTGGATAAAGTTCCAGGACACAAAACAAAATGCGAGGGAGAGGGGAAAATTTGAAAGAGGGAAGTAAGGGGATGCAACTCACAAAAAGAGAAGACGAGGATATAATCATATAACGAAGATCTAACTTTGTGGAATCTTTCGATTAATATAAGAACACAACTGTGTGTTTTCCACAATTAATTTTACTACAAATGACCGGTTTCGGCCGATAAGCCTTCATCAGGAACAATATGTGCAGTCAACTGCATATATTGTGTATGATGATGGCGTAACAGTCAAAACCCGTCGTTTGTAGTAAAATAAATCTGAGAAAACTCCTCCCCATTGTTGTGTTCTTCTTATAACAAGACGAGGAGATTCGAGCAGAAGAAGAGAGACTGGGCGAATAAATAAAGGAAGCGCGAGTAAAAAAAATGCTGGGAAAGATGCTGTGAGGATACGCGAGAGTGGGTACGAAAGGAGGGAGAAAAATGGTCGACTTGAATGGAGGAAGGGAGACGACTTGAGGGTGAATGAAACTCAGGCGACTCGCGAGGTAAGGGTTGAGGTAGCAGAGGACGGACTGAGAAATGGCTGAAGGTAGTCAGGGACACGTGATACTTGCGTATGCCAAATGAGAATCTTTACCCAGAACGTTGTTTTATAACTGTGATCCAGAACTATAAATGATGCGAAAAAACACGTAATTTATTCATTAGTAATTTAAAAAAAAGATTAATTTTAGCCATAGGAAAGTTTTTTCATATTTCTCGCTGTTTTATATGATACTCAAACCAAGGGTTTAAGGCCTTAAAAGGAAGGACTGAGGAGACATCAAAATCTGGCATAATATTTATTAAACCATAATGTAATTTCGCACATTATTCAACACCAGATGTCATGGTTAACGTGAATTACACGGCATACGGTTAACGTGAATTACAAAAGTCAAATCAGCACGTATATTGCAACTCATTTCGAACCTGAAAAAAATTGTTGCTTTCCTGTAATTAGGTGAATATTTCCAACGAAATTTGCGACTGATTTCTCGCGTCGTATCTTCCGCCCCGGGATATCTCGTCAGACAATATCAATCATAGACCATATGCTGGAAAAGGATGTCGTTCCCAACAATTTTTCTGCTCCTACGTTCGAGTATTGGGAGGCATGAATCAACAGTGGTGCTGTTTGGTCACTTGGAGATATCATACGATTATTGCGTATCCGTAAAAAAAATGTTTTTGAGTTTTAATTATTGTCAGCATTTAAAGAAAGCATTGAAATTTTTTTCGTTGCAGTCATTTGACACAAAACGTTTGTATTTCTCAAATCCGTTCATTACTAATCAGAATAAAATGGTTCAACCAACTTCCATAAAAATGAATTATTATTTGTCGACTTAATTCAAAGCAATACGTGATTTCTTGTATCTCAGGCCAAACGTTTGGGTATTCTTAGAGGTGGCGAAATTGACCTTAAACAGAGATATTTGCGAACAATGCCTTGCGATAAATCCTATTATGCGCACGTGTTCCCTCTTTTATGAACGTGCCACTTTCTGGAGAAACCTTAACGCTAAGGTTCACGTTAACAAAAAGAGGTTTAATTAAATGAGGTAGCTGCGCACATTTCTAAGAAGAAAGACTAACGGGAGAAAAAGAATTATATTAACTGATCTCTAGAATATGCCGCAGGAATCTTAGTCATAAACTAAGCGAATTAACTGATGCGAGCATCATTGTGAAAGATGCACTTTTACCAACTGCCCCATACACTAGCATAAACGTTTGTCAAAAAAGGAATTGAGGAAAAGCTACGAATTCACCAGTTCTTTTACAATTAATAAAGCCATCCCATTCCTCCGCACTTAATGGTCAGCATGCAATAACTCGGACGCAAGCAGACGACCCTATTTCCCAGAGAAGTCCGAAGACATAAAAGGATTCCTTTTAGCGGAGGGAGGCTGCTCGCTATTTACAGCTCTGGCGTGATTAAGTACTTGACCGCCGGCGATCGAGGAAATCTCCCGACCTCCGGCTTTTCCCCCTTACATACGATCGAATCACTCGCGGGGAAGTCCGCGGGAGTCCCCGGAATTTCCGAATCCTTTTCAGTGATCTTCTATCGCTCCCCCCTGCCCACCTATCACCCCCTCTAAGTTGCTCCGTCCCCCAGTAACCCGATATCCCATGGCCCAGCCTGGTGGGATCATCCTCTGAAAATTCGAACTTGAGAATCACTTTGAGGTATCAATTTCGTATCGCGAAAGTCACGAAATATTGCATGGTAACACGTACAGAACACCATAGATTCCTCATTGAAAATATATCAGTGTGCTGTCCAGCTCATTTGCTTAACACGCACGGTCGCCGAAGTAATCCAAACGATGAATAGGACTTGGTAAACATGCGATGCAAAAGGCAAGGAATGGCAGCTCTAGAATTCTGTTGCACTCTACAAGTTTGTCACATTGCATTTAATAACTCACTTGCCCGAAAAAAACCTTCATTCAAATATTACGGACATTGCATATCGCATTCAAAGCGACTGAGCTGCTCTTCTTGAGTAGCTTTCGATAGGCGGCGAAAGCCGGCGATCGCCACGTATTCCTCATTTACCGGAATAAGCCGGCTATCGCTTGCTCTGGGTAGCTATCCTCTCGGAGGCGAGCCGAACAATGAAGAGCAATACATATTTGCCTTTGCCCTCAGCTATCTTCTACGGTTAATCTGAACGCGAGACGGATTGCGCATGCGTGAATAGCTCCTTTGAGCTGTTTCGTTTCATTTGGTTGCCCGCCGTCATAAGCTGGCTATCGCCACACAAAATCAAAAGCACCCTTAGTTTATTCACATCACAGCGGATATCGCACGACACGTCATGTAGCATATCGCACGACATCGAAACGCGATATATCGCATAGCCACGTGGATCAACAACTGTATGAGGTATTTCGGGTATACTGCTGTCGATACATCGACATATCGAACTGGTCTCGCCCTACACCGTCGCCTTCAGACCCCGACCACTTGGTCCTCTTCAGCGGAGAGCCCTCAGGGTGTCGCGTGGCACAAAGCCACTTAAAACTTACTCTCGTTTCCAAGTCCCCTCACACACAGTCCTTCTGACCCCCACTCTACTGCAGGGCTCCCTTTCTCCACACCCCACCCCTGCCTCTCTACATACATTTCCCTTTGGGAATTCCCTCCCCCTTGCCCACCCCAATAAGACCAACCTCTCTTATTCTGTTTCATTCGTAACCAATTTACCGCTGCCCCTCACCCCACATCTCTCTCTTTCTCCGGGACCCTGTTGAGGCAGTTCTTATCCTCCATTATCTTCGAGGGCTCCTCGAGGTCGCTCTCAATTCCAGCGGACTTGGCTCTCGCACATTAAGTACGAGGAGCGTTCTCTTCCGCGGCTAGTAGTCGTCGGGGGGGGAACCCTTTTAGATGCCGCATCAGACTCTCCACATCCACGCACACCCCTCCGAAGGAAAACGTTAAACTACGCGACGAAGTGAACATCTACATCCACGCTGCACCCCGAGAGCCGGCAAGAAGGCGTATGGCAGGTGGTGTTGGGACACGAACCAATTTTACGTCACACAAATGAATAAGAGAAGAAAAAAGTGTTTAACGCATGCTATGCTGTGGCATTTAAGGCTATGGAAGCATTGCCTTGTTTCTGCTTTTGCTTCAAATATATACACCTAATAGGCATTCAAAGTCTTTGGGCTTTAACTAGTATAATTCCTAAATTTTGAAATTTTAAAACTTGGTATTTACACGCGATATTTTTTATATTTTCAGCCGAAAGAGGTTTCAACGTTACTGCGTCATTATCAAGACCTCTGCACGTTTCCAGTAGTCTAAACCCTGCTCCCTCTATTAGTGTTCGATTGGTCTCCCAATCCTAATTAATAGCTGAGTTATTATTTGCTTTCCCTAGGAACAGGTTTTTTTAATAACTCTGGCGGATCTCCCTTGAACTTTTACCCATTCTTTGATCAAATCTCTTTCTCTGATGGGGCACAGATATTTGTTGCATATTCGTATTGAAGCCTAACTAACATAAAATGACATCTTCCTCCGTCTTTTACAATAGAAATATTTTATTTTACATTATCAATACCGCACTCAGTATGCGCAGAAAATGCAGTGATGGGCTTTTAAGCGCGGGATCAGGGGATGGGTGAAAACTGCATGCACCGAGGTGGACGCGACACCCTTCTGGGACGGAGTTCTTCAAGAAGTTCGTATCGATTCTCCGCATATTTTCTCTCCGCGATGGGAGAAAAAGTTTTTGGTGCGACCTTCCCTTTCGCGCCACCGCTCTTTGTCGCCTTGTCGTCAACTTGGCGGTTTTCTTTCCGCTCCATCCCCTATCTTAGGCAAGGGGCTTAAGGGCGAAGACAGAGTTGTCGTAATCCTTGGGCGAAGGAGATGCGACTGAGGAAGAGGATAGTCCTAAGCAGGTGTAGGATTCCCTCATGGAATTAGTTCATCACGCGAAACCATACAGCGGCGGTCTGGTAAACAAAACGCATGGATGACGCCCCCATTTCACTAGAGATGTTCATTGTTTCTGTTTTGTCCTTCCTCCATTGAAAATATTTACGGCCTAAGGTCGCCGTCGCCCTCAGAATAGCTTCCGAGTCGACTTTAACCACTCGCCGAGGAAAAAAAGAGCTTGGCAATACACGCATTTACATAACGTATTGCATCATCCTTCATGGAGGATAATACGAGGCTGTTAACTTGGATAAAGCCGGACCTCATAATGTAAAAAAATGATAACGGAAAATAACTTATAAAATACATTCCTCCTGCGCTACAATAGCACTGCATTCTTTCTGGCCACTTCTGTACTTCGTTCAAAAAACACAATGCGTTTACTAGGAGGACCAAAGAACATAAAATGTCTGTCTGTACAAGTTCAATGGTCATTGAAGTCAGGTTCCTCCTCCCCGTAGAAGATTTGCTTCATCCTTTCCCCACCGAATTGGGCAAGGAAGCGGCTCACACCGAAAATAACCCTATACCGTTGCATTTGCATTTTGGGAGGGCAGGGGAAAATGCACAGAGCGGCTAGGGGAAGGTTTTAAGGGGGGATATGAGCCCCAACCCCAAAAACAAACTACAGTCACCCCGCTTGAATCCTCCAAGCCGGTGTTGGAAGGGGGAGGACGAAATGGGAGGGGAGGTGGATTTGAAGCCGGGGGGAGGGGGGAGGCAGAAAGTGAAAACTTACCCTCCCCCGCCCTACCGACACTCACCTGCACTCTAGTACCGACTTGTCCGTAGCGACGCATATGGGGAGTAGTTTCGAATTAGGAATATTATGAAGAGCTTTAAAAGGGAGTGAGAGGAGGAGTGTAGCGGAGGTGGTGGTTGGGGAGGGATGAAAGATGTATGCCGTGGGTGGGCTGGGAGTGCATGTGGATAAGGGGGGAGAGTGTTCCACTGAGTAGGGGAGGGAAGGGCGAACAAGGTGATGTCTCACTTTAGCCGTAACACGCCCTTCCCTCTCCCCCTCCCCCAATGTCCCTAATTCCTTACGCCCCCCATAGGCTAAGTCTCCCCTATCCAAAAACCTTCAACTTGCCGCATCGCAACTTCTACCTACTCACCCTTCAGAAAACACACAGCCCTCCAACTACGGGCTGCGCGTAGCTGTGGTGTATCAAATACGATTTGCGATATACCGGAGATATCGCAAAACGGTAATGATCTCCCGGGCTCAGCGATGTATCGCATTGTGATGTAACGCTATGCCATGCGATATATGCGATGTCATACTACACATGCGACGTAATGTGACACGTGCGATGCAGTGCGATGTACAGTCGAACTTCGATAAATCGAAGTGCCTCCGTAACTGAAAAATGCTTTGAGTTGAAGAAATTTCGAGTTACAGAAAAGGTACACACGTGCAATGCATATAACAGCAATGAAATTTCTGTCGAATTATAGAAAATTCGAATTACAGAAGACCGAGTTATAGAAGTTCAACTTTTTACGACATGCCATGTAATTTGATACAATGCGACACATACAATCCAATTCGATGCACGTAATGCAGTGTAATTCATGCGATGCAATGCGATACATCGCATCTTTTGCGATTCGTAATATACATCACGAAATCTGAACATCGCACAATCGGGTTCTCTTTCATTCCCCCTCCCCTGCATGCATATCTCACCAAATATTCATTCCCACTTTAGCAATCTCCCTTCCATCCTACCCTCCCACGGGACAGTTCTTAACAGATTGATGTCTCGCGCACTCAAAAGGATCCCTTGCTCTTATTCTTTATGTATTACTTAACAGGCAGATGGGGGTGGGGACTCGGATTCGTCTTCGACGACGGGGGAGGGAAAGGAACTCAATCGCGACGGAAAAGTGGCGGTTTGCGCGACCCGGGCCGTCGTCTTCCCGAGGACGAATCCCTCAATAATTCCCCCGGCGACACCCCTCCTTCCCCATCGGCGTCTCGGCGAGAGGGCAGAATGGAATGCGGCATTGCACTTCCATGCGCAGAGAGAATTCTCCCGCCGATCAACAGTGTAAAATCGGCGTCCCAATAAATGATCCGCCATGCTTCTCGATGGTTCCACCAATGAGTTATTGATGTAACTTAAGGTAGGTGCATGCATGCAAGTATTAAGCGAGGTTTTGATTATCCGAAGCCAAGGAAGTGGTCCAATTATCCAACACTATTACGCCAGAGCTATTGGGTCGTGATTTAAAGTTTCCTCGGACTGTCCACACGATTATTCAGCTTCCGTATAAACTTAACTGTTCGTGGCAAGGTTTATTAGAAAAACATACTAATGGTCCACCGGCCTGGAAACCCAAAACTCTCGGGTTCGAACACCACCGTTGGCCAGGCTCCTGTGTTTTTTTTAGATTAGGGTCTTACGTTAGACGTTGCGGTACTATTTTAGGATTTAGAGAACCTTAAACCAAATATACCACTACTAACTACACCAAATAAACCTATCAATTAAAAGTCCTTCAACTTAGTTATGGTGGAAAACCATGCTAGTTACGCGCCAGTCAGGCAACCTAAGCGTCCCGGGTTTGAATCCCAACTCTGGCATGGATGCCGTGTTTGCCTCAGGATTCACTTCTACGCTTAGATGGTGCAATATAGCCTAGTCCTATGGAGCACCTTACGCTCATGCCCAACTTACAAGTACCAGCTATCCTAAAGAAAGCTATCAATTAACTCTCCGACTGCTCTCTTTATTAAAGCGCATTTCATCGCTCAAGCGTCTGTTCACGGAATAAAAAGCAAAACATTTAAAAACCTTAATATTTAAAGCGTATTTCAACATTTGGATGTATTCAAGTACGAAATAAATTAAGTAAATAACAACTTTCAATCTGATTGTGGAAACACTCCTTCGCATCCTTGTTTTCCTCAGGGAATGAACCTCAGGAAAATCTAACAAAATTATTGTACTCTTCCAGAACATCTTATACGGAGTACAGAGTTTCACGGAGATTCATATCTTAGGGTGTAGCAACAAGGAATTATTGGGACGTGCCGTGCGACTGCACTCCGTCTCCAGCCCCCCGCTAATCCTTAGAGCTTCACTAAAAAAATCCATATAAGTCGAGGCGACTATAGGAGGAAGCAAAATACGCCAATCAGGAGTTGTCTCCGGTGGTTTAGGAGGAAAAGGTTGAGGAAGGGGTCCCCGGGGTATTCCCCCCTAGGTCAATGCTGCCGCTTGATTGGTCAGATATTCGTCAGCACCCTTCTAACATATGCCACGCCACTTGAGAAAACTTATTTTCCTCTTGCCTCATCTCAAGCGCTTTTGAACTACGAAGCTGCGTTGTAAGATGTTCATCCGGTTCTCGATAGGAATACGAATATTCCCATACAAAAAAAGCACGAATCAGCTCAAGATTTTAGAGGAAGACTATCTTCAACATGAGCTTCACGATTTACCAGATATGTCATTAGCAGTGTGCACCGAAAAATGACTGCTACTCCATTTCCTTGATATTAGTTACCCTTGTGATTTTAGACTCGCTAATTGACCTAAAAACGCTATTTCTTTCCTCTTACATCATCTCAGTCTCTTCTGAACTAAGATGCAGCGCTTAAAGGACGATGATCCGGTGCTCGACATGAATGTAAAATCTTTCACTTCCTCATATGCGGGAGCTAAAATAGGATTTTAGCTCAAAATTTTAGAGCAAATTGAAGGCTGCATGCTTTCAGGTGTTTCACCGCGTCGTTGTTTTTAGTGACAACAGTTTCGCCCGCGTTCCAGCAGGCGTCTTCAGGTCTAAGTCGAAACTGTTGTCACTAAAAATAACGACGCGGTGAAACACCCGAAAGCATGCAGCCTTTAACTTCTACGCACCGCAGAAGCCTTCGCACCATTTTTAGAGCAAAAATGAATCTTTCCCTTGACCATGAAGACTGATCGATTGTGTCATCAGCATTTCGACATTGAAGTTGGCGATTTTCTTTTAGGTTCATTCCAATGGCTCCTGCAATATTTTAACATCGTTGCGCGTATAAACAGGCGATGGAAATAATTAGTTCAAAGAATCGACTATTTGTCGTTGTAGAATCGAAAAAATGAAATTTGAGAATTAGGCCAGCTAATTATATCCTCTGAATTGTTAGCAATGAAAGTATAGGCAAACGAACGCTCTCTGAAAACAAAGGTTGAACACGTGGATCACTGAAATTGTATTCGTAACGCGATATTGCCGGAGTGCCGCATAATAGTTGTGTACGGGTCGTCAGACTACGACGTGTGAGGCGATGAACGATGAAAAGCTCGTCTCTATAATGACAACGCAGGTCGATGACTGCTGTGCTGCCGAATTGGAACACAATGCGCCTCCTCCGATTATCATCTCTTTATAAGAATGGATACATATTGAGATGCCGGCGGCTCGCCCTTAGCCCCGTTTTGAGGCCAATGTCATATTCACATTAGGGTACGATTTCATCTCGCCTAATACATATCGATTTGTTAAAATCTCGACTCAGAAAAATAAAGTCATTGGATGAACACACAAACATGAGACGATATTTTAAACAACAGGTGGAAACGCTGTTATAATGGTATGTACTTGTGATTTTGTACTCTATAGTACACGGAAAATTCTTGAGAGATACAATTAGAAGTACTGCTTTTGAACTATTATTTTTTATCCTAGATCAGATCCTTAATACGATATAACTCAAAAAGCAATTGGTGAATTTCGCACATCGGCTCTACATCGCAACTGCACTAATTTGCCAATGAAGGATTACTCTAACTTTCTTCATGTTAGCACCACTCGTTATGCAATACAACTTTGGAATTACTTTGATCTTGTTCAGCGCCAAAAAAAGGCATTCGCTTTGAAAAGGCAAAGGCTTGGAATGTAAGTCGTTCATTCGGAGAATGGTCTTCACCTACATCTACACCATCCCGGAGGTGTCTGGCTCGGTATTTCGTAGATGAAGATGCAGTGTCTTCCACAGATGCGGTCACGAGCTTAGCAGCGATCATCTCTGATGTCGGAAAAACTCAAAGAGTATAGATTTTTTGGGATCAGAAATACAGCAGGGCCCATTTTCCTCGCACGACAGGGATACGAAGTGTTAATTGCCTCGGATCACATCAATATAGAAAAAATAGAAGGAAAAACTTTGATTAAACATTCCCCGGCACATTGCAGCGTCCATCTTTTCTTTTCATTGACCTACGCCGATGAGCGTCAACCCCAGTACAACACCCCTGCCCCCCAACTATGAGAACCCCTTCATAATTCTCTCGGGTAGAATTATATTTCGGGGGCAGCGGAGGACGAGAAGGTTAAAAAGCCACGATGGGGGGGGGGGGGGGGAGGAGGAAAAGGATGAGTTGGTTCAGGGGATGGATGACTTGGAGGTCTTGTCGCGGGAGAACCGTGCGGGGATGAGGCAGGCGATGGATGAAGAGGCCCTGGAAGTGAGCTGAGACCACATTTGAAGAGGTCGCTGCAGGGGGTGCAGAGACAAAGGAAGGGCTTTGAATTCTCAAGTGGGTGCATGAATAGTGGTCGGGGGGATCAGAAGGGGGAAGGGTTGGCGATGGGCGGAAAAGCTTCGATTCCTCGGAGGAGGAAAATAGGCATCAAGCAGCACCGTCCAGAGTTAGACCCCGTAAATACGCGTGTGGCGCCTTAATTTCACTTCACCATCGCATCGGGTCGGAAGAGGAAGTGGTGGCCCATAGGCGGGAGACTGACTACTATCGCCTTGTTACGCGAACATTTGAGATACAGTCAAGCAAAATTGAATTAGCGAAGTAATTAAATACAAAGGGTAGCCACACGATTTGTTAAAAAAAACTGCTACAAGCGAATTGAAAGTGCAACACAAGTGGCTTGAAGGACAGGGTTCGGAGCCACTAGAGACTCGGGAGGTTTAACACTATGTTTAGATTACCTACTAGAGAAATTCAGATCATGTGAGTCTCACGAGGATATAAGAGATATTATTGTAGTCCAGCTCTATAAATGTAGAACAGATAAAAAGCAACAAACTGTCTAAGATTGGGCTCCTAACAGATAGGTACAAGAATTCCTTCTTCCGTCGCAACACAGAATCACATACATCGGTTAAAGCAATAAATACTATATCGAGAGACTACTCCACTAAAACACACCTCGCTATTAATCTACTTCTTTCCCCCACCTAATTTCTCATATTCTTTTACTTTTCGTGGCTGGTGTCCTTACACCACTTTTCACTCGCTCCTGCAAAGGCTCAGGGGTTAATACGTGAATGTAGACCTAGAATTTTACTACATGCGACTCAACGGAGCTATGATATGTTTTTGGTGACGAAATTCCATTAAATGGCGTGTCTGATGCCAGAGGCATAAGAAATGGTTCGAGGTAATTTACGAGTATTTTTCCCAAGTTTTTTTTATTCCAATGAAGTGACAGTCAAAATTGGATTAAATGGAAGTACTTCAGATGTCATTTGGGTAAAGCTCTGGTTATGGAGACACCCGCATTCAGAACGTCGTTTGAAAACTCCAAATTTAGAATGCATCTTGCCGCAGACGTTCATCTGCAGCTGTCATCCATAATTTTTATTTATCGGTTTGTGTAGCACTGATTTTGTGTGTCTCCGAGGAACCAAAAACCACATGTTTTTTTAATTGAGAGCAGGCTAGATGCGAAACAAAAATATGTGACCGGATACGTCAGTTGGGCTATGCACACGAAGGATGACCCCAGACCTTCGCTATTAATACAACTCGAAGCATGAAAGGTGCGCCATAACATAATCAATTTTTCCACCGTAATAGTGATGCGGTGTCATCATACCGATCAGGGCACACAAGAACTCAACAAATGTCATTCTATATTCATGATATACACATTTATGACGACATTCACTGCATGCAATCACAGAGCGCTTGTCATTGAAGTGAGTTACGGACAGTTTCATCAGTTTTCTTGTTAAGCAAATCACCCGCGTTTCCGAGTCTTGGAAAGTTATGAAAAACGATTAAAGTGATTCAATCTTCAAAGGCAATAAAAGCGTTTCGGCATAGGACATCAAATTTAACTGTGGGGAAAATAATATTAATGCAATGCCCACGCGGCGCATCCTGATGATGTTGATTTGCAACAAATCCATGGTTATCAAAAATTAAATATATAGTGAAAATAGCAGTGTTTTAAGTTCACCTTTCGATCCAAGGACGAGGATTTCCACATAGATAGTAAAAAACTGTGCCCAAAGAGGCCTCTCCGAGATTTGAACCCGATACCCCAAATCAGAAGCCCACTAGGGCTCTACCCACTCAACCCTTTTGCCGCGTCAAAAGGTTTTAGATAGGTTCCAGAAATTTGCCTATATCCATAAATGTTATATGTATATTTATTATCATAATTATATGTATTTTTCTTCAGTGTTCGGCTCGCCTCTGAGAGGATAGCCACCTAGAGCAAGCGTATGGGGAGCGTTGTGGCCTAGTGGGTAGAGTGCTAGGCTACTGATCGAAGGGTCCCGGGTTCAAATCCGGGTGAAGCCTTGGACGACCCCGAACAAAAAAATCCTCGGAGTGCGAGGTGGCCCAGGGAAAGGAACTGGCCTCCCTACCCTGAATGTGTGAAATTCACACGCCTGTGGCTTAGTCCGGGATGAGATCTATCCTCAACTATCCTAACCAACCTTCGGGTTGAATCACTGAGTGAGTGAGTGATCCGTAAAATGAAAGTAATACTTCCATTTGTCACAGACGCTTTAAACAAAGAAAAACTCAAATAGCATTTATTCATTATTAATTGCATTATTTTTAATGATGAAATACGATTGGCCAAATTGAATAATCGAACAGCCGTGGAATATCCCCGCGTGTCGCAAAGAAAGGGCTAACTACCACACCGTCAAAGCGTAGATATTTTTTAGAACGTATTCCGACCCTGATTCAGAAAAGCACTAACAGAATTCAACCTTTACATTTATTCCTCTCTCTCTCTATCTCCTTGTAGAGGTAAACGTTCTGGACCAGTCTTCCGAGAGGTGACGGACGGCGCCCACTTCATCCAGCTGATATACGCCTCCGACGGCAAGACCCTCGCGGACTGCGAGTACGTGAGGAAGCGCAACATGGCCAACAAGTTCCTGGACACGTTTCGTCAAGAGGTCGAGGATGCCATCAAGGCGTCCGTGCACGCAAACGAATGGCACTCGTCTACGACGACCACGGAGGAGCCCTTCGAAGGGTTTGAGGCCTTCGACGACGGCGCTTACCTGCCCGGAGAGAAGCACAAGACGTACTACAACGTCACCATCGTCGACCTGAACGGCGGGCGCATCAACAAGGCGGACAACCACGTGAAGCGGGACCCGAGACTGCCTCACGATCTCGACTGGCTTAACTTCCCCGCGCTGAGGAGGCAGTGCCGTAACGCCCACCGCAAGATGAAGGCCGCGGTGCACAAGAAGAGGTCCGCAATGACCGAATGGGAGAGGGAGAAGGCAGAGAGGGAGGTTTACAGGTGAGGAGACGGAATGTTCTTCCTCTCTCTTATTGGTTTTCTGCAAGGGAAAATGTTTCGTGCCGTGGGTTAGTTTATGTGGGGATTAACACTTTGCATGTGTCTACTGGTGTCGCAGAACGTGTTGGCTCTCGTCAAGAGGTGAACTTGTGGGGTAATATTTCAGAGTTACTTTAATAGCTAACAGCAGTTCCCAATATTTCTCGATTTACATACTCCTTAGTTTTCTGTTTCCAAAAATTGGATCCTCTATATTTGAAGAATATTTATTTTTTACATTTTCATACTGCTATTTCCACCCCAAAGCCGCCTTTATTCAAGTTTTCTTTGCGTGCGACCAAGCACGTAGTACCTCCTAGGGTACGGGTATCGAAGGTTAGAAACCGTTGAATTAGACGGTCACCCATCCAAATTAGGATTGAGCCCAGCGATGGCTTACTTCAGAGATCGAGCAGAACCTGCGTTTCCATCCTTCGACCGTGTTCTTGAGGTCAGAGAGGGCGAAGCGAGTCTGGTAGAGGAACCATAGGTTTTCCGCGGACACCTCCCGAGGTATCCGCGGTACCTTTGTCCCTCCACCCAGTTGTATGATCCCCTCTCCCCCATAGCATGTTTGACGAATTTGAGAGCCACTACGTTCTACGATCGCCCACCAGTTCTCTTACTTAAGACTGCGTATCAGGGTGCTGAGAGATAGCAGTGACGTGATGAAGCCACGTTGATGCTTTCGCCGGTCGACTGGGCTACGATGAGTGAAGATGTATGCCTAAAGCTGCTACCGTATTTTCGGTGGCCAACTCCGTCATCGTCCTCGTGGCGCTGAGTGTGACCCAGAGTCCAGAAGACAATGGCGGAGTTTACCATCGAAACTTTGTGTTAACTGCAGCAAGGCTATCATTCTATATTTGAAAAAAATAGGCTAACAATGCCGGCCGCACCTTAGTTTGAGATATCAGAGCTATATCAATCGAGGTAATTACGATTAGTGGGAATATAATAGTATCATCATCGCATCACTGCCTTCTTCACGGTATCCGAGAGTTATCTTGCTAATTGACTTTTTCCATGGGAAGTATATTTCTAATGTCTGTAAATATGCCTGTACATACTATGGTGAAGGGTAACTTTACGATCAGTCTCTCTCTTTAACTGCCACTCTCTACTGTCATCTTTATTTCATCACTGAACTACTATCACATCTAATGTTAAGTTCAGTCTTGTAAATGATAAGTGTAACTTAGTTTTTCCACTTAGATCTATGAGGAAAAAGTAATTTATGCTTATAATTTACAAAAGCTACGCAAATTCCACGAAGTCACGCCTGAGACAATGAAATATATAAAGTTCAGTCACTAAGAATAATGCCATTCTGTTTTGCCTCACTAATACATCTCTAACGTATTCATTATTTCAATATACTTAACTCACCATTTCAGTTCCATGACTACCACTGTTTTCGAAGCTTCCTATGGACTTAATGAACTATTTTTGTACAAATCTCTTCATAATCATAGTTGGCCTTCTTGCATGCTGTACTCGATAGCGTGGTGTCTCCTTCACCGCATCAAACCGATTTGTGCATAAACAACTAACAACCATAATCATATCATATTCATCAATGCTCGCCAGCACCATGTCACTCACTAATGGACCACCTTCTAAATACTTGGGAGAAAGTTTCACCTGATTATGATAATCACACTTCATTTATAGTTTATGATTTTAGCAGGAATCAAATCCTCTAATACCCTCTCTCGCAATTACCACTACTATTCTCCCCTCAACAGAAGAAATAAGAATTGAATTACTTTAAAATAGCACAGTTTGTACTTTCTCACGCTCGTTGCTTGCTCGTTTTCTCCGATCATTAATATCAGAAGCTACACGGTATTTCACAAGAATCAATCAAGGAGGGGTTTAGGCACTAAATACTGTCTAAAAGGCCATGAAAATGAAAAAGTAATGAATGTTTGAGCAAGTATTTGGCCATTCGATTTCGAGTTTCCCAACTCACTTTCACTCCTCAAAACCACTAGCTAATTCGCTAATGACTGCACTAGGACCCATCTCAGAACCACCGTATTTTTTACACCATCAGATGCATTGGTTTCATAAATTCCGCCCAAACATTACCGAATGTTTCTCCGTCAGATTACGACAGATGACCACACTGCTGTGCAGATTATATGGTTTCTCCTTTCCCAAGCGTGCGTTCTTACACGGGTACCTTTTTCTATCCTAAACGTAACTGGAAAGTAGTCGACAAAAGGACTGTCGGTTAGCCTCCCCCTTGAGAGAGAATAAAAAAAGAGTAAAGATGAAAATGGAGAAGAATACCTTTTTTCGTCGAGCATTTAGTGGAGTGGAGCCAAAAACTCCAGGCGGTTGTTTTATACACACACGGGAGTTCGCGGTGGGACCGTGTTTGCCTAAAATCTCTTCCCATTTTCCCCACCTTCGTCTCCGTAGCAGGAGGATGTCCCTTCTTAAAGATCCACGCCTCCCCTCCTCAAGGCGATAAATTAAAAGGGCCAAGTCTGTCTCCACGCCTGCTTGCGACGTTTTCCATGGGACCGTCTCGGAGGGGTGGGCGAGAGGAAATCCAGGAAGCTGCAAGGGTGGAGGACTGAATAAGAAGTGGGCGGTCACCTATTCTTTTCACTTGGGTCATCTGAAATTTTTGCCGTCCTGCCTGTCTAACCTCTCTCCCACAGTCTCGCAGTCGATACCTCAGCGACGCCAAGTTACTATTTTAATCGCTGTATCAAATTATTATTAAGTACCCACAGACAATGGAGTTAAAGTTGAATGCCCCTCTCATTTTCTCTTCGATAAGTTTTCCTCAAGCTTAAAACTCGCGTCATGAAGAACACGGGTGTGAATAAAGAGATATGATGGAAGCCCTCTTCTCTCCTCCTCAACCTCGCAGTCGCTACCTTGGCTATGCAGCTTTGCTATTTAAATCGCAAGTTTATATTTTCAATATACCCCCTCAGTCGATCGGGGTGGGCTTTCTTGTGTCCTTTTTACCTCAATAAATTTAACAGTCACAACTCGCGTCGTGATGAAAACGAATGAGAATATGTTGATGCGACGAAAGACCTGATTCTCTGCTGCTTCGTAGATACGATCGGAGAGAAAACCTACGCCCCCCTCTCACTTTTACGCCTCAGACTAGAGCAAAATCGTGATTTGTTCGATTTACATTCGAAGGTGGAGCTTCGGATAATATATCTTGCACGTGCATACTGGTACTTCAACTTCTCTCCTTACTTTTCTGATTACCTCCGTAGTGGAACGCCTTATTCTTGTAAAGAGATTCAGAAGGAAAATACGCAGGATAGGAGAAACATTATTTTTCCTGCCAACTGCAGTGTGGACTACTGGTATGTGTATTTTCATCTCCCTTCTCAAATACTGGTCAGGACTTAACTGGGAACGCACGTTTTTGTAGCATTTTTTCATTTCAAGTCACTGTCACACCATGCATGTAGCCATCATCATTTTGGTTTGGGCAATTGGTGCTCATTTCATCCCGCATAAACATTTAGGTTTATAGTGAACAAATCATATAACATTTTCATCACCACGCCACTTACTACATCATATTAGCTTATTGTAAACAATCACGCATCATAAGATTATTACATAATACATTAAATATGGTAATGGTTTGTTTGTCAAATCAAGTATGACCAAAAAGAAATAATTCCATTATAATTATCAAAGAGTGACTATTTTGTATTGTATTTTTGCTTGCTTAGTGCAATGTATTCGCCATATCTTGTTACTGTATGAATCACGGGTCTCGACTTCGCCTGGTACGGAAGTGGCCTCAGTTATCTGTCACTGGTGCTCATGTAACAATCGATTTTTAAGATTTCCCCCTCGTGTTTAAAGTATAATGAAGAAATCTAAGAACAAACAACACAAAACAGATAATATTCTAAAACGTAAAGCGCCTCTATGCATTCTGGATGAGTTACTGCGGTGGGAGAATGGAGCACCGATGGCCATTTCCTCCTGTTCAAGAAAAAACTTTCGACTCAACTACACCGCACATACATGAAGATAAGGAGCCAATCCCCGAGATACTTCTTTGCTAGCACAAGATTCAATTCTGGAACTAACTCACCCAAATCCGAGGAATAAACGGAAGACCTCATTCAGCCCAAAATAAAGGGGTTACATGGGGAAGAATACTGCTGTAACAGAGTCCTAACCTGGGAAATGTTGATTCGATGTGATCTAATCCTGCGGAAGATAGTAATGTTGGAAAATAGATAAATTCAGAAGAAGACACTGTAGACACACAAAGAGAATTTCTGCCACATAAGAATTAGATTGGTACAGACGTAACACAAACTGTTAATCCACGAGTAAAAATATATTATTAATTAAAAAATAACCTTCTTTCCAACCACAATCATAAATGGGAGATCACAAGCATTATCATCACAACTTTCATTCTGAATGAATTCACTGCGAGTCTCAATTGACTCAGAGAGCAGAATGGGGGTCGATCGAATAACAATAGTTTTTTCGCGAAATTTTGGATTCATAAACGGAGTCCGCTAATAGCAATATATAAAATAATTAGTTTCTTTAAGCTTTTTAAATCTAAAACATAAAGAATAACTAAGTTTAGACAAAAGTTGCTTAATTTTTGGATGCATTAGTTCTTTTCTTCCATTGAAACTATCATATGTTTTAAATAAATATTTCACTGCTGTAGAAGTAAAGGGTATTGAATAACTCTGGGAATGTTCCTCGGTTCGAGAATTAAAAGGCCGTATATTATGAAATAACTCGATAAAAAGTATGAAAACATGTTTTTTATATGTTGCTTTAAGCTTTAAATAGCACATTTTTCACAAATAGTGATAGCTTTTAGTACTACTTTTAGAGAAACTAGTGCTTTAGAATTAGTCTAGTGTTGACGTAGACAAAATAATTTAGAAATAGCACTGAAAATATTCATGTGGAATTATAGATTTATAGCAATAAACCCAAACCGTTTACTTGCACAATTCAGACCTTTCTTCCCAAATTTTCTGTCACCTTACTCTTGGCTTGCTAATGTTTGTTTTGTGGCTGTCCTAGTTGATTCTTGAGTTCGTCCTCCGCCAATTACAGATTTTCTATGGCCCTCTGCCAAATATTTTAATTTATGGGAATAAATCTGTTTGAAGCTGCTTTTAATTACCCCTAAGTTGATGTTTTCTAAATGTTAGCGCGGTAGACTGCCCCAGTCAACCTGAATGTCTGCACACACGCACTTGTGATGGTCCGTTGTGATTTCCAAAGTTCATGTCCGAGGAATACGAAATTCCTTTGTCTTATCCTTTGCTGCATGATATATTTATGTTTTCTCTCGAGTATGGTGACAAGTGTATTGCCCTTTCATGTGGCAATAATAGAACTGTGATTGTTAGGCAAACAAGTACTTAATTTTACGGCCTAATGTTTGAGCTTTCTGCATGTTTGCATGATTAATAATTTATCAGCATAGATTGCACGATTTGGCAGCATTTATTACAGCTTTGTAAATAATTTAATTTTGTTCAATTAATAACGTACATAGTAGGAATCACTATCAATAATAATATGAAGTATCTAAAATGATATTGCTCCGCTAAAATTAATCATAAAAATAATTAAAGTTTCTTTGATCAAACATCATTAAAATATATAATAAAATTCTTCTTTAAAAAGCAAAAGTTGCAAACTTTGACGTTCCCCAAAGAATGATAAAAAATAAACAAGGCTACTTTGCTACGGGCTAAGATAAGTAAAGAAAAAATGATTGCAGATAAATATTTTTAAATTCGGGATTCAAGCTGATTTCAACTAACTTAGCTGCCTCCCTACAATGGCCCAATTTTTATTAAAACGATTTTGAAATAATTTGCATACCAAAGTCGAGGGCAGATATAGAATGAATGCTTCGGCATTATATTGCACACATAATTACAAATCCACTCGCTAATAACTGCGGTGTTCATGCACGACACCGGTTCAAAAAGGGCAAGTAAAATGTTTTTGAGTAAACAAGGAAGTGAACAATAGATGGACGGCACAAATTGCAGGTCAAAAAGAGGGTTCAGCGGCAAGCAGCAACTTGAGAAGACGTCGTCGTATCCGAAACAGAAGTTTTTCATCGCACCCGGCACGTACTGGTGTGGCCAAGGACAGACCGCACCAAGCTACCAGCACCTCGGTGGCCACGGCTGGACTGACCGGTGCTGCAGGTCCCACGACCACTGTCCTGCACTTATCCCAGGATTCCAGATGAGACATGGTCTACTCAACACGAGGCCGTACACCATTACCCACTGCGGTTGCGATGAGAGGTGTGTGTGATCGATTGTATGTTTGTCTCTGTCCTTTCTTTTGCAGATTTTGCGAACAAGGGAATGGACTACAGGGCTTGAGTTATTTTTCTCGGATGAACTCTCAGGAAATTGACGGAAATTCTGTAGGATACAGGGCACCCTAGTCCTACTCGCCGCCCCAAACAACAGGATTCATTGTGGAAAAATAGAGCCACAGACAAAGTAGAGTAGGAATACGAGCCAATATTTGTTTTTCACAATCAGGAGAGACTCTCAGCGATGCAAATGTTTTAACTTTTCTCTTAATTACCGGCGCACACAGAACTTGAAGGGGGTCCAAATACGAACAGAAATGATACGCCGCGTACCTTCAGTGCCTAATACCAGCGAACCGAATACTTTTTATCTTATGTCAGTTCAAAGAAAACGGCAATATGAGCAACTATAAATACTAAACAAAAACCGAAATGGCTGCACATTACAGCAGGCGACCAGGCCAACTTCCACTGAAGCAAAAAGTGAGACCCGTGTTTCTCGGTGGCACAACGATTCTTTTTCGACTTCGTAATCAACTAAAGGTACTCATTGTTTTCCTTCCATTCAACCCTTTCTTTCCCACACCAACCGCTCCAAAATACACACCATTTCTGCAACCTTGCGGGACCATCCTACACGCCCCACTCTTTAGGAAGAGGAGGGAGGTTCTGGACGTGGTGAGGGTGCCGGGCACCAAGTGGTGCGGCAAGGGCGGCACGGCCGAGAAGTACGCCCAGTTGGGCGGCTTCGGCTCGGCTGACCGCTGCTGTCGGCACCACGACGCCTGCCCGTTCTTCATTCCCACCTTGGAGAGCAAGTATGGGTTGTTCAACTGGCGGGCATCAACCGTCATGCACTGCGCATGCGACGAAAGGTAAGTGATATCGCACGCGACGAACTGATGGGAAAGGTGTTCGACACACTGGGATGAGAGGAATGTTAGAACCTAGACAGGTGGCAGGCAGAATGAGACAAATGCAGTAGTGTTATATTTTTCACAATTATCGCGAGTTAAATACAGGCATACTCCTTTCAAACATTCTCTTTCCATAACAGGAGAAACATCTTTTCCGTAATAGCGAATACTCAATTTCTTACGACAGTTTTTTTAAAGGTTTGACGCGTAATTTTCTGAATCTATGAGTTTAGCGCGGTACGATCATCAAAAATAACCTATACTTATTTGCGTCAAGCGTTCTCTGTATTCTTTTTAATTTCACTTTGAAAGAACGAGAAAATTTTCTATTTGCCATGTCATTAGAAGGGCGTTCAGAAAGTTTTATGAAGCAATTCACTTTTTACAGCTGTTATCTGACTGTTCACGTAATTTTCTGAATCCATGATTTAAACGCAGATCAGTCATCATGTCGAAAAAGTCAGTTCAAGAAAGCTTTCTCTGGATTGCTATGAGTTACAACGAAAAAGAAGTTCGAGTATACTCTATTTGCACTGTAATTAGAAAGGCATTCGAGAAGCAGGCGTAGGTGTAATGAGCGTATGCATGTACACCCGTTGATAGCGACAAAATACTGCGAACTAAATTTACACAGAAGGTTAGTTTCAGATGCATAGTAGGCGAGAAAAAATTCAAACAGTCAGATTTAATTACATCAAAACCAATTTTCTCTTCGCTCGTAATGTGGCAAACTTCTTGCCATAAAACTTTTGTATATTCCATTTATTGCTCTCAACACTTAGTTCTAGTAGAAAGAATAGTGAGATATCGAGGAAAAAAATTGGGAGAGATAAGGTGAATGCATCATTATTACTTTTAAAAAAGTGCAAACGACCGCTAACCCTTCCCATCTCATAGCGCATATAACTTTATCCCAGCTCACCCCATCCACTGTCTGCACTCCCCTCTCTGATTCTCTTGACTCCCCCACATAACTCGACCGTCTCCCCTCCAGAAAACCTTCGCAGCCGCTCTCCTGCAACCACCCCTCCTCTCCACATGTTCCTGTCCTTATCCCCCGCTTCATGAACCGGAAGGAAAATTGATAAGGTTAAAGGGAGTAGCTATCCCTCTCTCCGTGGAGGAAGACAACTGGGCTGATGCCATTGTCGCAACCCTCCCCCCCGTCTCCCCTCCCCCGGCCTCCTCTTCCTTCTTCCCACACGTCTTCTTCTCCGCCCCCTTCACTACGCTACACCTCCTTCGCGCTTCGCCCATCCCTCTCCAGTTATCCTTTCTTCCTTCTTATCCTTTCCTCCGCCGCTCCTTCCTCAACGTTCCCTTCTTCACAATTCTTCCGTTTCGCAACCTTTCTTCCTCCAGTTCCGCGTCCGTTTCTCACGTCCGGCATCTCTCCTCCACCAATACGATTCCGCTGGAGTGGGACGATCTCCGCGTCGGATTCCTGAGACAGCGTCGTATATGCATGCATCTCAGACAGGGTCGTTATAATGGGGGAGGGGGAGACAGGTACATTGCCCCTCCTAAAATGCTGCGGAGGGCGCCACAATGTATCAAGAAGGGGGTGGAGAAGGCCTTTTATACGACACCTCAAAGAGACGAAGCTTCGGTTCTAGTGCCAAGAGAATGCTGAAACAGAAAACCTCAATTCCGATTTAGAAAATAACTAATTTTAGGATTTTAAAAGGATTGTTTTAAAGCTTGAAAAAATTTGTTTGAAAAGGGGGGGGCAAAGGCCGTGGGGTCGCCAAAACGCTCGCTCTCTCCATCTCCAAATCCGCTACGTCGTTACGCCGCTGATATCATAACTTGGTGGCACTAGCGCGTAGAACGTGAAGTCAGGAAGTGGAAAGCGTGCGACGGTGGCTAAATGGTCCTCATCGGTTTCTCTAACTCAATTGAGCTTGCTTCGCCCATCCCAAACTAAAGCTCTCCGATGGCAAGTGCCAGCAAGTTCTGCGGAACCTACAGTGGAGTTCGGTTTCAGGTACTCCAGCTGCTAAGGTGATGTCGTAGTACCGTTTAACCAAAGGCAAACACAGCGTCCAAGCCCTAGGCGGAATTCGAACTTGCGACCACTGTGACGCCGGACCGACGGACTGCCCTATTCAGGAAGACCTGCCGAGTCGCGACATTGACGTTATTTTGATATAAAAAACTCAAAAAAATGAACATTTTACCTCATGATTGCTCGACAAAATTATTAATGTCACATGCGGAGGGATATTATTTTGTTTGACGCCGCCGATTAACCATCAAAGGTTCCGCGTCACCTTTTTATTCATGCATACAACTTTACGACGTCTATCTCGATTGCCAAACATTCTCTCCACATGGAATTCATTTGCCTTCCACGTCAAGACCAGGCAACAGTAAGATGGAAGGAAAAATAACGTACTGAAATAGCCCACAAATAAGAAAAAATCACGCATTCATTACTTACTACGGCAGGTACATCATACGCGTGTACGCTGGAAATGGTACAAAGATCTTTCTGCCAAAATGTAGAGAATAGCAGGCGATATTCTACTTACGTATCACCTGCGATTCTCTACGTATTACCATCTTACGCATAAAATTACGTAGCTCTAGATTCAGGGAGCTCACAAAAATCGAATGATTACATTAGGCCTTAAAACGTCTTAATTTGCGGCCTCATATGACCGATGGAGGAATCTGCGGCGCTAAGAATACTAATTAATAGAGTATTTTAAGCACATAAGGAGTATTCAATAACTATTTAGAAATTAATAAAAACCCCGACCGGACCATATTCCGGTGGGAATTCTTACAGGAGCTCGATAACGATACTTACCTGTCTCGAAAACTTATTCTGATATTAGATTCTACAAAAATTATATTTATGTCATAAAATTCAGGGAGGGACAAGCATGTAGATTGGACCAAGATATTTTTCTTTAAAAGAAAGTTTTCGAAAAAGTTCCATGCACCACACTGAAGTGCATCACGCTGAAAGAGTGTGGAGTAAATTATGAAGTAACACTAGCTCTCCAACCGGAAACAAAATATGGCGATTGACGGATCGATTACCCGCTGTGTGCAAATTATTTTTCTGCTCTCCTTTCATCCAAATATGCGACACACAAATCTGTACATAATTAGTTATGTAACGAGAGGAAGAGGGCAATGTTGTCATTTGAATTGGAAAACTAGATCGTAATAATTAATATGACTGTCGTTAACGTCAATAAGGATATCACTAGTTAACTGGTCGCCATTTAGAAGGGTCTAGAGATAATTATCCCAAGATGGGAGAGCAGGAGGTTTATTAGAGTGGAAAGACACCCCATGTTAATGCTTGTTTTACCCCTATATTTTACCCTTACCTATTCATATCATACATTACCCCTATCAGACAATGGAGGGTATGCTTGACACGATTTGGTGGCCCATCTATCGGTCACTTAACTGTGCTCGTAACCTAGTGCTCTCTGGAGCTACAAGGTAAAACTACGCTTCATTTCCAAGTTACAACTGACGGAGCTAAAGAAATTCACTTCAAAAGTCGTGAATCGATGACGTGCAAAATAAGGGGGATAACTACCTCCACCATCCGATGGAAAACTATTCGGAGCAAGAAGGGAATACGGTAGGAGGCACTTCGATTTGAATTCCAGCGACTACAAACACTTGCTAGCTACAGCTTCTACACTGCAATGGGAGACATGCTGTTCCCCTTTTCTTTTTCTGGGTACTTCTGTCATTTCACTGTCTTTTTTCTGAGCAGTTCCCGTCATTTCCTCTTCCTTCCCACTCTACCGATCCCATGTTTAAATTTAGCGAAGACTGCTTCCTGGATTTCTATCGCTATGGCTTTTTTCATTTGTCCAACCAATATTTTTTGCACTTATTTGCAGAAAGAGGCGTGACGGGAAATAATTGGCGCTCTTACACCCTGTGGCATCACGCACTGTTGGTTTTCATGTACGGTGAAGTCTAGCACGCAAATACCCTGCTTCGGTATTGGCTTAAGAAATTCCCTCGTTATTTTTTAAGCCTTGAAGTCCTGTAATACACGTGGATTTACACGTCTGCTTGAATGGGCTTCGTTGCGATAGCAGTTTCGTCCCGCTACCACGCCGCAACGATCGCTGTCTCACAGACTTGAGTACCGCATTATGCTAGTTGGAAAAATTTTTGTTTTCCACATGCCTTTAATTCTGGATAAAGCTATTATTTTTAGTAATTTTGCGCAAAACATGAATTTTCGTTGCGAAATGGACAAGCTATCAGAAAGCAATTCCATGTGCTATATTGCTTCAAGTCCGTCACGTAAGTACCTAATAAAATACAATGGTGTCGGGTGAACGCTGTAAAACAGAATGACATGCAGATAGTGTTACGTCTTTAGGAATATACATTTCCACTATCCACATTTTTTGCATGTAACTTCGTAGATGATATAAGATACAATGAAGAACTTTAGCACCTTCTTACAAAATTTAGCACCTTCGAATGAAAAAGGATTTTTTCAAAGTAACTATATGAATCTTCCAGCAGCAAGTCATTTTAATTTCTTAAGAGAAGCAAAATACGAGATTACTCAATAAAATCGTACTCAATATTTTCCACTCTTTTACTGCTAATAATAGTTTCGACAGTAACAAAACATACGAATTGATCGAGTAGTGTTTATGATTGCCACAAGGTTAAGTCGGACACATTTGCTGTTTAAAATACGAGATATTTTTTCAATCTATGGGCACCCGGTTTTTATCTTTTAACCCATGTTGTCTCGCGAGGTCGAAAACGCTCACCGGCACATGCTCTCAGGGTACCTACTGTCGTCCCAGTACCTACTATTATATTTTTTAGGCGGAGGTTACGACATTCCAGAGAAAGTGACGATATGTTTTCTACCTCGGCCTTCCCTCTTTCGGAATGCTTTCCTTTCTCCCTTGACTCCATTCTCGCCATTCCAAGTCCCCTTTCCCTCTTATTCCTCCGAAATAAAACCCCTCCCATATTCCACGCCTTGCCTCCTCCAAAATATCTACCAACCTACCGCACCCCAGGAGCCGGCCCACCCCTGGAGTTCCGGCGAGACTCACCAAATCCGGCTTCTCTCCTCACCCTGCCGGCATCTGCTCACCCCCGTCCTCCCGGTCTGTTTTCCTCGCAACATCTATTTCGTCCTCGGACCCCTTCTCTCTCCCTCTCTCTCTCCCCTGGGCTGCGAAATCCCGAAAAACCATTCACTCTTGGCCCTTAACAGGGTACACCCTTCCCCAAACCTTACCCCTGGTGAGGAGGAGTGAGAGGAGAGGTAAGAGTGGGACAGGAGGGAGATGCTGAAAATATCTACCGATGGCCGATCAAGCGTGGCTAACCGCTGTGTTGCCCATCATCGACCGATCCTCATTCCTTTTTCTTTTTCTCCTTCCCGCTCCTTCCACTAAGGGGTTCGTCGGAAGAGTAGGGGTGATGTTCCTTGCCGGAATCACGGCGGCGTGCAATTTGAGCTGACTGGCTGAGGGGAATAAAAGTGTCCAATAACTGTTTTATCCCCCTGTTTTCCCAAATCTCTTGCGTCAGTTTCACTTTTAGCCCTCTTCTCTCTCCACGGACATCGTCTCGTCTGGGACGCCTCATTCTCATGGACCGACAGTCTCCGATTTATTCGAGAGAGTTCGGTTAAAAAATACGGTCACTGTAAATAGTTCTTCCCGGTGCATTTACGTCGTGTATTACGACGATCCCACCACAGGCCCAATGTATTCGAGGAAGTACTCGGCATGGTGATACGAATTAAGTGATTCCGATTCCCTTATAAGCAGAGTAAACTCCCGGGGCAAAATCTAATGGGTAAATTCAGATTTCGACCATACTCGGTGGGTTAGGAGGAAAAACTTAACAGTAAAATTGTAAGGTATCGATTCTTATATAAGTAAAAATTGTTGTAGACATTCTCTAAGCGTAAAACCTAGAAAGAAAAACACAGCTTTATACCCTTTTAAATTCTAAAGCAACTCGTTTCCAACTGATGCCGTGTGGCGTCGCAGCAACCATTCCATAAATACCTACATATTCTATCGACCATTCATAGCATTTGCTATCAATTTAGTACTTGATTGAAAAACCGCTTTTGAGTACAGAATGACACCTGGTAAGCGGGTTTTCCGCGCAGGGACCACTTTCTCCTCGGGTCTGCAAGCCTTCGCTTATACCCCGGTTCGAATAAGGAATAAGTTTGCGGGAAGTTGGAAGGAAAACTAGGATAGGGAGGAGGGTACGGAAAGGGGCAGCTTTGGACCCTAGTGCCATGAATAGGCAAAAGGGCTAGAACGACAGTAACTGTCGAACTGTCTTCAAAATGGATGATAAAATTAATATTGCGGTTTTAGTCACTTAAAAATTCATAGTGTCATAAATCCCAGCGTCAAAATTATTTCGAGCAAGTCAAGCCATTCGTGGAAATAATTTCGAAGATTAATTTTCAATGAACTGTAACCCTATGTGAAACCAAAATTTGCTTGGAAATATTTTCTCCACGGAAGATTGATCCTAGGCTCGAGAATGAGTTTTCCAGAGCAGAGCTATTATATCGCAATTACCATAACTACCCTATTTCAATAGTTTCACTCCTTAAATTGATCTTTTGGTAATCTATTTAAAAAATATATGCCTACATTGTGCCGCATGGAAGGTTTAGATACCGACTGTTGGTGACATATGAGCATATCGTGAATGAAAACCTACTTTACGCGCACATTTGAATTTGGCTCAATCTTGGTCCTCCATTTTTCCTTGCGGCATATCTTGCCAAATTGTCGCTGGAGGAAAGAGAGCCATTAGGCTGGGATTGCCAAGTTTCCGAGCGACCTTTTTTCGCTTGACAAGGCAAATCGACTTCCGTTAGCGTTTGGAAAGATAAAATGTTTAGTCCATATAGTAATTAAAGGAAAGTCGCAAAAGAGGACTCCCAAGACAAGACAAAATTGCTATAGAAAACGAATACTTAAGTAGGGATAAAAGTAACCAGATTATACCGCGACAGCGATTTAATTGTGGGAGCTTCACGATTACCCATTGTAGGAGGTATACTGGCGTACGTAGATCTCATACTGCATACATTAGGGAAATAGATTTCCGTATTGGTTCCGAATAATGAGACTCTATTTTCTAGTATAAGGTCAAGAGAGAAGTCATGACGCAGGGCTATGGACACACAGAAGGAACCATCAAGAGTACCTTCCCATGACTTGATGGAATGCCGAATAACATTTTTAAATGAGGAAAGCCAAGGATGTTGAGGAGAGTTTTGCGCGTGACAATACAGTTTACAGGGTAGAACAGCAATATTCTTCAGCCACGTTGTTTTGACACTGCTCTGGAGGGGGCCAATTGCAGCAGTTCCCAAACTTTTTTGACTTGCGCACCTCTTATTGTCATATTTCCCGATTTAGTACCCCAATCAGTTAGTCCCTCTTGATGCTTGGAAATATACTTGCCACACTCACCATAATTCAGCTTCGCTCACGTACTCCAAACCACCTAGCTTGTACCCCTAAGGATGCGCGTACCCCAAGTTGGGAACCACTACTCAAGAGATCATGCCAATCTATTCTCTTGTAGAACTCCTGATGAGGGGACGAAGGTCTGATAGCCGGTGGGGACTAGGGGTGCAGGGGCGCAAAACGGTAGACCGAAGGGATTATATAATATATGATGTTCTGCTCGTGTGTGTTAGCCAGGTTTGGGAGAAATCTCAGAGGTCTGGGGAGGTTGGATGGTCGGGAGGGGGGAAAAAGATAAAGATAAGGTTTTGAGGGATGGGGCGTACTTGCGAGACAAAACGCTGAGCGCACACTTCCGCCTCTAACCCATCCCTGACTGCCCCACCACCCCACCGTCTTCCCAGTCTCCACCCATATTTCTCCGGGGGCATGGGAAGAAAAGAGGGGGGGGAGGGGTCCAGCCCTAAATCTCCGCCACTGCTTCCACCCCAGCGCCTTAAACACAGATGACCGAAACATAGACGACGAGGTGATTCCCCAGAAGAAAAAAATCCCCAACCGCTTCATTTATTTCAGCACGCTCCATTGAAGGGGTGCTGTGCGGTGGGTGGAGGAGAGGGTGAAGAAGGAGCAGGAAAGTGAGCGGGTCGCACGAATGAGACGCGATTTTTTACGACTGCGGTCGCGATATGCATTTTTCCGCACCCATCACCCTCTTAAACCCTCCGGAGCGATTATATGGCCGAGAACCTTAATACGGAGGGAATAAAAAAATGGGTCCGTAAGAAATTCTATAGAATCGCATTCCTGGTGGGTGATTGGTTTTATTGAGAGCAACGAGCGATAGACGGGTAGCTTTCTATAATGAGGGGTGAGGATGTGAAGAATTCGTGGGAGATTAGAACTGGCGAATTAAATGGAAGTGGTAAAGGAGGTCGTGGTGGGAAGGCGTGTTTTCTAAGGAAGAAAATGAATGGTGGGGTGTGGGGAAACGTAGGGGAGGACTTTGGGCGAGAAAAGGAAAAGGGTCGAGAAATTTATGTCGCGCATTTGAGCTCGCGTGGGATCAGACTGTTATAATGAAACGAACGGGCAGATAATAACCTTTTTATTATATGATAAATAAACAATCGGTGTCACATTCAAATGCTAATAGAAAAATACTGGATAAGTCGAAATATGAAACTGAAACGGCCGGGCAGATATATGGCCATTCCAACTTGAAACGACCGGGTAGATAGATGGCCACTGCTCCGTGGCCTCCTCCTCAGGACTCCACCCGACTGACTGTGTCCGCCGCTTCGATTCCCGGCTCTCCTTCCTCGCGCCACTGCGCATGTGTCCGGACTCTCGGTGCTGTCTTCTCCACCGCCACGGTGAACCACGTGCCGAAACGGCACATCCAGGTAGTCACCGTGACTGCCGGTGCTGCCTCCTCCATCGCCGCGGTGAACTACGTGCCGAAACGGCACATACTCCCCCTCCAATGAAGCTCCCTGCCACTGTGTAGGCTGCTGTATACCATGCTGTTGGAGAGTTTATCAAAATTAAATAACACATCTTACATAATTATTCACCACCTATTGTATCCGCGCACATTTTCAGCTGCGATAGATGAGCTCTCCGCACGAAACTTCCGTCCTCAACATTTGTCAGTGCTACTGTCACTGGAGTCAAGAATCTTGATATTTTGTAGGGCCCTTTCCACCTATGCATTAATTTCGCTGCTCTCTTATCAGAGGCACAGCTGAGGGGGTTTGCACGTAATACCACCAAGTCTCCCACCGCAAACGGGTTTTTTGAGCGACCCTTATTGTATTTTGTTTCCAGCTGACGGTGCGCTCGCAGTAAATTTCTCTTCGCGGACAACCACCTCTCTTTGGTGTTGACGTTAGGCCTATCATCTGGCATTAAATCGTCAATGTGCCAAATAAGTGACAGCGGACTCTTGTTACGGAAGGTGAACATTAATTCGAAAGGCGTACACTTATGACTTTCGTGTCTCGCGGTGTTGAAGGCCAACTGCAACCAAGTTAAATTGCTGTCCCATTCCGTTTGGGAATTTGCATGAAAACAAATAAGTGCCGAGCGCAGGTTGCGATTAAATCTTTCGGCTAGAGATGGTTGCGGGTAATATGGGGTGGTGGTCACATGCTCAATACCATATGAGAAACACATATTGTTGAAACTTCGCGAGGTAAACTGTGGCCCATTATCAGTTACGAACCTAGAAGGAGGGCCAAAACTCCCCAAAATTTGATCGTGTATCGCTTTTATCGTGGTGGCTGCGGTGCTGTCCCGGAGAGGCGTTATCCAACAAAACTTTGAAAACCCATCCACCGCCACAAGAATCATGGTATTTCCTCTTTTGCTACGCGGGAATTTGCCAACGAAATCCAGAAAAACGCTCTGCATCGGCTTTTCCGCGACTGAAGAGGATAAAAAACCGTACTTTTGTTTTTGTGCCGGTTTACTCAGAATGCAGGTCTTACAACCTCGAACGCGCCCAGCAATTTCCCTATCCATCCCTTTCCACACATAGTGGTCCCTAATCTTTTGAATCGTTTTATATATTCCGAGGTGCCCTCCGTAAGGAGACTGATGATAATAAGAGAACAACATAGGCCTCAAAATGGTCGGAACGACTATTTTCGGTTTTTTGTTATTTCGGCAACATAACGTACCCTTAATCACTTCATACCGGCCCACGGTTTCTCCTGCCTTTAGTCTGTCAAAAATCGCCTTCAGTTCATGGTCTTGTTGTTGGTGGACGGAAAGTTCTTCGAAAGCCAACGGGAAACTAGTACTTATGGTATCCACCTTGACGTCAACATTGCCCTCCGGAGCCCCCTCGGAATCGAACATCCGTGACAATGCATCCGCGACGACATTTTGTGAGCCTTTGATATGATGGACGCGAAACTTCAAGGAGGATATTTGAATAACCCACCGGCCAATTTTACCTAGCTGCCGCGGATGTGCTAATAACCATGACAGGGCTTGGTTATCCGTTTCAAGCAGAAACTCTGCGTGCTCCAGATATTGTCGGAATTTCCCAATCCCGAACAAAACTGCGAGACACTCCAGCTCATATGTACAATAATTCCTTTCCTGCGCGGAAAGAGCACGACTCGCGTAAGCGATCGGTTGTCTAATACCGTCCGACTCCTGGTATAAGACTGCCCCCACGGCCCGTGAACTGGCATCAGTCTGTAAAATAAATTCTTTCGAAAAGTCTGGCATTTTAAGAACTGGGGGAGACATAATACTCTCTTTCAGGGCTGCGAAAGCTGTCTCTTGCTCTCTGCCCCAATTAAACTTAACATTCTTTCCGCGAAGAGCATTCAATGGGGCTGCCTTCTCGGAAAAACTTGGGATGAATTTAGCGAAATAGTTTACCATCCCGATGAATCTTGCTATGCCTTTAACGTCCCTGGGGCGTGGGAATCCTCGTATAGCCTTCGTCCGCTCCTGATCCACCTTCACTCCTTGGACGGAAACTAAATGTCCGAGGAACGAAATTTCACGCACAGCGAATTTTACCTTTTTTGGATTCACAGTTAAACCCGCCATTCTCAGCCTAGCGAAGATCTCTCGCAAATGTTGCGTGTGGGCCTGAAAGGTTTCGGAATATATGACCACATCGTCCAAGTAGTTGAGCACAAAACGATACTTAATATCGTAAAACACCTGATCTAATAATCTCGTCAGTACCTGAGCCCCTGTGGCTAGTCCAAAGGGCACCCGTTTGAATTGATAGAGATTCCAACCAGTGCAGAAACTAGTTAAGTGCTTACTTGATTCTGCCAGGGGAATTTGGTAATAGGCCGAATTTAGGTCGATTGTGGTAAAATACTTAGCCCTTCCAAACCAGTCGAAAGCTGAATTTATATTCGGCAAGGGTACTGACTCTATCTGGAGCTTCGCGTTTAACTTCCTATAGTCCACGACCATTCTAAAGTTTCCCTCACCCTTTGGGACTAAGAAACAAGGGGATGAATATGCTGAGATTGACCTTTCAATGACACCTTTGTCAAGGAGCTCATTAATCTCCTTTCTTAAAATCTCCAACTTCGGGGGGCTTAACTGATAGGGGTGACTTTTGACAGGTGTAGGGTCATCAAGAAGAATCTCATATTGAATCAGTTTGGTCTCACCCAAACGCCTTGTGAGTACTTCGGGAAAAAGTTCAATTACTTTGAGCACCTGCTCTGCCTCTCGTGCCGGCAGGTGCTCTAACAACGCCGCGTACTCGTCTCTCACGTCCCCATCCCTGGAATCAATATTGCTAGTACCAACCTCTGTATTCTTGGCTGAGACTAGCCTTAGGATGCAATTACGGTCAAACTTAAAACAACAATACTGATCGGCTAAATTCAAAATCAGACCCGTATGCAACATAAAGTCAGCTCCTAAAATTAGTTCATGTGACAGCCCATCGCAAACTAACAATCGAAATTTCCATGTGAAATAACCTATCCTTAATTTTACTACCCCTGACACTGAAATATTCAAAGGTTCTCCAGAAGCGGTGTAACATTTACATCGAGTTTCTTCAATTTTACTTACAAGCCCTTTTAACATCATACTTTTGAAACACGAGTGACTAATTATACTTCGAGTAGCCCCAGAATCAATTAATGCTCCCAAGGTACATTCTCCAATTTTGACCTCTAACCTAGCTGCTGTTGCCGCTTTCGCTCGGATACCTCCCATTTTACCACGACGACTACCTGGATGGAGGGTTACTTTAGCCTTGGATTGGGGGCCCCTCCCATTTTTCCCCGGCTGAACGAGTTTAAAGAATATTCACGGTCTCGGCAATTCCTGGAAATGTGACCGATATCATTACATTTAAAGCAGCGTATCTCCTGACTCCAATCTCTTGAACCTTCACGCCCTTCATTAGTTTCCCTTCTACGGTCATTTTTCTCTGGTCGCCCTTCATATCCGAACTCGGGATGTGAAAGTTCTCTTGGTAAAGGGGGAGGTCTGTACAATCTACAACGTTCTAATCTTTCCTCAACTTGACGACCGAAAAGTAACATCTCTGAGAAATTCCCTATACCTCCCCCCGGAAACCTTTCCAGATATAAAGGATGGAGATTCTCGCAAGCCAGCGACAACAGTTCTGATTCTACTAAAGGTTTTCTTAATCTACGATTCATAGTCCTCATTACAGTTATAAACTCGTCAATTCTCTCCCCTTCCCCTTGGGTTCTAGCAAACATTTCACGTTTCAAACGGATATCATATCCCGCCGGCAGAAAGGCATTCCGAACTTCGACTAAAAAGTCGTCCCATGAAAAGATATGGAATTTATTCGCGAGGAACCATTCTAGAGCTTTATTTCCGAGCATCTCGGGCAAAAGGTCCCACATAACACCTTTCGATAAATCCCGACTCTCTCTGAACAATTCGGCCCTTTCTAAGAACTGATTAACGCTTTCTTCTCTATGGCCCTCGAACCGTAAGCCCCATCTGCATATTTCTTCCCCCATCGCCTGACGCTTTTGACCCTCCATTAAGGTAGCGACCGTTCCCACTCCACGATCACACTTGTTCACTTCTGGGTCGGCGCTTACCTTAGAGTCGACTTCTGTATCACGCGTCGCGGTAACGTACTCCCTCAGTCGCTTTCGCAATTCGTCCAAATTTCCGCTCTCCTCAAGGCTTAGGTCACGAACCCGTCGCACAATCTCCTCTTTGGATAACTCATAGATCCAACTGGTACCGGTCGGAAAATCTTTCGCCATCACTCTAGATGCTTAACCCAAAAAAAAAAACAAACAAACAAGAAACAAAAACCAAGGATGGAGGAAAAGGTAATCTTCTCGCCTCTGAGGTCCTTCAGGGCTTTTTTGGTAAGAGGTTGGACCATGGAAAGGAAAGCAAAGGACCAGAAAAACGAACCATACAAGACCTAATTTGACTAGGAGAAAGTACTCACGCGCTAGACCGAACCACGCTCTGCTACCAATTTGAAACGAACGGGCAGATAATAACCTTTTTATTATATGATAAATAAACAATCGGTGTCACATTCAAATGCTAATAGAAAAATACTGGATAAGTCGAAATATGAAACTGAAACGGCCGGGCAGATATATGGCCATTCCAACTTGAAACGACCGGGTAGATAGATGGCCACTGCTCCGTGGCCTCCTCCTCAGGACTCCACCCGACTGACTGTGTCCGCCGCTTCGATTCCCGGCTCTCCTTCCTCGCGCCACTGCGCATGTGTCCGGACTCTCGGTGCTGTCTTCTCCACCGCCACGGTGAACCACGTGCCGAAACGGCACATCCAGGTAGTCACCGTGACTGCCGGTGCTGCCTCCTCCATCGCCGCGGTGAACTACGTGCCGAAACGGCACAATAATACTCGTGAAAAAGGGTTGGTCCTTTTACGTTTATCTCAGCCTCCCCATTTGTTCGCAATTAGAAACGACGTACGTCAGCCTCTTGTTCGCGTAATCAGTCAAAGAGATTCACCGCCGTGAAATTCCGATATAATGTGACATAAAGAGGTTCGCTTATGACTGCATGAGTTAAAATAATTTAACAACCTTGCCTTTTCATTTATGTCGCCTAAATTCTGCCATTTCAGTTGATGACCTGTCTAATAGATTGATGAGAAAAAGTCAATCATTAAAGTTGCAGATCGGTCGACGAATATATTTTTTTAATGAATAGATTTTTCAGCACGAGAAGCCAACTGTATTTCAAGCCATTTCAGTTATATCGGCGCATTTTTCCTGCACTAATAACGGTAATTAGATAAAAATTTTAAAAATAGTGTCGACTGAAGCCGCCATTGTTGCAACTTAATTCCCTGAAAACGTTCACAGCAAATATCAGCATGCAAGTTTTTTTTGCATCATAATTTTACATGGCCTCTTCCTTGTACTACGACCTTGACGTGGTGGAAGGGCTTGTGCGTTCCAATGACCCCTAGAGCTGGACTGGCAGGAGCAAGTACATTGTACCATTGCTCCTGGTAGGGCCACCCATGCCAGATAGGTCGAAGGATAGGAGCCAGACGAAAGGTAGTTCTGTGATGGTGTCACGTTAAAAATACCGTTGAGTGGCGTAGGAATACCTCTCCACTATCACTTCCCAGAATATGAAAGTCATTCAAAGAGAATTAATTCCTGGCAACTACGGGACTCCGCCCACAAGGGCGGGTGTCGTGCCCGGCAGCGGGGGAGGCAAGGCCTCCGAGGACGTCATCACACGAAATCCTTGCACAGCAGCATCATCATCGGCGGATACAAGGGATAGGAGGGAGAAGAAAAAGAGAAAGAGGAGGAAAACAACGGTAAAAATAGGAACTTGGAACGTAAGGACCATGATGAGGGCCGGGAAGCTTGAGAATATTAAATGGTAAATGGAAAAAGGAAAAATAGATGCTTTGGGTTTGTGCGAGGTGAGATGGAAGGATAGCGGGGACTATTGGAGTGATAGCTACAGGGTAATCTACAGTTGTGGAGATGGGAGTCAACGTGAGGTAGGTATGGTACTGAACACAAAATTGGGGCTTAGGGTGGTAAACATTGAAACGGTGAACGACAGGATACTAGTGGTAGAAATAAAAGCACGCCCGACGAATTTCGTACTGGTCCAGGTATACATGCCTACAAGCAACCATAGGGAGGAATAGGTGGAAGAGGTGTACGAGCAAGTAGAAGAAATAATTAGAGAAGTGCCGGGAAAGAAAAACCTGATAGTGATGGGTGACCGGAATGCAGTGGTGGGGGAAGGGAGGGACGGATTAGAAGTGGGAGGGTTTGGGCGAGGAAGAAGAAATGACCGCGGTGAAAAGGCAGTTGAATTTTGTAGAAGAAATAAATTAGTAGTGACAAACACTTGGTTTAAACATCACTCCAGGCGTAGGTACACATGGAAAATGTCGGGTGATACTGGGAGATACCAAATTGATTATATAATGGCAAGGCAGGGATTTAGGATCAGTGTAAAGAACTCGCGCAGATATCCAGGGGCGGATGCGGACTCCGATCATAACTTGGTGATGATGAAGTGTGAAGTTAGATTCAAAAGGCTCTAGAAAAAACTCTAGCGAGTAACCAATCGGGCAAAAGAATACTGGTGGAAGGGACAATGCGAGGAAATGGAAAAGCTGCAGGAGTAGGGGGAAGTGGGCGCCTTGTACGCGAATGTGAAAATGTTATCGGGTGGTAAGAGAGGGCAAACGATACCAAAGGTTATGGACAAAACAGGGAAGATGTTAATCGAACAGGAAGATATCCAGGAAAGGTGGAGAGAATACGTAGAGGAGCTATACCTATGACAGCGAGAATAGACCCTTGAGCCTCGAAAAATTGACGCGGAAAGGTTAATGACGGACTTGGTTAATGGTATCAAATAGACGATACTTTATTTCTGTCTGTAACACGAATAAGAAATAAATGAAATTAGTTTCCGCTTACGGCATAAACTCCTTAACAGGAGAAAGTAAAAATTGGCGATGCCTTGCAATTTTATCCTTTCGAAATAAAGAGTATCTTCCTCGTCCTTCTCATTCCGTCAAGGTTAGATTAATTCCACGCGCATTAATATTTCGCCCACGAATCGATCTCTATCCAATTTGAGCAGAGCTTTCACAAATTAGAATCGCGGCACTGCTGACGAACGTCTCGCGGAAGCGATTTTCGAAGAGACCTTGGAGAACGCGTCACGCCATCGAGAAGGAAAACAATTAGCGAATGTATAATGGACGTTTGTATACCGCGAGGAGGATGATATCTAGTAGACTTGGGGTGTCACGGGGAAAAAAGACCGCTTTGGGAATAACCGAAAGCACGGTAGTCATTTGATAGAGGCACTGTAAAAAAAAGGTTGAATTTCTAATAGAAAAGGCAAAGAGCCCCGAGCTGACACACGTCCGTTTATGGGCTTAGTTCCAGGGCGAGTTAGCGTCACTCCCAGATGCCATTACCGACCTCATACTCAATCCATCCCGAGTGGCAATAAACCCTTTTTCTCTCTCACATCCCTTATGCTCCGGGACCCTACTCCTTTCCCCGTTCCCTTCGCTCGTTCCCGCCTTACCCTGCCCCAAAAACCATCCTCTCCTCCCCTCCATATCGCACCCTTTTACTGTTCTGCATCTTTTTCATTTCCTGCACCACCTCTTTTCCGTTCGGCCTCTTTCCTTACTCTCTCCCGATCCCATCTTCTTGCCGTCGTTTATCCCTGTACAAAGTTTAAACCCAGGCAATAAGTGCTCCCGCAGAGGGAGTCCGACAAGACAAGACTTTATGAGTTCTCTTACGGTTAAACAGAAATGCTTTTCGTATCTTGACTCTTCCCCTCCTTTTTCCTCTTCCCACTATCTTGTTATGGTTGGTTTCCGAAACCATTTCCCGCTCCCAACCACATTTTTTATCAAAGTTCCCATCGAAATGGCAGTTACTCTATTTCATGCCTTTGACTTACAACGTAAAACAGAATCTCGGCTATCTCGTTGCTAACTTATCCAAATAGCTATGTAAATTTTAGTCTTCTGTGTAATGAACTTCACAGCAAACCCAGCGGATCCGGCTAGGGACAGATGCCAAGCACACCATCGTCATTCATAACGCTCAATTGTAGTTCTCTTGCAGAGCGCAGAATCGATGGTATATCTAACAATTACTTAACTAGTCCAACCACTAACTGTAAATTAGATATAGGCTTAGTTTAGCAACCTTAACTCACAGTAAGAATTAGCTGAGGAAAAACAACTTCAAAGAAAGTTTACTGATTATTAAATCTTGTTTATAGTTTACGGAAGCTGTTAATGATATTCATCACTCACCAACTCAGACATCAGTACAAAGATTGGTTTGATAGGTCAGAATATAACTCACCTCGCCCTATTCCCAGGGAACACTCAGGTTAGTTGAGGCGAGTGCGTTAATTTGCCCTCGGTTTTCTGCAGGTTCCAGCTAATTTTAGGTTCAGAAAACTCTAAAATAGGGTCGCTTGGGTTTTAGGTGGGAGTATCCGCCAGAGAGGCTACTCCTGGATTCGAACCGAGGACTCTCAGTAAAAGACAGCTCTACATCAGGAATAGGACTCCCATCTTAATACGGTAAAATATTTTATAGCCTTGCAGAAATAGCGAGCTTTCGTGATATGCCCTCAACGATTCGTTGCATGCACTTCGTCGTAGTTTCTTTTCACACATCTTCCACCGTTTCTTTGAGCGTCGGCATTATTCATCCCTTTCTCTCAATTCTTTACCACAGAGCAGCATATTCTTCCCCCCAGAAAGTCGTCCGCGCGCCAGATTTTTACTCCATTTCGCGCCTTTTATTCCAAATCCACCCCCACTGACTTCCAAATGGCCCTCCTACGTTCGTCATCCCTCACCCCATCCCTATCTACTTCTCCCTCACCCCTCCCCAAAGCCACTTTCTCCTCCACTCCCCATCCTTTGCTTCCCCAGCCCCTGTCCCAGCATCTAAATCCACTCAAACTCACCTCCCTCGCTCTCTCCAACCCTTACTGTCCCATCCCCTGGGCCACGCCCCCCTCCCGGCTCCATTTCGCCTCGTGGATGCCGCTCCGGTTGCACGTGGCACATTTCAATCTTAATTTTCCTATTATTCTATTATCAAAAAGGGTCGAAGGGGTGATTCGCAGAAATCGATATCTGAGCGCAGACCGAAAAGGGCCGAGTTTTAGAAGGCCTCCGTTGGAATAAACTATTGGCGTTTTCGCTTTTCTGTGTCATTTTTTAAAGGTGTGTCTTTCGATGCTCTTTCACAAATAGGTTATTGTAGGGCACTCTTTTACCAAACTCTATGGACTTTCGTGTAATAAAAGCATGCATCGGGTGCAGTGACAGCCTTTTCAAGATGCAAACCACACGGAGAAAAAACCTTGTTAAGATTACTTTTTCTACTCTTCCATGACAAAAATTATTTGCTGATATTGTGAAAGCTGAACTGCATTAAGCTTCAAAACAAAGGGTATTAGTTGGGCTACAAGCGTTGCGTGTACATACCAAAGATAGTAAACTTTTGTCTGACAGAAAGAAATATTTTTTTAAGGTTTTGGAAATATGATAGATAGCGGAGTGGACAGGGTTCTCGCGAACGTTCGGATTCCACGCGTAGCGGCAGAGATAAATGAAATAAATTACATCGAGGAACGAGATATTTAGATTAAGAACTTGGTACGTTTTGACCGTGGCAGGAAAGGAAAAATAGAGGCTTATATGGTCTAAGCAAGATAAAATTGAAGAATGCAGCAAGTTCGGGGCGATGATTACAGGGTGACCAACAGTGGAGTGGGAGATTTAGCGGGGAGGTGTGGGGTAATTCAAGTAATGAAGATTTTTACTAAAATTAGGTAGAAGTGCAGTTAAAGTAGAACAGGGGGGTAATAGGAATGAGAGATAAGAGAATAAAGGCTCAATTAATCTTCCAAACTGCAATAACGAAAGGTGAAACACATAATTAAATAGTCCAGTTTAAAAATGTGTACCAAGCCATGCATAAAAAATCGATCAACAACTGTTTCGGGGAACCATTGCCGAGACAGCCCCGTTTCAAATACATCTTCTACCGATATGGAGGTTTAGCTGCCCATTCTCTGTCCTATATTTACACACTATAATATTTAGTGTCTTTTAAGAGGGTGGGTGACGGTAGAGTCCGGGCTTCACATGATTCGGCTCAACCCCCTTTCAGACGATACTTCTTGAGGCCAAGAATAACTGCTGCCCCATCCCCGCTTGGAGTATACTCGCCAGCCAAGAAGGGGCCCTCGGCACTGCCAAACTGCTCACATTGTTGCTGTGCACCAAGAAATCGAGTGCTTTTGAGAGAAAGCGCCCGGGGAAATCTAATTTATCAAAGATTTTTTATGTAACTCGCGTATTTGATTTTACTGTGGAATGGTACACATCTTATGGAACTTAATGGAAAGAAACAACGCTCTGCTAAAAGAGCGAAGGTGCGATATACCGTATAGCACGGTTCCAATATTGATATTTTCAAAATTAATGTGGATTCTGAATCATCAATCTTACGCATGATTTTACCATTGACTCTTTCAGTAGCTAAGAGGCATTACATTGTGCAAGCCGTGGTTGTTTCGCGAATTAAGTTATGTACATGAAAACGGATCTCAAATTATCGTGTATAACTTCATGAATGCTCTATGAACAAATTATTTTACGTAGGAACCGTGTATGATGTCACTATTAGAATTTCAGCGAGCAGAAAATTACGAATGTTGAGTACTGGAGCCAATAAGACCACCAAAAATTTGTGCATTACAATGTACTCGGAGTACACATGACGTAAGTCAACGTCATTAGTTACAATTGAAATATTGGAACATAATTCTGGTCTTTGACGTAATAAAAAACCACAAACCTACAACTTATACCATACTTAAGGGTTCAATAGAGCGAAGTATGTAAGATAGTAGCAGCGACTTCTGTCACAGTGTTTTTAAATCGAAACTCCCCGAAGTCGTTCTTTCACGTACCTACTCTTCCCACCCCGTAAATCCTATTCCTCACGTCACTCTCTCTCCCCGGCATCCGGAAGTCGCGTCATCCCCGCTAAATATTACCCATTCTCAGCTGTCTTCATCCTTCGCTATTTTTTTCACCACCACCTCTTTCGTTGACTCTTCCGCTGAGACAGTATCCCTCTTAAAAAAAACATCCCTCCGTCATACATCGTGAAAATCCTCTTCCATCGAGATAGAAACAAATCCTCCAATAAATCTGCATCATTTACCTTTCCCTCTCAAGCACGCAGCAGTACCGTTTTCCCACATTCTCGCACTTTCTCCACTCGCGACCAATCTCAAATTTGCTCTCACCTCCCTCACTCTAATCCCCTCGTCTGGAAATCCCTCCCACCATTGACTCTCCGCCGTACCGTATACGTGGTAAACCTCCCCCTCCCCCCACCTTCTCCGCGATCCCTCGCCTCCCACCAATCGCTGCTACCCCCGCCGCTTTTCCATCCTGCCTCGCGGATATGCATTAAAACACGCCGACGCAAAGAGTTCGACTTGCTCGGAATTCCGCCGCCGCCTCCCCCAAAGCCACGCCCACAACTGCTGCCAATCTCCTCGCGACTCCATCCACCACCGCGTCCCCTTTCTCCCAAACTTCCCGCGTCTCCTAACCCCTCGGGTGCTGCCTTTTGCGGACAGGACACTAGTGTCGTCCCGCAGCGACGAAAAAAAAACCTCCACACGCCCGGCATCGCACAAGACGGATGTTAGCATATGCCGTTCCTGGATGATGGTATGAAGCAGGGAGTAAAATATGCTACGAAATTCATCTGAGGCCTGGAGTCACTGGATAAAAACATAAAATGTAGCGCGCAATGCGCCCTTAGAAAATGTATGTAAAAGCAACATCTCTAAGAGATGAGACGACACCATAGAAGTAAACGCCAACAAAAATACACAAATAAAATAAAAAATCAGCATACGCTGCATAAATGCACCTAGGAATCTACAAGCGGCGAAGTTGTGACGGCAGCGATAACTTATAAGGAAAGACGCTGGTAAATTCTACTATTATAATCGCTTACTTAATGCAATTTTTAAAACTAGAGTAAGATAAAACGTTATTGGACATTTAGAGTGTGGTGATAAACATTGCTGTCGTAATTGAAACAAGGAAATCATGATAAACAAGCTAGTATTTTCAATTTGATGCATTATTTTATACTTTTCTTTCAAAAATAAGTCTTAATAATTTCGAGTTCACTTTAATTTGACTCTCTATCTTGCTTTATTATTTAATTCTTCCTTTATTAGTTTTTCTATTTTCTGTTTATATAATTCGTGGAATACAAGAATCATGCAATAGTTTCCACGACCGAGAGATTTAATCATTGTACTCTCAGCTCGGGAAAATGACAAAACAATGGAACGCAAAATGAAATTAATCTTAACATTTCGATGCAATAATTATTGCGATGCGTAAGGCAATTTTCTAACGTATCACCTCAATACTACTCGCTCATTAACAGACGCCAAAACCAAATGTCTCATTGTTCTATTTTTTGCATTTCTACAGGTTTCGGACATGTCTGAAGATGGCAGCGACAGGCACCGCAAACCTTGTGGGGCGTCTGTTCTTCAACGTGGTGCAGACTAAATGTTTCCTTCTCAAACCGGAGAAGGTCTGCGTTCGGCGATCTTGGTGGGGCAAGTGCACGAAGAAGGTCATCCGCAAGCAGGCCTACCTCAGGGACAACCTTCCGTACTGAGCCTCATGCCCATCAGAAGCATCATCACATGCTTAACCACCGCCGCGGACCACTTAACCCCCTCAAGCCTTCCTCGTTGACCAGCGGAGGGTATGAGGAGCACGAAGGAGACGTCCATAGGCAGGAGGAGTTTGAGAGACCTGTTGGATCGTTTGAGGAACGCAATTCCATTGCATTTTCTGAGTTCGGAAACGCAACGCTTTCCAACCAACACTGCAATTGTTTTTTAGGCGGACGCAACCGCTTAGTAGGCCAACTATAGTGTGATTCTTGCGAACTCCTAAATAATCTCTTAGACCATTTTGTAAGAACAACTGATCTGTATGTGGTCGTCTATCCCCTAGTCAATCCCTTAAAAAGACAAAAAATATATACAGCGAAATACGCTGTCAAGCCCACTCGATGTGTAGTATGTTGCTTTTGGCAACGGCCACGGACTGTAACCACGAGGGAATCACCGCCCTCTAGTAATGGTCAGTATAAAACGGAGGTGCGGAGTTTCCCTCAGGGTATAAGGTTGGGTAAATTATTTGATCTCTTGAACGTTCGCACACTACTCCAAATACACTCGGCTTCTTCCTCGCGGCATCGCGAGATAAAATGTTGATATTCCTCTCGTTTTCTGCAGTGAGCCAAAACGTACGCGCTGTTGCGTAGGCACTGCCTTTTCAACTAATGAACGAACTATATAGTAGTTCCATAAATGGTAAAAGAACTTTCCATGAATAACTAGCGGCTTTCTCGAAGGAGTTTTCGACCTCTTTCGAGAGAAATTATAACTGTTGTTTAGCCGAATTAATTTTTTCCAGAGCGTCTCTTTGTGATAGCCGCGCTTGATTATTAATATCTCGATGAACGAATATTCTAGAGACTTTTTTGCTCTGGTTTTACTCTTGTAGACCATACCATACAAGAGAATGAACTCGCCTAAGAATGAATGACCAAAGAATCCATTTCTTCACTAGCTATAAGCATATTAGCAAATTTTTTTGAGAGAGAAATGAACAGCAAGTACAACATTCCACGTCGTTGTAACAGAGGGCAAACGAAATGGCGTATGAAAATGATGATATTTAAGACAGAGAAGTTGGGAAAAATATTATGATTTTCACATTTCCTGGCGGAGGTTTTATTCTGATATTATGAGTAAGCTATGATAGTGCTTCAGAATTCAATTATTTATTTATTAGTCTTCGTCTGGGGACTAGTTTCATTTACATATCATTACAATTACGGAAATGACTTTGAGGGCTAGTTCCGCTCTCTGCATAAGTATCTTAATTTCTCGTATCTACGAAAGTTAAGATGCTACAGAAATATTTCCGAACTCCACAGCATAGGAACTGCGTGATGAGAACTTACACTACCTTCGAATTAGCATCCAAAATTGCGTTTTTTTGTGAACATTTTCCGGAAGCAAGACATTTACAAGATCAATTACCTTGTTTCCCATGGTCAAATAGTGAATTTCTAACAAAGGCTCTCAGCTTAGCTTGAAAAATAACATTTTTAGAATCGAAAAAATCATTTTTATATTTCCTATTGTCCAAGAATGGAAAGAAGGCCACATCATCTTTATTTATTTATAGTAGTTCCCAAGTGGAGTTCCGAAATATTTGTGTATAATTATGCTGTATTGGAAACGACGGTTTTGCGTAGCTCTCTGTTGCCTTTTCTTGACATTCCTTTGAAATAATTAGTATAAAGCTACCCACACACATTGTCATGGTTTTATCCTCGTCGAGGTTCATTTTAAAGAACTTAAAAATTTACTTGGTTGTGTAATCTACGGTGATCGTCTTTCCGAAACTGAAACGGACGTTCACCTCGTAGATATATATATATATATATATATATATATATATATATATATATATATATATATATATATATATATATATATAAAAGTTCCTTTGCTGGAGGTTACACTACCGTTCTAAACGCAATATTTGCGGAAGCAATTACCACACCAGGTTCATTTTTATCACTATGTATATTCATTCATACTGTTCACATAAGTTAATTCAATGTTTGTCAACGTACTTATTTGTAATTGTATTTGTTTTTACCATCACCCATAAGACTGTTTTGCTATTTAAATGAGAGAATGAACTGTGTAATTTAATTCGCTTGAATCCTCGCATTTCCATTTTCTTAAATTCATGTTTGTATATATGACTGGATGGACACGCGTTGTTTTTGTTCGGTTTATTGTTTTGAATGCGAACACAATGCTTTGGATGATACTATAAATCTGATGAATGGATGACGGAAATGTGTGCTTGTTGGTTATATTTAGATAAGTAATAATGTTTTGAGATGTATACATGGAAAAGCAATAATTCCAAAAAATAAATTAATGTGAAAATAAATCACTCCATTTTATTTTCAAAACGATACCCTTAACAATACAACCTTCACTTAGTATCATTTTAAGACTGATGTTTTGGTAGACAACGAGAGCTAACATTTTGCTTTTCATGAGTGTAGCTAGGTACTCACTTTCATAAGTTTCAATGGAAGAAAAACAAAACATTATACTCTGGCTTCACTAACCTTTATCAAAAGGAGTCAAGCATACATGAAAGTATTCCATAGCATTCAACACAGTACCTAATTACTTGATTAAAGAAGAAAATAATTTGACTCCTTAGAATGAGGAGCCAGGATAATGTACAATAAGTGGGTCCGTTTTGGAGTATCTTATCAAGGAATAAGACACTAATTGTAAATAATAGACTGGTATGAACCAAGAAATATTTTTTTTAATGGCAAAGATAAGATTAAACAGGAGTGGAGGAATTAAGTAAAAGTGTATGCCAGGGATATCAAGAGAAAATCCAGGAACATACTGCTGTATCCTAAACTAACAGCTTTATCTAAACGTAAACGTCATCGTAGTATAAATCCAATGTGTGACCTACTATCCTAGTATCAAATGAGACGGTCAAAATACACTTTTACGATACCGAAATGATAATGGACAGCTACCAACCACTGATCCAGGGCAATACGCAAGATTTCTCAGTAGAGACTGTAGTGTTCGTAACAGCAGCACTATTTTCACTTCAGGCAAGGAAACATTACTTCATTGGTTGTTAATTTGCATGAGAAAAATCGAATTTGGCCCAATAATTATGCCCGGGAGGAGGTCATCTTTTCAGTACTTTCATTCACAATATGAATTTTTAAAAGCCAGTCGAGAATAGTTTTCCAGAGGAAAATGAGCTTCCGAACTTCTCCTTCGTAATCAAGGAAGGACAACCCATTTACAAGATTTGTTTCCTTCTGGGGTGCCCAATTTCATTTTTTGTTATAAATCATAGTGTAAGCAACAGGGTGAAATAAAATCCATATTATTACAATTACTATGGTAAAAGTGCCATTGGAAATTATTCTGAGTATAGGCATAAATAAAAGATATCTTAAATGTTCCATATGCAGCATAGCGCTATATGGCTCGGATACTTAACGCTTGTGGAGATAGGATTGCGTCGACTAGAGGCTTTTGAGATGCAGGAGTGGAGAAGGATGGAGAAAATGAAATGGCTATCAATTAAGACTAATAATAAGTTTTGGAGAAGGTAGGACAGGAAAGGGAATTGCTGGCGGGGATTCTTAGGAGGCAACAAAAATGAATGGAGGATGTAATAAGAGGAAACGGCATGTTGAAGAGGGTGAAAGGAGAACTTTGGGTAAGGTTTGAAAATCTGAGAGATCAAAAGGGCTCTTGATCAAAACTCAATGTAGGGCAAATAGATACTTTGAAAATGGAAGCTAAAAGATGACCCCGTATTAAGATAAATGAGGAAGTTGAGGAATATATATCAGAAAATAATTATATACCTGAATATTTCATGTTCACGAGATAAGGGGCTGCTCAATACCTACCAATGAATTGGTAGAATACCAAATTACGTAAGCGGCAAAACAAGCACTTCAGAAGTAGACCGAGAAAGTCACGGCTAAATGTGGTCAAGGAGACTCTTGAAGAAAGATAGTATAAGTCTCGGGAAAAAGAGAACATGCAAGAATCAATAAATGCACGACTGAGGGAGAGAATAAATAAATGCGCAATACGAAGTTCGTTGCTTCAGGTTCAACTTTGTGAACATTCACTGTCACAAAAATAAATCGTGAACATTTTCACCAATTTAATTCATCAAATTAGTGGAAATATGTACATAGCTAGTTTATTTATAAATACGCAAAGGGTAGGACGAATGGAAGAAATCAGGGAAGACGAGCCGTTTTCCCAGGTCTAGAATCAATATTTAGACATTTTGACAATACATAACCCAAAGAGAAAAGGTGTGACGGGTGGGTATACGAAATATATATTTTGCAATCTTGAAGACGCCTGCAAGAAATAAAAAGACAAAAACCGGATGAAGTCTTATCGCGTGCGGCACCTGGTTAAACTTTGCATAGACGACGAGTGAGTTTTGTCCTCAGTTTCGCCCTGAGGAAGATGAGCGAGTGGCTCGTCGAAACCTCGGCTCTGGAAAACCTAATCCGGTGCCACACCCGAGAAGACTTCATCCATATCATTCACCGGGAAAGTCCACGGTCTTTCAAGGCAAAAAGGATAATTTTAAGCATTGGTACTAAGCAGTGGGAAGAGGCATAAAGCTTTGCCTTCTTGCAGAGTGGATGGTTGGGAAAAAATGTACAGATTTCATTTCATTCATGAAACTCGATAAAAAAGTCACACGTACTACCGAATTACAATGTTAAGAGCTCTAAAAGACAAGAGAGAGGTTTGATATTGAAGAAAAGTGATGAACAGCCTCCACATTATAGCGTAATAGGTATTTATATCTGGAATCGAAAATGCAGCAGTGATAGAGGAACCGAGTGAGAAGACAATGAGGAATCTGTACCGAAGGAGGAAAAAAAATCAAGATGACTCCTTAGCAAACAAAGTAGATGATGAAGGGATGCAGAGATCTGAAGAGAAAAAAATTAATTAGAAGAAAGACACGCAAGAGTAAGATACGAAGCTAGACTAAAAGGAAATAAAATGAGTGTTTCCAGCAAATAAAAAAAATCAAGGTAAATATTTGTAAAAATACCCGGAGAGGAAATTTCGTCGTTTAAAAAACAGGATGATTAGCAATGGATAAAGCAAGAGGGACCAAGTCATCACATAGCACAAACCAGAAGACACGAAATAATTAAATTAAATCGCAGAACCAAAGGCATCACAATCAGATTTCACAAGGAGTAACCTCAATAACCTCAACCTGTTCTAATTCTGTTAGCATGATAGGCAAGATTTTAAGAAATAGATGACAAAATGAGATGGTAATCAATGGAATGATGTGAAACCGAGGAGTGATGACGATGAAATGAATGGATCATGCGAATTACGAAGATCGTCTACAAAAAAATACTGAGCCAAATGAAACCCTAAAAGTATGAGGACTAAACATAAGAGAAAATACGCTTTTTTTTGTATGAAAACAAAGTTGAATTACCAAGGTCTTTGTACTATATACTACTAAATTCCCAAATCTTTGTTCTGCAGCAAGTGTACGCAAATTAAAAAAGCAGAAATCTGTCAGGCTACAAGCTAAGCTTTTCTCTCCAAAATTAGCATATGGCTCCTACGTTTCAAAATGTGATATGATTCATAGGCGTCTATTGATAAAAATAAAACAATATGGGCTGAAACCCACTGTTTGTTACGAATGATCTGATTTCTTTTCCTGGCGAATGATGTAAAGGAAAGTTTCTCTGGTGTTCCATCGGGTTCCACTGGGACAATTTCCACCATGCCTGTCGACATTAAGAGAGCAACTACTCGCTCTTTATCAGCAGGGCTTCTGAATACTACTTCTCAAATTTGCCCGCTCTTGTATACTCTAGTCTCTGGATCAGCGGTCGGATGAAAGCTGTGCCGTTGTCTTGCATTCCCACATTTTCTTACATTCCTAATGTATTTCAAGATCGTTTACGCGATATTACTCAAGTGGAAGGCAGTGTCTCGATTAAAATTGATCGTTTTTAGGCGGATCTCAATGGCTTCCTTGGTCAGCTGATCCCAATACCATGCGTCCAGCTGAGTAATTTTACCTAGTCCCATTGTATGACATGGCCTTTGGAAATGTTGTGCTCTGCTACTTCCGACTTCTCTGGATGTGCCATCTAAAATATCTTCGATATTCCTTCAGCCTGGTCTCGATTGTGTGGCCGGTCTCTCTCGCATAGACCTTACCGCACTTCCCGGGATTTCGGTAGATTCTCGGTGTCTTTTGGTCGATTGGATCCTTCGCCTTCACCAATTAGTCTTTGACTTTTGGTGGTGGTAAATGAATAGTTATATGTCGTAATACCTGGAAACTGATCGTGAAATGCATTACGAATGCAAGAAAAGGATGGTAGGTATTTAAGACACCGGCACAGCCAATCATCCGACCCCCGATCCAAACAAGAGAATATAAGAGCGGCAAAATTTGAGAAACGGCATTCAGAACCCATTATGATAAAGGGCGAGTCGTTCTTCAAAACGTCGGCAGACATGGAGCCTGTAACCCAGTGGAACATCAGAGAAGCCTTCCTTCATACTGTATGTAACACTAATATCTATCACTTTGAGTACTCTTGAGTATAATACATTAGTATTTAACACATTGGACCACGTATATATACGTGATCATCTACCCTTCATAGGCGTACAGTACGTCAATAGACGTATACCTTTAAATATTTACGTGCACCTTAAAAAACTTTCCACTGAGAGGAAAATTGAAGCTATGTATTCCCGCAAGCATATTGATAGTTTTCAGGAACCTTTGGAAGAAGAGCATCTTCAGAAGGCCATTACGTTAACAGCAACTCTCAAAATCAAAATAAAAAACAAAAAAAAAAGAAAACGAGCGAAAGAGTAAAATTTTTATTTCAAAAAGTAATTCTTACTTTATAGAACCTTTTCCTGTATAATGTAAACCAATCTACCGTATTTTAATTCAACTGATTAAAAATATTCAAAAACATCAATACGCCAACGCACAGGCTACAAGAATGTTTCTCAGATTTCTCTTTTCGAACTTCCCTCTTTTTTCTTTCGACCTTCCAGCTGCCACTTCTGGCCATCTACTGGATATAGCACAAACTACCAGAACGAGAATACCATCATTCGCGGTTAACTTCGAAGATGTAGTAACAGTGTGGATAAAAGAGCTTATATTACTATTGAGTTCTCCAAATTAGACCCTTGGCGGTTAAGAAACAATGATGTAATAAGTACCCATTTCCACTCACTTAATTTGACAAAATAAGGTAATACAATTCAAGTTCCCTTCATTCTTAGATCACATATGTTCCATTATTTCATATCACTATCTATATAGTATTCCACTATGTTGTGTGTCATCAAATTCACTTGCGAAGCAGTTCCAAGAGTTCATTCCGCAAGCGGTAAATTTTCATATAAAAATATACATGAGTAATTATGCTAATATAACCCATTCTGAGTCAATGACAAAGTCCGTTACTAATAGGAAAATTGCCGATTTTCCTAATAATGATAATTACCTATCATATTAATATATGGCGACTATTCCAACTATTATTATGCAAGAGGAATGAACTTGTTATCTCTGAATTCAATAAAATATATTTCTAAGTCTTATTTATAAATAATAATTTATAATAAAATATATTTCTAAGATTTCAGCATACAATTTGGATTAATGATTACTGAAGTTACCGAGGAAAATAATGTAATCTCTTCGAAATACAAAACTAGATTACGATATAAAAGGTCAAAATACATACCAAGAGAAAAAAGAATCTTCTGCAGCTCACTCAGGACCAGACGACGCTAGCTGGAATGTAAGTGAAACGGTTGTCCATAAAATGAAGCAACGCGGGAGAAACCCGAATAAAAGCAATAAATACCAAGAGATGTGATGAATACGTATTGGCGTTATTTATCATTTTAGAAACACATCGAGGGACGATAATTAACTTCTTAATAATAAGCACTCAGAAGACATCGCAAATGCACCTTTCATCACAAGAATAAATTTTGAAGTCGCACCAAATGGCGGGGAGGCAAAGACCTTTGGTAGTCCAACATTTGACCATGAGATGGCATAGTATCGTTGAAAACAAACGAACTTTCCGAGCGTTTTGTTATGTTTAGCGAAAGAATATTGGGATTTGGAAACCGACATCGATTCGGGAATGATTTAATAATGTCGCGAAACTGACCAGCTCAATTATAAATACCGTTCCACGCAAAGGTCAATGCGGGATAGTCCCATAAGAATTTGTTTATGGTTTGCCTACCTACGTTCCAACTGTGAGTGAACAACCAAGGAAAGAGCGTCTGCTTCACTTGACATATCACATTCTTTTTGGCTGTGTTTCTATTGAAAGGAAATTTTCTGGACATTGGATAACATACGAGTGCAATGTCGAGCCAATACCTTCGGTAAATCCAACCATGAAGATAAACGAAAAGAACCTAGCCGCTTTCGCGACTTCAGCCACTCCTGTGGATCGTGAAGGTTGGCTAGTGAAGCGCGGAGAGGTAAACAAATATTACCAAAGAAGATGGTTCGTCCTCAAAGGAAATTTACTTTTCTATTTCGAAAAGAGGGGTGATAAAGAACCAGTCGGACTCATTATATTAGAAGGCTGCACAATAGGTAGTTATTTCAAAATGTTTGACTTCTAATTACACCTTAAGTATGTGTTAGGCCTAAGAGTTTCACACTTGATGTCATGGTACCGATTCTAATCACCAGAAACTAATTTAATTGATGTATGTACGAGATAATCTTCAGTTCGTGAATCAGTTTAGCGCTAATTTTTTTTATTTCATCATGTTGAGAATGTGTCAAATCCCACAAACCTAGAGTGGGGAAAAAATCTTTCGTACTCTCCGGTGAATTGCAATAAATGTGGAAACTGTGAGTAAAACCTGCTAATTTTTTTCCAGAACTAGCAGAAAACGAGGAGCAGTATGGTTTCAAGATTGTCTTCCATGGATCTGGCAATAGGAGTTACCTTCTGGGTGCGGAATCCCAGGAGAGTATGGAAGCCTGGATGAAAGCACTGGCATGTGCTTCGTATGACTACCTTAAGGTTCTCGTGGCAGACCTACAGCGGCAACTTGAGGAGGCTGAAGGTGCATCTAAGACTACACACTCCAGTGTTCAAGCAAAAGAGCAAGAAAAATAAATTATCTCATTCCTAAACTATTGATAGTACCCTTCACTGAAAGTTAGACTTTTTCTATATGTATGTTAAAATGGTGAGAAAGAGTCTTAATTCATTGGCTTGCTTTGAAAAAAATGGACAGGCTTAGGAATTAAGGCTTAGTAGGTCATAAATATCTCTATGAATTTACTTTCCCAGTATGAATTTACTTTCCTCCTGAATTTACTTTCCCAGTGAATAGCTTAACTACTGCCCTTGATCATCGACCATGATACATGCGAACAGAAGGGGAATGCATGGATCTTCTACAATATTTTCTTGGCAATCATTTATGATTTACAAATTTGATTTTCATTGAATTTACTACTAGAATATGAACCGCTTCTTGATAATTTTATATCCAATTAGAATCCAATTTTAACTGGGCAAGGGTCTCAATTCCTCTAGGTTTGGGAATGTTAGAACAATTATGGCTGAAAAGTGATAACAAATATTTTATAATCCAGGGAATTCGTGCATTGTCTCTCAGAAGGAAATATTCTTACAATTTTAATGGCAATCATTAATAGTGCATTGTGAGATTAAAATGGTGAATTACATGCAAGTACTCCTCCTTTGTCCTCAACCAGCATGTGTCCAGAAAAGCTACTTCTATGATTTTCCTTATGTCTCATTCCTTTGACTTATGAAGAAATGGTTTAAAAATCACTTTAACTGGCCATTAGATCCACAATCTATGGCATGGTTCTTATTGCCGGTGGTCAGGGTTGGGGAGGGTATTGCATGATGCTACTCTCATTTCACTAAAAAGTTGTATAAAACAATGAATTATTTATAATTTTATACTAAGTGTCATCTATCTCAGGGTGTTTTCCTATCCTCTTTTATTCATTAAGGCACTTTATGACTGTCAGCTTCTGAAAATGATGAGGAAGAAGTGTCAAATCGAATCGCTAAGGGAAGGAACTTTCAATAAGGAAACTGTTATTCACCCTTAATTATGTGCCCTTGTCCATTTCATGGCTGTAGTGTTCTGGAATGTCAAAATTGAGTTCTCTCTCTGATAACCTGATTCTCTCTGATAGACTTAGTTCACTTTATCACTGAGCCCTCCAATTATAACTCGGAAAAATGCATCAATCAGTTCAAAATGTGCAACAACACAATCAGCAGCACTATTGCGGCTATGCCCAAAGTTTTGATTGCCCATTCATTAATAATAATTGTAAAATATAAGCAGATTCAATTTCTATGCAAATATTTTCTCATTAAATTCACAAGCTTGCAAATTATTTGGATGTTCAAATTCGCCAATTCTTTGTCTCTCTAACCCTGACTTCACTGCTCTACACTTAGCCGTTATTTGTGTTCTTTTGTTTCCTTATTCCCATTCACAAATTATGGGGCAAGAGGTCCATTGAAGAGCAAGAGACTAAGGGATCAAGGGAAGAAGTGTATATAATGTTAATTGGAAAACACATGCATAATGCATGCATTCTCCTTACAATATTCTTCCGTCGAATCAATATGTCTCGAGGAGAAGGCACAAAGTTTGAGATTGTGTATATTATCACCATTAAAAATACATAAAGGAGGCAAAGTCATTGAAGGTTTAATAATGAACCCCTAATCCTAAATTCTCAGCTCATTTCTTTTTTCATTTGATCTTTTTATACAATCAACAAAATTTCTTCTCGCAAAAAGTTTTCTTCCACTGTTCACAATTTTTAAACTCTTTCTATTCCTTTGTAGCAATTTTGTTCAGATACATCACTGCATATTGTCTTCTTTATTGATTTTTTTTCTTTGCAATGTTCACAGATTTCACAACTGATGGATATTATATGATAGAGGAAGTGTCCCTGTCATAGAATATTATTGCTAATGGTGTAATGAAGTCAGATATGTGAAAGACATTGGCAATGCTTGATAAAAATCAACAAAATGTGGATTATATATGTATTTGGCTCACATATTCATTGAATCAGCTCATTAAAGATATCACCTTCACTTATAAAAACTACACTTGCTATGATAAGCTTTTGAGCACCTGGTGCATTTGAAACCTAAGTACCCGATTCATGTGTGTAAATCTGTATTTGCTGCTTTTTAAATTTACTTGCTATTTACACTATTCCAAAATATTATTAAGCATCATAAGATAACACTAATTAGCGGGGGGGGGTACCTTTCCTGTAGTTTCACTCACTCACCTTAGTAAATCAATATGGGGAAATTATATCTAGACGAAAAAGTAAGAGAAAGAAACTGATGAACTTTGGCCCTATTAATTAAATTACTTGCCAATGGCAGCATTCTACATCTATATACTACCCTGTGAGCCACAGCAAAGGCATGTGGTGTTAGGACACCAGCCATGAGAGGGGAGGGGGATAGGATAGAGGTGACCGTATGTTAACTATGTGTCTTACGTGAGTGCCTCACTGTTTTTGTTGTAAACGCTAATGGTATGAGGAAAGAAGGAACTTTTGTACCTATCGGTTCAGCAGTTTCTCTCTCTTATTTTGATGCTTCTATCAGTTCTAGAGATATAGTGTGGTGTCGAAATAATATCCTGTGAGTCACACTGAAACTTCTTTGATCTGAATTTTTCAAGAAATCTAAGTCTAAGTGTATGGCTATCCTTAGTATTTTATTTACTACTCAAAGTAAATCTTTCTGTTCAGAGTCCCTAATGTGCTTGCGGTGTATTAAAGATGTGTCCCAACCAGAGTAAAGTAGCATCTCTCTTTTTCACTTTTTCATCCGGGAACCTTCCTACTATTTATTTGATCAAACATAGTTCCTTTAATGAAGCACTGCAAATATTCCATGCGTGTATCCCCCACACTAGGCCTAAATGGCATTATGATAGAGGAAGAATATGGATTATACAGATTGCTGATAATGTATTGCCTTGAATGCTAATAATGTAGTCATTATCATTGTGCCTCAAGGCTATTTCATACACTCTAGGTATTACTCTAAATACGGTTGGGTTTATTATCTCACATTCTCATTTAAATAAAATAATAGCACTTGAAGAAGATTTAGTCATATAATGCTTAATTTCTTAAGGGGAAGCATTGATCCAAATTGAGATTGATTACAGACAACCAGACACGGGAGAAAACTAAGTACCAGGTGAACACAACAGTTATTGGCAAATGCATTCTTTATCCAGATAGCACTGATAATTAATAATGTGTCCTTATAAGTAGATTAAAAATGCTTAACTGCAAAGTATTCAAGTTCTCGTTATCATCAACCAACATTTTAATTTAATCCAGCTGTTTGTTGCTAAGATCATTTAATAAATTTTACTAAACGTCTAAGACATATGGGGCAAATTTCTTCCCCAGATAGTTAAACCTCCATTGCCTGATACCAATCTCAATAGTTAAAACTTGGAGTTTGCATTAGCCCCAACGAGAATGGGTTTATTAAATTACTGTTCATTGTTTTCTACATATTATCACATATTTTTGGTACCATAATACTCTAATCATGTCTTAGTCATTCTTGAATAGGTTTTATCAGGTAATTTTTTCTTATTTCAGAACAATATGCTTTGGGTGTACCAAATGTGAGTGATATGAATTCTGCCTGTGGACCTCAGGCACCACCACGGCATAGGCATAATCCTTTCAACAAGCCTGTTGATCCCATTGAGGCTGGTAACTATGGAGATGGGACATCAGCCATCTTGGGAAGGGGCCAGGTCCACAGGATTGGTAATTCATACGAGGCCAATGGAATGATGGCTCACATGAGACCAAGGAATTTTCGATCACTGCACCGAGAGTATGGACAGTCTATATTGAAGGATCAGTTGTCGTGGAAGGTCATGGAAGGATCATCAAGAAGCAGTGAGCCGAGCAAAGCAGAACCAAAAGAGCCTCCTCCCAACAATGAAAATTTATTGATTTCTCTTTAGCTGCAATGGTAGAACTTTCTCATGTAATGACTGAGTGGACTTGATACCAGTATGTGATGGTCTCTTTTGGGGCTAATGAAAGCCTGCTTTGGAGATCTGAGCAATGTACAGCACATGGTCATCTTTTAACATTGCACTGACTGATTTTTTTGGAAGGATTGATTTGTAGGTCAAAAAAAAGATTCCTCTGAACTATCATACAGACTTATAGTGCCAAAGGTAGATTGAAATCTCTTCTAACTCGTACCCTACTTGTTTATGGAAGGTGGGTTTTGTCTGTGTTTCAAATATCCCTCTTGATTGGCAATTGACTTGTAGAATTGCATCACTAAATATGATATAATCTCAAGTGCAATTGTAAATGCTTGTCATGGACTACATCTAAAAGCCTTAGTTGCAATGAATAGAGGGTTACTAAAACTGCAAAATAAAATCACTTCAGGACCACACTGGTGGTAAATCTGCAGTGCCTAACACAAGTGATATATATTCTGTAGACCACCGTGGCAATACATTTTAATAATGTAGCCTTAGATCGGTGAATGTGATCTTTTGAATGATCGTATCAGGCTGAGAATGATGTTGGAATTAGAAAGTAGTGCACCTACAATGATTCCAAGTTCCTGGCTCATGGACTTGAGCCATAATCTGTCACAGGGTTTATCATTAAAATTTTCTCTGGTTTTGATTGCAAGTATGTATGTGCTTGTTGCCAGCAAAGTGAAGTTTCTGCAGTAGAAGATGGTATCTCTCTAGGTTTTTTACCTCATTGTTATAGGGTCTTTTCAATGGAAGGTTAATTTAGATTAATCTATGTTCAAATATTAATTTATTTTCTTAGCAACATTAGTTTTATTAACTTCCCGTTAATTGGAGGCAGTAGGGGTGAAAACGCTAGAGCATTTTTAAAAGGTGAAAGAGCATACTAATATGAAGAACTGATCAATTTATCACATTCCATAAGTGTTCAAATCACAAGTGTTTTGAATAAAATTTTCATACGTAATTTATTCATTTTACCATGTGCTTCATAAGGTTAGGCATAATTTTGAAATATTTAAATGTTGGTTGCTTAAAAAGAACTCTAGAAAATATGCTTTAGTAATTTGTTGCTTTGTATTGTTGATAACTAATGGATGAATAAATAAGATTTGATTGATAAGAGGTATTGTATCACATCAATGGATATGCAGTAACCAGTTAAAGGGGTGGGTGACCTAAGGAATTTTTCCCCTGGGCAAAATTGCTATTCCATGCCCCTACCAAGTCTTCCAAGACAGAATTTTTAGGATGCTTTCTTTTTAACGAATTTACAATTATTAATTCTTTATTTATCACATATAATTAATAAGTGCACTGTTTTATTGTAAATTTATATCATAAAACAATTTTTTTCGGGGTCTGGATTTAACTTAGCACCCACTCATGGGACAGGCCTTGAGTTTCCTTTAGATCATTGTCAAAACTCAGTCAATGTTCACTGAATGTTTAATTTATTGCTATTCATTTCTTTAATGATAAGGATTCAACATTTTTAAGTTGCAAAAAAGAGGATGGTTGTGCTTGGAAGGAAAGAAATCTCTTAAGAAATGTGCGAAATGATAAAATCAGGAGCGCCATTAAAAAGGATAATTTGCCACCAATTAGTTCCTTAAACTACAATATATATTTTAATATCCTTAATCTAATGAACTTAAATTTTTCATCGGGTCATCATCTACTTTCCTCCATATCGTAATGTTACATCATTATTAGCCATATTCTACCAGCAATAGAAAGGTTGATGGACCATTGCTATGCTGCTTTTCAACATTTGAACATTTTTTTCTCTCACTAATCATTTATTCAGTTCATCATTTATCTTTCTTGCTTTCCTAGTATTCTACTTTTAAAACTCTCTTACAATAACTTCACCACTGATTGCATCCACCTGCTCTGCCTAATCTCCTTCAACCATTTCCTTTCCTACTCCACTATGTCAAGTATTTGATCAATAAGACAGCCACACCCCATATCAAACCATTCATTAAACCTCTCCAAAATAGTTGGTCAGATCTTCTGTCTTAAATTATGTCTACCTTCCTAAAATTAAAAAAAACTAACAAATATGTTTACATCATGCGCTAGATTCCGTTTCACCAATGTTCTCAACAATACAATGCCATTGCAAGTTTCCTTCGCTTTGATGAACCCAATCCTAATCTAGCACCCATGTGTATGACTGTGTATGTAGGTTCCTACCATATTATTTATGTAATTTTTGCAATAAATTAGGCACCCTAACAGCATCAAGCAATTTGCAAAAGCAAAAGCATTGACAGCAATCGGTGTGATATTGTTTCCATTTTATTGCCATTGTTTTTTTCTTTCTTCCAACCTAAACTTATGTGGATAGTACATGATGTAGGTGCTCTCTATTCACAACTCTTTAACAATTTCATCAATTTGTTGCTAAATCTATGATTGACTAAACTGTAATCATTGCTCCAGTAGTTGCCACAGTATTTATACCAAACCTACTAAAACCTATCTCCCTTTGTCACTTCTTCATTATTTTCCAACTTTCCTGTCGTAACGTTCCTTACAATAATGCTAACTGTTGTACTTAGCTTCTGTTTCTTTTTTGCCACTGATGCCTCTGCTGTGCTTTTCATGTCATTAACTTTATACTTTCCATGCTATTTATGTTAGCACGAAATTTTTTTCACAACATTGGTACCTGCTCTCCAAAAAGGTATTACTTCTCAGATTCTGTCAACTTCAACAATTATTTTCCCACATACACGCATCTGATCCACTCTTTTGGTTTTTGATCAGCATATTATGAAGTAGCAGAATATGTAATTATGCTTTCATAGATGTTCTCTAGACTGGGATGAGCATTGCTTCAAAATTCATATTCATAGTCATTTCTTAAGTCGACCGAAGACAGATTGGCTTGAGAATTCTCAAGTATCCTAACAAACTGTGGCATCACAACCAATCTACATCATCATGGCCAGAGGTGCAACAACGGGGGGGGGGGGGGGGGGGGGGAACAACACTGCCCCCAAGCACGATTGTGTGGGGGGGATAGCCCCCTGAAATCTGAGTTTCTGGCTCACTTTTTAATGGACACTGAACGATTTGCCAAAATCCCTTTCCCCCCCCCCCCCCCCCCCTGCTTAGCTAGCTTATACAGATTTTTCAAGGAGTTTGCCCCCCCCCCCACGATTCGGGGGGTTGTTGCGACCCTGATCATGGCTACTCCCTTTAAGCCTTTTATTTTAGCATGTTTTTAAGAAAGGTGTCACTGACTGCGTACTGACAACTTTTAGCCTTTATTCATTCAGCTGATTATTGCATGTTGTTGATAACGACAACACTGATGTCCTTTGCAGCTACACTCACTAATTTTGTAATTATTCTGCTAATATTGTTGCCAGCAACATTTTGAACTGTCCTACTGATCACCTCAACTAGACTTTGACATGGTCTTGATGCTGCAAAGTTCATCCATATCCAAATGAATATTTTCATCCTCTAACTGCGGAGTTCAACTAAACCCCAAAAGCTCAAAAAATATTTTCCCTCAACACCGGAGATAGAGCAAATCCACAGGGGTATTGTATCCTTAGTGGTAAACTCACTACCATGCAACCGGTTTTAAGGTAATTTAGCCATTCCTGGATACAAAAATGCAAATTGCTGTTAATATTTAGCACAAAAAATGGTGAACATATTTTTGTGGATAGTTGACATCTATTATGAATGAAACTAGTAATCATTTAATACAGAGAAGAGGTTAAAATAACATGTTGTCTAAGCTGTAACCATTTGATGGTTCCCTCCGCAGTTTTCATCTAATATTATTACATTAGGTAAGCTTGGTCTTTCACACAAACCCATGGAGATGGATAACAAAATTATTCTAGTAAAGGAAACAGTTATAGGCTTGACCTAGTGGAATTGATCCATAACGGAATAATTATAATTACTTTGTTAACTCCACTAAATATTTTATTAACTCGACCTGGGTTTTAACACAACACCCGGATGTCAACCTGAAGATGACACCAAGTGTTGAAACCCGGGTTGTGTTAATAAAATATTTAGTGGAATTAACCAAGTAATTATAATTATTCCGTTTTCTAGTAAAGGCATGTAATGGCTTAACAAGACAAAGAATTCCACCAATAGCAATGAGTAATACAAATTTAATGGTGCAATTTTTATAATTTTTGATGAGACAATAAAAACACAGGTTCAGTAAATTTTTGACATTCCGCAGTGCAAAAGAAAACTGCACAGTGATATTCAATGCAAAATGCTCATGCACAAACACAATATTAACATTTTGTTGATTAAACAGGTATTTTAGAAGGTGAACCGAATGGGCTATGACTATGTTTTATACTTGATTAAAATTCTGAAGCTCAACTATACAATATCTCAAAATGTTCAAGTAAGCTTGAGACCACTCAGGCCATTTTACTGCAAGTCTGAATTTTTTGAAGAAGTGATCAATTGATTAACCTTTAAATTGAATGCCTCCACTTCTTGTCAACATATATCTTTGCAATGGCAATACAAAGGTAGAGTTTTGTCAACTGAAGGTCACTCTCTGCATTTCTTGATACATACAAAAGAAAATATGTATAGCTCTTTTCTCCACCAGAAACATTTTAAACCAAAAGGCAGAATCTAACAACGTCAATTATGTACCCTATGACAGCTTAGCTATGGGGTATCATGGGTAGTAGCTTCCCAGAAGTCCTCCTTCCCTTTACAAAACCATCCTTGATGGACCATAAGGGCCGAATATTAAGTTCCCTTAAATCCAGCTAAAATTACCATGAGAAACAAGAAGCTTTGGGTAGTGTAGTAATCTGCTCAACAGTAGAAACATGGGGTTCTTAAGGTGGCTCTATACCGGGGCTAAGAAGCTAGTTTCAGACATTTCCCTCTTACCCAGTAATGGCTTTGCCGTGACAGCTGGAGATGCAATTTTTGTCTTCTGTAGTCATTTGTTGATTTAAGTGGAGTAACTTTATCATGAAGTGGTTGTGTTTTTTTATAAAAAATAGCAAAACTTTGGTTTTTATAAAATGCTTTGGTAATATTCCGGGGCACGTTGTGAAGACTAGATTCCGAATTGAGGATTTTCAGCCCTTTTAAATCAAAGAATCGTCTTTCATTTATGTAAAAAAATCAACAACCATTGATGCTGTTTTTGTATTAAGGCTATAGCAATGTTAAACATTCAAGCCAGCATTGGCAATGGAGTAGACCTATTCCATCCCCACCCAAGGATAATTGTTCCCCACTCCATTTTTGTCAGTGCCGCCTTCACAGTTTCCCGTTGGGCTTCTACCACCCCAGTAGGCGAACACAGGCGGTGACCGTTCAATTGAGGTGGCTTGGAAGTATAGACCCACCTTAAGCTCTGACAATCAGTTGGATTCCTAGTCCAGGTGGACTTTATGAGGAGATAACACTTTGAATGCAGCAACAATATTTTAATTTTTTTCTAGTGACTGAAATTTTTAAATGCCTTGAGGAAAGAATACAAATGTGGATGATAATTGTTGCCCGCAGTCATCAGATAGCACCCAGCAGACTTTGTTTGTCATTGCAGGATGAGTATACTGGAATGAAAGTTGTGAGAAGTATGCGGAGCATTTCAAGTAATGAATGTTTGTCTGAGGAAGCAAAAATTGCAGTACACAAGAGTGGTTGACATTCTCTCTAAGGTTTCCATGATGACTGGGTAGATGATCCATTTCTTCCCCTGGGATATCAACTGCGTCGTTGTTTTTAGGACAATGTTTCTCCTCCCACCCTTGAGGCATCCTCAGGTCAAAGATGACCTGACTTCTGATGCTTTGACCTGAAGATGCCTCCAGGACAGGAGGAGAAATGTTGTCCTAAAAATAACGACGTGCAGCTGATATCCCAGAAGAAGAAATGGAACAAGAGTTGTTGATGTTGTATAGTTGTGAAACTTGAGTACGCCAGTATAAGCATAATTGAAGGCTAAATGCAGTGGGAATGGGGTATCTGAGGAGTGTTCACAGTAAAAGTAGGAGGAATATGATAAGGAATGACAGGATCACATAAGAATGGCAAATGGATGCTCAAGTAATGGACATGTATGAAAGGAGTGTGCTTTGTTGGTGAGTCCACGCTGAGAAAATGGATAGGAGTCAAATAGAGATACAGATAGGTGATGCAGGAGCGACTGGTATGAGAGGAAGAGGTTGACCAGAAAAGTCATTGGATGAATGTGGCAGAAGATAATGAGGGGGAATATTAGGAGTCTTAAGAACAAGAGAATGCATCTGAAACAATGCATGAATGGGAAGTACCCTGTCCTGTTGAAGATTGTTGTAGACTTTTTCACATAAAATTTAAAGGAGGAAATATGTTGTGCCAGCAAAAGTTGAATATACATTTCGAGAAACAGTAATCTTATAGGCACTAAGATAAAGTATTAATTATCCCATAAAAACAGCCAGTGCCATTAAAGTCATCAAGGGGACTCAGATTAGAATGAATGTTATAATGCCTTGGAAAAATGGGCATTGCTTTTGAACAACAAAATAAAAAAAAATATGCCAACTTTTGGCTTTTCAGGAGAAATAATAAAAAATACATACCTATATACATAGGTACAGAAGGGTGATGATTTAACAATGATGCCTCCTTCCCCAAATATCATTGTTATTCAGAAATTCTTGTATGTACATACTAGATCTCAACATGAAATTTTAGGTTTGAAGGGAATGAGTAAAATATGTTTCTGATTAGTGCTTCATGCACTGAATTTTTATGTAATAAAAGGAGCTCTATGATTGGAAGTCAACTAAACAAGTTTTCCAAATAAAATCCACTATTGGCCTGCTTTCCACTTCCATACCATAATTTCATACATTTGTCTTTTCTGTTCCCAATTGTAGCTGTTGAAATGAGTAAATACTTGCTGTTGAATCTTTATCATAAATAATAATCCATCACTTTAAATCCATAATATCACCTACAAGCTCTCCGCAAATTTCACAATAGTATAGGGTTTATGTCGGAATAGTAAATCTGGAGTCATGAGAGTCTACCCCTTTTACCCTGTCTTCCCCTTTTCTAACAATATTTTTTCTAGTTACTATGGGAATTCTTCTCTTTGAGTTAGACTTAGATAACCAAAATATGAAAAAAAACTATGTGTATGGTGCACGAGTAGTGTTTAAAAAACAATAACCCCAAGCCAAACAAAATTTCAATAGGTGTTCCCAAGTTCACAGCTTCCTTCATTTCTTGATATGTATCTAAAACATATCCTTTTACTCCTTTCCCTTCTACCATACCAGTCAGTATTGTTTACTCACTTATTCTACCACCCACAAATTGCCTCCAAAAACTTCCTTTTTTCCTCTGCAATGTATAGAATCTTCCAGTTCATCTTTCCCTCTGTACATCTCGCCTAGTTCATCATTCTTTGGACTCAAATCTCTAAGGCCTATAATCTATTTGCACTGTTCTCATGAAGCACCTAAAATGTGGTTTGACATACACCTACAGTAAAATAATCATTCAATTTCAAATAATAGAAATAAATATTGTTTGATCCTGCAGATAGCTTGACCTGTAATTGGGAAAATTCCAAAACTGCATCCCATAGATCATACAGGAGGAGATGCATTGTTTGGCAGGTGAATATTTTTCACAGTTAAAACTTTGAGACGTTGTAATCTGAGAATGAGGTGTAGTTTGGTTAAATGTGGGAGATGACAGACAACTGAGGTCATTTGCACCATTAAGAATAGGGGGTTGGTTTCTGAGGGAAGGAATGTTTAGGGAATGGAGGAAGGGTGGAACGAAAATTAGCCTGTGCTTAATGAAAGGCACCATGGTGATGACAGTTGAACGTCCTATCCGATGGATGAAGCACTGTACTTGAAGTGCTCTCCACATCACTTGAAGTGGCACCCTTGTAGGGATTCAGATATCACTGAAAAATCTCCACCATCATCCAGGATTTGAACCCAGGCCCTCGAGATGCAAATCCATAGTACTCTATCCACCCCTAACCCTATCCCCAATTGAAGCTTAGCTGTATGTGGCATTAAGGTAACTGTCCCATCACTGTCTAACTTCTCCATATTACTTGGGAACTGATTATTTCATGAATAGATACTCCAAATCTATTCACCTATTCGTTTAAATAATGTATCAGTGGCAACTATGACAATGAGTGTTTTTGCTCAATTTGTCAGCCAATTTTCTGCTATGCTACAAATTAAGGGATTGTTCAACAGATCTTCAAAGATTTTGGTTAATGGAAAGTAGACACTGACTTTGAAGTCTACTTCAAAAAACTTCAGTATGTATAGGCAAATTGAAATCATTTGAGACTAAAAATAAAACCATGGGGGTACAATCAACATTTGTGATACAAAAGACTTTACCATTACTATATAGGTAACGTGGTAAAAAGTTATGCAGGACCAGGAATGTCCGGCAAGCCAAGATTGCCTCAAATTTTACCGTAATTTCTGAATAATCTTTAATATCAAAAATTGTGATTAAGACTAGGAATTCCCAGAAAGCGAAGCTTGTCACAACCTTTACAGTAATTTGTTGAAAAGTCCTGAGTATCACAAGATGTGATTAGGAATTCGGTGTTTCCGGTGAGAAGTCTTGCATCACAAATGTTGGTTGCACCACCATGGTTTTATTTTAAGCCTCAAATTATCACATTCTGCCTGTTGTAGGCTAATTGTGACAGCTAAAAAATTGATTTATACTTTTTAGTAAATTTTTAATAAAATCGTGTTTTTTAAAAAAGTTTTTAAATTTATTTTATTGTACGTATGTTTTTTATTTAATTATTTTGCATCAATTTTTCATTCAATTATTGCTGTAATACATGTATGAATTATTGAAAAATGTACCATGAAATTTTAGATGAAAAGAATGGAATGAAATTTGTGTGTTAAATTAATTGTTTAAATTTTGTGTTAAATTGTTTGAATCGAGAAAATATTGAATTGTTATCCAAAATACACATGTGGGAAAAGTTTTCAAGACAATCGACTTGGTGGAAGTGGGAAGTGAAAAAATTGATCACAAGATTTGAACCAAACAAACAGAGATGTCAAGTTAAATAAAAACATGTAAAATGCTCTTGTTACCGTTGTACATGCATGGGATGGGGAATTTAACATTGCTTCTGAAACATATTCGACAGAAAAATAATGCAGCAGTAGAGCCTTGAACCAAGGGCAAGGGCCTAGCCACGTTGAAACACCGGTTCCCGTCAGAACACCGAAGTTAAGCAATGTTGGGCCCGGATGGTGGTTGGATGGGTGACCCTCCTCCATACCTCGACCAGGCATGGATGGAGAGATGATACTCCCTCCATACCTATACCAGGAGGCCAGAGGGAGACCCAGACCCTGCCGGTTGGAGGGAGGATATCCTCTATACCTGGAACTGGGGTGAGGCAGGGGGAGGCCAATCCTCCATACCTCTACCGAGGTGCTCTTGTCCCCTGTCTGCAAGTGGCAGACAGGCATGGGGTTGGCACAATGGACCAAGAAAGGTCTAAGTGCTCGGGCTCCTGACGAAGGCCCCCCAACAACAAGCTAAATCTAAATCTAGAGCCTTGAACCATGAAACTAACTAACACATTTCTACAACCGCCTTAACCCACGCAGCCACGCCGGCCTTGGAGTAATGCAAAGCATTTAGATGGAATCAGATTCTACAATAGCAAACCTGGGCCTATAAGAGAGAAATCCGTGACATACTGTAATATTGTATTGTCATCGAAGATACACCTGTGTGCCAAATTTGAAAGATCACTGATGAGTGTAAGCATGGGTAAAAATTTGATTGGCAGATTCCACCCAAACACCCAGACAGAAACTCAAGTTAAATAAAACCATGTAAAAATCAAACAAATCACTTAATATTTAAAAATTGATCAGCTGGTGTCGAGGCTATAGGCATCTGACTTCAAAGGATTACATCCACTGAATAATGCAATTATGAATATCTTAAAAGACATCTTATAAGAACTGTGTGAAAATGTGAAATCGCATTACCAGTATGTCTTATGCTCTTATCCGATATCTTGCAAGTTTCATAAGGTGAGAGTTACATTGTTCAAGCTGCACGTGCAGCTGGACGTGCACGCCTGCATCAAGACCAAACAATTTACTTTGTTTTTGTCGCTCCATTTCCTTGTGGAGTGGGGTGAGGTATGACTCATTTGGCACCTTTGGCGGAAACAGGCTGCCCCATCCAATAACCCCACATTTATTTCACCATGCATTGTGGTCAGTGTACTGTGTAGTATTGGATTCCTTATCATTAGTGTATGTCAGTCAAAACTGTCTGTGATTGTGATGCTAAAATTGCTTTATTTTTTTGTGTGGTTTCCAAACGTATTTTAACACCTAACAGGATATTATTCATCGCAAGGTAAGTTAATCTGTACAATCTCAAGTTTATTCTACTGGTAGCGCTTATGTAAGGTTATTTTTTTCTTTTTTATTTCTCCCATACTATGCAGGCCTACATAGAAAAGGTATTGTAGGATGGTTGTAGGTTAGTGTGAAAACATATGTGTTGAGAATTTGGCGAAACTGCTTGAGGTGCCTTGGGTAAAAAAAGTGGGTTTGGCAATGTTGTCTCTGAGTCAGTAGCGGCTCTCTTTTGACACTCAGGTTTTTGTTACAGGTGTCCACCACAACTAGCAAGCATTTGCTTTCTTTCTGAATCTTTGGTAGAATTTTAGGATTCTTACACTTAATCTGCAGTTATTGATACCTTACAGAATACAAATCAAATTGCTCTGTCAATTAAAAATTGGGAAATATCGGCCACTGCAGATGGCCCAAGTCGAATCACATTGAGACTCCCTAGAGAGACGACTTCCATTTTACCTGCAGACAGTGGAATAGTCCTTCATGTTTCCTTTCAATATTTACATTATGTATCTTCAAAGTACAAGTATTAAAGAATCATTCATTTTTTTACCTCAGAAACATTTCTAATTTCAAAATTATTTTACACTTATATGAAAAGTATTCATTCATTCATTCATTCAAGTATTCTTCCAGCTGATTGGTAGGTTCTTGGACAGTCCCCATTCTGCATCCCAAATTCATAGACATTGTCTCGTTTTCCCTCCTAAGGATGGCCCATTATTAGATCCCTCTTCAATTCTTCATATCTTCTACTTCCTCTTATTTCATCCAGAATTCCTATCCTCTTCCTTCCTCTTCCACGCTTCCCCAGTGTTCTCCCCTCTATCACTCTCTTCAACATGCCTTCTCCTCTCAAAACCTCCTACATCCATCTCTTCTGCCTTCTCCGAACCTCTGCCACAAGCTTCCTCTCCTCTCCGACCATATCCAATACCTCCTCGTTCGTCTTTCTCGCCATCCAGCTAACCTTCTCCATCAATCTCCAAACCCACATCTCAAACGCCTCAAGTCTATGCACATCCTCCTTTCGTAATGACCAAGTTTCCGACCCATATAGCATCACACTTCATATTAAAGTATTCACCAGCCTCTTCTTTATGCCTTTCCTCAGACCCCCCCTCATCAATTCCCTTCTCTTCGAAAATGCTTCTTTAGCTAGCGCAATTCTGCATCTGATGTCCTTACCACTAAACTCATTCTCCTCCAAAATATTACCCAGATACGTAAACTGCTCAGGCTGCTCTATCTTCTGCCCTCCCACCCTTATAATCAGCCCCACCTTCTTCTAGAAAATCTCATTACTTTCGTTTTCTTGTGATTGATCTTCATCCCATACTTTTTGCACTGCACCTCTAATGCATTCACCAATGACTGTAACCCCTTGGCAGACTGACTAACCAATGCTTGATCATCTGCAAATCTCACTGATTTTATCAGCTCCCCTCCTACCTCCTCCTCGCACCATGCCTCTCTTATCATGACAAGTATTAGTAGGTGAAAAATTAATCATAATTTCCAAATAATGAGCTGAAATGATAAAAAATATACTAGTACTATAAAATATTACCGGCCATTAAAAATTGCAGTTGTATCCTTAAGGAAATCCTCAAGGAAGGAATTCAAAGTCAAGAAAAATGCATTTGTATGTAGAAATATTAATTTTCACTAAATAAGTGAAAATACAATCATTTAGAGCTAGGTGATTGCGTATTTTAGAATAGATATTTTTACATATTGCTGGTTTGAATTACGCTGAAATGAGATAAAAAAGACATTGCCCATATTTTTGTTTATATTTCCACGTTTTTTTCTGGACACTCATGTTACCTTCGGACCCATCGAAGTACGGAGAAACTCACCCGAAGTTGTCCTTTGGTATGAAGGAATAGAAAGGTCTGCGATATGAGGAACTAGGAATGGTAGCCTTTCTATTCTCAGTAACGTAGTCCCCGAGTTGAAATACGATCAATTCAACTTTACTTCGTAAATGGAGAGGTTGAAGTTGAAGCCGGGTTGAATCCATAGGAAAGACTGCTGAAAAATAGTCACTATTCAATTAATGTTTTTTTGTTTCATTCTAAAAATGTGTCAACGAATTGTGTGGACTCCAAAATAGATAGAAATCAGAAATTAGGAAATACCAGAGTAAAAGTACCCCCAATTAATTCACGTAGCATTTATAACTCAGCAGTTCAACAAAGTCAACTTATATAAGTACTTATAAAAGTTCAACAAAGTCAACTTAGATCGAAACTGTCTTTGGCGAGTATTTTGGGAGGTTCTACGTTTCATTTGCTCTGGGACTAAAAACAGTGAATGGGCTCACTGCTAAATGGCAATGTGGGAGACAATTTTTGTATTTTTGTAAGTCAATTGAACCGTAATATGGAAACTATTTAGACGCAAGCATTGAAGACTAACCCCGGAATTAGTAGGAATTTTCAGTAGCGCGAATATCTATAAAATGAGACCCCGAGCTCATGTGTTACGATGGGAAATGAAATCCTCTGCGAAGGTATTCGCATTATTCAGCGGTTTAAGTTGGGCAGTGCTAAGTTCGGTGGACGCTGCTGGTTTTAATGAATGCCCTCAGAGGATACAACTAAATGATTAAGTCTATCGAATGATAATAAGACAAAATGATCTATCGGCTGATGCGGTGGGTGCGGATATGCCCAAAACGATTCATGCAGGAAATCTTATTAGATACCTCCGCGGAGTGGCCTAGTTGAAGCAGTAGGACATCCGGGATTTCTTCCGCATAATATCATCTTATTTTCTTTCGTCGAAGAAGATGATACTGCGTGGAAGACATCTCGGTAATCCTACTACTTCAACGATTCATACAATAATCATTAAAGTGGCGATGATTAATTACAGTACACCGATTTAAAAAAATACATTTGATTTAGTACCTACTTTTTGAAAAAATCGCAGATACAGGGTTGGTAAAATCGTAACAGGTTAAGTTGGGGTTCCTTATGATTATTGTCCCCGATTAGGACAATATTTTGTGCATACTTGCACTATTGAAGATTTTTTCGTGGAGTGATACGTTAAACTTTTCGAAATTACGGAAGAATTGAGCCATTCTTGTAGTTACACTTCGCACTATTATTCATTGCACCAACCATCATTTGACGATAGATATACGTGATTCATATGAGGTTACTAACTTTGAGTCGAGAAATTTTCGTGATCTATCATCTTAAATGCTCAGCTGCATTTTATTTCTTTCCTAGTATTTAAAATACCGGCTACAAATTACTCAATCCATCGAAAGCCCACATTCAAATTTCCGACCCCATTTATCCTAGAGCGCATCCAAATTTTAACGGGCTCTTCTCTGCGCCTCACCGCGAGGAAGTCAAATATGAGGTCTCATTTTACAGCACTCAGGGTTATTAAAACAACCTACGTGGCACTCCCGATGACGAGATTTTGTAATGTTTGGTTTTTGAAGAAGTAATTTTTTGGTTGGACTTTTCATAAACAGCAAGATGACGTAGCCTTTACGTTGACTTGAATTTAACTGAGAATTTGTTTCGTAAATTACGGTTTGTAAATTTGTTTCGTAAATAAAGGCAAGTCGGTTAATTGACGTGAGCGTATCGATAAGATAACGTATCTGCATTGGCTTTCATACCAAGGAAATACTTAACCACAGATTATAAAACCGGGCTTAAGAGTTGACGCAGCACCTTATGCGTTATGTGATTGGAATATCACAGTCTTACCACATTGGACATTTCTTATAAGTCTGCATGAATGCCCTCCAACATGAAGAACAATTCCATTCTCTGCGGGGAAAATGGAAGTAGTCTCTCAGGGAAGTCTCTGACTTTGATGATGTGATTCGACTTGAGCCATCTGCAATGGCCGAGATTTCAAAATTTTGAACTAACGAAGCATTTTGATTTGGACGGTATAAAGTATAAATAACCTCAGGTTAAGAGTACGAATCCCAACATTCTACCGAAGATTCAGAAAGAAAGCAAATGCTTGCTAGTTGCGGTGGACACCTGTCACAAAAACCTGATTGTCGAAAGAGACTGGAGATATTAACCGAAAGAAATCAGTTTCAAGCATGATCATATTCGATATGAGTTATCGAGGATTCGCATCGTAACCTTACACGATTCCCAACGTTTCATGAATATCTTCCGAAGTGCCAAAAAAAAAGCTTGAATAACTTGCACTCGTTTTCCGTAAATTTTCGAAAAATTTATCAATTTACAACATAAAGCCCCCATTAAGTTGGTAGAGAAACTATGCCATGGTTGAAGGCGTCACTAGGTGGAACACCTCATAATGATTCGAATAAAATGTATCGCTCGGTCTAAAAATATATTTATTCCACCGCGACCGCTTTCTATGCAGAGGCCAGAAGAAGATACCCTGTATCAAAGCCGGTTGCGGCTGAATAATTGCATTTGTGAAACAAACAGTGCTTTTATTCAAATCATCAGATCGAGACCCTGTGCTAAATTGATATTTTGCTTGCGAGAGGGCCATGCTATTCAAGTTGGGTCAATAATCCCTCTATTTGTGCCAGTGAACGTTTACTACTTGCTACTATTATAATGCTCCCTTATTCAATCGGTCACCCAACAGAACATAACATTGAGGCAGTTTAGTCTTTATTTGGCAGCGAAACAACCATATAAAGCAATTTGAAACTGTTGAGTGTTATCAGAAAGTGAAACCTGGTAACATTTTCAGTCTCTGTTTCCTAAACTCGAAGGTGATCTATAGTTTACTTTAAAAGCAAAACCTTAAACGTGAAGTGGTTCCTTACACTAATTAGTGTGTGTAAGACATAGATTTCTGGAGTACAATATCTCGAATATACCAAATTCCGTTTATGACTACATATTTAGGAGAGAATCGCCACTGAAGAGGTCATTCGAAGAGCTAACGAGGAAAAGTACTTAATGAAAATTCAGCGAAATAGAAAAATCAAATATGAAACAAATGGGCACATTCTGAGACAACATCCTCCTTAAAACAATAATATCAGGAAAGATGCCTCAAAAGAATCCTCAAAGGGTATAATGCATCAAGAAAATTATAAGGAATATTAAAATAAAGACTTCTCAATTGGTTAGGGATGTTAATGATGATGACTCTGGTACCGAATGTAACATCTTTTCGTCCTTTTGTGATCAGTCTATAAGATTAAAATATATTGCCATGCGAATCAATTGAAATATTCAAACAGTTCAATCTCATGTTTCGGTAACAAGGCTTTTCCATAACCCCGTGATCCAGTCGCAAGACTGCGTGCCTGACGTGGTTGCGCGTGCCTATAAAGATTAGTTTTAGAGTGATCAGTTCTATTTTAAGTCACACAAGAAGGTCTGCCATCAACAATGAAATGGCTAAGGCTTTCTGTTTTGGACTGCATCATCAGCATCCACTGTCATCAATCCGAGGATTGGATTGCTGCAGCTCAATACCCTAATCTCCTTTCAGCTACCCACTCAATTCATTCATAATTTCTAATTTTCACTTCATAATTTGCCTCACGTATTACATCTTAGTCGTCCTATATTATCTCCAAGCATTACTCCTCTCCTTATAGTTCTTCTTCTTCGCTGAGTTTTCAGCACATATCTTTCTTCCCAGCTCTTGGTAGGACTTCTTCACTCGTGATTTTGTCCATCCATTTAGTTTTACCGTTCTTTCATAACAACGAATTTCAATGGCTTCCAATATTTTCTATGCTTCTGGTGTAACCGCGCCTAAACTTAAACGCATTATAAGAGCTCGTTCCACACATGTGTTGGACGGTCCTGTGATATATTTTGGGTTCAGCACTTGTGTTCTAGCGGGAACACTGCAACAGTACCGCCAAGAAAGGAAACTGCAGCTCCCCCTTTCCGTGTCCTTCTGAGGTCAGATACTCGGAAAGACACTGACCTACTTATCGCACAATAATAACTCTCTCTCGAAGGTGATGCTCTCGCAGGGAGTGAAATCTTCCTCGGGGAAATACGCAGCCGAGAGAATCACTTGTGGGGAAGTCAGATGTGCTCTTCCCACGTTCTCGTACCGCCACTCCAATGGCAAACCCACTTAAATGAAGCACCGCATTAGAAACCGTGATGCGGTGTCAAATGATGCGATAGGAAAATAAATCATTGGCAGTGCGCAGAATGAGGCCTTAGAATCATTGCTTTTTTGCATGAATCCAGCATCAGAAGCTGAACGAAAAGTGAAATTCACATTGCCAGTGCAAAAAATACACCAGTTAAGGTACCTTGAACTTTTGTTAGAAGGGAACGACCGGAGAATTGCAACCACAAGCTCAAGGTGAAAACTCTATGGCATGCCCCAATTTGCCGTCACCACTCAACGTATGCTTCTTTCGCTGAAGTATTTCCCTCACGATAACTGTCCATCGTTTCGGTGAACTTGAAGAAATACGTTTTCAATTGAAAATCAGAGATCTTTAACGGATGATCGGTTTAATTAAAAATGATAATCTTCACTAGCCGTAAAATATTACACCTTTTGTATGCGGATGGGAGGGCCACCCCCAAATTGGCCATGAACTAATCTTTTCGAGGTAGAATAGGAAAACCTTATAGACTGAAAGACTATTCTCTCAAGGAATTGCCATCCCCTAAAAACGAAATCCAACACATTCTCGCTGCAGCAGAATTACAACTTCATTTTTTTCAGCGTAATGAACTGATCGTACTCAGCAGTTTTCCTAGATGTCCAATTTTTACTTCTAGTACAGGGCTAAGTCGTGTCATACGTGATAAGGCTTAAAAATTTCTAAGAGTGGATGAAAAGTTTTGTTACCATACGACCTTTCGAATACAGAAGAATACTTTGAAGTAATCCTTAGCCATCCAATTTCTTGTAAAATGCGAGCTCGAATTGACTAAAATATTGAATAAATTTTGATTTTATTCTTTTGCCTAAAAAAGGAGCTACATATAAATTAAACCGGGCATCCAACCACTATATTTCAAACTTCGAATTAGTTTGCATTATCTGATGAGCACTGAACTAAAAAAAACTCACCTAACAATCCTTGTGCCTCAGAAGAGCCCAGAGAGCTCAGCGTTTTTATTCTTGAAACCTTAAGGTGGCTGAAGGGGTAGTAGAGAGTCATCCAGTGCATTTTTTTATTTTCAAGTACGTCGAAAACAAATTCTAGGATCAATTTCATTTAGCTACATCTGTTTATGCGGTAGAACTCACCATACATGCAGTAATGGAAATGATAAAATAATTATATTTAACATTTGTGCCTTAATTAAAGCCTGTTATGACTTGAGTTTTAGGACACGGTATTCGTAATTTAGGCAAAAATTCTTTATAAATGTTTTTTTCGAATCTTTGAGTCGGATTGAAACCTTGATATTTGTCAGCAACCACTGTAATAATATTATACTTTTGTATTATTACGCGGTTATAAGAAAATCTTTATACATGTAATCGAATTATTACGAAATATATCTCATGTAACATAAGGCTACGGGTTAAAATTACATAGCATAGCAAAAAAAAACAATCGTTAAAATGAAAATTTTTCCTTTTTATCGATATATATCATTTATAATAACATATGCAATGTTTCATGCAAATCGGTACATAGACAAAAATCGCTCCAACCACCTAAAGACCTAAATGGCAGGAGACCGAACAGCTGCACGATTTAAATGCATGCAGTGCCTGAGGTTACAAGGCGTATTACTATTAGTCAATAGTAAACAGCCGGGCTATTGTTTTCAAACGGGTGGTGGTTGCGGCTGGCCTCACCATTGGCCGAGGGCGGGAACTATGTGCGGAGCATACGATGCTATGTTACAGGATCAGACCTAAGACTCGTCCCGGTACAATAACATAAGGCGATTTTCGTGCGTATGAGTTGCGTAATAGTATTTGCTCAAGCGGCATAGCACACGCTGCTTACGGTGGCCAATCTACTTTTCCCCTTATTTACTGTTCACCAGAAACTGTTTATACCGCAGGTCTGTGGATATCGGCCATCGGATCACGTCGGGGTGAACTTAAACGGCTTGTTTATCATTTTCCACAGTTTACATCTGCCGCATTCGCAAGAGTGACCGCTAATACCAATTTTTAACTTCGGTTGCTCTCTCGATCCCATCTGTTGCCAACGAACACCCTCCAGCTTACGCCAGTCGACACGTGAACATGATTGTGACCGAATTCCCTTTAACTCTAAATTTAAAATCTATTTTCATTTCCGCCGGCCGTGACCTTATGGGTTTTACGTGGCTTGCTTATTCTGAGTCGCCGGCTGACCGCTGGAAGTGAAAATGACACTTGAGAATTCTCCCTTTCTCCGAGTGACGAACGTCGCTGCTTGAATTGCCTCTGTGCCGGCTGCTCGGTCCACTTCCTGCTGGCGTTTCAAACTTGTGTCAATGCTATTGAACTCGCTGCGAAAATCTCAAATTAGTGCGAAAGAGTGCCGTAAGGGATTATAAGGCGGCGACAAACTAAAGGTCGCTAGACGAAACTCTCGGGGAACCTTGGATCGCCAATGCCTTCGCCTTGGTTCGCCCTTGGGAAGAACCACCATCGCTAAATCATGAAAAGACAACGGAACATGGCCCAATATGAGATTTGAATATGCACCTCTTGCACATTGTCAGTGCTACAACTCACTGGCTACAGAAATGACATGGCCTACCTTTTCAAATTTATTCGTGATTTAGCAGCAATATGCGACATGCTTGGGTAAATCGGCAAATTCCCTCATCACGTTCGAAGTTGCTACCAGTTACGTCGAAAAAATGCCAAAAATTGTGTAAATATTACCTTTTATATGCATTATATATGGCAGAAGTCCAAAAGCACCAGTCACACGCCAAGAGGTGGTAGTAATATACAGCTAAAGAATGATCATATTCATACATTTTTTCGGCGATAAATTATTTACAGATTACGGCATGGTAATTTATGACGCATTTATACTGTTATACGATATATAGAAGGGGTTTTTCATCGGACGACTACGTGCATGAGAGTTTTCTGGTTTATGAGGAACGAGATACGGAAGCAAAGCGAATCCAAGGGAGTAAAACCAAACAAATCACGGCATACGCATTCGAAGGCACATTTACAGACGAAATTGGTGCTCCTAAAGGTAATAACTAAACAACTTCCAGAAACCGGAGAGTAATCGCTCCAAAAATATAGTTTTCCCGGCACCAAATGTAATTACCGTGGAACTATGAAATTTTTATGCCAATAGGTCACAGGCATAATACTTACTGCGGTGGCCCACCCCAGCGAGACTAATGTTAACATGTGCTGTAATCAACCAGAAATATCACGAAAGCGTAGGCATTAATCGATGATTATTCAAACAGCATTTTAAAGACGAGAAATTCATGAATCGTTCTCACGAGCGATTTTTTTCCTCGCGCGAGTGATGCAATAGGTTGCCACTAATTGCAAGAGACATCAAGACGATACTACCCGACACCGTGTGGTGTCGCAAATTCAGCCCAAACCTGTAGATGAAGCGGGACCTGGGAAAAAAATACGGTCGTAAATGCAAATTTGACGAGAATTTAGCACCATATATATCGTAACATAAAACAATAATTTCATAGTGGTGCAATCAACCAGTGCTATCCGTCCCTGAATACATTCAATGAAAATCCATTTTGAATAAAAAACTTTGTACCTTTCCACACTTTATTTAAAAACTGCGACCGGTTTCACCTTAATAAGACATCTTCTGACACATTCTGAAGCTTAGGGCATTCTATAGGTATATACCCATGGAAAGTTTAAAAATGGTGGGGATTGGTTTTAAATGGGGGAGAGAGGAGCAGGGCGGTTAGGACATGGCAGAGTGAGGGCAAAACTGGGAGTAAGAGCATTTTTTATGCACATAGCAATACTGAGGCCGAGAACTATTGGGAGTTGGGCAAAGATTTGAAGTACACCGACCCCTTACTTACAGAATGTGGAGAAGGTGTGGTGGAAAATTGCGAGAGGAAAGGCAGGAAAGTGAATCGGGGGAAGACAGTGGGAGGAGTAGAAGGTCACAAAGTTACACTTTTCTATTTTTTAAAGGGTAAAGGTGATTAAAAGCCCCAGCCCAAACATCTGTGACTGAAGGGCAAGGAAAGTAGGCTAAGATCTGCGGAAACAAAGATTTAAAAAAAGCCGTAAAGTGAGGAGTTGCAAAGAAAGGACCCCAGAGGAAACCTCGGGTGGGTTTATGAATGGAAAACGGACGGAGAGTTGTGAGGGGAGGGGTTTGGAAGGGCTCCTAGCAGCCATAAGTGGGGAGAGGGAGAATGGGAGAGGAAGGGGCAGAGAGGGATAGGATGTGGGGGAGTGACAGTTACTCATGCAAACACGGAAATATCGAAAACAACGTAGAGGAATGCATAAATATATGGTCATTACACAGATTAACATTTTGGTTTTTAGCTAGCACAAAAATTTCTAAATGTTCCAAAGCGTCTATTTTTAGGCCGTTCGGACACATTTGTAGAATTAAAGGTTTGAAAGCACTGCTGTGGTTACACTCTAGTAAATGCTGGGAAAATAGGGAATGGCCATCTGCATTTTTGAGGGAGCGTTCATGCTCCTTAATAAGGGTTGACACTCTTCTTCCAGTTTGTCCGACATACATTCGTCACACTAATTGGTTAACAACTTATTTCATATAGGTATCTGTCAACCTTATCCTTCCCACTATATAGCATTTTCCCCAAGGTAAGGGGGGAATAAAACGATGCCCTCAAATGTTTTGGCATTAAGTTACTCAATTTATATTCGAGATTACCCACAAAGGGTAGGGACCTCCATTTTTATCCAGAAAGACAAATAGAGTTGGAGGAAAATATCTCTTTAATCACCATCTGTTTTTGTTTTGCCCTCACAATTGTGTCCACTAGTGATTACGGAGAAAAATGGAGGTCCCCTGAAAATCTAATCAATACAAAGTTAGCAGCCCTTTTCAAATCATGTTTAAGTTAGGTTGTCATAAAAAAACTCAGCAAGTAGAATTTGTTTCAAGATACATCAGAATATCAATCAGCACTATCGATCAGGAAAACTCGCCATTAAAATCTAATTAACTGAGCATTATGGTTGAATGAAGATGGAACCAGAAATAAAAAGAAAAGAAGCAGAGTTCGGTTAATAATTGGGGCGTTATTACAAACGAAGCCGTAAGAATACGCCCAGGAGGATGAAAGGTAAAGAACAATGTAATTGTTAATCGGGCACGGAAAGATAAAACAGAAGGAATTTTAATTTCAACGGTATCATTACAGCTTCCCGGTGGAAAAGCCGAATCACAGACTTCACTCAAAAGATGATTGCGTCATTCTCCTTTTTTCTGAGAAGTTGAAATTGAGGACCCAAATTTGGTATCAAATACTTGTTTGAACTTCGGCGTAATTTCAAGATTCTCAAGAGGACCATGGCGTTTGAGGAATTTCTCCTCCAATCTCCGTACCAGCACTAAAATCATTGAGTTGTAATCGTCCCCTTCGAATCGTAGAGGTAATAGACCGTGTAAATTTATACGCTATATAGAAGCCCATAGCTTATATTTGGTTATTTGTACATATATCATATTTTAATATGGCAGTGGTGGTGCTCCTAGAGGTGCTCCAACGTTATGTCGCATCGTAAAATCTTGATCCACAGATAGCATCCATGCTTCTTTATTAGACCCTGCGATCTTTAGGTTGCCCTGGCCGCCGTACAGTGTGGCCTTTGGCTTTCTTTGTGTCAAAACCTAATAACTGTCGTTAGAAATGAAATACGGAGATTAGCCCAAAAGAATTATAAATATAATGCAATACAGAATCTCGGAAAAATAAAGTGACTGACTAATATTGAACTTTTGACCTTGAAGATGAAGATCAAGCCTTCGAATTTTGGAAAAAAGTAGTTTATATTAGTATTTTAATAGCATGCATAGGGATACATATTTTTCGTAGAGGCAATGAAAACTAAGGTACATTTCACGTTTACCATATAAATAACTTATAAATTATATTAACTTCTAAAGGTTATGCGAAGGTCAAATACTCTTTTTCAATAACTTTCGAGTTATCGCTCTTCCCTGCTACTTCTTCACGTAAAAAGAGTATTTGACCTTCACATAAACCTCATAGTGATTTCTTCGCAGTAGGACTGAATAGGAGACTACTTAAGAAAATATGACACTGAAAAGTCTTGGTTATATTGTAGGACTGTGAGTAGAGAGCTCGACTGGGGCCCATGTGATTTACGTATATATGAATATTCTACGTATCATTCGAATCTAAACGGGGCGGTTCTCAGAATAACACAAATCCACTGGAAACCGCTCACGGCAATGGGAAATGAGCTGGTCTCACAACTTCAATCTATCTACAGATTTCATGTCACTTGGGCCTGGTAAGAGGTAAACTCTTTCGTCAGTTTATGAACAAATCTTCCGGTTGATGACTATGCAAGAAAGAAAAGCAGATAAAGATCAGTTTTAATACATTGTCACACATCATCTAATCAAATGTACTAGTCAAATGATGTCATTTATATTACTTAAATGATAAATAAATATTTTCTTTATTAATTTTGAATTAAGTAACAGAGAAGGGGACTTAATGTGAATCACGGATCACTTCCCACTTGAAAATGCGTCATTAACAAACTACCTTTAGAAAATAGACTTCAAGGGTGAATTTTGCAAATGTAAATAACTGCGAGGATTGGATTAAACTAATATTTATAAATACATGAGTACAATTTTTAATTCGTTTATTTTATTTGTATTTAATTATATTTTAAATTGGCATAATCGTTGATTTAATAAAAAATAATAACTGATAACGTAAATTGATAATATAGATAAACATATGCGTACAATTTTTACGCTTACACCGATTGGCTTTGAGTTTGAGGAAATACTACCTAGTAAAGGGCTATCTTTTGTTCGTTCTGCTGATGGCAGGGGAAAAATTATGACTGCTTACCACCATTTATTCTGTCACAACTGTCAAGAATAATAATGGAACCATTTCAAGAAGCAAATCATTGCGCAACCATAATTAATAAGCACTACCATGCAATTGGATACACAATGGAAACTAGAACGGGCACATAAATTCTCAAGCGATGACGCTAAGGGACGAATTCCAATAATGAAACCATTAAGCTTTATTAGAATAAGGAATAAATAATATAGTACAATCCAATAAGGGCAACATAGCCTCACAGTGGAAGGCTGCACAAGAAATCAGGCAAGATATAAGGTGAGAGGAAGCATTCAGTAAGGGAATGCTAGGAGGACCGATATGTAGCAAGTTGGGACTCAGTCGCACTATCTTCGACCGTAGTCTGCCCCGGGGCCTAGCGAGAATACCGAAGTTCCGTTTATTGTCTTGCTTTGCTCCACCTATTTCTATGCACCATTCCCGTTTACTCTTCTCCTTCGGGTCTCACATTCCACACCTCCTCAAAACAAATACACACCAAGTGATATGATTGGAGGAATCTCTAGTTGGCGTTTTCTCAGAGCACGCAAGAATACTTCCCTTTAGTTTTCCTCTCTCTCTCTCTCACACACACACTGTACATTAGCATAATTAAACTACATTTAAAAATCCCTAAGTGAAAAATCGATTCAAAGAGGGAATTTTCATGAGCACCCTCTGGGTCGGAAGCATCATCTCACGCTAATGAACGCCGTAATGTCGGTATAAAGTTGCATCAAGGATATTAATTCATTAATAATTAATAAGGAAAAGAATTAAAGGTGTAGAAGAAAGAAAGTAAACATTTACGGTAGAAATTGAAAGAATGTCACGCACGAGTCAGGTCACAAATTTTATAAACATTATCACATTTTATGAATCCCATTTAAGTTTTCTTGACTACGTCATTCTTACGACAACCGATCCCTTAGTCCCCGTGGACCCATTTTTAACCCAACACCTTTCATCACAGCCTGCCCGATTCCCTCCACCCACCCCATTCCTCACAAACTTCCCACACCGCCTGCCCCCTCCTCCTGCCCGACCATAACCTAAGTCGCTGGAACTGGAATCCGTCCTCACGAGAAATTATCTAACCAGTTTTCTAAGCCTCTCCGAACTTACCACAACTGTCCGGTTTCAAACAAGCCAGATGAATCCGGAAGCAACGCTGGAAAAATGGAACGAAATAAAGATGTCTCGCATGTTTACAGTATCCACGAAAGGAAAATTTTCCGAGTGGGTTTTCGTTTTTCAATTTATGAATGTATTGTTTTTTACATGAAAATGAAGTTACGCGTATCAAAAATTTTTTCCGGTTTATATTTCCAGCTCCCTTCTGCCGATTAGTATGTAAATGCAAATACTAGAAATATCAAAATAAATTAGCCCTAAATGCCAGAAAACAGATATCGTGATAAAATTTTGATAGTGATGCGGCCATCGATCAACCCCATTTTTAGGTTAGTTGCAGCTCTCAAAACTTTTCTTTCCTCAGCTAATCTCTTTGTTTCTTGGCTCTACAATAATATAAACCTTTCCTAGGCGTAGACATTCCAATTTTGAGTATACTCAGCTGTTGATGCAATCAATTCCTTTATCTCCCAATTAATATGACTGAAATTGAGTGAGCAGAGCTTCACAGAATGAAAAACCACATGGGTCACAGGAACCGCCCCTCTGCGCATAGCGTTCATTATTAGTAATTATTAATCCGTTTTTTGGCGATAATATTAGCGCAGTCGAAGATTTACGAGCTTTCTATGGGACAAAAGAAATTTACTCCTATTTAACTCCATGGCATCCCATTGCTATATTTATCTCTAGAACATTTACAAACCGTAACAAATGTTGGCAGTGAAGGCTTTGCTGGATTTCTTCCGCGTACTTCCATTGTCGTTGACGACAGTTTCGACAGCATTGCAGCTATCTTCTTCAGGTCAGAAGTGAAGATGCAGGTGCTCGGAACCGTCTTATATCGGGGTTGTACACCTGCATCTTCACTTCTGACCTGAAGAAGATAGCTGCAATGCTGTAGAAACTGTCGTCAACGACAATGGAAGTACGCGAAAAAAAAAGCCCGAAAAGCCTTCACTGCCATCTCAACGACTCCGCGAAAGCCGACGAGTACATAACAAATGTTTATAATTTGTAAAATTTATAGTAATGGGTATTCCTGCATAGTACTAGCAATACAAATCTATCACCGGGACCAAAAGTATATCACAGTAACTAGTGAAGGATAACTACAAGGGACAATACAGTTTTAGTCTCGACGTCAGTATTCCCGAATGTGTAAATATAGCTGAAAATAACTGAATAAAATGCACAACCAAAAGGAATTCTTTGAAACTGTTTTTATTCTTCTCCTCACTACTTAATATCCACCAGCAAATTATGAATTTGAAATAAGCACGAAGAAACAAAATTAATATTAAAAGACTGTTTTATAGGTTTCATTCCCTTTTATTTTCAGTGAGAGGGGGGTAAAAATAACTTCATGCGAAAGATAGTGTCTTAAAAATGACAGCGTATGAATCTGAGTACTCCTCAGTTTTAGTGATTCCTTCAGAAAAGGCTAAGTTATTACGCTACATTTTTATCATCGATTTGTTAAGTCATATCTTGACCAGAAGACCACCTTTCTTGCCGAAGATATAAAACTACGAACGCTTCCCAGAAAATAGCTACTTTTTAAAGTCTTTATCAGTGATTCAAAACTTTTTCCTCAATACACCTAAATACATGCTATAACACCCTTCTGACTGTGCTGCAAGCCGAGAAAAAAAATATGAAATCGCAGGAACCACAAGCAGTGCACCTCTCCCTTGGGAGTATTGGCCATTTTCTTCCGCGCGGCACCACAAAATACGGAATTTACGGACAGTTAAAGCGTCCGCCAAAAACCACTGGCCCTGTTCGCATCACATTTCGAAAAAATACGACCACGCTTCTACATGCTCGGGGAGGCGTGACGATCTGAACGCCTCTCCCAGCTCGCCTGCTCCATGCTCCGCATCGTCCCGAGTTGGGCACTGTAACGGGACGATGATGATGATTATGAGGAAGTTGGGAAATAGGGAAAACGACGACGAAGACCCTCCCCGCCTAGCCAAGAACCATACCAAACCGTCCACGAGTGCGATCAAGTCTCCATACCAACAAGCTACTTGACCCAGTCGCCACAAGTGTCTTCGCGTTACCGTTACTCTTTCACCATCACCTTGCGACTGAGTATAGTATGCACTCGACTACACGCACGCCCGACAATGTTAGTTCCTTAAGCGTTCATATTACCGAATTGACCGATAAATCTCCCTTAAAATAAGACTCATTAATACATCCAATTTATTGAAGCGATAAATTCGATTGGACGGTGGGTAGTCTCCTTATTTTGTTTCTAGAGTTAGTAGAGTGGAGAGAATAATTGATTTTCGTTTAATAATTTTCACTACAAAAATTTCCAGGTTTTCCTGCTACTTATTGTTAGAGAATATGCTTAAAAGCTTAACACCCTGTCCTTACTACAAAGAACGTTGTCATGACTAAACTAATGAATCAATTTTTCAGAACGATACTTTGTTTTCATAAATTTTCAGTGCGGAGACCCGAAAAATATTTTAGTAAAAATATTGATAGTTGTGGTTACCTTCATTCGAAGAGAAACGTAAAAATAATCGCGAAAAATTCAATAATCGGTAACCTAAGAAAATGGTTCTCCAGTCGGCAGGTAACTAATATTTTTTATCATCTTCAGTATAAACGTCTCATTCTTGGGATGAAGGGGGTAAGGGGAGGAAAATAATGCGCTTGCTTACCCCTAATTCAAAATCAGCAGGTAATTTTGAGTGCTTTTACCAATGAATGATGAAGATCAAATAGACTGGGAGATTCACAAATGAAATCCTACGACGAGCTGGTCGAAAATATGCGTGATGAACTCTCATAAAAATAGAAGACAGACTTATTGAACACATTCTGAGACATAATGCCTTCTGAAAACTATGATGGAATGAGCAACTAATAGGAAGAATTGCCGAGATGACCTAGGAGAGAATAAATAGAGAAATCCCTATTTGTTATATTCAAGGTCATCTCGGCAATTATTGACGAAAAGCTGTAAGTGATGAAAATGAAGAATTATAGAGGAATTGTGAGGCTAGCTATAAGATAATTGAGTGGAAATCTGCAGCAAACCAACCTCACATTGATAACTACGGATGCGAAATGGCCGTAATAGCGAAAAGCCATTCTGGCACAACTTATTTAATGAATGTTAGCCAAATTTTGGAATTAATTATTTGTTCGGAATCGTTGATCAACAAGGGGCAATATTTACCATTAAGTTGGACCAAGGAAAATAATTTACCGCGAATATTGTCTCAGAAATTAGAAATTTATCGGGATGAGCAACATCCAATCAGCCTTGGCCTTGCGGCACGAAGCCTACACTTGCTCCGAGGTATGTGCACTTCTTTGCCTTTCATATTCCCTTACTTTCTCTTTAATTCTTTCTATTTCACCGTTCTCTCTTCACATATAACCACTCTACCTTGACCATAGGAAATGTTACCTCATTCAATCCTTCAATCCGTCTGGAAAACCTGTTTTTAACCTCATAACCTTAATACCAAACCAGATTTTGCAGTGTCAATTGAGTGAAGGTGAATTTCCCACTTCTCTTTCCTACCATTCTATCTTTTCACTCATCACCTCATCCAAAGCTAAATTTTATTTTGCGATTCTACCATTTCTAATCCCTAATTTCTGGTCCATTTTCAGTAAAGAGGTGCTGTAATGGGAAATAGCCAAATTTCACGGATTAGTTGAAATCCACTTCGACCGATTTCGTAAGGGTCCCTTGAACGGCTTATGAAATGCAGACGGAAGTGTAATGCACAATTTCTATAATCAACTATGTAAGGCTGTCAATTGAGGATATTTAAAGGATAAATATTTGTAGAGGATTATCTACAGCACAATAATGCCACAGGTAATGATGCCGTAGGTCAGTCTGGGAGCAAAGAAAATAAGTATTAATGGAAATGATAGAGAAGGGCGCAAGATATATGTTTCAGGTGGATAGAAGAACCATTCAGTCAAAATGTCACACCAGTGAATTTTCAGGCAGCTAGGTTATGTCTCCTTACGACAAGTCTGTTGTACGTAAGGATACGTTGCAGAAACTATTTTCGGATTTTCTCAACTGCTCGAGGCTAGCAAAAAGAGCATCTTGTAGAGTGACTACCACTTAAAAAGTTTCATTTTCCAAAAGTGTGATTATAAATTACTATAGGGAGATGTTCAGCCCAAGAGTGATAAACGATAGATAACTGGTGGAGAGTCTTTCCCATGCAGACCCAATCTGAAAATTTTCATACGAATTTGAGAAAACTAAATGAGCCGAATCTTATTTTTTTATTTTTCCTTACTAACTACAAGAGAAATAGATATTTACCTATCTGAAGTTTGATGCGTTTTTCTTCAATCGTTTATGCCGACATTATGATGAGAGCGAATCAGTCACCTCTATAAATGCCACGAATATGTTGTCGTAACTGATGGTGATTTCCACGTCCTTTGTAATACTATATCGGTTTAATTTAATATTTAGAAAATATTAAACATAAATAATAAAAATAAAACAAAATCACTGACATCCGCATTACCGCTCCAGATGTAATGTTAATGAACTGTAAAAAATTAGTTGATTGATTACGCATCCGTTGAGAATGTGATTTGGACATGTTTAAAGAGTTTGAAAAGTTAATAAAATTATATTGTCCCCAATTAACATTGTCCGCAAGTACTCACAATGACTTTTGCGGAAAGGTCCAAATTAGCAGACGCTCTCTATAATGCTCGAGTATCTCGAATGCCGTTTTCCCTTTCTCTCACGACCTCAAACCTTGGCGAACGCGTCCGTGTATCCCTTTCTTTGTCCCAGAGAACCCTGAACCCCAACAACCAGCATCTCTCCGTCTCTCATACATCTCAAACAGCCGGCCATCTTCCAGCTCTTTCTCTCCAGCCGGATGACGGTGCCATCCAACCTTCCCCCAACCCAAAGAGGCCCAGGCCCTTCCATTTCTCCCCACCCGACTGCCTTCGACCCCATCCTCCTCGTGAACTTCCGGAGAAAGCAACTGGGCCATGGGGGCTTTCACCACCCCTCCTATTTCCCCCGTAACTCCTCCACGCCTCCCCACCAAGCGCGCGTATCACCAGCCTCCCTGTCCCAAATGATTTCGTCAGTCTTCGGAGAGCCTTCGACGGCGACGCACAGCGCACGTCACCTCAACCACACAGATCCCCATAGGCGGGAGAGCAGAACAACGGAACCGTAAGGTTTGCCGTATAAGTTTTTCAACGGGTGGCGACGGGTCCATTCCTCTACACTTCGTTCCAAAGGGAGTAATAGTACCAGGGCGGACGAAATGGCGGACCAGACAATGCTTACTGTCATCGTCATCTCCTTCATGATCTTCCTCTTCTTCCGCTACTGCCTTGGAGACGAGACGATGGTCGGAAGGCAAGGATTCCAGGCCGCCGCCTCAGAAGAGTGGAGAGAGAGTGCGCACAGGATGGTCACGGGAGATTAATGCCGCGTTCTGGAGTCGGAAAGGTGAGGAAGAAAAGTAGAACGATAAAAGGTGCTTCGCGTTTTCGGGAATTTCCAAGCTTGATCAGATTCGCCCTTCTCTCTTTCGGGGATACTTTCCTGGTCCACGTGTAGGGATTCCCAAAGATAGCTCGAGGGGAGTTTTCCTGAGTCTGCTTTGGATATTATACCAGTTGACCGGTTGGATTTTTTGGACATCCCTATATTTTCGTCTATAATTTGGGCGTATCTCTTAAACATATTAATATATATTTCCTCACCACCAAGTCCCTTACGTTCCCAAAAATCTGCCTCCCCGTATGTATTACCATTTTTTGAGCACGAGAGTCATATTGAGGGACGGCGAAATAATGCCGAATTCAGGCTTAGTGGTGATTTTCGAATATTTTAAAAATTAAGCTTAAAATTTTCTCGTAAAAAGCAATATTTTGAATTACCGCAGAAGAAGCCTTCGGAATAATAGAGGACGGGACGGGATTTTGAAAACTGAGGAGAAAATTATCTTTAAAAAAGTAATTTTACGTCAATGACGTGGGCGGCGTAATTTTATACAATTTGAACAATCCCAATTTTGCTGAACAAGCATTGTCACCTGAAGAGTCTTTAATTTCACTATCTCATCCCCAAGGCTGTCTAGTTCTACGTGATGTCTAGTTCTACGTGAGATTCCATTTCACTAGCTAATTACTTAGAATTGTAGCAGATTGAAACCGCATTTCTGTCCCTAAAAACCAACTAAACATCTTTATATATATAAATATATATATATAATATATATATATATATATATATATAGATTCTTCCTATACCTTTCGCTGAAGAAGGTGGCGGCGATCCACCGAAAAATTTACAACCCGTGTGAGTGTCTTTTTATGTGTTTTCATTTTAGTCACACTTGTGACAAAGTTTATATATATATATATATATATATATATATATATATTTTTTTTTTTTTTTCTGTCTGGATTTGACTCATTTTCATCTTCCCCACCAAACCCTGTGTTCGTCCTTTTATGTGTTCCTATCCATTTCCATTTCCTATGAATGTATGAATTTATATATATATATATATATATATAAATTCATACATTCATAGGAAATGGAAATGGATAGGAACACATAAAAGGACGAACACAGGGTTTGGTGGGGAAGATGAAAATGAGTCAAATCCAGACAGAAAAAATTTCACCTTAACCGGGAGAAATTTTTTCTGTCTGGATTTGACTCATTTTCATCTTCCCCACCAAACCCTGTGTTCGTCCTTTTATGTGTTCCTATCCATTTCCATTTCCTATGAATGTATGAATTTATTCTCGCCTTTGAGCGTCATGTTTTCGAATGATTGAGTATATATATATATCATTTTTAGTTTTATTCTATTATGCTCAACAAGGTTACACATATTCAGGTGGGACCCCAAATTTTCGAGCCTCGGCGATGACGCAATGTGTGCGTCACTACTATGATAAATTCAGATAGTGCAATTCAAAAACTTTATGAAGTTGTAGTGACATAACCTTACTATATTTGTGGCTCAATAATGTCTAGTATTTCCCGAATAAGAACAAATAAAAAAATCTACTAATTAGGCGGCTCATCGTGGGAAGGGAACGCTATTTTTTGTTTCGAATATCCTTTCAACGTGCACACCTGATGCTTTCGTAGAATAATAAAATAAAATTTCCTGCTTTTCTCTCCTAAGAAACGTTAACATGGCTTATGTAACAACTATCAATTAAAAGCGTTAAAATGCGATTTTAGTAATTAATCATCACGTTCATAGAGTAGATGTGGCTCGATATGTGCCATCCTGTATTTCGCAACATAAATTTGAACACCTGCGAGGACATCTGGGGCAGTATTCAAACGTATTTCAAGAATGGATAATAGTCGACCGCTCTTCACGTGCTTCACGCATTAGTAGGATGTTACGGCGAAGAATGTGCAATCTTCATTTCCATTGATTGTTTCTACGACGCAATGCAAACGGTGTCATCTAAAAGCTACGTTTTCATTACATCGTCATTCTATGAGCTTGAAGTAGGTAAATCTCTTACTAAAAGCTGATCACGCAGTAAAAATCACAGATAAAAAAATAGACAACGCAAGGTAATTTAGCGAAAAACCCAACAGAGCAAATTTAAAAAGAAGTATAAAATTCATTCTTATACTTCTAAATGTACAGCCCGTATCATCAGGGTAATTTTTCTTCTAAAGCCTTTAAATAAAATGTATAATTATCCTTTGAGCATGAATTGCAACATTGACTGGTTGGACAAAAAATTAAGAAACATGCATTAGTTTCACATTTAGAAGGAAGTTACTGGAATCAAAAGCGATGATAAGTTGAAAGAAAAGGTGCCATGGGGACTCATGCCGGTGTGAAAAGCGGAAAGCGCATCCAAACGCTGTCGGAATTTCCTGACTTCCAAGGAGTAATACTGCTGACTTAATGAAAAGAACTCATCCCAAGGCAGAGTTCGGGAATTGAATAAAAGTTCCTGTGTAAGGCAGAGTGTCTGCGTGCACTGATAGAGCTGCTATAACTTTCACGGTAGGTATGCCAATTATATTTTCTACAAGAAATAAACATGAGAAATATGGAAAAGTTTCTTCAAAATTAATCTAACATAAAATGAGGACAAGAGACAGTAATAACTGGGCACTTTAGAATAGGATTGGTCGGAAAACCCTACTTAATGAACACCGATAAACTTATGAGGAGTGTAATTGAATGGGCACACCTTAGGAACGGCATTCTATATGTACCTTCTCCTGTCAATGACACACAAATACGTTTTTCGGCATTGAAAAAGCAAAATTAATTAATTAATGACGCCTCCTAGATATTGATTGGGAGACTAACGGAGACCTAAGCTTCCAATGAAACTCGTTAATCGATCCCAATTCTGATAACGCGCCAATGAATTTTGTAGCTATTTCAATGCGAAAAACGTATTTGTGTGCCTTTTACCAGAGGAGATACAGATAGAATGCCAATCTCAAAAGGGTGCCCTATTCACTTTTCCTCCTCATATGTTTATCGGCGGTAACCTATTTACCTATTAGGGTTTTCCGACAAATAATTCCTTTTAGCTTAGATAACTCTATCTGTACCTCAAACATACATATTGCAAACACCGATTGGCGGATTTATACATTTTTCAGAATGCTTAGCAGACGAATCGAATAAAGCGCAGGGTGATAGCAAGTTTACTTCGAATCTACGAGCAAATTAGTCGCGAAACGAATAAAATATCACTAACATAAATACTGCAATACATTTCAATATATTGTTTTAATGCGTGTAGAAAATTTCAAGCAATATTGATATGAACTTGTTTATCAAACGACTACTTGAGAAATGTCTATCAAATTACTTTCATAATTGAGAACTGAATCTTAAAATTATTGGGTTCAAATTTTGATTGATCAGTGGAATGATGTTTCATGCTGAGCACATAAACCACCAATGATGAATACATACGCATATTAACCACTGAACCTATGAAAGTGACGTTTTACTGTGTTTTGTCTCAATTTCCATTTAATGAGTTTTCTCCATCGGTACCGAACTTAAATCGGGTATCGGGTTAATAGAATGACGAATCGTTCAATAAATACATAAATGGGTACCTAAAGAATTCATTCGAAAAGACGTTGTAGATTAATTAGCTAATTAACCAGATTGCCAGCGGAGAGTTCTGAAATCGGATATCATTAGCATTATTTTAGAAAAATTTAAAAGTCTTCACATTTGTGAGAACAACTTGTGTATGTGAGTTCTCACGGCGATTTTTTTTACTTCTCTCCCCCATGGATGTGAAAATTTGATTAAACTTTGTGTAACTTCTCTACCAGGTGAAAACTATCTCTATTGTAGAGAAATGTGGGATTGTTTAATATCTACCGACAATCATTTCCTATTTTTACTCATTCGATTTTATTCTCATCAGGCAACACTCCTTGCTTTTTTCATATAAACCGCCCAAGGAATTCAAAATTCTCCCCACTCAGATGCCTTGCTTTGAGTCGATTATTTATTCAGTCAGCTGCAACACGCCCCCCCCCCCGTCCCCCCCCCCTCGGCTAGCTAAGGAGAAGGTATAGCGATGTGGTGAATCTTGCCTTTTCTTTTGTTTCAGATAACCTCACATTATGTTTTTTCCTCGCGATCGTCGTTTACATTCAATATAATGAGCGATATCTACTGATTCAATATTACGAACCAATTGAATATTTATCCGCATAAAAATCGTACACATCTACATATAATCGAAACACTTGAAAACTTTGGCGAATTGCGACCTTAACGTTGCTGTCGTATTATTAGATGATTTACCTTCAAATCCGTACCGGTGCACCGCGGTGGCGTGGATATGATGCTAAATCGCCTAAAATTATGACTTTCAACATTTTGAAACGACACGCCAAAGAAACTGAAAACTCTAAAAATCTTAATTTAAATGCCGGCCTCCGCCATAATTAATGCAAGATAATTAAATCATACTTTGCATTGGGTGGCTTGCTTTTACTGTGTATTATTTCATCGAGTAATCACTGAGCTTAATATAACCGACTTAGAAGTGCTCCCGATGCCAGTCGAGAATAACAAAAATGTTCGTAACCTATGGAAGGATTTTATGGTGTTCAATTTATAATCATCCCAACGCATAATCGTTAATTTAGCAAGTCACAATTTTTTCCTACTGATGTGACTGGTTCATAAGTTTTATTTTTTAAATATTGGAACATCTCTGGTTACCCACGTGCCCCTGCGATCCTGAGAACAATGTGACTGGCCACATTTGTATTTTGCTGGTTTGTATGCGTTAGATTTTCCAAGAGATGAACAACCAGGTGTTTCAACCTCCATACCAAAGTCGATCTCGAGCTCTAAAATAGCAGGCAAGCTCATGAACCAACCAATTTGGGCATCATTAGTACCAAACAAATAGAGACATCGAATAAGTCGTAAGCCATGTACTGAGTTAACGAACAAGTAATGAATGCGTTTTTGCTCCAGATTATGTTAATAATACGTCCTTATTTGTAGCATTAACTCCATCATAGAAGTGGTTAAGACCTAGAATTCGCTTAAAATCAACTCGGCTGTTCTGATATGCTAATCTTTTAAAGTACTTAACTTGTCGGTAAAATTACTATATTTAAACAAAATATATTCTGGATTTTCCACTGAATTAGCTTCCGATGGTTGTAGCAATGTGTATCAAGATAAAAAACACTATATTGATACCAACAATAATCGGAATTATAATGGTTACTGATATTTTGCGGCACAATTCTACTCGTTCTTCACCCTTGAGGAATAAATATTGAATTCATTCGAGAGAAAATATCACATAAAATATCAATAAACATCAGGTACAGGAAATGGCCAACGTCATTTTAGTACATGCCGGCTGAAATGTTTATTATAAAACTGTATCATGCACGCCAAATGCATACTTCAGCAATAAATGCTTCCGCAAACACAGGTCAGGAATTGATTAAATCGATTTGAGTCTTCAATTTCCAATAATTTCATTTTCATGTGCATCATTTCCCAGCATAGGTTATATGCCTCGAGGTATTGAGGCACGTGAAAAATGTTAAATACCTAAGAGCTATAAATATGCAAGGTACAACAGAACAAGGTTCTGGGTCCTACTGCTTTAAAAGTTGCATGTAGGGAACTTCAAAGCGGTACGTGAGTTGAGAAATATTTGCAAAAGATAATCAAATGAAATAAAAAACATCCATCTCGCAAACGCGAGGATTCACTTGGAAAATGTGACTGCGTCATCCAATGGCTGATATCCTTGAAGGTAGATCTTGCTAGATGTACACACTTAACGTTTCTTTTCTGGCGTAACCATTAACCAAGCATAGTCCATAACCCTGAATTGTTTCTATGCTACAATGCAAACAGTTTAAAGAACATCACCTGGTATTTATTTCCTCCCACATCTTTTGCGATACGAATTAGTTAAATAAAAATCTGAGCGGGAATAAATGTTTGGTTGAGAGAGCTTGATTTCAGTCCAGGAAAATACTGCCATATTTTAAAGGGCTGCTTTTAACGCGGTGAGAATGCGAAGTATAGAATTTCCCTCTAGCAACCCGCATTTAACATTTATTTGAAGAAAAAAATCACACTCCGTTCGTAATTTACCTCTGTTAATTTTATTAGGAGAGATTTGTGAAATTTATTTAAAAAAAATAAATTCGTCGAATAAATTAGAGATAAATTAATAAAACTCAATTTATTTCAAAAATTTGGAATGCGCAAGAAAATGTACGTAAGGAGCACCTAGTTTTCTTTCATCGAAGAGGAATAAAATAGCTCTCAAATGCTGACACCAAAATCGATTTATTGAGTTTGTAGAATATTGAATACAAAAAAGCGAAGATTAAATCGCATATTATGCCCAATAATGTTCGGGGTAACACAAGCTATGTGAATATAAATTCGGGCCACACTTCCAGTGAATGGCGATTGACATTGCCAAATATGGAAATTATTTACAAATATCTAAAAGAAAATGAAATTCTGGAGTCGAATGCTCGTTATTCGTAACACAACCATAAAAGGAGGACACATCAATTAAAGTTCATCTCCATCAGCGATACTTCTTTCTCAGCTTGGCCCACTCAAATAGTAGAGCGATAGTTATGATTATAAATTTAGGCCACTTTATCGTACAGTATTTATCGTAGATATGACAAGTTTTTCGAGAACGAGATGAAATATCAAAAGGAGAAGTTTAAAAATATTTTATTCTTAGAGGAAGAGGTCCACTAGTTGCCGTGAGTACGACAATGATACAAAGGCGGATACGGAACATTTGGAATGTCTTCCTCAACACTTCTTCTATCGATTTTACCGTAAGGTTTCAGTTAGGTTTATGTAATATAATTTAAAATCAAATCTTAGCCCATATACTTATCCTGGATATATATATTTGGAAGGAAGGTAATTATTTCACGTTTCTACTTGAGGAAATCAACCAATAAAATAGCTCCACGAGAACTTGACTAAACAGCGAGTCTGGTTATGACGCACGGCCCCAATTCGCTCTCTTCTTCACTTCCTATGACGCCAACGGGAAAAATCGACTGAAATCACTTTCTAAGGCAATTAATTCCCTTGGATTTCACGTGCGAAAGTTTGGCCTTTTAGACAAATAAAAAAAAATATTTTCCATTAAAAGCCGACCTGTTCTTTTCCTTCTTCATGAGCAAAAAACCAAGCACAATTTACCTCCAGCAAACCAGAGTCGAATTCCGTGTCACGTGTGGTAACATTAACCTTGCGTGATGGCTTGGGTAATACAGATGAAATGCTTTGACGCCACCATTCATTAAGTGGAAACTCGCTGCCTTCTCGGTAGCAATGACCACGGAGGATATTCTCCATTATCACCATAATTATACCAAGGTGCAAGATCAATACGTGAGCGGACGAGTTTATGAATTTCTACTCATTCTTAATCTACGGAGTTGATCGATTACCAGAAATGGTAAACAGTACTAGGCATTGCGTATGTTGCACATGGAACCGGTTGACATATTCCGACGCTATTGCTAATCGTATCTTTCATTATTGCCAATTTGCTTCTGTTTTGGAGAAAATAAATAGCAGGAATAATAATAAAGTTGTTAACTCCAATAGCCGCAAGCGTCGCCTTTCTTGAAGAAGGGGTTAAAGAAGGGTTTTTTAACCCCTTCTTCAAGACAGGTTACCTTTTACGGCCATAGGAGTTATTACCTTTACTACATAAATAGCAGGAAATGCAATTGAATCAATAGCAAACATAAAAATTAATACTAAAATTATGTTCGTGTCATAAAGGAGTAGAGATATTGAGAAATATTTTCCAGTAGCATCCATTTCACATTTCTCGCCCACAGAAGACGGGACGCCGTTTACAGGGGAATTTTCTCAGTAAATTCTTATTATTTTGCGTAAAAGGTATCCTTAAAGATGACTCTGCCAATGTCAACCTGCCATGGTTGCCAAAATTACTAAACTTCCTCATTTATAAGTTTCAAAACTAAAAAATCGAGCATTTATTATGTACATACCTTATGTTTTCTTCAGCTGTTGGATGTCCTCTACGAAAAAATTCCCAATTTCCGAGATGAGCTTACTCGATTTATTAATGTGAAAGAAGTGATATCGCTCTTCAAAGGATGAAACATTATTTGTGGAATCCCTAAGCGGAAAGATTAAATCTGCTCAACCATGCTTTCAACTGGAAGCGAGAAAAGTAGGCCAACAAGTTCCAGTTTTCCCCTGAGAAAGGTGTACTACCTCAACATGCCTCCCACCCGGCAGACAAGCAAATACCTCCTAGATACATCAACAGCACACTATCCAGTATGTCACTTGCGAGCATGACGATTACAAAAGCATTACAATTAGGTCACCTCAATTTGGAACGAATATGTGCCAGAAGTGTGGTAGAATACAAGACGCCCAAACATTACACTGTTTGGAGATAGGCTATATATATTTAGTCTCCTTTCCGATAATGAAAAATATGGGACATTTGGGTGGAAAACAGTCAAGTGTGGTAAATTTTTAACTATTTTAGATGACACTCACAATATGCTGAAAAACTACTTTTATTTTTTTGTACTTTTCAAAATAGGAATACCTAATTACATAGATGTTGCACCTGTAGTTCATCTAAAACCGTGCGTAATCTTTGTAAATACTGCTAAAGAATAGCAGAATATCAAATGTATACATACAGACCGAAATGTAATCCTGAACAGGTGAACGGAAGTAATTAAGACAAGCTTGACTTCAATTTTTTTCCGAATTTGTTAAAACTACAAATCGTATCAATCCATTTTTGAAGGAAATGCTAGAGACACGTTCAAATATCATACTCTACGCAAATTAAATTCCACAAACAAATAAATTTCTGGGTCTTTGTTGCATTTCATTGAACAGAAATTGAATTTTGTTAATAATTTAGGTATGTCCGTAGTGCGGATCTATTATTTTCATTATTAGCATAGATACAATTAATAATAAAAGCTTTTAATGGTGTCAACATGTTTTCACTAAATATTTATGATTACTTTTACTTTCAGATATTTTTGAAGGCATCTTGAAGCTTGCTGGATAACACCTGCCAGTGCTCTCATTGGTCTGCGGGAGTGGTTGAGGGGAAGGACTGCTTTGGAGCCCAACTGTACCTACCAATATATATATATATATATATATATGAAAAACCTCTTCACTTGTTTTTTTACGTATATAATTCAAGCGAATAGGATATTATCACAACATTGTCCAAATATGATGTAATCCCATTCGATGTATTAAATTAATACATACCTAAGAAGTATCTTATGACGTTATTGCATACGTACGGCGAGAGGTACACAATACCACATTGGAAACGCAAGGTAATTTCAAAGGTGAGTACGATTGAGTCAAATACGCTTTGTAAAAACTGTAGTCGTCAGGTCAGGTATTTTGACATGGAGAGCAAATTTCAAGGCTAATTTCTCACTTCCCATGACTTTTCCAGGTTTTCCAGGTCCTTTTTCAATTTCCATGTCTTTTCCAGGAATTTCCATGGGTTTTCCAGGTCTGTAGCAACCCTGATCAAAGTTGATATATCAGGTACTTTCCCAAAGTATCAGCTGCACAAGGTTTTCCATCGGGTCAAAAGCCGCAATATGGCCGATATTTCGATACTCGACTCGGGTGGGTGTCAACATTTCTCAGGCCTAAGACGCGCAAATTCTAGTATCCTTGGACGCGCAGCTGAACGGAGGTTTCAGAACAAATTGATAGCAATTAAACTCATTTAAGTGGTAAGCTGCTTATAATCATGATAAATTCTTCCGTAAAATTATGAATTTACCATTTTTGACGGGTTATACCCGAAAATCCATGCACCTGATGTGGGTTATGATAACCATGTCAGGAACATTGCAAGAAAAATTTTAGATCGGCGTAGAGCTCTAATTTTTAATTTCATTAAATGATCTAACTATAAACAAACTACAAAAATTTACTCTATGCTATTAACTATCATTTATCAGATCTTTATAAAATAAGGCTGGGTATCACCTTGGGTACCTTTTGTTACACAGTAAAAGGTGCTGTTATTAACGGTTTCCTAGCACTTATTCGTTAAGAGCTCAACCAATGGTAACTATAAATAGAAATATACTTTGAAGGTGCATTTAAAGGCTAATATACAAAAACAAGAACACTGCTGAACCAGCCTATAATTTTGAAAAATCTGTGCAGCTGCAGAAAGCATAATGTTACGCCATTACAAATTGAGTATGACGATAATAATCATCAAAATAAGGATATCAATAAATAAAGAACAAATTATATCACATCAAGTTCATTAAAACTAATACAATCAACTATATTTTAAAGTAACAAAAAATTTATCTCTGCTTGAAATGAGCGTCATATTTCAGAATAGAGTATATTTTAAGTTGAACAAAATTGGCTGAGAGGGTCTATGGTACGAAAATTAATGGCAATGCCATCGGGGGAGAATTTACAGCAATTTATAGTATCTTTCCAATGACATTTCATCTACATATTCACTTGTTATCTGTACAGCGCAGAGTTACATGAATGTTATCGAATTCGAGGCTTGGAGTAAATTTCATCATCTTCAAAGTCAAATTTCATGTTTTCCTTAACCGGCAGGTGTTGGACCGGGAAAATATTCTCCTATCTGATGTTGATAAATCACTTCTGCCGACAAAGCACAGAGATTTTTCTTTTTTGTGCTAAGAAGTTAATCAACTCATTTCATTACAAGCAAATATTCATGATGAGTACTGAGAATTGATACCATGGGAACAAATGTGAAGGTAAGGAAATTGAAGTTCAAAGTCACTGTCGAGGCGCGTACCTCATCACGGAGAAAACGCCTGAGCCTCGGATGTGAAGGAAAGAGGCTAACGACCGTGTCGCCCTCCGGCTGTGAAAAGAGATGCATCAGCCGACCGTGGAGAAAAGAATGTGAAGCGCAATGACGTAGCCCTGGTAGCCCTCAATGCTTCATACCGCTGAATCTGGATTCAACTGCACGAAAAAGATTTCAAAGGCCATTGCCGTATGAGCCTAGACGATAAATACAGGAACGAAACTCATCCTCATTTCTCCCTTAATTTAGCGGTCTGGTAATCCGAATTACAGAGTGAGTAATATGAGTAAAATGCCACGAAGTTTTCGTTATAGTAGCTTGTTCTTATATTATAACAAGAACGAATGAAGGTATGAAGGTACGAACGAATGAACGAGTAGTATCCATAGTTTTCTTTCGACATTATATTCACCTTTGGATTTTTTTACGCTTACACCAGCTCACTTCAGCACGTCTCTTATGATTTCCTTTTTCCCCTCTCTCTTTCCGGCACACATAGCATAACGACTGACAAACGTCACTTAGAGGGACATCGCGTTGATAAATGGGATATGTAGGAGTCGAGAATCCCGGAAGAATGCAGGATGTGCACGCGACAGGAGCGTTGTGGATTATCCACTCATTTTTATGAGTTTTTCACTGAATTAACAATTCTCAGGCAATAACAGTGAGCAAATGATTTATTTCAGGAACTGTGAGTAAAAGATTAAATCATTGGTCTCAAAATTTTACAGCATCGCTTGGAGCAAAACATTTTGGCATTTAAAGTTATTAAACCAGCGAATGTTAAGCCGTGATGGTACCTATGTAGCGGATATCCCCTTTGCACCACAGCGCAGATTACTGATCTTCAGAACCAGCTACGCGCAGAATTAATTCCGCGCCGTGGACATCCACAGAAGAAATATGGGGAAAGTTATTAAATATCTATATTAAAAAGAAATGATCGTACTTTAATATAAATTTCACGAAGATATCTGATAAAGATGGCCAGAGCTGTATTTCCAACACGTTGATGACAAGGGATTACCATGACGCAGAGTACGCTGGGAAGTGTGACATAGATATGTATATCATGCGACAGAAAAGAGAAATTTCGCTGATGAGACAAAAATACATACGCAGCTTAATACAACAGTTGCTAGAAAAACAAACATCTAAAGATTTTTCTCATTTTAGAGCTAGCAAGCATACAAAATCGATGCATTTTTCGCGAAAAAATCTATCTTTCAAGCAGTTTGTGGATCTCTCAGCATTAAAAAGTCAGTTTCATAAATATTAAGTATAAAATTTATTCTCACAGCAGAGTAACAAGTCTAAAGCAAACTTATGATCTGGCGAGGACGATACTCCTGCATTTTCAATTTTGGTCAGAAAAGAGTTGGAAAACATCATTCAAGCATAAATTATTCTAACACGTTTATAAATAAATAAAAACTGAAAAATATAAAAAAAAAGAGATTGATTTGGCAGTCCCTGAGAAGAGATAATTTGGTGGTGGTTTGACAGTAGGAGTAGTGGAAGAAAGGATGGGTGGGGGGACGGAAAGGAAACAAATCGTCATCCAAGTAGATGGAACGTATGGCACTAAAAAGCGCCTGGCTGTGGGAAGAGAGGAATAGAGTAAAGCCCACGACGGGACCTGCCAGATTAGGAAGAAAAACATTGATGATACACATATACTTCAACAGTAATAACGGGATTAATATAAAGATAGGGGTTATAGTAATTTTCCAGTGGATTTCGCTACTGTGATACTAATTCTATTTCAGCTTTCTTAAATTATAACACTCATTGACATTTCAGACAGGATTGCAAAAAAAGGGATATATGTTATAAACTTACGCACTCTATGCAACACTTTTCTTATCCCGAATATGACGCTGTAACATTGAAAAGGCGTTTCCGGTGCATCGAAGGCGAGATTCTATCGAATTCCCGACGCCATTTACGGAACCTGGCTGTGACTATGGTTTCGACGCATTCCAGTATCCGCGTTTCAGAAATTACTCCAACCAGTGACTTGGGTGGCCCCATCAGCAAAATTTAATCGGCCTCAACCAGCATGAACGAAGATTTCGGCTGCTATTTCTACATCTAAATCTACATACTACCCCGCAAGCCGCCTCAATAGGCGTGTGGCGGCGGGTGTTAGGACACCAGCCGTTTACATATAAAAAGGAAACGCTCTAATGAAATTACGCCTAGCTATTATTAAAGTCCCTTATTGTTCGGGGGAAAAACGAATTCCCATACCTATCCGTTCGGCAGAATATCTCTCTTAATTTATCGTTTCTGTCGGACCTGGAAATATAGTTATAAATATTTACGACGTAGCGGTGAGAAGACCCACTATGAAGTTGGCATATCGGGTTTTTATGCAGAAATTTTTTTTCTAAGAGCGCGGAACTCCGTTCCAGGCTCTTGGGGTGTCCATGTACTTGGGAGCTAAACACCGAATAATTGGCGATGACGTGGGCACAAAGCGAGGAAGATGACCACACAGGAAACAACTTATCGACCCGCCGAAAAGGTATCTCCTCTCTTGCTTCGTTGAACGTAAACCACCATGAAAGAAGAAAAAATGAGCATCCCAATTTAAAAAAATTGAGAAGTTACATTAGTAAGGACCAGGAAGCAACTAAGGATCACCTGTTTCGGTTTATCTTTAAATTGATCGTGTGACTGCTCCACACACCATCACGAATGCTTCAAAATTCTCTAATGATGGCGTTCTCCTGAATCGGATACGGTAGGGAGTTTTCACGAGCATTCAATAACCACGTGAAGCATCGTTTAACGCTCACGTTCAATGGTTCTTTTTCACAATTTTTGGTGCGCTCTCTTGCGCTATCATTAAAACCCACTATTTAGGCAAAACTGTAAATAAATTTTGGTGAATTAAAAGAAATTTTGCACGTTTTTGGGAGGTTTTAAAAATAGTTATAGTGATTTATTCAATTAGACTTTTTTCCTAATTACATTGAACTAAATTTGACTCTACGAAAAACTAAGTCTTTTAGAATGTCTACATTTACGGTAACATGAAGAGAGATTTCGAGTAGAAAGAAAAATTTTCATTACGATTATTTTGTACGTAAAGAAGGCTCTACTTCATGTACTATATCCTTTGGACTTCATACTTCTAAGTAACCTTACACCAATATTAGCATAGACTGCCCCTCCCAGAATACAAACGCGAAATCAGCAAAGGTCACCTTCCTTTGAACGCGTAAGCATACTTAAGCTGTCTCCATCAAATCTTTGGACCTTTACTGCAATAACGTAAAATTGCTATAACGAACGAGGCATTTCTATTTTTATATACAATTCAGAGATTTGGTCATTAAATTACAACATTTCAATAAATAATAGATAGTTGACGCTAGTGAAAGCTGTTAAGAAAACTGCTTCAAAAGTCATGAAGTATCAACTCGGATTCACTTTCAAACAAAGAAATACGCTTATTTCTCTTTTATGCATTTTATTGATATAAAAATTAATACATTTAGAATTTTACACATCACTTAAATTTATGAATTTCAATATATTTCTTCGATCTAGGAATTTAAAACACACACTTCATAAATGCAGGTGAGGCCCATGCTCAATAAACAATGGATTATGTTAACCTTTCCGCCAGATTTTTCGTTTCAACAATGCATCGTGACTTCACAATCTCTGTAAGTGCAAAATGCAAATTATAGATAAAAACTACTCACATCAAACTCTGCGCGAAGATGAAAATTCCTTCAAAAAACACAAGATGATAAGTAACTAGAGTTTGAGTATTTTAGCAACCACATCGGTGGTCTCATTAAAGTTGCATAGCCGATAAATTCAGCTGTAACGAAGATAAAATCAGATATTGTCAATGGTAAAATACATTTACAGGAAAATCTTAAATCGGCCAGTTGATGGTACGAGGTAATAAGGTCTTTCGCCACATAACCAAAGAGAAAATATTCTTAAAGTCACACTCTTTGAGTTGGTAGTTCCTTTTATAAGCACCAAAGCAATAAAAAAAATTCCGCAGCGAAATTCTGTAGACTTAATTGTATTTTATTGACGTACATAAAGTTCGTTTTCATAGAAATGCTTTCTCCACTGGTGTGACGATGGCGTCAAATGACATTCTCACACAGTCATCCTGTACATGATAACAAAAAATGTAAATATATGCTCAATGCTAAATTACTGCGGAGTTCTAAATAACGGGTGAATGTATCAACCTCATCCCCAGGTGAACCGTAATCAGACTGGAGAAAGCGAAAAAGTCGTACAAAAGAGCACTGACAGCGCTGACTGAGAGCAGCGAAAGTAATCCCTTTCAAATTCACAAAATTGTAGAAAGTTCTCTAGTTCAACGATACGCACACATATGTACGATTTCAGTACGACGTTTATGGATAAGATAGTTTCTCGGCTCGTTATAAAAAGGATATGACCGAAAAATGAACACTTCAAAAGGGATGACTAATTTACGTTAAACAGTCATACAGGTGAGGAGGTTCAAAGCAAAGCGGAGTTTTTTTAGTGTTGCTGGTTTCGAATTTGGAATCCGTTGTCACATACGCAGAGTTCATAAAGCAGGCTTCAATACGGTTTACCATTAAAACACTAAAACAAATGATAACGAAGTTGCAAGGGCACATCAGGAAGGATGTATTTTGTCATTTGTTTTTTTATTAAAAACTACCATAATTCGAAATTGATACATCGCCTAGACATTTCGTAATAGTGGTTTTCACGATAGGAGATCTTCTATCAATAAAAAATCATTAAAAATTGCACATTGTTCTTATTTACATATTAAAATTTTCACCCATAAAGAATTTATTATTTATTTAAATTTTAAAATTATTTATTAAATTTATTTAATAAGAATTTATTAGTTATTTGATATTTTCATCCCATTCTGATTTTCATTAAAACCAGAGTTGAAATTTTAGTCCTTTCGCGCACCATTAATTCACATGCCCGCCATCTAATGGAAAATTCATGAAGCAAGTAATGAAAATGGACTACGCAAAGAAACACGTTCGAATCTTTGAACGAAATACGAAAACATCACATTATTTCCTTTACGAATACGCCAAAAATTCTTCAAGCAAAAATGTTTTGACAAAAAATAAAATCCTTACGGTTTTCACGGTATAATTTTCACAATTTTCCGTGGGAAAGTTATGAGCTAACTGTATTGGTGGTTCTTCGGGTTTCCGACCGGGTCAAACTCTCCATTTCTGCCCACGTTTCGATGAACGACTCGTTCATATGTATGCAAATAGGTATGCAAACAAGACACATTAATATGTTCAAAATAAATGAAAGTCAATAATTTTTTGTGTATTAATATGAAGTTGGAAAAATGTATTCAAGTGCTTTGGGATGCACCATATTTTTGGTCTTACCGCCCTCTGCAAAAACATATAAATTTTTCAGCGGTCCCTCTTGTGAGGTTGCAACATATAATTGGCCATATTAAAAGTGAAGCTTGAAGCGATTGACCAAGTGCCTTGTTTATGGTCATTGAGACGGAAAGGCGAACGGGGAAATGTAGTCATTTGAGTACAACTATCAAATTAGTCACTGAACCTGGTCTTTAAGGTGGTTCCACCGTGAAATGACTAAATGTCATTTTATTCATATTCTGTCTAATTGTAGAAAAATTTGTCCTCTATCTGATATGAACAACAGAATAATACCTTTCCACGCTATTTTATTCTATAATTGAACTGGAAATCACATGGTGTTCAATGGGAGAATGAGAGAAACACGGGGGAAAATAGTATTTTTCCATAAAATATAAATGCCATTTTTGCGGAAAACTATTAATATGAAGGAAATAATCCAGAGAAATTGAATAAAAATGTAATATAGGCATCTTAACACCATATTAATTTAGTTATTAGGGAATTACTGCCGTAATTGAAGTCAAAATGCGGTAATTCGTAGGAAATGGCGCTGCAGTCGGCTCCTATGGCTGGAAAAAAGTGCTCATTTAAAATACATTCGTGGAATAATCTGCAAATTTTGTTCCTTATTTTTGGGTTTCTATAGGTATCGCATTTCATCAGTGAAAGCAGGATTTTTTGGATAAAATATAAAAAATGTGGAATTTAGTATTTGTTTTGACTCACACAGTCGCGGCGGAACCTCCTTAAATGCTGCAGGAGTGAATAGACATTCATGGAATCGCTATTAAATGGATATTTACGCCTGGTTGCCAAGGAAATTTCCATTGTTGAAAAGGAAGAAAAATTGATGAATTTAGAGATAAAAACGCAATACCCGGACAAAAACGAAGCGTATAAGAAAATTGAATGAAATAACTAAATACTGCATTCTTTTATGCGTTCTATGATCCAATATCTTGAGTGCAAGTACATAAGTTAAAAAAGCAAATAAAGAATCACCTACACCGAATTCAATGCTTTTCTTATGGTAGTAAATGTTAACATTAATGGGGTAAAAACAAACCCAAAAATTGTTTATTTCAAAAATCCTTTCTTAGTGCGACTATACTCCACGGCTCGGATATATTTTCAAAATTTCACGGTTCTATCACTAGTTAACTACTAGGGCAGTGCGTTGATGAATCAGTCAATCAGTCAGTCAGGACATCTTATTTTATATATACTTAAATATTAAAGATTATGTTCAGATCGATTACATGAGCATTATATAAAAATACAAATTAGGTACTATGACTTATGAGAAATGTTTTATTATATATGACTGTAAAATGTCTGTTTTATTATGTATGATAGCAAACATAAAATTAATAACTTTTATTCTGGCTCTTCTTTGTTTTTGATTTAACAATTATTTAAACGTGACATTTTTTGTAAGAGTTCTCGAACAACCTACACTGTGAAACCAAATCATTAGCTTTGATTTTGAAATAATTTTCATTTCGTGATCTTGAAACTGCCACATAATAAATCCTTTCTTCAAAGTAAAGGGTTTCACTTGGAGCCAAAATTATTCGTGGTTTAAAACTCGACCCCCTTGTTACTTCCAGTTAAAATTTCTGTCTAAATAATTATCTTTCATCGCCCGTCTAATTAATAGTGTGCCGTTTAAGAGTTCTTTTCCCTGATTTATGTTTCTTATTAACATAACTTAAACATTTAAAATGAATTTTGTGGCGCCATTCCTGATGGTTTCTGAGAATTTAAAAATTCTGTTGGATAATCTATATATACTAATTTTGTAGCGTGTCAGTCAGTCAGTCATTCTGTATCCATTTCGTTTATTTCTCCCTCAATTCTTGAGCTAGAGAAATGAGGTTTGGTGCATTAAATGTGGATTCTCTGTCTGTATGATTTAGAAGTAGTTTTGGATTTTTAGCAGTTGGTGGTGCAAAGAAAAATGCAAAAAACCGTGGCTATTAAGCTTATAATCCGTAAAAACTGCTTAACAACGATGAATTTATTTAGGTTAGCAACGGTGAAGTAAACAAACCAAGGGTCTGACGGAATTGCGATATCTCGTATCAAGGCCGCTATACCCGGGTTCCCCGGGTACAAGGCGGGTTAGAGCGACCTTGTCTCGTATGGATTACTACTAGCGCCAATTGTTTCAGGTGCAAATGGAAAAATAAGTATACGTCAAAAAGATAAAGATTGTATGTTTTTGCCATAAATCTTTTATTACTTGTGTACAAATTCTGTAATTATTCCTTTTGTTGTAAGACGTTTATCAGCGTACATTTAAAATACACCTGGGACCACACGAGACATCGCCATCGTAACCGTAAGTAAACAAAGAAGATGGCCGAGAAAGTACACTGTGAAAACAACAAGAGAAGGACTGGACGGCATTATTGCGCTGCATTCTGATTCCAGTATTTTTCAGTATGAATCATTGATTGAACAGTTACCTTTTGTAGTTTCCCCTGATAAATAAATAGGTAATTTACCACTTAAATCTGCAAGATATTCAATTAAAAAGTATACCTGTCGCGCTGATAGTTAGCGCCTGACCGCTAGAGTGCTCTGGGTGAAAAGTATAGCCATTGGAGTAATGTGAGTGTCAGACCCTTGAAACAAACAGTACATATTAAATTGCAATCAGTTACAAACCGTATGGGTATATAAGCGTTGTTAATTTATCTTTTTCAGGTAAATGTTGATTGCACTACGACATCTGTATTACTTTATTTTCATTTCTGCGAAATGAAAGTGGGTTATTTTTTTAATTTTGGTAAAGGATCATAGCCACATGTTTAAGAAGATTTGGAACCATTTTTCACATAACTGAAGCATATGTGATGAAGTGACTCTGGCATACAACTATAGTTTAGTGGATTTTTTTTACTGGAGTGATTGCTGTAATTCCTGAAGTGTATAGTTCGTATGTAAACCACCAACCTTTTTACACTTACGCAGAAGCAGCAGTAAAGTATGTTCGTCGTATTTTCTTTCAATAAACGAAATTAGTAGACAAGAGTCATGTGTTAATTAATTAGCGATTAACTTTCTATGAAATTCTTTCTCTCTGGTTTCTTTTATTTCCCTTGATATATAGCTTCTTTTACGCGAATGAAGGCAAAATTCGGCAATTAGTGAAGATATTTTGAAATTATCCGGGTGACTGTTTAAATGTATGCCACTCCAAAACAATGAAGTTCGTATCAAATTTCTGTAAACTCGACGTTAATATAACCAATTAAGTGTTTTGATATTGCCATTCCCTTGATTTGGTTTTATTGCATAAGATATACGATTAGCTAGCGTAAGAAAAAGGAACCTCAACAGTTTTCCATTTATTTAAGTGTCTGGATAAATGCCAAAGGTCGTAAACGTTTCAATACATTTGCGTGTGCCGCTATCTCAATATTGGTACAAATTTCATGTCGAAAGTTTAGAAGTATTACTTATACCATTACGAATTCTATATGAATGAGCGAGAAACTGACCTCAGAGATAATTCATTACCAGTATATGTTAATGTATGTCAAATATTGATCCCGTGCTTGCTGTTTTGGGCAAGTAAAATTTCCAGTGGGGCACCTAAAACAATGCAATGTGCAAAAAATGCCTTACTGTTTTTCTATAAATTCCAGCTTTGATGAAACCATGCCTGTCCACGATGACCAACCATTAAAAGTTTTTCGGGACTCCCGGGTTCACTTTTTCAGAGAAACTGACCTCAGAGATAATTCATTACCAGTATTTGTTAATGTATGTGAAATATTGCTCCCGTGCTTACTGTTTTGGGGAAGTAAAATTGCCAGTGGGGCACCTCAAGAGCACGCCAGACAGACTGTCTGCAAAGCAGGCAGCAGGTCTGCTAGTTAATAATTATATTTTCATCATCAGTGTCAATGGTGTCTAAACTTTTCTATTCTCTAGTCTCTCCATTCAGTCATATGATATCTTATCGTTAAGATGGAAGCCATTTTGATTTGTTATTATAAAAGTTATTTTACCAGTCAATTCATTAAGATTTTCTGGGGTTTGGACATTAAATTAGTACCATATATCGAGTGCATTAAATCCTTTTTTTCCACATATTTTTCCGGAATTTCCACTACGTCGTTCTTAAATCCTTCAAATTATGTGAATAAAACGAAATAATGAAGTAAAAACACTTTTTCTACGGAAAATCTTATCGATAAATGTTAACTTACGAAATCGATAAAGTAGGTTAACTTTCAAATTCGAATTACAAAATTTAAGGAGGATGAAACATGCCATGGCTCTTTGTTAAAAATAGTTTTTGGTGAATACCGGTCATGCTTCTTATATCTCCTTCTTGCTATTAAATTACTTCCCAATGGGAACTCACTGCCCGAATGAATGCTGAGATCAAAAGGCTGGGATGCATTTTACCTCAGAATATCAATTTTCTGTATTATATTTTACAATAAACCAGATTCATTATCACACAATATTTATAAATGTTAAAAATCAACTCATGGGAGTACACGGAAAACAAGAAATGATTGATGATGTCATAAACATTCCTTAAGTCCCTAAATCACTTTTGGGACCACCCCACCAAGTGACCTCCAAAAAATCCTAATTTATTTGGGGTTAAATTTAAAAGCTCTCCTAGGCTAGGTGACACTAAATTATAGAATTTAAAAAATAGGGAGGAAAATGCTGATTGATTACCTCATCAGCAAAGAGGGACGCTGTATATCAGCAATGGTTGTATCCCGTCATTACAGGGTGCAGAACTCCTTGCATTTGAGGTCTCCACATGGCGAGAGAAACGTCTGGTCCCCCAATATCTGAAAGAGCACAGCGTGTTGGTGATCGCCTTCTTGGCCTTCGTCTGGCGTCACGGGTGACGTTCGCATCATGTCCCGGCAGAACAGCATCCATGGCGGGCCCCTGAGTGCCTTGGGACACTTCTGATGGGGTGGATTGCGCTGAGCTCGACGAGTCATCGTCTTCGCTAGAGTCACCCTGCTGATTCGGGCTGAAGTACTTCGGTGCCATGGAGATCAGCTCACTGAATATGGCTGCTGAATGTTGCCACCTGGTCATGTCCTCCGCCTGGGAATGTCATTATTTTTGTTATCTACGAAGAGGCATGCTAACTGATCCAAGGCTGAATTTTGCGCTCGCTACCGACTTGTGGGGATATTGTGGCTTTCTGAAGCTAAAGAGTGCGGATAAAACAACGCCAATAACAACACACTACCTCACTAGCATTTACATTACAGGCATAAAACATGAAGAAGACGAAGCATATGCCATATGAAGTTAAAGCCATATGGTGCACACTTAGGAAGATTGGCCCCACCCTGAGACATAACTTAGCTTAAAAGTATGAAAGTTGAGAGAATAAGAGGGGAAATCCCGCGATGGAGACCTAGGGATGAATAAGTCCACCAAATTTGACCGGAAATGGAACAGAACAGCTATCAAGACATTTAGGAGGAAGTATGGACAGGGATGAGTGCATGGCTACCAACCACTTTAAGGATTGAATGACTTATGATGAGCATTTAACTAAGATACGAATCAATGAAAACAGGCATCTCATCTATTGGCACAGCCATGATTAACAACGGGAAAAGAATCATTCTGCCTGCGAGAATGCTCCAGCTCCAGGGAGCTCACAAGAGGCTCAGATAAATCATTATTTTCATAAAATTTTGACCTTCACATTCATTCATTCTCACCTGCAGTTTAAACAGGACTGGAAGAAGTGATGCTGCCACTGATGGCCCTCCAAGTTCTGAAAAACGGGAGTTTTTCGACACAGTGTACAAGAGATCCAAAAAAGATGTGGCTAGGGTGAAATGCCGACCGACCAAATCTTGCTTGAGCAAACCCAAAGCATCACGAGCGACGTCTTCAACGGGTACACCCTCGTTTCCTCCTGTTTAAGCGGGAGTTTCATAAAAAAGGATAGCATTACTAGTTAACCGTATAAAATTTCAATACGAATTAAAACTAAAAATAGCATAATTTTTCATCAAAATATTTCCAACAAACGTTGGTAAAGTTATATACACTGAGTATAATTCATAATAAGAGCATGAAATGACTCAAGTTAACTTAGCAAATGCGGCTTGTTTTAGAAACTAAAAGAATTATTATTCTCCCAGAGAAGTGTATGACTAGTTTCAATAAGTAATTCCTCAGTGTGACTCTACCGAATAGGGTTTTTCGAATAAAACTAATGTAATTTTATAAGTTTTGTCTCGCACAGGAGGATTTACACCGCAAGTAATTAAAGCATTTTGTAACTATCAGAGATTGCCCCAACTAAATTATCACCCAAAGAAGGAAATCAATTTACTGCCAGAAATGAAGAATTACGGAAGTAACGTGGGTTTATTTTCGAGAAATACAATTTTAGTTGGCTAGTAAAATACTAAAAAGTTTAAGATTACAATACTCTTGTTATTATTTTTTCCCGAGAAAAAGTTGTAGAACGCGTTTATTATTCCAGTTAATCCATAGTTAATCCAGCCATAGCCAATCAAAGTCAATCATTAAAATGATTAGGTATTTGAAATACTTAAGGGTGGTTGATCAGAAGGAGAAAACTGTAAGACTTTTTTATGATTAAGAACAAGCTAAAGGAAACTTGGATATACATATATAAGGTAATGATAAAGGAGAATATAAACAGAATACGTAGAAATTGCCCATGAGCACTCATGAACTGAAATATGAGTTAGCCAAGAAGTAAAGCCACATGGAGGAGAGAGTACAAAGGTTCCTTGAATCACGAAGAAATGATACTACGCAAAAGCCCTGGCAATGGGTAAGGAAATGGGTTATATCACCCAGATTTTGGAGAAGAGATGGTGTCATGAGCTAGGATGGAGATAAGAAGATGCAACCACACTGAAAGGCAAGGAAAATTGATTCCCTGGATGCCACATACAGTTTGCGGACGCAATTCTTACATGCTTGAGTCAGTTACAAATTATAATTGCGAAAAAACTATTATATCTCCCTCCCTGGCTTATTATATTTGTACCATTCCCGCCGTTTCTCCATCTACGAGGCGAAAAAATAATGTACATTAAATAGAAAAAAGGTTAGGTACATACTTAAAACAAGCCTTTGGACCCGCAACGGAAAAAGAGGCTTTGGAAGACAACTCAGAAGGGAGATGAGCGCTGCGCTGCATTCAGTGGCAATGTACGTCTCAGCTGTCGCAAATCCAACTTCTGCTAGCCCGGGCATCCTGGACAGTTCTTCAGAGCTAGGATAGAGCAAATGATGTAGAATTTGCCTGTCTCCTCGCCTCATGGCTTGAAATATTCGTGACTTAAAGTGGGATCCTCTCTCAATGCGGAAAAGGCCTTCTACATGGGCATCTGGAAGAAGAAAAAATTAAGTATTGTTAAAATAACAACTCTGGTGACTATACGCCCATGTATTGATTGTATTTTATTAGATAAAACTACCCTACGAGCCACCGCAGAAGCGTGTGGCAGGGGTTGTTTGGAGACAGCCATAAGTGGGGGGAACGCAAAAAATGGACTGGGGGAGGACAGAGATGAATGGTATTTTAACAAAATGAAAAAGTTGCAGGAAGAGGGGGAAGTGGGTGCTTTATAAGCTTAAGGTAGTTTGAGCGTGATATTTCCCTAGTCATTATGGAGACCATATTCAATTTTTATTTTTTTATTTCAGCGTGTCAGAAGTATGAAGTAAATTTTGAAATCGATCAGCTGTTGATTTGTATTATAGTAATAGGAGAACGAAATCCGAAGAACATTATTTCGTCAGTCAACAGTATTCAACCGGATAATTAATAGAAGGGCCTTATTTCCGTCATCGTTGGTCGCACAATCATAAGATTGGTTGACTGCAGCCCTCCATCCTTCCCTATCTAATGCTAGTTCCCTTATTCCTTGGTAGTTCTGAATCATTTTTTTCTACGTATTATTTGAATTTGAATAGTATTGAATGGACGCGTGAACTTTTATATAGGCCCAAGTTGCCCTGCGGCTAGGAGAGGCGGAAAAACGGGCAATTTTCCTACTCCCACCACTGTTGCACAAAATTAATAGTTTTTCAATTTTTTTGACAATCAATAACCTGGAGAAAGAACAAGTAAACACTGAGGAAAATGGCATAAAAATGACACAGAGAGCATTCTTTCTGAAAGAGACTCAAGTTAAAACAATAAAAAATCCGAATTAGTTCTGATTTTATCAGTTAGAACATTTCACTCCACAGAGGTTCGCATGGTCATTTGCAGGACATTTTTTCGGTGAAACGAATTGATGCTACGACGTTTGGCCCTTTAATTTATATCTAATTTTCATATTTATAGTAAATAAGTCGTGAATATCAATATCATAAACTCAATCGAGAAAAAGCTTATTTCCCATGCTTCCAAAATATTTGGAAATTTTCCAGCCACCGAAATCACCCATCGTGGCCTTTGAGAAATGGATCTACCTTTAAAGTTTGAAATTTGAAACTCATATTTGAATTCGTTCACCAGATCAGCTCTACACCTGACTCTTTCGTCTCCCAACCTATCTAAAACACGACCTGAGATTCACTTCTACAAAATATACTCCAGCACTAATTTACTTTTTCGGACGAACTATCTACACAAATATGAAATTTCAGGTGCAGAATCTCGCAGTGTCGTTCTGACGACAGTACTGGATCTTCCAGGTTTTTCACCATCGATGATTCCGAATTTTCACGATGTTTCTAGTGTATTGCAGCATTCATCCGCAGTTCTTCAGATCAGAATCTCCATTTCATAACTGACCTGAAGATGAATGCTGCAATGCATTCGAAACGTCGCACAGCAGGCTGGCCATATTTTTAAAAACTGATTTTTTTAAACCAGAAGTTGAAACGCCGCATGGTCATTCTGCATTAATTAGTGTATGAGGTGATGCTAGGAGTTATTTCAATTCTTTCGCATTAGCAATATAAGAGGGCTGAAATTTGAACAAAGTTTGCGACTGCCTTTAGTTTTCTCTCACAATCTTCAAAATCAAGATGATACAGCACCTGATTTTATTAAGTTTTGATTAAAACATTACACTGGCCAGTGTCTTTTTCTAAAAGTTATCATAACATAGATGTGTTCATTACTATTTTTACCACTGTTATGCAACAGAATGGTGAACACTTTAAAGTCCATTTTTCGCATTTATGTACAACGAAAAAACTAAATTTAGGCACCAATAGACTCGGAGAATTTCACACCCGAGACACTTTAATGACTCTAGAGTGTGATTCCAAAGGGATTCGCTGCGACGCACAGTGGGGCCAAACCCCACTTTAGACGGACAAAAGTCCAAAAATGAAAGTTTGAATTAGGGTTTCTGAAATAGTAGGTTAGGTAACCTGATGTTTGAACTGCGTAACGGTGTATTTCACAGGTTGGTAAGTATGCACCTGCACGTATAAATGAGTGTCAAAGTGAGAGAATAGCGGAGCACTGGTCCCACAGACGCAGACGACGAATTGGACGGTCGATTTAAAACTTTTAGTACAGCATACTGGTGTCCTCTATTTCATTTTTTATACTTTCAATCGATTGAAATAAGAAATTAGAGTGTGAATATGATTTTAAACTTTATTTTTTTAAGAAAATACGCGTGGAGTAATTAATTATCACGTATGAAAATTTATTGATTTTTCACAATGAAAAGTTATATTTATTTAGAGAAAAGTTATATAATCGGACGGAATGGTATCGTAATTTTGAGACATATTATTCATTTAAGTATGAGCTAGAGATTGTAAAAGAAATCAACTGCCATTGAGTTGCAAAAGGACTGTCACGATATAAAACTTATTATGCACGAGAGGCGGATAGGAAATTCATCCGGCCGCTATGGCCGCATGGCAACGGGTAAACTATAATGTAAACAATTTCAATCATGGAAAGCAAAAGCAAGTTCCATAAATAATATCTGTTTATGAAGTTATTACTAGGTTGTAATAAGTCAAATTTGGATGCTATATGCATTACGTCCACACTTGGGTACAAGTGGTGATGTTTGTTACACCAGGGCTGAGATTTTTGAAATCTCAGATCTGTGAAACTTCTGTGCAAATCGTATCATTTTTTTCTATGAAACGTAAATATTTTCCAAAGGTGATTACAAAAATAATGTTGTAAATTTTATAGCAAATTCATTTTAGACGACCATTTCAATTTACGTGAACAATTTTTATTTGATTCGTTCAGATTATTCTACTGTAAAAAGATTTTATTGCCAATATTGTAAAATTAATAAAATTTGCAAAAAATCATAAAATACAATAAATATTGCAAATTTGATATCAGATTTCATTTAAGCAATCTCAAAAACATACACATGCCTATTTTGGAGTTGATTGTAAAATATTTGGACTTTTGTCCGTCTAAAGTGGGGTTTGGCCCCACTGTGCGACGGTTGGGGCCCCGAAAAAAAGTCCGGCTCAGACGCCGGTAGCACGGAAAACAGCGACGCGGCAACTTCCATGATCCGCTACGGGCAAATATCCTTCACAATGGTAGTATTGAAACAATATTCGTTGAAAAGGACCACAGTAGATATTTAAATCAAGATATTACGAAAACATTTATGCATATTTACGCAATCGGGAATCTTTTAGCCCTGATGGCAGTATGATTGCTACCTTCGGATACGATGCACAAAATAACTGCGGCATTTCATGTGAATATTTCATCTCCGAGTGGCAGCAATTATAGTATGCCGTCCCTCTTCCCCCCCCCCCCCAAGGAAAAGGACGTGCGCCATTGGTCGGATGTTTTTTGTCACGGAGTAAACACTATTGAGGTACATATACGACATATGTTTACGATGCATCTCTTTTTATCTAAGAAATACCCTTGCGAATCAAAGTTCTATTTCCTCGGTGAAAAGGAGCAGTTCCATTTTCGTGATTATTTTTTCAAACATACTTCTTTTGGTTTTGGACTGGTAAAGATTCGAGATCGCAGAGAAACATTTTCTGGCCGCCTACGGGGGTATAATCTTTTACTTCGCAAATCTTTCTGCATGCAAATAATTATTTCTCGTATATATTTCTTTTTATTTCGCCATTGTTAAAAACAAATTCCGGTTTTGCTTATTGTGACTAGTATACATTTTAAAATGATTTTTTGGCTCTAGGGTATTAATTCACAATTTCTTGAACTTTTCATTCCTTTTTAGTCATTGGACCAATCTCTCTGCGGTATGACCCTTGCTTTAAAAAATAGTTTGCAGGGTATTTGAATTGTGTAGTTATTAAATTATAGTTTTTTACGAAGTTAAGCGCCTGTTGCTGCGTACAAAATTGTGGTAGGCTGGGAAATCGACCTTTACATGATAAAAATATATGTATTATCATGACAAAGAAAGAGCGTAATGCTAATTTTAAAAAACAATTAATGCATTCTCAACAATAAAAAAGTCATTACTTAATATATCACAATAATATACACTTAGGGAAAAGTGAATGGCACTAATCACATCAGGTATTTACTCACTCTGCTTTATAAACTGCATGGCATCTTCAGCAGCAAGAAATACCTTCAACGGTATGATCTCTCCACTTGAGGTCATCCTGAAAAATCACAGCATTGCAGTTAAGAGCAGTATTAATGGAACTTTGGAACTAAAATACTACCTTAAACGTTATTCATGCTTACTGGTAAGCCGTTTACGCATATATAAGATCTAGGTACATTAACATTTCTAATAATTCAAAAGTAGTACATGATCGCTGTTTATGACTGTGGTGATTTTCACACAATTGTGTGACCATAAGCGGGTGACACCGTTAAAATTACTGCGCAGCTAGTTCCGCAGTTATTTGAAAGGTGGTAATTTTGTTTCCATACTGTCGGTCCATTTAATACGCGTAACCACGGTAAATTTTGGCCCAGTTCACGACTCCTGAGCCATAGGCTCTTATTGCAAAAAACATCAAAGTTTTTCGGACTATTAATAGGAGGAGAAGCACGTTTTACAAGAAGTCAACCATAAAGAGATTTGATTTATGCCAGCCATATATTTTTTTTGCAAAATATTTTTCTTTGTTATGGTCTTTCTTTAGCACGCATTATAATTTTCCGTCAACCATTATAGTATTTCATCTAACACACTAGTCTTCTAGAGTTAAAATACAGAAAACCAATGCTAGAATATCACACGAAATATAAATTTAGGCCTCCTACGCACCCCAGCATTTATGAGCTACAATAAACTGCATAATTACAATATCATACCATAAACTGAAAGATATTTTTGCTGCAATTTGGCAAGAGTCGAGAGATTTGAAATATAAGTGAAAGTTTCTCGGGTTTCACACCGGGTAAGATTATTTAAATGTATCAACGTTTCGATGGTTGACTCAGCCATCGTCATCAGGATAATGAGTCGAGCGAGGATGCTGGCGGTTATATATAGCCACAGATTGTTGTGGTAGCCGTTACGCGTTCTTTGAATTTCGTCAATTACTGGGCGCAAAGTCCTACTTAAGTTGAAGCCGTTGTCTCTATTGATGTTATTTTGCTCCATCTGTATCAATATCGCTTCTTTCGTTATTCTTTCCCAATATTTGGTTGCCCGGGAAAGTAGTGTAGAATTTGGGAAATCGACACGATGTCCATGGTCAAGGCTATGCTCTGGTAATGCAGACTTTTCCGGTTGAAAAAGCCTAATACTTCTTTCATGCTCTTTGATGCTTTTCTCGATGGTCCTTCCTGTCTCGCCAATATACGCCCTACCACAATCGCATGGTATGCGGTATACCCCTGTTGTTTTCAGGCCGAGGTTGTCCTTACAGGTGACCAGGAAATTTTTTATTTTAACAGGCGGTATATGTATCGTTTCCACTCTGTGTCGTTTTAATATCCTCGATATTTTGTTAGATATAGATGATATATAAGGAAGGCAAGCCTTAGCGATGGGTTTTTCTTTCTCTTCCAACATATCCGCTCCATTGGCGGTGAACGTTCTTTTTAAAGCCAAATTTATTTCTCGTAGGTTATAGCCATTCGCGTGGAAGGTGTCTTTCAGGTGTATTAACTCCGTCTTAAGGCTGTGGGAGTCCGCAATGGTTTTCGCTCGATGGAAAAGCGTAGTAACAACACTCCTTTTCTGCGCCGCATGATGATGGCTCCTCCCGTTGAGGTATAGGTCGGTGTGTGTTGGTTTTCGGTATACAGCAAGACCCAACCTTCCATCTCCTTTTCTTTCAACCAGAATATCCAAGAAAGGTAAACCTTAAATCCTTTAGATTTGAAATATATTACGAAAATAATCTTATGTTGTTTTCCGCATACAATAATTTAAACAGTAGATATATTTTAACTATCCTTCAGAAAATTAGTTTAGAAAAAGTTTTTTTTTATTCTTCATTTAGTTATATATTGGAATAATACGGTCAATATTTGTTAAAAGTAAAAATATACATGACCAATTTAAAAATACTCCAACTTTGAATGCCCGTATTTTCGCTAAGCGGGCTTGAAAAAATTATTGTGATTGTGTCTAAGATAAGTTAGGAGGCCTATATTAACTTTTGATGACTTATAGCTGCTATTTAATTTAAAAATTTAAGCCCAAGTACTAATATTACCTAAAGAGAAGTGGGTAGGATGGTAAGGGTAGGATTGCTTGAGAAGTAAATGGAGGGTAAAAAGAAACTCATCGGAAACGCTGCTATAAACAAATTTGCGAAGAGATTCATAGTTTAACGTAGCATACGACGAGCACAGCATCCCTAAGTGCTCCCAACCAAGTCGGGATCACAATAGAAGAAAACAATCACAACTGCTAGAATTCGACACCAGACCCTTGGAATTATAAGTCAGTACTCAATCTAACACACAAACCAGATGATCATTTAATTTTTCAAATATAACCAGAGAAGTCCTGAAAAAAATTTGAAGTTCACGATGCTATTACACATTATTAACACATCGGAACTATGAAGGACCATAGGCTTTCTCGGTGGATGATCTCGGGTGTGCCACCGAGTTAGGCTTTCCACGGCCTATGTTTCTACAAGCCCCTCACTCATTGAAACGTCGGCCATGGAAAGTCTGATCCGGCTCCACACCCGAGAAGACTTAATTTCTTTGAACTAGCTCTTGAAGTTTCCTGAGGTTTAGGAAGCTTACCGCGATATTAATGCAATGAAACGTTTCGCAAAAACACATATCACTCATTATTCTCTAACATAATATCGAAAGTGAGGGTTGAATAAGTTTGTCTTTTCTACCAAACTCTCACAAGTTTTGACTCACAATCCATGAAGTGAGTTTTGATATTTATTAAAAATTTAAAAATAATTTCTCTTTTATCACGTGTAATTTCGGTCGCTAGAGGCATGATAAAAATGCTAGAAATAAAGCCTGCCTGAGAATGTGATATTACTTTGCAAAGAGATATGCGAGGTAAGGATATTTTGAAAAAAAGGATGTGTGACGTTTGCGATTTGTTTCCCTTGCAGCATAGGTGGCATAGTGCAGGAAAAATGCTAACCAATACAAGCGAGCGTGGATTGGATGTGGCAACTCTCGTCGCCCGGCTCACACCCAATGCACATTCCTCGGAATCCCGCTGTTTCGGAATAAAAGCGTGAGGAAACGATAAACTTGGGGGCGGGAAACGGGGCAACCAATAAATGGTGACCTGGCTCTCTTCTTGTTTCTCATTCCCCTTTCCCTTGAGAGAAACAAATTAATATAAAGCCACACATTGATAATAACTATAAAGTCTTCTTAAATCCATTTGCTAATCCTAGGTAGCAAACACGTTCCACCCACACATCATATCCATAGTAGCATATCGCTTCAATTTCGATCCTTCAGGGTGGCCACACAGTTACAGAAACAAATTTCCTGTTTTTCCTGAATACTTCTCTGTTTCTTTCCAGAATTTCGCAACCATTTTGGGGCAGTTTCAATGCGCTAAAATGCGGCAAAGAGACAATCTTAGTAATTAACTAGTTTTCGGCGCATAAATACCATGGGGGTTATTTTTTAATCTCACTTAAGTGAGAATACGTCATAAAATGTGGAAAATTACGTAATTTTTCGTAGTTCAACTCCGCCACCCAGGCGGGGTGACCATCTTCAGCTCTCAAGTGGTGAACTGCCGGTCTATTTATTTGATTCATCCGCTCTTTCGACTCTTGATCCGTATCTTTCCACTATTGATCCGTTTCATTTGGCTCCGCATTTCATTAGTTCCATCTCACTTGTCGTTAGGAACGCGAAATGGAGCCACCATCGGACCTTCGCCGATCGTGAGCCGATCATTAAGAGAGCGAAACGAATCTCCCGCCTTCCCGCAAAGAGTCATTAAAGAGGGGAGATTACAAAATAACCCCCCAGGTAGTTATAATTTGCATCAAGCAGGTACTTGGTTTTTCTGAATCACATATTTTTGTAAATTTGAATGGAAAGTTTCTCCGGATGTCTAGAATATACATCTAACTCGAAGAAAAAGTATCTAAAAATGATGACTTAGACACCAAAGAATTTAGAAACCCTAAAAGGATTTTACGGTGGTAAATATTTGACACAATCTTCCTTTAATGAAAGAGGCCAAGGTTCGTTTCTAAACGTCTTTTAATTTGGAATCTCACCTTTTTAATGATTCTTTGCGGGAAGGCGGGAGATCCGTTTCGCTCTCTTAATGATCGGCTCACGATCGGCGAAGGCCCGATGGTGGCTCCATTTCGCGTTCCTAACGACAAGTGAGATGGAACTAATGAAATGCGGAGCCAAATGAAACGGATCAAGAGTCGAAAGAGCGGAGGAATCAAATAAATTGACCGGCAGTTCACCACTTGAGAGCCGAAGATGGTCACGCCGCCTGGGTGGCGGAGTTGAACTACGAAAAATTACGTAATTTTCCACATTTTATGACGTATTATCTCTTAAGTGAGATTAATTGCTTGCGCAATGCTAAATTGATTGCTTGCGCAATGCTAAATTACTACGCACCAGCGGAGGAAACGAATTCTGAATTTGGGCCACAACTAGTAACTTAAATAAATCTGAAGCGATGGCGATAATTTTCAATTTTTTTCGCGTTTAATTCCACTATCATTTATCACTGTGGAGCGCTGCGGGATGTTTTTGTAATTTTTTCAATTTGCAGCAATTTATATCACCAATGAATTACAAAATGATTCGGCAAATTTAGGAAAATTCGTTTTAAAATATAAAGTTAGGATAAAATGCCACCAAAATAAAAATATACCTCCCATAGAACAGGTTTTACCCTCAAGGTAAATCTCAAGAAAAATATTAATTACAATGCAAATAGTAGATATTAAACCTAGAAAAATTAGGATATACATCGGTTAATTAAAGGAAAATAGTCATCCGTACATACCTTCAATAATTTGTGAAAACGTTGCTAGCTTTTGCTATGCATTTATATTTAATGATAATATGTACGCCGAAATACGGAGTAGAGAATTGCGACGCGAGATATTTGAGAGACATGGGAATTGAAATATTTGAGCACTAAAAAATATAGCATTATGGTGACGATTGTACAGGGAGCACATGCCCCACGCCAAAGCAACTTTTCGCAATACCAAAAGACGTTGATTGGTTAGTTAGCTAACTCAAAGCACCACATTCCTCAATCCTCACTGTCAGAAACAAAGATGATGTAACAGAATCCTGAGAGGAATCCCCTCATGCCATTCGTTGCAAGCTCATTTTCCTCCGCTTAAAAATACGCAACGTTTAGTAACTCTCATTGCATATTTCAAACGAGTATGACGTACTCCACGCCCTAAATAAAGGCGAGAGAAAGAGGCAACGCGTCCTACAGAACGCAAAAAGGTCCCGTTTGAGCACGTTCCCCTAACCCAGTATAGCAAAAATGGTCTCCACAGCGGCCCGATTTCCGACCATCCTCCTCATCGTGGTCCTCTGCGCGGCCATGCACTTGAGCGTCGTCGACGCCAGACCACACAAGGAGAAGATCATCGAGATGGGAATGGAGGAGGAAGACGACTACCAGGACAAGGACGACCAAGACTACTCTGACGAATCTAGTCTTCTCACGCGAATCTTCGAAAGCGGAGAGGGTTGTTTGGAAGATTTCTCGAGCGAGGAGGAGCTGGGAGAGGCGCCATACCATACCTTCGAGCCTCAAATCTCCTACGGATCCAGCCCTTCCGTGGTGTACGACAAGGACTCGGGCAATCAAAATCGGCCCTTCGTCCCTCCACACGGCGAATACTACTGCTGCCCTCATCCCGTGAAATGCGAATCCCAGAGTCAGCAAAAGGAAGCCAAGACAACGCCCAAGAAAGGCTTTTACCGCGCCTCTCCCGCCTCAAACGTTTTCAAGTACGAGATCATGGACGATGAGGACGACGAATAATCGCAGTGTGTACTTCGCACGTTTGTCTTAACTTTTGGGCCAATAATTATCTATGCGTGTTCCAGAAACTTTCGTTTCCTTCGTAAGTCTGGTGGAAGTTGAGAACCATCGCAGTTAACGCGGTGTATTGAGACAGAATCCAAATAAGGATGTTCAGCAAATACGCCCGAGCGATGCGTTTTAACGATCCATGCAAATGACAGTGTGAATACTAGGAAGAGTGGTGAGCTCACGAGCATGCATTTAATTCACTTCACACAAGCAATACTAGCGACTGACGCCTTTTGCTTGAGCATCTACCCATGACGGGTCAAATTCATTTTGTCGTGTAATGTTATGTTCATTGTTTTGTCACGTCAAATAAATATTTTCCGAAAACGTACCTGTCCTTTAATCTCTAAAGCACAATTTGCTTTTAATACCATTTCACCTGATCCGATCCGACATGGGGGGTCATTCTGTATCTCCCTACCGATCGGTACGGAGCCTCTCCGTCCGGTGGGACGTCACACCGACTCGGAGTGCGATTCTGTACGCTCCCGATCGGTGCGCCAGTGAGCTTCAGTCGGTGAATTCTACCGACAGTCAGAAGCTGTCGGTACTTTAGGGGATTAGCCGGTTTGCTTGAGAAACACCGAAGCATATAGATAATATACTTGGATTTTCAGTCTGAAATAGGATAATTTGATGTTTGTAATAGCGACATAATTTGTTCATAGGCTTAAGAGAGCTATTAAAAATAATGCATAAGTCAAATTTAAGGTAATAAAAGTGACGGTCCATGGCGACATCTAGACGAATCTTGCTCCTCTAAATAGCATTTGCACAGCGTAACTCTTCGCCATTTATAAAGCCGTCCGTTGAATTACAATCAGCAAGAAGACATTCCTTGTGTATGGACTTCTTAAGGTGGTTGGAGCGATTTTTGTCCATGAACAGATTTACGTGAAACTTTGCGTAAGTGTTCTCATTACTGATGCCCGTAGATAAACGAATCTTGCTCCTCTAAATAGCATTCGCACAGCGTACCTCTTCGCCATTAATAAAGCCGTCCGTTGAATTACAATCAGCAACAATACATTCCTTGTGTATGGACTTCCTAAGGTGGTTGGAGCGATTTTTGTCCATGAACAGATTTACGTGAAACTTTGCGTAAGTGTTCTCATTACTGATGCCCGTAGATAAAGGTAAAAAATTTCGTTCATACCGATTTCTTTTTTTTGACAGTTCAATGCTATTTTAACACGTAGCCTTATGGCACATGACATACATTTCGTAATAACTTGATTGCGCACGTACTTCTAAACGCGAAAAAAATACATTTATTTTTATTATAGCTGTTGCTCAAAAATATCAAGGTGTCACGCCGAGTCCAATTTTTGAAAAAAAAATATAAAAGCAATATAATTTCATCTAAACTTCCAATATCGCGCAAAAAAATGTCATAACATGCTTTATTCATGATAAATTAAAAAAATATATAATTCTTATATTATTTCAATTACTTCCTGTAAGATGACTTCCAACGCATACATAAAGCACTTAAATGAAATTTGGTCCAAGAATTTTTAATTGACTTATTTAAAACTTATTAAAATGATCACTCAATGACTCACGATTACCGCTCCAGACACCTTACTACTGCCTACTGCAAAAAATTCTCGGGTTTTCTCCAACCCACTCGATAGCCAGGGTTATTCAATCCATTTGATCCCTTAAGAAGAAAAAATAACCAATTTTCATTACTTGGTCGCGTCCGAATCAGCGAAATAAAAAGGCCGAATCTGCAGTAAAAGACATTCTGCCTAACTGTGACCCTAATAGGGCCTGATGAATACGTTATGTCACTTAATTCTGGAGCAATGGCAGGAATCATGGGCGAACGTAGAGATTAACAAATTGTGCGAAACAAAATCGGCTGTATCAGCAAGGCCCTCTTTCGTCGGGAGCTACCCAAAAGAAGATTCAATGCGACACGCATGAGGCCAGGACACAGTAAATTAACTCACTCTCTTCTGTACAGAAGGAGGGATGTCACAACGGTGACACAAAGGCGACTCCCCTCTCAGGGAAAACTTCCTGAAGTAATGTTATAAATACCGGGACCCACTCGACTCTACTCTAAGCAGGGTCATAAACCAATTCAAACACACTGGCCTTTTTGACCGAATTAAATTCGTTTAAAACTTCACATGTTCGATCAGGTACGGAAGAGAAGCATTTATTCCTAGTTATATGCTTTTCCCATAAGCTATAGGTGACGGAACTGAAGGACTTAATTCCATCGAACCACACGAAAAAAATATCCACCTACCAACGAAGGCTTCATTATTATTATTTGGAAATATCAGTTACAGGTTGACCGTGTGGTCAAGGGGTAACTTACATAAGATATTAAAAAGTTTAACAATAGAACACATCCAAGATAGAAATATCCAAATACTTTTACACACACTTAAACAGTTTACCCTCATTTCTGCCTTTTCTTAAATCACCTTGCATTATTAGGGAATGGATTTTAAATTGTATTACCGGCGAGGCCATTCCATGTTTCTATTCCTATGTTGAAAAAGGAGACCTTCCCCAGTTTACTGCTTGGAGGGGGAGTCGATTTTGTGTGAGTGGTCTTCCCAGAGAAGTAAGCTAGATATCTTATCTTCCTTGAGATATCCACCCAGGCAGTTTCCTCAACATACTCTTTATATATGGCATGCAGCCGCGAGAAATTCCTTCTCACTCTCTTAGGGATTCCCATACTAATTTAGCGGCCATTGCATTTACACTGGCTTCTCTGTTGAAATATCCTATCACGAATCTTGCCGCCTTCCTTTGAACCTATTCAATTGTCTTTAACTACCCCGAACGATGTGGGTCCCGGACCGCTGCCCTATACTATGGAATGGGACGCACAAATGTTTTGTATGCAAACTCTTTTGTGTCGCGTGTACTTTTACTTAAAGTCCTCATAGCAAAATTTAAAATCTTGGACGCTTTAGTCGTAACTCTTTCCACCTGCGGTCCCAAATTTAAGTCTTATGTGGAAGTAACACCTAAATATTTACAATTTTATTTTCCATAAGTCATTCACCCCCGATCGTATTTCTTTTAACTTTCAACAAATTTCTGTCCTACAAAACTTTCTGAATTCTTTTTTTAAATATCTATAACCATTCAATTTGTTTTTCCCCAGTATTTTAAAGTAGTTGAATCAGCACTTATTCGTCTTTGCTACTCTCAATAACCCTCGAAATAACACAATCATCAACAAAAATTCAAATTTGGCTATAAATGTTTTGATCAGTTTGGTCTTAAGAAAGGGAGGGAAACTCGCGATGCCATTTGGTCAATGAAAAAGTTGAGGAAATGAACCTAGAAAATGATTTCGGCAAGATTACTAGTTTAAGTGATTTCGAGGAAGAATTCAACTGAATAGACAGGGTAAAACTGATGAAAGCATGTTGGACTTGATTCAGAACTTACGACCCAGAAAGCGAAAGTTCCAATGGCACAATTTAATCCGGATAGGCAGATATAATTGGAGGAGTAATCCCCATTTCCGCCAGGGCTCTACCCACAAGGGATGAGACTGCAAACATTATAAAAATGGGCACAATATTCTTGTGAAAATGTACTGGCAATATAAAAGTAACGCTGACATAGCTCCAGGCTTTCCAAGAATTTTTTCACCAACTGTCTCCTTGAATGCTCCGTACATCTCCTTTTACTATTTTAACGGATACAAGGAGATAAATACACCATAAAAAGATCGAATTGGAAAAAATAAAATATCACCCTACATGAAAAAATATTCTCGTTGTTTTTATTGAAGTACAGAATGAAAAAAGGGTAAGCCTATAAAATGAAAATGCGATCACTTTTGAAAAATACCTTCATTTTTTCAAGTTATTAATGGTATGAATACTAGTCCCAGTGTGCACTGAATTGCACCAATGAATTCCAAGCGTATCTAATAAATAAATATACATCTTCCTGCCAAAATGAATTTAAGTCACAATAAGAGCAATACTGACATTGGGATAAAAATGTATTTCAATTGAGTACATCGTAAAAAATTTGTTAATATCGATCGTCAATCGGAATATTTATCATAAGAAATTTTTCCGAAATTTCAGTCAATATTTAGAAAAATTAGGGACGAATAAGAGTGTGTAATTTATCAGTTAGCATTATCATATAGCTATAGTAATCGAACCGAATTTCGAACCGATTCGAAAGGGCTGAAAATCAAAGTTTCCCTTAAATGCCGTCTTAACTGCGATAGGCATTTGAATTTTTTGTGTTACGCCCTGCTGAAAACCCAATCATAAATACACGTCTTCAGAAGTTAAATCACACATTGTATGTTTATTTTACACTATTAACGAATCATTTTGTACCTGTTAATGCAAATCAAATACGTTAGAAAGTTTCTAAATTAAAGTTTCTCAGGCCAATAAAGAAAGTAAAGAACAAAGTCACGAATGCCAATAGGTTGAAGATGAATAGGAGGCTGTCAAAGCGAAAGCAAAAAAGAAGTAAAAACAGTTCTGCAAAATGAGAGGAGGAAGCTGACACAAGGAAAATTGAAAAAATGGGGGTTTGATTGGATGTTTAAGATAGTATTGATAATTAATTAATAACGTTAATTTCAAAATTTGTAGATAGTTTTCACCTTCTCCATTTCTAATTAAATGCAATAAAAGCTTAGGTAATTTAAATTAGTCTCAAATTTGACTGCGACAGCAAAATGAAGGCCATTGGCTAGTTAGACTAATCATAATGATCATTAATTAAAAATCTGATGACTTACGTCGATACTATAGGACAAGTTTACTACTAGAGTAATTAGCAAGCGTTGTACAAATGAAATTAATATTTATATTTATTGCTAAAAAGCGATACTGGTTGTTTGGTTATTTGGTAAGGCGTCATAGGAGTGAGATCATTGGTGCCATTACAATCAGTAGACTGGCTAGTAAGGGAAGGATTATATTTAGAATGGAGGAAGGGTGGAGGAAAACCCGGCGTAAGCATTTTACTACCCTAAAGAAAAGGCACCAAGGGGTTCACAGTCTAATGCCCAATTCGTTGGACGAAATGCTGCTATCCCCAAAGCAGCCAATTAGGGATCAGTGATTCTGACAAAAATATTTTCTGACGGGACTCGAACCCGAGCCCTTGGAATGATAAACCATTACTCTAGCCACTATAACAACCGGATACCCATTTCGCGTGTATTAGGGAATTAATATGCTGTTAGGTTTCAGTGAAAATGTGAACACTAGAATAATAAGAAGAATATTAATCTGCCTAAACAACTGCAATCGAGTTCCTCTAATAAAAATAAATAATCCACAGTAACACGCACAATTTAGGTGTGGCCGAATGAGAAAACGACACTTATTAAATTTTCACCAAGTGCCAGAGGAGAAGGATAATGTGACTACCAAACAAAACGTGGCAATTCGTACCTAATGTAAGAGCGAAGTGGAAGAGTTTTCGCCAAGCATTAGTGGTTTTAAACAGAACTGCTTCAGACGTGATTTGTGGAACTTTTTAATATTCGTGATTTGAAAAAAAACTTGGACACAGGTTTCGGCAACCTTGCAAATGGAATACCATTGGCAACCTTGAAAATGGCACCTAATTGACGAAACCTGGGTCGGCTATTATTAAATTAGTGTGGATTTAAACCCAGTTTCTTTACAATCATTAGAGATTTAAAGTATTTTTACTGGTTTTTAGTTCATATTAATCGACTCAGCGACACTCTTCCAAATCACTGTGCCAAAATGATTAAAATACCTATTTTTTTACTTTCAAAGAATAAAAAGTGACTTAAAGACCAAGAAAATAACTAAATAAAACGATAACCTTTTTTCTTGTTCAGACAATCGATTACAGGTGTAGGTAAATGAAAAAATCCTGGGAAGAGGAGAAAAAATTAAATTGAGAGCTTAAAAGCCAAACGACCATCAGTTGCATGTAGGTATACGTTTCTGAGAAAGTGTAAAGCAATATAATCCACCGGCTAATCTGCACTGACTTCGCAAGTTTCGCTCTTCGAAATATCAATTTGGAAAAAAATTCAATTCCTTTTAATTCAAAAGTAATATTCACTATTTCCCTTACAGTATTTTATGGTGCAGATTGCTGAGGGCGGTGAGAGGAGAGGGTGGGGCAGTTAAACTTCGACCCGCGAAAAAAACTGCTGCTCGCAGCTCTACGATCTTTTAATGAAGAGACGAGACTTGAGAGCGAGTAATATAACCGCCGTGCATGAGTCGACAGGAAGCCACTTAGGAGTCAACACCTTGGCCTACAATACAACACTGGCCACCATGCACGTCCTACCATCTCGCCCACTCTTATGGGTGTGTCTCATTCTTTTTATAACGCAGGCCGCCATCGTTGACGCACGCTCAAAGAAGGACAAGAAGAAAATTGAGGAAGAGACGGCACCCAACCCGGTCGTCGAAGAGGAGAACCCTGAACCCGCCGCATCCGGCCGAGATGCCAGGCAGCACTCGGAGCAGCTGGAGGAAGAAGAGGGCCCAGGCGTGAACCCCGTGAACGAAAGAGAGACCTACGATGGGGACGGTTCAGAGAGGACCAAAAAGTCTTACTGTGCCTCAGAGCGGTCCAGTAGCGGAAACTACAATGGTGGTGAGCACCCGCACGGGTCCTCTGGGCACGACCAGGGCCCACACGGACCGTACGGCCGATACACACCCGAGGGGGACCACTACCCCGGTGGCGGTCACGGGTCGGGTCATGGACCGGCACATCCCAGCGGCTACAACCAGCATGGGCCTGACATGACCGACTACAACCACCAAAGCGGTCCCCATGGGCACATGGGCGGTCACGAAGGCTACGGAGGAGAGGGCGGCAAGGGTCATCCGGGTTATGCACGGAAGTCGGGCGGCGACTACGGCTACGGTAGCCAGGGGAGCAAGGGAGGCGGAGAAATGTACCACCCCGCAGCCTCAGCGTCTTCTTCCGTCTACCGCCCGTCTTACCAGGCCGGACAGGAAGCTCTCGGTGGAGGAGGTGCCGATTATCCGCCAGCCTACGGCCACGGGTATCCTTACGGCGGGGCTCAATCTGCCGGAGGTCATGGATACCCAGCGCATCATGAGCCGAGCTACGCTCCTCACTCCTACGGACCGCAATCGCCAGGTTACGGGTAAGTGTAAGATAAATTTTTTTAGGCCCGGAATTATTATGTTTGGTTCACACTTACCGATCAATAACGTAGCTTTTACACTAACGCGATGTTATTTGAGAATTCGCGGTCATCAAAGGACATACGGCAACCGATTATTAGATATGAGCGTTGTCGATCGGAGAGTGCATCCACATCGGTTATTATAACGAGAAAATGTGTCACTAAATATACACCGAAGACGGTGAAATTCGCCATGATAACATCATTTTAACACACCTGACCGGCAATTGGGAGATCCGGGTTCGAATTCCGGTCAAGTCAAAGGATTTTACCATGGCGAATTTCACCATCTACGGTGTATAACTTCGCACCCGTGCGCGTGACTGCGTACTACATCATTTGTTTAATGCAATGATTGGAAATTTGTTTAACTAGATATTATAAAACTGGGCCTTAGTGTAACATAACGGTCACCAACCCTAATTTTATGATTTTCATTTTCTTTTTCTTTCTTTTAACTTAGTCGTTCATTTTTTAGTGCTCGAAAATTAGAAAAACATATGCACAAATGGACTTCTCCCACGTAACACGTCCCCGTTTATGAAACAAAGAATTTTTTCATGTAGGATCGCTAAGATATTTTCCCGCAAGAATAGTTTCAGGAAAATGTATTTGGGTGATTCTCTGAAAATGGGGTACTTTCATGAAACTGTAGAATATCTCCTTAACTATTAGTTTAAAAATTAAAAACAAAATTGTATAAAGTTTAATGAAATGTAAGTAACTTGGCCCCAAACAGTTAAAGAAACAAATAAGTTTGAGTATACTGAAAATAATGTCTCAAATGATTCGAAAGTCCACTCCGAAGCCTGCAACTAGCACGGTTTCACTTATAAATGGTGTTATATATAAGTGAAAAAATAAAATAAAATATCTTCAAATAGGTTGAATTAATTCACAAAACCTTCCTGATTAATGCTCCTGGTTGTTATTTTGACATATTTTCCTAACTTAAGAATTATTTTGAACCAAAGTTTGCAACCGGGTTCATGCATCCACTCCGAAGCCAAAGAGAAAAAATGAAAAATCTCAAAAGTTGGTATAACTGCTAAGTTCCTACTGGTAGGCCTGAAGAAAGTCAGTCATCTTTCTTGCAACTGAATAAGTGACATGCAGATTCAGCTACCATCAGTGAAAGAATAACCTACAACAACTCTGAATTGAGGCTAGTATGTTTATTGGTTGTAGACTCCGTGGCTTTTGTAAAATCTAAAATATGTTATGTTATGTCATGTGTTGTATTTTTGATATGAGGTGGTATTCAGAGAAAATGAGTCAATTGCATAAGATATACCCCATAACCACAAAATCATTGTCTTGGCCAGGCTGAAGGTGTGATTTGTGTACTCCGAAGCCGTCCACTCCGAAGCCAAAATTGGCTTCGGAGCAGATGCCAAGGGCTACGGAGTGGACTCCAAGCACTGATTTTCCTGTTATGAGTTGAAAAATTATGAACAATTTGCAAATATAATTTACTGGGCTATTATTTTCCCATTTTTAACTAATTTTACATTAAATTATTTTTTTTTAATTTTAAATTTAATTTTTTAAAATTAAAGTGACACATGCATTTTAGTGGGCAGATTTTGTGTGCAATTACTTTTACAGTAATTGCACACAAAATTTTAGGAGGTATGGAACTATAATTTCCTCACCTCCGGCCCACTCCGATGACAGCAAAAACTAAATTTCCTAAAATACTGGAAAATAATCACTCATGATCTCTGCTGCAGTTTGGTACATATTATAACGAATTTAAGGAACCTGATAAATATATTCTTATTTGAATTTGAATTTTTATATTTAAAAAAATATCCAACTTCAAAAGTACCCCGTTTTCAGAGAATCACCCATTTCTATTCCCGATTTATCTTCTTTGAAGTTAGTGAAATACAGTACCACTATCGATTTGACTCAACATGAGATAAAAAGGGAAAACATTGGACCAAATAAATTTACCCAAGAATGTTTACCTAAAGTATTAGATTATTACACAATGCAATGAAGCATGGTCGGCGACAGCGACACATATTGCATGGTTCGATCCAGTTCTAAGCCATGAACATGGAGATATTAATAAGTTATAATGTCTTATTCACAAAAAAACTTCAAAATAAAATGATGCAGATGATTTAAATTAGAGGTTCAAATCGGTAAATTAAACAATTATAGGCCAAAGACTATGGGGTTCCACGCTAAGAAGTAAATTTATCAACAGTATTAAAATAATTTTAAATGCTTAATGGTTCACCCCCTGACATAACATAGCCATTACTCTTTTGAGAAATTTTAATCATCTCTTTCACCTAAAATGGGATGGCCACAACGAAATTCGCCGGGTTAGCTCAAACAATTAATTCACCGCTCATCACTTCGTTCTTTTTCTTTGCAGAGCCGGCCACATGAAGGCACCATATGGAGGCGGCGTTTATCCTCCTGCAGCGGCGGCATATGGACCGGCAGCGTACGGGTCAGGTCATGCGTACGGACCGGCAGGTCCTGCGTACGGTGGGGCGGCTCCCGCGTATGGGCAACTGTACCACGGACCCTCGGGCTATGGATCATCCGGCTACCCACCGCACGGTTCATACGCTCCCACATACATGCCTTACAATTCTCCCGGGCCTTCATACATGACCGCTCCTTCCGCTGGCCCATCATACCCCATGCCGCCATATCCTCAGCATTACTTATATGGATCACCACCTCCAGGTTACCACTCCTCCTACCAAATGCTGGGTCCGCAAGGCGTTCCGGTCACCCTGACCTGCAGCGTTCAGCCACACGATTCACCATACGCCTATCAGTCTCACTCCCGAGGTAGTCCCCCATACTACAGAGCTTCGGAAGGCGACTCTCAGCCAAGTAAACCACCTCTCACCATGGTGGTCGTCCCCTCGAACCAGAACAAAACCACGAAACCGGCGGAGAAGCAGTCGGGCAAGGAGCAGCAGAAGGACCAACCGACCCACGAAGCCGAGAAAGGGCAAACGGAACCGAGTCGTCCCGCCATGGCACAACAGTCCAGGCCGGAAGGTATGAGAGGCGAACAGCATTCGACGATGCAGGTGGATGGCGGCTCAGGAGTGGAACCTCATGCTGCAAGGGAATCGGCGTCGTACCAGCGAATGCCCTTCAGCTTGTTACGCCAGAGGCAGATGGGATCCTTTATGGGTCCCAAGCCGGTGTTCTACCAGCAAAATTACTAGTGCATGGTAACTCGTACAACTAGCGTGCTCATGCCGCTAGCCTAATTTAAGGCAGAGACATTTACCACCTAATAAGTATTTCGCTGATTCAATCAGTGTTTTCTTCTCCGGAGATGTATTTAATTTCCCCAATGGCAATGGATTAAATCCTCTTGATCGACGGAGGAAATATTTTCCGTGAAAAATATGTAAACATTCATTTTATTGCAATAAATACAGTATGTTTTATATTTATTTATTATGTTTATTACTCAAGGTGGATTACCCAATTATTGTAGTGTCTATTTCCACCGAGATGTTCGCGTAATCTAATTTACATTTTCATGACAAAATTTATTTTAATTTCGTCCAGTTTTACAGTAACCCTTCATGTCATCATCTCTTGAAGTAACAATAGAATTATTTAGTTGAATTTCTTCAAACTCAAATAAAAACTAGACTTTAGGATCATCTAAAATAAATCTGTTCAGATGTCTCTCACTCAGTGATTAAACCTGAAAGTTAGTTTGTATAGCTGAGGGTAGTTCTCACCACGGACTAAGCCACAGGCGTGTGAATTTCACATATTCAGGGTAAGGGGGCCACTTCATTTCCCTGGTCCACCTTGCACTCCGAGGATTTTTTGTTTGATGGCGTCCAAAGGCTTCACCATGATTTGAACCTGGGACCCTTCGATCAGTAGCCAAGCACTCTACCCACTAGGCCACCACGCTCGCCTGTTCAGTTGACATAGGCCCACAAATTAGGGACGTAAGACTTATTTTTTATAACAGAGAGGTTGAAAAAGTTATTTGATATAGGAAACCGAACAAAGTTTGACATTAAATCCCCCTTCAATATTTTTCATGGCTCAATGCCTATTTCTAATGCATTACCCATATTTAGCCACGTTTCAGATCAAAAATCAATTCAAACCACTGCAAGGGCAACTTGAAAAGAGTAGTGAAGTCCAAAACTTTGTTAAATGTCTTTTTAATTCCTTCATTTTGCCACTCGAAGGAAATTAACCCAATTTAAAGGTCTTGGAACTCGCTTGGTTTCCGGCAGTCCCAAGCAACTGCATTCAATGATCGGCTTCTCTGAAAACAAACCAGTATTCGGGTAATTATAGTGAGATACGAAATGAATAAAAACATCCTTCTCCGGCCAAAACCACGGTGTAGGTATTGAATATCTGTTAAGACGAGATCAGTTGCCATAAGTGTGTGTAAATAAATGTGATTTGCTTAGATAAAATAAAGAGTAGAATAAGTTGATATAAAGGTGATAGAATAATTTGAGTATTGAGTCATTTCCTTAAACCAACGAAAATTCATGCAAGGCAGCACATAATAAAGAGTAATTAGAGGTGATTACTTTGCCTCCAGCTCCCGCCACCTTCGCGGTTTTTCTGTCTTAGTAAACAAGTGTGGCTTCTGATGGTGATTGAAGTATCGTGACCACACTCCGGCTGCGCATTCCCAAATCACATAAAAAGACGTGAACGCTTATGCTACTGACCAAAACCAGCGCTTTTCAATCAAGTCAGTATAAATAAAACGACTCGGAAAAAATATTTTTAGACCCGACGAATATCCGTGGCCCACACAAAATCTCTTAGCCTCCATCCAACCTCCCTAAATTCCCCCAGAACCTTTTATCATAAATAACTATTCTTTAACGGTTATAACAAGGAGTTAAACAAAGAGTGATCATCATCGTCTCAGTACAGCTGTGTATAAAGACGTTTTACTATTATCATCTTCAAAAAGCCAAATTGCACAAGGTTTTCATATGTACTACCATGTCTCCACTGAAAATGATACGCAATGAGAACAAATCACGGGGCAGTTTCGCGTTTGCCCAAATTAATTCATTAATTGAAACCATGAAAGAAGGTATTAATCATGACTTTACCTAATAGCCTTATTACTGGCCTCAAACGGAAAATATGATTCAGATAGCAATTTGAAACCCTGTGAAAAGTTGATATTTTATTTAAATCGCAATTCTAAAAGGTAAATAGTCATTCAGAGTAATGTTGGCTTCGAGATATACAAAACGGTCTGTTTTGTTCCTCTAAATCAGATAAAAGTAAAACCGGAACACCGATCACATATCACAATCGTGTCATGAAAAGTGGAGGTAAAATCCGAATTCATAACTTACTCCGAGATGAAAATTGAATTGTAAAAAAATTAACATGCAGATCAATGGAGTCTCTAGAAAAAAAGGCCGTACTTATAGCTGCGCTAGTAATACATAATTTTTATAAGATGGGCATACTCAAGGCAGTATTCCGAAATTTGCTCTAATTTTTGCAATCCAATACCATGTGCATAAAGTATTGTTACGAATAGAATTTAATAAGAATATGACACAACTCAAATAGAAAAATATTGTGGATACAAATTTAATGCCTATTGGGCCAAACCTGGCACCACAGTACATTTGTGGAGAAATATACTGAAAATCCGGTTGGAATGCTATTATTATGATGGGCTTTACAAAATAAAAAGTGACATTTTCGAATAAGATAATATATATCTTTATGAAAAATAATTACTCTTTCCATTGAATAAAATAAAACTAATGATCACCACTTTTCACAGAGTCGGTTGTTCTTGTTATGAGATAGAAGTTCCCGTGACATGACTTTCTTGTGGGAATTTATAATGCTCTCGGCGTAAGACAATATATGTATATTATACATTTATCTAAGAAATGAGCGTATGATAAGTGGCATAGGAAACAAAAGAACTTTATATTCAATCCCGTAATTTCAAGGAACGTCAATAAGGAGGAATACTAACAAAATTCAATATCTTACAAGTAAGATGGCGATTTTTCAATGAGTACACTAGTAGGTTATTTTATCGCTAGCTTTCGCTTCCGTTCCTCCAGGACTACGTACCTATTTTATAATTACAATAATTGCGAAATAATAAATTGTAAGAAGATAAAAAGGGCCACAAAATTTTAAACTCTAACATAACGTTAAACTATGAGAATTAAGATGTGGCCCTTATTCATTAAATATTAAATCCATTTTAGTATAAAGAGTCATAACGACTGCCAACCATTCTACCGTGATAAAAAATTTTAATAATTGTTTTATTTACAAATAGCTAGAAATTCAAATGAAAACAGAAAACTCAAACGACGGGAAAATCCATCAGAATTAATAATACATCAAATAGAAAATATGGAGGCCAAAACATGTTACAAATTTCTTGTGACGATGAGGAAACTACAAATTTTCAGTATGCTTTTGATGTTACCCACGCTTATCCCGCATAGACACGATTTTCACTAGCCAAACATTATTCAAAACAACAAGGAACACGGGAATATTAAAAAAGAGACGCAAAATATCCCGAATGAATTAATCCGCGGCATTTATAATAGAGGCACAAGATAATAGTCAGATACTTAAACGTTCAATACAATCATGAACTTCCTCGGGAACGCAAAAAACCACTACTCTCACTCACAGTATAAGCACATAGCTCAAACATATTGCAGAATATTATATGCACATGCTCTTCAAATTAATAGAAGTATATTGGTCCATAATGGGCAAGAGATATTATGGAGAGTATCTCTGTCAAAGAAAGAAATAATTTTAAGCATATCCTATTGTAGTTGTTTGTTGCATACTTATCACAGATGTTTCAGCCTTCAAGGTATTTTCATATTTATTAGAAATAATGCATTAATTACTTTACCTTAAAAATGACTTAGATCTGAGCTGTTTCGTATGTTTTATTTAAATACATGGATATGCTCTAATAGAGGCATTTTTGCATGACCTTGGGCCAGATAATATTTAGACGGCACGACTTATCTATGCAGGAATGTAGTACTTTCAAGATCATCATTAAACGTAACTTATCATCATACTCGTACCGAAACAATTGCCTAAGGAATAAAAAAATATCTTATTTAAGCGCTTAACGACGAAAATTAAACTAACATGAGTGAAATTTTGAAGAAACGGAACTGCGTCTCAAGAACAAACGCAGATAGTAGGCCGTGCACTTGACATTGAACAAAGGAAAGAAATTTCTGCTGAAAAATTATTCTTTGATGAGAATATGAAAGCTAGCAGCGAGATAACAAAGCAACGCACGCCTCGATGGTAGATAGCTGACAAAGGTGGACTGTTCTGTGTGGATGAGAGAGAGAGAGAGGAGTGAAGGTGTGAAAGAGGAAGTGGGCTGAGAGGTTAGAAGAACAAGTGACTGTAGAAGTGGCTGACAAAGGGGAAAGCATCCTGAGAAAAGAATTCGAGTCTAGTTCATGGCCGACGGCGGGGAAGTTGGCGGGACTCATGGAGATGGGAGAGGGGGGGGGGGGAAAGGGACGAGGGTGAAAGGCGTGGTATGGAAGCGAGAATATCGTCCACGTGAACCGCAAAATGGAGACGGCATCATTGAAGAATTTTATGGAAACAAATCGGATAAAATAAAAGAATGCCATGATCTAGGTGGCCACTACATTAGAAAATCGAGGAGTAATCCAGAATCAAATGTCTTGCGGTGTCGATTGCTGGCTTATCTACATAATTTTCTTGCTAATGTATCTGGCTCTCGGAAATAATAGGGCGTAGTATTCTCTAATTCAAACAAATACCGTTAAGAATCTTATAAGAAGAGAAAAGTAATACTGTTCAAAAGAAGTTTTTCTTCAGCAAATCGAAACTCCTTTTTTTATATCCACGACATTTTTACAAAATAATACATGACCAGGGTGGTCACTGGATTCCTAATATGAAAATTGAGGAGTAATCCTGAATAAAAAGCCTTTCAGGATCGATTGTAGGCTTATCTACATTATCTTCTTACTTATTTAGCTGCCTCTCAGAAAAAATAGGGCGTAGAGTTCTCCACTTCAAAAGAAAACTGTAATAAATCTTTAAACACGAGAAAAATAATACTAATTCAAAAACATTTTTTTCAGCAAATTGTAACCCGTTTTTTATAATATCCATAAACATGCAACCAGCGGCACATAGCCTGCCTCTGTATGCAACATTTCGCGAAGAATTTTATCTAACAAGCAATTGAAAACAGTTAGAAACAAGCATAAGCTAAAAGTACCTGGTTACCGAGCGTTGCTCGATATTTATTTGGTGTGCTTAGAACTTGTATGCTCCTATTCTGCTACTTATTATCTATTTTAATTATATTGGACATTCACAGAGTGCGATTAAAAGTATGAAAAAACAAATTTTACGAAGCATAACGGATATTAATTTTTAAAAAAATATAGTAGTGATTGATGCACTTGGATAGTATAAAGCAAATTCAAAAACACCACTAACACAAAAATTTTCTTCTAACGAAATTCTGAAATCATCAATAAGTTACACTGTTTTCAATATTTACAATACTCATTGACAGATTATTGTTATTATTAGATTCAAAATTAGTCAATATTTTTTTCCATACAAGGTTTCTCGTGTGTCGAAGTTATTGAGTCAGGACGCTCTTGGGCAAATTGTTGCAAGGTTGATCCATCTTCAAAGGTTGTACGAGCTGCTTCCGCAAATTCGGGCCATTCAGAATTGCACGTCACTGTGATAAAGAAGTCTGATGATCCAAGTCGACGGACAAAGGCCATAGCCTCTTCAAAATGTTCAGTGTAAAAACGTGTAGATCCAGGAAACGAAGAAGGCAAAATAATCCTTTCACAAAAAACAACATTCTTTTTCCCAGCCAATTCACTCAAAAATTGAATCGCTCTTGTACAGTTTCCTGAAAGTATTTTTTGTTAATTTGCTGTAATCCATTGGATACTGTCATGTTCCACTCTCATATAAGTATCAACCAGACATTGCTGAAAATACCGACCACCGAAATGCAAAGCATTGAACCTCAAAAGGCTGAGATCAGGATTTCTTAGGTTGATGTCTGAAGGAAAATATTTGGCAAGTTGAGGTCTAAGTGCTAATCGGTACTGAGCTAGTTCAAATCGAGTCAAGTTTTGATGGCTGGTATAAGGTGTTCTTAAAGGGATATGAATACAGAGAAATTTCAAACTTTTGGTAAAATAGTGGATGAGTAAAGGGCCCATTACGACTGCCAATATGGTTCATGGTAACTAAAGATTTCCCACGTATACGAATAATTAACTCTTTATCTGGAAAACTTTGGTCAGCGTTGAGGGTAAAAATGGCACAAACTTCATTCTGAAGGGGGATGTTAAACCTTCTGTGATCATCGACATTAGGTAATGCAAAAAGCAGTTTAGCATAAGGTGGTTCTACACCTTCTGCAGCAGCGCATCTATTAGCTTCTTCTTCTACTTCCCGCATTACTATCAATCCAAGAGCAAACAGATTTTCAGATCTCAAAATATGTTCCAAGAGACTATTAAGATTCTCGCTTATACCATGATTAATAGCATTGTTTATGCGTGCACTAAGAGCATCCTGATTATCCAAATGTATATCTGTCCATATTGAGGCCGTTCAAATTTTCCATCATTATTTTGAGTGGGGTGAGCTGCTACATTAAGTTTGTGATAAACTTGATCGATAGCAATGAAACTATAAACTCCTCGACCGTTGATTGTTCGATCGTTATCTACGGTGAATGAAGCCATTGCAAAACATAAATTCAAGTTTCAAATCCTATCATAAAAGTCATCAGAAAATGGATGACGTCGAAGAAACGATCGCGCTCACTCGTTCGGAAATTCTTGATGTGGTAGATCTATCCTACCATGCAAGCAGCAGTCCCCAAATGAATCTCAATGAATACGATTTGACAAACATTCTTCGGGAAAATCCAATTCTCCAGAATGAATTCAAGCAACACTAAAAGGTTGCAAACTATGATAAGAAATATCAGCCGTTGTAGCTGCCTTTTAGGATCTTATTCGGTTTAGCCGTAATATTAGTTGTCGTCTTGAATTTCTCCGGCGTTCTTCTTCCAATCGTTGATGATGATCATCATCAAACTCTTCTGTACGCCTCTGAGCTGCTCCTTCACGCATGTCTTGAAGCAGCTAATTTTTTGTGAGTCTGATTCTTCTGTTCTTTGGTTATTTTGTCGTTGTCTTATCTTTTACACAATATAAAGTAAGCATATAGAATATTGACTTGGTTTATCAATACTCTACAGCCCCTGAAGGACTCACGTAAACAATTTTAAAACTACGTGATCAATACCGTTTACTCTGTAGCAGCCATTAACCACACATGGAGAGGTTGGGTTGAAATATATTCCAGCTAAAATTTCAAAGTACATCTGTAAAAGAGATTTTTTTAAAGAGGCGTAAATGCCTCAGGCATTCATTTCCATTCCATGCCTATGCTGCGGTTTCCAATTAAATAAAATTTTCAATTGTTGAAGTGCAAAAATTCGCGATTTTCAAGCTAAAAACTAAAACTCCAGGAAAATGCGATGGGTATACGGAAATTGAATGCAAGAATTAAAGCATTTATTCTTTTATTTATCTAAAAGTAACATTTTAAATTTGTATCATGAGTGTGAGCAATTAAAAAAAGCAATCAAAGAAACAAAACAAAAATGGAGTACCCTAGCCTTTTTGCATGTTAAATATTCAATTGTTTTACCTAATATCTTGTAAAAAAATAGTTTTCCCAGAGTCAAGATGTAGGTCAATCGCTTTTTCGTACCCTACATTAGTAGATTTGTAACTTTAATCGAAATCGTTAGAGCCGTTCTCGAAATAAAATTTACATACATATATACAAATATATATTTATTTCACTTTTTCTATAGCTGAGGAAGGGCTTACATGCCCGAAACTTTCCCTGTAAGTCTTCTCTCTTTTTACTTTTCTTTCCCCACCCCCTGTCAAGTGTATTTTTTATTATATATATACATATAAAATATAAGATTTGTTTGTTTAAAAGTATAGGATAATTGTATCAGGGTGTAGAAATAAATACAAAGGTTGAAAAAAATGAAGAATGATCACATTTCGGCCAAAATAACGATTTTATAATTCTAAGTGAAACAGAATGAGCCCACAAACAATTTACACAGGATATTTAATTCAAGATTTAGCAAAATTAACACGACAAGAATCATGCCCCCAAATAAAACTGTGAAGATGGAGCAGGAATTAAAAAATTATGTCAAAATCCATGAGATTTTTAGGATTTTTCCAAGCGGTAAAAATTTCCAGAAGTTTCATCAAGTTTTAAGGGTTTTAAAGGGGGCGACCACCAAGAAAATTAATACTTTTTGTATCTGTCCACCAGTTGTTCTTTTACCTAGACTTAGGTCGCTAAACTGACGAGGGCAAAAAAACTCAGTTCATTATATTTGATCAGTTCTGATCAGGATACGACTCCACAAGTTATTGTCGGATACTCATCAAAATATGAATGATGAGCAATGCTCGCAGTCATGAGTAGAACAACTGTGAGCCATTAGAACATATTATTGCTGTAAAAATTATAATATGAAACCTCAAATTGAAAAACGAAAACGCGACTGTTGTGAAATGATTTAAAACGCAGCAACGTTCCACGTTAAAAATCATTGCGCATGACCATAGTTTTGCTGCAGCAGAATTGGGTGATTACACACGTCGAGCCAATACCTTGATCGTGAGAAATTAGAGAGTTCGAGAGAAAAGATTTCAATTCGTTAAGCCGAAATCAATTTCCCACATTGTCTTTGATTTGAAGACGAAGCACATAACCTTGCTCGAAAAATCAATTTCCATTCATTATTTTCCATTACTGTAAAGCTGTCATAAATAGAGAAGGGTGAAAAAAAGAGGAGATATGATTATTGAGCCTTTAGTCGCAATTTCTCCCTGAATTCTCGAAATGATGCAGAAGTAGTCATTTGGCCCCTGAAATTAGCTCAAACATAGATTGAAACAGGAATAATAAACAATGCAATAGAGTATACGGGAATACCATTAATTTAAAAACATATCGTCGTGTACATTCAGTATAAGGCACTTAGCTCCTAACTTAAGTGCATGTATAATTTCTGTAATGACAATGAGGACTTGGAAGGTTGACGGTTTCGTTGAGTTTCGTGAACGCCACAGATCGCAATCCAATGAAATCGCACCAACGAATTTTTAAAAACAAGAAAAAGCTGGCGTTGACATTGGCTGACAACCCGTGGCATTCATATGAGAAATATAATAAGTAATAATTATAACTTTCATTCCACTCAAGCTAAATTCAAACATTTATATTAATATGTAGTGGTATAGGTATGTGCGCCGAACATAGAAGGCGCCCAACAGTTCATGTTTTGTACTCTCGGCTACGTAGTCAATAAAAATCCATCAGGTCTTGGATTTGCTCCTCCTCTTCATTAGTATTTCACTCGGAGAACAATATTCAAAGGAACACAATTTAAGGAACGTTAAATCCAGTGACACTTGACGCTTAAGTTCCAAGAAAACTTATTGTTAGTTGTGTCAAATCACACTTGAAATTCATTTGTAAAGAGTTTGGCATGGCAAAAACGACTGAAATGGGATTCTATTCCACATTGAACGGATGAGCTATCCAGGGCCTGGCTCCTGGGACTCGACAAGCGAGTTTATGTCGAAACAAAATTTTTCAGCGCATGTCGCCGAGTCAGTATAACAGGCTTTGGTTACGCTAGCACAGTGCGATTGAGGAACCAAATGCATAATATTAATGTTACCAAATCGACCGGTCATGTCCAAATTGTGCTATACTATTGTGAGCACAAGGATCAGTCACAGTTAAGCAGCGAGAAAGGGAATATGATGAAAAAAGTGTCTCCTTACACAGTTTGCTTTGGTATCAGTTTATGTACGCTCGATTCAGCGAAAGATGGAATTTGGTAATCAAACATCATCGTAAATGCTATGCGCCATGTAGAACAGAAGTCATTGCAGAAGGAAACTCATGAAAAGGAATTGTTTGAAGACGCAAGTTACGGGAAATGTTAAACAAAGAAGAAACGATCGTTTCTCGAGCCTTTGAAGATAATTAATTGCCATTACATACTGATTCAGGGAACATAAAAATTAAATTATCTTCGGCTAGCCAGTAAATATCCTCATCGCACATTTTATACGTTTGCAAGGGAGCATTTTTTTTGTTTTTGCTTTGTATTTAAAGAGGATTACTACCTTCACGCGTGTTCCATCTGGCAAGCTTAAATCACCGTAGAATCAAATAAAACACCTTAAGAGATACTTGCAATGGACACAAAGGACAAATCACTAAGGGGATTCTAATCGTATTCCATTAAGGCCCCTTTATCACTCTATTGTCATGGTTTGGCTCGTAAAATTCCCAAAAATGCTATCAACATTTCAACAGGTAAAAGAGAAAAATGCAGCGCAACAAAAATGCAAGAGTTAGTCTAATTCGAAACACTTATTAATCATAATCTGTAGTTACCGATCCGAAGTTATGGAAACTATGCTATTATGCATTTCCACTTATTAGGTTTTCAAGAATGGACATTAATGACTCCTTAAATCCAGCGCCTTACTTAACAAGTTTTTGCTTCAAAAAGTAATTTGTTGAAGGATTTTTTTCCACAGCATTCTATTGTATAGATGCACTTTTAAATCGACTTCTATTACGAAAGAGGTAATAATAAGTGCGGAAATGCACGAAGGGTGCCTTCCGCATAGTAACAGAAAAAAAACACATTTACAACATTCTAGAAAACTTATTTATGAACTTAAACATGGAGATTGGGGGCGCAAATATGAACTTAACGGCTCAGATAATATACTTCGAAATCATGCGAAAATCACATCTACTTAGGAAGAAACGCATGGCCTGACCTAAAGAGCAACGTTTCAAAAACTTTCGTTTCAACAAACGATTAATTGGGAAATAATCTAATGAATACCAATAAAATGTGTGTCATTACCATCAGTTAGGTTTCTGGGCCATTAAAAGTGGTGCGATGAAAAACCACCCAAATTATAGTAAAAACCGAGAGTATAAACACTCATAACTGGTAAGAATCAGCCAAAAAGGAAACATACAAAACAAATGACAATCCTTACACATCACATTAGTGAGAGACAACACAACAAAATAAGTCAAAAAGAGACTGTGTTGTCACGTGGTATGACGATTACCTCTTTCCACACATTTCACTATCGCAAATAAAGAAGGGGGTATATCTAATAAATTTTCGATTCTCAATTTGTCCTAATTACCTGGAGAACGAGAACTACCCCACTTAAACTCACTTAACGGTCAGCAGAGTAAATAGTTGATGAATATAGCTACTGATAATTTTCAAAAATAAACTTGAATATGTAAAATAAAAATGTCTTCATTCCACGAAGTTAACTCGCAAACCATTGATAAGATACCTACGTCTCAAAAGCATAGAAATAGTACTCATCCTCTTACTCATTTAGTACGCATGTCTACCAAGCCAAGCCACACGATGCTAATAGTTGTGTTAACTAATTGTGAAATAACGGTAAATAATTACTTAAATTTTTTTAACCTGGCTATTGATTTAGGGTATAGATCCAAACTTTTGGTGGCCGCTCCTAAATGGAAGCAGCTCCACTACCTTCCGGCAGTCACCCCTGATTTTCCGCCAGCCCCAGAATTTTGGCAACTGCGCAGGCCTTGTTCCTCAAGTTCCAATACCAAACCATGTAATACACTATATTCACGACCATTAAAGCCTTAGTCACTCTTTGACCTAAATGAGGTCAGGGTGCCTATAGCGGAACTTATTCCATAAGCGTTAACGTACGATTACAGTCGGTTTCCACGACCTCAGTACAATTTTAGCTGCCATTAAGGATTTCAATTTAGGTAGGTATATAAAAACATACGAAATACAGATGTTTCCCGTGAGATGCCCAAATAAAGGTGCCAGATAGAGAGAGAGAGATCCTCCCTTTCGAAGTATTTATTGTCACTGGGCTGTATATGGGCTACTCAAACTTATTTCCTACTTTTCCTTGTTTTAAACAACATTGCCCTTACTGTGATTGTTGCTGCAGTTATTTTTTTGTGGTTGTTGAACTCACTTGCTATTGACACGTTATGGAAAATATCAATTCGTTATCAGAATGGGTGTTAAAAATAGCAGAAAAAGGAGCTAAAAAGAACAATCACCGGTTTTTGGTATTGTAGAACCTATACCACCACTTTGAAAAATCAGAAAAATTAATGGTTACGAAAATACTTAAGTAAGTTAATGGCATAAATGTAATAGTGGCAACTCTGTTAGACTAGAAGATATAGCAAAAAACTAAATTTAAATTCAGCAACTCCAAAGTTTTCGGCAACACTCGAATAAAAAAATGGCTTCCTGGGAGTTCATAATATCAAATGAAATCCAAAGGTTAGAAACATTGGTTGGGTATGTTCCACGGAAAAAAATAAACAGGTAAAAACAATTTTTTGGCGTTGGTCGTAAGGGAATAAAAAAATTGGGAATATAGTATTTTGAATGCCGGATATAACAAAAATGCCCTCTGCTCATAAGCACTGAGGGCATTTTGACTGCCTTATTCGACTAGACTATACTATGAAAAATCTAATCTACGGTAAACGTAGTACTAAATACCAAATATTACATTGAGGTGGATTTACACTGGCAAGTTTATTGGGCAAGTATCTTTCCGCAAGCGACTTTCGACGTAAATTGCATGTGTGAACGGCTCTGCAAGTCCGCTGGCAGAACTATTAAAAGTTCCTGCAAGTTGCTCACAGAAGCGTATTGTTGCCACTGCTAACGACAACCACTCTGGCTCTGCACTAACTTGTGACAAATATTTCATCAGAGTAAAATTTCCGGCGAGCTCTCGCTGAAGAAACTTGCGAAAGTAACTTGCCAGTGTAAACCCACCCTTACGGACGACGAAGAAAATCGTTGTTTCAACTCGTACGCAATTTAACTCCAAAAAATATAAGAGATGGTCACACCACGTTAAAGAAAGAAAAAACAGAGAAAGATACATAAAAGACTGCATGAAAAAACTACTCACAAGGGGATTAAGTAGAAATAATCCATGCAGGTTGTAAGCGATACCAATGAAAAAAATGTAGCCGAATATGGTAGGAAGAATTTGCGTACGGAAGAAAGAATTCATGTAACTCCATCCTCATTTATACCTAAGAAACTAGGGGTGCGTTCTCGGTTCTCCATGACGCGTGCACTAGCGTTATTTGTAAGTTGCGACCATGACAGCGAAAGCGTGATCGTGATTCTTCAAATTTTGTTAGAAGCTTTATAGCACTAGCTTTAATTGATTTAGTACGACAGTATATCCGAGCATTGCCATTCCAGAGCGGTTTGCGTTTTGGATAACGATAGCAACAACGCGAAAGAAGGAAACGTAATTCCACCCCTGAAATATGTAGAGCAAAGGATGTGTCAGGACGGTAGACCACTTATGAGTTAGTTTGAAGTTTTAGTTAGTTGTTAGTTTGAGCTAGCTTGAATTGGTTAAAGAGGGTGTGGAGTACACGCTTAGAGACATGAGCTCGATACTGCCAAGGATGTGGACGGAGGGAGTGTTGGTGGATTGGGGTGAGATGGAGGGGGACGGCCTCCACGTCCACTAGGCGAGGATTCTTTGGTTACTGCTTGCAAGCGAGGAACTCGGCGGCGGGAGGAGGTGCGGGGGGAGGCGCCGGTCATCACTTTACGCTGTCGTAAGGAGGATGAGAGGACGATGGTGGGAGACGCCTCAGCACGGAGGGCATTGACGCCCATACGCTGTCCTTCAAACGAATAAAAAATATGAAAGTACGATATGAATAATTTTCCATAAGACAAAGATCTGAGCCACAGACAATGCTGTCTCTCTATGTTAACATTAATGCGATTATTAACAATTTTTTCAATCCAAATACATCTCCAAACGTGTTAAATAAATGACATGGTTCTATTTCACACTTTTAATTTCTAAAAACTGACCATGGTTTCGGCACATATATGCCACTAACAAGGTGAACACATATCACATATATGCCACTATCAAGGATAGTGGCATATATGAGCCGAAACCATGGCCGTTTTGTATACAATCTTAAGTGTGTTGAATAGAACCAAGTCTTTTATTTAGCACGTTTGAAGCGAAAGTATTCCACCAAGTGACGTCTGAGACATTCTCTAACAAATGTAGCTCCTTAAATGTGCACGTTCCGTTATTAGTAAGAATAATCAATCATTCCCGAACAGTCATAGAGATATGTATGAAAGAACTAATGACAGGAAGGAACCATAAAATCTGATGAAGGAAGCACAGGATTAGATGACATGGAGTGAGCAGTTAATATAAAACCTATAAGAAGACAAAGTCACCAGTGTAGAAGAATTAACTGATTCCCGAAGAGCTATTTAAATTCGCAAAATAAGCGTTTTTCCTGACTAAGAACGTGTGCATTCATTTCGAAGGAAAGAAACGCATTCATTTCGAAATGTCATCAGAATATTTAAAAAATGACAAGAATGCAGGCAATTATGTAAAATTTTCCTTTACCTAGCCCTGATCAATCATATCCATCAATAATCTAGCATCTATTTTTTCTAAGAATATATGCACCTAGTATATATAAAGCTCGATACTAATTTTATTGTCGTTATGGCCTACTACTTGGATAATTTTGAGAAGAATGGACATTAAGATGGGCGAGTACTGTAAAATAAATGGAGGTGTTAGGGCAACAATATTATGACAAATGTAGCAAAGAGATTCTGGACAACTAATTGCAGGCAACATTTTCATGCAAGAACATCAGCTTAAGACAAAAAAGGTACATGCAAAGAAAATCAACATGCCACGCAGGCTTTGAAACCAAGCAAAGAGGATGATCGTATTTATAATATCGTATAAATAAGATCTGAGATTTGAGTATGGAAGAAGAATTACCAAAAATAAGCCGGAAAATAGCACGATAAATCAAGAAATCTTTTCACGATACGGATTAATGAAGAGTTTTGGGGAAACTCGAAAAAACAAAAAGATGAGATAGTGAAAGAGGCAATAAGTTGAATGCTGCTATCAAACGAGGGGAAGAAGTAGAAAAGTAATGATGTTTTTGGCGTCACGCAGATGGAAGAGAGTGTGAAGAATTGAATAAGGGTATCACTGAAGGAAAAATAGGACCACGTCGTGCGAAAGTGCTTTACATTTACAAGACGATAGTCAAGAGTTTGCAAGAAATGGTTTACAACCACCGCTGAGCTATGGTCAACCCATGATAACCAAAATGAAGTACAAAAGTCTGCTAACCAACAATTGCGTGATTTCCTATGTTTTTCTAATTTAAAACTCTATGGGAACATTTTCAGTTTTACAGTTCACACCTGGGAGCGTGGTGGCCTAGTGGGTAGAGAGCTTGGTTGCTGATCGAAGGGTCCCGGGTTTAAATCCGGGTGAGACCTTTGGACGCCCCCGAACAAAAAAAATCCTCGGAATGCGAGGTGGCCCAGGGAAAGGAACTGGGCCCCCTACCCTGAATATGTGAAATTCACACGCCTTTGACTTAGTCCGGGGTGAGCTCTACCCGCAACTATCCAAACCAACCTGAATCACTGAGTGAGTGAGTTCACACCTTGGACTCAAATCAGTGTATTTTTACCCGAATGTCAGTCAGAGAGGTAATTAACAGCCGTAGAAAACAGTGGTGCTTCTTTAGGAGTGTTTTGTCACTGAACAACTTGTAATTTGCATATCCTTCTCCAATCCTTCCTTCTCCGTCATGGATGGAGCTAATGATATCTAGACAAAACCTACCGTACCCACAACTATATAAACCAGCACACAATAACAAATTTTTGGAATTCGGCAAAACAGACGATACAGTTGTGTAATTTTTTTATAGTATCCATCTGCCTTTCGCATTCTGTCTCCCCTTCCAGATTCACCCATTTGCGGAATAACCCCATGTCACACCCCCTGGTTGTGGCTTTCACGGTACTTCGTAGATGTATATAGAAATAGTTTTCCCGGAAGGTAAGGCGAGCACTGAAATGACCTGAGCACAATGAAGATAATATGACAGCCATGTATCACCAGATTAGAGATGGTCTCATCGCATATGCATGAGATGACTGTGATTAGCTAATGAAATAATATTTATAATTGAAACAAAAATGGCAATAGTTTTTGAAAATATATATCGTTCAACATTTTATGAAGTGCATTTTAAATATATACGCTATGGCCAGCATATTTTAGAGACAAAGCATTACGACGTATCCATGCAGCGGCGACATTCGCAGTAGGGAAGACGAGCAACAACGGAGGTAACCTGTGTAAGGATAAATGAGTATTGTATTTTAACTCCTTTCGGGTTACACACCGGGTCAATACTTCCATTTTATCCAAAGTTTCAATGGGCAACTCGCTCATCATCATTAGGGCTATGAAAACTCAGTAAAAATTGACCGCCTTATATATTTGACACAAGATGTTATATAATGCGGTCAATTTTTGATGGAATTTCCAAAGCCCTGATGATGATGAGCTAGACGCCCATCGAAACTCTGGATAAAATGGAAATATTGACCCGGTGCGTATCTCGAGAAGAGTTCACATACAGTATTCGTCGGGAAAGAATTAGAACTTCTGTAAAAGTGAGTATTACCGTAAAAGGAGGAATTAATACGGGAATGGAGGGAGGAGACAAACCCAGCATCGGCATTAGTCAACTTGAACACCCCATCTGACATCAAGAATACTGGTCTTGAAGACCTCTCCAAATAGTAACCAAGTTGAATTATGATTATGATTCTACTGACAATTCTACCCCCACCAGGATTTGAACACGGAGCTTCGGGATGAGAACCCAGTACTCCAGCCATCACAATAATCCGATCCCAGAGTACATTTTGCTGCAAAGAGTAATTTCAATAAGGAGAAAAACATTGTGTAGCGATTTGCCAAGAATAGAAGCGACCTGAATCCTGCCACGTGATAAATTTGATATTAGAGGCCAAAATAGTGTGTGATTAAATACAATTTTTTTTCAAGGGATTCGTCAATGACAGTGGAGAACATTTTTAATTATCCCAATATAAGAACAAATGCAAGAAGGTAAAACGTTAAATAAGAAACTGTTTCTTTGATAACACTACTTCCCAGGTATCTGCCAATATTTCACGAGAGCAGTCGATTTATTCTTCACCCACAATGGAAACTGCGAACGTAGCATATGCACGTGCCAGCGAAAGGCAAGCGAGAAGAAAGAACCATGGGGGTATAAAATTTTCCCTCATCGCAAATAATATTGTACTAGGACTAACATAAGATGCGCAGTAATAAATAAACCAATAAGATGCAAAATAATTACAGGAACTTCAGAGCACTTCGGAATCCTGTACTTATCACGACACCGAGTAATACCTATAGCTCACATCTGAAGTAATGTGAAGTTCAAACGGCTGGTGGATACATCGCTAGCGTGGGAGGATATTTCTACCGGAAATGGAGGCACGGAGTGGAGCTTTATAAATAAGGTTCGGTTATTTACGACGATAAAATCTGACGTATTCGCAAGTACACAGTATGAAATATTTGTAAGTAAATGTCACTGAATAGGTTTGAGTTTTTCTTTGAATGTAAAAAATATGAGGACAGTGTTTTAGTTGAAATGGCTATGAACTGAAGAAATAATAACGGCAGCGAAAAATGCAGTTCACTAGTTTACCGAAAGATACAAAAAATAGGCAAGAGCAGGTTACCAACTAAAGCATAACTTCATCAAAGATTTCAACAAAAAAAAACAGTTGACTGTTACGAAGAAGATAGTTTCGATTCAGGTTTCAGTTCAGTCCATAATTTCTCAGAAAAGCCAATATGTGAAGTAAATATGGTACAAATTAGCACAAATTCTTATGTGGCCTGCTTATATGACAATAACTGTTTTTTTTATTAGTCATGCACAAATATGTACATGAATGCGGCGGAAAAATAAAATGTATGCATCCCCATGGGCCTACAACATCACTTTACTGGCCTCCAAAAAAAGAAGATACATATTTGCTGTTCCTATTAAAAACATTATATGTAATATGTAAGATCCAACTACAAAAGGCTCAGGAAGTGTGCATTATTTCTCAGAAAAAGACAAAATATGTGAACCATCGGATGTCAAATTTACGAGGAATACTTGAAATTAATAATTGAGAGAAAGATATCCAGAGCAAGTGATGGTTGAAGCAAAAAAAAATAAATTCTGAAGTGAAGGTAAGTAGAAAAATCACACTTAAAATTCCCTAGAAATTAGTTTAATTTTATTTTATTATTTCTTACGATTCAAACAGGACCTGTATTTCCAAAATTTCTACAGTGCACATGTTCTTAATAGCGTATCATGACAATCTGGTAAAAAATATTGAATACAGAACTGTGACATTTTTCTTTTAAATAATTGAAGGATTGTAATAAAACTCAAATATCACATTAAAGCTGAGAAACCCTATGAATTCGACAACTGGTGCCCAGATGGTGTGATAACAGTAAAACCTATGACCGCTGTTAACACTATTTAGGATCAAAAGGAAAAAATATTAGTCGGTGACTATCATATATAGTGAAAATTTTGAGTGCTACTTTTTTCACCACGTTGATGAATTGTCAAAGTTGGACTTCAACTATATGAGAGAGTTATTCTAAAAGTTAACTCAGTTTACTTTTTTCTCGGTAATCTTTATCATGGAATGTTACTTTTTTTAGAATTGAGCACCGGATCTAAAACCACGTATAAACATCAGCGAAAATTTTCATTTACGAACTGAATTTATGACAAAAAAATGAAGACCACTAGCATTACCCCGTTTCCTTATGCAGTATAGGTTTTGCGTACAGTAGAATTGAGAGTTTGAGATTAATATCCAAAGAATAACCGCGTTATACGAAAAGGGATTACGACCCGGCCTGAATATTTATCCGGAAATCTGTTGAAAAACAGCCTAACTTATCACTTCACTTATCCATGTAGATGCATAAATTATACCATTCGCATTCTCCCTAAACGTAATAAATACAGCTGAGTAAGATTTAAATGTGCCTGTCTCATAGGGGCAATTTAGAACGAGTTTACAGCAATTTACGGAGCCACTCGAGATTCATAAAATATCCTTGGAAAAAATATTAAAATAATAATGTGGTGCAGATAGGGGAGTACTAAAATAAAGTCTTTGGGGCCAAATCATTATCTAAGTTAAAATTAATTGAACTTTTCACATTTCCTCTGAATGAGAAAGAAAAGACCAAGAAAAACGCCAAATCGACTCCATGAAGTGTGAAAATGAACCCTCATGGCATTTGCTTCTTGGGAATACTATTCAATAGTAACAAAGGAATTGTACGGGAAAAATAAACCAATCGCGCATTTATAAATTGATTATGGCGTACCCATGAAAACCGGATGACGTAGTTGACCACATCTGCGTAAAAAATCTAACTAGAAATCGAAAATCTGCGTGAATAAGAAGAAAAAGATAATAAAACTCAACATGCTAATTGTTTGTTAAATATGGATACTAAATATATAAACTAAGAATAATATGAATGCGACGTCACCCACATTTTCCTTCTATAGAATAAATACATTTACGCAAGCATTGCCACAGTTTCGGAAAAAAATGAAGGGTCGTATACGCTCAACTAATTATTGCATTGGGAATTGAGTACTCCAAAGTAAAAAACATCTCTGAGAACATGAGTAGCTACATTTCTCTTGTCTCGACTGATCAGTGAGAGAAGTGAATGAATATTCCCGTACTTATTCAATTTGTGTTAAAAAGACTTTCACATAATATTCACAACCAATTCTATAACGCAGGCCAGATACTGAGAATTACTACGAATCAATAAGAGCAGAAATTGGTAATATCGGCGCTCCCTCTGAAGCTGTAGCCAGGATAACAGACCTACCCTCCCCCCTCACAAGAGATTGCGATGAGATTCACGAACGAATAGAATGCACACCGACAGCGAATTCCGGGTCACCAACCTCTGGAGTTAATGTGCGTCGCTAGCAAAAGATTCCGCGGACGAAATGAACGGTGAAGAGCAATGAAGAGTAACCTTTACAACTATTAGAACAATGCAACCGTCTCGAGAGACTAAAAAAAGCCCTCCCCCGCTTCCTGAAAAATTTCCACTCCTCACCTATGCATCTCTCCCACACAGTCCGATTCTTCCACCCCACCCCACTCCCATCGCCCACCTTTGATCTCACACCTAGTCAGCATACCGACCGCCCAGCGGGCGCGCTGCCGTCGCAATTCACCCAACTCGAAAACCTCCACTCCCCCGATATTTTCATTCCCCTACCATCCCATACCACGTCTCCATTAGGCAAACACCTTCCACCCTTTTCCACACCCCATTCCGATTCCTCCGGCACCCCTCCCCTAAAAGACCGCGAGACTGATCGTATAAATCGGCACAGCGGATCCCTAGTCCTCAGCCTTCTCTTTGTGGACAAGCTCCCGAACAGTTCGGGCTCATCGGTGACAAGGAAAATCACATCGCAAAAACATGGCCAAGTGGCTCTCGCTGTCCGCCTTCTGCTTCCTCCTCGTCCTCTCCCTCTCGCTGCAGACCGCGTCGGCGGCCGAGGCAGCGGAGGTCAAGGAGACGAAAGAGATCAAGGAGTCCGACAAGGAAATCGCCACCTCCGAGGCGGAAGGCACCACCCGGGTGCGAAAGTTCGCAGAGGATGCAGCCGTGATGCGGTCCGCCGCGGCGGCCGAGGAAGGCGCCGAGGAAGACGCTGAGGACGCCGAGGCCTTCGGTGCCCGCAGCGCCGCACCCTACGGTGGAAAACCAGCAGCCAGCGGCTACGGATCACTCTACCACACCGCCGCCGCACCCAAGTACGACGAAGACAAGTACACCACGACCACCTACCACTTCGTCCCCGTGCACGCCTACGGAGGAGGCGGCTATGACATGGGAGGCGGATACAGCAAGGGAGGAGACTCGTATGGAAAAGGATACGAAATGAAAGGAGGCTATGGAGGCGGCAAGGGAGGATACGGAGGAGAGCATGGTGGCTACGGAAAGGGTGGCTATGCAGCCCCGGCTATGCCCAAAGGTTACGGCGAGAAGGGAGGCTACGAGAAGGGAGGTTATGGTGAGAAGGGAGGCTACGAGAAGGGAGGATACGGAGAGCATGGCGGTTACGGCATGGTCAAGGGATACGGCGAGAAGGGAGGTTACGAGAAGGGAGGATACGGAGAACATGGCGGTTACGGCATGGCCAAGGGATACGGCGAGAAAGGAGGATATGGAGAGCATGGCGGTTATGGCATGGCCAAGGGATACGGCGAGAAGGGAGGTTACGAGAAGGGAGGATATGGAGAGCATGGCGGTTACGGCATGGCCAAGGGATACGGCGAGAAGGGAGGCTACGAGAAGGGAGGATATGGAGAGCATGGCGGTTACGGCATGGCCAAGGGATACGGCGAGAAGGGAGGCTACGGCAAGGGAGGCTACGAGAAGGGAGGTTATGAGAAGGGAGGCTACGAGAAGGGAGGCTACGGTGAGAAGGGAGGTTACGGTGAGAAGGGAGGCTACGAGAAGGGAGGCTACGGTGAGAAGGGAGGCTACGGAGAGCATGCAAGTTACGGCATGGCCAAAGGATACGGCGAGAAGGGAGGCTACGAGAAGGGAGGATACGGGGAGCATGGCGGTTACGGCATGGCCAAGGGATACGGCGAGAAGGGAGGCTACGAGAAGGGAGGATACGGAGAACACGACGGTTACGGTATGGCCAAGGGATACGGCGAGAAGGGAGGCTACGGCAAGGGAGGCTACGAGAAGGGAGGCTACGGTGAGAAGGGAGGCTACGAGAAGGGAGGCTACGGTGAGAAGGGAGGCTACGGTGAGAAGGGAGGCTACGAGAAGGGAGGCTACGGTGAGAAGGGAGGCTACGGTGAGAAGGGAGGCTACGGTGAGAAGGGAGGCTACGGAGAGCATGCAAGTTACGGCATGGCTAAGGGATACGGAGAGAAGGGAGGCTACGGCAAGGGGGGCTACGAGAAGGGAGGCTACGAGAAGGGAGGCTACGGCGGCGGTTACGGAGAAAAGGAAGGTTACGGAAAGGGCGGCTACGAAAAGGGAGGCTACGGTGAGAAGGGAGGCTACGGTGATCATGCAAGTTACGGTATGGCCAAGGGTTACGGAAAGGGTGGCTACGAGAAGGGAGGTTACGGAGACCATGGCGGTTACGGCATGGCTAAAGGATACGGCGAGAAGGGAGGTTACGGAGAACATGCAAGTTACGGCATGGCCAAGGGATACGGCGATAAGGGAGGCTACGGAGAGCATGCAAGCTACGGCATGGCCAAGGGATACGGAGAGAAGGGAGGCTACGAGAAGGGAGGTTACGGCGACAAGGCAGGATACGGCAAGGGAGGCTACGAGAAAGGAGGTTACGAAAAGGGAGGCTACGAGAAGGGAGGTTATGGTGAGAAAGGAGGATACGGCAAGGGAGGCTACGAGAAGGGAGGCTATGGTGAAAAGGGAGGCTACGGCGGAGGCTACGGCGGAGGTTACGGAGAGAAGGGAGGTTACGAGAAGGGGAGCTACGAAAAGGGAGGATATGGCGGCGGTATGGCTAAGGGTGGTTACGACGCTGGTTACGGCAAACCCTCTTACGGCGCCTCATTTGCTCCTGCTCCTGCTTATGGTAAGCCTTCCGGCTACGGCATGAGCTCGGGTTACGATAAGCACGGGGGTTATGGAGGTATGTCCTACGGAAAGGGCATGAGCTACGGAGGAAGTTACGGACCAGCACCTGCGGCACCGTCTTACGGCGGTGGTTACGCAGCGCCAGCGAAGGCATACGCACCGGCACCCGCCTACGGAAAACCTTCGTACGGAGGCAGCTCCTACGGCGGTGGGGGATATGGATATGATTCCACGCCTGTGAAGTACAAGGACACCATGATCGCCACCAAGGGTCACTACTACGAGAAGTCCTACTCCAAGGGTCATCAGCCATACGTAGCTGTGTTACCAGCGCTGCCACCTGTACCACCCGTCCCGGTCATTGCTTGCCCCAAGACGTACAAACAGCCATATGGAGGAGGGTACTAAAGGAACTCATCTATAGACGGTAAATTAGCCAATTACAATACGTTATTTTTCAATTTTTGGATAAAATAATTTGTAGATGAGAACAAATCCACATCAAAGGTTTTCATGGATATATGGCAAATATAGTTTTTGATTTGCATCAAGTTTTTATAAAATTGAAGAAAAAACATTCATTAAATCAAAGTAAAAGCGGCAGTTAACGTAGTTTGTAATTCTAAGTTTCGTGGGCCGATCAAATAACATTTTTCAGATTAAACAAAATGTTCAACTAAGGAAAAAATTACTAAAAGAGAATGCTTTCTCAATCGAGATGAGACAATTCATCATATGTATCATAGTTTATACAAGGAGTCTAATCGCTATTATTTTTCTTTATTTTTCCAGACAGATGCACGACATGAAACATCGACAAGGAAGTAACTGCCATCACCTCATCCCGTTTCGATTATCACCGATGGATTCAACTGTACAAGTCATTAAAATGTAAAAATAAAATAAATATTTCATTAAAAGTTGCATTCTTGTTAATTTGCCTTCCTCTGCAATCACGATTGCAAATAGCTAGAAATTTCCAAATATGCTCTGGGGTATCGTGAGACAAAGAACATTAGTACTCATCCAAAGTTGAATTCATTAATATAAGCAACATTTATATCGAGGAAATAAATACGTAATACGGAACTAAAACAGAATTTTCGACTAATGGCTGCTGTATGAGAGTAGTCTCTTGAATTAGATTGAAAAGCGCACTTAATCTGTAATCCCGCGCGGTTTTTGTGACAGAGCTCGGAAACAAAGAGAAAAATAAACAAATTACTTTTTGTGATGATTGAAAATAAATGAAAAGACAAGCTGACCAGAAAAATCAGAGTCCGTTAATGAGCAAATAGAAAAAAATTGAAAAATTAATATTCGGAACCGCTAAATGAGCAACAACTCAACAAAATTATCCAAAAACGGAATGTTGTCCGAATGAACGAGAGCCATTGAACTAATTAAACTTCTATAAAAAAATAGAATCAGGGAATAATATAAAACTAAAAATTATTGAGGCTCACATTAATTTTTTTTTAAGACTTCTAAAAACCAAATATCCGACAGGTTAATGGCGTGCGACTGCAGTGACGGATCTAGGGGGGGGGGGGAGATGCCCTGGGCGCAGACGTAAGGGGGCGCCAAAATGGGCAAAAGCGTTAGAATTCATTCATTAGAGTAATCTACGGGTTAGAGGTAGGTTATGATGAAAGTCAAGGAATATCCAACGAACTCTTACACGTGCCGTGCCCTTTCTACCTCTAGTATTTCTTTCTTCATCTCAGCATAAGTCCTACTTTTCTTCATCCCGTCCATAAAACCTAATCTCTTCCTTCCCCTTCCCCGCTTACCCAACATCCTACCCTCTATCACGGCCTTCAGCAAACCATCGCCCCTCATTACCCCTTCCAGCCACCTACCCTGTCTTCCCCTAATCTCATCTATAAGTTTCCTCTCCTCGTCCACCATGTCAAGCACTTCCTCATTTGTCTTCCTTTCCGTCCAACGCACCTTCTCCATCCTCCTCCACACCCACATCTCGAAAGCCTTCAGCCTATTTTCGTCTTCCTTTCTCAAGGTCCACGTTTCTGCCCCATACAACGCCACACTCCATATCAAGCTCTTCACCAGCATCTTTTTTGCATCCTTACTTAGGGTTCCCGTCATCAGCTCCCTTATATTATTGAACGCTTCTTTCGCTAGCGCTATTCTCCTCCTAATGCCTTTGCAACTATGTTCTGTTTCTTCTAGCGCACTACCCAAGTAAATTGTTCTACTTGCTTCAGTTTGTGACTTCCTACTCTTATCACCAGCCTCGCTTTCTTTGTCCTAGAGAATATCATTACTTTTGTTTTCATATTATTAATCTTCATCCCGTATTTCTCGCTATGAATTTCCAATGCATCTACTAAAGTTTGCAATCCTTAGCGTTAGAATAATTATTAAAAATTATTATGTTTTTTGGGGAGATAAACAAATGAGCTAAACAAATCTGTGTAAGCCAAAGCATAAATAATGTTTTTAGTAATAATAAGGGGGGTGAGGCGAATTACATTCTTGCCCCGGGTGCCGGAGAGCCTACATCCTTCCCTGTGTGGGAGGCTAAGATTTTAATGCGCACGGGACACATGCAAATTATTCAAGGATTAAAGTCTTTATTCGAGAGGTTAGGCCTTTGACAACAGTAGATACGCCATTCTTAAGGTATTACAAAGATTTTGGTCAAAAATGAAATGAAAAACACCCTATTTAACTTCCCAAAGTTCCTCGTGTATTTGTATACAACATCAGGGCTACAAAAATTATACATAAGGATCAATAAACAATGCTCTACAATAAGAACAGACGAGAGATTACTACGAAATACCTCTATTTCATTTTAAAACCACTAATATGAAAACAAAAAATTGGTAACAGAATAAGGCGTAGATCAACTTATTTTTTACCTACATTTGGACTATACCCGGAGAAAAAATTCTATGGCCTAATAGCAGACAATATTTGCGATGAAGGAGATCCGGAGTGACTATGCATACCACGTTTGAAAGAGAAGCGCTTTGTATTAATTTTATTCTATGATAAATATGAATTACATTCAGGAAGATAATTTATATTGCATATATTTCCATGCATCACACTCACAAATGTACATGGCAAGGCTATTTCTTGCTGTTCCCAAATAACATAAACATTGCTCGTAATTGGCTGCCTGAATTTTAATTTACTCTACCCGAAGCTTTTCATACCGGAAGGGGCGGGATTTATTATAGCAAGTCAGGACTCGAGCCATTGCTTTCTCACCCAGATTGAGAATCGTGGCGAGAGAGATTCTGAATATCAGACAAAGATCTTCGAGCCTTGGGCTCTTCCACGAGAATCATATGAATAGAGAATATGATAGCAAAATATTCTATAGAAATTTTTCTAAATTTCGTTGTAATTGCTTTTTAGGCTTCGGAAAACTAGCCCTATCAATCATGTACGTCCGCGTATTTGACGGAAAAAAAGCTCGCAAACACAAGTAGTAGTATTTTGGTTTAACGTGCTTCGACGCCTGAGGTAATTTCGCACATACTGTCTGCCATTTGCAGACAGGGGCGGCAGCACTCGGAGGAATAGTAGGATCACATCTCCATATTCGATCCGAGCCCAACGATGTTGAAATTTGGTGACAGATCGGGATCCGGTGTTTCCACCCTGGCAGGCCTTTGCCCTCTCGCAAACAATCCGAAAATACGATGAAATTACTTATTGGTGGACGAGACTATCCTTTATCGCCGTGCAAACACTTGTTACATACAGTGTCATCTCAAAATACAAAGTGCGAATTCTCTTGAATCACGCTAAGAGGCAAAGAAAAACTAAAGAAAAAACAAGTTCACTGAACAAGTTCTGGAAAATAACAGCCACCTTAAAATTATAGATAAAAAAATGAATGCATGGAATTACTAAGGAAGGCCGGGGGGGGGGGGGGGGGGGGGTGAAATACATAAGGGCTTTCTGAAGGGTGAACGAATTGGTGACTAATGATGATGATTTAATTCGGTATTACTTCTCCGTAAAAAACAAATTACAGCTCTTTCGTGAAATCAATAGCGGTAACATCGGTGATTCATTTAGCATGCATGAAGTAGGTTTTTGTGCCCCTCCTTCTCTGTTAAAAATGCTTTCAACATCTGTTTAAAACATTATAACTTAAGAACTTTAACAATTTGGGTCACAAAGTGACAAAGCATTTCAGAAACAATGTGCCAACTCAGCCATAACTTGCACTAAAGGGAATGACTCACTAATGTAGAAAACGACGTCGCAGCTACTGTTATTACAGCTTCGACTCCGATGAAGCGCTTGTATACTGTTATGGCAAATGTGAACCTAAACAGTCTTGCAGCTATAATGGGAGAAATTCGCATGGCCTTTCAGTGTCCATCCAGACACAGCAGCAGGCGTTAAGCGAACAATGAAGCCAGGAGCTATATTCTACATTTTCCTTATATGGATTTTGGGAGTGTGTGGGAAAGCTTTTCTTGATCCAAGTTTGGATTATTCAAGCATCTCAAGTCCAATTTTGAAGAGGTGCGCTATGGGCAGGACTGCGGCACAAATTTACAGGCGGCCAATGCATGCCCACTACAGGAATCATCCCAACCGGGCACAACCACAGAGAGGTCAGTCATCCAGACGCCGTTACTGGTAGACAAAAGTGAGTAATCCTGGAAATCATGTTGGTTGAAGCGATTTTTGCTTACGTACAGATCTTCGTTAAACTTTGCGTACGTGTTTTTTTAATTAGTGATATTAAAAGAAAAAAGTAAAAAAAATGCATATTACCGGTTTGCTTCTTTTTTGGCGATTCAATTCTATGTAAACACGTAGCCTGTGGCACATGACATATATTTCGTAATAATTCGATTACATATGAACCAATAATTAAATAATTCTAGTCCTATTTCAATTAAAAGATTAAGGGTTTACTATAAGATTTATAGTCGAGATTTAAACTTAATTAGAAAAAGGTAGTTTACTACAGTACTAACTACAGTACTAAGTACTACAGTACTACAAGTACTAACCAGTCCATTTGACCAGATGTTAGCAAGAGTCAATGCGAGTGTTTACCAAGCCATTTTCAAAGAGTTTGTTGCAAGCGTTTACTAGGGCAATAACCAAGCTTTTCCCTAGGCTTCCCAAATTACTTACGATGGTAGCAAGTGTTAGCCTTTTTGCAAGATATATGCAAGGGTTATTTTACAGCATCGAGAGTTTCTCAAGGTAATCCCAAATATTTTTATTCCTGCAAGCCTTTTATTACCCCTTGGGTAACTTCGGCGATGGAGTGAGAACCTGTTACTATCGTTAAAGGCGGTCGTCCATGAGTTTTTCTCCATGACAATAGAGAACGGGTTATAATAGAGCTGTTGAGTGCCAAATGGAGGAATTTTACACATAGAATACTGACGGAAATATAGAACTTCTTTTATGCAATCCACATACTTTAAATAAACACTCTCAAAACGTTGTGTTCATTCTGTATAATAAAGTGCCTGCATTTCCCGGGTAACCTCGTTCATTTTTACCTACGGTTCTACTCACAATGTTTCCCCATATTAAATTATTACCATTACCGTCGAGTGGAATTTGTTACAAAAGAGTCGCGAACTTATCTAGTTGGAGAATATGTCATTTCACACCAGCCTATGGTTTCATTTACTTTATAGTCCTTTCAATACCAAGCTAGGCCAATCACAATGGAAGTTTATGTTTTATTAAACTTGAAGGTAAACCTTAGAATATTATAATCTTAATTTATTTCTTCGTTTTCAGATATCAATCCGTGAATACGGATCACCTTCAATTGGTCATCTTTAGTCCTGAGGCGATATGGGCCCTACACCATGAGTATGTTCTCTCGTGAATGATGTAAATAAATGCCTGACCTGTTCGACAACAGGCGATTGTAAATAAAAAATGTATAAAATATGAATGAATGTCTGGCTTTACAATAACATTTTCAAAAGCACACTTTAATTTTTAATCAATTGAAATTATTTCAAAATCAAAAATAGATAACTCTATTCCATCACCTATGCGCCTATGCGCACTCTATGCGCATCACCTATGGATGCGCTAAATCCGGCCCGTTGGCCAATTCGGTCTATTTGAGTATACTATCTGGCCTGCTTAGCAATTTAAAAATAATATTTCATTACTTTATACCTTCCAATTATTTACCTCCGCGTTTCCACTAGGTAATGTAGCATAAAGGCGATTCTGAACTAGTTTCTAGAACTAGTTCAGAATCGCCTTTATATAAAATAACTAGATCTAATCGCCAGAAATAGAACTAGTAAAAACTGAGTTTCGAGAGACAAATAATGATTTCATAAGAAAAGTAGAAGACACCGAGCAGGACAGTCCTTGGATTTTTATGAGGAAAGTTTGAGACGCTAAAAAGTTCTGTACCTGCTTCAAACCTTTTTAGCGTCTCACACGTATCAGACCTTTTTAGCATCCAAGGACTGCTGAAGTCCCATAGTTTTCTTAGTGAAATCATTGGAATGAAATTATAAGTGTCTTAGAAAGTCTGTCCTTTAACAATCACAGATATATGAAGTGATTTTCAAGAATTTATCCTGCTGATATCTTTTATACAAATGCTGAAGTTTTAAGGCTCGAGCCAAAGTGGCATTCAATAGTATTTATTGTTCAACAGCAAAAAATATTTTTTGCTGTTGAACAATAAATATTATTGAATGATTAAACCATATTATTTTATGTGATTATATATATGATTAAACCATACATGTAAAGTAGAGGGGGCAAGAGTACGAGGACGGGTTAGAGTACGCAGTGGTTTAATTCAACCGTTGGTAGCACTGATAAGGATTTGGCGGTGCAGCGTGGTAAGAAGTTGCTAAGTAAGTGCTGTTTACTAGTGAGTTAGAAGCTCCGTGAATTTCGCTGTGACTGAGAGGTAAAATCCTGTTTTGAATACTTTCACTGTAAATTTTATCACTCTTATAATAAGAGTGTAAGGTTACAGAGTTTAAATGGAGTGAATTATTTTTATACGATAGCAATTGTGTGTTCATGTAGTCCACGCTACTGTGTCAAAATCCACTATAAAGCTAACGCTCCTGTTATCTAGCGAGTTTTCCCGTACACTGAACTGAACGGCTTAGAGTACGCACCACCCTGCTAAAAATGTCTACTGGTTTCAGTAGGATTTTCTACTGAGTCCTACTGAACTCTACTGCACTCTATTGGACTCTACTGGATCCCAACTGTTTTCTACTGTTATGGGTACAGTAGCCTACTGAATTGTACTGGTTTCTATAATCCAACTGAACTCTACTGTTTTCTACTGTTCAGATAGGTAGGGACACATAGGTACAGACAGATATATATAGGTAGTTTATAAATGGCACTACAAAATTTAATCAATAGAAGGACATTGTACTTTGGTGCATAAAATATCAAATAGGTATACATGATTAAAAATTCAAAAAGACAAACAAATTTACATATTAAAACAAAAATGTTTAAATGGAACTGAGCTTACATACTCATAATTATCAACCTGAATGTGAACTGAGACACATTTAATAGTGGAAAATTGCGCACAAAACTTCCCTCTTCTACCAACTACAATTTTCAGGTTATACCTAGGCCACAGACATTTAATGTGCGAAGCGGCTTGAGAACAACATAAAGTTCCACATGTGCATCCCCCACAGCAACTATATGATCAATTTTACCGAATGATCCCTCAACAAGTTCAACATAGGAGTCATTCTTCTGGCCCAAGTCTCTCCCTGGCAAAAATGTTCCGCTTCCTCGACCGGTCATGAAGGGTACACGAAGCGGTGATTCGCTTAAGGAAGCGAATCAACGTTCGGTGTAGGTACAGTTCTTTGACTGTTGAAGTAGCGTGCACAATGTACCCCGCGATATTATTCAACTTACTGCCTTCGTTCGCCTATATTACACCATAATACGAGTTGATTATTGCACATTTGAAACGAGTATATACAATGTGAAACGAGGTAGTTTGTTACTAGCTGAAACCATGCAATACGAGATGAAACAACCTATTCCTCTCTAGGTAAGACAAGGAGATTCAAGAAGAATCAAGCTGCCCCGAAACGACAGTTACTGGTTGATATCATATATATCGAGGTAATATTACCTCGATTTATGGCCCAGAGGCTAAGGGTTTGCAAAGTGTGCCCCCTGAGGGTTGTGCCTCTAGCAGCCGCCTGCCTGGCCAGCCCCTAGCTACGACGCTGAAGCTAACGTGTGGGAATTGGAAAAATCTTGTTTATTCGCCGTAATATTGCATTTATATTCATACTATGTGGCAACATAGAATAACAGTTATCTGGCATTAATTAATGGCAAATAAATTTTATCAAGATTTTATGGTATTTCCTCAAACCATCACGGAATTTTTATTTAATGATAATAGTTCTCGAAGTCACATTTATCCACGGAAGTGACTAGATATATACGTCTTTCTCAACGCCTCTTCATCAGTAATGGGTGCGAGCACAGGTGCGTCGAGTCGAATTGTTAGGCAGGGATTGTAGCGTTAGGTAGGAAATACACTGTGACGAAGTAAATCTTGCCATTGTGCAATAGTATTAAAGTGAGTAGTGGCTAATTATATTTTTAGTAGTAAAAGCAGTAGAAAACAGTAGCAGTACAGTAGAGCTACTGTAAACAGTAGAAAACAGTGGCAGTACAGTAAACAGTAAGATTACAGTAGACTTACTGAAAACAGTAGAGTGTTCCAAAAAGCCTATAGGCTACTGTAAACAGTAGGAGAAATTTCCAGCAGGGCACATTTGAAGGTGCGTACTCTTGGACGCCTTCTGAAAAATGATATGTTCATCGTTCGTTTCTTTCCGGTAGTCAATGCGATTAGGTTTCTATTGCAAAATGTTAATTACAATTACCGTTAATTATAATTGCTATTATTATCAATAATACTATCTATCAGGACGTCATCATAGGTAAATACAAACGGACGACAGAAAGAAGCAATTTTACGCAGGAAATATTTGATAAAGCAAATGTTCCTTCTAAGACATGGAGAAAGTCAACGTTTCGTGGCGAAGTAAATAGGAGTCAATGAGGTTACTCTTCGGAAAAGGCTTAAAGCAGTGAGTATTGTCTTTTAGGCTCCAAACTTGTTGACATAATGTAAAGAGTAAGATGGGGAAAAATACAATTTCAGTTAGCAATTTTTATTGTCCTTGCAAGGTATTGTTCCGGAATCATTATACCGATTTAAGAAACCATTTAATTAATCCATGGAAACTGAGCTGGCAGAACATATTCAAGACTTGGATTCAAGATTTCATGGAATAACGAGAAAACAGCTGATGAAGGTGGCGCAAGATTTCGCAAGTTTGAAAGAACTTCAACATCCTTTCAATGAAGAAAGAAAGTAAGCAGGCAAGGACTGGGTAGTGAACTTTTGTAAGGGTCAGGACCTCTCTCTTTGCACCCCCGAACAGTTTAGTTTAGGCATAGCTATGGGGTTTAACAAAGTTCAGGCAAGCAGATTCTTTGTTAATTTGAAGGACTGCCTCGAAAGATTTCAGGTTCAACATCATCGAATATTTAACATGGACGAAACAGGAGTTTCCACTGTTCCAGAAGAGTCACCTAAAGTTTATGGGAAAATTGGTAAGAGAAGTGTTCGCAAAATTAAGTTTGGGGACCTCTGCGGGCCTCCTCAGCTGGGTCTTATCTTCCCTAGAAAACGCATCAAATTGGAACTTTTCGAGGGTGCGCCCACAGGCACGCTCCCTATTATTTCAGATTCTGGTTATATGAACACAAAGCTTTTCTTGCGGTGGTTGCGACACGTCGTTAATCACGTTAAGCCTTCCGCCGATGTCCCAATTCTCTTCATTCTGGACAATCGTGTGTCCCATTGTTCTCTCCCAGCTGTGATTTTCTGCAGAGAGAACCACGTAATTCTCCTGTCTCTACCATCTCACTCAAGTCACATGATTCAGCCACTGGATAGGATCATTTTTGCTCCCTTCAAGAAAATCTATGCTGAAGAAGTGGAAAAATTGTTGTACTCTCATCCAGGGAGAGTTGTTACTCAAATGCAGGTATCCGGACTGTTTAAAGCGGCGTACAATAGATTAACAAATACCGAAAAGGCCACACACTCATTTTCTGTTACGGGTATTTACCCATTCAACCCTAAATTTTTTCAGAGGAAGATTTTCTTCCCGCAGCGGTTCTTATTAGAAAACCTGAAGAGGACTTCGAAGAAGACTCGGTAGAGTGAGAAACTATGAAAGTGACCTCAGAAGTGGAAAGATCTGAAAAGACGATCGAAGAAGCAGGAAACGATAAATATAATTGAAGTGCTGGAATCTGTGTTCTTCACCCACTGTCGAAGTACGAGAACAAAACTCACACCCAAAGGTATGGAAAAAGGTCTGAAATTCTATCAGATTCCCCATACAAAAATGCACTCGTGAAGAAACACGTAAAAAAAGCATGAAGAGCTTCGTAGGAAGGAAGAGAGGGGAAAATCAAAATCTGAGGAAAGAGAGAGGAAGAACACTTGCGAGGAGTTCGACTAGGCGGAAACTTAAATTCGTCACGTCCAAAGCCACTGATAAACCTTCAACCTCAAATTCAAAGGTGGTCGAAAATGAGGAATGCATCTTTAAGTGCAGGATGATGACTGGGTGCAGTGTAATGAGTGTTCTGAGTGGTGGCACGAACTCTGTACCTCTTACGAGGGCAAAGGTGCTTTAGTTTGTGACTATTGTTAGTTGTTTTCAGACATTTCTTTTCTTACTGGGTATAGTTGAAAGCTGTTTTAATTTTATTGTCGTATATGGACGGTAACATTTTTATTTACAGGGACAGTTACAAATAAAATATTGGATATGCGTACTCCTGGTCTCCGTAATGCGTACTCTTACCCGCACAGGACGGCCAAGAGTTCGCATTTCCCAAAAATTATTAAAAATAAATTAATGTAATGTACTTGAATGTTAATGCATTCCAACTATGTATTACGTTGTATTATTGTTTTACTTTCATGTGGCGCCGTTTTATGAATAAAAGTTAGCGAAGTAAAAAGTTATTAACCAAAATAAACTAAGTGCGTACTCTTACCCTCCTCTACCTTACTAGATCACAGGAAGAAAATCAATTCAATAGAATATGTAGCAGCAAACAGGATGTTTCTTTCATTGCCTGGGCTTGTAGAATAATTATGCGTTCACAGCAAATGCTTTACTATTTAACATTTTCAAGAAACAAAATTCCTCTAAATTAAAAACAACATCCATGATGAGAAAAACAAACTTTGTAATTTTCAAAACTTTATTCCGCTAGCACGACGCGCATTTCACCACACAGTGGCATAGTCATGTGCATTTAAACGATTGGTTGGCTGAGACTATATAGTCAGGGTTCTAGGCGAGGAAAGGAGTGAGTTAACACTTCACTGAGAGCTTTGCGTAATTAATTTCCGTTATACATTATATTATTCTCATGTGTTTATTGATACATTCAGCAATTTCTTCCTTTCAACATTTCCGCAAGTTATGCTTGAAATGTGAACAAAAGAAGTGAGAATTGGAAAAAATCTTGTTTATTCCCCGTAGTATTGCATTTATATTCATACTATGCGGCAATATAGGTTTCAAATAATTAATTCAAAATATCTGCTATCGCGATGTGATGGTTTTGCCTCAGAATATCGCGGAATTTCCATTTAAAAGTTAGTTCTCGAAGTTACATTATTTAACGGAAGCGGAAATATATCACTTTTTTCACCCGGAGTTTTCGATTTCAAGTGCGAGTATGTACGTGTAGAGCCGTAGGAATTAATGCGAGATAAATATATGCATCGTTAGGTAGGTGCAAAGTAGGATATGGTAGGTGCAAGGTAGGACAAAGTATGCCAACGCGTAATAATTATATTCACAATATTAAAATTGCAATTTTTTAGGGCAGGGAAGACTCAGTGGAATATCCTGCAAAGTTCATTGAAATTTCACATGAACTTCTCGCTAATATCTCAGTTTGACCTGAAGTATCTCATGAAATTCTTGCCAATGTCTCAGTTTGACCTGTAATGTCTTATGTAATTCTTGAAAATTCCTCAGTCTGACCTTTGTAATTTCTTATAGTAATCTCAGAAGGTGGTGAAGGAGTAAATGAGACATTCGTGAGAAAAATGTCCCATTTCTCAGTTTCCTCTTAAGCCGTGTTTACACGATGCATTTACCCGCGCAAGTACGTGGCTGGACAGATGCGTGAACACATTCACCAAATTAGAACAGGGGCTATTTTCTGTCCACGCAATCACGCATTTTAAAGTGTTTACACGGTGAAATTTTGATGGTGATTGTCTTCATGCATCTACCCGCGCGGGTAAATGCATCGTGTAAACACGGCTTTAAAATATGCTTGCTAAATTTCTAAAGATAATCTCATGGAAATATTTTCACAACGGCCGTTTTGGAAGGGAGAATGCTGGGAAATAGGGAAGAGAAGGATGAAGGATTTTGGATGAAGAGAGGATAGGTAAAAGCATACTAAACTGAGGTGAGAGAGATCGCGAGAGGAAATGGTGCAATCAGGGAACGTGCATGGGCAACAGGAGAGTGGCTACTGTCCATCTAAACCCATATTTAATGGTAGAACATCAAATAATAGTACGTAATTTATATGAATCGTCCGTACCCCACAAGGGAGAGGTGTGCTTCGAGCTATGGCTTGCGGCGCAACAATAATTTAAGAATCACTGGTAAGAGAGATGAGAGAAAAATTGGTCCTCCATTAGCAAAACACCATGAAATCCAAGGAAGTTCATTCTTAGGTTTGGCGCATGTGGTTGGTTGTAGATTTCAAGTAATTTATTCGCGTTTAGTACCCTCGCTGTCATTACACGCTCATATATACATCAACATCATGATAGGTGAGGACGAATTCATTAGAGGAAGTTTGCCAAGCAAAAACAAGGTATCCCCTAGGGCAGGGGTGGGCAAATAGTGGCCCGCTTAGAGTTTTTTGTGGCCCTTGCCCTGTATACTTCCTCGTCCTCAAATATTTTAGATCCATTTCCGCTAATCTTCTGAACGTTCTGGGATTGAATAAAACACCAATCTGCTTTTTCGATAATCTTCAACCACGAGATACAAAGAACAAAAGAACAACATCGGCCGCCTGTCATGCCATAAAAGGAGGACTGCATAATATTCAAGAATACAATTGCGGAGACTACATTTGAGCCTTATGGATTAATCCGAAGAATAGAGCATTCATGTACCAAAATATGCCATAATATTCAATTTTTATGGTATACTTTATTTATACCTTTTCTGAAGTGCAAAGCTACCTAATGAATGCAATAATTTACATTGTGCGGCCCTCCGCTTCCACAAAGTGGCCCCCGAGCCAAAATAATTGCCCACCCCTGCCCTTGGGGTTACCTTATTTAGCTAATATTCGTTTTAGCCACGTGATTATCAAACTAGTAACATAACATAAACATGCATCCAAGCCGTATTAGTGTATTATACTAGAACGTTTCATCAATCTCACCGAAGGAAAAATGTTTGGGTTGAATCTTTTACTTTGTTGTATTTCAGTGGACACTGTAAAAGTATTTAATAAGTTTCATTTAAAGCACCCCTACCTGGAGGTTGATTGTCCCATAGCTGTAGTGGATCCAGAATCACTACGTGAGGTACCGTATCTTCCGTAAGCGAAGTTTCTCGCAAAATTTCATATACAAGACGAGAAATTCATGATCAATGCAGAAAAAAGGCCTAAAAGAAATGCCAAGCACTTTGTAATAAAATACAAGATTGTTGACTGCACTATAGGCAAGGTTATCACAGATATACTATGAGCGTTGGACATACGCATAAAGCAGTGTTTTATCCTAGGACTATTGAGCACAACTGAGACTCTTACGAATATCGAACCCTCCCATTGAGAAAGACAGTACCAACAATGAGATGTCTTTTAACGGAAGCTGTGATATTCTAATGAAAAAAATTAATACCTCATTCAAAAATGCGAACGTAGAATTATCAATGGTAAACGAGAAGCGAATCCATCACGAAATGAATGCCACTTACTGAACAAGTAAACTTTGCATAACTGTCCATAACCACTTCATCGCCATGGCAAAGAACAAATGAACATTAGAACGCGCTACCGGCGCTACCTTCACCGGAACCTGAAAGTAACGGATAACTAATCGTATGCATCCCAGTATTTATCCATGAGGTTGTTTGCTCAAATCTAAGTTTTGTGTATGAAAAATGAGAACTCAAGCAGCTTCAACAATTCTCCTTACGAAAACATGTGTCGTTGAAGTACTATTGTTTCCATCGGTACCCAAAAAGTGCCTTATTGCGGTGAATGTGCATGTTTGCACCAGGGAATAGATTCTATTCCCTGTTTGCACAAAGCAAGTAAGAGGGGCACATGCCACTAAGTAAACGATAATTTAATCAACCTGCCCTGAAAACTGCTTTTGGAACGACAAATATCAGAAGGAGCGATTGGACCTTGGATACTCAGGTAAAAATATCTCATTTTCAACTCAGTTTCTCCACTCATTTGCAATTTAAAACACGGGAAAATCAGTTAAAAATGAGTTCATGAAACTGCTAAAAATAAGACTCAAAAGAGTTGCAAATGAGATTCAACAGAGTGTAAAATGAGATTTATAAGAGTTGAAAATTGGTTTAAGAACGATGAAAATGACTTCTAAAAGTGCTAAACAAGCAAGTACTTAGGCCAAATAATGTTTAATTGAAGCACAGATTTAACTAACTCCAGCAAAAGTAGATATCGGTAGCATCAGCAAAAGTTAACATGAAACTCCGCCATGACTGTAATTAACAAACTTGACATCTTAGTTGGCAATATTTCCGGTCTGCAACCATATTTCCAATGTATCAAAAAGCAGAATCAGTTCTGTTGCTGAGGCAATGGCTATATCCTTGAGAATGCAGAGACTGCATTGGTGAACTTAAAAGAACTGTAAAACTTAATAAAAATTTTCGACTTTTATTGCTCTTATCGCTAGAATAGCATACATAAAAATCACAAATGTAAAATATGCACTTAAAAAGTTAAATAAAAGTTTAATCATAATGCTTCCTTGAAATGCTGCCAGTCACCATATGAGTAACTGCCTTTCCTTCATTGTCCGGTATTAGGTTTTTTGCTGGAAAAAAATTGGAATCAATAGACTGCTTCATCAAAGTCCTAAGGCCAGAAATATAGGAGTAGAAACACCATGTGAATTGGAACAGTTAATTTTGTTGATTTCACAGAATATTCAAGGGTAACTTGTTCACACTACTACCTCAATTGAAATAAAGTTGCAATAGGTTTTTAAGGTACTGCAAGTTCTCTCTTTTTGTCTCCCAAGTTATAAAAAGGGTTCCTACTGTGGTTCCATCCTCATAGTCGTGAGCCTCGCTTCAGCACTTCTGAAAAGTAGGAGTGATGAGGATGTGGGTTACGATTTCATACACACAGAATCCCACATGGATTTTCTATTTCAAACAATGCTTACAAGTTCAATTAACGACGCTTAAAAGAACAGGAGAGGGTTGATGCATTATCTTACCAGAAATCGGTGACGTCCGTCTTTCTAGACTTCGCTCACACTTTTCGTAGGTTTCACGCACGGATTCACCCTTGTTCCAATGATTACACGCAAGGCTTCCCACGAAATTTCTGATTGAAATAGCTCATCGTACGATGGGAAAACATCGACCTTCTGCTCCTTAAAGTATTCCAAAACTTCCATGGAGTATCACAAAGTCCATGGACAGACAGGTGATAGAAAACATTTAATACGGTGCAAAGGATTTTTTAGGACTTAAATTCTTTGTGAATCACGATCGTTAAATCATTCTTGTGAATTTCTTTCCTTCCATTCATTCTTCTTGCAGACATATACAGCACTCCAACTACTAATTAGTTGTAAATATCTCACATAAACAAATGGCACAAATCACACAAACGACCTAAAACACAAAGAAACTGAACATCGAAATGCAACCACCTTCACCGCCAAATTCAATCATGAGGAGATTATTCACTTGAAAATCAGTTGCAAACCAGTCCAAGTAAAATGAGTTGAAAAACAGATTGAAAATGGGCTGCATAAGTGAATGAAAATCAGTTCTAAAAGAGTGCATCTAGAAAAATGAGGATGAAAATCAGTACAAATGAGTTTAAAATCAGATGCAAATAAGAAAAACCTTGTAAAATGAGTTTTAAAACTGTTTAAAATCAGTTGCATAAGAGAAATTTTACCTGAGTATCTATGATAAATTCGACCGTTTTCTACTCAGGAGAGGTAATCCGGATGGTATAATACATTTTTCAGTCACAGGTAAAACTATGAGGCAACTAATTTTTTGCTGTTCATATTCACATTGAAATCAAACTTGAGACCTTTCGGCTATGACCAGAAATTACAGTAACTCACATAGTTTGAAGAAGAATCCATCTTCTTTATTCTACGGTATCTCCAATTAATTTTAAAACCAAACTGCCAATATAAAAAAGCAGATCGAACCGAAAAAAATGACCTCCATTTAAAGTGATAGGTGACCTGTATATAGAGCTCCTCTATTGAGAAAATTAACTCTTTCATTTGAAATTCTCGCCATTCTGTTTACTGTGAAAGGGATATGATCTGGGAGACTTGGAATGAGGTATGAGGGATATCTTCCAAGCTTCTAACGCCTCTTCAAACCTTCAAAGCTTCCCCTCATACACCTTCGTCTCCCTCTCTTTGCCCTCATATACCTCAATCTCTATCCCTTTCCTCATTCTTACTCTTTACCTTGAGAAAGGTGGATGCCAAAACCACCAAAATATTGGAAGTTTTAGTTTGTCTTTTGCTTGTTTCTATATTTTTATCGACCACCCTCTTGGCATATTTTATATTTATCACTCGAGTGATCCTTCAAGAAGTTATATATATATATATATATATATATTATAATTACTTATGGATGATAGTAGTTATTATAATAGAACATTTTATGATTAGGAGGAATCCACTATATGTAGAAAATAAATGGCAGATTATTAATTTATTGTGAAATAAATACAATTGACTTTTTACAGAGCTGCTCAGTTTCAACTGAGTTGCTATTTTAGTAAGTCAGACCAATATAATTGGCAGCATTATTAAAATAAGAGCATTTTTCTCTTTATTTCAGGTAATTCACGAAAAAGCCCCGGACTCAGAGGCTTTTAACATTGCTGAGAACATCCCTGATTGATTACTTAGTAATTCATGTGGAGCACCATCCTCAACCACTTGTCCCCCATCCAGTACCAGTATACGATCACAGTGTAGAATTGTGGTGATGCGATGCTGTAAAGATGAATTGAAAGTCACCTATTACTATATACATCCAACACGGCCTTGTTCTTTTTTTTGCGATCTTTGATTGTTATTTGGAACCATATTAAAGGTAATTATAATTTATAGTCTTATCTACATTAGAAGTTCGTTATTTTAGATCTAATACTGATTTCATAGTTATTCTAAAGTTTACATTTATGTAATCATTAAGGATTTTCATTATGTCATGAACCTGCATTAAGAGTCTTCTATTTATCGAACTTCTTCTTCACAATGGAAACATTGTTGCAAAATTCCATAGAGGAAAAATCCTTCACCTTGACCAGAATGCAAACCCGGATACCTTGATATCATGCCAAGTGATTTAGCCAGTTAATCTACCAAGACATCCTTCTCTGCTGTGGATTTTTTGGGTCTTTAACATCTTGTTCCTTTAATGCCCTCAATAATTCACTAGGGTGAGGGACACCTCAATAGCTCACTGGCTAAAGAACGGAATGATATCAAGGGATCCAGTTTCGTGTATTGGCCAATGCGAATGATTTTTCCTCTCTGGAATTTTGCACTTGTGTGCTCTTGCAGGTGACTCCATCAAGGTAATAACCATGGCTAGTCCTGGTATCCTCAAAATTTGAAAGTATGTTAACTAATTTTTGGGCTTATGAAAATTGGAATTTACGTGTACCGTCAATCCATCTTAAGTCGGACAGTGGGTGTGGACTCCACACCCCCTGTCCGACTTAAGACGGATTGACAGTAATTCGGGTAGAACTTGTATCCATGTTTTTCACATATTGTATTATATAGATAGCATTTTCAATTATTGGACTACACCTATGATCTACTGACATATTCAGTGATTCCCCATTTCAGCAGAGGATACTCAGAAAAAAAGTCTCTAAATAAATCTGTTGGGGTGCTAGTCTGTAAGGTTGTTCTTCATTTGGTTCAGGCACCCTTTAGCAATCGAGTGCTCTCTTAGAAAATTGCATTTTTAATGTTGGATGTCTAGGGTTTTATTTTGTTATTTTGTGCAACTTTGAGAGATGTTGGTCGTTCAGGAGAAAAAAAATTGCAATAGAAGTTGAAAAGGTGGTCTGCATTAAATGGTTAAAAAAATCTAATCAATGCATTTACAAGAGTAGTGAGGAACCCTCAGGTACATCAAGGTTCACTCTCCAGTGTGTCCAGGGTACGCTATCACACCTGGTTGTTAGCTGGTGCAGTTCCTGCTCTCTCGCACACACATGCACTTGAGAGGGAGCTGGAATCTTTGTCTCCTGCCCAAATCTTAGGGAAGTTATTTAATTTGTGAATTTCATAATGCATTTATTGGACATAGTGCTTAAAAAATGTGAAAAGTCACCTAAATAATTACTAAAAGGTAGAGCACATAATCAATCTATTTGAATGGTATATCTATTTGAATTTTTCTTTTTACAGTTTAAAGATGAATAGATCATTGTATGGAATTCTCTTACAGCAATAGTTACAACAGTGCGACCTGAGAATGCCTTTGTAGCTGTTTCCTGCAAAGCTGCCTCTGTTGTGGCATCAACTGAAGAAGTTGCTTCATCCATGAAAAGACAAGAAGCTCTATGAAGGATGGCACGAGCCAAGCAGAACAGCTGCCTCTGGCCCCCGCTCCAGTTTTCTCCTCCTTCTTTGACTTCACCATCTTAAAAAAATATGAAATACCTATGTGTGAGTCAGTTATGCATTTGGATCAGTCTAGAACTTATATACATTTGAACTATTTTAGTATTACTATATTTAAAATTCACTGAAACTTTATTTCTAACATTTGTGCTCAAGCTAAATCAAATTCTCAGCACAACAAATAATTATTTACTTATTAAGGTTATTTGATAACTTTTTTCCAATAAATGAATGAAGGATCTCTGATTTTCCTGTTAAATAGAGTGTAGAAAGATATCTTGGGTTTTCCACTAGATAGCAGCAATAATTTACCTAGGGTTTCTGGCACCTCTGGCAAAATTGAAGGAGTGGCTCCCCACCCCCCTCCCCACAATTTTATCTCATTTTCTATTTCCCTCTTTTGTTATTACTTTATATTCTCTACATTTTACTAATTGGATATGCAGATGAGATTGTTTACTTCAGCATTATCCTTTCTTTGAGGGAAGAAAATTGCTGCACCACGATTGTGCCCCTGTCAGGATTCCAATTGAGCTATTTGTGGAATTCCAATTCTCAATTTTATTGAGAATTGGAATTGAGTTATTTGAGCATGATATATGATGATGTATGTGCATTTATATTACCTATTCCTCCTGGTTGTGAGCTAACTGCATCTTTAAGTTGTGCCAACTCAAGACTCTTCCATATTTCTTCATCAGTGAATTTTCCATGTGGGTCAAGATTTTCCCTGCAAAATTAAATCATTCAAGTTCTCAATTTTTATCATATATTATTGTTTTATAATTTTATTCAGCCATGTAATTAGTTTGAAAGGACTGATATGAAAGACCCGCAGAGTTTGAATCTTTGCAGCATAATAATCATTTATCCTCAGTAGTTGTTTAAGAATCAATTGCTTTTGTTACTTGTTTGCTTAAAATTTTAGTTTTAATATTAAGAATAGGTGGGTCTCCCTTTTCTTTTTTTTATTAGGAAAAATACAGCTAGCATGTTTTGTTGGTGATATTCATACTTTAGTGTCTGAACTAAAAGTGTGGGAATATAAATTGTCCGATACTAGGTAGTTATAAATAGAAACTCAAGATGCCAAAAATATTTTAATTCCATTTATTCTGGTTTTTACCACGTTCATTCAATTTAAGGGAACAACAGTTTCCCATGCGTTACAGCTTGCATCTTCAGGTCCTGAAACTAGCTGTTAATCAAGCGAAACTGTTGTCCCTTAAAATGAATCAATGCAGGAAAAACCCGAATAAATGGAACTCTTCAAATCACCACGGAAGCCTCCGTACCAATGCTAAAACCCTAGTAGCACAAAAATATATTAGCAATCTGTTAAAAATATTTTTAAACATTACAAAAAACTTTTTAAACTTAATATTTTGGCAATGTTTTAAACATATTTTAAAGAATGCAATTATTAAATTAAATTAAATATTGCAAAAAAATGTTTTACAATGTTTTAAAAATGTTTCGAATTGTTGTTAATACAGGCCAAAACAACTGTATATATCATCGCATAAAATATAAAATAATACTCATTAATTTACGTTAATAATGTTATGCCTGCTATTTAAACTTATTTTTTCATTCTAATCACTAGCTTTTTACATTTATTTATTTGTTAATTTGTTATAGTATTTTATTATACTCCCCCAAAATAAGTACAATAATAATTATTACTGTAATACATTTTATTAGTACAAACAGTACGTATTGATAAGTCACTATTATAGTATTTTTATTAGTACCTCCCTAGTGAAAATGCCCTATTCCTATAGTAATTTGACAATAGGAACTCAAACATTTCCCCATATTTTTAAAAAATATTTTAAAAATGATTTTAAAATATTTTTAAAACTATTTTAAACAAATTAAAAATTATTTAGAAATTATGTTGAAATAATTTAAAAAAACTCTTATAATTATATGAATATATTTCATGAAATATATTCTTGATACATAGTAATATGTTTAGCCTGTGGTTAATTCTTCGACTGAAAATTAGGCATAAATGGGAAGCTTTGAAACGAATCGGAGAGACTTGGGTTCTGCAACTTATCATTGATAGCTTTTTGTAATTAATTTCCGCTGTACACTAAATTACTGTTATGCTTTTATTGGTACATTCATCAGTTTTCTCATTTCCACATTCGTAACATTGATTATACATGTATATTCACGTTCGTAACATTTCCGCAGTTAAGTTACGTCTTCATTGAATTGTAAAAAACGTGTGGCAATTGGAAAAAATATTGTTTATTCTAATTAATATTGACTTTATATTCATTTAATGTGGCAACATAGGTTTCAATTAATTAATACCTGAAAACTGTTATCGTGATTGAATGGTACGTTTCCTCAAACTATCACGGCATTGACATTTAAAAGTTAGTTCTCGCGAACACATTTACGCCGTATATATACAACTTTCTCGGATCGCTTACTTTAGTTGTGAGTAGTATTAGACGTAGGCATATGCGAGATTGACAATCCATAAATGTCATGAGCAGGAATGATCTAATATGTGAGGTTGAAATTAAGGCTATAGTTATTAAACATTGTTACATTGTTGTTAAACCTAGAAACATTGTTAAAAATATTTTTTAAACATTGTTAAAATAATTTTAAAATTTTTTTTAAACATCGTTAAAATATTTATAAAATATTTTAACAATGTTTAATATAATATTTTAAAAACATTTTACAAAGTTGTTAAAAGATTGTGTGAAAAATGTTAGATGGTGCAGCAAAACGTTTTTGAAAGGTTTTGACAATGTTTTCATAACATTCCTCAATTTTTTCACAATTTAAAAAAAATCTTTTTTTCAATGTTTTAAAATATTTTTGTGCTACTAGGGAAATGTAGTCACCTATATTTGCATTATGTGAAGTTTAAAACACTAATCCTTCAAATGTTTAATATATACCCGCTATGGAAACATTCAATTTCAAGTAAAGAACTTGAAGGTTTGCTCTTAAAATACTAGGTAATCCTGTAAATTTTTTGGCATAATATAGAAAATACCTAAATTTGTGATACATTTCAGAGCCTTATCCAACCTTATGTTTCCCTTATCCCTTTGTTTGATTGTACCTATCTGTCAGTCTTCATAGCTATTTAAGCTTTAAGAATCCCATGCATGAACAATAATGGGAAGAATGCTGTCACTGTGTTAGACAGCTAATAACCTCAATAATACTTCATAGTGATATTTGCATGTTTTTTCTAGTTTTTTCCTCTATATTTTACCATTAATGACAGTTTTTCTTAATGATTTTCTTTATTAATATGTACCTACTTGAAAATTATCATCCCTTTCGTACTTTTGATACACATTAGACTGCTAAAAGGGGGCTTATATTCTATCACATATAGTAAATGTCTGCTCTTGAATTTTCCCCTTAGCATTTATTGTATGCTTTCCACATAAGAAATATTCATGGATTTAGTATTTCCCTTGTATACACTATGAAATGGTAATGAAAAAATGTCAAAGCTTATCTTATGCTGCTATTTTAATTAGTCAATAGGCCTTCATTTTTAGGCTGCAGCATGAAATGCTTGTCCATACAGCAAAAAAATTGTCAGCCCTTGTCTTTTATAATGTAAAGGGATTAAGAAATACAATGATTGAGGAAGAATCACAAGGCTAGTGTAATTTAGATCAATGTTCAATTCTTAGTTATGTCTTCATGTTGTCATGGCTTTCAATGAAATGTACAGTCATATCACTAGGAGTTGACTTTTCGTTTGGATATTATTTTTTGTGTAATGGACTCCTGTATTCAATACGTAGGTAGTACATATCGAATTTCATGCTGTTATTTACCTGAAGTTAATCAATAGCCCTTAATGTTCACTTACCTTATTGTCCCACTAAACATAATTACATCCTGTGGTATAATGGATAATCTTGATCTCAGAAAGCGTTTGGGTACAGTTTGTATGTCAATTCCGTCAATGAGTATTCGACCCTCAGAAATATTCACCATGCGGAAGAGGGACATGACAACTGATGATTTACCACTTCCAGTCCGACCACATATACCCACCTGTGAAAGAGGTAGAGTGATTTTTATAAATGCGATATTCCACAGAGGTAAAATCATTTGTATAAATTTGTGAGATTTGTATAAATGTTAGAAGCCAGTAATAATGGTAAAAAAATGCATGTCCAAAACTGATGTCATTTAACCTCATTTAACACTTTCAGCCCGAAGTTTAAATTTTTAAATTTTCCGAAATCCGAAACTTTTTTTTTCGTGATCTCAACTTGAAAGTGTTATATTATGCCAATGGTGACCAAAGTACGTCTTTACTTCGAACATTTTATTGTTTTTTAGTGATTTTTATTTGCCGCCATCTATTGATGGCGCTCGGATCCTGGCGAAGTCCAAGTGTCTTGGCGCGTGCAATATTTTACGAATATCATGTACGGCAACTTTTTCAACCAGAATTTACTAAAAAATCGTAATTGAATCATTTTCGAGATAATTTTTTAAATGACGGGTGATAAATTTAAATACATTTAACATATAATTATTTAAATAATAATTCTTTATTTTTTAAATTTTTCTTGTAAAGCTCGTTTTTTCTTCTTTATCAATAGTTTTACCAAGTTCTAATTGCTAATCTAGATAGCTAATTTATGAAGATTTTATGTAAATTGGTATCGATTATTATAAAACACCTGCGTTTACACAAAATGACAGATAAGCGCTTGAGTTCCACCCTCCCAAAAGCGAGCTTCAAGTGCGCGCGCGAAGGTTAGGAAGGTCTCGGGTGAGTTGATGCGGGTGTTCTGTATCATGGTGCCTCTAACAGTAACGAAATGACGTTCGAGAATTCGTTCGAGAACGAAAAACATGTACCATTATGAGCACGTGCCAAACGTGCCTCCCCACCCCCAAAAACTTGACCGCATCCACACGCCTCCCGTCACGCACTTATTTGACACTTCCATGCTGCCGGGAACGGCATCCTTTCATGTTGAAACGGGTAAGTGAACGCCCTACGATAAGCTCCTAACTCAAGGACGGCCGCTGGGGCACTTTTAGTGCAGGAGGGGACCTATTGTTATGCCAGCAGCGGAAGAACAAGCCGAGGCCGCTATGAGTATCCGCCCCTTCCCCTCTCCATTCTTTCCGGCAAGGGTGCATTCCTCTTTGACCGGCCGACGAAGCATACCCAAACAACCAACTTGGACGAATGACAGAAATTCAAGGAATATTTTCCGAAATATTTATGTCCTAATACATTCATAGTTTATTCCATTGCTATCAAAAATATCTGAAACTAAAACAGTCAGCAGTAATGTAGAAAAAGTAAATAAGTTAGGAAAACAATTTACAAATTGTTAGTAATATATTTACACATATTTAAATACAAGTACATAATCGCAGACATAAATGTAAATATACAACAATCATATGCAATATTTATAATATTTACAATATTTATATTTCCAAATATTTATAATATTTACACATCTATTTACATGAAAATAATTGCATACAAAAATGGTACACTTTGTATTTAATATTTATGATATTTACATTTGTTATATTTTCAAATATTTATAATTTGTACACAATTTACAATATTTACATTTTCGGCAGTAGAGAGGGGTTTACCGATGGAAGTCTTGGAAGCATTTTTCCAAGCAGAGGCCAGGTTCTTCAGGGCAATCAGGGCAATATGTAGTCACCGCAGACTTCTTACCTTGCTTAGAACACTGCCTGCACCGTTTCTGGACCCTTCTGTCATCCCTCTTTTCACAGTACTTCGGAAAATGAGAATCTATGGATATCATGGAAGGGCTCCGTGAAACGGGCAAACTCTCTCTCGTTTGGCCTTTGGCAAGGGCATCTATGATGGACAACCTGTATGAGTACAAGCTCAGTTTTTGCGAGCTGAACTTTTGGTACAGGAGATAGGAATTCAGAAGCATTATATGCATCACATGAATCCCTAATCTCCTGAACCATTTTAAAGTTTTGTGATCACAGGGATAGTATGCCATGAGTTGGTCAACACGGTCAATGCCCCCCATACATCTATTGTATTCGGCAACTGCCTTGGGCTTTTGGACAATATTACCCCTGGATGTGGTAATATTGACCAAGTTGTTGCCGAATTCAGTGCTAAGTAAGAGGACATCCCGTTTGTCTTTCCATTTCATGACATTTATCCCTGTGTCAGTACTCATACAAATTGTCTCACCTCGTTTCAATTTAGCCCGGATCACTTCCGGTGGGTTCCCTTTACGGTCTCCACGCAGTGTTCCAGTGCAATAACACTCATTGCTGAGTAGTTCACGGGCTAAATTGACGTCATTGTAATAGTTGTCCATAAACAATGAATACCCCATTTGTAGTCTTCCCTTCATAAGTCTATGGACAACCTTACTTGCATGCCCTCGTCCGGCCAACTCGAGGTCCTTTTTGCCCGTATACACAATAAAATCCAGGACATACCCATTGGGTTCAGTGAGCATGTAAAGTTTGACTCCAAACTTATGCCTCTTCCCTTTGATGAATGTCCTGAACCCCAAGCGACCCCTCCACAATACCATAGATTCATCAATACATAATACCCTGTCTGGAGTATATGTTTTTTCCGAAATACTGTGAAAAAGGTCAAGAAGGGGCCTAATTTTGTACAAGGGATCTATTGGAGCAGGATCACCAACATTTCCATTTTCTGCAAAATGCAGACTTTGCAAGATGGCGAGAAACCTATCTCTCGTCATCCTGCGATGAAAAAAATGCAAATCAAATTTAGTATTCCTGTTCCAATAGTCCCTTATCCTGTTCGTTCTAACGGTACCCATATGGAACATCAATCCCAAAAACACTTCGAATTCTTCCCTGGTCAATTCGCTCCAATTAGTAACTCTTTGAGGTTGAACACCCACCTGATTTAGGAAAATGTTTTCCACGTAGGTGTTCGTCCTCTGGATTACTAATTGGAAGTATTCATCAGAGAAAAACAAGCGGAAATAGTCAATGGGATTATTTCCACTGGGTGCCGTTAGAAGAGCTTCCCTTCCCCGAAAGGGAAGGGCTGCACGCAAGCAAGCACCCTTAGACCAGGCAAGGGGTGTCTGGGGAGGGAGGGTGGGAAGAGAGGAAGAGGGCGGTGGGGTGGGTGCATGGGAAGTGGAAGGAATAGGGGATGAGGGTGGAGGAATCTCCTCTGAGAGGTGGGGAGTAGGGGTTGGACCTCTACCTGGAGTTATTGCTTCGTCCGACTCCCCATCGTCAAACTCCTCCCCACTGCCGAAATCACTCCACGACTCTGAAGACGAGTCTTCCCCGAAGGAATCATCCTCGAGAATCTTTTCTATTTCTCCCTCCGTTATGCCGGCTGGAGCCGCTTTGTGGCCTCTCTTTTTTTTGGCTGTCACCTCTGGAATAATGAAAGAAAATACAGCATAAATGAATATTTATTGCAATAAATACAATAAGAAAGGTATTATACTAAATAGTTATGCCAAAAATTCAATTACCCAAATGTTCTGGAGAAATACTCCTCTGCCGCGAGGTTGACGGTTGAGGGGAGTTGGATCGCTTCATTCTAAAATGAAAAGGAAGCTGAAAATCACATCCCACAGAAATGGAAACATTTTTATTTACAATGAAAAGATTTAGCGTAAAAGTTCGAACCCGGGACCCTTCCATCATTAGCCCAGCGTTATACCCACTAGGCCACCAACAAAATCCCATAATAACATTTCTGTAAATACAATGTATATGACTACCGTAAAATTGATTTAAAAAGCAAAATTATCGAACTTACCCGTCTCTTTCAATTCCTTCTCAAAACTGTTGAAAAACGTTTTTTTTAAATACAAGGTTTTCTAAAAATTTTATCTCCGCCTATTGGAAATGAGAACAAGAAAAAAGTCATTGTAAATAAAAAGAAATATAAAAATGCAGGGGAAAAAATATTTTTAAACACAATGAGAATATTTAAAAAAAAAATACCTTGTCGTAGTTTGCGCAACAGCTGGTAAAACACGAGAAGTCGCAGCAGAATCCGAAGCGTACCCTGCGGTGGCTAAGGCTGAAGTGTGATGCCTGTGAAGATCCGAGACCGCCAAGCGAAGGGAAACGGAAGAACGGGGCCCCCGAGTTTATGACTGCTGAGCGCAGCGGCCCGTCCTCTATAGATGGCGCTCGGACCTGGGCGGAGTCCGCCGCGCCATCTATTGATGGCGCTCGGTCTCAAAGTGTTAACTATTACATATTATATTTATCAGCATTGAACATGCATTGTCACATAACATGCACCCTGATTTTAAGAACTTGATTTGATTAAAAAAACTAAAATTTGAAATGAAAGACACTGGAGCTCTGAGGGCTTTGGATAAATCAATGCCCATATTTATTAATATGTATAAATTGTTTAAGATAAATAAAATCAAATAAGAAGTACCTCTTGCAATGAAAAAACTTAAAATTTTGGTCTGATTTACAAAATAAAGCTTTCAAAAAGTATAAGAAAAGTGGAAAACCAATACATAAACTTTAATCGGAATCACTGTTATCTTGGAAACCAAGAAACCCTTCGTCTTCACTGCTGTTTTCAAATTGAAACTCAAACTTGCTTTCATTATCTTCGTTATTCAGTTCGTCCTCTGTGTCTTCCAAACATTGCTTATACCACTTTTCTTAAAAGATTTGAAGAAAGCATTTAGTTTCACTGCATCCCATGACAATTTTACCCACTGACACACCTTTGAAATGCTAGAATAGGTCCTAGGTAATGAATGAAAAGACCAAGGTTCTTTCATTCATTATCTAGGACCTTTTTAAGTTCATGTTGAGTTTGTCACACCTAACTACTTAAGTGGCTAACCAGTTTATCACACCACGGATATGGCATCATCTACAAATTGTAAACATTCGAAAGCAGGCTTTAAAACAAATACAGTCTCAGCTCCTGAACTTCGTGTGGGGAAAGAGCCGGCACTGGGTTGATGGTAGTAAAGTAGCCAATTTGAGCAGGCGGATTGGGTTTAGTAGATGTGGAGGTGAAAATTAAAGGCTTTAGAGCATTAAATGCTCAATGATTTTTGATGGCAAAAGGTGACAAACCGTGGTTCATGATGGCCACCGAAGCTATGGAGAGGTCTTGCAAAATGCCCAGTTTTTACCATTGTGTTAGCGAGGCATGGGGTCAACTACAAGTGAAAGATCCCTTGGATGGGAGACCATATCCGACAGTCTGGCCACCTCCCCCTACAGGAGAACAGACAAATGCATAAATACATATTACAAAAGTAAGTTCTCTGGTAGGGAATGCTGCATTCCCATTAAAAAACGAATGATGTATGCTGAGATATGGTACAAAACGAAGACATTAGGTACTACCAACAACAAATAATATCGCTTCAGATGCAATAAAATGGTGGACATTTTCAACAAGACCAAGCTTTGGCAAAGAAGCTGAAATTGCCTGGAGACTGGCCCACGACAGATGGGGTGACTCAATCTTCCTAAAAAATTGCGGGGTGTTGTATGATGAAAGTTGCCCTTGATGCCCCGGCGTTAAAGGAACAGCAAACCACATAGCTTTAGAGTGTCCTGAGGAAAAAATGCAAAGGTGAAAGAGAGAGGGCCAGATATTTTGAGTAGTTCCAGGGCTCTCTAGGAAAAAGAATTGTACGTGAGCTGGCATATCACAAGGCAATGAACCAGAAACAAATGTTTGCTCGTTATTGGGTGACTCAGGGCATTTTGTGTGAGCTAAAAGATGGCGAACCAAGCATGAAGAGTGACAATTGGTGAAGGGAGTCTGGCCTGACCAGGGAGTGCGTGCGTGAGTACATGTGCGGTGGGACTGGGGGGCCAAGATTGTGGTAACCAGCCCCTTTGGCGCCCCCCCTAATGCACGCTGCTCCATAACCCGGGGCAAAAAATGATGAACAAAAAATAAAATGATGATCATGTTTTTTAAAATAAATAAGGTGAAGATGAGAGCATTACCATCTGCTTACCGCTCCTAGTAATAATAATAATAAGGGTACGAAAGCCGGACCAGCATCCTCCCCGTGGCGTACCTGGTAACGGCTTTTGCCGGCTAATGGTGGATGTCTGCGTGTGGGGCTACCCACCCAAAAAATATAACCAGGAAAGCCACCCACAACCGGCCCCTCTCGGATGAGGGCCCTAGTACAGCTGGGTGTGGCAATGAAAATTCACCACCTCGGAAGGGAGCTCGTGTGCAGCGGACAGAAGCCCTAAGGGGCGACCTCCTCGCATGCCATGCTACCAGCGAGCCCGATCGCAGGGGGTATATGGCAAGGATGCACTCTTTGTGGTGTGAGATGCATCCGGAACACGACCATGTATCGCAGCAGAATCTACGCGATTATGCCAACCACCTGCGAAAAAAAGGAAACTCCCCACCAACCGCCAGTTCAGAGTAACACACCACCGGCCAGACCACTCTCCCAGACTCAGGCAGTCTCTCCACCGCCTGAGGCGAGAATGACATTTGTGTCAGTCTCTCGGCCAAATGGGGAAGAAGCTGGTCAGGCCGTCTCTGAACTACGAAGGCGGTTGTTAAGCACCATTAACTATGATGAAGGACAACCTAAGCAGAGAGACATCCACCGAAAGATCTCTCTGCGGGGTCACCACCTGCCCCTTTTGAATGGTCTTATCAACGAAATCCTGATGGAAACGTCGGACCTTTGGATGGTAAATTGTGTGGTCTACGCTGCTGCCAAAATTATGGCTCACTCCCCAAAGAACACCTCTTGGGAGGACAAAACAGCAAAGAGGCTGGAACAGTTGGAGGCCAAGATCACGCAGGCGAGACGACAGGCATCGAGAATCCAGTATGTGATGGAATATATCTTATTTGGGTGAACTTTCACTCCCAAAGTTCGGCGCATAGCACGCAGTCTCAGATACAACCATCACACACTGAATAAAAGTTTGCTGCTTACCACTTAGCAGCACGTGGTCGATAGAGTACGAACCCTCACCACTGCCCGGAAAAAACTCCTCAAGAGGAGTAGGGCCGTGAGGGAAAATTCCACCTTTCTCCTTCACCCGTCCCATCTCTTTAGAACACCTCCGCCTGTTGTTGAATCTCCGCCACTCGTCCAAGAGGTTGAACGTGTCTGAAAGGATATCTACGAAACGTCCGAGCCATTCAACGGAGACACTCTGGCCATAGGCCTCTTTAAAGAGTTGTGTGACCACCACCTACAAGATCTCAATGGACCTCTTTCAGTCACAGAAAGTGACGTGAAGAAAGCCTTCTCTGGGAAGAAGAACTTCTCGGCTCCAGGAATGGATGCCGTGAATAACTTCTGGTGGAAGAAGTTTACTTCCACCCACCAACACCTTGCCAGAATCTTCACGTTCTTTCTGATAGGTAGAGATCCTTCTCCACCTTGGCTGACTGAGGGATGCACGGTTCTGATACATAAGAAGGGAGATTTGTCCAATCCGAGGAACTACCGCCCTATAACCTGCCTCAACACTTATTATATAAGGCGCTCACCTCGATCTTGAGCGAACTTATCCTCCACCACATCCAGCCAGTGCGGGAGGAGGTGTACAAGCAGAGGGGCTCAAAGCGTGGAATCGCGGGATGCAAGGATAACCAGCATTGATAGGTGTATATGTCAGGATGCCATGCGGCATAAGCGAAACCTATCAATGGCCTGGGTGGACTACAAGAAGGCTTTTGACACCACTTCGCATGAACTTTTGATCGCCATGCTGGAGTTGATGAAAGTCCACCCAGAGGTAGTGTCCTGTGTCCAACGCTTGTTACCACTCTGGAAAAATATGTCTCCACAACAGAGTTGTCCTGGGTACAGGATGCTGAGTGTTGAAAAGCAGGGACCCTCTGCTTAATCTCGTGAGAGAGCACAAGAGTGTGGTAGCAGGGGCGTTTCTTTTCCAGGTGGCAAAGAGGGCAGTGGACGAAAATGGTCTCGACTTTGTCCCATCATCCGATGGCAGTGACAATGACATGACCATCTCGTCATTGAAGGCAGACATCCTCAAACTCAAAATAAAAAAAACCGAGCATAAGGCTTAACTCAAGGAGCATACCGATAAGCCCATGCATGGATGTTTCTATCGAGACATCAAAAAGCATGGGTTATCGAAGGAGCTGACGTTTGCCTGGTCTGAAGTCTGAGACCGAGGGTTTTGTTCTCGCGTGCCAGGATGGTGTCATAGACACACTCGTGTACCGCCACATTATATTCTAGGCGGAGGTCACGGACAAGAGATGCAGGGCGTGCCGAGCCCAGCCGGAGACTTTGGGTCATCTTCTCTCTGGCTGTAGTTATTACGCTAGGTCAGCGTATGTAGCTCAGCACAACGCGGCCCTGTTATACCATCACCTTCGACACCATTATGGCGTCGAAGAAACACCTTTGCTGCCCTATGCTCCTGGAGATATTGAGTCTGTCGTGGAGGATGATAAATGCACCATATGGTGGAATTACTCCTTCTCCACCACCAGGCAGTTGGAGGCGACCAAGCCTGATATCGTTCTCCTTGTTCACCTCACACGCTCCATGTTCGTGATCGAGTTTTCGGCTCTGGCTGTAACTAACATGGTTGCGAAGGAGGTGGAAAAATGGACGAAATATCAAGACCTGCTTTTCGAACTTCGACAGATGTACCCCGGACACTCTGTAAAACTAGTGGTCCTCATCGTAGGTGTGCTCGGTGGAGTGAAGGGCTCGCTGCTTAATAACATCAAGTGCATTCCGTCATGCGTGGCACTGGCGGAATCACTAGTTGCACGCATGCAGAAGGCCGTCATCCTGGGGTCACTCCGTCTACTGCGTATGCATGACCCAACAGCAGCGTAGCCAACCCCTCTCGAGTCTCCGGCTTTTATTCTCGCTCCTGGAATTCAGTCGATTTTTTATTTAGAGAGTTTGGCAGCTAGCACTTGTACAAATTTGTGATTGATTTTGGAGTGGAGGTTGGCTTGAACAGAACGGGAAATGGTTGGCTGAATCTTTGATTATTGTTTGTAATTTGGTTGCTGCTGTGAAATATACCTGCTTTTATTAGATGTTCATTGATAATACATGCTTCATGTTGATTTCCTCATTTTTTTCACCTGAGCTTGAAAAGAGTTCTTTTCTAGACAGACATTTTCAGCGAGAAAATTATTTCTCTCTCATGCTACAATTCAAGGAGACTAGATATTTTCCGAATAAAAATACCTGAAAACAATGTTTTAAACTAAATTAAAAATGAATATGACCCTTTTTACTTAATTTAAGTTTAAATATGTAATATTCTCGTGCAACATGCAGGTACAAATTAATAATAATCATAGTAATATTCTCGGGCCTAAATTTTAGAAAAAAATAGTGTGTATGTAATATGCTGATATATGCAGTAATTTCACCTCTTGAATAAAATTGATAATATATACATATTTTTTAGACTTTTATAAGAGGTCCATGCAATTATGAAATTTTAAAATCAAAAGTTCAAGTGAAGGACGATGAGCCACCCAAGGGTAGACATTCAGGATGTACATAACAGAATGGTCTCCTTTCTTTAAATGCAGGAAATATGTAGTTACTGGGTGTCCGGCGACCTGGAAAACCTTGAAAACCTGGAAAACTCAGGGAAATATCTTGTCCTAGAAAACTCAGGGAATTTTTGTATTTTTCCGAAAAACCCTGGAAAATACATGGCAGCCGATTTCTATTAAGGCAGAGAGAGAGGTTTAACCTGCGCCTTTGATTGCATTATGCTCAGCTCACAATCAGCCTGTTCATTTCATACGCTTTTTGTAGCTGTGTGCCCACTTGCAATTTGTGCTTCGTCACTCCCTTTGCGCAGTCCAGGGGGCCGATTGCATAAGAAGAAAAAATTCCACACGGAATAATTCCCATGTAAAATGGCTGCTACGAATGGAATCGTATTTGATGCCGAAATGCGATGGTATATCTCTGTCAGGGAAACAGTATTCCGCATGGAAATCTTGATTCTGTTTGAAGTGCTGTACGAATCCAATTCTTGGTGTTGCCAAATTTACGAGAAATTTAAAGGTCTGTGCATGTGTGGTGGCATTTCACACAATTATATGAAAACGATTTGGCCTGAAACCTAAATGGGTATGTAATTGGGCATTGTTATAAAATTGATAATCCTCTCCCAATAATCTCAACCCTCTTCATTTTAATGTTTGCAGAAATGTTTTTGAAGGAGCGGAAATACATTTGCGGTCACTGTGTGTTGAAATCATGGCCCTCGGGTTTGAAGTCAACAGGGCCACTGTACAGGGGCAACCCAAGCTAATTATAATTCGTGTATTGTCCAACAAATACAATTTTGTTATAATTGAATTTTGGTTGTTAGATCCGTACCTATCACATAGCAATAATTAATTCACAGTTTCTGAAATACTGATGCTAAGTACAATGAAGCCTTAGCGGAGAGGAAAGGTTCCCAAGGCCTCAAGAGGAAAAGAATAAGAAAGAGGTACAGCAAAAGGTTCAAGAGCTGCTAACAAAAAACATAATTTCTTGAAAAGCCGAGAAATTTGTTGCTCAAGTTGAATCAGAAATGCACTAATTGAAAAAAATCATGCCAGTTTCTTTTATTTGCAAGTTCTTTATCAAACTAGTCACAATCTAGTTTATTGTGTTCAAATTCCACCAGACGAAAAATATTGTTATCAATTAACCATTTTTTTATTTGTTGGTTGAAATAAAACCCGTAATTCTCCGCATTCCTTGTATACTCTATTATTTAACTCAAAGTAGGTACCGACTTTTCTAGTATTTTACATGTTGGTAAAATATGCCGATTTTATTAGAAATTCAATAAAAATACTGGAAAACCTGGAAAACTCTGGGAAAAAAGAAATTGAGATTCACCGGACATCCTGAGTTACATAAATGAGTAAGAAAGCTTTATTTTTTAATCTGAGATATTGAGTCTGTGATGTCTACTAATGAAAATTATCTAATTTAGATTCGCAGGAAAACAATAGTTGTGAGTGAGTAACATTTTTGATTAAGGAAACCTACTGCCTCTGTGATAATTTATATATGTACGGTCTAAGGGCTCTCAACTTTGCTGCCCTACAACATATGCTGATGCTTAAGGTAGCCTCATTCATTCAGTTATGAAGCCTTTCTACCGGAGAGAGTGAAAATGTTTATTCACTTTACCTTTACAGAAAGTGTGTAGAATTAAGAACAATGAATGCTGAAAAATTATAGGGAATCACAGTAAAAAAAATACATTATGCTAAAGTATTTATCTGTATTTAAGCCCTTACCTTCTGTCCTGTTTTAATGTGCACATTTAGATTTTTTATCACAGGATCTCTGGTTTTGTCGTATGTAAGGGTAACTCCTTCAAATATAATGTCTCCGTTGCTTGGCCAATTGCTTGGGACTGGAATGCAACAAGCAGTTAGTTATGACCTTATGTAATGATATTTTTCAGCAAAATCATATGAAAAATTATTGACTCTTATGTATATCTATGTTAGAGAAACAATTAAATGATAGCAAAAAATCAGGTGTGCCAGTTTGGCTTTGTTGCATAGTTAAGGGTTTTATTAGTTTCTATCACTGCATCTTTTATTAAGCTGTATAAATTGGCTCCATTACCTTGAATGAGAGAGTGCATGATACATATTTGATTTAGATATTCACTAAATCAAGTTATTCACCCAGTAGTATTGATGATATTTTAGAAACAATAATAGATTGCTGTTAAATAACCAGTCCTAGTTGCTTCTTTTCAGTAAAAATAGGCAGCTTATTAGTAATCAGCTAGTAAAGAATATGCCTTGTATGGAATTGAATCTAGGCTCTTGGCTTATCGTCCTTGTTTTATATTCACGTCATTTAGGTAATCAGTTCTCCACACCAAAAGTAGTACAGTAAATTCCCATTAACACATTCAATGTGGGCCCGATTTTCACGAAAGTCGTCAAAATTGGCTTTAAAAAATTTAAAGGGCTTCGGAATGGAACGACCACGTCAATTGTCGTGCTCCGTCAGTCGGTGTAGCCAGGAGCACGTCTATTGACGTGCTCCGCATTGAATGTGTTAATGCTAATGCTTGGTAGTTGGGTGATAAAAATCCGATTCTTTGTTGCTTCTATATTTGAATCCATAGTAAATGTTTGTTGCAGAAAAAGTTCTTGTAGCCACAACACCTGTAATTCAGGAATTGGTAGACATATGTATGTTTTACTAATGCATAGAAAACAAGTGTATGCATTTCAGTGGTGGATACATATGGGGGGCGTGCGCCCTCCCCCCTTGCGGGGCCGCCCGCGCTGCCCCTGCCAGTTAGCCCGCACGCTATTCGTTCGTTTCTTTCGTCAGTCAACTCTGAGTCGAGTTATTGAGTAGTTGTACTTTCTTTTGTAGCACGCGCGTGCATCCGCGTCATCGTATTTTATACATTTCTGTCTGGCACATAGATAGCTAACCTACGAGAAAAGTCGCGGCCATTCTAGTGATCTCGATACGTTATTCTGTCTGGCATTTTTTCTAGAAAAGTCACGAATATTCTACTGTTTGTATTTGTTCACACTCCTCAAAAGTCTGTAAGCGAACATTCTGGCACCGAATGTTCTTGAAACAACCGAGCTACATATATAAGGGAAGCAGAGTCGCTGCCAGGCAGTCAGTTTGAAAGCTACAATCATCGCGATAACTTGCCCCCCCCCCCCCCCCCCCCCCCCCCACCTTTGAGATTTTCTGTATCTGCCACTGATGCATTTACAAATCTGTATGCTTATCCATGTTTGATATCTTATCCACCATACTAGCATCTTGAGAGTACATGGAACCTCTTTGGTACTACCTACATTTTATCCAATTACATGCAATGAGTTCTTGAATGACAAGCAGTGCCCTATCTGGGCATTGCTTGTCATTCAAGCCTGTATGCGGCTTATCTGCTAGGGATCATATATACCTATACGTTGGAGGATAACCTATCACAACTCCTCTGGTTATAAACGTGTGAATATGTAGAGATAATTTTTTTGGGTAAAATATGTACTTTTCTGCATGTGAAATTACATGCTTTTAAAATTGCATGCTTGCTAATTAGCATGCATGCATGCGAATCAGCAAGAATTTCACTGGAAGTCTACGTAAAAATGCTAGTGATTCCTAATATTTCTTTTTCCTTTTCTCTCTCTTTTTCATAGCTGGTGTTCTAACACTCCTGGTTGCTCATCTCTCCCTGTAGCTGCTGGCAGGATTTTATGCAGATGTAAATGATTTATCTATGAAATACATATGATATAGCGAGGTAACTAAGAGAATTTTATCAAACTGCTGAGGGTTTTCACATGTATTTCCCATTGAAATTCCGTAGAATGAAACATTTTAGGAAAGTATATGAATTTAGGACTTTTCCATGGTTGCAGATTAGCAAACACTTCACCGTCTTCATCAATTAATTCTCATCACCAGTCACCCGACCCCCATGATTTTTTGAACTCCAAAACCTTCCAACAATTTATTTCCTTTTTATATTGCCTACTTGCGTACTCAAAAAACAGCAGAACTTCATTAAGGGAGCCATTAAGTCATTTGTACATTTTCTTTAAGCTGCCATTTTCACTGTATCAACTAATTTTGTAGTAAAACTACAGTGCTAACTTGTTCTTATGATTACCTTCCAATTTGGAATTAGCAATTGTTGAGACCTTTTCTTTCTTTTATAATGGAGATAGAAGATTATGATTAGCCTTAGGTAAAACAAAGATCCATCATGCATATGATGATCATTAACTCTTTAAAAAATGTTAGTTTTCAATATGAGAAAAAGTGGTATAGGTATAGCGAAACTTGGTGGCACTCACCAGCAGAGGATTAGATGACACTGACCGTAAACCAAGCGTTGATGAGCGGGAAAAGTTATTGAAGAACTCCCACAGAGTCCTCTGGAAAAAGGCTCGGCCGCTTCAACCCACATGTTATGCATGCTTTCCTCTCCTTTGCGTCATGATCTTCACAAGTGAGTGCCACCAAGTTTCGCTACACCTATACATGTTGTCCCATTTAACTTGTTGATATAACTAATTTACTAATTTTTATGTGAGTTAGATTGTCTGTAGTACATCAGAAAATATTAGATTGTGTAGAATTTTCTTATTTTACATAGGACTTCCAAACATAGATAATCACATCTTGATAAGTCTCCTACTCTGCCTTGACATTTTACTAATCAATCTAATTATTGTGTTACTGTGGAAGTTTTGCTATTATAATTCCAAATGCTGACTGTTTGGGATCTTCATTTGAAGAAGCTCTTCCTTACCTTCTGGCAAAGGCAAAATATTTGCTTGTGGATCTCCTCTTGATTTTGAGCATTCTTCGTCCTCATCTTCAGATGGTAGCCTTACATACTGCTCTATTCTCTCCACAGCCCCCATATATGCCTCCATGTCAGATAAGAACTTAACTACCCAATGGAGGTATATTGGAAGTAAGAGAGTATAATTGATGGCTAAACCCACTAAGGAAGGTGTAACCATTTTTGGAAGTAGTTGTGTTGTGATGAGAGCGGCTACAGCTGACACGAACACTATTGTTCCCCCTAAATAATCCTGTTGAATGATATAAATTGAGAATTTTACTCCTCTCATAAGTTAAAATGTGTACTCAAACCATCGTATATTATATTGATTGCATAAGTTTAAGTGATTAGGACTTTTCTTTTGTGCATGCTTTAACTTTTTCTCAAACCTCTTTCCTATGGTTGAAAAATTATGACTTTAATGATTAAATAGCATTGGAGTAGTGACAACAGTGTGAACCTGTATTTTAAAACAAACAATAATTGTGTTTTATATAAGAAAATTATAACTACCTAATAGAATTTTGTGGACAAAATAATTTAACAATAAAGCACTTTATTGTAATAAATAGTGCAATAATTTATAAAATAAAATAATAAAGAACTGTATTGCTAATGATGAGAACATAAACTTCCTGAAGAATTCCATTCACTAATCAAAACCAATTTTGCATATGTTTATAGTTGTTTAGGCTTGTCCTTTTCCCAAGCAATGATTTTCAAGAAAAGTTGCAAAACTTCTATCTAGTTGGTGCTATTTTGGTGGAAGTGGAAAAAGTGCCTGGTTTTTCTCTCTCCTTGCCCCTTTTTGGGCTTCTGTGAAAGTTCATGCATTCATTCAGTCTATACCAAATTTAAATGCAATGAATATGGAAGGGAACTTACCCCTTTTTTCAAGATTCAAACCCAAAGTATATTTATGTACAGTGAAACCTCTCTTTTACACTTCTGATGGGGACGAAGGAAAAAAGTGTAAATGGCAGGAAAATGAAAATCGAGGGAAATCTTAATTTGTAGGAAATAGAAGCAAAATCATAGCCTAATGTTAAATAATTTTATTTTATTTAACAGGTGATGTTTAATATTTGATGGGTCACCAAATAGAGACAAATAAATGAATAAACAAAAGATAACAAAAAATAAAAGTACTCATATTTTAACTTAACTTGATTTGAGGTGGAGTCTTATACTTATTAAGATAGAGATGGAGATATATTTATCTTTGCATCAAGGGCATGCATTTTTTCTTCAAAAATAGTCTATGTCATCCGTGCCTTTGTGTTGGCTGCATAGGTTGTAGGCAAGGTCTAAATGTTTTTAAAACAACATGGATTTTTGGACTTACCAAAAACAAAGGACTTCAGTCTCACACTGCCATCTAGATTAGCTCCTAATCAAACAGTAAGGCGACCTTTGCTGTGCTTGGCACCATGGCAAGGGTCCCCTTTGAATATAAGGTCTTGTGTGGCATTATTTGAAAAAAAAAGACCTGTCTCGTCCACATTAAAAATGTCTTTAAGCGCATAGCCATCAACATGATTATGCAAAGTTGTGCACTTCCAGTGAGAAACTGTTTCAGGATCAATGTAGTGTACACTTTCAGTTTTTCCACAAATGGTTTTATAGACAATATTTATATCGACTTTTGAAAGGGTATATCCAGCCATTTGATGCTTTGAAGTCATCAATGCCTAGTCTTGCTCCTGCATGTAGTGCCTTTTCGTTAAACAAAACTCCACTAATCGGTATAGGTAGGTACCTGCTGCCAGTGGCGAATATATGTATTCGCCACTGGCAGCAGGTTATCCTAACCTAGGATAACCTATAGGTTATCACTTTGGGGGGCGGGGGGGGGGGAAGACCGGCTAGCTAGTGGCGACCGGCTGTAGTGTAGGTATCCACGCATGCGCCGAGTGCCTCTTGTAGTGGTTATGCGGCCTTATTTTTGGGGGGGGGGGGGAGTCATATATGAAGATTGAACCCATGTCTTCAATAGTTCTTCAAGTTCATCATACTTGGAGTATTTAATGTATTTACACTTTTTTTCAATAGGGCCGCAGTCCTTAGCACTTTTCTCCATACATTTACGGAATTTTACAATTGTGTTCCTTGTTGAACTTGGTATATCAAGTTCTTTGGCTAGGGACACCCGAATGCCCGTATTAGAGTCAATTCTCTTTGCAAAATGTTGATTTTTTTTCTTCCAATTATAACGATTATCTCGCATGCTTGTTTGCCATTTTAAAATACGTTTCCTCATGACTGCTGTAAGTAATGGCACATTAAATAAAACTAAAAGTGAAGTAACTAAAAACAAGATGAATGGCATTAGTGCGTGAGTTACAAAAAATGAGAAAAAGATGGCTGCAAAGTATGAGTACAAGAGTAACATAAATTTTAAACTTTTCACCACAATGACAGCGGTAGTTGGCCAAATAACATCTAATTAAATATATTTATGGCATCCGCTACATTTTAAATTTACTGTTTAAAAAGCTAGTATGGCTCCTTAGTACCATTCTACTTTCCATTCAATAACAATTTGGATCGCAAGCATTACAATATTCGGCATAAATACTTTTCAGCAATTCTATCGATGTAATGTGCTACCATCAAACGAATGGTTATGTTTTTTTAGAAGACTAAATAAATCAGCATTCATATGTCATTTTTAAGCATGTATTTTATCTGTATTTAACATTAATCACGTTCAGAGGGTCGCCAGTTGAAATGTGCCAGCTGCCATGTTTCTTGCCTTCAAATGTCATAAATTGCGGGATTTGAAAGTGTAAATAGCGGGATGATATTACATTGGAATGATTCAAACATATTTGGGACCAGAAGAAAATGTTGTAAATCACGGGAAAATGTAAATGCCGGGAACGTAAAAGCAGGGTTTCACTGTATTTACAAAAAAAGTTGTTGTAGAAAACTGTACATGAGAATAAGTTTTCTCCTCTCTTGTAGGTCCAATAAAAATGACTCTTTTTGAAGCACCATGGTAGAATAGGGCTTTTATGCAACTAGCTCATGAGTAATATAAGTTTTTAAAATCTAAAATGGTGATGCTGTGCCTGCATTTTACATTAGCATTCAAGGAATTTTGTCACAATCCTTTGTTATCTGATTACAAGAAAAATTCATACTAACCAAAGCAATCCCGAGCCAGCGGTTTGCAGTATTTACTATTAGGAATGCATTAGTGTGACAGTCAATTCGTGCTGCCAGTTCAGTTGAAAACCGTCCCTGATGTCCAAATGCTCGAATTGTTGTAAGGCCTCCCAGGGTTTCGGAGAAGTGAGAGAAGATTGGAGATCGGGTAATACTATCCAGCCTCTGCAACTCCCTTTAAAGCGGACAGGATATTAAGTCATTGCCAGCAAAATGTGGTGGAATAGACAATATTTCCAAAATTAGCCATAGATAATTTCTTAGACTGATAAAATGCTTTATTGTTAATTATTAATAATTAATTATAGGAGTGTACTTGTTATTTTTTCACATACCTTGAAGAACATCGAAAGAACTTTTGCACTGCATAATAAGTTATGCAGATTGGAATTGCTGCTAATAGGAACCATGTGGTGACTACTGAGTTCACCACAATAGCTGACAAACAAAGAAGAAGGAACTGTAGTAATCTCTGAATGGATGTAGCTATTTTCTGTGGAAATAATTAAATGAAATCATGAGTAAACCAATGGTATTAGGTTTTGCCTCTTATCCAGTTATATTAGATGGTGATGAGCTCATACGATGATTTGTTTTTTTGTTCAGTTTTAATGCAAAATGACCGCATGAGTATGACTTATATATAGCTGCAAGAAGATAATTAAGAATAATAATTGAGGTTGATAAAGGATTTAGCTATGGAAAAATTCAGTCATGACTTTGTCATCAACTTACATGTACATGTTGAGTACTTTAACAAAAAAGGAATATGTATAATTGTGTAGTTAAAATGGAAAAGGTTGTAAGTGCCAGAAACTAAAATTTTCAGTATTCAATAAAATAAGTCTAAACCCCGCACGGCTCTTGCACGGTGCTGACATCTTCCAATTGCTCTACAAACTAGGGAAAAATTTTCTGACACTTACTACCTTGTCTATCTTATTACGCCTGACTTGTACTTCGCTCTTCACCGAAAAAGTTATTTTTTTATTTTTTGGCACTTAATCCTTTTCCATTTTTACTACACAATTGAAGTTGGTGTAGAATAACATAACATTAAAAAACAAAACATTTGGCTGAAGAACCTATTCTAGCATTCCTTAGTTTTAGTAGTGACATAAACTTCAATGAGTGCCAGTAGAACTGAGATGACTCTGAAATTACCTTGGTAGTCACTTCACATGAATGCTATCATCGACTTGTTTTCTCGACCTTCATACAATGTTTTTAGATTTTATCATTTTCTAAGTATAACTATTATGCCACAAGATGATATCAAAGATAAGACCAGTCTGATATTGAGATCTGAGAAAGTAGGAATCATAGCATTTTATGAACTACTTAGGTAGCTATGCAAGAATGCAGCACTACCTAAATAGGTAACACCCATTAAGTTTTTTTAATGTTGTAAAGAATCTTTCCATAGTTTGATCTAGCTAGGCAGCAGTGTACAATGTCAATTCATTGCCTTCACAAGTTTTAAGTAGGGATGAGTCGATTCCAAATGTAGATTCTCGATTCCACCAATTCTCAGGCTTAGAATCAGTATCGAGAATCGATCGCCTAAAGTCAATTCCAATTCCATCGATTTCAGATATATAAATACATATTTTAAACTTAGACTATAAACTGAGGATATATTTGCTTCTTGTCATTAAATACACATTTTGAGCGACTTAATTGTCTTCATTATTTTATTCCAGCCAGTACTTGAATTTAAATAATAGTCGTACACTACTGGTATATCAATATCCCACCTGTTATTAGTAGGGATAGGAATTTTTCGGTGGTTTGAGAGGGAGAAAAGCGGTAATTTGAAATTAGGAATTCGGTACTTTCAACAAGACATTTCGGTGTTTTCACAGTGACCACAAATTTATATATATACACATAAAATACAGATTATTTCTCAGTCTAGAAAAGGGTCACTAAGACTATAGTTTAACCCAATATGATCTGGGCTATTATGCAACACTTCCCCTTCTAGCCATGTTATGACTGAAGACAATCACCTCGGTGGCGGAACTTGGAAAAGTGGCACTATATTTAAAAATAAAATTTAATATATTTCGTGTATTGACATGTAACTTTAGAGAATTTCCATCCTTGTGAAAGTTTGCTGCAGTTGCATTCTTCGAAGATTTTAAATTTTTCCAATTGAGTCTTTCCCAAGCAACCTGACAATTGTAGAATATGTACATGACCGTACTTTTATCGATACAATAAAATCCATCTTTTTGATACTGGAAAGCTCAGTCTCTTGCGCTTAATTTTGCATTCGGCATCTCAATAACTCGTCAAAATCACTTGCAAGCACAGAAACCAGGAATAAAACTAGGATACTTAACAATTGTCACTGGAAAACAAACAGTCATTTGACGGAAATGGCTAAAAACTAGAGATTCAAACAATAAAATCAATCTTGGTGCCACGAAATAAATAAATATATCGACAATTATATTGATGTCTTAGTGTCCTTGATTGGTGCTTTAAAGCCAGCTACGCAACCATTGCAATAAGGTCGTTCACTATGATGCGAAATTGCAATTTAATTCACGAATTCGGTAGATGGATTGGAAAATAGATTTTCGGTGGAGACAAAGTTCTTCTATATTCAGCCACTCCCTCTTAAATCAAAAACAAAAATTCACGAAACTTGCCGCCCACTCAAAAAGTTCGTGACGTCATCAGAGATCCGGTTCATTTTCTAATTCGCTCGCTGGAAAGCGAGGGAAGGGGAATGCTGCATAGCGCCCATCGTGATTGGATGGAGCAGCGAGTGACTTCAAAACTTTTCATGTTGGTTCTTTTACGTGAAAGGGTTAAGAACCTCGATTTTTTGCCGCCGATAATTCGCTAAATTCGCGATCGCGAAATTTTCCTATCCCTAGTTATTAGGAATAAGAATCGATGGAATTGGAATCGGGAATCGATTAGAAAGAATCGGGATCGGAATCAAAAAAAAGTGGAATCGACTCATCCCTAGTTTTAAGTAATAATTGCCAGCTTTCCCATGATTGTTTGCTTTGTACCAGCTGTATTCTTCAGATTGCAATAGCTTTCTCTGGTAAGTATACTTTACCACTGACCAATTTGTGATCATGCTGACTTGTATGGCATTGTTATGGATATTGAGTTTTGGGTCAGTCTCTTACTTTGTCAATGACTGCTGTATCAGTAGAAAACCTATTAATGATGCGACCTAAGGGTGTGACTTCAAAGAAATCATATGAAAGCCTTAAAAGAACACTGGAAAGCATCTTTTCATGGAGATATCGGCGTGCTCTTGATCCTCCCCACTGGCCAACTCCATTGGATGTGAGTGAGAGCAGTATGGAGCTCAATGACAGCATTGCATACACGGACAAATAGTGCACCATCTGTAAATAAAGCAGGAGAAAATTGTGATAAAAAACTCTACTATTTAAATTCCACATTTTTTAAGTTATATGATTGACTATTTTATCATGCAGGGAAATCGAGTATATGCTCCCATTAATCTTAAAACCATGAATATATGTGATTGACACAATTGAATGTATCCTGTATAAGGGGTGAGCTGCACATCTAAATGTTCATGGAACAAAAACATCTTGCAATGTTCCAGACATGTTTAAGGTGACCGATCTGCTAAATGGGAATAAATGGCATGCTCTCTTGGAATATAGGCAATTTCCAGACATGCTTCTATTAGTAAGTTGGAAAACTCGTCACTCTTTTGAGTTGCACACCACTCACTTTTTCGAAACCTTGGTAAGTGCAACTTCCTTTGGGGCTTAGGATATTATAAATATAGGGAGGTTATTTCAATGTAATGTGAATCATAAATATTTTTAGTTCCAGTTTTGAAGGAGATTTTCATTTTTTAATGGAAATAGAAAATGTGAAGACTGGTACAAATAAGTATTTTTGTTTAATCTTTGAAAACACTAGGACAAACATCTCAAAATCTGTAATGTCCCAGGTAAACTGATATGTTTGGCCATCTTACGTATGTAATATGTATGTGAAATAATTTCCAAATTTTCTTGCATGAATGTTTCCAAGTAAATATCTGAAAATTTTGTCAAAATAATTTTTTTTAAATATTGTTCAATGTTGGTTGTACTTTTGCAGAAATAACTGATAACTGAGGTATGGAGGAAGGGTGGAGAGAAACCCAGCATTGGCATTAGCCTACTCTTAACGAAAGGTGCCCAGGGGTCTATAGTTTTACTTCCTATATGATGGACGGAGTATTAAACTTGAAATACTCTCCACAAAGCATCTAATTATGTGATTCCACTGAAAAATATGCCACTGCTGAGATTTGGACTTGGGCCATCGCTATGCAGTGCCGTCCCTAGGGTAGTGCGACAGGTGCCGCTTCACTGGGCCCTGCATCTATGATGGGCACGGGCTTGCCTTTTTCAGACGGTGTGGTGAAACTCTGCCATTTCCCAAATTTGCCTACTACTTATGACATATTTCTTGAAATCATTAGCCATTTCGTAGGTTAATTTCCTTCTTTCCATGAAATATGCTTAAAAGATTCCACAATATCAAAAAGGGAATGCAAAGTTAGGGGTGCCCCGACTTTCGTTTGCACAGGGCCCCTCAATCTCTTGGGACGGCCCTGTCACTATGGGAAGCATGTGCTCTAGCTGGCTGCCATGTCAACCTAATTCACCATTGTGAAATGTATTTACATTAGGTAGCAATCATGTCTTTTAATTTGGAAAAAGAAATTGATTTAATGGTTTTATTTTCTGGTATAAACTAGGCATAGCATATAGATGAAAGTTTTTTTTGCCAAGATTTTTGTAAAAATTGTTTTATTCTATGTACTCACTTCTCCCCTCTGTCCATTGTTGACAGCCCTTGGCAGCCTTACAGCAGATGATTCATTAAATTCAACTTTTTGAGCCCCAGCATCTGCCCATTGTGACAACCAAAAATCAGTCTGAACACGTAAGGCTTGCCAAGCTAGTGTTGATGCTAAATAGGTGACTCCTACCAAAGGTCCGCATGCACAGAGGTAGCGAAAATATGTTCGGTGGGGAATTTTTCCGTATTCCCTTTCTTCTGCTCCTGCTGCTGCACTTCCACCTAAGTCGTCATCATCTATATCCACTGAAGGACAAATGTTGTAAAAATGATGGATGGACATTAGTTGAATTTAACCATTGACATATGCAGCTTGCATGATTTTGCTAAACTTATTTATTTTAGGAATAATCTTTTAGCATTTCGAAATGTTTAAACTTGTATACTTCTCTGTAGGAAACTCTTGGTTTGTAGGAAATAATATTTCATGTACATTAAGAAGAAATCATAAATCAGTTAATGGTCCATGTACTTTAGAATTAAAATCATAATTATTTCCTATAATATGGCTTGATTAAAATTCTCCATATTATGTAGGTAGATATTCCATATGTATCTGATTATGAGCATAAAAATTTTTCAATGCAAAATCGCCTTCTGAATAGAATACATATCCTCCTGAACTGATATGGACATTCATATTGTATCCATGTACGTAGTTCATGCAGTGGCATAAATCATGTACATATTTGGGATATGTATATTCATAAAGGAAGAATTAATATTTTTCCCATTATCTTAAAGGGCACTGTAAAGAAAAAACTGGATAAAATTGCAGTGAGGTGAAAGAAGAAAAGTGATGAACCTGAAGCTAACTCAGGATGAGATTGGATTGCAGGACAATTTCTTTCTGTGTAGACCAGCAGGCAAAAGAGGGCAATTCCTCTATGTGAGTGACTGTACACTAAGTGCACTTACTATTTTCCTCATCTTCTTCTCTGCCGAGGTCATCACTAAAGCCAGAAGTAGATGATGTCAGTCTTCTTATTGGGTTGTGGTCACTCTCTCCAGGCTGAGAACTTGCTGATCTATTTTCATGTAAATGCAAACAAATTAATTTCACTTCATTTTTCGTACTCTGCCACTAATATATTTTATAATCAACTATGAACGTTGAAAATTTTATTTAGGATCCCAGTTTACTTTTGTCATCAGACTTCGTGTATGGGCTATTAAGCAGTCAAGATACCTACATGAATAGCATAAAAATAAATTGACCTGTGTTGGAAGTACATACTTAATATATTTTTATCTGCTGGTAATAATTATTGTGTTAGGTGCTTCATGTTTTCAAAAATTTGCTACCCATTTAAAATATTTTGCAAAGCGGGGAAGTGTTACAATGAAGTATGTTGTTTGGCATCACACTTGCCCTTTCCTTTGTGGATAGTTGGCCCAAAGTTTTGTTCTTTTTGTGAAAATTTATTTCTTCCTCTTGTTTTGATTATTATTTGAAAAAAAGGACAACAATTTAGCACTCAGTGAAGAGTTTTTGTCATATCTAGATTTTTCGTATTTTATATATTGCATTGTATTTGAGAACAGAGATCTTAGATCCCAGCATATTTTCTCTCTAAATTTCAACTGGTATCATTACTGCTTCACCTGCTACTTAATGTACTGCAATGTCTTAAGTATACAATATCATAAATAATATACATTACTCTTGATCTTAACTGCCATTAAATATGTAGAAATTGCCATAAGAAGAAATCCACAAAGACTGGGAATAGAAACCATGGACATTTGGGCTGCCGAGCATGTGCTCAGAGCACCATGATGCTACATGGCCTTCTTAAAGGATGTGTGGTGGTCTGTGCAATTGATCAACATGCCTTAGGTTTTTGGTTCGATTCCCAGTGCAGTTGAATTTCTTCTCATGGAAATTTTATCTGCCCATGTTGAACCAGTCTGGTCTAACTCGTGTAGTATTTTTTTACTTCAATTCTCATATTTCTTTGCCCATACTGCCACCGTTGATTTTCAAGCTGTGGTTGGTTTAGCCCTGCTACCCTGTCAGGAAACCATACCTCAGCAGCCTGCATGTATTCAATACCATTGTTTCATTTTCATATAAATTAACTTCAATCTGGCTTTTAGAATAGCCTAATGTCTGGAAATCCATGCTAATGCTGAGATCTCAAAGTATACTGGTCTTGGCCATATATGGCCTTTTTGTGATAATCTTTAAGCTTCTTCGAACTTGTGATACTCGGCTGTCCATTGATCCATTTTACTCCATCGAAGAGTTATGGATATTAAGATGCTTGTATATTCATGTTTTTTAGGGTACTTGTCTCCTTAGTAGCTATAATTTTGGAATTGGTAACAATAGTGGAAAAATGATCCTTATTTTGCATTGGCATGTGCACAACCTGGTTACCTCAATATAGCATATTCCCCCTTGAATTTCTCAAGGAAACAGGAAACTTGATTTATAAATATTGATACAGTTTTCACATTTAAATGTTTCTGTAATTATTATTGGCATATATATTTTTCTGAAGCATGTGTAAAATCTCTAGTCTTCTTATTTATCATAAAGAAAATCTACCATTGAGAAAAGGATGGGAGTCATTTTTTATTCAAGGCAAACTGCAAAAGGTTACTAGAAAGCAAATCTTGATATAAAGATATCTACTTACTTGGTAGATGCTGTGGACATGAGCCTCTTTAGCATGTTTTTTTCCTTGATATTATTTGAATCAAAAGGTCCTGTCATAGACCTTTGAAATTCAGAAGAAAGGTACAGACAATTAGCTACAAGAATATATGGGCATATACTGATATGTTCTGAGAGAACGTTTATGAGATTGATGGGGTGGTAGATGCTTTATTTCTAAATCATGACTTTTTTAATTACTTATAAGGAGTACAGTGAATTAATTTACCTTTGAGAAGATATTGAAAATAGTCGTCTCAAAAAGCTGCCACGTGGTTGAGAGCCAATGGTGTAAGTTCTGGACCTAATTACAAAATAGCAACACATCTATGCCGTTAGTGACTCCAAAGCAACGAATGCAGTAGCATTAAATACAAAATCAAACAAAAAGTATGATAAAATTAAAACAAACAATACATATTTAGGATCACTAGCATTCTAAAATGGTGTAAAATTAGCATTTTAAAACAAAAATTAGTCAAAATAAGGAAATGAAGTAGGTAACCAGCATAAGCTACATAGATCCAAAAAAATTAGGGCATAAAACAAAATGCTCTTTAACTCTGTGGGGAGGAATGAGAAATCCCTATTGATTTTGAATTAACACCTAAGTGTGGCAATATATTGATAATTAATATTTTCAAATTATTAAATGCTGAAGCTGAACTTGGAGCTTCATTGCATCATACTCTTTGTAAGCTGTCATTGAGGGGTGCCATACAAGAGAAGATTATCAGATGCCAATCACTGCCCAAACTCATGTAAATTGAGTACCTAACTTCAATTAAATTCAATTCCATAAAAGTAAATTCAATACCCTTATCAAAGTCATCATAAGTATACCTTTGGTACAATAATACTATTAGTATATTTCATTAAAAGACATAAATCCTATTAATTTTCCATTTGTTAGCACTAATCCCAATTTTGCTATTATCTTCTACAGAATTTTTCGTTTTCGATATGGCTTTATTAAATCAAATTATCTTATCATCATTATTATTTTCTTAATTTTGAAAAAGTGATATGTTTCAGTGATCTGTTTGAATTCTAATATTTCTTTTAATATTTTTTGCTTTAAATATTTTAATATGTATCTACCTAAGTGGTTGGTTGGTAAATGTAAATTCATGGATTCTTATCGCTTCTCCATTTTATGTCTATTGTGTAAATAAGATCCTTACTGATGTTGTAAAGAACGGTAATGGTGTCTAATGATTTTATGAGTCAATGGGATTAATGGAAATGTTTCTTGCTGTGTAATTTGCATTGTGTTAAAGTATCAGGCAAATAAGTCAATAATGAATTAAATACATTGCATAAAGTTTTGTTGATCACTTACTCAGTGACAACGTTATTATCCATATCATCCTTGGGTTCATCTGCAACTTTTTCACTGCATGTTATGGATTATGATTGGTCATGTACAGTATAGTGGCATGCACATGCAACAGAGAAAGTTGGCTTCTTACTATAGGTGTAGTAGTGAATATGTGGCTCCAGTTAAGACAAACACTCATTCATTTGGTTTGTTAAAAATAATATGGGGTGGTATAGGAGATTTTGGCACTAAAAAGGGCAGTTAGGGGAGTGTATGAGTGCAGTGGATAGAGTGCTTGACTTCTTATAAAAGCCAAACAATCAGATAAGTCTTTTGAAATCCCAGCTACAACAAGCTTTTCATTTTTTTTGTCTTCCTAAGAAACTAGAAGTGGCCCAAGGGAAGGAACTGACCTCTTTACCATAAATGTGTGATGTTCTAAGGTGGGATTACGATTGATGTTTCGTGACATTAAATAAACAGATGGAATTTGCAAAGTTTGGCAATTGTTATGCAGTGGAGCCCATTAAAATGGCTGGATGTTGATGGTGCCATCAACAAAGGATGGGTAAACCTTGTCAAAGACTAACTTTTCCATCATACTACCTTAATGACAGCCAATCAGAGGAGAACTTTTTATTTTAATTCTTAGAAAATTTCATTTCCAGAGTATCCATCTTACTTTTTAACTTTACAACAAAACATTATTTATCTTTTAGAAGTGTTTTTGTGGATTATCTATATTTTGATCTTAAAATATGAAAATAAACTACTACTATGCAACTGTTTCCAAAAACTGTCAATTATTGACTCCATTACTTTCGTCAATTGTAATACACTCCTCCTTGATGGGAAGACGACAGAAAAGTTAACGCCACTATTAATTTCCATCACATCAGGAAACATCGATTGTAATCCCGCCCATACCCAGATAGCACAGATTTAATTGTCTCCACTTCAGACATGGATAGTATCCAATGACAAGATCTTATTGTTGCTTTTCATCATTGGATATTATCCTTGCCAAGCTATGTAAACAAGACATATTGAGGTGTTTTGGGATCTACTACCCCAGAAATGTATACCAAAGGATACAAAATCCAGAAGCTTATGAATGCTTTATGGCTACTGCAGCATTGGTTTATTTAGATGATTTACTTTATTCATAAATGTCCCAGCTCTGAATCATCATTCTCCTCCATGATGTTAAAATATTTATAAAATCATATTCTTCATCTGCACATTGCCACACCTTCATCTTTCATGATTGATATCTTAAATGGTTAATCAGAAGTGATTAACATTCAACTGAATCATTATCAAGGCAAAAGAAATGTGTAAAATCATTACCATTATTTTCTGATGATCAAATGGCTTTTTATGGTAACACTTTTTAATCATTATTATCAGTGAAAAGTAATGTTGACCTCTCCATCTCATCTCACTCCAAACTCTAGATTTAGCTTGGCTTTAGAGTGAATTCTGATGAACCCAGCAGCTATAATGATGCTGGAGCAATGAGTTAATTATATTCCCTGTATCCCACCAATTCCAAATGCAAGTTATAAGAACTACTGCAGTTTGTTATGTAGTATCTGTTATGATGTGCATACATACTAATACTTAGCGATTTTATTTGGAAAATTGCATAAAAAGACTTGCTTTTATAAAAGTTATTTCATAATTTTTAAGATATGGATGATTTGACTTCCATGTTGTTTTTATTTTATATCAGGTATGCATCTCGTAAAAACCTTAGTAAAATCCAGTGTAGGATTTTTCATTTATAAATTGTCACTCTTCATTCATGGATACAAAAATTCATGTGCTATCTGAGTGATGGCCGAGAGTCTAGTGCATAGTGAACTAAATCCTTATTGTAGCATTTTTGGGTTAAAGATTGGGGTTCATACATATTTTACTGAAACAAAGATTTGGTATAATCCTTGGAAATTCATAGTTTAAAAGTACTAGTAAATCTTATCATTCTAATTACATTAGAAATACATGGCTGTGAAAACTGAAGGGAGAAACCTGATTTTTATGGATTGTTTATATGGAGCGGGTTATATAGACAAGGTTAATGAATCCCTAACTTCATCTGAACTCTTTGTTAGATGTTAGGATATCTGATTGAAAATAAAATATTATTCCAGAGTTAATAATTCTTTTCTTGCCAACATTTAACTCCACAAGCGTAAATCACATGTCTCATCACTGATCTATAATTTTCCTCCAGTGCTACCAACACTAAGGGTGCGATAGCCAATGCTATGGATGGTGAGGAAGATGATGTTACCCTCAATCAAGACAAGGATGTTGACATGACTTCCTCATCATGTAATAACCGGGACAATCGTATCAGAGGATGCTGTAGACATCCTCGCGGCCGAATTTGTAGCAGCTCAAGAAGTTAACAGTAAATTTAACGAGACTTTGTTTTTCGTTTCTTCCAATTTTTGTCGTTCTTTGCTTCAATATTCATCCATGCTGTATGGTTTGCTTTTTAATCATGAATTAAGTACCTACCATATATCATCGAGTATAAGTTGATTAGAGTATAAGTCGGTCTTATTTTCAGTACAAAGATATGGACTAAAATCCATGACTCAAATATAAATTGAGGTGAAAAAATTCCTTAATTTCCTTATTTCGCTATTGAAAAAGTGAACCATTAAAGGCGGCTGGATGAATATTGAAGTCAGATGGGAAAAGCATTGAAAAAAAGAAATACAAACTTTCGAAAAATGTATCGATAATATCTTTAACTGTGGCAAAATCTGCCATGTAGATGGCTACAGCATCCTTCGATGCGATTGTCAGCACTTTTGATGAAACAGTTACATTATCGTCATTGTCTTGATGAAGACATCATCATCTTCCTCACCATTCACTATTGCTATTGCACCCGCAGTGTTGACAGTGTGACAGTTGGTAGTGCTGGAGGAGAAATGATAGGTTGGTGATGAGAGATGTGATGTCACTTTTGGTGTAAAATGCCGTCATTTAACTCCGGAGAGTGATTTTGTGTGCAATCACATATCCCTACATCTGCCGAAGAAGATAAAGAAAGCAAAGTGAGATGAGAAGGAGAAGATATTAGTGATTCTTCCGATATGTTTTGCATCATGGACTCAGATAAGCTGCCTTTTTGATATAATTCACGGATTCAGGCATTAAATTGTGGAAGTTTATATTGAAAATGAAGTGAGAATTACGTACTATTCCACAGATTGGAGATGGGTCAACACACCAAAAAAGAAGTTTTATTGAGTGATATCTCTTTTTTTTAATCACTCCCAAATGTTGGCTTTGCCCTTTTAAACAACCATTCCCACCCAGAACTTGAGGAATATTAAATCACCATTCGGCCCACAACTCCACCTTCCCCACCCCATTCTCCTCAACTCCACCCCCCTTTCATCCCCCACCCTTCCATAGTCTGACGCAGACCAACTACATACACATTTTTTCTTTTAAAGAAAATTGGATTTTGTTTAGCATTACCTGATGACAATGTTATAAGACATCGAAACAAGTCGTTGTGTAAAATAACTGTGTGGAAGAGTACGAAATTCTCATTTTCTGCCTTTTTGACTTCAACAAAAATTCACCATCAGCGTAGATGTTTATGGAAATGTGAATATTTTCTGGAAGAGAAGGATATTTACAAATATTTGGGACACAGACAGAAAGTTATGAAACCCAATCCATGAAGCTAGTGGCAAGCCTTTACTCATTCAGCTGGCCGTCGGAGTGTGTGGTGTATCGGAAAGCATAGAAGCTGGGTGATTCCCGATTTCGTGACCAGAAGTCTACATGTTTTTGTTTCATCGCATTATTGAGTTAATTTTTCTCAAAGATATTTTCACCGACAGCATGTAAAAAAATGCACATCATATCAATCAGTATGCTTACAGGGATCAACAGTCCCAGCATCACCTGTGGCTAATTGGGAAATCCTAGTTTTTTGGGTGGGCTATGTGATATTTGTGCAATACAGTTGGCCTTATGGAATGCATTAATATCGCAAAGCAGAATTCCCAAGTGTATTTGCGGATTGTAGATCCTAATACGAAACTTGGAACATCAATCTAATGAATTTCTCAGTGAATATTCTCCATGGCTCCTCAGTAATAGAGATGCATATGGTTTTATACAGCCGAAATATTGGCCCCAGAAAAATCAACTTTTTTTGGTGACTTGAGTATAAGTCGAAGGTAGGTTTTCATTGACAAAAAAAATTAAGAAATTCCTTGTCTTATACTAGAGTACATATGTTTGATTAAGCAATTTTTTCACTTCGACTTATACTCGGGTCGCATACATATTAATTCTGTACCTAATTGTTCTTAATGCAGACTACAGCTATTGAATGAGTGTGAAATTGTCATGTCAAAAAGTTAGTTAGTCAGTTAGAATTTTTTTTCTTTAGTATCAGAATAGTATTCAGAATATGAATTAAATTACATTTGTCCTTTTACGGTGGAACCACCTTAAACAAGCACATCGAACCACCTTTAGTTTGCTCAGATCAAGGTCCTAGTCAACGTAAGATTTTATACTCCTAAGCACTTTACCAAGGGAGAGAAATTAAAGAAATAAGGCATAGAGTCATTGAGATTCAGCTAGGATGGCATGTGCTAGGTTGAAGTGGACTTCAAAAATTCATTTGGTCAAATGTATTTCAAAAAAGTTATTCTCCCATGCAATCATTAGACTAACTGTAGGCATTATAGTTTCTACAATAGGAAGTACAGTATATAATCAGCATTCATAAGTGATGAAAAAATTCTACCATGCCAAAAAATGAGAAATTGCAACAATTAGAATGTGCACGTATGTACATAAATGTATATTTAATGCTGCAATTTTGATATTTGAGTTTATCTGTGATTTTGATTCCTTGTGCACTCTTCATACTATGTATCTTAATGAGCACAAAACAGGAAATTAAGGTTTGATTTTTGGGAAGGATATAATGTTTTCATTCTAATGAATTTAAATTCAAAGTATAATTTCCATGAGACATTTTAAATTTTTCTAACATGCATTGATATTTCATTACTTAATACTCCTTTAGCTCCCAGATGTGGCCCTGATAGTTACCTTTGTCTGTTCAAGTACACATTAAAATCACAATGAAGTACCATCTCAGTATCATTGAAAAAAATCTAAATGAAATAGGAAGTGTTTCCTTTCATTTAGGATTAGGTTTGAAAATGTACCCGAGAACTGAATTTTATAGAGCCTTTAAACTGGAACAAATCCAAGTTTCCAAACTTTTATGCATTAATGATTAGTTTCATTTTCCATATTCTATCTTAATTTCACAGCCATTTACTAAGAATATATGTTATTGTGACACACTGGTTATAAAACTCAGGGATGGACTCAGGCCAGCAGTGCATTGAGTTTATTGCAAGTTTATTGGGGACATGAAATACATCTAATGAAAGGTACCAGGTACAAACCTTATTGAGCCGCATGTCACTGGATCAGGCCTTGCACTTGGAGTAGAGAGTCTCCTCACCAATGAGTTGCCACTTACAATGCCTGGATGACGTTGACTGTTTGGACATGGTGGCGACTGGAGAGAGCTTGCTCTAAGCACTGCTCTGTGACCCCAATTTTGATTATGCGAGGCAGGGTGCACTGAGAAAACCATACTTGTCCCCTGCACAAAGGACATTGATGATGGTGCTCTTCGGTGGATCAGAGGGTGGTCATCCTGATGACACTCATCCGTTGGCAGAGGTAGATCATGAGAAAGTAGTAATAGGTGCCTTCGAGCTGAGCGGCGAGATATTGATGACTGTGTTCCTGCTCTATGCCTGAAAGGATGCACCAGGGGTGGTGCCTGAAATAAAAAATTCTTCACACTTAGTATCCTCTAATTATGCTGATGGGTTAGAGCATATTTACTACATGCTGTTTATCATTGATCTACTTTTTATATTGATATGCATGAGCTGAAATAATTATAATAATTTATATACATATTTCCTTTGGGTAATTTGGATAACATAGATGTTGTCACAGAAAACAAAAATTATCTAAGTATATCAAAATATTGATCTAAAATGAATCTTCAAGGAACTCATGAAGACTTTAATAGCTTTTATTCATCAGCTGAGTTTTTAGTTTCTTGGTACACATAGAGGAGGAGGAGGTAAAGCAAAAATGTGGAGGAATATTATTGTAGACAGTGGCTATCATGTGGTAAAGGCCTTTAAGGCATAAACTGTAGAGGACTGTTCTGAAGACTGGATATTATTTTGAAGCTAGTGTGGCGACTATGAAAACAATTGATAAGGAATAAATTTGGGTGGTTCTTGACCAACAAAACAATAATACTAGTAGATAACTTGGATTTAAATTTTTTGGAAAAGACGTCAGAGGTTGAATTTCGGAGGTTCATTTTCATGGTATGAAGAGTACGACTTAAGTGTCAAGAAAATCCAGAGTCGAGCGTTAATTGGCTGGTAACATGTTTTATTCAGTGCTAAATATGTCATTGTAGCAAAAGTTGGATGCATTAATGAAATGTGTGGCTAAATTTCATAGATATTTCATGGTCGAAAAATAATTTCTATTTGTGATTGCAATTAGATTTCCACATATGCTCCTGCAGAAGTTCCTGCAGTGCTTCTATGTTTTGAAAGTGAAGGTTTTGTGATGCAAATCCATGCTCATTAATATTTTCCACTGTGTATATGAGCACAGCTCTCTGCTGATAGATTTGGAAACATAAATTGTTTTACATATTATCACTGCTTTAAACATTTCTTTTTATCGGCTAAGTAAGAACTTTCAGGTTGAAGTGTTTATTGATACAATATTATCCACCAAGTTTGTCAAACAATATTGTCCTATTCAAGAAGTTTTTGATACATACGAGATTAGTGAAGTAAAATACCTCTTCCTTGATTATAGTGATGTAGGTAATGTGACCTAAATTCATACCCAAGATTTGCTTGGTCAACTTGTGGTGAACATTTCTGTACTCCACCAGGATATTATGATATGCATGCTACCAGTGCATTTACATGTGATGCATGATATGGATGACATGATTCACTTTTGGTTTTAAATTTAAACCATAAGTGTATATTTATATGAATAATTATTTGGACTGAATTCAGCTTAAAGGTGAGGTGGTCATACAATGTGATTGCTGCTTTAGAATTATTTTAATGCATGCAAATTTTATCATGTGGTCTAAGTTGTTGACAATCTTCTTCTTCTTTCTCGAATCCCCTTCTGCTGTTAGGCATCGGGGTCCCTCAGCCACTTTCCAAATTCTTTCCTGTTTTGAGCGAGACGCTTCACCTCATTCCGGCTCTTTCTGTGCCTGACTGCCAATCTCTCCACATATTCTTCCCATTCCATCCTTGGTCGTCCTCTTCCTCGCCTTCCCTCTGGTCTTGCCTCCATCATCTCTCTTGGCTTCCTTTCCTCATTCATCCTAACCACATGTCCATACCATCTAAAAGTTTTTCTTTCCATCGACTCCACTATCTTGCTGGAATTGGGCTCTAATGTTGACAATCTTCACCCTGTTTAACCCTTTTGCTGCTGTGAACCTAGGAGCTACGTTCCCCCGGTGGACTGCTGTGAACATAGCTCCTAAGTTCCATTGGCAAGGTCATTCCTACCTACCATTCACTTTTTCACGGCACAGGGGCTGGAAAGTCTCCTCAGGTTGGCCGTAGTGAAAGGGTTAAACCAATTATTATTGTGACTAAAAATCCAATGATGGATACTTCTTACTTTATTGCAACCACTTGTCAAGAAGTTCCTCATTTTACATTTTTTTTTCTGTAATCATAAATTATCATAAATCTCTCACAGGCAAATACCCTAGCATGCTAGGCAACCTGCGACTCATCTTTTCATCCGTCTGGCAACTGGGTAGTGCTGAATTGATGTAACATCTCAATGCACGCTGCCCATATTTAGCCATTCCTTATTGCTTTGGATAAATATCTTTAAGGAATCGAGGGAAATACAAGTGTTTAAGATGGCTCCAGTTGGAGTCAATCTAAAACGTAAGTGACAATAGATTGGCTACTACATATATTTTTAGTCACACTGGTAGAATTAGGCTTCAGGTATCTTGATGACTATGGTTATATGCCAGTAAAAGGGAAAATTAGAAAGGATATGTATCATTAATGACTTACCACACGTGCTTCATCTTCAATGTGCCATGTTCCTTCAGGTACAATAGTTTGCTTTAGTTGAGTACTTATTTTTGAAACCAGCCTCAACAATTGCCATCTTTCCTTGGCTGTCTTTGCCCCAAAGGCTTCTTTGATGTCACTCTTTTTTAAGTCACCATCAGGTTGAGCTTTCCCATCTATAAATTCCCTGTGAGACTCCATTTCATTCTTCACTGCTGATTTCCATGATTGGAAAAGCTCAGGATCTGCTTTCTCGATTTCTCCTAATGTTCCTTGTATTCTGACATTGCCGTTTTCCATGGCAATGATCTGTAAAGATTATCTCCAAATTATTATTATTACCCCATTGGATAAATCTGTGATCAATCAAATAATATTATAATATGTTTAATTATAAAATTGAAAAAAATGTATACACTAAACCATTCCCACTGGGGTGTCGAGTATGACTCAACAGGGGCAAGTGCATCGGCAACTTTTATGTTAAGCATCTCTCAGCAAGGTGGTTTGCATATATTGAACTTTCTTTTTTTATATATTACATGAACATAAAAACTTTAAATTGTGAGTAAATTTGACATTTGCTAGAAATACAGTTGGGATTACTGTTTTAAATTATTATGTCATTTAGAAATGGTTTTAAAATAAAGATTAAAAAACAGAATTTACTCCTAAGTTTTGTATGAGGTTAAAGAAAGCCAAGCTTTGATATTGGAGAGAGGTTTGTATTTTTGTAAGTTACATATTATTATCAACTCTGTATCTGTATCAACTCTGCGATTCACTGATGTTGACTCCTTAAGGCTTTTTATGAGGAAATCAACAATTCATCATTATACCAATTGTGGTGAAAAGCTTGGAAAAAATTAATGATAAATATGCTAACACCAAGCATCATTGATTTAAAATAATATAAGTTAGGGATCATTAGCAATCAATGGTACTCACATGATAAGCATGGGATAGGAGCTGTAATTGGTGGGTGACTAATATAACTGTCCGTCTCTGGCGAAGTAAGAGTTTTCTTATACCTTCTTCGAAGACATGCTGCCCAACTTGATAGTCCAAGGCCGATAAAGGATCATCCTTTAATTCAATATAATGGTTATTATTGCTCTAAGCTTGAAAGGTTATATTTTATGTACTACAAAAAACACTTTCAAAATGGAGAAATCTCAATACATAGTATGTTAACCCTTTGACCGCATCTCCTGATTGTCTGAATGTTCCTGAGAAATGTAAAAAAGTCACAAAAAATGAAAATTTATGTATTGGCTAGTTTTTTTATGTAGCTGATACTAGGAGAGAATATAGTCACTTCACGAGACAAAGGAGGAAGATTTTTTCTAACCCGGAGTAAAGTCTCTCTCTGCAGTAGGGACTCAAAATGTGCCCAGAGACTTCAATCGCTTTGTGCTGTCAAAGGGTTAAACTAATCCTTCTTTTGTTGAAGAATTAACATTTTTCAGTAAAAATTAAATATTCTACATTTGTTGAATTGATTTGATGCATTTAAAATTCTACAGGGTATTTTATATCTAATTTGTCTTATTGATACAGTAACTGTTCAAGTGAAAATTTTATGTTTGGTGGAAAAACCAATAATTTGTTCAAAGTTTCAAATATTTATGCAACAAACATTGTAAATGCTTTGAATAATATGCAACTGCCCATTTCAATTGGGATGAGGATCTTTTCAAGAGGCTGGAAAATCAGAGCATGGCCATATTTACAGTAGTCAGAGAGATAAAGGCAAGTTCAGAATTATATGACCCCCAGCCATAGAGATGAGGGAAGAGATAATGACTGTAACCTTTGTAGAACAAAGCCTGATATCAGTATTACTCAATATCATGTCAACATCAAGCTACTTTAATTATTTGGGCACATTATCTTTTTATGTAGCTATTTTTAATGTAAAATATCTCTTTTCTTATTGTTCTGGCCAATGGCACATTATTGTTATTTTCATCATTATATTGTTTATGGTAAATATAACTTGCATTACAGATCTAGGGAACGTGAGCTCTACGGCCTCTTAAAGTGATAATTTTTAAAAACCTCCAATGGCCGTAATATTATTAGTTTATATGCATTGGAGATTTTTATAACTTGCATTACAGATATTTATGATGATCAAATTTTCAAGTGTTCTTTGACCTAATTCTATTATAAATTAATCTCATTCTATTAATCAGATTTTCATTGGCTCTTTATCTACTTACAAGCATGACAATTGAGGCCCTTGAATAAAGTGTGCGTGCAAGAGCCACTCTTTGCTTTTGTCCTCCAGAAAGGTGGATTCCCTTCTCTCCAATTTCCGTGAGATCTTTTTCTGGAAGTATGTCCATATCAGGCTGTAGAGCTACTGCAGAAATTACCTTTCCATAACGCCTCAGTCTGAATACCGATCCAAATAGAACATTTGTTCTTAGGGTTGCATTTAGTAGCCATGGCTTTTGTGCTGCATATGCAATTGTTGCTCCACTATATTTAAAATAATAACATTATTAATTAATTTTATCAAATTATTTTCTTAATACCCAGCTAGCACAAGGGAAACGGTCTCTTGAAGAAATGTAAGAGATTCCGGGGAAATGGTAACCATTTCTTCAATTTTGGAGAGTACATCCCTACCACTTCCGCTTCCTCCCGAGGGTTCCGAGGCAATCCGAGGACAACACATAGCCTTTCCGAATTTACATTATCTCCAAAAAGCAGTATGCAGAGACAGAATGATCTCAGCAATCATTTTAGTTATTACCAAATTTAATTGTTGTAATACGGGTTACTATAACACGAATTTTACAATAATTAATATAGTGATTCCACTGACTGTGGCGATACCGGAAAGTAGCCCTCTTTGCTACATCTCACGAGATCTCGTCGTTTATCAACAAAGATTTTATTCGCGGAAGAAGATGTAAGGACTCTGCTACGCTATCCTCCTTATCCGAGCCTGCCGGACTTTTTCATTTGTTGTGAAAACTTCTTCTCTTTTTATATCACCGGTTTAAGGTAAGTACTGATTTACTGTGCATCCCTACCAATATTTTGGGGTTCATTATCATTTTGCCCTAACACACATTGTACGAGTAGTACGCCACGTATGTCTCAACGAACCTTGCTAGCGGAAATATTTCAGTATGTAATGCGATTCGCGTATGATTAAGTATTCAGTGAGTTAAGTTAATGTGTTTAAGTTATTGTTTGTATGACATTGAGATCAACAAATTAATTATCCGGTACCTATGGCCTATTATCTATTTTTAACAAGTCATCTGTTATGAGTGTTGAATGATGTTCTTTTATTTACGTTAGCTTAATCTGTGTAACTGCATTTAATCTACTTTAATGTTGAACCTTTATTAAAAAGCCAATGTCATCTATAAGTTTTCATGCTAAAAGTATTATTACTTTATTTTTCAGGCTCAGCTGCAGTTGTTTCACATTTAGTATGCATGGACTATGCAGTTCATCCCGTGGGCAGATATATTTAGCTCCACCATAATGATAATCTGATATTGCTGATTCTTATTTGTTGTTTAATAAAATAATATTTAAAAAGATATTTTAAAATTTTTTTGTTGTTTACATTGGAAGTACATCGACCTGCCCATAGGAGACGCCACGGTGACGTGCTGCCGGTAGTTCACGACGTTATCGCATGGCGGCTTTCCGATCCGTCGTTTTCTTACAAGTCTCCTCATTGGATCACACGGGCCAATCAGGAGCTCTAGTTCATTCTTTAAGAGACCGTATCCCCACGGTTACGGACATTTCTTCACCGAATCTCCCTGGTATCTTTATGTCCTCTCCCCGGCATGTCTTTTTTTTTGGGGATATGCTCTCCACTTCTGAGACAGGCTATCCTAGTATTCTGCAGAGAGTCTCCGCGTATTCCGGGTAGATGGTTCGCCTTGTGCTAGCTGGGTAGTTACCAAGTTATTATACACTTCTTGTGACTATGGTACCATTTCCTGTTTCAGAAGTATATATTCCACATGAAATGAGGTTGAGTAGCAAAAGAGAAAAACAATCTTCAGAAAGCATGTCTTAGGTTTTTCCTCAAGTCTTGAGGGATTTGCATGATTACTACTATGTATTATCAACTGATTCTAAGCACACTGTATACGGAATAAAGTTTCCTTTTTCTGGAAACTACAAATTATCAGCAGGCATGTATGAAAAATTTATTGAAAAGTTAGCGAGCTTTCAAATTGTTGTCTTTTTCTTTCAACCCCGAGAAATTCCACCAAATCTAATAGCCTCCCCTAAAAATATTAATTTAAATATGCACATATGTTCCTCTAAATTGTATCAAATCCATCTGAAATTATAATGTAAAAATTAATTTTATGTAAACAAGAACCATGCATCAAGTATTTTACTTTCCTTGACAAACAAAGATTTTTGTAAAGAGGTACAAGAAAATTTATCTGTAAGAAATTGCTCTTGTCAGTGTTCTTTAACAAGAATTGTTCGGCTATTGATTTTAGAAGTTCTAGGGCTTGGCCATAACTCAAGTGGGTTTTTATACTGAAGCAGAGGAAGCTTTTGAGTTCGGCAGTCAATAGAGAATGTAAAAGCTAAATGCTTCCCTCTAATTGCAGCAAGCATCTTGAGAAATGTATTGCTTGAACCCTGGAAATAATCTCAACAATGCATGGATAACATTGAGTCATATCATTATTCTAAATTTATCTTCTATGTAATGCCTTTATGTCCTGATATGTATTTATTTCCCATACATGATTATTTTTCTGAATATTTTGCTGGATAATAAGGGTAGCAATGCTTCGGATATCATTAATTTACAGAGAAGTTTTGCGTGCTCTAGTAAGTAAGTTAAGTAAGTAAGTTTATTATTACTCTATACTCAAAATACATTTCTATAGCAAATTATGAGTAAATTTAGGTAGCCTTGAAGGAGAACCTGTTTTAAGGCTACCATCAATCTCGGCTCTAATAATCAAAACATTTAGGAAAATCATGCTAACACAAGGACTTTTGAAGTAGACTCTTTGAGGGTCAGCCACATAGAAAATTATGACATATCTGAAAATGAACATTTCCTTCAAATTTACCAATTTCAAGGGTTTTTCATTCTTATGCAGAACTTTGTCTGCACTTTTCATATGATACTGGCAATTATTTGGAAAATTCATATTTACCTGGCCCATTTAACACTTCCGTTTTGGAGATGCATCTCACCTAAAAGTGCTGACAGTAATGAGGTTTTACCACTTCCGACTGGGCCTACTACCAGAGTAAGCTTCCCTAGTCAATGGACAAGCAATAAAAACAATCAGTTGGGTGAATAGATGATTATTTCAGTTTATCAATAAATAAAAAAATTGCTTATAATATTGCCAACACCACAATCCAGGTTTTTATTTCTCAGGATGAAATGTACTCCATGGCATGTAATCTCCTCACACTGATTTCCTGGGTTTCATCCCTAGTAGCAAAAGACGTCACTATGTTGTGACAACATTACAATGGGAAAGGTACAAGTGCACACAACGTTGATGTTGGTTGTCGCAATTTTGCATGCACGTTGCCTCAACATTCGAATTTCCCAAAAAACTACGTTGCTGCAATGTTATCAGCACAACATCGCTGCAATGTTATCGGTGCAACATTTTTTTGGCAACGTTAAAAAATTTCCCTAGCTTTAGTCATCAATGAAATTATCCCATAATTAACATGTTGATAATTTGTCAACAGACGGTTCTTTCCTATTTAGTCAGGAAAAACTTTCTCCCTTAAAACTCCCTTGCCCTCTCCACTGACTCTTCCCTGCCATCTCAAAATAAAAAAGGGAATTCACGTCTTAAATACTATGCATGTTATTGTCACGCGATGAGATGTGTATGTACATTGTATTATCCTACCTTGTATCTACCTGACGACTTTGTATCTATCTACCTATGGTAAGTCCTACGGCTCTAAGTGCACATCCTTGCCCCCGATATTAAATATCTCACGTCTTGAAAGTCGTATATATATATATCAAATCCTTAAAAGACCTTTCTCACAATCCCAACATAGTCATCACACCTTCTGACAAAGGCTCTACTGTGGTAGTACTGAACTCTTCAGACTATATCAACGAAGCCCTCAGACAACTCTCTGACCCCTCTTCCTACGCTCCCGTTTCTCACGACCCAAACCCAAAATTACACGAGGAGATCATCTCTTTCCTTAAAGACAAAGGTCCCAAGGAAGGTCTCACTAGCAACGATATTTCTCTACTTTCTCCCGCTCATCCCCGCACTCCCCACTTCTATATCCTTCCAAAGATACACAAGCCCAACAACCCTGGCCGGCCAATAGTTTCCTCTTGCCACTCCCCTACTGAACGCATCTCCGCTTTCGTCGACCATTACCTTCAACCTTTAGTCCATTCCCTGCCTTCCTACATCAAAGATACCTATCATTTCCTTGATCGCCTCCTCTCCACCCCCCTCCCTAATGATTCCGACATCATCATGGCCACCATTGATGTCACCTCCCTATATACCTCCATCCCCCACGCCGAAGGCTTATCCGCCGTTAAGCATTTTCTTGATACTCGCCCTACTCCTCATAACCCTAGCTCCGATTTCCTTATTGACCTGTCCCACTTCATCTTGACTCATAACTCCTTCTCCTTTAATGACCGCTTCTACCTTCAAACCAAAGGCTGCGCCATGGGCAGTAGATTCAGCCCTTCCTATGCCAACCTTTTCCTCGGCTGTGTCGAAGAGTCCTTCCTATCCTCACAACCCCTGAAACCCTTACTCTGGCTCCGATACATCGACGACATTTTCCTTCTCTGGCCCCATGACGTCGATTCTTTTAATTCATTTATTTCCGCTCTCAACGATTTCTCTTCTGTCTCCTTCACCTCTCATTTCTCTTCTTCCCATGTTACCTTCCTGGATGTAGATATCACTCTCTCCAACCACCATTTCACACCTCAGTCCACATCAAACCCACCAATAAGCAGCAATATCTTCATTATAACAGCTGCCATCCCTCCCATACTAAAAGATCCCTCCCCTACTCTCTTTCCACACGAGGCTTTCGCATATGTAATAACCCCGATTCCCTTGATAAATTCCTTTCCTCTTTACACCAATCCCTTCTCCGACGAGGATATCCTGAGACTCTTCTCAATAAACGAATTCTCAGAAAACCCTTTCCTCCTAAACCAACCCAAAATAAGGAGAATTACAACCTCTCCCTCTGTACCACCTACTTCCCAGGCGTCCATGCCCTCAAAAAAATCATTAAAAACCTTTTCCCACTCCTTTCTGACAATCTCACCACCAAAACACATTCCCCAAATGTCCATCTCTCACCTTCAGGCGTCCCCCCAACCTCTCCAGCATTCTAAAAACCACCAAACCGCTGACTAAACCCTATATTAGCTCTAAAACCCCACCCAACCCCTGCCATCGCGCGAGATGCAAAACGTGCCCTATCCTTATCACCGACCCCCTCCCCGCTAAATTCCTCTCCCACCCTCTTCCTTCCATCCCCTCTCGGTCATGCACTTCCCACAATGTTGTTTACATCCTCCTGTGCAACCTGTGCGATTCATACTACATTGGTCTCACCACTAACGCCCTCAGTGTTAGAATGACCGGCCACCGAGCCAGCTGCAAGCCGTCCTCGCCCAATGCCTCCTTCCCCGTCCCTATCCATGCTTCCTCCCACAATCTCATTTTTGATAAATGCTTCCGTGTAGGCGTATTGGCTTCCCTCCCTCCCTCTGCCTCTCCCCTTCAATTGCGTACGCTAGAAAGTGCCTGCATCTGGCTTTATTCCGCACATAATCCGCCCGGATTAAATCGCGCTCACTGACCTCTCCCGCCCCTTCTCCCCTTTCCCCTCCTTCAATCCCCTCCCGCCCCTCCCCTTTTCTCCTTTCCACATCCCTTTCTCCTCCTCTGACCCCCTCCCGCCTCTTCCCCTCCTTGCCCTTCCCTCTTCCTCTGACCCCCTCCCGCCCCTCCCCTCTTCTCCCTCCCTACCCCTCTCTCCTCCCATCTCACCCCACCTCTTGTTCCCTGTCTGTCCATCATTTTGTATCCATCTATCTTTGAGAAAGGTTCTAGAGCAACCGAAATATCAACTTATAGTGTGAGTGTTCTTTTTTATGTGTTTATATTTAATTCCGCCCCACCTGTGGCATAGTTTATTTATATTATCGCGTGTGTGATTTTCCACGAACTCGTATATATATATATCGCCACTCCCGTGGATTAATGTGACTTTGAGAACTAATTTTTAAATTGCAATTACATGATTATAGTTAGAGGAAATACCATCCAATCCCGATAACAGTTACCAGGAATTAATTAATTGAAACCTATATTGCCTCATAGTATGAATGTAAATGCAATATTACTGAGAATCAACAAGATTTTTTCCAATTCCCACGTTTGTTCACATTCACGTTCACAAGCCAAAGATCCGTGTGGCTAACTAGTAGAATAAATTATTCAAAATGAAATATATATTTATATGTGAAGACAATGTTCACGTGCACGGATGCAAAGTGCCGCATTTTGCCAACCCCTGTGGTATAATTATAGATAAAGTATAATTTAAATCATAGCTGACGTCAACGTTGCATGCACGTCGATTCAACGTCGACTGATAATGTTGTGTTTGGACGTTAATGCAACATTGTGGCAACGTGAAGTGATAACGTTGTTCTTGGATGTTGATGCAACGTTGTGGTAACGTGCATGTTGTCATGTAACATTGTGCATGTTGATGCAACGTTGTGACAACGTCCTCTGCTACTAGCGATAGGGGTGCCAACAGATCAGGAGATTACCCCTCAGTGTACTCTAACAAACCAATAGCTGTAGTTTGCATACAAAGGAGTACATTTGTCCTTAGAAAGTAAAACTTCTTGTGGTATTGTCTATATTTTGTATGAGTTACATTCACTGTAATATACTCTTACCACTTGCAAATGAATTAGATAGCAGTGCTAATTTTCAACATTATCCTTATTTGTTATGGAATAATGAGTACATACTTAATTACTAACCTTGAGGAATGTTGACTTCTGAAATATCTAGCAGCTGTGTGGATGGATTTTTTTGGGGATCAGCACTCCACGAAAACACGGCATTTTGCACAACTACTGCATCAAAACCATCAGCTTTTGGTCCGTGTCTGTAATTACTGACAGAGGAACTTTTTGAAGTTTTTGATGGCTCAATTGGAGCATTGCTTATGTTGACATGGGTGTAACAATTAGCAATCCACTCTTTCACTGGCTCTTCTCGATTGATTTCACCATTTTCTGGGTTTTCTGTTGAAACTTCATCACCAATCCCATTATCTTTATCTCTGTCCTCATCCTCCTCAGGTTCTTCCTCATCCTCCTCTATGTTGCCGAGGCCAAATACACTGTCTTGGCTCCCTGCCACTCCGGTTGCCATCATTCCTCCGGTGGGAGCAGTTGCCTCAAGGAAATAGAATCCGTGAATGGAACATCATTTTTACATTGCTTTGTGGACAATAATAATCTCCTAAAATGGCCCTAGCCATGATCATGCGTCGCCATTTATTTATTAGGTTTAGTTAATGCCATGCAAATGTTATTACTTCACTGATGAAGGTACATATTCCCCATTTCAGAAATCCATTGTAGAGGAGGCGTCTGGGGCTCTGATCTGGATTTGCAGCATTCTGATGACAATGCTTGAGATTTGTCTTTGGTTACTATACGGAATGGTCTTTTATCTTAACAAGGTAAAAATTATGTTAAGGCCTTGCTAGCTTGATACTTCAAATGTGGTAGTTCATACACATGATATGTTAAGAAACCTTGCATTCACTATGCAACCACTATACAGTCTGCATGAAATATGAGGCTCCAGTATGAATGCTCTTATATGCTAAATTTAATTCCTAATGAGTATATATGTATGTATATGCACCCTGTGGTACTACATATCTTATGCAATACATAGTTATCAACAATCTTCACCGTACTCATCATGGTAGTTTTTTTATAATTTTTCCAACTATGCTGTCAAGTTAAACTAATACATTTACTTGAATCATGACAATCATATCTACATACTTAAATTGAACTTGTATTTACTCATATGTCTATTGGTCTGTATTACATTTCATCGTTTCTTCAACTGTAAACTTAAGAAATTTCAGCGAAATGTGCAAAATATTGAACGATAGCATTGATGGATATTCATTGAAGTTCTCTTTGGCTATGTGTACTATAGATTTCACTTTTAATTGGTAGTAGGTACATATATTCAATAGTTATTGGGAGAATTTTAGAATAAAATTTACTTTTTTCCGAAGTACATTCAGCATGTACATTCAGCATGGTGTTTCCAACTATGAACTTGATGTTTTTTTCAATGGTTAACACAAGTTTTTTGAAAGTTGACTCAACAGTTGTTCGAAGAAGTAAGTTCAATAGTTTTTCCAGCAATAAATTGATTAGTTTTTCTGAAAGTCAGAGCAACAATTTTTCCCACTGTAAGTTAACTGTGCCCAATTAACTATTACAATGTAATTTTTTTTGTGATAGACATTGCAAAGCACTATGTTTTCCATTATGTCAAGAAATTGAATAAAACATTCAAATAAAATATCAAAAAAACAACGTCAAGTCATTATTTAATAAAATTAGAGTATTTTACTTTTTCCTCTTAAAATAAAGAAATTTAATACCTCTCTGGGTGCTTCAGGTGTCTTAGAGGTATCATCAAATTGTGAATTTGGAGGATACTTTTCTGGAGTTCCTTTTCTTGTAATCCTATTGTCATCTTCCTCGATTTCTGAATCATCATGTTGTGAAGGTATGAAGCAATTCATTTCAGGAAGAGAAAGAAATTCCTCTAGGCGTTTAGTGCTCACCTGTGCAAGAGAAATTCTGGGTCATTATGCAATGGATGAATTACATTCCAAATTTGGTATTTAGCCTTAACATAACCTTTGAATAATATGTATAAGTATGAATTTAAGCTAAAATATTACCATGGCATTAATAGCTATTGGAACTGTGACAGGGAATATGAAGAGAGGCACAGTTAATTGATTGAACAATGCTAATGCTGCAAAAATATTGGATGGTGTTAGTGTTGCACTGTCTTCTTCTGCAATTGCAAGATGTGTGCCAAAGGTTACCAACGTCACAAGCACGGATGATGCATGGGTGAGGAATGCTGAAATAAAAAACAAAAAATATTTAGAAAGGTGTAAAAATTATGGTCATTCTTTTAATATCCCTCACTAGTCACAATTTAGATGAGATAATTACTCAGAAATGCATAAGAAACTGTGATTTTGTGAGAAATTCAGAGAAAAGTGCAAGGTTTTATGAGACTTTATGCTAGGCTTTGTGAGAAGTTGTTGAGGTATGCCTCATATTTTCCCTTTCGTAAGATTTTCAAGAGACAAAAATTATTTTTTAAAAGAAAAGTGTGAGACACCAAACAAATAGCCCTACCTTTTTGACATGTCACACTTTTCTCATAAACTTCCAAGAACTAGTGAAGTCTCATACTTTTCTTAATGAAATCATAGGAATGAAATTTTGAAGTGTCGTAAAAACTTAGTCCCTTAAAAATCACAGAAATGGCAATGTGTTCCTTACAGCTCATTAACGATAAATTTTGGATAGCTGGAAACACAAAGAGCACATGAAAAACATTAGATGTTTACACTTTAATGGAATATTTTGCTTGATTTTGAGTCTACAGAAAAATGTTATCTCTTAAAGATCAAGGAAGCCCATCTAGGCGATTAACCTGGTACTGCTGTATTACGGAGTAAAGATAAACTACATATACATATATATATATTCCTACTATGTGGCTGTATCCTTAATGAAGACCAGTAGAAATACCAAGAGATTCTAAAATAAGCCTTAAAACAGGTCATGTGAACCTGATGTCATATATTTATTGCATATAATGCTTATTTTAACACTATGTAGGGTCACTTAGAAGCAGTAACCGCATAAACACTCATTCTGTGTATGTTTACTGTGCTTATCCTTTGTTTTTATTTTTCATGAAGTATATTCTTGATACATAGAAACATGTTTAGCCTGTGGTTCATCCTTCGCCTAAACTTTCTGCAAAAATGGGAAGCTTGGAAACGTATCAGAGAGACTTCGGTTCTGCCAGTAAGCACTTCATTGATAGCTTTGAGGAATTAATTTCTGTTGTACATAAGATTATTGTTATGCATTTATTAGTACATTCAGCAGTTTTCTCCTTTCCACATTCATAACATTTCTGCTAGTAAGCTACATCTTAATTGAAATGTAAACAAACTTGCAGGATTTGGAAAAAATCTTGTTTATTCTCAGTAATATGGGCACTATTCATCCTATGTGGCAACGTAAGTTTCAATTAATTAATGCCAGATAACATTCATTGTGATTGGTAGGTATTTCCTCAAACTATCATGGCATTGACATTATAAAATTATGTAGTTCTTGCAGTTACATTGACGCACAGGAGTGGCCCGGTATATAAGACTCTTGAAATGTGTCTTTTGATTTCAATTGCGAGTACATTTAGGCATAAAATAGCTAGACATGTGATATAAGTTTTACTATGTGGTCAAGTGGACAGCAGATAGAATGATTAAATATGTCACAAGTTGACATTGTGATTCTGTAGAAGTGGTATTCAGAGTATAGGTAATAAAAAATTTTATTTTGGGAACCAAAAACAGAAATTATTTTGATGGTTGCTATTTTCCCCAATAAATACAAATCTCTTAACCAAAGATGCAAGGATTTTCTGGATTGATGGTCAATGCTTTGGTGTAGGGCTGTTTCAGTTTGCAAGGTAGTCTTCAACTGTATTGGGTGGCCAACTTTCTACTGCTTTGGCTCGAAGTGTCTCACATATGTCTCAGGCATTTCTCATAAAGTTCTTGCCAATTTCTAAGTCTGACCTGAAGTGTCTCATGAATTTCTGAGGGTAATCCCACGAGCTTGTGAAGGAGTTTTATGAGACATTTGTGAGGAAAGTGTCCCATTTTTCTCATAAAATATGCCTATTTATGTTCTCGGATATATCTAATGGAAATATTTTCACAATGGCTCCCCTCTTAGGATGGTGAATGCATTTTTCTGAATAGGTATACGACTAATAAGATTCATGTTCATCTGCGAGCATTATAATGCCACCCTTCATGAGAAGTTTTGTTAAATAGTGAGCAATTTCTCATACATGTATCTATTATCGTTGCACTTTTGTTTTTTGGGTTGTTAAGAGTTCGGTATTCAAGTAAGTCAGTTGTGAACAAACCATTGAAAGGAAAAGATCAAATTTGGCTAAAGTTATTTAACATATTTGTCAAGAATTTTGTATAACTATAACACTAAAGAATGAACCATGATCCCCCCTTTAGCTCTTTGTAAGCTATCCTCCACAATATTTGAATTTGTAATGAGATCTGTGTACTTTTCACTGATGAATTTAGCTTTGAATCATGCATCATACAGTTTAAATTCTATGAAGTAGGTAGGTAGTTAATGGCTAACCAAGTGGAAAATATTTTAGAGAATACAGTGTTGAAACATTATGCATTGGGTTTCTTTTATGACCTGCTGATTGTAATGCATTGCATTTTTCTCTAGATATAATAGTAATTTTATGATTAGTTAAATTTGATCAATTTATGAGAAATTGCTTTAAATTCTCTTGTTGAAGTGCCAAGCAATTTCTCTTCTGACATTTAATTACAGGAGGAGATTGTTTTCTTGAACTGAATGCTATGGAATGTTGAAATTATTAAATAATCCTCAAATAAAATTGCGGGAAATAATCATTGTAGAGGATCCATTTTTGATTATGAGTGATTCTGATTCAAAGAAAATGTAATGTAAGGAGGCATCAACAATTAATTATTGAATTTAATTCAGTAACATTAAGGCTACCATTTATATTTCAATGATTATTACTTTGATCTTTTTGTGTTTAATGTCCTAGATATTTTAATGAACGATGAGCATCATTGTCCTCTCAAATATTCCTCCAAAGTGAACATAATTACAGACAGATTAGTTTTTATGTGTAACTAAATGTGTGCATCTAATGACTCTTCAATGCTATTAAGTAGTTTTTAAGACAGTCATTACTCATTACAGCCCAATAAAAGGAGTCTTTGTCCAATAGACGCAGTTCTCTCTCCCTGATGCTCTCAATTTTCCGTAGGTATACTTCTTCCCAGCTATAAAGCTTGAGTAACTTTATTCCTTGCAGGATTTCATTTGTTTTTCTCAGTCTTTCATCGCTCACTTCCTGAAAAAGGAAAGATAAAGTATATTTTTATGACAACTTTATCAAATAAAATACTTTTAATTTATGTGGAGGGGCATAGTGATTCTTAGTAGTCTTAGGTATTTAATTCATCAGGTATGAAAATTTATATTAGTGGGCATTATTTGAAATGTATTTTTTTGATATTCCTGCATGAAATTCATTAAAAAGACAACTTTTTCCAACTTCATTAAATTTAATAAAATTTGTGCTACTTTCTAAAAAATATTATCATAATGTATAATGATGTTCAAAAAAAATTTTTTTTTTAGATTTTCACAGCTCATTGTTTATGGTATGCAGGCTTTTGGTTCTGTGATTAAATCGCAGAACCAAAAGCCTGAATACCATGCACAAAAATTATTTGACATGCCAGTGACAATACTTACGGAAACTGTTTTTGAGTTAGTTGACATTTTTTTGCCAATGACAAACTGCAGTGGCGTCATTGTCAAAATGCAAAATGCAGCACCAACAATTGCACTTTTTCCCAGCTTTAGATACAACAGGTACATGAGCACACCAATCTGAAAGTCAACAAGATTGGTGGAGTTTCATTTGCTATTCATTGGTGTTAAAAGTCATTGAAAAATATTTGACACTATTCCATGTGTTACATGATGATCAGCCTTAGAGAAATCACCACATGAAATGGAAATGCAAGAACTATACTGGCAGCTATCATCAATGCCCTTCTTATATATTTGTAATTGTTTATTTATCACCAACAGTCATCAATATGAGGAATGTCTTCTCTATTTCTTAAGAATTCTTAACTAATTAGTGTCATCATCATTATTTGTCTTCTTCCAACACTCTTTTATCTCTTCCTTATTTTTCCATCTATTATTAGGTACCTACTGCTGTTGAACTTCCAGTAGTGTGAAATAATCCTCACATATGAAGTCTTAGTGGAGGAGTTTTCATGTGATGATGGCTGTGGAGTGGTTGCCCCTCTTCCCTGCCAGGCATGAGTCCCAAATAATTGGGATGAGTCCAGTATGTGCCATAATTAATAATACTCATGCTGTCATCCTATGTAATAACTGAAAACTCATTTTAGCAACCTCCATTTGCTTCACCTTGGAGGTCATATATCATTGAAGGCACCAAAGAAAAGATAGTGTATCGACAATTTTTATCTGGCCCCCAATTTTGGGTTTTCATAAATTTCATGATTTCTTAACTAGAGTGCGTCCATGATAATAGTGCAGTTGGCAGTGAGAAATACAGTGAATTTATAAATACGTTCAATGCCGTTTGGGAAGGGAATCATGTGACTGAAGAATCCATTTATTTGGCCTTAGTTTAGATTATACAATCGTGAAAAAATTGTTAACTTTTCATTTTTTTCTAAGCCAATTCACTATATTTCAAGTGCGCTATTGTCTTGGATGGTCTCTAGTGGCAATGGCTCGCTGCCTCTGGTAATATAACCCTGAGAACCACCAGAAATTGCAGCCTCTTTCACCATAACAAGGTCATAAAGGATAAAACTAAGAAATAGGTAGACATAACACAGTATTACTCATCAAATTTTGATGCTTGCATACACTTATCTATTATTTATTAGTTCAACTATTATTTTTTCCTATTTAACCCTTTCGCGATGGGGATGGGGAAAATTTCTTTGCTTTGCCAGTACGGAGCTTTCACTATGCTAGGATCTTCACTGGTACCTATTTCCCTAACTTGGGTCAGGGGCCAGAGGGGTGTTGAACCTTTTTCTCGGCCACCAGGCTGAGATAATCTCCACCCTTTTCCACTTGGGGTGCCCATTACGGCATGCGGTCGCGGTCAACTATTTTTTATGCGATGGTTTTGCTAAAAACATTGTTGCTACAGCCTCGATATTTATATAATCGGAAATGAATTATTCTTGTTTTACAATGACTTTACAGCTTTTAAACGAAATTCTATCGTTAATATTAAGCTCTCTAGCATCAAAAATCGTATCAATGGTAAAGATTCCTTTACACACAAACTACGTTAAAAATAACTGTAGAACTCCGTTTAAAATTTGGAGTTGTAGAGCTAAACATAAGGAATGCACTTATAATGCTCAATTTGCCAATTACACAAAAACTTTTAAGTTTGTTATGCACTACACCAGCAAGCAACTGACCGCGGACCCCTGCTGTGAGTGGGGCGTGCACTGCGAGGAAGGGTCGAGTTAATCCTCTCCCGCGAACCGAGAAAGGGTACCGATGGCGTCCCGAGAAGAAGTCCTTTATAACACATACCTTTTAGGCTTGCTTAGGGCTAGCTTAGCGGCACGACGTTCTATCACTTAATTCGTTCGTTTGCGTCGAAAAATTTACACTGTTCTGTCATGTCATTCTTAGCGAAGGGTTAATAGAACATGCATATCTCACCAAAATAATTGACCACATTATTCATGATACTAATTAAGCACCATGTGTGAGTTTGAATGAGTTGTGAATTTAATGGTTTCATAAAACTATATAAGTTGTGCATGTACATAGTTGAAAAAGGCAGGGGAGGTCTTTCCCCTGGCCAATCACCACCCATCTTCAATATTTTTACATCCATGACGAGTGAATCTAAACTGATTTGTCAATAATAATAGTGCAGTTTCAGCTTGCTGTTCAAGAAAAAGTTGCAGGTCGGCGGGCATTGATATTTTGAACGTGGATATTGTTTCCGTCTTGATCCTACTTGCTGGCATAGAGGTAGATTTGCTGTAAGCCAAACCATTAGCTTTGTTATGGTGGTGGTAAGGTGGTAGCAATGAAAGGTAGCTACTTAGTGGTAGAGAGCCAAAACGTGTGTCTGGCATTGTGCAAGGGACGATTTTTTTTGTTTTAATGTTTGGCTTTGCTCATATTCCATATATGCTATAGCATATCGAGGTTGCAGAAAGTTGGTTGGAATTGTGCGCCCTTTCAAGCCACGCTTGTTGCTTATGTGTCAGGGGCGAGTGATCTCGTTGCATACGTCCCAGGATACTACAAGCAACAATCTTTATTGACATAGCACTTATTTATCTCTTGTACGAATTTGCTTATTTATCATAAAAAACCAACTAGTAAGTCAGTGACTTATGATAGTTCATTACAATTTTGTAATTTTACTTTTTTTTTACCCACTTTTTCATTAAATGAAGCTGAAATCCGTTTTGAGTGAGCACTCGCTCCATAAAGACTGTTATTTGAGCATATTTTACTTATTTTCCTCTTTTTCATAACATTTTATACTTCAGTCATATTCTCACTATTAAAAATATGCGATTAAATAATTTCATTTGCTCCTTCATTTGAGTTTTCGTGGATTACATTCGTTTTCTGCATGGCTTTTTGCTTGGAGAAGTTTCGAGACGGGCTCCTTTGGCCATAAGAATCACACCGTGGAATGACCATTTAGCTCTTCATGTTTGCATTCGTCTGTGTTAACCTCTGCTAAAATATGCGTTGGACACGGTTAGCCCTCCACCAATTAGCACCGCTTCCCACCCAGGAGGAGGAGACATTCAACTTGACTGTTGATAACACTGACATATCGAAGCAGTTGGGTAGTTCCTGCAGTGCGATTGGCTTCATGGTTGCAGTCCCGGAAAAGGGCTTTCTTCCGAAAGGAAATTTTGATCGCGCTTTTTCATACGAATAGAGTCGACCATTAATAGGCGTTTTTCCTAGAACACTGTACTGTTGCTTCAGAGTATTTACGCATAGAAGTAGATATTTATTAGTAAGCTTCTTCTTTTCGTTGATTTTTCCCTTCATTGCAGCCTCGATGCCGGTAAAAAATGGTTATTCTTCATCTTCACGAAAAAAGCGACTACCCAATGACGTGGACAATGCTTCATGTGCCAGCTGACGGTTCGGCCTTATGCTCTCAATTTATCGAGATAAATCTGAGGTAAGTTCTTTCTTACGCTATTTCGAACTTTATTTATCATTGGCTTTCGGACCTGTGGTACGTTGTGGATCGATTATACAAGCATGTTTAGAACCGCAAGTAGGCCACAAATTATGTTATATTTCACTTTGTATTGTAAATTCTGATAGTTAAGTTTCTCAAGATATGATGGATTTTAGGCTTTCCCAGCGAATAGATTGAATGTGGATTTCACGGGTTTCACACCGGGTCAGGTTAAGAGGTGCCAACGTTACAACAGCTAACCTTGATAACGATGGCAGAGTTTGTTGTAGAAACATTGGTTTATGATAATCTAACCCGGTGTGAAATCCGTGAAACCCAAATTCACTCTCAGTATACGTTTTTCGACTTCGAAAAAAAATTAATGGTTTTCACGGATAATTAATGAGGGCAGCCACGTTTTCGAATTTTTAAGAATATACTTTTCGATCCCGATGCAGTTCGCTTTAATTAAAATCTCTTAAGTACCTATCTCACGCAGCCGCTTCAACTTATTTACCCAGAGAAGGACATCGAAGCACGTTAAATTGAAGTGCTACTAATATCATTTTCATTGAATGACTGAATTTTCCGGTTACGAAGTGTGAACATTGGCCGCAAATTGGATTGTGGGAACCTGAAGAGTCAAAGGAGGAGAAGCTTAATTTTATCGGTGCCGAATTGAGTCTTCGGAGCGCCAATTAATATTTTCTGTGAGCTGTGGTGGATCGACCGCTTGCTTCCTCTTCTCTTGGGTTTAGCTTTTCCACTCAGGTACGCACTTCCTGTACGAAAAGCGAAAAAGTTAGCATGCGTTTCACTATACTCAGTGCCGGCCCAAGGCGTGGGCAAAAGCCACAGGCTTTTCGGCCGGTCGTAGGGGCGGCCAGTCTGCGACTTATTAATGAATGTGCAAAGGGTACATAAAGTATGAAAATTAGAAATTGCTACTAACTTCCAACAATTTTCGTTTGAAATTACTTCCACAAGAAGTGGGTGTAATGTAACTAATCCCTGGAAACACTTTATCTCGCAAAACTCGAAGCTTGGAGATAGCTTATGGATTAAAAATTGAGTTCCTGGCGGGAAAGGAAACGAAAATATTAAGAGAATCGTTCTGACACCCAAGGGTATCACTCAAATTAACGCGCGGTTTAAGAAGTCGCAATCGGTAAATATTTTCTTTGTTAGGTGCGGGCAAATGAAATTTTGCCACGTAAAATAGTTTGGGCTGGAATTGACTCTAGTGATAGGTATTTTTAAAAATCTGTCCATTTCATTTGAAGCAGTGATCTACTTTGCATAGTGGTACATTGTCCGAATATGCTTTGTGTGCTCTTGTGCTGTGATGTTACGGGCCCGGTATTCCTTTCGGAGGCTGTGCCAACTTCCTTTGGTAGTTAGAATACTCATTACTGTCACTCACTCTAAATTCGTCCGCCCTTACTCGCTTCTAACAGTGGTGTTGAAAGGTGGAAGAGGCATAGGTAGTCTCAAAGAAACTGGTGAAAAGTAAGCGTTAATCAGTTCCTCCTTTAGTCTGAAGGAGTTTGTTCTGGTTATTGGGGATAGCGAATAAATTACTGCTTCATGTTTACTTGAAAATTGGTAAAAGTGTGCTGTAGGTGCACATAGACTTTTTTCTCTTCCGGAGTAAGTTTTCATGCTGCATAAACTATTTTTATACAGTTATATTTTTTAAATCTATGTCACTGTTTAAATTTTCAGTCGCCATATTATGAGCATTCCTAATATTCATGTTAAAAGCTATGTACTAAGGAATATTTTCCCGTTTGATAATTTGATGTGAAAATGTCATAAGCTTTAGGATGCCTCGATTGTTGTGAAAAATATAAATACACTAGCCGTTTTCTTTCGGAAGAGGCACAGTCAAAAGGGTCAATTAATGCTGTTAGGCCTAGGAAACTTGTTTTATTTTTTCTTTAAAATAGTGTAAAAATTTATATTGTGGTGCCATTCTTTTGTCTTTAAAGTCATTAGAGTCTTCTGAACACTTTCAACCCATTCTTCAAATTTTTCCTATATTAGCGATTTATGGGGCAAGTGTTTGAACCAAACTTGGTAAAAAAAAGCATTTTTTTCTGGAACGAGAGTGATTAGAAAGAAGTGGGAGAGTAAGACAAGCCCTGTGAAAAAAACGTGGACCGCGAGTCTCTATGCTCTTCAATTTTTTTATTCCTTTTTAAAGACGTGAAAGATCTGAAGTTGACCAGTAAATCCATTATCAAGACAATAGGCTGACAGCTTTTCATTGAGATTTGCTTATCTAGTCTCCGGGCGTTTGTTTGCGTTACTGCAAATTTATGTCTAATACGCCGATTCCGAGATATGGTGTGATAATATCTTACTGGCTTCTTGCACGAATAATTCGGTAATCTTCTGCACTTTGAATACAGCGACGTAATTTCTGATTAAACGCGTCCTTGGCATATCCGCGAGTTACTGAATTCTTCTAAAACGGAGGTCAAGGATAAGCCCAGAGGAAGTGTTATCCCCCTTGGACGAATGCCATCGTCAATTATAGAGCTTTTCAACGAACACGTGTATCGTATCCCAATGTGCCTTCTTCTGTCGTCGAGCGTCAGCATCACATTCATACTTCTAGATAGAGAGCCGTTAAGTTTCTGTATCTTTCATAGAGTTGAAACAAGTAGGTTATAATAACCTCCTTGAGTAGAAATGTTCCTTTAGAATTTTTAACCGAGGTCACCATTTTATGAATTTCATCGCCTATAATTAAAATCTTTGAATATATCAATCACGCTTGAACCTCTTACGCTCTCAACCGTCCCAATAAAGCTGATTAATTCAATCTTTGGTTGGCCATTTTGGGTCCCTGTTTGAAAGCAGTGAGTGACCATTGGAGGCATACTAACGAAAATATTTCAGGCTGCTTTCATATTTGTGATTCATCTATGATTGTTTTGATTTCCCCATTGGAAAAATCTTTTCGCCGTGTAAGAATTTGTCCTGATCCCGGAAATATGCTTTAAGCATCGAGATTCGCGGAAAGGCGGCAATCATGAAAGAAGCAGGAGTCATTATGACGGAAATGGTCTTTTATGTCTGGAATAGGATTTGTGGCTGAATGCGTCGTTTTTCCAAGTTTACTCGCAATGCATTCATGAGGGATGTTGGTTGCATGAGTTACATTCGCCCGCTGAAATAGGATTTCGAAACACTTTTTTTTTTAATACTAACCACGTGTTGCCTTTTGCTATTTGTTTCCATCAAGTGCTTGTTAAAATGTTTTCATGAACTTCATCTAAAGTGTATGAAGTAGAGCGTAAATTTTTAAACGCGGAAGTCACAGAAAATACTGATCAACTACCTAATTTTTTCTCTTCCGCGTTTAAGTGGCTGCTATTTTAAGTAAATTGGCCAACAGTTAACGATTTACCCTTTATATTACCGTTTTCATGGCGCTCGGAACTTTAATAGGAGGGATTGCGGCTAATTTGAAATTACCCGAGATAATTCATTCTGACGAAGCTCCAGTTTGGCTGGGGTTGCTTGTTTATCGAACGAGTCGTTATGTGCCGTCAGCTTTAGAATATCCCCCATTGTTGAGTGTTGCTAAGTGAAAATATTCCATTGTTAATCAGAAGTACGAGGTATTTCATGATCCTCTTTTTACATTCATTTTATAATTAATTGGTGGAACCAAGCCTACGAAAATTGTTTCTAAAAGAGGAATTAGTTGTTTCTCTTCGATTAATGTTCTTGAAAAGCAAAAGATCTGACTAAAGTATTATGATATGAGTTTTCATTTTATGCCGTTTGACTCACAATCAGTTATGTTTGTTTCTCCTGATTTCGGTCCCATGTTAAAAATATCCTTTTCCAGCGACCAGCATTGAATCGAAGAATAATACCAAAGAGTAATATTCCCTGATGTTTTCTCCTTCCTGTATGATTCCTCAGAATTTAATTTTTCCTATTTTCATCGTTTATAAAATATCAACTATTATAATATATATAGACTGACTATATCCCTGTCTAAAGGGTACTGCGTCATAGTGCCGTAAAACTCTGTAAACCTATTCTACGCCAGCATTCGTGGGTTTAACCTTTTTCCTCCCTCGATCGAAACAAATCAGTCCTTAAGTTTTTGGTTCCTTTCCCTATTTGGATATATAACTGCACTGTACTGAGAACAAACGTGGGCCAAATACCATTGAAATTAGGGGAATAGTATCAGCGAAAAAGCAGTTACTCAGAGTAAAGAAGCGTTGCGTCCCTAAGTGAAAACTTATATAAGATATCAGTGTAGACTGTAGTATAACGATAGATGGTTTGGTAACCTGGACATCGAGGAAAGAGTTTAGAGATTTATGAATAATGCTATGGAAAGGAGGCAGAAAATAAAATTGAGTAAATATAAACTCGGACGAAGAAGGTTGGTTCAGTATAGGAAGTAACGAAGTTGAAGGACGGAATTCGAAGGAGGTAGGAAAAGTGCGTTAAGTAAAAGATGAATGGCATGCATGGAACGGAGAGGTACAGCAAACCAATCTTCGGATTGGTGACTGATGATGATGACGAGGCTGTGGTAGAAGAGTGAATGCTAGGGATGTTGGGAAGACAGAGGGAAATGATAGGAATTTTAGATCGAACGGACGGCGGTAGATTGTTTACAGAGTTGAAAAACAAGATGGATAAGGCAATTTCTGTGTACAAGTGTTGCATCGCGTTTAGAAACAGTCTTCTGTGAGGTTTTTAAAGTCCATCAGGATTTTTCTCAGGGAGTTGAATATCTATAAAAATGGAAGGACGAAATGCTGTGAGGCAATAGACGTGTGCAAGTATATGTTCGCGTTTAGAAACGGTGAATCAAGTCCGTCGAAACCTTTCTCAATCCGTGAAAGGCAATAAAATATTTCTTACGAGCTAAGAATGTGTGGAAGAGGAGCTTTCAATTGTTCAGCTCTCAGTGTTTCGTGCGTCGTGAGAAATAAATACCCGAGGACTATTTACGGTCGGTCGGAGTTGTAACCTCTAATCCACATACCTTAAGGGGGATGGCCCAAGTGTAGTGACCGACCCACACAAACGACATGACGTTGAAGGCGTCGTCCGCCACCAGGTTGGTGATGGCGCCAGCGTCCGCACCTGCCACCGCTGGAGGCGCCCCGCCGCCACCGGCCCCGCCTCCAGCCTTGCCCCCAGTGCCTCCGCCCCCCTGCTCCTCCTCTTCCCCGCCCCCTTCACCTCCTGCATCTTTCCGTTCCTTGTCGGTCGGCGAGGCATCTTCCTCCTCCGTCAGCTTCACGCTCCATGCGCTCAGATGCAGGGCTTTGTCGTAAACGAGTGCCTGTTTGCGGTTAAAGAGATAAATGGAAATAAACAAGTCATTAAACAGGAGCCAGATGCGGCACGAACCGAGGCCCGGTAGCGGTTTACGCCCCGCGCTGCCGGCGATTTGTTTCGGGGTATGCCCACGTGTGATGGCACGTGAAGTGAAGAGAGGATTTGGTGGCGTCACGCACGCCCCGAATGATTCTTTTTTTTTCCGCGAGTAAGTTACGCAAGATTGTACCAGATACAAAGAAAGGAAATAAATTACGACGTGATCGCGTGCGTTTCTCCTAAAAAATTTAGCTTCGAGTATTTTTTTATTATTAAGTAGCATATAAAATTTTTTGTTACAATTTGTGCTATCGGCGGTTAATCGACTGTCGAGATTTCATATCACGCTTCCGATTGATGCGATCAAATTGCTAAAAATGCGTCGTTTTCTAATTTATTGCTTATCGCGGGGTTTCACTGGGTTCAGCTGGAGGCTGGATTACCAGAAATGGATCACCTTAATTCCCAAAGTTCCCAGCCATAAATATATCAGTAAACGATTACATTAGCAGTTATATTTTATTTTAATGTTGTAAGCGTTTGATCAATCTTAAATATGCATCGGCACTTAATCCATCTCTTTTAGTGAGAGCAGGGAGGGAAAATGGTAAAATAGCTCTACGTAATTAGGTAGAACTGATTTATTTGTAATTAATGTCTGTGTGGTTCACCCAGTGAAATCTAATGTAAAATCCTAATATTTTTAAGAGTTTGCAAAGGTGGAAGTTCATTTGGATGCCAGAGTATTTGGTATTTCCCATTGATTCCAAAATATCCATGGATGTAACGCGACAAAAGGACAGAATTTCTAAATCGAGAAGGACCAATGGTTGGACGAGATGCTCATAGTTGTCACCGTCAACTTGCTGAATTGAAATATTTTTCACCTATGTTTCATATTAATATTATTTGAGCAAACTCACAGTCATTTGCCCACCCTTAGAGATGCGTGTATCCGTTTCCCTAGCCATTTCCATCTCCCACTTATTAAGCCGTGAGGAATAATTGCCCTTATAGACAAACTAAAGATATTTAATTAATGCTTCTAGTATCGTTCATTGGGACAAGCGAGTCGCTTACAATTAAGTTATTTCCTGATGGCGTTAAATAAATGTTGCCAATATGGGTATTCCTTTGAGTTAGATTGTCATCAATGGAAGATTTGCTATTAGCGTAATCGATTCGATTGCATTGTTTAAAAAAAAATATGAATGTTAGTGCTAAATTCTTCATCGTAAATTACACTTTATTGGTAGAATACTAGTGATAAATGGCCTAAATAAATAAGATACATCGATCATAAGATAATTCATTCTGGCTGGTTACTGGTTGTTAAGTTTGTGAATTATTGGCTATGGTTCATTTCAAAAGGAAGCTGTTGGCGGGGGAATCTGGTTAATGTAATGCCTGTAAACTAATCCATCAGTCCCGGGTTCAAATTTGACCCGACAAGTTTATTCATGCAATTAATCTGGCTGTTCGGACCATGGAAAACAATAAGCCAAGTCACTCCATAGGCTCCTATGGGCATGTCCGTTGAACGCAAGAAATTGAGTAATATACCATTATTTTAATCAAGTTTGTTATAGTTGAAAGAATCCATCTATGTGTATTTATTATATTTGCCTTGTTGGCACTTTTGCTCTTGGAAGTATCGCTGATAAACGTCATGAAGTGGGTAAAAACATGGTCACATACTACTCTCACAAATCTGGTGATCCTACGATCCTCTTCTTCTGAAACGTTTCGAAACTCTCTGTTATTATTACAAATATTCAGAGACGATTTCAGGACATGAGATCAGTGTTGATGTCAAGGTGATGGACAAAAGAGTTAAATAGACTGAAAAAGGGGGTCAGTTAGGAGGGATGTTGCGGGAGGAAAAGAACTGATTGCTGAATTTGGGAGAAAGTTAAATCGTGTGAAATATTTCCTTGGTGTAGCTTTCCTTAACTCTCATCATTCTGTCGCACCCGTTACTGCCACAGCTCTTGACTTTCTCATGAAACGAACTCTCGAACATTTAAGCAATAGTAAATACTGTTCAGCCAACTTTCTTGCTCATTATTCCATTTATCGAAGCGTGAACCCGGGTATGGAAGTCCCAACGGTAATTTCCTCATTAAATAAAAGTGCTAGATGGCCGTCCATGATGACATTCTTCCGGTAGAATATTGGAAATTAAAGTTTTGCGCATTTTCGTGGATTTTCGGAGGGTACTTAGCCATAACTCTATCCAAAAATCTGATGACATTCTTCCGGTAGAATATTGTAAATTAAAGTTTTGCGCATTTTCGTGGATTTTCGGAGGGTACTTAGCCTTAACTCTATCCAAAAATATCATTTTATTTCTTTGGATTGTCATTAGACCTTAAACCCTCCCCGTCTTGTCAAGTAGGAGAACCCGGAGCATCCTATAACCCAACACCAAAAAATCTCGCCGTGTGTCATTGCGCATCGCATCATATTGACAATATATTTTATGTGAATACTGTAGTATTGTATCTATATTCTTCACTGCGTGTCCAGCCATATCAACTATCCTGGCTAAGGTCGGCGTAATTGGTGTGTATTACGGTAGGCACTACGTCTTTTGAAACGTAGAAGGAAAATGGCATTCTTTGAGAGTAGGTAATAAGGAGCAGTTTTCTGCTTAGCTAATTTAATTTCAAGACTACTACGTGTAGTTTCAATGGTTTTGTATCCATTTCAAGTCCAATTGGTACACCATATTCAATTTCAACTTGAAAATAGTTAATAGCCGTCTAAACTAGTCATGAAATTAAATTTCCTTAGTGTAAAACTGTTTTTTATTAATTATTATGGAAGAGTTCCACCATACCAGTCTGAATTCTGCCATTTACTCTTTGACGTGATTAACTCAGTAGATTTCTGTTGTGTATGTTTGACTGAACGAGTCGTGAGTTTCATGGTTGTGAAGTGGTAAACGTGAATGGAGATAATTTAATTTTTCCCGTCTCTGCTCCGCCACCAGTGAGCGGAGGTAAATGACCCCGAACTCAATGAGATTCGCGCCGAAGGAGGTCGTTATCCGTCATAGTCATTCATCACCGTCGGCTTTCCTTTCAACATGCATTGTAGCTCGCTTTCAATTACGTTGTGGATGAATTACAAGTGCAATCACCGCGAATTATTCTATTTTGTCAGGAAAACAGTTTATTTTTACTGGGCTACAGTCTTAGATGAGCAACCGTATTCTCTCAATTAGGCGCTGTAGCAGTGGTTTAGTACTATTTTATGTAGCCTCTAAGATTATTTAAAGAAATACTCATTTCCTACTCACTGCATAGTTTGTTAGAGCTTGGGAATTGTAGATTTGGAATGACTTCGATTATATGTATTTCCTTGATTTCTTCAGCGGTCCTTGAAATGAAATTTAGCCTATGCTATGTGAGTTTCTTTCATTTTTTTGCCTTCCTACCTAGAAATAAGTTTTGGTTATTCAATAATGTATCTTAGTGTAAACATTTAATGCCAAGATCATGGGGCAACTGTCAACGCGAAGGAGTATTTACACGCTAATGGGGAAGTGTATGAATGGAAGCATTCTCTTTTACCGCTATACATTTGAAGTATTTGCACAATTTCAGCTTTACCTTCCTCTCATTCACTGAACACGGCCAAATTTGTATCGTCCGTTGGTAATTCGTCTCCGTCCTTATTTCATACACGCATCGGACTCTAGTTGCGAAAGAGATGTACATAGAGTGGCTGTAATGAGTTGATGATTTATTCAATGGCGTGCAGGTTTTTTGTGAGGAACCCATTCTTATCTCTTTACTGAAGAGAAAAAACAGCTCCAATGTGATACATGCGGCTCTCCTATCAGTGTGAAACATTTCCTGACGGAGTGTGACAGATACTGGGTTACTCGCGAACGACTTAACATCAAGTAAAACCTAAGCCGCGTCTTAGGTAACTACCCGAAGGATGTCAGGCTTATTTTAAAATTCTTTTGCGACTCAGCCCTTTTTAATAATTTGTGATTCTTCAAACGTAAGTTTTGATATTTCGCTCGGGGCTGAATGACGTAGTAAAAATGTAATTTTTAATCAAAGTTTTCAATGAATTGTTTCAATTCCTTTTAAATACGGGTTGCATGAGGTGCAAATAACCCATTCCTTCGGCGCACCCACAAAAACTTAACGCTAGTACAACTACTGCATCTTCCAGTGCTGCCAGCTCGTGCCATAAGATTGTGTGAGGTCATTCTAACCGGTTAAAAGCCTTTCCAGTCTCTTAAAAATAATTATTCGAATTATTCGTATCGGTCGCATTCCGTTTAACACGAGGTGGCCCTATGCATGTACTCTCGAAAGTGTGAAGAACATTTTCAGGCTTAACTTAGTGGGAACGCTGCATGATAATAGCAAGTCTTTACTATTTTCCATACTTTTATTGCAATAGCCGACCACCGATTCAAGAGGTGACTGTCATTATCAAGGTGCAATTTAGAATAATCTTATTGATGACGATCAAATTTTGAAACTTTGGTCGATTTTTCAAGTACGAAGTACAATGTGTTTGATTGTTTAATTTTTAATGTCATAATTTTTAACTCCTTTCTAATAAAATGTGCATATATTAGATGACTTAAGTGCAAATCGACTGCCTTGAGTCTGGGCTCTTTCATTATCTTTGATTTTACGAGTGCCCTAGTGCCAGTTAGTATTAAGCTAGCAGTGAACAAGGTAATAGGAATTGTTTCTAAATGCGTGCGTTTCTAAATTATAATAGTACCTCTTTCAAGTATCGTACTAACGAATTAGACTCACCTGTAGCGCGCCCTTTAGTCGTATTCCTTCGACGTTAACGAAATGTGTTGATGCTTGAGATAAGGTTCCCTGAGCTATGGATCCCACCAAAACCACCACAGCCATCACGTAACCATTGTTGAAGAACTCAGTAACCGTTGGGGAAGAGGACTGAAAAAAAGAACAAGTGAAGTAAATGTTTTGCATGATAGAAATATCATCTTCCCAGCAGTGCGTCAGAAAGCACCGTCGGATTGCATGTATGATGTAATATTGACTTCAAATAGCCCTTAACGCTTCTGTAAAAAAATCAAAAAAATTTAATTGAAATATTGAAGCCAGCGACTATATTATATACTCACAAGCCAATTATTTTATTAAATATTACCCCATACTGCCTTCTAAAACCCAAGCAAAAGTTTATTAAAGTAGGAGGAGCACTTTAATCTGTATCGTTAACTTTATTTAGAAAACTTGTGCGCCGTACTCCTCACACATTAAACTGCCCTTGTCGAAGGCTATGCGCATGTAGATTAGACATCTGACCATTACCATTCCAGCATGACAAAATGATCACCTGTCAAGAGCAAAAACCACTTTCCTATCAGCAATGTCTAATTACTTAAATTTAGGATGTCTCCGCCTCATTTGAATTATCAGTGTGCATTTGGAGAAATGTAAATTATGACGAGGTTAATTTTTTTGGTCAAAGTTATAAGTAATATTGAAAGTGAATTTGATAGTGTCATTAAATGACTCAATCCCGTAAATGGATTAACCATTACGCTATAGTTAAATTTTTATTTCTTGGGATTAAAGAATGATAATTTTTAGCCCTGCAGTCATATATTTTCCGTGTCGGCTTAGTGGGCTACGTGGCCCGTCACCATGTGGTTTCCCTCTGGCCTTTATATCCTCTTGCGCAGGACCCTTGGGGATGACCGCAAATGCCTGTGGCGCCGTCCTCGCACCTTCGCCGTGGTGCGTAAGTAAGAACTCATCGAATATCCCGTTCGTCGGTAGACCTCATCTCTTGACTCACCTCTCTCTGTCTTGTTGGATGCGGCAAAAGCTCTTCTATCACCTCCCCTGCTTCCGTTGCGTAAAGCATGACCACTTTGCATGTAGGCGTGAGAGATTTTAGTGAGTCGGTTTTTTTACCGTCATATTTCCTGGCAACTAAGCGACCGACCGGGCTTTTGGATGAGCAGCTGTCATACAATAGTTTATACCAACAGTTCTTAGTTATCCACATCCATTTAGCGATAAGAAGTGTTTTGGAAATGACTATTTTTGATCGAAGGTATGTAATGACGTATTTATTTAAGGAATGTTAAATATTTTCTATCCGTGGTGCCATTCCATTCTCTATAATGGTCTAATGAAGCCACTAAGTGAGTGTCACTCCCCTTATTACAGCTGCTATTGAGGAGAGCGTAGCATCACAGCCTAACTGGAGTGGGTGATGTCACGTACCATATGAGATGTTGGGCAGTGTTTTCATCATGATATTGCGCTTCGCCATCTCTTATTTTACTGTGTGAATTTTCGTGATATACAGATTCTAAAGGTTTTTTTAAAATGATCATTTAACATGCGTACTATCTTTCCATGACGCATATACCCCTACTAAAAACCCAGAATGATGCCGTATATAGCTTTAAGTTATCCTCGGCTTCAGGTGAATGACCAATTTCCGCGAAATTCCTTAGTCCTTTGGTTTAAAAGGTTTGCTATAGGAAGGTCATTCATTGTCTTTCCTGCTTCTTTTATTTGACTTTACTTTTGTTTTTAATTGTATTTTTATTAGTAAAAATCCTGCTCTTCAAAGGGCTATTTGTTGTTAAGATCTTTATTTCATATCCTCGTAGGTACATATTTCTACTCACTGGGGAAAAGTAGATACATGTTTGGAGAAAAGTTACCCTATAATCCTATTTATTGTATCTGCTTCAGGGGATTGATGATTTTACGTTTCGCAAGTTTCTTGCAGATTTTTACATTGTTATTTTTTCGTTACCTCTCTGATGGAGAAATTCAACATAGTCTGAGCACTGAGACCGTTCATTTAGTATATTTTGATTTTTTTAGTGTGAATGTGTAATTGTATACAAAAGAGAAGCAGCGCTTGCTAATGAGTACTTTTTCGACGTTTATTCTAATGATTAAATTATCTTATACGCAGCAGAACATGAAAATATTTACAATGAATTTCAGTCAGTCATTTTCCGTTGTGAATTTTAGTGCAATCCGGTGGATTTTATAATGGTACTTAAAGTCACTTCACCTCATTGTGCAATTATTGTCCACTCGTGCCAACTCTTGGTTTACTCCTGGAGTGATTCGATAGTTGATTTACCGTCGAAAGGCCGTATCAAAGGACTTAGCTGTCTGTGCGAGCGCCAGGAGTCCGAAAAATCACGCCAGTTGAAATCGAGACTCGTCTAAAGAATCCTCGTTCTATACATTCTAAAGAATCCTCGAAGAACTATACATGCAGCAATGGATATGATACAAGAATTATATTGTACATTTTTACCCCAATTAAAGCATGCTATTTCTTGAGCTATTGATAGTTTTCGGCGCTTTATTCGAAATTTAGTACCAAATTATATTTAAACATGTTTTTATGAATCTTTGACTAGGCGTGACACCTTGGTATTTGTTAGCAACCATTATGAAATGTATTATCTCGCGGTTAGATGGAAATCTGTACATGAGTAATTGAATTATTAAGAAATATATCTTGTATGCCCTTTAGGCTACGTGTTAAAATAGTATTGAATTGCCAAAAAATACGTAAACTACAGGTTTTTCACTTTTATCTATGGATATCAGTAATATGAACTCGTGTCCAAAGTTTAAAGCAAATCTGCACATAAGCAAAAATCGATCCAACTACCACCTCATTCCTCACCTCATATGTGCTCGCAGTCGATGCGGAGGCGTAATCTATGATGACGGAAATAGCCAGTGGACCAACCAGTCCGGCAGAGTCCCCCAAGAGCTTCAAAAAGCCCCCGAGGGTGAAGAGGGGCCAGCAGAACCGGAGGTAGCAGCGCCAAAGTGAGACCCTTCTCCCGAACGCTGCTTTGGGTCTCCCTCCGATCGTTGGGGGCGGTGTTCCTTTGGCTGACCGCTTCTGAGGGGGTGGATAAAGAGAGAAAAAAAAGAAAAAAAGAGAATACTTATTGCTCAGCATCGTGGGATCAAAGGAAAAATTCCCTTGATTAAAAAAATACCCCATGAGAATGCTGAATGGGATGAGGAAATTGTATCCTCGCGGAATTCATTTTGGATATATTTGGTCTACAGATAGAAATTCATCGACCGAAGTTTTGAAGTGGTACCGAACGCCATTTTCAGTGACAAATCAAAAACTGGCATGTAGTTTGGTGCTATTAGAAATTCCGCTATTTAGATTAGTTTACTACATCCATTTGTTGCTTGATTTGGCCCTTGTTGATTGATAGTCATTTTACCATCGTGATTCTGAGGCGTGGCTTGTGTAATTTATAGTGAGATTTATGTGTATAAACTTGTTGGAATACTAGTAGAGTTAGTAATTGGGTTTGCATCGGCGGCGAGAGTCATGTGGCACCACTCACAAGTTATTAAGTTCGAGAATATTTGATTGACTGAAGCGTTTCTTGGTGTAATATCGACATGTTAACCATTCTAAAAAAATGAAGTAACTTTGTTCTGTTACACACTGCAGATATTTGAAGTACCGAACAATTTTAACGACTAACGCATCATTTTTGAGGATATAATTCACCGTTTTATCACTCTAAAAATTAAATAAAATCGTTGGTCGTTAAAATTTACCGATACTAAATTCACCTGATGTGCGGAATTTCGTGAAGTAATTCATTTCTAGTTTAATTTCATTGTTATTTAAGTTTGAGAATGTACCAGGCTGGACTAGGAGTCTGTTGTCCTTCCAGTGCCTCTGGGTAATATTTTCATCTTCACGCTGGCATCGTGTGCGAGAATCAGTGGTTCTATCTCGAGAGAGTATTGAACTTTAAGGGATTCTCCCCCTTTTATTAATCTCACAGACATCCTATTCGAGCTTTTTCTGTCCTCACCGTCCGCCACTCGATCGAAGAGTCTCGGATCCTCGAGAGCTTGGAGGTACTATGCATGAAGTCGATGGAACTTCCATTCCCTCCCCAGCCATGGCCGTGGAATTATTTTTGATCCGTATGAACCCCCGCGGGCTCGCCAGAGGGCTCCGCAATATCTTGAGCCAAAAAAATCCTTTAGAGTATTCGGATGTTCTCCTTGCCCGTTATTCATGGCGCCATACCTCTCTAGCCCCCGCAGACCATGCCGGATGATGAAATGAAAGAACGCATTCTCTCTTCCCCAGCTCATCGGCATCGTCATCAGGTAATACTCACCATAAAAATTTTAAAAATATATCACATCATTATATATTCCATCATGTCTACAAGGCATGAACTACTGGTTTCGGCAGCTTACTTAAAGGGTGTTAAGCTTATTAACTCAAACCTGGAAAAAAGTTTGCTTCTCGGTAAGTCTGTGAACAAATTATGGCATCTGTGCAAGGCGTATAGAATTCTTTTTTATAATAAGTTCTCACACCACCTTTTCAACTCTGGTAAGTGGAGAGAAGTACATGCACATGGGTGAGTTCACTGATTTTTTAAAATTCTTTGGTTGTCTGATGATGTTGGTCCTTGTATTTCCGTGATTTAGAATACTCGCAATTAAACAGTGATTCGTGAATTACTTTCTCACTGCGTTTATTATTGCCGAAGAAATCAGATTGTGTCTATCATTGTGGGTTATGAATCTTAACCCACTACGTAACTTATCACTGTAGGTATTGCAGGGAATGATTGTAGTCTAATTTCCTATAGTCATTTTTATTTTTAAAAATAGCTTTCAAAGTAATAAAATGCAAAATAATGTTGGTGAATGAAGGGAGCCCATAATCAGTAGGAATTGGCATGAGTTTTTGTTTTTCTAGACCCTTTTCTCTTTGGTGAGATCATACCTTCTTTTTTTGGGGAGAAGAGCAGATGGATGACAATTACCGTATTAGAAAATCCCTGAATTGAGTCAAAGTAACCATTATAGGAGAGTTACAATGTATTTCTGTGGGAGTGGTAGTTAAAGCTCAAAGCCCCTCGAGTAATTTCTATGTAAATTTAAGTATTTCCATTAATTTGGACATTTTTGGATTTCACCTTCTCATCTTCGAAGATCTGCTTGAATCGATCGAAGTGGACCCTTGTGCTCTCCTCGTCCGGGAGTCGACCCAAATCCTCCAGCTCTAGCGGCCTCGAGTATCCCAGCCTCAGCAGGGGCGTGAGCCAGTAGAAAAGGGCCTTGGAGAAGGCGTTGGCGGCGGAATGGTGGTAGGCGCATGGCAGGCGCTGTTTCGACTCGGGGGCGGAGGCCGACACGACCTCCTCCTCACCGTCCTCCACGCTTTCCCCTCCAACCCTCTCCTCGGCTTTCCTCTTCCTCCTCATTTCGCGGACCTGGAAGGAATGAACGAAAACATGAGGTATTATTCGAATCATGAGCAACTCAAAGCAGTTAAAATTAAGTGGACGTGAGCCGATGTGGAGAGGCGCGAAGGTGAAAAATTCGTAGTGAAAACATCATTCGTCTGTACACTGGGTATCCCGTATTCCACATATTCGTATCGAGTGCTTTAACCAATTAAGCTACCCTGGCTGCCTGGGAGTTCAATTGGTTGGTCCACTCGTTTAGGGATCTGTGTTCGAATCCCAGTCCAGAGTATGATTTTTGACCTGTGGTTTTCGCACGTTCGAATAATGAAAATTTTTACTCTTCGGAAGTAAACAGAATAGCTACATTGACGTTTCTAGATGAGCGATTTTATTCTCTAATCGCTCGCCCTGTTGGAGAATAAGAATCTACCACTAGATAGAAGTATGTTAGGCATGCAGATAATATCGAGTTAATTTTATGTATTTCACGTCGAGAGAGAAAAATAACACCTTTGGGAAAGAAGAAGCGACTTGAACGCCCCAGGGAACACGATTAATAATAATCGTAAATTAAGGAGACGAACAATGGTTTTTCGCCCAGAAAGTGATACATTGAAGTAGCAGTGCTCTGATTATGAACCTACGATGAATTTCAATATATTTATTCATGAATGTTGGTAGTATTGATCAGGGAAGGCGACCGACAAATGCGGCCCTTTGCCCGTTGAGAACAAGTGGGAAGGTGGGTTTCGAAGTGATTATTCAGGGATTGGAGAAAGGGTGGATAGGGACCTGGCATTGGCATAAGCCTGATAAAAACGAAAGACGCCAATGGGCCTTCAGTTTTACATCTCACCTGACGGATGGAGTATTACGCTTGAAGTGCTCTCCTCAAAGCGTGTACTATCTCCGCCAACGCCGGAATTCGAACTGGGGATGAGAAGCCACCACTCCAGTTACCACTTCAATCCGAAAAGTTTTGTCTTGAGCCTGGGGCTTCCTTCGCTACGCTTCAGCCATTATGTCGGTTTCTTCTTCTCTCAACTTTGTCTTTCTAAGGACCTCGTAAAATTACCTATTGCATTCATTTTCGTTTTCTATTTTTAGCTTCTCTTCTTGTTCTCCAACAATTTTTCATCTTTTCGTTTCGCTTTCTCCTCTCTTCCGTCCAGGCGTTATTTCTTTTTTTCCTTCTTCTATTTCCTTCCAAGTTTCGTTGTGCTTCCATTGAAATTCCGCTCTCATTTCACATACCTATTTGTCGGTTTATTTATTCAAATTCTCGGCTTCCGATTCAGATTGTCGGTGACGGGGTAAAGTCCTCACCTGCTAAACTGAGGGTCGCGGATTCGAGTCCCGCCTGAGTAGATATTCAACACTCAGGACATGGGTGTTTGTGTTCCTCCATTGTTACATGTTAAAACATCCGATGTAAAAGGCCGTTGAATCTGTTTTTGGGTATGTTGAAATAAATAAATAAATATTTATTCTAATAAATGCATACAAACACTTTATCCCTTGGCGCATATTCAGTGCTTACATTTCATTCGTATATATGAAAATAATTGCATCAGCTTACTGGGTGATAACGATATTTACTAAGAGAAAAATCGTGATGACAAACGCGAAGTCCGTCAAATGCCTGCTGACAGGGTATAGTAGACGTTTGAAAGAATGAAGAATAAACCCTTAAGTGATAACTCCGGCATTGAATTGCGACGTTAGTAAGGAACGAAAAACTTATATGCAATCGCTGAAGGGAAAAGACACGTGTGAAGTGAAAGACTTATGTAATATGTTTGGAGAAATAGTACACCTGATATTTACTCTGATTTTATGGAGAAATCGTGCGCGTGGCTCACATATAAATACGGCATTCCATATTTGTTGTGACCTCTTGATTAGGGCTATCCTGTAATTTCTTTCAAATTTAAATTTTCACTCATGGCTACCAATATCTTACTCCCTCTCTTGTATTTTATTTGAAGTATTTCTCCATCACGTTGAGGATATTTCGGGTAATCATAAATTTTCATTTGCATTAAGCCCGTGTTATGTAGCATTCCACAGTATGCACCCGGTGTTCACTGTTCGTTAGATAGGATGTTGAACTGCGGTGAAGTTAGTTACTGGACTTAAAATTTAAACTCATCTCGGTTACGAAAAGCATTCCTAATTTATCACTCAGTGATTCAACCCGAAGGTTAGTTTGGATAGTTAAGGGTAGAGCTCACCCCGGACTAAGCCACGGGCGTGTGAATTTCACACATACAGGGTAGGGGTCCAGTTCCTTTCCCTGGGCCACCTCGCACTCCGAGGATTTTTCGTTTTGGGGGCGTCCAAAGGCTTCACCCGGATTTGAACCCGGGACCCTTCGATCAGTCCTACTGGGCCACTAGGCCCTGATGTACTTAACGAAACTAAAATTCTCAGTTAACGTAAGGTGACCAGATTTTAACATTCGTAAAGCGGGACACCATTGCCTGGGGGGGGGGGATTCTTCCAGATTTTAACCATCGTAAAGCGGGACACCATTGACCGGTGGGGAGGGGGTTCTTGATTACAAATTAGGTCGATATTGAGCAAAAAAAATTTAGAACGCAAAAATAGTTTTTAATATATTTTTTTATTTCAACACAAGGTCCAATTTACAAATATAATACATTAAAAAATTATGTTAAGTATTATTTTATTCTTTGGCATATTTATTATTTGAGTGAATTATTTTAGTAGATTGCTGTCGTTGTTTAAAATGCCATCAAATTTTTCACATGAATTTGTTAAATTATATTTCACACATAAAATGGCTTTCAAAGTCTCAACACTTAAATGTGATTTTTCTGATGTCCACACCTTATTTACCGTAGAAAAAACGCGTTCAGTCGCAGCATTAGTTTCTGGTAAGGACAACGCATATTCCACAACTTTTAGTGCATTATTGTATGGAACATGGTTTGTTTCAAAATGATGAAATATTTCTAACCATTTGTTCTCTATTGATTCCTAATTTATTTATCGTAAAATGGGACCTATGAGCTTATAAGCGAATTTAGAATGTGAATGATGTTTTTAAGGATCGGCGGATGAATATAGAAATATTTATTTATTATTTGTGATTTCAGAGGTTGTTGGAATGCTGATAGGTTTCCATTTTAAGAATTTTAAGCGCATAAGATTGTATCACGTTCTATAACCTGAGTAACCATGCTGGAACAATCAATTATTGAGGCAGAATTGGAACTCGTGATAGACTCTCAACCATAGAGGCACCGACCCTACTTCCTTAGCTGTCTATTTGAGTATTCCTTCTCTGGATAACTTTTTCTGCTCTTTATGGCGCGATTGTTAAAATAGTTTGCTGGAGCGGAAATACATCGTATTTTAAACGATGCAGGTCGCTTAAAAAGTTATTCGAATACCAAAACGTGGTATAACGCATTAGATGCATTATGTTACAACTCCAGTGGCGTGTTATAGCCTTTTGTACACCGGTGCTAAGACTTTTGGTTCACAAATTTTATTCGGCGGATAGAAGTTTAGGGGTAACGGACTGCTACGATGGAAACACCGATTCCCGACCAATCACCGAAGTCTTTGAGCTCGCCTCGAATACGGAGGAGCGATCCTCCTATTCGTCCGAGTGCCGTTGCCCCAGCCCGCACGTGGAAGACAGTATGTGCGAAATGACCTTAGCCGTCGAAGTACATTACACTAAAATACTACTACGATAGTAACTGAGCAACTGAACTAGCCGTCGGATGGTATGTGTGCATAATGGTAGGGTTTAAAGGGCATCATTATCATTTTGAAGCTCTACCAAATGATTGGTGGGTTAATGGGCAGGCCTTCCTAAATTCAATCCATAGCACGGGCATCTATATTTTTCGCACTAATACTTCTTTCTCCGCTCAAAGTCTGTCTTAAGCTCGTCATACCTTCTGCAACCTCTAATGCCTTCCAAAATTCCTATTCACTTTCTTATCCGCGCGTACCCTACATTATCCGCTATTGCATTATCTTATAATCATTCCATCATCTCTCTGCACGTTCTTCGTCCTTATTTTCTGCCTCCACCAATACTGTTCATCTAGAACTATACTTTTCCTGAGGAGTACGTTAAAACGTCGAAATGCGTTGGAAATACAAGCTGAGTGAAATATCACAACTGCGAAGCATATAACGCTACGATTCATATGAAAGCCACGTAATATTTTCCTGGTGTATGAGCTCAGAGTTTCTTTCATCAATTTCCTTCCCTTCACGTATGGTTCCGTATGAAGGACAAGAAACATTTTTAAACTGAGGAATGATTTTCGATTTTTATTTTTACTCAATCTGACAAAATTCCAGTCCAGGAATCATTAGAAATCGTTACGAACCTTTTGTAAACAATAAACATTCCCTGAGGGTAAAGTGTGCGCTGCCGGTGCCTCCGTCTAGGAAATATGCGAAATGTTGCCCAAGAGGGAAACCGATTCACGGCCGGATGGGGGTCTACTAATAAAGCGCTCACTCGCGGCGCATGCCGATGACTTTTCTCCGTAAATGGCGACCGTCTCGAGAATTCCTCCCGGGCCGTCCTTTTTCCTTAATTCTCTTCCCCCCCTCCGTCTAAGAATCTGCCTCGCAACTCCCTCGTGCGCCCCCTCCCCTCTCGGCTGCAGGTCGCGCTAAATATCTCTGATGACGCACTCGGGAAAGCACCAAACAAGCTCCACCCCGTTTATGGTTGACTCTTTAAAGGACTGAAAAAAAAACAAACTTCCAAGAATCTCTCTTTCACTCTGCCGCCTCCTCTGCCCTTCTCTACCCGCTCCTTCCTCATTTTTGCTCCAGTCTCGAAGGCTGAGTCTTCCCGCAGTCGCATTTCCGCCGTCACGTTCACTATCCTTGAGAGTGATATCTCGCTCTTCGTCTTCGTTGCGATTCCCTCGCAGGTCACAGCTCGCCATCTGAGTCATCGTCCGTCCTCGGACGCTCCATGCTATGCGGGAGAATCTTGAAATGAGCGTGGATGTGATTGCCTCGGGTATTCGGACCTATCGAGGGGGAAACGAGCTCGAAAAATCTGTTGAACTGCAGCGAAGAATATGAAATGTGTCATGATATTAAGAAGGTCTTCGGGCCAAATACTGAAAGAGAGATTTTACTCTTGGTTGGCTTCATTTCGAGTAACAAAGATATTGGACGGAGTTGCCGGGGAACCACGGGAGACCAAAATATTGCAGTTAAAGCTAAGGTTGCAGCAAACATTCAGACCACACACAAGCCTCAGGTAAAAAACAAACGTTATAAATTTACCCCCTCTCTACATATTAAGCACTAACATGAGCGAGACATCTGTGAAAAGCACAATCTCTCCCTCCGTCCATTCTCTCTCCGAATTCCTCTTTCCTATTTCGTCCCTTTTCATAGCTTGTATCCTAGCACCCCATGTCAAACCCCCCAGCGACGGCTTGCATGATAGTATTTTGATTTAGATATGTACTTTCCGAATGTTTTGCTCCTTTAATTGTTGTTAAATTTTGCTAGAATGTTGAATCTCAACGGTATTGTAAAGCGGGAACGAAGTGAGTTGGTTTACTATTTTGGGAGGCGATCGACTACTGAAGTCGTTTGCGCTATTAAGGATAGGTGGGCAGGCTGTTAAGAATAGGATTATTTTGGGAGTTGAGGAAGGGTGGAGGGAAACCCGGCGTCGGCATTAGCCTACTCTTGACGAAACGCGCCTAGGGGTCCACAGTTCAACGTTCCATTCTACGGAAGGAATACTGCACTTGAAATGATCTCCGTAAAGCATCTAAGTAAGGTTCGAGATTCCACTCATGTCTGCCACTTCTGGGATTCGGAGCCCGGATCTTCGGGATGAGAAGCCAGTACTTTAGCTATCACACCAACCAACATCCCTGGAGCGAACCCAGCACCTTCGCTAATGGCTAAGGACGGCAAATAATACCGGTAATATGGGATGTACAACTCTACGCGGTTTTGAAGACCCTTTTTCATATGGCATGTAAATAAGCTGGTTCGAAGACATGCCAGTATAAACCAGATGCACGAACAGATGCGTGTTGGAAATCGCTACGTGTAGACCCTAAAAAAATCGCAAATGTTTGGAAAAAGGCCCGAAAAATAGTCACTATTATGATCCAGACCATAGATCATTTTTTCTCGTAAATACTTTTACCCAGAATAAGAATAGTACGATGGCTAACGCATATGAGTGTGGCACATACGACTCATAAATGGGCAATCGCATGGCTCTTGTTAGCAAGGGGATTTGTGAAGGTAATTGATTAAACAAAAATGCACCAAGCAAGATGATAGGCATTCAGAAGTTTACTTACAATTTACCTTTACCTAACCTATGTTTCAGCCATGGATTTTTGGAAGTGGGATTCTCAGAAGCTTGTGGGAGGGGGATTGACTCCCAAAACTTGTCGACCATTTTAATTGAGTTACAGGGGCTGTCGCAGTTTATCCCCTCGGAAGAAGCGAGGACGGAGACACGCTGTTCGTTCATGTGTTTTTAGGACTTCCGTATGACATTTGAATTGGTAATTGAGTGTACACATTATTTTGCATAAAACTTGCTCCACTCGAGGTTAACTTGCTTTATGAGGCTTATGTCCTTTAAGAAAATCACGTATTTCTGCTAAAATTGTAGCGAGGAATCTCGATTATCAATTCTTAAAAAAATATTTTATAATGCAGATGGGATACAATTTTGTAATTTGAATTTAGCTTCAAATTTTTTTGTGAAGAAATGCATGAATTTTGGATTTGGATCCATAATTAAGTATGCATATATGCTTGATTTTACGGGCTGTTTGCCCTATATTGAAGGCAAATACGACGCGAAAACATTTTGAGCGGACGTGAAGCGCACTCACTAACTTAGTCAATATGGCGTTGCTTATTTACAGAGAAGACCTTCCTATGACGGCATGCTTAGCCAACAGAATGGTTTATGACTTGCTTATTGGGGGGATTTTCTGAATGGGCCTGCATGTATTTGTACGTCTTTAGCCATTACTGGACTATAGCTCTTAAGTACATGCCACCTTTGCAGTGATGTAGCCAGGGGAAGTCCATGGGGATCGGACCCCTCCCGAAATTTTGAACTTATAAATGAAGGGAACTTAAATGATAGTTTTCTAAAAAAAAATGTTTATTTCGTTTATTATTTATTCTGAACGACTTTAAATTAATTTGTTAGTTATTTTCAAGCATGAAAAACCCTGGATACATTATTATTTCAGAAATTTTCTCAAGTAAAATCATTAAAATAATCGGCCTTTGCACTGCAGTCGAAATTGCATTTTATTGCCTAAACACACAGTTTTGCTCATCAACCCCCCTCCCCACCTGCTAATATTCAACATGGACCCCTCCCCAAGACGAAATCCTGACGTCACTGTTCACCAAAGTCAAAGATATTTCGGGGGGGAGTATGCACGTATGCTCAACGTTAGGCAATGATCGAGAAAGGAAATGACAGGCGTTATTTTTGGCGAAAGTGGTTTGTAGATCGCGTGGGTTGCTTGAGAAGGCGCAGAGTCGTTTGAGGTCAGAATCGCCCCGTAAAGCTCTCGTTGAAAATGATTGAGAGGAAATGATCCGGAAAAGTTCCATTAGTCACTATTAAAATCCGCTTGTTTTATGCCGTGGCCGGGGGAAGGCCTGGGCCATATGGCGGCGAGATAAATATTATTCCTTGAACACATGGACCTCCTCAAGCTCCTGCTCCACGGATAAACGCTCTGTGGGATTCCTTTTGTGAAAAGGATGGAAACTATTGGTAAACACACGCCGCAGTTATGTTTGAATCTCTGCGATCCATATTTTTTCTCCCGCCGCTCTTGCGTAAGTTAACGTTCTTTAAGCCCGTACGCCTCGGCCCATTCTCCGCTAGATGGGATAGGATATACCGCTGAAGACCTTTTGCTGATTGTCTTGCTACTTGGTGAATTTCGGGGATGGGGTTCTGCGGGCAAAATTGGGAGGCCTTGAGTGATGGGGTGTTGGCGGGGACGCACATTAAGTTTGTTTTGGTGGACGGGTCTCGGTGTCGGGTGCCAAGAATCCTGAGTAAATAGTCCTGAGAAGTGAAGCGGTGGGTATGGCCAAGACGGTGCGGTCTGCGACAATCCTGAATAATTTCCTAGGGTCTTGAGATATGACTGTCAGCTCTTCGGATTTTGAAATTATATTTGCAGCGATGCATCTGCTTCCGCGATCATCCGAGTTTGAGGAGACTGTGCAGACGAGACCAATATTTCGAAGTAGGTTGGAATATCTTGTGCCTGCTCTTTCTCATTTTTAAGTTCACTTTACAGCCGACTATCCGATCTCTTAAGTTTTGTCTTCCTGGTTGCAGTTAGTATGCTCCAATCGATAATGTAGGTGATTGTAGTCGTTAATATGTATGCTCAAACACGAAAGTATGCTCATACACGAAAGTCTGACAAACATGCTATCGGAGAATATTCTTGCCATCAATTAGTTTTTTAAATATGAGACACCGGGACAAATATCGGATCCGTATCTATTCGGATTCTACTTTTGCAGTGGTAATCGTGGCAGATATTATGCTTGTCATTTTAGAGGAAGTTTTGCTTGGATTTACATTATTTTAGAAAAAGCAGTCTCTTTAGAAAATGTCAGCAATATAAGTTGTTGCGTTTTCAACGGAAATATTCTGTTTTGTTTTTTATCTTCAAAACACAAATAGCTTTCCTTTGTATGCGAAATTGTACATCTAGGGGGGTTGGAAGTTTAACAAACTTGGATAGAGATTAACCTAAGTTGATGAAACTGAAATTACAGTGGACAGACGCGTGGTTAGCTTGATCCACATGGGTCTTACGCAGAAGCGCATTAAAAATCGATGCTCACACGATGTCATTTATATGGTTTTAGTCGCCATTCTTCTGCATGTCTGTGGCGTTCCAGCTTTAATTGTGCCGGACGTTGTTCTCATTTCGAACAGCTAACGCAACCTATGGGTAAACAAGTACGTGGCTGCACAGTGTCGACCACTAAGTCGGCAATGGAACCCACGATCATTGGATCAGGTGGGAACCGCATTGCTTACTAGTCCAACAAGATCGTCGCCGTATTAACTGAAACCTCAATCAATATTCAATTGGTGTAAATTATTGCAGTAACGATTAAGGATTTCGTGTTGCTGTTTGCGCTTCGGGAGAGATCAAGGGCGCTATATAGGTAGAAGGACCTTGGGCGAGATGACAGTCGTAGCGGCGCCATCTGGCTCATTGCGATAGCGGCAACTGTCGTACTCTTCTTCGCGTTGGCCCTGGTTACGCAGATGAAGTGAGTATACCTGGGCATTTGTACTATTTTTAATCATGCAAGTCATTGTAGACTGTATTTAGAGAGCCTGTGTTAATTGGATGAATTAACAATGAAAAACTGCGGTGAGACGAATATTCTAAGATAAACAATCAGCTAGTTTTGTTAAAGTAAATATTTCGATTATGTCTACGTTTACTTAAGAAATCCGGTCTGTGGGAGAACACTGAGTACATTTTAGGGACAACGTTTGGTCCCTAATCCTCTACTTATCTCATAATTGGGCTCCCATAACTTTGGACGTTCATTCACAGGGTTACTTCAGCTCCCAGTGGCATAAAGATACGGACTCATTAACAAGAAGTAAGTTCAACTTTTAGTCGTCTGTGGTAGGGATCGATTAGTTGGCAAAGTATTATTTACATATTTGTGATTTTCACTGCATGAAATTTGTTCTTAAGCATTATCTCCAGTTCTTGTAAGATAGTATGCTACGTAGCAACTATAATCCCATTGATTCCTGTAGCCAGGTTCCAGAAACTTAAGATGCCACTTTGTCGTTATTAACACCAAATGTAATGACTTTAAGCTTCAGATCGTTTGTAGGTGTCAACTCGTTGCGTGAACATACCGTTACTGATCTTTTTAATTTTAAAAATAACTAAGAAAACCTGGCAAAATTTGAAAATACTGTGGCATCTCTTCATGATCTCAAATCCTGCATTCATTATCCGCTGGACTGGAAAGTCGGCTTGCTACCATTGAAAAGGAACGCGTGTTGATACATCGCTTCGGAAAAGCTTAACCTGATGTTTAAACTCCTTTCAAGAAAAAAAGTTTCAAGCTGCTTGAACATGTCAATGCTGCACCAGACCAAATAAAAAAGGAGGGAGGAAGCTTAAAAATTAATGACTCCTCCGGCGCTTTGTACATACGTACCTCCATCTCAGCCACCCGTCGATTGAGCTGCGGGCGAGCGAGCAATTAAAAATTCACGCTCGAAATGTCAGGAGACGCAGGCATCTTTTTAAAATCCGCTCTTGGCGTTCGTGACGGAGGCATTATCGATCCTTCGAATGCGAATGCTCGTGCATTGCTAGAGGTTCATGCCGTCACCAGAATTTGTAGGAATATTTTACCCGTGCGGGTAGTAGATTGTTACGCAACGATAAGACATCTTGGTGACTTAGCTTGAATCAAAAAGCTAATATCTATTTCGACCCGGTTTTGTTTTATCTGGTTAAATATTTCCTCAACACAACAATCGACGTGCATACGCTCTCCCCCTGATAATGCTCGCGTTAACTAATCGACAGTCTGATGTACTAAACTCACTCAGTGATTCAACCGGAAGGTAGGTTTGGATAGTTAAGGGTAGAGTTCACCCCGTACTAAGCCACAGGCGTGTGAATTTCACACATTCAGGGTAGGGGGGCCAGTTCCTTTCCCTGGGCCACTCCGAGGATTTTATTTGTTCGGGGGCGTCCAAAGGCTTCACCCGGTTTTGAACTCAGGACCCTTAGATCAGTCCTACTAGGCCACCACGCTCCCTGATGTACTTAACGAAACTAAAATTCTCAGTTAACGTAAGGTGACCAGATTTTAACATTCGTAAAGCGGGACACCATTGCCTGGGGGGGGGGTTCTTCCAGATTTTAACCATCGTAAAGCGGGACACCATTGACCGGTGGGGAGGGGGTTCTTGATTAAAAATTAGGTCTATATTGAGCAAAAAAAATTTAGAACGCAAAAATAGTTTTTAATATATTTTTTTATTTCAAAACAAGTACAATTTACAAATATAATACATTAAAAAATTATGTTAAGTATTATTTTATTCTTTGGCATATTTCTTATTTGAGTGAAATGTTTAGTAGTTTGCTGTCGTTGTTTAAAAGGTCATCAAATTTTTCACATGAATTTGTTAAATTATATTTCTCACATAAAATGGGTTTCAAAGTCTCAACACTTAAATGTGATTTTTCTGATGTCCACACATTATTTACCATAGAAAAAACGCGTTCAGTCGCAGCATTAGTTCCTGGTAAGGATAACGCATATTCCACAGTTTTAGTGCATTATTGTATGGAACATGGTTTTTTACAAAATGATGAAATATTTCCAACCATTTGTTGTCTATTGTGATTTGTGCTGAAGCCCAAGATTTAACCTTTTCCTTATCAATATATTTTTTTAATAATGATATCTCATTAAAAAGATCATTTTCGGAAATATTACTACCTGGGAAATTTTGAGTAATATGATCGAATGATTTTTGCTCATCATTCCAATCAAGATCATGTTTTAATGTAACCCAATGAAAATGTTCAATATCATTGTAATGTACCGTCCACTCTTCTAAATAACCTATGCAGTTGCTATAGAACTTTTTAACATGATTCATGATATCTGCACGATTTATTGCAGCTTGTTCTACTAGCTGGCTTTATATTCTAACCGCTTTTGACACTGAAATTTAAAATGCTAACTTCATTTGCTACTTCGATTACCGAAAGTTTGTCACCTTCAATAACTTTTATAGCATTTTGAAAAAGAGCTGCTTGACTGTGTATAAACTCTAGCAAAATTTTGAGGATTCTTTGTCAAAAAACTCTTCTAAAATTCTAGGACATTTATCCTGCGATAGAAAGTAGGATTTCCAAGGATCGTATAGTTTCAAAAGTTCTTTCCACAGCTGGCAAAAGAGCTAACTAGCGCGTTTTACAGTATCCAAATATTTTCTGATATTCGACTTCCGCAGTTTCACAAAATTCTTTCAGCATTTCAACACGCACAGTGTATATGAAGAAATAAGAATATATTTTAATTTCAATATTTTCCACATCTACGGGCAACAAATCAGCAGTTGTTTGAACGGCGTTATGCATTATGTGCGCTGCACAACCCACACCAATAATGTTTTGATTAAGGTTTTCGTTTAATTTATAAAAAATGCTATTTGTACCTCTTCTCGCTTTTCCTCCAAAATTTGCGTTCGTGTTGTCTGCACAATATGCAATCATTTTGTTCGAAATTGTTCATCTCCAAAATATTAATATTGGAACTGAAAATTATTTCAGAAGTTTCGCCGGGCAAAGAAACGAAATCTAAAATTCTAATATTTATTCCATTTTCCGAATCAAAAAATCTAATAATGGTTGGAAATAACTTTATATCCTTAAGGTTAGATGCGTCAGAGTATATGGATATAAAATTAATTTTACTAGATTTTTGTTCAATTCCGAAAATGCATATGGGAAAGCACATTGCACACAATTGCCTCCGATTTTGTTCTAGCACAGGCAAATTTTTTGTCGAATAACTTTTTGATAATTTGTGATGTACAGTCCATAGATCTGAAGGAATGATTATGATTTATATGATATGAACAGACATAAGTCCTTCTGCTAATGCTAGTTTCTTTTCTTCGTCTCCATAAGTCGTTTTTCTAAAAAAAATCATGTATTTTGGAGGAAGATGCAGCTGTATTTAAATATCTTTTATGTTTCTGTCTCTCCAAGTGCTTTGAAATATCATTCCTTCCGTCGCGTCGTGCAAAATAGAAAATTCACCATTAAATTTCTCACGTATCACAATGTAATCGCTTTTGGTTTTTTTAATAAAAGGAAATCCACTTCTTAGATGATCGTTGAATTTGCATCCTCTTTTCTTACCTACCCATCATGTTAAAAATCTAAAAAAAATAATTTAAAATTATGTAATAAATTATTAATACATATTGCTTAAAACACGGTAAGTAGGTGCATACATAATTAAATGAACATATTTATTATTATAAAATAAATTAATATTAATAATGGAACTGAAAATAATTTCCGAAGTATTATAGTTGCTTTATTGTAATCAAATTAATTAAAATTAATTTGATTGTTACAAAGCAACTATATTTTAAAAATTATTTTAATTTAATCTTTTATTTCTTATTACTAACTTGTATTATTTTTTCTTTGAATTTTCCGTAGCGTAAGTCATAAGTGTTACTTTCAAGGCCGGCGCAAGACTTTTTGCCGCCACTGTAAAATATAAATAATACGAGTAGGTACTGTCTGCTAAATTCAAGAAAATGTTATGTATTTATGAAATAAATAAATAAATTACTTACCTAAATTATCTGAATAGCTGATTTGTTGACATCACTTGTTTAACTAGCACTAGCACGCAGTACGACGTGTATCGTATGAGATACAGTTACAAAACTCAATATGCGAAGGCGTTACTTCGTGGACGACCAACAAACTCTATACACCCTGACCCTTCTCTTCTCTAAAATTCCCCTCCGTTTCCAATTTTTCTATAATATGTAATTCCTTTACAACAATGATCCAAATTATGCTAGATCGCAATCGAAACATGTCGCCATAAGAATAAAATCTGTGCAAGTGTACAAAGTATTCTCTCTTCATTTTATAGCTACAAAATGTTTTCGTCGCTGCCAATGCCAAAAATGCCACTGTCCATTAAGTCCAAACAATGGTGGTCGAATTCTAGCAACTGATCAAGGCGAACTTTTGGTGCTTTCCAATGGGCATCTGAACTGATCCAGGCTGATCTGTTTTAATCTGATAAGCGCAAAGCGTATTCCAATCGTATATGTGACGTCATCTGCGCTAAGCAGATAGAAACACATCCCGCACCGTAGTTCGTCAGCGCTCATCTGCGCTAGCAGACGAAATTTGCAATGGCGGGGAAATGTGTAGCAGAAGGAAAAGGAATGCATCAATGCTATAAGCATTAGCATTAAGGATAAGCAGTTCCTGATAATCAGTTCTCAACAATTATTTTTATTATTAAAGTTTAACATTATCAAATTAAAAAAAAATAGTATGAAACTCATATCCTGGTGAAATAGCTACATGGAAGCCGAAAACCGTATATTCCCTTCCCGTTCTCCCGCCGTTCCCTAGCTTGTCGTGCATTCTTTCTAAAAATCGGGACTTTCTTAAAACCCCGCGGGACCTGGGATAAATTGTTAAAAATTGGGACTGTCCCGCTAAAACCGGGACGTCTGGTCACCTTAATTTAACGTCTTGTCAAGGTAATGCTCCATAATGTAACCTTTAATGGAGCTAGGCATAATAAAACCGGGCTTTAGTGTTCTCAGAATGAAAGTGTATAGGCTTATCAAATTTTCAACACTAGTATTCAAATAAAAACTCGAGATTTCTCGGCTCAATCCATTTATTTCTTTGAGAAAAGATCCTTTTTTTCCAACTATGGTTTAATAAGCCTAAACTTATTTTGCATTTCCAGTTTTAACGAGTCCTCAATTGGCTACCACAGATGTTCAACTAACTAAAATGCTTAGCTCTCGATGAAACTCTCATGCTTTTTCTTTAGATAGATCGTTTGCAGGGGGATCTTTGACAGGAGCCCGGGCACTTAGGCCTTTCTTGCTCCATTGTGCCATGTTTTTTCTTTAGTTTCCTTTATAGTTTGAGTGAGTGATTTTGCGGGCGATTCGTACGTCTACTTGCTTTATTTAGGATAAAAATGTAAATCAGAGGACTTTTTTGAGTGAGAAATGTTGCTATGATCCAATTCAAATATTGGTATTCCTTTAATTTGTGGAAAGATGAAAGCTGGTTTTCGAAGACGCGGGTGAAGGTGTGATTGCATTTGGATTTCCATAACGTTTGGCTCAGTACAAAATGACTAATGCCTTATTTCACTTTTGAGATGTTGTGATGATGCGTCTGTAAGAGGCTTTAATGGTGACTGAAAAGCTTTGAATCTTTGAAGTTCATCGTTTCTTTGAATCTCTGCTGGGGCTAAAGGACCGAGTAATAAATGTTTTGAATTTCATTCCACCGTCTAAAGATAGACGGTACAGAAATCTGTTGCCACTGTTAGATTTTCAAAGGACTCTCCTTTCCCGTCAATACTTTTCCTCTTTAACCTGATAAGTGCTGCGCTCTCATTCTATTACTCATAGGGTTCGTGTCAACTTGGTTTCGTATCCCAGCCCAGGTACCTCTCTGTGATCAGACTCGTGAAAATATTGGACAAGCTAACGAGCGTTTTTATACCAATGGACACAGCGCCTATGTACTGAATACCTGTTTTTTCTTAGAAAATTGTTAAACATTACTCGCTGTTCCGTCAAATTTCGGCAGATTTGTGAAAATTTTGTTGTATAACCGTTGATGTTTGCTTCGGTTCTTAGACATTCTCTAGCATGTGTGACTACGGTCATGGTGCTAATGAATAATCACGAATTTTGTTACCTAATGAAGGCTGGTAGGCTAAAAATGCATTGAATCCACTGTACCATTTGAAATGTTGTATCTCTAATGTGACATTTTTAAAAGAATATCATATCCCAATGGTTCGCCATACTTGAGCAACTGTACTCCTAATTCCAAATCTTATTTCGAAACTTTTTTTCGCTCTCTTAAGTTATCCTTTAAGACGTACCTACTTATTAAGTCTATTTAGCAGTGATACCTGCCTGTCAGAGGGTATTTTTATCATAGAATTTCTCGCATGGAGCCTGCAGTGACTATTACAGTTTCATTTACAAATATACGACAAAACTCGTTCGAAGGGTGAATATCTTGTGATTTTTTTCTTCGTTGGACTACATATTTTTGCTGCCCTCTATCAATAGGAAATAAGGAATTAAATGAAAATGGAATATCGGTTGTAGCCCCCATGAAAAATTTATAACCCCAGCCCTGTCTTACATGCATGTTAATGAACAAATCACGGGGTGGTTTCCATACTGCCCTGCGAGCCGACGCATTGTCGTGTGGCAGTGAGCGTTAGAACACCAGCCATGAAGAAAGGAGGGAATAGGAAAAAAGAAAGGAAGAGGGAAAGGATGAAAGGACTGTGTGTTAACGGATTGCCCTGTTTTTGTTGTAGCCACTATTGGTACGTGGGAAGGACTTTTTGTACCAATCATTCAGGTGGTGAAACACTTATTTTGTCACTTCTGTCAGCTGTAGTGATATCGTGCGAGGTTAAAATAATATGTGCTGGTGAATTCTTCTTGGGATTTCCACCCGGTTAACGTCTGCATGGCGGCCGACGTATCGGTGGAAGACTCTCACATGATCCTCAGGGCTGTATATGAAAGCATTCATCTGAAGCCCTGAAGATGATGGGGAAATCCTCCATCGGAACGTCGGCCGCTATGCAGACGTTAATCTGGTGGGAACATTCACTGGAATATTTCGTCGGGAAAGCCTGAAATCTTAAAATAATACCCACGTGCCACCCTGAAACTCGCTCTCTTATGCGGAAGTTGTAAGTTATGTCTTTAGTTTGATCACAGTAAAAAAAGGTACGTTTAATCCTTATAATTTTCTACACCTATGAATTTATCGTCATCAGCAGTCGTCAATATGAAGATTAGTTTGCTGCAGCTCTCCACTCCACTCTTCTGTCAGCCAACCGTTTCATTCCTACATAATTTTTCACTTTGATGACCTTCATACTTTATCTTATGTATTCCATTCTTGGTACGCCTCTATTATTCTTCCCATTTATTTGTCTTTCCATTATCGTTTTCAGTGAGCTATTATGTCGCAAAATATGTTCAGTAAATCTGTCTCTTCTTCTTCTCAGAGTTTTCATTTCACTTCTTTTCTAACTCTTCGTAGGACTCCTTCGTTGGTGATTCTCTCCGTCCATTTGATCTTCATCATTCTTCGATAGCACCCCATCTCTGTTGTTTCCAGTCAATTAGTGAGACAACAATCTAGTTATTTCTTCATAAACATGAAAACTCAACTCTGCTTCAATGCACGAATTTGAAGCGGCAATTGCATGAAAATAATTTGAAGCCCTACGATGTCGTGTTGGAGGCACCATTTCGCTACGGCAACGTCGTTTTTTTTTCGGCGTTGAGTGGTGGCGGAATTGAGGTGGATTCAGATGAAAAGATCCGAAACCCTAGGCGGGGGGCTTCATTCATTTCGCCACCACCGAATGTGAGGGAAGAGGGTGGGCGGCGTGGGAGGACGAATGGTGGTTGGCGACGTGTGATATAGTGCGCGGTTAGGTGACAGAGGAAGACGGGGTTACACATAGGATATAGGAAACTGTCATGCTCTCGCCCTCCCTTCAATGAGTTATGGCGCGGCTCCCAAATGTGTGTGGCAAATGAGGAGAAATCCGGGGATGTTGGATGGCGATGAACGGAGCGGAGGCCATCCAATTAAGCGTCCGCATGCCCCCGTCCTCCCCCCCCCCGCCCCTCCCCCAACCCCCGAAATGCCTCTCCTACCCTCCTACTCCGGCATCCTCCGTATTCTCATCTCCCTTCAATCTCCCTTGCAGTGTCCCTCGTCTCATCTTCTCTCCCCGCACGAACACCTCACTAGCACACGCTCTCTCACTTGGACCCCGACACCTTCCTCTCAACTCATCGACCCCTCTGCCTTGGGCTGTGCAATATTCAGAATGCAATATCGCATTGCAATATATGACGCTAACATAGACACATCGTTAACATACAATTCACCTATGACCTCTCCCAACTCCTATTCCCTCCCCATTCATGTCTGGTGTCCTAACTCCCCCTGCTACACGCCTCTGCGGCGGCTTGCAGGGTAGTATGTAGTTGTAGGTATATGTTTTGCATCGCAAGACACCATAAATCGCAAGATAACGCAATATATCGCTAATCGCATATTACCACATATCACCAGATATTGCATTACATATAGCGCATCGTATGAATCCTCATCAAATTCATCACAAACATACGTGTTTCAACCCGAAGGTTGGTTTTTGTTGGGTGAGAGTAGAGCTCACCCCATACTAAGCCATTGGCGTGTGAAATTCATACTCAGGGTAGGGGGGCCATTTCCTTTCCCTGGGCGCACCGCGAGGATTTACGGAGGGGGTGTCCAGAAAGACCACCCGGATTTGAACCATGGACCCTCCGGTCGATAGCCCAGCGCTCAGACGCTAAGTAGGCCACCGTGACCCCCAATTAAATCCATATCACTCCATTTCTCATTGTATCTCATATAGCTTGATATCACATTATATCACGTAGTCATCGTATTGGAAAACGAATATCCTGATAATCAATTACGCAATGAGATATCCTCGATTCATCGCAGTCGATGCTAGAGTAACTCTTAATGCCCTACCTCTACATTGCACGTCTCCCTCGCAGATAAAAGCATCAGTCATCTGTTTCCGCCTTTTTTTCATATGCGCTTTTCTCGCCTTTCACCCTCCCTTCCCTTCCGCTTTTTCCAGCTCTTCCTTCGCCTCCTGCACCCCCCTCCCTACCAACTGTTAGCCACTCCCGCCAATTGTTTACCCAGCCCCAATCGTCCCTCGATGAACCTCTCCGCGGAGAGAATTCTTTCTGGGCTCGCACTTTTCTCCTGTGTTTAAAGAAATCTTCGAAATGAGTTTGGCCACACGTATCCTCACGTAAACCCGCGGACATTTTAAATATCGGTGCCTCCAGCCGTAAACGCGGCCGCCGCGGTTGGAATTCTTCCTCCGCCGTGGAAGGTTTCTTCGACGTTTATGGGTTTACCAACTAATCACCCTCCTTGTTATGGTTCAGGTCTGCTTGTAATGGTAGAGATTCTTGAGCTCATGCAGGTTCATCAAAGCCGCAGTTTTAGCGGGAAGCTCTCTTTCTTCTTTTCAGATCAAAATGCCTGAATCCACGTTTACCCTCCTAAAAATAAATGAAGCGAACTACACGTTTGCCGTTCGAGTAGTTTTTATTCAGAGATCGAGAATACATATGTCGGAAGAGCCGTTCCAATAAATGAGTATGGCTGTTGCAATGTTATATACTCTAGAATAGTTACGCACATTTTGCAAAAGTTGCGTCGCATTTTTGCCTAGATATATAGCCGTTAACATATAGAGTTCTCTAAATGGAATTGATTGAACTTTGAGGCGAAAATAAATGAAGCACCCATTAACTTATGCTTTGAGTTTGTTAGTTTATTTCAAGTTTGTTCGTGTTTGTCTCAGTTTCTGACCGAGAATGCTTCTTTTTCTGCTAAACTGTTCTTGAGTTGCCTCATTATTAATACGAAATCAACGGAGAGATGTATTTCTTACTTATAGAACCTCTCTACTTTTCTTCTCATTTAAATGTTTTTGTATTGTGTCTTCTTGTTACATTTGTGACATAGTTGATTATGCTGTTTGTTTTGACGCAGTCAAAGTGAATATGTTTACGTATGGTAAAAGAAAATTATACATCACTCACGCGTATACTATTCCAGTTATTGCCTGAGAATCTATCACATTGCTGATCGACCACATTGACATTTTCTCTCATCAATTAGGTTGAAAAAGTTGAAAATCACATATCATGCACTAACATTCTAGGTATATGATACGTCTGCGATAGCCTATCGAGGTATAAATAATTTTTGTGACATTCTTGGTATCTGTTGTTTCTAAGATGTTTACTCCCTGCTTCAATGCGATTGGTGTGAGGAAAAGGACCTAGATCAATACTGACTTGCATGTTTCATGATGTTTTACAACAGTTGATATGTATAGAGAGTTTGAAATGGAGTGCGTTATTCGGCACTATAGTGATACTATTTTCATATCAATCTCATACATTTGATGAGATTCCTCAGTACTGCTACATCATCTCACCTAAATGATCTGGGCATATTTTTGAACGGAAATTTTGAAAATATTTACACTCACATTTGCATTGGCTATGTCGCGGATGGCGTTTCCAAAGCGGGAATTTCGACCTCTTACATTTCCACAGTGCGAGGTAATTAACTAAATTACAGGAGCACAATCACAGTTCGCCATAACGCTTGCGCTCGTGTTATCGTTTTTTTTTCAATTGCACTCATGAGAGAAAAAACGCGAACTTCATTCTTCAAATTGTGTCTGGCTCTATAAATAACTAGTTTTAATTGATGGAAGGAGTTCTTTGGGCATAAACTGTGAGAATTGCCCTTATAAAGTGGTTTTGGATAACGATAGCAACAACACGAAAGAAGGAACCGTGATTCTACACCAGATTACCAACAAGGAAGAAAATTCTAAAACAAATCGTGTGGATGGACATGGACAAAAGTGTTACGTTTTACGGATCAGAGACATAGACCATTCGAAGAACGGATGTAAAGGGAAAATATGCTTTCGAAAACTTGTTCGGAAACGGGTGTGGAGGATCTATTGGACGGATGAAATTAGAAAGGAGGCAGTATGAAGAAGAAGAGAAAGAAAAACACATGGTGCACTCTGAGGAAGGGAAGACCCAAATGGCCCCATCCTGAGACAGAATAAGCCCCTAAGGAAAATTATTGAAGGAAAAGTAGAAAGGAAAATCGCCCATTAAAGATCGAGGAATAAATACATAAACTAGTTATAACAGGGCAGCTATGGTAGTATGAAGTGGTTAGCTTGGAACAGAAAGAGTGGAGGGTTGTTGTCATCCTTTTATTTTAGGATTCAATGACGCATGATGATTAATGCAATATATTCCTTTTTCTCGCAAATTCTGGATGACCACATTCCTCTTGGATTCCTCTGAGTCATCGCCTGTCGCTAGGTTTGTTCAGGCTCCGCACTATCAGTGTTTATGCAAAGCTGCTTCTCGAAGAGGAATTTAAGTCGACCACCTTTGTGGTGGCACAGACAGACGGGCCACCCACCTGGCTTGTATATCCATTATCTAAGTTTTCCTATGGGCGTATTAATTGACCATTCGTGATATAGTTAATTGTTTTATCATTCGACTACCAGTGTGCTGAAAGTTGGACTTTCTAGTTTTTGAATTGTCTGCTTCGTGTTATAAATTTAGTTGCATACTTCATAAAATTAATTCCCTTTACCTTAAGGACAATAAATCTCAATCCTAACAAGTCTGTGCTTGGAAGTGAGAGGCCACCGCTCCCATTCACATGCTAATAAGAGAAAGTGAACGCTCTTGAAATACAGCCCCGACCATGTGATAGAGGACATCCTTTTTCATCATCTCGTGTTTTTTCATATTTCGTTATGAAAAGTTACGAGTTTAACCAATTTAATAGGTCAAAATTAATCTTTTATACAATATAATATGTAACACAGCGTTTCTAAAATTGTGTTTGGAGTCTACCTTGAAGGAATTGCTGAAGTTCTGGAAATATTTTATTTCTTTCTTATCGCATTAATGCAACCTAACTCCTTAAAAATATATCCCTGAAATACGTTATGGTGATTATCTAATTTAGGAAATACATAGCTCTTTGCACGTCTTATACAATTGGATCATGCCCTCCTATTTAGTTCCTCATTTCTTCTCTTCAGCATTGGATGTTGATCAAACGTTGGCACTCATATTAAAAGAACCTTGACCCGTAGGAGATCTGCCACTGGTAAATTGTTTTGCGCTCAATGAATCTGGAAGGAAGCCAGGTTTCTCATGAAGAAGTCATTTACGTAAGCCACTGCCGTCATGATTTATTTGCTGGCTTACTCTAGAAGTAAACTTTATTATATAATTGTTATTTATGTATTGCTACATATTAGGTCACCTTTAAAGTTGAAATCATTCACTATGTCATCTGGAATTGCATACCTTCGATAAGGAGAAATATTTCCGAATGCCATTTCTCGTCATAGCTCAAATTTATATTTAGAGATTTTTTGCTTATATTAAGTTACTAAAGGAAAGCGGTGTTAGCGATAGCACTTATCTCCTTTACTATCCTGAATTTCATGTATTTGATAGAAAAGTTAGTAATAACTCCAATTTAGCGAGATCGATACTCATTTTAACGACTTCCCTCATAAACTTGAAAGTTTTGGCGGTTTGTTTTATGGAATGAAATATAAATTGTTAAAGATATAAACGTTTTATATTCCACACTTTTTTATTAGCGAACCCGACCGGTTTATACGCCCTCGCGTTATTCTCAAGAGAAATACCCTTGGCAGGTTGCTAATAAAGAAGTGCTGAATATAAAAGTTTATTTCTTTAACAGTGTATTTCCCTGTTCATTGTTTAGTAGCAAATCAATATTTTTATATGACAGTAGAAATATTTACTCTCTACATAAATGCCAATAATGTATGTTATGCCATTTTTTGTTTTTCTGAATCAGATCATAAATGAATTTCAGTACTTAAATCAAATTTATCTCTCTTGGACTACAACATTGTCGTGGTGGAAGAGCTTGCGTGCTCCGATTACCCCTAGAGCTGCACTGGCAGGAGCAATTCTCCTGGTAGGATCACCCATGCCAGATTGGTCGAAGGTTAGGAGACAGACGAATGGTAGCCCGCGCAGCGTCTGTACCTCAGTGAGGCAGCTGCAAAAGGCGTCTGACCCCAGTGGGGCGGTCTCTGAAGTGATGGTGTCACATAAAAACACTATTGAGTATGGCCACGGAATACTATCTCAATTAAAACAAAAACCTTGAAATTATGGACAGTTCTCAAATGATAATGAATCCTGGCAACTACGGGACTCGGCCCAGAGGGCCGGGTGTCGTGCCCAGCAGCGGTGGGAGCAAGGCTCCTGCGGTCATAATAACACGAAATCCTTGCTCAGAAAATACAGCAGCAGAGGAAAAGAAGATAAAGAAGAGGAACGAAACAATCAGAATAGGCACGTGGAATGTTAGGACTATGCTGAGGGTGGGGAAGCTAGAGAATATAAAGCAAGAAATGGAGAGGGTGGGTGTAGACATCATGGGTCTGGGTGAAGTAAGATGGAAGGATGACGGGGACTACTGGAGCGATGACTATAGAGTAATTTATAGTGGAGGAAATGAAAGTCAGCGCGGGGTTGCATTCGTAATGAACAGGAAACTAGGTAGAAAAGTAGTGTATGCAGAACAGGCGAGTGATAGGATAATAGTCGTGGAACTAAAGGCATATTCAACGAATTTAGTTATAATCCAGGTTTATATGCATACCTCTAATCATAAAGAGGAGGAGGTAGATGGGATATGCGATCAGCTAGAGGAAATAATTGGTAGGATTCCGGGGAGTAAGCACTAGGTAGTAATTGGGGATTGGAACGCAGTGGTGGGTGAAGGAAGAGATGGGCGGGAGGTGGGCGATTACGGGCTAGGAAGGAGAAACGACCGGGGCGAGAAAGCTGTGGGGTTTTGCCGTAGAAATAACCTAGTAATTACAAATACATGGTTCAGACATCATCCTCGACGTAGGTACACTTGGAAGAATCCGAGAGACACAGATAGGTTCCAGATAGATTATATAATGGTTCGTCACAGATACAGGAATAGTGTTAAAAACTCGCATACTTATCCAGGAGCTGATGCAGACACAGACCTCAACTTATTAGTCATGAAATGTCGGGTAAAACTGAAAAAGATAAGAATGGGAAGGAGGGTGCGAAAGTGGAATACTGAGGCATTAACTGGGGCAATGAAGAAGAAGTATCGGGAGAAGGTGGATGAGATAATGGGTGAGGATCATGGAGTTAGATCAGTGGAAATGAATGGGGAAGTTTGAATAATGGAATTGTAGAAGTGGCGAAAGCAACGGTAGGCGTAGTCAGTGCGACTAAAATTAGAAAACCGTGGATCACGAAGGAGATAATAAGGGGGATGCAGGACAGAAGGAAATGGAAGAGCGTAAACTCAGAGCTAGGTAAGAGAAAATACCGAAAATTAAATAACAGGCTTGGAAGAGAAACAAAGAAAGCAAGAGAGGCGTGGTGGAGAGAACAGATCGACTCGTTAGATAAATACCAAAAAGAGGGAAGAGCAGATGCATTATATAGGAAAGTAAAGGAACTGACGGGTGGTAAGAAGGGAAGGGGAATTACAACGATAACAGACAAGACGGGAAAGGTGATAGTAGAACCGCAAGAGATCCAGGAGAGGTGGAAGGAGTATGTTGAAGAGCTTTATGGTAAAGAAATAAGGCCCAATAGGTTAGATATAGAAAGGGAAGACGATATCGACAGAGATGGCATTGGACCAGTTATCCTAGATAGTTAAATCGAAAGAGCTTTACGAGACATGAAAAGGAATAAGGCGGTGGGAATACATGACATACCTTCAGAGTTTTTAATGAGCATGGGAAAGAACGGAAGAGGAAAACTTTTTGCGCTTATTCGTAGGATTTATGAGGATGAAGTGTGGCCGGAAGACTTCGCGAAGATTGTACTAATTCCTATACCAAAGAAGAGTAAGGCAAAAACGTGCAAAGACTATAGGACAATAAGTTTAATATTCCACGCGGCCAAAGTAGTTTTGAGAATTATAAACAGAAGGCAAGAGAAGAAGGCAAATGAATACCTGGGTGACGACCAGTTCGAGTTTAGGAGAGGGACGGGAACGCGAGACGCTATAGCGGTGATGAGGACGCTAGTAGAAAGAAACCTAGAGTATGGGCAGGATGTTTTTGCATGCTTCGTAGATGTCGAGAAGGCGTTTGATCGGGTGGAATGGACGAAATTAATGGGAGTGTTGAAGAAATTAGGAGTCGATTGGAGGGACAGGCGTCTGATTCGGACTCTGTATATGAACTAGACGGCCCAGGTTAGGGTAGCCAATGGAGAATCGGGATGGGCCACGATAGGACGGGGAGTGCGGCAGGGGTGCCCACTATCGCCGTTGCTTTTTAGCGTGTATTCAGGAGAAATTGTAATGGAGGCATGGGGGAGGAGGAGGTAGGAATAAGGGTAGGAGGGGAGCTGATAAAATCAGTGAGATTTGCATATGATCAAGCATTGGTCAGTCAGTCTCCCAAGGGGTTACAGTCAATGGTGAATGCGTTAGAGGTGCAGTGCGAAAAGTATGGGATGAAGATCAACCACAAGAAAACGAAAGCAATGAGATTTTCTAGAAGTAAGAAGGCGGGGCTGAATATAAGGGTGGGAGGGGAGAAGATAGAGCAGGTCGAGCAGTGTACGTATCTGGGTAGTATTTTAGAGGAGAATGGGTTTAGTGGTAAGGACATCAGATGCAGAATTGCGCTCGCTAAAGAAGCATTTTCGAAGAGAAGGGAATTGATAAAGGGGAGTCTGAAAAGAGACGTAAAGAAGAGGCTGGTGAAAACTTTAAAATGGAGCGTGGCGCTATATGGGTGGGAAACTTGGTCATTGCAGAATGGAGGATGTGCGTAGACTTGAGGCGTTTGAGATGTGGGTTTGGAGAAGGATGGAGAAGGTGAGCTGGATGGCGGGGAAGACGAACGAGGAGGTATTGGATATGGTCGGAGAGGAAGTTTGTGGCAGAGGTTCGGAGAAGGCAGAAGAGATGAATGGAAGAGGTTTTGAGAGTAGAGGGCATGTTGAAGAGAGTGATAGAGGGCAGAATACTGGGGAAGCGTGGAAGAGAAACGAAGAGGATAGGAATTCTGGACGAAATGAGAGGAGGTAGAAGATATGAAGAATTGAAGAGGGATCTAATAGCGCACCATCCTTAGGAGGGAAAGCGAGACAATGTCTATAAGGTTGGGATGCAGAATGGGGACTGTCCAAGAACCTACCAATCGGCTGGTAGAATACTTGAATGGAAGATCAAATTTCTATCTATATTTACAATTCTAAAGATGTATGGTCTCAAATGAAACCTTTTTCTTTAGGATCACGGACCTTAGAGATTAAATAAGGAAACACAATCTTCGCAGGAGAAGATAATACGATTGATAAAAATCCTAGCAAATTGTTTCTGTTTAGAACTATTTAATCACCAAGTTTCTCATTTTATCCTGATTTTAGAAGGCTTTAAATAGGAAACTAAGACTAAATTTGTCCCCATTGTGTTCATAATTCGCCTACTAAATTATGAAACTAAGGATATAATTCATCTCATTAGTGTATGTTTCATTTAGAGGAGCTGAGTCAATCGGGAAAACAAACCTGGGTTTAAAATTCGAATTTCAATTTATTAAATATGTTACAATTCTGTTGGTGAGTTTTCGTATCCATGTACTCTATTCATATTATGAAAGCGAGTTGGAACTATCTTACTCTCATAATTCTAACGTGCATGTAGTTATCTGAATTTTGCTGAAATATAAAATTTTTTAAAGCTGAAATTTCGGAAATAAGAAAATTCCTTGACCTTATATTGCTTTCTCCTTCATTTTTACTAGGCATCGTCGAACCTCTTGCCGATGCTATTCCATTAATATTTCAATAATTTGATCAATGCATTGTTCACCGAGCGGATTACATTGTGGAGGATATTTTACATTAATGAATGGCATTGATCAAAGCTTTTATGTGCAGAATGCTTATTCTTCTCTTTCAACAGCACGGGCCAAGGGATTTAACGGTTGAGATACACTTAAAACTGGTGAGAAGAAGATGAAAGAGAAAGTGTGCTGAGATCTAGAGAACCTGAATAGGTACCTTACGGTAGGCGCGCTAGCCGGCTAGCCTAATTCTACTAATAATTTCTACGTAATGTCATCGTTGACCTGCCTATTAGATGCAGTTCTACATGGCCCAAATATTGCTCTATCCATTCCAGCAGAATAAAAATCTAAATTAGAAAGTTCAAATTTTGGAGTTTTGACCACCTTTTCGGGATTTGGCCCCACTGTGCGCCGCGGCGAGCGGCCAACGTTACGCCTACACTGAAAAAATATTTTCTCTCTTAAATGAAATATTACCACAACCAAACTTTTCAATTTATAGAGGAGAGTTGTATCTACAAGATATAAAAAATGAGAAAAATCGAAGGTACAGGTACATCGTCAAAAATCGATTTTAAAATTTCAAATTGTTTTAAACTTAATGAAAACGATTAAATTTCAAACGTAATCCGTTATCATACTTTCCTAATTCTAGACCTTTAAAATAAGTTCTTTTGTACACATGTTTCTTCAATATTCTCGGAGATATGCCGTCAAATGTGTGGACACTTTTGTAAAATTCTAATTTGGCGACGTAGCAATTTCTCTTAAACTGTTGCATGTATTACAAAACGGCTTTGGGGTTTTCAATTTGTCATCAAGTGATGACGATTGTCCAAATTTGATCAAAATCGGTTACCATCAGGGCAATCACTTGGTCGAGTTGACATGGAATGATCCAAATGCAAAAAAAAACTCTACCGAAATAGTGGCGTATTTAATTCTTTACAGTTATGATTGTTGGGCGAGACCATCATAGTAATGCCATTCCTTCTGGAGACTCGGACATATTCTGCAAAATTTCATTGAAATAAGTTCTGTTGTATAATGTTTAATCTCATGAATGCGGAAGTCTTCTTTTTAATGCCTTGTGTAAATGGTATTGCTATTTTTTCTATATACACGTAGATATTCCAAAATTTGCGCGATGAAATTACCAGAGGCTCATCAATTGAGTACTTCATGTTTTTATATCTGATCGTTAAATTTAATCACCCTGAAGACCGAAATTACCTCTTCCTGTTTTTTATGATTAGATTGTCGGGGAAATATTAAATTAGAGCCCCTGTTGGTTTAGTGCCTTCCGAAACTGGTTTCCTCTACGGTGGAAATGTCGATCTCTGAGTTCACGGCTACGGTTGGACACTGAGCCAAAAATGAGTTTCCCAAATCCGATCAGCGATCTATGGGAAATGTGCGGTGTGAGAGGTATCTCATCACCCTGGGGCAAATATTTTCATGCAATTTCCTCGCCCATGAGGAATAACACATCCCTCGATTCTCTCGCTCCCCCTTTCTCTCACGCACATTTGTGTTGATAATAAGAATAGAAGACATCCGAAAGCTCTTTCACCCGAGGACAAGTTAAAAAAGAAAAAAAGGCTACACGTCTCCAGGAAAAATCCAAGAGGTATGGATTGAGGAAATTTGTGGGAAACATCGAGATCGAATGGAAGATACATGGAGGAGAAGAAAAGGAAGTGAAGAAGACACGGAATGAGCGTTGTTCATACGGCTCTTACGTAAGTGAAAAAAATACTTAGAAAAAGGGATAGGGTGACGTACGTCGTCCTGAAAGGAAGCGTGATTAGTCCTTGGTTACTTCCCGTGTATGTCAAAGATTTTAACAGAACTTCCAGCTACTAATCATTAAATTATTTACAGACGGTGAAGTCACCTACCGAGAAAAGTGGACTTAGACTCTTTCATTTGATCTTAACTGCGTTTTTTTCTCGAAATCTTGAGTCGGGACCCGAAATAAACGTTAAAATATGCGCGGGAATATTCTTGTTGCACTTAAGGAATCAAACCGTCGCCGCATCTATAATTTGTAGGAGTAGATACAAGTTTATCGATAAAATTCAAATATTATTACCGTACTTGACAATGGTGTAATACATCGAAACCGGTCGCATAAACATATATTTAGTATAAAAAAGTGTAAAACTGCTGAGTAATTTCATTCCTACCATGGGTTGACTATAATTTCGGAAATATCATGGTGAAACACATTCTAAACATTTATGGAACTGAATTAAAGAGTCTGGATCTACAGCTACCAAGGGAATAGTAGAAAGGCCCTCGAGCGAGAAATTAAAATATGTATAGGCATTCCTTCGCTGTTGTTAGGCCTCATACCGATTACGCCGTAATTATTGGAGACCGTGCGCAGAAAAAATATGATACCCAAACTTAGTAGAATGCTAAGGAAAGCCATAAATTTATTTAAAACTGCCACGATCGAATGGAATGCAGCTAACGAAAGGATTGGGTTGCATGCCTCCAGAAACTCGTAGGTTACTGTTCAGAGTTTCAGGCTTCGCGTGGAAGGTTCTCATGATACAAAGTCTATAAAATAGCACTATTCCACTTAGCAAACTGTTAAGTGGAGTAGTGCTATTTTATTGACTTTCTATCACTCGGAGGTAATTCGACAGGTCAAAATTACGAGAGGAATAGCGAACAATTCGGAAATCAGGTTGATACCGAAGATATTTTCACCTCCATACTGCATCTGCATAGCGAATAAAAGCGATAAAATAAGAAAACTACTCAGTTGAACGAATAGATATGAGAATTTTATTCTCTCACGTACTCTTATTGACAGCAATGAAAACAAATCGCGACGTCATTCCATTAAAACACACCTCTTTTTTCCCTCCCTTTCCCAACTCCTTTTCCTTTTTTTCTCACTTAAAACACTACGGAGTGACCTGCGTCAGGTACTTGGATGGAATTGACGAATTACTATCATCACTGATGGTAACCCAGATCCCTCGAATTCGCGTCCAATGCGTTGACCGATGAAGTTACCCAAGCAAGGTAGCTTAATTGGACGAAACACTTGCTCGGTGTGGATTTGGGGAACATGGATTCATATCCCACTCCCGGCGAATAATTTTTGTCATATGCGAGTTTGAGTGCTTTCTTCCTTGCTCTTGGCTAATACCCTCATCAATGGCAATAAGCAATGACCGAGGATCAATATTCTCGGTCAGGTTGATTGTCGATTTTGGGCGATCTAATCGAGAATCAAGTAATATGACCATATTAGGCGTATTACCGCGTCGCTTTAGTATTTTTTCAGCTAACACTTGTACGGATTTCAAGGCATTTTCTACAGCTATTGTGCTTACTATCGCCAATGTTTTAGTAAATTTTAAATGGAAGACACTCATATTGTTACTGCTCTAGAAAACTGGAAAACTGTGTGTTGGATGTTAAGATGACGATCTTAGCGCAATTGCGCTATTGCTGTTAGCCGAACGCACGATGGACATTTTAGTATACGAGTCTCAAAGCAATAACGTGGTCACATGATAGTGGCTAATAATAGATAAGCATCTTTAAATCTATGAGAATATTCACATAACCCAATTGCCGATCAGGTCATTCCTGTTCCCGAATGACGATTAATTTTTAGTGTATCAGAAGTGAGATTTGATTCCAGATCAGTACATGGATACCCACCACCTAAACCTGAAATCGACGAGAGTTTGGTGAAACCGGGTTTTAGCACCACGCCTTTGCGGCGGCTCAGAGGGTAATATGTAGATGAACCTCCCGGTGATGCGTTCGTTCCGCGGTCGCGGCCGCGGCAAACGAAATGAAGTCCCCGTCCCCGGCTAGCGAGCACTCCATCACGCGCCGCGCGGCCCACATTAATTCCGCCCACCCGGGGGTCGATCCTCCTCCCACCGCTCTCCGGCGCGAGTTCAACCCGTCTCGTTCAAGTGTAACCTAGTTACACGGGATGGGATGAGGGTGATGGGGAATGCATATTCTGTCTCACCTCTCCGTATCCCAACCTCGTCTACGCTTCCTCTCGCATCGGATGCTAGTATCCATTCTCCCCCCTCCCCTCTAAAAAGAAGGAAGAGAATCGACGACATCTTACTGCACAAAATTGCAGAGCTGCTGATTTTGCGACAAATTATCCATGCGTCGTGATTACACAGTGAAGTTACTTATGATGCTATGTTTTCAGCGAATTATTTTCGGTCCACGTATGTTAAGCTAGTATTATGGTATCACGAAAAATGTTTATGCAATTCTGCTGCTTCTGACTAGCTTCTTGCATAGTTCATCCATTCAACATGACCACTTACGCGTTTGTATGGCTTCCGAGTTCCCCTGGGCTGTCGTTCAGTATGATTATTACATGTTTTTTGGTAAATTATCAAAGTACCGCGTCGATTCGTTGACTAATATACACATTTTTGCGTATTGACTGCATAACTCATACATTCAATTTGCCTGATTGCGAATTTTAATGGCTTCGATATAGGAGGCTGGAAAAAAATGGAGGTGGCATGAATATTGGCGCTCGTGGGTGGCGTCGAGGCAAGGATAGGGGTGCATGCGAAGGTTTTGACGCCTAGCAGGCGTGGCCGGGTGGACACAAAACATCACCTAGACTGAGGGTGTTTACGGATATATCACTTAAATCAAATCTTTAATAACTTTCATGTTATTATTCTTGGCTTCTCCTTGAGCGAGTATTCTTGGCTTCTCCTTGGCTTTCATATTCCCATGCGTTATATTACCACGCGGCTTCATAAATTCAATCTCTATTTTTCTATAACTTCAGCCTTCTCTCTCAGGGCAACAGTGCAAACATGTTTGCCTATGCGCATACTTGAGATTTAAAAGGTGTAAAAGCTATTTGCTTTGCTAGTGCCCTTATTATTACATTAATTTTAAGTTGTGATTTGATAAGTTCGTTTGTGTCTACAAATTAACGTGGAAGCCACCGCAAGGACGTTTGTCAAAGGGTGTTGGTCACCAGCCATAAAAATGGGAAAGAAAGGAAAAAGCGATAAAGAAGGAAAATGAACTGGATGAAGTTAATTTTTCTTCCTTATAGAATAAAAAAAGAGTTGCGGTAGACCAATGAGTCATAGCCGGAAAAAGTAATATGTTGGTGCCAAATGTGAGGATCGTTTCGGTGAATAGACATTTCGTGTCCATTTTAATAAAATTTAGTTTCTATGCTAAATTGAGAAATGATATCAGTATTTACTAGAATTTGGTTGAGTTCTCTGCGGAATTTTCTCGCGGAAGACGATATTGCTTGACGCCTGTGCGGCTTCTTTTGCTTAGAGTACTTATTATTATAGAGGAAAAAGCTTAGTATCATTCTGTGATTGCTACGTCAGTAAGGCTGGTAGAAATCTTGTTATACTTATGGGAGAGATTTTTTTGCTAGTTTCGGGCTTTATAAAATAAATAAAATTTGAATTTAATCGTAGCAGAGATCGAGCTACACAAATCTATGGCAAATCAGATGAAGAGGGATCTAATAGCGCGCCGTCCTTAGGAGGGAAAGCGAGACAATGTCTATTGTCAATGTCAACACGGAGGCCTAATGTTAGGTAATCCTTTTCTTTGAGAAATATTCCTTGCGCTAATTACCTACCATTTGTGAGTGATGCTGGAGACATGAGTTGCCGGGTTAATCGAGCAACGTTACACCTTCCCCCCTCGTTATCACTGACGACTCGCATTTGGCCTCATTTTATGGTACAAGCTGTCGTTGGCTGCGAGAGCTAATAAGGGTCGTTTTTCGGATTGTTACATTGCCCGACGCAAGTGTGATCCTGTTTGAAGGGTGGGCTAATTTGCAGATTCAAGAACGGAGGAGACCTCTACGCACGTCAGTACTTCCGCGCGATAATTGAACGTATTCAAAAAGTTTTTTTTTAACGTTCGTCGCAATTTCTTCTCTTATGCATGGTTTAGCTCTTTAATCCGTCTAGCGCATTGGCTCCTTCGACCAAATGCAGTAGGTTTTTTTTCGAATTTCTAATTTTCCTCGTGTACTTGGCAAATCCTGCTGATGGGCAGTGAACTTATGAAATTCTGAAAAATAAAATGTGTTACTAGTTGTTACTCACTTCCCCCTGGGCGACTTGCGACCTACTTAAAAATTCGATTTTGGTTAAATTCTCGGACGGCATGTATAAATATTTAATTTTCATAATTATGAAAGCCGATAACATGCGTTAACCGATTTCCTATGTTCACTTGTTTCACTCGTTCGCTAAGTTTCGCTCGTTTTATCATTTTTTCAGATAAAAAGGGTAAAAGAGTAGTTTGAACTTGGGATGCTTGCAATGCTTCCTGGGGGTAGCCCTAGGCCTTATACTATCGCTATTCCAGTGATTCATCTCGAATGTAAAGTTCACTAAGTGTTTTCTAGTTTCAGGGATTCACCTTTCAAGGCGCTGAACTTTTACTCCCGTACATGATGAGATCACAGAAGTTTTTCAGTAATAAATATAAATATATTTATACAGCCAATAAAATTATACCCACCCAATGTATTAACTACAAATGCTGTATAACATGATATGTTACCACTCTGGAAACCAAATAAAATTCGCGGAGGGATGAACGATGCAAGTTAAAACGTTGACGAAACATATTCTTTTACGCTAAGGCTACCATGACAACATATTCTAATTATGCGTTGCGTAATTGTTAAAACCAGGGAACAATTAGAAAATAATTAAACATTAACTTAACTTCGGATAATTATACCCAAAAACCCCAAGTTCCCAAGCACCTACAAAAGCTATGGTGGAGCGCCGACCTGTAATTCTCTACTTGTAGGGGACATATTAAGCATCCATTTACATTCATTCTTATGAGTTTTCATATCATTCAGTCTACAACAGTGGTACCAACGTGGAAGGTATGCGATAGCGATCGTAGCCTCGGAAGAGTTCAAGGACAACACGTAGGATATCGAAGGAATCTCAGGGGATAAAGAATCAAACATTTTTAATATTTCTCAATTTTTTTATATATAACGTCGTTTCAGTAAATAAGTGCCGTTATAAAGGGTAAAATTAGAGAATTCATAGCAATCTGATTTTGCCATAGACATATAGTGAAATTGTGATCTAAATAAACAAACTGTATCAAAAATGCGTCTTTCCTTGAAGAATGGACATACTCCTCAAAGTGAAATCACTAAGTGTTTTAAGAAATATCGGGGAAATGAACTTTCTAGCCTTTTTTCATTCGATGTCCTCTGGATTTTTGCGAAATGGAAGCATGAAAATGGTGATGAATGAATTCTTCCAACCGGGTTAGAATCTCCATTATGGCCATAATGGAGATTCTAACCCGGTTGGAAACCCGAGAAGAATTCTTTCATCAGCTACGCCGGGAAAGCACCCGATCATACATGAAAATGATCTCTTCTCTCTCTTATATCGAAAATTAATTTTATCGAGGCCCTTTTGTTCACTCCTCCGGTCACTCGCACTCTCTCACCCACGCCTTAACTTCGTCCTGGCGACATTACTGCCGATTGCCGTCGGGTGGCGTAACAGGCGCTTGTCTCTCTCGAAATGCGTGTGCATATGTACCCGCTCCCGCCTCCAGGGTGGCCGTTCGGTTGTGGGGCGATGGCCCTCCAGGTGCAAGACGTAGGCCGCCAGGTGTTTCGGAAGGACTCGAGCTGAATCCGCCCAAGTCCCCACCCGGTTGCGCCATCCATGCCCAAACCTTCCAAATACGTTTTTTTATAACCGCCTATTCTTTCTCTTCGCGGCGTTCTTTCTCTCCTTCCTCACTTTCCAACCCTGTGAAGGCCAGATTTTGTGACGCTGAAGTCGATTCAGAAGTCCTCTGAAACCTCTTGTTAAATGTGGTGAAAATTTCTATTGTGCGTTTATGTATTGAAATATGAACAGGTTACACATTATGTACTATTTATTATGGTCATAAAACCTTGAACGTGCATATCTCAAGGACTTGTAGTTTCACATGCGGCTTTGGAATTTATTTAATTTTACATGTAGAAACATGCTTCTTGGCGTATATTTCGGAACTGATTGATTAATATATCGAGAAAATATTTTTTTATTTAATTTCACGATGCAACCTGTCGTATAAGGGAGCCGATCAGTTTTGACGGCTGGAATATGGCCATGGTGGACGTCATTCCATTAAATATCTTCGATCTTAAACGTTCCATAATGAATGTGAAGACGGTGTTATGGGTTCTTACGATGTACCCATCGCTGAAATGAAAAATTCCACTTTTGTTATGTGTAATGCTAATTTAACAGAGTTAGTAGTAAAACAAACGACGAATCTCTCGGTGAAATTGCCTTGATGTGGCAATCTAAGTAATCGACTGTGGGGAATGAGTTAAGTGCTGTCCAGCCAAGCGTGACTCACCCGAAGCTGCCCACTTCGCGAGTGGCTGAAGCCGCTGGCTTGTTTAGTCTTCCCGTATATACATCAGTCGTGCTATTAATATTGGCTAATGGAATTTTGTTATTCTTCAAATGAGAAAATTGTCTTGTTAAGATGCGTCGGGAGCGCCGGCAGATCATAGAAGTGAACTGAAAAAGGAATACTGCGGATTCGAAACCTCTCTCTGCGGTACTTGCCTGAGAGATATTGAAAGTGGTTTGCCTCTGATATTTTAATCCCTCAAACCTGACCTACTAAATTTCGTCTTCAACTTTCAGTTGAATTTATGCATCACATTTTGGCTACTAGGCCAATGTTGTTGATTTTTATTTTACGATTTTTTCGCTGTTGTGGTTATGGTTAATGAACCACAATATGTGCCCTATATGGAATCGTTTTAAGTACATAAAATTTGTTCTCTTCTGGTGTCGGTAGGGCAGGACTATAGTTTCTACGCTAAAAGTGTAAATAATTTGTAAAGTAGTAGAGGCTCTCATTCTTTCTGTCAATTTTTTTCAGATACCATGTTTAAAAAAATTAAATTCTGTATCCACGGGAGCCAATTGTTTTGCGTAAGTTTTTTTTGCATTCGCTCTCTTTATAAATGGCAAATTATAGTTAGTCATTGCAATAACTAAATGAGTTTTTTTAAACAGTTTTTACCGCGTGTTCACGGTGTTCCAGATAAAATTACTAAGAACGAGTCCCCTGAACTAAACGGTTCGCTTACTGCTATGGACGCTGATTTTTAATTGACTAATCGGTTATAGCGTGCTTAAATTAGGATTTCTGTGAATTGAAAAAAACCTTCATTCTGTACTTTATAAGGTGCTAATATTTTTTGCTCACATTTTACCCTCAGGGTTCGTCAAGGTTTTCATTGAGTGTACCATAAAAATCGTATTCGTTTTATTCCCCTTTAGTTTAAACAACATTGGAAGAGACTATATACCTACTAGTATACAGTAAGCCGTCAAGGTTACCTTGCCCTCTATTGCAATTCTGCGGATCACATTACAGAAAAAAATAGCTTCGGAGACCTTTCTTAGCACACTTGTGTTATTTTAATTTCACCTTTTCTTATAATAAAGATTTGTGATACGATTCTTTATTGCCGGTAGGTATTGTAGTAGATGCTGCGTTTCCCGCTCAAGGTCAGAAAGATAAATGAAATCCCTTGAATCTTCTTCGCTCAATAGCGTTTGGTATACCGTAAAAATATTCCGACATTAGGAGTAGATCACAGAAGGGATGCCGCTGAGTTTGTAACTTCACGGAATCGACCTTTAATAACGCGCTTTCCGAATAGGCTTCTTAGGATTCAGAAAATAGGAAATAGGTAATTGAGAGGGTGATTACTTCGGAGATTTGGAGCATGAAAGTGGGCGGTTAAAAAAATAACGAATTTTAATCGCTTTTAATCATCTCGATTTCCTTTCGTGGAACAAGACCGCAGTCTCAAGGTGTAATTCTCCCTCGGAAAATCATTTCGCGTGGATCCGCTGATCGGATAAAACTATTGCAGTTATCTAATTACATTAAAACGCATCAACAAACGCCAATTCTCGATTTTACTCGTTCCAGTCATGCCTAAAATGAGCCCTATGCCGCCTCCAGGACATAATAAGGGGAATGCGTGAGGAAATACGAAAAAAGGAACCGGCTATGGTATGAAAAATATTCTGTATCGATTGGCCGATGGCCAGATACCTACTGAAATAATTCTTATAACTTAATGAAAGGTAACTTTACCTATTTATATTTGCCCGTTTTAAAAAGAAATTCTTGTTATTTTCCCCATGATATGTGTCCACCTGATATGGACAGTGGTTTTGACATTATTTCGTTTTCAAGCATCTATGACCTTGAAAATTTGTCTTGAAGACTGCGAGATAGCGTCAAAATCACGGTCGACTAAATAGAGTATCGTATGGAATATAGTTACGTCTCTAGGTATAGTACCCTGAAAGCCTCCTCAAGGGTGCGCGGCCTAGTATATCAGAATGACGTAGGACGTAACAGTAACAAACAGTACTACTCTCAAGGATGGTGTTTCTTTCTAACTATGAAATATAATGTAGGTGAGAGTACGCAGACAGTAAAAAAAATCTTGGCTCCAGACATCACGTAATATTGATTGACGTTCTCTTCATATAGTATTGTACCATGCGTGACGTGTGCGTGATGTAGATAGTAATTACCTATTTTCCTTGCGTAACAGATTAACACGGAAATGATTATGGGATTATACGACTAGTGGGCTATTTTATTTTATGCACGTACAAAAAATGTGTGCGTGTACCTGCATAATCTTCTGCCTAATTCTCGGCATACATGAATTATATGACTGCGTGGGATTATAAAACGACCGAGAGATTATGTCCGCCTCGATGTAAACCCCATCCGGCGTCCTGTATGGGGTTCAAATCGGCGCTAGCGGAAGCATTTTGTGACCCCTTTCACTTTCGATAATATGGTAATTATATTATTTTTTATCTTATAAGTGCATAGTAAAATATGATATCCTTTCCGTATTGTACGGTGGCTCGAGACGAAATACTCTAGTATCTTCATGTACTATTTTTTAACTTTGTTTTGATGCATAGTTATTTTTATGACAATTTGTTACAACTTATGGTGACTATTTTTCCAATCATTGCGGTTGCGAATGATGGGGTACGAAGTCACGCGGACGGGTGCAAAGATATACACTAGAGTGAAATTCGCCGTGAAAAAAATCATTTGAATTGACCAGGATTCGAACCGGGATCTCCCAGTTTCCGATCAGGCGTGTTAGCCAGTTACAGGGGAGATCTGGGTTCGAATCCCGGTCAAGTCTAATGATTTTTTCATCGCGAATTTCACCCTCTTTGGTGTATATTCATGTTGACTGTTTCCTTCAAATTTCTTCTATTTTACACCCTTCTTAGCGAAAGATTCAGTAAAAAAACTTCAGTCAGTGCCTCTCCTTACTGTGTGTGGTTTGGTGTGATGACTAGATTTTTATGTGGTTTGGTGAGATGACTGGCTTCCTGCCCAGAGGGCCAGGGTTCGATCCCTGGCGTTGGCGGATAATTTTCCGTGAAATCTCGATCCCTGTAGAGTGGAAGGCACTTCAAGTTTACAAGTTCGTCCATTAAACTGTGGATCCCATTGGCACCCTTTATTAAGTAAAGGATAACGCCTACACCGGGTTTTTCTCAGCCTCGCTCCTTTCCCAAAACAATTCCTCCCTTACCAGCATACCAACCTATCTACCATTAAGGTGGCTGGAGATCATGGGTCATTGAGTGCTCATTTTAATGATTTTTCAAGTAAGTTGAAAACCAAATCTAGGACCAATTTGATTTAATTACATCTGTTTATGCGGAGGAATTAACCATACACGCAGTAACGGAAATGATACAAGTATAATATTTTACATTTTTTCCTTAAAATTAGCATGTTATGGCTTGATTTTTCGGCGTGGTAGTCGAATTTTAGGCGAAAATTATATTTTTCTATATGTTTTTCGAATCTTTGACTTGGCCTGACTCCTTAATATTTGTTATCAACCATTATAATGACATATACTGTATCATTTCGCGTGTAGAAAAAAATCTGTACGTATGTAATCGAATTATTGCGAAATATGTCTCGTGTGCCAAAGAAGGATACGTGTTAAAATAGCATTGAATTTCCAAAAAACCCAAATCAGTGCGAAGCAATTTTTTTCACTTTTATCTTTAAATATCACTAATAAGAACACGAATTCACAGTTTTACGCAAATCAGGTGAAACATCTCTGCAACCACCTTAATAGCGCAAATGACCTCAGTTGTTGGGCGCCTCCCCCAAACAACCCACCAGCCAAAGCCTTTCCTTAGTTGCATGATTAAATGCACCATCCTATCCAATCCACCCTGGGGCTTCCCCACTCGAATCTCCCTCGCCAAGTCCGCATCCGCCCCTCAACGAGGCCTGTATGAGCGATTGGCTGAGTGGACACTATATTTCTTTTGTCGGTCCTCTCCTCTGCTTCTCAATGGCTTGGAAATGCCGCAGGCAAATGCCCTAATGCACGGATCGGCAAACTGCTGATATCGATCGGATGTCGGTCACAGTCCAAATCACTCATTATGCTGCTCTGGGTGGGGAGTGGGGATGGGAAATGGGAGAGGCCGTTAAAAAAATCATCAGTTACTCGTTATGGAGGCAATCGTCCATAAATCTGGTCCACTTTGGTTTCGAGAGCTTGTTGTCAACAAGCCTTCGGTTCCGGATTTGGTCCTCGCGGTTAGATATTTCAGTCACGATTGATGATCGACTATCACTTGTCTTATACCGGTAGAAAACCCAGCTTTCGGAGACCTCCATTTCTGGATTGCGATTATGCTTAATGGCCAGTTTCGATGGAGTGAGATGGTGCAGAAAGAAATCCTCATAATTGTAGTTATCCTTGTTCTACCGTGGTAGCCACCATAATGGCGTGTGGTAGGGGGTGTTAGGACAGCAGCCACGAAAAAAGTTCACCCTATGGCACGGCCATTTTTAAATAAAACGTATATTTTTGCATGCAAATGCCTACTTATATTCTAATGTTAATGTGACCATTTTTAAAATTTGATCACTCCTCGTTTTCTGGTATTAACTCTATCCTTAATACATCAAAAACAAATTATTACATGGGATAGATACTGAAACCATACTATTATAAACAAAATGAAAAAAAAAATTCTTTGAATTTTCCTTTTTTTCCTTTAATATTTCTTTATAGTTGAAATTGAACTTAAAATCAATATATTTTCCTTCAAAATTGGTTGTTGACGCAATAAAACGGCACGAAAGAGGTATGTCTCAGATTTGAGAGATTTACTATTCAAATAAATGTAGTGGAAGAATAAACTTAAAAAGTTTTAGACCTGTCGCTCTTGCACTTTTTGTCTAGAAGCAATCAAAAATGGCTCTGTGCCCAAAATCAGTAATTTCAGAATTTATATTCCCCGTCGTAGGTGCATCAAGATATTTTACAGAATATAAAGATATGCGACAGTGCTAAATATGATTAGAAGGCTTCCGCCGCGTTTAGCATGTAGAGTGTGTCTGCTTTTGGGCGTTCCTCCGCGTGATGCCTTTTAAGTACAACAGTTTCGCCAACCATCCTGCTGGCGAAATTGTTGTCCTTAAAAGACACTACGCGGAGGAACGCCCGAAATCAGACACTCTACAGTGCTAAATATGATAAAAATTTGGATCTTGAGATCTAGTCGTATGAGAACTATGGCAGTTGTAAACTATTGGGAAATTGCATAAAAATTTCACGGTGATTAGCCCACTTTTTAGGGTTCCCTTGCATCCATCCTTGGGTGATTTGATATACAATGACCCTTTTCGTAGATCGGAATGGATATTTAAACCTATCAGTTCTAGTGTTTACTATCACTAAATTTCTTTAATGAGTGGTTGAATCTACGAATGTAGTTAGTCCAATAATCCCTTCCGTGTCAGGGTCGTCAGGGCCTAACTTGGATTTCCTCTATCCGATTTATAAATTCTTAGGCCGTCTTCCAATTTAGGTGTACCCTTCAGTATTTATCATATATTACTGCTTATGTAATTCCTCTTGTTCGTCCGAGTGTTGTTTCCCTTGTCTGCAAGTGTCAGACAGAATGTGCGAAATGAACTTAGCCGTCGAAGCACGTTAAACTAAAATACTACCAATAATGTTCATGTAAGCCTGGACCATACTTGTTAAGTGGAACCATAGAAGTGGAACAGACAACTAGCCTTTGTACGTTCGTGTGGTCGTGGAAGACATAAAACAATTTAGTGACGGCTGCCGTCACCGTAGATTATCTAGAGAAAAGGCAGGGAACAGCAATTTTATGGCCAAAAAAAGTTTATTTGTCAACATAGAGGCGTTATAACATTTTTATAGTTTAAAATAGCTTACCTAGTAATTTACATTCTATTCAGATTTACGCTCACGCTCACTCACGATGTTCACTACCCTTGCAATATTGAACGCTATCATGAATAAGTGCGACGGATAAGGCAGTTACAGCCTCTAGCCTACTACTAGTCCATACCTTCCCCTTGGTGTTCGTGAAGTGTGCCCTTGAGCTGCGTCTTAATTGCGTCAAAGGCGGAGGTTCTCTCGTCTCTTCCTGAATTTGAATTTCTTAATCTAGCTTGATTTTAATTCTTTGGTAAGACTTCCATTGAAGTTTATCCATTAACATAGTTACTGTGCACTTTTTCTCATAGCAGATTTTCTCTAATCTGTCGGATCATCTTCGAAATTTAAGTACTTCGGTAATCGAATCTTTTCCTAATGCATCCCGAATATTGCCTACCTAGCTGCTTATGCGGCCGAACCACCTAATGTGGAATAACATTTTTCCTTGGCATTCTCATTTCGTCTACTCATCGCCCGTCTAATTAACCCAACTTTTTTCACAAAGCTGCCCTTCATAATCCTCTGTGTTCACCTAGGTAGGGGTTTGAGGTGAGAGCTTCTTCTACGTGCCTTATTTATTCTGACTTGCATATTGTGATTTTTTAAATAGTCACGTCACATGGAGGCGATTGGGGAGGATAAGCGGAAAAGTTTCGGAAACTTGAGTGTTTATGTGTTAAATGAATTAAGGCGTTATTTCGCTCACTGTTTTGCTACGACGATTGACTTTATTAGAATGAATTTTTACATCCTTAGACTTCGACCTGACCCCTGAATCGATAAAAAAATATTTTCCTTTCACTGCGGAGATAGGGGTCACCCCCACCATGGTTAACTTAATACCCTTCATCAACGGCTTTAAATAAAGATCATATCATTTAGCTGTACAAAACTAGACAAAAGTTTAATGCTTTTACTTAAAATAATGAAATACGTGTTTGATGGTGTAGAGGAATTGAAGATGTGGGAATGGAGAAGGATATGCAGGGTAAATTGGATGCAGAGGAAAACAAATGAGAAGATATTGGATATGGTAGGAGAGGAAACAAGACTGATGAGAGAAATGTGGCGGAGGCAGCAAAATTAGACGGAGGACGTTCAGGAGATGCTGAAGGGGGTGATCGATGGGAGAATGTTTGGTAAGCGTGGGAGAGTGAGAAAAAGGACAGGAATATTCGGCGTAACGAAGACATGCAGAAGATATGAGAGTTGTAAAAGGGTTTAATGTTGGAAAAATCGAGTGTATTAAGGCAACGAAAACTTCCCGTTGTTCTTAACAAATTATTAGTAGGACTTTCTATGGGCCCAGTTATAGGTACGATTGGGATCAATCCCCTCCCCCCCCCACTTTTGGCCAGAGTTTTCTTTTGCCTGCATGTCATGGGTGACCGAGAATAATTTTGAGGCAATAACCGAGAAAGTTTTTAAGGCTATTTTTCGAAATTAAACTTATTGGTTCTACATACATGAGGATTTAGTACTTGAGTCCCGATAACATCAGTAGCGTTCGCCGTATTTTTAGGATGAACGTGGCTACACCCATTCTCACAAGAGTTTGATACAAATTTTTAATCTACCTGTGAAATAGGTAATATCAATTGTTGAAATATCGGTCAATTCCCTACCCTCCAATGAAATATTCGTATCAACGCCACTGCATGAGCCTACCGTTTATTTGGTTTAATACCTATGATGATGATTTGACGTATATTTTTAATATAACCTGGAATCGGTTTTGGCAGTAAAGGGGTTGCACAGGAGAATAAAGTGGGAGTGAGCCCTAGGTGCTAAAGGTGAACGACCCCCGAATAAAATCTCTCCTACCTGTGAGCAGATGTCGATTATATCCGTTATGATGTGGCAGACGTAGAGAATCGTCGCGGCGGCGGCCGCCCAGGATCGGAACGAGGCGTCTTGGCCCGCGGGGCCCGCCCTGGTCCTGAGCGCCCTCCCCGCGGCTCCCGAAGCCGCCCAGAGGAAGAGGAGTGCGTAGGTCAGTGCGATGGGCCGGAGACGGAAGGATCTGGAGAGGCGGAGGGCGGTTGCCATCACTAGGGCGAAGAAGGAGGCCAAAGGGGCAGCGAGGAACGCGGGGCTGCCCCCGGGGAACAGAGCCTCGGCCGCCTCCGACAAGTGGACCACGAAGAGGCCGAGCATCAGGAGGCACCGCCACGTGTGGAACTTTCCCCATCCGGGGCCCGGGGGAGGTGGTGGAGGGCCGGGGCTGGTGTCCTCCGCGTCTTCGGCCACCTCTGAAGCCGCAATCTTCCGCCTCCATCCTCGGCGTCTCTTGGCGCGACCTCTGCTTTGACCACTGTCAAGGCAATCAAAAGTAAGATTATCGTATGGAGAACTTCTTTGGTCGTGAGTTATTGTATTTTTGAGGTAGAAAAAAGACTATCACAAAATTATTTTTTTCATTTACACTAAGAGAGTGGATGTTATAGAATGAAGATCAATCATAATAAAAGTGACCAGATTTTTCGGAAATAATGAGTCAGAATTAATTGTCGAGGTGGGAGGCCATAACCTAGACGAAGGTGTTTACTATTAGTGCTATTAACTAAGGGAGGCAAATTCCATCTAAGGTCATTTGCGTCATTAAGAATAGATGGGTTGGTTGGAATGGGAAGGATTGTTTGGTGAAAGATGGAAGGGCGCCATTGAGGACAAGTGGGTAGGTTGGTGAGGCTAGAATTACTAGGGGAACGCAGGAAAGGAGGAAAGAAACCCTGTGTCGGAATTTGCCTACTCTGAACGAAGATGCATAGAGGTCCTCAATAACCAATCGTCACACGATGTGCTCCTTGTGTGACATCCGAGCAATGATCGGAATTCCGCTGAAAAATAACTGCTTAAGCCAGAATGCGAGCCTGGGCTTTCGGCATGGGAAATCAGAGCTCTATCCACCTCATCTACCCGATACCGGGCCATTTAGATCAGGTGGAACGATATTGTGAAAAAATTGGATTTTTGATGAAATTGGACATGTGTTAACTTTAATTGTAGAATAGCCTAAGGAAAAGAGCCGTTAATTCAAAGAGGAAAATTCAGTGGCATGAACCATGGGTAAAGACATGGAAATGCCAGTAGTGTGAGGTGAAAATATGATAGAGCTTGATATAGAGCTTGGCATTATATAGAAGAACAACCTGAGCCTGGGGAAGAATGATTTGTCTGGAAAATGAATAAAGGTAATTCGTTGGACTGAGAGGAAGACGAACTGAGAAACAAGTGTGGTGGAGGAGAAGAGAATATTGATAGAGGATGTTTGAGGGTCGGGCAGGATGGGGCGTAGTAGGTTAATGAGAAAAGGGTTACTATGGAATATTGATAATCATTATATAGGGGTGATTCGGGGAATGTGGAAAAAAGGACTGGAATATTTATTCAAATGAAGATAATTGCAGATTATACTAAATTATTGCATTGAAGGAGGTGATGAGAGAGACTTATGAAAAAGGAAATGATTGAGCAGTAATGGACACCAACTTCTGTCTGGACCGTTGAAAAACCAAATAATAATTACACAAGAAATGTATAGACGTGTTTATAACCTTCACTTTGTCCAATTTTGAAGATATATGCAATAAAAAGCCTACTTATCAATCGTAGGTCTAAAAATGGTACTCCTTTGCCAATATCTGTCACGACTACTAATACATGCGTACATACATTTTTCTATTATCTCTATGAATCCCTCTTTTTTATAGGAATATAAAGCTTTTTTTCAGTACCCATACGTGCACATTATGCCGTAAAATTTCCGGCATCTTGTCCATCACAACCACGATGGACATTGATCCCAAGTGGATCGATGAAGTATTTTGCTTGGTTTCTATCTGGTGTGCATTTATAATGGGGGACCCTTAAATTTTACCACGCTAGTTCTAGATGCATATGGTTAGACTGGGACGAAACTCATCCCGATGAACTATTACAATTTTCCCCTAAGCCTCAATCTTGCTGAGCAGAAGTCACCTCTAGCCCTAATAAATTAACAGATATATTGAGTTAAATTTTGGTAAAGCTGAAGAAACGAAATTCATATCATTCTTCCCAAATTTCGGCATAGGAGGTAATTTGCACGTATTTGATCAATCTTTCGGTCGTTTAAAGCGAACGTCTTGCTGTACGACCCACCATAGCTAATACAAAGTCTTTGCTAAAAACTTAAATGTCCCTTAAAGCATACTATATCAATAATATTTCCCTATCTACCCATCTTTAATTTGTCAGTAATTATACTCCTTTGGTGTTTTTTGGACATTTTTATTGAACAGCAAAACTTTTAATGTAATTTAAATGCTGATGTACTATTGGTATTGATTCTCCTGGAAGTGTGCCACACTTTTAGAGACTAGAGTGAACATCAACTCATCAAAGGTATAACTTCGAGTCTCAAATTGATCACTTTATGTGACCTTAAAATGCTTCAGGCTTACAAGCATTTCAAGCCAATGCTCAGGTTTCCAATGAAATTGCTATCGTTGAAATGGGTGAAACATTGATGGATTTGAAGCTGAAAGTGCAATTTTTCGGCATAATCGATGTCTATATCACACGCCTGTGGCTTAGTCCGGGGTGAGCTCTACCCTCAACTATCCAAACCAACCTTCGGGATGAATCACTGAGTGTGTGAGTGAGATGTCTATAGTAAAATGTTGTAAAATAATTAAATACGATGCTCATAGAGTCATCCGTAGATGAACATTTTCATCCAGTATCTTAAGTACATGTAACTTAAAAAAGATAAAGAAGAATATTCTGCACCAAATTCATTGGTATTCTAACTGAAGTGAAAGTTTAAAAAAAATTGGTTAAAAACAAATTCATGGCAGTGTTTTTTGCTTTTTTAGCTATTTCCAGAGAGGCTTTGGTCCACTGACTTAATCTGTATGAAAAGTCAAAGTCCTTGCTCACCAGGAAGTCCTTTAAATTTGAGTATAAACATGATGACAGGCAAACACACACACAAACATTCTGCTTCGTATATATAAGATTTCATTTTCGAATGCGGAAGAAATCTCGCTGGTAGTGAAGGAAGGGTACCTAAGGGTTGGCAACGAACCACCCGTTGAAAATGAAAAAGACATAATACTCTTCGAAAGTCGGTTGCCGGTTCATTTTCAAAAATTATGAACATTCAAAACATCTACGAAATTACAGTAGCTGACTGTAACGGTTGAGATCTTGTTTATACTCATTGTATCTGGCCCAATTAGCTAAAAGATTTAAACTTCACGGGAAGGTGAGTGACATACGAATAGTGTTGCTGCAAGACGAGGCGAGACTTAGGGTCAGTCTCGTCTGAGTCTCGTTTTTCGACCTCGGGTCTCGTCTCGTCTCGTGAACCTTAGTCTCGTTCGTGCGAGACTCTCGTCTTGTCTCGTTTTCCAGAACAAAAAAAAACACAACACGAAAAAATGCCTAGTTTTCTCAGGGTTATTGATGATCGCCAAATCGGTAAACTCGAAATTTTCACGACATTCATATGAATTCAAACGGTTTATGAAGTTGGACTTATTTCATGTTACCAATGCATGTACCATTTAGCAGTTCATTGATAGTCAATTACTACGTCCAAATATTAGAGCACAACACTGGATGAAAAATTTCTCTATAAGCCTCATAATTGGTGCTGTGAAAGGAATAGAAAATCAAATTATTTAACAGAAAAAAATTACTGATCCAAACCGCGAAATACTATAGTTATACTATATAAATATTTATTTCAATTTTTTTCTATCTAATAGAAAGGATGTGACTGAGGAAATGGCATAGGAAAATCTTCCGCAAACTTTTAAGTATTCTTGTGCTAAATTCTGTAATAACGCATCGCGAAAACCTTGGTAAGAAATCGATCATCCATCTCTCAGAATCCAATTGGTAGAAAGTCTATTTGCAAACAACGGTAGAGCAATTGCGCAAGGAGTGCCAGGCCGCCATTCATCAGACAATACGCTTCCAAGACTCACTGACAGGCATATCTTCCAAAAAATACCTTCCTTGGGTAAGAAGGTTAGACCGCTTTCCGACCACAGACCTAATGTGGTATCTACTCTAAAATCACTGTTCAATCCCAGAAAATGGGAACCCGCGCATCAGACAACACAATAGAGAATTCTCTTCCAGACTAAAGCGTAAGATGTACGAAAAAAATACTTGCCCTCTAGACTCGAGACGAGAAAGTCTCGCGGCAACACTACATACGTAAAGCGCCTGTAATTATGCACTAACACGTTAGATGAGTGCCTAAAGCATAAGTTAATGGACATATAATTTTCAATCTAATTCCATATGTGACTTGCGATGGCTTGAGCCTTTCAAATGTGAAATTTTCAGCTGGGAAATAGGAATCGGTGGGTATTAAGTTGGGGCTGAAACTTGTTGACAAAACGCCTCATGGGGTTATAGAAAATTTTAGCGAAAATGCCTGTCGCATATCATATGGGAGGTGTTCTACCACGACTGCTAATATGTATGATGAATATCTCAGGTGGCGTAATTACTTTAGTCGGAATTACATTTGAGGAAACCGAGGAAAGGAAAATTAGGAGCGTTTTATTAGCTCACAGAAAGAGATCAAACTAATGGATAGTCATATCTGTGTACCGAGAGTAGTTAGCTTCTGAAGTTACCGTGAAAAAGAAAAAATATTTCCATGCGCAGATTCCACTGTAATACTATATATTGCATTGAAAACCACCGAAATGCTCTTTAGTAGCCTGTAAAAATGGGGAATTTCCAATTAATGCGGAAATAATTATTGGTATACGCATGTATGCACACATGAAAGTGTTTCTCTGCGAGAGACATGACAGAAAAACAGTAACTTTATCTTTCACCCAAAATGGTATTTATAGATTTTACAAGGTCGCCATTAGAACCCTGAGTTGAGAGCATAGCAAAGCCTACTTAGCAGGTTTATAGGTATTTGTGGCTCTATTTTAATCCACTGTGATTGCTGCTTTTTCGAATAATAAGCCACTCCCTCAAAATCTAAAAATAGGGAATATGGCGTGATAAGGATGGCAAAAATGGTAATATACTTTATCAGGGGTACGTACTTCAATTCTTACTTTGACTATTTTAGTGATTCCCATTTTCGTTGAGTTTATAGTTTGACTCCGGTCTTGCCATTTATTCTGTACAAATTTGGCATCCATCTTTTTCTCCTACAATTTTAATCATAGAAGTGTTGGATATTTGGTATCTCAGTTGGTCGGGTATTAACTACCCCCTATTCTTTGGTGAAAGATAAGAAATATAAACGTGCAGCAAATAGCATTTTTATATGGCTCCGATGAATCTTGAAGTCGCGCAGTGAAAAAATAGAATAATCTGTTACATTTGATGTAATCTAATTGATGCTGGGAAAAATTTAATCCACCTGATGGCTTATTCAGGGGCCTGATTCTGATGCTTTCCCGATTTTCAACTTTTCCACCAAAACGTCATTAGTTTCCACCAAAACGTAATGACTTTCCGACACTACGTCACATGTTCCACCTTCCACCAGAGAATCGTTCACTACATCGTTCACTACATCGTTCATCGTTCAATGACTGGTGGAAAGTCAAGCTTCCCTTCCACCCGTCATCCACTTGGTGGAACAGCGCTAGTGTCGTGGTGGAAACTTTCCGACGGAAGTAAGCGTGCGGAAGGTAGACATTTTTTTGTTCGCGGTTTCGAGGTAAGTTGGAAATCGGCATAAGTTTGTGATGTTCGGCTCTCCAGAGGGGGTCATTGAGCCGTTCATTTAACGGATCAAGAGTCGTTTAATGAACGAATGGTGGAACTTTCCACCAGTCTTCCACTGGTGGAAGATCAGAATCGGGCCCCAGTTACCTGTAGGGCATGCAGCGCTCTCCGTTTATTGTACATCATCCCCCGAAAAGCATCTTAATTTTTGCTCTCAAGGTGGTGGCATTGATTGCGGGTATGCTTGCGAGAAAATCCTGTATTTAAATCCAGAAAATGCGTCCGCTTACTCATAGCGAAGCTGGGTTGCTGGAACAGTCTGAAATTTGCAGGCATCCTAAAACATTAATCTTCAACCCGAAGGTCGATTTGATCGGTGAGGGTAGAGCTCATTAAAAACTAAGTCCAATGGCGTGCGTCCAGTCACATACCGGGGGAATTTCACACACCGTTCCTTTCCCTGTATCGCATGTAGTTCTCAGAAAGATCTAGTACCAGAAAATCACTCTGCTGGAATTTATCTGGACATACACGAAGGGACAAAGCAAGAAGCACAACACTCAACCCATTAGACTACTACGCTATCTCAATTGGCTTGAGAGAATGGATTCATTCGGTCTAAATTTGTACAGTTCTCAACCTTCAAGCTGGTGTCTAACGTTTTATGATGCAAAAGGGGAAATTTAGCTCGCAGATAATATTTGCGCACAAATACATATGACGAAGTTTACGACTGAGAATTTCTCATAAGTTTTTGTTATACCTACAAGGAAATTGGTGTCGGAGATTCGGCGAAGGCAGGAAAGGTGAATGGGGACGTTATGGGGGGTGAGAACATGCTGAAGAGGGTAAGGGACGGGAGAATGCTTGGTAACCGCGGACGAGGAAGGAAGAGGGTAGGAATTTAGACGGCTTTTTAAAAATTAAGGAAAGGCTGAGTGTATGAGGAACTCAAGAGAGACTTGATGGCGGGCTAGTATACGTGTAGAAAAGTGAATAGATGACCCTGGAAAGGTGAAGTTAAGGTAGAGACTGTCCAGAAACCTTCCACTAAGCTAGTAGAAAACCCAATGGTGATGAAAATGTACATGAATCCTTCATCTTCTCTTCTGTACCATAATTGTTATCCCATCCTATTTATTTAACTTTATGTTATTGTACCGGTAACTTTGTTTTATATTTGACCGAAGCTGTGAATATAAAATTAACACTATAATTTGATGCGAGGTCTAGCGTGATAATACCATTCTAAGGTAGTATTATTAGATAATAGTAATTATATGGTTAATCCTAGGAAAGTGGATTACCTGCATTTTATTGGTTTATAACGCTGGTATTCAATTCTGCCATCGCTCTAGTTAGGTCTTTGTTTGCAGGAAAACAAATAAAAATTATTTTGTGGTAAAATTTACTGATTTAATTTACTATAATGAATTTAGGATGAAATTTATTCTGGGTTTGAATTGGAATAAGGAATGCTCAAGTATTTAGTGTGTTATGCAATGTGATTTGGAGTTGTTACAAGAGTATGAACTTTTCCAATTCAACATCATTGCAAAACTAAGATTTTTTAAATTTCACAAGTCCTGTCATCATTAGTGCTAATACGTCGATTGATTGATAGGTTTTATGGATAGTCTCCACGTCAAATACCCAATTTTCGGATATTTGTAACGATTCGACTAATGACGAGCCATATGTGCCCCCCCATTCAATTGAGCACATCATAGTTCCTCCCCTCATGCCTTTCTACATTCCCAATTCTTCTTCTTCCTCGCTTACTGAGCATTCTTTCCACGGTCACCTCCTTCGGCATTCCTTTCCTTCTCATTATGCCATCCATCCATGAAGGATTTAAATCCTTCAGCATTAATTTAGGCATTTAGGTACAGAGCTCTCTCAACCTCGAGCTCTGAGCCTTAAAGTATATTTCTCCACAGCATTTTGAAGTGGCATTGGATGTTAAATAATATAGTATTCCGGTAACCTAACTATTATAATTATCAGTCTTCCCGATTTAAAACACACGCTGATTTGATATTCAAAACAGCTGATGCTACCCTATGCATCCATTTTCGATAAATAGATTTGATTTGGTGTTAAAAACGCCTGGTGTCCAAAAATCCAACGTGAGCATTGCCAAAAAAAAGCCCCTCCATAATCCTCTGTGTTTCAGCTGTTGGAATTTGCCATTCAACCACTCGCTTATGTAGAAAATAATGTAAAATTAACTACACCGTATCAAGTATGCTGCCGAATCAGTGCAGTCAAAGTGAGTTGAACGACCTAAATTCTTATTTTTATTTTTTGAAAAATGTTTCACCCTAGGAATGCATTCTTGGGAACTAAACGTAAAGTCTTCTATAAAAAATTGGATTAATTTCGACCATGGAATAAACTGTGGTTTCCTTGGGATATTTGTGCCGTTTGTGGTACATTATGAGGTGACGGAATTTGGAATACATATAGTCTTGACGTGGAATTTCCTGAACTTGATCTCCATCCTTTGAACAAAATTTTAAAATATGTCTTCCACTCTGTTGAAATTCGGAAGATCCTTAAATGTTTAGCATAAAAGGCATGAGATGGCATCATCATCGATTGCCACTGCACAAATATTTATCGAATGGTTATGCTTTTATTTCGAGAAAGTGCCCCCCTCCCCAATCCTCTTTCATCCCTAGCCTTCGACTGACTTGAGGCTCTCTTTAAATGTTTGGATTAGCCTTGGGGAAGGGAACCCTGCTTATCTTGTCTCAATGTTTGCTGACTTTTAAACGGAATTTTCGCCATCGTCATGAGATGTTGATGTTCCTCTTGATTTCAGTCTTCCTTGAACGCATCACTCCATGGTACTTGTGATATCTAACTACTCCCTTGCAATTAATCACCTTTACTAAACTAAAGGGCATTTTCTAACCGTTTCTTTGGACCAATGCTTATTAATGCACTATTTTTAATTTTTGCATCACTTGCCTACATCCGCTAGTAGGGTAACCCTCAGAATCTAGGATTTATGAAGAAATATACTGCTTATCCCGAGAAATGACGAAGTCGTGATGTGCGGGAAAAGATTTATAAAGAGTTGAGACTCGCTGTGACGAGTTCAAATGTCTCTTTAATTTTAGCTGATAAAGTGTTAGATTTTCCGAAAATAATTTGCAATAATTCTGGTCTCGAGATTTTCTGGAAAGTTTTCTTTTTTCAGTATTGGTGTTTTAGAGGGAGGAGGTTAATTATTTTTCATTGAGAGGATGCTGTGTTTTGAGCTGAGTTTGATAGATACTGATTTCTCTTCTCGACTCACTATTTCAGTTCTAGTTAATTGTAATAAATTACACTTTAAATGAGACCAGTCCCTAAAATAGCATGGTAATCATTATTTTACTCATTGGCCGGTATTCATGAGTAATGTGAATTTTGTCACTAAGTCGTTAATTCACTTTCATCCGAGTGCTTCCTTCTGCTCCGTTAAGATGACAGTTTTTGTAGGAAATTTTCTGTACGTATGTTGGTAAGCATGGAAGCTTTGTATTTACATTTCGATATCATGCATGATTCCGCTATATTTCTAATTCCTATTGTTTGGGTTATCGTTATAAAATGTAACAAAATGCATGGCATTCTAGTACGCATATTTTTTTCTCGTTGGAATAGGAAATATAGAGAGAAGTAGCAAAATGTATTCCTGTTTCGTTTTAGGCTTCCACCACTCCTACTATACAGAAACACCAAATACTTCATTAAAGGGTATCGTATACTTATTTTTATATGCGTCCAAAAATAAGAGCCGATTCGAGCTTAATAACATTGTAAATAATGCTTGTCCGTACGTTTTTTTGGTTGAATGGCCAGAATGGCGTTCATTACTATGGCAAAGTTAGGCCCAGTGATATAATATAATTGGACCGCTGACTATATTTTTCTATTTAAGTGACTGGTTTAGGGATGATCTGGGTAGTAGCTGGCTATCACCTTGCCCTGTTAAACCTCCTTGTTCACGGTATTAAATCCTATATGGTGAAGGAGAAAGTTATGTCCAAGTATATGGGCTTACGGCTCAAGGGATGTATTATGTATGTATTAATGAAATTAGCTCTAAGGGGACGGAGTTGAATAATGGCGCTCTTAAATGAAAACTATCTTTCATGTACGTAAAATTGCTGGTGACCAGTATCATTGCCTTCTTCGCCGACGACTTATTAAGAAAAATCCTGATTTGCTGGGCTACACTTACGAGCGTTATGCGAAGAAGGGATTTAAGAATTTACTCCTATATTTTTATGGGGAAAATTTGCTATTTTTCATTTCATTCAAGTATTCTACCAGCTGATTGGTAGGTTCTTGGACAGTCCCCATTTTGTATCCCAACCTAATAGAAATTGTCTCGCATTCCCTCCTAAGGATGGCCCGTTATTAGATCCCTCTTCAATTCTTCATATCTTCTACCTCCTCTTATTTCGTCCAGAATTCCTATCCTCTTCCTTCCTCTCCCACGCTTCCCCAGTGTTCTCCCCTCTATCACTCTCTTCAACATGCCCTCTCCTCTCAAAACCTCCTCCATCCATCTCTTCTGCCTTCTCCGAACCTCTGCTACAAGCTTCCTCTCCTCTCCGACCATATCCAATACCTCCTCGTTCGTCTTTCTCGCCATCCAGCTAACCTTCTCCATCCTTCTCCAAACCCACATCTCAAACGCCTCAAGCCTACGCACATCCTCCCCTCGCAATGACCAAGTTTCCGACCCATATAGCGCCACGCTCCATATTAAAGTTTTCACCAGCCTCTTCTTTACGTCTCTTCTCAGACCCCCCCTCATCAATTCCCTTCTCTTCGAAAATGCTTCTTTAGCTAGCGAAATTATGCATCTGATGTCCTTACCACTAAACCCATTCGCCTCCAAAATACTACCCAGATACGTAAACTGCTCGACCTGCTCTATCTTCTGCCCTCCCACCCTTATATTCAGCCCCGCCTTCTTACTTCTAGAAAATCTCATTACTTTCGTTTTCTTGTGATTGATCTTCATCCCATACTTTTCGCACTGCACCTCTAATGTATTCACCATTGACTGTAACCCCTTGGCCGACTGACTAACCAATGCTTGATCATCTGCAAATCTCACTGATTTTATCAGCTCCCCTCCTACCTTTATTCCTACATCCTCCTCCCCCCAAGCCTCCCTTACCATTTCTTCTGAATACACATTAAAAAGCAACGGCGATAGTGGGCACCCTTGCCTCACTCCCCGTCCTATCGTGGCCCATCCCGATTCTCCATTGGCTACCCTAACCTGCGCAGTCTGATTCATATACAAATTTCGAATCAGACGCCTGTCCCTCCAATCGACCCCTAATTTATTCAACACTCCCATTAATTTTGTCCATTCCACCCGATCAAACGCCTTCTCGAAATCGACGAAGCATGCAAAAACATCCTGTCCATACTCTAGGTTTCTTTCTACTAGAGTCCTCATCACCGCTATAGCGTCTCGCGTTCCCGTCCCTCTCCTAAATCCGAACTGGTCGTCACCCAGGTATTCATTCGCCTTCTTCTCTAGCCTTCTGTTTAGAATCCTCAGAACTACTTTGGCCGCGTGGGATATTAAGCTTATTGTCCTATAGTCTTCGCAAGTTTTTGCCTTACTCTTCTTCGGTATAGGAATTAGTACAGTCTTCGCGAAGTCTTCCGGCCACACTCCATCCTCATAAATCCTACGAATTAGCGCAAAAAGTTTTCCTCTTCCGTTCTTCCCCATGCTCTTTAAAAACTCTGCAGGTATGTCATCTATTCCCACCGCCTTATTCCTTTTCATGTCTCGTAGAGCTCTTTCAATTTCGCTATCTAGGATACTTGGTCCGATGCCATCTCTGTCGATATCGTCTTCCCTTTCTATATCTAACCTATTGGGCCTTATTTCTTTACCATACAGCTCTTCAACATACTCCTTCCACCTCTCCTGGATCTCTCTCGGTTCTACGATTACCTTTCCCGTATTGTCTGTTATCTTTGTAATTCCCCTTCCCTTATTACCACCCGTCAGTTCCTTTACTTTCCTATATAATGCATCTGCTCTTCCCTCTTTTTGGTATTTCTCTAACGCGTCGATCTGTTCTCTCCACCACGCCTCTCTTGCTTTCTTTGTTTCTCTTCTAAGCCTGTTATTAAATTCTCGGTATTTTCTCTTACCTAGCTCTGAGTTTACACTCTTCCATTTCCTTCTCTCCTCCATCTCCCTGATCATCTCCTTCGTGATCCACGGTTTTCTAATTTTAGTTGCACTCACTACGCCTACCGTTGCTTTCGCTGCTTCTATAATTCCATTTTTCAAACTTCCCCATTCATCTTCCACTGCTCTAACTCCATGATCCTCACCCATTATCTCATCCACCTTCTCCCGAAACTTCTTCTTCATTGCCCCAGTTAATGCCTCCGTATTCCATTTACGTACCCTCCTTCCCATTCTTATCTTTTTCAGTTTTACCCGACATTTCATGACTAATAAGTTGTGGTCTGTGTCTGCATCAGCTCCTGGATAAGTATGCGAGTTTTTAGCACTATTCCTGTATCTGTGACGTACCATTATATAATCTATCTGGAACCTGTCTGTGTCTCCCGGCTTCTTCCAAGTGTACCTACGTCGAGGATGATGTCTGAACCATGTATTTGTAATTACTAGGTTATTTCTGCGGCAAAACTCCACAGCTTTCTCGCCCCGGTCATTTCTTCTTCCTAGCCCGTAATCGCCCACCTCCCGCCCATCTCTTCCTTCACCCACCACCGCGTTCCAATCCCCCATTACTACCAGGTGCTTACTTCCTGGTATCCTACCAATTATTTCCTCTAGCTGATCGTACACCCCATCTACCTCCTCCTCTTTATGATTAGAGGTAGGCATATAAACCTGGATTATAACTAAATTCGTTGGTTCTGCTTTTAGTTCCACGACTATTATCCTATCACTCACCTGTTCTGCATACACTACTTTTCTACCAAGTTTCCTGTTCATTACGAAAGCAACCCCGCGCTGACTTTCATTCCCTCCACTATAAATTACTCTATAGTCGCCGCTCCAGTAATCCCCGTCATCCTTCCATCTTACTTCACCCAGACCCATGATGTCTACACCCACCCTCACCATTTCTTGCTTTATATTCTCTAGCTTCCCCGCCCTCAGCATAGTCCTAACATTCCACGTGCCTATTCTAATAGTTTCGTTCCTCTTCTTTATCTTCTTTTCCTCTGCTGCTGCTGCTGCTTCGTCTGAGCAAGGATTTCGTGTGATGACGACCGCAGGGGCCTTGCTCCCACCGCTGCCGGGCACGACACCCGGCCCTCTTGGCCGAGTCCCGTAGTTGCCAGGATTCATTATCAATTGAGAACTGTCCATAATTTCAAGGTTTTTGTTTTAATTGAGGTAGTATTCCTTGGCCTTACTCAATAGTGTTTTTTACGTGACACCATCACTTCAGAGGCCGCCCCACTGGGGTCAGACGCCTTTTGCAGCCGCCTCACTGAGGTACAGACGCTGCGCGGACTACCATTCGTCTGTGTCCTAACCTTCGACCAATCTGGCATGGGTGACCCTACCAGGAGCAATGCTCCCGCCAGTGCAGCTCTAGGGGTCATTGGAGCACGCAAGCCCTTCAACCACGACAAGGTTGTAGTCCAAGAGAAGGGAAAATTTGCTATAAACAATGGAAATTAAACGAAATGATACGAAATCGAGGGGACTGTATTTTAATGGAAAGCTGGGAACAAATGAGTTCTAGCAAGTCATCTCTCTTCCAGACTCGCATGATATTTGATATTTTGTATATTTAGGTGCATGAAAATCTTATCTGCCTTAAACAGGGCTTCATTGAACCTTTGGTAGATTGATAAGTAAGTTATTACAATGGGAAAAGTTGATTGGGCTATCTATTACCATTAGTGAGACTTCATTTAGAAAATTTGCCAAGCCTTGGGACTCATCTGGGAAAGTGTAAAGTGATTACAGGACTTCGCCTCGATTTGTGGAAATTGTCACGGGAAGAAAAAAAAGTCGAAGTGCTGAAAAATAAGTGGGTAAGAATATAAAGTTGAAGTACTTAAAATAATGAGGACCACTACAATTACGAAGATAGTGAGCCTGAATAAGCGGATGTCTGTAATGTGACTTTAATTCTGACACGGAAGAATGCATCAATTGCAGCGACAAACTCACTGGAAATTGATTTACCGACCTAATATTACGATTTTTCGGCGTCCCAAATTTTCTTGATTAAAGGATGATATCTACCGTTTTTGTTCACGAACGCTCCAAAAAGGGAGTAATAACGCAATGGGTTTATTAATGGCTGATGTTCTAAGTCATTATTTCTCTCTCTTCTTCCCCCCCTCCCGAAACAATTATTTTTTGTGCTATCAAGATTGTCCTTCACGCATAGCTACCTTAGCCTGGTCTTTTGGGGCGATGACAAGTTCATTTCGTTATTATCCCTTGCGAATTAATATTTGTTATTATTTCGGTTAGTCATGTTGATCACTGCTCCATTATCTTGGTCAATATAGCCGTCATCGTATCCTGTACCACTTTATATTGATTTCCTGTCTCAACAACTCTGCTGCCCAGTTGATATGGCTCCGGCTCGTGTTGACTATCGTTCACGTAAGAGCTATTCTCAGGGTGATGTGTGTGTAGCATTGCTATCGCATTCATTTGAAAACATTTTCTCTTAAAACCACGGCATTTCATGAAATTCGGTGTGTTAAAGTGGCAAAATTTCACCTAGCCACCAACTGTTTGTATTGCAGTATTACCCGTGATCGTCAAATAACAATACCCTTATTTTTGTTTACAGCCATTAAAGCTGTGATGCCTTAAGAATTTTCTGTATGCATTCAACTTAACATCTATAGACACTTAGGTTATATTCCTCCGAAAACTTCATCTCATTGTTTTTTTATTATTTTAATAATGGATGTTATTTCTATTACGAAGGTTTTCTTCGATCGACTAAGGACAACGTTAAGTTTAAATGCAAGGGTTTTAAGTACCTATTGTGCTGCTTAGTTATTTTTTTTTCAAGCTCAGATTTTCATGATTTTGGGTGGTATAGCTACTTCAACAATCATTATATTTTGCTTACACGCGTTAAGAAATACCCATTCCATAGACTCCGCTGATAACTACCTTTTGAACTGTGGATAAGGTCAATGGAGAACTGTCAGAAACGTTTTTATAAGCTTTTTTACTCATTTTAATTATCACACTGCATGCGTCTGCGTATATTCTTGAAGAAGGGATGTAAACATTACTAACATCACTGGTAGCAATCAGAGGGTCGTTTTTTGTCAGAATGCTGCTCACCAACTATTAAGCCCAACGGCGTGCACTCGGGGTAAAGGGGAGTTTTTTCCTGTGCCCCTATAGTTTACCAGAAACATCTGATTCTCGAAAAATTTCTCAGCTATGATTTAGCTGGAAGTTACCATAGGCTTTTCTTGGATTTAAATCCAGGGCCTCTAGCCATTAGCCCGACGCTCTATCCGCTGGCCAACTACGGCATTGTTAGCAATCGATAAAATATTTTTCTATGCATTAACATGGAATTTATTTTTCTAATTTAATTCTTCATCCATGCTAGTATATTCTTCTCTTGCTGTCTATAAGGAATACTTTGAATTCTGTTCGGTGTAAAACGGCAGAAATAGGAATTAATATAAGAATGAAAACTTTGCTGGATTTATTGTGGTACAAGTGCTGGTATTAATGGTATAACTGGTGCTAATAGTAAACTCGCTGTTTCTAGATGTGGTCGATAGCTGGTTCTTGCACTGAAAACTTCAATTACTGACCGAACTTTCATCGAAGTTGGGGCTTCGCTTCTCGGTTATTTCTTGTCCAACTTTTCGCTGTGCTTGAATTGAACTGAAAAAGCGCGGCGGGTTTCGGAAGCGGGAGATGAGGGTGGATGCGAAGTTTAATATACGTTCCCTACAGAATATGAAAAAAAAATGAGTTTTCCACATCGCTATATCGCTAACCGCTTTCCTCTTCACAGCCCAAGTCTTAAATGTTTTTACAGAACATAAAAGTAAAATAAAAAATGCGATCGCTGTTTTAGTTGCATTGTAAGTGGTTTATGAAAGGATGGCATAATTGCTTCATTTTAGTTCGGTAGATCCTATCCTATCATTCCAATGATGAAGTCTGTGATCTCGTCTTTGGAGTATACGTCGGAAGAAGTACATTTGATATTCATAAATGCCATTTTTAAGTGGAAAGTTACTTGTTTGTTATGTCCCTAAACGGAACGGCAAACTTTTTAAATCTAGCAAAAGGCCCTTTATTTTTCTCCGAAATGAGCAAGCTTATTCGAGTGTCTCTAAAAGCGAGAAACCTAAATGGACTTCTCCGTATAACGACTGCTTGTGAATAAACGTGAAAAAAATCGCACCCCTGAAATTTCTGTTTTTATTTACGGGTGCACTCAGTTGAAATGCTTTCGATTCGGTAATTTAAAGCTCCATTTAATTGTCGCATTCATCCTACCCTCCCTATCCCGTCCTGTCGTGATGGGAAAGCGATGAATACGATGGACAAATTTACGAGGGAGGAAACTTCGAAATCATCGAAGCGAACGCTCATCGGATCATTTCGTGAAAAACATTACCTTGCAACGGTAAGCGCGATGAGGCGATTAGCAATTCGCTAACTCGTCTCTGGAAGATTACGCGCACTGGTGCTTGAGAGAGAATTTTCTTCGTTTCGGAAGTATTTAACCGCCGTGCTTGCTCGGGGGTTTTAAAGGAGAGCAGTTGAGAGACAATGTGCGGTCTGTTGGAGAGAGCGTCACTACTCTTCAACCCCTTTGGCGCCTCCGAGTTCAGGGTTGGCTAATGCCAATGTGGGGTTTCTCTCCCCGTCGATTGCGTGAGCGAGGATACGTTCCTTCATACTCCCTGTCTTCTGAGAGTAATGCTGCTCGATCTGAAGCGGTGCAGGGAGAAGTGAGGATACTTTCAGTACAATGACCTTTCTAACATAATTTCATAGTCATCGTGATGACCCTTAGTGTTTCCTCAACACATTATCTGTAGTTTTCGGGTGTCAAAAGTTACATTTTTCGGGTACATTTAGCTGCCTCAGTTGTATTTTGGATCGTCGGGATCTTGTTCAAATCAACAGACTCATTATTAGTCAATATTGAGTAGGTTAGGTATCCTATCATGTCAGAAAATATGATCACAAATAATATAAAGATATCCTGAATGAGGTTTCTAGCGTAGGCAACGCTAAATATTCTTTACCTGCGCTTTCCCCAATAGTCTTCTATTTCGAATAATTTGATTTTGTACTTATTTGTCAGTTAAAAAATCCATTTTGAAAGGAAGTGAAGTTCCGATGTGGAAAAAGGTAATTGAAATTCGTGGTATGCGATTTTCGCTGTATTTTTTCCTCGCTCGCATGGTATTGATGCACTTACACGTAAGATTAACGCAAAACTGCTTTTGAATAAAATAAAATATCTTCATGTATAATCGAATCTATTCTTATGTCATGTTCAGAAAGATAGGCTTTAACGGAAAGGGCTTATGGGGGGAGTATGCCATAGCTCTTTCTTACAAAATGTTGAATACATCACAAAAAGCAGCGAAAGCAATTTTGAGAGAAATCGAAGGGATGGGATTTTTTTCAATTATTTGTTGCTCAATCGGTTGAGGGGACACTCGATTGCTTGGTATCCGGCACAATACGCTACCATCGGCCTTAAGGGACCTGTTGTGGTCCCAGAGGCAATAACCCGCGTAGTTAATGGGAAAATCGGCCACGAGGAAGAAAAACGTTAGCATAGGACTAGGGTGTATTACAAGTGCTGGAGGATGTAATATTCTGTTCATCTCTTACTTAAGTTGTTGCTTTTAAATACTTGGAATAATATGAATTATTGTAAAGTGTTTACTGTGGACCCCCGCTTTACGATGGGTTCACTTTACGATGGATTCATTTTACGAGCTGCATGCTAGGAATTTCAAAGCGCACTGATTTTGCGCGCGCCCTTTAAAATTTCCAATTTCTACGATTTTTTGCTCTAAAAATTTGTTATTCATTCAGTATTCATTATTTAAATAATTTCATTCCAGCATATTTCGTACTTATACTGTATTGTGTATCACTGAATGCACTGGCAAAGATGCAGTTAAACCGATCCGTTGTCCGGCAATATATTGATTAATTGGCAATATACTGATACCAGCAATATACTGATTGATTACGATGGAATTCACATTGCGATTGGTCCTATGGAACGGATTACCATAGTAAAGCGGGGGTCTACTGTATTTGTTGATTTAAAAATATTGTGAGTTTTATTTGTTGCGAAATTTCTTACTAATATTTCTTTTAATATTCCGTCTAACTGCTCACTAATATTTAGTCTTCATTAGGTCACTTGATGATAACGCATAGGCGTAGCGAAACTCGGTGGTACTCGCTTGTGAAGAGCATGACGCAAAGGAGAGGAAAGCATGCAAAAGATGTAGGATTAAGCGACCGAGTCTTACTCCAGAGGTGCCTCCGGGAGTCCTTCGATATGTTTGCACACTCATCAACGCTTGATTCACCCTTAGTGATCTCTAATTCTTCACTGTTGAGTGCCACCTATTTTTGCTATACCCATACAATGTCGAAACCTATTTTCTTATCTAAATCGTGTGTTTAATACATTTATGGGGAATGACAGAGTTATTTTGATCATTTCAAAATGCTAAGCAAATTCCTTGAAGTTACGCCTGATACAACGGATTTCTTACTTATAGATCGCATTGTGTAACGTTTAGCGAAAAATTGTTGCAATTTTTATTAATAAATGATTTATTTTTCTCTTACGCAATTTATGTGCTATGTACCTACCTTTTTTATTTTGTACGGATCAATTCATACTAAAATAATGTAAATCCTGAAATTTGTTGTCAACAAAAGGAACATCTGATTGACCATAGGCTGGTACGTAGTTTTTGGATCCTTATGTAAGAGATTTAAGACTCTCGGTTGATTTTTTATCTGCGATTTTTGTTCGCTTTTTTAAAACAGTACGTACCGTCGTTGCTAAGTCGGGGTTGAGATCATGCGAAAGGTATATGAAGCAAGCGTTTTGTCATCAATGAGGCCAGTTGTGTTACTCGTTTCTGCTCTATCTAGCCTATTTGCAGCGTGATGTAAATTTTAGTTTTACAAAATCTGGTCTGAGCACTGAGTTTACGTGAAAATTGATATCAGCACTTATGGTTACTGCGTTCTTTGCTGTTCATTTACCGAAAATTTTCATTCCTGTTGTAATTAATTGCGTAAATTGGAAGAATATCAATCTCATTGGTATTCATTAAATTCTACATTTGACTATCCCAATCTTCATTTATCCCCTCCCTATTTCCAGCCTTTTCCCTCTCAAAACATTGAATTTTCCCGCTACATATGCATAAAGTAACTGTGAAACTGCTCATATTTCCGACCTTACTTTATGCCGTTTTATACATTTGATCTTTCCTCCCAATACTATTCTTAATTAATATACTTTCTCCCTTTGGACCAACCCATTCAACATCCTGCTATCTTCTCAAAAAGTCTTCCTGCTACTTTCCCTTCCAACCACGGGTTTTCTCGAATAAAGTGCTTTCTCCCAACTTCTTCACTTTTCTTCCTCTTGATCCATCTCACCTTTTCCATACTTCTCTATACCCGCATTTAAAAAGTTTCTCATACACCTTTTTACCGTTTTCTTAAAGACGAAGTGTCCGAACCATGCAATGCTGTGATCTCTGCTAGGGCTTCAACCAATGCTTTCTTTTTGTCCTCACTCAAGAAGTCCCCTCAAGAATTCCCTGTTTTCCTCTTGAATATACCCTTTAATAGTGAATTCTTTTCGCGTCATATCCTTAAGTAAGGATACTATCAAACCCATTTTCGTTATATTTTATTTCCTCCCCGAAACTTTTTGTTGTGGATCTTTAACGTGCTTATTTATAGTTGCAATCCCTTGACAGACTGGTTAGCTAACACTTGGTTATATTCTAGTCTATCTGATTCTATCTAATCCCCACCTACTTTCATTTCCTCCTCCATTTCTCATTTGTCACTTTGATCATTACCCCGAATTTAGTTAAAAAGTACCAGTTAACGTGAAAACCCTCGTCTCACGCCCGGACCAATTGCAGCCCCTTCCTATTCACCTTTTGTTACCTTAAGTTTTTCTGTTTGATGTGGGTAGAGGTTTATTCTAAAACCTACATCCTTCCAGTCATATAATAATAATACATATTTTCTCCTCTCTTATGTAATACACTCTGTCAAACGCCTTCCGCCCGAAGTCTAAGAAGCGATGGTATTTTGTCCATCTTTATAATTTATTCCCTTTGGCCCCATTATGTATGCTGCACCATGAATTCTCTTCCCTCTTCAAAGCTGTACATGTACGGAGGCTGTCGTTGGCATTTCTCTTATGGCAGTAACTGATACTCGAAATACAACTTATGGTATTTGATCCTTTTTTCGTAATAGAATAGAGAACTGATTTTATAAATTCTTACTACCACTCAGATTCTTCATAAATAAGTACTACATGAAAGCCTAAAAAAATCTCCTACTTCGGTTTTCCCACAACTTTCAATCAATCTACTAGGATTATATCTACTCCGACAGCTTCGTTCCTCTTTATTCCCCAAGAGACATATTCTAACTCACCATCGAGTATTACTGGATCTAAACTATTCCTATCGATGATGACGTATCGATGTCACATTTCTGTTCCATGGTTAAGGTAAGAAGCCTAATCTCTTTGCAATAAGATCATCAAATCATTCGTTTTATCTCACCAAATTCTGTTCCTGTTCCATTTATGAATAAATCTAAGTTATGTGAATGAATTTCACTAATTCCATCTGGCTATCTAAGCATCTTTTTCCAACAAGGTACTTTTAACGATTGAGCTGTACCTTAAGTCCGATGATTATATTTACCAATCACTCATTTTTACCTAAAGATGAGACCTTATAAGAGAAAGTAAGCGGTTTTACAAATTCATTTATTTCGCACATATGATTTATTAATTCAATCCAGGATGCCGAAGCCTTCTTATTTTTAGCGGTGCCGCACTTGAAAACTTTTCTCAATAGGATCTTTATTTTTATTTATCAACATCCTTAAAACATCCTCTTGGACCTTTATCATCGGGCGTTTTATTACCAACAATATTGGATATTCAAAAAAAACCATGTCCTGTTTGATAAAAAAATCCACCCTGGCGGTACTTGAACCCGCGGATCTTATGACAAATGAAATTTATAAAATATCCGATGACACTCGAGGCAGTGCCGGCCCAAAGCGTGGGCAAAAGCCACAGGCGGCGTCAGGGTGGCCAGTCTGCGACTTATAATTGAATATGAAAAACAAACAGATAGTATCATAGAGTAAATACTCTGTGATAGTATGAAAAAAGAAAATTTTTTCTAATTTCCTGCATGCATTTCCATCCAAAATGGCCTTCCTTTGTATATAGTAAAAGTGGCTGACATTGATAACTAATTTACGTCTAATAAAAAGCGCAATGAAACCAATGTACTAATGATTTCCTTTATTGAAAGGAAGTGTGGCTAAAATTTTAGAATTTACGGTTGAAATTACACCTATCCAAAAGAAGTAGATGTAATGAAAAAACGTTTCCTCGTAAAACTCGAATCTTGGAGACAACTTATTGATTGAAAATTGATTTCCTGGCGGGAAAGGGAACTACAATAATGTAAAGAGGATCGTTCTGAAAACTCGAAGTATCTCCCAAATAAACATATGACTTAAATTATCACAGTCGGCAAATCAATTCTCTATTAAGGGGCAGCCAAATAAAATTTTGCCCACACTTGTAACATAGATTGAGCCGGCACTACGTGAGGTAGTATTTGAAGGTTATAACTCTATTCTGGAAATGTCATTGATGTGCACATTTTTGTATCACCCATCTGTAAGAAGTTTAAGACTAAGCTTGCAAATACTTAACCCATACCGTTTGTGGTTGACGAAAGATATACGGTTAAAACTGGCAGAAAACTGCTTTCCATCCTTCAGCCGTAAATCATGAATCTAAATGAAACAAGATGCACCGCGCAAAAAAAAAAGACATCCCTCTTCACCATGTCTTGTCTCCTGGAACGAGGGCCGTCTCCGTGAAGAGAAAAAATGAATAAATAAATAAACAAGCAAGCTCCATGAGCACGTGACGCAGGCGCCCCGAGTATTACATTACGGAGCATTCCTTGAGTGGAAAAGGGTTTCAAGGGATGTGATATAGCAGCCGTTCATAGGCACTTGTGTGTTCTATTTAGTGGTCCATTTCCCGAATTTGTGCCCCTTGAGGGATACAATCAGGTTGGGAACCGCTTCACTATGGGTTTTTTATACTGCCACCCACCCACCTGTTTTGCTTCGATTCCGAGAGGGCCGATGAGGCGGCAGCTGCTGGTGTTGCGGCCCCCGGCGGCGGCGGAGTGTCCGAGGCGTCGCTGGCGCGTCTTCGTCTGCATCCCTGGGAGCGGGAGCACAAGTAAGCGAGGGCCGCTATGGCAACGGCGATCGACGGCAAGGCCACGAGGAATACGTCCGCCAAGCACTCTCCTTCCGTCGCCTCCCACGAGGAGACCGAAGTGTCGTTAACCTCGGCAACACGCGAAGGGTAATAGGGGGCGCACATGGCGGACGTCCAGGGTCCCGCCATGATATCGATACCCTCGCTCGACAATACCAGATGAATATACGTTGTTGTCAGTGGAGGAGAGCATGCGGAGACGGCATCATCCCGTCCGTCCCTTCGTTGGAAAAGTTTTCGCAAGCACCGCTCGCTTGTTCGGTCTCGGGAGGGAGAGTGGTTTCCCGCTCGTTGGTGTGTTAGTATGTGTGTGAGTGTGTATGCGTGTAAAAAGATGGGGGGAGGGAGAGACCACGTGGTTCACGGTGACGTGGGATGTGCGTGGGAGTTCCCCGGGGTTTTCGCAAAAGAAACTCGGTTGAGGGGAAGAGGTGAGGAATTATTAGGTCGGGGTCACGTATCCAGATTGGTCACGGAAGGGAAAATCCTGTTTCGGAGGAATGCGCGATGTTTTTTTGGAGAGCTCGCCGGGTGGCCCTATCGTTTTGTCCCCATATACGGGAGGTAAATTCCTTAACTCTCGATGCGGAAGAAAGGTCACAAACGCATCTCTTATCACACGTATTTCGATCTCCGACAAGGGAGGAAATTAATTCGTTTCGTTCAGTCCTGTGTCTCCGTGAATGCAATTGTCAGCCGGTGCAACGATGGATTTTTTCTAAGTTATTTCCGGAGGAAATTCTCCACATGGGTACGAAGTTTACCCGAAAGAATCCTAAATAGCGCCCATTGGATGGGATGGAATTTTTTTCTCCTGCTCAGCCACCTAGTATGGCTTTTCTAGTGAAAATAATTGTAATTGCTCCCCCTTCTCTCGCGGTCGGCTTCGAAAACCGGCTGAGGCGACAATCCCCTTTTGGTTATAGGATTGGGGTGGAAAGAGAGAGAGATATAAGAGAACCGTAAAGAAAAATACGAAGAGCAAATACGTGGGATCCGCGGGGGAAGGACTTTGTTTACCGTATAGCAGTTAATGTGAGGCAGTTCGACGTGTGGGTGGTGGGCAGGGAAAGGGAAAAAAGATGCACACGAAAATCCGATTATCATCACAAACGTCAAAGCACACACATTCTCACTCACACACGAGCACGGACCGATGAATATCTGGAGAGGGGGAAAAAACAGTAATCCAAGGGAAGGTAAGGAAGTCACATGTCGCAAATGCCGGGGAGAAAACACAAACCGTCCCTCCGGACGACCGCTCTCCCAACTCTTTGTCCTCCTCCCTTCACCCACAACTCCCTGACGCTGCCGCCAAGTGTGTGAACACCCTCAACGTTGATGGGGGTGGAGAGTTCGGAGGGGCTGCCCCTAGTTTTCGTCCTAGCCACGCGCGTACACAACAACAGCACTTTCGCACACGCCCCCCGGGAAATCAAGCGATTCCGGTGATCTGTCGTCGTCCGGAAACCATTCTCTGGGAGGCCTCTAGCGAATGAAACCCTCAAGCCTCGTGCTTATACTTTCACCGTCACTCGCGATTGTGGATACGACGAGATGACGATTTTCCGCGAGAAAAAAGACGTGCCGGACAACTTGACCGGATGAATCAAGAGTGTCGCGAAGATCCCGTTTGGACGGCAAACTTGCACATTTAAACCGCTTAGAGGATTCACACGATCCCTAACAAGATTCCTGAATGTCCACGAGTTCGACCTTGTGCTTTTTACTTTCACCGTCACTCGCCGCGGATGTGAAGAGGCGACGTTCCAGCAGTATAGGACGACTTTGTCTGGATCACTACCGAATATCGCGCTGGTCCCGTTGCTTGGCAAACCTGCACTTTGGAACCACTCTTGGGATAAACACGATGTTGTCCTCCGCACGCACGCGGACGCGGAACGTCCGCGAGTTCTTGGGGATGCGTGCGCGCGTGACGGCCGGACCGTGTGGTCGAGACTCTTTGAGCGTTTTGAACTTCTCTGTGGCGGCGGGGAAAGTGTTGTTCCAATGCGACGAGAAAACGAGGCCGGGGAGTAGCTGTGAGGTTCGCGGAGGGGCGGGATGGGGGATTTTGGTTTAGATGGGTTGGGAGGAAGGAGGAGCGGAGGAAGATGAGTGAGGTGATGGATCCTGGTGGGATGGGATGAGGAGAGGGAGGGGAGGGAGAAAGGGTGGAATCCTTGTGAGGGTGGGGCGAGAGGGGAAGTGCGGGAATGAGAGTGGGGGTGTGGGTTGCGTAGCAGGAGAAGGAAGCGTGTAGTTTGTGAATTCTGTATACACGGACCTCTAATGGAGATCCCCGAGGTGGAGTGTGGCGGTGGGAAAGGAGGTGGTGGTACGAAAAAAATAGGGGAAGGGTTTTAGATCCCCTAAGGGGGAGGGGAGTTTGCCCCCGGGCTGGGTTGTGTGTGGGAGGGGGTATCGGAAATTAGCGTGGGAGTGGGGTGAGGTGAAGGCGTGAAAAAGGGGGGGGGCGGTTGCACTAGGGCAGCGCACTTCCTATAAATCCTCCTCAACTGGTGCTCAACGGCCGCTTCTTTTCATTCCCTGAATCATGCACATCCCTCTCCACAGCGATACCTTCTGCATCTCTCTGCGCGGCGAGCTTCCGCGCCTACTAGCATTGTATAAGCATTCACTAAGCGCCGATGGGTGCGGTTCAAAAACTTTTCCGGCCACGAATTGTGTGGAAGGTTGTTAAGAGTGGACGCGTGTTCGTCTTCACGGGTTTAGATGATGATGCGCCACACGCCACTCCGAATCCCCGCGTCACGTTTGGTGCTTAAGTTTCTTTTAGTTTATTTAGTAGTGCATCACATCCATAGCTATTTCACCAGCTGCCGCACAAGCGGCCGTTCTGAAGCATTCCCGTGGCTAAAAATATTGAGATTAATGCAAATTGTGCATGCCGTTTTTACAACTTAAGTTGGTGACTCACTACCCTTAATGCCCGCTTGACCTTTCGTCTTCCTCTTTTTCAAGTTCTCAAAGTTCATATGTTAGTCTTATAGCTGAAAAAAAACAACTCGGAGATACTCTCCCTATCCCACACAACTGGCCGCTCTAAAGCGCTTCTATCATTCACTACTCCTAATGCATATATTGGTGAAAATGAAAAACGTGCCCTTTTTCCAACTTTTGTAGGTGATTCAATGCCCCACATGCCCCTGTCACTCTTGGTGTTCTAGTTCCCGAGCTGCTCAACTGACCGCCGCACAGCAACTGTTCTGACGGACTAAGATTGCTCACTCATCGTAATTCATTTTGAGATGAATGCAATATGTGTGCCCTTTTTATGGATTTTATAAATGATACATTGCCAAAAACGTTCGTGTCAAGTTCGGTGCCTCAATTCCCAGTCCTGCATGAAGAGCTACACCACAAAACAGGCCGTATCCAAGGCTCTAACATCGTTTAAGCACCATAATAAATATTAAGGTTGATGCTAAGGGGGCTGTGCTGCTCTCAACAGGGACGAAGATTGATTTATTTCGCTTGCCGAAAAAGGATAAAATTACGCCTCCCCTTAAGGCCTCCAGACACTTGATTGTTTTCCTGACCATTAGTTTCCTCCTGCAAGGACGGGTATGCGCCTCATCACGCTCTCTTGTTTTCCTCCTCGGACTCGTTTCCTTCGGGGATGGGCGACGCCGCCGTAATCAGCCTCGGCATCCACCACCACTCCCTCACCCTTTCTTCTGCTCACAGTCAGTTCACCCCTTCTCCCTCGCCCCCTTGACCGCGTCCCGCTCTCAGCTCCATTCATTAATCTCCACCGGTCCCGGGCGCTCCTGCTGGGCGGTCGCCTGCATTCGTTTGTCTTGTTTGCGTGTATCCCTCTCTCTCCCCTTTTGAATTATAAAACCCGACGCATGTGAAAGCACGCACTTCTCTTTTCTCGGCTTTCTAAACGCGGGTGGTTTAAATGTTTTATTCCGAAGACGACGAGCAGTTGTATCCCTGAATTTTCATTTCTGCCAATGCGCTGAATTCTTCATGGGCGCGCAAGCGGAAAGGACTTTCTGGACACCACAGGAATCCCTCTCTCCTTTCTCTTGCGAGTCGTCGTCGCCGGGAGAAAAACGAGGCCGTTACGTCTGACTGTTAGCTTAAATGAGGATTTTTATTCTTTCTCTCCCTCCATCCTCTCCCACTCTGCGTCTAGATCGCTCGATCGTATAAGTGTTGGAGGCCTCAAATGAGCGACGGCCGTCCGGGAGAACGTCAGCGCTTCTCCTCCTCGGCTCCTTTGCTGGTTTTTTCCTCTGCTGAACGTCAGAGGAGGCTGACCCGAACGAGCGACCGGACACCGAAGACTAACGGGACGCTTAAAAGAAACGACGAAGGTGTCCGGAAGAGGTGAAAGTGTTGTCCAGGGGGAGAGCCGGTTGGCGGGCGTTTAGAAGGACCGGGAAAGGACGGAAATTGAGGAGGAATGCTAGAAGTACTTGTGGTTGGGTCGAAGAACTGTTAGCAGCATTTATAAAAACGGGCAACGTTGCCTCAGCACTTAAGGAAATTCTCCCCCTCCCCTCTCCTACCCATCCTTCCCCAAGCCTAAGTGTTCGGGCACAGTCGAAGGGTGGACCTTTACGAGTGGGGTGAATGAAAGGGAAAAAGGGTTCGAGGACCTCTGACAATTCTGGTTTCAAGTTGTAGGTGGAGCGTTAGGATGGAGTCTCAATCACTTAAAAAGTGATCAACTCTTTATGTTGGTTCCATCGTTGAGGTTACATCGAACGAAGGTCTCATATTCAGCACTGAAGAAGGTCGCCTTCCTTGGGTCTGCTTTCTTAAGGAGTATTATTGACTAGAAAATAGCACAGTGAGGATTTCCTACAAAGTAGCCTATGAGACTTCACCCAGATATGAACCCCGGAAAGTAGGGCTGGGCTATCACCCAACTTACTTTATAAACATTGTCTTAAATTCTAAACACTAACATTAAAGCTCTGACAAAAAGCAGTAAACAGCACTGTACACCCTCTCTAGTTATTTCGTATTGTTAACTGGTTCTTAAAAAGTTTATTCTGGAGCGAACCAGTTTATTCCGAAAATCATTGCCCTCATTGAATGCTGTACACCCTGGGAGCTTGGACTTTTGGTTGGGATGTTCAATGAAGCTTTTCTTGGACTCGAACCCGATACTCTCCGATAGGGAGCCTTATTCTAAACCTTCTGGAATACCACTGGTACCACCATCTGTAGGGGTCGGGATTTTAAATGCCGTGGCGTTAACTGAAGGAGTTTTTGGCTTATGATAAAAAATGAATAGGTGTTTGCGGCGGAGATTTTGCAATGGCGGCGATGTATGGAAGTGTCCGAAAAAGATTCACCCGTATTTGAACCCGGTGCGCAGCGCTCCTACCCTCAAACATCAGGACTGACTCGATCTCGAGATGAAACGCCGAGGCGCGAGCCAGTGGAGTTTTTCCTCGAGTGAGAAAAGATGGGACAGGTTGTGGTGATGTCGGGAATTTTGCGACGTGGAATAGAAGCTTTTGAAACCACTCCCTCATCTACCACACAGCACACGCACAATCATCGCACGTCCTTCCCCTTCGAGTCACGGATCGGGACTGTCTGTTTGTTTCCTCCCTTCCTCCCGACTCGTCCGCCTTGCGATGAGGATCTCACTTGCCTTGGCCTCTCTCCCTCTGTCGCTCTTTTCCGCCCACCCAACACCACTACCACCCCCTCCTCCTCCTCTCAACCTCCCTCCTTTTCTTCCCCTTCTCCCACTGCATAATGCGTACATATTCCTGCTCGGCGGCTTTTCCCAACCTCTCCTCCTCCCTGCTCATCCTCCTGTCTCCACCCCCTCCCGTACCTCAGCCGGCTCTCATCTTCCTTCCTTCCCCTCCTGCTCCTGCGCCCCTCACACACTTCTCTCCTCCCCACTCCCTCCCTTTCAACAGACCATGCTCCCCCTCTCAATATCCCAATTCATAATTCTTAATCTTCCTCATCCTTGGGCTGGCCGCGCGCGCGCGCGCCACCCTGCCGGAATGCAGACGTTCCTCGTGTTGACTCACGCGCGCCTGATGGGCAAGGCCAATGTCAAGGGGCTACGCTAGGCCCACGGTCGAGTCAAAGACAAGTTGAGAGATGTCTTGACAGCTACATAGATAAATTTACGATTTGAGAGAGGAGGGCTATTGTCAGCCATAATAAATTGTGTTCTCGTGTTTTTTAAAATGTTACTGGGAAAACTAAATTAGCAGGTATCAATTACTTTCCCAACATATAGTAAACCTATTTTTAAGCTTATATTAAAGATAAATTTGATGAATTAATTTTTACTAATGTAGGTTATGGATGTATCCATGCTTAATATGCCCAATTCCTCAAGTCTGCCAATATGTTGTTTGGCACTTTCTTGCTCCGACCCTTTCAATTTACACATATTTACATATTTTATTTATAAATGATAGTCAATTCGACCATTTAAGGTTCTACTCTGTGGAACCTCATGCTTAGAAATAGAACAGCATGGAGGATTATGTCAACGCTTAATCAAGGTACCACCGGTTTCATCACGTAGGTGACCTCTTTAGGTACAATACATTGATTTGGACATATAGGTATGTTAATATTCTTGTGCTAAGGTTGTCATTCAAGCAATGATTTACTGAGAGTAATTCTGTGTACAGTATTAGTCCCTGCTTTAGGAAATTATTCTTCAGGTTAATAATAAAGATAAATTAGTCCACAACTTTATTGGTTACACTGATCCAGGTTTTAACTACGCCATACACTCAAAGGAATCACTTTTAACAGGAATTATTTTTAAGTTTGCGACGTAGCTGAAACCTGGGTCGGAGGAACCAATAAAATTGTGAACTTAGCAAAGTAAGAAAGATAAACGGGCGTCAATTCGTGAAGATTTCGTATATTCATATTGAATATAGTTACTTTGTAAATAATAATTCTGACTTATTTAAAACATACCATGGTTTATACACTTTGTGTCATCGCCATCATATCAAATTATCAATTCAATCATCATGAAAATTTACCAAATGACTGCAATCAGCACGAACTATCTTTCATTTTTACTTTGAAAAAGTTTTAAATTTTCTCTTCTGGGATTGTCTCCTATTTATTGTTAATTGATTTATATATGCAATAAGTGTAGCAGATTGTGTTGATTAAAATATTTTCTGGAACTTTTTTCCTCCGGGATGGCTCGATGATCTGGGATTTGCTTGAGGGAGTGAGTGTAACCGCCAAAACCCCACGGTGGCTGCTGCGTGAACAGTATTACAGTTGAAATATATGGATTTGGCTGCTACTTAATGGCAATTCATTTATAATGAAAACACATGGACCCAAAAATATTGCGTTAGTTGTTTCATTAATAGTATAGTAAATGAATGGTGAATTCCTAGAAGAAGTCTGAAGTGTGTGATTTTGTTTTTGCGCTGTAACTTGATTGATTTATTGTGCCCGAGTTCTGGTTTCCCGATATTTTGGCCGATTTTTGCCTTCCTCTAATTGAAGGGGTTCTTTGTTCGTGTGAAAAAATGACAGAATTTAGACTCATATTTTACTGTATTGAAAGAAATATATTTCTGAAAAAGTTGGAAGATATGAAGATTAATTCCCAATTTTATATGAAAATTTAGTATGATTTGGTTATGATTAATATGATTTACTTATAGATAGGCGTCTTTATCCACTCACCCTCCACTCAAGGGTTGGGTGGAGATTTATTTCACTATTTGTACATGCCTTGCAGAGTTCCTTTTTATTTAACTCCTGCTGGTTTTATTAGTAATATTACTTTAAGATTATTATTTTTTTGTGCTTTTGTTTATTGTTATTTTATTTTTATAATTATTAATCTAATGTAATTCATTTATTGGCCCTATTTATTAGAATTAGTGTGTGTCTTATCTTCAGTTCTTCTGGTCCCTTCTTCTTTCTTGCTTCACAATTCGGGTTTACTATTTTCAGTGGTTTTCATCCTTTCTTGTTGTACTCCAGTACCTAGACTGGTGGGCTCATCTTTTCCGACAACTTATAGACAGACAGTTGATAGGCGGTCTTCCGCGCAGGGTCCAACCTCTTCACCGGGTCTGCAGGCTTGCGCCTATATCCCAGATCAGAGAAGGCTGCGGGAATAGAGAGGAAAAAGGAAAGGGGAGAAGGATATGGGAAGGGGCAGCTTCCGGCTCCAGAGCCATGTATAGGCTAAGAAGCATAAAACGGAACCCGAAACAAGAATTTGATTTCTAGCGTTGGCTACGATGTATTCTATGAAAGAGAAAACAACAGTGTGGCAACCCGTCGTCATGCCAGGTCCGCTAGATTTTTATAGACAGACAGTAAGAGATTTTCTTTGTCATTAGTTTAACCTATAAACCTAAGCTTTTTAAGTTAAATGTAAGATGAAGAATATTTTAGAGCGTTGCCAAGGTAATACACGAAATTTCGATAACTATGCATACGTCGCAGTGTAGGTATGTATTTCGCCTCAAAGGCGTCTAGAATATCAATTGCCATTAATAAATAAACTCAGGGACTTGTTATCATTTGGGATCATGGCCAATGTGTCAGACGACTTATGCGACGCATGTATTCAGAATTTTCATGAACGTATTCATTGGGAGGGTACTATGTAGGGGCTTCGAATTGGTGGACCCAATAATTCGTAAGTGCATAGACAGTCAAGAAGGCATATACTTCCGATTTCGGCTCATTACTCTGTCTCTCCCTAACTTCAAGACGTTCCGTTGAGCTCTCGTATATATGCTTTTATCTAGAAAAACTCAAAATGGTTAATCCACGTGACAAAGGCTTCCCATTTGAGCTCATTCAGTGGTATGTATGTACTTCACGTCATGACTGTCCGCCGCGCTCATGTCCTTCTGTGTCAGCAAAACTGACATTGACACAACACTAGGGTTTTCAGCAGCGGATGGTCCATTTGGACTCGGAGTCGTGACCATCGGATGGGCGGACAAAATTTTGATCCAATCAAGCCCGGTTTTAAGATCTCTTTTGAGCGTTCCACATTTAGTTGACAGTATGGGACTTATGGAGAACGCTGTTGCCAAACTTACGCTTCGCGTGCTCACCTCCGGACCGCGTAGGCAACCATTTCCAACTCAGCACTAAATTTCTGTAAGTTATGTTGAAGTATAATATTTGTTCATCGCAAGATATGCAGTTTGCATTCTGCATAACACGATGCTAATTTTCCTGTTACCGTTGGCAACATTACTACTTCGGTCTTACAGAGATTTACACAGGAAACAAATTTCCATTAAAGAGCACATGCTGTCAACTAAATGTGGAATACTCTCAACTTAAATATTTTCTCAGCATGAAAACCTATTCTAATATTTTCTCTCGTCGGTATAGCTCACGTCAAGTAACCGACAGTTCGAGGCACCGTAAGAAATCCTAACTCTCAGTTTACATAAAGTTAATGTAAATGCTACGTCAATTTTCGGTTAACGTTAAACCAGACATAACGAAACCGAACCGGGGTTTTTTTCTTATTCCTCAAAGCTACTACTCACTTTGCCTTTCTTTGGCCCATTTTTTTATGAACATATCCGGTTACCTATAACCATTTCATGACGCAGCTTTTATGTTAACTATGGGTGAGAGGTGCGCAAACTTCGTCATGCTGTCGTTTTTTTAGCCTTAGCATAAACGATCGGAGACCATTTCCACATTGGCTAAGAATATTCCACATTGGTATTCAGCCATAAATTACAAAATCGGGCGTCATGGTAGGTACCAATTATCGTACAAAATACAAAGTCCACTGCCATAGTGCCATAAGAATGCCTGAGGAATTTCCTCCTGTCAAATACATCAGTTAGACCAATTTCAATGGGCTAAAATATTTAAAGACTTATTTTAGATGTCTTATGGTAGGCTTTTTGCTTTAAGAAACATGCTGACTCTCTAACTCTCTTGAGTAACTGATTGAGGTGGAAAGTTTACAAATATTTCAATTCCCTAAGATACATTAGAGTATATATTCAATTCACGATCAGTGGATTAGACAAAAGTGACTAAAAGAGAAATTCACTGTCCAACAGATAGGTTCAAGAATCTTTTTTATCCCGCGCACCATTCACGACTGCAGAAATAACTAATTCATCCAGTAATTTTGCGTAAAAATGATCCGCAATCATCCCCTTCTTCTTCCAATTCCTCTTTATTTCAACCATCGTCTTTATGGCATGAGCCCTGGCACCCCCTGCGACACGCCCTGACGGCGGTTGTACGAATGTGTAGTTTGTTCGAATAGAAGTACATATGTTTAATTTTTATCGATTTTTTTATTTTAAGTCGAATGCTGCGTATAGTCTATTATGTCAAGACTGTTCTACAAAAATTACTTTAAATTTTAAATGTTTATTGACAAAAACATCGAACTCCTTGATTACGTTTCACGATGACCCCCGGAAGCTTTTCACTACAAAATGCAGCAGCGTTGAAGGTCTGTGTCATAGGCCGTTATTAGTGCGTAGATGCGACTATGCCCATTAGATCTTCTAGCCTCACGCGGCTATCTTCACGTACTCGGTATCTGTAATCACTCGTGAACCAGTTTAGGATGGATGAGGCGCAGGAGTCGATTGCGATACTTCCGCTCGCAGGGAATCGTGCCCAATAGAGCCTCTTCCCGCGAGCGGTGATGTGCTGGATTTAGGCGAAAGCTGACCACGTTTGTAGTTTGCATTGATTCCTCTCCATAATGGAATAGTTGTACGTTTCATTGTACGTAGTACCATTACCCAGTATGATTTGTTAATACTTTTGTTGTTAAAATGGATAGCATTTTGAAAGGATTTAATAAAGGAAAATTTTTACAATACCAGATAATAAATAACACACACGATCTGGGTGTTGGAGCATTAGCGCCATCATCAGGTCAGGTCATAGGCTAAAGCTTTGAAACCCGGGTCGTGTGTTTTATATCTTAAGTGGTATTGAAAATATCTTCGTTCATTTAATCCATTTTACTATGGAATACCACCAAGTTACTGAGGATAAGGTTTTATTCATTCATGATAGCATTTTGGATGATATTGAACGAAGTACTTGGGATATTGGGAAGAGACCATGTACATTAGCGATAGAGGCTTCAATAAACGCGATAAATTATCAAATATAGTAAATCTGCGCGAAGAAGTTTGTTAAAATATTAGTGAAGAGTTTGATAAGGAGCGTGGTGTTGTATGGAAGCTAAATGTGAATAAAATGTGCTTTACTTTGATATTTGGGGCGAAGAACGACTAAGAAATGTCTGTGGGCAAGAAGGAAGACAAACGAAGAAATACTAGCCATGCTAGGGGAGGAAAAGAGGCTACAGAGTGTGATTGGGAGTAGAGTAAGCAATAGTTTGAAAAAGGTAATTAAAGGTGACACTGAAGACCATTATCGAAAGTAGAAACCCGGGATCGTGGGGAAAACTGAGGAAATATGCATGCACTCTGATGGCGCGAAATTTTGGAGGTATACTGAGTTAAAGAGAGAAATAATGTAAAGAAGACAACTTCTTAAATGAAAAGCGAAGTAGAAACGATCCATCAAAACCCTGCCTAATCAGTAAATAACTACGGGATGATGCTGACGATCAGAAGAAGAAGTTTTTCCATATCTACTTTTTTATATATACATATTTCAAAATGATGAGTTTCCCCATGGAGTGAAAAACTTCATAATTGATTTCTCAATAGTCTAAAGTTTTGGAAGCACGTAAAGTCCATTTGTTCTCATTTGGCTATTGATTTTTTTATCAAGACGCTATTGACATCCGCTCGTAATTCGTGTACTGAAAACAGGAAAGCATCTTCATCATTTTGTACTTTATGTTAAGTCAGATAATAGTGCCTTGCATTAGCTTGAGTGGCCTTTGGAGCGCCCCCTCAGTCGCACGTTCTGCCTCTTTCATCCTCACTTATAGCCCTGAAAGCCATCGTAAGGGCGTGTTTCAGGGGTATTCTTTCGCTTTGTTTGTGTAGTAGTTGGGAATGATGAATAGGAAAAGCGAATTCTTGTACCTAACTGTTTGGCTGTCATATTTCTCTATTTTTGTCGATCTTGTCTGACCTTCAGATTATACGTATAACAAGAATAATATCCGCTGGCCGCGGTAGACAGGTTGGTGACGTGCTGGCTTGGCCACAAAAATATTGCGAGCTTGTTGCCCTCCAAGAGCTTCTTTGCGACTATCTCTGGCTTTTCTTAATTAGGCGGTAATGTTTGCAATTGGAATGCTTAAAGTCCGTCTTCAACTAGTTATATCCTCCGTGTTCTCGAGTCCTCGTATTTTTAAGATGCATATGTTGTGATGTAACTAATCATGTGAATAAAATTTGTGACCATTTAGATCAAAATTCCTAAAAAATCACCATTTAGCACACTCTTATATTGAAAATAAGTTAAGACAGATTACCCTGTCCCCAGTTTTTTAAGAGTTCTCTATAGGTCCTACATGGAAATTAAAAGTCACAACACAGCGATAAAAATTCAAGGCTCATTCTACCTCATTGTTCACGTTTCATCCGATTACAAGTACTAAGGCATAGGTGTACAAAAGTGAGTTGCAATTTCTTAAATCCTAATGGTGTGCAATAACTATAACGGTGTACTCACATGAAATCCTACTTCACCAAGTATTTAAGACTGCTGGATTTTATTAAGTTAATAAATTATTCACTTTAGGTGTGCAAATAAATGTGTAATTCTGGCAAAATGTTATAGATACGTACAACGCATGCAAGAAAAAATTACTTTTGAAATAAGAGTAGAAATTACTCACCAATTGAGATTTTCCTCTTCTAGTGAGATTATTGCCGAAGAATAATAATGAAGAGGAAAATTCTGGTTGAAAAAAAGATTATATTTTTTATGGAAAACGCTGTGCTCTTCATTCGAGTTTGGGATATTGCCATTAGCGTAATTAGAGAGGAGAGGTAGGAGGGGTATCCACTCTCCCACTTCCAGTTGGCTAACTGGGACCCCTTCATGGAAACCTTGGTGAATACTTTTAAACGTGACTTTATGTACCGGCTTGGATAAGTGTTTAATTTGACTTTCCTGCCTGGAACTAAGTTTGGCAACTTGATGCATGAGGAAGGAGGACCCGACCAGTTTAGAGCCTTCAAAATGAGGGCTTGAAAAAGGATAGAGAGGGAGAGAGGCAGAGAGAAAGAGGACTGAGGTGGTATTGAACATGTTGGAGGAGGAAAGGAGGTTAATGGGGAAATTCGAAGGTGACATGAGAAATAGTTGTTGGGTGTGATGAAGGGTAACATGGTGTGCTGATAAGTATAATCGAGGAGAGAATGCCGGGGAAAAGGTAGAGAAAGAGAGGGCACTTCGAACGCCGCGAAGGAGGGTGGCAAGTATGAGAGTAGAGGACGGGGGTAATACGGGATAATTCGTTGAATTCTTTACCTGAGGATGACACAAGGAGTTGAAACGTAGATAGTAATAAACAAAAAAATGCAATGGAATATACATAGTTGGTGCTCATTTCCCTACTTGGGATATATGCAGTTACTGGTAACAACATGTTTTTATCGGGTTGGAGCGATTTTTGTTTATACACAGGTTTGCGTGAAACTTTGCATACATGTTCTCATTGACAATATATAGACAAAAGTGAAAAAACTGCATCACACCGATTTGGTTTCTTTGGCAATTCAATGCTATTTTAACACATATCCCCAAGAGCACGCGACATACGTTTCGTTATAATTCGATTATATATTTAAAGATTTTCTTTTAAACGTAAAATAATATATTTCTTATTGTTATAATTGTTTTTAACAAATATGAAGGTGTCAATCCGGGTCCAACATTCGAAAAAGACATGTTTTTATATAATTTCGTATAAGTTTCGAATACCGAGCCGAAAAGTCATAACATGCTTTAATTAAGGAAATAATTTTAAAATATAATTATGGCATAATTCCCATTACTGGCTGTATGGCGAGTTCAACCGCATAAACAGATGCACTTAAATGAAATGTGGTTCTAGAATTTTTTTTTCGAATTACTTAAAAAAATATTAAAATGAGCACTCAATGACCCACGATTACCGATCCAGCCACCTTAAGATTTAAGACATTAGGGCACTGACTTTCTTTGAAACCATCTATTTTCATTGGTAAAGAATCTTTAATATTTTCTTGAAAAAGTATGATGAAATGATTACACACAATTCAATTATTGATTCCGTTATTTGTTGTGACAGTGGGATCTCACTGCTGGAATAAGGCTATTTTGGAGGGTGTATGATCGGCGGGTTTGCGTCTCAAGGAAAAAGTCATGACAGCTGACTTAGTAGGGTTAATGCGCAACTGCCACTGAGCACACCACGAGTTTAAAAGGTCCAGTGCAGATATAAGGGCTAGGTCGTCGGAAGGACCGTCAACTTGTTTGAAGATTTTAAGGTCGTCTGCGTATAGTAAGATGTTGCATCCTTTGGAGATGGTAGAGTCGACAATGTCGTCTACATATAGAGAGAAGAGTAGGGGGCCGAGAACGCTGCTCTGTAGTACCCCAGAAGACAGGCAGGAGTTTAGAGGAAATGCCGTCAATTAACACCCGCTGATTACGTGAAGTAAGGAAGTTCTCAATAATGGAAAGGAAATTGCCGTGGATGCTGTAGCGAGATTTTAACTTGTGGACCAGAAGAGAGTGGTTGACAAAATCAAATGCTTTGGAAAAGTCAATATAGCAGACCACGAGTTGAGAATTCAATTCAAAAGATTTTATTATGTGATGGTGTAGGACCGCAAGATTGGAGAGACAGGAGCCACCAGGGAGAAAACCATGCTGGTGGGGGGAGATATACGGTAGAGTAAACTTAGAAGTCTGTCATGAATAATGCGCTCTAAAATAATTGAAAGGACTGGCAAAATGGATATAGGACGGCAATTCTCGACTGTTGTTTTTAAACCCAATTTTAGGATTGGAGTAACGTTTGACTGTTTGCATACGAATGGAAATGAGCCAGTTGAAAAGAATCTGTTATACAAAATTGAAATTGGTATGTATTTAGCCGGTATTGGTATTTATTTGAGTTAGCCGTGCGGCTGAGGAAGAGGGAGCCAATGTTGTCGGAACCCGCAGATTTATAACAAGGCAGCGAGGTTAGGTAATTTAAAATTTCCAGCGGGTTGGTTGAGATGCTGGAGAGGGAATGAGGGCATACAGGTTGTAGGTCAGGAAAAGGCGAGGAGGGCACTGTATGATTAAAATTTGAGGAAAAGAAGTAATTAAATGCAGAGGGGCGGGAATCACCTTCGATGTTAACACCATTAAACTTTACTGAATCTGGGATACGTTTGGACTTCCTCCTAGCATTAATTAACGACCAAAACCTTTTTGAATTGTCCCGAAGTCCATTGGTTATTTCCGTTATATAGTTTCTATAGTCCCGCCGAAAGAGAAAACAAGAATGTCGCCTTATGGCCACAAAATATGCTCGGGTGTGAACGTTGGGATGGCATTTTCACAATTTCCAGGCCCTTTGTTTGTTTTTAGGGCAAGGGTAGTTTCCTGGGAGTGCCAAATAGGTATATTCTTCGACATGCGACGTGCTGGGACGAAATCCTCTATGACACTGTGGAGGAGGTCGTAGAAGAGATCCAAGGCCTCTTCGGGGGTACGGATAATATAGTTTTTTCGAATGAGGTTCTTTATTTTGGATTTGCAAGTTCTTACTTTTTCAATTTTTTTTTCAAATGATTAGGTAGATTATTATATATTTGGGATCTAATAAGAATTCGGCTACGGTTGTACATATTTTCACCATTTGTACATACAATCGTTTCAAGAAAATTGACATTTATAACTATGGAGTTGTATTTAATTATGCAATCAACTATTGCTACGCTCAAATGTATTGTGGAAATTCCACAATAATTCTTGTTTACATTTCTATATTAATTATTGTAATATATAATAATTGTGTGTGGAATATTGTAATATATAATTATTATACAATTGTAGCTTCCGTAGGGTGTTTCCTTATGGTTTCAAATGACCGCAGCTGCAGTACACGGACTTGAACTTTTTCAAAAACTGCATTTCTGGTGTAACCAATTCCGATGCCCGAGCGCGCATCATCCAGGGGACGACAAGGCCCACGCTCGCCTGCAGCAGCCCCCGCCTCCCTCCGAGTTTGGGCGGCGAGCCTTCTCATACAGGGTGGTGAAACCGTGGAGCGACTTGCCGGTCCCCCTCAAAGATTGTCCACCCAGACACTTTCCCTCCCTGTGCATAAATTGTCTGAGGCAAAGTTTTAATAAATGACTGATATGACATTTAGGGCGACCACACTAAAAAATTAACACTATGCATTTATGTTGAATCAATTTGCAGTCCACACATAAGAGTACTTCCTATAAAGCTCCCTTCCTTAGAATGGCTCCTGCCGAATTCCTTACGGAGCATGTCATCTGAAAAATGAACAACTTAATGTTTCTCATGTTCCATTTTGGAATAAATTCAACTCCAAGTCTTGGCTTTTATTAATTAGGCGCTGATATATGATCCAAGAAAACGTTAACCTACTCCATTAATCATATTCTTCCAACAGAGAATTCGATGATAATAATTACTTATGCCTCGTATAATGGAGAATAGATGAATTTTTACATTTCCTTAGTTGTACACGCTTACACATCATTGCCAAGAGTTTATTTTTCCTTTTTAGCACATTGAGCAACTTCAAAGATTTCTCTAAAGCTCTCCATGCTAATCCTCTATTGTGCAGTTTCATTGTTTTAGTTTTTATTTCTGAGCAATCGTGACGCTGGAGTCGATTTAAGGCTCGCTTAAAGTGCATGTGTAGAGGGCTTACCAAATTTAAGGCGAATCTTAGTGAAGTATCTTAAAGTAAGCCTGTTATGTAGACCTGGCATAAGCAGAACCTGACTCCATGAGCAGAACGATGCCCTGCAAGTAACAATACGATTGGAAATATCGCTGCACTCGCTGCTTCTATATGAGTCAACTTCAATGTGCAAAGCCGCCTTTATAACTTGAGATACTTGACCCCAGGGTCGCTCGATTCGATAGAATTATGCTTCTATATCTATCTCTCGAGAGAGAGGACGACTAATGAGCGTTTCTCGCACGAAAGTTTCCAGTGCCGTCCCTAGGGTAGTGCGACAGGTGCCACTGCACTGGGCCCTGCGCTTATGGGGGCCCCGCCCGGGCTTGCCTCTATCTGACGGCGTGGGGAAACACGCCTATTACCTGAAATTACCTACTACTTGGTGTATATGTAAATTTCTTGAAATCAATTGCCAGTTTTTCGGTTAATTTCCTTCTTTCCATGAAATATGCTTAAAAGATGCCTCTATATCAATAAGGGAATGCAAAATTAAGGGGGCCCCCGACTTTCGTTTGCACAGGCCCCCTCAATCCCCAGGGACGGCCCGAAATGTGTCTATATTCGTAGTTTCTTGTCTTCGACCGGGCTAATGAGATATTGAACAACGTTAACTTGCCCAAACTTAGGGTGACCACCTAGGGAGTTGTTAATTCCAATTTATCTCAATTTTAGGCTTGGATATTCCGGGAGATTTTCTTCTGTCGATAAAATGTATAGCTATATATTTCAATTTGTTATTATTATTAGTGGGCAAACTATTTGTTTACAAACTGATTTATTGAGGTTCCATACTCCATTATGCATTCTTTTTTAGTTTAAACTATAGACAAGGTATGAAATTTGGAAAAAGGGAAAATGAAATATGAGGTATTAAAACAACATTGTAAGGTTATCGTAGGTAATCACCATTGAGAAACCCACCAATGTTTCGCCGAGACAAAACATATTCCAATTAGATATAAATAATTACATTGGATTCTATAAGTTGGCCTGTGCAAATTTAAATTATTTAAGGTCAGTATCTAACAGCACTTGACCCTATACAACTTCGTGAATACTAGAAAACACAATAGCGTATCATCTTTATGTGGAAGAAAGTGTGATTCGCGTGCCTGGTGGTGGACTGACAATGAATTTTCGGAGATGTCAACTGAATAAAACGTGGGGTAATTCCTTGAGGCTTTTTACACCCGCAGTTAAGAATGGGATGATTTTGTGAATTTTAGAGAATTCATTTGGACTGAGGGACATGGAGTGCAGTATTATACCGGGTGATTTAACCTGCGTGCTGCTCTCCCGCATTATCGCAAGCATTCTATCTATGATCCTTGATTTAATCATCGGCGTAGTCCTAGATTGGTACTTGTTCCTGGTAAAGCTCAGTAGATGTCGAACAATCAATTTCCTTTTCACACAAGCTATGGAATCTTCAATTTTGGCAAAAAACGCTAGTTATCACTCAAAGTCTTTACTGGATCAAGTATCGAGCTCATCCGATTACGACTGCTAAATTCATGATTTTGTTGGACTAGGCTTAAGGAGGTTCGTCCGGAGGTTCATTCATAAGGCAGTTTGAGCGAGTATCACACAACATAAAATAAAAAGCATTTGGTCTTGTTATAAATAAAAATAACTCTTTCTTGTAATGATACAAAAATGTCAGCCTCTTATCGGTTAACAGCCTCTTTTCTAATTGCATTTCGAGATATTTGCCGAAAAATTAACGTTGTTTCCCATGGGATGTGGTATCTAAGCGTTCCAGGGAGACATTGAGAAATAAGGAAATTATAACGCACAGATCGCGTCATAAATAAAATATTGTGTAGTTAATTTGTTTTCTCAATTATTTTAAGCTAAATTTATTGCCACTGTAAGAAGCTTTATAAAATCGCAAAAATACGTTTTCAGTGTACGGCGTAGAACAAATAAGTCAATTTAATGCTTTAAATGTGCGTAAATATTTAGTAAATTACTGAGAGGTTCAATCGTGAAAACCAAGTTTTTGCGTCGTAAATGTCACTATATTTACTTAATGTTTATATCGACTACTTAATTTTTAAAATAAAGTTCTAATATTGTCTTTTCATGACTAGAGAAAAAATCTCGCTCTAACAACCTAAGACCAGTGTTCATCGCGTTGTTTCAGTACTTACTAGCGTTCTAGTGGGCAGCTTTAGTCAGGAGAAAGTTAAATATATGGCGTGCTGAGTGAGCGTTTTTTAGTTTAAACTCGTGGCTAAGTGGATAAAAAATTCTTAACCTTATTTGAATCCTCACTTATACCAAGGCTTGGTGAAACCTCCTAACCTCGTGTTAACTTGAAATTTACAAATACGGCTGCAAAGTTTACCATTACTTAAGTTAACCTGTTACCTGGAGGGAGGCTCTAAAAAGGCTATATTCTGGGAGAATTCCAGAATTCCGGTGGGGATGTCATCCGTAGCCCGACCCTTTCCACACGCTTCATGTCCACGTTATCGTGGCCACCGAACATATGATAGCTTTCACCTTCCTTTCCCCTTCATGCCTTCTCCATTCTCAATCCACCCGGCACAGTCCCTCCTTGACGTCACGTTTTGCACATCCGACTGTCATAAAATTTTGCGAAAGCTGCGCGGAGCCGTGGCTTTATTCACATTAGTAGACTCGAATATATGCTCTAAACATTTCTCTCCGTGGGTATTGCAGTCGCTGATAAGGCTTGGAATTTTTTTCCATGCACTGACGAATTAGAATTTTAAATTAGGATAAATATTAAGCATATAATCCGTTTGCAGGCGGTGAATATAGCTAGCCTGAAATTTAGAAGCTCTGCAATAGATTTTAAAATAGGTCTGTTTTACTAAAATACCCGCAGTGGTTTGTTGAGAAAATACCTCGCGTTTTCATGGTAGTCTTTGGATTTCATAGGACGAATAACAACCTATGACTGGCATTCATCTCGGTATGCGCATCTCGGTATTTTGTAAATTACTTTTCAAGTGAATACGGCAAAGACAGCCATAATTGGCCTTTAAATTGAAAAATTATCGAAGAAATATTTACAGGAATGTAACACGTAATAAAATATAATAAGTAACAAGATCCCAAAGTCCTATTCAGTTGAACAAAAGGCAACTCGATGGAAAGAAGATTTCTGAGAGAGCGTGTTCGCATGCACTTAACAATATTTACGATATTTATTAGTGTATTCTTCTCTATTTTCTAACATCTTTTTTGGGATGGCATTCAAGCCTCTTCAGATTAAGTGGACAGGATTTTTCATATTTATTGGAATTAGTTATATATATAATCATCTATTTTCCGTGTCGTCATGAAAGAAGGCCACGAAAGATGATGCAATTGAAAAACAGATCCCAAACAAATTCACATGTGATTTCAGAAAACTTTAAATAAATGTCATTTTGTAAGTCTCAGTTGCTACATGAGATGGTGGAAAGACTGAGTGTTGAATTTGGTAAGATCGAAGCAGCAAAAAAATGATGTTGGTTAAGAAACATTTCTGCAAAAGGGTATGATTTCACTTGTAGACGAAAAAGAGTGAAAGACATCAAACGCTTCATACAGAGGAAAGTATTAATGCGGAAGTGCCACTTTAAATATGAAGATGTAGGTCAAAAGCACTCTTGCGTAATGATTTAGAAGGTGTAAATAAGGTGTAAAACAAGGAGAAAAATTAGAAAATCAGTGAAATAAAGAATGAAAGTGTTTATGTTGCTGGATATGTACGCTAACAATAAGTGCTGGAGGGAGGAGTTCGAGGAAATGTGAAATGACTGTGCTAAGCTTGGCTGTGACCGCTGTGACCCATCTGAATGGGTATGATTTCCTAGAATGTCGAGATAGGTAAGGTAGGAATTGCTGATTAACTTAATTAGAGTGGAAATGAGGCAGCTTTACATAGTATTTAAAGTGAAGCACTGAATATACAATCTACAGCGAAACTGTAAACACAGTGTAGAGTTGAATTCCGTTATGTCTCATTCACGTTTATCTCAGATTTACGTTTGATTAAATTGCATAGCAAAAAACGGGGAAAATGCTGTTATATGCCGGGCAAGGGATGGAAATGGTGAAAGTAGAAAATGTGGACTTAAGTCTCTTGTGAGTACGGGAAAAAGTTTGATTAAGATTTGATTGATAGGGTGCAGAAGTTAATATGGAACTAAGTATCTGAAGTGCCTATTGTTCAATTAATTCGATGCGGTATCTCTGTTTGAGAGCCAATTGGATGTGATCTGAAATTCCTGTATATTTAAAGGGCTCGTGCTTCCTGAATGAGGTGATGGTTGACATTGAATAAACGGTAAATGACTCATTTAATTTATAGAATGTTTTGGAGTTCACCTTACAAATACAATTATTGGATAAACTGAAGTATCGAGGCCGTGCATTACATGGAAACAGTTAAAATATATAAAATCTCTACATTTAGGAGATGAATTGACATAAACTTGGAATCATGGATTTGGGTAATTATGACTGGCAATATTAGTCTTTTTCGCGTATTTTCTCATGTAATTCTCTAAAAAGGCCACGCGTATGTTTATAAAAATGAATTTGTAAATGAAATCACATAATTAACTGTAAAGTGAATTCACATATATCCCGGAAATCGTACTAACCCGTAATCATTTCTTCAAGCAAATCTAAATGTTGATAATTTTGCTTTTCTTTTGTCATCAATGAATCTTACTGATGGCGTTGATGCAACCAACGACAAAAAAATATTATAGGCCAGTAAAAACATACAAAAAAACTGTGATTCCTACAAAAGGGGGAAGGATTTTTTGTTGCATACATCGACGAAAAGGCAAATATTTTACTCTTTCATTCAACATTATACAAGACAACCCGAGTAGCAGTTGACGGTCCCGCAACGTCACAGGAGTGGCTGTTACGTCGCTGCGACGTTCCAGCAACGTGCGAAGTTCCTGAGAATCAACGTCGCGGGACCGTCGCATTGCGACCTTACGAAAAACTTTTGCTTGGGTACTAGAGTCCATTGCGATAAGCTAATCAAACGTTTAGGCCGCCTTACATGGTTCTTTCTTCTGTTCAAACGCTGGCATAAACCCCCTCCAATAGGAAAATTGTGAACACTGACCCTTGGTGACCCAAATCCCAGACATCCCAGGTAAAAATATTTGTTCTGTAACTAATCTGGAACAGGTCTGGAACCTGGCTGGAGCTAGAGGTCTGTAGGTGGTCTGAAACTGGGAAGAAATTGAAACAGTGCTCCAGACCAGTATTTTTCCCTGCTCTCTCAAAATAAAAAATATAATTTTCATTTATATACTATGAACGTACAGTTCTCGCGAAAGCTTACGGCCTTTAGATGCGCAGAACAGAGGGGGTGAAATGTGTGGGAGGGGCAAGAGAAAAGAACGGAGGGGAAAGTGAGCGCGTGGCAGGCAGAATGGCCAACATAGTGTCTCAGCGTAGAAATGTACTGGACAATTCGACTCGTCGTGGAGCATGGAGCAGGTAGCCGACCCTTCCCCTAGGCCTGGGCGATATATCGATATATCGTAAAACATCGCGATATTTTAATATATCGCCAATCCGATTTTGAGTTTTTAAAATTGACGATATATCGTTGCTCGATAAATATCGTCTTATCGTGCCCCGATATTTTATCGTGACCGATAAATTATCGGGGTACGATAAATATCGCGATAAATATCGTGATCACGATAAATATCGCGATAAAATATTATATCATCGCCTCCCGATAAAATATCACGATATCTCGCTCCGATAAAATATCACGATAAATATCACGATAAAAGATCGTGATATTGCGCTCGTTCAAATATCGCGTAAACGCGCCCGATGAATTATCGTGATATTGCGCCGGTTTATCGCGTCGGAAAAAGACAGCCGTTGGGTTGGCCTTCGCTTAAGCTGGAGCAAGTATGTTTGAAAACTTACTATTCTGCTATCTGCTAATTCAAATTCTCAGACAATATATACACTAATGTACATACAAACAGTTGTTTTCAGTTCCTTCCAAAATTTGAACAAGACGTCACCTATAAACTATCGGACCACTGAAATTGAAAGAGAGAGAGAGAGAACTGCTGAGAATTTGAATTAGCAGATAGCAGAATAGTAAGTTTTCAATCATACTTGCTCCAGCTTAAGCGAAGGCCAACCCAACGGCTGTCTTCTTCCGACACGATAAACCGACGCAATATCACGATAATTCATCGGGCGCGTTTACGCGATACTTGAACGAGCGCAATATCACGATCTTTTATCGTGATATTTATCGTGATAATATAATTTGATATTTTATTGGGGCGCGATATCGTGATATTTTATCGGGACGCGATATCATGATATTTTATCGCGATATTTATCGTGATATTTATCGCGATATTTATCGTGCCCGATAAAATATCGGGGCACGATAAGACGATATTTATCGTCACGATATGAGTTATCGATATCGCCACCTGACGATATGCTAAAATTATCGTATCCCGATATTGAATTATCAATATCGCCCAGGCCTACCTTCCCCGCCGTACCTCCATTCCGTGGCCTGTGCTGTGGAATGGTCTTACGCGATGAGTCATAGCTGGGAATTTAAATTACTTAAAATGCATTAGCATTTATTCAAAATTAATGAAAAATAACCCATAAAGTCGTGATTCCGCTGAAACGCTGAATAAGTAGACACCAAACTTCGCGCAATTCCTTGGATTTTCAGTACCTAAGGTTGCTAACATTTTCAGCCGCGTGAAATTCTGTAATCCAGATTTAAGACATACAACTTAAAATTACGAAATAACAGTACATTCTATATTCTTCTTTTACTTAGCTAATGCAATGAATGAAATCAGATTTTGAATACCACTAGCAAAAATTTCAGTCACTGAAATAAGAAAATAAAAAGTACTTGAAGAGATAATTTCATAAATTGGCGCAATGTAAATGTATATTTGATGAATAAATGGGACATTGAGAACACAAAAGAATGGAAATATAATAATATATAGTCTAGAGATATAAAGAGAACATTTCCATTTTATGCAATAATAAATTAGATAATTTCCGTAATAAAAAAAGAAAATCGCAAGAAATACGAAAGTGATATTTGTTTTTGTATAATATTTTAGAAAAAAGTTAGTACTTGTTGCAACTATAAGTCCACTTCCGAGTCATCGTCCTGAGATCCCTAGGCCGTGACCCCCTGGCGCGCGCTCAGGTACAAAGGGTTGACGCCCACTCCATAACCAACTGCGGCGAATAGCTGGGGGAATTCAAATTCATTGAAGGCATATGAAAAATTTCAAAGTTGGCAACGAAAATCGTAAGCATTAGCCCCCCGATGCTACTTTTCCACCCGCGGCAACCGGTTTTTATAAAATAGATCCTTCTAGTCCCAAAATCGTCTACTGCGCAACACCGTAAGTTTTTCGCGAGGACTGTACTATTACGCGGTACTATGTTTTGATGTTTTAATTATCCTACATAATGTAATATCTACCTAACGACGTATCTTTCTCGAATTTTCAGCAACCTACGCGCATTACCTCGCACCCGAAATCGAAATATCGGCGTCTAGAAACCCGTATATATCTGGCCACTTCCGTGCGTTAAAGTGACTTCGAGAACTAATTATTAATCATATAAATGGCAATTCCATGATAGTTTGAGGAAATACCATTACATCACGATAACAGTTTTCAGGCATCAATTATTTGAAACCTCTATGGCACCATAGCACGAATATATATGCAATATTACTTAGAATAGACAAGATTTTTTCAAATAAATAAAATATCGGACCGAACAAAGTTGATAATTGGTTGCAGGTCGGTCACAAATTGACGGTCTAAATGGGACGTGTCCGCAACGTTTCTGCGACGGACCATTGTGACCTTTGTTACGTCGCTGCAACGTTGCGGCGACCAACTCTGCTACTGGGGAACAGGTAAAACATGAAGTGATTTTGTGAGTGTATGGTTGGAAATTTTTTAAGCTGATGTTTCAAATGGATATTAAAAACTACAGATGATTAAAATACATCGTGATATTCTGTCACAGCTGAATAATGTTCCTAGAAGTGGAATCGCTAGTTCTCAATTTACATATTAGAATTTTGCCCTTGTCTCTCTTATGTATCAGACGTTGAGGGTAGTTTATTTATTCGGTAGTAGTAACTAGATACTCTTATTTAATTTAGGAACGCATTTAGTGGAAAATACCTTTTGTCGGATTAAAGAGGCAAAGAGAGAAAAGTGATGAGTTTTTGTAAAATTTAGTCAAATAATGTTTTTTTTCGGAATTAATTAATAAAAATGTTACAGGCCATCCATGTTTTAAAAAAAGTTAGGTTTGAAATTTTTAAATGGTAAAATATTTGATAAGCTTATGAAATTACTGGTTTTTTTCCACCTAAGTGGTGCTTTTCAGTTTTTACTCAACGACGTATTTGCCCCTGGAAGAATGCAGCCGTAAATACGCCCTTATCACGATGTTCTTTTCTGAATACATATTTACATTTACAGCCTGTAGTTATATTTGTGCGGCATAACCATGCAAGGAAAGCTGGAACGCTGAAAATGCTTTCAAGTACGAGTACGTTTAATTAAAGCAGCACCTTTCGGCTCAGTATCTTAGTCTACTTGAGAGTAATATTCAATTGTTTCCATATCGAAAGAAAATTTCGTTTGATTCCAACCTCTTAATTCGTGAATTGCTTCATCCATACACTCAGCGTGGAATTTACCGATGTTTTCAGTCGCATTCATGATATTGATTTTACATTACCGTGATTTTACATCTCCCCAATAAAATTCTAATTAACCCATCTTTTGCATGTACGTTAGGTGTGACAATAAAGTATGAAAGCCCATTTAATATTTATGTTCTCAACGCCAAATCAATAATTTTGTTTCAGCCCCACGTCAAAAAAATGAAATCAATTAGTTTCTACATGAATTCCTTAGCTTTTTCTATGCTATTTTTTTCTCGCAGGTTTTAAACAATTGTCTTATTAACGAATCAGGTGTATAGCTTCATGAATGCTATCAAAACCACCTACACTAGAAGGCCGCCGAACCGCGTCATTTAGTCGCGAAACTAACTACCTTTTTAATATCGAAATATGTCATGTAATTTAGTTAATGGTGAATAAGTTGCGCTTTCATGCAAGTGCAAGAGCCATATTTGGCTTTTATTCCTCAGAAATGAAATTTAACGGAGATTTCTACTGGGAAGTCTGGGTACTATCCTACTAGGCTACGCTTAATCTGTGAAAATTTTCGTCACCTTGACCCATTCCGACTTTCTAGGTTTAATTCTCCTGGAATTGCTTGTAAATTATGGCACAGAGTAACCTTACTCTATGATTATGGTTTATTATGCTCCCTCCGTTGGGAACTGTATCCCATAGTGATATACATTTTGAATATCTTACTACAGAGTTTGAGTACAAATCGTGGAAATTACGCCGATTTTATACTAAATTCCAGAAGATTCAGATGAAGTTATCAATTAATAGTCATCGCCACTATTAATAGTCATCTCCAACTTTGTACTGAAACCTGAATACTTGCCGTATTTTTCAACTTGAGGTTTATCTGGCATATTATGACTGCATTGCCTTTCTATTTTAACGCGCATAATATGTATAAGATAAATCGCCTACCTCACGTAACTCATTACTCGAGTGGTGTCCCATGAAATCCCTGAATTTGAAACTGGACCGCGGATAGATAATACTTTGGGGCTAGGGCCGCTGCTTCGGGAGCCTTTTACTTGTAATGTAAATGTAACTTTACCCATGTAAATCTAGTCATATTTTTTTAAAATGTGGAAATGAAGAAAAACTAATGAGTTGGGAACTTAATAAGACAGTATAGTATGATGAGTGGCTTTACTTGTAAACCGTGAATATTGAGTGTACTCGTTATGGAGACTCATGGAGGTCGTCGCTGTAATTACAAATTTGCGTGAATGACGGGTAACTGATGCCGGAGAACTCGTCGTCAACCCTGAGCGTGCGTGTAGTTGAGACATCCCGAGTGTCTCTGTGACAACAACCCCGAATGAATGATTACCTAGGCTTTGTTTTCCTCTTGTCTTATGTAAATTTCAAATTGAGAATATGAATCTTTCCTTTTTAGCATTCCCTCTTCTCCTCCATGTGTCTCTCTAAGATTACTGCCTTGGCATTCCTCTTCCTCAGCTATTACTATTTCTAAGTTTAGTATAGGGCTGATAAAAATTCGGTCTTTTTGCATCTGAGCCATCACAATAGGGACCTCAGTTTTGTAATACAACTCCTGGGCTTTCAGATTATATGACCTTATGGCTGAAATTTTATCGTAGCTATTACGTACTATGGCAATGCATATAAGCATTGGGTACTTTCTTCCTGGAAAGGTTAAATAATAATGATATAGCGCCCAAAATATTTCACTAAGGTGGTGATCCAATGTTGACGGCATTCAATAGGAAGAATCGAAGTGGATGTGACGTATTTATTCGCTTTTATGTCCTTGACTTTAAAACTGATGGTAAACTTATGTTTTCAGGTGCTCAGTCTGCTAATGTCTTATCGTACCGTCTACCTTACGGCCTCAACCCTAAAGAAAACACGATTTAGCCATACCCGTAGTGGGATTCGAACCTAAGATCTTTGGCTCGTCACAGCGGCGAGTTAACAACCTGGCTTTCCCGGTCGGATTGTTTTTTTTATCTTAACTTTTAGCTGGATACCAAGGTTAATTCATATCTACAGACGATTTTCGATCAATCTTGATGATTTTTGAAACTAAGATATCTGGTGAATATTTCCTCATGTGATTTTTACGCGCAAACCTTTTGCGTTTGAAACGGACTATAGCCTTGCTTCGAATAGAACGGATTGATGAATGATGTCTCAATGATCGTCTTGATGACGGCATGGCGGTGTAACTGCGCAGCCGAATGGATACTCATCAGGTCTCGCCACTGTCCGTTCCTGCGTCTTGTCTCTTGCCGCCTTATTTCCGTGCATTGCCTTTCGCATCACGTACGAGGCATCCGATTTCCTTCTTTCCGTGGCTTGACTTGCGGCAATAAGAACCTTCAAGGTCTATGCTTCCCCAAACAAAGGAGCGTCAAACCACCTAATGAGGCATAACCACGTTTTCCGCGATGGCTTCATAGCGTCGTTATTTCTAGGTTGCTCTTTGCCTTGTTCTTTTTGTTATTACTTTCCCGAAATAGTCCGCTCAGATTACCACTTTGCTTGCAGCGCACCGTTGTTGAATCGCATGTTTTCGCTTTGTGCTAGGGGCGTTTCCATGTTTCTCACCAGCGTGAGAGAGAGGCGGAAGTGATGTCATAACAATCATCTTTCTTCGCGTTCTCCTATCTACGTGGTTTCCTCGCTCTTCGGGTGCAACGGCAGCTATGATTTCAGAACTAACAAATGACTCCCCTCCGTTTTCGCTAGGCCGAAAAAGGCTTCCCCTCTGGAAAGATCGTCGTGTGCGATCTAAAATGAGAATCATTTAGCGCTGATTTCCTTGAATTTATCGGTATTTTTTAAAGTCCTGATTGACGTTAAGTGCAAATTCTTATCATTTGTGGGCATTTGTAAATTCTTCCGCGAGAAATATCTTAATTTGCAGAATGTTTCTTCCTGCTGGCATTTCACTCCTGAAAACAATAAACATACAGTATCCTACCATATGTGTGCGTGCCGTGAAAGAGAACGATACTGTGGAATCAGAATTTAATTCTGCAACCTTTGGTGAGGTAAGGCGTAGTGGCAAGAGAGTGAATACGCTTAAATTTTAGGTATCCTTGAATTTGAGATGGAATTTCTGTTTTCATTCTACCGGTACGAATTTACCGTCAGCGCTCCAAGATACAAAAACACCAAGGGATTTTTACACAGGTTGTTGCAGTTTGCCCATAATTTGGGGAAACACCTTTTTACCCTGGAACAGGAACTACCTCTTCAGGCATCTATAATCTCTCTGTGGTGCGCCTTAGGGTAGGAGTGCTATATTTTCTATAAATTTTTATTCACTTCATTCTTGCATATTCTTCGTGAAATGTGACTGAATCGAGAGTTTTTCTCATTTTTGGCTGGACATTGGAGCTTTTCAGTTCTCCAGTAAACTGCGAATCTGAAAATGCGAAGGCAACATGTTAATCTTTTTTCGCTACGCAAGCACAAATGGTTCAATAGGATTGTAGTGAGGATGAAGTACATAAAGAGACTCTCCAATGCACTCTTAGAGTAAATATTTATCCCTATGCTTGGATGATGTGGCTGTGGTATCTTTATACTTGATAATTTAAAGTTATGTCAAAAATTGGTACCATTTATTTAATCGCTTTGACGGGATTTAACCGGCTAGAGTTTTATTTTTTTAATTTTAAGTGCCACATTTGGTAAAATGGCGCTTTAAGATCCAACTCTTATTTTAGAATACATTTTTCAGTTTTTAGAATATATTTTTTCAGTTCATGACTTAGAAAGTGAGAAAGGAGGCCTTAATAATACGGAAATCAGTAATCCGTTCTCGTGTCCTCTGGGTTCTGTCCAGCAGTTTTTGAATTACGCGTTTGAATATTTTCCCGGTAGCATATTGGCTGTTGGCTTTGTCACGTGCCGCAAGTTAGTTAGGGCGCCATAGGTATCTCAAATCGGAACTAACGCCTCCGACAGACGAAGTGTCAATATTCACGCAATGTATCATTAATGTGACGGAAATTTGGAAATGCAGGATTTACACGAGGATTATTCTCGTGATAATTCTGCAGATATGTTGCCAAACAAGTATTATTCTAAGTCAATTTGGTAGATATATTGAAATCTTGGTGTCATCATTGTGTTCATAAAGAAATAAGTTGCAAAATGGCTAGCAGGTGATGATTTTAACTCTCTCCATCTCAACTACCGTTTTATCGAAAGATTTTATATACGGATTAATGTGTTGTATTTGATTATTCATATTATTCATTATAATTATGATACTAATAATGCATGCTTACTGAGTGACAGTCCTCGGTTGTTCATATGTCTGAATCGACTGTGATAGTTTTGTGTGCAATATTAGCTGCAGGGTTAAATTATATTTTAAAATCTGTGTTCTGATGAATGGCGAAGATTGTGAAGATGGCCTCAAAATATTCTTATCTCTGACATTGTCGTATCTTTGGATATTTTTAATTAACAGATTGAGGACGATAAAAGTTCTGTCTCATTCACTTTGTTTGGTACATTTCCTGTGATGTAAGACTAATTTATCCATGAATTCCTCCCAAAGGTATCCTTATCATCACCAAAACTTCCAGTCACGAACAAGTAACATGGGAATGCCCCCAGTTACGATGGGATTGACAACTCAGCAACCTCATGTTGACATTGGAAATATGGCTAGATTTCCAGGTCTCGTTCCTGGGATGTGGAATCAACAAGTTAGTTAACGTCGAGGGATTACTATTAATCCTTCATTTCTAATTCTAATGCTATTTTTTTGTTGAACTACGAATCCTACCTTATTGAAACTCATAAATTACCTAAAGAGGCACATAGAAGAGCTTATACTTATGTTGTAAGAGTCCATACCTTGAATAATGGACATGTGGAGGTTATCATGAAAGATTGGTAATTCCCGAAATGTTGCTCAGATGCTGTAGTAGTTTGCTTTCATGGAAAATGGAAAGTTGCCTAATATATAGTAAACGAAAGTATTATCTACTAAGAAGTAAATTGGCATTGCTATCCGTGTCAAAATGCAATCTAATGTTTCATTTGCAATGAAAGACCGATGACGCTTTTTACTCTTGTAATTTGTGAAATGACAGGGACATATAATTAATGTTCTTAAGTTCATTCTAATTTATATCATTTTTCTGCTAATATCAATTCTTCGGTATCTTAAAAAACCAACGAATACATTATTGGTTTCATACCAACTGTGAGTACTACCAATTAGTCTTTGCCAGCAGGTTTGGCCGTCGTTATTCTTAAGAGTAAATGTTGAAGTGTAGCTTCCATGCTGAGGTAAGGAGTTTTCAGTATGGTTGGGTTCCTTTCTTTGGACCCTCTTGATAAAGACATGCATATGCTTTATTTTTGTGGCTGGAAATAAGGCAGCTGTTATTTTAAAGATTGTACATATAGTGGACAGTGTACGCATGTATTCATAGTGTTTTGAATCCTACTTTGTATTATGAACAATAACATAAAAATAATTTGTCTGTTAGTAAGAGACTAAATTTGTTGTAAAATATGTAGGTATTTTTCTGTTAATATTCTTAACATGCGCAAAATCAATGGCATGTTTTTCTTGTTTAATGTAGTGAACTTATTGATATTTCCTTTTTTTTCCTCATCATGTTACCTCAAGTGCCATCATTTTCCACTGAAAATTTAAATTTCATGTGTACTTGACTGTCATTTGCCAGGTTCTTTTGTTCTGAACATTAAGTGTATGCATATCCAGCCATAATATGGGTGCATTTCTCAGTTGGTTTTTAAATCTCAATGGCTTGCATCTTTATATCAATTCTATGTAACTAAAGCATTCCTCCTTATGTACATGTGCACTATTGGTGAAACAAAGGCATAAAGAAATTCATTAGTATGAGATTGAGAACTGAAATAATCTTAATAATATTCTATTGATCAGTTTAGGTTTTGATGAACTGATTTGGTGCTGCATTTCCTCCTACGAATTTTCCTTTCTTGAATACATGTCTTTCACTTCCAAATACATACCTCCCTTAATTCCTTCTTAAACAAAGCCTTCAGCATCCATATTCCACCACTTTTCTATTCCCTCTGTTTTTTCCTCTCTCCTATCCTGCCCAACACTTTACCACTTTTCATTCTCTCTCTCCTCATTATTATTTTCTCTATCGTCACTCCAAATTCTAGATTTTGGAACTCTGTATTGACATCCTCCTTATTGGACTCTTCACTAATGTATTATTAACTCTTTTGCTAGGCTTCCCTGTCATGAATTCTTTTCTGTTGTCTCTTTATGCTATAGCAATGTACTTCCTAATACAGCGGAACTTGAAACTCAGTGGAACAATTGTATTAAAAACAAGGTTGAATTTCAAACTGAAGTGCATAATTGGATCCCCAAATTCCAGGTATCAAAACACCTATAAAACTAATTTTAGTCCTCTTGAGACTACATTTCAACTAGTAGAGCCATTGACAGAAAGCAAATGGATGGCCACTGTGGTGAGGGAACACTTTACCAGACCACATGATCAAGAGTAAACTGACAGAGCAGTTATGCATCTGTGATCTGAATGGAAAGCAAGAATAATGTTGTCTCTGTATATCTGCTCAATTATTAACAGGTGGGGAACTGGTCATTGAATGTTCTCTGTGTCATATTTTTGGAGATGTGCAGCAGGAGTGTCAAGAATAGCCAATCATAGATTAAGAGAAATTATGAGAATCACAAACACCATAGCATATGAAATGAGGAATAAACAGTATGGTATGGCCATGTACAGTCGATGGATGAAAATAGGCTCCCAACACAGACCCTAAATTGGCAACCTCATGGTAGAAGAAAACCAAGAAGAAGTTGGATAGAAGGCATAAGCTTAATAGAGGAGAGGGAACTGGAAGAAGATCTATGGCAGGATAAAGATAGGTGGAGACTGGAAATTGGAAGATGCCGGAGAGCATTGTAAACTTATATGTATAAACTATTGTTGGCCTCTTTTAAATAGAGAACAGGCATTCATTCAGCATGGGGAGGCTACCAGTGCAAACATAGATGATGAAGTTAAAGACAATTGATATGGAGGGCTATATTCCTGAACAAGTGTTCAATTTGATGAGACAGGCCTATTCTGTAAGAAATTGCCTAAAGGAACCTATATTGTGGAGGAATAGAAGACCTTTCATACAAACCAATGAAAGGTAATGAAGGACTCTGCTTCTGTGTGAAAATACTACTGGAGGAATGAAGATAAAATGACTGCTAATTCCCCAAAGCAGAATGTGTCTTATCTTTCTGCAACGGTTGATGTTAAGACAAAAAACTTTTATGAGTGCGGGCGTTTTAGTTATATATCTTCCTTATCTTTCTGCAGTCCTCATTTTTGTTCTGCAACAATGTTGCGCTGTCGCTTGATGTTCTGCTTTGGGGTGCTAATGTATCACTCATAATAACTCCTGGGTTTTAAAAAGAAAGTTGTGCAAAAATATTTGTTTATGTAATGTGGAGGTCAAATCTAAAAGCTTTAATGACTGGATAGTTCTTTGTTGTTTTAATGAAATATTTGTTCCAAGTGTAAATTTATACTCAGAGGAGAAAATATTACCCTTCAAGCCTCTTCTTACATTGGACACACACTACAGGATTGGAAGAAAATTTGAGCGTAGAAATTGACTTAATCCAGATGAACTTCTTGCCTTCCAACACCCATGGATCAGCAAGTCATCTTTAATTCATTTAAAAAACTGTACTCATAATTAAATCGAAATTAGAAGCTATACTCATAATCACTTTTCCCAAGGTCGTTTGAGGAGGATTTTGTTTGTTTTACCTCATAAACACAGTTAACACTATTGGAATTTCAGAAAGACCTATTTTTATATCCTGCACTGATGGAGACATACAGACGAAGTCTGGTACCAATTATCTCACGAGACAATGCAATCTGCCTGGAAGAAACTTGGGCCAACCTCTGTAACATCCAGAGATTTGGAGGGCTGGACGAACTAGTAACAGAGCCTTAGTGGGATGTTGGGGACTTGTTAAAGTGCCACCATACTGAGGTATCCACGGAGCAGTTGCAGGAACTTTAAAAGGAGCAGCAGCAAGAAGAGGCTGATGACTGACAGCTCAGGAAGAGGAGAAGAAATGAAAAGGGCAGCCACCCTACAGCAGACACAATGGAATTGTTGGAGTATTTGGCTAAGACAGAGCCATGTATTATTGCATTTGTGAGCAGTAGTAATCATGTTTTATGACAGTATTATGCAATATTTAAAAAATTCCAAAATCTAGACATATGCAAATGACATTGGACTAATTCTTCACCAAAGAAAGATCAAATGCTCATGGTAATGCTTGTGATAGTGATACAAAATCTCAACTAGTGGGTTCAAGAGGAGATGAGAATCCTCCTTTGTACTTTCCATCCTCCTCACTGATTTCACAATGTGTTATTGTCACTCAGCTTAGGCTAAATGCCCTTTAGTTTTTATTGCTCTAAGCACACATGAGTTAATGCTTAGTTTTACAATAATATTATTTGACTTCATCAAATAACCTGTAGGCTCTTAAAATTTGATATGATGAGATATTCATTGGTTTCAGGCTTAACTTTGTGGAAATCTATAGTTAGCTGAAGGAAAAACAATGTATTTTTATATGAGATTTTAGAATAGTACAATTAGTTTCAACACATTAAAAGTCTTCATCAGATATCTGATGAAGACACCAATACATTAAAACTAGTTGAACCTTAATAAATTCTGAAGGACAATCATTTTAGTTTTTTACTTCGGCTAATTTGATGAGTCACTTTTGGGGGCCAGGAATGGATTTATTCAATTTTATTTGTTTCCAATTTTTATCGTTTCTGTTAAAAAAATGTGTGTTAAATATTAGTCTTGGTTATACCATTGAGTGTCATTAATAATTGTCTGCATGTATGCATTTTAAGCAGGAAACATTTGTGCCAATAACTGTGCCTAATCTCTTTAATATTTCTCTGTTCCCAGGGTCCAGTTCAAAATTGGATTCCACCTCAGCAGCAGCAAAGGGCTAGTTGGAATGAACAACAACAAAAAGAAAGAGAATACCTAAAACAGCAACAGAAACTGCGTGCCATGTCATATTCCAACAAGGTCAGTCTGAACTTTTCTTGATGAGTCATATGAGGTTCTATTTCCTCGATGAATCATTGAATGTGTCATGCAATGTGGCCTATAGGAGTTCTGACCTAGGAACAATCTTAGGGGATAACGGTTGTTGGCAGTTTTCCAGTGGCAATGGTAGGTTTCACCTGATGACATCTCTCTATTTTCTGCCCCCTTGACACCCTTCCTTGAATGCATGACTGAGTCAATTTCTTAGGGAAGTGTTAGCTGATGCTTGGAGCAGGTGTCCTTTTAATTGATACTTATGAAGGTACACCAGAATTTCAATTTCATATAACAACTCCAGTGGAATCCCCGTTTAACAAGTAGGGGATGTAATGAGAAGCTCGAAATAGCCAGGGAGGGCCAAGGGACCATTATTACCCTATGATTTGGATGTGAAATGAATCAGAAATAACGAAGACAACAGTTAGCTTCCTCAGGGGTCGTTAGATATTACGAGTAATATGCAGCACATTGCTTTTGCTCAAGACATCTATCATTTCCATTAAAATGGAAAACATTAATTTATCCGCCCAATTCTGTGGTCATCAAGTGCACAACTCTAGCATGCACGGCATGTCCGTATGCACACTTATGAATTTCTCGATAGCCTGTGCTTGTCTTTGCTCTTTTGTTATCCTCCTGCTTCTGTTTCTAGTTCAGTCCAACTGAGCCAACATTATGGCTGGGAAACGTAAGTCCTTAAATCTAAAAACAAAACTACGTATAATTAATGAATGTGAAAGTGGCGGGTGTTTCAAAAGCAATGTGGGGAGACAATTTGGTATATCTTCCTCGACCTTATTCACAATTCTAAATAATAAGGAAGAAATTCACGTGGGAGTGCTTTAAGAAGGATGTCCTAGCAGCCAGAAACATTGGTGGCCTAGGGAACATCTGCGGTTAGAATCTGCCATTAGCAGAGAGCAGCAGAAATTCTGATAAGTCATCCCATGATCAAGGCAAAATCCAAGTATTTAGGTGAGAGGATCGGTATTGACAATTTTAAATGTTCTGATGGCTGGTTTCCTCAGTTTAAGTGCAGGACGGGAATATATCTTCGTAAAGTATCCAGGGAATCTGCGAGTGTCAATGTAAATGTTGTGAAGACCTGGGCCCCTGTCCGAAGAAGTTACATCAAGAAATACAGCCCATGACAGTGAAGAGGAGACAGGCTTATACTATAACCTCCTTCCCGACAAAACTCACCACTCAAGGGGATCCTTGTGGAGGAGGGATGAAAAGTTGAGCGGTTGATTGCTCTTTTGTGCATGAATAGGGATGGCTCTGATTTGGTAAAACCATTCATAATGGCAAAATCACTGCATCCCTGATGCTTTCAGGGGTTAAAAACATTGCTATGCATATACAAATGCAACAAAAATCCATTGATGACATTATATTTATTCAGACAATGCAACTTCACGAGAAAACATTATCCTTGTTTAATTAAAATCACCACTGAAAGATAACACAACACCACTATGATTTAAAATCAAACTATGAATCTACATGTTTATAATATTCACTGGAGGTAAATATCACAAAGTCTCCCCGGTTGCACAAATAACTGATTAAGCACACAGATGGATAGTGGGAAAATGAAGACAATGGAACTCTTTATTATACTCTACTCACATATAATTAGAACGCACATAAAAACAGGTTGCCAATGGACCCAGAGAAATTGATTCCTTCGGATTCAGTGCACTTTCATTGGAAATTCATCATTTTTGATGCAACTCACCGCAGAACATTTACTACACTCCATGACAGAAGACATGTTTGGAAGGTTAGGGAAATTTCTGATAAGTTGCCGGCAGCCAGTCCCCCCATACTGATTTTTCTGACCCCCCTCGACCTAGGTTGACTTCCAGTGGCAATCATTATCAAAAAGTTACAGATTTTGGTGGTAGATGTCAGTAGTAGAGATGGAAAAATTACCGTAATTTTCATCTGAGGTAAATAACTGCGGTAAATTATGGTAATTTTTGAAAATTGGCATAATTTTCCAGTATTTTTTAGTTTTAAGTATTTAACAGCAAATGTTTGGTTAAATAAGAAAGCCAATAGCATTGGGAAGGGAAGAACGATGTTTAAACTATACCTAATACAGCATTAATCTATTATAAATTTAAAAAATTGTAAAAAGAAATATGGCAGCAACACTCAATCTGGATTTCTTTTGTCATATTATGAGAAATTTTCAAGAAGAATATTCTAATATTCTCATACATTACTCTGTAATGTTATAATTTAATTAAAATATTCCAAAAATGAGTTGTACATGTCTCAATTTATAATTAAACACATTATACACATGTCACAATTTATAATTAAACACATAGGAAATGTTTATGTCACACATGTTTAGGAAATGTTTATGTTAATTTAACACATGTCACAATTTATAATTAAACACATAGGAAATGTTTATGGACTTGGCTTTAAAGAATATGTTGGGAATTTATCTGTATGAAAAATTACCTCAAAAAATAGGTGAATTATCTAGAAAATTACGATAATTTTCAAGGGGAACAGTAAATTATGAAAAATACCATGGTAATTTACGAAAATTACCGCTATAATTTTCAGACTCACCCATTTCTAGTCAGTACGGCAGAAGATATTGCATTTGTTTACATAAAATTTAATTTGGAACTTAAAATGGTTTGTGTCTGGTCTTGCTCGTAACAATTGTTTCAATATATTCTAGAGGGTGTTCCATGCATATTTATTGGTTTCAATGACAATGGATTACTATTATGTTTATACATAATTGTAAATGGTGATTATGCTGGGTTATCTGAGGTGAATTAATAGCAGTTGAATGTGGCCTCTTTATTTCCACCATTATCCTGGAGAAAGTTACCTATATGGTGCTTGTGTGGAACTAAATCCCCCAGGGATTTGGGCATTCCATCAAATCTTGGACGTACGGTTACCTAGTATTCTTGCAAATTTTAAGTAATAGATCTTTCTCTGAACCATCATTTTTTAGAGAGTCAAAGTAAGAAGAATGACAATCTTCCTGGTTTCTGAAGTTTTTGCTGTTAATAGTGCACCACATTGCCGTTACTTGCAGCCACGTCGTAGTTGGAACTTCAAGAGAAGCAGGAAAATGACAATGTGGTCAAAAGTTGACTCTTTATATTCCAACCAATTACATATAACATGAAATTTAATGCCATTGATGGTAAATACAAACATGGGTAAATAAGGTGTGCAAAAATATCATTTTTAATAGCTATCTTAATGGAATCCTTTGGCCATTCACACAAAATACCCACGATATTGGCTTAACTAGCATTAAATTCATAGGAATTGGCTATAGAGTGATTATTTAATCATATTCTGTAATTAATCATCTGCCTCTAATTATAAAAAATGATAAAAGATTGATGTGGTTCATAAGTTTGGTAATTATGTAAATAAGTTCAAATAACCCTTGGTTGAGATTCTCATGAATTAATTTTACTTTCTATTAACCGGAATGTATAATAATTTGTTGTATTTTTTTGTCTGAATTCCTTTGAATTAATATTTTGTCTTTTTTATTGCAGAAGTCACCAGTAACTGCAGATGCTCTAATAGAAAATTTACTTGGCCAGAAAGATACTTTTGTTTTGAAGAAGAATGATGACTCTTTGGCTGAGAAAAAGGTATATTTTTGTATAAATGTGGAGTATTCACGTCAGCATATTAGAAAGTCCAGTAAAGTGTCTTTATGGTGAAATAGATGGAATCCAACATTTGTCCAATGCCACTATATCAAGTTTCATCATATTGAATACTATGTCGTGGTATCCATTTTCACACCAGCTCTGACATGACCCTTAACTGAATAATGCTCATACATGATGGCATTTATATGCATAAAAAAATTTATGAAAGATCCAGAAAAAATTACAGGCTAAAATGGATTTGTTTCCCATATTCCTTTTTGTGTATTTTTTTTAAATCCCTACTCAAGCTCACGCACTAACACTAATCATGCCTGAACAAAACTTAAAATTGATGATATCAGGGTTGCTACAGACCTGGAAAAGTCAGGGAAAATAAGATCTTAACTGGAAATTTGCTTTCCCAAGTCCAAATTCTTTGTTTTCATTCAGTGAGGAGCACCATTTTAGGCACTTTCTGTGTGTGTTGGCTTAGTGCTTTTAGTACCTCACCTAAATGAGGCATTGGAGCTCTTATTGGTCTTTATCAATAAATTATATCCACCTAAAATTGAATTTCTGGCCATATTTTATGCAATCATTCTGAGGATGGTGGAATATCATGACCCAAGTCATAATGACCTCCAGCATGAGTCAGTAAAATCAACAGGAACAGCAACAGAATTTCTGGTCCATTAAGTGCCATTATTTCCCTTTTTGTGGGAGTATTAGGTCTCGAATGTCTGAGGAAACATGATTTTACCTTCAAAAGCCTAAGTTCTCATATATTTAGTGAAGAAATTTCTTAATTTAGAGGTCAAGGTACACAGGAAATGCAGGAGTTGAATGAATGGAGGTAGTAGGACTCAAGTTGTTTTTGTACATACCTCAGAATATGTATCATTCTTTGTGAAATGTCTATTCTGAATGTGCTCTTATATAAGCTTCCTTACTTCCCGTTAAATCACAATCATGCCTTTGCCATCATCATCATTGTTGGTCATCAACGCTAAGATTGGTTTAACATGGCTTTCCACACTATGCTTCTATCAGGTAGCCTCTTCACCTCTACATATCTCTGTTTCCTCATCATTCATTATTTGCTCCATGTACCTCAGCCGAGGTCTTACTGTGCTTCTGGCTGTCTTCATTAGACACTTGTACAGGGCTGCCAGGAATCACTTTTGTCACTTTTCTCACTTTTTTTCAAAACACTCACTATTCCTCACTTTATTTGAAAAACGATCACTTTTTTCACTTTTTGAGATTTTTATTTGTCTTAAACTCATAAAATGTGCCATTCAAGTTTCCTAGCGATTAGTGCTGACAGCCAAATCAAACACTTTCAGAATGCGTGCGTTTTCAGTTCCAAGCATGGCTTCCCCGGCCTCTGCAGCCATGCGATTGCACTGCAGCAGCCCAGGGACTCATAATTTGTTGTAACTGGAGCAATTGGTTCTCACCAAAGGTTACTATCAACTACATCCACAGACTCCGGGGCAAGCTCGTCAGAAGTCGTGAATACCGTCTTCCCCGCTGTTCCAGTGTTACAGATTGCAACATGGAAGGCCAATGCTTATATGGCAGAACAACTATGGGCTATGAAGTGTATTCAGGCTTTTTATTCTGCCTCTTCTTGCGATGGTGTCGAAGATCTGTTCAGATGTATGTTTGGAGGACAAAACGTGCCAGAGGACATGTCTTTAGGTAGAACAAAGGTGACTTTTTTGTGAACTGATGCATTAGGCCCCTTTTTTCGCGATTCAATGTTAGAAGATTGGCGAGCTGCTGCTAGTTTTTATAATTTGTTATGTTAAAATGACAAATGAAAAACATGTGAAGGAGTTGCAAGTGGCAGTCATATTCTTCTCAGAGAAAAAGCAGCAGGTTTTGTGTTTCATCATCTTGAGAGGTTTTTTACTGGCAAAGCTACTTCAGAGATTTTATCTAAACTAATCCTTTCAGCTGTAGACCATGTGCTTTTGTCTGTAAAGAAATTTCTGATACTTTCTAGTGATGGGCCTAATGTGAACAGAACTATTTTTAGAATAGTCATTGAGCGACTGAAAGAAGAGCCCGGCCAGGGTCTTATAAACATAGGTTTTTGTAATCTACATATTCTTCACTCTTCCTTTAAAGTCGGTGTCGGTCACTTTGGCTTGGAGGTGTCAGACTTTATTTAATTCCACAACTTTCTAGACAATTCAACCCGATTCGAGGTTTTTCATGTCCAATCAATATATTCAATCTCAGGAGGAGAAAGTCCCTAAGCATGTTTTTTTAATGTTGGGGTCGGTAGCTGAGAGACTATTGGAACAGTGGCCAGCACTCACCCACTATTTCTTAAAATTGTCACCAAATGACAAAATCTCTGAGAAGCTCTTACAATCTAAGTATTACCAAGCTATAGCTAGCGCACTGAGAAGTACGGCATTCCTCGCACAAATTGCGTTTGTAGTGTACAGTGCGAAACTGTTTGAGCGGTTTTCAAACTTTTCAAGTGGAACAGCCAATGATCCATGTTTTGTATGAGGAAGTGTCAAATATTTTCATTCTGTTATTAAGTAGATACTGTAAAAATGAGTTAATCAAAAACGAAAAAGACTGTTTGAACATGTGTTTTATCAACGATGCCAAATATTTTATTGAAACCGATTAAGTTGACATTGGAGAGAATGCTGCCAGTCTTTTGGAAAAGAACATGTTGTGACAGAGATATTTTGGTGTTCCGTGCTAATGCTCGCAAACATTATCAGTCTGCAAGATGTAATCTGTTAGAAAAATCCATTTTGTGAAGAGATCAGATGCCAAACATCTAGAATGCCTCCAGCCACATAAAATATAAGAAAGCAGAAGTTTATGCAGCATTGTAACGGTGCACAAAATGGTGAAAATTGATCTCGGTATCGAAGATGATGTGCTCCGAGATGAATAGAAAGTTTTACAGATGGAAAATCTACCGCTGTTTGATTCTAGTATGACAATTGACTATTATTGGAGACGAAGATATGTTAATAGAACTAATTAATATAATAGACTAATATTTGACTTGAAGAACATCTGTAATCTACCCAAATATCCACTCGTGACTGAAGTTGTTAAGGCCACCCTAACAATGGCTCACGGCTAGAGTTGCCACCTTTTGATAAGTGAAATAGGGACATGCTCTTAAAATTAAGGGACATTTCACAAAAATAAGGGACACTAAAAAATAACTCAAAATTAATAAAATAAGAGGATTTTTACATTCCATATGTACCTGTGTATAATTTTAATCCTTTTCTCAATATTTTTTTATAGAACAGGGTAAACTCATTTTGTCCATGTATACTTGGAATTTGATTTTGCTGCCTTCAAAACTTCTGCATCTGACTTGATTATGGAATGTAATTCTTTACAAGACATATTCATGTTTGTTGAAATCAAGAGTTCACTTTTGATCAGAGATACTGAACACCTGTTCCTCATATCAGTCCATTTATTAGACATTATTGAGAATATACGCTCAATGAACGCATTTGAACCAGGAACACTAAGAACAAACGACACAAGTTTTTTTAATTCCACTAGTTCAGTTTCTTTATGTTCATCAAACACTGCCACCCACTTTCGTGATGTATCTTCTTTACTCTCCAGGATGTCCAAAGAAATGTTATCAACCACACAGAACTCTTCATAGAGCTGCTCCATATCAATGCCTTCAGTTAGCTGCAGGCATTCAACTGCATCTTCAAGAGATGAAAAGTTTATTTTCTTCTTCAAGTTAAACATCTGTAGCTTCATTGCAACGTTGTCCTCTGAGAAATCACAGGACTTCTGAAGATATCTAAGGGCTTCATCATAGAACCGCAAGAAACTTCTTTCCAACTTCAGTTTTTCTGATGGAGGTATAGTTTTCATAGCGTTTTTCACAGCAATTCCAAAGAAATGGTCCTCTTTTCTTTGCTCTATCTTCTTCTTTAGCAAGCACATAGCATCATATGCTTCAATTTGAGAAATGGAGTCTCTTTCTAAATCTTTGATACAATCTACAAAAACTTTTCCTATATTGCTGAAGAACAAGAGATGGATCTCAAGCATGACATCTTTCATTTCATCCTCTGCATCAAAATATTTAAGCAAAAATTTAGGACAGTCTTGAAGCGATTTGAAGTAACTTTTGATGGCAGGCCAACTGTGGATCAGTCTTTCTACAGCAGGTGCCAAAGAAAGCCAACGAGTTGTCATGTGATGCAATATTTCTTTCCATTCTATGTCTACAAACTCAAAATATTCTTTCAATTCTTCTCTGCGCTTAGCAGACAGTGAAAAATGTCCATACACCTTCATTACTACAGTTTCAATATCTATGTCAAGGTTGTCATTTGCACGTTTCATGGTATTGTGAAGAATGTGAGCAGAACAATTTGACTTAATTATCCTTCCGTTTGAATCCTGAAGATGCTTGAAAACAGAGTTGTGTTTCCCGTGGTTCACTTTGGTGTTGTCTGCAGCGCATGCTGATATTTTATCCAAGGTTAGGTCATTTTCTTTAACTATTGTCATGATGTTTTCATGTATGTAACTTGCTGTTTCATCAGCACTATCATAAAAGTCCAACAGCTTGTTTTGAACGCCACCTATTGGTGTAAAATATCTTACATATAGAGGAAACGTTTTCTGGTTTCCTTTATTGCTGGCATCAGTTGCAACAGAAAAAAAGCATCCTTTAGAATTGAGTTCTGACCACATCTTTAACACATTTTGGTCCCAATCCCTCACTAAACATTCCCCCTTTGTTCTCCCACATGAAACACCTTTAGCAATACTGGAATCTCCAAAAATATCAGAGTTAAGTAAATTAGAGCAATCCATATTCGCGTAACTGAGGTTATGTTTCACTGTGTGGAATACAAGAGCTAAATCTCCTGCAGTAATTTTGTCCTGTTGAATTTGTGGGTATATTTTGTTATAAAAATATGAAGTTAAAGTTATTGTTTTAGATTGCGATATTATATTTGTTTTGTGACCTCAGTTCTGGTTGACCTTCAGTTCAGGTTCCAGTTGACATGCTGCTTTAGGTCTGACTCACCTCCATGAGATACAGAAAATTCATGTGAACAAACAATGTATTTAGCTTTACAGCGGTCTCCTATAACGGGTTTAACCCATCGTGTATGAAGATTCCCAACCAGATTGATATGATGTTACACGTTTCACTTTCTTTTTTGGAGTCTTGTCAGCAGAACTTTCATCAGAATCCGGCATTTTAACAACTGAGTTCTTCGATTAATTCAGATAACTTCGTCTTCACAATCACAAGTTCACAACACCTGACTACAGTACTATTCGAAGAAGAGTGAAGACACTTTCACGCTTCTGACTTATTTATATTATATATATAATATTTTGAAACAAGCAAGATATTAGTGGTATTTTACGGGACACTGAATCATAATACGGGACGCGTAATTTTTACCTGAAATACGGGACAGGTGGCAACCCTACTCATGGCAGTGTAGATGTTGAGCATCATTTTTCATTTTCAAGAAGTCAACTTCCAGCAGAGCATTCTTCAATGGAGGAGCGCACTATGAATGGACGACTGAATATAAAAGATGGCTTAAGGTATTATAGAGGCAAACCAGAATGCGTGCCTATCACCAAGAAAGGATCTTTTAACAGCAGCTCAGAATGTGCATGGCAAATATCATGTTCATCTAGAAGGCAAATGCAAACAGCTAAAAGATGAATTGGTCAGAAAGGATTTGGAAGAAAATGAACATCGCAAGAAAGATGAAGAAGAAGCAAATCAGAGGAAGGATAGGAAGAACGTTGGAAAGCTGCAGGAATATTTGAGGGCTGTGAAAGCGGCTGAAGAAAGCATATGCCAAACGTCTGACAAATTAAAGCCAACCAAAAATTAAAAGATGCTCTTAAGGAAATAGAGTTTGAAGGAGTCAGAGTTGCCCAAGGTATATTAGAAGGTGCCATGGCTGTCCGTGGACATGTGCGAGATATGCACTTAAAGAAAGCTGAACCCTTAAGAAAGGATGTCGAGAAGTGCACTTCTTCCCTTTGGCAAAGCTGCATAATCATGGAAAAAGGCAGTGGGACGACATGGAGGATGATTCTGATTCAGCTTAAGAGACATTACCTGTCAGTTGAATTGTTAAGTGACTTGTCTTTGTCGGTGCTTTATTTCAGTCCTTGGTTATAACATATATATATATTTAATGTTTTCAGTTTGTTTTATTTATTGACGACTCAAGAAAATCTTTTTTTTCTAGTCAATTGTGTCAGTATTTTTTTATTAGTAAGGAAAACTCCTTTATGTGCTACAATTGATGTCAACATTTATGGACATTACCCATCAGTTTAATTCTTTAATTAGGTTCTTAATTTTTGTTTTCTTTGGGAATGCTTCATTTCCGTCCTGATTCGCAACATACAGTAGAACCTCTATTTTACGAAGTTGAAGGGACCCAAAAATATGAGCTTTGTAAATCAGAGGGTTTGTAAATTGGAGGTTATCTTTAAAGCAATTGAAACCTCAACAATCCCAATCCAGTTTCAGTAGTGCACTTCATAAAGATTAATGGGATTAAAAGGGAGGTAATATTTCAATAAAATGAATTAAACATCCAGTTAAATGTTTAATAGAACAAAAGGAAATTGGAAACCTACACTCCTTATACATAGTGGCATATTTTTTATGCTATCCTTAACAAAAATTAACAGAAACTTTAAAAACTGGTAAAAAATTTTCTACAAATTTATAATGGTGTGAACTTGGCTGCTGCAACTGAATTAATTTCTTGAAGCTTCAAGTTGGTAGATATCATAACAAGGGGAATAAGTGAATTAATTCATCCCATGGAGTATTTTAAGCACATGCATTAAATAGCACAGGGGATATGATTAGTGCTGGTCGAATTTGTGTTGAAAGAGGCCATTTTAACATGGGAATGCCACGGATGCAATCTAACTAGGAAATTTCAAAACGAAGTTCCAATTAATCCAGTATATTTCAGTACAAAGACTAGGAAATGCCTTTTTTTGAAGAAAACATACCATTTGAAATACCTTCAATAATATTTCGTAGCCGATGAAAGTCAATTTTATAACTTTACTCTAGTTAATTTGAAATTTCCACATATGTGTTCTACAGAGCTGACATCTATCGGTGATTTGCGAGAACTATTTACTCGCGGGTGCTGATAGCTGTGAGTCGCGATCACAAATTCTTACCTAACGACGTAAAACTTTAATGAAAAATTAAATATTCAAAGTGCATCAAAATTTGAACATAAGTAACGTTTTATTACAAAATTAGTATTCTTAAATGATACCTGTCCCAAGGGGAATATTTTGACACGATTTCGTCGTGCATTTCATGCCACTGCTCAACATCTTCTGTGTTCACACGCCCTTCTTCTCCGCAGATTTTAAGTGAAGTGATTCAATGTCTTCTCTTCAGTTTAAGAGCCAAAATCTGAGCATTCTCCTTCAGAATTGGTTATAGGCTAGTTGCACTCACGATCGTCGACACTTTAAAAAAATAATAATAATACATCTGCAAATCAAGCTGTTCAAACTTCGACGATGAAATGTACTTTGTTTTCGACGATGCTGTTGTGTGACTCAAAATGTTGTCGCTTGAATTCATGATTGTTGTTATGTCGATAAAGAAATGCCATACTTCTGAGCAATTTCTGTTTTTGTCTGCGCGCGATCACGTACTTCCTTGATTATCGACCTTTTGGTAACCAAACTCACGGACTTCCTCTTTTTTTTTGCTCAGCGATGTTTTATCCATTGTTTTACTTTTAGGCACACGGGATATCACAAACACAGCATACCTCGCGTTGAGAGTGATTCTGACTGAATGCGCACGACTTCTGCTCGCTTGGAAACCAAAATATTTTCACTCGCTCATAGCTTACAATGTAATTTTCTGGCTTCAAAGAATTCTGCAAAAAACAAACTTATAGGTGCGAGCCACTCTCGGATGACATAGGAACTGATAACAAGGGAAAGAAGAAACTCAAACCAGCTATTGAGAGCGAAGACATTGTAGCGGTTACTCCGTGTAGACTGTGGTTACAATGTAATCAGGTGAACACCTTCAAGAAAGACTTGATTAGCTGGCCAATTCACATGTTTCCTGAGAGAGTAATATACCCTGGTGGAAATTTTATTATAGCCTACGCTTATAGGCCATTAAAATTACAGTGAATGAAGAGGAAACCTAGTAATTTCTTTCTTCTTTTTATCTGACGTGAAAAACGATTTAGAAAAGAAGCCTTTGTATCCAGGATCATATATTATTCAAGTTTACCACAAGCATAAGTGAAATAAATATTTACCGTAAAATCGGGCCAAATTTTGTTTACTTGAGATGGCTTTCCCGACTTATCACCCTCGGAGCGCAACCTGTTGTTTCAGTCGTTCGCGCAGGGAAAAAATTGCTAGACGTGACCCAAAAGTATGTGGAGGCAGCGTGCATTAAATTTAAAAATGTTAAGGTTTTTCGATACCTTTTCTACAATTTCTTGGATTTGAAATGCATATTCTTGAAATGTTCGCATAATTCCGAATGTTTACACATTGAGTGATGCATTTCCCTCAAAACACTGCGACAAAACCATTTCAAATACTTCGTAAAACAGGGGTCAGTCACTCCTAGGGACCGGCTTCTCACTTCGTAAATCATTATAATGGAGGTTTCGTAAAACGGAGGTCATTTTACATGGTTTTCCTATATACAAAGATCGGGACCGGCGGAATGGTTCGTAAATTGGTGTTATTTTGTAAATTAGAGGTTTTTAAGAAAGAAGTTCTACTTTTATGTTACCAGTTTAAATCTTGTATATTGCAGTTGACTCGAGAAAATCTTTTGTTCCTTGTCAATTGAGTCAGTCATTGCTTATGCGTAGCTGAATTTTATCTCAATATTTAGAGAGGTTAGTTAGTTACATTCTTTGATGACATAATTTTTCCTTTCTTTGTCTATGCTTTATTTATTTATTTACATCCTGATTTATAACGTAAATACATTTTATGTTACCAGTTTACATTCTATTTGTTGATGACTCGAGAAATTCTTTTGTTCCTGTCTTTGTTTATCAGTAAATAAAAACTTGTAATTTATGTGCTCTATTTTATTTCAATATTTAATATGTTGTTTCTGCATTCCGCACATCGAAACATCATTGTGTTGACATAAAAATTGCAAAATCATGCGACAAAACTTGCAGTATGAAGTTTGTACGTAGAATACGTTCATCAATGGCTCCAAACTCAAAATACTGCTGATATTCTTTAGTTATGTTCCTCATAATCGTCACTATTTACTTACTTTTTCCATTAAAATCTCACTTTTTGCTCACTTTTCTTGGAGAAGACTCACTTTTCTCACTTAATTTTGGAATCTACATGCTGGCAGCCCTGCACTTGTGTCTAAAAATATGCCAAAGTAGGTTGTCCCTCCTTTTCTTTCAAGTTCTTATGAGATTTCAATCATCTCTCTCTCATCTCAGTGCCTCTTTGTTAATCGATTAATCAATCCACTTAAAGTCCAATTGTATATCCTTCCATGCATAAATTTACTGTGGATTATTTTTTGAACAGCTGCTATTAATTTGTTTGAAATTCTAAGAGCGGTTCTCCTCATTCATTATATTGCCCTAATCCGTATTTACCCTTAGTTCTTCCCTTGTGGCTTTGTGTGACAATGGCATACCATTGTCCAAGCATTATTCTTCTTTCACATTTTTTTAATTCCAAGATATTTTTCACAGACTACTTCGATTTCTTCAAAGTCCTTCATAGGCATGAAGACTTGTACAGCTATTGTGTCTGTCAGCTTAGTTGCTATCTTAACAATGGCTTTCCTTTTCTTACACTGAAGGAAAGCTTTCACGTGCATTTGAGTGCTCTTAACCCTTTCGCAATGGGCACGTGGAAATTTTCTTTGCTTTGCCAGTACGGAGCTTTCACTACACTAGGATCTTCACCGGTACCTATTTCCCTAACTTGGGTCTGAGGCCAGAGGGGTGTTGAACCTTTTTCTCGGCCACCGGGCTGAGATAATCTCCGCCCTTTCCCGCTTGGGGTTCCCATTACGGCATGCGGTCGCGGTCAACTATTTTTTATGTGATGGTCTTGCTAAAAACATTGTTGCTACAGCCTTGATAGTTATTTAATTGGAAATGAATTATTCTTGTTTTAGAACGACTTTACAGCTTTTAAACAAAATTTTATCGTTAATATTAAGCTCTCTAGCAACAAAAATGTTATCAATGGTAATGATTCCTTTACACACAAACTACGTTAAAAATAACAGTAGAGCTCCTTTTAAAATTTGCAGTTGTAGAGCCAAACATAAGGAATGCACTTATAATGCTCAATTTGCCAATTACACGAAAACTTTTAAGTTTGTTATTCCACTGCACCAACAAGCAACTGACCGCAGACCCCTGCTGTGAGTGGGGCGCGCACTGCAAGGAAGGGTCGAGGTAATCTTCTCCCGTGAACTGAGAAAGGGTGCCTACGGCGTCCCGAGAAGAAGTCCTTTATAACACACACCTTTTAGACTTTCTTAGGGCTAGCTTAGCGGCACGACGTTCTATCACGTCGTTCGTTCGTTTGCGTCGAAAAATTTACGCCGCTCTATCACGTCGTTCGTAGCGAAAGGGTAAAACATAATTCCTACCCCAGCATGTTTAATGATCCAGTGTGTATGATAATGTTGCTTCTAGGAGGTTCCATTAGCTCGTTGGAAGATTAAAAATTTAAAAGAAAGTGATGGTTACAGGCAGCTCCTTCGGATTTCAATGTGGTGGTTTCTCCTTGCCTCCCACATGTCAAAGCAACAAAGTTACAGATAAGGTAACATTTACTTTGACTTTGTTTAGGTAAATATTACCACACCTGTAGTGAAGTGAGTGTTGCTGTACTGTCCACTGTGGTGTCCACATTCACTAGTGAGGAAGGGTCACCACCCTTTTTACCACACTTATTTTAACTTGCCTTGTTTGTTTGTTGTTTGTCTAGATGGAATCTTGTAATCGAAATCCAACCCCCTTTCTAATGTTCAATCGAACTGAAATTTGGAGAAGTTACTTAATCTCGATGAAATTATACGAATCAGTCATTAAATTTACTAATTACTTAGTTAATCTATTAAAATTAAATGCTTTACATTTTATATTCCTTTATCCTAACCTGACGCCACCCGCATCACATTGCCTACTCGTAGTCAGAGCTGTTGCTAGCGCTGTCGAAATCTAACCCACTTCCCATCGTTCAATCGAGCTGAAATTTGGCACACTTACTAACTCTCGATGGCAATACATGAATCTGTCATTAACTTCACTAATTGCCTCATTAATTTACTTTTTAGTACCCTTGAATATAAGCGTGGTTTTAAAAAAAAAGTATTTTTTTCATATTTATTTCTGCTTATTCCCCATGACTCCTTGTGTGATGAGTATAGATGATTATTTTGCAACTCAGCTGAAGGCTAGCCTACCTGGTGGACTCCCTTAAGCATAGCCCCGAGTGTGCCTTCATTCTGATGTGAATGTTGTGTACGAAATAGAATTTGGTATTATACAGTCGCATTGCAATGGTGATACCTTGACTCTTAGGTGATATTGAACTAAACCCTCGAGCATGTCTTATTTGCAAGTATTTTATCTATACATCGAGCATTGTTCCCTAATTTTGAAGATTTCGTGCATACGTTGACTGGAATATTTTTAATACTCTAGTGACTTTTTGAAATTATTCCAATAACATAGTTGTTATTATTAATATTCAACCGACTACCTACTAAAAAAGCTACCATCCTTGAAGTAGAAAACATGAGTATAAAAAACTGCTGACGTAATGAAATAATCACTTCTTTCTACCACTTGGTTCAGAAACTTGATTATTCTGTACCTTAGCGAAAACATTTTAGTAGGTATTCCTGAAATACGAACGCGACCGAAAATAATTTTTTTTACCTTACTAAATTTTCAGCCTCTACAATTTAAGAAAATTTAAAGCGCAAAACGGAAGAAAACATTAGTACAATTAATGGTCCTCGGAAAGGGAGCTATGTGAAGTAAAATACGTGAAGCAACATGAGGAAAAATTCTCCTGTTCCACCTAAGTCCAAGTATGCGCTGGTGGTACAGTGGCCGATAAGATTAGAAGTTGTCCCCCTGTTGAATTGTTGAATACTTTGAAATATGATCAAGTACATAATGTCCATGGGTATCATAAATGAAGCATTTTTCTGCATAATCTTCAAATATGTATTATACATTTTGTACATAGAAATGACATGAAAGTCTGTTAAAAAACATCAACTTTCACGATTTATACATTTACGATGTTGTTCCTTAGTTTATCTAGTTAATAGAAACCACAACTGCGATGATTTTTACATCATGGACATAAAGGCAAAGGAGATGCTTTGTGCATACGTTAATGTGTTTTTATCTTATTCTTGCACTTTCTTTAAAATACCTGCTTACAATAGAATGGATATTTTAACCTGGAAAAATGAACATTTTAACCTGGAAAAGTACTGGAATTTCATAATTTCTGGTCTGTAGTAACCCTGGATATAGAAAATGTTATTGGAAGTTCTTATTTCCTCTATTATTTCTATTTGCCTTCGTATTAACCAGTCTTCAATGTCGGATACTTATCAATTAATCAAATTTCAACGTCAAATATCAGTTGTCTTTTTTTAATGCATTCCTAGAACTAATGCTCGGGAAAAATATTCTCAATGCAATCGCAGCGTGGGTTGCACAAGGTTTTTTCTAGGCCATTACTGGGCTGTCACAACATCATCATGAAGGAAAGTAAATGTAGGAAAAAGTTCATGAGTTATTGTAACTATTGTTGAATATATGAGCAAATGTTTTTGCCTTTTCTCAATGGGTACCTCAGTTGTGCTCAAGAGTGGAAATATTTCTACGGCACAATGGCTTTGTGGGTCGCATAAGGTCTTTACTGAGATGCAATTCAGTTGTTATAACATAGCCATGAAGATAGATTAATTGAATAATAGAAAAATTTTCATAAATTCCTTTTTTTAAATAAGGCATTATTTACTGATATGAGTAATATTAGAGCATAATTGCCTATTTTTCTCCGTTATTTGATACTATTAGCTTTGGAATTTGTGAGTGATTTTCTCTCTTCATGCTTGAAAATAGTAAACCCCCATTGCTCTTCTAACAACTTATACCGTATAAACGCGTGTAAGAGGCGCACCCCTCTTTTTATGTGTTGAAGTTGAAGAAAAAATTTTGGGTCTTTTTTTTCTCCTATTGCGAGGTTTTGCTGACCTAACTTCGAATTTTTGGCTATTATGAAAGCCGCTTGCGATATTCTCATATAATTTACGTGGCATTTTTCATAGGCATATATGGACCTCGGAGGTAAGTATTCACTTGTAGCCTTAGCCCTACAATGCTTACATTGTTTATTGTCCTTTGGAATGAGTGGAGTAATTGATATTCATTAAAACAAAACAAATCCGACCTCGCTACAATTCATGTTTAGTTGGTAAGTGCGGACAGTCGCACCGAGCTCTGATTTTTAAATCCGTTTTCTAAATGCACAAGTCGTAGTCGCTGTAAGTCGCCTTTTAAAATGTGGTTAACTTTTACAAATTATATTTTGCTGTAAATGATGACGAGCGGGAATGCAAACACGTTAAATGCAAAATACCCAAGCGTCAGCCGCGTCAAAAACGAACGATAAGGCGTAGATACGACATCAAAACATGAAAAAATCAAACTTTGAAAGAAATCATAACTGTCTATGGAATTTAAAGCATTTATTTTTTCAATATGGTCCAACAAAAATCTTCAATGAATGACAAAATAAAAAAAATTGGATGATTTACATAAAAACGGCTGACTTACTAGTGAGACGGGCGTAGCAGTACGGCGGCATGTGCGCGCATGTCCTGTCACAGCTCGTAGATTTTCCCCGAAAAGACCTTCTGTCCCTATTGGTATGGAATAGTGCAACGTTATCCTTCCTCCATCTTCTAATGCATGATTCCGGCACATCATGCTTTCGTCCGGCAGCGAGGTTTCCTACTTCCTCAGCGTCTTTAATTAAGTTTTTCAGCTGCCGTGAAAGACCACAGCTTTTTTCACTTGTTCATAATGGAACAACACTGACCTATGTTGGTGTATTCACAAATGTTAATAATCACAGAATTCTCTCAGTTGTGCTTAGGGCAGGTGCATCCAGTTGAGGCACTCAAAGTTGTCCGATGACAGAAAATGAGAAAGGGGGGTGGAAAATTCCGGTGCTTCTGCTTGTCGTACGGCCAATCCCTGTCCCCCAATTGCACCCCACACCCTCGCATTGTCAAACACCAAGTTTTTACATGTTTTTAGGCGACTGCGTCCCCCATAAACAAGCGAGCGAACGATCCCCTCCCCCTTGATGACTCACACTGAGCACCAAGGTCACTCAGCTCTCCAGGGACTTGAGAATAATGCCTCGGCTTCGGTACGACTGGCGGGCGGGCCGCGGCGGTAGGCGAGCGACAGAGAGGCAACGCTGAGTTTCTTGTTCCTTGACATGAAAGACGCTCGAACCCAGCCATGATAGATGTGAACGGCATAGGTTCCGCTCGCTGCCAATTCCAGATATTAAATTTTTCTTGTGCCGCTCTGCCGTTCAACTCATTCCGATTCATAATTGTCGGCCGAGAACGTTTTGCCTAATGACAGTATGTACTGCCATTTCTGATTATCTTAGGTTGAATCACTGCTCGTTTCGTAGCCACTTCCGCGATACTGCTCTGCTGCCCGCAGCCTGCCGCTCATATCGTGACCGAGGCTCGAAGGCAGGCAGATAAAAAATTCGTGTAAGAGGCGCACCCTCATTTTCGGCTGCGATTTCTGGGAAAAAAGGTGCGCCTCTTACACGAGTTTATACGGTATTTGACCAGAAATGAGAGGCTTATTTTCGGGCATGTACGATAACTGCTGGCCAATGTCATATATTGTTATAATGCTGAAATCAAATTCATACATACTCTGCCATGGAGATGGTTAAAGTACAGACTGTATTAAGCAGTAAAAGTCAAAAATGGAAATTTTGTGCTCTGTTCTTATGTAAACTCATGCTATCAACCGTTCATTTTAAAAATGGAGTAGCAAATTCCACCATTTTAAAAAGCTGTGAAAATTCAAAGTACATATTTCACGATATTGTATCCAATCTGAAGTTGCGGATTGAGAAAGTGATTTCACAACATTGAATATTTCACTATATCAATTTTGTGCATAATGGCCTATGTTGATGTACTTTTCATATTTCTCATCATCAAAATTTCTCTGTATTGTATTTCTCTACAAAGAGACTTGACTGTACTTAATTGGAGTGCTCCTGTGTCTGTTTGTGCTATATGCTGCAGTGAGTAAAAAATTTTTTTAGACTTTTATATCATTAGTTGTTCAATTATTGAATCACTCAACATATTCATTGACATTGTTCTTCTAATTCACATCCATCATCATATGAATCTTTCATTATCTATCATAAATTTTTATTGTGTGTGCTGATGTTTTTCTGCCAGACATACATGAAGAATAAAATTAATCCAAGAAACTTGTAACTATCCTTCTTCACTTTCATTTTCATGAATTTTATGCTTTTGCTGAGCCCATTTTTATTTTATTTTTATTTAAGCAATTGTAATATTTTAAATTTTGTTTTATTGGTTTTATTTTGACAAATGTGTAAAATGGATATTGGAGATAGTGGGAGAATGTTGGGTTAGAAAGGAGTCAAGAAATTAGATATTTAAGAGGCCTGAAAGGAGTGAAATATATTTGGAATGGATTATGGAAAGACAAAACAAACAAAATGTTGTTCAAGGAAAGGCTGTGTATACATGCTACTGAAATAGGGAAGATTTTATAAACAGAGGAAGTCATAAAACCCTGCCTTTTTTGGTGAATACCTCTTGTGTTAATGATACAAATTCCTTTGAATGTACTGTTGAGATAATCATATTTATGAGGTTCAGACTAGCTTTCCAAATAAGTTTGTTAGGGAGGCATGACCACAGGGACCACTTCCTCATCTTCCAAATGTAGATGATAATAATTAATGAAGAAGGATGGAAAGAAGTTAGTTTGTTATGTCATTAGCGTGCTCTAATTGAATGGTGACTTCAATCGAATTCACTATTGACTGGATTGAAAAATTATATGTAAAGGATACCTGGTGTGCTCCTTAAGATACAACCGTGGAGAGATTGTAATATTGTAAAAATATCAATTTTCCGGTGAGAGCTCTTTTTTTATCATGCCCATTGCATGTGAAATCATGCTCTTATTAAAAGATATCAGGCCTGTCCTTTGCTCTACCTGTGGGTTCCTTGATTGAAATGGATATCATACAGTTACTCAGCTGAGCATCTCCGTAGAGAATCACTCATATTTTAACGTACATTAGATTTTCTGGTGCCACAACATCCCTTGTCTGTAGATATGCTACCTCATCCATATTCATTGGTGTGGACTTCGGTTGAATAAAAAGTAATTGTGAATCTGTAGTCCTTAAAAGTCTTGAAAACTAGTTTCATAAAGAACCTGCCTGACCTTAGTTTCTTGTTGTTATTTGTAATCAGTTGATATTGTTCATGAAGGTGAAAAAATAATTCTATGTGCTTTTTTTTCTTGTCTCTATGGAAGGAAAATAAGAACATTCTTTTGAGAAATGTTGGTATTGAGTTTAACAGTTGTGAAAAAATTATTTTCCAACTTTAATTCCGTAGCAATGGGATTCATAAGTAGTGCTGCCAAATTATTAGTCCTTATTTACACAATGAAGATTTTAAAATATGAGAATTTCCTAGCAACATTTATGCATAGTATTTTTATATCTTAGCTATCATTTGACACTTTTTTTATTTGAGAAACATTGTCTTTTGTTGCTTTTTTATCTTGCTTCAAGTTTATGTTAATGCCTTTGTTGCTCATTCCATTGTATACATACTTGGTTCTGCCAGATCATCCCTGATGGAACTATAGCAAATGGTTCCACTGAGGTCAAAATGCCAGTTAGAAAGGCTCAGGCATCTAACCAAACCACTGCTTCTCATCATAGAATATCACCACCCAAAGATTCAACAGCAGTTAGCTCCAGTTCCAATGATAAAGAGGTGAGATTTTTATTTTATTTTATTTTTATAAATTCCTTATGGGTCATTGGTTTGGTATTTTTCCAGGTCTTCTGGCATTTCTACTAAATTAACCTGTACATGAACATTGTGTTAGTGTGATCTTACTCTAGGACCATTTGGAGTTAGTATATTGTGATATTTTTAGAAATAATATTTTTATAGCAAGCTTTTTATTTTTGTAGGTACAGTAGAACCTTGTTATAACACTACTTGATGTCACATAAAATTTGATATAATGTCAGCTGAAGGAAGGAACCAACGAAACCCCTTTGTTTGCCAATGTAATAACCTTGATGTAACATAAAATTTGATGAAACATTATAACGTAAAGCTGTCGAGGTACCACCAGAGGTCGTTATTTCATTATTACGCAAACAGGATTAGCTCCCGCATTGAGTGTGGATGGCGCTGAAATAGTGAGGTGTGGGAAATACTGCCCGATTCAAATCTACATACGAGTATTTCTTTAATTGAATTTTGGATCAATAGAGAACACTGAACCCATTGAATGTGATAAAAGTTTTCAATATAACAACCAGGGTTAACTGTGACAAGTAAAGCTCATTTTAGAGGTTAACTCAATTTATCACTAACAAGAACACTTGTATGGTAAAGAAAGACTCGTTTTTATACAAAAAACTGGTGGAGGGAAATACCATGGGGTCTATTTTCAATCTCGAAGTGTGGATGGCGCTGAAATAGTGAGGCGTGGGAAATACTGCCCGATTCAAATCTACATACGAGTATTTCTTTAATTGAATTTTGGATCAATAGAGAACACTGAACCCATTGAATGTGATAAAAGTTTTCAATATAACAACCAGGGTTAACTGTGACAAGTAAAGCTCATTTTAGAGGTTAACTCAATTTATCACTAACAAGAACACTTGTATGGTAAAGAAAGACTCGTTTTTATACAAAAAACTGGTGGAGGGAAATACCATGGGGTCTATTTTCAATCTCAAAGCTACCAAATCGGTAGCTTTGAATAAGCTACAGGAATTGACTACTAACCATATTCTCTTACTCGATGGAACTTTCTGAAGAACATAACAGGAAGTTAAAAGAGGTTTGGCAAAAGGCGGGTACGAGAATATTTTCAAAGCAATTTCACGGCAACTCCATTTCTGGTGACGTCATTCTTAGAACCAATAGTATAGCTCGTCTCAATGTTTTTCCGTGGATAAAACTGGTGAAACCTGTTTAAAGGCTGTTTTAGACGGTGAAGATGTTCATGCATTGTGTTTTTGCAAAATATTCCACGCATTATAAATCATTCAAGCAAAATTAGAATGTTATATTTTTGCTCACATAATCTCGTGAACAATCGCATACTACAGATGCACGACGTCCATCTTAGCTGTTTTGGTTAATTGAAATAAGGTCCGTAACTATATGTTCGGGAATTAGGGTTCATGTCAATGATATGATTCGTGCTCTTCGCTCTCGTCAAATACCCGTTGCTTCAAATCATTAATATATTATACGAAGATGACGGTTTCAAATGAAATGCTAAGGTATTACTTACGTAACCACGACCCACAAGGTATCCCATTATGGGCTAGAATCACGCTGATTTTTACGCAGCTACACAACGGAACTTGCGGAATGCACATATTCCTTGTAAAACATTTCATCGCATTAATGGTAGGAAAGCAGTAGAACTAACTATAAATGTCAATTTTTCAGGTATTTCTTAAATTTTTTATATGGATTTAAGGATTCTTTTCTTTAAATCAATCGTACTTTATGTGTGTTTCAAAGGTTAATCTACGTAATGAAACTAGGGCCGGCAAAAACCATTCAGGGCCGACTACAATCATTCAGGGCTGGCAAAAATCACTCAGAGCCGGCTAAAATCGTTTGGAAGTCGTTCAGAGCGGGCAAAAAATATAATTCTGGGCCGGAAAATTCATTAAATGATTGTTAAAAATATATTTTTTGCTAGCTAAATGTGATAACCCAAAATCCGTAAGTTCCAACACATTTTCAAGAATGTATGACCTAAAAAAATCATTAATGGCTGGGAAATGGAATAGATAGTAATTAATTAAAATTAACTTATAGTAGGCCCTAAAATTATTCAGGACCAGAAAGTTTTAACAAAAGAACAACCAAAAAAATTATTCACAGTCGAGAAATAGAACTGAAGATGGATAAAATGGATGGTTGGATGAAAGATGGATACTGAAGACCATGATATAAAGGGAAAACTTAGGTAAGCTTGGAGGTTGTAAGAAATGGATGCGTAACATAGATATATACCATGAAAGTGAAAGGTAGTATCTACAGTAAAGGAATGCACAGAGTAAGACAAGTTTTTTAGTTGAGTCTATTAATTGATAATTGGTTCCCTATATTTGATTCTAACTTTTATTAACCAGTAGGATACTTCCTGGGCTTCAAAATTTACAGAATAAAAATTATGATGAAATCTTGTTATAACATAATTTGTTATAGTGTAAAGGCACATTTCATACCCCCTTGCCTTTACGTTATAACAAGGTTCTACTGTATAAGTAAATCATTGAGTTTGATCTATTTATATATCATATTTCACTTTCTTGATGGTTAGATCACTACAGATGGCAGGATGAAGATTTTTCTCTTGTCGATTCAATGTTGTGTGTGTGTGATAAAGGCATTTATCAACATATGTGAGTGTTTTACCTGTGAATGCCTTACGTTGGGGATACAAATTTCATGAACTAGATCTCAAATAACCAGATGTCCTGCATCACCCTCGTCCATTAATTTTGAATAATTAACGTTGCGCAATTTAGCTCTGATTTATATGTTACTGGCCTTTGGATACATTTATGGTGATACATTATGTTAGGACCATTATCCATACCAATTTTACTCACTGAAATACACTTTTTTACACAATTTTACAATACTCACTGAAAATTTACGGTTTGCTTACTGTGCATGAATCTCAAATACATCTTGCTTTTTTTAAATATACACATCAAATATTTGAATGGTAATGGTGACAATGCTAGCATATTTGTGTGGTTGCATTGGAAATTTTAGTATGAATTAATTGTGCGTGTAAATATACTTTTGAGTTACCAGGGGTTATTTGAAATTAAGATTGAGCAGATGAAAGTTTTTGTGCTTTTTGTTTTGAATCTATGTGAATTTAATTTCCAGTATAGGGGTTATTTATTCCCTCGGGGAGGTCTATTTATTTTATCCTTTAATTTGAATGATTGATGTGTGATTATCTTTGAGCCATCATTGAAGAAAAATTATTTGTCTTGTATTATACAGTAAAACCTCGTTAATTTGAAATTCAAGGGACCAAAAAAATTGGTCTTCGAATTATCTGGGTTCGAATTAAACGTACTTTACAAAAATTAACGAAAAAAGTCCCATATTTTCCTAGATAATCACTGTACTGCTATATTTTTTTATAAAGAGGCAAAGAATATGCGCTCAAATGATGAGTTAATGGAAAAAATTCTTCAAGTTTATCAGATGTAAGTTAAAGTTGGAGAAGTATGCTCTATCAAACACGCAGGAAATAAAAACAAATTGAATTATTTCGGGCATATGTCCAGTAATATCACATAAGGTGTATTTTCCAGGTTACCAAAATTTTCACCGTAAAACTTTAAATTTACCGGCCTGTTCTTAGCCCCTTTCCCCCAAGACTTTCTACGATGAAGAACTGCTGCATCATCATCCTTGCCCGCCGGAAGTCCCTTATCAGTTATGACTGCGAACCAAAAGTATCACACTTCACTCATCGCTTCCCATGCCCTAACTTCTCATTGTCTTCCAAAAGGGCATGTTCTTGGAACAAGGGCGGTCCCAGCCTTAACTTTTGGGGTGGGTCATCATAGGTAAAATTAAAATACTTTGGTAGGCCATGCATATTCAAGATAATTGGGGGTCATGACCCTCTTGACCCCCCCCCCTGGGACCGCCCTTGGCTTGGAAGAGGGGAGAGGAGGGTAGGGGTGGAGTATCAAGGCAAGGTCGGCGACGACCCCAGAATCCCTTAGCCCTCCAAATGAAGCTTGAGGGAACCCAAGAAAAAAATCGCTGATGCATTGTTGGACATACACCACACGGAAGTAGTCCTTATATAAATTTCAGGATTGACTTTGTGGAAGTTATGGATATCCATTTTGAATAATAATAAAACTGTACTTTTCCACACAGTGTGGAAAAGTACAAAGTTCTTTATTCAAAATGGATAGTTCCTATATCTTCTGCCATCCTTACCTCGTGATTCACATTCGAGTTTGGGGAGATGGGACAAGAGTAGATGAGAAAATTGTAAACAAAGCTGAGAACCATGACTCGTCAGCGATTTGGGGCAAGCAAAAGAATCTGATGAAGCACACAAAGCGAGATGGGAGGACCGGCTACTAAATGATGAAAGTGCTCACGCAGGGAAAATGAGTCAATGATATCACACCATAGGCATATCCAGGGGGGGGGGGGGGGTTTGGGGGTTGTAACCGCCCCCCCCCGCATGATAAAAAACGTAAAAATGATGTTTCACACATGCTAATAGTTCACCTATAGATCACTTTCCATAACATAATTGAACACCTTCAAAACGTCCTTTTATGATTTACATTTTTCAAAATTCCCGGAATTTTGCTTGGGGAGCATTCCATACCCTCCCCCCTTCAGACACCCCCTTCAGGTGGTGGCCCCCCTCCCTTCAGGTGGTGGCCCCCTCCTTCAGATGCCTCTAGATGCGCCTATGTATCACACCATCCGGAAAATACTACGAAAGGGGCGACATATTGCACATATACTGTATGGAAAACTTGATCGATACAGTAAGTCCTCGACTTACACGGATCCGAGTTACGTGGATCCGGAGTTATGCGGATGTTCAGTTAGGTCGGTGACATGCTTCTGTTTTCTCCACTTTTCTGTTGCCGTGACAGATACACCGGGTGATGACCTGTGACATTTTTCTCCGAATACCTAGAAACAGCGACCGCGATTAGTAGATCATCACTTTCCGAACTCATTACGCCGACGAGACCAAGCGTTCAGAACACTCGCAGTTTGGCATCAACTCCTCCGCAACAGAGTCGCAGACCCCCATCCAGAGTTTGTTGTGGCGACAGAAACGCAGAGGATACGCATGGCCTAATGGCTCCATAAGAACCTAGTGCAGCAGATAGACGAACTTGTGTTTCCGTTGTGACTTGATCATTGGGATCGTTATTTATCAAGTTCGAGAAAGTTTTCTCGTAAAATTTTTAAAATCATCTTATTTGTTTATTTTGGATGTGAACCCTCATAATGGCTGAGGAACGTAAGTGTGATGAGATTTCTAGGAGTGGCAAAAAGAAAAGTAAGGCTCTAAGTTAGGAAAAGGAACTGGAAATTATTAAGAGACATGACAAAGGTGAAAACTTGGTTGAAATTGCACATGCTTATGGGATGAATGAGTCAACAGTTAAAACAATTGTACATGGTAAAAGTCGAATTAAAAAGCATACATACGTATATATTAAGAACTTTTTCCAACTATGAACAGGCATTCACATGAGTATGATAATTTTAACAAATTTTCAATTTGTTCATGTTTTGTGTAATTATAATTATTTTAAATTTAAATGTGCAGTGAAATAAAGATTGGATTTGTGTTACTCTCAGAATATTCGTGTTATGTTAACTTAACGGCCTCTCAAAAGATAGCATTTTCTGTTCAGATTGCCACCAATCGCAATAAAACTGGTACCGCTAATGGTTCAAAAATGGATAGGCAAGTTGTTATGTTTCGACTTACGTGGAAATTTTTGGGACGAATTAACCACGTAAGTCGAGAACTTACTGTACTGTGACTTTTGATTTGGTGCCCTCCCCAGACCCTGTGTGGTGTATTATGTACCCTGGACTGTGATGTGGTTGTATCGCCATCAATCACCACCCTTGTGCATTACAGTGACTTTTGTTTTGATGCCCTCCCCAGATCAAGCGTAGTGCGTTGAATGGCCTGAACCTTTATCACGTTGTCATGTCATATTCAGTTAACCTCACCATCACTTGGACTTTTTGGATGGATGGATAATAATGGGTGAACGTAATTTCTCCAAATAACATTGGTAATTCCAACCTACTCTATGTTTTGAATGACTATGTTCAACTTTTAAGAATGGGCTACCGTTAATTCTATTTTGAATCAATAAAGTTATAGTGGATATGGTAAGCGGTATTTTATTATGCCATGTCTTCTCATAATAACCTGACCTCAACCTGTCCTGTTTCATAAAAGTTTCCCAAGGTTATTTATTGTGCAATCGGGAATGTCATCAAGTTAATACGAGTGAATAATATTTTTTTCATTTTCTTGCAGTATTCATTAAAATTACATTTTCAAGGCTTAATTTCAAATATTGGTTTATAATTCATTGAATACGGATAATCCTGAACTAGAGATTCAAACCCTGCACTAGTATCACGTTTTAAACCTCACGGCAGAAGAACGACCCCGTGTCGATGCCGGGTTCGTGGCGCTGATGTACAGAAATCTGTACATATTGGGTTTATGCCTCTGTCGCCCCTATTATACTACTACACAATGCCTGGTGATGCTACAGTCATCACTCGAGGAGGGGAGGCTCGGAAGGAAGAATAGGGAAAGCATTACAGTTACAAGCATCGTAGTCATGGCGCAAAAGCCCTGAAAAAAACCCAAGGACGGAGTGGACGAGATGTGTATCGAGGGATATTTGATTGGGGGTAAACAGCTACTGGCAGGCGCCACATCATACGCATAAGCAAAAGTTTAAAATAACTTAGCAACACTTAAAACATGGTGGCGATCGTCAGGGAAAACCGGGAAAACCTGGAATTGTCAGGGAATTTTGAATGTCTGGAAAAGTCAGGGAATTTTCGTAACAGTCAGGGAGAAACATGGGTAGGAAATTCGCATTATTTTTCTACAATTACGTTTATCGGCCAGTCTTTCCCACCCTTTATTTTACCAATACATTTCACCAACTAAAACTTATGTCCATCGCTGACGTGCATGGAATAAGTCCCATCAATTTGTGGCACATTCAGTTGTGAATCTTAGTTATTTAGTAGTGAATCAGACGTACAATATATCCCTTTTGCATATCCTTATTGCGATATTTGCCTAGTAATGTTAAAATTCATGATCACAATGGATTACGCTAATCACAAGGAATCCGAGGCTATGCTGTTCGGAAAATTTTACCTCACATTTTTTTTTAACTTCCGAGACTTAGCTTGAGCGGCTGGAGCATACTAGCTTGTAGTAAATACATGCTTGCAGTTCTAAAAATACGAGGCGATAATTATTAAAATGGTTATACAAGTACGATGTCACGTGTAAACAAAATCTTACGCAAGATCATCATCGATTCCCTTTTCCCCCTTCGTGAAACAGTAAGAAGAGCCCTCCTCCCCTCCCCACCTTTCACGCTCGACGTAATTGGTGAATAGCCCCCTTAGCTCCCTCTCGAAGCAATTTTGTCAGGTCAAAAACCACCTCAAACCTGATATTCCTGAATATGAAGCTGCCGTTGCCAATTGCCTCCTGTCTTCGCTTGCAGTGGCGCGCTTACGTTTTGTTTGTAAATCCAAATAGTTTTACATCGCAATTGATAGCAATACTCTTGCAATCAAGGGGTTATAACCACGTTAATCAAATTGTTATTCGCTTCTGAATGTCACTCGCGCTATCCGATTTTGATCCAGTCCAAAAACTTAGCTTTGGTTTGTATTTTTCGCGCACCCTAGTGATACCTTTGCCGGAGTCCGACAGTAAATTGGCCATTAACTTTCCCTTCGATGCCTTTTCAGTAATTCTCAGCTTCCCAGAACTACCAAGACACGACTATAATTTGGATGAGAGTTTAACTTATGAAGATTTAATTTATTTTTTCATTAGGATGTACGTGTAGATTTTAATGCATTGATTTCAGCTTTTAACATTTTCTGAGTTTTGACGAAAATTTAATTCAGCAGAAATAAAATATTCCGATAATAGGTGACCTGTTGGCGATCGGTCAGGGAAATTGTTATATCCATCAGGGAATAGTCAGGGAAAAGTCAGGGAATTTAAAAATTTGATATCAGTAGCCACCCTGTAAAAGTAACTCATGCTCAAGAAAGCAATACCAAAATCACAATGACTTTGAAATAAGCACTACTATCAGTGCAAGAAAGGTAGAATGCTGAACTTGATTTGAGACACGCGCGGCCAGGAGTTTCATTATTACCAACTGTGCAAAATGGTAGTGTACAATGCCGCAGGACAATTTTCTTCTTTGTGGTTTATTTTAAGTAAGAGGAAGAATATCAACATTTCCTTGCACGAAAAGTTTTGCAATATTTTTCCATAAAGCATACGTAAATTTGATATTAATATACTTTTATAATCTCAGAAATTGAAGGCTAGCTTTCGGCCATTTTAAAAATCAAAGAATGGGTAAAATTTAATTTTAAAAAGAATATTTATATTGCAAGATGTCGTTCTCTTCATACAAAAATAATGGAGAGCACCAATCAAATATTTGGCCATGAAAAGATGAAGAAGACGACCGTATTGTCGTTCTCCTAGTTTTTTGCATGTTTTTCTTCACCCTTTAGACTAGAAAAACGTTTACATTGAAACACTTTTCAATGAATGCATTTTGTAGTCAAATAAACAAGGAGTAAAACAATATATTACACGGCTCTATGGAGCCCTGGCGGAATTTCATAAAAATGCTTAAAGTTCAGCGTTTACCTTTCTTACACCGATAGTAACTAACCATCGAAGTACGCTGCCCTGGTGAATCATTTTAAAATAAACGATATGTTGGGGCGTCACGGGACGAGTTACATATTAAGCTTATTTCGAACTATCCGTACCATCAAGTAAGCAGTATCCTATTCCGTTTGCCGGGGACTGCTCACAACTTTGAATTAATCAATATTTCGAATTAAGAGAGTTCGAACTAATGGGGGTTTACTGTACTCTGTATTCAGGACTAGCCATTTTGGAGGGTGTGTTCCCATCTGTGGTAAAGTATGAAGCATGGGTGTTTTTGTACCACAAATCATTGAAGTCCATATGTAGGATATTACAGTATAACCTCTACTTAGCGAAATTCAAGGGACCGAAAAATTTCCAGTTCGTTCATCGGGAGTTCGTTCGTCGGAGGTGTTTTGCACGTTGCATCACTCCAGGGGCAACGTAAATAATCCACTTCTCGTATGTATGTACCTTGAATTTCAGGGAATGTGGTTTGCAGAACTCAATTAAAGGTAACATTTCCACAGAGGATCGCATAATTTTATACTTACTGCTCCCATGCCTTATAAAAAACCGTGGAATAACAACGAACAGGTATTTCAGCAAGTCCTGCTAATTATACCATTTACTGCGATTTCTAAAGGCCGATTTATAGTTGGCATGAACGTCAAACTTTAACCATGAATTGTTTTCGCGTTGACGCCATCCTGTTACGATCGCCGTCAGCTAGAATGTGCGTCGGTAACCATTGGTCGCCTTCATTCATCTTTGCTTGGATGCAGATGTTTACATGCAGCCGATCGCCAACATGTGTTGATTTGTTTACTATGTACAACAGAGCGAGAACATGGACGAGTACGAGTATTATCAACTCGTAATTGCTGTGATAATTGTAGTAGTGGGTTGGAACCTGTGTATTCAGCTCGAGGGTGAAGTAGGCGTTGACGCCAATCGTAACCTGGCCTTAACCTCCCGCCCAATGCATCACAAACACGCTAGAATTAATGATAGTAGTTTCTTATGCCGCCACTTTCAACTTAACACGGTCACATCCGCGGTGCATTCAAGGTTTTTGAGAACTGCTCTGTAAATACAGCACGATATATTTTGGTTTTCGTTCCGCCAGCTACTTTTTTTCGAGAATTATTTTCAAGATGGCGGCGAGCGAAAAAAACAATTATCACATTTGAAACGTTCGAATTCAAAAAAATGCTTTAAAATGCATGTTATTACAGCAATAAAAATATTTAGGAATGCACACAACGTAAATGACCACTGAACGAGATTTCATTGCAGTAGATGTGTTTCAAATATACTAAATAAATTTTCGAGCCCGCGATATGAAAGTCAACATTTGACATTTTATAAATCCAGAATGGATAACAATTTTTGCAAATGCGTGGAGAATAAATTACGAACTTACCTTGAAAATAAGTAGAAAACCAGACGTAATAATTGACACTTACGGAAAAACCAGGCTTCACTCGTTTTATTCACGTGACCAGGTCATTTTGGTACAACACTTTTGTCACAATTTCAAATTACAATCCAGTTCACAAAAAAAGAAATGAAAATCACTTCGCGTGACTTGCGCTGCCAACCTATAAGTTCCATTCTTTTCATTACCAACCAAAAATATTTTTAACACTTGGACAGTCCCAATTCTGCATCCCAATCTCACGAAATTGAACCGCAGTAACACTCGAGAGCAACCAGTTTTCACTCGGAAAGATTGAAATTATAAACTCACGATGATGAACCGCAGTAAAACTCAAGAACGCCGGCCAAATCACTAACCACGCCGCTAACACTGACGCAAAATACCGGAAATGCAATTAACTGGAAAAACAACAAGGACCTTTCTGATTGGCTTGTTTGTACGGAGTCTCTGATTGGTCCTAGTCACTTTCAAAGCAGCAAAAACGGCAAAAACCTCGCAAAATATTCAAAATTAGCCTTTTTTTTTAAATACGTTAAGAAGAGGTAAATAATATAATACAGGGCTAATCTTTCATTTCGTTTATCGGGAGTTTTCGTAGAGCAGGAGTTCGTTCATTAGAGGTATTTACCAATGCATTTAAATAGGAATTTGGCGGGACCAATAGCATTTGTTCGTTCATCGGAGTTCTTCGTTTATCGGGAGTTCGTTAGGTAGAGGTTTCACTGTACTTAGTTTGGTTCTAATGTTTATTGGTGTGGTCACTTCAGCTCAGTCTGAAAATGCTCATCGCATAATTAGGGTATACCTTCTTTACATATAAGAATATTTTCATATAAGAAGACCTTCATTGGGTATGTTAATGTTTGGTGACTTTTCTTAAACCCTGATATATATTGCTCAAGTAAAACAATGCTTTTATCCAAAGCAGGTAGTCCATCCTGTTGTAGGCTCAGTTCTTCCTAGTTATGGATTTCCAGCATGGGCCTCTGGTATGTCTGGAGTACCTCTTCCATTGATGTATGATCGCATATGGGAAGCTGTTGGCTGTCCCATGGGAACGGGGTTAGCTGACACTGGACTTCTCTTCCCTCTCTTGCTTACCAGTGGTTTGCAAAGGGAGGTACTGGGGCATATCTGGGCCCTTTGCAATCGCACTGTTCCTGGACGTCTCACACGGGTGGAGCTCAATCTTTGTCTGGCGCTTATTGCTCTTGCTCAGGTACAGTATGTGTTTTCACCTTGGTAAATATGTTGTAATGATGTTTCAATGTTTTGTATCTATATGAATTTATTTTGGATCATGTCCTGATCTAGTATTCCATCTCACTATAATGTGCATATGTATGACTTCAATATAAGAGCCAGTAATATCCTTTACCCTGTGCGTTACTGTTTTGTTATTTCTTGCCAGTGTTGTTTTGGGAACTCTTTAAGTAATTCATTGTATTTTTGGTGCTGCATTTAAATGCATACTTTGGTTCAATTTCAGAATGGCCATCCATTTAGCAATCTCTCAGTACTTGAAACTGTAACTCAGCCACCAGTTCCAAATTTGGACCTCTCAACTCTACCAGCTCCAAAACATGCTGCTGCACCAGAAGTGACTCCTGCTGTCATGACTCCATCCATTCCAGTATTCCCTGCCACATCACGAGCAGATCTAAATGCACCTCTCATTCCCACTGTGTCCTCTGCACCATCATCCCAGATACCTCAGAAAAGCTCCAAGGTGACACATGAAGACGAATGGGATGATTTCACAGAGTTTCAGAGTGCTTCAAATGCAGTTTTGGGCACTCCAGTAGAACCATTGCATGCACAGCTCCCTGAGTCTCATGAGAAACCAACTTCTTCCAATGCATTTACTACTTCATGTACTTCAAATAAAAGTGAAATGCCCTCCATTGTGAATTCAAATCTTCAGAACTCTGTCATGTCACCTACAGCACCTTTGTCGCTACCAACATTGGGAAATCGTCTCCTCTCTGCTGAGTCTTCTCCAGTTTTGTCTTCAAGATCCTCCAGTGAAAGGAGAGGGATTGGCAGCAGACTAGCCAACCACACTCTAGGGGCTCCATCAGCATTAAATCAGAGTAATTCTTCCAAAAATCTAGATCCTTCAGTAGAAGATGATTACGATGATTTCTGTGAATTTAGGTCAGGTCCTCCTCCATCAGATGGCAGTGAAGTTAGCTCAACAAGAAAACTCACAGAGCAGGAAAATGATCTGTTAGATAATTTGTTTCCACGGTGTACAGTCCGTCCTCCCTTCAATTCAGAAGTTTTGAGAGAAAGTGCGATTAGGTCAGAGCCCCTTGCTGATGTTGTATTTTCTATACCAAAGGATAGTAAAAGTGGTGGAAACCAGGAAGCTTCTTCTGGTGGTCTAGAGAGTTGGGCTAATTCACTTCAGTTTCCTAGTGCTCCCTCTGCAATACCAAAGAAGGGAAGTGATGCCAAGATTCCAGCCAAAACAGTATCTGAAGCTAAAGTTACCTCACCGACTGCACCTGTGGAAGAAGATAGGTATAGTGCTTTGCGAGAGTTGGCTGCAGAAATCAATCCACCTCAGAATGCTCCTGCCAAAGAGGAAGAAGATGAAGATGATGATGACGATGATTTTGGTGACTTTCTGTCTGCTCGCGGCACGCCTGCTGCTCCAGTCAGCGAGGATTCTTTTAGTGAGATAGCACGAGAGAGTGCTTCAAACAAGGAGAGTGAGTTTGCAGATGACCCCTTTAAGATCATCACATCTTCTGACCCGCTACCAGTAAATTCCTCAGACTGGAGTGCAGACTTCTCTGCCTTTCAGGGAGATCCAGCGCCCAACCGGGAGATCAACAACAATGAAGCCATTCCTGGCAATGACGACGACTTTGGAGATTTTGTGGGAGGTGATAGGGATGAAGCCATTGACTCGTTGCAGATTGAAGGAGGATGGCTGGGCACTGATAGGAGGGGAGAGGGGGGAAGTACTGGGACAGGAGAAGCTTCTCCCGACTCTCGTTCGATAAATGCAGTGGCCATGGAAGGGGAGGGTAACCTTGGGGGTCGGGGAAGAACAGGTTCACTGCCCAGCCTTGACTTGAAGGGGTTCTCAATGCTTGGTGTGGGGGAGGGTGAGGGCTCGAGTGGAGAAGAAGGTGAAGGTAATGCAAATGGAGAGGGCCGAAGAAATTACTCCTCTCCAGTGGGTGGGGAGAAATGTGGCATGGAGCAATGGGAATCCTCAAAGGTAAGGTCTACTACCATTGCACTTAATGAACTTTTTGCTGGTTGGCAATATTTCCTTGAGTCCTTAAAAACTGGTAAACTCCTTGAAATTACTATATATGTATGTACATACCTTCTAGAAAAAATCAGTCTATTCTCCTTGAGTTTGATTTCACTTTTCAATTTTTCCTGGATTTTCTTTTGGCAAGGTTTAATGATAAGGTGATTTTACAAAATTAAGAACTTGGTTCTGTGTAAAGTGGCCATCCTGTTTTGCCTTATTTTATATTATATAAACCTGCTTTTTTGCTGATTTGCTGCTTTGTATCTCAGCATCCAAGATGCACTGCATGGTGTAGGTAGTGTTTGAGTCTTCTCTTTAATTCCAAAGATGATACTTCTGCATACACTTTTATTGTTTTCTGTTGATGTTATGACTGGTGTAATTTTTCTATTTTCTTCAGGATTGTTATTTTACTTTTTAAGTGCAATAATCTTGTTTGAGTTTTCATGTCTTTTTTTCTTTATCAACACTATCATCAATTGGTAAGTTCTTGGACAGTCTGCGTCTAGCCTTTTCCCCTTCTACCTCCCTGCCCAATCTCTTATCTTCACCTGTAGTCATTGAGCCATCCATTTCCATTCTTCACAATTCTTAACATACACTCAATTTTCTCCCTTTTCAATTATTTAATCTTTACAGGGTGTCCGGCAACCTGGAAAACTCAGGGAAATATTTTGTCTTGTAAAACTCGGGGAATTTTTGCATTTTTCCGAAACACCCTGGAAAATGCACGGCAGCCGATTTCCATTGAGGCAGAGAGAGAGGTTTAACCTGCGACTTTGATTGCATTATGCTTGGCTCATAATCAGCATAGCCTTGCACTCCCTGTTCATTTCATACTCTTTTCGCAGCTGTGCACCCGCTCACAGCTTGTGCTTCGCGCAGTCCAGGGGGTCAATTACATAACAAGGCAAATTCCACACGGAATAATTCCCATGTAAAATGGCTGATATGAATGGAATCGGAATTGATGCCAAAATACGATTGTAAATCTCCTTCAGCCTAAACAGAATTCCGCACGGAAAACTTGATTCCGTTCGAAGAGCCATATGATTGGAATTCTTGGTGTTGCCAAATTTATGAGAAATCTAAACGTTTGCGCATGCGCGGTGGCATTTCCTGCAATTATACAAAAACCATTTGGCTGGCAACCTAAATGGACAGTTGGGCATTGTTATATGATTGATAATCGTCACCCAATAATCTCAACCCTCCTCGCTTTAATGGTTGCAGAAATGTTTTTGAAGGAGCGGAAATACATTTTGCGGTCACTGCGTGTTGAAATCACGGCCCTCGGGTTCGAAGTCGACAGGCCCACTGTACAGGGTCAACACAAGTTAATTATAATTTGTGTATTGTCCAAAAAATACAATTTTGTTCTATTGAATTTTTTCGGGTGTTAGATCCCTACTTATCACAAAGCAATTAATTCACAGTTTCCGAAATGCTCATGCTAAGTACAGTGAAGCCTTAGCAGAGAAGAGGAAAAGTACCTAGACCTCAATGGAAAAAAGAATAATAAAGAGGTGCTGCAAAAAGTTCAAGAGCTGCAAACAAAAAAAACGTAATACATATCTTGAAAAGCCGAGAAATTTGTTGCAGAAGTTGAATTGGAAATGCACTTGTTGAAAAAAATCACACCAGTTTCTTTTATTTGCAAGTTCTTTATCAAACTATCCTGAATTTAATTTATTGTGATCAAATTGCACCTGACTCAAATTTTGTTGTCAGTTAACCGTTTTTGTTTATTTGTTGGTTGTAATGAAACCCGTATTACTCCACATTCCTTGTATACTCTATTATTTTACTCAAAGTAGGTACTGACATTTCTCGTATTTTTCAAATCGGAAAAATATGCCGATTTTATTAGAAATTCATTAAAAATATGTTAGAAACTAAGTGCAATATGACCCTGGTAAATGCTAAAATTTGCCTGGAAAACCTGGAAAACTCAGGGAAAAAAGAAATTGAGATTCACCAGACACCCTATTATACTTTCGCTCATGCCATCCAAAATCTCTATTCCTTTCCTCATTTACCTCATATTCTCATGTCATGTGCTGTCTTCTAGAACTCCCTACACCTCAGTAGTTCTTATATCAACTTTTCCTGCTTCCCTCTTAATTTTTCTCATGAAATTCCTTTCCATTTTTTGGTAGCATCATATTTAAAAACCTTTTTTACTCTGTTTAACAATTTTCAAATGGCCATCCATCTGAAAACCCCCTGCTTCTCTTCTTGTGAACATAACCTAAATCTTCTTTTTCTTATGACTTGCTACTAACCCAGTTTCCTCCAAAATGATCCATAGGTGACTATATATAGGTGATCCATGGGTGACTATATATACTCTGTCCACTCTTAACTATTACTTCCATCTTAAATTAACCTAGATGATATTTTTGTTTTTATTTTTAATTATGGGTATGTCTAATCCATGGGACCTATCTCTTATTGGAAATATGTATTAAGAGGATGGAAGTCAAAAAGTGGCATGCGGTACAGCCTTCATTAATTCTTTTTAAGTTACCAAAATTTTCAACTTTTACTTTGTCTTAATTGATAGAGTAGGCCCTTAAGGTGGGGTATAGAGTATTACCTAGTTGTAGACACTGCAGTCCTTAGTTACTCAAAAAAAATTTGTTTTATTCTTTTGTTCATTAGACTGCTGGTCAGCATGCATATGAATGGAGGAGATGCCTGGCTAGCTGTCTTTCTCTTCTTCAGTCTGCATTGTTGATATTTTCATCAATTTCTTCTGGAGAAGTTATTGAAGAAGTTGTTTCAACGGAGGAGGGTGAAGATTATCTTTCCAGTGAGTATGAATGTGGTTTGATGAAAATCATAAATAGTTAGCATCTCTTTTTCTAATCTTGGATTTTTTTAAACTCTCTTTATTCATCAATATCATTGTAAAATCCTATAGGATGCAAGATGAGTATTGATTAATATTTGTAAAAAGTCAACTCAATTGGACATTAGTGCATGTAATACAGTTGTTGAAACATAATCTGAGTTCTGGAAATGGAGACGTTTGTTACTTTAGTAGTGTGCTCCTACTCAATGCAAGGAGTTGATCCACTAAAAATTTACCATCAATCTTTGTAGATCTCTTAGAAGTATATTGGGTGTCAAGACGGATAGCTGCTTCCTACCAACAGCTTGACCGGCGAGACTCTCAGCTGGACAGTCTTCTTGATGACATAGGAGCGGTGTGGGAAGGACTCATGCCATTCTATGAGAAAAGTGGCATCATGGTGAGGGTTTACTATTGAACAGTTTTTACTGAATGCATGACTCCTGCCCTTATCATTGATGAATCACCATCGTGTCCTTTGCATTGTGATGCTCCAACAATTGTGTGGTCATTTATTTCTGTCTGTGATGTAACTCGTTGTTTCATGTCATATTTTGAGTGCTCATTAAATTTGAAATGACTTGCATATTTATGGAGTGCTTCCGGTTGCCAATTCCGTCTTATGTATTAATTTTCCATAATTGAGGTGATGATTTATTGACTTTTTTATCATTACTGTGATAAGTCACCTAAGTTTTGTGTAGTTTGTAATTTTTTTCTTGATTTAAGTGCCTTTAGCCCTGTGGTAGTAAAGAATAATGACTCCAAAGGCTGTTTTGGAAATAGGAGAGTATAGGTACTCTTCTGTATTGCAAAATACTGAGGAAGAATTTCACAGGTTGTTGGTATAAAACTGCCAAATGTGTTTGTTGTCATTTTCTTGTGAGATGTAATTGATACCAGCCTTGTCTTTGTCTTGCATTGAAAATTAGATCTGGTTCAATTAATCATCCAAATTAGTTATTCCATTACATTAATGAAGTTGACCACCAGAAAATGATGGTGTTGTCTTTTCACCCGAGGTAAGGTAAAATTGAAAACTCTGAATAGATAATTAGCCTCTGAGATAAACTGGTGACAGTGGAAAATCATTTTGGGGTAAAACTGGCGCATAATATTCTTAGAATGGTCATTTATTCTTATGTTTGTCGATGAATATCTTTTACTAATACCACTTTTATTTAAATTAAGCGACCCGGGTTTCAGTGAATAATCACCATCATCAGGCATTAATCGAGATGTTAATGTTAGGACTCGATAGAGCAATTAGACCGATGTGGAGTATATTCATTGAAATGCAGTGATTCCAATGGTGTCTACATGGGGCAGACAGGTAGAAGCTTCTGTGTCAGGAGAAAAGAACATTTAAGTGCTTATAAAAACATCAAAGAGGACAAAAGTAATTTTGCTAAACACTTAATATGTAGCAGCCACAGGAGTGATTTTACAATGAATATACAAAAATTATGCAACGACCGACGCTAATTAGATTCAAGAGAGCAGTTGGAAATTTTAAAAATGTTGAATAACCACGACAACAACCTCATTAACGAATACCTTTACCCTTCCTTTTCCCCTATTCTGGCCTCCGTTTCAAACTTCTTCTCCCCTTCCGTTACGTAACTATGGAAACAATAGGATAAACAGATCTCAATTAATGCCTGATGATGGTGATTATTCACTGTAACCCGGGTCGCTTAATTTAAATAAAAGTGGTGTAAGTAAAAGATATTCATCGACAAACATAATGGAATACCACAAAGTTAATTATGGACTAGTGAATTTGTCATTTATTCTTAGTTTCTGAGCCTATTTTCATGTGCCATTTCAAAGTTATTTTGCTATTACATTGGTATATTAAATATATTTTTTTAATGAATGCTAATTGCAGTTGGCCCATCATATAGTGGGGTTGAACAGACCCCTTAAAAGTTATTGTTGTTACTATAATGGTATTGCAGTCAGGATGGTCGTTTTAATTGATAATATGATCATTGGCATACAGTGTCAGCATATAGATAGTTAAAGTAGCTTTGTAGTTTGAAAAAAATGCTCATCCAAAAAATTGAGTCTTCGTAATAGGAAATGAAACATCAATGCTTAAAGTTTTCACTATCTCCAATTATTTCATTGCTGATACATAGAGGTAATGTGTGCTTCATACATTTATGATAATATTTTTGAAGGAGTATGAAACATAGTGCCATAAAATGTTTTATGTCTTCATGTATTGAGACATTATGTTTGATCAGGACTGTGTTCACCTAGGTATCCCAAGAGCAAAAATAATTATGTAGGTAAATGCCATAGTTTCTTGTCTAAGCATTTTAGCAGTGTTTTGTTTTCCATGTGTCATCTCAAATGTTTAATCATTCATTTTCACTCTGACTTGAACATTGCCTTGTAAATTGTTCCCCATTTGCATATGCAAACCTTTTATCTACCTGTCTATCTAGATGTGTACTTTTGTGTTTCATCTATTAGTATTCACCTGCGTTTTCTTCATTCCATACACCCTGGAATTCTTCATGGAGATATGGAATCTTTATTCCTTGCTCCTAATATAGATAGCTAACATACTCATTAACATATGTACTCCCATTCCAAACTTATCTCCCCATGGGTTCCAGCAATTATATTCTGCTAGTTTATTTGTAAGCTCTGGGAGTGTGTTTTGTAAGAAAATAGCATCTGCAGTGTATGTATGGTGCCGAAGATGATGATACACTCATTATTGATGATGACAATGACAAAACTGCCACATCACACCGAAATGCTGACAACCGTGTGAAAGAATGCTGTATGCATCTACACAGCCTATTTTGTTACAGCTAAAGATATTATCGATGAATTTATTGTAAGTTTGTCTTTTTTTACTGTTGCTCTTTCTTATAATGTTACTTTTGTTTGTTGCTCTTTCTTATAATGTTCGTCCTTCTTGCCTTACTTAATGGTTTGCTGTTTTTAACTGTGAAACTAGGAGATAAAGCCATTTTTTTCATCTCGACTTATACTCAAGATTTTAGTCTTTATTTTTGGCTGGAATGAAGACTTGACTTACACTTGAAGATATACAGTAGTTAAATGAATTTGAGTTTTTCTGTTGCATGTGCCATCATTATGTCATTTTGCTCTTATTTATTAAACTTGTTATCTCCACATATGCATAGCTTAAGGTTTTGCATTCAGCATTGAGGAAGAATACTGAGTGGATAATTGGTGTATTGTTCATAATAGTGGTGATTGATTTATTGTTGGAAGCCATTCAATTTTTACTGCTATGTATTCTGGCTCAGTATTTTTTTCATTTAAGTTTTGTGTACAACCAGATCTTTTTATTGAGCATAACTAGAGTTTATTGAGTTCTGGTGGTTATTTAATATTTTTTATTGCATTTTGTGTAGTTTTATCGGATAATAATATTTATTGCTGCTCTCACAACCTCTTACTTTCACATCTGACTAGTTTTCACTTACTTATGTGTTACTTTATGGAGTTGATAAAAATATGGTGTGGCAGACATCGTCAATGTAATTATTTTATGTCGATCTCATGATAATCTTGTTTCTGGTGCTAGTGCATTTTAATTTAAAATGGTATTACATCTCTTTGATGAGAATAACTTTATATGATTTATGGACATACTTGGTTTTACTTTTTGTTTGCGGCGTTGTAGATCTATAGAAACATCGTCACGATGGAAAATGAATAGGATGATAAAATAGTTCGTAAGTTCTAAGAATTATCGCTGAATGTATGTGTAAAGTTGCTTGTCTTTTTTCGACGGGAACCTCAGTTTGAGTGGAAAAATAATTACGACACTGATGAAATGTGGGTTGCATAATATCTTTACCGAGTTGCCGTATGGCTGTAGCATTGTTATTTACTGATGAGTCATATCCTGTTATTACTTCCTATTTTTCACCATTATTATGGGCCATTAGTCACAGAATTTCTGAGTGGTTTTCTTTTTTCATGCTCGAAAATAGCTCCCCTTCCCCCTTTTGGCTATCGATATGTGGCCAAAAATGAGGGGCATTTTCGGATGTATACGGTATATTGTTTTGATTTCTTCTGCAACATTGAGGAGCAATATATCGAATGTTATATTGTTGCCATATAAGACTTAGTAATATCATGCCCCTAACTATGGTAATACCAGGTGAAACTAATTACAGTGTGTCCTTGTTTAACATCGTTAACTCGTTCCTGAAAAAGTAGACGTTAAGCGAAGCAACGTTAAACGATGCAGTATTTTCCATAAGAAACAATGTAAAAAATTAAAATCGGTTCCAAACTTAACAATCCTTCATTTCATAGCAATAACGATTTCCACACAGCACAGCGATAAAAGGTTGGAAATATGGCATTATCGAATGAAGCGTTCAAACTAATTTTCTAAAACATTTTTATGGTGAAACTTTGATATTTTCACTCACAAAAGAAATTTTGGAATTATTCTCTATCCTGGCGGCACGAAAACTGCAGGTGATAGGAACTTACTGTTGATATTTAAAAATACAGGGGACCTGGTTGAAAAGTGTTATCGATGAATTAATGCACAAAAATAACCAATTTCCTTAACTATTTATGTGTTTTTATGGACTACTTCACGTCATCCTCTGCCGATTTACGGCGTATTTTAATTACGCGGGCAGTCGAACAGATGGCACCACTAGTCAGAGAGCTTCATATCTTAGATGAAACAAACTGAAAAGGCATTTTTAAAACAATAAGCACCAGGTTTTCCTCCTATATTTCTGATATTTAGTGCTGTTAGCACCGGTTTCCCTCTGAGTAAATACCTAGAAATTTTTGTCCTTCACTGCAAGAGCGTGCTCTTGCGAATGCAGTGAAGGGCAAAAATTTCGCTCACTGCGATCGCGAAGACGTAGGAAATCAATTAAAATAGTGAGTGAAGTTGGGAAGCTTGGTGCTGTGTACAAAAATTGTTGTTATTTCGTAACAATTTTTTAGGAACAGTATCACCCTCGACGATTTACTGCATCATGGAGGGTTTAGAAAACTTCCTCTTATACACTAATTCAACATGAAAAACACGTTTTCGATTCACCTTAAACAGCAGTGAATCAACTTTTTCTACCACCAATTCTACCTTATGGCAGCATGGGATTTTCAGGTATTTTTCCTGTAGATATCTCCCCCTGGATCTACCATTCAGACATGGTATGTATTATCAATACCATGCCATTCAAGATGGTACACTAACATTGGTTTGAGCTTTAAATCACCCGATGCATTGTCCCCCAATAACAGCGTAGCAAATAATAAGGAAATATAACAGTTATGAAACAAATAACGCAATAATTATTCGCTCAGGTGAACCTTTTACTCACTATGGGGAGTTAATGCCAAACTTTTCCGCCAAATGGAAATTACGCATCAGATGCACAAATGTCTTATTCGTTATTCATTTTTTTGGTTGCGCAAAATTTGAACTACGTTATCGTGATGCACTCACGACGTTGAACGATGAAAGATTTTAATTGTTGGACAACTTTATCGTGAAACAATGTTAAACGGGACAACGTTAAACGAGGACACACTGTATACTGTCTCCAAATGTAAGGTGCATTATTCCAACATGGATTATGACATACTTTTAATAACTGCTGAAATAGTATTACGTATTTCGGAAGACCGATCATTTAATGCTGTATTTTCTGTGCACGATGTAGGAAAATTGAGTACAGAGTTAGATATGCTTGTCAACATGTTGGGGATGGCTCTCGTATTCAACAGCTTTGCTCGCAATTAGTAAAAAGTATTGAAGAACTATGTAAAAATGAGGGAACTTTGACCGTAGGGACTGAAGTATGACTGAGTTAAAACAATTAACTACATAAAATCAAGAGTTTACCATTTAATTACCCTATGTTCCCCAGCCGGACCATATTGTCGCATAGCAAAATCGAGAGTAACATAAAATTGAGGTTTTACTGTAGTTTTGTACACTTTGGCATGTAGGGCCATTCTTGTGTGTTCAGTGATTTGAGGGATTACATATTGGTAGCCCTAGTACATTAAGAGTTAATGCATTTCACCACCAATCCTTATTGTCGTCACTGGGTGTACACCTAAAAAAACCAGAATCATTGGCAAGTGAGCCACTGATATTTCATTTCCAGCAGCAGCTGTTTCCATGGCAATTTCTGCAGTACTGCCAATGTTACCTTCCTATTTGTCTCTGTATGGTTTCAGTGGTAGTCCTTCTGTATTATGTTCCCTCTTAAGAAGCTAATGTTGAAACCAAGGTATGAGTTAGATGCTGTTAGGATTTATGCTCTGATTGTGTATACTTAATGTCCAAAATACAATGATGTTTTGATTGTATATTTTTCCATTAATCTGGATAGTTAAACTGATGTTTGCTATCAAATGGTTTTCCATCATTATGTTATGATTCAATCCTTGGAGATAGTCCAATCGGTCTTAAGAAGCGTTAACTTATTAAAATTTAAATTTTAATTAATTTGGGTACAAGGACTTCTTAGGTTATCTGAGATATAGGTCATGCATGTCAACCAGATAATTTAAGAATGAAGGAAATGTGTAAAAGTTATCATTGTTTAAGTGGCAAAATATGTTGATTGAGGTAAGGAAAATAAGAGGGATGTAGAGATAGCCCTGCAAAAATATTATCACTTGATACCCATTTAAGTACTGTGTTTCCCAGTCCAAAAGATGCACTTTTTTCTCAAAAATGCATCAAAAATCAGCCTGGGTCTTATGAGCAGAGGGTAAAGCTATGCTTGTATGCATCTGATTTTGTATTGCTGTAGTAGGTGCCCATTCCTTTCTCAGTAGACTATGTTATGGCAGCAAGCTAAATGTGCAATTTATCCATCGTTTTTGGCATTCTACAAGAAATACCTTAAATAGTTGCTATTTTTAGAAGTTAACATTCCCAATTTCTGTCTATAAAATTGTTAACATTAACAGATGTTTGTACTAATTTTTTCCTCTACAATTTAATCAGAAAAATCATAGTGGCTTGTTGCAGTCTATGGGCTAGGAAATACATTAGTGATACCATTGAGACAGCATACTCGAGCATAAACATTACTCTGTGGTGATGCAGAATAAAAATTATTTGGAGGATGCTGCCACCAAATTAATTTGTACTATTTAGGTCATATATGTGATTCAGAATATGCAGGAGTCAAGTAAATAGGAATAGATAGAATGAATCTTGACTTACATATTTGAATAGAAGTTTTATGGGATTCACAATTTCTTTTACACCTCTATGTAAAACTGGGACCTTGTATGGGCATAAGCCAGCCACTTAAGCAATCAGATACCTCTGAACACTTAATGCTTGCCTATAATTAATTATATTTTGAAATAAAATAAATGAAGTCAGTGATGATGATGGAGCAAAAAATTGCAGCTCTGGAAGGGCTAGTGTTAAGTTAATATATGAGTAGCAATTAAGAGAGATGTATAAGGATGACGAAAAATGTTATTCCATTAACCATTTGTTAAAATGATTGGAGAGAGAGTTATTTTGTACCAACAGACTCCTTGGTTCTTCACTATAGCTGTGATTCTAACAGCTGCTGCCAGAAATGCAAACTTGTAATTTTGAAGTGGAACCAGTGGAAGGAGTCTTCAATTATTTATCTTTGATGATTTTTGATATATACATATAAATGCAATTTTTAATAATTGTATGCCATTGATGTTGGAAGAAGATACCTAGAGTTTTAATTGGCGGAATATTATCTGTAACAGAAGCTTTTGCTAGGCTCGATGTTGCTTCATAATGATGGGAGTTCATAAACCATTTTTGCATTGTTCCTCAAATATGTATTTTTTAAGTGTGTGAAATGGAATCGCTTTTCTTTGAGGCTCATGGTGGTATGACTTTGGTATTTTCTGAATAATTTGAAGAGATTGGAGTTCAAGTTAATGAAAGCTTGCCATATAGGTGAAGATATTTATCCAATATTATAAATGAAAATACGTACAAAGAGTAGACCCTCACTAATTGAACCCTGCATAATCCAGACAGGCCTCTGGCATGTGGTGCAGGTGGTCCAAGGGGTTGTGAGATGGCATCACTACTGCATCATCCATAATTATTTCCTGAACCAACTGGTTTGGTTGATATTAACTTTTCACTAAAAATTAATAACTTGAAGCTGATTTTCTTATTTCTGTTTTTTGTTTTGGTAAAATTTGTCAAACACCCATGAGGGGTGCAAATGCAGTATGTGGGAGAAAAATTCACACAGAATATCACTGAGGGTTCGAATTCTTGGGATCACTAGAGAGGATAAGATGGCAAGCATTAGCTGTAGGAAACTTGTATTTTTAAGTAAGGATGTAGTTTATGGAGGAAAATTCTAATTTTCCATTAAGGAAAGCAAGCCACATTGACTGGTAGTTGTTATCAGGGCAAAATATTGCTTGCAACTTCATTGTGTATACATGGCATGACATTAATTGTTCATGACTCTTTATTCTTCATCCTGTTAGCAAAGGATGCTGTCAAAGACTTTTGTGTGTGAATCCAAAGAGAAAAATTGCAACATTTGGCAACCGCATAAATTGAATCAAACTTTCAATGTTGCAGTAGAGTCTGATTCTGCCTGCTGGCAGCTATGCATGCATTGATAGGGCTACTTTGTTGATCTGCTAATGACATGTAGTAATCATCTGTCTGGCCCATTATGAGTTCAAAATGACATGGCATTAATCAAAAGTTTTCGTGATACATCTAGTTTTAATGCTATTAGCAACAGTAACTAGAATAATAATAATGATGTATATTTATGATAACTGTGAACATGTTACCATTATTGTGCTTCAAGATACATAGATATTTGAAAATTAAACATTTGCCATTACTAATTGGGAATATTGCATAATATTTATCTTGATGAATGAATATCTTATTTAAGCCACTATTTTTATTTAGAAGGGCCTCATGGAAAGTGATTACCTATAAGTCATTTGTGATAGAGGATTCCCCAAAATTACACCATTAATGTTACTTTTGTGAAACCTCAGTATCTTCTGGACTTCATCAAATTCAAACAACCCATTGCCCCTTTCAGCCTGGATTAATGAGGGTCTACTGTATCTATAATTGTGTAGTGGAGCCACTATGTTCATTTTGTGTAGGAGATGGAGCTAGAGTGTATTATTTTGTTGGGGAAATATTTTTGAAACAAATTTATTGTGTAGATTTTTACAGAATGAAGTTACATAGAATGTAGGTAATTTTAATCCAATTTCCATGTAATTATTTCAAAATTTGAGTAAAACATAAGCCACAATACGCTTAAGAACTAGTAGGCACATTGTTGTATAATAAGGTTTGAGAAGTTAAATTATACATATTTATAATTGAATTCATTTGAGCTCACGTTTTACCTGATGGATCAATGTGAGTGAGATACAAGATCTTTTTCCTTTGTTCCTTTTTTAACACCTCTTATAAAGTGTTGGTGTTTTCCTTGTTGAACTTATTGTTAGTGACAAAAGTGCAGTTTGTATGCTTGAAAAGGTTGCCTCTCTTCGTTTTGATACTCAAGCAAATATTGTAGCTAAATTGTCTTCCATAATTTTACTTTGCATTAATGAACATGATTTAATATTGTAATAACTTCAAACAATAAGGAGAATTCTTACTGTAAATGAAGAAGTAAGTACATAGAAGTAATGAGTGAATGAACTCTGAGGATAAACCAAATATAAGCTGTTGTTTAACACTAGAAGGACGGGATGTGTCATTTTGACCCATAACAAGTGTTCAAAATCAAATTAAACCACTCATTTGTGATTAGATTATTTTTAAATTTTGTGACTTTGTACATTTTTACTTATATTTTACTAATATGGATAGAAAATTTCATAATTGTTGCTGCCTAATGTTTTAATTGATGTTATACCTAGAAGGACGGCTATGGGTCATTTTGACCCATTAATTCTCTCTGTATTGTAGTTAAGTTTTTTCACCATTTTCTTCTCCTGTAGATCATTGATATTTATTTACATCAATTAAAATATATCAGCCCACATTTTTATCAGTACTTGAAGTATTTATATTTCATTTGAATGCCATTCGTCAATAGCGGAGCTCTCTTAGTTGTGGCTTACCAAAATTACGGTAAATTTTTACTTTCAAATCGTCTTTGAGTTCGACTTACAATTGAAAGCCCCAGAGGAATAGGATTAAAAGTATGCTACTTTCATAATGCCGTTCTATACATTAATATCACATTCATTATTAAAATGTGCAGTGTAAAATATGACAGCTAGATGATAGGAATGCGAAAAGCATTACTTCCATTACCAGAACGAGAGGTTACACCAGCCATTGGTGCTACAATGGAAAAGCATAGTCCTGGCCATCACTCGCTAAATTGTTTTGATCTCTCACTAGAGATACGCACGTTCGCCTAGACCTATTTTGTCACCGAAGTGTCGGCACACTACTCCGCAAAGCCATCTACAGGATGCGCGGTGCTCAAATTGTAAAATCATTTCCGAATCCCCTATTCTTTAGCTGCAAACGGAAATCACTCTGCATGATGTAAAAGAGAGGAAGAAAGAGTTTTGGCTCATATGAGAGCAGAAAAGCCTATTTCTTTTGTCCCTCCTAGGTATTGGATTAGTTGGGTACATTTTCCAATGACGAAAAACTCTCAAAACCTTTCTTTGTGTCATCGGCTCTTTCTACTGCAGGTGGCCAAGTACTAGATCCCTAATGTAGTGGCTGGCTGCAAGCATCGTTCACGTATTCCTAACAGGCGGATAGCAGAAGTGACGAATAGCAAAATCAGTAGAAAGAGGTATATTCAAGGAGTTGTAGAAGAAGGGGATGCTAATTGAAATCAAACCCTCATCTTCCCGGGAAACGCACGCTACTACCCCAAAGGGTCAGAAAAGAAAACATTGTCAAATTTTGAAAAATTGCTCACAACAAATTCCAATGTATGTCCTCAAGGCAATAGAAGTGTTTTGGAAACTATGCTGAAATAATAACTATACAGGCAGTCCTCGACTTTCGTACACAATGCATTCCTGAAGACGTGTACGAAAGTTGAATGTACGAAAGTCGAACAATAGAGTCCCATATTAAATAGGGGTTACATTCCTGGAGAGTTAAATATACAAGCTAAAACCTCATATCAATTGTAAGGAAATTTTATTTTTAATACAAAAGTTTAAAAATACATTAATTATATTTCAAAAAATACTTAATTACTTTTAAAACTACGTAGTCTTGATAAACGGTTCTAAAAGAATACCGTTGTGTACTGAGTAACACCTAGACACACTATATACATACGAATTTATAATTTTTCCCAAGCAGAAATTAACATTGCACTGATAACGTCCACTATCACTATGAAAACACAAAACAAGAAGCATCGCGACATTTAATTTTTGGAACCTTAAACTCGATGTCATTTAATTTGTTACAATTAAAGAAGCAACAAAATTTCGCATACCTAAACTGGACAAAAGACAAACGAAAATAGAATGAAGTTTCCTAGGTACATGCCATACACAACTTCGTGAATTTCGCATTGCACTTCCCAACATTTTGTACATGGTCTATAATTTTATCTTTCCCCTTTACTATTGAATACACAGTTGAATGGCTTAGGTTCATTGATCGTCCGATTGCAGCAAAAGACCCTCCCAGTTCAGCATGTCTAATAATTCCCAACTTTTGCTCGACAGTATTAAGTTTATGCGACCTACGCGTATTTTCGTTGGTCTCAGACACATCATATTTACGTTTTCCACTCATTCTTATTGTACAACATTAATTAAATTCAGTAAATAAACAAGTTATACCTTGCTCTAAAGTAATACTGCCCACAGTCGCGTATACTAGGGAGTGAGAACGCCAGATGAAACAGTTGAATGCTGGGATGCACCATGCACCATTGTGGGAAATTCAAAAATATTGAATGATTTCAGGCTTTCCCGGCGAAGATTTATATCAGGGATCTTTCGGGGTTTGCACCGGGTAGTTAGGTCCATGGCGGCCAACGTTTCGATGCTCGAGTCGAGCATCGAAACGTTGGCCGCCATGGACCTAACTACCCGGTGCAAACCCCGAAAGATCCCTGATTCAAAAATATTGTTTGACAAATGTCCGAAAGTCCAAATTTGGTGTCCGAAAGTTAAGTAAAAGGTATCAATTTGGATCGTGCGAATTGTACGAAAGTCGAGTGTACGAAAGTCGAGTAGAAAAGTATGTGTAGAAATCACATCCATAGGATGTGATTTCTACACATTTTTCATTTGAAATAGGTTTTGTAAATTAATATTTATCAAATAAAAGGATAATTATCTAAATATGTACAATTTTCAGCCAGGTTTCTTTATTTTCCATTTATTATGCTTGAGAATAGTCTATGATGAACACTGCTGAAGAGGATCAACTGAAATAATTTTAATTATTAAAATTAAGTAGTAAAAATAATTTTTATTGCTATTAATGTGTAGATAAAGCCTTCTTAATGTCATTTGTGGAAAAAAATAAAGAACCAGTTGAAAAAAGTAGCTATTCGATGCTGCAAAACTTAATGGGTCAAAATGACCCCTGCCTGTCCTTCTAGGTAGTGTGAAACTCCCGTCCTAGTGTTAAATTAGTCCCTGTATGTGGAAAACATCATTGCTTTAGTAGCTGGTAACTTTTTGCACTTATTCAGAATTTTTATCTTATGTGGCATTGAATGTAGGATTTGAGAGTCTATGGGCATTGTCACTCAAAATCTTCCCAGGAGCCATGGCTTTTTTGCATACCCATCTTAAGTTATAGTGATTTGTTTGTGCAGTATAGGATTATAATGCAAATAGAGGTTTTGGGTTAATCTTTAGATTCCAAAATATTATATTTGCAAATACATATATTGCATATTGAAGAACATCAGGGATGACTGCAAAAAGATTCACTTCCAGCTTCACATTGAAAACCTGTTTGTGTCAGCAATATTGAGATGCTATGTCTTTTTCTGTAGAGGTTCTCTATCGCATTATGTTTGCATGATTCATTTTATCAATCACATTTACAAGTCGTGATATATATCGCAAAGTTGCATTAGTTAAATTTTATCATTTTTGTTTGTACATCATTGCATGATTGCACCCCATTATGTATTACCAGCTAATATTAAAATACCATGTTCATTGCACAAGCCAGAACCCTTTTCAAAATCAATTTGGGAATGCTTTAACCTGTCACAAGCAAGACACGTGGTGAATAAAGTATCTTCATTGAAAATTTCGGCAAATCAGAATGTCTTTAAGTATTCATAATAAGTAAGTTTTATCTTACCTTAAATCGCACCAGTCAAGCCGGAAAAAGGTGAAGAGTTTTCCATAGTTCCTTCCTAATTGCAGAAAATCAGAGTTCACCTACGGGAAATCAGGCAATGTGCTTACACTCTCCGTCTGCATTCGTTCCATCTTTGAGCTTGGTGCATCATGGCAGTGAGACTACTGAAGTCATGCACGTTCATCGCTCTCAGGCGAACGCAAATAATTATGCTCCCATATAAATTTTTCTCAGGTTTCATACCAGGTAATAGGCTTCATTTCTGCCAACGTTTCAACAAACGACTTGTTCGCCATCATCAGGGCTAAAGTTTTCCTCCTGTACACCTCCACCATATCAGGAAGGATTAACTGTATTTTCCAGTGCTATAATATTAAAACTATTCACCTACCACCACCTAAATTAAGGGATCAATTGGTGAAGGCGAAGTATCCCATCAGCCTCAAGATGCCAGGAGTCTATAAAATTCCCGGTGAATGTGGTAAAGTCCATGTGGGAGAGACAGGCCGAACGATTGAGACCAGGCTGAAGGAGCATCAGAGACACTTTAAATTGGTGTAATCACAGAAATCGGCAGTAGCAGAACATAGCATCAACAAAAACCATGCCATACAATGGGAAGATGCAAAGATACTTTGCCGCACGCATGGCTATTGGGACTGTTTAATCAAAGAGGCCATCGAAATCCGCATAGAAAAAAGAAATTTTAACTGAGACACCGGTTTTCAATTAAGTAGGGCCTGGAATCCTATCATCAATTACATTAAAATTTAAAGAGAAGCCGAGAGAATCATCCAACGGTCAATCACACAAACGAAAATCAGGAGTCACCTAATCCGGATTGTTGCCAATTTTGACTCATTTGGCATTCAGTAGTCCTGATAATGGCGAGCAAGTTGTTCATTGAAACGTTGGCAGAAATGAATCCTACTACCTGGTGTGAAACCCAAGGAAAATTTATATATCAGATTCACCGGGAAAATCCTAAATCATTAATTATGCTGCTGCCCAAAAACATTACGAAAATTTATTAATTTATTTTTTGTTAGTAAATATATTTCTTTGAGTAATAAATCTCCATCCGAGATAATCTAAACTTCCGGGACTTAGGGATAGATCATGGAAAATAATGGATATTCTATCCTCAAAAGTAGCTAATAATGAAAAAAATGTCCATGATTTATCCCTAAGTGCTGGAAGAAGTTGCTATATCGATTCAGATTTGTGCTTCTGATCACATCAATTCAAAAATATTGCCTGGAAATTGTTGTCGTCATTTTTAAGTTATAAAATTGCTTTTTCAGCAATATATTTCCGTCCGAAAGACGTTATGTTGTGTCATCAGATGCAATAATTTGGGGACATAAATGGTATAGGAATGCTTATCCCTCATCTATTCTTGTTTTCTTCCAAAGAACATATCTTCCCTTGTGCCAGCTGTGTGTGGCTGAGGATATTTTAAAAAGCTGGAATGGACAATTGTAAATGTAGAAGTGTCATTTGGTACCTCCTTAATTCATACATTAGACCAAAATTTATGGTAGAGGGAACAGTATCAGGTGATATTCTGTGGGAAAGTTGGATATTCATTATGTAATGAAATTACTTGGTAAATTTCACTCTTCCATTTTTAATTACCAACTCGGGTTTCAGCACCAAGTGCTATTTTCATGGTGAAAAATTAAAATTACACCTTGAAAATGGCTCAAGTTATTAAAATTAAGTGTTTAAAATTTACCAAGTAATTGCATTACAAAGTGAACAAAGTTTCTAATAAATTCAACAATTAGAGGCAAGATATTGTGGAAGTTCTTCATAATATAAGAGACACAATAGCACTTTTCCACAAATTGCTTTAATGCATACTACATGTTTCAGCTCTCAGAGCCATCATCAGGTACAAGATCTTACCTCAGTACGTCTTGTACCTGATGATGGCTCTGTGAGCTGAAACGCGTTGTATGCATTAAAGCAATTTGTGGAAAAGTGGTATTGTTTCTCTTATATTATGATCAAAGTTTGTCAGCATACAATGTGGGGCTACCATGTATCTTATTGCCCTAACCCTAGTACTCCACCTTTTTCTGTGCTTCTCTTTAAATGTTAATACTTGCCATAATAGAAATTATATGATAATCTTCCAATATTCAGGCAAAGAATCATTTGATGGTGGTGAAGCCAAAATGGCTGTATATTTTTGAATGGCATTGCCCCACCGTAGGGACATTGATGTTTTAATCTCTTTGGTGTTTTTGCCAAGTGGACATCCTTATTCCACTCTTTCCTTGTCTGTCTCTTTCTTTCTCTTGCCCTCATTATCTTCTTGTGAGCATATGTGGGAATGCCAGAAAGGAGATATTTTTAAGGTAAGAAGACGTTGGTTGGCATATTGAGAAGTTGGGTTGTGGTGCTTTGCTTAATGCTGTATCTGTTACTTCTCTGCAATAGCTTAATGTAGCATTTTATATTTCATCTCTTGTTCTGCAACAAAGCAATTCAAGCATGGTTTATGGTGCAATATATAAGGTAACTGAAAAACTTGGCTACTAAATAAGTTTGTTTTCTCTAGCCCCTGTATCATAATGTGATTTGCTTCAAAATACCTTATGTAATGTGCAATTGTTGTTTGAATTTTTTCTTTTGAAAAACATTTTGGACAGGCTTGCTTTTTTTAGTCTGCAGTTAAACAGTTTTTCTTTCCATGCATAATGTGATGTTGTTTTGTATCAGTTAGAGGTTTGTTTATTTGTATCAAATTCTACTTTAGCCCTTGAAGAATTTTCACCAATTTTGTGAATGGTAATGCAGTGGTAAGCATTGTTGTATGTTTTCATTATTCTTTTCGTTTACTTATTATACCCTTATAGTGTTCATTTAATCCATGAAAAATCTATTTGAAATAATGTTCATGAAAGTAACGTTTTATAAATCATGAGTTGAATAATGTAATGATTTGATTAGGATCCATTGGGGTCTAGGAGTCATTGTTAGTCCCCAAACATCTTATTAAACAATGTAGAACAATTGGTGCTAATATTTTTTTCTCAGTGGTTAATTGAGTTATTAGAGTTCATTTGCAGGCCTTCAATCCTACAAGCTTGGAACTAAATTCAATGTTTGGGAAAATAAATTAGGTAATATTCTCTTAACATTATCATTTCTGCTTCTGTGAAGTAAGTGCAAATAGCCTGTTGATTACCGAGCATCATTAATATATTCTGCTTCATGTGTATGACTTGTTCTTCTATGTGTTAATGTCTGTGTGTACAATGTGAATTGAGACCAGGTTCCTTCATCATTAACGGAGATTGGCTCAAGTATTTATTTGAGCGTCAAAGATTTGCATATTTGTCTAATTCAAGTCCCAGTGAATCAGCTTTTATTACATTGGGTTAAATGTTGATGCTATGGGTGGGATCACTGCACCACTTAATGTCGCAGCTCTTGAGTTTCTCTTGCAGCGTTGATATGCCTCAGCAAAAATACCTGTATTATTTAGCTGATTTGCTAATGTCAAGTTAATATTTTTTTCATGAAGCATTTACTCAGGGCCAGTTCAAGTAATCTTGGGCCAAGCAGACTATATGGCCATACCCATCATGATTATTCACTGCCACTCAGACTTAATGCCCATGATCACTTGCCACTTAAGCCACATGCTTGTCCACTTACTGTCACTTAAGGCTACTCATGGCCTGTCAGGTATTCCGTCAGTTCAATGGCCATTTTCATCCATGTCCATTCAATAAATCCATTCCCCAAAACTTGCCTCCTTGGGATCCATCTTGTTTTCCTATATGGACTACCTCTGCACACAATAAATATTGAAAATAGCATCATTGTTTACACTTTCAGAATCAAGTGCCCACTTATTTCTGATCAAATAGATGTGGAAAGTCATTGCTAGTGTATATAATTTTACCCTATCTGAAACAAGCTTGATATGTAATATGAAATGTCTTCACCAAATATCCTGGTTTGTTGTCTCTAGTTATTCTTTTCCATATGATTCTGCTCACAGATGTTTTGCATAATAGCCTATTGCAATTATGTATAAGTAAGAATAAGTCTTTATATGAATGCTGTATAAAATTTAACCCTCAAGATTAAAAATACAAATGACAGCCTTACACTTCATTAAAAATGTATTGAGCTGACAGAAAGTGTAACTCATCTGATGAAAGGGCTAGATTGGGTGATGTTTGAGGCTTAAATTACTTGAACATTTTGAATAATCCGAGATCCAGGGTGACATGGAAAATAGTGTTTTCACTTGGCTCTGCATCCCTAGAACTGACAGTAACAACAAAATAAGAGAGATATGCTAACAAACTGATAAGTACAAGAATTTCTTCTTCCCTTCCCATGCATCATTAATGGCTGCAATAACAACTAACTGAAACAATGACTCATTGAGACACATCTCACTCATATTCCTTTCCCTCATTCTCTCCCTTCTTCATGGCTAACATCCCTAACACCCCCAGCCACACACCTTTGTCGTGACACTCAGGGTAGTTAGTTCATGTATGCTCCATCTTTGTGTAATAAAAGGGCTTGATACATATAGCCGGGAAACTTTGAAGGTTCACTTAGAAAGGTCTGTTTATTGACTGTGCCATTTGCTTTTTTTTCTTTTTCACAGAGACAACATGCATCAGGATCAGTTCATGCTTACATTGATCATAACGGGGTCATAATACAAACATTGAATTAGCACCCAAAGGACATTTCTGGTCGTCATTAGTGCAAAGAAATAATGATGTATGTAGAAACATACTTATATTTCAAAACCGCAATTTAGAATTTTCCTTTTTTTTATTCCATTAATACCCTATCCTAAAATTCTGATTAGGTTCGTAAACATTCTTATCCAGTGAAACACTCAAAATGTTGCTCATTTTCATTCCACTGTTTTTGACTGAAAATAATTTTATCTATAAAATGAGGTTAGATTTGGATGTTTTTCCAATCTGATATCTAGTTCTGTGCTGTACCAATGGAATGTATGGAAAACCTTAGAAGATTAAAAGCTGCATTGGAAGTCAGCTGCTCATTGGCAAGGGGGCAAACTGACTTAGGTCTAAATAGGCACAGTTAATAATAAAACATGTGTGCCAAATTTTTCAAATGAATGTCTTTGAAATTAGACCGACACATGGGCTGCTTGAATAAAAACAGTGATGTAACATTTTTGGGTTAATCTATTCCAGCACTAACATCTAGTCTAATGACTCAATTGAAATACATGTGGTCTTGTTCAATCGTGTATACGACTAGGATGTAGGCATTGCTTTCAGTTGGTGCCATTTGTGTGCAAGGTGGAGGTAGGGGACCAGCAGCAACTGGCAGTCATTTTGGGCATGGGGAAAAATTTCCAAACGATATATCACATGACTCTGATGAACTTGTGTGCCAATTTTGGAGCCTAGGAAAAGGTTTGGTCTAAGTTTGTTGATTTAAGCCTTAAAAATGGTAATACATCCAAAGCAAGTAATAGTTGATAACGCTAATGCAGATGTTTTCATGTTAAACCTGCTTTATTAGAAGCCTCATCATATCCACACTCATGCTCAACTTTTTGCCACCTATTATAATTGTCTTGCTTTCTCCCTTTCGTCTCGACGGCTCACTGTCAGGAGTTGAGAGAAGTTCTCATGAATATTCTTCTTTAAATACATATACATATGTTATTGTGACAGACCAGTAATACGCTGCAACTGGATATAAATTGCAATATCCTCTTCCTCTCCTTTCAGATTCAATTTCTGATGACCAATAACTGTAGGTAATTCATTGAATATCAGTTGGCAATATAAGTTTGTGTTGGTATATAGGTATCCATGCTTCAACATCTAACTCGTGTGAAAGATAATTATATCCTAGCATTTTGATATTTTCTTTTTAGCTCAGCTTTTTTGTTGTAGATGCCAGATAAAGGTTTCCTTTTTCTTTGTTGGTGTGGTATAATTTGTGGGGCATGAAATTTATGAAACATTTCAATTGAAAATATAAAATCAGGGATAGTTTTGGGTGGTTGAAGTGGTGAAATGAAAGGGTTGAAGGCCAAATAATGAGAGTTATTCTAGTGAATTACCTGTTTTTGTGAATTAGGAATAAAGTGTTTTTTACTACATAAGTAAAAATGAAGGGAGGTAATTTTTTTAGTTAAGTTGAAACATTTGCAAAAATATAGCATGGCTTAAATTGTAGCCTTATTGCCAAAAATTGTTGCAGGCTGAGAATACACCAATTCCATTTTGAAAACTCGTACTTATGAATTTTATGTGGATAAAAAAATTCTATATAAGCCATGCACTTCTTGAAACTTTCTTTCCTATTAATATAATTAATATAATTCTTTTTTTTCTCATAGGACTCATGATTTAGTGTTCTCCTATTATCTTATAAGCCCTTAGTTGTTATAGGTTGTACTAACCTCCTTACTTACTCTGAACTTACTACTTCTTTTGTAACTTGCCTAATGTTATTAATTGCTGACCATATATGCTCTTAGAACTTCTGTTTAAAGTATATTCTGAACGGAAGAATGTCACTCATTCCATTCCAAGTTTAGTACATTGTTCATTTTTTCTTAATGCTATGTTTGCTTAGTTTTGCAGTTATTGGTGTTAGTATTTGTTATCCATATGTGTAAATGTTTAGGCTTTTATTATTCCTAACATAATTTATTTAAGAAATAAGTGCTTCATGTTTTATTCTAAATTAAGCTGTGTTTAGTATGTACATATTATTTTGAGTAAGGAGGTTGAGATCATAAATATGGATTGGCTCTGGAGCTCAATTTTCATGCTTAAACTTGACATTCTTAATTTCTAGGTTCTGTTACTGGTTTTAAATAAAAAATTTCAAATTGTAGATGAATTTTGGAAACATCAGAAAATGAAGAAAAATGGGTCTTGTTTCTTGAAATATTAATACAAAATAGGCGAAACTCCGTAATTCTAATTAATTTTATGAATATGTGAATAATAGGTTCTTTTAGCTTGAAGTTTCCTCTTTTCAATTGCATAAGAAATATTGAAGTGTTTGCTCTGAAAAATAGTTATGGATTCTTGGTGTGTAGACTCAAATCCTCAGAGCATGCATTGTTCTTGTTTATCTGATTGGTCACTGAGTTTTTTGTGATATTTACAATTTAAATATAGAATGATTTTTAATGGTAAATAATTTTTTTTTCAGGAAGTGGAATATAATTTGGATTTGAGATCACCAGAGGGAGTAAGAAAGGCAGTTGAGAGTAGTGTTCACTGTGGAGTTTGTCTGGCTGTAGTACCTCAAGATGGAGATGAGCCTCTTTCCCAAGGCCTAGTATATGGTGGGCATCACTACCATACCACTTGTGCCAACCTGTGGGTCAATTGCGTTGATCGCCTTCTTCCATCACTCCAGTATAACTCAAATGCAGCCTGAGTTAAACTCTGAAAAAATTAATTTCCTGCTTTCGAAACAAAAGACTACTACCGTGTCTGCATCTTCTTAGCTTTTTATCCTCACCTTTTGTGGGCTAAAAGTGAACTTTCTCACACCTCCATTGGACAGTCAGTTCCAGGTATCAGTGGTAATTTGTTTCTTTTGAATGGCGAATCTCATGTAATTTCCTGGTTGATTAGAAGTTAGACATGTTAGAAGGTATTGAGGCCTTCCAACTTGCGGTGTCTCATTAGTGTAAAGTTATATAGGTCTGTTAGAAACTGTCTCTTCATTGCTCTTACTAAGCCTTTTTTGAAATCTTAAGGTACAATAAAGTTAACTTTTAGTTGAATCTCATTTAATCATTCAAATCTTGGAGAATCTCTGTGTAGTAAAGAATATTCATGCAAAGATGTTACAATATCAACCAGGGTTATTTTCCAACCTTGTTTTATGTAGATGACATTAACTCTAAAGGTATTTGTGAGTTGAAAAGGGAGAGCTTGTACAAAACTCTGGTGTTGACATTCCTTAATGTAAAGACTGTCATTTGTGGAGTGACCGAATTATCAGTTATTTGTACAAATTTACAGGCCTTTGCTATTTATATGGTGTTGTATTTTTGTTGAGTGTTATTTTTGGTGCTTTCATGATGGCATTTCTTCACTTTTTCACTACCATTTTTTACATTCTAGACATGAGTTTCTTCATTCCAGCTGGACCTTCATAAGGCTTGAAAATTTCTGTAATTGAATTTTGGCTGAAAGACTTGTCTCTCAAAGTATTGCATAGAGTCATGTACTTAATTTTTCAGTGTACATATATTTCTTTTACGTTCCGTTGCAAATATGAATTGTAGTAAGTTAAGGAAGTAGAAAGAAATGGTAGTGATCATGTTATAGAATGTGTCTGCTCTCGACTTCCATATAGGTTTGCATATACATAAATGATACTCTTTGGTTTTAATTTGTACGCAAAACATTGGCAGCTAATTGTATATGCTCCTGTGCTGTTAAAAATGTTATTTGTAAGAAATTATGACATGGCTCATAAAACTGGTCATTTTATTGTATATTTTATCTTTTCCAATGTTAAGTTTAATAAGGGCCTTAGTGTAATCTAATAATTTATCGGCCCTAGTTTCTTTGTGGAAATATCATTTGGGAGATCTTCCTTTAGGAATATCCTCAAATTGTAAATAATGGACAATTTAAGTGCTTGGATAATGTATATGTAAATTTGTTATTCAAATTCTGTTTTTATTGCTAGTTAAATATGATTTACTTGCAAAAAGACAATAAATTATTCTTTAACATATTGATACATCTGATGTTTTATTTTTTGATGTGTATAATGTCAATATGTTAAAGGATGTTTATTCTTATGATCTATCCAACAGGATATCAAGACACATGTACTGAAATTTACTCAAATATTCAAAAGTACATGTATGAAATTAATTAAGTAGACCCTGTCCAAAAGCAGCATTTGATATCATCAGTTTTAGGTAATCCAAAAGTTATGTTTGATGTGGAAGTATTCTAAATTTTTAAGTTAGAAAATGGTTGTGCTAGGAAATGGTCTTTTTCAAAAACTTCAGCATGCTTATTTAGGAACAAGTTCATTTTACCCATTTTGTGTGCTACTTACTGATTCCGATGCCTTTGTTTCAGCCTTTGCAATTTATTATTGCCTATGAAGCAATGCGTGCAGTTTAAAAGTTAAGATGTAGGTTGAAAATGTAATTTGTTATATATAAGTGTTTTGATGGGATGTGGTTGAAGCATGGTATTAGGGGATAATAGTTTTGCCAACCTAACAAAAAGGAATGTGTGAAATACACGGTGAAAAAAACATTAACTTGGACTGGAATTCAAATCAAGATCTCCTGAATCCTGTGAATTCAGAGAATCTGGCTCTGAATATGCCGTGGCTACACAAGTTTTCTTTTAATTTTGAATATCTTACCTAAGTATGGTTTTAGTGGTAGAAAGAAGGGAAATGGGAAAAAGGAAGCTAAAGATATCCCAGGAAGAAGTGGATCTAATAGAAGAAAATACAAAAGTTAATATATGAGGACAGTTGCTATAAAATAATAAAAGAAATCATTGGTCATAAAGAAAGGCCAGGGCAGAATAGGCATAAAAGTTGTATGAAGTAAAACTTCTGAACGTAGGGGTTATGTTTTGCAAATATACCCCACTGTGAATCTGCATTGGAGGAAGCATCGGTCACATGGAAATATGGTTTTGTTGTGGAACGCCACCCTAGTATTCCATAGGAATGCTTTTATACATTTGTAGTTTCTATTTTCATCAACCAGTATTAAAATTCATAATTATGGTGCAAATAATGTGAAAAAATCCAAATTGAAATAGGTTGCAATAGACCTATTAACACGTTCACTGCTCATACTTTTGATTTTTGCTATCTCAGGTCCCCTATCATTATATTTGTAAGTTTTATTTTATGTCAAATATATGATCAAAATAATTTTATAATGAAACCCAACACTTTCCCCTCCTCTGGCCCCTTTAACAGAAGGTGCAGTCGTGTGCCCTGCTCTACAAATGGAGTAATGAAGGAGAGTGAACAGGCTGGGTACATTGAGGGTAGTGAACGTGTTAATTATGATGTCTGTTATCACTTTCTATTTGAAGTTATTGAATTTGTGAATAATTTATTTTCCTAAATTATAGAATCAGTATGAAAGATGTTGGCACAGAGGAAGGGAAAACAGGCTTGTAAATGCGAGAGGGGAGGTTGCTGGTTGTGTGTACAGTACAAGGAGGCAGCAATCAGGGGGTTAAACAAACTCCTTCCTCCCCCAAAGCCCTTAGAAAGATTTAGAAATTTTAAATGATTTTATGAAATTTGAATAGGGAGATTGAAATGAAAAAGGTTAAAAGTTTTTTTTTGAGTAGGAGGAACTTATTGAAATCAGTTCAAGAATAAGCCATAACCAGCTATGTATCATGAAGTTTAGAATGGTTGCCTTTTGAACATACGTGTTTCTTTATTAAATACATAAATCTATATATTATATTTATCACATAAAATGTGTTAATTTCAGCTATCATTTGCACCATCACGAATTTGTTGGCTTGCTGGTTGAGAATGAAGCACATGTTTGAGGAAAGGTGGAGACAGGCCAAGCTTAAGACCTGGATGACACAGGTGACTGCCTGGGGTGCCGCAAAGGAAGGGTCTCTGTGATTGTGAAAAAATTTTTTTTTACCAAATTTAACTGGTGAATAGGTTTGATAAGTGGGGAGGGGGGTGCCGGAATACTCTCTTGCCCGGGTTTAAATTTTGCCTGTAGCTGGGCCTGGGTGAAGAGAATCCTGCTACCCCTTGTGGAAGCCCTTGGTAAAGAAAAGACAGTCTCATTTCTTTTCTCCGATTTTCCTGGGTTTTTCCCATTCTTTTGCATTAAGCTTAATTGTTTTTTTGCAGACTAAGTGATGGTTATGTTTGCATTCTTTTAATCAGGTTAGTCTTGATGTTATTTCAATTACTCATTTCATGCTGTGCCTAGGACTGCTAACTTAATTCACACATCTATATTTTCATTGTGGATTAAATTGTTGATGTGGGCCAGAAGGCACAATTGTGAGGGTAGCTGATGGTGAATCAAGGTGGACAGTTATAGGTATGTGGGTAAAGCAGGGGTGCCCGTTGTCACCTTTGATTTTTAACATCTGTGCTGAGGAAATGGTAAGAGAGGCATGGGAAGAGCTAGATTTGGGAATCAAAGTAGGAGGCCAGTTGATAAGGTTGGTTGGATTTGCGGAAGGGCACGGTATTGGTAGGTTGATCGATTAAGGGATTGCAAGCTTTAGTAGATGCATTGGAAAAGCATGTGAGAAATATGGAATGCGAATTAATGATGAGAAAACGAAGGTATGACTTTCTCTAGGACAGGGTTTCCCAAACTATGTTCTACGGAAAGCTAACGGGTGTTCCGGAAACCTAGAATGGTTTTATATGCTGCTACCTAAACGCAATGGTTTAATATAGTATGCAAAGTCCACAAGGTGTTCCATTAAATTTCAGGATTTACGAAGTGTTCCATCACAGGAAAAGTTTGGGAAACCCTGCTCTAGGACAAAGTAAGTGAGGCTGGTCATAAAAGTAGGAGGACAAACTGAAGCAAGTAGAACAATTTAATTACTTGGGTAGTATGCTAAAAGAAAATGGACATAATAGCAATAACATTAAGAGGAGAATAGCGCAAGTGAAGGAAGCATCCAATAACGGAAGGGAGCTGATGCCGGGGACCTTAAGTAAGGATGTAAAGAAGAGGATGGTGAAGAGCTTGATATGAAGTGTGGCATTGTATGGGGCAGAAACATGGTCTCTAAGAAAGGAAGACAAAAATAGGCTACAGGTGTTTGAGATGCAGGCTTGGAGGAGAATGGAGTAGGTGAGGTGGATAGAAAGGAAGATAAATGAGGAATTCCTCATTTATCTTCCTTTCCATCCACCGACTTCGAAGTTCTTGACCTGGTTGGTGAGGAGAGGAAACTTCTAGATAAGATTAGAAGGCAGTAATGAGGGCCGATAGTTTGCTGGAGGCCGTGATAGAGGGAAGGATATTGAGAAAGCGGAGAAGGGGAAGAAAGAGAATAGGTTTTATGGATGGGGTGAAGATAGGTAGGACTTGCGCTGAGATGAAGAAAGATTCCTTTTCGAATAAAATACGAAATACCAGAGGTAGAAAGGGCACCTCAAGTGCAAGTCAGTTGTATTTTCTCTGACTTTCATCATAACCTACCTTCATCCGGTAGATTACTCAGATGATGATTAAGTCAGTTTTGACCTAAGTATGGTTGTGAGAACTTATGTTGTTCCACCTATGCTTATATTGATGAGGCTTCATCGGTACGTCCATCAGTCCCTTCCCAAGCCCTCAAAAATATATGGTTTCCACACCACTGGTAGGGAACATTCAAACTTATATTGTGTCTAATGTGTAACACGACCTTTAACTACTTCGAGTTTGCACATTTATAGATGTTTGCATTATACTTATATGGTTGCATACATTTCAATTTCAAGACTGTAAATAGAGGGCTTTGTAACTGGCATATGTCTCATTATCCATTAATCAGAATGTTCTCCATACCATTTTATCCCACGCGGTTTTTTTTCTTTTTAACGGAACTTCTTTCTTGTTTCGTGTCGACGAAAAATTTTATCCCTCGCTTCCAGTCTTTCCTTAGGGTCGATATATTTGCATCTTCGATAGATAGAATCAAAGAGGCATCGAATCGAGATATCTATCGACCTTGGTCCCTCCGGTCCTTCCCTGTCTGAAGGTGACATCTATGTTTACGTATGCTACCAGGGAGCGGCAAGGTGAAGAACTATTTGATTTAAGTGCCGGTGGTCATCTTTTCTACAACGGTCAAATTTGAGCGCCAAAGAACAAGGAAGCTTAATTTTCAAAATTCGTTGAATCGCTGGGAGATGCGATATATCTTTGAAAGCTCTAGTTCTTCATTCTAAATTTCATACATAAGAATGAAATAATTCATAGAAATTTGAGTAAGTATAAGGGCCAATGGCTTTTATATAAGTTCTATCCATCCTCTAGAGGATGTCATAGTAGCTACTATGTTAGTGTGTTTCAATGTGTTAACGTTACTCATCTTTAAGATGTATTTTGATTCTATATATACAATGGGAATGGAATTTATGGTACTTTTTACCACTACCGCTTAAGTCTTGCGTTCCTTGCATTGCAGCGGTGTCATTAGACAAAAACATGGTGGCACTCGTCAGTGGAGAGTTTGAGGTGAGTGAGAATGAATCAAGCCCTAATGAAGGGGCAGAGGTATTGCAAGACCTCCGCGGGGATCTATAAAGGGGCCCTCGGCTCTTTTCTGTCGTCTCTTCAGCATGCTTTCGTCTTTCTGAGATGATGTTTTTCACGTCGTCGGTGCCACCAAGTTTTTCTGTCCCTTTACAGATAGAGGCGTTCGGCTAAACCCTGCCGCCAACTGCATTTTCAAAATAGTTACCTTTCAGAGTAGACGCTTTAAATAGAGCGTAGTCCATGGTGTCCTTATGCTTCAGTGACTTAGGCACTTTTTTCGTACTTGATCTCTTGTTCTTAAAACTCAAAATATGTATTCCCAATTAAAAATTTTCTTTAGGTCTGATCGAAAAGTCGCATGGGACAAATAGGAACACTGTAGGAAGCGTCTTGTGCCTAAGTCCTGTACAATTTTCTTTTGGTTTCTTAGAGGAATCGTATAAGTTTAGTATTTTTTTATCGGATCCCTGCAATTCCTATTGTCATATAGTCGAGACATGATCAACTTCAATTGGAAAAACCTATGGGAAATTTTTGATAGGGTTCCTCGACTCCTCCTTTGGATTCCTCCATATCATGGTGCAATGTGCATTCACCTATGACTTTCTCAATCTACCCCTTCCTCTTACACCATTCTCTTGTCCACCATAAATCTGTTCAACTTTTCAACTCTCGTCCATTCTCTCTACGTGTTCAAGCCAACGAAGAATTCTCATTTCATGTATGTTCATTACTAAAACATCCATTCCATATTCTTTCTTAACCCTCTCATTCCCAACCCTATATCTCTTACTTCTGCAAAATTATTTTAGATACCTCATTCTCACTGAATTTTACTAATTCTGGGACAGAGCTTAAGGTGTTAGCTCCGGAGCTTTGAGTTACAGAATGAGGCCCCAGGACATCCATTCACACATTTATAAAATATACCTAAAATATATATCCTAGATGTAAAATTTCATAGCCTTATAATTGTGTTGATATTTTGTTTATAAATTTTTGTTTTGTGGTTTTTACATCTTGATATATTTCTCCTGTAGTATAGCTATTGGGCCCATTGTAATTCCCTGTTTTCATATTGACATATATTTATTCCCATTGGCATATTCTCGGTCATCTCTAGAGAGCAGTGTCTTACCAAATTCCTGGTATTCCTACCAAATTTCCCTTGGCTGTCCCACTCTATGGGCATAAAAATTTACATTAGCTTGCCAGGTGATTTCACCCAAAGATTTTCTAGCAATGTAAAAAAGTATGATGATGTATTAAAACATTTTTATCAAATAATTGCTGCTGTCATATTAACAAAATCTCCTGAGGCCAATCAAAAATTAAGGAATTGTCTGTTACTACAAAGAAATATATGCATACTACTTTCTTCTTTCTTCATACTTGAAACATATCTTTACTCAGTTTTATCTTATAAATTTTTGTATCTTTACACTACTCAATGGTTTCATATATAGTCTAATAAAGTTAAGAAACTACATAAATGTATACCCAGGTTAAATCATGACTTATATTGTTAATTCATATCAAACTTGTATATTTTTAATGATATTCTTTTTTTTGCACATATGATGAGAATTTATTTCAAAAGGTAATGTATCCACAAAGGTAATTGTTACTTTTAGTAACATGTCCCTCTGAGCCTCGAGGTGGTCCAGGAGAACGATATCAGGCTTGGTCACCTCCAACTGCCAGATGGTGGAAAAGAAATAATTCCACCAGATTATGCACTTATTGTTCTCCACGGTGGTATCTATATCTCCAGGGGCAGCACAGATGTAGCCTCATTACTTACCATAATGGTGTCCATCGTGAAAATATGACACCTGCTGAGCCATGTTGTACTGAGCTAGACACACTGACTTGGCATGGTTACTGCAGCTGAGAGAAGGTAAAGATTAGGTGGAAGTAGACAAGTATGCTTATGGCACCATCCTGGCTCACAAGGACGAAACCTTGGTCTTGGACTTCAGACCAGTGGAGCATAGGAAGGCAAATGTCAGCTCCTTTGATAGCCCATATTAATCCATTTTTTGATAGATCCATGCATGGGCTTATCGGGATGTTCCATGAGCAAGGTCTTCTGCTTGGCTTTTTACTTTTAAGCTTGAAGACATCTGCCTTCAATGACGAGATTCCATCCCATTCCATTGTTCCATTCCAACATTCCATCTTCCGCAGACAGAGAGTGGATCTGGCTTCGAGCACAAGGGTTCAATACAGACTCTTGGACCCATTCCATTAGTCAAACCTACTCTTTTGAGAACAAAGCATGGTGTGGCAACTGTTTCACATCACTGTAATTTGTGGCATGGTGCGGAACACTTTGACCCGTTTGAGTGACCTTTTTTCTCCCACTTCCTATACCCTTCCAACGGCGGCAGGATCCCACAGACGAAGCCTTTGGTCAGTTTCCTGCCTATGAGACATCCCTGCGCTGGTAGTTGCATCTTCACTGTTGCTTCTGCTGGATGACAGGGTAGTCTAACCCAATTTCATCTGCCACCTGGAAGAGAAATGCCCATGCTCCTGCACTTTGGTGCTCTCTCACAAGCCTCAGTATGAGGTCTGTGCTGTTGAACAGTCAGCATCCTGTACCCAGGACAAATCTTTTATGGAGACACTCAAGACTCAATAGCCCTCTGCCAGCTATATTGTAAGGGAGATGCAATCTGGTGACAGAAGATTTTGGATGAAGACTTCTGCAGATGGTTATCATCTTCCTTGTTCCCCTGTCTAGGATTTTCAATTCATTGAAGTTCCATTTCATGCATCAGAAGGTATAAAGAAGTGCTGTAATGGCAAACATATTTGTGGTGAGAACGTTGTTCTTGCCAGACTTCTCAGAATTACAGATTTACCTGAGAGTCATTTTGTACTTGGTGGTAAGTCTTTCCTTCACTGTTGCAACCTTCTGCAGTCGGCATGCAGGAATGCTGAGAAACTTAAGCATTCATCGGCTTCGAGGTGATTCTCCCTTCAACAAGTTTCAAGTCTTCCTAATTCTCCGATAATCTTCCTCATGCAAGGTGAATGGATGCACACTTGTCCAATCAGAACTTTATCCCTATATCCTTGATGTATTTCCATTAGATATCCAGCAATACCCAGAGTTCTTCCTGTCGATATTTTTCGCTGAGTTAATAGCCTCTTACAGATTTTTATTAACTTTTTTCAACTGGCAGGGAAATTTGTACGAACAGTTAAAGACTTCATTGGCGGGAACAACTGCACTGCTACTCCTTTATTCTCCTAGGTGGTAGCACAATACAATAAAAAAAATTACACTCAATGCATGCGGCAAATACAAATTGTTTAGGATGACACGCATTATTTGTTCACAGTGTTATAAATCTGACACTTCCTCACTTGAAGTGTAGAGCTTAAGGTCATCCATGTAAAATAAATAAGTGACCTAATGCTTTCTGTCACAAGGGACACCGCACATATATCCTCTGTCTCATTACAACCAGAAGGACCGGAGGAGGGAAATAAAATGAGAGGGAGCTCAAGCTATCGCCTTGGTAAACACCATAGTCAATGGCGGCTGGTGCAGCAATATGCTCCCCCTCCCAATCCCCTCGCCCCTCCACTACCCCTATCCTCCTTCCTCACCCCCACCCCCAAAATGAAATGTGTGGAAATGTAAAATTTACTCACTCAGTGACGAAAAATGAAGTCCATACGCCGCTCATTCATGCTACAGAATTTGCCTATCACCCTGGCATTGAACTCTTGCGTGGTGGAGACCATCTTCTTCTCAATGCATAGCATTGTCAGTGCACTTAGCAGTTCCTGTGACATGGTGTTCCATAGGAATGTCTTAATCCGTTTTAGCGACGAGAAACACCTCTCAGGCTCCGATGTTGTCATTGGTGTTGTTATTAATATTCTCAGAAGCTTCGTTATTTGGCAGAAGGCACCTTGCAGATTTTTGTTAATAATGAACTGCAGTATTGGCACTGCTCCTGCTATATTAAAATCTGGCCTACAATACAAAACCGATAGTTCTGTTTTGAGTCTCTTTTTTTCTAGAATGTTGTAGACCCTGACTGTTATATCTAATTCTTTATCTGGAAACTGTTTTGAATATAGTCAGAAATTTGTGGAATTTGAAAGTTTTGCAGCTTCTACTGTCAAGTCCCTTATTCTGTTGACTTCATGAATGAAATTTAAAACAGCAGATTTAACTTTCATAACATCAGCTGTTCTTGATTGCAGCTGACTGTAGAGGATGTATCCACATGTGTCATTAATTTATGGAAAATTCGATCCAGAAGATGAATTCCTCGCCTTCTAAAATCCGTTTGCTTCAAGGCAAAATTTATTTTACGGGGTTTTCTCTAAGTTTAGCAAGAAATCAAATAATGAGTCACTATATTCATATACAGTGTTAACAGTGCATGACTTGAAATTCCACCTGGTTGCTGATCCTCTTGTAATTCTCTGATATGCTACAGCATCTAATGCAGACGTTCTCTGCGGCGGCCTTAAATAAAGGCAGGGAACGTTGACAGATCTGTGAAAAAACCCTTGCCGAATTATTTTAAGTTGGCGTGCATAGCAATGGATGTAATGAGTGTTGGGATAGCAGGCTTTTACCTTTGCTTGCACTCCTCCTGTACCACCACTCATTATGTAATGAAGCACCATCATACGTCTCTGCAATGACAATATGTGGAGTGTCCTTAAACATCCCGTCCATTTCATGTAATGTACATGATACAAGAGCATTCACACTTTGACCCTCTGGTTTAAAGAAACCCTAAAATCACTCAAGGAACACCTTTCTTCTTATAACTTAACACCGACACCAATTGCATCTGCTCAGAAACAATGGTAGTCTCATCAGCCATGACACGTAATTTCCTCTGCAATAACTTCTCTGCAGATTTCTAGCATGCAATCCAAAAGTTCATTTTGGATGGTTTTCGAGGTCCCCTTGAAAACATTATTGGACTCAATATGCTCCTTCACTGCACTATCTATACTGGAAACTAAATCTACTAGGCCTAAGAAAACACCAGAATTATCGGAACTATCACTTTCGTCGTGGCCCCTCACAGCTAACTCAAATGCTCCGCAAAATTTTATGCAATCAATTATTTTTGAGAGCACATACCTGTTTTTTTTCCACTTATTGATTTTGCCTGACATGCAGGCATCCACAATTACCTGAAAAAGCAGTCACCATTAGGTGGTCTGCTTTTGTACCCTCAATAAATTATTATTATTGTGTATTTTTTATGTCATCCAACTTCTTAGCATTTCACTAACGTTAAATGTGGTTACATGCATATTTTTCTCTTTCTTCCACTTTCAACCTACAGTCTGCTCATTATTTCCTTCCAGTTGATTACTGTTCTAAATTCAATTAGATCTGAGAGTATTGGTCTGTTTGTAGGAAGAGGTGAACATATTTGTGGTCATCATATGGTTCTGCATTTGGCCTAATGCAATAAATTTAATGATTCCATCACGATGAACCTGAAGCCAAGTATATTCAGCATTCTTTGTTTTCTGGTGACTCGTTATCAAGCATTCTTATTTCAGGTATGTTGAGTGTATCACATATGCATTAGTATTTACCTGACTAGGAAATGTAAAGTTGTTGTCATCTCATGACCAAGCTCATCATAACCCTCTTTGGCCTCCAAGACCCTAAGACCTTGAAATTCTTTTGGGCCATAGGGGTTGTGTCATCCTACTTCTTTGCAGATGCCTTTAATTTTAATTTTTAATTGTTTTATTGGCTTGAGAAAGAGTGTGAGATTGTGTGGCCGTGCACCATTTGGGGGGGGCTTAAACCATACATGTATCCTATTACTTTTGCCTCTTTGACATTAGGCTATTGCAACTTGAGCTATTCTGCTCTTAGTATCCATGTTTCGTCTGTTCCTTGTTTGATTGCTTTTGAGGTAGGTGGATGATTCCACAGCTATAATTTCTTTCCTTCCTTGAAGTTCTTTGTTTTCCTCCAGTTTGCAGTTACCATCAACTAGGATTTAATACCTTATTTGCATGAATCTAAGGCCATGTTTTTTTTCCCTTTCGGGCTTCCGAAGAAAAGTGGGTTCGTCTTACAATCGGAAGCAAAATCCATGACTTTTTTCCCATTGTGGATTTCCAAAAAGGAAAGGTATTAGAATCGGGTTCATCTTAGATTTGTGCAAATAAGTTATTATCCCTTTGAAATACTTTCTATTGTGGCATTCAAAGTTAAGTTCTTAACTTAATGTAATTCTTAACTAAGCATTGCAATGAATTCAGCTAAATGATCCATGCTAATTTCTGTCTTTTAAACTTCATTCAATCATCTCTACCTTGTTAAATTGTTCCAAGTCAAATGACCTGATTTTAAACCTTAATTACACAGTCTATCTCCAATTTCATAAACTAATGGTGTCTACCGATAACTACCCTTCATTAAAAACCGACTATAATAACATTCAACACAGTGAAAGTATAAAATTTTTAGGTCTTCAAATAAATGAAAATCTTGACTGGCTTTACAATATAAACATAACCGTAAAGAAAGTCCCCTCCATGCTATTTATGATTAAAAAATTACAGCACACAGCATGCACTGAAAACCTACTTCCATGCTTCTATTCTAAGGTTCAATCCCTTCTTGTTTCTTCTTCTTCCGTGGGTGCTACAACCCTCCATGGGCTGTGGCCTTTTCAACAGTTAATGCCTAACTTATTCTACCTTCTGTTAGCTCCTTCCAGTTTTAAATATTCATTTTATTGTAAATCTTTGGTGACTTTGTCTCTTCATCTTTTCCTAGGTCTCCTTCTGGGCCTATGTTCTTCTGGTGTTCATTCATAAATTTTCTTTGTCGATCTTGTCTCTGCTATGCTTGTTATTTGACCAAACAATTGGATTCTTTTTGATTTTATGAAGTGGACTGTCGCATCTGAAATGCACTGACAACACACAGGGTCTGGTTGCATAAGTTATTTATTACTTCAAATGCGTACACCAATGCCCATGCAGGCATTAACATCTCATGGATTACCCTACAACTGACACCTGCCATGAAGGGATTTAGTGGTAGGTGTCAGCTGGAGCCTTTGCTGAGTTTTTAGCATAAGTAAAAAATATTTTCTTGAACAGAATATTTGCCCAAAGGAATATTCTAATGGTTAACTAGGTATTTGTGAATGAAGTGCATTGAACTATTTAAACTTATGTATTATTTGCTGTACCAATACTTTTAATTGCATCTCTTTTGTATTTTGTTCCATTTCTCTAACCATGATGTGTTCTTCGTCTTTTGATTCATGAACAAATGTGTGTATTTCAAAAGCATGACATTTTTACTGACCTCTTGGGATAAACCTAAGGCCATTGTGGTGACCAAGTTTCACGTCCAAAGTGACTGTGTGGGTGATAACTGGTGATGTCAAATTTCTATAAATCTTGAAGGCCAGTAAAAAAACTAGTTATTTTTTTTCATTTTTTTAGCTGAAAAAATGGAAATTTTTGGAAAAGTTCTCCTGGCCATAAGAAATAGTGGAAGCACTGCTTGAATAATAAGCATAAATATTTCCAGAATTTGGCAGGAATACCAAAGTATATGACAATCTTGCAAAAACACAATATTTATAATTAAATTCAATCAATTAGGCAATCCTGGAGTAACCATATGAAATGTAGACTAAAAATGGATAAATGAAAATTTTACTTTGCAGTGAAAGACTAAATATAGGTTGAGTCATTACGTTTTTGCTTGCTTTGTAGATATGAAAAGGCATTTGACAGAGTAAATTGGGAGACATGAATGAAGATTTTGATGAAAATAGAAAGAGATTGGTGAGCTACGAGACTCATCCACATCTTATGTATGGCCCAGTGGGCACAGGTAAGGGTGGATAATGGAGAATCAGGATGGGTAGTTATATGTTGCTGGGTAAGGCCATTGGTGTCGCCTTGGCCTTTTAAAATGTATGCAGAGGAAATGATATGAGAGGCTTCTGAGGAGCTAGCATGGGCGTAGCCAGGGAATTTGGCTGGGGGGGGGCATGGGACCACCCACCCTCAGGGGGGTACCCCCACTTCAAGAGAGGGTGTTTCTTCCCTGGAAATGTGTGAACGGGGCCAAAGGGACTGCACCGCCGTGCTGTGGCTCGGCCACAGGCGCGCGGTTGCCAGCGCTGTGTGAAGCGTGGCCGCCAATATTTCAATTTGTCAAATTTTTCTGGGGGGGCCACGAGCCTTCTGGAGGGACCCCCCTAGCTACGCCCATGGGAGCTAGATGTGAGAATAAAAGTAGGAGGCCTGCTTATAAAGTCGGTTAGATTCACAGATGAAGAGGTTAGTCAATCATCCAAGGGATTGCAAGCTTTGATAGATGAATTAGAAAAAAAGTACGGAAAATATGGAATAAAGATTAGGCATAAGTAAACACAAAGAGATTTTCTTGGACAAAGAAAGTGAGGCTGGTCACAAAGGTAGGTGGGGAAAAACTGGAGCAAATTGAACAATTTTATTTACTTGGTAAAACTTTTGAGGGTAATTGGCATATTAATAAAGATATTAGAAGAATTACACAATTGAAAGAAGTGTTCAGCAATCCTAGAGAGCTGTTGATGAGAACCTTGTGTACCTTTAATAATGAAAATTATATCACTTTAAACATGATATGTAGTATAGAGTAAACACAATCTGTAGAACAGGCCATCATTGACCATTTTAACTTCTGCTAACTGATCTGTATTTGTGGATTGATTAGATTTTTGAACTGCTTGTCCACATATCATATGGTCCAGTAAATCATAATTTTCAAGAGGTAGAATATCGATTTTCACTGTGATTATTGATACTATATACATATATTGGTTTACTCGATAGAAAGGTTTGAGGTACCTTACATCAGAATTGGATTTGTGTGGTACCTAGAGTACTGGCTTCCCATCCTGAGAACATGGGTTAGAGTCCTGGCTATGGCAGAGATTTTTCATGGGAATCCTGATTCCTATTCAAGTGATATGTGGAGAGCTTTTCAAGTACAGTAGACTAAGATGTACTATGTCCTTTGGATGGGATGGTGGACCCCTCATTTTGTTAATACTAGCTCTTTCACACTGGAGCTTTATGATGGCAAATACTTTCTCTGTCACAAGTGCTTGAACATTTCACTCTACTCCCTTGTACGGAACTTTCTCGTCGTTAGAAATCACATAGGTACTCTTTGTCCATTTTGGGACCCAAGTTCTCAGAACACCGAACCCTTTCCTTGGTCACTGGGTGTAGATAATCTCAACCCTTTGGCATAGTGCCATCTCATGTCCATGGTCAACTATTTATTTATGCAGTGGGTTGACAAAAAAGAGCATTTGTTTATTCTCAGAAAATATATTGGCTGAGAAGTGTACACCTTATGTTTTGCAGTGCTTTTACAAATTTAAACGAAACACTTCAGTAAATATTAACAAACTTCTTTGTTAAGGATGCTCTCAACAACTTGGCTAAAAACAGCGTTAGAGTTCCGTTGAAAATTTGTAAGTAATAAGTTGAACATACGGAACTCAATTCGGAGCCTAAATTTTCTTAGTAAGCAATTAATACCTTTTAGTTTATCCACAGTGGAAACAAACAGTTGACCATGGCCATATGCCATGAGTGGAGCTGTCGCTGAGAGAAAGGTTTGAGATAATCCCCACCTGCAGGCGGAGGATAGGGTCCTGTGTTCAGCAGGGTGGGGTCTCTAATGACACATGGGACCTTTTTTCTTGCATGCATCCTGTTTGGTCAATGAGCCGTGTGAACCCAGTATTTGTTCTCTTGCATAGAAAAATTTATGCCTTTTTAAACAGTGTTCACTCACGTGGATTGAAAATCTGTGCCATGTTAACACATCATTGTGAACGGGATAGAGTAATGTGATGATAGGTATCTCTACAACCTTCTTCCATTCCCTACAAACCTATCCTAAATGGTATAAATGACCTCTGTGTGTTTCCTCCTCCAAAAACCAACCAACCATATTTGTAAGATATTACTTGTTGAGGGCTTTAGAATTCATAGACTTATTTCATACTTTGAATGAATAATTTAATTTTGCTTTGAGTGAAAAACTTCTTTTATCTTCACTAGTTTCCTTTTCATTCTAGAATGGAGCGCTCAAAGTATTCTCATCCCTCATCTTCAAAGAAGCGGAGAAATGTCTCCGAAACACTCAGGTATTATTAAATTGAATGAAAATGTGAAATTGGGTTGAACGATTTTAATTCTGTAGCAGTATTCCTTTGTTGGCAGCATTTCAAACTATAGATTGGTTTACTGCAACCTTCAATTTTTTCTGCTCTCTTCTAATTCTATAGCTTCTCGGTTATTCTACTGTTTTACTTCCTCTTTTCTAACCTCTGCCCTTTGGGATTTTCCCTTCAATTCTACTTTTAATTAGGTAGTTATGTTTTTTTACAAATTCATAATGGGTGGAAAATCTTCTAGACCATGTTGCTCAACCTTTTCAGTGCTAAGCTTCATCCCAGAGAGCGCTCACCGTAGCGGGCATACTTTCGTTGTTGGTATTTAAACTCATGCTTTTTAAAAGGCATATATGCGTGCATAGTGCTTATGGCACTGCTCTGCCCAAACACATATATGCGTGCATAGCACTGAAAGGGTTAATATAATATTATTACATATGTTCCTGATTATTTGTCATTATGCTTATCAGTATATGTTGGGAGTTCAAAACGAGGCATTTAAAAAATTGTAATTCCTTAGTATTTTATGGCGGTAATTTTAAAATAGTGTCATGAGTGTTTTTGACAACAATAATGTTACAAAGAATTCCTTTTTTTCCAATGATAGCAAAGAAATTCCAAAACCATTTGTTGTAGTGCGAGGAATAAGAAATATTTTTGTACAGGGTAGGTACCTATGTTTCAGCTTGGTATTATAGAAAATTGCTTAAAATAAACCCAAAAAACTGCTGTTCACTTTGTTATAAACCATATTTTTACTGTGACAATTTCTATGGAAGCAAGTTAGACTTGTTGATATAATTTTTCTTGGGTACAGGGTATATTGCTAATCTTTCCAAAAGAAAAATATAAAATACAAAAACCATGTACCTACAGCACCTCAGACTACAATTGCAATATTTATGGACAAATATCTAAAATGGACTCATGCAAAGAAAAATTTTGAAACTTACACTGAATGATTTTATTTTTTTTTAAATTCCTGGCATACATTTGATGAATGAGACTTAGGTCGCTTCAGATTTACAGGGTCTCAAAAGCTGCTTTAAAATGTGGATAATTGCAGTACTGAAGAAGATTTTTTGTTGTCTTAATCTTCATATTACTGATGAAACAGAAATGAAAACTTAATCACTGAAACCAGAGACAAGTAAAATTGGTGAAACTTTTACTGGTTTTAGAGCTACACAGTCTCAGTAAGTGGCTTTAAAAGTAAGTTTTATACAAACATACTCTCACCATCCACTGCTTTTTAAAAAACAGAAATACTCAAATATTCAAAATAAAGTATTTGTAAAAAGTTAATTTTTCTTTAACTGTAGTAAAACTTTTTCTGCGACTTGGATTGATTTTTAATTAAAGTTTGAAAGCCGATGGTGTGTTATCTATCCTCCAAGTCATTTTGAGCTACTACATTCGCGTTTACTCTTTTAATGAGAAAAATCGCTGTAGTTGCGCCAGACACATTTTTCAGTATCAACAGACATGTCTGTTGTTACTGAAAAAAAATTACTATACTTGTGTAGAAATGCATAAAATTCTGTTCTGAAGAGTTAAATCGCCTTATTTTTCGTTTTTATAATATTAAATATCATTATAACACTTTGCCCTCTCAGTAATATTTCATGGGAACCTATATAGGGTAGTAAGTAGGATATAGGATGGGGTAGTGCGTATAACGACTCACCCGGGAAAAGCCAGGATTTTTATCAAGCTGTCGGGAGAAATGATCATTCCATAAGCTTTAAAGGGATTTCAGAAAGAATGCAGCGATTTTCCAATTTTCCAGTTTTCTTCCGACTTCGTTATTATTCTTAAATTAAATGCAAAAACATTTTTCACGCATAAAAAATGAATTGGTAGCTAAAATGTTTAACGCTCGATTGAGATTTTGTCTAGGAGAAACCGGTTCATATGATCACATAATGCTACATAAATAAATGTATTGCAAAGAAGTTTGATTCCGAGATACCGTTGACATTCAATGCGTCCTCCAGCTGAAAAACACGTTTCTAGGTACTTACCGACGGCCTGGCGTGGCTCCGCTCTGGATTAGAGCATCTAGAGAACACATCGAAAAATCATTTGCCAGAAAAGTCAAGGAATTATGAAATTAAATCGAGCTTCGCAATATTCCACACACATTATTATATCAACTACAGGTACGATTTCTTGGCGTCATTGTCAAGGGTAAAATCCTGTTTCCATTGAGGTGATAGGTTACAGCTACAGGAAAAGAATGGTTTTTTTTCTTAGCATTGACGCCAAGAAGTTGAAACTGCGGTTGGGAACGCAGTGAAAAGTGTGGATTATTGTTAAGCTCGTTGACATTCCACAGTTACGAATATTTAGAAACATCTAGCAAAATACATCGATAAAAAATAGTTGCCTTTGTCGAGTAGAATTGAGTCTCATGTCTGATATAACGGAAGTTCTCTGTTTTGCACGAAGGAAATTGCACTATTCCTCTTGAGAACTTAATTCACGCGAAACGTTTCGGCGCACTTCGCCATCATCAGATGACCCCCAATGCGTCTTGTGAATAAAGGTTTTATGCGAAAAATTATATTTCCTCATTGTAATATAATTGCTACCATATCCCTCTTTCAACTGTGCCATAAATCATGCGTATGGTAGCAAGGTCAAAAGTCACTCTTAAGCATTCTAATTTTTCCGTTTTGCGTAAATACTGCTCTATCAATAACTTTTTTGCTGGTGACACTCGAATAAATATGTTTTCTTTTTGTGGCGATACTGCTCAATCAATGTTTTTTTACTGGTGGAATTCGTATGCACATACGTCTTTATTACAAGCGCAAAGTGAATATTCTTCACTTGATAATTTTACCTTTTCTGTAACAACCTATTGTAGTACCTACACATTTTGGAATCTAACCAGAATTTTATTTTCGTGCTCTTCACTTTTGAATATACTTACTCACTCCTGTGGCCGTTGGAAACCTAAATGGTCCTTGGCCTCGCCAACCACTCGCCTCCATGCCCTTCTGCCTTCTGCTGTGTCGAGTTGAGCTCCCATTTTTTTCAGGTCCTTCTTCACTTCGTCGCTCCAGCGCATTCTTGGTCTCCCTGGTGGTCTGGTGCCTTCCGGCTTCCCTTTCCATATCATTGTGTTGTCTTTTCTTCTGTGGACATGGCCTAGCCATATAAGTCGTCTGCTTCTGACTATACTCACAATATCTGGTTCTTTGTACAGTTCCCTCAACTCTTTATTTTTCCTGATTCTCCATGTCTCTCCCTCTTTAATGGGGCCGAATATTCGTCTCAACACTTTATTTTCAAACGTTATCAGTTTTTTTGTGATCTTTTTGTAAGCGACCATATTTCGGAACCATACAGTAGTACTGGTTGGACAATTGTTTATAGATACGAATTTCTGTGTTTCGTGATAGGAGTTTGCTTTTCAAAAGTTTTGCTAGGCTCCAGTAGGTTCTCTCAGCTGCTGCAAGTCGGGTGAGAATTTCGGTCTCCTCTTTGTTGTTACTTGTTATTACTACCCCTAAGTGCTTAAATTGATTTGTATTTTTTTTAAACTTATAATTAAGTATTTCTGAATATTCCTCTTCATATCTGCTTATTTTCATGTAGTTGGTTTTGCCTTCATTTACTTGTAGACCCACTTTCTTGGCTTCCATTAAAAGTATTGTAGTTATTTCTTTAAGCTCTTCTTTATTTTCGGCCTCAATCACTACATCGTCTGCAAAGGCCAACAGATTAATTTTTTCTGGAATCCTGGCTCATACCTGGACCATTTCTGGTCCTCTTTAGCGCCTCTTTCAATGCTATGTTAAAGAGGAGGTGTGACAAGCCATCGCCCTGTCTCACTCCTGTGTTTATTTCAAATGTATCAGTGTACTCTTTTCCAACCTTGACTTTTCCTTTAGACTCACTCACACACATTTTTGCCAATCCAATAACTTTTTCAGGAAATCCACATATCTTCATTATTGTCCAAAGTTTTTCTCTATTTCTCGAGTCATAGGCTTTGCTGAAGTCTATAAACATAAGGAACAGATCCTTATTATATTCCCAATATTTGAGGCCAGCTCTTTCAGAATAAACATTAGGTCTGTCGTTGATCTCTCTTTCCTGAATCCCGCCTGGTGGTCTCCTATCATCTGCTGCTTGTTCCCTAAGTCTGTTTAGCACCAGTTTAGAAAATATTTTATATGTTGTATTGATTAATGATATGCCTCTGTAGTTTTTACAATCTAATTTATCTCCTTATGCATCGGTACAATTACTGCTTCACACCATTCTCTGGGCATTTTTTCAGTTCTCCACACTTTTATTATTTATCTGTGTAGGAACGAGATTACTTCTGCATTTGCTATTAACTCTATTGGTATTCCGTCTCACCTGGCGCTTTGCCATTTTTAAAGGTCTTCAACCACTTCCACTTTTGAATATAACGCTATAAATATTCCAATAGTGTTTTAAATATCATTAATAGCTAAACAATAATTTTGCAATTGAATTCGAATCACGTAATCCATCAAATGCGAAAAATGCAACTAACATTGGCATTCTCATGAAGTTGAATTGCGAAAAAACTGCACCATCGTGTGCTCTACGAAGATTCACATTTCCTCAATCAGATTTCAGGCAAAGAACGGAGTGAATTTCTGGCCATTTTCACAACTTAAGAAGCAGTCTCGTACCCTGCTATATCTAGCGAGAACGCGTTTTTACGTTTTTAGCGTAATTTTCTGTTATAAAAAAAAGATGTTTCTTAGATTGTCTCATTATTTTGTACATTTTAAATACTCGTCAATAAGATTTTACTCTAGCTTTTGCTGTAGCTAAAATTAATATTAATTAGGGTATCTCCTATTTTGGCCTCTCAGTTTTTATTTAGGTAGACATTTTTATTGTTAATTTTTTATTTTAACTTTTTGAGTGATATCTAACCCTAAAACTTTCATTTCTACATCAATAATTTTTTCATTTTCGCCGACCACTACCTTTATTTCCGGTTTTATTGCTTAGAGATGGAACTGATTGTAAGTAATTTTGCGATTCTCATTCATGCTAAACAAATCTGAATTCAGAAAACTGAAACCCTATCCCCATCGATATTCAGAATATAAGTACGAAGTGGATCCCATTTGTCGAGCGTCATAAAGAGGTGCCATGCACGCTCACATTGAACCTTTTCAAGGGGTGATGGATAGATTCAAGTCAGTTGTGGTCCTTGAAAATCTAAGCAGGGAAAAAGCTTTTTCGAGACATCGTCTTCACTTCCTTTGACCAGTGATGTTCTTTGACTATTTAATGGTCACCCATTTCTATCAACAATTGATTTTCTCTCTTCGTGAATCGACTCTTCATTCTTTTTTCTGATCCTAAATTAATCTCAACGCACCGACCTGTGTTGTTTTACATGGTTGGAGTGAGAGCAGTATTGACCGTCGTGCAAGAATATTTCGCATTGCGTAGGTAGAATTCTCAAAACATTAATTTAAATCTTTTGTTGGCTGTAGCAGTAATCATGGGCCATTGAGAGCAAATTTTAATTATTATTTTAGTAAGCCGAAAAGAAATTCTTTCACCAAATTTCACTTAAGTTCATCTCTTTATGCGTTGGAACGCACCATACAGATAGTAATTGAAATGATACAAAAATTTTATTTTAAAATTTTTTCCTGAAAGCATGCTATAACTAGAGTTTTCGGCTCGGTATTCGAAATTTAGAATTTTAGACGAAATCATATTGAAATATGTTGTTTTCGAATTTTGTACTCGGCATGACACCTTGATATTTATTAGCAACTTTTATAATAATAAGAAATGTGTTATTTAGCGTTTAGAAGAAAATCTGTGCATACGTAATCGAATTATAACTATATATGTCATGTGCCATAAGGCTACGTGTTAAAATAGTATTGCAATGCCTAAAAAACCAAATCATGCATTGCATGCAAACCAAAAGATGCATTTTGTTGCTCTTCATCTATGGATATCACTAATGAGAATGCGTATGCAAATTTTCACGCAAAACTGTAATTAAGCAAAAATCGCTCCAACCACCTTAATGGATTGTAGTGAGGGGCCAGCAGCGAAATAAAATCAGTTGAGTCCTTTTGGCGGCGACCAACCCAGGTTGTGGCCCGTTGTCTTATGCGTGAAGACCGAGGAATCACTGAGCAGAGGCGAGGTTTCTCCGTTCTTCTGTCTGGTGTGGGCGTGCGGGATCTAATTTAAAAATTGAGGTTGGTGTAACCAGCCCGTAACCTGTTCTCATTCAGAAGTTCACGGAGGCCAATCGTGACTCGAAGACATAGGAATGTATGAGAACCTCGTCCATTGCTGCATCTTAGGCTTGTTTTCTAAACGTCATCCTAATCTAAAGGCGTTTTCTATTTTTGGATGAAAACATCGCTGGCAGAATTCCACAGTACATTTCGGTTGAGCTGCTCGATTTTAAATAGTGGACGGTAAATTTTTCAAATATTATTTTTGAATTATCATTGGATGGATCTATGGATCTCGACGCATTTCTATGCTTTTCGATACCTTTCTGGCCAAATGAACTTGGCGGTGATGAAAAACATCGAAAAACTTCGTGTCCGTGTAAAACTAAAAAAAGTTAGAGATTGACTTTTCATAACTTAAACATTCATTTAAGAGGGAATTTTTAAATGCCATTTTATCGAAAACCTTTTAACTAAGTTACACAAGATTTTAATGACAGCTGGATTGTATTTCGCGTTAAATGGAAGGAAAAGCTCTACGATTATCCTATTTACTCTTAGAAACTTGTTGGTTTTTATTTTCAGTTTACGGGTTGTCTTGTGATTCAAGCGCTATTTTGTTAAGGTTCTATTTTACTGCAATGGCTATAATGCTGTAAATATAAAGGGGTACTAGTGAGATGGTGGTTGATGGTGATCGAATTTTGTCGGTTGAATTGTTTGCCCGTACCTACTAGTTTTTTTTCTCTCACCTCCTTAAGACAGAATGTGACCATGGAATTTTTTGACTTATCCGTTGCATCAGAACTTATTGCGGAGCAATTTTTATCTTCTTGGATGAGGCGCGTGTTCCGCAGATATTTCTTCGTGTACATTTTGTCGAAGAATACCGCTTTCATATTGATGCAATGGCCTAAAAATTGTTGTTCTAAACATAGTTATGATGGTTGGGTAATTGGATTTTTTAAAGATAAAATGTGGTGGATTTAAAAAAACGAGTGGCTTTCAAAAACGGAGTCTTAATTGAAATCAGTTTATGAAACTATAAATTAACGCAATACCGCGCAAGGTTTTTCAGCGTTTTCTTGGATAATACGGTTGTAGGTGTTAAATTGGGCTGGAGTTGTCCCTGTATGCATTTTTACTCGTAAACTGCATGACCAGCATGCAGTTTACGAGTCTGCATTATACTGTATATTGTCATGTCAAGTGAAGGTTATGCATTTCAGTGAAACTTAACCTTTTTTTGATCACACTGTCGTCACCGAATAATTTCATCGTGTGTGTTTGGAAATGAATGGAAATGAGTTATGTGGCAGAAACAAAAACTGATGTTGAAGTAATGGGCATGCTGGGAAGGATAGGAAGTTTTCAGAGGAAATTCGGAAAAGATGTTGTTGGTCAGTGGAGGAGGCAGCAAGACGCAATGGGGCGTTGGAACACATGGTTAAAGGGATGATGTTTGCTAAACAGGAAAGTTGGAGAAAAAGTTTAGGTGTTTTATATCCATTCAGTGGCTATAGAAGACTTGCCGTGTTGAAGAGCGAAATATTATTTGGCAGTATGTATTTTCAAACTAAATGTGGCATTTAGTACGTAATATACTTATGAATTTACATCCTAACCCTCTGATTGGTAGGCTATCCATAGTAATAACTACCTTAAGTTTAGGGTGAAAATAGACTGATAGCATGGTAAATGCGATCAACGGTGATGTTCATGGTAGCTGAGGAAACACATAGGACTTCAATTACGTGAAATAGTTATTGATAATTCTTAATCGGCCAAGGCAATTGCAAAAAATTCTTTGTTTTACGCTGGGACAAAATATTTCAGATAATGTGTGGTATATATAAGTGGCGTACAGCGGAAGTTTGGGAAGTTGTTAAAATCTGCATCTTGCAATGCTAGTGGAAAAGGTTCTTCCGTCTTTCCTTAAATTATGTGATGTTTACTGTTCCCTACTAGAAGTGAAATGCATATATTATGAAATCTGATTAAAAACGTGTACCAGGGAATAGCCATCCAAGTTCGAATACATTGCAACAAATTTCCAGATTTTCATGCTTTTTTCACCCCGACAACGCTGCAGGGAAGAATTTTCATGAGGCAGTACGCGTACATGAGGTTCTAGAAAATTGGTGGAAAATCAATACAGAAGAGAATTAGATTCAGTTAGTTCCGTGCCCATCTCGCTCGATCAATCTTTTATCCTCCCTCTTTAAAGTAAAACATTTTTTCCTATGATCTATTTTGATCTTGGACATTTTCTGTTTCGTAAAAATAAGAGCAACGTTCTAAATACTATGTGATCCCATTCCTCGAAATGAAAAGTCCCAAAATTCTTTTTAAAAATCAGTTTTTGACTTTCCTGGCGTATGGACACGTTTACAGCGGTCACATTGTTTTTCGCGAAATATCGGCCGTTTGGTGAGCCTTTTCTGTTTCTATCGAGCGAAGTTCGGATACATGGAGCTCTTCTGTTTCTGAATTTTATTAGTTTATAAACACTTACTTAAAGTGAAATAATTTTAGAATTATTTATGAATTTTTGTAAGTTACATTAAGACAATTTTGATCGATTTGGCGATGCAAATGCGGATTCGCACATTTGCTCTTTTGTGGTAAGTGATGAATTAAGTTAATATCAGTTAGATATTGTTAGATATTTCTTCAGCTTTAAACGTTTACCCTGTATTATGTTTTTGAACATTGGCGTGTAATGTATCAGTCCACCAACTTTGAAATTCACCACATTGATTCGATCACTTTCAACAGTTTTTTTAAAGAAACACTTGTACGGATTCAGAGACAGAAATGCGGGAAGCTTTTCCCCGGATATTGCCTTACGGTTTTGATAGCAATTCACTAAATATTGGATTTATATATTTAGAAAGAAGCAAAGTGTTCTCGCTGTCTGTAATTTGCGATCGTTAAAGCCCACTCCTGGGCTTGTTTACGCAGCCGCCACCCGCAAAGTGGGGCACGTGCTCGCAACAACACTGTCGTCGCCCATTTTTCTCCACTAGCTTTGACCCTTTGACCTCTAACTCAGTTCTATGGATCTGCTGGACTGCCATGGGAGGGTCGACATTATTTTACGGTTATTCACTTCCCAGTTGCAGGACATGAAGTACACGCCGCATTCAAAATACCTCTTTTTGTGTCCTGTACCGTCGCGTCGGTTCAAGTAAACGAGTCTTTGATCCATATCCGACTATGCACTAACTTTTTATAGAATCCTCCAGGCTAAGTTCGTAAAAAAGCAAAAAAAGTCGACGGGGATGCTATATAATCATATTTATCCGTATGAATTTAAGAAACATTAAGTGTTACTGTGGATAATTTTGAACCATATTGATTATAAATTTTATTTTTATCTTCTAATAAGATAATTATAATGCAGACGTTATGAACGGCAACTCATTTTCACTACCATGATGTTGTTAGCAAATGGAGAAAACAGTTGAAGAATATGTAGCCATCTGAACTTCAACTTCGAAAAACAATAATAGAGAATAAAGCCGACCGCTCATTACTCTGTCATTCTCACTTCTGTGCTTCACAGTTTTGTAAATACCTTTTTTTAAGATAAAAATACCGTGGAACAAGATTTAAGTTTTGAATACCAATAATGTTTTTTGAGAGGTAAGCGTTTTTCGTTATTTCTTGAACGTTTTAAAACTCGCGCCGGTCAATAGCAGTCTCGCACATAGAGGAAAAACTGGCACCATGGGCCAACGGGGTCGAAACTTAAGTCACGGCCCGAGTTCCAAATAAACCATTCATCAGGCGACCCCGTATTCAAATTCCGATTTACCTCGCGACCTAAATTGCCGCTTCCCGAGTCCATTAAGGGAACTGCCCGAAATTTTGAGATGTATGATTATTTTTTTCGACCCGGTCCTCATCCACTTCAAAACTGAGGTCGCGACTTATGCATTAGGGATCCGGAGTAGAATTCATAGCTCTTGAGTTTTCGATTGAAGTATTTGAGTGCGTGGACAGGTGGCCCGATTCTACTTGAGGAATTTCAGTACGAGAGAATTTGGGTTTTTTCCTTTTTCAAGTGGTCTTGAGACAATAGATCCCACGGTCTTTCATACATTTTAATGCGCATATGCATAGAAAAAAAACGTAACTCGAAATGCGTTAGCTCGTCCGTCAACATTATGAGACTGCAATTTGGTGGGTCGGTATCAGTTTTATGAATTTTTGAATGTGAAATGCTCTAAATGATCTTTAAAGATTTATTGGGCATTTTTTGGTCTTTGGGAATTTTATTATACCTTATGCTCGAATTAAAAAATTTAATGCGTTCTTGTCTTCCATTTGAAGAATCAAAGTTTAATGCTTTTATATAAATTTCTCATTAGCATTCCCGTTAACGATTGGGTGTCGCGCTGAAAATACCTCGACTTAATGGCTACGTTCCTGGAATTCCACTTAATATCTTGGACCAGCCTAATCTTTTTGTGAGGAGAGCATTATTTCAATGTTGGTATATTCTTTGTCCCTTCCTTTGCCTTTCCCTTGAACCGTTATTTAGCGAGCACTTAGCTCCTTCCTGTTGCGGATTACTTAGGCCGGCTAACGTTTTCGACAATAGGTGTCATTATTATCGTAAGTTTGATGATCGAGTAAATTTTTGAGAGCTGCTGGTTTTGAAGGATTAATTCTTGGAGACACCTTGGTGATGGATGGTGCAGAAAATTGGCATCATCCTGTTTATTCACGGAAGCTCTCGGTGTTCCACCGGCCAGACGAATGGCCGTGACCCATAATTTACGTCAATGTAATCGCCTGCATTTAGCTGCTGTCAGATCTGGGTTTTTTCCGATTATCCAAGCGAGCGAGCTGCCATTGCTCAGGAGAGGCATTTAGGAGTACAATCGGATTCGATAAATTTTACGGTCAAGGAATTGGAGGAGAGCATTAGAGAGAGAGGAGAGAGCTCTTATCATTCAGAAGGGGAAAGAAACGCTGGTAACCAACCCCGCAGCTCGTGATGGTAAACCCTGTGCGACACAGGATTTCGTACCCGCGAGCTACTTGACAAAGGGGATCATCCAAAGGGATCATCTCCGTGAAGTGTATCCCGCTATTCGGAACGATATCTTGCAAGTGGATCAAGGAATAGACCGGAATAGAAGTAGGGGCGGCTTAAGATCCGTGAAACGTGGGCGATCGCCTGGGGTGACACTTCAGGTGGAGCGCCAAGTTATGGTTCATTCGCAAAGAAAAGGGTTGAAAATATATTTGTAGGTAATATATTTCTCAACTTTTAATATAATTCATAAGGAACAATTATATATTTGTTTATAAGAAAGCCTAATAAGATTTTTGCATAGGAATTCTTAGTGAGGATGGAGAGGCGATAAGCAAATTTGCCCGGTAGATAAAATACCCTTGAATTTTTGCTGCTGTTTTTTTCTGAATTTGCGCTATAAATGTGCAAATACCCCCATGTTGTCATTTTAGACGTCTTTTTCGATGTTACATTTGGTATCGTATGCTTATGATTTCTTGAAGAGGACCGAGGACTTATAATTCAAGGTTGCGATGCAGGCCGATCCTTGACCTGGCTTGGCCCATTAACTAACTGCAAGGACTGAAATGAAATCCTACGTCATGCCTGGATCCACTAATTGAGTTTTTCTTTCAAGTGGTCGCGTAAAATATTTATGATATTTTTCCATCATGCGTGTAAATGTTCATACGGGCCCCGGGCTATCACGCTAATGTCCTTGTAGCGCTGGCCGGGCCGAACCAAAGACGCCCATGCAGATTTCTAATTCTTAGTTGCAAATGAACTTTGGGAGTCAAATTACTATTCCCTACTACCTCCGTGAGTTATACACTAGGACGCTGGTTCTTGATGTGCTTCATTTTAATTGAAAATTCCTTTAGGAGGCGACTAAAAAATCTTAAAAATTTTATGCATGATGCGAGGGCCGTTTTTTCTGGGAGATGGAAAGAAATATTATTTGGGAACTGCGTTTTAAAGTAATTTTAGACGAAAAATAACCTGGGACGGCATTTTTTCGAAAGTCTAATCACTATGAATGTATTATCCTGAAGTGAAACTTAGCGTGCTATATTCCCCTTTTTTCTATCCGATGATGAAAAGTATCGGGCAACGGCCCACCACGATGCAAAAACCAGTTCCCGATCAGTCTCCGAAGTTAAGCATCTATGGGCTCGGCTCAAATTTGGAGGGATGATCATCCTATCCGTCCGAGTGCTTTTGCCAATGCCTATAAGTGGCAGACAGTATGTGCGAAATGACATCCGTCGAAGTACAGGTTAGACTTGAGTACGAGGCATGTACGTTAGACTTGAGTACTACTATGAAAAGTATCTATTGGCCATGAGCAGTTGAGCGGTATTAAATAAACTTTTAACCTCACTTTGGCCCAATAAGAAATTTGTATGATGCCATAATTTCTTACCTGCCTTTCTAACCGATTCCGTTTTTCGCATTCGTCATGACGTCGTCATTTTCTGCAATTAATGTTTTCTAAATTCAAAAGTAATTATTCAATTCTGTGAAAGCTGTTATTTATAACATCCCTGCATCTTTATTCCACGTGTGTCCTTTACTTGGCGTCATGGGGACTTCACTCCTATTTCACTTTCATTACATTTATTTGGAACTCACTTTGCCTAACTTCTCAACCAACTCATCAGTTTTTAATCGTCAATAGTATTGTAATCCAAACTTGTGTTGAGCGTTCTCCTGTATGCCTCCTCGTTCCTGCTGCTCTTTGGGCTTGTGATCTTCAGCATCTGGCCGCAAAGTCAATTTTTGTTGGCTCTAATTCTTCTTTCGCCGTCTTTCCCATTATTTAACATGTGTGATCTGTATAGTCCATCACTTCTCTCGCACTGGTGAATTTCTTGATCGTAGTCGTTGCCTCTTCACCGCCTTTTCCTTGTTTAAGTCTTCTGCGCTCAGCGTCCATGGAACTTCTTCCGTTTCATCTTTTGTTGCGTTGGAGGTTGGCAATGGAATCTATTGGCACTAATTCTTTCCTCGATGCGCTACAACTATCCTGAAATCCTCACTTCCGCATTCTATGAGTTATCTTCCTGTTGATTGATGTGTTTTCCCTCCCTCTTTTGAAATTGATTATCCATTGCATGCTTGGATTTGTGACTGCACTCTTTCAATTCCATCCATGACGGCATTTGCGAAGCACATGTTAATTTCTTGAATACTCCTTTTAATTCCATTCATAACCCGTTCCTTGTTATTTTTTATTTAACTGTATGCGTATAAGTTGAGCAATGCTGTTCGGTGGTTGAATCCTACCTTTTATTCACAATTTTTTATTTCGCTTCAGCCTTTCATTTGCAGTGTGGCGACTTAGTTCTTTTGTAGTTGGTCGAGCGCTCTCTCTCTTTCTACCTTCCAGGTATATTCAGTGATTTTGAACGGCTACTTACAAAGTTGCCAAAGAACTTCTCCAAGTCCATGGGTGCTGCGTTATGCGGTTTCTAATTGTGTTAACTTTTTCTATTAGTATGTAGTAGGCTTATTGTTCTATTTTACATACTTTGACTATCCCTGAGAATTGTTTTTCTGAGAGGTGGTTGTCAATTTTTTTCCGTAAGATAAATTCATCGCGTGTGTACTTTGAGGAACTAGACTTCCCGTTGGGTGTTTCTTACAGCACTTGCTCGCTCCCTCATCACTATAAATATTCTTTTCGTGGCTGACTTCCAAACAAGGTGTTTTAAACTTTGTCTACTAAAAATGTTTTCTTCGATTTCTGTCAACGCTGTTTTTCATGTCCGTGAATGCACCGTAGAAATTCACTATTTTTATCTGATGTATCTTGACCTTGATGGTATTCTCTCCCAAAAATATTTCTTTCGTCTTTAGTAATTACTGTCTTCTTGAGTTATCGACCTTCATGCAATTCCTGTTAGTAAAAATTTTCAGCCGTCATATTTTTTCATCCTCTTATCAGTAGTTCCTATCTACATCTTTTATGACCCGTGATAATGGTTTTTGTTTCTTTTTCCTAAGTCTCTATTCACACACTTAAATGCTATTCTCAAGCCCCGCATAATGTTTTCTTCGATTTATTCGCATAGCCTACCGAAGCACTTTTTCTAAGTACTTTTTTCTGAAACTACTACTTTCTTATCTGCATCGTTAACCTTGTTCGCGTGGTGTCAGCTTTCTTTAAGAGTTGCTCTTCCTCTCTTTTTCTTTACGACCGTTCTGAAGATTCTATATTCCTTTGGTGTCGGTGTTTTTTCTTCTCGATGGTTTAGCACCATTGACCTTGGTGACTTCTTTCTTATTTTCTAAATGCTCAGTGGCTTTAAACCGAACTCTTTGGCGAAGTTCATAAAATTTATAATTATTTTAGTTAAACTAATCGCTCGCATAGTTCTATAAATTTCCTCCTTGCGTGTCTGATTATTTCTACTGAATCTCATTTCCATTTGTGATTGGTTGGGCGCTGACATTGGGGCCTTCTCTGTCTCTTTGTCTTTGAGGTTTCCTTATGAATCGTGAATAGGTAGATATGTACCTAGTCTTTAAGATGCGTAAGAATGTTTTTATTTTTTTCTTCAGTGTCGTACAATTCATCTTATAGTGGTCTCCTGGGTACGACATTCTATAACTGTCATTCCAGAAGCCATCAACTCTAATCAACCTGACACTTAAAATGCCTGGTCTACTCAGTGCGAGACTTTAGTGTCACTAGATCTCACCGTCTATATAATCTTCCCTATGCTCACCCGTGCATTATAGCATTCTACCATCCATCCTCTATCATCCTCTTCAGCTAGTCTTTACCTTTCAATACGTCTTCCATCTAATTTCGCTGCCATCCTTCATTCCTCCCATAAGCTTTCTTTGCTCACTTGCAACAAAATAATTCTTCCTCATTTGTTTTCCTGTCCACTCAGTTTACTCTTTACATCCCGCTACAAAATTGATGGTTTCAGTCGTTACTTTGTGGAACTTGGAGAAAAACTTTAAACTTTGTATTTCCACATGAAATTTATTTAGCTACGACCATGGTTTCGACGTCAGGGCGTCATCATCAGGTGCATAATACAGAAAAATGTTCACTTATTTGATGAATAAATTTCTGTAAATGCTCGCCTTGGTTGCGTTTCAAGCGCATTTAACAAAATTGATGGTTTCAGTCGTTACTCTGTGGAACTTGGAGAAAAACTTTAAACTTTGTATTTCCACATGAAATTTATTTAGCTACGACCATGGTTTCGACGTCAGGGCGTCATCATCAGGTGCATAATACAGAAAAATGTTCACTTATTTGATGAATAAATTTCTGTAAATGCTCGCCTTGGTTGCGTTACAAGCGCATTTAACAAAATTGATGGTTTCAGTCGTTACTTTGTGGAACTTGGAGAAAAACTTTAAACTTTGTATTTCCACATGAAATTTATTTAGCTACGACCATGGTTTCGACGTCAGGGCGTCATCATCAGGTGCATAATACAGAAAAATGTTCACTTATTTGATGAATAAATTTCTGTAAATGCTCGCCTTGGTTGCGTTTCAAGCGCATTTAACAAAATTGATGGTTTCAGTCGTTACTCTGTGGAACTTGGAGAAAAACTTTAAACTTTGTATTTCCACATGAAATTTATTTAGCTACGACCATGGTTTCGACGTCAGGGCGTCATCATCAGGTGCATAATACAGAAAAATGTTCACTTATTTGTTGTATACATTTCTGTAAATGCTCGCCTTGGTTGCGTTACAAGCGCACTTAACAAAATTGATGGTTTCAGTCGTTACTTTGTGGAACTTGGAGAAAAACTTTAAACTTCGTATTTCCACATGAAATTTGTTTAGCTACGACCATGGTTTCGACGTCAGGGCGTCATCATCAGGTGCATAATACAGAAAAATGTTCCCTTATTTGATGAATAAATTTCTGTAAATGCTCGCCTTGGTTGCGTTACAGGCGCACTTAACAAAATTGAATCCCGCTACATACCTTACCCCAAAAGTCTTTGCTCATCTTCTTACCGCAGCGACCAAGTTACTGAACCATGCAAGGCTACTTGACTGCTGTACGTGATCACCCCCTGTTGTGTTGCTAAAGTAGGGAGTGCCTTTTATAGAGAGTTGCGATCTTCCCTCTTCTTGAAGGTTCTTTTGGATCTTTCCCTCAGCTGCGGAAGCTTTCACTGGGACCTATCTTCGTGATTTGCGCTATTGGTTATCGTGGTGACGGTTGAAATGCACTGAGCTGTTTTAATTGTCCTTGTTTTTCCTGAAAATTACGAACTTTATCATTCATTTCATTACAGTAATCTACCGGTTAGAGGTAGGTTGTGATGAAAGTCAGAGAATATCCAACGAACTCTTACACGTGCTGTGCCCTTTCTACCTCTTGTATTTCTTTCTTCATCTCAGCATAAGTCCTACCTTTCTTCATCCCGTCCATAAAACCGATTCTCTTCCTTCCCCTTCCCCGCTTACCCAACATCCTTCCCTCTATCACGACCTTCAGCAAACCATCGTCCCTCATTACCCCTTCCAGCCACCTACCCTGCCTTCCCCTAATCTCATCTATAAGTTTCCTCTCCTCGCCCACCATGTCAAGCACTTCCTCATTTGTCTTCCTTTCCGTCCAACGCACCTTCTCCATCCTCCTCCACACCCACATCTCAAAAGCCTTAAGCCTATTTTCGTCTTCCTTTCTCAAGGTCCACGTTTCTGCCCCATACAACGCCACACTCCATATCAAGCTCTTTACTAGCCTCTTTTTTACATCCCTACTTAAGGTCCCCGTCATCAGCTCCCTTCTATTATTGAACGCTTCCTTCGCTAGCGCTATTCTCCTCCTAATGTCTTTGCTACTATGTCCTCTTTCTTCTAGCGTACTACCCAAGTAATTAAATTGTTCTACTTGCTCCAGTTTGTGACTTCCTACTCTTATCACCAGCTTCGCTTTCTTTGTCCTACAGAATCTCATTACTTTTGTTTTCCTATTATTATTCTTCATTCCGTATTTCTCACACTGCTTTTCCAGTGCATCTACTAAAGTTTGCAGTCCTTTCGATGACCGACTCACCAACGCCTGGTCGTCTGCGAATCTAACCGACTTTATCCACTGGCCTCCTACTTTCATTCCCACGTCTAGCTCATCTCATGCCTCTCTCACCATTTCCTCAGCATAGATGTTAAAAAGTAAAGGCGACAACGGGCACCCTTGCCGCACCCCGCGACCTATAACTGCCCACCCTGATTCACCGTCCGCTACCCTTACCTGAGCCCTCTGCCCCATATATAAGTTTCGGATGAGTCTCCTATCCTGCCAGTCTATTCCTATTTTCCCCAGTATCTGCATTAGTTTCTCCCAGTTTACTCTGTCAAACGCCTTTTCGAAATCTACAAAACAAGCGAAAACATCCTGATTATGCTCTATGTTTCTATCTATAAGTGTCCTCATTACCGCAATCGCATCTCTGGTTCCCCTCCCCTTCCTAAACCCAAATTGGTCATCGCCTAAATAGCACTTTGCTCTGCTCTCCAACCTTCTATTTAGCATTCTAAGCAACACTTTTGCTGCGTGCGAAATTAAACTGATTGTTCTATACTCCTCGCATTCTGACGCTTTCTTCTTCTTCGGGATAGGTATTAATACTGTTTTCACGAAATCCTCTGGCCATACTCCTTCCTCGTAGATCCTGCGAATAAGTTCGAAAAACGATTTTCTCCCCCTACTACCTAGATTCTTCAGTAGCTCCGAAGGTAGGTTATCGGTTCCCACGGCTTTTCTACCCTTCATCTCTCTTAGTGCCCTCTCTATTTCACTCTCAAGTAACTCTGGTCCGAGGTTATCTTTATCTATTGTTCCTTCGTCCTCGAGATCTAGGCTAAGGGGTCTATTCTCGCTGTCATATAGCTCCTCTACGTATTCTCTCCACCTTTCTTGGATATCTTCCTGTTCGACTAATATCTTTCCTGTTTTGTCCTTAACCTTTGGTATCGCTTGACCTCTCTTACCACCCGATAACATTTTCACCTTGGCGTACAAAGCGCCCACTTCCCCCTCCTCCTGCATCTTTTCCATTTGCTCACATTGTCCCTTCCACCAGTTTTCTTTTGCCCGATTGGTCACTCGCCTGAGTTTATTATTCAATTCCTTGTACTTCCTCTTCCCTACGTCGGTGTTCACGTTTTTCCATATCCTTCTCTCCTCCATTTTCTTTATCATTTCTTCTGTAGCCCACTGCTTCTTAACCCTCTTCTTTTCCACCGTTCCTATTGTTTTCTCTGCCGCTCTTGCGATGCCTGTTTTTATAACCTCCCATCTCTTCTCTATGCTTCCCATCCGCTTCTCTTCACCTATGTTCTTTTCTACTAGCTCTTGGTATTCCCTCCTTTTCAACCCTTTCAATGCTTCAAGGTTCCACCTCTTTATCTTCCTACCTTTACAAAGCCTTTTGAATCTAACTTCACACTTCATCATCACCAAGTTATGATCCGAGTCCGCATCCGTCCCTGGATAGCTACGAGAGTTTTTTACACTGTTCCTAAATCTCTGCCTCACCATTATATAATCAATTTGGTATCTCCCAGTGTCACCCGGCATTTTCCATGTGTACCTACGCCTGGGGTGATGTTTAAACCAAGTGTTTGTCACTACTAATTTATTTCTTCTACAAAATTCAACTGCCTTTTCCCCGCGATCATTTCTTCTTCCTAGCCCAAACCCTCCTACTTCTAATCCGTCCCTCCCTTCTCCCACCACTGCATTCCAGTCACCCATCACTATCAGGTTTTTCTTCCCCGGCACTTCTCTAATTATTTCTTCTACTTGCTCGTACACCTCTTCCACCTCTTCCTCCCTATGGTTGCTCGTAGGCATGTATACCTGGACCAGTACGAAATTCGTTGGGCGTGCTTTTATTTCTACCACTAGTATCCTGTCGTTCACCTGTTCAATGTTTACCACCCTCAGTCCCAACTTTGTGTTCAGTACCATGCCTACCCCCCGTTGACTCTCATCTCCCCCACTATAGATCACCCTGTAGTTATCACTCCAATAGTCCCCGCTATCCTTCCATCTAACCTCGCACAATCCCAAAGCATCTATTTTTCCTTTTTCCATTTCCTGCTTAATATTTTCAAGCTTCCCGGCCCTCATCATGGTCCTTACGTTCCACGTTCCTATTTTTACCACTGTTTTCCTCCTCCTCTTTCTCTTTTTCTTCTTCTTCTCCCTCCTTTCCCTTGTATCTTCTGATGATGATTCTGTGCAAGGATTTCGTGTGATGACGACCGCGGAGGCCTTGCCTCCCCCGCTGCCGGGCACGACACCCGCCCTAGTGGGCGGCGTCCCGTAGTTGCCAGGAATCAGATCTCTTTGGATGACTTTCATGTTCTGGGAAGTGATAGTTGAGAGGTATCCCACGCGACTCAACGGTATTTTTAACGTGACACCATCACGGAACTACCTTTCGTCTGGCTCCTACCCTTCGACCTATCTGGCATGGGTGGCCCTACCAGGAGCAATGTACTTGCTCCTGCCAGTCCAGCTCTAGGGGTCATTGGAACGCACAAGCCCTTCCACCACGTCAAGGTCGTAGTTCAAGGAAGAGACTTTATCATTAGAAGTGAAATTTAAAAACCGCCGTCGTATATTCAGAGTGCATATTTGTCAACCGGTGACCATTAGCTCTATCGCTTAGGTCGCTCACGCTAATTCCTGCGCCAAAACTTATTTGGGGCTTGAAACCTTTCTTATAATGATTGACTAATCCGTTCGACCTGAAAGGCGTATGTATATGACTTCCACCGTCGTTTCTTGAGGAGTGAGGACTTATGTAAGAATTTTATTGGGGTGTAATTTTGAGTAAAATGATTATTGGTTCTTTTGTTATCACGGACGGTGAGGTACTCTTTAGGTTTGTAAGCGAGACTGAAAGGAATGATGAAATGCAATTTTTATGTAAAGTGAAGCCGAGCATAATGCTGACGTTTTTAAAATTATAATTCTTAAAAGCACTGCCTTAGTTTCCAAATCACTGCGAATGCACCAATGTTATGGTGCGGAGTCACGCACATTGGTGCAAGCAATTCCTCAGTGTGCAGTACGCAAATCAACTTTTTGTATGTGAAACTTACCTAGTGCAGCATGATACACTTTCAGAAAGCTGTAGCGTAGCGAACTTGATGATTTCAACCGCGAGATAAGAAGGTTGTCTCATTCCATTTTCAATGCATCATGCTGATTAAGACGTTGATTTTTATCAGTGCATCAATGATGCAACATAATATTACCGGGTCATATTCCATAAGCATCTGATTAAAATAGCGTGATGATACCGTCAACGTTATTACTCGTAAATAAAGGTTTTTAATTTCAGCAAGCATGTATCCTCTACATAAAAAAATCTGGGAATTCAATTCGAAATGAATTTGGCATTCGGTGACTTAATTTGGAATAAAATTATATTTTTTCTATTAATTTGATAATGCGCTGAAGCAATCTCTTTCCACTACACTATCCTTCCATCTCCATCTTTGCAACTTTTGATACTCGCTGGGACTCACCGGACCACCCCTTACTTCCTACCTTATCCCCACCTCTTCCTCACACTCCCCAACTGGTAGTGTCCACAGCTGCCCCCTTCGTTGCTAAACTCTCTCCCTCTACGTACTCCCCTCGCCGCGGAACATGCATTAGCCTCCCCTGAGAAAAAGTAGGTCGTCGCGCAATCGACAAGGATCGAACGGAAAATGAGAAAATAAGCTCTCTCGCCTATGTCTGTGAGTCCATTGTTTGTAGAAAATTGGAGCGCAGTGAAGGAGTCCTCATGCAGACGACGAATCACATAAAGACCGCATGAGTAGCCGCATGTAGGTTGGGTTGTTTGGCAGTTGTTGGCGGGCAGTAGGTTGGGTTGGCAGTGGATGGGGTGAGGATGGTGAGGATGTACTTTGTAGGTATTGTCAGTGTGAAGTACTTCGCTACGGGGTAACGTCCTCGCCTGATAACCCGAAGGTCGCGCGTTCGAGTCCCGCCTGGGGAGGATTTTTCACCCCCCAGGGCATGGTTGTATGTGCTCGTCCATTGCTAAATGTTAATACCCCGATATAAAGGCCAATAAGAGCTGTTTTCGGTGGTTCCAGAAAATAAATAAGTAAATAAGATATTTATGAAACTTACTGTCCTGTAGTTAGAAAGAAAACTAGTAGGCTAATACTAGCTTTGTCTGTTGAGTTGGACCTGGAGGGAGACCATATTGACGTACTGTCCGAATATTTAAACAGTAAGTTTTGTGAAGAATTGTTTATGGAGCAGCCAGAATGTTTTGTAATTGGTAGTAGAAGAAATACGGTATGTAAGCTTGAAGTGCCTCTTTGGGCTCAAGCAGTCCGGTAGAGAATGGCGTGCAATGTCCAGACAGTTATGTTAGATTTGGGACTCCGCCCAACCACTGCACACCCTTGCTTGTATTATTCTCCTCATGGCAAATTATCTGTTGTTAAATATGTAGATGACTTTGGTGTGTGGGATAAAAGACATGAGATTGAGTAATTCAAGTTAGAATTGTCAAAGAGAGTTGATATTCGTGAACTTCGTGAGTTATCAAATTTCATTTCTTGGAGAATTTGTAGACCCTCTTCCGACACAATTATTGTGGACCAACACCCCTATGTATGTCAAATCCTGCATAATTTTGAAATGAATGATGCTAAGAGTAAGTCTAACCCTTTAAGTTATCAGTTACTATCCGAAAGTTCAAATGGTGAAGTGAGTGATGAAGCTGCAAGGGAGAAATTGTACAGAGGTGCAATTGGTTGTCTATTATACATAGCCAACTCCAACCGCCCAGACATTTGTTTTTCTGTAAGCTTCCTTAGCCAGTTTTGTAATGCTCCTAGTCGTAAGCACTGGGCTGCTGAGAAGCATTTGTTAAGATATTTGAAGGGTAGTTCTCACTTGTCTATTGTGTATACTTAATGTGGAGCAAAGGTGGAGGTATATTGTGATGTTGATTTAGGAAATAACAAAGTAGACAGAAAGTCGTTTAGTGGTATAATTGTGATGTTTGCTGGGGCTCAATGGCTGGTGCTGTAAATGAAGTGACATTTTGAAGAAGTTAGTTTCATGATTCAATGTTTCCCTATTTCATTGACATTCCTTGCAATATAAAATGTGATAATGAGGGTGCAATTATATTTTCCAGAGACGATGTCTCGTTTGAGAGGTCTAAGCATATCGACATGAAATTTAATGTACGTAGGGATCATTTTAAGAAGGGACATGTTGACTTTAAACATATCTATTCCAGCCTAAACATAGCCGACGTATGTACCAAACCTTAAAGTGACCCTAAAACCAAGGAAATTTGTTCCCTATTAGAATTAAGGGACCCACATTTTGACAAGTTTTAATGTTGATTTACTTCGTCAATTTTGCAGTGAATGAATATTTCTGTTTAATGTTTCCACTTATGCCAATTGAATTTTTGTTGATTCTTTTTCTATGATGTAGTTTAGTGTGATTTTTGCATTCAACCTTTTACTCAGATACTGTTTTTCAGGAGTCATTACTGTTGCCCGTATCAAGGGGAGGTGTTGCAAGGTAGTGCTACGGCAACAAAATTCATGTTTTTTATATCTCTAATTAAGCTCGTAATGAATTCTGATTTTTCGTTGCGCTTTTGTTTTTGCGCCTGCTTTGTTTTTTTCCCGCTCGTCCATGCAATGATTTGTAAGTCTCGTGTAGTCTGGATCTAAATGCAATAAAGTGAAGTTGTGCCAGAAAGAATTTCCTCAGTTGGCCCTTCCATTTATCCCCGAAGTATAACAAATACCACTTGGGGCCATATGTAAGTACGCAGCATGCATTGAGAGGAAGCACTGTGGTAGATTTTTCTTTAAGCCAATAAAACAATAAATTAAATCCGAATTTTGTTTTTGCATTTCCACTTCAGAACTACGTCATACGAATACGTTTTATATTTCTACATTGGTCCAGGGGTAAATAAAAAACTTAAGAGAGTTGTTGACACTCTAAAGCAAACTACCTACAGTGAAAAGGGTGCTTAACACAACCATAGTAAACAGGAATCATCCATTCATTCTTTCCTTACGGCAGAAACTACAGTTACCCAGATTTTTTTAAAAAGAAATATGGTGATCATCATGACAACCGGTGGATGTGACGTCATACTTAACAAGTCCATAGGGAAGCTGAGTGAAACTTAAGGCCGTTCCACTATGGACGTAAGTCTTAAGCCGAAAGACGTTGACCGTAATAATTGTTGCTATCTCCAATGAAACCCGTAAGCCGTAAAATCTCGCGCGAAATATAAAAAAAACAAATGAGTGTTGAAATTGTTTTTACGCTCCACACCACAGTAATTTGCCTGTGCAATTACTCCGGGTATAGCTTTTTGTTTGCGAACCCTCCATTCTCTGAAATTCAACACTGCACAGCTACTGCAGACAAAGGAATGCCTTCATCCGTTTCCGAGAAAGTCGTGGGTGAGTACCTGCACTGATCCTGGCAGTAGTAACGGCCTTTACTCATGATGTACTTATTTGTTTCGGTGCTAGTCGACTAGACATTTTGAATTAAATTACTGAGGATCGTGGTGGTATTCGGAGGAGTTTTGGAATTGTTTTATTAATCATGTTTGCAATTAAGTGAGGAAACAAATGGACTGTGTTGCATTGTGGAATGAGTAGAGGGTATGCCTTATTGGCAGTGCCTTCTACCTCATAAATTCCAAATGACCGGCTGGAAAAAGTATGGAAAGGGATAAAGATTGTATTGATGGAACCCGACGACCTGGTGAGTAAGATATTTTAGGTGACATTTCAGCCTGGGTTTTCCAGTCAAGCGAGCAATTACTATCTATTATTGTTTAGTTCAGTAAATATTTTTAAAAATGCTTTAAAATTAATTCATACTAATGAGAAAGTCTATCGTAAAAGTGACAGGTGACCTAAATAGTGAAGTATGTCAGCAATTAGGCATTATTTAACGCAGTGCTCGCAGTATTACTTTTGAAAAATTTATGTATTGGTGGAGAATTGATGTATTCAACTAAAAGGCTTTTACTTCTAAGGAATAATTTATAACAGGGACTCTTAAGTGGAGACTTAATGAGAAGATTGGTAAATATTTTGTTAAGGAACCAAGGTTTTAATGCTTCCAAGAATTAGCTGTCGAGGAAAGAATATGAGCGAAGAAGCTTCATAAGTAAAATATTTCGAAGGTGTCAGTGGATATGAATGAAATGAGCTACGTAGAGAGTTAGGGAAACAGAACTGATAAGAGTGTTTTGGAAGAGAAAACATCGTTGGATTGGGTGGGCGAGGCAGAAAAATGTGGAGTGTATATTGAGAGGTGGCAGCATTTTTACTGCTTCGATGAAAAAGAGAACGTTGAGTGATGTGAGGAAAAAGGAAGAGAAGATTTTTTTCGTGGAGGGAAGGGTTAGACAGTTTGCCAAAGTATTAAGCTTTTGCAATTATGGGAGGAGCAGTGTAAAATGGAATTTCCATTTTCCTAAAATAATTTTGGAGTCAATGGAAGTGTTAAATGACTCAGTGGCCATCTAAAACTAACTTCCTTCCGTTAGATTACAAGTATTGATGACTCCCGTCCAGCCTTTTAATTAGTAGTGACCTTAATATGGTTATCACTAGTGTAGTATTAGTATATTAGTACTCAGAGTGTGATCGGTTGGTGTTATGAGATGCCATTAGTCCCTTATTATCGTCATCTTTTTTAAACATGAATATTTGTTAAAATCTCTTTCTTTCACGAATGAATCTTCTAAGTGACCCTTTTCGTCGTTTTGCATTCGGTGCTCCTCCTTTAAATATCTTGAGAAGGAAATATTTACCTAAATGACCGATTATGTATTTTGCATCGTAGCGTTGAATGTAAATACGGTGTGTTTTCGACGTTTTTCTCCACATTTTGATTGGAGATTGCCGGGAAGGTTGTGAAATTTGGTATTTCTTCATGTGAGGAATACCCACGATTTCCCTGACATTTGGCTTTAGGGAGAGGTTCTGACAGAAGTCCTGAGAGAGGTCCAAAGACGAATTGAACGCAATTCATGCGGTTAACGCTTGTATGAAATTTGGTATATATGGCCTAAATTGCTAGATTGTAGATTTGCCATTTACTATAGACAAAAACCCCATTAACCAGAAATTGTGCGTAGCGAGGTCTTTCTTCTTGCGATTTTTATCCTCCTCTAGAAGCATATGGCAGATCGAAGGATGTTAGCGACATTACGTATGCATCCAAAAAGGGGAAGGTAATCTGTTTGAAAGCGTAATAGACGTACTGGTTTCATGATAAAGTAATATTTTTTATTTATGTGCCTTTATAAAGTATTTCATGGATATTCATTTCAATTTACCGTAGGAGTCAAAGTTGCTGAGCAATCCTCGTGAAACCTGTCCCAATATTCCCTGGTTTTTGCAACTGATGAGGCAACGATGAAGATGCGTGATTTTGGCTATTTGTACCAGAGGGTAAGTACAACTTTTTAAAATAATTTTTATTGAATTTTCATTGACCATAGTCATTTTTTAACCATTTGGAGCGAAACTTCCGTTGCGTCTCGTAAAATTAGGTACCATTTTCCGGAATACAGCTGAGTAGGTCTGCGTTTCATGGAAACATTATCTTCCTCATTCCAGGGGCCATCTTCTGGTCGTAGAGAGAAGACTTCAATTGAAAGGCCACCTGCAATGAAGAAAACACTTTTGTCCATGAATCGTAGACGTACTCAGCAATATTCCCGAAATTGGAACTTAACTTTTTTCCACCGATCACTCCACAAATGTTGATATTTCCGACTATATAAGTTGTATTATTTGTCCTATCTGAATCAAGATTTCGTGGGAAGTTCTTTCTGATTACAGTAGTTTACTTTTTAGTTGCTTTTTAATTTAGTGATGCGGTTAATCTTTTACTATGCTTACACGATTTTATTGTTCCAAATCGTGTAAGCGCAGAATCAGAACTCAGATTTTTAATCAGAATAAACTGGGAAGGAGTACATATGGCTCGTCAACTACTAAATCCCAGGACTCGCTGGAAACTTATAAAAAAATTACAATCTTTCTATATATGTGTGAGAGTATCACGGTGTTTTGTTCTGTTAACTGGGCGTTAACATTTTAGTTCAGTGGTCTGCTCAATATTGATGCTGCGGAGTCTGAAAAGTGGTTCGACCGAATTGGAATTATTGACTGCGTCTTGGAAATTTTTGCTAAATTAATGTCGTAAATTATACAGATTGTGTGAGTTCACCCAATGCGAAATTGCCTTTTTAAAAATCACCTGTTAAAAAGACTCCCCAATTTCTACAGTTTCTACAGAGGAGAAAGTATTTTATATTTTCTGAGCCGAATGACCTCATTTTAAAATGCTAAATGTCTCAAACGTGGTGTACGAAATACTTTCGTATCTCAGCTTGTTGGGAACTCGTTAACCTAAAAGTAAAAAAAAAACAATTAGTATTGGTAATTGAGCAATAATTTTTATTTATATTCGGTTTAAAAAAACTAACAATGCATGATATAGTTTACCATAATTTCTTAACGAATAATGGGTGGAGGTTGTTTGTATCTGCCATTATTTTTACCAGTCACATATTCATATGCACATTCATCAGATTATGCTTTAAAAATGATTTATTATTTTGTGTTTCATATGTTTTGAAAATTTCTTGATTACGATGTGTGAGCCAACAACACTGATCATCAGTGAAGGAAAATTTTGGAGACTTGTTGCTGTTAGCTACGTAGAAATCTAAAACTATGGCAAAAAGTATGGAACCAAAGGCAGCTTTGTGTTCCTAAAGTATAAATATACTTATACAATGTATATACAATTATTTAGCTGCGGAGATAGTTGAGGAAATTCGAGGAAGCGCAACCTGAGGAAGACCAACAGAAAGTTACTCAAGAGAAAGTAGGGAGGATTTCAAATGAATGGCCGATAAATACACGGAGGAGCTAGCTAGAAAAAAGGGGAAATTTCGTTCTGGGACTCCAAGCGAAGTATTTTCATCCTAATTCAGTTCTATCGAATAATTATAGTGCCTGTAAATATGAACTGGAAATTGTATCTTCCATGGTCTCTCCATAATTGAACTTCATGTTATTATTGGCTCGATGGCGATGAAATTTACTCATCTGTTTGGAGCGTTTATATCTGCCTCTTGTAATTATGGCAAAAACGTACCATGACGTGAAAAAGACGAAGATTTTTCTTTGTCTGAAATATTTTAGTGGAATACAAATACCCCTGTAAGGCGGACGAAAGAAAAATAGCCCGTTTTTCGTTGTGATTTAGCTATTTGAAAATCTGCTGCCCTCAACGTATCAGCCCTTGCCCGTTCGTTGGTCGGTATTGTAGCATTCATCACGGTCTCCCACTCTGTTTGAGAAGATAGAATCTTACCGCTTCATTTGTCTCTGCCGTGGTAAAAGGGTGTTTTAGGTGATTGCTTATACTGTCTCTCAATCTCTCAGACCCGAACGTTCACACGCACCCACACTTCGTCAGGCGGTGGCGCTCCCCCAATGGATCGATAACATTGCCGGAGAGGCGCATTCGACGCCGAAAAAGCCCAAAAATGGCGGAGTCAGGCCTCTTTCGTCCCTTACCGGAGTAGATATGGAGGAAACCGGCGCAAGTCGTTCAGTGGGAAGCTATCATTAATTTCTCTGGTGAACTTTATCCGCAGGCGGGACTGATTTTCGTATTTTGAACATATTTCCGTATGTTTTACCAGACGTTAATGATCTTAGAGTCATCTCTTCCTCGTCCTCTTACTTTAGAACAATGGTTGCGTATTGGATTACGATGCTAATTGAAAAAAGGTGCGTTATATCCTATTTGAACGCATTATTTTAGCGTGTTAAAATGATTTTGATCGACGAGTAACAAAATAAATATGGTGGAGCTTGGCATTTTATCCTTAAATCACAGATTCAGGTAAGGTACAAAGAGAGGTCTGTGGGTCAACATCTCGGACCGAAAAATAGCTATAAATGTAGAGTGATGATACAGTGATAACGAAGCTATTTAAACCACGCTTATTTTGATAGCTTTCCTCTTTTCATACCTAAGTTATTTTTTACCTTATGTGATAGGCTTCTAGGGAGATATACTTAGAGAATGATTGATTAAAATAATCGTTGTCACTTTTCGTAGCCATTGACTACCAAGGGTTGACAATTTAGAGTTTATAATTTAAAAAACGTGTGGCTTATATTGCCATTTATAACTGTTGTGATAAGGTAACGAAAAATAGCTATAAATGTAGGGTGATGATACAGTGATAACGAAGATATTTAAACCACGCTTATTTTGATAGCTTTCCTCTTTTCATATCTGAGTTATTTGTTACCTTATGTGATAGGCTTCTAGGGAGATATACTTGGAGAATGATTGATTAAAATAATCGTTGTCACTTTTCGTAGCCATTGACTACCAAGGGTTGACAATTTAGAGTTTATAATAAAAAAACGTGTCTTATATTGCCATTTATAACTGTTGTGACAAGATAACTTAATCCATGTGTCCTTGATTATCACCTGTGTCCTCAAATGCTGGCGTCTCTACGCCTTATGTCGCGTGACGATTAACTACATGTGCCGCGTAGCTACAGTTTTTACGTTTATTATTTACGAACAAACAGTCATTCTTTAAAAAAAATTGGCTCACATTTTTTTGTAGATGTACACGTCGAAGTTGTAGCATTAAAAGTTTTATTTTTTTCCAAATGTGAAGGTTTCGTCAGTAGTCTTGTAAATTAATCTCCGAAAGCTTGGAATTTGTACAAGTTTTTTGCCGGAGTATATTGTCCCTGGTGAATTAAAAGGCTAGGATGTGAAGTTGTTTCTCTCGGAGTATGATGTTTCAGTTCAGATGGGAGTACTTTGTTTGGAGTGAATGAATATATATTAAAAATTACAAATCAGAAGTTATTGATTTCTTGTGGTTGAGTTTCTCGCATAAATCAATTTCGCTATTTGATATACTTAGGATATTTCTGTGATACCTAGTATATGCTATAAAGCTATAAAGACTGTGAGTCTTTGTATTATACATATTATAAACGCATGCAGTGATGCGGTATTTTTTTTGCATATATTTGTGGTTGCAATTATTACCTAAGGAATTCTTAACTATTTGCGTGGCTGAATTGGCTCGCTTACCCACGAATAAGTTAAGCTCTCGGGTGCATATTTGAGATCTTTACTTTTAAATTTTAATGGAGATTCATTATATATGCATTATCAAACCGAGGGTAATAGACCGGAGTTCATGCAATCGCATTTGGCTCACAATTTCTTTTGTTAGTAACAGTATCATACTTCCTCAGCGTGGATTCTTATAGTCCCTAAGTGCATGTGCCTGCATCTGTATGCGCAGTAAACATATCACTTTCTTTCGTAGTTATCTCCAAACACTTCGAGTGATACTTTATGAGATGCAAATTGCCCTGTGTATTTCGAAACCCTACTCAAGATATCCACGTGTGGTGAATCTTATGGATCGTGTAGGCTCGTCGGAAATTTCAGGTATTTTCCTTTACCCTCTCTCACATTAGCATACAAGAGGTTCTATTCTCGTTTTATAAAGCGGATACCACTGAGGTGACGTGCCCTTATTGTGTAAGTTTAAGAATCATAGGCTTGGACTGCTAAAGGACATTTTTCAGTAAGGTCATTTCAGAATGTTTTTCCGATACAAGTCCCGGATAAAGGCCGTCGTGGATTAAATGATGCAAATAGCCGGTATACACTCTTTTTTTTGCCAAAGATGTTACAGTTTTCTCCAAATTTTGTCGCGTTAATACTGGTTTAATATTACTATAAATTTATTTTTTATCTGTCACTATTGACTGAAATGTTGGTGTTCCGTCAGATATCATTATCCTTTCATTCGATCGCGCAGAATAAGAAATAATGGACGAAAGGGGAAGAAAACTACAACTGTTCTTCTCTTGAAAATATGGCAAGCTCATGAAACGTTTATGTCATATTTGTACCGTCATATTACGTTGATGTATTAGTAATAATAGTCATTTAGCCAATACGCTAAAGCATGGTGTTACTCGAATGCAGCAGCTAAGGAAATAATGAAGTGTCGAAAGTCTGTGATGTTTAGAACGTTTTACGGGTAATTACTTTTTGATTTCCGTGAGGATAACCGTGTTCCATCAGTTTGCATGGAGGTCATTCCATGTCAGTTTATCCAATTAAAAATAAATTCATTTTGCATGAACAATTAATGCATGACCATTTTTTGCACGATTATATCTTCATGTATTGGCAGTTGAAGGCGGCGGTTAAAAAAATATCCTTCCTTGGTTTCTCGCAGTAGCTATTTTTCCAAGAGACTATGAGAAATTTGGTAATTTTGAAGTTTAATCTATCCGTAATATCTCAAGACGTAATTACGACAGAGGAGAAATACTAAAACCATAATATTTTCATCATAATGAAAAACATTTTCTTTAATTTTCTTTTTCTTTCTATATTCCTATATAATTTTAAATTGAACTTCAAATCAACATTATTTCCAAATCAAGGTAGATGAGCTCTACGGCCTCTATAGATTAAACAGATAAAATATTTCTCCAATGGCCGTAAAATATATGCACCTGTAAATATATGCACCTCCCTTTCTCCCACCCCTCCTCGCCTCCCCCACTCTCCACTTCACCCACATTCCCACTGCTCACCAATGACCTTTTAGCCGTTACCAATTTACCCCCCCCTCCGCTTCCTAACCCTTTTGTCCCTTCCCTATTTATTCTAGGTTTGTCCTCCTCTTCATTCACTTTCAACCTCGTGTTGCTAGTGTTTTTCCTTTCAGCTCGCTGAAGAGGACCACTTTGTGGTCGAAATACGCGTATACGAATTTCACCCTCGTTCCCGGTTTGTTGTTTTTCTATTTGACAACGCTCTTTTTGAGCTGTTCTCCCAGAAATCTGGGGCCCTGCTGTGTGTGTGAGTGAGTGTGTTTTTTGTGTGATTGCGTGTGTGGTTGTGTTAATAACTTGGCAGCCTTAGTAGAGTCACTACAGCTCTCCGAAGGATCCCAGGTTATAACCCAGGAATCCTTAGCTAGGTCTCATTAGCCTACAAAGGATTCCAATTGGGTTGTGTGTGTGTGTCTGTGGTAGTCCCTGGCGAGGAAATTATTTTCCCGTAAACTACCACAGGAGGGTATTCTGGTGGAGAGGCTGTGGTTGGTCCCTGTTGTGGAACCTCATTCCCGCAAACCAACACAGTAAGTATTTAATTTTTTTTTTTTTTTTTTGACGAGTGGTGCATATATTTTACGGCCATTGGAGAAATATTTTATCTGTTTAACATTATTTCCAACAAAAAAACTGGTTTTCGACTCGATAAATCTGTACAAAGGAGGAATGTCTCAGATTTGAGAGTTTTTGCATTGAAAGGAATAAAGGAGAAGAATAATAATAGGTAATTTAATACGTGTAGCTTTAACCATTTTTCTTATAGAAGCAAACGTAAATGCCTTCGCGCACAAAAACATCCATTTCTTTTACTATATTTCCTCCGTTTTGGGAGCTATTGAAAATGTGTGGCTTACAGAATGTGAAGAAATGAACACTTCTAACAAAAAGTAAAAACTTGGACTTTGAGGTTCTACTACTAAGAGAAATATTGTAGCTGTAAACTAGCTTGGCGCTAAATTTAAGCCATTTTGTTCTTCATTTTCTCCGCTGGGGTAGCTGTTAAATATTTGTGACTTACAGATAAAACACTGTAAAAGTATGTACAAAATATAAGTAGTTAAAATGTGATGTTTAAAATTCTACTCTTAAGACATTTATGGCAGCTGTAAAATAGCGGGAAATTGAATTAAATAATATGGTAACACTCATTTTTTATTATTCCCATAACAATTGGATTCCCCTGGAAACAATAAAAATTTGGCGTGCCAACCATAATGCTTCGGCGGAAAAAATACCCCGTTATGAATCTGATATCTGATTTAAAACTGATACGGAAGCGAATATGTTTATTCGGAATCATAATGGATTGATTTATCAAAATGTTTCATGATATGGCATTCGAAATTTCAGATATGATAATGCTAACAATAAGTTATGGAATTTAAATTCTCCGAGCGAAAAATTTCCCGTGGCTGTTGTTATTAGAGACCTTTTCATTCCCGAAATTTGGTCGCCTGAACGTTTTTCTCACCGTTTTTGGAATACCTTAATATCCGTCTGTCGTTTTACATGAAGGATGTTAAAGCTGGACTAAAAACCACTATTACCCTTATTTTAATCCAGGAATATGGAAAATTTGGAGTAGTAAATCAAGATTCTAATAACAAAATCGCGCGTCTCGTTTTATACCACATTTTTACTGTCATGGATATTATCCAATGAAGTTAGTTACGTGGATGGGTAAGTTTACTTACGGATTTTTGTATGGACACAACGATGTTTTGTTTACACTGTGTGTGGTAACTTGAAGATTGCATTTCTTTGCGTGTAATTTAATGAATAAGTCTCCTTTGGGCTTCTTGCCTTCGCCGTTTCCTTAAAATTATACCATGTTCAGTAGAATTCAGTAGAGATTCAGTAGCACTTATTTCTCTCGATCGCATAGCATAAGAATTCCGTCTGTGTCAATCATATTCGCCAGTTAAAAAATGAACGTGATTTTTAGGTGATAAGGAAAAGAGGTGTCAAGGTATAGTTGATGCCTCAAACCTCCCTTGTAATTTGAAAGAATAGGGAAGTTTTTTATGACAGCTCATCCCATGAGACTTTGCTGGTCGATGCGTCACCTTGGCGATTGTTTTAAAATGACACCACTCCGCGTGCCATTTGTATGGAGACCTATTGTTTCCAAGGAACGATACTTTTTACTTGATTGATGCGCATTCCTCTGGGGAATCTACCTAGCGTATTTTTAAATCGAGGAATAGCCTATTTCCAGTGCGGCCCAAAGCTATAACAACAAGGCTGCTATCATTGAGGTCACCTAGCCGTGATATCGAACTGGGAACCGACTACACTGCTATCCACAGCTTTGCTAAACTTCCAATTACTGCGGGCGATCTTCCAGAAATCTCCTCTCATGCGCATCCACCGCGTCGTCTCCTCATTTTCGTTATCTTCGTGTCACTTGGGATACACTCGGTTATCTCTGGCATTGCAGCCTTCAGACTCCAATCTCCCGTAGTTTCGGCAAAATTTCCTGGCGGATGGGATGATAAAACGCCCGCTGTTTCCGCCCTGAGTCTCCTTCACTCTCCATCAGAGCGTGTGTCATTTTAATCGCAAAAAAAGAGCGGTTTTATGTAAACGCTACAGGATCATCCACGTAACGGACGCACTTCTCATGATCGAGACGAAAGAGCTTAGAAATGATTTTATTCTTTGGTGGCTTTGATTGTCTTAACACTCATGTACCTACTAGTTTGTTACTTTTTCGCATGAAAAGACTTGTAGTGTCGTCAGTGCAGTGTGAGTCCGATGCTGTGTCCTCGTAATGAAGGACTCCGTCCATGCTGTGATCGTACTCACTGTAGTGACAGATCCCAATTTTTGTAATGCAGGCTCTGTTTTCTTCTATTTTTCCCTGTTACTTGATATCAATTCAGGTGACTATAATGACCTTTGACTATAAAGATCTTAAGCACACCTTTAGTCTTCAAATATTAAGGTCCTAATGTCATTTTATAAAAATCTGCGAACGAGTGAGACGTGTGGATACCACTGTCAGATGAGGTAGTTAACTCTATTTTGGAATTATTGTTCTTTGCCTTGAGTATAAGCTAGTTAGTGAAATGTATTTTTATCATTTTGTCAAATATTGATGTTACCGAGACTACCTTTTACTACCTTTTTTTACCCACGGTATTACCTTTACGGAGTCACCCGCAAGTGATAATTTCACTGTGCATCATTTCCTCTTGTCATGCGTGCCTTATCATGCTCGTCGGAATTGTAGTATTGAAAACTAACTAAAATCCTGTGAATATATTTTACAATATTGAATTAATAAAGGTGAATAAAAGCCCCATCAGTCTATAATTTAGTGCCCTTTTACTTTCAGACTTGTGATCTAGAAAAAATGGCTCCAGATGAACCACATGACTATACTTAACAGTTACTTGGGGCATCCTTTTTACAATTGGTAGTTTCCTGTACAAAAATGAATGAGTTTATTGGATCTAAGATTTAAGCTAAAGAAATGCTGTTCTGCCATCTGCCATTCTGCCATCCTACACCAAAAGTAGATTAGGTTGCGTTGTGGAAATATTTTCTCCTAGAGTAACGCCAAATTTAAGAAGCTGAGATAGTATTGGGAAATTTGGGATCGAAATACTGTCCCACATTGATAACATTTATTTAGCGATAAAATATGTTACCTAGAGGATTGGTTATTGCCTAGTGACAGGGATAACTTATATTAGTAGTTCATCGCGGCTGAGTTCAAAGCGTTCCATCTTAAGAATTTTCTGGCCCATAATGCGTCAGCCTTTACGGAAATCATTAAAAGCTTAGTTATGCTATCATGTGTGTTCACTTGATCCTTAGAGAAAAAATTTGCATTATATATTTCTATACATTATTCTCGAAGAAAGTTGAAGTGATATCTGTAGTGTTCTTAACCGTAAAAGAAACTTACAAGAAATAAATCAAGCCGTTATCCTCACACGGTGACCACCTCACTGAGCTTGTCAATGAGCGTTATTTTTAGTTTTTAAGGCTGAGGCATTATCTCTGAGACATTTCCGCTTGTCTGGCGTGTGGCAGTTCGCCATGTTAGATGTTCATTATTGTCAGTGCTCCATACCTACGGACTTGGTTTTCTTTAGCGGAGAAAATAACATCCTCATTTATGAGTTCCATTATATCTATTTCCTTTATTCTCCGTATCAACTGACTATCATTCTCAGCGAGTTGCTAGTATTATGGCCTCGGGAAATACATTCCCTCTGCTCTTTTTGTGAATAACCATGCTGGCGTTCAATCAATACGCAAACTTTTTCATGCCCTGAGCGAAGCTGAGAATGATTTATACCTCACCCAAGGTGAGGTTGAGCCATAGAGAATCCGAACTTGAGTTCTCGCCGTGGCTGGCTGCCGGGAAAAACAAGATGGCGGAACTTCTTCGCTATCGATTCCCCAGGGCATCGCTTTCCTTCCTCTCGTTTGGAGGTTCGACCGTCTTAATAGAAAACTTAGATGAAAATATGCAAAAAATAGGTATACATCAGTTAAAATATCTAGTATAATATATTTTCTCCTTATAAACGGAGTTTATAAGGATGCGATAGACATATCGCCTGTCTAAAATGGCTATTGCTACTGCACATTTATTAGATTATGTAGAAATTTTGTGGTTTCGTTTCTCCAGTTGAAAGACAGATATGACGTTATAAACTTTAGTAATGGCGTAAAAGTTTGATTCTATGGCCAAAATTGTTACTATGTCTTTTGAAACGTACGCTAGATTGGAGATGTTTCTTTTTGTGCTATAAAAACACAGCCTCTTCTGAATTTTGGTGCAAATATGAGTACAATATTGAATCTGATATTTTGTTTGAATAATATTTACCTGCAAATTCATCCAGTCCGAATAAATAACACATGCATTGATGAATGCATTATATTTTCTCTTATTCTTGAGCTGACAGTTGAGGATGAGGTTGTCTGTTCTGTTTTTGGTAGGCAATTCAAGGAAGTCGTAACTCAAAGAAAGCTTTGGTGTGAACTGGCTAAGGAATATAGATTGTATGCTTCGGTCTGGCAATTTATTTCAGTCTTGCAAGTGTGTAATTGTAACTTTGCTGACTGTGCTTGTTTCATGTACATGTAAGATAGTCCGTCAAGAGCTATGTCTAAGCGGGTTCAGTGTTTTAATATAGTCATGCATAATTGGCGGCTACGTTTTCTATAGAATCACAAAATACCCTGACTTGATTCAGACTGTTTCGTTTCCGACCTCCTTGTTGCAAATAAAACACTGAACATGATCATTTGGTTTTAATAGAAGCATTTGTAACTATTTTTAAGTTGTAGATGTAATTTTTCTGTGCGATTTATCTAATAGGTTACTTGTTTTATGTGCAGAAAGCACAATTGGTTTCAGCGATACAAATATAGGTAAAATCAGGCGTGGATTTATTGAGTAAAGAGTCGTCTTCAAAGAACGAAGTTTTTACGACAGCTACTGTGCCCATAAAATGAGTATTTTACTGCTGGGAATGTCAATTCATGGAAAATAATGGCACCATAAATATCTGCGTTGTATTGGCCTCGAATAGTCTTGGAGAAAACGAAGATAGCAAAAATGAAGGATTCGATGCTTCGTAGCTCTTGGAAACCGTGAATATAGTTAAGCACCGAGTGGGACTTGCTGATAAACTGAACTCATGCGTAGACATTGAATTCTGCCTACGGAATATTCAGTCTGTATCGACCCAATAATTCGTTTTATTGAAATGAAATAACAATGTATCTTCGTTTGCTCCAGCATTCTCGCGGATGACAATAGCATCATTCACTAATCCCACCGTTGTTGCATCCTCATTTATATCTATTCACTCCCATCTATTCGTGTAGGGAAATTACACCTTACAGCTGCAGGGAGTCTCACTCGTCCGATGAAATAGGCCTGTTCACTAGGATTTTTATTGCCACTATCGCTCATTCTCATTCTATCTTTTTCTTTTGTCAATGCTGAGTTCCATTGCATTCCCGCGCGTGCATGAAGCCTTCGCTTCTTCTCTGAATTGGGGGCGAGGACGTCCCAGCGGCGAAGGCTTCTCCTTTTATTTCTCTACTTTTTTTATTTTTAATTTCTCGAGACCATCCTCTGGCAGGCGTCAAACGAGGCTTGGGAGAAAAAAGGAGACGGCGTGAGGGTGTGTGTTGTGCGCGCGCGCTGAAGTCGAAGGTCGCGTGTTCGAGGACTGAAATGGAGAGAGAAATAGCCAGGCACTACTTTATGAGTAGGAGTGAGGCGTTGGGAAATAATTGTGCGCCGCACGCAAGGCTGGCATTAGAGCTCGCAAAATTTATCTTAATTTCCTGGAGTCTCCCGGGGAAAGAGTAAGTTCGGGGCTTTTATTTCTCGAAGAAAAAACGAAATGAATTTAAAAATTCCCTTCATTTGTGTTCGTAGGCTCCGTAGTAAATATATTTTATCCTATTCATGCCAAAATACAATGCATAAATCAGTCGTGTTTTTTATTTTGACTATTTCTCAGGAATCTCCTCCTCTAATTGAGTAAAATCAATTGATAAAGAAAAATCGTACGCCTTTGACCGATTGGTGATCTCATGGTGTTCTTTCAAATTCACTTTTTAAAACTACTTTTACGAAAACAATCTCTGCCAATGTCGATGTGGTGTATCTCTCCCAAAGCTTTCTTTTGTACATACCATATTACAGTTTTAATCTATAGAGTGCCTTATGTCCAAAAATTGTGTTCTTGTGGAAAATGTTTTGTATCTTTCGCAAATAAACTGCAAAGAAGGAAAATATTAAATAATAGCAGTTTTGAAATAGATTCTTTTTCCAATTATTTGTGAATCAGGAATTGATCGAAGGAAAAATGGCTTCTGGTATTTTGCTGGTCGGTGAGCTGTCGCTCTCATTCATGGAACAAAGGATTGCTTGATGCGCTAATGCATCATTGTTTTACTTGGTTGCTATACCGTTGTCACCCTACAACCTTGGTGATTGATGTAATTGAAAGTAGGTCAATGGATGTAGCCGCTTGTAGCAATGTGATTATGGTTAGAGCAAAGGCATGTCGCTCTGTGGGCTGTCACTGCAGCGTATCTTTTCTGGTATTTTTCGTTTTGTTCAAACCTTTTATCACTTCGCAGTTTATGTTTGAAGCAAGCAGTTAAGTGAAGAGTCGTTTTATATTTAGTGTTACTTTAAAATAAGGCCAAGGGAGGTTATACCTTTGTTCTTCATGGTTTCTGAAGTCATTACGAAACGTAGGCTATGAAAACAAAAATCAAGGTGTACGCCATTCTTTCGAAATCAGTACATAGCTTTTGGTGAACGGTCAATTGCTCCTGGAAGTATACTCCTCACCAACTCTGTAGTGCTGTTATGTTAAACGAGGCTGTGACTATGGCTGGCCACAATTTTAGCTAAAGCAGGTAAACATATTATGAAGGGACACTGCCGTGTATATAATCAAGTTTTAGTCTTTTGTTTTCAACTGCTCTGCCTGTTAAGTCTCTATCACACCGCCCAACCTGAAATATTCGATTATCCCTAAGACCGAACAATATAACTATGTCAGAGGAGTTCGAACCCGAGATCTTCAGGTTGCTTGGCGTTATCAGCGTGGCTACCGAGGTCGTCGTGCATCATTAACAGTATGTACTAATGATGATGAAAAATACAATTTGTGTTATCACCTACTAATTAAATTGACGAATCGAGACTTATAAATTTCATTTGCAAGTATCAATGTCTGAGGACTGGTAATTTTTCTGGGCAAGTGCTAAGGCCAGCTCTCGGATACCGCCTGAGTACACGCATTACTGAATACCTCTCATGGTTTAGGTAAATAGAGAGGACATAATCCATTCTCTGTTAAATGACTATGTTTTTATATTCATCAAATGTACGCCCGTATCCGGAGACACTGCTCGTCCGGCGTCGGCGTCGTGCGTGCGAGGAGGAGGAGGGAAGAAGGTTCATGCGTCGCGAATCCGCCATTTTGTTGCTCTGCGTGAACGCGAAACGGGAGAGTGCCCGGGCTTTTTCGAGGGGGGAGGGGAAGCCGAGGAGAGTGGAAACGACGGGAGAGGAAGGCAGTCAGGTTTCAGGCTGGGGAGGAGGGGGTGGGCAGCTAGAGGGGGGGGGGGAGAGTGGGTATGGGGGTTGGGTTTTTGGGAAGTTCCAGAGCGAGGAGGTGTTTTTTTGAGGAACGACAGAATGGGGAGGGGAGGTTGGGGGGAGAAGGGTTGCTGGTAACGATTCGGTAGAGAGGTAGAGGGGGATGGGGTGCAGCGGACTTGCTGTTGGGGTGGTATGGGGGGAGGGGGCTGTTCTGAGGGGGAGGATGGGATGCATTGAATGTGAGGGGAGAAGAACGCTGTGGGCGAGGGTTTACAGAGAGGGAAGGTAGGATACAGGGTATGAGGCAAGAAGGGCTTGTGGGGGAAGGAGTGTGAGGGGATGGGGACGCGTTGTGGGGAAGGAGAGGGTGGGGTTGGATTGTATGAAAGGGGGATGAGAGGAACCCTGAGGGGGAGAGGGGGCTCGGAGAATGATGGGGGGACGGGACAGGGTATGAGGGAAAGGGAGAGTCAAGAATGGGACAGGGTGTGGGGACAGGATACGAATCAGGTGGTGGAGAAGTATGGGGAGGGAAGAACCCAGAGAGGAGAGGGGTACAGAGAGAGAGAAAGGGGGCAAGGGACTGTGCATGAGGGAGATAGGAGAATGGGGAAGGGAGGGGGAGGTGCGGAGAGGAGGGTGGATACGAATTGTTGAGAGGGGAAGAGAGAAACCCTGGGTGGGGAAGGGAACTCAGAGAGTGAAGGGAGATGGGGACAGGGTATGAGGTGAACAGGGAAGAGATGGGAACAGGGGTGTGGGTCAGGTGGTGGCGGAGTATGGGGAGTGAGGGATTGATGGGGATGCTGTGTTTTTAGGAGTGAGAGGTAGATAGCGGTGGAAGGAAAAAAAATTCACAAGCGTTGGGTAGAGGGGGGAGAGTTTGAGTGGGGGAGGGAAAGAGAAGTGTGGCGAGGGATAAAGCGAGGTGGAGGATACGTACATTTTTTCCAGAGGGTAGGAATTGGCAAAAGGGAGTGGGAAGGAAATACAAAGGTAAAAGGGGGTAGGTAGGATACGTGGAGGGGGGAAGGGAAGGAAATGAAAGGGGAGTGGCTAGAGAGAGAGAGAGAGTCGTAGTTAGAAATGGGAGGGGGGAAGAGAGCGGAAGCAAAAACAAGCGGGGGGCTTATTAGGTGAGTGATGGCAGGGGGTGTGAGGGCTTTTCAAAAAGGATGGGATGTGGAGGTAGAGGAAGGGAGAATATTTTTTGGTTGGAAGTTCACGCCGCCCGGGGGAGGCGAGAAAGCGGTGTTCGAGGGAGGGGTTTGTGGGGATCCGAGGGGGAAAGGAGAGGAGGGATGGAGTTGGGAAACGGGGGGAAGAATCGGTTTTCGAAATTGGTGTAGGATAGGCTGTGGGGTGTGGCATGGGGTGTTGGTCTCGCACGCGAGATTCGGCGTACAAGGAAACGAGGCACGGGAGGCTTGAGTATGAGGGGTGATGGATGGCATGAGAGGGTTTGCGTAAGGTAGTGCCAACCATCATTTTATGTATTCTCGCTGTTTTCAAAATATTATTGGCAAAATTAAATAAACTGGTCATAATATCGTTCCAATTTACAATTCACCTTTTCCTACTCAAACTCAAAATTGGGGCTATTTGCGTGATATAATATTTGCAAAAATAATTTATGGATTTACTGAAACTTAATTTCCTTTATCTTACCCAAACTTTCCATATATTTTGTACGCCCTAGTTGTTTGCATGCGGCCTCGAGGTTTGAGGCGAAGATTTACGGTATGACGGGCTAGAGAGGGTATTGTTGATTGATTGATAGTTTGCGGAGGCTTCCGACAACTGGATCATTTGCGTCGTTTAGAGTGGGCAGGTAAGTTAGGGAAGGATTATGCGTAGAATGGAGGAAGGGTGGAAGGAAACCCAGCGTCGGCGTTAGCCTACTCCCTAATGATTGCCTCCAAAGGGTCCCACAGTTTAAGCGTGTCATTCGAATGACGGAGTGCGTGCATTTGAAATGCTCTTCACATGTAACTCAAGTTGGGAATCGGGATTCCGAGAAAAAACCGCCGCCGCTGCCGGGATCCGAACTCGAATGGGAAGCCAGTACTCTGGCCAACACACCATCCCCAATCCCCGTGGTTTTTATGGACGGAATAATGGATTACAGTTTGCGGGGATTCGGCAGGCAGTATTCTTTCAATACCCCTTTAGCACTGCTAGCTTTTAGACATGGTAAACTATTGTAAGGGTAAGAGAAAGTAATGCGAACACTCGAGTGGCGCCGACGACCATGGCAGCTTTTTTTCACGAGTAAACTTACTTGTACAGTTACCTTTCTACAGTAGTTGTTCTATGCCATTCGAGTCCACGCTAATGACAATGGTCTCGTAATAATTCGTCATCATCGTCATATGACCAGGTGTGGGATCAAGGTTCCATCTTTCGCGTTGTCGCTATCTTTATTCAAACCACAAACCGCTCTATAAGGGAAATTCTCTCAGATACTGTACTAAGAATGCAGTCCATCAACTAAAACTAGTGATTTAAAGCAACTGAAAAATTTGAAGAGCGGCGATCCCAGTTTAGCTCTCTTGAGCGCGATTGAAAAATAACGATAACGCGAGCGCACCCGTTATGAAGAACTATGGTTGAGCCCCAGGAGCCTTATTCAGGAAGAACTCGACCTCAACAATTCTGTGAAATTAAGTCATTGCATCGACAAATCTCTGCTTTTATACTGAAGCATTTCTATATTCGAGGTGGCGACGTCAAAGTTCCGTCACAGTCTATAGTAGGCGCGAAAATTCCGAGGACTTCCTGGCCCCTTGTCGTATGACGGTGATGGCGATTAATCATGAGATCGTTGTCACTAATGTTCATTCGTATGGTCGAAAATAACAGACCTCACGGAAGGTGATGAGAAAAAAATGTCGCACTTAAAAAGGGAGGAAGGAAATGCCTAGATAGCGATGGCAAATGAGGAGGGACGCGAATGCTGGTAGAACTTAATAACGTGATCTATCGTGTGTTCCACATTTAGTTGACAGTAGGGGCCTTGTGGAGAAAGCTGGTGCGTAAGTTATTCTCCGCGTGTTCACCTTTGGGTGCACCTTTTCAGCCTTTTCAAACACCGCGCTAAATTGAAGTAAATTACTTCAGGGGATATACTTTGCACACTGGAAGACCTAGACATACAGTACTGCGCAGCACTATGTTAATTTCCTGCTGCTATTGGCAATATCGCACCTCCGGTCTTCGTAGATTTACACTGGAAAAGGATCGCCATGAGAGCCCATGCTGTCAACTAAATGTCAAGCTCTCTATACCATGGTAAAAAGCTAGTGATGCGGAAGGGGCATAGGGGGGGGGGGAGTAACCACGGAGGCTATTTTTGTATAAGGAGAGGAGGAAGCTTAGAGGTTCCGTGAGAGAGTTGTGGTCGGGGGAGAACGACAGGAGGAGGGGTACGGGAGATGGAGGATCCGCAAGCTTGGAATAAGGTGGTGGGTACTGTCTGTGTTATGTGCGTGAGTACGCTTCGAACCAAGTTTAGGTGATAAATGGGATATTTGGAGGCATCAGGAGAAATACTGAGGAGTTTGAAGGGATAGGGTTGTAGGTGTGGAGAACGAGGAAGATGAAATATACGTACTGGAGGTGCTGTTCAAGAGATTTCGAATGGTCCGAAGTCCTTAATGCTGGTTTGTCAACTTTTGGTCTTCCTTCTTCGAGCACAGTTATAAGCACTGTGAGCTTTCTATTCCCTCTAGTACGGTGCTCAATTCGCGACACAACAGCGCACTTGCTTTCCATTCGTTTCAGACCCTGTACATTAGGCAGCGCCCTTCTAATCAGATCGGAAGCTGAGTTTATGTTCACTATACAATAAAAGAACTTCGACAATTGCATCTGCGAATGTTGTTATTTGTGTTGATTTTCAGTAAATACGTAAAACAAAAGCTTTTGATTACAATTTGGTTAAAAGCTTGCGTTTATTAATTAAGTATTTGGAACGATATCGAAAACTAAAAAGGAATTTTACAGCCGTTACTATTGTGAACCTAAACAATAGTATTTACCGGCAGATTAGCGAACCTTTCGCCTGCGGAAATTACTCCAAACATCGTCATTCGTGTTCGCTCATGTGATCCAATCTGCGGTATCTTCAACACATTGAATGGAAAGCTCCCATTAAATATATTAATAAAACTCCCATTTAATCAAACGCCAGGAGGAATTCCGAAATCAAATGTCCTTCTTACACCAATGCTCCGTATCACGCCCCAAATCTCATGAAAACATTGAGCGGCAGTAGCTCTCCTCATCGTTTGTCATCAGAACACTACTTACGGTGGAGTTTTGTAAATCACCAAGCAATGCTTGAATTGGGTTTTATAATTTTGCAATTGTTAAATGTTAATCTTGAAGAAAGAGAAACAGAAACACTTGTTAAAATTTCCACACTTTTAATTACCACCGGCCAAGGTTTCGGCACGTTATGCCATTATCTGGGTACAGTTTTACAAATAACTCGGCCTTTTATATAATAACATTGGGCGTGGGGCAGAAAGTTGAGAATAAGTGTGTGGGGGGAGAGGTCGAGGAAAAACAAGAGTTTTAGGAGAGCTGAATGAGCGGAAACAATATCATTGCATAGTTGAGCATTACTATTAAGTATTTCAAATTGTTCATAAAAGTCCATTTTATGCCTTTTTAAAAACCTGTTTCCGTTTCTCTTTCTTCAAGATGGATATACTCGTATTACGTTTCCATAAAGCCAGTGTTAATACTCTTGCATATGTTAAATATTAGTTCAGGTATATATTTCACCCGGAATCGAGTTGTTGAAGTTACCTTTAAAACCTTGCGATTTCAATCATTTGGTCAAAGGCGTGGCCTTCATATCCCAAGCACCCCTAATCTTACCACGCTCCCGTCTCATGCACGGGACCAGCTGCAAGCATCTTCTCCAGCATATTTCAACCTCCTTGGTTTGGAGAAGGATGAACGTAAGGTCTGGGAAGGTAGGTATGAGGAGCTGGTAGGTTTTTCGGGGATCTCTGCTCGAGGAAAAGTTTTGGGAAGGAGGATGAGGAAGTTGGGAGTATAGAAGTGTGAGGCGGAGAAGGACGCTGGAGGTGTGTTTTCTGTGTCGTGTATGTGACTGGGAGAGCTTAGGAGAGGTGAGCGGGGGGGGGGGAAGGGAGGTGCAGGAGGAGCGGGGGGGAGGGGAGGGACGAGGCGCGGGAGTGTATAGAGAGTAGGGGTTTGGGTTGGCGGCAATACGGCGCTTCAAGGCTTCCAAATCGATCCGGTTGCAGCTTCGAGTCTCGCCGTTCGCCATGTTTCCTCTAACCCCATTTAGATGGAGGAAGGGAGGGAGAGATGGATTTTGGAATGGCGGTATGTAGCAATATAAAGGGCACGCCGGCGACCGCCCAGGTTTGTGCAGACTCGCTTATCGAACACACACCTAGGGAGCAACCCCTCCCCCCATTCCCCTCCCTCCTTTCCTTCCTTCCCCCTCCCCCCATCTCCTTATTTCCCTCCCCCGTAGCGTCCGTTCCTTGTCGCTAGGCGGGGTATCTAGCTTTGACCGCCGTATCGCGGTGTGGTAGGACGTCCATCGCAATATTTGATACGTACCAAATAACTAAGCGGGAAATACCCGGATGAAGCTTATCCATTTTTGCGAATAAACGTGGCTGTCTTCCCCACTCGTTCCTATTTTTACATTTAGAGGCATCGGCCGACGGAAATGCTGGCAAATTTAGAGTGCAGATTCAGGCCCAATAACTAGTGTTTATCTGGTAGTTTCTGTGGTAATTTAGCAATTCATGTAAAGCGGACAAAATGTTTCCTCCCAGGCGCGGGCGTTATATGTATATATGATCTCCAGGCCGTTAATCTGCTGAAGGTGTAGAATTGTAGGGAGGAATTATCCTTTATTCAAGAGTATGCTAGTTCAAATGTCGTAATTTCGTTGAATAACCATCGGATTTTAATTCCTCACGTACACGTACACGTACACATACCTACATTATGGCACCCAAAGGCCATTCAGAGCTGTTTATTCATTCAATACAAAATATGTGTTTACCTAGAATTTATTAATGATATATCTTACGGATTAGCGCGTATTTTTTGCAACCGATGCGCATCTTTGCTATGCCCTCTAAAAGCCCTTCATATATTTAGTATTTTTGGCGATATGTTGTCCAAAATTTAGTATTTGAAGAAGCGAGCATAATTTCACCTGTCAAGCGGAACGTTAATCTAAACATATAGTGACGCTTATATTGATATTTGGGCTTGCGTCGACCTGAATTTCTAACTACCATCCGGTCTGTCCTGCCTTAATTGCACTGCTTATATAAACTGTAATATTGATTGGTACATATCACTGAAGTTCCTCGTTTCGTCTGCATTTAGCTTTATACTTTTCAAAATTTTATGATGGGTTTTAAGATATGCATGTATTTTTTAATTCTTATTTTTTCTGTATGACAGATAAAAATCTCTTCATTTTCATGGGTGCATGGCTGTCAACGAGCATTTGGATGTGTAACACTTGCTTCTTCTTCATCAAATATTTTTAATTTTTGGGAAAGGAATAGGTCAAAATTGGAAAAATGCCGACTTACAGTTTTTGCTGGAAAAGTCTAGGTTTTTTCACAGAAATTATTTATATTGTGTCATTTGCGATATGTAAGAGACAATTTAAAATCATGACTTAAGCGGTTTGAGTTTTTGAAGTTTTACTTTCAGAAGCAAGTAATGGAAATATCTGAGTTTAATTTGTTATTTGTACATATAATTTATTGTCTTATTTATTCATCGCGAAGTTTATCTGGCTCCTGCACCACTATATTGCTTTGTAACGCTATTTGTAATACTGATATATGATGATCTCTTGTTTCATAAGAAATAGTTACAAAAGGAATACTACGCTTCGTTACTGAGGTAACGAATTATTTGATGTTCACGTTTGAATTTAAACAAATTTTGTTCACACCTTCATGTCTCTTGATAACATCACTGAGGAAAAAGAACTATTAGCTTGGTGGGAAATGAAAACAATTATAATTTAGGGATTCCTTTGATTTTGTCATATTATTATGGTCGTTCATTATGAAGTCGCTGAAACTTCGGGGAACATTTGCAGCTTCAAAAATTTGTTTCATTGGGCGCTGTGACTTTCTCCGACTAAATGGGATGACCCCTCTGATTAATGCTGTGCTTCAGCCATCCCTCATGAAATTATTCTCGACTCTAGGCTTCATAACCGTGATTTTCCTTCTTGTTTTGGCGATTTTTTCGATTATTTACCTAGTTCTACATCGCTTTTGTTTCCTGCGAGTTTCAGTACACCGTTATTTTTTAGTACGTGGCAACTTTATTTCATGCTTGATTGCTTGCAGTCATGAAGCCAATGCGTATATATTTCCAAAATAAAATGCAAACCATCATCGCTTCCATGTTGAGAAAAACCAACTTTGAATTTCCATAAACTTAATTTCGCTGGCACGACGCGCGTTTCACCACACTGTGACATATTCATGTGCATTTAGTGGTCGGTTGGGTGGGAATATTTAGATAAGGTTCTAGCCGAGGAAAGGAGTGGGGGGGAGATGGGGGAAGTTGAGGGGAGAGGATTTCGGTTGAGTTTTAAAATGCATACCAAAGCTGGTGTGGATTTCTAGGAATACTGTTAAAGGACACTAAAGGACTATTAAGGGAGACTCCGATGGCTCGCAGGAGGGGGGGGGGGAATTGTTTCAAAGCTGTCAAAACGCAATTTCTCGTAATAAGCTCACTTGAATTGCTAATTCCTTGAATCCAAAAGAAGACAAGTGTAAAAAAAAATGTTGGCACCCGACCTGGTGAATGCCTCAAGCCTCTTTTTGAGACAGTTCAGTCGTCTCTCGCCCTAGATTGTGGAATTTCAATTTATAAGAGAATTCGTGCATCGCTAAGTTCCTGCTCTGACCTCATTTTTTATGGGTACTTTACAAAATGTTTTTTATCTACGTATTCTACCGATTAGGGGCAAGGTTTTTGCTGATCCGTTGCAATTATTTCACGTAGTGGCGAAAGAACTCTGAAATCACCTGAAAATAAACTGGGAAAGAAACAGGATATCGACGGTACAGCAGCGATTTTTTTGTGAATTTGAAGACTCAAGGGATATTGGAGAATAGGATGGACTCCAGGACTCAGGGATATTAATGCAAAGTGGAAATATGAAGGATCTCAGGTTTCCCCAGCGAATAGATTGAAGGAAGAGATGTCAGTGTCCCCACTGGGTCTCAGTGTAGTTCAGCACCGATGTTTCGAAGGCTAAGTCTGTCATCGTCTTAAGGATGAATGAAGCCTTCACCATGAAGACTATGGCACACTTAGCCTTCGAAATTTCGGTGCTCAACGATACTGCTACCCGGGGGGAAACCCGAGATCTCTTCTTACAAAGTGCAAATAATGTGAATCTCACCGTGAGGATCTAACTAACCACCCTAAAATGTTAATGGTACTATGCCGAGGTGATCATCACTGTATTCAGTTGGTACGTACCTACCTACTCCATGATTGAGACCTCATGGTTTGCTTCATTATTGATTATAAATGAGACTATTAGACAGAAATTAGATTGACTGTTAGAAAATAATATTGAGTATCAGCGCTGAGGATGTCAAACGTTGCAAAACACTGACTAAGTTTCTCATCAAGAGCGTTCTACCAATTAAGATCGGCTTTCACCTTAGTTTATACCTCCTCAAACTTATGGCTGTTCCTCTCTTGTAACTTAAAAAAGTTTTTCTATTACGGTAGTCATATAATGTCAGCAAAAGTTACTGTTGCTTCAACTAATACTATTCCCCTCCTTGCATCTTCGAACTTTGTTTCCATCACTTTCAAAGTACTAATCCTTCCTCTTACCCAATTTTTCTCATTGGTCCTGAATTATAAACCTCTCCATCCACCTCTTCATTTTCCTTCTCCCGCATTTTATGTCGTATTTTTATTTTCCCAGCATTTCCTTTCTTTCCTTCTCTCATAACTTCGTTAGTTTTCTTCCCTGAGTACCTTATTTCTAATTTTTTCTCGTCATGAATTTCCTACTATATAAATGCTTCTTTTAATGGCACAATATTCTTTTATTCTGCGATATGTCTGTAGCTGTAATTTTCATCTTTTTTCATCCTTAAGTGCTCTTTTTATTACGCCCTTCAGTCAGCGATTACTGGTGACGTACACTATCTTTCCAGCTCTTTTTATTTTTATAAATCTTCCTCGATATTCTGAAAGATTCAGATGCTATTGCGTGGAATTTAAATATTATGGATGGATAAAAATATACGCAATTTTCCACCTGACAATGATGTAGTACATCAAAACGTGGGTCATAATTAAGTTGTTCTTTCTTTTGGAATATTTTGCATCTTTTCGTCCATCCACAATTCCGTGATAATACTATTTCTTCTTTCATCTTCTAATCAACTCCTCTATTACATCCTTTTATTTTCCTTATTCCTAAATACATGCATAGCCATTATTTTCTAATTATCAGCCTCTTTTTCTCTACATCGAAATAATGTTATTTCCATATTTTCCAGCCTCTGATCTTTCACAAATATTTCCAGCGCTTGAAGCCTCCCCCACTGTCATCATTATTGTCTTATTTTGATCTATTGCCAGGAAGTATCTTGCTTCTTAACCTGTCGTTTGTCTCAATTCAATTTCCTTATCATCTTTCGTATTTACCGTATTATGTCTTCCGAGGATCTATAGCATTCCTCTATCCACCCTTTAATACGTATTACGCTCATCATTCCTTGGTCATTGGTTCGGCAGCAATATGACATAAAGCCAGCGACTGGCAACACCATTGTCTCTCTACCTGCCCTACGCCAAACTAGTACTGTCTGATCTTTTCCTTATCGTGTTTTTGATTCTCAGATTATTAGTCTGATGTCCCTCTAATGAGTACCTTTTTCTTTTCTTATATCGATCAATTTTTTCCATTAAAAACAGTCTAAAGGTCTTTCTCGGCCTGCAAAACTAGAACTTGAACTTTCTCCAAATGTATTTCTTCTCTGATTATGATTGCTCCCTTAATTTATTTTGTCCTCATGTCCTATATGAATCCAAAATATTCTTATGCTACGTTTTTTCAGATAGTTTTTTCATTCGATTCGTTGAGCAAGATTTATGCAGAATACAATTATTTGTTGCTTTAGTATTACGTATGGTGGTATTAGTAAAGCAAAAAAAGTTGTTGATTTTTATATTAATTATATATTATTACCATGACAATTATTAAGGTGATAAGAATAATGCCCATTACTCGTTTTGTTGTTTTTCGTGGAATGTCACTTCAATTCCAGGTAATGATGACCGTGGAGGATGGCGTGTGTCCCGTTAAGCCTGGGCAACTTTTCACGCCCTATCCTGCCTGAGAAAATTGAAAGCTATGATTTATTGGATTATTGGTAGAACTAGTACACTAGATTATATAGAACACTAGATATATGGCACAAGAAGAGGCACTTCAACAGTACATCGTCAAGGATATCCTGTTAAGTGCCATTTATGGAAAATATTGTGGATACCAGGACTAGCCACGGTATAACCTTCTCGTAAATGACTCGTTAGCGAAAAGTCCATGGAGGATTCTTTCTGAGATCCCGGTTCGAGTCCTGATCAAGGAAAACAATTTTTACTCTGTGGAATTTTTGCACTTATACGCCATTTTGTGTTATGACGCTATACTATCATCAGGGAAAATACGTCTTCTCCTGAATAATGTTTACCAGGTGAAAATGGCTGTCACATTGGTGACAGAAGAGGAGCTGCGTGGAGCATGTCACGATTGGCTTCTACCTTCGTTAACTGTGGCATAGGTTATTTTACCAGGTGGATATAACCATGAAATATACGCCTAGCCGTTATTAGGAAATGCGCCTGAACAATCCTTCCGCATTATTTTGTATTTGATGAAGTAGAAATTTTATAATTTGATTTTATACCGGTCAGAGTAGATATCTATGGAACATCTTTTGAGGAGTTCAGTCTTTTAACGATTTCTCTCCTCATTTTTTCATACTTCCTACTTTTATACATTTCATTCAAAATGCCCATTATTTTACTCCCTCTTCTTTAGCATTCGTAATGAATGATCCATTATAGATGCAGTCGATGAAAAATATTTGCATTCCTAGATAGATATTTATTTTTAATCTTCACCCTTGCCTTTCGTTGTGTTTAAAACTAAGACTGATGCATACAGAGCATAGTCAATGCTTGTGCTTACTCGTTCATTGAGAAAATGTGATAAGATAATATATTTGATCATACCCACCATAACAGCAATTAACATTTCGCTGGAAATAAATAATCTACGTTCCCATATATAGACCATCAGATATGAAATTCATGGTTAATTTAGTTTGGACATTATTCCAAAAGTATTTGCTGCCAAATGAGTAAATGTAGGTGAGAGTGAGTAGCTTTAGTTAAGTTCACTCTGACTCTTGTATTGTATTCGACAGAAGATTTACAATAATGATAATCACCCTTAATTCTGAGCAACAGTTTGCTCGTAAATATAAGACAACACACACAACCATGTCCTGGGAGGTGAAAAATCCTTCCCTGGCGGGACTCGAACCCGCGACCTTTGGGTTAGCAGATTTCTATTTTAATGAACTATTCCTGAGGAAATGCTCATAATTAAGTCTCAACAAGGTTTTGTACGAATTTATTACTGCGGAGAACAAAGGGTTGCATCTGCTTGTATATATCAACCATCGCTATGCCATTAGGGGAACTACAGAAGAATACGTAGCAGAATGTGAAATAGCACGTCTCAGAAGATAAGTAACACTTTTCTTTGCATATGCTAAAATGAAATGCCATGAATCAGGAGATGCTTTGGACGTCAGCTGTAGTATTATTCAAGAATGAATAGAAGTGGACATTTGAAAATTCTGCTCTGGCAGAGTGCCAGAGTGGGAGATGATACGATGCAGAGTTACTACGGAAGATTTTGGGGAAGATAAACATTAAAGGGGACACAGTGTGTTACGTGCATTACTGCATCAGATTATGTTGAAAGAAAACTAGAAATATTTTCCGTGATAGAAAATTTTGCGAAGCAAGTGAAAAGAGCGTGAACAATGAAGAAACTTGCTATCTTAGGAGACTGGGATGTGATTCTCAGAGATGGTTCTAAATATGTCATTAGATTATATGGTTTGGATAAGCTAAGTGGAAGGGATATTAGATTCCATCATTATCCTCACAAAATAATTCTACTTCTCTCTAATTAGTGAGTATATATTATATTGAAAGCCACCGTCGAAGAGCTTGTACTGGTAAATAACATCGGGGCGGAATATTATAAATTAATTACTTTCTGGAAGGGCGGAGATTTAATTGAAGGAAGAAAGATCTTTCCCCATGTGTGTATTGATTGTAATCTGAACTTGTTCTTAGAGAACTGATGAGTAAAGTATAAGAGGTAATAACGAATCTCCTGCGGATTGGTTTACCTTTCAAAGGGTTCAAGATGTTCCTGTGATTGATGACAGCCTAATGCAAACAGTCGAATATGCGTGGCAAAACAAAAAAATGAATGCCGAAAGCAGCTTAAGATCGAGTCATAAGTCTGAAATAAATTACAATGAAGGTGAGTGCGAGAGGAAGATTTCTAGCTAATAGAGTCAACTCGATACGCAAAAATGCTGCTACCGAAGAAAGGTAGTATGGATATGTATAATAATCCAAAATGTGATTATCCATCCGTCAATAAAATTCTGGTATGAATGCATGATAAAATCATAGTAGGAAGTCCAAGTTTCTACCTATTTTTCAGGGAAATATTTTAGCAGCCAATATGAGAAGTCTCTTCAATACCCGTCATACCATAAGCGAAGCCTTTAGAAACCCATAGCTATATGATATTTCGAATAACTTACTGTAAGAATGCTGGGAGGATTAACCCTGGATAATGGCAGTGAAATTCATGTGCAGCATTGAGATCGGGCTTCCATGCTGTGGTGAAGGATACGTGAAAAAACTGGACCGCAGGAGTTAATTTCATCCCATCTAGAGTTATTAATACCCCACCAATTAATCTTTGATACGCACATGGCTTGGAAGATGAGCTAAATTGCCGCTGTTGCGAAGAATAGAGATATCGGAAATTCTCGCGAAATTTGTTTAAATATTTTAAAATATCTAATATAGTAAGTTAGAAGTGGATCAGTAAATCGTTATCTAGTTCTTGTTGACGGATAAAAGTTTTTAATCGTTTCCAAGGACGAGAAAAAATAATGCTAACCCCAGGACACGTCATTTCGACTGGCAAAGGCTATCGCAAGACATTAATTTTTAATGATGACTGCCCTTTACTTTGCCTTACTCCTTAATCAAAATTTCTTTTCCATCCTCCCTATTCTACCGGCAGAATAATCTTTTTCCAATCGAACTTCTCAATCGATTGACCTCCTTTACTTCCATGGAAACGGTGGCTCAGAAAAGAAAAAAATTATGGTCAGATTTTTTAAATGTTTTGAAAGAATACCCATTTATTTTCGTGCTTTAATGGAAGCATATTTCCTTGACACTCATAATTTTTGTATTAATTCGTTTGGAAGTTGATACATCTGGTTTTTATATTTTTAAGCTAGTAAGATAGTGGAGTTAGTCATCGAAACGTCGGTATCTGAACTGGCCCGGTTGGAAACCCGTGAAGAATTTACTCATCTTTGTTTCACTTTTTCATCAAAGGACTTTTCTACTACTTGATAAATCATTGCACCGCCGTTAATGCACCGCCGCAGATGAAATATTTACGACAAAACTGATGAAAATATGCATTGGGTCTTCTTTTTCTTTATTCCCAAGTCAAAATAACGATAGTTTCATATAATTTAGGTTGTGTATTCTTTCTTCACCTCACCGTTTGCTGCTCTCCGTTCTCAACGAATCTATCAAGGAGATTCGGAATTAATGGTTATTTTGCCATATGAATATCACTTCAAGTGCAGTGCTCCATCCGTCGGACATTAAACTGTTTATCCCTTGGCACCCTTCATTAAGAGTAGGCTAATTCCGACGCCGGGTTTCCCTCTACTATTCCTCAATTCCCCAAGTAATCCTTCCCGTACCAAACGACCTTGGTTTTTATTTGCAATGGAGTGGGGAATGACTCATTTCCTGCGACGTGTCATCTTAGACAAAGCATGCGGATCCAGTCGGCGAACACGTCCATACAGAGACCGAGCAGCACGAAGTCGCTAGGCCGATGACTCGAGACGGAACCTGGAGCCTTGTGGATGCGCATCCCGAGAAAAAAAATAAGTGCGACGCCGTGATCCGTGCTATTTCAGTTGGCATCGTTCGCTTTTACGACGTCCTTGAAGAATATCCCGAGAACGACCTACATTAACCGAGGATAAGGAATTTCCAGATGTCAAGCCGGCCATTAATTACTCGAGCACTCTGAGGAATATGTGCGCTTTTATAGAAAGAAGCGTGGAGGATGATGAAAAAGAGAATAAATTAAGACGGCAAACCGACCGCATTCGACGACGACGAAGGACGCTGGTTTGCGGGGAAAAAATTATTTTGGAAAGTTAGTCCCATGAGCGAGGATTGATGAGGAAAAAAGGTTTGTTTAATGATTTGTGCAAAGTTTCTGTCAATCCCAGTTTCATGAGAAACTATCCTTTTTGTTCTGTGCGCTTTTTAGCGTGCTCGTTATATTATTTCGTTTGCTTAGTTTTTTTGTGAATTGAATCAGGTATCGCTTGAAAAAATCTGAAGTTCCAAATATTAGTTAGCCATTCGTAGCTAATAGGTAATCGTTTGTACCACGTGATGCGTATGTTTTTGCATTAAGTCTTCATTATTTTCCCGGTTTACATTATTTTGTTATTAGATGTTTCACTTGTTTTAAATCAGTTTTAAACTCTCTGCCATTCCCTCGAAGTCGTTCAGAAAACTTGATTTCGGTTATTTCTAAATATTTTTGGTTTTCAAATCAATTTCTTTTCTTTAATATGGGTATAGTTAGAATTTTCGACTGAGATGCCTTTTAATATATAGTCAGCAATCTTGCCTTGCACTCTATAGCCAGCAATCAACCTTAATTCGATCTTTTTTATGAAGTATTTGCCACTGCCGACTTCTCTGGTTGCGCTGATCTAAAATGCCTTCGGTGCTATCTCATTGTCAGCCTCGTCTCAACCGTTCGGCCTGTCTCCCCCACATATATTTTCCGCACTGGCATGGAATCTGGTAAACCCCTGGTGTCTTCAGGCCGATGGCATCCTTCGCCTTCACCAGTCGGTGCCTTAATTTAGGTGGTGGTAGGTGGATAGTTTGGATGTTATATCGTCGTAGAATGCGGTGAATCTTGCCAGATATGGGTGAAACATAAGGGATTAAAGCTTTGGCCAATGGTTTTTTCAGGCGGCTCCCCCGGGCAACTCTCCTGTTTCGTATTGGAATTACTTAGGGCCTTAAAAAGCTGTTGTCTGCCATAGCCGTTCTGTGAAAATGTTCTTTTTAGGTAGTCCAACTTGGCTGAGATGCTCACTTTTTCCGATATTAACTTGGCTCTATGAACTAATGGTACGATAATACGGCGGCTTTTTGGGATGGATGGTGGTGGCTTTGTTCGTTGAGGTACAGGTTAGTATGAGTTGGCTTCCGATAAACGCTATCTTCCCTAGGCTTCCATCATCTTTCCTGCGGATTAAGATATGAAGGAAGGGAAGTTGGCCATTTTATTCTTTCTCCATGGTAAATGTGATGCTCAGGTGTTGATTGTTCATGTGGTTTAGAAATTCCTGTAAACACCTGAGCTTAATTGTTGGACTCGTCAAACGGTCAATTTAGTTCAGTGTAAAATCCTACATAGAGAGAGTAACACGCCTTGAGAATGGAAAACAAGTCGTTTTCCCAAACGTCGGCCAATATGAAGCCAATTACCTGGTGCAGAGCCCGAGAATAATACCTGATTATTATTCACCGGGATAAAACTTAAATCGTATAAAATCAGGTATATTTTATTCACGGTATTAAGATGATAGCTGATTTTTTGAAATTTCTAAATTGGATAGGAATAAAATGATTCACAATATTTACTCGGCGATTTTTTTTATGCAAAGGAGCCTCTTTGTGTGGATTAACATTAATTGTACAAGAAATTAGTATCTGCTTCAGCCGTTTTTTATTCTAAATTGAATAAAGGTATTCTTTGTAATACTAGCCAAATACTCTATTGCCATACATTGTTAGTACCCTGTATTAAATTTCCATTAAACCTGATAGAATATTAGAGGCTTTATGAATCATTTTGACTTCAGTCGCGCCATTTTTACCGTCTCCTTCTTTTGTTCCTCTTTGGATCGGTGGTTTCATGAAGAGTTATAGTAGCCGACAATTGATTTGCATGATGTATAAAGGCATGTCATTAGCGCTTGAAAATTCACGAGGTATACCCAAAGAAGAGTTAGCGTATTCCCCCCCCCCCAATATGTCCCAGCTTTGCATATTTAAATGCTGCAAAACCGCGACATCATATTTTTATTTCTCCACCCCTTCATTTACGCGCACCACGGAACGCCGCGTCGCCTCGTCTTATCGCGTCTCTCTATTTCGACTTGACGAAATGGCTCGGGCGCTTGGGGTGGAGTGGTTATTTTTAGTGACACGAGAGCTAATGCACGCGTAAAAGTGGAGTTTTTTTCTTCATATCCCTGCACTACCTCTTTGTCTCTCCCCCGGGGAGAAACATTTTTTTCCTCTCGATGATGGAGTCTTGCTTTGTTTTCTTTTTTTCCCCCGATAGCCTTTGTTTAATTGAATCTGGGTCACCACATCCCCTTATAATGCCTGCTGCCCTCTCTGCTGCTGCCTATCGCTCGGAAATGAGGACTTCTGCGTTAGAGGGAGACGGAGTACAGAGTGGGAGAGGAGAGAAGGGAGGTGGCCGGAGAAATTTGTGGTGTGAGTGAGTGAGGGTAGGATAGGGTGCGCATAAGGGTGTGGGCAGTTAGTTCGTTGAAGGGGAGGGGGAGGAGGGTATCGAGGGCGGACGTGCGAATGATTGGAGAAATAATCCTCTGCGGTGATTGGGAGGGCGTGCGGAAAATCGCCGCCGGCGGAATGGAAAAAAGTTTGACCCGAGAGAGGTAGCTCGTAGCGGAGAGAAAGATCACGGACGGTGGATAATTTTTTTATGCTGGATAGTTTTTTTACTTTGATAGTTTTTTTTGCATTGGTGAGACTGAGCTATTCTTTCAAATAATGAAGGCGGGGGGATTATTACACCTATTTTTTATTTATGAAACCTCTGTACGAGAGCTGAGTGAATGAAATGTGCTTTATGTAAACTCTACGAACTATCTCTGAACTATTGCTTGATGACACATCGGTGAGTAAAAAGGAAGAGTGAAAACTTATTAAAACTATTGCATGCCTGAGAAACTTTTACGATAACGGCAGCAGAACGAAAGATATTGAAAGTAATGGGAATGTGGTGCTATCGAAGAATAAAGAAAATGAAATGGACGGACAGAATCACCGAAAAAAAGTCACTCCAGGGCCTGGGGGAAATGATGCTGGATGCGAAGTAGAAGGGAGAAAACTGTTAGACGCTATCAGAGACCCAACAGCCTCCGTAAAAGAATGATGGAAGGAGTAACGAACGAGAATATTAACCAAGGAAGACCGACATTGGAATTCATGAAGCAAATTTGGATGGATGTTAAAAACGACGACTAAGAAAGAATGAAGCTGTTGGCTGAAAGATGAAGTGATTAGAGAGCTGCAGCAGATCTATCTTCGGATTCATGGTTCCTGATGATGATGAGGAACATGTATGTACTCGGGGGTGGCCACATAAGTCAGATTGGAAACACGCCAGCCCAACAACTCAAAGTCGTGAGCTCTAATCCCAACCCAGGCATTGATGCACCATCAGAGGGTGAAGGTCATAGGCTAGACTGAGAATCTCTGCCAGTGGAGAATCTAGTGAACCTAAAACTTATTCTTACTTACTCGGGAGGAGGTAAAATGATTCCATCCGCGTCCAAGTTTTATTGTTCGCATTTTAAAATAAATACTCACAAATTACTCACTATAACACTAATTAAAAAATTGAAAAATAGCCGGAAAAATGTTAATTACTAGAAGGCTAATGAGTTATTCCTTGGATATACCTACCGTCGCGTAATTTTGTTGAAAATGCCTAATTAACTTCGAAATGTGCGTTGGTGCCTCGCCCTGATTATCGCCATCCTCCGGTGCTGAACTACTTTGTTATTAATTGAAGTACAGATATCTGCTACCGATTCCGATCAGCGAGATAGTATTTATTCGTCATAGGAGGTAAATAAAATTACTGAAACCATTGTACGTATCAAAAGTCGATAATATTTCAGGAACTCACGCAGAAAATCTGGAAAATCTTAGTAAACAGTCATTTCCAATATCTGTGTACTCTGTTAATATATAGGGTCGGGATATCTATGAAACGGGACACAGTTAACCCATGTATTTTGTCAACGCATTTTGGAGTGGAAATTTCCTTCAATCACCTGCATCACGACTGCCACCCAGGTTTAGGCGAAGTAGTGCCAGGTGCTCTCGTTATCGGTGAGAAAGCCTGCTCTAGCAGTAGATTCAATCCTATTTCCGTTGCCTGCTCTGTTTCAAAGCGAAAATAGATCCTTTTGTTGGAGTAGATGCCCCAGAGAACGCAGGAGATCAAGAAGTCCCCGTATTGACATGTTGTGTATGATATATTTTCCGCATTGCGTCACCTGAAGCACTCGAGCGGCTGGGGGTAGGGGGGGGCATTGGGAACGACACATTTTTCCGCTTCTTCCTGGTGCCTTTTGGAGGCGGCACTTATTGCGAATACGATTTTGTAACTTCCTTTATCTTATGATCACAATATTCAGTAGCTTGCTGCTGTCAAGAGGTGATGACATGGATTCCGTAAAATCGGCCTAACTTTAATTCACATATGCCTGTTGTTCGTCAGATTGGAAAGAATGGCATCAATGCTTCAGGTATTGCACGGAGCTCGGGGTTGAAAGGAGTTTTTCGTATGCAGCGTCGAGCGGAGGAATACCTATCCGATCGTCAATTGCTGTATTCTTTCTCCTTGGCCGTCTAATTGCGGTCTACTTAACATACCGTTAACATACCATTAACTACGCCTCTTCATACTGAGTATACGTCCCACGTTGACTGGGGTGACGTGTGGTCATGGAATTTCGCTACTCTCTGTTAAATAATATTTAAAGTTTCCCATGATGGCTGAGTTCTATCTCCATTTTCATCGACGCTACGAGACTGCTCTTCCTCCAACACGGGCATTTGGTGTTGATCTGATCTGAGAAGTCATTCTAATTGTAACATAAACGGAATTGAAAGCAAAAATTGCTTTTTATTCAGGAACGAAAACTTGTACCAGTTATGATGTCGGCCGATCCCTTAGTATCTTTCGCTTTGAATTTCATTGGAGTATTCGAATGGCTCTTCGGGTTGGAGAGAATAGCGTCAGCGCTCACTCACTGCTACGAAATTTCTGTGTGAAACTTATCCGAGTTATTATTCACATTCTATAATATGTGGAATCAACAAAACATGATCGTTATTAAGGTACAAAACCTTGGACTAGTTTTAATGCAAACACATGTTGACATTTTTAATACAAAGTTAAGTTCTAAGTGATACTTTTGGATATTGATCAATGAACCATTGATCTTGATTTTTACATTAACTTGTGGCATGGTCTATAATCCTAAAAGATGTTGAGTTATAATCAGAAGTTCCTATTTTCCCTCTCTCCATCTTGTTTGATCTTTCAAGCACCACAATGTGTTTCTCGCTTTCAAACTGATTTAATCAGCACTCATCAGTCAGGTTACGTTACAAACATCATGCGACCTTATAGATGCCCATAGTCACAGCTTTTTGCATTATAAATTTGTAACAAGCACTATCACTACAAATAAGCAAAGAAAAGTTCTGTCTCCGCAACTTTAGGTGCTATAGGACTTTTTATTTCAAGTTTCCGGAAACAGTACCTACCTATATTCGGTTCACTGTAATGCCTCGTGATAAAATTCCTCTCAGTTTTAGGTCTCATATTTTAAGAAAATATACCTTTTCAATCGAAATGTGAACTAGATGGTGAAATTTTCTCGTTCAAAAATGAGCAAAAATGGCGTATATGGCTCGTCAAATATACTGTTATGCCTAATTTATTTACTTGACTGTTTATTGCCGGATGATACCTGACCTATGGGTGTTTAAAATGGGTTTTAGCAATGCGTAATCGCCAATAGCATTTAGCTAAGTATATTTATAGAAGATGTTATTAAATGAGGAAATAAGTGTTTTCCATAATTATTACCAAGCAAATTTAAGTCCCTAGAAAAATCATTGTCAATGAATAAATGCATTTGAAATAACAACGGAATTCCATTCCATCTGGGCGTTGAAAGAGATTCAATTTCTGTATTGATTAATCATGTGGCCTAAAAATGCAACTTGAGTTAAAAGTCTGCTAGGAAGAGACATCTGAACGTCTCGCAACACGTTGCTTCGTGCCACATTAAATATTTTAAATGATAATGGTGTTTAAGAACGATTAATTTCTTATCGTTGTGACTTGGTATATTTGTGGCAGTTCAATAAAATGAAGTGTCATTTAATGAAACGCATAATGTTTTTTTATGTTGTACTTGTCTTTGAAAACTAATGGATACAAGAATGAAATGTCTTTGAATCCTATTGTTCGGTATTATTTATAGCATATTAAATCACCGTTAATGCCCTACCAATACGCAAGGATTGATCGCTTTTCCATGAGTTTTACTAAAGGCGAGAATTGGAAAATGGCTGGCTCTAAAATTACCCATTCAGAATAGCGAATAAAATGGAATTTAGGTGAATGGAGAGTAAGTAGTTTCTGCGCGACAGACGCCAGCGGTTGAACGAAGAATCAATGTGGGCATTGATTTACATAGCAATTCATTCTATGGATGCAATTTCAATGAAGGTTCTCACATACAGGGATTCGTATCCGATGAAAGTCTAATCAGTTTTAATATCGAAAAATAAAGAGTCACCGATTTTCATAAAATCAAATAATTATTTTAAATTATTTCTGCAATCATTATGCTTGTTGCATCGTATGCAATGGATTATGTAATATTCACTGATTGGTGGTAGAATCGGATTCGGAGAGTGATAGGACGGAACGTAGGAACACCCTAAAAAATATATGCTGCTTGTCGTGAGTTTGAACCTAAGACTACGTAATCCATAAGTGAAATTCAAAATAGTAGTGCTATTCTGGGTTCATATGATAATTTAGAGAGTACTAGATAGTGCTTGGTAATTTGTGCCACCAGATCCTGTCTGATTGCACATAAAATGCTAATAAATTAAATGTTTTAAATATCTTTTGGTGTTGGAAAATAGGGCGACCAAAAACTTTAAATACTACTGTACAAAAATATTTTTTATTTTATGCTGGAATGCACACTTTGGCGTAATAAATGGCTTTAATTGATGCTCTGATGGACGGTACTAATTTCTCACTAATAAAATGTCCTGTATTTTGTTTGCCTATTCTAAGGCTATGGCACCAATAATAGGGTAGAATTGGTCACTCAAAGTATTTAGTTAGTAGTCCGATAGTTCTATTTATTGCTTGTATTTTTTTAACAGGAGTGAGGTAATAGAAAGGGCTGTAATGCTTAAAACAAGAAAGCGAGGAACGTTGCGTTAAGTGAAGGGGGTTGTATTTTTATTTTCGGTTCAGAATAGTGCTCTCCTGGGACGTCAGAAACATAGTAACAAAATTCGTTTAATCGACGTTATGTCATAGGACGTTACGAGAAACTAGGTTTGCAGATCACGAAGGGAATCACGTGGTCGTTGAAACGATAAAATGGAAAAAGAGTGCAAGATAGATTCAAGAGCTGTCTTTGAGCTGACTTAAACGGTGCTTGGCCTTCTTTATTTCCAGCGGAAATGAAAAAAAAAACTTTAGATGGAACTTCAAGAAGCTATCGCAGGAGCGGAAGTCATAGTTGATTCATTGCAGAAGGGACCTCTTCAGAATCATGATAGCAATGCGCAGAGAACAATTTATTTTTCGTTGGGCGTAGTTGGCTGCTGTTCTATTTTTTCACTGAAATGTGTCTCGCCTAGCATCTTCCTTAATGAATCTTGTGAGAACTTGGGTAAAAATCTTTATATGTTCATCATTTAAGTATGCGAACATAATTGTGGAGTCTGAAAGGCGTAGTAGTGGAGTGGTAGTATTTAGTAACATGTGCTTCGACGGCTAAGGTCATGTCGTATTTATCTAATGCCTGCCACTTGCAAATAGTGTTAACAACTCTAGGACGAATAGGAAGACCACATTTCCGAATCCGAGCGGAGCCCAACGGTGCTCAACTTCGTGGAACGAATGGGAAGCAGTGTTTCTATCATGGCAGGCCGTTGCCCTTTCCTTGCACAATATATTTTTTTTATAATACAGTGTGAAAGAAATAATTGAAACCAGGAAAATAAATGCCAGTGTTGCAGGCCTAACAACGATAATTAAGCTCTTTTGACTGTGCCTATCTCGAACGAACACGTTGTGATGGGTATGCGTATATGCGTATGGGTATACCATTGAAAAGTGTGATAGAAAGAAGTAAATCACTTTCACCTTGTCTTTAAAAATGCCTAAATAAATTGTAAAATGTCCCTGATTGAGAAATAGATTAAAGAGCTACTGTTTCGATGGCTGCTTGAGCTTGTCTACAACCGTTTTTAGAATCATGCGACCCTCGTGTTCGGGCGTGGCTCCCGTTCTTTTTAGTCGGCATTAACCAAAACGTTCTTATATATGGCTGAAAAATCTTGATTTTTGTTTTGACATGCGAATCCGATCATGTCTGCAGTTTTGCGGAAACTTGTGCTGCAGGAGACTGAAAAGTCATAATTAATGGCAGTGTATACGTTCGTAAATGCGTAGGTGCCATAAGCATTCGGAAATTCAAATACACGTAAAATGCCTATGTGCATTAGTTCTTGAGTTTTTTTAGTACATTTATGGATTTTCTTTCACTTAATTATTAGAATTATTAGAGAGCATTATTTTGTTTTTGTTTTCTAAATGACCAGACGATCTGACGCCAAAACGTTTTTGCACCTTCTGTCTGGGAATTGAAATTACCATCTATGTTCAAGAAAATTTTCTGGTATCGGTAATATTTTAAGAGGTTCGCAGATTAGGAATAATATAAAGTGAATAATATCAAGATATTAGTCGGGAAATAATGGACTTAAATCTCGATTTTGAGACCGCTTTAATGTAGGGTTATCAGATTTTTTACGCAATCCGGGGACACAAAAATTGCATTACTAACCTTAGCATATTTTACTGAACTATGAATTTTGCATAAAATGTCACTTCTGTTTTAGAGTTAATCTAAAAACTCTTGGAAAGTCATACAGTTCACCACTATTCATTACTGAAGGAGGCATTTATGTACTTCTCTGAAGCATGAATTTAACGTAGGATGTCACTTCTGTTTTTGAGTTTATCTGAAAACTCTTCGCAAGTCATGTAGAAATTGGTAAGCACTGAAAGGATTGACTTAAATGAATCTCTTGATAGTCTTGACCTTTGAGACGTCCAAATTAAATTCATACACGAGAAAACCCTGTTCACCGCTTTTGTGACTTTAATTGAAAAAAAAACTACAAAGTCTACCAGACGATTTTGAAATCGGTGGCATTCCGGGAACAAACTTTTAGCCGGGACATTATATTAAAACAGGGGACTGTCCCCTGGAAACGGGGACGTCTGGTAACCCTGCTTTAATGGATAGTTGGCCTATCGAGTTACAATGATTCGGGCAGTAGAAGAGTGTTATTTACGTTAAAAGAAGGTGGCGACACCTATCTCCAGTTATAATTTGAATTCATTTAAGGTGAGATACTCTATAGGGAAAGTAAAACCTTCTCTAATTTGTTTAAATTAGTGAGGGCATAATATAATTGAAAGGAGCAGTATGTGTTTTTTCACACCATCTAAGCTATGATGGAAGCTCTATCCCAGATTATGAATCGCTCTATTTATTTATTTACTTATGACCTCACCTCACATTTCTTGTTTTGTCCACCATGTGTTTTGATGCAGATGGAAAGTGGTGCTAAATTGTTTTCTTTGAAAGGGATATTGGGATAATTGTTAGAACTTGCACCTTTTCATTGTTAGATGCATATGATTCAATAGCTGAACTGATGTTAGATCAAAATTCCTGACAAGTTACACAAACTTCATTAGTTTCATTTTCTTCTGAAGTTGGTATTTCTACTTTGAAGAGTTTGGTCAGTTTTTTGGTGTAATTACCAACAGCTTCAGTTATTTTTCTTTGTTTTTTTGATGCGTTCAGCTTATGACTTGACTTCACTGAACATGGTTTCTTAACAGGACTAACACCAACATCTATAGCTGACTGATTCACAGAATGTAAAACTTCCTCTGCAGACACAAAATCATCATCATCCACACCGTGGGAGATTTCTTCTAGCTCAGTTCCTGTCATTGATGATATTCTGTTAAAGCATTTAGAACATATAGTCATCTCTGGAAACATCTTGACTTTGGAACAGAGTCTTGAAATGGGCACTCATATACCCAACCTGAAAAAAGTCTGTTTTTTTGCTAGTATTATATAGCACTTTTTTATGGATATGCAAATAGTCAGCACACTTCTCTCTGTGGCCCCAGTCAGAAGACATTGCAAACACATTCCTTTCCACAAAACACCCTACAACTCAAACAATCGGCAGGGTCTTCACAATAGCTTACAGATACTGTCGGACCACAAATTTGGTAAACTGCTCTCTTTGTTTGCCTGTTGACTACTGAACTGACAATTCATGTATCCTCCCTTTTACATGCTAAATCAAACATACAGAATTATCTAGATGGTTCCAGATTGTTCTGGAAGGTTCTTTTTAAATCCGTAATAACCTTGATGGTTCCAAATTGTTATAGAAGGTTCTGTTATATTCCGGAATAATCTCGATGGTTCCATATTGTTCTAGAAGATTCTGTTACATTACGGAATAAACTGGATGGTTAAAGATTGTTCTATTACATTACAGAATTATCTAGAAGTTTAAACATTCTTCTAGAAGATCTTTAATGATTTGGAAGGTTCTGTGACAAAATTATAAAACAACGGCAATAAATAAATTAGCCACGGAAGTTGAAAAAAGAACATCGTTAATAAAACCCGTTAAACTGAAAAGTGGAAGTTCTCCTTTTCAGGGAAGGTAGTAATGTATGAGAATAATCAACAGTAAAAAAATCAAAATTTTTGGAATTGGCATTTTCGAAAAAAAAATAAATTAAGGCTACAGCAAGAAAACTTGGACACATATTACCAAACTAAAGATTTCCCTTTAATGAAAAGATTATTATCTTTCAAATAACAAAACAACAACAAAATATCTTGAAGCATTCCAGAGATAGAGCATTTTCAAATTTTGCCAAAAATCGCGCCAGGCTACCAAAAATGGCACCCGAGGTGCCATTTTTGGTAGCCTGTATCTCGGGCCAGGAATTTATTTGGACAAAACAAAAAAGTATGGGTTTCTTGCTTTGTCCTGAATTTTAACATATGCTAAATTCAAAAATATCTGAGCCTATGAAAGTTGCCCTTGCCCTTGCCTGAGTTGATATGGACTATGCCTTCTGGTAGATGCGTGTATAGCTTAAATTTACCTCGAAACCTTTTTCCGTTAAAATTTTCTTCCACTTGTGGCTTTACTTTCTATATTTTACCCATTATAAAAATTAAATCTATTATGATATGGGTCGTGTGTTAGGAAAAACAGTAGAGTTCTGGTAGATCAAGTGGTAAGGTTATGTTGGAAATACTCTTCCAATTATTATATGCTCCAAAATGGAGGTGGTGCCACTTCATTACTAAAACAAGGGAATGTATAGTGTGTCCTGATGATGTTTTGTGCTTTAAACCCAGGCAGGCGAAGTTTCTTCTTAGTTTCCAAGATGGCGGGTAAAGGGTAAAGCTTATTCAGAACGTGTTTAGAAGTCTAATGTCATATTTAGACCCATGCAGAATTACACATCTAATTGGTTCTGCATGTTACGATAACATGATATTCAGTGTGTGTTCTGGCGGACAGAGATGTTACTCTTCATTCATTCAGTTATACAAAAGGCTTGCCGCAGGGAAGAACTCGCTGTTGCTGAAAATTTAACTGACTGTGATTCGGGTAGAAAGAGTACCGGTCTTCTTTGGAGGATTATGAGAAAATGGAAAAATTACTGCCTAGGGAGTTTGTGACAAATTGTGATGGCTGTTATGAATTTCAAGCCTTAGAGGTTCTATCTATTTACTTAAAGTCGGTAAACTTACCCTTAAGTTTTAAATCAGGCTTTTAGAATCTTTATTTCTGATAGTCCTCAGTTTTATGACACTGAAATATTTTGAGAACCACGACCTCAAAATATTTCAAAGCGTCATCGTTGGACGTGGCTTATAGTTGGATAGGTATCGTCCAATTAGTTCCCGTCTATCAGGGGAATATTATACATATGGCGATTTTTCATCAGCTGTCTGGGTAGGTTAAATGGAAACACTACAACTCATAGGAAATATTTTAAGTAGTTGATTTCAGTTTTGTTACTCTGCTTAAGGCCTTCATTCTTGCGGACCTACTAATCTCCATCTCCAAGGACCTACTAATCTCCTCTTTTTTGTGTTAGGCGTTAGTATCCCTCAACTCGACCGTGGGTTCTGCGTCGTTTGCTTGTATTTCATAAACCGAAGCGCTCAAGAGAATCTCCCCCCCCCCCCCCCCCCCCCCCACGGTCGTGCCATCTGGAAAAGCGTACGAGCGCGAAAGACTAAACGTTCCACATTTCATTTCCCTAATCTCATTCTTTCGTCAAAATGTGGTCTTGCCCACACGTCCGCTCTTATAAGGGCTATTCAGTTCATCCGCCCTCGGGGCATTGGAAGGAGCGCAAAAGGTGGGGATGAAGGGAAAACATTTCGAAGAAAAAAATAAATGAGTGAGACTCCTTGCAGGAATGCTAAGTAGGTTGCGTATGCACGTGACTCGCACTCGGGTAATTACTTGCGACTCGGAAATAGATACACACACAAGCGGGAACCCAAGAGCAGGAAATGAAATCCCGTCCTCAGCTTTTCGCGAGCTCCTTCTCCGCTTTTCATGCCGTAATGGGATTCCTGCAGGGTTATGGAATGAGGAGCGAACGGAATGAAAAGAGAGACGGGATAGAAATTACATTTTACCTGTTTCGTTTACGCTATCCATGAATAATATTGCAGAGGTGAATGACACATGAGCACTCCACTGTAATTTCTTCGTCTTTTCCAGTCCGGAAGAGTAATGAAATATATCTACAATTGATTTATCCTGATTACCAGTGCCTGTTTATATTTTCTAATGAGCCAATATCTCCATAATTAAATGCAGCAGTCATCAATGTTAAGATTGGTTAGATGCAGCTCTCCTCTTCGTTTTCTTTTCAGTTGACCGCATCATTACTTCGATATTCATTATTTCAGAATCTGTAATATTTTACTTTTCGTATTTTTTCCTCGGTCTGCCTCGGAAATTCTCCATATTAATTTCTCATTTCATTATTGTTCATCAGGAGGATGTCATGTCTCAGAACGTGTCCAAAATGTGTCCCTTATTCTTCTTCTTCAAGTTTTCATGAAATATTACTTCCAAGCTCTTGGTAATACTTATTTATCGTTCATTTTATCCGTATATTTTTATCTCCGTCATTCTTTTATAACTGTACATTTCCATTGCTTCCTCTTTGTTCTGCTGCTGCTACCGTCCATGCTTCACTGCTATATAAGAGCACGCTGTATACGTATGGTTTAATGCTTATTTATAATGTTTAATATTAATGTTTACGTCTAAGCTTGTTTTGCTAGCTTTTATTAGTTTTTTTTCAGATAGACCTTTTCTTTGGCTACATTGCTCATTGTCTTTCTCGGGTCTACTGTTGGTGGTGGTTCTGCTTTTCACCCTCCATCTCAGTGCAACCGAGAATTTCCTTGGGACTAGGGTCATCATGATGTTTTCTGTTTGGAAGAGGGGTCAGTTCGCCAATCCAGAATGTAGCCAAAGGGTATTGGTATAAAACGGTTTCAAACTGCTATCACACGTTTCTGCTATGGGCACAATTATTCTTAATGAATATATTTTGCTTGTGGGGCGAACGTTTTAAGACGCACGAATGATTTAATAGGTTTTGTTACTTTTCAGGGTCATAATAAATGCGCTAGTCGCTTTTTGCCAGAATTCTGAGAGTTTACATTAGTGCCTATGTTATTTGTGATTAGCTTTCGCTTTATGAATTCATTTTATTTAATAATTCAATATCTTACTATTCCAATTATTACACATATAGTTTTTATGTGGTTTTCTTTGAGGTGAGATAAAAGTAGGCCATTGAGTACCATTAGTCGGTATTCCTGAATGCTTCGGGCTTGACTTGATTAATGTGAGTCGTAATTTTATCGAATACTTGAGTTATTCGCCAAAACGTTTTTATTCACGATAATGAATATGAAGTCTAATAACCCGATGAAAGACCTAAGCAGTGGAAATCACCAGCAGTGGAAGCAGTGGACCTAAGCACTTCCCAGGGCATGGTTGTTTGTGTTGTCCATTATGAATTGTTAATACACCTGATGTAAAGGCCCAATGAGTGGCTGTTTTCAGGGGTGTTGTTAAATAAATAAATAAATAAAATGTTAGCGTTGCAAGTGCATTTATATTACCTGATGCTGACTTTTCAGAGTCAAGAAATAGGTAGTGAAGAAAATTTGGTGCGGGATACCTAAGTACTTGAATCTTACTATATTATCTTTCGACGTTAACATTTATTAGCAACGCTTTAAGCGGTGCTTCTTGAACTCTTTGCGAATTTATGGAGAATGTTTGATATTGTTTGTTTTAGGAACGAAGCTATTTTTTATTTTTCTCTAATAGTGGCATTCAAGCATATGGACAAATTGATCTCAGTTTCTACTTGTAGTACCTATCTAAGACTTAAAAAATCAAAAATATTTTCTCAAACATCGTCGAAAAAATCATAGAATATTGTTGCATGCTTGAGAATATGCAAAATATCATATAAAAGTTTGAGAACATAATAAATACCCTCAGGGAATGACTCTGTTCTCGCTTCCATGTATTATTTCATTTATGCTGCGCTTATTCTGAATATTATTTCTATGACCACATTCACCCATGGTATTGTCGATCCTCTCCTTCAGGAGCTGTCTACTTCATTCTCTCTTATATATATCTTAAGTTATTCAACCTACATTCTCTTAGAACATCGCATTAATCGTAGACCTTCTCTCTCTCTCTTTTACTTATCTATTACGAGATACTTCTTAAGTACCTCCTTCTCATAACATTGATGGATATATCTGACACACTCATTCTGTTTCTTTTCTTTCATCATTCTTCGAATTCCAGACTTCTCATATATCCAAAAGTCACGCAATCTGCAAAGTCGTCCTCATGTTTCATAATTTTCCCCTTATCATACTGCACTTCCTCTTTTTTCTTCCTCTTTTAAAGTCAATTAAATTTTACTTTTCAATCACTTCAATGTATGAATTTATCGTGTTTATTGCGGTTTTGAGAGTTGTGAACTGTGCTTAACACCTTGGTATTTATATGTTTATTATAGTTATTTCTATTTTACTGATCATTAGTGACTGCATTTTTTACGCCTCAATATAATGTTCTATGTTTTTTACCGCAATACGAGACCTCTACCTCGTACATACATTAGGAGTAAGAGAGATGACGATATCTGACAAGTACAAGAAGGCAGGGTTTTGGATGCATTTCATGTAGCTTATTTGTAGCATTGTAATCGACATGAAATAATACCCAGCCACAGAATTTATTTGCATATTTATAAATGAGATAGCATAAAAATGTGCGCAGGTTTATGGAAATATAACTATTTCTTATGACTAACCCTCCGATAGTCATAAGCAATCATATAGAAGGTATTTCTTGAAGAGGATTAGCGCATTGCTATTTCATTTTCTAAACGCAGAATACGAGTACTAGGAGAAACTGAACACGTGACAGCATTTTCAACAGATTATACACAAATGGGCATATGCATATTGGAGATTAATTGAATTTTCCTAGCTCCCCGATCAATAAAGTGAGGTCATTAGTGAGAAATTGAAGGAGTTATGCCCCAGAAAATAAATCTAATTCACCGGTAAAGCTCTGAGCAGTGATGAACTTATGAAAAGGAAAAATAAGAGCTCGCTGGTAATTTAGACGACTTCGAACTACTTAGCATTTGACTTAATGCTCTATGTTAGACGAAAATTTCATGTAATAAGGACATGCACTTGAATTGCTCCAAGAGGCTCGTTGAAGTCCTACGTACATTTTGAGGACGAATATGTACGGTACGTTTTTTGTGAGACAAAGGTGCCCAAATTTGGGGAATTAGTTGAACGGTAACCAATTTTCGTGACTTTACCTTGAAATCAACTTCCTTAAAAGCTTTCTGCCCCTGGGCTTATTCCGAAGTGATCAACGCCATGAAACACCGCTCACAAACAGTATTTTTTATCCGATTTGTCGGCATTTAGCAGGAGTTAATCGCTGGTCGCGAGAGCTTTTCGAATGGGCTTGTTGAACTTTATCGGCGTAAGGAATGGGTTAGGTGACACTTTTGACAACTCGGGCAATGTGGTTGCCATGTGTGTTCCAAAGAGTGGGCGCGCATGAGATCGTGGGAAAGGAATTCGGGGTCTTTCCATTTTTTTATTTCATCTCGAGATTTTTTACCATCTTCCGGGATACTTGTGTTTTACATTAGATACCCATGTGTAGCAATACTCTGCGCTTTTGGAGTTAATTACTTCAGGCTATAAACCATATCAAGGACTCTTCAGCATTATCAGCAGTCATCAATCCAAAGATTGGAATGCTGCAGCTGCCACTCACTGACGAATGAAAGTTATCGTCTAATATGTTTTCTCCCTAGCTCTTCGTTGGGGATTCTCTTTGTCCATTTCATCTTCACCACTGCTGCCACTCACTGACGAATGAAAGTTATCATCTAATATGTTTTCTCCCTAGCTCTTCGTTGGGGATTCTCTTTGTCCATTTCATCTTCACCATTCTTTGACAACCTCACATTTCCGTCGCATTCAAAACTTAAAATGCGATCAACAGCTTGCCTTTCCTGTTCTTTAGCTTCACCTTATTCTTGAATTAGACATGTGGCTTTTTATCATTGGAATATTCCGGAACGGAATGGGAAATATTAATTTATATTCATGGCTTGCATTTCTTCATATCCTAATGTGTTCTTTGAGAATTTTACCGCATTGAGTCAGCCTCTTTTATCCGGCTTCTTTGAGGTCTTTTTAATCACATTGGCAATGTGTCTGGTGCCCTTGGAATCCCGGAAGTCGAGGCGTTGCTCTCGCTTGGAGGTCTTGCTAAGTCTTGAAAGATCGGGAAATTACTTGGCATTTCGTCCAGTGATCACTAAGAGTGAGTAAATGTAAGAAATGTATCACTTTGTTTAAAAATTCCATTTATTACTATCATATTGTTCCTTATGCTTGCGAAAAATGTAAATTCTCTATATGCAAAAGAGAGCCAGCGGTTCGAGTAATGCGATGATGTAGCTGTTTTTTCGTTGCAATATTGAAATAGTTTATAATGTTATGATTTAATATATAGTATTTATAAGGATGGGGTAGAGTGACATAACATAGAGGAAACACTATTGGAAGAATTACTGAACGCTGCGTGCTTACTATAATGAGCAGACAATGCTTAGTTATTGAATAATGACTGACAATGAGTGATGGACGATGCAAGTATTATTGAGTACATCCCCTCGTTTACTTGTAGTTCAAGCGTTTTACATTTTCGAAAAATTAGAAGTTTTTAATCCTATTTTTAAGATAGCGAAGTTACATCACGTTCATTTTACTACTTCCCTCGGTTTCAGAATAGTCGATCCCTCGTTTCCATTACTAGAACATTTTAATTTGGCATCCACTTGTGGATGTCACATGACGAGAAATTGCAGTCGAGGGAGTGGAGTGAATGAAAGACCTTGTGGTCGCCCTAGGAAGTAATTGGCTGACTGCTTCCTGAATCTAACCTCTCCTTTGCAATGCCTTATCAGTTCTTGTATCCACAGCAGATTTGAATACAAAATGAGTGGATGAAATATAGCTTGTGTAATGTGAATCAAGAGTATTGGTTAATTATTTTATGGTTACAGGACACGTGTATCCATCACCATTAAGGTGATATGCTGGCACAGTAAAAAATAATAGCAAATACTTAACTCATGAGTCTGCACGTTGTATTCACCGAGATTGAAAAGTAATTTTATTAGTAAGTTTATAACTGCTTCAGTATAAAATTTGTGTCAATTCTCTTCAACAATGAGACAATACTACCACTCTTCAGCCTCATTGTTTTTAGTTGCATAACATATTTTATTAGAGTTCACTTTCTGTAACCTCCTCATCACTGCCATTATAATAGATAGAATTTCGAAAATTAGTTTGCCTCGGCCATACTTGTTCAGTGGAACCTTGGAATTCAATTGCTTGTGCATTATATTTTCTTCTTGTCCAATGATTTAATTTTGTATTTGCGAGTTGTTCTTGCTGAATCTTATTCTTCAGATTTTTTCTTATTTATTTTCTTTTTAGATCGTCGATAAGCTATTATCACTTCAAGCACGATGGTAGTTTGGATGTAAAGGTTCTCAGATGCCTAAACCTTACCTACGTTGTAGTGTATAGTTGGATAGATATCTTGAAGTGCAAAGGGATGGTTTAAGAGTGCATTGACCGACCAAACCAACTGAATTCGCTCCCGAAAACGCATGCGATGGAATCGTTCCTGATTACCATTGCGCTTATTAAAGATTTCCTTTCTCTTATACTCCTCGTTGAGATATATTTTATTTTGTAATTCAGTGTATTCGACTGTTGCACTTCTTGCGACATTATCTAGATGTTTCTTTTTATTTTATTTTGGTTACAGCTTATCCCATCCTGAGAAACTGTAATCGCGTATCTATGTCTGATCAAGTCCTTCCAAATGTTTCTCCTTTGTCATCACCGCTAATATGCACTTGTTGTAAATAGCTCTCTTCGATATGTTCTATTCTGTTATCTATTTCGCTTTCTCATCAATCGAATATTTATTGCATCTTGTTTTTTGTTCTCTCTTTCGCTATACGTTTCTCCCTTTCTTTGACTTTTGAATAATTATTTCTGCCGTTCTGTATTTCTCTGTATCTATTGCTATCTCCCAAAGCGCTCGCTTAACCACCCTACGCTATATTTTTCTATCATTTCCTTTCAGATATTCATTTTGCTACAATTTTCAACTCAGTGTTTACTGATTTGCACACAATCTAAGTATGAATACTAATAAATATAAAATTCATTGTGAACTGACGATAGTATACATGCATTGACAATGCCTGCATAGAAAATTTCGATATTTTAGTTAAATTGCAACATAATACGAGCATAGTACAGTCCTATGGATAGAAAAAATATTTGTTTCATACTTTAAGTAGGTAGTTTCTTTTGATACCAGTATTTTTCACATTCTCCATTCCTTTTCATAATGTTACACGTCTATGTACACGAAAGTTTCATTGTTTTCTGTGGCGAAGTATCTCATAGACAAATGTTATATGTAGTTGATGATGGCCTTGACCTCCACTCCCTTTTGTCCGCTATCCACTCAGTCTTCATTTTGATTAACTGCTTCAATAATTCATATTTTCATATTTAATTTTCTATATTAATTGTCTACATGTATTCCATCAATGTTTCGTTAATTCTTACCATACATTTTCCCTGCCATGATTTCTTTAAGGAGACTTATGTTATACCAGAATATTTCCGATTAGTCCGTTTTACCTTCTTCGTCGAGTATTCATCGAATATCAATGCTTTCTTGCTTCTCTTGAGACTTCTTCGTTGATGATAATCTCTATTAATTTGTTCTTTGTCATTCTACTATAACACATACCCACTAGGTACTTACATTTATCATCATACTGAAGCTATTATTGCCACTGAAGAGCTATCTCTAATTATATGTTGGATGCCATGCGTCCTTACTTCCAAGCTTGTGATAATAGCAGTTGATGTACTCTTCTTTCTATAAAATGATACTTCTTTTTTCAAATAAACCCATATTTCCCCGACATATTCTGCTATCTTCAAATGACGCTATATTCTTTTTGTTTTTCATCGATGGTGAATCAACTATTAGGTAGTAAAATTATTTTAATTGTTCCCGCTTGTGCTGTCATTATTTCATGATTTATTCGTGTACACTATGTCTTTTACAAACCATACCTTAGGTTTTCTCGACGTCAATTTTCAAGTTGCATTCCTTCCTTGTATTTTTATGTCCACCATTCTTGTCAAATATTTCGTCTTTTCTGCTTGGATGTCAACTGATAAGTGTCGAATGCTTATTGCGTCTCATATATTTATATTTTTATTCTCATTTATTCATTGCATTTTATGAAAATATTGAAGACCATTAGTGGCAAAATACATCCTTCCCGTGCTATTTTACTTAATCATGCTTCTTCAATATTACAACCTAATTAATTATTGCTAACTGTTCTTCATGTAATCTGCCTATTGTCCTTCTATCAGGCTATTTAACTCATGAAAGTACAAAGAAAAAGAAGAAGTGATGAGTTTGCTCATCGGTATATTGATGTGTTGGTTTTCCCATGTCTTTTACACTTCCGCATCTCTATGGCTTAGTCACAAAGGTTACAGTTAACGATGTCCTTCATAATATAATTTCAAATTCTTAATTTATTTCCGGAATCGGAAAACCATGGACCTTGTTTACACATGATGGAATTTTCCGTGAGGGAGACCATGAATTTGTCTCTCTATAAAGCCAAGATTATTGGTGTTTCTTACCTTTGCCATCTTCACACTTAATCATCACAACCATGCGATATTACCACAAAAAAAGGCAACGACTGCAATATAATACTGACTATTTTGCGAGACTAGCGGAATAATATGTCGACGCTCTTTAGTTTGATTTCCCTATGATGTTTGATTTGATGCTTTCCCGTCGAATTTCGCTTCTATACTCTCTATGGTTGTGGAAAACCTTTAAACAAAATCCAGAATAAGTCGGGTTTAAATATTTTTTTCAAAGTGAGCGATAGCATTGAAGCCGAAACGCCATGTGAACCACCAGATTGATATCTCAATCCTGGTTTTGACAGAAAAAGGTAACCCGAAAACGAAAAGCCGAGGCGGGAAGCCCGTGAAACCCTTCCACAAATATCCTTGGTGGTGATATGTAGGTCAAATGAAAACGCTGAATGGAGTGAAATTGCGGTGTGTGGTAGGTATATATCAGTGGACAGTATTTTGAAAAATTCTGCCCTCAAGAGTGGGACGAATTTGATATCCTTTGTTGCACTCCTTGCGCCTCGTAAAAGGAGGAGGAGGTGGTCGGCTCAACCAGTGTGGTTGGGAGATGGGAGGCTTATTCCAACACGTCGTTGACCAATGGAACGGGAAATTTTGGAATGCGAGGAAGGCGAGCTCGGGGTTATAGGTGGGATGAGTTGTTGAGGGGGGAGGAGTGTGAGGGTGGAGGGAGAGAGAGTGGGAAGGTTCCCTCGTAGATGGGAATGGGGAGGATAGGGTAGGAGTTTAAGGGTGGGGGGAGCGAAGGATGAGGGAGTGGGTTTGAGGTGAGACTCTCTGGAGGGAGACGAATAGGAGAGCTTTGAGTAAACTAGGGGAAGGCGCGAGCGCCGTCCGTGGGAAGGGGGGAGGGGGAGGAGGTAGGACGAGAACCGGGAGGTCACAAGTCTGCGTCCTTGCTCTAAATACTTTGCTCTGCGTGACGGTGTCTTCTCTTCTTTCGTCTCATTCCTCCTGATTTCTTCTCCCACTCCTCCTCCCCTTAACTAACCTCTCGACTTGGCCGCATACTACCCCATATTTCTTCGTTCGTCTCCTCCTTCCATCAACCGATCGCGGTTAACGGCTCGGGGTAATTTCTCCGAAATATTGACACTGAAACCCCGCGGTGCGGTGTTTTTAAAACATTCCTAGCCGGTTAAGTGGAATGTTCTGGTCAAGGGGGTCCGTCTTTTTTTGTTTGTATTTGGGACCAAAAACAACTTAAGGTGCCCGCCGATGATTTTTCTGCGTTTCGTCTCGAAAAGTGTACCCGTTGCTATTTGCTCTGGCGAGTGAAGTGTGCCATGTGTTTCTCCCGCTTCTCTCCATTGCTGCGATTCCAAGTGGGTCGGAGTTGTTTTTGAAGTCGAAATTTTGGAACATTTTTCCTTCGGAAAGAATCAAGCGATGCATCAATTTCCATGCTGCCCTCCATTTCCGCCTTTCGCAATGCAGCTTCTCCCTAGAATAATGCTTGGCAGTCTGTAGACTTTGATGTTGTGCTTCTTTGGCAGCTTCCTAGAGTGTATGTTATACCCTTCGTCTGTTTTTTTACTTTCATATCATTTTCTTTCTCTTGAATTTTTCCGCATGCATTTTGCAGGAACTCTGCGTACGCTCTCTGTTTCTCATCTATCGATGATTCATCTCGTCATTATCTAATGTGATAAACCTATAGGTAAACCCATGTAACCTTTCTTGTTTCCGGCTTTCACAACGTCTTCTGGTTAGAATGTTTTTCTCCATAACTTTTATTCCTACATATTTATCATTATTATTCGTATTTTCTTGGAACCTTTGCGAGAGAAACTCGTAGAAAGATAGTTACTTAAGAAATTAAAAGCCAGTTCCTAATTTCAAGAATTCGCATTTAATAATTACTGTTAAACAAAAGCAGTAATTTCAATCCCTCAAATTCATCGACTAGCCATTCACCTCATAACTATTGCTGCCGTCATCCGGGTGTATTACTGCTGGCTATAAATCTTTTTTCCTCCAGAAAATATCTCAAAAGCTTGAGATTTGTATGCGTCTAACATAATTCTAGAAGATTCTTGAAAATACTTGCATTGGTCGTTATTTTTTAAAGAAATAATTATGAAAATAGTATTTTCAGGTCTCGGTGTCGTGAAATACCTATGCGAGGTGTCTGTATTTTGTGCCTCAATTTCTTCATTCTTTTTCCGTCTACATCTCCTCATTGTCTCCTCACCACTCCCTACGCAGACTCCGAGATGGGCTGGACGCGCGATGTATCTAACAAAATTATCCATTGTCTCGCCCTTTCTCACGGCGTGTTAAATATTTACATTCCTATTCCCCACAGCCCAGCCTCCAAGAAGGCCAAGGTTCTTTTACCTCTTTCTCTCCCTCCCTTCCGGTGTCTCTGTTTCTATGGCTCCGGAGGACATGTTAATCTTTTTTTGTTGGTCGCACTGTGGGATCGTTTTATTTAGTCGGGTTCCTCGGACATTCTCTATTTTTTTAGACTCACCGTTAGGCTTAACGCTTATAAGGCGTGCGCGATTGTTCTTCGTTATGGTGTACGGAAAGAGATCATTAAATAAATGTGCAGTCGGAATTCCTTTGACTACCATCAATAGTTCATTTTTCATCTAACTACGTTCGTTTGTAGCCATACAATCTTATTTTCAGGCCTCTGTTTGGAGTAGCCGCTCGATGAGGAGATCCTACCATCCTTATTCTTTAGCATAATTTTTAAGGCATTCAGCAAGTTAAGAGTTCATTATTGACCAACTTAAGATATTATGGAGACCACTCATCACCATTTATTGTGTTCGACACGACGTAGTTGATTGGCATGCTATTGTCTATTATTTTTTGTTTTGAAAATTAATAATTTTACTTAAGGAATTGACTTCCAAATCGTAAAAGCTTAAAAATATCGGTCAGATAGGTCTATTTCCGCCTAAAATGCAAACTATGATTATACAACCCTTGTCATAATTTGGTGTTTTACGGAGTACATGTATAATGAAATTATTCTTTTGTAGCATGTTCTAACTATATTTTACTTTCTAATTTAGGGCAGGTATTGATGTTACTAAATTATCAAAATGACATTCTAAAGCATCGAAGGCGGCATTCATGCTTAGAAATTAGAGATTTTTCCGCCACAGTTGGCGAATGGATGACCTGACCTACATTACGGACTTAAAGCGTAGCGGACATTACGGCGTAGTAAAGTCCCTAGTTGTAGTGAAACGTTATGAATACAACGAGTCATTTATTTCTCGACTCTTACGATCTCTCAGTCTTCGATGTTAGTGCCTAAAATCTTCCTTAAAATCTTCTAATTTTAGACCTGTAGGTTTCTTAAGAAAATCTATCGGAATTCTCCTAACCCTTTCAGCACAATTATTTTGTCAGAAATGATCGGTGATTACTTTTTCTAATATTTTAAGGTAGATTTAAGTTTCACTTAGAGCCCATTAGTACTATGTATTTCTTGGATTGTTAAGTAACCATAATTAAGCATTTTGGGGCCTAGTTATTTGCAACAATTCGCAATATAATTCTTGCCATTTATACCACAGGCATGATAAACATCTTGCACTCATGTTGCTTTTCCACCAAATTTTTCCACCAACGTGTTTTTATTTATACCAGCAACTACCAATCATCGGAATGTGATGATCTCATGGATGAGGATTTGATTTAGAATATAAAGAGTTTAGTCGGTATGAGCTGCTCTTTCTTCACCAGAACTCTCTCTAGAATGATTTTTTTCTTCGTTTAATGACACTTCTCACTGTATGTACATTCTGCTTACAATTGAAGGTTATCGCTATTTTTAGTTTTACATATTTACTTATTTATTTATTATTACATTTTCAAGTTGACCTTAGACTTTAATTGAAATATCGCATTTATTTTTTTTATTTTAGAAGGCCCATCGTGAATTGAAGTTGGACGTACAGCGACCGTAAATGCAGTAGCGATTATCTTTTTTTACCAACTTCTTTCGTATATTTTTCCGGTATTATTTTAGCTTAAAAATGACGAGACTTGCTATTTCCGTTCTCCGTGCCTGCGCACAAAAGGCCCGCAGCCTTCGCCTAACTCCTTTTGTGGCGACAAAGGGGATATTGGAATGTGTGCGAATAAAAAAAGCGTGCCCGAATCCGATGGCCCTCGGGGCCCTTGCCCGACTCTTCCCGCCCCAGCTCCGCAGTTTATCATGACTGTTTACTTTTTCTCATTTCATGAATGGCGAGATTATTTGTCTCGTTACCATCTCCCATGTATTTTGAGAGCACATTGTTTGTGCATCGCAAATTAAGATCGGAGTCGGTCGGCATCTTCTTGACCGATGTTTTCTTCCCCTCAGGACTGATGTTATCTCGAGTCCATTCAACTTAAACATCTTCTTAGAATGGGAGATTAGATGAGTTCAAGGATGGAATAGTTGAATGGGAAATGGGGTTGTTGGTTGGTGTCATCCGGAGTTGAACTTGGGGGCACTCTAAAAGGGAGCCACTGGAAACATTTCGTTCCTCGTCGTGACTGAACATCGTCGGTATAAAAATTTCATTGCTACGTTTGCTAAACCTAAGAGATTTGTCGTGAGGTTTTGGTATCCTTTTACGTTATCATTGTTTCTCAGTATTTTCCCGCGCCTTACCTGTTTATCCTGGAGTAGATAAAAGAACCTGCTTGGTTTGACTATTTTTTTTTCGTTGGAGAAAGGTCCGGTTGAATCAGAAGAAAAGAAAAGAGTAAAATGAAAAGATTGTTTATGTTAACGAGTGATTTTATTGCATATCATACAAAGCGTATATTGCGATTTGCTTTGCGTAGATGCCTGTATTTAGATCTGTAAAGAAAATAATGGTTCTAGCTTAGCGGTTGTAGACTGAAGGAGTGAAGTGTATTGAATTCAAATTACGGTAGATGACTGGAGCCATTCTGTTAAAACTTACATGTGCCTGGACACGCATACCTATCAAACCTTCGTGAAAAACCCACAACAACCACATGGCTGAAGAATATGAACTCATCTTTAATTTCTAAATTATACACTATGTCAGGCATCATGTGTTGTCTATATCATTAGCTATCAAAATCACTTTGTTAACTTTCGTGCTATCAAGAATTATCGTATAAATAATCTATTACTGTGCAATTAATAATAAATTATGACCAAAATCAATACACGCCCTTGCCTCCAGGTTAAGAAAAAATTCATTAGCTGGAGCATCATCTTGACTCCTGAACATCTACATCGGTTTGATTCTTCCGAAGGACCTCCGTATTATGATAGTCGAATTAACATGCACATAAAATTTAGTTTGCGGTACTTTTATCTTGGCAGGTGAGGATCAATGACTGGAAATATGCCTTGGTTCAGTTTCATGGAAATGAAAATGAGCACAGCCGTTAAAACATGGGCGATGAAGGGAAAATGTCAACTCCAAGTCTTGTAAGCATGCCACTGTAATTTTTTCCCTTAACGCGGGTGAAATATTAAGCATCATACTTGCAGCTTTAATCGAATCCTTTGTTCAGTTAACGTAATAGTATAATTGTGATTAGACAGATTGCAATTAGATAGTAAATACACAGTGGTCTTAATATTTAAATTTTTGTATAATTTTTATTTCTTGAGTGCATCTGTTAATCAATATATGCGGTGTGCCTGAGGCTTTGTGGATCGTAGGTTGAACGTTCTGCTGCCCTACTGAAGATTCTGGGCTCAAATCCAGGCAATGAGCTTCCCCACCTTATACAACTGATCAGAATTATTTTCTTATTTCTAGAACTTCCTGTAAATTCGACATGGTGATGCATCGAAAGGGACTAGCTCCTTTTATCTTCTAGCGTAAATTTTCCTAGAGCACTATGAAACTCGTTAAACCACCTTCAGACTGTGCTTTTGATGAGCTTTGCCCATCTAATTATATTATTTTTTTATTTAAGATTTCGAATTAACATAGAGTGCATTTTACTTTATTCTTAATAATGTGCCCAAAATTGTGGTCAGTACTGATAAAATGAATAGTTTAACAGGTTGCTGATTACGCGGATTTGAGAAACAATTTCAACCCTCTTCTCTGTATCTTTTCTCCATTTGCATTGTATAGGGATATGCGTCAGGAGTGAAAATGCTGTTTATATATAAAGGCTTAAGAGACCAGAAGAAAATAGGCAGGTGCCTAGTGAGTATGTGAAACTTATATGTTGCCTGCGACATTGCCATTTTGCTCGGAAATGATTGTAAGGAGAGTAATTGAATCGATGCGTAGCTAGAGAATGACACATTCCATCAACGAAACAACACCGTCATTTTTTTATTGATGCGTCCACGATAAGCATCCTGGTTTATTTGTATATCCCTTGTATATTCAATAAATATGTGGAATGTATCTCTTTTTTTACGGAAGTATTATCACTTAAGAGTATTCCAAGTTATTTGAGGAAGTTGGAAAGCCCAGTGAGATTTGAGATACAATTACGAATTTAAAAACGTGTGCCAAATGAAAAAGAAAGAATGAAGTTTAAAAAAATGGTGGTGCAATGTTTCGAGGCACAGTGTGATAATGAAGTTTTCAATGGGGTGCTAAGATGATATTCTCAGCTATTTGATTTGAAATGTTTCTTTTGCCTTAAACATTTTCATGTTTTTATTCGGGAAATGACAGCTGAAAATGGAACTCGACCTACCAATTTGGCGACATTTACTCCCGCCGCATTGAATTGAGTTTAGTCATCAGACGAAAGGAGCTCGTGATCGACGTCGTTAACGACACTAGGGTAAGGAATTCTCGTCTCGCCGAGGTTTCTTCTATTTCAACATTTCCTACTTCCTGTGACGTATCCTACATTGGTATTTTACGCTCAACTCTTGGGCTTGGAGCCAAAATATTTGCCGTACACCGTGGGGAAGCAAATCACCTTCTTCCTCTCACAGTCAATGGCTTCTTAAAGAGTATCATGGGTTGGCTGATAGAGCATAAGAATAATAAATTTATTTTCTTAATTTGCAAATGGCGAATCCTTGGGTGAAATATATCTTACATTCATTTTGCCTTAGCCTTAATTTCGGTTCTGATAAGGAATAGCTGATCTTTTCATGCTCCTATTCTCTTGATTTTTTTTGATGGAACGGATTACGATTACGGGATTCCCTCGCCAAAGGTTAGCTATATTGTGACATAGAAATTAGATTAATGGAAAATCCATCCGAATTTTTTTTCAAAAAGATGGCAGTGCCTTAAATCTAACATTAGACCACAGTTTTGGAAAATAACAATTTTTATGGGAAAAGTTGTGAAATATTGGGAATAAAAACCTATAAAGCTACTGCGAAAAATGGTTTATCGATTCTTTGTGATATTCCGGCCAGCAATCTTAAAATGGTCAGAACCAACTAGAATATATGATAAACTCCGAAACCCACGAAAAATTTTGAAAACCTGCTCTTATTTTTTTAAGATAAAGGTAATTTTTTCTGATAACCAATAAGAATGCCTAAAAAAGTAGTGATGATAATTTAATGCTAACAATAAGAGGAGTCATGGTGCCTGCTTTCATTGGAAGCTATTTCTATTTTCAGCTTGGTAGGAGTCTTCTCGCCTTTCATCATAAAACGATGCAAATTGTCATAATAAAAAGACCCGAAATGATGCATTAAATTTTATATATTGCGGATTTTTCATTTGGGGATTAGGTGGGATAGACATTCTTTCTGGGTTTTTCAATGCCAGGAACTCCCCTTGAAAATCAAATTTTTGCGTTTAGCCTTCGACGAAAGTCCGGTATCTGCCCGCAGACCTCACGTGACCTGGGCCGGATGTTATCTCTCATTCGAGTGAATACGGCGTTTGTCTCAACCTGACCCTCTTTTGTCAGTCGATTTCTCTTAGCACCTTAAAGATGGTTCCCAACCATGACCATTTTCAACTTTCACTCGTTGATGATCATGTATGTTTCTGTAATCAATCTTCAAAATGTGATTTCAGAAAAGGCTCTTGTTAATGCTCAGAATGTTCGAGGTCACCTACTTTCAATCCTAAAGATCCGAAAAATCACCTGTTTTTATTTTATCTTTTGACGAAGACGATACGACTTTGCGTGAAAATCCTGTAGTACGAGTACTGCGTACTCCTAAAATAAATATGCTGCATTATTGCCAAGAAATAAGAAAGCCAATGTGATGCATGATTTTTGAAGCTATATGAAATAGCCGTAAATTTTCGTGGCGCGACGAGCGCTAAAGGGGTGTCCCACGTACCCCAAAAATATTACCTGAAACATTTTTTATGCTTGTAATTATAATTAAATCATTGAAATGCAGCGAAATGCACCATGTCCGTGATGAAAATTAATGCAAATAAATTATTATATCGATTAACACTCTCTACAGCTAACACCACAAACGAAATAAATGACAAATTAAAACAGGAATACAAGTGCATGGAGAGAAAAAAAATAGCATGTTATGCTTTGCTGATGATATATTAATTCCTGCTGAGAAGAAAGAAAATCTGACGAGAATGCTGAACTCTATGGATAAAACTCTAAATAAATACAAATTGAAGATTAATTTTAAGAAAAGCAAGGTAATGATTTGTTGAATAAATCAAGAAGACAGCTTCACCGTTAAACTTGGGCAGGACAAACTTGCGGAAGTGGAAGAAGTTTGTTATCTGGGAAGTAACCAGCGATGGAAGAAGCAAGAAAGATATTGTGAGCAGAATATCTCAAGCAAAGAAGGCATTCTAACAGAAGAGGAGTCTGCTGCCAGCTTGTAACACAAGCCTGGAAGTAAGGAAGCACTTTATTAAAACATAAATTTGGAGTATGCTCTTATATGGCAAGGAAGGCTGGACAATAACAGCAGCAGAGCAAAGGGGATTGGGAGCAATGGAGATGTGGTGTTACCGAAGAATGATGAAGGTTAAATGGACGGAGAATCATTAACGGAGAGAAGCCCTACGAAGAGCTGGAGTGAAAAGAAGCATACTGAATACTCTGCGAATAAGGAGAGACCAACTTATTAGACACAATTTGCAACACAATTTGCAACACAACAGCGTAGTGAAATATGTATTGAAAGGAGAAGTAAATGGGAAGAATTAGAGGAAGACCAAGAATGGAATACATCAGGCAATTCATTAAGAACGTCAAAATGAATAATTAAGTAGGAATGAAGCGGATGGCAGAGAGGAGAGTGAAATGGAGATCTGCTGCAAACCAATCTTCGGATTGATGACTTCTGATGATGATCCATCATCTGCAGTCATCAATCCGAAGATCGGTTTGCCGCATCTCTATGCTACATTATATTTCCAGCCAACCAACCGCCAGCATCCTATTCGGATTGATGAGTTTTGATGATGACGCCAACATCCTTCGTAACTCGCTTGAAATACACCGTTTTCCCCAGTAATCCTTCCCATTAAAATCTCCTTCCGTTATTGTTTCCAGGAGGCTGATATGCCACAGTATGTGTCTGATAACTTTCTTTCTTCTGCTTGAGGTGAATTTTCATTTAACACCACTTCTCCCATATTTTGCGTCGGAATTCTTCTTCAGCAATTCTTTCCGTCTTCCTATCGATCCTCATCATTTTTATTTAGCGATGTATTCACATTAAAACTTGGATTGACCCTTCTGTGAATCATTACATAAAGAAATACAAGTGCGTCGATCTCATTCGCAGACTTTTACCGGTTTTCGATAGGTGCTGCTCTCTTTCCCGTTTCGCCGAGTTTCCGGAAATAGAACAAGTTTTGAAAGTTGTAGCGATGCATTTAACGAGCTGAATTGGATGAATGGAACTGTTAGCATTCAGGCAATGCATAGACGTGTAATGATAACATGAAATGATTAGCATCGACAAGAGAGTAGGAACGATGAGAAAGAAGGTTGAGGCGTTGTATTCTTTTTTCTTTCTTCTCTTTAATGTGATTCCACTGTAAAATGAAAGCTCTGTAATTTCTTCTGATTCATATTACATGTAAAGGAATATTTCTTCCTCTTACAAATTTTACCTTTCCATAAGATATTTTCGCTCATGAAATATGAAACAAAATGGGTTGAAGACGCGAATAGGCGAATCAAGTGTTATGCACTGTACATTTTCTTCCATGCACAAAAGTAATATTTGCGAGGAAAAAACCAATGTATACAAGAAGCGAATTCAATGAAAATAAAATTAACTCATCAAACTTCCCTAGTTTTTTTAAGCTATAATATAATACATGCCTACCTACTCTGCAAATATTGGAGACGATTTACGTGTTTTTTTAAACTGAAAAGGTCGACTCATTTGCACGTTGGTGGAAAAGTGTTAATTAAAAATATATTCGTCGGCTAAAATGCATATTTAATATCTTCATGCTTCCTTATGCTTATCTGCTCCCCAGTAAATTAAGTATGCCATCAGCGAATGCGGTTTTTTTTAAAAGACAACCGAAAGTGTAGAATTTCTCATTTTTTTTCACTTGAGCTTTGGCGAGGGAGCCTCCTTCATTTTTCATTTTCGCACGTTGACGCGCGTACATTTCAGTAGTTTGGCCGTAGTATAATTGCATATATGTTTATGCGAGGCATGTGTTTTCTCGCGATCAGGAGATAGCCCTGACTCATTCGCATTCTCTCGCCCCTCTCCGCCCTTCCCCTTTTCGGCCATTTAGACGTCTCGGCGCTGTGGCCTTGTGTGTTCCCCGCCGCGAGTCTGTCAGCGGTCTGGCGAGAAGGCCTTGGGAAGATTTGGAACCATAAGAGTGCCCCAATGTCCCTCGCCACTTCCTCCTCCTCTCCTCCCAATCCCCGCCAGCCACTTTTGAAACTCCCCGCCCTGCCCTCTTCCGTCCCCCCCACTTCCCATCTCCTTCTCCGCCCTCTAGATCCATTACCGTTCACCCAGTCTCTCTCCAGCTTCTCCATATCCCATTCCACATCCTTTTTCTTCTTTTTTTATAGCTTCCCATATATATATATCTCTCGCACCATCCTCTACTCCGTCTCTCCTCTTTCCTTGTCCTCCCCCCTTCGTCTTCTCTTCCGCGTGATTTATTTTGGTCCCTCAATCCTCTTCCGTCTCCTGCCACAACGCTCCCTCTTCTATCTCTCGTCCTTCTGCTTCTGCGCCTTCCTTCTTTCAGTCTGTTCCTCTTGCCCATCTCTTCCTTTCTTTGGATGCTTCAGTTCTTCCTCTCAGATTCATTCTCACCTTCCGAAAGATAATCTATTCCTATTATATAGTTATAATGGGTATCATATTCAAAATTTATTTTAAAATATAATAAGTTATAAATAACAATAAGTTCATAATATATACTGTGATATTATTGACCCAAAAATAGGTTTTTATGACAGAACTTCTAATTAATGACTTATTATACACATTTCTCTCTCCTCCCTCTGGTACCTACATCAGCTGCGTATTTCCTTCCTTCAGTCAGTTTCTCGTGCTGATCCCATATTTTCTTTAATGCTCCTTTTCTCCCTTCCAGCTTCATTCTCTACTTCCTAAAGATTTTCGACATCGAGCGAGATTTTTCTCTTGTTGTAATGGATAATATATTCGTAATTTCTTTTAAAATATGTGCAGTTATAAGTAGCGTGAAGTATGTACATGCACATAGTAACATGATTGACGCAAATACTTTGTTTTAATGCTGATCTTCTTACATAACTATCTAATTATTCATATTTTAGACTTAAACTTGACTTATTCGTTTCACGCCGTACGCCGAAATCACCTTTACAACCGTATGTTTTATGCGACGTAAAAAATGCTGTGAGTGATAAATTTATTTATAAAATAAGTGAAAAAACATGCGGAAAACCTAGTGTTTTATTTCTGGCGCAATCTGTGTGACAGACTTTCCTAATTTTTTTAAATAATGTTTCTCTGGAGCGCACAGCCATATGCCGTTGAGATCGGCTTGTTTTTTTCCGGCAAAAATCTTGAAAATTATCGATATATGCAGCTTATATTTTGTTGTCATTAGATAGATGAGATCCTTTTCTTTTAAATGAGTCCAAACTAATTCATTCACAGTTTTTTGTGTACTGATATCTCGCTCAAACTACCTTTACGTTTTTGTTCATCATTGTCAGCGATTGCGACAGCAATTCCAAAGATTGGTCTGTTGCAGCTCTCTCCCTCACTCTCAGCTACCCGTTGTATTTATTCATAGTTTTTTGTTAACACCCCTCATAATTTATTTGCTTCCTGTATTCCATCTTGGGCTTCCTCGACAATTCTTCCCGTTCATTTCTCCTTAGTGCGGTTTTCAAGAGTCTATTTTTTGTTAAGAATGTGCTCTATAAGTTTTTCTCCTCTATTTCTGGTGAATTTTCATGAAACATCACATTTCCCCCACTCTTCTTAGGACTTCTTCATTAGTGATTACCTCCATCAAATTTGTCTTCATCATTATTTGATAACGCTACATTACTATTGCTTCCCAACTTTCTTGTTTTATGGTGTTTGGCAAATGTCATGAGTTTAGGTCTAAACTCATGACATTTGCACCATATATAAAGAGTGGTCGAGAATAAATACCATTTTCTTGTTTTATAGCTGCTTTCGTCCAAGCTTCACTGCCATGTAAGAGCATACTGTAAATACATACGGTGTTGAAGTAATTCATTACTTCTAACCTTGTGTATTCGGGTGTCAGTGTACTCTTCTTCTGGTAGAATGCCTTAACTTGCGCTACTCTGCTCACTCTATCCTTCTTGCCTCTTCCGTCACTCATGATCCTACTTCCCATACGGCAAAATCCTTCCACTTTATCTTGTTTGTAGTAAAATTTGATTATACAGTTTCCCATTTTAATCATTTTAATACCACGTGTTTCTACATATACACCTCATCATCAGATAGAGACGGAATCTGCTAGACTATTCAGTTGTGATGGCTAATTTCCTCGGCGCCTTGCCGGAAACCGCTAGGTTCACCTTTGTTGTAAGCAAGTGATTCCGTTGAGGTGGAATCGATCTATGAATTGAAAACACCTCCACAACAGTTTTTTGCGACTTTGAAAAAACACTGTCTTGTGATTCAGATAACGTCTGTGAATTCAGTCAAGGAAAACGCTGGAAATCATATTTTGGTGAGCTAAAAATGGCTCCAATAAACATTTAGGTTCATCTAAAACATTTCTCAATTACGAAACTTAACAAAACCCTTCCCGGTAAAAATATGAAAAATGCTTTAAATGTATTTTTTCGGGAAAAATTATTTACTAGTACTCTCTTTTTTAATATTGTCAATAATATATCTACTTAATTATTTCTCACGCTTCTCCTTTGAATACTTTCTAAATTATTGGCCAGTTATACCAAGTCGATACCGCACTTGCTCATCTCGATACATATCTTCGGTTTGGAAAGAAAGCATTGTTGAACTGTTCGTGAGATGGAATGTTATTTCCAACTTCGTTGTTTCCTCTTAATTGTTAATCTTCAACTTACTTGAATGCATAGTATTTGTTTGAGATGATTTTAAAGTATATTTTTATTATATAAGCGTTGAAAATCCTGGAAACCTGTTTCCATACGATAAGAGTCCCCAAAAATTGCTTCGTTTGGAGCGTTGGTATTGCAAGTGCAACTTCACGTTGCAGAAAATATCTTTTCTCCGCTGAAGTAATTCTATGTCGCTTCCCTTCGCATTATTCTACATTCCTTCTTGCCTTTACATCTTTCCCCGCTTGATATAATGAGAATTGACAATTATGGAATTCCCTACAACTTAAAGTTTTGTGCATCTTCATGATATTGATCGTTGTCATGGCGTACACACAAATTATGGGATCCATGAAAGTCTTGAAGGCTAGTCTTAATTTAAGACTCGCTAGTCGTAATTTACTAAATAATATCAGATCGTGCGAAATCAAGGGCATGTGGGAGATTACAATCATAATCATATTACAGCTCGTGATTTGATCATCACAGTACATTGATGTCGCTGAAATTTGTAGTGCAAGTACTGAATTTCGGTACGTGTACCTGGTATCCTGTGGAATATTAACTTATATTTCTTCATGATGCAAATAACTTTCAGGTCCACTTAATTATCCTTAGCTTGCATTGCTTATGAAACCCTAAGAGGACTCGTATCTCGTTCAACTCCTTTCAGAAGTTCAAATGTGATTGACAAAGAGAGATATTTAAAATCATGAAAACGCATCATTAAAACTAGCTAGGTATGGCCACAAGACTGGCAGTGACCAAACATTGTGTTACTCGGGGCTTTGAATTCTGCTGCTTTGATTTGATTAATTAGCTGAGACGACAATGGCAATTATGGATTTATTGATGAAATCAATGAAATTATATCTATAAATGACGAAGTTTAAGATACTAGTTTTATCTGGACCAGTCAAATGTTTTAGACTGGCCAATGTCATTCCGTTCTTCTTAAATTATAATTTATTTCGTTAGATAATTTTCCATCCATCCACGTTGAACAATGATGAAATACGTTGGAATTCAACTAGGGCTGGGATACTGGACTATCTTTCACAGGTTCTAAAGTGACTGAAATTTTTAACATTTTCTTCATTTCGGAAGTAGACGGATTGACACAAATAGACGGATTGATATTTTCGACGAGGTAGGTATATACTCGAATTTTTAAATATAACTTGACAGACATTAAAGGAATACTTGTGTTGATAACCCTTTAGGCTGAGAATCAGTGAAAGAAGACAATTGCGATGCCCAAGTGCATGTGAGTATGATTAATAGCCAGACTTTTTGTGTAATGCAAAAAATACTTTTATTTTCATTTGAAGGGGAATGTTTGAAGCAGTATTTTTTATTGATGGACATTAAAAATGTTGACTAATTATGACAATGGGGTTAATGCGCAAATACTCATGCAATCCGAGAATGCAGTCAAAAGTATTTTTATGTTGTTTTCGAGTGTAATTAAAGATTAATTGTGTTCGCACAATTTTTTTTATGCTTCTATACCCCTTTTCAAACCTGTTTATATAAACTTTATACGGAAAATATTTGCTGATAGTCACCCTGCACGCCATTAATTCCAGAAGCTCCGTGTTTGAAAATTGCATTTGTTTTATTTTTTCGAATTCCATCTCTCCTATGACTCAAATTAATATCGGAAATTCTTTCCTCCGCAAATTACAAGGTGATTTTTAACATCCTATCGTAAAATTACGAGCACTTTTCGAATTCATACATATTTTAATAAGTACCCTTGACAGTTTTCCTCTCACACTTGCTCTGAGTTTTATTGCTGCAGTAAGTGACTTTTTATATTATTAATTTTGTTTTTTGTTGTGATTTTTTAAATTGCTAGTTAAATATTTACTATGGTTAAAAAATTAAGCTCTACAAATTCCATCGTCATTCTCTGCTTTTTATATGACGGATAGCCGTCACATAAAAGTTTGATTTCCAAGTTATTGACATTTTATTATTTTCTAGTTGAATTTTCAGGATTTCGATAGTTCCAATGGAAAAATGCGCTTAGCTAGATGTTTATCATCCCTTGTGTCTGAACAATTTCGATTTTTATACGATAGGGTGCTCTCCAATTACACACCTGTACAAAACAATTTCAATCTATTTGGCGCACATTGTTTCAGTCGTATTGTTGCTTCCGTCTGCGCTTGACATATCAAATCAGATCCTTGTCATAGTTTATCTGCTCTGGCAGATGTTACATTTATGATGGCGGAAAAATCTATACGTTGAAGCGAAGCCCTTAATTTTCTGATAGTATTCCTGATACTTTCCACAAAGCCATCTCACCTTCTTGAAATTTTATGGTTAATTTCCACAACTTTGTGCCTAACGACCCATTTCATTCTCTACTTTTGAAGCACATCGTCGCATATCGTTCCAGTCGCCACCACAAGAGTGCGCTTGTAATTTTCTGTCTGTTTTAATGGGCTCTAATCTGTAGGATATAATTTCGAAGTACCCATAGTAATTCTTTAATGTATTGCTTCATCTAATTCATCCGAAATAACGACATTTTTGTCACAATATTCTCTTCAAACAACGTCCTCACTAGCATTGACAACATTCTTAAAATCACTCGCATTATTTCAGTGAAAGCAATTATACTAAAGCAAAATCTTGCTTTATCTAATTCATCCAAAATTACGACATTTTAATCAGTTTTTTTAAACGTCAACGTCAAAAAAATTACATTTCGTCCCAAACATCTACACAATCCTTTACATCACTAGGATTGCTTTTGCGAAAGCAATTTTGCTTTAATATTTAGTGATTTTAAGGATTTTGCATCTTTGAATCAACGAAATTTTGTCGCGAGTATTGACACAATCCTTAAAATCTTTCGTATTACTTCAGCACAAGCAATTTTGCTAGCATATAGTAATTTTAAGGATTTTGCATCTTGATTCCTTTAATGCGGATCAGCGTAGTTGGCCCTAGGGATCAGACTATTTGGAATGAGATTGAAGCTTGCATTCAGCCCTGGTACGATATTCAGACTCCCAAATCAACCGCTCCCAGTGCACATTACTTCGAATGGAGCTTTTAATCTGTGTTTCTCTTTGCCGAGATAACGCATTTGCCGATCCCGGATGCCACCTTATCCGCTATGCTTTTCAAAAGTCGCAATTTTCCTTGCTTACGGAAAAATAGTAAATTATATCTCAGATAGGGTAAATACGTCCATAGCGGAGTGTTTCCCAACAATTGCCGTTGCTTTGTCTGGGTATTAACCTACTCGACAGCTCAAAGGCCTCGAGCTAGAGTGGTTCACGTTATATCGCGAGCTAAGTCTTTTTTGCCCCGATGCTTAAGAGGATATTTGCTCGGGGCCTAGGAAATTTGCCCGTGGATAGGAGAGTGGATACGGAGTATTAAGGATTCAAGCGGAACGTTTTGACGGTGCTCCATGTATTTACGTTTGTATTTACGTATCTATTAATGTGCTATTGGCATTTATTGTCATGTTACTTTGTTTATGTTAATGCCATTAATTTACGAGAGATTGAGAATAAGTATCGCCCCATCACACTAAGAAACGGTACATTAGATGTCATTTCTATCTCTTTTGAGCCAAGGACACCCATTTTCTCTCTATTTCCCTGTAGTCGGGTGAAAAGTTCGTAATCCAGTTCAGTACTTTCTCATTTATTCCACAAATTAATTAATTTAAATAGATGACTGCATCATTCTAACATGCAGTTTAGCAGTGCTTCAGCTTTCTCGCTGAGCCCGTATTTGGTTGACCCGATTATTATCCTAGAGCGTGTTTCTCGAATCCTCTCCCCTTGAAACCGTCCCTGGAGCTTGCTGGAAGGACTAAATACGCCTCGCGACTTAAGCTTTAAATTTCTGCAGCGCCACAGATTTTACCCGGTCGAGAAATTCCGAGATTCCTGTGGGAGAGTTCGTCGGGTAGAATGGAGGAGAGAGAGAGAGGGTGGGGAAGGGAACTGTGGTTTAAGAGGACCGCCCTCCCGGAAGGAAGAGAAGGAACTGAGGTTAGGAGGTGCGGAATTCTCGTCGGCTCGTGGCCTTGGCTCATTCTCCTTCCGATTCACATTCTTCCGACTCACCCTAACATTCTTCCTCTACTTGCTGATAATCCGTCAAAAATTACGGGCAAAGTACCCAGTCATTCAAATCTCATCAGTGTAGATTTTATTTATATATGTTTTCTGTATAATTGTTTCACTGTTAATAGTCTAATACCTGGAGGCCGTAACTAATGCTCACAAAATATAAACATATGTGCTAATTTGCAATGTTGTAGACTGTAGCTACGTGGTTGCTATGCAAAATTAACGAGTGGCTAATGAGTTTGAGTAAAATCGTGTTTATTTTTTCAATTCACTATTTATCTGGGTTGAAAATGGAAATTCGGGGATTTTCCCAGGTATATGTGGTGATATGTATACGAAAAAAATGACACCAAAACCAACTAAATCAGTCCAGCCGTTTTCTCAATCGTTATCATCGCGCTCCCTCCCCCTGAAATTGGCTATTATTGGTATAGATTCCTTTTCCATCATTACACATTGTGTTTCGTTAAGAACTTGGCAACTTTAAAATAGTACCTACCGACATTCCTTCATATAACTTACAGACTTGGTTAAGGTGTCGTTTGAAACCACAACAAATAGATGAAAATACCAAGAAGAACGCCTTCACAACCAACAAGATTGGGCACTACATCACTACCGCTAAGATGTAGAGGATTTCTTTGATCGTCGTTTCCCAGGTGGTTGGATTTGTCGTGAAGGGCCTATTGCGAGGTCACCAACCTCCACAGATATTACCCCTCTCCATTTTTCAAGTGGGGATTCATCAAAGAACGAGTGTTTGTTCCACCTTCACCTGCCGATCTCACTGAGCTGAGAAGTCTGATTTACGCCGCAGTTGCAGAAGTGATGCCTGATACACTGGCTGCAGTTTATTGGGAAATTAACTAAGGCTGGGATGCCTGCCATATCACAAACGGTTAACCATTGAACCAAAATAACTAGTTGATAAAAAAACTTTATATGTTTTGCTCTTCTATGACAGCTTAAACGAATCTATCATTGTTGTCATAATATGCATTTAAAGTTGTGTAGTCTTAATTGAAACACACTGTATTTTACTTCGAATCGGCACATCGTACTTGGAGGAAAGGCGTTGCGACAAAAGTGGAAGTTAAGGTGGAAGAAATGAAGAGAAGCCGGTCGCCGGCTTCAGTTTGCTCTGCTACATCTACCTAATATCCTGCGAGCCGCCTCGGGGACGATTGGCAGGTGTCAGGACACCAGACATGAAGGAGGAAGGGGTTATAGGGAAAAATGAGCGGGAAGAGGGAAATGATAACAAACGAGTTGTGTCTTAACGGATTGTCCCACTGTCTCGCTCCATTTTTGTTGTGGTAATGTTGATGTATTTAAACTTATAAGCCCGAAGGTGTATACCTATCATCTTGTCGCTCCTGTCAATTCTTGAGATATAGTAATTTCCCTCGTGTCGCCATGGAACTCATGTGATCTTAATGTTTCAAGATATATAATCAAAGCGTGTAGCCTCCGAGTCTGTTTTGGCTCCCAAACTTCCATCAGTTGTGTTACACTCTGTTCGCTCATTCCTTTTTCTTTTAACAAAAGCTGCGGCTTTGACTTAAACTTTGCATTGTGTGCGTATTAAATCTGTGTCTGCATGTTATTAAATGCTGGCAGGGTACTCTGGATGCAACCTAACTACATAACCTCCTAGCGAAAGATGGTTCTCTCCACACTGAACCTAAGCAGCGATCGGATTACCTGTCAAATCCACTGGGACTCGAACCTAAACCTTTGGCAAGGGAAAGCAGTATGGCCACAGCGCCAATGCAGTCCCCTTGTCATCATTCCATCCCTCTTTTAATGCCTTCTTATCCCTCAGGATACCCAGTGTACTCCCCTCAGTGCGGTTTAGCCTGATCTATTCATCCCATTCCCGACTCACTGCTTCCACCCATCGCAAGGGCCCCCCGTCCGATCACATGATCCACGCACAAGGAACACGTTCGTCACTCCCTTTTTTCACTTCCCATACCACACGATGTGCGTCACGACGATGCTCCAATTCTCAAGCATCGCTGGAATGCCGATGAGCGTACCTAAAGGAATGGCTTAGCATTTCAAATTGAGCGTCGTACTTTCTTATTTCATTGCCAATTTTTATTTGTACTCTAATCGTTCAATTCATGTAGAGAAGTTAGCGTTTCCAGGTAGAATCATGGATGAAAATGGGATTATTAGTTGACAAATAAGGTGTATGATTGTATTACTAAGAACGAAGTATCGACGAAAAAAGTTAATTAGTGAGGTGGTCTCTGAGTGAGGAGTAATAGAAAATATTTGTTAAACTTCATTATCTATCATGTGTTTATTTATTCTGGAATTTGGGACGTTGCGGAAATACGATGGTTTTAAACAGTTCGGTTTTGAGCAGTGGGTACAAAGGAAAATGGAGAGGGTAATTACTAATTGAGGAAGATGAGCGCAGAAGTATTGCAAATAGGAGGGGACGAATGTAAATTGGCGGCAGACATGTACATAAAGAAGGGGGGAAAATGGATGGAGGGCGTATTGAGAAGTGAGGGGATATTGTAGAGAGATTTTGGGAGAATACTTGGTAAGCGCGGAGAGGATGGGAATTTTGGACGACATAGAAGGAGACGGAAGGTATGAATAGCTTATGGGGAACTTAATGGTGGAAAAATACCTTCCCATATTTTTGGAAGTTAATAGAGAACTCCGATTCTGAAAGGGTGGAACTCCCCAAAAAACCTGCAGATCAATTGGCTGTCTGGTTAATGTTTTGAGGAGGTGACCGAGGGCTAATTGTAAGATACTTGCGCCGTTATGGATGGGTCGGTAGGTTGTTGAGGAAAGGATTAATTGTGGAGTGGAGGAAGGGTGTGCAGAAACTCGGCGTCGACATTAGCCATTACTCTTCACGAGAGGTGCTAAGGGGACCACAGTTTAACGTCCCATGCTACGGACGTAGGAGTACATCTTGGTGCCTTCCACAAGACACCCAAGTAAGGATCGAGATTCCAATGAAAAATGTCCACCACTGCCGGGATTCAAACTCAGGTCCTCTGGATGGGATGGCAGTGGGTACTCTAACAACCACAACAGCCCGGTCCCCTAATAAATAGGTATAATGCCATTAGATGGTTATCCATATTACTAAATTAGGTAAATACTCCTGCGTTGGCTGCATGTTTCATCTTTTCCGAGCCACACTGAGACCATCCTCATAGGTTAGCATTTTGTTTTTAACTCGCACATGTTCTCATGCATTCGCAATGCTCGTTTTAGATTTTTTTCTCATTTGAGTCCCGGAGACGAGATATTACGGATTCAAAATTATTTTGTCATGTTTTACCGTATCGTTATTGCATCGAGGTGTCGAATTCGCAGCTTGATCGATGCATCGCACTGCCACATTCTCACGTGAAATCGGAATGTCCGTCTTTAATACCCTCTTCCTTTCTCCCCCACGCCCCTGCCGCTTTCGTCCCCTCCTCATCGTCCTTAATCTTGAAAGCGTTCCTCCCTCTCGATCCGTCTCCAAGCCCAACCCTTCCCCCTTTCTCCCCACGCTCTACGCGTCAGTGTCCTCTTCTTCCCCCCGCTCTTTCCGGACCGCATACAACCCCTTCCTCCTCCTCCTTCTCCCATGAGTCCTTTTTACATGGTCCCCGTGGGAATGTTGGAAGAGAAAGAGACAGAGGAAGATAGAATGGAAGATGGCACAGAGGAGTTAAGGTCGACATAGACTGTGTGGGAACGCCAGAAGAAATGGGAGGTATATATGGAGGTATACGCCAGTAAAGTCAGTATTATTTCCCGATATATCGATGCGTATCCATATATTTTTGAAGCTGATGTACCGGAATAACGCATTTATTTTTAAATGTACTTCATAGCAATCCAGTGTGGATCAGAATCCTAGTACTGAAATATACTCATATATCCTTGTATTTGAACCCGGGTACTCGGAATGGGATTCCAGTAGTGTAGCCACCATTCCAACCCGATCCCCTTTTTCCATCCCATGTGGCGTATAAGGAAGGCGAAAAAATTAAACTGCGATGACAGTTAGTATCATATTTTTATTTAAACTTGATAATCATGAATGATAACTCATCATCATTAGCAGTTATCAGTCAGGAGTTAGCTGTAGCTGTCCACTCCACTCCCTTATCATCTAACCGCTTCATTCCTACGTACTCTCTAAAGGCCGTTTTACACGATGAAAGATTTTGTACAAACGTATGTACGTGAGATTGTACGTTTGTCTCAACGAAATTAGAACAGGTTCTATTTCCCGTGCAGGCATTGAGACATTCGCACAAGCGTTCATACAATTTGCCGCTTTACACGATACATTTTGCCTCATGCAAGAGTTCACGGAAGAGTTTGTACAAACAAATGTACCGTGTAAAACGGCCTTAAAAGTCTTCGAGTGAAATCTGTCACTCAAGCTTCGAGTGAACGCCTCTTTCCCTCGTACTTGGGTGAAATAAGCCGTCGAATCACTCCGTTCGAGTGAAACATTTTCACTGGTGCCCTTTGATTGAAAATTTCACTCAAACGGCACGAATGAACTACCCCAACCTACCAACGTTCGAGTGAATCTTCACTCAAATAGAGGGTTCCGCCCAGATAACCCTTCCGGGCATACCTAAGTCATCAAAGATGGCAGGTCGGCGATATTAGGAAAATATAAACATGATAATACAACGAATGATGACCGAAACGAAACATTCCACAGGTTATTCGTTCCTGTTGAAAATATATAAGGTGTGTTTGTATATCTTAGAGGTTAATTTTTTGTTTCATTTATTCCCAATATGATTTTGAAGTCCTTAAAATTTTTATAGAAATTTATCTTTATTATAAGTTTAAGTTTAACCATGTTTACTTCCAATGGAAGTGGCGCCTAAATTTATGAAAATGAAATAGCATTTAATCCTTACTGTGTCTAGCCGTTAGAGCTCACCCCATTATTGTAATTTAATCCTTGTTATATTCTTTCACACATAAGGAGTTGGTAGTCCAGGGGTAAGGTGTTGAACTGGTATGGTGTTGGATCCTCTGCTGGGGAAATAATTTTTCTTCTTTTTTGCTTAGCTATTTTCACTTACATCTTTAGAAATTTTGTTTTCATCATCGCAATACCCTTTAAAAATATTGTGTCGCAATATTTTACTCGTTAAAGCGTTCGAACAATCACTCGAAGTTTCGAGTGAATCTTTCACTCGAAGCCTCGAGGGACGCTCCACTCGATACGAGGGGTGCAGTTTTGTCTCTAAGCTGGAGGTAAACCTCACTCTATTGGAGTGATACTTCACTCGAAGATTTTTAGAGAGTAGTTCTTCACTTTATCGCCCTTAATTCTTTGCCTGATGTATTCCATTCTTTGTCTACCTCTGTAATTCATCCCAATCACTTCTACTTCCATAATTTTGTTCATTATCGACCGATATCTTATTATTCCCTGGGCGCTACTGCCCTCCGTAAATTTTGGCTTTGAGAGGTAAAGCCCATCACCTGTGATTATCATTTACCAGCTCCTTCCAGTTAGTAATATTCAGCCTTGGTAAATCCTCTGTGACATAGTTTCTCCATCCTGGTTCCTAGATTCGTTGATGGGCCTATTTCTATCTAGTAATCATCCATAAAATTTCTTAGTCGATCTTGTCTCATTCACCCTGAGGACGATGGCAGACTACGCCGTCGAAACGTCGGTGCAACACACCAATATCACCCGGATGGAAACCCGAGAAATCAACATCACGATCTTGTCTCCGTCATGCGTTTTATGTGACCCAACAATCGGTTTCTTTGTGACTTTATGATGTGGACTACGATTTCGTACTCTGTAAGCTGATTCAGCTTTCCGTTATCGACCAATAAACTGACACAAAGTCTTTATGTTTTAAATATATTAGTTTGCGATGCATAAGTATACATGTACTTGCATATCCCATCCCTAATATGAGTTCGGCATGGTAGTGTGTGTGCGGGGTCGACGTGAGGTTTTTTATGTGCAAACACGGCAGCGTCGCCGGCGGCTGGGTTGGCAGCGAGAGGAAGAGGAGGCCCCTTTGGCGGACCGACTACTCCCGCTTCCTCTCTTTCTCTTCCTCCGTCACAACTCCTTTGATTCCGGTGGCCTCCCGCGAGCGCGCCCTCTTCTCCACCATCCATCCCTGTGGGATCATCCTCTCTTTCTCGTCCCATACCACAGACACCACCGTCATCATCATCCTATTCCTCTTTCCCCATCGCAAGCCTTGAAGCCGGTTTTAGTGGGCCCCGCGGAGAGTGGGAGGAGGAGGAAATAAGAAGCGGATCTAAATAGGCCAGCAGGTCGTAAAACCGAAGCTTATGGCCATCTCTCTCTATTTTTTTCTGATCCCTCTGATGTAGCTCCGGGAGAGTTATTAGATGTACACTGGATGTACTCGCGCGCTTGAAAGTCGAAATAACGAGTTAGTGTAATTTCGTATATGCTCGTGTTTGGCGCTCTTAGAAATGGAGTGAAATGCACATTTATAAGATTATTATTATTGTGATGTTTCGTGAAGTGGAAACTTGCGGAAGATATGATGCAAGGGTTAATTTTCCGCGCTAAAAATATTCGTTCCAGGTGAACCTCGTTAGTCATGAATTATGAAATTACGAATTTCATGTTACACTCCACATAGGAAAACATCGTAACTCGATTTCCGAATGCCTTTAGTTTATGCTTTTGCTGGGATCTTTAAAAAAAGCTACTCCATCAGTGAAAAAATGATAGACGTCTGACTAAATTTGTATTTTTCGAAAACACATATGTTAATGATGGAAGTTGAAATAGCAATTTTTGAAGGACTTCCAAAATGTAAATACGCCGTTTATAGAAATGTGTCGAACTCGAATAACAATGTAGTAGTGACGACCGTGGGCAGTTGAACTAAAAAGTTATGCCGTTGTAATTTGACTATAAATGGGCTTTAGCAATTTTGAGGAAACCGGGACTAGCCACGGTAGTAACCTTTACGGAGTCACCCTCAAGTGCACATAAGTACAATATTCCACAGGAGAAAAATCATTCGCCTTGACCGGGATACGAACCCGGATCCCTCGATTTCGCACCGAGTGCTTTAACCAGGAAAGATACCGAGGCGTCCTTCTCCCCTGTGGATTATTTGGTGGCTTTTTATTTTTTTTATTTTTTATAAATTTATTATCCCGGTCAAGGCGAATGATTTTTCTCCTGTGGAATATCGCACTTACGGGCTTTAGTATTGCACGTGCATCGAACTTAAAGAAACTGGAGGATCTTAGATTGGTGATGGATGATAAACTAGGAAATGTGGCCCTAGTGCTCATTCAATCCTGTTATTTCGTTTGATTCGTTTTATCCGCTAGTCGCTTTGTTCCGTCATCACTTTGTGTCGTCGCATTATTCGGTTGAATTGGAATGTAAAGCATTAACCTGAGAAGGGACATGGAGGCAATGGCATGTTTGCCGCCTAATTAATACTCTTGGCTCTCGCGTAGGCCCTTTGAATCTCCGAAAGATAACGCTGAGGCACGACGGGGGTTCCATCGTGAACGTCTCAGTGCTTGAATATCAATGGGCGATGAAAAAAGAAACACATCTGGTGTCTAGATTTGCTTTTTCTCTTGAGCCCACGATTATAAGGAGAGATGGAGATACTGCTGATGGAGAAGAAACACTGCATCCATCTCCCGCGGTCAAAAGTATCGCATGCTGGAAGAAGTATCTCTCTCTTCCTTCCTTCCTCTCGACCGCTGAAACAAAAACAACATAGCGGTAATTCGAAGATGGGGAGGGACGATTAGGAATCGAGGGGAGGAAAGCGACCGTTAGACAGTTAATGCTCTTTGGATGCCATTTATCCTTGGGTGCCTCTGCCAATGGAAGGCTGATGAGAAAGAGAGGGGATCGTCTTCTTCTTTGTTCGTTCTGTTTTTCTTCCGCGGCCTTCCATTTCGCACAGTGACGCAACGTCCACGGTCGTAAAAACTGCGGTGGGATGGCGCGGAAAATTGACTGCCCTTGGCGTTCGCTCTCCGCTGTGTTGTCGAAGCGGTGGGGTCGTCGCGGTAGGCTTAGTCCCTGTGAATTTTTAACGCACGAGGGCGTAGAAATTGCATATTTTCCCATGATGTGATGCGAATGAATTTCGTAGTGGATGTCAAATTTTCATTAGCTGATAAATATAAAAAGAAAAACAATAATAGGTCATCTGATGAATGAATTATTGAATACGAGTCACGTGTGCGACATTTTTTTATCAGCCGAATGATGGTGCAGGAGTGAGGATCGGAAATGCTATCGCGGATTCTGTCAACTTTAATTACATTTCCTTCTTTCAATATTTCAATATTCAGTTGAAACACAAATTGCTTTTCAACCCAGTGTTGTAATTTCAAGGATGATTAAATCATAATTATTAGGATAAATCTGCTGAAATTTGTGTATATCCATGTGATAAAATAATACTTTACTAATAATTTACTAGTAGACGATAACTCTGCAGAGATCTTAAAAATGACTTTATCTACAAAATTGACTGGATTATTTATTATATTTATTTTGTATCCGGGTTTAAATATTTTTTGCTAAAAAATCGTTTGAAATAAGTCATGTCTATTTACTTTTAAGAATGAATGTTCAAAATTTTCGCGCATTGTCAATTAAAATTAAATACAATATTTTAGATTACACCTACATTAATAAGTATAGAATATATTTACTTTCTATACGAAGAGGATTACTTTGCATTTGTAGTTTTGTGGACCTCATTTTCATGCTTATATTTCTAAAGCTATTTAACTATTAACCTTATTAATTATCGCGTTAATTATTCAGATATAATTACTCCGAGGGTGAATCAGCAAGTGCTACTGTACCTATAAAGTCATCTATTCGCATTGATTTTGAATTTCTTCGGAAATACTAATATCATCCAACGCCCTCCACTTCTTCGAAGTCTTCTTATGACGCTCCTGATTTCTAACCCTTCTTGCTAATGACATGAATATGGCATATTTTTGAACATTTTTATGTTATGTACGTCGCGAATTGGCTTTGTACTCAAGGGACATCGACCCTATCTTTCGGTTGGTTTCTCTACTACACTCACAATTATATCGTCAAAAAGGCCCACTCGTAATAGATGAATGCATCGAATTCCATTTGCTGTACTGAAAGCAGAAATAATTATTTTTAATTAGCTTATGTATTCATACTAATAATTTATCTAGTTGCCTCGCATCATATTTATTAATTTCGTATTAATTTATAGTAACTATTCATCTGATAGCCTCGCATATGACTTTCAACCACAAGCGATTAGAGCGTTTCATGGAAATCCCAATGGTGGAGCTAGAATCAACTAGACATTGTTTTCACCACGAAGCTGTGTTGTATCGTGTGTGGTGAGTTTTACTGTAGCTTCTTGTATAATGTGCTCATGGGCAAGGAAAAATGACTTTAAATTGATCGAAGACTATAAAAAAAGAAAGAATTTATGTGGGTAATGCATAAAAACGTTAATAATTTACATGTGAACTATATAAAGAAACAATAATTTCTGTGTATGCCTCGGTCAGAAATCGAAACGTAGATTTAGATCGTACACAATTTCTTTCTTTAGACTTTCAAAATAAAATTTTAAACATATTTAGTTGCGTTAGATTTTCAGTACTAAAATAAGGGTCTTGTTAACATATATTTACCCTCCCTTCAAAGCATGATACTCTCGACAGTATACTCCTTCCTCCAACAGTATTGCTAACTTCGCCGCTTAATTCCACGACATTGCCTAGTATGTACGCAAATCGTTCAGCATGTATCGACGCATTTTATTGCTCATCTCATTAGCTTGGCCTTTCCATATTGTTAGAATTGCTTTAATTTTTCAATGCATTTTCTTCGTTTTCTACGGTAATTACGTCTCTTTATTGCGCTCAGCGATCACAGATATGTCATGATTGAGTTTGAGGCTTGCGTTTTATTACTCTGTACATCTGGTATCAGTCTTTGATTTTATATTCACCTCCAGTCCTTATATTATCTCACGCCATGGTCTACATAAATGTGCAATTATGAATAGTGTTCGTCGAACGTTGGAGAAAAGTATTTGGATCAATATATATTGTATTGTGCTGTTGTGCCTTTGTTGATTTCAACATGTATCTCATTTGGCATCATATCAAATCGGCTATTATTTCTCCGGTAAATCTTACTTTGGAACGTATTTTCCTTGAACTTATTTTCCGTATTACTACGAAGGATTTTATTTAGTCGAAGTTCAATTAATTTACAGTTCTAATAGTAACTCAAAAGAAGGCTTTTACCATGTTGCATATATATTAACTCAGAAAATATTTCCGGAATGTAAAACTTCTCACATTAAGAAAATTAACTCGTTTCTCAAGCCACCAAAATTTTTCTTTCAATTGGTCAATGATTAATCTAATATCCTATGCTATATTCCAAAACAAATGAGCAGCCTCGTGAAAAATTCTATTTCAAAAATTGTTTTTCAATCTAATAGTTTTCTTGCGCCTACTCCATCTCTGTTGCCTTGCATTGAAATAACTAAGTTGACCAAAATGAGGACCGTACATTCCCCTGTACATTCATAGTTTTTTTCGGATTTTTTCATTCTGTGAGGATTAATTTAGACTAACTAACGCTGAGTTTTAAAATTTGAGCGCATTGCTATATATTTTAGCTGCCCTGCGCGTTTTATGCCTCTGCATTTTTCAGTTAGTTAAAAATTTATTTTTCATGTAAATATGGTATTCAATATAATTTTTATACATGTTTAATCCAGGTTATCATATGCAGACTTCGTCTTTGGCTTACTGTTCGTCGGATTTTGTATATCCTATGGACGAAACCACTGTACTTTCATGAGTATGCATGAGAATTTGCACTTCATTTTACTTTCCGGATCCTACAGGCAGCCTACATCCTTAAGATCCTGATAAGCATCTCCTAACTTGTCATCGAGTTTCCCAAAAGCTGAAACTCCTGAATTAATCCAAATACCCTCTCACACTACTGGTCAAAAAAGCCAATCCAATAATGTTTTCTCGAGTTTCTGACCCCATGAGAAGCATTAGGGTACTTAACTCGCCAGGCTCCATCCAACAAAGTTGAAACCCATATTAAGACCTCACGGAGACTCCTTGATTTAAAAGGATAACTACATATCTGAAAGTAAATTGGCATGTTAGTTCATTGATTACGTGTATAAAATAACTGAAACTATTTACTCTCAGAGAAAGCTTAATGATGTAGTTATTGCCCTTATAAAAAGAAAGAGGAACCGTAAATGGTAATGCCGTGGCTAGTCTCGGTATCCTCAAAATTTGCCATGAGGAATTCTTATGTCCTATTCAATCCGTTGTTTGATTGTATCAAAGGGTAAATTATACATTTAAGTATAATTTTCCCTTTGCTTTGTCTTTATAAATAAATTACTATCTAAAATTTGCCACCGACTATTTCAAGAAACTTGTTTATTATTTATTTCTTAGGTATTTTCTGCGTACGAGTGTACGTACCAGCTGTCAAGCATGTTTAACTTGAATGCCTATTAGTGTCAATTTGTATCATTCAGTGACGGACTTTACTTGTTGTGACCTATTGTTATTGTGGAACTTATTCACAGTTCTGTCGCAATCTGAAGACCGTAATTACTGAAGTAGTCAGTGGTAGTGGGAAATGTCTCACTGTGAAAACCATTCCTCTGTTAAAAATCGAAATGAAGCTTGGCATTAAGTTAAGTGCTAAACATTTTATTTTATAGCAGCTGAATGCGCTTGAAGCCCAAGTCTGCAGCTAACATAAGTTATAATATTGTGACTGCTGGGATAAACTTTGGTTCTTCACCGAGGTGTACATGGGAAGTTAATGGATATTATTTAGTGGGTGCATCTCAGGGAAAAATTATCAAAGCTCATTATTTCATCAGGATTAGCTGAGACGAGAATAATTTCATGCAAAAACTTTAAAAGAAGAAAAATATTTTGAACCCTTCATGAGGAATCGAAAGTAAAATAATCATTGTGGATTCATAATTTTTATGCTAAAATGATGTGCATCATCGGCATATCAAAACATATCCGAAGACTAGTTCGCTGCAACTCTCCATTCTGTTTTCCTTACAGCTAACCGCTTACTGCCTTCATGAGTTCATGTCTTTTTCATGTCAGCGACCGTAATAATTCACCCGATGAATTCCATTTTTGGTATTTCTCGGTATTTTTTTCCATTTGATGTATACATTATAATATTTAACTGGATACTATTTTCTCGAGGCTCTTTTGCCTCAAAATGTTTTGAATAAGTTTGTATCTTCTATTTCGCGGAATTTTCATTATTGTTTTCTCCCACGCTCTTCGCTAAACTTATTCATTGGTGATTTTCTCCTTTAATTTGATCTTCATCATTCTTCAATGGTACAACATTGTCATTGCTTTCAATCTTCCCACTTTTGATGCCTTTGTCGGCCGAGCTTCGCTGCCATATAATGACTCACCATCCGCATATTCATGATATGTTAAGTATTGTTGCGTGCTGATAGTGACTAATCATTTTAGTGCCATTTTTTCTCTCATTTAACATATGTACGAGGGTGAGGTGAAAAGTTCTCGGCCTTACACAGAGATGGCGTTGGTACCAATAAAAATTTGGTTTTGTTATGTTTGTACACGTTTCCCAACAACGTAATTCATATTTCAACTTGAGCTGCCTCATAGTATTGTTGACAAGGCTTTTCGAAGTAGACGTGTGTGTTTCCTTGAAATGGATAAACTGGAGTATCGTGCTGTCATAAAACTATTCGTTTTGGACAGTTTATCGCCAACGGAAATTCGTGCTAAGTTGGTGAAGGTTTACAATGAGTTTGCTCCCATTTTAGACAGTTAAGAAATGGATGGCAGAATTTAAACGTGGCCGCACTTCTCTTGAAGATGAACCATGTGAAGGACGTCCCAAAACTGTAACCACAAATGAAAACATCGAGGAAGTGCTCAATTTGGTATTGGAAGATCGGCAATTAAAGGAGTATGAAATAGCTGATGCCATAGGCATATCAGCAGAAAGAGTACGGTACATTTTTCATGAAGAATTAAAAATGAAAAAGCTTTGTGCGTGTTGAGTGCCGTATTTGTTAAATGCTGACCAAAAGCAAGTGCGTAAACAAATTTTTCAGCAATGTTTGGACCGTTTTCAAAAGAATCGAACTGATTTTGTGCGCTGATTTGTTACTGTCAATGAGACGTAGGACCACTACACGCCAGAAACTAAATAGTCATCGAAGCAGTGGGTGGAAGCCGGCGGACTTGCCCCACAAAAGGCGAAGTCGATTTTATCTGCCGGTAAGGTGATGGCCACTGTTTTCTGGGATACAAAAAGGATTCTTCTTATTGATTACCTTGCAAGTAAGTGGTAAAACAATAAATGTCAAATACTACGCAAGTCTTCTGGACCAACTGGATGAGAAAATACGTGAGAAGAGGCCTGAGTTAAAAAAGCAAATCATCTTTCACCAGGACAATGCACCTGCCCACAAAGTTGCTTTGGCAATGGGAAAATGAGGGATTTGAAGTACAAATTATTGGAAAATTCATCCTAGTCACTAGATTTGGCACCCTCTGACTTCCATCTAGTCCCACATTTAAAAACATTTGTGGCTGTAAAACGTTTTGAGTCCAATGAAGATGTTATGGCAGCCGCAGATGGTTTTTTTTCAGACCTACTAGAATCGCACTTCCGTCATTGAATCTACTCATTTTAAAAACGTTGGGCAAAGTTAATTGACATAAAGGGGGACTATGTAGAAAAATAATTGCATTTTTTATATAAAAATGACACTCTTTCATTGCCAGGCCGAGAACTTTTCACCTCGCCCTCGTACGATGTTTCAATTGAAATGCTGTTTGTGAGTTTCTTTGTTTTTCATATCCTTGACTACTATTACAGTTCGCCTTGCAACTGCACAGCGAAATATAAAAATGTCCTTCTCTTCTCACGAGCTATTTTTACGGGCAGTGTGACGGACTGCGGGGAATGTTGGTGGACCTGAAGACAAGGAAAAAATGGTGGCTGGTGCTTGTGCCAGGATTTTCCTACAAGGGTCGCATTTAATGCTCGGCATCCACGTCCTAGCCTTAGCAAGAGTAGACAATGGGAGATAGCTTGGAGCGTCATGAGCTTGAGGATCTCAGATTGCATCTGGAGGGAAGTAGCAGCGGACGAACTTGAAAGTTATGTACTTAACTTGCTATTGTTATTCTGATAATATTTCGGGCAGACGACCTCCTTCCCATTCTATGAAGCCTATGAATGAATGCTTTCGATGGAGATCAGAAAGGTTGAAGATGAGTGTAAGATCCTCGTCGGCCTCGGTGATAGCGGGGTAACGTTCTCGCCTACCAACCCCAAGGTCGCGGGTTCGAGTCCCGCCTGGGTGGTTTTTCCCATCCAGGGCACTGTTGTGTGTGTTGTGGAAATATAATTGTGATTGTGTGAATTTCACAGGCCAATGGCTTAGGACGGGTTGGGATCTACTCTTAATTACCAAAAAATACCTTCGGATTGAACACTGAGTGAAGAATAAACTCTGCATTTAGACACTAATTGTATTGCTTTTTTCCTTTATCATTTAAACATGTATTTTTTAGGATATCGAGTTCCATGTCGCAGGAAATTATTAGTAATTTCCTAATATATCGTCGTTTAAAAGCATCAAGGCTTAAAGTCATAAAGAAAATTATTACTTTTATTTGAAATCAAGTAGTGCTCCACCAGTAGATTTCGCGGGACAATTTAAGTCGTCATTGTGTTTATTGTCAGTGTAACATCTAAACGAGGTAAAATATAATTCTTAAAAATATTTCTAAAATGTATAACAGGTCCGTCGTTTTAAAAATTTAGTTCTACGAAATGTAAATAACTAAGTGGATTAAAGTTGTCATTCATGTTCCTCTACATACTAAGCCTATTTCAAATCATTGACTCAAGGTAATGGCTCTAGTGAAGACTGGAATGAAAGAAGGAATTTGTTCTATGTTATCAGCACATGGAATATGTAACCATGCTTTATTTGCAATCTCTGCTCAGTATAAATTCCAAATTTAAGTGATAATCCCATGGAAAAATAAGCAAATTTTTATCCCACGTATTATGTGCCTGGATGATTATAGAAAACGTTCAATGAAATACAGTTGATGGTACCATATGTATGTGTTTCTTATATTAAATAATCCCACTTAATTATGACTGGGTCATATGGTTAGCATTTTTTTAAATAACCCTCAAAATAGTTGTCTTTTTTTGCTTAGTTGTCCACCCAAAGGTTGATTTAATAGATTGTGGTAGAGTTCTTCTCGTACTACGCCCAAAATAATTGTAAGCCCTCAAATTTTAGCCTGTTCCATTCCCTATACTGACTACGGTCACTTATCGAAGTTTTAAAAACCAAAATATTGCACCGCTTTGATTTAAGATGAATAGTGATCTAGAGACTTCTCCCGCATTTGAACTCTGTAATCATCCTGATTATGCCATGCATCGAGGCGTGAACATATTCGTTTCCCCTTATATACTCCATCCTTGTTTCAGTTTCCATATCCTGTTTCTTGATTTTATTTCTAAATTCTCATCAACTTTGTTTTGGCCATATGTGTGATTTGAACTGATTAAGTCTTTTGGCTGGAATAAACAAGTACGTCGCAGGATTGGTACGAAATTTTGGATGAGGAAGAAAGACGAATAGCTGATGGGAACATTGATGAACGAATGAGGAAGCTCTAGGATCGCGTTCTGGATTTAATTTCAAACAGATTTTTTTGGGCCGTAATCATCAAGGTCAGTTCCAACTTCATATGGACTGAATAATGTTCGTGAGGGTTACGTACGAAGATTGGGAACGTTGTAAGGGATGAAGGAAAAACAATTGAAGATCAGGATGATTTTGGATTAACTAATAATTGAGGCCTAATGGACTGTTACCGAGTTACTGAGTGCCCGATGCGACTCTCAGAGCCGTAGTACATACCTTACTTTTACTCCTTGTGCAGCCCTGTCGCTTGACTGCTTTGGCGACATTTGTGTATTAAAGTTATATATCCGTCCCGTCCGGATAATAGTAATTGTTTTGCAGTAATTAAACTTGGTGTTTCTTATCTACTTTCACTTCTGAGCTGGAATGTATGAGTCCTAAGAATCTATTACGGGTAAGAATATTTGACTGTTGCAATTTTGAAACTCCGTGGGAGTAACTTGTGTTTTTATAAGAGGGAGATTTGGAAGCATCTAAAATTTTTAAACCTATTTTACCCTATATGGCTTTTTGAAGTGACGCAGAGTAAAATACTCAAGTTATCACTTTTCTCATTGCTATTCACTTCGTTATCCAGTCATTATAAGCATCATGTGCATAAACAATGCCTTGGGTTGATGAACGCAACGAATATCTAATGCTCAGAAACTCTGCTACTGTAAAACTGCTCAGGCTGTTTGACCTAGGCCGAAGTATTAATACGTAACTTATTTCCTCTTCAGATATTTCTCTTTTGTCTTTATTAATCCTTTAACATAAACACTTAACCCCTGTCCATTTTAAATAAAACAAAGATGGTAAATTTCCACACAGTATATTATCAACCACAGTATATTAACAAACACCGACCAAGGTTTCGGCACGTAATGCCATTCTCAAGGATGAGAATGAACCTTGAGAATGGCATTACGTGCCGAAACCTTGGTCGGTGTTTGTTAATATACTGTGGTTGATAATATACTGTGTGGAAATTTACCATCTTTGTTTTATTTAAAATGGACATTTCGTATTTCCACAATGTCAAGCCTGATACGCTTCTATATGTACTTAACCCCTGATTGATTTCTTTCCCTCTATTACTTCAGTGTATTGTGATTATATCCTCTATACATACTTTCTGCATATTATTATACATCACATAGAATCATTGTTTTTCTCTCTTAAAAATTGTGAAAAAATTGTTTTATGCTGTTTAAAATATCCCCTTGAATTTAACTTGGGAACTCGGTATCATGCATATACCTTGTATCTACTCCGGATAAGTTTCGTCTCCATGACGTATTGTTTGCTTATTCTTCGTCTTATCCAGAGCTGCTTTTCGTTTCTTTTCTTGAGCTGGATTTTCCTTTTTTACGTATGTGTCGAATATGTTTCCAAGATCTTCAACAAATTTTGCATATTTAACTAAACTCAATGCTTCTCGTAAATTGAATTAATTTGAAGAGATTTGGCAGACATGTCACTTTGGACTTCGCCCTTACTTTTTACATAAAATTTAAAACGAAGGACTCCTCTAGGAGCAGATAATTATTCGTGACTCGGTTGAAAATGTTTTATTCAGTTTGACCTTATGAACCCTTGGAGAATAAATTGAGGAACTTTCTGCGATGGAGTTAAAAGTTGTTTAGGGGGAAAGAATTAAGAAAGTTTGTAGCTGCTCAAGGACGTTGAAAGATATCACTTCAAATGTGTCCTTGGCATTTAATTGAGTAAACGCCCAGTAAGGCTCCTTCTCGCGCCACTACTGTGTTAAAATTCACTGCGTTGTTATATCCGTTGATAGTAAATGATAATTTCCACGGAAAGCATAGCCCTTTGGACGAATAGTCAGAATCAGTTCATAAAAAATGTGATGTCCCACGCCAGATTTTTCTTCGTCGACCTTATTTTCAGAGTTTTTAAATTTTATGCGTCAGAGATAATTCATTTCTTGATATTTAACGTGATTATAATTAGCATTAGCAGTCATCGAATTAGGGGTCTGCTGCAGCTCTCCGTATAATTATTTTCCCACATAACTAATTACCTACTGAATAATTACTCGTTTTGACATTCTCCTTAATTAAACATGTTTGTTCTTTGGTGCTCCCTCGGTGATTCATCTCATTCGTTCCATCATAGTTTTATGCAGGCTTTTATGTCTTAAAATTAGAATATATCCAATTAGTTTAGCTCTTCTGATTCTCAGAGTTATCATCAAGCGTCTTTTCTCCCCAGATCTTCTTAGGACTTCTTCAAATGTGATTCTCTCTGCACAGAAGTGCGATATTCCACAGGAGAAAAATCATTCGCCTTGGCCGGGATTCGAACCCGGATCCCTCGATTTCGCGCCCAGCACTGCTATGCACTTGCGGGTGACTCCGTAAAGGTTACTACCGTGGCTAGTCCCGGTTTCCTCAAAAGTGATTCTCTCTGTTAATTTTATCTCCAAGCTTGTTTACACCTCTACGTTCTAAAAACCACATCTCTCCTGCTTAATCCTTGGATGCTCATTCCGTTGGTACTTCAGAAATTTTCGTAGAATTTGCGTCTTGTCTTTTAGAGACTAGCGTGGCCCAAATTATTTCCACGGCTGGCAAAATATTAATTTCAGTAATTTCAAAATTCATTCTACAAATTGAACGCTGCTCGTTCCTTTTCACTGTTGCATTTTCGCTCTTCTATTCTCGGTTATAAATTCTTTTTTTATTTTAGCAGAAGTTACGATTTGATAGGCTTTAAATATCGGGCAATAATGTTGGTAAGTTTAGAATCGTGCAATGAAAATCAAAGATTTAGCTTCGATTGGCAACCTAGATTTTCTGTGAAATTTTCCGCAAAATGGAAGTGACTACTAGAATCTCGGCTTTTGTCAAGTAAATTGCTCTGGGGCGTTCTTGCAAACAAACAAGAAGACAAAAAAGAAAACACAGGTATCCCGATATAGTCAAATGGCTTTTGTCGGTGGATTTTCTCACACTTGCGTGTTTGAGCTGCATTTGTGCTCGTGACTGCGCTCAATGTTCTTGGTAGAATTATTTGTGCTTTAAAAATATGCCACGTATTGTTAAGCGATATTCAGGCTATGCATTTTTAAACATATATTGCAGTGCTATTGAAAACATAGTGGAGTCTGAATTTCGCTACAAAATCATGAGAAATATTTTTCTTTGCCCGTGTTATTTAATGAAGAAATGAGCCGTTATCGTTTAATTCATTCAATTAGAAATTTGTTTGAGGTAAAAGTTGACCTAATTGGAAATTGTCAGCCATTCTATTCTATCATTAATATTTTCTATCAACCTTTTTAAAATTTTCCATTCCTTTGCTTGTAATATTTATAACATATATCATGTACCTCACTAGCACCAACTCCATGAAATAGACAAGGAGTTCATTTGTTTTATGCTGTAAGTCAGTATTGATCTCCCGTCTATTCTATGATATAAGGTATATTCATTTTTTCCATTGAATTATTCTTAGCACGGAGTAAATAATTTAGGCCCTAACAGTTCATAGAACAAATTGAAAATAATTTTGAATGGTTTTACTGAGATCACTAAACTGAAGACGTCGGATTTACTTTCTTCAGAAATCAATGTAATACCTGTTTCTTTTGGCACATTGGCATCTTTGTTTCAATGTAACGGAAATAGAAGATATTCATTAAGAATATTTCTTACGGTTCATTATTGAAATCAAAATATTTGTATTTTTCTAGAATATTGTCTTATTTTTACGACGCGTTTCGCCGACTTATGATATCATCAGCTACAAAGAATTTAGATAATTCAGAGAATTGTACCTCACAATGCCGTATGTCGGCGAAACGCGTCGTGCAAATAAGAAAAATATCGACTTTTGATTTCAATTATCAATACAAAGAACTTCTACGAAGTGAAGCCTAAAAGAGTAAAGTTAGGTTCTTGCGTTAGGTATTGGTAGTAAAATAAACATTTAATGAATTTGCATATGAAAGATTTTCAAGAAAAAATGCGATCTCTTACAGGACTCTTACATCTGACTTGGTAAATTGTCAAGTTAACCTTCACGTCTCCATTTCCAGCGCGGCATTGATTCCAAATGAACACGTGGAGAGCTCATCCCATTCCCAGATTGATACATCCCTCCCCGAGGGTTCACTTTGCTTTGCCAAGTGAGTGCCCATTAAGCAAACGCCGATAATTTGCCTAGAACGAGTTTTTCATGCCTGCCCGCTAAATAAATCGCTCGGTATTCGTTTCCGTGTGTTTAACTTGATGTCTCGTTGGAGCGATGCTGAGAAATTCTTGGGGAATAAGGAAAATAGAAAGAGAAATTGATGTTGGGGAGAGGGCAAACGGTGTGGTTCTAGCTGAATTGTAGCAAAGCAATGTGTGCGTGAATATTTTTAATGCGGAGGCTATGTCGAATCCCGGGTCTGGGATTGGCGGAACAGACGGTGATGATGCATACGAAGCTCTAATTTGTGGCTCCCGGGCGATACATATGTATTTATCTCCGTCCCTGCATGGAATGGAGCCAGAGGTGATTACACAAATTATGGGCAAACTAGGTCGGACTCTAAATAGGAATTGACTGCACGTTCAAACGGGTGATTAAATGGTGTAATTGAAGAAAAAGCAGAGAGAAATCGGAAGGGATTCAGTTAATGACCAGTCTGGAAACGGAAGGCTTCCAGCGTTGTACGAATGGTAGCAACCGAGAGTCCTAGAATCCGTTTTGATCTATCATCTCATACTTATTGCCATTAAACAACCGCTGATGGTAATTTGCCTCAGAACCTCATCGTCTCCATTGATAGATCAAAGACGGAATGGATACATTATGAAGCAATTTTTCGCCCAGAAGTGTTATTCCAGAATTAGCGTCGTCACCATTAGTATAATATACGGTAGCCTGAGTTTATATATATACTCACGACTTCTTATTCTTTTTTTCAAGTCACCAGCAGTGGAGGTTTGGGATAAATATAAGCATCTCCATTTTTTATTTAAATTTTTATACTTCACTTTAAAACTTATTCGCTCAGAATTTCCCATTTTTCTTTTTTTATTTTCCTATTACTTTAACTTCAATCTGCCAGCTCTTAAATGATTCATTGTTGTAATTGTGAATTGATAGACTTAGGTGTTTTCATAAAAATATTTCCAAATAAAATGAAATGCTGCTTATTATAATAACAAAAGACGGATTTAACTTGCAATAATATATTTTGAGCGCTGAAAACTTTCGAATTTAGCTGTTAATTCCATGTCTTTGGAGGATAACTTAGTATTACCATTTAATTTAGCAAATAGCAATTGAAGCACAATCATGTTAAAAGTTACCAGTGGATTCTTTCAAAATAAATCGATAGATGCCTTTCACAATAAATCGTTTGACTCAACTCTACTCGTATTTTGAATGAGAGAATTCCGACGAACTGAGGCAGAATTTATTCTTCTAAGTCCATTACTTTTGCTTACTTCTTGACTTGTGTCGTTTGTAGAATATTTATAAATAATTTATTTGCTGACTTGATGACTTACCTAAATGGTATGCTTGCTTCCTTCAATTTCATTTTCCTTAATGACCTTATTTTGTGAAATATTTTATGTCCGACTGAAATTGGTTCAGTGATTTCTTTGCACAGCTGGCTTGGGATACAAATCTGGACATTAATATCAAAGAAATTTTATCCTCCAGATGTGTCATTGGACTTAAAAAGCATTGACTATATGCCCGCGAGAGAGAAATGAACCCGAGGGTTCTCCTACAAGTATAATGAGAGAGGTTGAACGAAAAATTGAAGAATTGGGATTGAAAACTAAACTCTTCATGTCAAATCCTTGAAGAATTGGCTGAAACTCTCCACTATTCGGTGGAAAACCAGTGACCAAGTACAGGGTTCTTTCTGGAGAATGTAGAATATTTTGATGTGTGTGGATTGCTCGTATTAATACCGGCGATGGAGAGGAGTGTAATGTGTATTTAAAATAGAGAGGAATGAATTTTTAAATGTAGACCTGTATTTTTACTCATCTCTCGTGGGTTGACAGTCAGTTAATCTCTTGGGAGTATCCATAATAAAAAATGTGCTATGAGGTATTGCCAATAATATACCCTCATTACGTTCCAAGAGCTTCTTCATGACTCTTAAAAATAGATTATTAGTGCAGAAAAATATCGTATGATAAGTGGAGAAAACCATATAGCAAATGCTACTATTCCATTAAGTGATGAATTTTATGGCAATTCAAAATTACTCTTATTTAGAAATTTGAAATGTGACTTTTAGCTGGACATGTGATGCCCCGTCCCTCAGTTTTGTGATAACCAACCTGTCAAATTTTGTTGATTCACGTTGAAGGACACAATGGCAGTCAAACCCATTGTTTTCACCTGCATAATTGGCCTTGCTTGTAGCTGAAAATTATTGGTGTAATGAGGACGTTTAAGTGGTAGTGAATAAATAGAAAAGTATTTTCCTTCTCAACAGAAGATATTTTTGAAGCCGGTTGTAATGACTATAAAAAACACGCAATCGCTCCAATGTCAGTGTTAAAGGGTCAGAATAAATAATAATAACATAATAATAATAATTTTTATTCCCCATAAGGTGAAATACAATCGATACAACTCATCATACCAAAATGAGGAATAGAGACACCCCTCATGGACTATTTTCCCGTTTTGGGGTTGTCAACTCTTTACAAAAAGGTTAATGTGTAACATACCGACTTAAAAAGAAAAACACTTGAATGCTGGAACCAAATCCAAATCAATTGTCTTAGATAATGTGATGTCTTGGAATTAGGAATTAGACAGGAAGAAAGTAGGTATGTGTTTAACTTTTTTGATACAACACAGTCAAGAAATGAGCTTCGATGAGTAGTTTCAGAAATAACGGAGTGAAAGGAATGGGAGACAGCCAGACAGGCAGGAAGAAATCTCGAGGTTAAAAATTCTAAGGGAAGAGATAGATCATGTTTTTGAGACGTGAAGCGAAAAGTGGCTGAAATTTGGAGTGTGGTTTAAGGAGAGAAGAGGCCTCCGAGGAAATGGAGAATACGAGCCAAGTTTGAAGAAGTGACGGCGGCTCTTTCTGGCTGCCATTTGAGATGCGAACGCCAAGAAGTCTGCTCCAAGGAGTTTATAAAAGGAATCGGAGGATCGCAACGAAAGAATCCCTTTTAATCTTCGAACAGATGCATTTTAAGCTGGGAACTCCCATACTGTTGATGAAATTGATAATAATGTGAGCATTTTTATCTTATATCGGATTTAAAAGCGAATTATTGACTACCCTGCACCATTGAGTGTAAGTTTATAATTTTAATAATCAGATGTGAAGCCGTAGATATGTTTATGGAGTGCATCAACACTTATGAGACGCGATCATTGAGTGGCTAAAATTTATAATTATGTTTTAATCAATTTTCGTTTGTAAACCTTGGCGTAACGAAATTGCGGGAAAAGTTTAATTCAGGCGTACGTTGAAATATTTGCCTCAAATTGCTCAGATGTTTAGCGAAAATAAAAGATGTTCAGTTGAATATTCCATTCTTCTTTCGGTTGTTTTTTTCGTTATCGTTGTTTGAAGAAGAATGGAATATTCATCTAATCGCCGCGGAAAACTCCGAGAGAACTTCAGATGTTCAGTTTTTTAGCATTCGATTTAATTTTTTTTGCGTTTCCATGCTTATGCTTTATTGGTATGGTAGTTGTGTATTTCTGATTTTCTGTAGCTGATCCATAAGCCCAAATCTAAGAAACATGTATTTTTAAACTAGAGTAGTACATCGAATTTATTCTCGGGAAAACTAGCAGTTAGCTCTTGCTTCTCCCCCAGTGACTGCGTCCTGTCCTTTTCAAGCATGAACACTATACGACGTTAAAAGAAACGACTTAGATTACTGTGATTAAGTTGGAGATACTGAATTTTTCCGAGCTAATTTGACATGGAATGCCATCTCAGGGAAATACAACTTTTAAGCACTTTTATAACTAGTAGTTTTTCATATTTATACTAATTCCAAGGATGACCTCTACGGCTGAAAATTGGTTGATTCTGTGATACAAAAAGTGCTAGAAAGAAGACAGTGGCTGTTGCATGCGATGAAAAACCAGCAAGTGGTAAACATTTTTAATAGAATGACGAAATAGATCTTTATCCGTTATCTGGTCAATGCATAAGTAAACTCTTGGGCCCTCTCATTTGATTTTCTCTTTTTTCCTTCGATTTTCGCCTTAATAAGTTGTTATTGCGTGCCAAAATATGTCTAATTAGTCTTCGAGTTTATAGGTCACGTAAATAAAATTCGGCTACGCAATCTTCTGGCGGACGCATTTTTTTTAATATTATGACATAGGTATGTAGTAACATACTTGTTTTATTATTTCATGTGAATATGGCTGTATTCACTTGAAATGCAGCCATTACATATTTATTTATTTAGCTTCAAATAAAATTTAGCATTTATATTAGCTTCTTTTTCGTAAATTTTTCTTCATCCTTTGTTTTTGAGCCTGCTTTCAAGGAAAAATCTCATAATTGATGATGATACTATGATAGCCAGACGATGACACTCTGTATTGAAACCGGTCGCAAATAAATATACATTATGTGGAATAGAAAATTATTTTTTTCCTACTCATCATAACTTCTCCTTTCATATTGCATTAGTGTTTTTGTATTTCTATGGATTCTCAGATACTGACAAGCCTTGAGAATCTTTATTCAACTGCTATATTTCCGATCCCAAATCGTAGTCCCAGCTTGATAAAACATTTGCTCTAATTGAAGTCAATTGCTTGAAATAACTTTGTCTAAGCAGAACACACCAAAAATTCAAAAACAACTTATAGGTCATTGAACTGCTTTTGATAGGTATTTATTTTCGCTAGGGCGGTGAAAATTACAGTTGGTTGTTATTATTGTGGAAATTTCGTTTTAAAACGTTTAAACTTAGCTAATAAATATTACCTTAAAGCCACCATGGACTGACAGCTACTATAAAATCAACTTCCGCTGCGAAGTTGAGAACGAAATTTCAGTAGGCTACTTATTTAGGAGAAGAGGATGAGCGTAAATCAACCAGTTACCAGCATACGGCCCGCCCGCCCCAGGAGTCTGCGGGCTCCGGCCAAATATCTTTGCAAGGTAACATGAACAAGTATACTATTACTTAACTAATAACCCAATGTAATCGGTTTGACATTCACATTGATAATGTTTTATTCCGCACTTTGCATGTTCATTATTTAATCTACCTCTGATGTCCGAAGTCCTTCAAACACCCCCATGCGATGCGAAGCCCTTGCTCGGATCAAATTTCATTAGTGGCAAAATGGCGTGGGTCACCATTCCTCTGAAGATTCATGTAAAAATTCGAAATGAAGATCGAATAATATCCATCAGGATAGTGTAAATTCAGACGGTTTCTTTTCATCCCAGTTGCAAGACCAATCTGAGCCATTTAGGATGAGACAGATGATGACGCATACATTACCCACCAGTTAAGGTAGAGTGAGTCGTTTTCAGACTGATATTAGTCGTAGCATCAAAAACTCAAGGTGAACAACTTTTTTGGGACGTAATTAGTACATGCGCGTCTTTTAACCGAAATATTAATCGCTGAACTTCGCGAATTTCATGCTGAGCTCAAGGTTATATTTCCTTTTACCACTTGTCGTCAAGTAGGCCTTTTTATGCATGACAAGCTGCAATTCTATTGAGTTACACCCGTTGCATAATACACACATATTTTTCCTTTTTGTATTTTTGTAATGCATCACACCAAATCTTGTTTTGATTTATGAAGATTAAATCTGACATGATGAAATGAAAAAAACAATAATGGAAAAGCCTTGCGTGTGTAGCGTGAGGACTGCTGATTGGGGCGTTCTCGCTTCAAATCCGGGTCATCCTCTCGAGACACCCGGTGAACCCAAACTGTGTCCTTAATGTGTAATTTTCTTGGAGAAGAAAATTCTAGTCATCCGTAAAGTTTAGTAGGCAGGAGAATGACCGTCACTACTAGTGGATAAGCGAATTTCGAGCTAGGCCTTGTTGAGATCAAGGTCAGTTCTACTTTCATATAAACCTATCTCTCGGTTGAAGTCCGTGTCTAACGTTGCTGTTTGACTCGTAAATAAGCCGTCGCTTTTGCCATCGTCATAGAGAAAAGCCATCAGTTTTTTTATGAATTTCTCTGTTCTGTTTCACATCCCTCGAATGTCGTCGCTCAGTTTCTGAAATTCATGACAAATATTCTTGCACTGGGTACTAATTTATTGGGGATCAACACATTTTAGCCAAGGAAAAGAAAACTTAATTTTTTATTTCATTTCCATGGAGATTCAGGAATGTTTCATCCCATAAGTATCGATAACGTGGTGAAAAGACGGCTTGACTCTTCTGGATAATGTTTTCTTGAATGAAGTGGTCGTGGAATTTTCCTAGAAATCTTAATCATTTCTGGTGGAAACGCGGGACCCGTCAATCCCCTATTTATTGCCTTCTCGAAAACTAAAATTGAGAAGGTACGATAAATTATAATCCTATAGGATTCTCCAAGCGTGCGATTTCACCGTTTTCCCAGCGAAGACAATGAGGTAAGAACGATCGTGCACCCATTTTCCAATAGTTTATACGAGTCAATGAACGGCTGTGGGTAGCGGGAAAATTGATCCAGCAAGTGAGTTATCGGCGCTATCTTGAACTCGTTATGGGAATTGACCCAAATAACCAATTGTCTTGATCTGATCCTCGGCCTATTTGGTTTTGACCTCTAGATCAATCAACCTGTGCACATGGCCTAAGGTCGTTTATTTTCAGTTCACTATCGGAAATTAATGGTTACGAATGAATACCGCAGCCATGATGGAGCTATGCTGATCATCAATCAGAAACTGGATTATTTTCATCGGGCAAGGGCTTTGGGGGAAATATTTCTCGTGTTTTTTCTTTGCGCATTTCGGCGAAGGTACCTTTGGTCAAGTGTTACAAGGTCATAGGATACCATTTTATGTAAGGCAAAAACAATCCCAGCCAATGGAGTGTGTGTGTGTGTCGAGCTCTGGGGTCAGTTGAATGAATGAGAGGATAGTGAATGGCCGTCATAAAAACTTCGGAATCGGGGACGAATTTTCTGTGCACCTGCTCGTTGGGTCGTAGGTATATTCGTTGTGACCTCCGTGTTCTTACTTATGCATGTAAAAAAAGAAGTTGAAGTTATACGAATTATTGAAAAAATGAGCTCATTTTAAATATTATGATGGGGGGAAAATGTTTGGCAAGCGTTTACTATTGGAAGATAGATAGCTTCATGGAGGAAACACGAGAGCAAACTCCCCGCAGTCGTAGAAATCATTGGCAGCACTGTTCATTTGAGGTATCATTAATTTGGTTGAAGAACTGTGGTAATGATTTATCAGAAAGTACGCACGCTTTTATGTATTTTCAATTTTCTTTTAGTTTTGAGTCTCCTTTTCCTTTCACTGGCTCTCTCATTCTTCTCGTATTGTTTCCCGATTTTAGACGGTTGTATAAATAAGTTAGAAGTCATCATTGGCAGGTTCCAATCGGTAATCGCCTGATGTGGCTTATTTACCAGAGTTCCTGATATAAAAAGTAAAATATTACGTAAAACCGTGGGAATATCGATAATCGTTAAGGTTTACAGAAGTGTTCACGGGGATATGCATTATTAGACTAGGTGAAATGAGTAAACCTCATTCCAGCAGGATTAGGATGATGTTCCACCGAGTCGGTTAATTATTTTTTTAAATTCAAGATTCATACATATTTGTCATATTTGGACTTCTTCAAGGCATTTATTATTTTCTTGGTTAATAGTATCCCTTTTCTATTATGAGTAGCCCTGTTACGGGCCTTTTTAAGCAGTTTTCCCTGAATGATGGCACACTAAGGCAGTAATTCTGTACTTTTTTTCTCGATACACATTCTTTTATTCCTTAAGGTAGTTTCTGAAAAAGGAATCCTGAGTATTTTGTTTTCCACAGCTGGGGAAAACTATATTCATTTAGGAATATTTCAAATATAACTATCGCAATATGCTAGTTGAATATGATTGTGAAGTTCCACCATTGACCTAAAAGTATTTATTGAAATTTAAAGTGGTGCGGGGCAATCATAATGGAAACGTCGACTTAAAACCAGAACATGGCACGCTAATGCTAAGAAATTCTGCAATATAAAAGCACTTGACATGACTAATTTTTAATCTTACATATCATAGTTACGGTGTTGGTTTTTCTTGCATATTTATAAAAAGGGTATTTTCGACGATGCATTCAACCCTGCGAGTCGCCGCTAGAGCGAGTGGTGGAGGGTTCTGTGGCAACAGTCTCGCATAAGGGAGGCTATGTGAAGAGGAATAAATTGGAAGAGGAAAAGATCGGTGTATATTGACGCATAAAGGTCTCGCCCTGTTTTTGTTGCTGTCATTAATGGTGCGTGGTTCGTAGGTATTTTTGAACCTGCATGTTTGGCAGAGCATTTCTCGTATTCCATCGCTTCTTCTGTTCGACAGAGGTTGCGGGGGGTTAAAGTAACATCCCACATGTCACCATGAAACTGGCATGATCTGGATTCCTGCTGTAATATTCTTAGCGTATAGTGTACATGTGGGTCTCTATAGTAGCTCCCAAATACGGTTGCCAGCTTGGGCATTTAGGCCCGGAGACTCCGGGTGAAGCAATGCTCTGGGTTTCAGGTCAGTTCTGCGGAACAGTTTCGGGTGCGAAACAACAAACTTTAAATATTTCACTTACGCAGATAATCCATCAGTTTTGCTTAATTCTGTCAAAACATTTTATTTCAGTGAATAAATCCAATTTTTACGCGTTTTTATTGAACAAAAAATAAGATCATGGTCAAAATATTCCATTTCTTGCTTACTTGGTGGAACTAGTACATTCATAGAGATGTCGGAAGAGCTGTCGGAGGGACGAACTGTTTGAAAAGTATTTTTTTCATTTAATGTTTAATTAATTTTAAAAATGTAAGTTCTAATTAGGTATATGAATTATCAAGAATATTATAATTTGAATTTTAAAGCAGCCAAAAGAGTCCTAAACCTTAATCAATTGTCACTATAGGTGTAGCGAAACGTGGTGCCACTTGCTTGTGAAGAGCATTACGTAAGGAACAGGTAAGCATGCAAGAGAGGTGGGATATAGTGACTGAGGGTGCATACAGAGGAAGTCCTTCAATACCTATGTCCTCCCATCTTCGATTTTTTCATCCTTCATGATCTCTGATTCTTCACTGATGAGTGCCATCAAGTTCTACTATACCTATACGTATATAACATTTGAAATTTCGTAACAACAGGAAATAGACTGCCTATCCACATTCTCCGGGTTACAGACCAAAATCTCCGGGTCGAGGTTTAAGAGTTGGTTACCTTACTCTCATCGTAGTCTTCCCATCAGCTGTGCTACTCTCTCTCTCTCTCTGCCCTCTCGTACCAGTTTTTGACGAAATGTGCGACTTTTCTTTGTCTTTGTTTATGTTGCCTTTCTAACCTTTCCGTTCTTTGTTCCCAAATTTTTGCAACGCATTCGAAATGTGTCCTGGCTTGAGCACAAGCCTGTTAAGATTTGATCTTTGATTTTTCTCAGGCGGTTGTTCTTGCATAGTTGAATGATTTTCATGCGGGCACGTGACCGCATTTTGGGGAACGTACCTGATTTGAACTGGGACGAGTGCTGTATGCCTGGTGTGGAATCACCCCGTGCCACACACCGTAGAGGTGGATTGAACCGTACTTCGTAGATTTAGATGTAGACCGTGCACTACTTTATTTGCAGTTACATTGCTTTCTGAGGAGCGCCTACGTATTACTGTGGTAATACCTCTTGTTTCTGAATGGTGGGTACGCAGTGATGCGAAGTTAAATGTCTACCTACCCTTCGACTGGGGCATTCAAATTGCCTCATCAAGCGAAATTTCAAGCTTTGATTTCCCATGGGTGCCACCATGTAGAGGGGCTATTTGGACAATGAAAAATGCATACTTCGTGTGGCGAGCAGTAGCTTTCAAACTTTCAAATTTTTGCGGATGACGATACGACTTTCTATCTATTTTTTCCGTGCGAAAGATCCTGTTTTCTCTTGTGCATACAATTGCTGGGAGCTCTTGCCCTCCCCTCCCCTCTCCCTGCGGCCGCTCCCATGACCGCCATATTCGTGTGTCTTTCCTTAAGCTCCTTGAACTTCGCTTTAACTTTACTCTGTGTCACCTCAAAAGCATTCTGTTCCGACCCAAGAGACAGCTGGCGGTTTGCGCCGTGGTGTAAGACATATACCCGCTCTTTCACTTCTGTAGTATGATCGGTTGAGCGAGATATCACTACTCATAAAAGGCAGTGCATTTGACCTTTTCATAAAGAAAAATACCTAATTTTTCAATGATACAAAATTATCATCCACTTATCGCATTAATTTTTGAGACATTTGAAAAAATAGAAGCTATTTTCTGAGGGAAATGGTGCAGATTTGCGCTCACGAGAGACTTAATTAAAAAGACAAGGAAATTCTGGCGTCAAAATGTAGTATTGTGTAGTTCGTGTGTTTTATTAATGATTTTTTTAAGTAAATGTATTACTCACGATCTTATTTTTTTATAAAATAGCAAAAAACCCATCGGTTTAGGTGAAGGCGTTTGCAAAAAGCCAACATTAATACGCTAGAGAAAATCTTGCTCAAACTGCAAGGGAGTGGGAGCAATTGTTTTTAATGTTCAGATTTACGTGAAACTTTGCAGACGAGTTTTCATTAGTGATATCTATCCATGGATAAAGGTGAAAAAATTTGGATAATACCGATTTGGTTTTTTGGCAATTCATATCTATTTTATCGCGTAGCCCTATGGAAAATGACGTACATTTCATATTAATTTGATAAAATGTGTACAGATTTTCTTCCAAACGCGAAATAATACATTTATTATTATTATAGTTGTTGCTAATAAATACCAAGGGATTAAGTCGAGTCCAGTATTGGAAAACAACATATTTTGAAATAATTTCTTCTAAATTCCAAATACCGTGCCGAAAACTCTTAGCGTTAACCAAGGTATCATAACATACTTTAATTGAAGCAAAAAATAAAAAAAATCATTCTTGTTTCATTTCTATTACTTCATGTATGGTGAGTACCTACTACCGCTAAAACAGAGGCACTTAAGTGAAATGTGGCCAAAACATTTTTTCGACTTACTTAAAAAATTATTAAAATGAGTGCTCAATGATCTACGATTATAATCGTAGACGTATTACGTAATTACCGTTCCAGCCACCTCAATTATGGAAATAAGTGTTCTTTCTGCGGTTACTTGAACAGGCTGTTACCTATCTGCACTAGGTTTTCTACGTGAAACAAGATGATATTAAAGGCGGAAACAGGTGAAAAACACGATATAATATGATGCCCGTCATTATAAAATATCATTCATGCGAAAAACTGGTTCTGGAAGATCATTTTTCCGAGAAACTAAATAATGATATGACAATGAAGACGCCTTATTATTACTTACTTATTGTTAAAAATGACCGCAACTCGAAAGACAAAATGTATTAGTTCATGTTAAAAATCGCTGAATTTGGCTCTTCGGGCTGACATTAGTCATTAATATTAAATAGCGTAAATCGGTCGGCATTTTAAGTGACTTTTCAATATCTTTACCACGTTTAAAGAGTAGAATTTTTTAAGCGCTTTAATTGTAAGGTGATGTTTATCATTTGTTTTGAATCTTGTAGTCACTAGGGAATATATATAGAGAAAAAAATGGAAATAATTAATGTGAGGACAGTCTGATTTCTGTCGTCATAACCAAGGCCCTGCTCAGTAATTTTAATCTCCAACTGGTTATAACATGGTGGCGACATCCTTTGATTTCTATTTCTTACCGATTTTTAGTGGAAATCGCAATTATGTCGCAATCCAACGACATTCAAAAGTGTCGGTTGTAAGCGAGAGCCTTCAATAAGCCGTCTCTTTTAAGCCAGAAATGTTACTTTTCTTTTGTTCCACTTAGATTACCTATCTTATCGGTGGAGAATTGTAGTCACCATGCTAGGTGTTTCAGCAACTTTTGTATTTCGTCGCTCAGAACCGAAATTTCACTACATGCAAGTAGAAAGATTGCCTTTTGTTAAGCTCTGGTATGGAATTGTGGCATCGGTGGATTTTTCGTTAACGATGGACTTAACGGCAAGTTCCTAACGAATTAGAGAATATCAATCAAGTGTGGGACGTTTATAGTGATAGAGCGATAGACATTTCTTTGAATAAGTTAGATGAAACATAGCGTAATGTTTTATTTGTGACCGCGGTCTTAATGATGGCCGTTGATGCTAGTTTTCACCGTAATGTATGCTCAAAGTATGTAACAGTAGCGCTGCATGTATCCATGGCATTGTTGTTGTTTTGAAATTGTAGTCGAAGGGAGTAGCTATTGTTACTGTTTTGCCGTGATACCCGAGGTGGTGACGAACTATTCCGGCCCACAATTATCTCTTCGAATCATGCAAAGGGTTACTAAATGGTTTATGTCCTCATATCTTAGATCACGAGGAAGGCGTCCAACTAACTTTCGTAAGATAAAACATACGAATTCCGGAAATTCTTTCGGAATTATCTGCCGTTTTGGTTAATTGATGTGCGAAGTACAACATTACTAGTCAAGCAGCCTCTTAGCAGTTTCTGAGGTGTTCAACTAATTCCTGTGAATAACGCTTTGTTAGACTGTTCACGTTTAAAATGCAGGTTGACAAAATTTACTCACGCGTGCTACATTCTTTCGATGTGAACATGGCTCATTCAGCTTTCCTTTTCCTTATAGCAGCTTCATAAGTATCCTGTATCAACTTTTTATATTTTTAGTGCCGGTAATTCATAATTATATCATGAGAAGATTCTAAAAAAATGTAACAAATTTAACAATATTTTTAAAAAGATTTCTTCATAAATGTAGAATGTTTACAGTTTAAACGGATGCAGTCAATGGAGCAATATTTAAAATTCCAGTTGCCAGTAATTATGGATAAAAATCGTGTTTTGAACGATTCACCATGTCTCAGCGGTACTACTTGTTTTTTCAATTGAACTGGGAAGATTAAGATTACATTGTTACGGCAGCGCGCTTGATTACTGACATCCATTGGCACAAATTCTCGGAATTATAACCTTTTTATAATTCTTCTTTTCTTACGTCTCGCACTCTTTTGTTTTTGTTACTCCTTTTTCTTCACTTTGCCGTAGACTGCTATTCATCCTCTATCTTAAAGTCTATTTCGCCATCATCAAATGTGGTCAATTTCATATCTTACTTACCCTCCTTTATTTTCGAATCCAAAGGCAAGCTTCAATAAAAGTTAGTACTACTTACCTTCCTCATTCCTTGATGAAGAAACCCACAGAAGTACTCTTAAACCATAACTAATATGATATTACGGATAATTATTTTTATATTTATTTAGTATTTTTAGAATACTCAGTGTTAGATGATATCAGTTTGCAAATAGAAGTAACTAAATTTTATATTTTTTCTTTTTATTAAAGTCATTTTCAATGTTCGTACTCGCCCTTCAAAATCCTTCTTGAACGTGTAAATCTTCCGTTTTATTAGGAGCATTGCTTTACCGTCAATGGAGGCTGTTTCCTCTGCGTATTTGCATAGATTATTCCTTTTTCTCTGGCAACTCCAACATTCTCAACCACCAGATAATTTTGATATTTTCTTACGTGTTAGTAGGAAAATTTACTATCTTAATTACCGTAGACTCTTTCTTAGCTACAGAATTTATCCATTTGCCGTATTGCATTACCTTGGTACGTCGATATCCCATTAGTACTTCATAATTTAATGGTTTTATATTTTACATTAACTTATAAAAGAATAAGCTTAACGTTCTCCTGAGGAAAAATTATTATCTGAGAATGCTATATGCGATCTTCTTTATTATACTAGTTGTTTGGTAACTTTCTCTGAAATCTTTCTTGCCAAATTTATTGCCTGGATTCGATGTGACATCTATCGCAAATTGGATATTGCTTGTATTTCTGACGTTGATTAATGGAAACGTGAGTGAGAAATAATTGTAATGAAGGATTGATGTTTGTAAAATCGGTTGCGTTTAATGAATGATTTGGTGAATATTGTGAAAATATTGACATGATTAAAAAAACTCTTGGGATAACATATGTTGTCTCATTGCCATCTATATATTTTATTGCTTCATATTTAATTCCAAATAAAGTTTACTTCTTTCCTCCCTTCTTATCAAATCCCCACCGTTTAGTTGCTAAGGAATCCTATGCGTTATCATGGAATATTACATGCAATACAATATTATAGTACAATAGGGGGTGCTATAATACTACAGAAAAAAACAATCAGGTTAATTTTGCTGGATAATTCGCATGCCAATTCTTCCCCTATTTTCATCGGTATAAAGATTCTTCTACTGATAAATATTATTGCTACAAAGTACTGAAATATTTTATATAAGAAGTGACAATTCACTAAAACTAATTGACAGTCATAGGCTGTTCAATCTTTGCAAAGGCTACTCTGTCCTTATGCGTTGAGCAAATTTAACATTCTATTAAAGATATTATTATATATGGTACTGTAAAATAGCATAAAAAAGTAATAAATTGTAATGATTTCCTTATATTAGTTAAACAATGGTAATTGGCTTAGCAAAATATATAAATATTATTTCATTAAGTATTTTGTTTTTTTTCTGTGTTCTGGATACCATATTAAATATAATCTGTCTCTGCTACCATCTACATTGTTATTTCCCTTGCGCACGACTTGTTTTTCTAACATGAAAATGTTTACTTCTATCGTTACAGTAGGTACTTTTAAATCAATAGAAGGTACCATATACTCAGGCCAATGTCTTTCTAGGGTATCTAACTTGCAAAGTTGTGAAACATATCCAGTTGGTTTGTGTTTGGAAGAATAAATTATTACATATCATTAGAAGTTATTACAGTGTACAACGCAATTATTTTTCGAGATCGTTATTTATCTGCTTTTTCTTGTCTAATATTAGTGCTATTTTATGTATTCCTGCTGGTTAAAATTTTGGGAATTAAGTCAAAGGTGTCTACAGCCTGTCTATGACCTGTCTAACATCTTATCAATGGTTGGCTGAAGGGCCTGCTCAAGGCGTGGGTAACGTGGTAAAACCATAGGCGGCCGGTCGTAGGGGCGGCCAGTGTACTACTTATTAATTAATGTGTAATGAGGACAGAAAGTATGGGTATTGGAAAATGGTGATAACTTCCAGCAAGTATTTTTCTCCATAATGTCCTTCTTCAGTCAATAGTAAAATTGACTGGCACTCGTAAATAACTTCAACAGAGAGCGCAATGAAACCTACGGACTATCAATTCCCTTCATTTGCATTTTTTTTCACCAGCCCATCAAAGGGAACTGAAGCTAAAATTGCATTGCAATTTACATTGAAATTACACCCACCCACAAGAAGTAGGTATAATGATCCTTTTAAACACTTTTCGCGTAAAGCTCGTAGCTTGGAGACAACACAAAAATATTGAGTTCCTGGTGGGTAGGAAACTATAATGTTTAGAGGATCATTTTGAAATCGCAGAGTATCACACAAAGTTGTTTAAGAAATCACAATCGGTGAATAAATCTTTTTTGGGCGGCCAAGTATAATTGTGCCAACATTAGTAAAATAGCTTGAGCCGGCACAGGTTGGTTGTAAAGTGAAGTGTGCCCTTCAAGACTGATGACGGCCTCGCCCTCTTCGGCGATCCGAAATGTTCCATACTCCGTATCACGATTCTGTGTTCCAAATCTACTCCGTGAGAGGAACATCCGTGCGTAATGTTCGTCGAATCGGCACACTCCAGTAAAGCATTCGCCGCCCACCACTGTGGCCCTATTACTTCGTTTCTTCGACATCTGTGGCTCTTCCCCAATCTACGTACCATCTACCAGCGACGTCCCTGCCCTCTTTCTCTTCGTTTTTCTTCCTCCTCCAGGGCTGTCATCACGCCTCGAAATCTTTCATGCTCACGCCACGTGAGGTTCTCCTCAGCCACCCCGACGTATCCCCTCCCGTGCCTACTCTCCCTCCCCCAACCCTCTTGCTCCCTCTCCCTCCCTGTCTTTCAGCTCCTTTACTCTCCACTCGGCTCCACCCATGTCTTAAGAAGGTTCTTCCGTGGCTCCGTTTGTCTAAACAATGAGGAATTCCTCCGTTCTCGTGTCTGTGGTTTAAAAAAAGTACTGCTTTCACTAATAAAATTCCTAAACGACGGAAAATTTTTATTTAGTCGCTGATCATGTCGATAATTCGACGATTACCTTTTGAAATTAATATTTTTTCCAGCCCGAGGTGCCATCAAAAGTGCCATTTCTGATAAATTGACGCGCATTTACTTCGAATAATTCTGAAGTTAACTAATAATGAAACGTTTAAGATGAATTAGCGCCTTCTTAAATACAATTAGATTTCCGTAAGGAATTTGCTACGTAGTATTCGGTGTTTCGACTAAGCGAACTTTCTGCAGGCCGTTAAAAATGCGTTGCATCGTTTTAAGTATTTCAATCTAAGTTTGTGGAAAGACAAGAGTTTTGTTGACGTAGTGGCTGGAGGACATGTTGAGATAGAACGGAATGCCGAAGGAGTTGAATGGGTGGATTATGCATGATGAACGCGGAGAAGGATGAAGAAGAATAGGGTTTTTGGAAGGCATGGCGGCAGGCAGAAAATATGAGCTGAAGAGATTGCGGGCAAATTGATAGGAGTGGGGGCGTTGAAACATCCAGAAATTGGGTAGTTGATGTTGACACTCCATATAACCCACTTATGGGCTATTCAAGTTCTACATAATACGTTTTGGGGCTCTTTATACATTGTCTTACATGTGGTGGTTAAAATCATCTTATGCAGGATTTCTGCTACAGGTGATTTTGTATTTATAACACTTTATGAATGGTCTTAATTTGTAAAGCTGCGAACATCGCGGTGTTTTCCTCTGGAACAGTTTTCCCCTAGACGCGATCTTTTATATTTCTCATGGTGAGTTTGAATAATATTCAATAATATTAACCATTGTAGTCAAATTATACATTGATTTAGTATACTCTTAAATTTTGAAAACTGACATTGAACACATTTTCATTGTGCCGGTTTATTCTATGATACCGTTCCATACACCAAATTCTACCGCTTAATATGAGTTAATTAACGCCCTCTTGGACGCCGAATTGTTGCATGTTGGCAGAGGGAAAATTTAGGTTCCTTCGCCGCAAAGCTCTGACAAAGACCTTCAATATCTTCTGCTCACAATCAGTATTCCCACACACAGCCGAAATTGCGCAAAACGTGTGTCATCGAAAAGGTTTTTTCTTGCTCTTGCATCCTAAAATGTATGACAACTTGTTAGATTGGGAGGAAAGGTTGGGGGGGGGGGGGCGGAGGAGGGGGTTTCATAAAATTCTCGTTGCCTTACATGGGGGAAGATGCTTTTTGAAAGTGACCAAAATCACATGACGTAATACTCGAACGGCCCCTAATCAATTAGTGGAACACCGACATTAATGAAATCAAAATACGCGTTTTATTATGATTGACACGAATACGTAAAATATAGCCGTTTGGGTGCTTAATTTTTATCATGGTATCTCTTTGAACCACCATATTTTTCTTCGCTCGTTGCGGTGGCGCTACCACCTTACCCTGCTCCCGTTTGAAACCAAGGCTCCCCGTTTTTCCGGGCTGTCCCCCTCTCTCCCAACACTTCCCCACTCTCCTCTTTGCCTTCCAACTTGCCATCCTCTCCTTCTCCCTCCTCCCCCAGGAACTACCATTTATCTCCCCTCGTGTCTTCCACTTCTATCTCCCTCTCTTCTGCACTCCAAGGGGATGGGTGTGTTCCTTTCGCTGCATCTCCCCGCGCCTTTCCCCCTGCTCCCCCCTTCTTCATCTTCTAGCCCCGTTCCTCTCGTCTCCTTCCTATGATGTCGTAGGTTGGACTTCATACGAGGGCTCGAGTCTTTCATTTTTCCCTCGGGGACCATAAAATTATGGCGTGACTCCCGTTTCGGGTTTCCAGTTTTATGGGCTTTCGATGGCATTCTCTACTCGTTATGTCTTGTAGCATTTCATCACCCCCCCCCCCTTCGGATACGTGAGCAGGTTAATGATTTTTTTCTACTCTCGTAGAGAGATGATCTCAAGGCCACATTGACCCGTGTCATGCTCCGCAATTATTCTTTTGCAATGCCTGAAACTTCACTTTTGCCCAATATTTAAAGTGGTTTCCTTCGAATTTCTCTTTGTTAACGAATTGACCATTCAAGACTACATGATCATTTCAAATTTTAGTGCAATATCATCAAATTAATAATGCTTTTCGATATTGCTTAGAAGAGGGCGGTAGATTTCTTCAGTTGATTCTTAAGAGCCCTCAACTTATGCCGTTCTTCAGAATTTCTGTCCACCAACTAGAATTAAATTGGTGTCCACCATCTAGAATTAAATTGGTGTTTTGTCAGTTTTCATGTTTTATTCTTGGTGTACGTCGGTTCATCTATGCTTTTCCTACTCATAGAACGTGCTGTGGCTCAGAATTTATGTTGCAATACAGCGAGTGCTTTTGGACTTGAAATAAGAACGGGAAGGTTTAATTTCTGAACTTTATACTATTAAAACATTGTAGATGCTCGTCACACGATGCTGCCATAGCTGCGATAGAAACTACGAAACGAATTTTTCGTCCTACTCTTTGGATTTCTTTTATTGTCTTTCAGAAATTTGACGTATTTTTGAGGATTTGAGTCCTTTGAATCAGCTTTTCACCTGGCCAGTTTTGTTTCATTATTCATATGCGGTATTGAATCTGATTTTGTATAGTTTCATTGTCTCTATTTCATTGTCAGTCATTTTCAGTTTTCAAGTGTTAATGTTTTTCTAGTCATGAAAACGTTTGCTATATACACTTAGTTTCGTAGGAATCTCGGAAGATGGAAGTGAAGAATTACAAAATATTTCATTGGAATATCATTTCTACTCATTTACCTTAACGATACAAACTGTAATCTTCAGAATGCTAAAAAAAAGTGCTGCTGGTGTACGACTTAAGTTGGTGTTAGCTCGTATTGGTCTCAAATACTTGGACCTCGGAATTGGACACTGAAACCTGGCATTCCTTCTTTAAAGAATTTGACGAATTGCAAAAAAATCTGTTTGCGAGAAAGCGACGTTTCCGATTACCATATCTAGATTTCCCATTCCGATAACTCCTCTATTTCTATCCTAATTCGAATTAGAAACTCCGACGGTGTTCCTCCAACTTTTTTTCTCTCCCCTCGGTCTAAATATTTGCTTTAAGTGTGGTTACTTGTCTCCTGTTTCTTTTTTGAAGCCACAATTGTTAAACTCTTCTTGAAGTCCTTCGGCAATTTTCCATTTTAATTGCTGACCTTAATTATCACAATTAAGTCTTTGGCTTTATCTCGGACCGCCTTGAAACATTTTCCGTTGAAGTATTTTGGTAACTTATATGTATATTAGCGGAAGGTACCCGTTGAAATTCAACGGGTGTGAAAAACATTGCACTTATTTTATAAGAAAGCCACAAAGCCTGAAGAATACTGTCAGCGTGATCATTTGAGGAGTTCGTAACATATCTTGTATGTTGTGTTCATTGTAGTAGACTCGCTCGTTTTCCAGGTGCACGGAGAGATGATTGACTGCTGGTCCTCTTTCATGCACGGGAAACCCAAAAATGGGCCATGCTGACTCCTTACTACTTATATAGCTCCCAGGTTGATAGATGGTCACCTCGTCCCTCCGGTTCTCTTGAGTCGTCTTCTGAGTAATTTACAGCTTGATTGATTCCCTTGTGTACATGCATATGTTTGCATTCAATGAATTATTGAGTTGCGCAATTCAACGTTAATATGTCCGTTGAGTTGAGTGACTTAATCAGGATTGGAAAGTAGGGTACAATTGAGTGGTTGGCAACGTCAAAAGGACTATTTGCAGCAGCAGCTATGTTTATTTGCCCTATGAAACCTCCATCACCCGGACTGCGCCTTTGGCATAAATGGTAGCCATAATCATTGGTTTTGGTTGCTAAATAAAAAATATATGGTGATTCATAGTGCACTTGCCGATTTTCATGCACAGATGTCGTTCATTGCGCAGAATTTCCATTCTTCTTTCGGGTAAGAAACATGTAGTGACGTCATTATACTTTCCGCCATCTTAAAACAAATTGGAGTTTAGAAACAGATGGGTCTATATTTGAACCAGATTTATAGGTTGCTACCCGTCCGTAGGTTGGGTTAGGATGATATTAGTACGGTTCTTAGCGTAACCCAAGAAAACCCACGGGGATATGCTCATGAGATCGCTGGTGGGAATTTCTTTGAGCATCTAAGTCTAATCTTTGTCGTTTTTCTTGCAAGTACTCATTTCCTTGCAAAAAAGACATTCCTCTTGCTTTAGAAGATTTATTCGAAAGGTTACTCTTTTTTCTTTTAGGCATGTTGATGGATATATTTTTAAGTCCAAGGAAGGGAAACATAGCGGCGAGTGAGAGTCTCGAATAGGCAACTCGATGATTGAGTGAAGTTACGTTTACTGCACTTTAACACGTTTAAGTATATATAAAAAACTCGTAAAGTTTATGATGTGGGAATTGGTCTGAAAACAGTTCGCAATCGTAATGAGAGGCAGACTGTTCCACTACGTGTAATACATATGAGTATTAAACGATAATAAACAACGCCGTGTTTGTTGTAGCAACAGAGGTATTATTACATTATTATTTGATGCACGTAAATATTCTTTCAAGTTTAATTCCTTCATGTGTATCATTTACTACGTAAGTGTTCTCTCATATATAGGCAGTGCTACTATGAGAGCTACTTTGAGAATAGACAATGAAGAGTATACTTGTTGTAAATATGCATTGGATTTAGCGATTACCCCCCCCCCCCCGCCCCCCCCCCCCCCCGAAGCAATCAATCATGGGGCCCTTGGCACTCTGGGCCTTTCCTTTACATATTTTCGTCCTACGTGCTATCATGGGCCTGCAGGAAAACTTAAATGCCAGAGGCGTGAATATCATTTGAAAATCAAATTTCAGGTTGTCAAGGAAGTAAGTATGCTATTGTTGATTTCAGAGAAAAATGTGTGATTTTCAGCAAAAAACATGATATTCAGACAAATACGAATCGTAAAAAAAAATCGATTGAAAGAATTAGAAAACATTTATTCAGCCATCCGAAAAAAAAAAATTCCAGCCCTCTATTATGACTGAAAGTACTTTTAAAATGCAAAAAATGAAACCACTGCACCGAACCCAATGCTTAGCATGGACTACCTGGGAGGCTTTCGGGGGTCCTGAGGGCTTTTTAATATAGCCTATGTTACTCCCAGATACATTTTCTCTCTACATACCAAATTTCAACTCGATCGGTTTTGTAGTTTTTGCGTGATTGAGCAACAGACAGACACCATTCAATTTTTATATATATGTATTAGCAGCTGACGGCTCGCTTCGCTCACCGCAGCAGCTAGCCAGGAGGGCGAAGCCCCCCTGGACCCCCCTTGCCGGCGGCTTCGCCCCCGGACCTCCACAAGAATTAAAAAAATAACAGAGGTATACTGATCTGCCCGAGTTGGGTTAAGTTTGGTAGGACATTATTTTCTCGCATTTGCTCTAATATCTGCCCGTCCAGTTGCGCCGCTCAGGTAGGCGTAGGTCTGCGTTTTCGTAATTTTCGCTTCCATGAAAATCTGCCCAAATGGCACAGGCCCTCAAACTGCCGGGCATGCGTTGCAATGCCTCTTTTTATTTCTAAGTATTCACACATATACAAAGCAGACCAATTTACATGTACAAAATAAATGAAAGACAGTGATTTTGTGTGTATTAAATTAAAAGTTGAAAAATTCATTCAAGGGCTTTGGGATTTACAATATTTTTGGTCTTACCGCACTCTGCAAAAACAAATCAATTTTTCGGCTGTCCTACTCGTGAGAATACAACATATAATTTACCATATTAAAAGCATTGATTTTCCAGATTTTATCCACACACCACTGAAGCTATTGATCTTGTGCCTTGTTGATGGTCATTGAGAAGGAAAGGCGAACGGGGAACTGCAGTCGTTTGAGTACAACTATGCCCCCGGGACCCGTCTTCGCACGGGAAGCTGTGAATTAATAGCACTGATAATGCATAAAAGAACTTGAGCATTTTACATTTTCTTGGCTAAAATAAAATTTATACATGACATGAAATTTGAGGCTTAATTTAGAGAATATTTTAAATAGCATATTTCATAGACATTTCAGAAGAAGAGAAAAACAAATGGTACAAAAGCCATATATTTGGGTATATTTTTACACAATCTTGGTCCAGAAATAGTATTTAATAATGTTCATAAGGGCAAGATGATCATGTCCGTTGAATTTCAGTGGGAGATTTCATTAACCTTTTACAATAAGAATCAATGCATGACGCGTACTATATTCTGGTACTATCTATCGGCCATTAACCGCATTCTGGAACTTCGTAGTGAATTCTCATTGAAATTCCCTTATATATATTGATAATCTTATAAATAATGTACAAAGTATGCATGCTCGTGTAAAAATAAAAAAGAAACGTACTTAGTACAATTTTTAAACACAAACTATCCACAGAAAACTGACTACTTTTCATGTAACTCATGATCTCCAATTCGATCCCTTATCGCGTGTTTTTCTTGGAAAATAAATGTTCCTACGCATCATGATTTTAAGTACAAATCTCAGAATATTTAAAAGAATATTCTAAAGTATACTACTTGGTAATGTGATTACATACTGCGGCCATAAATAATGCTAATAAGGGTAAGAGAGGATGCCCGTTAATATTCAGTGCGGGAGAGAAATCATGAAAGCCGTTGTATGTAACTATAAGAATTAATGTGACGTGCTAAGTGCTGATACTATGTAAAAGCCATTAAACGCAAATAGTGAGGTTGGGGAAAACACTATCAAATTAGTCACTGAACCTGGCCTTTAAATGCTGCAGGCGTGAATGGCCATTCATGTAATCGCTATTAAATGGATATTCACGCCTGGTTACCAAGGAAATTTCTGTTGTTGAAATGGAAGAATAATAGTTGAATTTACAGCCAAAAACGCAGTACTTAAGCAAAAACGTAGCGTATAAGAAAATTGAATGAAATAATTAATTACTGCATTCTTTTATGCGTTCTATAATATAAATTTCCATTCAATATCTTGAGTGCAAGTAATTTAAAAAAGCAAATAAAGAACACACATACACCGAAGTCAATGCTTTTCTTATGGGAGTAAAAGTTAACATTAATGGGGTAATACAACCCCAAAATCAGACAGTCAGTCAGGACTTCTTCTTTTATACATGTAGATTTTATTGCCTCTAATGCCTGTTGCTCACGGTAAAATTTTCCATAAAAGAGTTTTATAAAAATTTGTATTGAAAGTTTTATGAATCGTACGTAAAACGTACATGCTTGCTCACGGTAAAACTATTCAAAAAACCGCAATGTCCTGCCATCTATGAGGCGCTTTGCGAACACGTGAAGTGATATATGCACTCTCTTTTGGATGACTGTTAAGTTAAAAACTATATGTATTGTTTATTTGCTTACTTTCTGATCTCACTCAACGATGCTAAGGCTCTAACAAGGCTCTAAGGCCTCAACGTTCCATGAACTTCCAGCCATGTTTGTTTACGTTTTCCTTGTTTGGCTTCCCATGGATACGAGATTATTATCAACGCGATGAGCGGAACGTCTCATTGGTTGTTGCATAAAATGGTTTTATGGAAATAGAACCTGTCCTATTCCGTGAAACGATTTATAAAACTAAGTTTTATAAAACGGTTTTATCGTTAGCATGCTCATTTTTATGAAACTAATCGATTTTATAAAACGTTTTACCGAAAATTTTACCGTGAGCAACAGGCATAATGCTCTTTCGAATTCATTGGTTCTCGTTCACATCAATGCTTTAAATATATTTCCGTGCACGTATTTCAACCAGATACTTCGTTTGTCTCTTCCCTCCCCCCTCGTATGTCTATTCATTATTCTGATTTTTCGGAATAATTGTGTCCGATAGGTAGTTATTAATAGTTATCTAGTAGTAAGTAATAGGTAGCTATTAGTAGTTATCAGTTAGTATTAGTTAGTATTAGTTATAAGTAGCAATTAGTAGCTATTAGTAGGTTAGGTAGATACGTAGCTATTTTCGTACGTTTTGTCGGCTCTGCCTTTGTAAAAAGTTTTGTTTCGGCCTGATTCTTCCGTGAGTGTGATTATTCGAGTAGAAATTTTTGCCAAAATACTTTTCCTGAAGCTTATTTCCTATAAAACAATTTTCATCGGTGTTAAAAATTTGACAGCGGTGGGATTCGAACCCACGCCCTTTCGGACTGGTGCCTAAAACCAGCGCCTTAGACCGCTCGGCCACGCTGCCTTGTAATCGGTGGTGAAGAAAAGATGAAAGTCTTTCGATGCAGGCTTAACATTTCTGTTTCTCTACTACCGGCATCCCGATTCGTACGCTTCGATTTCACGCAATGGCAAGCGAGTCACGGAATCTTAAGAATACGAGATGCTGTTAATACAAAAAAATTAAATCCATAATTTTTAATTATTCAAGTAATATTCATTGGCTCGAAAAGGTTATATATCTATATGATTAAAACATTGGAAGTAATGTAATGTTGTACTTAAAAAATGTATTGGAAACGATACATGTTTTCTTTCTCTTGAACATTCACTCTTTCTATTTAAAATAATATTTTGATGTTAATATTGATCCGGGGATTAAAATTAGCGCTTAATCTCCATCCAGAGAAGCAGACGATCTTCATTAACCATCATTCTAAGTGGAGGAAATTTAGGCGTAGTTTCAGTATAGGGTACTTTAAATCAAGTGACAAAAACTTCAATTATGAAAAAAGATATTCTTTGTGTTCACAATATTTATCTTCGGGACTGCGATCAATCAAATTTCGACTTTCTGAAAGGTATTGAAACTGATCGTAACTGGCTCATTAATTGTTTTAGATTACGTGAATGTAATACACTGCTATCCATTGCGGTGTTGCATGATGATTGATCATTTAGACATGATACACACGTATGATACACACATACCCATCACGTCGTTCCTTTTCGGGATAGGTACAGTAAAAAAAGCTTACTTCTTGATATTAGGCCCTGAAACCTGGCTTTGATTTAATAATTTTTTCCATATTTATTCTTTGCTTGCTTATCTCTTTTGCTTCAGTGACACACATCTATTGCTTCATAGACGATTTCTTGTTCTTATATCACAAATTAGTATGTGTAGATAGTTTTCAAGACGTTGTATGTTGTGGAAGCATTGCCTCATTGCAAAAAGTAGAAGGTAAATATTAATTTTCCTTGTCTTCATGAAATCCGAAGTGCGTGATAAAATTCCACAAACTCCCTCTTGCTGAAACCACCCCTTAAATATCCTTCCTCTTTTTCACGTCACTCCTTCCATCTCCGCTACGTCCTCTTCGTATCTCCTCTCTGGAATAACATCTTCAACTCCTTTCCCCACCCTCTTCCTCCCAAATTATCCGCACGTGCTATCCACGGGAGCTACTATCTATACACGTGCGGGCGTCCTCTTTGTGTCTGCGAGCTCGTCTCCCCTTTCCTCTCCTCTTCCCATACGTTTTTTTCCTCATCCTTATCCTTCTCCTCATCTCTCCCTATCCTATGCTCCATCCACCACCACGCACCCATTCCACGCTCCGACCGACAACGCCCCTCACTCCCTACCCTACCCCCTATCCTCCTCCTCCTCCCTCCTCGTTCCCCTCCCTTTAGTCTCCCACCCACCCCCGTCGCGCGCGCCCCGTCCTAACCTCCTCCTCCCCTCATCGCCCACCGCATGACCCAGTTACTCTCCAAAGGGCGACGAACTCTTGTCACATTTGAGAGCTCCGAGTAATGCAACCTTTAAATCTTCGCCCAATGCCCCCCTCCACCACGAACCCCTCCTCTCTCTCTCATACTCGCCTTAATTCCCTCCTTCTCCTCCCCTTCTACCGATTCCCTTCCTCCCTCCCCCACCCGCCCTCACTCTCCACACCGAACTCTATTTCGCTCCACTACCTCCGTCCGTCCGTACATGCCCTGCCCTTCTTCTGCCCTCTGTAATGTATGCCCCCTTCTGTGGTGCCTTCCCTACATTTTTTCGGCCAATACCCACTCTCCACTTCGTCTTCTTTACCCATTCCCTTATTCTCGTCCGCGTTTTTCCTCCCCTCCCCCAAAGGGTGTGACCTCCCTCCTCCGCGCGCTCTACAAATACATGTGTGTTTTATGACCTCTCCCAATCTGCATAGTGTTTTTTTCTTTTTTTTTTAAAGACTTCGCTCGTTAATGCCATCCCTACCCTCCTCCCACCTCCACCTCTTACCGTCTCAGTTTTCCTCCCAACTCTGAAACTGCAGATCGCGACCTTCCACGAAGAAATGTGGGAGTTGCGGGGATGTTTTAGTGTCCATCGCCGCATATTCCGCCGTGGGGTGTTGCCATTCCTATCGCGTCGTGCACAGTTGAACCCCATGTGCCGCCTCCTGGATTTTGAGGCCCTGGGCGCAAATATGGAGAGAGGTCCTAGTAAATAACATACATTTCTAACCATCACGCGATTCCATTTCGGGGTAGGCTCTGTCAAAGAGCTTAGTTATTGTTATCAAGCCTAGAAAACTGGCTCCCTCTTAATAATTTCCTCCAAAATGCCCAATAATAAAAATGAATGAATTTACTAAATATTAATAAAATGTCTAGCATAAAAATGAGCATTTTGAACATGTAGTCTTATCGAAATTCTAATGCTTGATCAATAACACATTAATATTATCATAAAATAAGTCGAAAAGTCCGGTGCGAGGCCCTGGGCGTGCATTGAGGCGTGCTGTGTCTAAGCCCCATCTTTGCAAGAAGCCTTTGAATTATTACTATTATATGGTAGGCTGCTTCACTACATGATTTCTGGACTAAATCGGGAGACATAAGAAACTCAAAGATTGCAAAAAGGTTGAAAAGGACTGGAAAAATAGATATTACACGAGTTTTAGATTGATTATTAATATTCATAGGTTATCTACCGGTAACATTAGGTTTTGATTGATTATTATGACGCCATTTTTAGGGTCGTAGGCTCCCTGTGACGATCTCTCTCTTCAGTTCAGCATACTAAATAACTCCGTTCATTGCATCTGAAATGCGCATGCTTCTCCTACCTATTATCTATTGTTCCTCCTGAACTGTTTTAACTTAGCCAGTAAAAACATCAGTCATTCTAGACAGTAAGGTATATCTTCCAGTGAGAGTACTTTTTGGGGGATCATTGCAACTCTCCTACTACCCTTGCTGGTGTCAAACTAGTTTCTCGCACTATCTCTCTTCAGCTCAGCTCCTTTCCTACCTTTCTTCATTTCATTCAAAATATCCACCTCTCTCCTCGCCCTTTCCCCTATTTCCCAAAAGTCTGCCTTACAAAACGGCCTTCAGTATCCATTGGAAAACGTGACGTCCTACGCATCCATTTTACTATGTATTCAGGTAGCCGGCAGCCGTGGAATTTCATTGTGCTAGCTAAAAGGGTCAAGTGAAACGGTAAATTCGCAGAAAATCCGCTTCAGTTCAAGTGAATTAGCACTTTGACATTCTGGCCCAGTTGAGCGGCGATTAATGTGCATCCTGTTGTGAACTGGCTGACGAGTTTCGAAATAAAATGGTGAGGTAATTGTTCATTCTTATTCAAGGTCCCTCCCGTCCTTTTTAACGGTTCGTCAGTCTTTGTTAGGTGACAAACGAATACATGCAACATTTAATATTGTGTGCATGTGCCGCTGCACATTATTCTTAATTGACTAGTATTCCTTCTTCTTTGCTTCTACCATTAAGGCTCGTTATCTTTATATCTTTGCTTCTACCATATCTCTCTCAACTTAATGCACAATGGCAGGAGCATGTCTTCATGTGCATTTGTAGCAACAAACAAGTAATGTTTTATTAAATAACAGTATAACATACGAGGTGCTTCACGGACTGCTAGAACGCGGGCATCAAATTAGAGCAGGGGCTATTTTCCTCGCAGTCATTCATACATTAGTGCAGGCGTTCGCGCAGTACTCCGCTTTACAGGACGCAATTTTCACTGCGAATACATCCATGCATCAGCCTGTGTAGTAGAGAGCCCCGTGTAAAACGGTCTTTATACCTTCTACCTTGCTTCATTGGTCTCGAGTAAGATTTACTGATGACTGTCGTCCATATGCCATTATTTACGTATATTTCCGATAAATTCCCTTTGAAATCATTCGAAGCATTAATATTTAAAACTTTACACTTCTTAAGAATACAACGTATTTTATGAAAGTGAACATGATGGCATTACATGGTACACAGACTGTAGTATGCAAACTGTTTCTGTCCTTTTATTTGTAAGTTTCAGGCTTTTATTATAAAGAGATCGGGAGCAATAATGGAGATATAGTTTTATCAAAGAATGATGAAGATAAAATGGACAGAGAAAATCACTAACGCAGATGTCATACGACGAATTGGAGAGAAATGAAGTCCAATGGATACTCTGACAAAAAGAGACAAACTTATTGGACACATTTTGTGACACAGCAGCCTGTAGAAAACAATATTGGAAGGAGAAATGAATGGGAAGAAATACAGGGTAAGATCAAGTATGGAATTTAATAGGAAAATTATGAAGGACATCAAAATTAATAACTATGTAGGAATGAAGCAGTTGGCGGAGAGGAGTGTGGAGCAGAGAGCAGCAAACCATACTTCAGATTGATTACTGCTGATAATGTAATTTTTAATGGCAGTCGGGTGGAAATTGGTTAAGGTTACTTACTTGATAAGCGTCTTAATGAACGGTGTATTTTACGAAGCACGTCCTTAACAAACTTCCCGGTTTTCCAGCACAAAATGAATATGAGAGTGGGAAATATTTACAAACTACAGAGATAGAAATTGCACTACGTGGGTTTCAATGCGTCAGCATTATCACCATATACCAGTGTATATAAATTAATTTTTATAGATTTCAGGGTGTGGAGGGGATATAGAGTGAAGGAAAGAGGTGGGAATGAGAAATAATGGGGAAAATATGTTTATATTGCTACTGCTGAGAGGCGGGGGTAATTGGCGGAGAACAGACACCAATTGGGGAGATTAACTTCAGGCTCAAGATTTCTTTGTGTAAGTTTGAGCTGTTAAAAACTTGGTTGGTTTGTTGTTTGGGGGAGGCGACGTACAACTGAGGTCATGCTATTCATGGAGGAAATTGCGTAGATAAGTAAGGGAGAGTTTTTCCGGAGAATGGAGAAAGAGTGGAGAGAAACCCGAGGTCAGTGTCAGCCTACTCTGAATGAAAGGCGCCAAGGGAATACGGTTTAACTTTCCGTTAAACGTCCGGAGTATTACAGTTTAAGTGCCCTCCACAAAGCACCCAAATAGGGATAGGGGTTTCACTGAAAATTCTCCGCCATCTCTGCTGGATTTCGAATCCGGGCCCTCGGGATGGGAAGCCAGTATTCTAACCACCGCACCAACCCAATCTCCCAGTTAAAAAGCATTGAGTTCGCGTTGGTCACTAGTCAAATTCAACACACTCACTTTAAAATCACTTCTGTGGTCTCTGTTTGAAAGACGTCACTGTTTGTTGTTATATGCACTATAATGTTCCTTTGCTGGGCCTTAAAAGTTTCTTTATGTCTGTCCCAGTTGGACACCAACACAGACTTTCCTTCAATCACCTTTCACAGAACTCCTCGCCTAAGCTAGTGTCCGGATAGCCCGCTCAATTCGTTGTTGAAGTAAAGCTATGGTGCTGATGACTAAATTTTTCACTGAAAACATCTCGAAAACATTCCAACCTATCCTCGAACCTAAAATCTTGGTAATAAATTACTCAGACCAATATTGTGTAATTTAACCGTCGTATATTGTTCAATTCAAGTGAAATCAGTGTTGAACTCTGACTTACTTGGGCTGAATTTTACATTTTTACGTCGTAATTAGTTACTCAATGGAAAAGTAATTTCTGACTTAATTGCTAGGCAAGATCTCGGTTGTTATTCCCGGGGTATTCACTCAGGCTTACATTTTGCACTTGCTCTCTGTGTTTTGACAACAGATGTTTCAATCAAGTGCCACTCTCATTACCATTAAGTGAGCCCGGAGGTTTAGATTTAGGGAACTGCTCTCCGTTTCTGAGACTAAACAAAAACTCTCTAATAATAAATATTAATTCTACCGATACGAGTAAAATATGAATCGAATTTCAAATATACTAATATAATCACGAAACAGCTATACTGCTTTCATTACGTTCTATATTCCTTAATCGCTTTTCTTATTTTTCCCAGTTCTGTAAGCGTATCATTTATTTTCCTCATTTGCAAATACCTTGAGGTATTGTCAAGTTGGATCTGCGAAAGCGACCTTCAATGAAAGTAGGTGGTGACAAAATATGAGTATTTTAATGCCTCGCTATATAAGTATTCATTTCAATAATGTTTTGTACTTTTCTATACTTTTTAAAAGTTCTTAAACTCATTAGAAATATATAAATACAACTTCTTTCTATAAACATCTAGGCGTAATTTGTGTGAAATCATTCTTCTCCTTTGTGGCAGATGTGAACTTCATGTTACCTAAGTCATGTACTAGCTCCAAGAAATAAAATATTTCCTTTAATCCCTTTGCTTTTTCTAAAAGTCTTCTGCTATGGGTTCGAAGGGCTTACGCTTGGATTGGACCAACTACGGGTTCTAGACAGTGATGATGATATAACGAAGATGCTGAACTATAGATTTCCGTCGGAGCTTGGCAACGGAGTGACCCAAAGCGTATTATTAGCTCATTCGAAATATTTAGGGATTGTGACTGGGAATTGTAACGGTGAATGCTGCGGCAAGACTGAAAGTAATGAGAATTCCTGTGTATCATACTCTCGTGCAGCCCTGGAATTACCCTCTCCTTCACCGAGTGTCATTGGCGCATTCTCCATGCTGCTTGCCTAATGGGAATTTATGAGCGCAATAATTTACAGATTGCTTAATGCTCTATGTTATCCTTTCATTAATGCGAAAGCATGATCACCAAATGTGAAATCTCAGAAAACAGCAGCTGGAAAATACAATGCAGGTATATTTGAAATGGTGGAAAGTCTACTGCGTTGATCTCACAACTATCATTTGCTCATATTTGCTAAACTTCATCAAAATTATAATTAGCTTTTAATTGCATAGTTGATACAAGAGTTGGATTTTGCGTTTTAAAAAGGATATTTAATTTGCTCCCTTCAGTTTTTTTTACTCTACATGGGCTATTAGTTGGCTTTAAAAGATTGTGGACGTTGTAGATTAGTGATTCGCACCTCTTATTTGCACTCTTATTTGAGGTATATTAGTTAATTTTTAACTCGTAAAATGATTATAATGCTACTTAATTAATAAATAAACATAAATCCAATTAAGATAAATCCATGAGATGGCACAATTCATTTATGATTCAAACTGGCGACTTCATGGCTGGCCGCATTAGTCAACCCGGTGAGCTGTGCAGTTCACCATTATTTTAATGTATCTGTTGTGCTGCATGCATGGAAATGAAATGATGAAATAGGTTCTTATTTCTCTTATAAATATTGTTTTCGCTGCTTCACTTTACTTGTGCTAAGCATATTGGATTTCTGATAAGGCCCGCCGTGACTTCACTGTTTGCCTTTCGTTAGACATAACTTGAGAGTTGTGAACGAATTGATATTAATAGAATTTCCATGCGGTCTTTGGCTGTGCCATTATCGCCATTCCTTTTTTTTAGATCAACGAATGTAGTCGACTTGGTAGTAGGTCGATTTATTTTGGTCGCCCGTTGTTTTGAAAAGTTGAACGACCTGCGCTGAAAACAGGGTTGGGAAATGACATAGAGATCGATGACAGGAACCAACCATTCTATAGTCCGAGTTTATTCTTTTCGATTAATGGAGGCCTGGTATATTTCCGCAGCATGATTTTTTCATTTGATACCGCATCGATACCTGCTACTGATGAAATGAGCACTGATCCAAGGAACTTTTTCTGCTATCCTTCGAGCATAATGCACTTTGCTTACTAGCTAGGAACTCATGAGCCGCTAGCTAAAGAGCGTGGAAAGTCATGCGTCCAACGGTGCGCAAGAAACTGCGTCATTGGTAGTAGTAGTTGTAGTATTACTTCAATAGCGTATTTAGATATCTAAGGTTTTTTCGCACCTTCTTCCTGTCACTTGCAAGCAGGGGCAAGAGCACTCGAGGCGAATAGGCAGGCGGATCACCCCAATGAATTTTAGCTAAGCCCAGTTATGCACAACTTCAGTGATCGGGCCGAAACAGATGTTTCCATTGGGGTTGCCCTTGCTCCCTTGGGGTTGAAGAATATTCTTTTTTTAGATAAAGACTGGAAATACTCCCCGCAAATGCGGGTCAATGTATTAATTATTGTCCATGCCCCATACTTCATTGGCTATTAGAATCCATCTGCATGAGGTTTTCTTCGTTACAGTGTCTTTTTCGTTGAATATTTTTGGAAGGTGTCTTACTTGTGGTATATTTTCCTTGGCTGCATATTTCCAATTGAACTTCCTCTTTTGTGTCTGGAGAGCGCCCACCTGGAGATTCATGTTGAATTTTGGAATTCAGTTGTCGCCAGGGAGTAATAATTTGCTGAGCAATTAGAGGGCTTATTTTCCATTTCTTTTGGTGGGAATGGTGCTCATTATATTACGACTACCAGGACGTTCTTCAATAGATGCCATTACTTTTAACTTGAATATCTCTCGATGAATATCAATGGTGAAAGATAAAACAAGAGAAGTAGCAACGTTGGTCCAATTTATCGGTCCACTTCCTGTCACATGATCGACTCGGTGAAATATAATGCAAATAAGGAATCATTCGTCACCTATACACCTTTTTATTGGTGAAAATGTATTTGAAAAAACCATTGGAAGTCATATTTGGTCCGATTGGGACTTCATTAGCAATCTCTTTGACAATTTTGTACTGTGTTGCTAATATTTTCCAAATCGAACTCCCGAAAATAAAGTGCTCGATTAAAAAATATGACCATCGATGGATTACCTCCTGCTTGGAGTGATATCGTAAGTTTACAGGTTTGTAGTTCATCTTTATCATTGTATTGACAAGCGTGTGAGTGTTAAAACGTCATCATGAGGCTCAACCACTGGCGCTTCAACTGCATTACTGCTATCATTTTGTTAATTGCTTATTCGCCAATTCTTGCATTAGCCAGAATGTATTAGTTACAAGGGCGATCAGAATGGCTTAAAATTGGCTTGAATAGGTATAGTAAAATTTGGTGGCACGCACCAGTGAAGAATCAGAGGTTACTGAGGGTGAAGCAGGCGTCGATGTGCGAGAAAAGATGCCGAAGGACGCCTGGAGCGACCTCTGAACGAAGACTCGTCCGCTTTATCCCATATCTTTTATGTGCTTCCCTCTCCTTTGTGTCATGCTCATCGCAAATTATTGCCAACAAGTTTCGCTACGCTTTAATCTTTAACAACATGTTCAAAGTCAATGTCTATCACCACTTAAATGAAGTATATTTGGCTAGTCATTCAATGTACTAATGATTCTCTTCATTCACTCATTTTCTCTTCATAATCTCTGTATTTTTCATAACTGAGTCACATAAATCGATGTTTATCTTTTATCGCATAGAATATTTATTCGTTTTAGCCATGTGGTTTTCAACCTTTGTTTGCTTAACTTTAGCCTATAACCATACCTTAGAGTATTTTCCCTTCCAAAGATAGTCTTACTCAACAGATGTATGCCTAAAAATGGGCATGTTTAAGGTAAATCGATTTTAATCCGAGGTATTCATTAACATTTTTAAACGCCATAGAATATATAAAAACAACTTATAATTTTGCAGATTTTACATAGAACACAGTTTGTCACATTTTGCTGAATAATCCTAATTCCCCTCCTAAACCCCCAAAACTCTCTCTTAATGGGGAATTCCTCACTGGTTGAAAACCCCTGTTTTAGTCATTCAAGCCCTAGGTGACACGATATTGAGGAATAGATAGTATTAGGGTCTGTGCAAGGGCTGAATAGCCTAAACCGAGGTAAAAAAAGCGAAACGATCGTTAGCTATACACTGGTGATAGGTGTGATTATTGATGTCGAAGGAAGTCCCCAGAGGTCAATCAGATTCTTAGCTGAGCAAATTAATATTTTTAAGTTTGGGCCTCGGATTAGGTTTAATTGGGAGCATATCGTCTCTACAGAGAGACTAGAATATTTGTTCATGATGTATAAACTGATCAATAATTTGAATCTTGGGTCGTGAGTATTAAACACCATTTGTCACAGTAAACAATATATTAGCAGTTCGTGGCTACCAATAGCTACTACAATTTTTACTTTCGTTAAACCTGTAAAACTCTGATTTTCGAAAACCGTCCAGTTTTAGCACTTAAGATCAACGAAAATGGAAGGGCATTAAGCGGACAAGGGAAAAGAAATGCCGTTCAATCCGAAACCTCAGTCTGGGGATAACGGTATCAATTTCGTGGTCGTGAATGATCATAATGGCCAAATGAATGAGGTGAACGAGCACGGCTGGCCGTTATCAAACGACCCGTAAACCTGCAGTGCACATTCAAGTGTAGTACGTCCTCGGAAAAAGACCAGCATCGGTCTCGGCATATTTTCACATTAAAGACGCAGGTTCAACAACCTAGTGGAAGAGGGAGATAGGGAGAGAGAGAGAGAGAGAGAGGATGCTATCACACACTATCCGCCGTCGCTACTTAGGCGTGTGACCTACTGCGCCCAAACAAAATATCACGTGGCTTTCTCGGCCAACCGAGAGAGGAGGGCCAGTTAGTTGAGCATTACGTATGACCTGTCTCTCTCTCCTTCCCTCTCTCCCTCTCTCGGAAAATCGTCCCATTTTCAAAAGCATTCCATCGCCTGCCGTTGATCACTCGTGCTCATTGATGTGTTGCGGCAACTGACATTAATCATAGCCTTCGGCGCGCAATGACCAATAGGGTTTCTTTTTTTTGCACATGGCTTGCTAAATCGATAGCCTTAACGCAAGACCTCTCGTAAAAGAAGTGAGCAGGGCGTAATTATTTCGTGCTGATTCTGTCATGACGTCTCGGCGACCTGAATGACCTCCATTATAACCGACATTGGTGACCGTAAAAGCACTGAGGTGATCTTAGGTGTCTAGTAGTTAAACGATACAATGAGTGAGGCATCATAGGTTCAGATGATTTTCACAATAGAATGACGTATGAATTAGTGATAGAGTTTACAACGAATAAGGAAAACGAAATTTCTCTCGCTTTCATATAACTTTATAATCTTACTAATTTTTACTATACTTGTGCCGATGTGCTTATGGCGTTCAATAAAAACTTTTATCCCAACAGAAATTAAAATCAGCACTAGCTCCTCGCTGTGAAATGAGAGAGGTGATTAGCCCACTGTTTTCTGGCACTGGTTGGATACACGACTTGTTACTTGTCTGTGGATCTTACGCCAATGTGGTATTCACAATGTCATAAAGCTACCTAATATATGCTTTCTGAAAAATATTTAGAAATGATCTGTTAATTCTTTCATCGAATCTTGCCACTTACATTTTATACGGCTTCTTAACTCTTCTCATGATGGTTTGATTGCTATTAGATCGTAAGAAACTAATAGCAAGGTACTTATTATTAGTAAGATATTTAGAAGTAGCAAGATATAGTGGTAACGCTGCCTGTAACAATATCGCGCAGTTTTTGTGTATCACTTTAGAATCTTTCATTGAAAGGAAAATTGTCTATGCATCTATTTTTGACTCATTAGCTGTCGTTTTTTGTTACCGACAAGAATAATTACTGCTAATGATTACTGGTAAGGAGTAGCGAGTGCAAGTATTATCGTCAAAATTTGTATTGCTTTCTGACACTTTTCGTTGCATTGCAGCCAAAACAGCAAAAATTTCATTTTTAAACTCTTATCATTCATATTTTTGCTTAATTTAGTTCCTAATGACTGATCACCTTCGTAAGTTCAAAAGTATTTTGTTAGCAATTCTGCTCGTGACATCAACGTTGCATTTTCAGAAAGTATTTTTAGTTTATTAGCTGGGGAATGGAGGTTGCGAATGATTGTGGGTAAGAAGGTTGCGAGGGGGTAAGGTAATATTAAGATTAGGTTATATAGGTAAGAAGGTTGCGAGTGCTAGTGTTACCTACCAATTGTCAAAAGGTATCTTATGTTTTCTAGGACTAGCCGTTGCTTGGCTGCCAGAACGGGTAACACTTTTGTTGAGAAAACTTTCATAAATGCTTTGATTTTATCTCGTCTCTCATACCTTACGACTGCTCACTATCGCTGTTACAAATGTATTTTGTAACCTATTTCCCCCCTGGCTCAATATATCATCAACAGTGTTTGAATCGTATGGTTACTTAGCTTCATCTCTGTATTCTTCTCCGTACATAGCTAATTGCATCACATCCTGGTAATTCTTCTACCTCACGTCCTTATTATTTGTAAAAGTGTGGTTGCCATATTTTTATGATGTCGTGGAACCCACTCACAAGTCCTTGGGACTTAGCGGGTCCTAAATTGTTATGTAAATAGCATTAATATGTATTAATTAACAAAATATTATTTAATGAAAAAAAATTCCTAGTAGAACAATTTTATTTTGCTCATTAAAATATGAAATGATTCAGCTATAAATTTCCTTTTTAGACTAAAATGAAACCAAATCTTCATAGCTTATAATTTAATCAACCGATTTGTCTCAATCGACCAATAAACTGAGACGTTTGAGCTTTTCGCGTAAAAATTATGTAATTTTAGAGCTTTTGCCACTTCCGTTGCTACGAATTTATTTCATTGTTACCCAGCCTTGCAATACTAATACTTAAACTCTTGTTTCAGCTCAAATTAAATTCCAAAAAACTAAAATATATAGCAGAAGTAATAAGTGTCGATAAAAAGGAACCTTTACGAAAAAAATAACGTCTCGCTAGTCACCTAGGGAGGTTTCAGTTTTGAAAGGAAGCGGCCGCCTCAGAAAATTTCAGTCGGGGTGAATATTTTGCGGCGATTCAGCGCTACTCAGCGGCAGAGAGCGTCCTGACGTCATGATTTCAAAAGACGTGTTCTCATTGGCTGATTTCCGCCGCCATCTAAAGCTCATGCATGTACTTATATGCACGCGCTTATTTGCCTCCAATTCACTATATTACAGAATCACAATTTTACCACCCAGGTGGCGCGTGGCAATCTGGCTAAAACTCGGCCAATATCAAGTTGATAGCGCTGAAACTTGTACGCATACTTCATCCGAGTGCAATTCAGCTACTCGTGTTGTTTGTTAGTATTTATTAAAGATATGAGCTTCGAAATCTTCCTGCGCCTGTAGGCCAATGCCGAAAGGGAATTTTACCATAAGCCTGCGTCAAAAATTAGTATTCGTAATATGTGAAACTTATTTGTGATTTGTGTACCTTACTAATAATATTTAAAGGAAAAAACAAACTATTTCTAATTCGGGAATCAGTTTATAAGCAGTGATTTGTTTTTCGCTTCGATTCAATTTTTAAGCAGTGATTCATGCGTAGAATCGTTTCTTTATTATAAGTGCCCAACCCTGATGATAAATCATTTTCAGTGTATCATTAAATAACACAATCGTACATTCTAAAACATTACATGAGCATTCTTCTTTGCTTCCAACTGCGCAAAAGATTTTCAAACGCATTTTGCTATTTTATTTCACATTTCTTCATTCCTATGTCACCTTCCCGGCAGCACTTAAGTATTTCCGTGTTCAGTCTTGCTTCCCTTATTTGCGTGTCATTTCAAAGGAAGAGGTGTGGTGCGCAAGAAAAAAGAGAGAACCTTCTCAGGAAAT